>OX336390.1:423050495-425830495 GCA_946902985.2 Meconema thalassinum
GAGTGAGTGAGTGAGTGAGTGGGTGAGTGAGTGAGTGAGTGGTATTTGACAAAACGGCCTATGTCCACCTTCCGAAATTTGTGGTAAATAACGAAAATGTTTTCAGACCTAAAATCTCTACCAGACACCCTGGAAATACTTTCATGATACGCATTGTACCATCAGTTATATTTTATCTCAATATTGCCTGTATAGACTCATCAGTTTTGCTATAATGTGATAAATTAATTTGGACAAAGGTCATTTTGAAACTAAAGGATGGACATGAGACAATTTGAAAACAAATACATTGGATAAGAGAGACTTTGATTCTAAAATGAAGATAGGAACGTAATTGCACTTAACTATTCAGAATGGTTAGTAAGTAATACGATTGCAAGAAAAGTGAAAATTCAGTTGAACATTAAATCGAAGGATATAGTACTGTTAACAGCTTTTATTAATGAATAAGCATACAAAAGTCAGATATTTCTGTTTGTATGGTACTCTCAGAGTAGAGTTCAGGCTAAATGTAATAATACTTGTTTAAGACTTAGAAAGTGAGTCTCCAATACTTACAACTCATCGGCATCCTCCATCATCCCCCCCCCCCCCTCCAACTCATCTTCTGACACTTCATCATTTGTTATCTCGATTAATTACAGCACTGTAGAACTGCAAATCCGGATTTAACTCCCACCGATCACCAAAATAAAGTTCCAACAGCCTTTTTACATCAGCAGTTATTTTTGATCCCTTTATTGGGACACCAACTGAAATCAATGGTAAAGTTAAACGTGAAACGTCCACACTTGGTTTAAACACCTTCTTTGACATTCCTATGTCAATTTGATACCAGGGCTCACCTCTAACTATAATAGGAGCAGTAGGAGTCACCCCTCGAGTAATGACGAATGTCTTCGCTTTTGCAAATTTGAAATGCTACTGCCCAGGTTTCTTCAAGCTTCGTTGTGACACAAGCTTCCAGTCGTATGCAGGCCAATCATTTCCTATTCTGAAAACTGTTCCATGGTTACCGAAGACCTCCCAATATCTTACAGGCGTGATAATTGTGTTAATATCACGGAGTTCAAGAATTTCAACTGTATTGCCTTATACCATACCTTCTACGCACTATCAATCAAAGATTCCAACAGTTATTGGATTCAAAAGGTTTCTATTTGAAGATCTTAATCGCAAGAAAAGTGCTATACTCTGATTTATGAAAGGTGAACGGTGAAGGCTGTCATCCGCTTGAATGGTGAGGTGAGGAGTGGAGACGAGAGGGGTAACGGTATCCATGCCAACAGCTAGCAGTGTTGCAAGTAAGCAGACACAGCAGTGAGCACATGGTTTGACACAGTGTTCTACTGTGTCTTGACTCGTCACTGTCATTAGACCGCCAGGCAGGGGGGCTAACTTCCGCAGTATTTGTGTCTTCCTGCAAGTCTCTTCGAATGATATGAACTTATGAGTCTTGACCTGTCTCAGTGGCAACGCAGCATTTCCCCACGTGCTAAATTTGACAGACGTTAGCGTCAATTATTGGTAATACAGAGTATACTGCTTATCAACTTTCAGACATGTGTACAAACATAACCTATCGTTAGAAAGTAAGATTTTGCAATTCCAGGTGATCATCAGGCCTGCCACTATGAAACTTTTCCATTATACAAGGAGAATTCAATGAAATTAATATCAAAATGTGATCTTTTTCCTTGGTCTCTGGGCAACTTACCAGACGGACAAGAGACATTTTGGAACCTAAGAGGCTGGACACTATTAATGTCATATGGGAAGATGAGCCATTTTGATCTCAAAATGGCTGTATTATGAGGCAGCCATTATGCTATGGACAAGAGCCGTTTTGATTCCAATGGCTGTATTTAAACAGATTTTAGGTGGTTTCTAGGACGTTTTGATGCAAAGTGATGATAGTATTATGTATAGGGAAGCTTAAAAAATGCACTGAAACAAAAAAATCGAACTAAGGTGGACATGGGTCGTTTTGAAACTGACAACCTCATATAGTAGATATAGCAGAACTTGATGTGCACTCGTTGCACAATTGCACTAGGACATTAACTCTCAATCTGACTACGCCCCACTGCCTTCAGAGGGTTTACCTGACGAAAACGCATATCTACATTCAGTGATGCTTCTATACATGCCTCTGTATAGCCATCTGCATACAGTCAAACCTGGCCGATGTTGTCGATGAGATATCGCACCAATCAAGAAACTGTGTAGACACACCACATATAGGCATTCAAACAAAGATTCAGCGCACTGTTTGTAATCGTACAACTAACTTAATATATGTACCCACGTAAATTGTGGGAAATGTGTATTCGTGTGTGTTCGTGTTCGTGTTTAACGTTCAACTGCTTATAACTTCCATACTAACAAATTGATTTCAACCAAATTTCGTATGTGTAATGTGTGTCTCAAGATAAATGACGCGACTAATTTTTGGAGTCATCACGGCTACCAACTGTTGTAAACTGGTATCAATGTATCCAGGCTGACAGTTCAAAATGTGGCACATGTGTACAGATGATAAATTTACACATTCATTTCGAATGTTCATACGCGACAGTGGTGCCAAAATAATTCTATGCGTACTAATAAAATCAATGTTTAACGTCATCGACTTTCATGGCATTTAATGGATAACCAAGAAATGTTATATATTGTGTGTATGACGTATGTGCGTATTTTCAGAGGCAGCAGTATCTAATAACTCTCTCTGAGCATTTGAGTCGTAGACTCTCAGTATCTCATAATCCGTGGAAGGAATCTCTTTCAAACAGGCAGTAGTGCTCTATTGGGCTACACTATTTCAGGTTTATTTCGAACAAATTAGAATTGTCAGTTTTACCAACTTAATTTCGTCATTATTATAGATTGGCATGAAACTTATATTTTGAAGAAGTAGGCTTTTTAGCTCGTCACGAAACTACTTGTTCATTGTTGTTTTCGTAATCTAGTTTAAGAATTGCTTTTCAGTCGGTCAATACATTTATATGCCCATTTGAATTGTCTTCTCACACCTGCTAAACTGGAAAAGAATGCATGGAATAATTATACACTTGCGGAAGGTCAATAGCAGTTCACACTGAGCATAAGGTAGGCATATTAGGTAGATTTCATTAGAAAGCTAACTATTGCAAGGGGTACCATGTTTCGACTTCCGGAAAATTTCGACATATCTTCGCGTTCCACATCCCCCAGACCCCAAAACCACCGTCATTTCAAAAGCCTATATATAATTTATGTATATATATATATACTAGCTGACCCGGCAGACGTTGTCCTGCCAATCAAAGAAAGTGTTGTAACTTTGTTTCTGGAAGTGCTTTTGGATACACAATATTTTTTTTTCAATTTCTGTTAACTGCCTCTAAACTATAGTGAAATGAATTAACTAATCTAGAAACATTCGTGGGAGCGTGCACAACAACTCTCCAAAGTTTCATCGCATTCGGATAAATGGCATATAACGCATACGGGATTTTGTTTAAATGATTCGTGCGATGTCACTCATTTGTTGAATATACTCGTGCTCCACCAACTGTGAAATGGATTTACTAAGTTAGAAAGCTTCACGTAAGTGTACACAACAACCCATCAAAGTTTCATCGCAATCGATGAATAGTATATGAACGCATACGGGATTTTATTGGAACGCTTCGCGCGTCGTCACTCATTTGTTACATCTACTCCTGCGCTACCAATATTGTAAAATGGATTTACCAAGTTGAACACCTTCCCTGGCGTGTACACAACAACTCATCAAAGCTTCATCGGAATCGGATGAATGACATATGAACGCATACGGGATTTTCTTTAAACGATTCGCGTGCCGTCACTCATTTGTTGAATCTACTCATGCGCTACCTATTTTAAAATAGATTTACTAAGCCTGAAACCTTCTCTGGGGTGTACTCAATGATTCACCAAGGTTTGATCGCAATCGGATGAATGATATATGACCGCATACGGGACATTGTGGAAACGATTCACGCGCCACCGCTCATTTGTTGAATCTACTCGTGCGCTACTTATTAAAAACTGGATTTACTAAGCCAGAAACCTTTCCTGGAGAGTACACAACAATTCACCAAAGTTTCATCGCAATCGGATAAATGGTATATGAATGCATACAGGACTTCGTTGAAACGATTCGCGCGCCTTCGCACATTTGTTGAATCTCTTCGTGCGCTATCTATAGTAAAATAAATTTACTAAGCCAGAAACCTTTACTGGAGTGTACACAACAATTCACCAAAGTTTCATCGCAATCGGATAAATGGTATATGGACGCATACGGTACATTGTTGAAATGATTCGCGTGCCGTCACTAATATATTGAATCTTCTCGTGCGCTACCTACTGTAAAATGGATTTATTAAGCCAGAAAACTTCCGTAGGGTGTACTTATCATCTCACCCAAGTTTCATCGTCATCGGACGAATGGTATTTGAACGCATACGGGACCTTATTGAAACGCTTCGCGCGCCGTCGCTCATTTGTTGACTCTACTCGTGCGCAACCTCCTGTGAAATGGATTTACTAACTTAGAAACCCTCACGTGAGTGTACACAACATCTCACCCAAGTTTCATTGCAATCGGATGAATGGTATATGAACGCATACGGGACTTTGTTTAAACGTTCGTGCGTCGTTGCTCATTTGTTGAATCTACTCGTGCTCTACCTATTGTAAAATGGATTTACAAATCCAGAAGCCTACCCTGGAGTGTACACAACATCTCCCCCAAGTTTCATCGCTATCGGACGAATGGTATTTGAACGCATACGGGTCCTTGTTGAAACGCTTCGTGCGTCGTCGTTCATTTGTTGAATCTACTCGTGCGCAACCGCCTGTGAAATGGATTTACTTTGTTAGAAACCTTCACGTAAGTGTACACAACAACTCATCAAAGTTTCATCTCAATCGATGAATGGTATATGGATTTTGTTGAAACGCTTCGCGCGTCGTCACTCATTTGTTGAATCTAGTCGTGCGCTACCTATTGTAAAATTGATTTACTAAGCCAGAAGCCTTCCCTGGAGTGTACACAACATTTCACTCAAGTTTCATCGCTATCGGACGAATGGTATTTGAACGCATACGGGACCTTGTTGAAACGCTTCGCGCGTCGTCGCTCATTTGTTGAATCTACTCGTGCTTAACCTCCTGTGAAATGGATTCACTAAGTTAGAAACCTTCACGTAAGTGTACATTACAGCTCATCAAAGTTTCATCGCAATCGATGAATGGTATATAAACTTATACGGGATTTTGTTGAAACGTTTCGCGCGTCGTCGCATATTTGTTGTATCTTCTCGTGCGCTACCAATTGTAAAATGAATTTACTAAGCCAGAAGCCTTCCCTGGAGTGTACACAACATCTCACCCAAGTTTCATCGCTATCGGACGAATGGTATTTGAACGCATACGAAACCTTTTTGAAACGCTTCGCGCGTTGTCGCTCGCTCATTTGTTGAATCTAGTCGTGCGCTATCTATTGTAACATGGATTTACTAAGCCAAACACCTTCCTTGGAGTGCACTCAACATCTCACCCAAGATTCATAACAATCGGATGAATGGTATATGAACGCATACGGGACTTCGAAACGCTCTAACGTGCAGAGACAAAAAGTAGAATTCGACATCACTGCCACCTTTGGTATAAAACAAAACATTCCGCCACGGGTGGAGTGTATGCTATGGCGGTACTTGCACAGGTTGTGACCAGGTGGCTCTACGTGCAGAGACAAACAGTCCAAAAGCATCAATTTTCACTATAGCTAGCGGTTTCCATGACGACTGTTTATGACTGTATATTATGGTTCTAAAATTGTGGGTAAATTGTGGTTCTAAGATTCTAAAATTCCACCTACCTGGTCAAATTGTGAATCTAAACCATACATGGACCCACCCTAACATACATATAAAATTTCATCAAAATCGGTTCAGTCGTTTAGGAGGAGTTCAGTCACATACACACGGGTCGAAGAATTATATATATAAAGATATACATATACTAGCTGAAGTAACCGTGCTTCGCTACGCGTCATAAATAAAATAAAATGTGAATGTGACAGTTAAAACAGGGGATAGGCGAGGTGCTGCGCAGAGGAAGATTAAGGATGGAACATTTTGTCCAACTACACCGCTCGGCGTTGACCGTGTTTTATAGCACAAATTTAGGTTTTACTCGCTAACCGTTGGAGATACCTTTCGGATAGGAAATGTAATTTTAAACCTCGTATATGCCATCAAAAGTTTGCTATTTCTTAGCGTTCTCTTTTTATTTGAAATGGAAATATGGAAGTTTGAAACCAAAAGGTGTAGTGACGTCACTAAAATGGTCGCCATCTTTAAATAGTGCAAAGTATTGAAATCAAAAGTAACCTATATGTTAACCAGGTAAATCGGCTACTTACATGTAAAATTCATGTAAATCGGACCAGTGGTACTTGCGTGATTGAGTAATACACAGACACACACCATCTCATTTTTAGGCTCGCTTCGCTCGCGTCATAGTCGTGTCATATTGTTATTCAGTGAAACGCAGGTTTAACCCCGTTAACACCCTTTTAGAACCTGAATATCCAAAAATCCCTCCTTAGTAGACGTTTTCGACACACAACAAACATATACCCAAAATAACATTCTGCTAACATTAATAGTTTGGGTTGGTCGATGAGAGTGAACATCCAAAAATCCTTCCTTAGTGGCCGTTTTTCTTCCAGAATTTCACCCCTCCCCATAGGCCCCTTAAATTGCATTTATGAAAAAACGGTCGAACATCTATTTATTTTATTTATTTATTTATTTATTTATTTATTTATTTATTTATTTATTTATTTATTTATTTATTTATTTATTTATTTATTTATTTATTTATTTATTTATTTATTTATTTATTTATTTATTTATTTTAAGCTGATTGAATTCCTCCGAGTTTCAAACTCCTCGCCTATGTCGTTTAAGAGATACACGCTCCGTTAGGAATCTTTCAACCTCCACTTTTCATCCCTTTCACCTCATAATATACACTACATCGAAAAACCATTAGACATGTGTCAGCTTATTTTTAATGATTAGTATATATGCCAAGTATCACATCCCCAAATGAAACCACTCGTGAGATATTGTTATTCAATGAAACGCACGTTTACCCCCTTAACACCTCTTTAGAACCTGAATATCCAAAACTCTTTCCTTACCGGTAGTGGACGTTTTCGACATACAACGAACATATCCCCAAAAGTTCATGTTTCTAACTTCAATAATTTTGGCTTGGCGATGATGAGTGAGTGAGTGAGTCAGGACATTTTCTTTCATTTATTTTTGATAATTTCACCCCCCCCCATGAACCCCTTAAATTGGATTTATGAAACAAACGGTCGAACACCTATTTACTTATTTAAAGCTGTTTTTGCCCTGAGTTTGATGAGTGAGTAAGTGAGTCAATCAGTTAGGACACTTTCTTTCCTGTTTTTTCCCCCAGAATTTCACCCCTCTCCAAGGGCCCCTTAAATTGGATTTATGAAAAAACGGTCGAACACCTATTTACTTGTATTTTAAGCTGTTTTTCCTGCCGAATTTCAAACTTCTCGCCTATGTCGTTTAAGAGATACACGCTCCGTTAAGAATCCCTCAACCCCCAATTTTCACCCCTTTCACCTCATAATATACACCACATCGATAAACCCTTAGATATATATCTGATTATTTTTAATGATTAGTTTATATACCGAATATCACATCCCCAAAGAAACAACTCATGAAATATCATTATTCAATGAAATGCACGTTTGCCCCCTTAACATCTCTTTAAAACCCAATTTTCACCCCTTTCACCTCATAATATACACCACATCGATAAACCCTTAGATATATGTCTGATTATTTTTAATGATTAGTTTATATACCGAATATCACATCCCCAAAGAAACAACTCATGAAATATCGTTATTCAATGAAATGCACGTTTACCCCCATAACATGTCTTTAAAACCCGAATAAACAAAAATCATTCCTTAGTTGAGGTTTTCGACATACTGCGAGCATATTCCCAAAATTTCATTTTTCCAACTTTAATAGTTTTCGTTGGGCGTGATGAGTGAGTGAGTCAGACAGGACATTTTCTTCCAATTTTCTTTTTTCAGATTTTATGAATAAACGGTCAAACACATATTTACTTATTTTGTATGCTGATTTTTTTCCGCTGAGTTTCAAACTCCTCGCCTATGTCGTTTAAGAGATACACTCTCCGTTAGGAATCTTTCAATCCCCACTTTTCACCCCTTTCACCTCATAATTTACGCCACATCGAAAAACCCTCAGACTCGTGTCTTCTTATTTTTAATGATGAGTTTATGTGCCGAGTATCACATCCCCCAATGAAACCAATCGGGAGATATTGCTATTCAATGAAATGCAGGTGTACCCCCTTAACACCCCTTTAGAACCTGAATATACAAAAATCCTCTCTTAGTGGGCATTTGTGGCCCTCGGGGAAGCAGCATACCAAATGTCATTCTAATCCGTTCGGTGGTTTCTGAGATTTCGTGATGAATGAATGAATGAATGAGTGAGTGAGCGAGTGGTATTTGATAGTAGAAGATAGTGTCAAGTCTTTGTTATGCTAAACTCGGTTGACAGTGCTGTGTGAGCAGTTGAGTAACTAACGGGATTTCAAGTAAAGATGCTCATTTTCTATACCGGTAGTGCAGAGCGCAATTGGCATCCAGACGGCCGTGTCTCGACTTGAGCTATGTTGCCATGGAAACTATCTGCCTTGCCATTCCTTCATGAGTATATTTTATGATTTGATTAGCCTGTGCTTGAGTGCAAAAGGGACGAAATCAGAAGTATGAGAAAGACTATCGAAAATTCATGTAGCCAGCGGTTCCTTCTGGGTCCTAAACTATGTGTATGCAAAATTTGGTTGAGATTGGTGGAACGGTGTAGATTTGTATACGGAACCAACCCACCCACATACATACATACAGACTTTCACTTTTATATATAAGATATATATATCAGTTTCTTGTAGACACGATAACTGCCGTAATTTTGTACCAATCACTTTGAATTTTTTACATAATATGTATCCCTATAAAATCTCGGTGGAGTTCGTTAATGGGCAGAATCGGTCGAAGGGGGTGAAAATGGGGGGCTTTTTTTCGAAAAAGTGAAATTTCGCTATAACTCTCTTAATACGTGAAATATCCAAACCATTCAAAGTTCATAATATGTGTAGGATAAGTGCCAAAAATTTATGTCAAATAAGTTTTTTGATAGCACCAACCATTGACCAAAGGGGTGGAAAAAAGTGGTTTTTTCGGGAAACATTAATCATATCTCTCTCAATAGGCACAATATCAAAACCGTACAAAATGGAAAATATTCCCCTAATAATTACCTAAAACTTTTGTCTGAAAGAATTTTTGATATGACCCACCATTACGCCAAGGGATGGGAAATATGATTTCGGAATTTTTAAAAATGCCAAGTGCCATCAGAGGTTACCATAACAACGCTTTTAAATTGATAAGGGATGATCTATCAGAGGTTGCCAAGACAACGCCATTGACGAGATCACATTCATTTTTAGCCTATTTTCAATTTTGAAAAAATAGGATTATGAGATCACCTTTTGTCCGTGTGTGTGTGTGTGTGTGATTCGTGTGTGTGTGTCCCCCTAATAAAATCTAAACGGCAGGAGCGATTTCAATGAAACTCGGAAAGTTCATAGCACTATTCCCGGCGACGACCGTGCCCTTCAAATTTTGTTACGACTCACCAATCCAACATTGCGGCTGTGCGAAATATTTTACCAGCATTTAATATCTCCGAAACTATTGCCGATATTACCCTGACATTTTCTATGGTGATAGAGGGAACTACTATAAGTTCACTTATGTGACGTTTGAAAACCTGGTATCTACAAAACCAACATGGAGGCCAAGCGAATTTGCGACTTTTAAATAGACGATTCTCGCGATTTGACCAACCAAACGCAATTAAACTTGGTACAGTATATGCTTATATACATTGTAATGCACCGACATCTAACTTCGTTCAATTGTTTACATAATCACAAGATGGCGGATGTGCGAAATATTTCACCGGCATTCTATATCTCTGAAACTATTAGCGGTATCTCCCTAAAATTTTGTACGGAGATAAAGGGCACTACTGGAAGTCCATCTATAAGACTTTCAAAAACCGGTTAACTACAAAACGAACATGGCGGCCAAGCGAATTAGAAAATTTTAAATAGACCTTTCTCGCGATTTAATGTTCCAAGCTCACTGAAACCTGGTACAGGAAATATTTATACACATTGTAATCCACTGGTATCTAATTTAGTTCAATTGTTTACATAACCTCAAGATGGCGGCAGTGCGAATTTTAAAATTAAGTTTTTATTTCTTGTGATGTAGTCATGCGATCGAAGTGAAAGTTTGTATAATGAACCTACGCAATACTTTTCCTTTAATGGTACATGACTCTATGGCCTATACTTTTAACAATCCAACATGGCGACCATCCGAAATATTTAGACGATACTGAATATCTACGAATCTATTTTAGCAATCAAACTGCATTTTTTAATGTTCTTAGGGGCAATGAACTTAAGTTCACCTATAGGACTTTAAATAACCTGGTGATCACAAATCCAACATGGCGGTGACGCGAATTATAAATATTCACATGGACGTTTCTCGCAATTTAACCATCCGAGTGCAGTGAAACTTGGTACAGCAAATCCTTACACGAATGTTAATCCACTGGCATCTAATTTATTTCACTTGTTTCCATAACCTCAAGATGGCAGCTGTGAAAAATTTTAAAATCTCCTTGTTTTTTCTTGTGTCCTAATTATGCGATTGAAGTTTGAATACTACACGTTCACAATAATCTGCATGTAACAGTACATAACTCTAGGACCTACATATATAAAATCCAACATGGCGACCATCCGAAATATTTAGTCGGTTCTTAATATCTACGAATCTATTACAGCAATCAAACAATCAAACAGAAATTGTGTATGTTGATAGTGGCAATTAACATAAGTAGGATATATGAAAATAGGCTGTATAGTTCTTCACGGAACTACTTGTTAGCCTTCTTTTCACACTTTTCAACAAGTAGTTCCGTGAAGAACTATACAGCCTATTTTCATATATCCTGCTCATGTTAATTGCCTCTATCAACATACAAAATTTCAGTTTAATTGCTGTAACGGATTCGTAGATATTGAGAACCGTCTAAATATTTCAGATGGTCAACAGGTTGGATTTTTATTTTTGTACTAGGCCTATTACATTAAGATTATTGTGTACGTGTGGTATTCAAACTTCAATCGCATGATTAGAACACAAGAAGTAAAAACGAGATTTTAAAATTTCTCACAGCAGCCATCTTGTGATTATGCAAACAATTGAAATAAATTAGATGCCTGTGGATCAACATTTGTATAAGGATTTAACGTGCAACGTTTCACGGCACGCGGATAGTTAATTCGCCAGAAACGTCCATTTAAATATTTATAATTCGCGTCGCCGCCATGTTGGATTTGTGCTCACCAGGTTACTGAACGTCCTATAGGTGAACATATGTTCATAGTCTCTATGAACATAAAAACATATGTTCATAGTCTCTATGAACATAAAAAAATTCAGTTTGGTTGCTGTAAAAGATTCGTAGATATTGAGAACCGTCTAAATATTTCGGAAGCTCGCCATTTAGGATTGTTATATGTATAGGCCATAGAGTTATGTACCATTGAAGGACAATTATTGCCTAGGTTCATTATTCAAACTATCACTTCGATCGCATGATTACGACACATGAAATGAAAACTTAATTTTAAAATTTCGCACAGCCGCCATCTTGAGGTTATGTAAACAATTGAATTAAATTAGATGCCAGTGCATTACAATCTGCAAAATCATTTACCGTACCACTTTTCACTGCGCTCAGAGAGTTAAATCACGAGAAAAGTCCATTAAAATATTTCAAATTCGCTTGGTCGCCATGTTCGTTACGTACTTCACAGGTTTATGAAATATACGTACATAAACTTGTATCAGTACCCTTTATCACAGTACAAAATTGCAGGCTAATATCTGTAATAGTTTCGGAGATATAAAATGTCAGTGAAACATTTCGCACAGCCGCCATTTTGAGGTTATGTAAACAATTGAACTAAATTAGACTCCAGTGCATTACAATGTGTATAAACAATTGCTGTACCAAGTTTCATTACGTTTGGATAGTTAAATCGCGAGAAAAGTCTATTTAAATGTCTCAAATTCGCTTGGCCGCCGTGTTAGTTTTGTAGCCACCAGGTTTTTGAAGGTCTCATAGGTGAACTTCTAGTAGTGCCCTTTATCACCATACACAAGTTCTGGGCGATATCGGTAATAGTTTCGGAGATATTGAATGCTAGTGAAATATTTCGCACAACCGCCATGTTGGATTGGTGAGACGTAATAAAATTTGAAGGGCACGGTCGAGGTCACCGGGAATAGCGCTATGAACTTGCCGAGTTTCATTGAAATCGCTCCAGCCGTTTAGATTTTATTAGGGACACACACACACACACACCTCACACACACACACACACACACGCACACGCACACACACACGGACAAAAGGTGATCTCATAAGCCTATTTTTTCAAAATTGAAAATAGGCTAAAAATGAGGAAAAAGTAGACTTATGAGATCGATCCGGGAAAATGTGTCTGTCCTTCTGTCTGTCTGTCTGTCAGTTCTTCTGTCTGTCTGGCTGTGTGTGTGTGTGTGTCCCCCCCCCCCCCCCTATCAGCTCCTAAACGGCTGCAGCAATCGAAACCAAATTTAGTATGAGTAAAGTTGTATACCGGAATATCTCAGGCCCATATTTGAAAAAGATGCCAGTGCTACCAACTGCTAAAAAAACGCACTAGAAATTTGAGCTCCCATGTTGGATATCTTCGAAGGTATACATGGGAGCTATTATAAAATTGGCACACATGTAGATAATACTATTTCAGTTTAATTTCCAGGTGGCCATACATGACAGCGTTGCCGAAATATTTTTAAGCCTTCTGATAAGTCCAATATTTAAATGCATATAACTTCTACACTATCAATTGGATTTCAACCAAATTTTGTATGTAATATGTGCACATAAACAGGTATGAATGAGTGTATTCTTAAGAGCCACCAGGGCTGCCAACTGTCAATAAATGTTATCTCTATTATTTTATCTAAATACCAATATATCTGAATGTATGCAAGCCGACAGGTTTAAACTATGCACACGTAAATTACCTGACATTTTACATTAATTTGGAGTAACTTATATACGTCAGTTCTACCAACATGATTCTAAGCCTGCTGATAGGACCAATTTTTAAATACATGTAACTTTTATACCAACAAATGGATTTCATCCAAAATTGGTACAAAAAGATATAATATTTCAGATTATTTCTGACCAGCACTCGCATGACATTGTTTCCAACATGCTTTCACGTGTACTAATAGACCCAATGTCTAAATCCATGTAACGTCCTTTGAACTTCAACCACATTTTGTATTCTGTACCTTAGGAGATGGAAGTGAGAATATATTCAGTCACCAGAGCTGCCACCTGTATTGCTCTATTAGGCTACATTATGCCTAGTATACCTTATTTCGAACTAATTAAGACATTTCGATATTACCCACTTAATTTCGTCATTATTCTAGATAGGTTCATATACTGTAGATTAATCTATGGCATGAATCTTAATTTTAAGAAAAGTAGGCTCTTTAGTTCGTCACGGAACTTCTTGTTCCATCTGACTATTAGGGAAGCGGCTAACTGGTAGCATGCTGAACTTCTATGCCTAAGGTCGCTGGTTCAAAGCCGGCCAAAGTCGCCGGATTTTCTAAGAGCGCTAAAAATCCGTCAGCATGCTTTCCTTCGGAGGGGAAGTTACAACGTTCGTTGCAAGTTGCTGGTTGCGGTGGCATCTAGCAGCCAAGTTCACAGCTAGGTGTCGTTGACGTTAGTATTTGGTACAAAATTAGGTACTACTACTTAAAATTGACCGTCTGCAGACCTTACCTGAATTACAGACTAATACAGTCATCACAAATAACACCGTTTATCAGACAGATTCTACACACACCCAATGTACACGGGGTTACATGACCACCTTGTCGCAGTCCCTAAACTGAGGAACTAACCAACATCTCTGCGGGAGATAAAATTTTGCGTGAAGAAGTAACAGACTGTTAGATAGTTACACATTAGTTCCAAACCTTGCATAAGGACAGTGTGATCACAAGTATAAAAAAAATGAACCCCAAATGACAAGAAGGTTACCATCCCCATAAGACAGTAAAATGTTAAAAATATGCATAGAAAGACGACAAAATGTTAACTAACCTCCAATTGTAAAATACTTTCTCGCAATAAATGAGGTCTCATCCTCCTACGAAAACCTGCATATTTTGCCTATTATAGCCTATCCCCTAGTTTGCCCGGTGAAATCTACCTCCGCCTTCCGGCGTGCCGAGAGGAATTTTTCTTTTTACATATAGTCTCTATTACTGTATTTTAATGGGTTCATTAATTCTATTTCAAGGCACTTGGTGTAATCCGTGCCATCAAATGTACGTACCCATGTAAATTGGAGGAAATTAATAATAATAATAATGTTACTTCAACTGTGGAATTTGACATCATTGATATCATCCTCAATAGAGTTGTGGGTGAATTGAATATGCCTGACGGCCTGAGTTTCTGTGATGACTGTAATGGTGTGTGTGTAACTGTAGTTTTTTGATTCAATGATTGGGGTAAAACTAGGACTTGGAATTAGAGACTATACCGATAATTTCCAAGAGAGAGTGTGGAACACTCCAGGATAGCCACTGTCATCGTCAGGATTCGATTCTCAAATGTCGAAACAATCATCTCCCCACTTCGGTCGTGTAGTGTGATATAATGCACTAGGCAACACTGTTAAGAATTATTAACAATATGTATTTATTTATTACTAGCAGTAGTGCCCGGCTCCACCCGGAGGAATTATTTGTTTTTATAGATGATAATGAATACTACTACAGAACTGGCAAATAATATTTTAACTAACAGGAAAAATATTTCTTTAAAAAAATCGGCGCAATTAGGAGAAACGGGGCAGATTTGTACCAAAGGGCCTAAATGCAGGGAATGGAGTGGTCTGTCCGAAATTTCAAGCAGACAGTGTTACTCGCAGGTTTCCAAAGGGTAAGTATACAAATTTTGGTTCAGATCGGTGAAACGGTGTAGATTTGTATAAATAACAGACAAACCAACATTGAGCTTTATAACTTATATAGATTTATATAATCGGCCAATTAGGGACCACGATAAGTTCCACTATACATTCTGGCGTTTATTCAATTTACGATTGATCCAGTAGGTTTTCATTAGCTTGCTGTGTCAAGCACGGCGTTCATCCGACCACTTTGCACCGGTTGTCCATTTCTCATCTCGGAAAGTCCCAATACATGGAAGACGTTACGCAAATAACTAAATCAACTTCCTTTTGTTTCTTCTTGTTGTTCCAATAGGCCTTCATTCTTTCCGATAAGGCTCGTTTACGTTCTTCCGACCACTTTGGTCTGCACTGGTTTTGTGTTGGTTGCTCTGATGTAACTTCCCATTTGTTTACTTTGTGTCTGAAGGTCTCCCTTTCTGAAATGTCTGTTGAACTTATGTTTGCGTTTTTGAGGTCCTTTCGAAGTTCCTCTAGCCGGGGTGTTGAGTTCTTGAGTGAGGGTACATACAGTAATCAATTATCTGTTTCGTCAATCGATTTTCTGATAGTCTACTCTAGTGAGATGACTAAAGAATTTGATTCGTCTTTTCCTAATATCAATTTCGATGTTTGGATACTGATCTGTTCTTTTAATTGATTGTAGCCTGTAACCATCTTGGCTATATCTTGCTCCTAAGATTTTCCTAATGATATTTCTCTCTACTTTTTTTATTTCTTCAAGTGCATGTTTATTGTGAAGTGTCAGAGTTTCGCTTGCGTCAAGGACGGTTGGTTTTATGACTGTGTTGCAGTGCCGAATTTGTGTCAGTTTTGACACAATTTTTTTGTTGTAGATGTTTTGGACTAACCCTAATGCCTTCTTGACGGTGGGTGAGTGGATAGCGTGTCGGTCTACTAACCCCAAGATTGCAGGTTCGCTCCTGGCCGTGGTAAGTGATTTTTGAAAGGCGGCAAAAATACGACACGCATGTCATACGATGTTGGCATGTCAAAGAACCCATTTGAATTTAGTAGGCCGTGTTCATAATGGCAAAATTAATCTCGGGAGTTTCCGCCAACACAAAGTTCCTCATTTCTCTACTAGAAAGCACTATAGTGTTCAAGGAGCTTAGATATCTAACCTCCTTGACTTTCATAGTGATTCAAGGAACAACGAAATTCGACATGCAAGCTACCCTCTGGGTGTCAAATTACAAAGCTTGCACCCGGCATCCGAGGCCATACGATATTATTATTACTATTATTATTATTACTATTATTATTATTATTATTACTACTATTATTATTATTATTATTATTATTATTATTATTATTATTATTAATAATATTATTATTATTAAGGGAAAATATTCCCAAATAGGAATCTGTGAGGGAGGTGGTCCCTTTGCAGTGTGAACGTATTTCATTTGGACATCCATACCACCTAGTTTTATTATACCGGAACGTGAGTGTCATCATCATCGTCACAGATCGCTTCCACACAAGACATTGTGTACGTACTTCCACAGAAAGATCGTGTAAGACTACTTTTATTTCTCATAACTAGCTTATCTTGCAATTCTGTGAATTTGTCATATAAATTTTTTTTGTTGAGCCTGATATAAATCTGACTTTTCACTCTTGTGAGGAGAAGATATCACATGTGACGGACACTATTCAAGTCGGGTCAAGCAGAGGGCTGAAGGAAATGAGATTGCACACGGAAGAATAGACAGGTCAGCACACCGCGCTTCTGAGCACATTACAGAAATATGAAGCGGACACCCGTCACCAATATCGTGACAAAGAAGGACCTCCAGAGTGATCTTCCACTTTACAGTATATCGAAGGAAATGTAACGAACATCTTTTCTACTATCGAGAAGCCGCTATGTCACTTATCAGAATTTGAAAAGTTTGAGTTGCAAATATAGTAACTGCTTTACGGGGGCTAAAATCTGCATTCTACTTCCTTATTTATTTATTTAATCGTATGGTGAATTACATAAAAACAAATCACAAATCCAAGTTCAAGTTTTGGAGCCATTCCACAGTACATTCTCGAAGATGAAACAGATCACTAGGGCTCCCGGAGTAGGCGTGTAGAGGGCAGCGCTGGATGATATGGTCCATGGTCTGTTCCTCCTCATTGCATTGACACAATGGGAAATCTATCCAACCCCACTTATGGCATAGGTAATTGCAACGGCCGTGCCTGGTTCTCAGTCTATTGAGGCGACACCATAATTTTCTAGGAAGGTCAAATCCTTGTATTTTTACCGTTGGGTTGATCTCCTGGGCACTAGTTCCAGACGTTGAGTTTGACCACTCGTCCTGCCAGCATTGGTTTAGGTTGAATCGATTTGCCAGAAGTTGGTCGGCCAATAAACTGGTTGGTCTCCTCGAATGAAGTCGCTTCGGTGGTGGGTGGCAGAACTCCTGGTGTATTGGTAATGAGGGAGAAGCATAGATCTTCTTTGCTTCTCTGACCAGAGCTTCCTTCCTCCTCAGGTGAGGTGGTGGAATGTGGCTGAGTACTGGTAGCCAGTGGCGAGGGGTTGACTTTATGGTGCCGGTTATGCAACGCATAGTATCATTCAGCTTGGTATCCACTTTATGCACATGTGCACTTTCCAACCATACTGGACCACAGGATTCCGCTGCAGAATAGACTAGACTGTTACCCGTTAATCTTAAGCAGTCCGCCGTGGCTCCCCATGAACTACCGCAAAGCTTGTGCAGGATGTTATTTCTGGTGGAAATTTTGTGAGAGAGCTTGGTGAGGTGTTCTTTGTAGCTCAAAGTTCGGTCCAGGGTGACACCTAGGTATTTCGGGAATGGGTTGTACTTCAGTTTTTCACCACGGAATACAACATTTGGCTTGTAGTTTGCTAGTCGGTTGGCAAGATGGAAGCATGAAACCTCTGTCTTAGACATACTTGGGATCAGTCGCCAGGACTTGAAGAACGTTGACATTTTCTCCATATCGGTTGTAAGAGTGCCTTCTGCATCTTCAAAAGTTCTGCTTTGAGTTACCAGTGCAATGTCATCTGCGTAAATGAACTTAGTAGCTGTTGTTGGTGGCAAGTCATGAATGTACACATTGAATAGAACTGGGGCCAAAACTGATCCTTGGGGTAGACCATTATTTAGTTTCCTTTTGCGACTTTTAGCATCATCTAGAAATACTACGAACTCTCTTTCACAAAGCATGTTGGAGATAAGATTTGCAATTTCCAAACAGGGGATAGCTTCCAGCACTTTGAGGATCAGTCCATGTCGCCAGACAGTATCATATGCGCTAGTCAGGTCGATAAAGACAGCTGTTGATTTTAGCTTCTTTTGAAACCCTGCTTCAATGTGAGTGGTGAGGGCCAAGACTTGGTCAGTACAGCTTCGGTTTTTCCTGAATCCAGCTTATTCTGGTGGGGTTACAGCTTCAATGAGTGGTGCTATCCTGGCAAGAAGGACTCGTTCTAAAAGTTTATAAACGCAGCTAAGAAGTGCTATTGGACGGTAGTTCTCAGGTCTCTGCTCCGACTTGCCAGGTTTAAGAAGGGCGATCACCTTTGACTGTTTAAACTGCTTTGGTAGGTTGTTAGTCTGAAGGGTGAAAGTAAAAAGTGAAGTAAGCCAGCTGATGCTATGTGGACCCATGTTTCTCAGGAATTCATTATAGATGCCATCTGGACCAGCAGCTTTACCAGTTTTCAACATCTTGATAGCGGTTTCAACTTCCTGAACAGAAAATTGCCTAGACAGTTTCTCATTCTTCTGAGTTCTACGTTTGAGTTCGGTGAGCTTTTGTTTCACTGTTTTCGTGTGACATTTATCTCTTTTGGATCGTGTAATGTCCACCATTCTATTTGCAATGGCATCTGGGCTCAAGTTAGTATACTGCTTTTCGGAGACATGTTTTCCAGTAAGACGATTTAAGACTCTCCAAGCCTTTCTGCTCGATTTCGCGAAGTCCATGTTTTTCACTGTTTCTTCCCACTTTTGTTTCCTATTCTTCTCTAGTGATTGTAGAAGCTTCGAACCAACTTCATGATTGCCTGTTGTTAGATATTCTTCGTATAGCGCCTCGCTTTCATTTTCCAGCCTGGCACATAGTCTTTTCTGAAACCTCTAGGGATGTTTAATTTAGCAGCTGCAATTACTAGGTTAACGAAGTCATCATAGTTATTGGCAATTGGCTCTAGTTTTGAATCAAATAGCTTCCGATCAAGATCTTCAGAGAATTTGTCCCAATTTGCACGGTTGAAATTCCACCTGGGTAGAGGTACTGAGTTCACCAGGGGTATCTTCGTGCCAGTTTCCAGAAGAACTGGTCGGTGTTGGCTGTTTGGGAAGTTAGACAGTATTTCACGTGCAGTGTTAAGAGGCTGATCAAGACAATCCTTGGACACAAATGTTAGGTCGGGATTGTAGTCTCTTCCCCAACGAGCAGAATGGAAGGAGCCTTTGTCTTTCGCGTCAAAAACTAGATGTAGATCGGATATTTCTGCCCATTGAGTTAGTACCTCGCCGTCATCATCTGCTGTGTCATACCGCCAGTTTGTGTGGTGGCTATTAAAATCCCCAGTATAAATGCAGGGATGGTTGAAGGTGGGCAAAACTTTCGAAGTCCATCTGATGCAAGGAGGCTTGTACACATTAACGACGATTAGGTCATTAATTTTTACTACTATAGAGAGGATAAGATCTTTGTCACTCGATTCAACAACTTGTACTCCAGTCAAGCACCAAATGATAAAGAACAATATCTCACTAAGTATTTAAAACATACAATACATTTTTATTTTGAAAGTAAAATGCATGAATTGTTGTTGATTCTTTTAGAGGCTTTGCGACATCATGTAGCCCCGTGTACTTGGGTGAGTGTAGAATTTGTCTGATAACCTGTGCCACTGTGATTCATTCATTCAATTATTTGCAATAAGGGGTGTGTCCCCCGGTGTCAAATTGGGTATACATAACAAATAAACAATTATAAATAACAATTCAATAACAATTAAACTGGAGCATTTCCACTAATCGTTAGTCTTTTATTAAACACACCTATATGTTTGGGGAAGACTGCGGAAGGTAGAGAGTTCCAGTTGGGCCTATCCATGGCACGGTTTACGAAAGAATGTTTACCATAATTAACGTAGATGTCTATAATAGTGTGATTATTTATAATTCAGGTAAGATTTGGGTAAGAAAGGACCGTGTGGCTTTAAGTTACGTATTTGCCTGGCATATAAGTGGCAAACCACGGAAGTAGGATAAGAATGATCCCTTTGAATATTGCATCATCACGAGCAGATATTGCGTAATCGCGATGACGTCATGGGTCCTTAGAACGAGCATGTGGTCCAGGAGCGAGCATGTGCACTGCACGTGTTAGCGTGGGAATGGGTTGACCTTTTGGCTTGTTTATGGGATGGTGATAAAAAGTTAATGGGTGTTGGCACGAGGACATATTGCATCATCATGATGTCATCTGATCAACATGCGGATGTGAGCACGTGCAGCGTGCACGTGCACATGTTAGCGTGAAGCAGATAACCTTTGGGTAACCGCTTGAAGCAGATAACCTTTGACTTATTTATGCGATGGAGATAAAATTAATGGGTGTTGACGTCATTTGATACCCATGCAAGTTTGCAGCTGTGCGAGCGATCACGTGATATGTCTGCAGTGTTCGCGTGAGACGTGATTTCCTTTAACGTCATCGGGTAAGAATGTAATCTTTGACTTCTTTAAGTAATAGTGATAAAAATATAATGAGATGATTGCGTCAGAAGCTTGTTTTTGTAGCATTTGGTTTCTTGAGTGTAGGTGGGGGTGAAGGATATATAAATGCATGTGTGCGTGGATGAGTTTTAACTTCTACGTTTGCGCGAAGAGAGTGTGTGTGTGAAAGAAATAAAGAAAGTCAACGACGTGGAACAAATTGTGTGTGTTATGGATGTTCTAACGAAGTTCAATAACTTAGCCACTTGCGTTGAGTATTCTAATAAGAAACTATCAGAACTAATAATTGATTTACCGTATGTGGTCCAAATTATTCGGGCTGTGGAGACGAGATTTGGAAGAAAAATAGTGGTGGACATTATCATTGAAGGTGAAATAACAAGTGTATTTCTACCAGCAGTATTTGCAAAACTAAGCGCATCAGAGATCGATGAACTAAACTCACTTAGAGGCAAACTGATGTTGGTGTATTTGGGGTTGAAGAACCGCTCACATCAAGTTGTTTTAAAACTGTAAATTTTCGGTGAGTATATATATATGCAGATTATATATGTATTGATTGATATAACGAATGATATATATATATTTAGTTGCTTTTTATTTCTTAATTTGTTTAATTTTTTTCAGATTATCTAAAAACTAATAAAAAGGAACAGGAAAATGAAGTGGAAAACTGTTAATTTTCTGAGTGGAACTGAACATCGATCGCACCCGGTAATTTAGTATCATCGTGTATGCTTTCATCAGTCTGAAGAAGAAGAAGGAGAAGAAGATGATAATGAGGTGAGTCATAATGAGAAAGAAGCTTGTTTTAACAAATGGACATCTTCGAGTGGAATTTCAACATTTTCAGTCTACGTTACTAATGTTAGCAAATCAGATGATAGTCAGCGAGAGGTGACAGAAACAGTTCTAAGATATTTGTTACAAGAATTATGTGAAGATGAACATTTTATTTGTTTCTTCGGATACAATACATTTGATGAGGTTTACAAAATTGAATTTTCCATCACTTGTTTTGAAGTAACAAAATTGAATGAGTATAGAAACAAATTGCTTGGTAAACTTCAGGATGAATTTCCCTTTGAAGCCATTCATTGTTCGCTGGAGATTACAGGCAGCAATTTATCTCAATGGCTTGAGTACACTTTAAAAGATTATAGGTTTATGGTGAGCCGATGTTACAGCAACTGCTGGTGGTGTATTAACAACAGTGCGAATTGGACAATTGCTTAGACAACAATGGTAACACCTCCTAGCAAACGTAGAACGGTTGATATTGTAATACATAATACTAACAGTGAAAATATAAGAAACCAATTGGACAATGTATTTGAAAGTGTTTCTAATTTTAGAAGTGAACTAAACGGTGCTATTTCAGTATCATACCAAATCGGGGAAAACACTCAAACCGACTTGATTGAGAACAGTGATGAGTTGATTGAATGTTGGAGAGTTATTAGTGAGCACATATTGCAACAAGCTGTGAATTTCGAAGAAATTACAATTCAAATAAAGGATGAATCTTTCTTGAGCTGTGAGTTAATTGAAACGGCATTCAATTCTAGAGTGTACACACTTGCAGTATCAAATGTTAAGAATGAGTTTTTGGATCCTCGCGAATTTTTAGCGAATGCTAATATTTGGTTTACAAAGTATGTTAAGAAAGCGTTAACTGTACAAGCTTTAAAGGTGAATTCAGTTTTGTGTGCACAATATGTGCTTCGCGACATATCAGAAACAAAATATTTTGCTATCAAAAATGAAGTAGTTTTCGAGTATACTGATTTAAATGAATTTTATAATAAGAATATCATTGAAGGTACAGTGACAAAAATGAGCGAATTTGAAGCAAATGGTTCCGGGTGGGCTTTAGAAAAAATTCATAGTTTGAGAATTAATATAAATAAATATGTTGGATTTCAAATAGGAATGTCCAATACTAGTCGATTGCCTGACGTAATAGTCAATAAACATGCAGTGCTAAATTTGTATGATACAAAGGAAGCTTGTTTTGCGTGCAGTGTGGTTGCTGGTTTGTATCCAAAAACTCGAAACGTGAATCATCTTTCTTCCTATCCTAATTACAGAGATGTTTTAAATTTAGATGGTATTCCAATTCCGATGGAAATGAAATATTTAAACAAGTTTGAAAACCAAAACAATATTTCTGTAAATGTGTATGGAGCACAATATGATGAAAACAAATGGGTATGTATGGGAACAAACGAAGTAAAAGGAAAAAAAACTTTTACTATTGTACCTTTGTATGTATGGTTGGTTGGTTGGTTCTTAAGTTTAGGGGATGCGACAACGCGGTCATGTAGCCCCGTGTACTTTGGGTGTGTGTAGAATCTGTCTGATAACCGGTGTTAATTGTGATGACTGTATTAGTGTGTGTTATCTGTTATTTTAATTTAAGTACTGCAACTTAGAATTTTTCAAATAGTTCCTACTTTTGCAGCCAAGCGCCACCGTCAACGACTACTAGGCTAAGTTCACAACTCAGCTGCTAGACGCCACCGCAGTCGGCTCTTGGCAACGAACTTAGAAACCTAAGAGCGTTGTTTACAATAACCTATCCAATTTAGCTTCACACAGGTGCAATTAGTGGAAGGTTCTTTAACATGCCATAAATCTATGACATGGGACCGCCGGCTTTACTTCCCCTCCGAAGGAAGGCATACTGAGGGATTTTTAACGCTCTTAAAAAATCCGACGGCTTCGGCCGGGTTTGAACCCGCTATCTTGGGCATAGAAGCTCAGCATGCTACCGACTACGCCACCGAAGCCGCTCTTTGTATGTATCAGATAAAGTATATGAAAGGAGTGTAGACTTATTGATGTTGCAGATTGGAAACAGTGAAAGTTATCACTTTTGTTTAATTAGAAATCTTGCTCGCCTTGTGCGTTCAAGCCTCACTAGCATTCACAAAAGGATTTATATATGTAGACGTTGTTTGTCATATTATTTTCTTGCGGATGAGTTGAATGTTCACTTTGCAGACTGTAAACAGTTTCCTGTTGCAAAAAGCATAATGCCAACTAATGAACAAAGATTTGTTAATTTTACAGAATTCCGAGTTAAAGATGCAGTTCCATTTATAATATATGCAGACACTGAATGCGTCTTGTCTCCAATTTCCTCCTGTTTTCCAAATAGTGACATTCATAACTCTACTTTAACACAAAAACATATTCCTTACAGCATTTCTTTAAACCTTCATTGTAATTTTGATAGTGAATTGTGCAGTTTCAAACTCTATAGGGGATATAATTGCATTGAATTGTTTGTAAAGGAACTTTATAGTATTGTGGATAAACTTCAAACATATTACTTATCGGCTAAGCCAATGTTAAAGATGACCGAAAATGAAGAAAGATTATTTTTGTCAAGTAAAATGTGTCACATTTGCGAGAAACCGATTGCAGATAATGAACTCAAAGTACGCGATCATTGTCACTTAACTGGAAAATATAGAAGAAGCGCACACAATAGTTGTAATTTAAATTACAAAGTAACAAAAGTTTTGCCTATAGCATTTCATAATCTAACGGGCTATGATGGACATTTTATAATTAAAGAAATTTGTGAGAAACGTGATGGAGAGGTGTTACATAATCCTGGTAGTATAAGTTTGTTGCCGGTGAATATGGAACGTTATAAAGGGTTTACAAAGTATGTACGGGTTAAGAATAGATTCATTCAGTTAAGATTTATCGATACATATAATTTCTTGTCCTGTTCACTAGATCAATGTTCATCTTCGTTAAGTGAAGATTCAAAGCAAATAACTAGACGTTATTTTAATGATGATGCACAGTTTCGACTTACTGCGAGAAAAGGCGTGTTTCCCTATGAATACGTCACGAGTATGGATGTACTTAACGAAACTAAATTACCTGAAATATCCAAGTTTTATAGCAGTCTTTATAATCAAACAATATCGAACGAGGAGTATGAGTTTGCTCAATCAGTGTGGGAAACGTTTTCCTGTCAAACATTAGGAGAATACGCCGATTTGTATTTAAAAGTAGACACACTTCTTTTGGCAGATGTCTTTGAAAATTTTTGATCGAATGGCATGGAGACGTATGGCATTGATGCAGCTCATTTTTACACTGCTCCATCTATGTATTGGTGTGCAATGAAAAAGATAACCAACGTTCAACTTGAATTGCTTCAAGATATTGATATGTTACACTTTTTTGAACGATCTATTCGAGGAGTAAATGTTCAGTGTATAACACGACATGCGATTGCTAATAATAAGTATATGAAAAGTTATGATGAGAAAAAGCAAGAGTCCTACATAATGTACTTTGACATTAATAATTTATATGGATATGCGATGATGGAATATCTTCCAACGGGTGGCTTTAAATGGGTTGCAAATGTTGAAGGCTTTGTTGTTTTAACTATTGATGATACTTCAGAAATTGGATATATTTTGGAAGTAGATTTGACTTATCCTCAAGAGTTACATGACAAACATTCAGATTACCCTCTATGTCCCGAAAAGTTGACAAAGCTAATGGCTACCCTAGATAATAAAGAACGTTATGTTTTGCATTATAGAATGTTAAAGCAATGTATTCAACTAGGAATGAAATTAGATCGTATTCACAGAATAATTGAATTCAATCAGAGCCAATGGCTAAAACCATATATTGATGTGAACACAGAGAAACGAAAACATGCTAAAAATGATTTTGATTTTTTTTTATAAATTGATGAATAATGCAATTTTTGGTCGTTCACTGATGAATGTGAGTAAGTTAAGGGACATCAAATGGGTCACCAAATGGCATGGAGCTCGTGGTGCTGGGTCTTTAATAGCTAAGGCTAATTTTAAACATAGAATTATATTCGATGAACAATGTATGGTCATCGAGATGAGCAGACTAAAGATGTTTCACAATCAGCCAGTATATGTTGGTGCATCTATATTAGATTTGTCTAAATGTAAAATGAATGACTTTCATTACAATGTTATTTTAGCAAATCCTGAATCAAATGTGAAGTTATTATACACAGACACCGATAGTTTTATGTATATATTCTATTATGATATTTATGAGTTCATGAAACAGCATTCAAATTTGTTTGATACTGGAAACTATGAAACAAACAATCCTTTTGGCATTGTGAGACAAAATAAAGGTGAAATTGGTTTAATGAAAGATGAATATGCTGGAAGGATTGTTGAAGAATTTGTGGGGTTACGACCCAAAATGTATGCAATAAAATTGTGTGATGAAATGAATAGCTTGTGTAAGGCTGAAGGCATTAAGAAGAGTGTGAGTAAAAGTATGAATATTGATGAGTATCGAAAGTGTCTTTATAACAGAGATCAAGTCAACAAAGTTCAAGTTTGTATAATTTCAAAATCTCATTCTGTATTTACTGTTCGGCAAAATAACTTGGCAATTTCATCAAACGAAGATAAAAGACACATAACTGAAAACGGAATTGATACTTTACCGTTTGGTCATTTTTCTCTGAAAAAATGATTAGAAACAAATTTGAGATTAAAGCACTTCATCTCACTTACTTTATTTCTTTCACACACACACTTTTATTCTGTTAATAATACTAATTTTTGTGTGTTCCTTTGCTTATGAAAAAAAGAATAAATAATAACCCAAATTTTGTGTGTATTATTTTTAAAAAACACCCCCCCACCATTCCCATTTTTCAGAAATATATATATGTATAATTACTTTATATTACATATTATTTAGTAATGGTGCGTTGTAAGAGGAGCAACTCTACCACTCAATATAAACAAACAGGAAGTGGATCATTAACTAGTCGTGTACTTAATAAAACTATTGATAATTTACCCGTGGAATTACACATCCCGGGATATGAATATTCTGGACCAGGAACAAAATTAGAAAAGCGATTGAGCCGTGGTGATCCCGGAATAAATATATTAGATAAAGCGTGCAAAGAGCACGACATTGCTTACGCAAAGCATAAAGATTCAAACAAAAGAAGAGAGGATGATGAAATTTTAGCTTCAAAAGCTTGGTCTCGTGTAAAATCCCGTGACGCATCATTTGGAGAGAGAGCGGCAGCACTAACAGTCGGTGGCATAATGAAAGCTAAGTCTAAGCTTGGTGGAGGTAAACGAAAATTAAATATATAAAAAAACAAGGAAAGATTAAAAAAAAGAAGAACATCGAAAAATCAAGGTGGTATTTTACCCCTACTTCCGATATTTGCAGCCTTGTCGGGCTTGGGGGGACTAGCAGGCGGAGCAGCCGGGGTAGCGTCTGCTATGAACAAAGCGAAAGCTGCACAAGAGGAATTAAAAGAAATGAAAAGACATAATCGAATGATAGAAGCAATGCGAGGAAAAGCAGGTCAAGGCATTTATTTAAATCCTCCTGCATACAAAAGATAATTAACCAAATACCAAATAAAGCATTAAGTAATTTCGATTTAGCTAAATACGCACATCAATTAAAGATTCCAAATTTTAGAGGAGTCTTTATGCGAGATACGTTACCAAGACATCCTCGAAAAAATGAAAACTGTATTGTTAACCTTGAACCGATGGTTAAATCTGGTTCACATTGGGTGGCTTTCAGTAAACGAGGTAAATACGTGCATTATTTTGATAGTATTGGTAATTTAAGACCACCATTAGAAATTTCAACATATCTTAAAAATTGTTATCTACAATATAATTTTCATTCATATCAATCGATTACTTCTTCGATTTGTGGACATTTATGTTTAGTCTTCTTGTATTGTATAAATAAGGGAAACACAGACTGTCTTTAAAAATTTCAAAGATGGCTTTCGAAAGACGGATAACTCTTGAAGGTAAAGGCTCGAAGATTGATGTTACATTGGAGAATCCGATTCATCTTGTAGGAGCAGAGTTTTTTGAAATAGGACTTGCAGGATTGTATACATCTAATTCTATTCGAAATGTTACCAACCGAAATAATAAATTTCGCATTCATTTTACTAATTTTTTGTTATCAATTGATTTAGTGGTACCACCAGGTATTTATGAATTTGAAGATCTAGCCTCAACATTTGATGATTTACTTAGTTATCACTCATTGTCGAAACTTATAACAAATCATATACAAAAAAACAAATCTTTATTTGGAAGAGGATATAAATGGAAAAGGACGCAACCGTCTTGTTTTGTCTTCTCCGTTTAATATTGATTTCAGTGTACCCAACAGTGTAGCAGAGGCTTTAGGTATTGAAAAGAAAGTTTACCCTAAAGAGAATAAAAAAGAAATTGAGATTGATCGAAATAGAATCGAAAGTGAAGTAAAAATTAACGAAAATAATAACGTTTTAGCCATAAAGATGAACGATGTGGATACAACAATTTTAATAATACCTGATGCTAGCTATACGTTTCAACAATTAAGTGCAAAGATTAATGAATTATTACTAGCACATTTATTATCAGTTTTATTAGGTGAAAAAGACAAATTTCCTTCATATATTTATATTAATTATGATAAAGTGTTCTCTAATTGTAAACTATATTCGAAAAACTTTGCTATAGATTTTGGTGTTGCAGCTTCTATTGCAGATTTGTTAGGATTTTCTCATAAAAAGTTCAAGGCAAACATAACTCATCATTTTGAATATATGATTAAAATTAACACTGTTAATAGTATTCGAGTATGTTGCAACCTCGTGCTTGGTACGAGTTCTTATTTGAACCATAAACCAACACACTCTTTATATAATTTTAAAGCTCATGTTCCTGCTGGTTATCCGATTGTTGTACAACCAACAACAATTAATTTTTTGCCTATGAACAGCAAGGTTATTCAACATGTATCTGTGCAACTTGAAGATCATCTTCAACAGCTCATTGATTTGTAAGATGAAGATTTAACTGTAGAATTAATTATTCGTCCAGCACGTTATCTTGCTATATAAAGTAATGAAATACTGTTATATTTTCATTCTAGTTGAGTAAGCTTACTAGAAAACATTCACAAATATGGTTATACTATATAATACTCAAAGTTTGAAAAAAAAAAAGAAGTCGACTCGGATTCGAAAAAGAAATATAAATCAATCAGCTAAAATTTCTAAAAAAAAAAAAAAAAAAACAACGCCATCACACCTTAAAATCTAAGAAACAGTTATCGAGTAACAACAAACATTTCTTACAGTCTTTAGGCTATCGCGTACTTTAATTTCAATATAAATATATATGCAATTGTTAATCTTATTTAGTTGCTATCTATATTTGAAGCTGCTAACATGTTTAACATGTTTAACATAACGGATAAAAGAGAGGTTGACAACAGAGTTGTGTGACGAGAAGAAAGAGTTTACCAACCTTATTCAGCTAATAAATTCGAAAATAATGATGAAATTCGAATACCAATTCAAAATGAAGAAAACATAGTTTTATTATCAGAAGGTGTTCTTCACTTAGAAGGACAAATTATTACTTCTAACGTAAATCCGGCTGCTTCTACTACAGCACATCCTGACCAAAATTTTGGGGCTAATCTTTTTAGCGAAATTCGCGTTACGTTAAATGGTAAAGAAATTGATCGTACACGCCATCTAGGTATAACAAGTTCTATAAAAACCTTTGCATCATATTCAAAAAACAAATATACAGCTTTACAAAATGCTGGTTATTTTCCCTCTTTAACAACACCAGCAAGTGAAGCAAATATTGTTGATAGTATCACAAAACGTTTCCATGTAATACTTCTTTTAAGCAACCTGTTAGGTTTAGCAGAGGATTATAGAAATCCGATTTTAAACTGCAAGCATGAGCTAATACTTCTCAGATCGTCGAGTGACGCACGTGCGTTGCAATCTGCAACCGAAAATGATCTTTCTAAGGTCAAGTTATTTAAAGTTTATCTAAAAATTCCCGTTTTATTATTATCGGACGAAGAACAAATTAAAAGATTAAAACTAATGCAGAAAAATATTCCCATTCAGGTTGGTTTTCGATCATGGGATGTTCATGTCTTGCCATCTCTTCCTAGAACAACTAAATATAGTTGGACTGTAATGACAACTTCTGAAACTCAAAAACCACGTCAATTTTTATTAGGTTTTCAAACTAAAAGAAATGTACTAAATACGTGCTCTTCCTATTTTGACCATTGTAACATTAAATCTATAAGAGTTTTTTTTAAATTCAATTTTTTTTCCCTATGAAATGCCAACTTCTGAAATTGCTATAAATGACTACAGCGAATTGTATGACATGTTTGTTAAATTCCGTAATGTATATTATCAGATCGATGATTTTCGTTCAGAGACTCTAGTTTCACGAGATGAATTTAAGTCTCATTGTCCGATTATTGTAATTAATTGCCTTGAGCAAGTGGAGGCAGTGAAGACATCTTCAGTTGATGTGCGAATTGAAATCGAGACAAGTGAGAATATACCTGAAGATACAACTCTTTATTGTGTTCTTATTCATGATCGTCAAATATCTTACAGACCATTAACTAATGAAGTAATTATCTAAACCAATATTTGCTAAGTTATAAGCAAGCAAGTAAAGAAGTATTCTCACTTTAGTTGCAATCATGGAATTGACAACAACAAACTCTCCTTCTACTGATGCTGACACGTGGAATAAGAAGCAGCCAATAGTTGCAGACATTCGCATGCTACCAAAGGGCAGTTTGGAACTTGCTTACTGTATGTTAAATAACAGCAATATACCTTCATTCAGTCCTGTGTTAACATGGGTTGCAGCGTATTGTGAAAAAACTCTTTCTTCTTTTTTTGACTCTATTAAAAATAAATATGAATATTTAGTTGTGTATAATTTGCCACAAGAATTTTCTTTGTTTGCACTAAAACACTTTCCCCTGGGTCATTAATCGATCTTAATACGATTGATGGAATGTCAGATCTAATGTTGAAGCATAGCCAACGTTTACCTACAGATTGTCCAGAACATTTACCATCTCTTGCATTGGGAAGCAATTGTTGTGCTAAATTTAATGTCAATGCTGTTCAACATTGGTTAAATTCTTCTGATGGCATCATGAAAATCGTGTGTTCGATAATAAACAAGTTTCGTAACAATGGACTTCAAGGTTTTAATAAGTTTGATTGGAACTACTTTCCTATAAACATACTGACTATATATGAGCCACAACGAATTCGCCTGGAGTGGGAACATCTACTAGATCATCTAAAAAGAAAATTTCAACTGTTTCATCTTCGCTGCAAATGTGATAACTGTAATCGCTATCTATAAAAGGTAATTCATTAAATCTACTAGTGTTGTTGACACCTATACATATTTTGTTTTTGTTTGCTTTTTAACACAGTGTATATTTTTTTGTCTGCAGAAAATAACCATCTGGACAATTAAAATAACAAGATCATCTCAACACACACTCATCAGGACAACTAAAAGAATGAGATTACTTCAACACTCATACAAGAGAAATAAAATTGTATTAATTGCAATTCTCAATGAATAAAGAAGAAAAGGTCTTTGTACCACTTCATATTAAAGTTTTTTTTAATGATCAAGCACCTCCTCACTCCACATGTATATAAAATAATATTGTCAGGTGAGGGATTCGAACTCTAGCTTTCAATTTCTGAAAATTAGATCTTAAGTCTAACGCCTTAGACCACTCGGCCAACCCAACACACGCAAATCATGCATATTAGCCAGCGTGTTTTGTTGATTCATATCAGTTCACATTTAGCTTCGTGTGGGGAACATCTTTTTTGTGAAGTAAAGCATCATCATGAAGTATTTTAATTGTGTAAAGTATTCCAAGAAACAGTTAATGCAAATGATATTGAGTCAAAAAGGAATGAATTTAAAATCTGAAAGAGATCGGCTAAAAACATTTAAGAACTGGTCTTCAGACAGTTTTACGAACACTGCATGGTTAGCAGCTGCGGGATTTTACTCTTATGGATATAAGGATATGGTCAGGTGTGCTTTCTGTAATCTGCAACTTAGTTATTGGGAAGAAGATGATGATCCGTTTGAGGAGCATAAGAAACGGGCTATTTCTTGCCCTTACGTAAACAACATTTCTCCTAGCATAGAATTAAAATCTGAATATGAAAGACTTAAAACTTTTCAAAATTGGCCTCTTCCCTCTCCAAACGAATTTTGTTTAGCATCAGCAGGATTTTATTATACCGGTCATGGTGATAAGGTGAAATGTATATTCTGTAAGATTGAAATTGAAAATTGGAGAGAAAACGATATTCCTTTAAATGATCATAAAAAATGGGCACCATATTGTCCATATTTAGGAGGGTTTTACGTTGGCAACGTTGATTTAAATCCTGAAAATCCTACTATTATTCCATATAATACAAGTTATGATACGTGCGGAAACAATATATGTTGATGTGATGTGATTTTTTGTGCAGTGTGCATTCTCAGACGTAAACGTAGACATGCTGAAGTTTGTTAAGCAGTCAAACACTCTACCAGTAATTTCATTTACTAATGGTGAAAACCAGAGTAAAAGTGAAAAAAGAAAGCGTGGTGTTTTACTACCGAACACTATTCGATGTATCATTTGCGGTCCATCGAACTGTGGCAAAACAAACGTAATGCTAAATTTATTATGTCACAAAAATGGAGTTCGTTTTGAAAACGTTTATATTTATTCTAAATCACTTGCTCAAAGTAAGTATGTTGAATTTTAAAAGTTTTTGGACTCCATAAAAGAAATAAAAAGTGATTTTTTCCGATAATGATGAAGTTATGCCTCCAGAAATGGCTAGAAAAAACTCTATATTTGTTTATGATGATGTAGCCAGCAATAAACAACAACACATGAAAGATTATTTCAGTAGAGGTCGTCATCACGAAGTTGACGTATTTTATCTTTGTCAAACATATTCTTGTATACCTAAACATCTAATTAGAGATAACGCCAATTTTTTAATTCTCTTTAAACAAGACGGAACAAACTTGCGTCATGTATATAACGATCATGTAAATACAGATATGAGCTATGATCAGTTCTTCGATATTTGTTCTTATTGTTGGCAAAACTCTAAGTTTGGCTTTTTGGTTATCGATAAAGATAGCGATTTACAAAATGGTCGATATCGCAATGGATTTGATGTTTATTTTCAATTATAAATAATAGTTCAAAAGAGCTAAATGCTCATTCGCGTTATACACTTTGTGTGGTTAACAACCTAACTATGGCATCGTTTAACAAAATCAATAACGTGTCTATCAAACCACCAACTTCACGCCATGATATTGCAACTAAATCGTATGTTAATGATAAGCTACTGCAATATGGAAATCAAGTAACAACAACAACAAGCGATGGGCATCTAAGTATTAACGGCAAACGGTTAAAAGATGTTGGAACGCCCATACATGTTGAAGATGCTTGCAACAAAGGTTATGTACTGAAGTTACTGAATGAGCTAAATAAAATTGAGTCTAAAGAAGACATACAACGAAACATTAACGACCTTAAATGTTTAATTTTTTCAATTTGTAAAATAGAGAAACAACAACTTGACTTTGAAAACAAACGTCTCGCAGGCTTAGCTTTACCATCATCTGCAAATGATGCAGTAAACCTTATTGCAATGCAGCAACATACATCGAATATAAAAAATATCTGGAAACCCGAATAACCGAAGTGTTACAACGAGTAGAATTCATTCATGGTTTAGTGAGTGAATTTTCAGAAGATCACTTTCCGTTTGATGATGATATTCTCGACTTGGGTAACAAAAGAATAAGAAATGTAAAAGATCCAATTCAAAATCAAGATGCGATATCGTATTCTTTTCTTAAAACTCATGTAACAAAAGAACTCGATGAAATTTAAAAAAATCTTTTGAATATAAACAAAGATGATGAAACTGTAGATATGTTAAATAGAAGAATAACAAACATATCCCAACCAATCGATTCGTTAGATGCAATAAACAAATATTATTTAGAAAACTTTGCTGCTTCTCGAAAAGATCTAGAAGACTTAATCACTAAATTTAATAAACAAAACTTCTTAAACGTAGACGATGGTGGGACTTTAAATATGATGAGTAGACGAATTACTCACGTAAACAATCCCATATACGATAACGATGTTGCAAATAAGACGTTTGTTGAACAATATGCCGCTTCACGAGATGAATATGAAAAAATGAAACAGACTGTCAACAATCTACAACATCAAAAACAAACAAATGTTGAGTTTCCTGTTAACGACCAAGATGTGACAAATAAACGTTTTGTAGAACACTATGCTGCTTCACGAACTGAAGTTAATCCACTAAAAGAAATTTTAAGCAATTTACAAACTCGTATTGAGGGTGTTGCTAACAATCTAAATATTGTTAAAGAAGAAGAACTTGAAAGTTACGCTGCTGCATCCAAAGAGGAATATAACAAGTTAAAAACTGAACTAGAAAATATTGAGCAATTGGTTAACAAAGAACCAGTCGAAAGTTTTATCGCATCCAAAGAAGAATATGGTATATTACAAGATGAAGTAAAGAAAAAGAACTTATCGAAATGTATTCTGTAATTCTCCAACACACCATCAATCCATTCACCGGTATACACGCTTCATAATCATAATATACAATACCAACTTCCCTATAAAGGTATATTAAAACCAATTTTTGTTTCACAAAGATTTCCAATTGTGTATGCAATTTTAAATATACGTCAAGAGATTGAACTGGATGGCAGTGACATTGTAGTTGAAGAACAAGATGAAATACAGTTTCGACTTAGAGACCCCGAGAAACATAAAACCAATGATCTTCCTCTTCAAATTGATTTTGAATATACTATAAATAAATAAAACAACTACAATTTTAGTTTAGTCATGGAGAAGAGCTTGAAGATTAAAGCTGAAAGTCGAGTAAAGGATAAACTTTCTCGCTTAAAAAAAGATGTTAAGGACAAGTATATTTCACTTCAAAATGATGTTAGACGTCAAGAATTAGAAATAGAGACTAAGTTTAAACCAGTAACAAATTCATTAAATCAGCTTGTAGCTATTGCTAATACAAAGTCAACTAAGAAAAAAGAAAATCAAAAAAGAAAAAAATATATGATGATTCTGAATCAACTGCTACTTCAGACGAAGAAGATGGAGATAGCATCAAAATAATTACACTACTTAACCGCTACTTTGATCCGTTCATTAAACAAAACGTGGATAGAACATTTGGTATAACGATAAGAAATGATAAACAATATTTGGGACGTGAACGAGTTTTCTTTGATAAAAAGTGGATAAAAGTTGGTGGTGAAAAATTTCCTATAACAGAAGGTCTACTTGAATTGATTCAAAGGAAAGTACCAGATCACTCTCTAATCGATAGGAGTGATTTAAGTTCTTATTTGAAATTATTAAATGTTTCAAACGTGCACAAAAGAAATTATGCAAGCAATGCAGCTCCAAGAGGAACACAATCTCATAAGTATAAAAATATAATCGAACCCCTTCTTACTGAAGACATAGATAGAATTATAAAAACAACAGATGAGAATGAAGAAGCAAATACTACGATGCATACTGGATATGGCCAAAAGAAACACATCACACCACAAGCCATTTGGAAATTCGAAGGAGGAAACAATATTGAATTTGTCCATTGGAATGAACCAAACAAATTAGTATCAAGACTTAAAAAATTAATTGCATCGAAAGCTGCAGGTCACACAGGACTTGACAGCGAAATCTTTGGAATTGAAGAAGAACTAAGAAATGCAGGATATATTGAATAAAAATTCATACATTTGTAAACCAATGCACAGTATGTCATAAATCTTTGTTTAGAAATTAACTATGAACGAAATCAGACGAGAAATTGCAAAAGAACTTCATGCACCTCTTAGAAAAAAGTTTAAAAGACGACATGTTATTAGCAAAGGAATCGATGACCTCCATGAAGCTGATCTTGTGGACATGTCAAAACTTGCAAAATGGAATAATGGATTTAAATATTTATTAACCATTATTGACGTTTACTCAAAATATGCATGGGCAATTCCTCTTAAAACCAAAAAAGGAAGTGAGATTGTAAAAAGTTTAAAATTTGTTTATTCTCAAAGTAAAAGATTGCCCAATTATTTTCACACTGATCGAGGAACGGAATTTTATAACCGTGAATTCAAAACATGGTCTCAGAAACAAAATCTAAAGCATTATTCCACTGGGAGCTCCATAAAAGCGAGTGTAGTAGAAAGATTTAATCGAACTCTAAAGGAATCGATGTGGAAAGAGTACACAACACGTGGTTCATACCGATGGGTAAATATTTTGCCTGAGTAATTAGTAAAGTATAATCACAAAATACAACGCAGCATTGACATGAAACCTATTGATGTAAAAAGAAACAATCAACCCCGCTTGCCAACACAATATAATGAAACTTTAAGAAAACCAAAATATAAAATTGGTGACATTGTAAGAATATCAAAAATCAAGAAACATTTCAGCAAAGGATACGAAGCTAATTGGACTACGGAATTATTTACAATTTATAAAGTTCAAAATACTAATCCATGAACATATCTTTTAGAAGATAATAAAAATTTGCCAATATTTGGGGCGTTTTATGAAGCAGAGTTACAACGAACCAAACATCCTAATATTTACTTAGTTGACAAAGTACTACGTAGAAAAGGAACCCAAGCCTTCGTATCTTGGCTAGGATTCGATTCAACTCACAACTCTTGGATTTCGAACAAAAACATATTCTAATTAAAACAATGTAAGTTTTTTTTAATTCATCGCAAAAAATATTATTATTATTATTATTATTAATATTATTAGTATTAATGTGTCTCTATATATTTTCAGCTCACGAAAACCAACACACTCAAGAAAGAAAAGAATGATTGTACTTACCTTCCACACAAGATAACCAGCATATTCAACACTGCAGACAGCATCTTCAATTCTCAGCATCTTGGCGGAAAAAAAGAACTACTTACCACTTTAAGAACGAAGATCATACCATTTTGTTTTCACTATTTCGTATTATATAATTAATGTAAACCACAATGATTAAAATAAATATATTTAAAAAAATATATACATCCGTCATTTTAAATAAAAAACACTGACCCCTGTCCATTTAATTAATGATTTGACAATCATCATCGTCATCATCATCATCATCATCAACTTCTTCTTCTTCTGCTTCTTCTGTTTCTCCAACACGCTCCTCATCCTCTTCTTCACGTTCTTCTGCTAGAGGAGGCGGAGGAGTCATTAAATCCCCCAACCTCAGTCCATGAAGAGAAGTCATACTTATAATATCCTCACCCCTCACTCTGAATGCTCCAAGTCTATTAATCAAAACATTAATAATTTCAATATTTAGTCCATTTAATATTAATTCAGCACTATATCGTTTGTCTGACACTATTTCCTTCACTTCAAACTCGAAAATTTCTCTTCTCGATCACTTAAATTGTTTATGATTATTCCTTCTTCTACTTTTACAGCCGAAATAAGGTAATTTAAGTTCAGCGCCCTCGCTCGCTCTCCTATTAATTTCACCTCTCCTATGCGGCACAACTTCTCAATAACACATTCAAATACGTTCATGATGAGAGCAACTATGGCTCCCAAACCATCTCTGCTCATATATACTATGAAGTTAAATAAACAAAAAGCTCATTAAACATATCACATGAATGAGGCTCTGTGAACGGACATCCAAACTTGTTCTCTCATTAAAATAATTTCAGATTTCAATAATGATGGTTAAGAATTTAAAACAAACAAACCAATATTCATTTCATGCAGTCAATGCTATATATTTGTCTTATAAAACAGTCTATGCAGAAAGAGACCACAGAGCATGCAAGCCCGCAAAAAATGTTAACTAACAGCTGCACATCCTATATGGAGTAGCAAGCAGGACCTCCCACGTTCAGCATGCTAGCGCTAGCCAAAGAACGATAACAGCCGCGCGCGGGGCAAAAGGTTATCCGATTCAAGCGGTCAAGGGTCAATCTCTTCTTAGTGCTAACACATGCAGACCAATTAGCAAACGCATGTGAATAACCAACTGGCTCTCCATGGGCGCGTCGCGCCCAGACAGTCTCATTCAAATGTTAGTACACCTAAAACATTTCCGCTAACAAAGACGCCATTTGAACATTTTCTTTTCATTTTTGTCCTATACACCTGAGAGTTGGTTTACTGGTAGAGGAGATAGAGAGCTTTCATTTATGTCAAACAAACTTTCTTAAAGATTTCCTAAATTTTTGGAAAATATAGCCTATTTTCAAAATTCAAATTATTTTGTCCTAGAGAGTTGAAATTTGGTGTGGGGGATGGTCAACCCATTCCCACGCTAACACGTGCAGTGCACATGCTCGCTCCTGGACCACATGCTCCCTCTAAGGACCCATGACGTCATCGCGATTACGCAATATCTGCTCGTGATGATGCAATATTCAAAGGGATCATTCTTATCCTACTCACGGAAAACCACTTCTTGGATGGCTGAGGTAGTAATCGAACCCGCACTTCACAGTTTTGCTTCACGAGGCTGAGTGTACCACTTTGCAGTCCTGAGACCAAAATTAGTATTTTTTGGCAGAGCCAGGAATCAAACCCGGGCCTCTGCGGTGACAGCCAAGAATGCTAACCACTACGCAACGAGGTGGACTAAATGTATGAACTCCTAGACTCCATTAATTACGCTATCTTTAAACCCCTTTCAATTTCAATTGTGAGTACTTTACCATGCATTCATGTATTCAGAATAGTACATTATGCAACGAGCCTATAATGGCAATAATTAAGACACGAATATGTTTATAAAACGAGCGAAGCAAATTTTTTAATTTTCATACAAGTGCCGAGTATAGGCGAGTTGCATACGACTGTTTATGTTCGACGATAATTATAACTATTTTATGTTCGAACATAAATATTCATAAATATCTGTCGAGATTTCGCCAGTTTTATGCACTGAACAGAGCACATGGGACGCAGAGAATAGGCTACCTTATATTCGACCATGGCCTCCTCGAATACCCCAATATGACACTAGCCACGCAGTGAAATTTAAAATAGGAGGCCGTGGAAGTCAGCGCAGGTGCGATGCTATCCTCGCCTAATTGGTCACACAAATGTTTCTTGAGCTCTGATTGGTGGGAGAAACTGTATAATAATGAAAACCTGTACTATAATGAGCCTCATTATAGTACAGTTTTCTGACATATAATATTTACATTTCGCCATCGTCGAACATGATAATACAAAAGGAGCGGCGAGATGCGTTGCCAACGTAAGCTTATAAAACAATTAATGAAACTAGGCATACAACCACTAATCCTTTATTGGCATTCTTAATGAACAAAAGAACGACAGTAAGTGTTGTGATCAATAAAACGGGAGATGTTCAGCTTTGTTAGAGCATTGTTGTTGTTGTTGTTGTTGATCATTTAGGGGCTTTGCGACATCGTGGTCAAGTAGCCCCGTGTACTCTGGTGTGTGTGAAATTTATCTGGTAACTTGTTTTATTGTGATGGCTGTATTAGTGTGTATATTTGTAATCCAGATGAGCATTGGGAAGGGGACGACCGTGGTCTTGATACAGGAACCATCCCAGCATTTGTCTGGAGTAGAAGTGGGGGAAACCATGGAAAACCACTTACCAGATGGCAGAGCCGGGAATCGAACCCGGGCCTCCGCGGTGACAGCCACGAGTGCTAGCCACTACGCAACAAGGCGAACTGTTAGAGCGTGGCTCAGCAGTAAGGCGTTGGTCTCTTAATTGAACTAAAGTTCGGTTGGTGGTTTGAATCTAGCCAAGGGCATAGATGTGTGTATTGTCTTCAATTATAAATCAGTTTCATGTCCAAGCGAATATGTCAAGATACCAAATACCCCAGTTCAAAACAACAAATCACATGTTATAAATAACAAGAAGTTCCGTGAAGAACTATACAGCCTACTTTTCATGCCAATGATTATTCTACAGTATATGAACCTATCTAGAATAATGACGAAATTAAGTTGGTAATATCGAAATATCTAATTAGTTCAAAATATACCTGGTATAATGTAGCCTAATAGAGCACTACAGTTGACAGCCCTGGTGACTGAATATATTCTTAGTTCCACCTCTTAAGGTACAGAATACAAAATTTGGTTGAAGTCCAATGGTCGTTACATGCAGTTAGACAGTGGATCTATCAGCACGCGTAAAAGCATGTTGCCAACAATACCATGCGTGTGCTGGTCAGAAATAATCTGAATTATTATGATATCTTGTTGGGGCATTTTTGGATGAAATCCATTTGTTAGTATAGAAGTTACATGCATTTTAAAATTGGACATATCAGCAGGCATAGAATCATGTTGGCAGCACTGCCTTGTATTAATTACTCCAAATTAATCTAGATTGTCAGGTGCTATACGTGTGCAAATTATAGAGCTTTTGGCTTGCATACTTTCTGATATATTGATATTAGGGTAAAAAGAATATAGACAGCATTTATTAACAGTTTGCAGCCCTGATTGCTCTTAACAATACTTATAGTCATATCTGTTATGGTACGCATAGCACATACGAAATTTGGTTGAAATCCAACTGATAGTATAGAAGTTACATGTATTTAAAAATTGGTACTATCAGCAGGCTTATAATCATGTTGGTAGAACTGACGTATATAAGTTACTCCAAATTAATCTAAAATGTCAGAATATACGTGTGCATAGTTTAAAGCTGTTGGCTTGCATACTTTCTGATATATTGGTATTTGGATGAAAACAATAAAAATAGAGAGAGCAATTATTAACAGTTGGCAGCCCTGGTGGCTCTTAAGATTACGCTTAGTCATATCTGTTTATGTACAGATATTACATACAAAATTTGGTTGAAATCCAATTGATAGTGTAGAAGTTATATGCATTTAAACATTGGACCTATCAGAAGGCTTAAAATTATTTTGGCAACACTGTCATGGTCGGCCTCCTGGAAATTCAACTGAAATAGTATTATCTACATGTGTGCCAATTTTGGAATAGCTCCCATGCATACCTTGGAAGATATCCAACATGGAGCTCAAATTTCTTGTGCGTTTTTTCAGCAGTTGGTAGCACTGACATCATTTTCAAATATGGACGTGAGCTATCCCGGTGCACATCTTTACTCATACTAAATTTGGTTTTGATTGCTGCAGCCGTTTAGGAGTTGATAGGGGGACACACACACACAGCCAGACAGACAGAAGGACAGACAGACAGAAGGACAGACAGACAGACATTTTCCCGGATCGATCTCATAAGTCTACTTTTTCCTCATTTTTGCAAATTGTGAAAAGTAGGCTAAAAATAATAATCTGGCCGCCGGGATTAGGCTACATACGACCGAAAGGCATTTTTCAATTTAAGCTCTGTAATTGTCTCATTTAAAACCAATTCGTATACCTTAATCGAAAGTGCGACATATAAATGGAATAGTCTACTACTGCTTTTCAGTTTTGAAAGCCTTTGTCTGGAATGGGGCACTCTATGGAAGTGAAACTTAAGACTGTTGGCGCAGCAGAAAAGAGAAGAAAAGAAACGTTTGGATAATGGTGTTACCAGGAGAATGATGGAGATCAGATGGGTAGATAGAGTAAGAATGAAGAACACAAGCGGAAGAGAGGAGAAGTTTCCGGCGAATGCTAATGAAGAGGTTGGTAGGACACATACTAAGACACCCAGGAAATTGAAACTTAGCTCTGCATGGAAGGGTCGAGCACAAGAACTGTAGGGGTTAGAATAGATTGCCTCTGATGTAAGGTGTGCTAGCTATGCAGAGATGAAACTATTCAACTTTTCATGACTCCAAGAAGTAATAAAACTGACATAGGCCTAAGTAGACTAATGAAAGTTAGAGAAGTTCTACTTTCATCCACCAGGCAGTACCCTGTGCGAGCTTATACACGCAATGAAGTTATGTTACATATGTATTATTATACCGTGTAATGGTTGTTTAGGGGAAACCATTCTTGAATTTTGAAGAAGTTATCAATTTCAAGCAGTTTGAATCCCATCTCATCAGATTTTCTTTAGCTTCTTTGCCCAAGATCACGGATTCAAACCCGGCCGAAGTCGTTGGATTTTTAAGAGCGTTAAAAACCCTCAGTATGCCTTCCTTTGGAGGGTATGTAAAGCCAATGGTCACATGTAATAGATTTATGGCATGATAAAGAACCTTCCACTAATTGCACTTGTGTGAAGCTAAATTATAGGTTAAATTTGACTAACGCTCTTAGGTTCCAAAGTTCGTCGCCAGGAGCCGACTGCGGTGGCATCTAGTAACCATGTTCAGAACTAGTTGGTCGTTGACGGTGGCGTTAGGTAGCAAAAGTATGACTACTTGAAATTTCAATGTCTACAGTCCTTACTTGAATTAAAAACAGATAACACGCACAAATACAGCCATCACAATTAACACCGGTTATCAGACAGATTCTACACACACCCAAAGTACACGGGGCTACATGACCGCGTTGTCGCAGCCCCTAAACTGTGGAACCAACCAACAACAATATTTTCTTTGCCTGCCAATTTTTGTTTAATTTTTATGCTTGGTGTTTCATTACACCCTACTTAATCGTAATAATTATACAAATTGTAAAATCCATCCTCCAGATGGAAAACCCGCCTTCCACATCTCCGATCCCGTAGAAACGAGAATACATAGATTAAATATGAGACATTCTAACCAAGCGCTACTAATGCGCGAATAGGACAAGTTTACAGATGGAATGACTCCATCCACTGTAGCAATTAGAGCTAAAACTACTGCTTGAAGTGAAGCTGAAACACGGAGTGACGCGGAGCAGTTGGAGGGAGCCAGTCAGGCGATTCCAATCTGGTCGACAGCCCAAACCTTTAATGTGATTGCTATCGAGCGGCAGTGACCAGATGTGTCCTCCATGACTGACCCCACACTTTAACTGCTCGTTATTTCTCAACATTTGATATATCCAACTCTCTTCAGTTAACGCTATGTTGACGTGCTAGTTCATGAGAAAAAACGAGCCTAGTATAGTCGCGACGGCTAACGGAGTCCCAGGCGTTTGAGAACGAATCGGTATGCAATTGATCTTAAGCCTTATAGAAGTGTTTCTTGACCAGCAAGGGGCGGTTTTATGAGGTTTAAGGGCTTTAATCGGAATTTGGCGCTTATGTTTCCCTCTCCAAGACAATAGTTATACAGCTACAATAAAATCACGAGGGACATCTTTTGACTAGAGAGAAAAAGCCAACACCAAAACTTCAAAAGTAGTTGGGAGAGACTGAGCGGTAGGATTATGGATATGAAGCACCGGACCACCTACTGTTCACAGTTCTAAATCATAAATCCTTTTATATACCGTACATTAAAAAGCAGAAAGTCTGTCTGTCTGTCTGTCTGTCTGTCTGTCTGTTCCTTACACAAATATATACCGTTCCACAAATCTGAACCAAAATGTGCATACAAACATTTTAGAACCCTGAGGATAGCACTGTCAACAAGAAATTTGGACAACCCTCTCCATACCATAGATTTAGGCTCTTTGGCACATTAGCAAAGACTATTATAGACACAATATCGAATGTGTCATAGAAGGACCAGATAGAGCTCATTATTCGTAAGTCTAACGATGCGAGAAACACAGCTTGGTAAGAGGGACCCCGGAAATTTCGGTTTGAATCCCTAGAACCAAGCGTTTTCGAAATATTTTCAAAAAACCATTCCCATTTAGAGAAACATCAAGAAATGGTCAGCCATTACCAGCTCATTTAAATTTCCTTCCAAGGAGTGCTTATTTCGGTTTTTCTCCCATACAAAATAAATAAAAAGTTATAAATAATAACATACAGCCCTCTTAAAATGGGATCTGTATATTTTTAACAACTAAACGATATTTAATTGAAAAATACAATAATGAATCAAAAAAAGTCCGAGTGGAATTACATTTTTATGTTACGAATGTGAAACGACACTTTTTCACAAGGGGAGGAAGGAAGGAAGCGTGTAGTTTAACGTGACCATTAACTTTGCCACAGGACCACCTTTTTGTATCAAATCTGAACCATTGGATTTAACATTCCACTTTGAAAATCTCACATGCATTAACCGGGAATGGTCCACCTTGATGAGAGACAAGCAGCTTGACCACTGCGCCACCACGCACCCGACACATTTACACTCTGCTAGATAGCAATTGATACAGAATTTAACATAATAATTAATGAGCATTTCTATGTTTTAAGGGCTGATACATAGAGGTCATTTCTCCATAATTGATTTTACGAGCAAAATTATATTTAACTATGTTTGAAATTTGGTCACTGTATAAGCACTGAACCCTTCGCTGAACAAGAGTTGTACTTAAGCGATGAATAGATAAATTTTAGTTTTATTCGGTTATCATTAGGCAAACTCTTTTATCGTATTGGGTCAGCGTTAACTGAATTGTAGACCACGGCTTCCCACTCTGAGAGCCTGGCGCTCTGGACTTAACCTATTTACTTACATTCCTCGTTATAAAAGTTTGCTGTGATATTTGAACGATTTTATCCTGTTGAGTCTGGAATGAGTCAAAGGTTTCCCTGATGCCACTGTTATGACTAGGGCTAGGATTTTTATGTAAATACACTTTCTTTCCCTTTGCTTATACATAACTATAAATGAAAAATGTCCATGAATTAGAACCTTAGCTAACATATAATTATATTTTATTGTTACATATTTTACATATTTGAAGATCATGATTTTTTTACAGCATTGCCTGGAGTTGAAGTGGGGAAACCACAGAAAGCCACTTCCAGGATGGGTGAGGTGGGAATCGAATCGAATCCCCGTTCCAGCCCTCACACAAGAATTAAAATTTCTAAATGATTTACACTTAATAATGTATTATTAATATTACTATTAATTATTAATATTTCAGTTGTTAATTCATACGGATTTATTATTTAGACCAATACGGTTGTTATTTGAGTGTTTTATAAAGTTCTATCCCGGAAACTATATTCAGGATGATCGCGGTCAGCGAAATAATAATATTAATAATAATAATGTAGAAAAGAGCACTGATCTTCAGATTTTTTCTTAACAAGAAAACCAAGGAGCTGTGGTTCACCGAGGTAGAAAAAGACCTGAGTGAAGTGGGGATAACCCAGGAGGATATCCATAAACGTGTTCCACGAAAGTCCAAACACCAAGAACATCATGGTTTCCAAGAAACGACAAAACTAAGAACTGACAAAACATTGACTGGAGCGAGGAAGGAACAGCATAGGAAACGAATGCGGGAATACTGGGCGAACGTTAAGGCCCAGGCGCAAGAAAGAGCGTGGTCCGTAGATCGCCGACATGACAGCAATAATAATAATAATAATAATGCTTTAATACTAACCACGTCGAGGTTTTCTCCGAAGGTTCACCTTGTAGTCACACGCTGAAAGCAGAAAACAAAAGATTAAGACCTCAGTGACCAAGACAGGGGATTATAATATTAAAATTAAAATTAGAAACCCCAATGCCTTACGTCACGGAAAATCATGATTCGCGTCAGCATAAATAACTATAAGGGATAACTCCAAAACCGACTATTTTAAGTACTGTATTTTCAAGACTGAATTGATACCAATAAGGATTTCAGCTATTATGTCATGTTGTGTGCCTGAAGTACAGCACTGACAACTGGAATGTCATAGGTCTAATATTCGGAGCTCGTGGCACAGTTGCTAAATTTGCAGTGGACACCTTGAAGTGTTTTATATTGTTTCACGCCATAACGTAATTGCGAAATGACCTTTCGTTCGATCCCTTGTAGTTCTGCACTTCTTTAGTACATTGTTAATACCGAACAAGGTACAACCACTACCACCAGAATTACAAATTATAGTTTTGTCGGTGATAATGCATTTTCTTATGGGTATGTGATATCCTCAAATTTGTAGCTATCTGTTTAATGTTAATTTAAGGTACTGTAACGTTTCTACTATTTGGGGGTTGTGGATGTATATCACACAAAGGAAAACATACTCTATTTTCATATTCTATATTAACCATCATTTACAATAAGCATCCTCTCCAATATAATCAACACATAAGCATGGTATTTCAAACCAGCATCTCATCCAATAACCTTCACACATATCATCTCTTCTTCTATATTTCTTTAAAAACCAGCCTTCTTTCATCTATTATCATCAACACGATCAATATTATTTTAACCAAGAAGCATCCCATAACCAACATATCTATTATTCATCCTTTCTACACCGCATCATCCAATCCATTCTAAAACATAACCCCTTTCATTCTTAACAAAAAGATCTCCACAACAAATGAACATCTTAAAAGGAACATATACAGCTAGAAGAAACTTCATAGGGCAAGGCCCCCCTATTACCTCACTGCTGGACCACCACAAATAATCTCTTAGCACAAGCGCTAGACTCCTTGCAATGGCCCATCAGCAAGAGGTGGCCATGCTTCGAACTATATATATTCCCTTTAATAAAATGAACTGTTTCAGTACCGTCTGGACGTTTTGAATCCTGTGTACGTAGGTATGTGTGGAATCTGTTTAATTATCTGTGTTTATGTGGTGTCTAAACTAGTATGCGCTCTTCTTACTGGAGACAGGATTGTGAAAAAGTTGCAGTGACATTGAGTTAGGTAGATGAGTAGAGTATAAGTGGGAAATCATGACAAAGAATTGTACGTTCTGTCAGTTCTCGTGAACACGTACCTACTGATTACTACTGTCACCTAACTGCATAGCCCATCCTATTCTCCTGACATGAACCTCATTCAAAATATCTACGGTCGATTGAAACGAGATATTTATGGACATTATGACCAACTTAATCTTCAGAACCTATGCTGAATCGTAACTTAATTGAGGAATGGGACAAACTCGACTAAAATTGACTTGACTACCTTGCGCATAGTGGTTTATGCCCAGACAGATTCAAGTATATATATGAGCAAGGGAGTGTGTTACCCTATATGCTATCCTCCCAATGAGAAACCACGACTCTGATCAGGTACTTTTTGTGTGTGTATAATAAGGCAATTACTTATTTAAATGACATTAAATGGGAATCGAACCCACCTCTTCACAGTTTTGCTTCAAGAGGCTGAGTGTACCCCGTCCCGGCCCTCAGAATAGAATTACATTTCTTCGCAGAGCCGGGAATCGAACCCGGACCTCCGGAGCGACAGCCGAGAATTCTAGTCGCTACACCACGAGGTAGTCAGAAGAATTTGATAAATGGCTCAAAAGAATAGCATAACCTTCTAAAATACAAATAACGGGAAACCGCCACCGTCAGTATTTGCGTCCATACGACATGAGAAATAGGAAGACAATCCTTCCACGAAATCAGTTTAAAGAATGTCTGCTACTCTGCTAATACCCTTGTATTTGCATGAAGTTCCTTCTCTTTGGAGGAGCTAGCAGCATGCAATAAAATTCAGTGAACTCTAGTGCTTCTACGAAGTTCACAAACTTATATTGTTCTCAGAAATGCATTTTTTGTGTGCTTAATCATTTCCGTTTCCATCTGAAAGTTAAGAAGTAGTGAGAATTCACAATTTGAAATTAAAAACTTAAGTAACTAGCCTTGCTAATATAATGAACCCGAGCAGTCTCACAAGCCAGCTCTCTCTCTCTCTCTCTCCCTCTCAGTAGTGTATACTGATCTTTCAGACACGCTGAATACAAGAATTCAACGTAATCAAAATGCCTGTGTTAGATTCATTCTTGACGTTCGTAAAGAGTTAACAGCCGAGGGCACAACGCGATACACCACAATCTGCAGGCAACGGTCGCTTGGTAGTCCTGGGCCCTTCGTGGTTTCCCACTTCTACTTCAGGCAAATGTCAGGATGGTTTCCTTCGAAACAAAGAATCTAGTCCCCCTCCATTTTTAGCCTACTTTCGATTTTTGCAAAAAATGAAAGTAGACTTATGAGATCAACACAGGGCGAAAAAAGTGTGTCTGTCTGTGTGTGTGTATGTGTGTGTGTGAGTCTGTGTGTGTGTGTGTCTGTGTGTGTGTGTGTGTGTGAGTGTGTGTACTCTGAATGTCTGTCCCCCCCTATCAATTCGAACACGGTGAATGCGAATTGAACGAAATTTGGTACAAAGGTAGCACTAGCAAAGGACACCTCAGTGTCATATTTTATATCGCCGCCATCTTGACGGAAACGTAATGGCGGCCACACAAATGTTCAAAGCTTAAATCAAATTACGACTAGCCTAATCATCCGATCTCTACCAAATTTTGCAACAACATACCTGTATGGGGGGAGCATCCTTTGACCAAACCAATAGGCCATAAGCGTAATAGTTTGCGGATGGCGGCCATCTTTGTGTGAAAATCGATTCCCCCTATTAATTCGAACACGGTGCAACCGAATGGAACGAAATTTGGTACAGAGGTAGTACTAACAAAAGGCACCTCAGTGTCATGTTTTATATCGCCGCCATCTTGACGGAAACGTAATGGCGGCCACACAAATGTTCAAAGCTTAAATCAAATTACGACTAGCCTAATCATCCGATCTCTACCAAATTTTGCAACAACATACCTGTATGGGGGGAGCATCCTTTGACCAAACCAATAGGCCATAAGCGTAATAGTTTGCGGATGGCGGCCATCTTTGTGTGAAAAACAATTCCCCCTATTAATTCAAACACGGTGAAACCGAATGGAACAAAATTTGGTACAGAGGTAGCACTAGCAAAGGGCATCTCAGTGTCATGTTTCATATCACCGCCATATTGACAGAAACGTAATGGCGGCCACACAAATGTTCAAAGCTTAAATCAAATTACGACTAACATAACCATCCGATCTCGACCAAACTTTGCAACAACATTCCTTTATGGAGGGAGCATGCTTTGACCAATCTAATAGGTTATTAGCCTAATAGTTTGCGGCTGGCGGCCATCTTTATGTCAAAATTGATTCCCCCTATTAATTCGAACACGGTGGAACCGAATGGAATCAAATTTGGTACAGAGGTAGCACTAGCAAAGGGCACCTCAGTGTCATGTTTTATATCGCCGCCATCTTGACTGAAACGTAATGGCGGCCACACGAATGTTCAAAGCTTAAATCAAATTACGAAAGGAAGATTGAAGAAGAAGGAAGATTGTAGTTTTACGTGACCGTGAATCTTGTGATTATGAGCCACGGGACCTCCATTTTACGTGGAATCCGAACCACAGGACATGGCATTTCACTTCGAAAATCTCACATGCATTGACCGGGAATCGAACCCGGACCGCCTTGGTGAGAGGCATACAACTGGACCGCTGAGCCACCATGCCCCTAAATAAATCAAATTACGATTAACCTAATCATCCGATCTCTACCAAATTTTGCAACTACATACCTTTATGGAGGGAGCATCCTTTGACCAATCTAATAGGTCATTCGCCTAATAGTTTGCGAATGGCGGCCATCGTTGTGTCAAATTCGATTCCCCCTATTAATTCAAACACGGTGAAACAGAATGGAACGAAATTTGGTACAGAGATAGCACTAGAAAAGGGCATCTCAGTGTCATGATTTATATCGCCGCCATATTGACAGAAACGTAATGGCGGCCACACAAATGTTTAAAGCTTAAATCAAATTACGACTAACATAACCATCCGATCTCTACCAAGCTTTGCAACAATATACCTTTATGGAGGGAACATCCTTTGACCAATCTAATAGGCCATTAGACTAATAGTTTGCGGATGGTGGCCATCTTTATGTCAAAATTGATTCCCCCTATTAATTCGAACACGGTGGAACCGAATGAACGAAATTTAGTACAGAGGTAGCACTAGCAAAGGGCACCTCTGTGTCATGTTTTATATCGCCGCCATCTTGACGGAAACGTAATGGCGGCCACACAAATGTTCAAAGCTTAAATCAAATTACGATTAGCCTAATCATCCGATCTCTAGCAAATTTAGCAACAACATACCTTTAAGAAGGGAGCATCCTTTGACCAAACTAATAGGTCATCAGCCTGATATTTTGCGGATGGCGGCCATCTTTGTGTGAAAATCGATTCCCCTTATCAATTCGATCACGGTGAAACCGAATGGAACGACATTTGGTACAGAGGTAGCACTAGCAAAGGGCACCTCAGTGTCATGTTTTATATCACCGCTATCTTGACGGAAACGTAATCGTGGCCACCCAAATGTTAAAAGCTAAAATGTAATTACGACCAACCTAATAATCTAGTCTCTACCAAATTTTGCAACACCATATCTTTATGTGGGAAACATATTCAGACCAAACTGCAAGAACATCAGCCCAATAGTTTGCAGATGGTGGCCAAGTATGTGTGCAAATCGATTCCCCCTATCAATTCAAACACGGTCAAACCGAATTGAACGAAATTTGGTACAGAGGTTGCACTAGCAAAGGGCACCTCATATTCATGTTTAATATCCCTATAGCACGTTGTATTTCAACAAGCTACTACAACAAACATTCGATCATACTCCTTGAAAAGGACAAAGAGTTATAACAATACCCATGCATTTAGGAGAAAGTAGGCTATATGTTCTTTACTGAACATCTTGTTTTTTCTTTTCTTTTCAAAATCCATACTAGAACACACTGAAATAGAATTGGCTGAAAAGACGCGACATTAAAGGTTTGACGCACGCATTATATGGTACAGCCACTCTCTAAGAAAGAAAGGACAGGCCTTCTCAACCTTTCTGAGACTGTTAGCGCCACCCTCATGCCATATCAAGTACCCGAGCACCATTAAATCCAAAATAATAATAATAATAATAATTCAACTAGCGTGCGCCTCACTTTCCTTTTCCTATCTCTCTCTTTCCCTCAAAAGTGCTGAAATAGCAAAAATCCACCGATTATCCAGATGTAATAACAACTACCTATCGGTTTCGGTAGCGTAGTCAGAATGCCCAAGATCGCGGGTTCAAACCCGGCCGAAGTTGTCGGTTTTTAAGAGCACTAAAATCCTTCAGTATGCCTTCCTTCGGAGGGGAAGTAAAGCCAGCGGGGCCTATGTCATAGATTTATGGCACGTAAAAGAACCTACCACTGCAATTGGTAGTGTGTAGCTAAATATTTAGGAGCTATTTGGCTAGTTAGAAACGCTCTATCTACTTTCAACGTTCACCACTAGGTGTTGGTGACAGTAGCATATGGTAGCCACACTTGAAAATACTTGAAATTGAACTTGTTAGGAGCTCTCGAGCGTTCAATCAAAAATACCCAGCTAAGACCATTGGCTGCAATTCATATACCTACAGTAGAACGTCGATAATCCGGACGTCAAAAATCCGGACCGTCGATAATCTGGATTCAATTCCGGTGAAAAAAGTTGAAGTGATTACATACGTATTTGTCAAACAAAAGCGTTGATCTGACAGGCTGGGCGGGGTCGTCTTACCACTACGAAGCAAAGACTTGGCCGTAAAATAGCGAAACTCAATAACAGACCTTTTATGAGCTCAAACTATGTATAAACTGTACAGTATTCTGTACATAGGATAGTGCATTACGTATGTATGTATACTCTTTCATTAAAATACATTGCAAGTTCATATTAATGAATGGTTTTATTTATCTGCTCCAATTATTTAATCACTATAGTGAATTATTTACGGTTATAGGAAGTTAGCCTACTTTCGATTTTTGCAAAAAATGAAAGTAGACTTATGAGATCACCACAGGGCGAAAAAAAGTGTCTCTGTGTGTGTGTGTGTATGTGTGTGAGTCTGTGTGTGTGTGTGTGTGTGTGAGTGTGTGTACTCTGAATGTCTGTCCCCCCCCCCTATCAATTCGAACACGGTGAAACCGAATTGAACGAAATTTGGTACAGAGGTAGCATTAGCAAAGGGCATCTCAGTGTCATACTTTATATCGCCGCCATCTTTACCAAAACAGAATGGCGGCCACTCAAACGTTCAAAACGTAAAATCAAATTACGGCTAAACTAATCATCCGATCTCTACCAAATTTGGTGACAACATACCTTTATATAGGACGCGTCTTTCATCCAACATTCAAGGTCATCGGCCGTACCATTTCAGGATGGCGGCCGTGTGAATTATTCAACCATTTTAATCAATGGCTTAAGACCCACCAATTCCGATTATCGAGCCTAGGGTGGTTTAAGCTATCCTGAAGGTCGTGATCCGTTATTTATTATAATTTAATATTATAATATTATACTGTATGAGTGGCTTAAAAGAGCTGAGCTGTCTGTATCACACGACAAGATGGCAGCTGTCCTCATGTGCCTGTCTTATATTTCAATAGTTTTAGTATGTTGTATGTGATATACCCTACTGATACAATAATATAAACTTTGTATGAAATTATCTTTAATGAAGATGTACTGCTGTGAAGAAATCGTTTATTTAAAGTCATTATTTGCCAACAGGTTGTATCTAATGTCAGTTAAGAACACCATGATGTTAAGGATAGGATTAGCTCTGGGCTAGCGTGTTAGTCTGTCACGCAGTCGACTGGGGATCGAGTACTGCTGCAGTTTAACTTTTTTTTTCTTGAATTCTTTTACAAATGATGTGCACGAGCTCTTTCCACAGATACTGAATAAGATGTCATTTAGCTCAAAGGAGAAGCTAATGTATACACTCGTTTATTAATAAAATAACAGCCCCAGCATCGCAAATAAACAGAAGACATTAGGAAAAGGAGAATAGAAGAACTAGATACACGTTGTCATTAACCACAGCCTTCTTAATGCCTCTGTACGGTGCTGTCCTCTTGTGGGTTATGTGGGTAATATTGTTCCAAACTTACCGCTGTGTAAATACCTGGCCTCCTGAAGTATGGCAATTTTGTAATACTGGTAGTTCAACTATTAGCCACGATCGCGCTCCGATTACCTTTAAACACTGCCAGCTGGATCGCCTCCCTCTTGGCTACTTTAAACTGTCTACTCATTCAACACCCTTAGGCCACTGCCATCGTAGTACATTACGATGTCCGTGCATAGGCGTACAACATAAAGATTAATTCACTGATAGGTCGCAGCACCAACCTACTGTGATCGGCGTGGATTTTTAAAGGGGAAGATACCCAAAACGGAAGATTCTTAACTTAGCAGGCTGGCTTAATATAGAGATTAACGGACGTGAATGCATTACAATAAGTTAGTAGTTTTGTTATTCAGTCATCATAAAGTATACAATATTGATTTTGACACTTACTGGCTAATTATCAATATAAAAGAAAACAAACAATACATTGTGGTAGAGGTGATTGTGTTAAGGATGAGGACAAAGAGTCATAAATATACCCATACATTTAAGAGAAAGTAGGCTATATGTTCTTTGCTGAACAACTTGTTTTCTTTTTGGTATGAACTCAAACGGCCTCTTTTTTGATTCTTTTCTAAAATCCGGACATTTTGATACTCCGGACAGGGTCCGGTACAATTAATCCGGAATATCGACGCTCTACTGTATAATAATAATAATAATAATAAGAATAATAATAATAATAATAATAATAATAAATTACGAGCCTTACAGTAGTCGCATATGATGTGTAACATCTGACATAGAAGAAACCTCACGTGAAATTGTTGATACTCCGGTATTTTATACTATTATTGGCACAAATATTAATCTATTGTAAAAGGGAGTGTTTTACAGATTCGTAGTTTACAATACGGAACTCATTTTATTAGATGGTTTGTAGCTTCCACCAGCACTAGCCTAAATAAAGAATACGATATGTACTGTACCCAACTGGAGTTTGTACAGGAGACGAACTTCGGATCTCTGAGATGTAAAGAAGTTCAGTTATAAGCTAGCCATGTGGAAATAGGAAGTGACTCAGGCAATGACGCAGAGCATTGACAGCCTTATCTGAAGTCACAAGATGCAAGCCGTGTATGAATCACGAGGACAGTCATGCTGTGATGAAACGATCAGAGCAGATTGGCAGGGGAACCACCGCGAAGGTTTAATATCAGCACTTTTATGGCAACCCTGGATTGCCTCCCAGCACCGAAAAATTGTGAAATAACCCGTTTTCGCGGAAACAACGCAAAATCACATAAATAAGTTTACGTCAATCAGAATAATCCAGGGAATTATGAATTAATCAAGACTAAAATCGAATAATTTAGGCACAGGGAAAAAGCACTTACGAAGCAGTTACGTCATTAGGCGGAGCTAAGAAGAGGTCTTGGGAAGGAGAAAATAAAAACCAACTCGCCCACACAGCCGAGGAGCCTTGTAGATTTAATTTAAAATAAATAGGCGATCGATTTTCGGGAAACGAGATGATAATGTAACGTTTGGATTATGGGGAACATAATGGGATATTTTTTCAAAAACGTGCGACGTCTAGTTCAAAAGATAGCTCCGAGAAGAAGACCAAAGTAATTTATTTTTGCAAGTTCCCAATATATAGCCGAGCTTTCAGCCAGAGAGCATGCAGTTTTTCGTCAGCCCAGGAGGGGGCATGACGCCGCCACATCACATGCAGTATTCGTCAGCCCAGTGGGGCGTTAGGCTGTATCAGAAGCAGTTTCACTATCAGTAAGCGTAGAGGCGCTACACGCTGTATCACCAAATGCAGGAACGCTGCATCACATCAGTCGCAGTTCAGTTAAGCCCGGAGAGGCTCTGCGCAATTTCATACAGTACATAGTATACAGTACGCAGTATTATAGTCTGCCTGCACGGAAGTTCGTCATCACGTTGATAAAAACTCATCGCACTCCTGTATGGAGATGTCGCATCGAGTAACTCAGTTCGTCACCAACCGCTAAAGTGGATCGTGTTAAGTCAAATTAACTAATCGTCAGTATCCGCGGTTTCAACAAAAGTTCGTATGTGCGTAGTAATATAAATACGTCACATCATAAAGTACTGTTGTTTCTAAGTGATCACTAAAGCACTTGTGCTAGATCAGATAAAATTTTACGCTACACGGAAACCGTGACAAAATAAGTTGCGCCGCGTCAAATTCTAGAACATTAGTCAGCTAGAAAACACCAGTCCAGATCAGTAGAGACATTACGCTGGGAGTCATCGGTTCGAGACTATAGACAGGTCTTCGTAAAAGTCAAGTAAAAAGACCACATTATTAAGGGTCAGATATTGGAACGGAATCCAAAAATTCAAGTAAATGTACATGGGTTCGAGACCCAAAGCGTATTCAGTGAACTTTAGCGAAGCTACAGTGTGTCAAACAGGGACGTAGCCAGAAAAACATTCTCGTAAGAGAAAGAAGAAAATCTTGTCGCAGTATATAAAAAGGACAGATTACGGTCAAGAAATAGGAGGGCCGCAGGTTCGATAGACTGCCATATAAGCGTGGGGTAAGTGAAATATGCTAATCGTTTATAAAAAAAACTATAAGGGAAGCCGAAATAGACTGTTAAAAGGACAGGGCAGAGACTAAATCCAGTGAAGAACTAGGAGCTGTTCGAGTTATCACGCGTCCAATGCAGGGTCTTGGGATCTCATCAGGGCGTCCATCACCGATAGGAAATGCCGAAGATCAATGAGATATGGTGAAAAAAGTGCAGTGTAAATCATTTAAAAGAAATATATTTTTAGTGTTAATACAGTGTTTTTATAGAATAATAATGATTTTAAATATAAGTGAAGGTCGATTGTGCCTAAGTGAAATGCAATTCACGAAAGAAAGTGCCATGGAAAAGTGTTAGATATGCCGTTAGATGGGTGAACTCTTCTATGAATGAAGCAAGAGCAGCACACGGGTGAGTTATGATTTTTCATTAAAATTTGCAGCTGTACTATGCACTGACCCAGTGAAGTCGGTCGTTGACAAAGGAGTTTAACGATTGATTCACTGGGTAGTTGAATGCACTAAGATAATTGAAATGTTGAGATAATAATAATGAATAACGGCGAGAATGACCTCGCAGAAATAAATATACAAATGGGATCAGTAAATATAAAGTAATGGAAACCCAAGAAATGAAACAATAAGTAATATATGATTTGGAGGAAGGAATCGAAATAATAACCTAAATGGCTTAGAATTTTGCCACAGTAAAATCAGGTTATGAAATAAATACGCACCATAATGAAATCGTTAAAAGTCGATATGATAAGGAAAAATAAAAATAGTTTGATTTTATACCATATAATTAAATGGCAAATAACTAAAAGTTGTAATAAAAATAATTGAAAATCTGAGATGATAATAATAAAAATAACTATTATCGAGTTGTTATACTCTAAAAATAAAGTGGTGGTAAAAATCGTAATAAGGAACTCAAGTAATACAAACGGAACGAAATAAATAATATCTTGACGTATTGTTGTCAAAATGATCAATCTATAAATCTCTAAAGTAATTGGTGAATAAAACACCCAAGGGAAAATATATTATTGCAGGCTATCAGGCCAAAGTTGTGAAAATAAAATAATAGGAAGACCGAGGTCTTACCGCTATAAATGAAAGATTATACAAGAGATTAAGTAAACCGCGAATATCCAAGCAAGAAATCGTGTTGCCGAAAAGGCCTAATAATAAAATAAATGTAGCTTCAAGCTAATAAATATGCGTTAATCAGGATATATTTATTCGGGAGATGGAGAGTATCGTCGAAATATTGTGGATGAAAGATTCCCATTAATGTATTGTTGTTGTATGAAAACGTCGTGTTATATTGTGTAGGTGAAATTCCCACTAAAATATTGCCATATTGAAGCGTCGAAAATGATAGTTACATGTGAGTCCCGCCAAATTGGATAGTGTTCCTGGCCTGGCATTGTTATAATGAAATATTGTAGGCAATAAACGTCGAAATAAAGCGCCGTAAATGATAGTTACATGTGAGTCCCGCCTAATTGGATAGTGTTCCTGGCCTGGCATTGTTATAATAAAAATATTGTGGGCAAAAAATCGTCGAAGTAAAGCGTCGTATGTGAAATATGCAAGTAAGTCCGATAAGTCATTGTTATAAATATAGTGTTGTGATAAGACGTCATACAAGTTGTTATTAAGGTTGGTGTTATCAACTATTATACATCCTCTACGAAATAAGTAACAAATATCCTGAAGACACGAAATGTTAATGATAATAATAATAATAATAATATTAAAAGCAGAAACAAATAGCCGCTTTTGAAGTGAATGTAAGTCTTGGGAATCATATGGTTAAATAGTAAATAACATTGTAAAGCATGGCAGTCGGCGAGACGTCGTAAATCAAGTGAAGTGTCACAGGAAGAGGGGGCAGCTGTTAGAGCCTGACCTACCGTAGTGAGGGAGTGAGAGAGGAAATTTAACGAGTTCTGCGGTCAAGTAGGGTCTAGCAAAGACTAATAATAAAGAGGTCACTATATGACTGTTTTTATTAAAAGGTGCAAGCTCAAAATAACCTATAAAATTATAATGCTGGGATTGAGACCATTCTCCAGAATATAAGTTTGAAGTGTTTATATAGATTTTGACGGATTTTGTCAAATACTTTTATTGTTGATAAAAGGATTCCTTCCTCAAAAAGAATGAAATAACGGGTTATGAAACAATGTAGTTTTAATATGAATAAAGATCCCAACATGATAGATAACACAGTGCATGGTACAATGCTGAGGAAAAATCACCTGATGCATGGAAAGTAACTGGTGGAATAAGGGTTCGATCCACAGACATGGCATGTTCCTGTACAGTATTTTAAATGTTTAAAATCTAAGGCTTTGTGGAGAAATATTATTAAGGTCCAAGGGACTTAACAAATGATAAATAAATAAACTATGCCAAGTGATTTGATTTTTGATATGTTCTGAGTGAATCTATTTTTCTTCTATGAAATAAATAATGTAAAATTGTAATGTTGAGTTTTTCATGTAATCCTTGTGAACCTTGAGTATTCCATAAAGAAACCCTGAAGGGTAAATGAAATGAATGTAAATGTCCAAAGCCTTGGAGAGATTATGTGACTTAAATGATAGGCGAGCTCGACGCCTGAATGAAATATACTAAAAATGGTAATAATTTAATTTAAGCAAGACAAAGAAGTTACAAAGTTCGTGGAATAATGAAGTGACATTATAGTGAATTTTGATGAATTTTTAAAAAGTGATTTTTAGTCTTTGAGTGACACTTGAAGAGACTATGCCAAGTGATTTGATTTTTGATATGTTCTGAGTGAATCTATTTTTCTTCTATGAAATAAATAATGTAAAATTGTAATGTTGAGTTTTTCATGTAATCCTTGTGAACCTTGAGTATTCCATATCGGATGTTAAGTCAGTGGTGGAGGGAACGTTACACACCCCGATTTTGCAGTAGCAAAAGCCGAGTGCTGACTGAGCATCCTCCGTATAAACGGGCACAGTATCAACTAGATTAATAGACGCGACACCGCTCATAACCTTAAATTCCTTATAAACAGGTCCTCTTCATTCACAGACCAACACGTAATTTCATATGGATTCTGTTAAAATGAGTCATATTGTTATGATAAATAATGTTTAAAATGATAATCTGGTAGCAAAAATATCTACCCCGTCCGGGATTCGAACCCAAGATCTCTAGATTCACAGTCATAAGCATTAACCCCACGGCTATTTCGACTACGCAAATTTTGTGCACAAGATGGTAACTTATTTCCACGTTGCAATAATACTGCATTACGGAATTAAGTTCCATTCATATTTTGCTTGTTTAGATAATGTTCCAGCGTGAAATTGAGTTTAAAATGCATTATGAATAGGCCCTCTTGTGAGTAAATAGAATGTATTCAGTAATAATTCATGAAGGCTTGCTCAATTCTCGTATAATCACAACGATTATATTATACTGATGACTGCATTACCGTTATGTGGGTTAATATTTGAATAGCCATTGTTCAGAAACATAATACTGGCAATGCCGAATACTTACAATGTTTGATATTAAGGCATTTTACCATTTAAATACTGATACGAAGATTTCGAACATGTACCATGTCATTTGTTTCAATCACTTGACACCAGAGTTCGCATGAGCGTTTTCTGTTCAGTATGTCATATACATTCCACATGGCCGAGAGTACGTCGTTGGTCATGGTATCAATTTCCGACACCGCGCGGTCATTGTTTCTCTTACCACTGTCAGCTGGGTCTTACCACTGCCCGCTGGATCGATCGATCGAGCGGGCTGAGCATACTTCCGTTTTCCACCACTGCCAGCTAGTACACTTCCGTTCGATCTAGCGAGCAGTGCATACTTCCGTTTCCCACCACTGCCAGCTAGTACACTTCCGTTCGATTGATCGAGCGGGCAGTGCATACTTCCGTTTTCCACCACTGCCACCTAGTACACTTCCGTTCGATCGATCGAGCAGGCAGTGCATACTTCCGTTCGATCCACCACTGCCAGCTCGATCGTTCCGATCCACTTCCGTCCCCAATGTTCAAAATCACTCCCACAAAAGTATCCAACAACCGAGCGGAAAGATGTTACACGTCAATAATAATAATAATAATAATAATAATAATAATAATAATAATAATAATAATAATATTAATAATAATAATAATAATAATAAACTACCTGTTTTAAGAACTTAATTTTACTGTCAACTGAATGTTTAGGTTAAGTTTTTTTTTTTTCTTTATTTCTGTTATTGTATTTAACTGCCATGTGAATGAAGAGAGCTTCTTAAAGAGGCTGTGTAGCCTCAGTGGGCTGTATTAGAGAAACAATAAATTCAAATTTAAAATTTTCTCTCTCTCTCTCTCTCTCTCATCGCCCACTCGCCAGCGACATGATGTGGCTTCCCGATATATAATCTCCATGAACATATTGAAAGGCTTTAAAACTTCACTTCGACTCTGAAGCTGAAGTGTTATTGAAGCGTTCTAATCTACTTGCCAGCCGAACCGTTTTATGTTACCCACATCCACTCAATTAACTTCTGATTAGCAAGAGTGACTCCTGCTTTACTTTAGCGAGCCATTCAGCTTTCAAGGAAGGCAATTTCGTTCAAATATTCTTTTTTTCATCTTTTACTTTTCTCTAACATTTATCTCTTCTTTGACGTTATCCTCGTTAATTGGATGAGCTGATATGTATAGTCGATCGATCTCCAGTGTCTATAGTTAAAAGGGACGTAAAACCAATAACATTATTATCCAGTGTCTATACTCAGTTACGGAGTAATAATGAGTCCACAGAGAATCTTTGATATGCAACTTCGCTACATAATCTAGTGTTAAAAGCTTCCTGGGTGGATCACTGATTCCCGGCTGAGGGTGGGAAGCATCCACGGCACTAGGAGTCATGCAATGTCATCTTTTTTTATTGGAATTTATTTAGAATAAGCAGTATTCCTCATTGTAGCAGCTGGTGATCCCTACCTTTTGAATTAATACCAATTTTATATGAACCTTTTTTGATAGTTATCCTTTATTAACATCCGACTAATCACCGGGATAAGTGATTAACTCTTGTTGTCCAACAGCTTCGGGTGGATGAGACAGCAAGATATAGAGTTACTCTTTTGACCTGGAGTTGAGAAATCAGCTCCGAAGGCGGATGAACTGCAGTATGCGGTCAACGGCATAAAGATGAGGAAGCACATTGGGCATTCACCTCATTAAAGATCCGGATGGATACGTCCTAGTAATCAATATGGCTACGCTTGAAGCTAAATTCGTCTCCGGAGTAAGCTCCTCATTCGGATCTCCGGGAGGGGCAGTGAATAGCATTGCAAGAGAACAATATTGAAATATCAAAATCGGAACATGGAACGTGAAAACGATGAGCCAAGGAGGGAAGATACACAATGCAATACTGGAGATGACAAGAATGAAAATAGACATATTAGGAGTAAGTGAAATGCGATGGCCTGGATCTGGATCCATCAACATAGACGATCATAGAATGTACCATTTGGGTACAGATAATGGTATGCGTGAACATGGAGTGGGAATTAAACTAAACAAGAGAATTGCAAAGTGTGTGGACAACGTTCTTCCAGTATCAGCGCGTATTATGTTAATTCAAATCAGAGCAAGGCCAGTTAACTTGAACATTATTCAAGTGTATGCTCCTACAACTGATAAACCGGATATAGAAGTTGAAAATTTCTACAGCTGTATAAACCAGATTCTGAACAAACTAAGAAGAGAAGATCTCAATATAGTCATGGGCGATTTTAATGCCAAAATTGGAGAGGGTAGAACATCAGACGCCATCGGTCCCTTTGGTTTATGAGAAAGAAATGTCCGAGGAGATGATTTGGAAGCTTTTGCAGAAACAAACCAAATAGTGGTGATGATTACATGGTTTAAATTACCATCACTGATGTTATATAAGACATACAGACCATGTTCCTCTTGTCGGAAATTTTAAAATCAGGATGAAGTACGTTGCCCCCATAACAGCATGAAAATATGATTTGAGAAAATTGAAGGATGTTAACATACGACAGAAAGTCAAGATTCTTCTAAATAATAGACTGAGTGTCAATGTTGAAGACACAAACGAAAAGCTCATACAAATACAAGACGTGATAAAAGAGTTAAAGAAGATTATTTGAAACCGGAACATCGAAAGAAGAAAACTTGGATGACGAGCATGATTCTGGATTTAATGGAAGAAAGAAGAAAGAAAAGGTAATATGGTGGAATACAGAGAGATGAAAGAAGATTAGAGACGCCAAAGAGAAAGAGAAAGTTGAATTATGTACAGAAATATAATTTTATCAGAGTAGATATGCTAGTTTCAATGTACAACAGAAGGTCAGAGAAGCAACAGCGCAATTCCAACAGTGGGAAGTCAATAGATGACAGTGGTATCCTCATAATGAACAAGGAAGAAAAAAGAGTGAATGGGAGAAATACCTAGAGCAGTTATTTCAAGACAATTTGAGGAGTCAAGAACCAGTGATTTCGGACACAACAGGACCAGTTATCCTAGTAAATGAAGTAGCAGCGGCTATACATTGAATGAAGGAAGGAAAAGCCGCTGGATTATATAGCATACAGGCAGAATTCCTCAAACTTCTAAATGAAGATAATGTAAAAAGGATTACAGAAATATTCAACCACATTTACACAATGGGTAAAATACCTCTAGAATGGTTAAAATCTGAGTTCATTGCTTTACCTAAGAAACCGAGGGCCAACGTATGTGGGAATTACCGTACCATTAGTTTAATGAGCCATCTGTTAAAACTGTTGCTTAAAGTGATTCACAAGCGGATATACAGACTCTGTGAAAGTCAAATAGAGCTCAATCAATTTGGGTTTTTAAATGCAGTTGGCACAAGAGAGGCAATATTTAGTGTACATGTACTGTTCCAAAGATGTAGGGACATTAATTGTAAGGTATTTGCATGTCTAATTGATTATCAGAAGGCTTTCGATCGTGTGAAACATGATCTTATGATAGAAGCACTTAAAGATACAGGAATTGATGTAAATATCTAAGAATAATTACCAATCTATACTGGAACCAATCTGCAGTCATGAGAATAGATCAAGATCAATCAGAGCAAGTGCAAATACGCCGAGGTGTTAGGCAAGGATTTATATTATCTCCGATACTCTTTAACTTTTATTCTGAACGTATTTTCTAAGAAGCTGTACTTGACGTGGTTGAAGGGATCTGTTTGAATGGTGTCAAACTCAACAATTTGCGTTATGCAGATGACACTATTGTGTTCGCGGATACATTGGAAGGGCTGCAGAAGCTGATGAACAAAATTTCTGATACAAGCCAACGATATGGCCTGGATATCAACATAAATAAAACAAAAAGCATGATAATTAGCAAGACGTAAAAAAGAGGGGTGAATTTGTACATTAAAGGTAATAGCATAGTGCGAGTTTCCCAATATCCATATCTGGGTAGCTTCTACGTGGAGAGTTTACTCAGTGTCCAATACTCCTTGCGTTCACTGGTCTGCTTCCGTTGATCTTATGTCGGGCTCTTCCAGTCTTCTAACCTCTTCCTGCGTCTGGAATCGCTTCCAAAGTTTTCACTATGCTCCTAAATGTATTTCTGTCTAGCAATTGAACCTCTGAGATGTGGAACTTTTTCATATCCTTCTTCGTTTCCTTAGTCCATGTTGGAGTGGTCATTTTTCTCCAGAAGTTACCAAATATCAGTTTGGTAAGTAAATGGTCGTTCATTCTGTGCAGATGTCCAAGGAACACCAGTCACCTCTTCTTCGTGGTGTTCCGAATTCTTTCCACCTGCTGGTAAACTGTTACCCCGAAGTTTCCATCCGCTTTCAGTCTTATTACTATTATTGTTATTGATTCTTTAGGGGCTTTGCGACATCGAGGTCCTGTAGCTCCATGTAATTGGGTATGTGAAGAATTTGTCTGATAACCTGTGTCACTGTGATGTCCATACTGCTGTGTGTATTTGTAAAGCAGGTAGAATTTGGGTAGGAAGCGGCCGTGGTATTAGGTAAGGATACCATCCTGGCATTTGCCTGGAGTAGAAGTGGGAAACCACGGAAAATCACTTCCAGGATGGCTGAGGTAGGAATATAATCCGTTTCTTCTCATTTTTTCTCTAACGAGAGTGAGTGTACCCCGTTCCAGCCCTCAGACCAGAATTAAAGTTATTGGCAGAGCCGGGAATCAAAACCCGGGTCTCCACGGTGACAGCCAAGAATGCTAGCCACAACGCAACGAGGTGGACGGCACAATATACATTCACCGTTAGAGAAGAATAAGATATACTGTTGATAGATTTTAAAAAGTCAGTTCTTGAAGAAATAAATCTTTCAGAAGTACAGTGATGCGCTCATAGATGTATATTTTGCGATCAATAAAAAGTTGAAATGTTAGTTCAGACCAAAACTCATATTATTTGAATTTTCTAAACATGTCATGTTGCTCTGTCAATAACTTCTATCCGAGGAGGTAAGAAAATTCTAAATATATTACTTGCTTACGAATACGTGCAATATTGGGATATTTCACTGCATGCTTCCTTTGGCAGTGCCTAGACTGTAATTAATGTGATTTTTCAGCAGTTACATCCAATGTAGGGTAACTGCAAACATACTAGAAGACCCGTGCTGCTTCGCAGCATTCATTTCAAGAATCCTACAGCACTTCTTTCCATATGGCATTTGCTGTTCGCATGTCTTCATGCTAGTTATAGGCAACCTACCTCGCTTATTTAAAATGAGTAAAGTCATTGCAATCCTAAAACCAGGAAAGTCTAGTGAAACACCAGAGAGCTATAGACCAATAGCATTGCTCAGTGCATGCTATAAACTACTAGAAAGACCAATCTTGAATAGAATTGCTACAAAAGTGTTCGAAACGATCCCTATTGAACAAGCAGGATATAGACCACAAAGAAGTTGTGCCGATCAAGTCCTGTCATTAACTACCTTCATCGAAGCAGGATTCCAACAAAGACTAAAGACTTCGGTAGCATTTGTAGATCTGAAGGCAGCTTACGACACAGTGTGGAGAGAAGGCGTTATCAGTAAACTCTTTAAAGTGATCCCATGCAGGAGTCTGGCTGAACTTATAAACAACATGCTGAGTGACAGAACATTTCGCGTAGTCATGGGAAGTGAAATCAGCAGGTCCAGCAAACTAAACAATGGACAAGGATCTGTGCTTGCCCCACTTTTGTTCAATTTACATATTTAAGATATACCCCCCACAAAATCCAGGAAATTTGGTTGTGCAGATGATGGGCAATTGCCACTAACGACCTAAGCTTCGAGGAGATAGAGAAAACGCTGACGAAAGATCTCGCTGTTTTAGGAATTTACTTCCGAAAATGGAGACTCCAACCAAGCATGAGTAAAACAGAAGTTTCTTGTTTTCATCTGAACAATCGAAAGGCTTCAAGGGATCTCAAGGTATACTTCGATAACACCCTTCTCCGCCACAATAGACATCCCAAATATCTGGGTGTTACACTCGATAGAACGCTGTCGTTCCAAGAACACCTGTGAAAAGAGCGCTGCCAAGATTCAGACACGCAACAACATCATTCGAAAACTATGTGGTACTACTTCGGGTGCAAGTGCAACTACTTTACGTTGCTCCGCTCTTGGCCTGGTTTACTCTACTGCAGAGTATTGTGCCGCTGTCTGGATAAACAGCCCTCATGTGAAGAGAATAGATGTTAAATTAAATGACACAATGAGAATGATCACAGGCACGATCAGATCAACTCCTATTCAGTGGCTGCCTGTATTAAGCCATATTCCCCCAACCCACCTCCGCAGATGCACTGCTTTGATGAATGAATACAAGAAGATTCAGATTAATCAAAGACTGCCCATTCATGAGGATATCCACCACCTACATATAGATAGATTGAAGTCAAGATATCCACCCATCTGCACGGCGGAGAATCTTGTAATGTGTAATTTCAACCTGACTGAAAAATGGTCTAATGAATGGAGACAATTCGCCCCAGCAGAGTCTTTGAAAATGCCATGCATCACACAGAAGGTACCTGGTTTTGAACAACCTCGGAAAGTATGGTCCAAGCTAAACCGGATCCGAACATCATCTTGTTGCGACTGCGGTGCGGAGAGGCAAACTGTGAAACACATCACCCAAGAATGCCCACTGAGTCGTTTCAACGGAGATAGAAGTGAATTGTTTCTGGGGACGCCACAAGCGATTAACTATGTAAATAGTGTAAATATTAATCTGTAACTCATGTATACGCCATACGATAAATAAATACATGCTAGTTATAATTAAATGGGATGTAATTAAACACCAAGCATAAAAATTAAACAAAAATGGGGGCAGGCAAGAAAAGCCTACTGAGGTGGGATTTCAACCGGAAAACATTTGTCACGTGAACACATCACACGGTGGAGAATTTACTATGTAATGTGTCTTGATTGCAGGCATAAGCTTCAGATACGGCACCTAATGTAGTCAATCATTTCCCTTTGATAATTTCACACGAAATATGCCTTTGATAGCTGTGCTGCTCATAAGACTATACATTCCTAAGTTATAATAAAAATAATAATCAGCGATTACATTACTGGTAGCAAAATTACTTGTCAAGATATTTCAGTTTGACTAAAAGTTGAAATGTGACTTTGATGAAATGAATATTCGCAATTATTTTAATACACGGATGACATAATCAAGTAGGTTAGTGCGTAACGTGAATTTTGTTTCAAGCCAATAAACGTTGTCGTAGGACAATCTCTTGTAATGATATTCCAGTTTTAGTAAAAGGTGAAATTTCTTCCCAATTAATTTAATACATAAGATAGTCAACATTCAATCGTAACACGATCAGTACTCAAATATTAGAAAGGAATTGGGACAAACTGTTGGGAATAAGTAAAAACACCATATTTTGCATCTTAAGTTAGCGTCTCTCTCAGCGTTGCACTCCGGATTACAAGTGCGTTCTTGTATAGCATTTTTTTTAATAACAACAGGAAGATGCCCTGAAGGTCCTCCCGTAATATATTTCCATCCGCTAAAAGCTGCCATTTTCACTTCGCTTAGAGAGTAACACTTCATGATACACGGGTCGGTTGTATACAAAAATCCTCGACGTTACACGAAGAACCTTGCACAAAAAAATGTGTGTGAGCCAGCCAGGTTGGGAGCGCTCGAATTCGTTCTGTTGACAGATCCTGCTTTATTAGTTGTCAGTCTTCAGTCAGTCGACACGAATTCATCCAATATATAATATAAACAATAATATAAACACTCCAGCAGTGTTGATCGGTTGTAACTCTTCAGTCAGTCAACACGAATTTGCCCGATATTTTCCCCCTCTAGGAGTGTTATATACACTAGAGGGCCTGTGCGAGAGACGTCGCATATGTTAAACTACCCGCCCGGCTTTACTGTTATGTCCGCTCGACGCGACGCAGTTCTTTCAGGGGCTATCGTTTGGTTTACTTGTTTAAACGAATTATATAAATAAATAAAACAACCTCTGTCCAAAACGTTCGGTGAATGGGTCTATATTACGAACGGATTGTTGACAACCTGAAACAGCAGTAGCCTAATCCTCGTGGATGGTTATGCACTTCGGAGAACGGCTGTACAAGTCCTGGAAACTCCTGGCATAGTCTTATTTCAGTTGGGTCGTCACATTACGTTGGATGTCCGAAATGTCCAAAATCCTCTGGCCCTCAGTGCGCATTTGTTTGCATTTTGGCGACCCTGGACCCCGCAACTCAATACTTTGACGCTTGCCTTCGGGGTCGTAGCTCAGGCACCAGGTCTCGTCGCCCGTGACGATGGTTTTCAGGACCATTCCATTCCACGGAACATTCACCCTCCTCACTACCGCCTGTCCAACAAGTGTGCATGGCAGGTTGCATAAATTCACCCTTCTCTCTGCTAAATTTTCGCTTTCATTTCAGGGTTTCGATCGCACGCACTGCACACTCACTATAAAATGAGCTGTTAGTGTTTACTCACGAGAAGCACACGCACAGCACCAACACTCGGGAGCTTGTTCAGAGCCTTAACCTCTCCAGGGCGGGATTCAAAAGTGCCACTTTTACTACCGTGAGCAGTATAACGACATTCACCGAACTTTTCGGACAAAGGTTGAATATTTCTGTTGACTTTTCAAGAAATTCAGTTTTGAAGATCTTGGCACAAACCGCACCTTCTAACTCCTTCTGGCTGAGATTTGTGAAATACACCTTAGCATCTTATCTCTGTGGAAATAAATGTGAACGGTACCACTTCGTAAAATGCCAGAAGAGAACTATGACGCTAAGTGATTACAGTAAATTATAGATCTTTATTGTTTTCACATCAACGTATGAATTCTATGACCTTTCGGCTGAAAATATTATTATTATTATTAGTAGTAGTAGTAGTAGTAGTAGTAGTATTATTATTATTATTCTACTATTGATGCAATATTGGAGGTGGTGAACACAGTACAAAGAGCGCAAACGGGCAATCATCATTCTCGTAAAGTGACACTTCTTGTGACCCTGGATGTAAAGAATGCTTTTAATTCGGCAAGTTGGAATGACATGTTGGAAGCTCTTGAAGAGACTTTCAAAGTACCACAGTATCTTATGCGCATAATGAAAGACTACTTCAGGGATCGCACTTTGCTGTATGATACGGAAGATGGACAAAGGGCAAAACGACTAACGGCTGGAGCAGCGCAGGGATCGATCCTTGGTCCAGATCTCTGGAACATCATGTATGATGGCTTGTTACGTCTGGAGATGCCAGAGGATACGAATCTAGTGGGTTACGCTGATGATGTGGCTGCCTTGATAGTGGCCCGCAATGTTGAGATGGCTCAAATCAAATTGAACCAGGTGATGCGGCGCATAAAAAACTGGATGACGAGTCACAGACTAACACTAGCAGAACATAAAACTGAGATAGTTCTTCTGACGAGGAAAATGATTGAGACTCTTGTACCAATGACTGTTGGAGATACAGTGATTGAAACATCTACGAGTACAAAATATTTACGAGTGACACTTGACTCCAAGCTCACATTCTGGAACCATATTCAGAGAGCGACAGATAAGGCAGTAAAATACATGACAGCACTTAGTAGGCTGATGGGCAATATTAACGGTCCAAAATCAAGTAAAAGACGCCTCCTCATGACGACGGTTCAGTCAGTGCTCCTGTATGGCTCTGAAGTTTGGGCCGAATCCTTGAGATTTGGATGGTATCGGAGAAGGATAGCTGCCGTACAACGGAGAGCAGCTTTACGTATTGCATGTGCATACCGCACGGTTTCTGAACCTGCAATCCTCACGGTGGCAGCAATAGCCCCAATAGATCTACTTGCATTGGAGCGACAAGAAATCTGGCGTACCCAAGGAGAGCTGGGAAAAAAATGTGCAAAGAAGCGTGCCTTTAATCAACGGATGAGGCGATGGCAACTCAGATGGGAAAGTGACCCCCGTGGTACATGGACCAAGCGACTGATACCACGCCTGGATACCTGGGTCGAAAGAGTCCATGGTGAAGTCAACTATTATCTCACACAACTTCTAACAGGACACGGATATTTCCGGAAATTCCTGCATAGAGTAGGCGGAGCGAGTGGTGCAACATGCATATATTGTGACGACATCGATGATGTACTTCACACCTTCTTCGTGTGCGGCCATTGGATGTTAAAGAGGGAATATGTGGAAACTGAACTGGGAGAACTGACACCAGATAATATTATTTCCGTGATGTTACGGAACCAGCAATCGTGGGACCATGTAGCAGTGTATGTGGAGGATGTCCTTCGCCAGAAAAAGCGGGATCTGGAAGCGTACGAACGCCCTTAAGAAGAAATGAAGAAAGAAGGAGTCTGAAAGGCTAAGTAAGCACGACATCACCCTGGAGTAATGCGAGAGCGGTTCCGGGGTGACGAACGCATCGTGGGAAAAGGGATGTGGTTTTTAGTGGGTAAGAATCCCACACTACTGTGGAGTGCGGACCCTTCACAAGTGTCTTTTGAAGATTTTCCACAGTCCCTCGAAAAAAAAAAATATATATATTATTATTATTATTATTATTATTATTATTATTATTATTATTATTATTATTATTATATATGATGATTGTAACCCCGCCCAATCATATTGCGCAAATTCGAGTTGACCAACTGAAGCGTTACAATTAATAGTTTTTTACAATCAACACTGGAATAATCGCTTCCAAACTTCACAAGCGCCTACTTAAGGCTATTGTAAGATTGGCATCAATTAACATTGAACATGTCGCGCACGATTAGGTAGACTACAAGACATCCGAAAGAGAAAGAATATGAAAAGTGGATCAATGCTTATCTTTACAGGTAAAGATTATTTGTGAGCGGTGCTTTACTAGGAATGTATTAATACATCTCACAAAAAGAACGCCAAAGTAAACTTCCGTAACAAGAATGAAATTAACTTAATGTACAGCCTTTAGCTGCTTTTCAGCCGTTTTATTAGGGAGCGATTAACGCTCTAGGCACTGAAGGTATACCTGCCTTACACAGAAGGGTTTTCAAATTAAAACGGCCCTAAATACACAATTAAATGGTGGGCTTAATTGAGCAAATAACAACGTACAGAAGTAGCTATGTTAGAGAGCTTGTTTCTCATTTCTAGAGTAATTAATTTAAATGCAAATTTTGCTTCTATTTGAGAATAAATACCGTACGATTGTGTGCGTGGGCTTTCTGCACTTTACTACGACTTTGTAGCATCCTATTTTGGGTATACACAACACATAAAATGTTCGTAACACTGTTGCAAAACTTAGAAATACAGATTTTCAATTGAATTATAATAAAGATATAGACGTGGTATTTATTTTAGTAATTCTAAATAATGTGCACGATATTTAACATAACAATACCGTACCACCCAGCATTGAACCAAGACTCCAAAATTCCACACCGTCAGAAAATACGGTACAAAATTTGTTAGTGGCATGATATAAGACTACAATTGCCTCTACAATGTCTTCGGTGGCGCAGTCGGTGCTATGCTCAACTGCTTTGCCCAAGAACGTGGGTTCAAACCCGGCCGAAGTCGTCGGATTTTTGAGAGCGTAAAAATCCTTCAGTATGTCTTCCTTTGGAGGGGAAAATAGGCCGGCAGGCCCATGTCATAGATTTATGGCATGTAAAAGAACCTACCACTACAATTGGCAGTGTGTAGCCAAAATTTGTAGGTTATTTGGTTAGAAACGCTCTATCAATTTCCAACGTTCGCCACTAGGTGTCAGTGACATTGGCATGTGGTAGCCAAATTGGAAGTACTTGAAATCGAACTTTCTGGGAGCCCACGGGCGTTCAATTAAATTACCTTGCTATGGCCATTGGCTGCAATGCATACATAAACAAACAATTGCCTCTACACGAATCCAATGAATTGGTCGTCTTTCATTAGTTTCTCATAAGGTAGGCCAAGACACAAAACTTCAGCTTATGGTGAAATGGCACACAAGGGAACTCTTGTAGCGTCCACCCATCGATCAGATTGTAATTGGCGGACGATACTCTTAGAAGGCCACTCTATACGATAGCGGCTTCGGTGGCGTAGTTGGTAGCATGCTGAGCTTCTATGCTCAAGATCGCGGGTTCCAACCCAACCGAAGTCGTCGGATTTTTTAAGAGCGTTAAAAATCCCTCAGTATTCCTTCCTTCGGAGGGGAAGTAAAGCCGGCGGTCCCATGTCAAAGATTTATGGCATGAAAAAGAACCTTCCACTAATTACACTTTTAGAAGCAAAAATGTGTAGGTTTGTTTGATAACGCTCTATTAGTTCCAACGTTCGCCACCCGGTGCCAACTGCGATGGCATTTAGTAGCCGCGTCCGCAACTAGGTGTCGTGGATGGTAGCATTTGGTGGCAAAAGTAGAAAAATTAATCGTCCGCAGTCCTTCTACCTGAATCACAGATAACACACACTAATACAGCCATCACAATTAAACACCTTTTATCAAACAAAGTACACGGGGCTACATGACCGCGTTGTCGCAGCCCCTAAACTTAGGAACAAACCATCCAACTCTATACGATGGTTGTAAAAACAAATTGCTAAAATTAACATTAACCCTACAAGGACCATGGGAGAGGGGGAGGGGAGGGAGGGAAGGGGGTGTCTCGGAGGCCCACAGTCAGAATAAATTGCTTCTTGTAGTGGGAAATATTGTTTTAAATTGTTGAGAATAAATGATATTGTTATGTCAGTCATAAGTTAATTATCATAATAAACTAAATTATTTTAATGCATTTTTCTTACCTTAGAAAGGTAATCAAAACCACTAAGAGCCTTTGAGGCCCTCCCTTGGTCTAAGTGAGGACCAATTTGTCTACTTATAAATACTATTGATGTTCACGTCACGTGATAAAGGTTGTTCGTGTAAAGTGTTTGAAACACGTGTGTGGCAAACATGGCAAGAAAACTGTAATCAGTTTACAATGTGAGCCTGGAAATGACAATGATGATGATGATGATGATAATTGTTGTTTTAAGGAGCCTAACATCGAGGTAATCGGCCCCTGACGAAATGAAATGGCGTGAAATGAAAGGATGAAGATTAAAAAAAACAGCTCACTGCTATGGATGAAACGAAAATGGTTTAGATAAAAAAGACAGTGAGCTCCAACAATTGTGACTTATGTAGCAGGAAAAATACTTACAAAAAGGAACTCAGATTGAAACTACTCACCAAATGGAGAGCGGTAATACGTACATAAGGGAATTTCGAACGAAAATACTCACAAAAGGAATAGATTGAAAAATACGCACAAAATGTAGGTTAAGACCAAAATACGTACAAAATGCAACGTACAGTCGAAATACTTACAAAATGCAAGTGAAATCAAAATACTTACAAAATGCAAATGAGATTGAAAATACGCACAAAATGTAATGTAGATTCAAAATACCCACAAAATGCAATTGAAAATTAACTACTTGAACAAAGCGGGGTAGGTCGAAAACACAAAATGCAAATGAAATTGCTTACAAAAGGTAGGCTATGGTAGATTCAAACTTCTCATTTGGATGGACAATACTTACTAAATGCAATTTAGATTGAAAATAATTACAAAATGTAATTTAGATTCAAAATACCCACAAAATTGCAATTGAGACTTAACTACTTGAACAAAGCGGGATAGGTTGAAAATACAAAATGCAATTGAAATTCAAAATACTCACAAGAAGACCCCCTATATTGAAAGACTTACTAAAAAACAATTTTGATTGGCAATCCTTACAAAATGCAAGTGAGGTTGAAAAACACTCACAAAATGCAATTTAGATCGAAAAAACTTACAAAATGCAACGTAGATCAAGAATACCTACAAAAAGGTGCGGGAAACTTAAAGAGAAAAGGAAATATAATGAAAGGCGGAGAGGAGAGGAGAGGAGAGTGGAGAGAGGAGAGTGGAGAGAGGAGAGGGTCCACCCCAAAGGTAAGGGACAAAAGGGGAAGACGGACCCAGCTCAGGAATCCCTCGGGGTCGCCAATTCCCGAACTCACCAGCCGTGAGCCCCTGAGGGTGTAGCATTATCTAGGGTGCACCAGAAGTGGTGGGGCTACATACACCCTGCCTCCTTAAGGGCCTTGAGCACAAGGCAGGAGGAAAAAGGAAAAGAACAAGAAGGCTGACCCCTCTCAGAAGGAGGGTATCAGAAAAGTTGAGACAAGGGCCAATTAAGGCGGGAAAGGAAGAGACTCCCTAGGCCTCGGATACCCTAATACCGTCGGGGTCGGAAGAGAACAATAGTTGACCAAGTGAGGTCGACAGGAAAGAAGACGGAGAGGAGCCCGGCACAAGTAAGTGGAAGCAATGCCGGACTCAGCTGGGGTCCCGTGGTCGCCAACCCACGTCCCACTAGATGTGAGCCCCTGGGGGGAAATGACAGTGACATTGACTAGAAATATATTTGTGTGTGATTTGTGTTTGTAATTAATATTTGAGTGAATTTAATTTTTAATATTTTATACTGAAGTTTTCCTTAAAATTATTCATGAGAAGGTGTTTTATAATTTATTTTAGTATAATCCGCAATTGTGCCATATTTTTAGAATGGGCCTCAGAAACCCCCCTTTGGTCCCCTGTGTAACAACCAACCCTTGGTCCTTGTAGGGTTAAGCCTGTGTTTAAAGCGTTTGAAAAGACGCGGAAAGGTAGTGCAAGTGGAAGGCAGCCGTCCGCATGCTGGCTTGTCAAAACGACCACCGCCAGCTTTCCACTTCCACGCGCTGACTCGTTGTTCCGCGTCTTTTCAATCGCTTTAAATCATGGATTTTGAATTTCTTTAGTGTATGGCTTTTAGTGCCGGGAGTGTCCGATGCTTCTATCGGATAGCCATGGGGTGAGCTACAAGTACCATCGCTTGTGGATGAGATGAAATGAATGAAGATGAATGAGAAAGTTCATTTTCAAGTAGTTCCAACTTTGGCTACCAGATGCCACCAACTTTGGCTACCATATTCCACTGACACCTAGCGACGAACGTTAGAACTTGATAGAGCGTTTCTAACGAAATATAACATACAAAGTTTGCTACACACTACCAATTGTAGTGGTAGGTTCTTTTTCATGCCATGAATCTATGACATGGGCCCACCGACTTTACTTCCCCTCCCAAGGAAGGCATACTGAAGGATTTTAACGCTCTTAAAAAACCGACGACTTCGGCCGGGTTTGAACCCGCGATCTTGGGCATAGGAGTTCAGCATGCTGCCGACTACGCCACCGAAGCCGCTTGGGTTTACTCTCTTTTCCAGCTACCCACAACTAGCATAAAACTAAATTTCAAGCATGAAGGTTAAACGTCACTGACACAATGTTTTCAATCAGTTCTAGTTTCTATCCCGCACCATTCACTATAAATTGCATGTGGCTCTTCAAACTTATCTACAATCAAACATTAGTTATACATCTTCCATTTTTGTGGAAGATGACCTCGTAGCTCCGACCCTTTAAACAACAATAATCATCATCATCTTCCATTTGTGAAGACTAATATCCTTACAATATTCACTGTTTGCAAAATTCAGGAAAACTGTGCACATTTTATGAATTTCCATTCAATTCCTACACATTTGTTTAACCTGCGAATTGTCATATTATTGATTTATATTATTACAATACGATAATGATATGTAGAAATAGGATATCAAATTCACACATAGCAGGAAGAGCAATCACATATGCCACTAAAAGGTGCAACCTTACGTGTGGAATGCATATCATTAACTACGATTTTGGGGGCGTGGAGGCGCTGCGGCCAAGCTGCTGGCCAGAAACAGGTACAAGTGAAATGTATAAAACGTTTTAGAGAAGACTTGTTATATTAATCTGAATAAATAAAATAACAAACACAAAATAATATATTCCGCGCTCCCAGCTGAATTGTTATCCACGTTCAACGGACCCAGACGGTTGGTTGTCTTTCTAGGCAAGATGGCGCAGATGCACATTGATAAATGGAGAACAATATTATTTTTAAAGGGGAAAAATAGCTGGAAAAACGAAGGACACAAAAAATATCATTCTTCACTGTCTGAATTAGGAATCTTATTGAAATTTACCCATTTCTACATACATTCTTACAAAATGTAAATAAATAAACTACTTTACTCGGGTTGCTGATATTTTTTGGAAGATCCAATTTCGTTTAGGAATCTTGGCTAGTCTATTATGTTTAAATTATGAATGGATATCGGCTAAGAATATGCAACAGAAAAACTCCGATTATTACTGGAGAAACAACACGTGGATAAATCAGCACACGGGAGCTAGAATGCGAATTGCGAATTACGAATGCGGAAACGGAACGGGAAATACGGAATTCAACATACTTCTTGATGTTTCATTTGAAGGACTTGCATATCGTCGTCATTCAGCCAGTGTGTATAACTTTCCTGGTAACCTTTGTTATTGTGATGGCAGTATTAGTGTGTGTATTTGTAATTCAGGTAAGGATTGGGAAGGAGACGCCATCATTTGCCTGGAGTAAAAGTGGAGGTGGGTTTGGAAAACCACCTCCAAAATGTCTGAAGAAGAGATAGAATCCAGACCTCAGACCAGAATTAACTTTCTTGACAGAGCCGGAACTCTGGGGAAGCAGCCAAGAATACTAGCCGCTACACTAGGAGGTGGACCAGTTCAGCATGCAAAATTACCGCTTGATAACCGTATAAAATCATATTTGTATCGTCGATACGATTACCCTAATCGAGGTTGACGATGATGTAAAATCTAATGAAGGATAATTTTAAAAGCAAAGCAGTAAAACATATTACCTCATTAATGCCCAGATATAAAAAAGAAATCTTCCCAATTCTTCGACGCACTCGCTATTCTTTGGTTGGTTGGTTGGTTCCTCAGTTTAGGAGCTGCGACAACGCGGACATGTAGCCCCGTGTACTTTGGGTGTGTGTAGAATCTGTCTGATAACCGGTGTTAATTGTGATGGCTGTATTAGTGTGTGTATCTGTTTTAATTCAGGTAAGGACTGCAAACATTGATTTTTTTTCACGTATTCCCTACGTTAGCCGCCAAACGCCACCATCAACGACCAACTAGTTCAGAAATTAGTTACCAGATCCCACCGCAATCGGCTCTTGACGACGAACGTAGGAACCTAAGAACGTTAGTCAAATGTTTAACCTATATATAATTTAGCTTCACACAGGTGTAATTAGTGGAAGGTTCTTTAACATGCCACAAATCTATGACATGGGACCGCCGGCTTTACTTCCTCTCCGAAGGAAGACATATTGAGGGATTTTTAACGTTCTTAAAAAATCCAACAACCTCGGCCGGGTTTGAACCTGCGATCTTGGGCATTCACTGTTCTTTATTTGGTCAAGTGTGTTGCATGAAATAGAAGCAAAATACTTAAAATGTTGGTAATTCCATAATTACAACCCCTATTACACAGGGAGTGACTAAATATGTTGGGAAACTCCAGGGATTCGATAGAGGACCTGTCAACCAGCAAAACAGGTCCTGTAAACATATGGTGTATTTGGTATATTGGCTTTCACGGCCAGTGAATTAAAACTCCGTGATTTTTCCAGGTTTGTGCCGTGTCTTGTGTGGGGTTTCGCCTAGGACGCCAGACTGGCTCATCAGCGGGCTCTTGGAGTTCCCGCCCAGACCGCCCGGACTGGCATCCGCTGTTTTCTTTATTAACTGAGCCCAATTCTAACGAAGAAATATTGCTGATTAAAATAACAGTTTATGTATAACAGTGAAAAATGTATGCGTGTAATTGTGAACTGCTGTCCTTGCCCAACGAATCCATAATAATTAAAGAGTTTAAGACTAGAAAATGAGACCACAGAACTCGAATCTCATGGTGTCTGGGAAGGTGCGGTGCGCTCAACCACGACCAGAACTAAGTCATAAATGAAGAGGGTAGCTATTATAATGACACAGATTATCGGACCGATTCAACACACACCCTTGTACACAAGGCAACATAAACACGATGTCTCAAAGCCCATAAATGAATCAACAAAAAAGTCTAACTCAACAGAAATGACCGCTCCATGGGTTCTACTATGATAATAATAATAATAATAATAATAATAATAATAATAATAATAACAAGCAGGCCCATGTGAAAATTGCATGCATATAAACCACCCTCCCAGCTTTATTGGTATGCAGGCTTGACGCGACAGTTCTGACAGGGGCTATCGTCTTACTTATTTGTTTAAACGGACTTAATAAACAAATAAATGTATTTCCGTTGAAATTTGAAGATCTTTTCTATACTATTGGGACGATTTGGAAGAATTTGGCACAAATGGCACCTTCTAACTCACTTGAGTTTTTTGAAACAAACGCCTTAGCGTATTACATGTATGACGATAATGCCGTAGGATTTATCTCCCGTTTATCTACTGAGGCTTTGAAGAGACACCGGGATGCCACTTTTTTTCACCGAAGGGGGTTCTTCAAAGTATGCCTACCCCTTATTATTCCCGTTTCCGACGTGGTTGGGATTGAGATGCGATGAAATTCTATGTGTCGGATGGTTTTACGACCGGATGCCCTTCCTGACGCCAACCTCATGAGAGGAGTTAATGAGAGATGAAATGAATGAAGATGAATGAAACTGGGCAAGGATGTGGAAGAAAGCGGCCGTGACCTGTCAGAAGGTACCGTCCTATCATTTGCCTGGAGTTGAAAATGGGAAACCATGGAAAACCATTTCAAGGACGGCCGACGGTGGGGCTCGAACCCTCGTCTACCGAGTCCGCAAAGAGCTTGGCCCCATGGCGAGCGTAGCTACCGGAGAAGGGGATCTTTAATATGACAGGAAATCTATTGATACAGATCTTTCACATTTAAGCACTTTCAACTGATAGCAACCATGGGCACGGCAGGTGAGATCCTTACTGCCTAGGGGCCAATCTATCTTGCGCTAATTACGCTAGGGTCTGGTCACATAATATTGTTAGCACAGGAATTGTTTTAGTCGCCTAGCAACACGCGAGCCCAGGGCAGTACAGTATTGTTGCTGTGCGTGCCGCGCCATGCAACACCGGGCTAATTCAACCTATATTTTTACATAAGCGAGGTGCGGAAATGAGGTTTCGTGTTTACAGCTACTGGAGCGCTCGACCTACCATTAGCAAATGTTAAGTGAAAGACCGACCGCATTGCTCGATAACATACAGAGCCCCTCTACGACCCGATTTCACTTTCAGATTAAAATGTTTCCTACTTTGGTTGGTTGGTTGGTCCTTAAGTTTAGGGGCACGACAACGCGGTCATGTAGCCCCGTGTACTTTGGGTGTGTGTAAAATCGGTCTGATAACCGGTGTTAATTGTGATGATTGTATTAGTGTGTGTTATCTGTTTTTAATTTAAATACTGCAACTTAGAATTTTTCAAATAGTTCCTACTGAACCCAACTGTGTTAGGCTGACTGGTGTCGAACGTGGATCTCTTAGATAAATGTGTACAGACTAGAGATACCAGAAAGAAACGAACATAAGATCTTTTGAGGGAGTTTGAGCTATAAAAACCCCTAGAGAAAATACACATTAAATCACTGTTGTGATATGAACAAATTCTGACATTATTTGTTAATATAATGCAGGAAATAGTAGCAGAATACTGCAGTATTGGGCTGTAGGATGCATACAATTCTAGACTTAGCGCAGAGAGTTTGAAAACTTGACAGTTTGTAAATGTCTCTAGATTTGAGGCGTGGTTTCGTGGAGCCATGCCAGTCTCTGTGACCTACTTATACTGTCTGGAACAAGTCAGGACGGTAATATATGGGCAAGTTATTCCCCGTTACAGAATGAAAGGTCCAGGGGGATGAGAAGATACCAGAGTGATTTAATGATTACTCGGGAATGGAGTAACTCAGAGACATGAGGACTGCACCTATGTAAATGAATGGCCAGGAGGCTAATTATCAAGCCGTTAAACATTGAAATCGAGGCAGATTTAATGTAACGCGCATTGACACCGTAGATATGAGGCCAGCGACAGGATCTGACCATGTCTTCGGGGATGTAACGATGACGCCGTGTGGGGACGCGCTGACAAAGGCAATTAATATTAATTAATTGGCCGATCGATCCTCGAGCACACAGACGGATCTGTGATCAGCGAGGAAAAATGAACCATAAAAACGTTATTTCAAGACCAGAAATATACGGAGAGAGGAGATGAAGCTGCAAGGAAATTTTCTACCTACTTTTTGCCTCCAAACGGATATAAGGTTAGTGGAACGAACAGTCGGGGTCAGTTGCACCGTACTTGAGTGCAGAGAGCACGTCACCCGAGTTCAGTGAGGGACGCGCGGACTTTAACAGTTTAAGTGCAGCAACATAATAGCCATGCAGTAAGGCATTATTAAGAACAATTAATAAGGACAGTCGTGCCATACTTTTATAGTCGGCATTACGAGTGATTCCTATTGAGTACGCAGGAAATGTACAGTGTGATATACAAGGTAGGACAATTGAAAGTGGTAATTGTACAAGTACAATGTACAATGGATGAGCGCAGTATATAAGCTATTGGTTCGACATATAATAGGATGTCGGATTGCGCAGATATAAACTTTGTTATGCAAGTGGTGAAATTTCGCAGGGATACCACTGTAATTAATGCTCAGGACGATGTGGAAGCATATTTATGCGATATCAGGAAATTTATCTAAGGATAGAAATTGAGAGACAGATTGGAGGACTGCTAGGAATCCTTAGGCAGAGAATCGAGACTTTCGGACGAGATGCGGGATCGCAGTGGAGAATAGATCTTCAATGCCTGCATTTTTGATATTCTGCAAGGAAAGGTCAACCATTAAGAAATGTACATAGCGATCGTGTGATTTTAGTGATGATCATTTATTATTATTATTATTATTATTATGTGCGTTTGGACCCTATTGGATCACGCATTACATTTATGATTCGCCTTTCTAACAGACCATATTGCTTTCATTCTTTCACTGTGCGCTTGTTTTCTTTCTTCTAACTACTTAGTCCCCGATCTTCTGGGCACTTCATTCTCTGGCTGTACCACCCATTTATTTATCTTCTGACGGTAGACATTTCTGTCTAGTATTTCTGACGTTTCTATCCGGGCCTTTTCCAGGTCACTTTTAACATCTTGTATCCAAGATACGTTCTTCAGTTTTCCAGAGTATGTCAAAATCTTGTGAGTTAACCTTGAAGATGAGAGTCTGTGAACGTGTCCATAGAATTTCAGTCTTCGTTTCCTGATGTCTGCGGCGAGGTTGGATAGTTTTTCCGTGGCTTTGCGTGATTTGAGTCTATACCCTTCTTCACTTTTCTCTGGGCCCAGAATTTTCCTCAAGATCTTTCTTTCCTCCTTCAAGATATTTTCCAGATCACCTTTCTTATTAAGTACCAAGGTTTCATTGCATACAGCACTTCGGGTTTAATCACCGTATTATAGTGTTTGATTTTTGTATGTATGGACATGCATTTCTTGTTATAGATGTCACGGGTTCCCCAATACGCTCTTTTGAGTTTTTGTAATCGAAATTTCTGAGCTTCCTTTTCCAATCCTGTTGGTTCTAGGATCTCACCGAGATATTTTAAGTGTGGAATCCGTTTGATGAGCCCGTATTTTGTTTGTAGTTCCTGGATGTCGAACCTAGTGAAAATAAACTTGGTCTTCTCGAATGAGATTTGCAACCCAGTTTTCTCAGCGCATTCCTTGAGGACTTCAATCTGTTTGATCGCTAAAATATCGCTGTCTGCTAGTATCGCTAGGTCGTCTGCGAAAGCTAAACAACTGACCTTGATGTCATCATTCTTTCGTCCAAGTTGAATGGGTTTCCAGAGCTTCTGGGCATTCAAGTACTTCTCCCATTCTCGAATGACTATATCTAGAACAAGGTTGAAGAGCAGTGGTAACAATCCGTCACCCTGTCGCACGCCGGTCTTAATCGCAAAGGGCTCTGATAATGATCATTTAAATATATGTAAAATTAATAGGGTAATAAGTGATATAACGTGTTGTGTGAATAAGGAAGCGACAGCTTCGACATGGAGAAGCAAAGTGCAGTGTGTTTTGTAAGGCAAAAATTGTGTAAAATGTGTGTGGAAAGTGTAAGAATGCCTTGCTAATTTGCAAATTATGGCGGGCATTACTGGAAGAGATGTCTGGTCGGAGCCACCAGATTAACCAATGTGAGTACCCAAAAACCATGATTATGTAGAAATTATAGTCCACTGTATGTTGAGTGATTTCAAAATTTATAGAATATGCCAATAAGAGTCAATTTTAGGAGGTAGAACCTCGAGATATTAATGTTGTGTTGATTTTAGTCAAGTTGAGATGTATTTGTACATCATTGAGTGGATAAATCGTTACCACTAATGTAAAAATGGCAATTGAGTTATATAGAAAGTTAACGTAACGAACACGGATGCTCGGTTATTGAATATGGTTACGTTGTGTCGTTATTGGGAATGTATGTCAGTAATAATAATAAGAAAAAGAAGAATAAATGAATACACATCAGGGAAAAATGGTTGTAAGCAAAATATATATATGCTAATTGGAATATGTGAGTATCCAAGCAGTAGTATTATACGTGAAGGGCTAAGCAAAGGAATTTAATATCAGAGTATATTATGATAATGGAAATAAATATGCAAGGATACAGGAACTGGAAGGGTTTAATAGAGAATTGAATTCGCAGCTTGATGAATAAGCTTGTAAGAGTAATTGATAGATGTATCTTACAAATTAAAGGACGGGATCATATCACCATGATCATGGGGGCCAGGTAATCTGATCGACGTGTGAAATCTCGTATAGCCAAGGGCGTACAGAGATATTATTATTATTTGCCAGAGCATATTTAGTGAAAGGGAACCCTAGCTCTGCGGATTGCTATGAAATGTTCCGGGTTCGAATCCAGTGGTGCATGGGAGGATAACAATGGACACCTCAGCGTGACACCTGATATCGACCGAGAACTAGCTATTGAATAAATTCAGCTCTTGGGAGTGAATTTTTGACGGCAGGACGTGCCTGACCGTGTCATTTACCAAGATGCCGACTAGCCCAATTCGACATGTGTATGATGAATCCCATTCCTTCATATAATGTAAATGGACCTGTTGAAGCCAGCTATTAATATCCTAAGGTTAGGAATAAATGCTTAAAGAATTCCATACCCTATCTTGCATACAGTTTAGTTAGATCATATGTGTTGCGCAGATAAGTGAGACTGCACTATTGTATTTAAAGACACATGCTACTGCTTGGAGATAAAGAAAGAGGGAACATAGCGAGGGACGGAGCAAGTGTTTTGTTACCGCCCAACCCAGACCCATTGTATACAGGAAGAGCCAAGGGAGATATTTTAAACGACCTTTGGAGGGTGACATTTAGAGTGGAAAGACTTTGAAACCCTGTTTGTAATAAAAGAATCTTTGTTGTATTGTATAATGAATTTGTGTGGTTGGAAACACATTGATAATTAAGGATCATTCTGATAACTTAATACTTGGCAAACTTATCAGTTGTTGAAAGTTGCATTTTATACGGACATTGTCACCTCTTTCCGAAGGTGGACACTAGATGCCATAGGCTATGCCCTCGCAAGGGTAGCATAATATACCATCCGACACAGCGGGAACGGAATCTTTGAAATTGAACTCATGACGGCATACAGAGGAAGTGTAGAAAGTGGAACTGCAGAAAGTGGAACTGCAGAAAGGGGTATAATTACAAGTAACAGTGGAGTTGCATGTAAATAGGATGTGCAACCCACAAATTGGTTAATGCATGGTAGAGCATTTTGGTGGGAAGAGAGATACAGAACACAATTGTACGCATAATGTAAAGTAGGATGTGTTGAGAATAAACAATTAGATTGTGACAGTTTTATTTGTAATTTACCAGTGCATCAGCGCACTTGAGAATGGATTTTATGTTAATCTCATGGTAGATGAATAAATAATCATTTGGATTTACGAGGCTTAAGTTCGAATATTAGTGGATTGAAGGAATAATTTTGCATTGTTTTGTGTATTATTGTTGGGATTGTGTTTTTGTTTGTGTGAAGCCATGATTTAGAGCTCAATTAAAGGCTTTAGAATAGAGTTGTACTTTATTATTGTAGAGTTGATACCTTTTAGTCTCAGATCAAAAATATGCAACTGCTCAGTGGGTGGACGGTACACGCCTGAGAACTGATGCTAGCTGGAGGCAGAAGCATGTTTTCCATGGAAAGTATTCACATGGGTACATGGGATTTAGTGCCCTGTACAGTGATTTGAGCTAACGGTACAACTTAAGTCGCTCAAGATCTAATGTAAACAACTCTATTAATATAACGAATAAAATGAATTAGGGGAATGACCGCACCTAACCTTAGCTAAGCTCCGATACAAACGAAATAAATTTTGATAAACACCATTTATTTATCATCGTGAGGCCTAAGGTGGGCATTCGACAGTAAAACCGAATCCTTGGATGGTTGCTGCGATGTCTTGCGATGGCTAACCTCTGCATATATTTATCATGGCGCCCAACGTTTGTCGGGCTTATGGGATTTAGGGAAACCCCATAGATTTTATATGATATTTCATGGGGAAAACCATAATAATTACGTTTTGCCTCAAACTGTGTTTGAGTGATTTTTGAGTTCAGTAGGCTTTTGAAGTAACGCAGAATCTCTATATTGAGAAGAGAAGTGCCCAAGAGTACGAGCGCTACACACCCAATTCACAATTTATCCAAAATTCAAAGTTTAAGTACAATCTTACAATATGTGTACAGTGTCTTGAATTTCTCTTCAAAACGAATCCATACATGTGTCAAGGAAGCCTGCCTATATCTCAAAGAGAATTGTAGTACGAATGGCTGGTACGGAGGGAATTTTGCAAGGGATTGCAGAGCTAAAACAGCATTTTGACGCTGTCAATGAACAGAATAAGCTGGAAGCCAAGGCTTTCCCGGATGAAATAAATAACCGGTTAGATGCCAATCAGGTGGCAATTAATGCAAATCAGGTAGCAATGAATAATAATAAGGAAGAAATAAATGCTAAGTTAGGTCAAATGCAAGAAACAATTAAGACCGAGGTAACTGAAACCGTTGTAAGCATTATATCAGAAATGCAGGTTAAGACCGAAAAGCGTTTCGAGTCGATAGAAGCCAAACTTGAAAGTAATTTGCAGGCATGTAAGCACGCGCAGGATGAAACGAACAGTAGGTTAGATGCGCTGTCCAATGACATTAAGGATATTCAAATCCAAAATGAGGCGAATCTCGAACGCCAAGCGAAACAGTTTTCCGAATTTACTAGAACGGTAGATCAGAGATTAGAAGAGAATGACAGTAAATGGGATGAAAAGTTGAAAAGTAATGCTAGAGCGATTAACGGTGATCTAAAGAAGCAGGATCAGAACATATTAGACCAATGTCAGGAAATAGGAGAAATTAAGGCTATCGCTAACAAAAGTAAAGAGCTGGTAGGCAATATAAAGGGTCAGATGAGCAAAGTTCATCAAGAACTGGACCAAATTAAAAGCGACATTATTATAGTCAACAAAAGACAAGAGGAAAACAGAGGGGAAATCGCTAAGGTCAGAAGTGAAATATCAAAGGTCAATGGACATATCCAAGGAGAAATTAAAGGGCTTAGAGAAGAACTCGAAGTGAGAGAAGGCCAAAAGACAGAGGCAAGCGACAAGACCCTTACTCAAATAAAGGAAGATGTAGAGGATGAAATATCCCATATCAAGCAAAGCCTGAAGGAAGATAAGGATAAAATATTTCAAGTGGCAGAAGAAAACAGGGATAGGCTAAGCAAAATAGAAAAAGAAGTAATCACTCCATTGGAAAGAGCAGAGATGCGCCACAATCAAATGGAGACTAGGACAATAGCACAGGAGGAAACCCTAATGAAAGATCCTAAGTCAAATGAAGGCAGCGTGGAAGATATGAGGAAAACCAAGTGGGCAGATTTAGAAACCCAACCTATAATAAGGAATGCTACGGGGCCAGGCGAAAGTGCATATATGACGCCAGGTGCACCGATTGCAGCTTCTACGCCGCGTGAAAATGCTATTCACAACCAAGTTATAAATGTAATTAGAGCAAGCGAGGAGAAACCAAGAAAATTTTCAGGTAGCCATTGTAATATGACACCGAAGTATTGGTTGAAAGAAGTGTTCGAATATCTGAACGATGCGCGGATACCACAAGAGCGCAGGCTACGAGCCATAGAGAAACTAACGGGGGGAGAATGTGCGTTATGGTTTCGCAGTTTCCGTTATACCTTCGATACTGTCGAGGAGTTCCGGGAAGCTTTTCTGAAGCGATACTGGGATCCGACGACCCAACAGAATTTACGATTGGATTTGTACTCGAATAGATACAGCACCAACAATCCAACGAGGTATGCTGAATTCTTCGTATCTCACGTGTGTAAATTTAAAGAACTTGACCAAGCACCTAGCGAGCTAGAGCTATGCATTGCTATTGCCAAAGAACTTCCTTATGAAATCCAAAGGCTGCTGATTTCGGCAAATGCAAAAACCGCAATGGAAATTAAGGCAGTTCTTAGACAACTGGACCTCACAACATCCAATACTATGCGTCAGAATCGAACCGTGGAACAGGTACACGTGACCAACACGCAGACTGACCAGTACAAAGCCCCGAAAAATAACAAAGCTACTAGCACTGAAACTTTAGATTCCAATGGACGTCAATGGGAACATGAACCCAGAAGATGGCAACCGAAATATAAAGGAAACGCTGGTAGAGGAAGAGGAGGCCGAAATACTTGGAATCAACAGAATACAAGGGATAGACCGTACCCAAATAATGGAGGTAACAATGGCCAAGAAGGCAACAATCGAAATTGGAGACCCCAGGAAAGAAGACGTAACTTTGATGACGAGGTAGAGGAACGTTATCACGCTTCATTGCAATACCTCGATGAAAGGGGAGAAGAACCCCAGAAGCAGCAAGTCCGCTGGCAAGAAGCTATGCAAAATAGGACGTCACCAGACAGATATGGAGACGAAGCCAAAAGTTTGGAGTTACAGCGCAGTGAACAGGACAGAAGAAACTCTAACGGGGCTGGCGCTGTAGAAATAAAACACCAAAATTAGAAGGATTTGAGAATGATGGATGGAATTCAGTCAACATCATTAATTGGATAGCCAAACCGGAAGAATTAATCGAGGATACAGGAGGATCACAGGTCATGATCAAAAGAGAATTGCACATTATTATAGTACGAGTGGCAGGGTTGAATATAAGAAGTCTTTTGGACACGGGTTCAACGGTGTGTCCTATGACACAAGCTTTGTATAATGAGATAGCGCACTGAAACCTATTTCAAGTGTCAAAATAAAGGGTGTCATTCCTGACAAGACGATGATATGCAAATATCAGGTATTCCTAGACTTACAGATAGGAGGCTCTATTTTTTCACAGAGTTTTCTACTAGTAAAGAAATTGCCTTTTAACCTTATTGTTGGGGCAGAGTTTATAAGGGAATACAGAGTGGTAATATACCTATCACAGGACAGAGTTATGTTCCGTGTGAACGAGGAAGCCGAAGGCTTAGAGGTCTCACTCAAACAGAATGAACCAGGGACAGATGAACAAGTATGGCATACATACAGAGACATGACTGAGGAGGAAGTGTTAGCTATCGAGCATTTAGAAGAAGAACTGAAAACACTAGCCGCAGACATGGAGAAAGACCTGGAACCCGAACTGGAAGAATGTATTTTGGAAAAACTAGAAGAAGGGAAAATTGGACCAAGAGATAAAGAAAATTTAAAGGAATTGTTATTGTAACAGAAGGAAGTCTTTGACTCGAGACCTGGTCGTATAAAGAACTTCACTTATGCATTCCAAGTTAACGACTGGACACCATTTAGGCAGAAACCCTACCCTATAGCCGAAAAGAAATATGCTAAGGTTAAAGAAGCAATGCAGGAGATGTTGGAGGCCGGTGTTATTGAGAAGACACCTACGCCTTACGTAAGCCCATTGGTAATCGTACCTAAGACAGACGGGACTGTCAGAGTGTGCCTGGATTTGAGGCATTTAAATATGAAGGTGATACCAGAGTTTGACCAAGTGCCACCTATTAAGGAAATCCTCAGAAAGTTTAAAGGGAAGACCATATTTACAAATTTAGATATCACGTCGACATTTCACCATATTGAATTGGAAAAGAAAACTAATCTATTGACAGGATTTATGTTTGATCAACATACATACTCATTTTTAAGACTACCCTTCGGTTTGAAAACAGCTTGTTCAGCTTTGATAAGAGCGTTAGACCGCAATCTATCGGATGAAGTTAAAGAGAGTACCATCAGGTACGTAGATGACATTCTACTCACATCGGAATCTCTGGAGGAGCACATGAGAGACCTGAAGAATTTGCTGGATAACCTTAGAGAAGCTAATTTTAAGGTTAACATCAAGAAATCGCACTTCTGTCAGAGGGAAGTTAAATTCCTAGGGCACGCTATTGATGAAAATGGAGTAAGGCCAAACCCAGAGAAATTAGAGGTAATTCGAAATTTTCCTCGAACCACGAAAGTTAAGCACGTCCGACGACAGTATTTGGGAGTAATTGGATTCTTTGCTAACCATTTCCCAAACTTACTACAACTGTGGCACCCCTGCAAGATCTATTGAAGAAAGGCGGCAGGTGGAATTGGACGGAGCAGTGTCAAGAAGCATTCGTGAGTTCGAAACAAATGCTTTTGGAATACGTGAAGCTGGGATATCCTGATTATACCCAGAAGTTCATAACACAGACGGATGCATCACTTATTGGAATAGGGGCGATGCTGTTCCAAGAAAATGTTGATAAGCCCGAGGAGAAAGTTTTTATTGCCTTTACAAGTAGGAGATTGAGGGCCCACGAGAAAAATTACACGATTACAGAGATAGAGTTGCTCGCAATTCTGTACGCATTACAGTACTGGCGGAAACTCGTGTATGGCTTTCAAATCGTCCTCAGAACAGACCATAAAGCTTTAACATTTTTGTTAATGACGGATTTGTCCAGCCAGAGGTTGACAAGATGGTCCCTGTATATTCAACAGTTCAATGTGGAAATAGAATACTGTCCAGGGAAAGAAAACGTAATACCGGACATGTTAAGCCGATATCCGAGAGAAGAGGAAACTCTAGCTGTCCAGATTGAAAATTGAGATCAGAAGACCTTAGATGACTTGAAGAATCTTACCAACCTACAACGCGAAGATCCGTGGTTGAAAATGATGATTGATTACTTCGAGGGACGCTTAGCAAGGGTAACTGCAATATACAGAGAGGCAGAGGCGTTATCAATAGACTACGTATGGTACAATCAGATGCTACACAAGTGGGATGATGTAGAGCATACCCGTCAAAGAATTGTTGTTCCTGCATCTCTGCAGAGGAGATTGGTGTGGCTAGCACACAGAGCGGTTGGACATCCTGGTATAGAAAAGATAACTGCTCTACTGAAAGAAGCATTCATTTGGCCGAAGTTAAGAGAAATTGTAAGAAATGCTATTAGGTCATGCGATTTGTGCCAAAGGGTACAGCCAAATCCCTTTTTAATGAGACAACGACCCATTCCGTTGTTACCAGAGAAGCCAAGGCAGCTAATGAGTGTAGATAACTTTGGACCACTGCCTAGGGCACGTAGAGGCAATAGACATATTTTTGTAGCCATGGATGTATTTTCAAAAACCAGCTCGAAGCAGGTATTAAAGAGACTGAAAGAGAGAGTTATTCGTATACTTGGGAAACCGGATAACTTACTCTCAGATCACGGGAGCTGCTTTACTAGCGCAGAATTTCGTCGGGAATTGGCAAATTTAGGAATTAGGCAGATTCTATCTACCATTCGCCATCCTGAGGCTAGCCCCGTTGAACGTGTTATGAGAGAGATCCAGAAATATATGAAAATTTACTGTTCAGAAGAGAATTGGAAATGGATCGATGTCTTGGATATAATAGAGTACTGCATAAATAATACTGTGCACGAAGCGACAGGTCAAGTGCCCGTGACTCTACATTTGGATCAGAGACCGGAGAGGCCATGGACTGGTGTTATTCCATTACCTGTAGACGCGCAGCCAGGACGAGAATTGAGGATACAGCGAACCTTCGAATATCTCCAAGCACAGGCTGAAAGACGCCAGAGAAGAAACAGTGCGAAGCGATATCACAGACCGCTTCTCATTGGGGAAAAGTTTTAGTCAGAAGACCAGCCAGTTCAGATCCAGAAGCACGGAAATATAAGAAATTTAATTTTGGATATCACGGCCCGTTCGAAATTATAAGAGACCTACAGAATAATGCATACAGATTAAGGCATTTAGAAACGGGAAACGAGGTCGTTATGAATTCTGCCAACCTCAAAATTTATTATTCACCAGAAGAATTTGACGAACAAGAGGAAGCTATAGCAGCAAACACCCAAGTGGACGTGGAGGGCAAAGTCAGCCAGGCAGACGAGCAAGAAGGCTCATTTAGCGAGACGGAAAGGAACCCAAGCAGCTCGCCCAGGGAAGGAAGGAGACAGGCGGAGAGCAAGTGTCTACGACTGCTATACAAAGAAATGGTCGATTTTGCCGGGGAGGTTGAAGCCTTGAATGAAGCCCTCCGCAAGGACAATGCATGTCTGAGAGCCGAGCTCAAAGTAGGAGGGCGAGGTAGACAGACCCACTCGCAGGCAGACGAGTTGAATGACCGCTTATTGTAAACAAGGCCGGTCGGGACACAGTCAGCCAGCGACATACAGAAGGTCACTTGCAAATGACTTTTATAAGTTTTGCAAGGGGAATATGAACCCAACGGTGTTAGGCTGACTGGTGTCGAACGTGGATCTCTGAGATAAATGTGTACAGACTAGAGATAACAGCAAGAAACGAACACAAGATCTTTTGAGAGAGTTTAAGCTATAAAAACCCCTAGAGAAAATACACATTAAATCACTGTTGTGATATGAACAAATTCTGACATTATTTGTTAATATAATGCAGGTAATAGTAGCAGAATACTGCAGTATTGGGCTGTAGGATGCATACAATTCTGGACTTAGCGCAGAGAGTTTGAAATCTTGACAGTTTGTAAATGACTCTAGAATTGAGGCGTGGTTTCGTGGAGCCATGCCAGTCACTGTGACCTACTTATGCTGTCTGGAACAAGTCAGGACGGTAATATATGGGCAAGTTATTCCCCGTTACAGAATGAAAGGTAAAGGGGGATGAGAAAATACCAGAGTAATTTAATGATTACTCGGGAATGGAGTAACTCAGAGACATGAGGATTGCACCTATGTAAATGAATGGCCAGGAGGCTAATTATCAAGCCGTTATACATTGAAATCGAGGCAGATTTAATGTAACGCGCATTGACACCGTAGATATGAGGCCAGCGACAGGATCTGACCATGTCTTCGGGGATGTACCGATGACGCCGCGTGGGGACGCGCTGGCAAAGGCAATTAATATTAATTAATTGGCCGATCGATCCTCGAGCACACAGACGGATCTGTGATCAGCGAGGAAAAATGAACCATAAAAACGTTATTTCAAGACCAGAAATATACGGAGAGAGACGATGAAGCTGCAAGGAAATTATCGACCTACTTTTTGTCTCCAAACGGATATCAGGTCAGTGTAAGAAGAAGAAGAATAAATGAATACACATCAGGGAAAAATGGTTGTAAGCAATATATATATGCTAATTGGAATATGTGAGTATCCAAGCAGTAGTATTATACGTGAAGGGCTAAGCAAAGGAATTTAATATCAGAGTATATTATGATAATGGAAATAAATATGCAAGGATACAGGAACTGGAAGGGTTTAATAGAGAATTGAATTCGCAGCTTGATGAATAAGCTTGTAAGAGTAATTGATAGATTTATCTTACTAATTAAAGGACGGGATCATATCACCATGATCATGGGGGCCAGGTAATCTGATCGACGTGTGAAATCTCGTATAGCCAAGGGCGTACAGAGATATTATTATTATTTGCCAGAGCATATTTAGTGAAAGGGAACCCTAGCTCTGCGGATTGCTATGAAATGTTCCGGGTTCGAATCCAGTGGTGCATGGGAGGATAACAATGGACACCTCAGCGTGACACCTGATATCGACCGAGAACTAGCTATTGAATAAATTCAGCTCTTGGGAGTGAATTTTTGACGGCAGGACGTGCCTGACCGTGTCATTTAACAAGATGCCGGCTAGCCCAATTCGACATGTGTATGATGAATCTCGTCCCTTCATATAATGTAAATGGACCTGTTGAGGCCAGCTATTAATATCCTAAGGTTGGGAATAAATGCTTAAACAATTCCATACCCTATCTTGCATACAGTTTAGTTAGATCATATGTGTTGCGCAGATAAGTGAGACTGCACTATTGTATTTAAAGACACATGCTACTGCTTGGAGATAAAGAAAGAGGGAACATAGCGAGGGACGGAGCAAGTGTTTTGTTACCACCCGACACAGACCCATTGTATACAGGAAGAGCCGAGGGAGAGATTTTAAACGACCCTTGGAGGGTGACATTTAGAGTGGAAAGACTTTGAAACCCTGTTTGTAATAAAAGAATCATTGTTGTATTGTATAATGAATTTGTGTGGCTGGAAACACATTGATAATTAAGGATCATTCTGATAACTTAATACTTGGCAAACTTATCAGTTGTTGAAAGTTGCATTTTTATACGGACATTGTCGCCTCTTTCCGAAGGTGGACACTAGATGCCATAGGCTATGCCCACGCAAGGGTAGCATAATATACCATCCGACACAGCGGGAACGGAATCTTTGAAATTGAACTCATGACGGCATACAGTGGAAGTGTAGAAAGTGGAACTGCATAAAGTGGAACTGCAGAAAGTGGAACTGCAGAATGGGGTATAATTACAAGTAACAGTGGAGTTGCAAGTAAATAGGATGTGCAACCCATAAATTGGTTAATGCATGGTAGAGCATTTTGGTGGGAAGAGAGATACAGAACACAATTGTACGCATAATGTAAAGTAGGATGTGTTGAGAATAAACAATTAGATTGTGACAGTTTTATTTGTAATTTACCGGTGCATCAGCGCACTTGAGAATGGATTTTATGTTAATCTCATGGTAGATGAATGAATAATCATTTGGATTTACGAGGCTAAAGTGCGAATATTAGTGGATTGAAGGAATAATTTTGCATTGTTTTGTGTATTATTGTTGGGATTGTGTTTCTGTTTGTGTGAAGCCATGATTTAGAGCTCAATTAAAGGCTTTAGAATAGAGTTGTGCTTTATTATTGTAGAGTTGATACCTTTTAGTCTCAGATCAAAAATATGCAACTGCTCAGTGGGTGGACGGTACACGCCTGAGGACTGATGCTAGCTGGAGGCAGAAGCATGTTTTCCATGGAAATTATTCACATGGGTACACTACTTTTGCCACCATGCGCCACCGTCAACGACTACTAGGCCAAGTTCAGAACTTAGCTACTAGACGCCACCGCAGTCGGCTCTTGGCAACGAACGTAGAAACCTAAGAGCGTTGTTTACATTCTTAACCTATCCAATTTAGCTTCACACAGGTGCAATTAGTGGAAGGTTCTTTAACATGCCATAAATTTATGACATGGGACCGCCGGCTTTACTTCCCCTCCGAAGGAAGGCATACTGAGGGATTTTTAACGCTCTTAAAAAATCCTACGGCTTCGGCCGGGTTTGATTCCTACTTTATTCATGTTTAGTCACTTTGATACTTTCCCCTCTTACTGTATTAAGGGGTCTGGGGTATTTTGGTTATCAGTCACCTGTACTGGGTATGCGTTGAATTTTCCTGATTACCTGCGATGATTGTATTAATGTATGCAACCGTAATTATAAAATGTGACCAAACAGTACACTTTGAGGGCTTTGCTGCAGGGTATATGCAACATAGCGCGACTACGATGCGGGTATTCAGGGTGTTTCTTAATTCCCATTACCGACTTTGAAGGCTTGTAGTGGGGACCCAGACGGTAATGTTTAGCATAGGAACTTGTGTCCGGAAACGTACCATCTTCCCGCTACCCGCAAACCACCACCACAGCACACGTTCACATCTCCCGATTTTCGGCGCTCTGTCCAACTCCTGCTGCTTGTCGTCTGGGTCCAATTACAGGTGGGGCTCGATGTGACGATCACCGACGTCAACACAGGCACGGTACCTCCGTACCATGTTCTGGTACACACGATCAGCAATACCTGGTCCTCCAACATCCCCCGCAGCCATAACCCACAGCAGTAGGTCTTCCTCGGATTCCACAGGGGTCTCGTAAATCAAGGTTCTCATGTGACCCCACAGGTAGTAGTCTAGCGGTGTCACGTCGGTTGAACGTGCAGGCCAAGCAATCGGGCCACCACGACCTATCCCAAGTGTGCGGTGTAGATGATCTCTTCTTCTTGTTGCATGGATTTGTTGGGCCTGAGGGAACTCTTCACCCAGTCACCCAGATGATCTCGTAATGCAAGTGAAAAATGACGTGGTGCGCCATCGTGCTGAGACCACAATGTTTTGACGATCGTGCAGTGGCACATCATCTAAGAACTCATGCAGTACGTCTTCAAGGAATACCAAGTACGCGGCAACCGTGAGATCTCGTGGAAGAAGGTATGGAATGTTAACAAACCTGTTGGATATATGGGACATTAGGTGATCGTTCAATGACGTACAAATACTCTAGTCAGTGGCGCCGAAAATGCGGAATATTTGAACCTGTGCTGTAGTGGTATTTTGTGGGTAGCGAGAAGACGGTATATTTCCAGACAAAAGATTATATGCTAAACCTAACCGTCTTGGTCCCTACGATACGTCCTCAAAGTCTGTAATGGGAATTTAGAGACACCCTGTATAAGCATGGACACGTAAGCAAGGGATTAGTGTGGCAGTCGTGTTTTGCCGAGGTGCGTGCGTTAAATTCCGTAACGAGAACTATGGCACCGTTATTACTAAAAGCGACAAAAGCTGGTGCCACCACTAGAAACCGGAATCGAAAGCGTCGACGATGCAGTGGTGTCATCCATCGTCCCCTCGTCCCAAGAAATTCAAGAGACAACCATCCACTGGAAAGGTGATGCTCACCCCGTACTTTGATTACCGGGGCCCATTGCTTATTGATTTCGAGGAGACTGGTGACTCCATCACTGGGGATCGGTACTGCGCAACAGTGGAGAAATAACAGGGTGCACTTAAGGCGAAACGCCCGAGAAAACTGCAACAAGGGGTGCTGCTACTGCATGATAACGCACGCCCCCAAACCGCAAAGGTCGTAACGCAGAAGGAACGCCGACTCAAGTGGGAGACGATCGAGAACCCGCCCTATAGTCCTGATATCTCCCAATGCGATTACCACGCCTTGGGTCCCTAATCAGAGGCCTTGAAAGGGTTGACGATTCATGTCGAACGAGGATGTGCAGCAGGCGGTTACGGACTTCTTAACGCAGCAGGACACGGTGTTTTGCGACGAAGGGAGGGACCTTCAACCTGGTGCGTGTAGGGGATGACTGCCTCAATGCTCACGGCGATTTTGCCTGATTGGCATACCGATTCTGGACTGTACGGCTGCCAAACGGAAACTTTTTGATTACGCCTTAGATTAGGTGCAAGAATTGGTGTAGATAATCCGGGTTTTGAAATGACGTACAATACCGGCATATGTTTTAGTTATTGTTGTTTCGAGGGGCGGAACAGGGAGGCCATCTGCCCCTACAGGCATATTGCTGGAGGGAGTGGGAAAAAGACTATTCATGGCTCCCTGTGAGGTACACCGATATGCTCCTCGCCTGCTCTCCCCGAGGCTGCAGGATCGAATCTCGGCACTGTGAGTTGGTATATGTGGACGTTTCAATGCGAAACGCTCGCGTCAGTAGATTACCTGTTGTTTAGGGGCAGATGACCTCGTAGTTCCGCCCCTTAAAACAACAATAACTAACTAACTAACTACCTGTTGTTGTTTCTATTTTTATTCCTATCAGCTATTGGGGCATCTTGGTTATCAACCGCGTGTACTTAGGCGTATGTTGAATTCAGCTATAACCTATGTTTCTATGGTGATTGAAGTAGCGAGAGTAGAATTTGGGGTAGATGGAACAAGACACCTCCAAGCATTTTCCTGGACGAAGTGTGGGAAACACGGGGAAAAATCACACTGGTTACCTGGATTGCCACGGTTAGCGACGTGGTGCGAACCTTCAACCTCCGGAATTCCAGCTGTCCTGAGCAGTCACTCAGTCAGTAGATTTATTGGCGCGTAAATAACCCCCTTCAGAGCAAATTACCTGCACCCAATGTCCCTATAGCGGCAATAGTTAAAAAGGACGTGAACCCCGTTATATTATTACATTTATTATGGACTCCGAGAATGCCGAGATTCGCACCTGGGATGTCTGGACATCCAGATCCTCATTTTAGCCGTGTAGTGTAACGTACTTTGTTACACTGCTGTGGAGGAAGTTTATAACACCCCGTGTTAAGAATAATGATGTTGTTGCTGCCTTCATTCGAGGGGTTTGGATATGTGGTCACGTAACCCGGGTACTTAGGTATGTGTGTGGGGGGAATTTTGCCCGAGAACCTGGGCTATTGTGATGGATGTAATTCAGAGTGAATTTGTAATTCAGGTGAGGATTGGGACGGAGGTGGCTGTAAGTGAGGTGGCATTTGCCAGGAGAGGAAGTTGCAAACCATTCCAGGATGGTGAGGTAGGAATCGAACCCGACTTTTCCTACTTTTTCCTCACGAGACTCAGGACATCCAAAAATTTTAGTCATTACGCCACGAGGAGATCAAGGCTTTAATGATTTGTACAACACACGACCTAAAAGCTGAATTCTTCATGACACACTCTGTCATGGTTCCGAATTTGTGAAGGTTCATTGCTACTTGAAATAAGATGACTGTCCCAGCTTACAGTGGGAGAGGATAGCACTGAAGATGACTGCTGGTAGCTTCAAACTTTAAACCTAAGAATTCATAACTTTTCAGAGCGGTTATGCAGGTGATAACAAGTAGTTCCGTTAAGAACTATACAGCCTATTTTCATATATACTACTTATGTTAATTACCGCTATCAACATACAAAATTTCAGTTTGATGGCTGTAATAGATTCGTAGATATTGAGAACCGACTAAATATTTCGGATGGTCGTCATGTTGGATTTTATATATGTAGGTCCTAGAGTTATGTACTGTTACATGAAGATTATTGTGTACGTGTAGTATTCAAACTTCAATCGCATGATTAGGACACAAGAAGTAACAAAGAGATTTTAAAATTTCGCACAGCTACCATCTTGTGGTTATGGAAACAATTGAAATAAATTAGATGCCAGTGGATTAACATTCGTACAGGGATTTACTGCACCAACTTTCACTGCATTTGGATGTTTAAATTGCGAGAAACGTCCATGTGAATATTTATACTTCGCGACGCCGCCATGTTGGATTTGTGATCACCAGGTTATTTAAAGTATTATAGGTGAACTTAGGTCATAGCTCCTATGAATATAAAAAAAATCAGTTTGATTGCTATAACAGATTCGTAGATATTCAGAGCCGTCTAAATATTTCGGATGGCCACCATGTGGGATTGTTAAATGTATAGGCCATAGAGTCATGTACCATTAAAGGAAAATTATTGCGTAGGTTCATTATTCAAACTTTCACTTCGATCGCATGATTACGACACAAAAAATAAAAACTTAATTTTAAAATTCGCACAGCCGCCATCTTGAGGTTATGTACACAATTGAACTAAATTAGATACCAGTGCATTACAATGTGTATAAACATTTACTCTACCAGATTTCATTGCGTTTGGAACATTAATTCGCGAGAAAGGTCTATTTAAAATTTTCAAATTCGCTTGGCCGCCATGTTTGTTTTGTAGTTAACCGGTTTTGGAAGTCTTATAGATGAACTTCCAGTAGTGCCCTTTATCTCCGTACGAAATTTCAGGGTGATACCACTAATAGTTTCAGAGATATAGAATGCCGGTGAAATATTTCGCACATCAGCCATCTTATGGTAATGTAAAAAATTGAATGATGATAGATGTCGGTGCATTACAATGTGTATAAACATATACTGTACCAAGTTTTATTGCGTTTGGTTGGTTAAATCGCGAGAAACGTCTATTTAAATGTTGAGAATTCGCGTGGCCGCCATGTTGGTTTTGTAGTTACCAGTTTTTCAAAAGTTACATTGGTGAACTTCTAGTAGTTCTCTTTATCACCGTAAAAAATTCCAGGGTGATATCGGGAATAGTTTCGGAGATATTGAATGCTGGTGAAATATTTCGCACAGCCGCCATGTTGGATTGGTGAGACGTAACAAAATTTGAAGGACACGGTCGGGGTCGCCCGGAATAGTGCTATGAACTTACCGAGTTTCATTGAAATCGCTCCAGCCCTTTAGATTTTATTAGGGGGGGACACACACACGAATCACACACACACGCACACACACACGGACAAAAGGTGATCTCATAAGCCTATTTTTTTCAAAATTGAAAATAGGCTAAAAATGAATTACGCGAGAAAAAGAGGTAAAGAAAATATCTCTGTTCTTAAAACTCAGTTCAGGTCATAAATTTGCATTGCATGTCGACATCCAGTAACAACGAGGAAGTGCATTCAACACGCATTCACAGACCTTAGCACTTAATTGTTCCAATGCATTTAAATGCTCTTTTTCTTCTCTTCGTGATGTGTGTTTTGCGATCATGCTCCGTATCGACAACCCAATACCCAAAATATAATAGCAGTAGTTGTTCATTTATTTAGGGGATTTGCGACATCTTGTTAATGCAGCCCCGTGGTGTTGAGGTAAGGCGCCTCCCTTGCACCCGAAAGCCCCGGGTTCGATTCGCGGCTTTGTCAGGGATTCTGGAAACTGACGTGAGGGTTGGACGGGGTGCACTCAGCCTCGTGAGGAGTAGCTGGCTGACAGTGAGACAGCGCCCCGGTTACGGAGACCAAGATTAATGGCCAAGGGGCCCAACGCACTGACCATGCGCCACCCCATAATCTGCAGGCCAAATGGCTGGATAGCGATCGCTTGGTAGGCCTAGGCTCTTCATGGACTGTAGTGCCACGGGGGGTTGTAAATGTAGGCCTAGCCCAGTGTACTAGCGTGTGTGTGAAATCTGTCTGATAACCTGTGCCATTATGATAGCTACATTGGTGTTTCTATTGTTTAACTAGAGCTAGGATGTGGGTAAGAGGCAGCGCAGTCTTAACTCAGGTATCATCTTGGCATTTGCCTAAAATTGAAGTGGAAAACCACGAAATACGACCTCTAAGATGGCTGAGGTGGACATCCAACCCACCACTTCACAGTTCTACATCACGAGGATCAGTGTACCCACTTCTAATCCTCGCACCAGAATGTATTTGTTTAGCAGAGCCGGGTATCGAGCCCGGTTCTCCATGTAAAGTTAAGAATATTAGCCAATATGCCTATAATAGGCTACACAGGGTGGTCAAGCTAACATGGACACCCCCAACTATTTCTTCAATGGTTTAAGATATCGGGAAGGAAGGAAGGAAGGAAGGAAGGAAGGAATGTTACGTTACATAATCGTTTATCTTGCGATTATGAGCCACGGGAGTCCGAAGCATCTTTTTTTATGATATTGAGCTGAGGTTTTGCTTAGTAGTAGCAGGGCGAATAGAGTAATAAGTGAAGGAACTCCGGTAGTTGACCATTTCCGCCACTAGGTGGTACTAGCGTAACTTGGCCTCCGCGTGCCTGTCGGGCTCGTCTCTTCTTAGTATAGGGCCTAAAACTAAGTCCCCGATTCTGGGATGTCATGGGTAATCTCGAGAACCACTGGATGGATTTTCATTGGGCTTTCACCATTCTGTTAAGGTAATCTCGAGGAGGATTTCTGTAGAAAATAATGTATTTATGATCAAAGGCAGCCAAGCAGTAACGATTTCAGATTTCAGTGAAAAAGTCGAAAAAAGAACCTTACGTCCGTGCGCTTTTTAAGCTTACGCTGGGTAAACCGATAAAAATATCAATATACTATGAGTGTAAGAATTGTTCAGCATGAAAAATTCTCCACAAAAGTCTGCGAGAGCATATCTCTATCTTTGATACTTCACCCACTATAAGTGTTTTTAGTTTGGACGGAAGGGGGATTTGTCTCTCATGCACCTCGCCATTCTTCTTACGACTGACAGGAATTCCTTGCATATTCATAACTGTTCCCGGGTGAAGCCGGGGCGGGTTGCTAGTTGTTTATAAAAAGAAGTATTGCACTAAATACTAAACAAGTTGTGAATAACAGAAACAAATCTTCAAGGGAATACGAACATATTAAAATACTATTCAGAACACACTAAAATAAATTTCTAAGAAGAATAGTGGAGCTTACCTCTAAACAGAAGAGACTTTCATTATGTTTCTCGCTGATTTTGAAGACGATCTGGTTCTCAGTTCCCTGGACATTTCTTTCGCCCGGAAAATGAACCGGCATTTAATGTAATGAAACACTATCCTAGGGAAATATAGTAACAGATGATCCTCTGAGCGCCGGCCCTGTGGTGTTGGAGTAGCGCGCCTGCATCTCACCCGGATGCCCCGGGTTCGATTCCCGGCTCCGTCAGGGATTTTAGAAACTGACGTGAGGGCTGGAACGGGGTGCACTCAGCCTCGTGAGGACAATTGAGTAGCTGTCTGACAGTGAGAGCGCCCCGGTCACGAAAACAAAGACTAATGGCCGAGGGGACCCGATGCGCTGACCACGCGTCACCCCGATATCTGCAAGTCAAATGGCTGGGCAGCGGTCGCTTGTTAGGCCTAGGCTCTTCAAGGCAGCCCTTGAAGAGCCTAGGCCTACCAACTGACCGCCAGTGCCAGGGATTATTATGTTTATCCTCTGAGCAGCACACATTTCGGAACACAGGAAGTTCACAGATCATATCCACACAATCTGTAAAGATATCGCCCCACAACGCGCCTTCTTGCTCCAACTTTGCCTCCACTACTGCATCTACACGTTTCATTACACGTTTCATCACGTGAAATGTCCGGCTCCGTGGCTAAATGGTTACCGCGCTAGGCTTTGGTCCGCCGTGTCCCGGGTTCGATTCCTGGCCGGGCTATTAGGGATTTTAATCTCGGTTAATTCCCGTGGCTCGGGGACTGTGCCGTCTTGATCATAACCTCATCCTCATTACGACGCGAGGGTCGCCCACGGGCGTCAATTAGAAAGACCTGCACTCGGCCTCTCAGGAGGCCACACGATCATTTGTTTTTGTCATCACGTGAAATTAAGATAAAGACGGGTATTTGAGAAATTTAGATTCACTTCCGCCAGAGTCTCTCAGCATGGTGAGGATACATAGGCTACATCACTAACAGCATTAAATGTTTCGAAATCACTTTCCAATGGCCAAATGCAGGAAGTACATATCACAATCTTCGTTGATGCTGTGTGAATCAGGTAACCACTCAAATAATGAACAGCGTTATCGCCTGCTCTCTCTGAACTCTCATCATTAACTGACAGGATTATAGGGTTCAATTTCTGTCGGTGTAATAGTTTCTTTAATTTGCTGACAATTGATATCCTTCACCTCTTTGCTCGTAGTTATTTCATTTCTCGCCATTGACCGTATTCATTAAGAGAAGAAAGCTAATTGTCAATAACGTCCTCATAATTAGTTTGTGAAGAAAGGACCTCTTTCACTGGTAGTATGTACAGTATATAGACTGAAGCGAATGGAGGCGAAAGAAGTCAGTAGAAGTAGGATGATCGACAATGCTTAAACCTCGTTTAAGTCCAAAATACCTCTCAGAAGGGACTTGGTTTAATTTTGCAGTTAAAACGTACTTGTATTGTAAGTACAATTTGCGCACGGTAATGCATCACTGCTTGGCAGCCGGCATCTGCTACGACCATACGCTCAGCGCGGCGCGTGGTGTTGAAATTTAGAACTACTTTTTTGAAATAAAAGTATACTTTTGTTTTCAAATGAGTTTAAAGAGAGTAATTCAAAAATAAAGTAACACCCATTTAGTAAGTAAATATGACGAGTCGTTGGGTTCAACATGTGGCAGCCGTTACTTACTTCCAGGCAACACTTACAAAGTGGCATCAAGCAGAGTTGGATTCATAATAATAATAATGTTATTGGTTTTACGTCCCTTTTAACTACCCTGGCTTTTAGAGACGCCGGGGTGCCGGAATTTTACCCGAAGGGGATCTTTAACGTGCCAGTAAATGTACTGACACGAGTCCCTCACATTTGCGCACCCTCAAATGCCAGCTGACTGCGCCAGGTTTCGAACCTGCAACCTTGGGCTAGACTTGGATTCATAACGGCCCGGTGCTTAGCGTAACGGGACCATGAACACAGAATATAATGTAGGAACACATAACAGCACTTAATAATGTAATAATGACTCTGTGTGTGTGTGTGTGTGTGTGTGTGTGTGTGTGTGTGTGTGTGTGTGTGTGTGTGTGTGTGTGTGTGTGTGTGTGTGTGTGGCTTCACCCAGAGAAGCCATTTGTAACTTTGAAGATACAAAAATAAAATAAAAATGAATATCCTGCCTCATAAGTGGCCTTTCTTTAAAATTTAAGCAAATTACATAATTAGTACTGTAATTGAACAAATCCACCTTTTTGAAACTCTTCTTATCTCCGGGCGTGTGCAGATATTCTGAAAGGACTGGCTCGTACATAGGCCTTACCAAAACCTCCTATAAACTAATAAAGGCGAAGGAAGGTTTACATGAATATAACTAAAAAGAAACAATCCAATTTAAATCTACTTTATATTCTGAAGCTGCATGCAAGAAATTGATAAATATAATAAAAATGTGACACACAAGAAATGCAATTAAAAATATATAATATAATAATATAATAATAATAATATTTAGGCCTGTAAAGATTTCTTATTTGTTTTTCACATTACCGGTAATGCCGTCGTCTGCTCCATATGTCCATTTCACCTCAACACCACTTTGAAGCTGGTCAGCCATGCCTTCACATTTCACGGTCCTCTTCAATGTTGCACAATTATTTGCATATGTTATCAGCCCTACTGTGATTGTGGCATAACAGCCAGAACCCAATCACCCTCCGTCGAAACACGAAGCACTCAGCTCAAGAGAGACACTCCCTTCCGCAGTGCACTCAGGTAGCTTGCTACCTCTCGTCTGAATGCCTCAGCCCGTCCCCCGAGCCACACCTCATACCAGGAAGTCTTCTCAGAATCACTCTTGTCACATTGTTCCCAAGCCACTCCAAGCAGCCCCCTTGCTCGGCTGCCTGACACACCCTGTTCCACGCCTAAGGGCTTCTTCCCGTCTCGTCTACATCCAGTAGTTCATACAAGGCCATATTCTTTACAGCACGAGTGAGCTCGTTTGTCATAGTTCTAGCCCTTTGGATAGGTAGCACCACTTGCAAGGGCACCTACTCTTTCTCGTGACCAGCGACATAATATATCTCACCAACAAGTGACAGGCAATTACCTTGAATAATTAATAATAAAAAGTATACGTATATGATAATAGTAATAATTATAATAATAATAATAATAATAATAATGACACTGCGTCTACTGCAGACGTGTCCAATGCAATTGAACACGTTGCCAACACGATAACATGATATAAAGAAATAAAAAACCTACGAGCCTACATTAAAACTGTCATGGGGGACTCATAAAATATAGGTTATAGAACGCCCCCTTGCTTTTCATTCATTTGGTCCTATACCATAGAATAAAAAGCAATCCTTTTATGCATGACTTCCCTTCCAAAATCCTAACTACTTCCTTCCACAAATATATACACAACCAACAGGGCTACTAGGATATGTACATCCTCAGATTGGAAATATTGTAAATCCCTAGCACCCTTCCGTCCTTTGTAAGGAGCTCGTACGCACAGGTCCCTAATTTAAGTGCAATTTCATACGGTCCTTCATACAAATGAAAAAATTTACTCACCAATTTCTGAACTAAATCCTCAGTAGTTTCCGGTCGCTGATGATCCGGCGCAATGCGTTTATTAGCTTGTCTTGCATCCAAACATAGCCTAACTGACCCATCCTTCTTAATCACTACTACCAACGGATTGATATACTGGCTCCTACTGAATTCGATCACCTCATCGTCTAGCATCTGCGAAATGACATCATCTACTGCTTTGACATGGGCGTGCGGTATCGGGTATCTAACACCATTAAAACTAGACCTATCGGTGATCTCGAAACTATGCTCGTAAACATGTGTCCTACCAGGTTTGTCAGAGAACACCACACTGTGGTCTCTCAAGACCTCTAACAACTGAGCCTTCTGCTCTACCTCCAACATGGTATCTTCCACAACACTTGAAAATTCGCCTTCACGCTCCTCTTCCACTACCATACTACAACTTTGAATATCCCCTGATACCATGTCGCTACTAACCTCACTGACTTCTTCCTCTTCATTTAAAACCTGGACACACACTGATATACTCATAAACGTTCCCGAGTCCACCTGATAACTCAGACTAATCGTATCAAAAGTCTCACCCAACTTGAATCTCACCTTAGATTCGCCGTAATCAAGCTTACACATCTGACAGCTTAGCCAATCCGCACCCAATATGACAGGATAAACTAAATTCGCGACCACTAGAAAACTCTGACGACCACATTTCTCATCAATGTAAGTAGTGGAGTAGTGGCGCTTCTGCTTAGTGTCATGGCCGCCGCGTGAGTCCAAGCCGATATCTCCCAAACCCATGGTCGGAGTTTCACGAGTGATGTGTCATAGGACTCGGGCTGACGTCTTTTTTGCTATGGACCACTCGTTATATTTTTGAAATTTTTTTGATTTTTTTTGTTTTCGAAAATAGGCGATAGTTTGAAAACCAAACATGGTAGAACGTTGTGCCATGGCTCAAACGAATGGTCTTTATGACCTTTATTTTTTGTAATAAAACTTTTTTATTTTTAATGTTTTTTTGAAAACACTTGAATTTTGAAAATCCTATATTTTGGAAAGTAGGAAGTTTACAAAACAGTTTGTTTGACATAAATGAAATGTCCCTATGCCCTCTAGCCCCAAAATAAATTTCAAGTCTCTAGAGCAAAAATTTGTGTTTTGTAGTAGTGGGATGGGGATAGAGCTGCTCCACTTAGCAAGTGGTGAGCCCCTGCGACCTTGGAATGGAAGGAGTCATGCTAGGAGGGCGTGCTTGGATTCGTTTTTTTCGTCTCATTGTGCTCTTTACGGGAATGTAGGTGTCGAAAAGGTGAACTTAGGGTTTTGGGTCAAAAAATGCGTTTTTCACATTTTTGCCGATTTTCGGAAAACGGACCATGCTAGGAGGGCGTGCTTGGATTCGTTTTTTTTCGTCTCGTTGTGCTCTTTACGGGAATGTCGGTGTCGAAAAGGTGAAGTTAGGGTTTTGGGTCAAAAAATACGTTTTTCACATTTTTGCCGATTTTTGGAAAACGGGCCATGCTAGGAGGGCGTGCTTGGATTCGTTTATTTCGTTTCGTCGTGCTCTTTACGGAAATGTAGATGTTGAAAAGGTGAAATGCTGGAAACACGGTTTTTTTGGGGGGGGAAAACCATGATTTTGAACTTTTTGCTATATCTCGCGAACCAATCATGCTAGAGGTGTGTTCGACAGGTCCAAGTACTCGGGGTGATGTCCTCTTTGCTATGGACCACTCATTGTAATTTTAAAAAATTTGGGAAACTCGATTTTGGGGTAAACACGTGTTTTTTGTGATTTTTGCCGATATCTCACGAACCAATAACGCTAGAGACGTGTACGAGGTGTCCTAGGACTCGGGCTAACGCCCCCTTTCAAATGTGGTAGATATTTTTTCCAAAAAGTTAATTCACAAAGGGCCTAACGCCATACATGTTGAAATAACGTTTTCTTTTTCTTTGCCTGTTTATAATGTCCATGAAGCGTGGTGGTTGAGAGAGACGATACTGCTGGGTGTGTGTGTGTCAATGAACCTATCGCTAACCACAAGGACCATGCTTAATAGAACAATCGCTATTTCGGCGGGTCGGTGTATGACAGAGCGAGCATGCGTTTTTTCACACATTTTACCTTTAACGTGTAAACGGTAATGAGAACTTGGTTCTATGTTGGTCGAAGCGAGTACAGAAAACAAACTTGCAGACGAGCAGGAGGTGAAGGTCATTTGAGCTTATTGGAAGGCGTTGATCTGACTTGACAACAGGTGCAATGGAAAAATGACCATGACGCATCAAGGTGAAATAATCTGACCATTGTGGTGGCAGGGGAATGCGAAAGACATGTGAACACATGTGTGAAACCACATGCACGCTAAACCAGTGACATCCTGTCTTGCTTCGTACGTGACAAAATGCAGGTCCATGTGAAATTTGATCTTCCACAGGTGTTCGCATGGGACGTTAGCTGTCCACGTGCATGATAACTGTTAACAAGTTACATCCTGTTTTGCTTTGTACGTGACAAAATGCAAGTTCATGTGAAATTTGATTCGCCGCAGGTGTTCACTTTGGGCGTTAGCTGTCCACGTGACCGATAACAAAATGTTCAAAGCGTGGGAAAAAAATGATTATACATGCAACGTAGCATATATATAAAGACATGTCGTTATCATTTCCACTCTCACTTGGGTGGAATACCTTTGAACACACTGCGTTGCATGAAACCCCTGGTCTTGTTTAACAGTTTTGGTGTTGGTGGAAAATACTTAACCTTGTTGTGGGGTAGGTATTTAATTATATATTTATTCATTTATACATTTATTGATTAATATATATATTTACAAGCAATTATTTTTTGCTTAGGTAATTAATGATTTTATTTATTTGTTTGCAGATAACCGGCATACCTTACATGTCTGAGGGACAAGAAACCATTGCACTTTTGAGCCCACTAGAAGGGAAGAGCAACAAGTCACTGCAAGTAAAGGTGAGATGATTTTTTTAAACTAACTTGTTTCATTTTTTTGTTTTATGTTTTATTTTATGAAATGTATGTATTAACCTGAATTTAGGTATTTATAGCGGTTTATTTTATTTATTTTTAGAAACTTGGAAAGAATAGCCTTACCGCCGTAGCAGTCGCTGAAAAAAAAAACAGAAACGCACTAAAGCGAAACCACTGCCAAAGAGTGAACTGTTTAAAACTCAGGTAAGTCCAACTTAAAAATGCTATTCCATTTTACCACTACTGAAAACTCGTAGCCAAAAAAAAATTCATTACCTGTACATGACTGGGACAATGATTGCTTTCTTGATTAATGGCTATGTTGTTGTTGTTGACTGGGAAAAGTACAAGGCCATGTTGGATTTTCTAAAAATAAAAATAATAAATTTAATTTATGGGTGGTTCCCTATGGACTCAACGAATATCCACAGGTTTGAACATGATAATGTGAACAAAATGACATGACATTCATTTTTGTTTATATATTGGTTAAAGGGAGGGTGGGAGAATGTAAAACTGTAGCTTTATAAAAAAGAAAATAAGTACATGGGTTACTGTTAGTGCCAACATACAGTTTATTTTTAATGGTGTTTTGATATATTAATGCCAATTAACGTTAATGTTTTATTTACAAGTATTGATTGATTGATTGAGTGAGTGATGGGTTATTTTGTTTGCTTTTAGGTGTCGTCATGTGCCATTAACGTAATGAACAGACAGTGAACAAGCATGCATTATGCTTTAAAGTACTCTGTGCAATGTTAATAACTTACAATAAGAAAAAGTTTTATTATAACACATGGCGTTAGTACCAAATAGAACAAGTGAGCAAGTTGGTTTACCACGTGGGTTAAATTTAAAATCAGAACATGATCGATGGTTAACATTTGAATCCTGGCCTGTAGGCTTTTTGTCGACACATGAACTTGCAAAAGCCGGTTTTTTTACTTGAACCGAGAAGATGTGGTGCGCTGTGTGTTTTGTCGTATTGAACTTTCACACTGGGAAGAAGGGGATGATCCCTTTAGAGACCATTTGCGATGGTCTCCTCACTGTCCTTACATGCTTGGAAAGCAAGTGGGTAACCTACCCGTGCATTCATTTTACCGAACCACAAGGCCTTTGGCCGCTATTTACGTTGCTGAATCACAAATAAATAATAATAATAATGATGTATTACCAGCCAACGGTAGTGTCGATATATGTGGTCCATATGCCATAGACAGTGTTGAATTGGCGTGTGCTTTTGAAAAATTGGGAGTTTGCAAGACTAAAGCACTAGCACACTCAGAGTACAGCTCTGTTGAAAAACGTTTCGAATCTTATAAAAATGTTTGGCCATTAATATTAAAACACCTTACCAAACAGCTAAGTGAAGTTGGATTTTTTTATACTGGTGAAGGGGATAAAACAATATGTTTTTATTGTGGATTTGCTTTAAAGGATTGGCAAATGACTGATGACCCTTTTGTGCAACACGCTCGTTGGTTACCAAACTGTAAATACATGGTGTTGCTTAAAGGTCAGGAATTTGTGAACACTATTCGTAAAGAAAAAGTGATTGCAGCACAAGACATAAAAGTGCCTTTAGAGTTAGAGCACGCGGAGCAAATACATAAGGCTGAAAGAAAAGACTTTTCTCACGAACAGATACAAAAGTGTGACCAACAATTATGTAAAATTTGTTATCAAGATGAACTAGGTGTTGTATTTTTACCCTGTGGACACATGATAGCCTGTGTCAAGTGTGCATTAGAACTTAACACTTGTGCTATATGCAGAAAAGTAGTATCTGCAACAGTTAGGGCATTTCTTGCATAACTAGTATAATTTATTCGCCATGGATAGTGCAAAATCCCTAATTGCACAATATTATTAAAGCTGTTTTAGAGTGTAATAGATATGCTTTTGTTTTGTTTATAGACTACTACAATGAATGTTTTGAATGCTGTGGGACAATCATGTGGCTTAGAGACAAAAAAGCTCAGCGAATTGCCAACGCATATTCCATTCCGCATTATCAAGATTCGGAAATTGAAAACAGCATATGGTGATCGTGTACTTTGTGTATGTGAAAACTTTGAGACATTTCTGCCTATACGGTTTAATGATATGTCGGAGAGTGTTTTTGATGAAGTCAATAATGCTGTGCAACCTGTACACTTAATTTATGAAGGTTTTAAAAACAATAGGTGCATGGTTCGTTTTAATTAAATAAATAATGTGAAATAATAATGGAAAATATAAGTAATGACAATACACTGAAAAAGAAAGAAAATATGTGCATAGAATAGTAATGTTTTAGTGTTTAGTGTTGTCTTTAAAAATATTATGATGAAACCAAAAAAAATGTATATAAAGTTTGTAAATAAATGCAAAATCATGTTACAATGTTGTTTTATTTTATACAAAGTTAGTATATTTAACATTGCAGAGTATACATGATTATGACAATAAATGCACACTGAATACAAGCCTTTCTCACTTTACAATAGTCTGTTATAGTTTTAAACACAAGGCTTGTTGTAGATTATTTTATAGCAATGTCCATTCAACGTTGTTTTCGAAATGTGGGAAGCCGCAATGGTTGTATAGGCATAAAAACCTTATTGTTATTACTATTTAGTCACTTTGATCCCCTTGCATATCAAGAGCACATGACCTAGTTGTTCCACTCTTTAAAACGACAACAACAACACTACCTCTTGCATAGTTTGTGATGTTGATGGCTCTTGCGACATGGGAAGATGGATTAAAATAACTTTTAGAACTGGGGTTAAACGTTGCTCATTAAACAATGCACTATTTTGAGTAGCAATATGGTTTTCTTGATTTTTTGTCGACGGCAACTGTGTTTCATGCAGCACACTACATTGATGATCACCGACACTTAAAACCTCACTATTTTTACTTTTTAGGTCACCACGACAATGTTTGGAACGTTACTTTGAACAACGCCAAATAACAGTTCCATTTTTATTGGTTCGTTTCACAATATATGAATATCCTTTATAGTATGCGTAAGGCTTACCATACCTAGTCACTGATACTTCCATATCAACTGTCAAGCATAGACTAAGCTCTAGTAAAGTCAACTTGGTAATAAGAATACTAGTTTAGTGTGAGAGCAAATATGGATCCAAAGAGTTCAGGTAAAAGTGAAAGCAAATAAGCAAATATAAGAAACAAGAGTGGGGGGTAAAAGTGGTCGCAAAGTGGCAGACTCATTACACAATAATTTCAGCACGACGAAGCTCTTGTTCAATTTCTTTGATTTCCCAATCGTGACCGATATGCCCAGCTTGTCGTAAAGCATGCAATTGTCGAAGCCGTTGAATTAGCTTACTGGGTTTGTTCAGGTATACAAATTTAACAAATGATTTTTAGGTGTAAACAAAGCATTACCATTATCATGATCATTATCATCATCATCATCATCTTCATTATCATCATCATGATCACCATTATCATCATGACCATCATCACTGTTACTATATAGTCCTTTTTGATCCTCTTGCAATACCACTTTATTTATAGTCTGAGTTGATTTTGATAGTGTTGAAGGTTTCTTGGACGTTGACAACTGTCCTAACATGACGTTTTGAGGACATGATAAGTCCTTTTGAACAAACACTGCACTATCTTTAGCCGCAATATCGTTTTCTTGAACTTGCTTTTTAGCATTTTGATAATTGTTTGTAAACAGTAAGCGTGGTTCGTTTCGAGCACTACATTGATGAACACTCACACTTAAAACCTTTCCGTTTTTACTTTTCAGATTGCCTCGACATTTTGTTGACCTCTCTTTTGAGCATCGCCAGAATATTCCATTCACATTCTGGCGATTAAAGTTATAGGAGTAGCCTTGATAGAGTGCACGTAGCCTACCTTTGTTGGTTGTAATAAGTTCCATAGTAGTAACTGACCTGTCAGTACGATGTTCACACTACAAAGGTTACAACTGTTTTGCTGATGGAGTGACCTACCATAAGCTTATATATTGGCTTATGTGTTGGCTTTTTGTGTTGGCTTTTCGTGTTGGCTTTTCGTGTTGGCTTTTGTGTTGGCTTATGTGTTGGCTTTTTGTGTTGGCTTTTTGTGTTGGCTTTTCGTGTTGGCTTTTGTGTTGGCTTATGTGTTGGCTTTTTGTGTTGGCTTTTTGTGTTGGCTTTTCATGTTGGCTTTTCGTGTTGGCTTTTCGTGTTGGCTTTTTGTGTTGGCTTTTCGTGTTGGCATTTCGTGTTGGCTTTTGTGTTGGCTTTTCGTGTTGGCTTTTCGTGTTGGCTTTTCGTGTTGGCATTTCGTGTTGGCTTTTCGTGTTGGCTTTTTTTTGTATTGGCCTTTCGTGTTGGCTTTTTGTATTGGCTTTTCGTGTTGGCTTTTTGTGTTGGCTTTAGTATTGGCTTTTGTATTGGCTTATTTGACAAGTTATTTGTGTCAATGTATTTAGTGGATTTTTTCTTGGTGTTGGAAAGTAGTTGAAAGAGAGGGAATATTTAAAGACTTAACCTCAGCTCACTAACCTAACCTAACCTAACCTAACCTAACCTTTCAACTCTCAGATGTTAATTAAATTCTGTGCATAGTCGAGTTGGAACCCAAGACCTCAGGGGTAAGAAAACAATTATTTTTGACGACTTATTTTGGTAACTTATTTTAATGGCTAACCTAACTTTACCTAACCTAACCTAACCTAACCTCAGCTCACTTTGGATATTACTAGTAAGTGTTCATATCCTCTGCTAGGTAGCATGCTAGTAGTACAGGTAGTGCTCATATTTACCGCTAGATAGCGGAAACATACTTTGCATGTTGCATGTGACACTTGTGAAGTTTAACCACATGCAAGACGTGCTTGTATAAGTTCTCTATTTAAACTCAATATACAATTAACCACTAAATGTTCAGAACTAACATGTATAGCCATGTTTAGGGTATATAGGAGACCCTTACCAAGAAAGGCTGTCTAACCCACGAGTGTACAGCCTTGTCATACGCAGTAAGCACCTGTTGGCTTTCTCAAATTGTTGTTGTTGTTTTCTGCCAACAGGTGCTTACTGCGTATGACAAGGCTGTACCCTCGTGGGTTAGACAGCCTTTCTTGCTAAGGGTCTCCTATATACCCTAAACATGGCTATACATGTTAGTTCTGAACATTTAGTGGTTAATTGTATATTGAGTTTAAATAGAGAACTTATACAAGCACGTCTTGCATGTGGTTAAACTTCACAAGTGTCACATGCAACATGCAAAGTATGTTTCCGCTATCTAGCGGTAAATATGAGCACTACCTGTACTACTAGCATGCTACCTAGCAGAGGATATGAACACTTACTAGTAATATCCAAAGTGAGCTGAGGTTAGGTTAGGTAAAGTTAGGTTAGCCATTAAAATAAGTTACCAAAATAAGTCGTCAAAAATAATTGTTTTTTTACCCCTGAGGTCTTGGGTTCCAACTCGACTATGCACAGAATTTAATTAACATCTGAGAGTTGAAAGGTTAGGTTAGGTTAGGTTAGGTTAGGTTAGTGAGCTGAGGTTAAGTCTTTAAATATTCCCTCTCTTTCAACTACTTTCCAACACCAAGAAAAAATCCACTAAATACATTGACACAAATAACTTGTCAAATAAGCCAATACAAAAGCCAATACTAAAGCCAACACAAAAAGCCAACACGAAAAGCCAATACAAAAAGCCAACACGAAAGGCCAATACAAAAAAGCCAACACGAAAAGCCAACACGAAATGCCAACACGAAAAGCCAACACAAAAAGCCAACACGAAAAGCCAACACAAAAGCCAACACGAAATGCCAACACGAAAAGCCAACACAAAAAGCCAACACGAAAAGCCAACAGGAAAAGCCAACATGAAAAGCCAACACAAAAAGCCAACACAAAAAGCCAACACATTAGCCAACACAAAAGCCAACACGAAAAGCCAACACAAAAAGCCAACACATAAGCCAACACAAAAGCCAACACGAAAAGCCAACACAAAAAGCCAACACAAAAAGCCAACACATAAGCCAATATATAAGCTTATGGTAGGTCACTCCATCAGCAAAACAGTTGTAACCTTTGTAGTGTGAACATCGTACTGACAGGTCAGTTACTACTATGGAACTTATTACAACCAACAAAGGTAGCCTACGTGCACTCTATCAAGGCTACTCCTATAACTATAATCGCCAGAATGTGAATGGAATAATATTCTGGCGATGCTCAAAAGAGAGGTCAACAAAATGTCGAGGCAATCTGAAAAGTAAAAACGGAAAGGTTTTAAGTGTGAGTGTTCATCAATGTAGTGCTCGAAACGAACCACGCTTACTGTTTACAAACAATTATCAAAATGCTAAAAAGCAAGTTCAAGAAAACGATATTGCGGCTAAAGATAGTGCAGTGTTTGTTCAAAAGGACTTATCATGTCCTCAAAACGTCATGTTAGGACAGTTGTCAACGTCCAAGAAACCTTCAACACTATCAAAATCAACTCAGACTATAAATAAAGTGGTATTGCAAGAGGATCAAAAAGGACTATATAGTAACAGTGATGATGGTCATGATGATAATGGTGATCATGATGATGATAATGAAGATGATGATGATGATGATGATAATGATCATGATAATGGTAATGCTTTGTTTACACCTAAAAAATCATTTGTTAAATTTGTATACTGGAACAAACCCAGTAAGCTAATTCAACGGCTTCGACAATTGCATGCTTTACGACAAGCTGGGCATATCGGTCACGATTGGGAAATCAAAGAAATTGAACAAGAGCTTCGTCGTGCTGAAATTATTGTGTAATGAGTCTGCCACTTTGCGACCACTTTTACCCCCCACTCTTGTTTCTTATATTTGCTTATTTGCTTTCACTTTTACCTGAACTCTTTGGATCCATATTTGCTCTCACACTAAACTAGTATTCTTATTACCAAGTTGACTTTACTAGAGCTTAGTCTATGCTTGACAGTTGATATGGAAGTATCAGTGACTAGGTATGGTAAGCCTTACGCATACTATAAAGGATATTCATATATTGTGAAACGAACCAATAAAAATGGAACTGTTATTTGGCGTTGTTCAAAGTAACGTTCCAAACATTGTCGTGGTGACCTAAAAAGTAAAAATAGTGAGGTTTTAAGTGTCGGTGATCATCAATGTAGTGTGCTGCATGAAACACAGTTGCCGTCGACAAAAAATCAAGAAAACCATATTGCTACTCAAAATAGTGCATTGTTTAATGAGCAACGTTTAACCCCAGTTCTAAAAGTTATTTTAATCCATCTTCCCACGTCGCAAGAGCCATCAACATCACAAACTATGCAAGAGGTAGTGTTGTTGTTGTCGTTTTAAAGAGTGGAACAACTAGGTCATGTGCTCTTGATATGCAAGGGGATCAAAGTGACTAAATAGTAATAACAATAAGGTTTTTATGCCTATACAACCATTGCGGCTTCCCACATTTCGAAAACAACGTTGAATGGACATTGCTATAAAATAATCTACAACAAGCCTTGTGTTTAAAACTATAACAGACTATTGTAAAGTGAGAAAGGCTTGTATTCAGTGTGCATTTATTGTCATAATCATGTATACTCTGCAATGTTAAATATACTAACTTTGTATAAAATAAAACAACATTGTAACATGATTTTGCATTTATTTACAAACTTTATATACATTTTTTTTGGTTTCATCATAATATTTTTAAAGACAACACTAAACACTAAAACATTACTATTCTATGCACATATTTTCTTTCTTTTTCAGTGTATTGTCATTACTTATATTTTCCATTATTATTTCACATTATTTATTTAATTAAAACGAACCATGCACCTATTGTTTTTAAAACCTTCATAAATTAAGTGTACAGGTTGCACAGCATTATTGACTTCATCAAAAACACTCTCCGACATATCATTAAACCGTATAGGCAGAAATGTCTCAAAGTTTTCACATACACAAAGTACACGATCACCATATGCTGTTTTCAATTTCCGAATCTTGATAATGCGGAATGGAATATGCGTTGGCAATTCGCTGAGCTTTTTTGTCTCTAAGCCACATGATTGTCCCACAGCATTCAAAACATTCATTGTAGTAGTCTATAAACAAAACAAAAGCATATCTATTACACTCTAAAACAGCTTTAATAATATTGTGCAATTAGGGATTTTGCACTATCCATGGCGAATAAATTATACTAGTTATGCAAGAAATGCCCTAACTGTTGCAGATACTACTTTTCTGCATATAGCACAAGTGTTAAGTTCTAATGCACACTTGACACAGGCTATCATGTGTCCACAGGGTAAAAATACAACACCTAGTTCATCTTGATAACAAATTTTACATAATTGTTGGTCACACTTTTGTATCTGATCGTGAGACAAGTCTTTTCTTTCAGCCTTATGTATTTGCTCCGCGTGCTCTAACTCTAAAGGCACTTTTATGTCTTGTGCTGCAATCACTTTTTCTTTACGAATAGTGTTCACAAATTCCTGACCTTTAAGCAACACCATGTATTTACAGTTTGGTAACCAACGAGCGTGTTGCACAAAAGGGTCATCAGTCTTTTGCCAATCCTTTAAAGCAAATCCACAATAAAAACATATTGTTTTATCCCCTTCACCAGTATAAAAAAATCCAGCTTCACTTAGCTGTTTGGTAAGGTGTTTTAATATTAATGGCCAAACATTTTTATAAGATTCGAAACGTTTTTCAACAGAGCTGTACTCTGAGTGTGCTAGTGCTTTAGTCTTGCAAACTCCCAATTTTTCAACAGCACACGCCAATTCAACACTGTCTATGGCATATGGACCACATATATCGACACTACCGTTGGCTGGTAATACATCATTATTATTATTATTTATTTGTGATTCAGCAACGTAAGTAGCGGCCAAAGGCCTTGTGGTTCGGTAAAATGAATGCACGGGTAGGTTACCCACTTGCTTTCCAAGCATGTAAGGACAGTGAGGAGACCATCGCAAATGGTCTCTAAAGGGATCATCCCCTTCTTCCCAGTGTGAAAGTTCAATACGACAAAACACACAGCGCACCACATCTTCTCGGTTCAAGTAAAAAAAACCGGCTTTTGCAAGTTCATGCGTCGACAAAAAGCCTACAGGCCAGGATTCAAATGTTAACCATCGATCATGTTCTGATTTTAAATTTAACCCACGTGGTAAACCAACTTGCTCACTTGTTGTATTTGGTACTAACGCCATGTGTTATAATAAAACTTTTTCTTATTGTAAGTTATTAACATTGCACAGAGTACTTTAAAGCATAATGCATGCTTGTTCACTGTCTGTTCATTACGTTAATGGCACATGACGACACCTAAAAGCAAACAAAATAACCCATCACTCACTCAATCAATCAATCAATACTTGTAAATAAAACATTAACGTTAATTGGCATTAATATATCAAAACACCATTAAAAATAAACTGTATGTTGGCACTAACAGTAACCCATGTACTTATTTTCTTTTTTATAAAGCTACAGTTTTACATTCTCCCACCCTCCCTTTAACCAATATATAAACAAAAATGAATGTCATGTCATTTTGTTCACATTATCATGTTCAAACCTGTGGATATTCGTTGAGTCCATAGGGAACCACCCATAAATTAAATTTATTATTTTTATTTTTAGAAAATCCAACATGGCCTTGTACTTTTCCCAGTCAACAACAACAACATAGCCATTAATCAAGAAAGCAATCATTGTCCCAGTCATGTACAGGTAATGAATTTTTTTTTGGCTACGAGTTTTCAGTAGTGGTAAAATGGAATAGCATTTTTAAGTTGGACTTACCTGAGTTTTAAACAGTTCACTCTTTGGCAGTGGTTTCGCTTTAGTGCGTTTCTGTTTTTTTTTTCAGCGACTGCTACGGCGGTAAGGCTATTCTTTCCAAGTTTCTAAAAATAAATAAAATAAACCGCTATAAATACCTAAATTCAGGTTAATACATACATTTCATAAAATAAAACATAAAACAAAAAAATGAAACAAGTTAGTTTAAAAAAATCATCTCACCTTTACTTGCAGTGACTTGTTGCTCTTCCCTTCTAGTGGGCTCAAAAGTGCAATGGTTTCTTGTCCCTCAGACATGTAAGGTATGCCGGTTATCTGCAAACAAATAAATAAAATCATTAATTACCTAAGCAAAAAATAATTGCTTGTAAATATATATATTAATCAATAAATGTATAAATGAATAAATATATAATTAAATACCTACCCCACAACAAGGTTAAGTATTTTCCACCAACACCAAAACTGTTAAACAAGACCAGGGGTTTCATGCAACGCAGTGTGTTCAAAGGTAGTCCACCCAAGTGAGAGTGGAAATGATAACGACATGTCTTTATATATGCTACTTTGCATGTATAATCATTTTTTTCCCACGCTTTGAACATTTTGTTATCGGTCACGTGGACAGCTAACGCCCAAAGTGAACACCTGCGGCGAATCAAATTTCACATGAACTTGCATTTTGTCACGTACAAAGCAAAACAGGATGTAACTTGTTAACAGTTATCATGCACGTGGACAGCTAACGTCCCATGCGAACACCTGTGGAAGATCAAATTTCACATGGACCTGCATTTTGTCACGTACGAAGCAAGACAGGATGTCACTGGTTTAGCGTGCATGTGGTTTCACACATGTGTTCACATGTCTTTCGCATTCCCCTGCCACCACAATGGTCAGATTATTTCACCTTGATGCGTCATGGTCATTTTTCCATTGCACCTGTTGTCAAGTCAGATCAGCGCCTTCCAATAAGCTCAAATGACCTTCACCTCCTGCTCGTCTGCAAGTTTGTTTTCTGTACTCGCTTCGACCAACATAGAACCAAGTTCTCATTACCGTTTACACGTTAAAGGTAAAATGTGTGAAAAAACGCATGCTCGCTCTGTCATACACCGACCCGCCGAAATAGCGATTGTTCTATTAAGCATGGTCCTTGTGGTTAGCGATAGGTTCATTGACACACACACACCCAGCAGTATCGTCTCTCTCAACCACCACGCTTCATGGACATTATAAACAGGCAAAGAAAAAGAAAACGTTATTTCAACATGTATGGCGTTAGGCCCTTTGTGAATTATCTTTTTGGAAAAAATATCTACCACATTTGAAAGGGGGCGTTAGCCCGAGTCCTAGGACACCTCGTACACGTCTCTAGCGTTATTGGTTCTTGAGATATCGGCAAAAATCACAAAAAACACGTGTTTGCCCCAAAATCGAGTTTCCCAAATTTTTTAAAATTACAATGAGTGGTCCATAGCAAAGAGGACATCACCCCGAGTACTTGGACCTGTCGAACACACCTCTAGCATGATTGGTTCGCGAGATATAGCAAAAAGTTCAAAATCATGGTTTTCCCCCCCCCAAAAAAACGTGTTTCCAGCATTTCACCTTTTCAACATCTACATTCCCGTAAAGAGCACGACGAAACGAAATAAACGAATCCAAGCACGCCCTCCTAGCATGGCCCGTTTTCCAAAAATCGGCAAAAATGTGAAAAACGTATTTTTTGACCCAAAACCCTAACTTCACCTTTTCGACACCGACATTCCCGTAAAGAGCACAACGAGACGAAAAAAAGCGAATCCAAGCACGCCCTCCTAGCATGGTCCGTTTTCCGAAAATCGGCAAAAATGTGAAAAACGCATTTTTTGACCCAAAACCCTAAGTTCACCTTTTCGACACCTACATTCCCGTAAAGAGCACAATGAGACGAAAAAAACGAATCCAAGCACGCCCTCCTAGCATGACTCCTTCCATTCCAAGGTCGCAGGGGCTCACCACTTGCTAAGTGGAGCAGCTCTATCCCCATCCCACTACTACAAAACACAAATTTTTGCTCTAGAGACTTGAAATTTATTTTGGGGCTAGAGGGCATAGGGACATTTCATTTATGTCAAACAAACTGTTTTGTAAACTTCCTACTTTCCAAAATATAGGATTTTCAAAATTCAAGTGTTTTCAAAAAAACATTAAAAATAAAAAAGTTTTATTTCAAAAAATAAAGGTCATAAAGACCATTCGTTTGAGCCATGGCACAACGTTCTACCATGTTTGGTTTTCAAACTATCGCCTATTTTCGAAAACAAAAAAAAACAAAAAAATTTCAAAAATATAACGAGTGGTCCATAGCAAAAAAGACGTCAGCCCGAGTCCTATGACACATCATTCGTGAAACTCCGACCATGGGTTTGGGAGATATCGGCTTGGACTCACGCGGCGGCCATGACACTAAGCAGAAGCGCCACTACTCCACTACTAATGTACATAGGTGCGACAACCTGTCTACGCACTCTCTGTGACTTAGTCCCAACAGCAGACAATATAAATATATTGGACACAGGAATCTCCTCTATGGCATCTCCTTTACTCTTAACCTCGTCATAAAAGCCAGCCTTAATGCAAGAACACATGCTCCCTGAGTCCAATAAGGCATCGACAACTTGACCCCATATCTTCACCTTAATCACAGGACTGATCAACGTAGGCTCACACATCTCCTGCATAACCTCAACCTGGTCATCTAACAATTCCTTTCTAACATCAAGGTCGTATTCTATCTTCTTCAACACATGAACTGGAATACTGGGGTGGGACCCTCTATCTGACCATCTTAAAGAGCCCTGTTCCCCTTTAAATTACTCGGCTGAGCTGGCTGTCTCTCTTCTTCACGCCCCCTATTCTCTAACTGCCTTTGTTCCCCAGGTCGCCGATTTTCTGCCTGCCTCTGTTCTCCGCGCCCCCTATTCCGAAAATTCCCTTGGTCACCCCTATCCCTATTTACAAAATTTCCTCTGTCATTCCTCACAAAGTTACCTGACCTATCAATATTCCTACGCTCATAGTGCCTATTCCCTTCCTCCTGATACCCCTGATCGTAATTTCCTTCCCTTCCCTGTTCTTGCCTTTTGCCTCCCAACCTACCCAAAGTATCAAACCTTTCTAACACACGTTCCATGTCCTTAATCGTACTTACATCCTGCATGACTACGGCCATCTTCACCTCATCAGAAAAATGACGGGCTATACGCCTAACAATATCACCTTCAGAAGAACTAGTGTCTAAATTCTGACTGATAAGGACATGTGTGAGGAAATACTCCGTCATGCTCAACCCCTGATTCGACTGATATCTCCCAAAAGAAATCTTGTCCCTTTCTCTTCCTTTGGTCTGTTCGTTCCAGAACTTTCCCTCAAACTTCTGCCTAAAATCTTCTAACCCCTGAAAACCTCCCCTAAAAACTTGATACCAAGATTTAGCCTCCCCCACAAAAGCTAATGATATAATTTCCTCAACAATATCCGAGCCTAAAGTCCCATCTTCTAACCCTTTCGAAAACCTCTTCTGAACAACTTTAACAAACTCCATAGGGTTAAACTGCCTTCCACTAAATTTAGGTAAGTCAGATTCCCTATAGAAGTTACTATGTCCTACAGAGTGATTACAATTTTCCATATTTGATTTGGCCTGATTCAGCTCTCTTCTTAATTTCACATTTTCGCTCTCATTAAAGGATTTCAGTTCACTAATCTCTTTTTTTACACTCTTATCTACCATCGTTACTCTGGCTGAAGACACCGCTAGCTCCTGTTCCAAAAACACCTGCTTATTTCTAACCTCAGTTATATCCTTCATCTCTTCCTCTACAACTATCAACCTCTCACTAACTTCTTTCTTGAAAATGGCTACCTCATTACTCACCTCGCCTATCTGCTTATCAACAGTATCCATAATGCCCTGCCTCTGTAAGCTCATCTTCTCCTCAACTTGCTCGAATCTTTTATCTACCATCTCAATTCTACTAGCAATTTCCTGACGAATTTCCTTATAGCCTTTACTCATACTTTCTACAATCTTATTAATTTTGCTCTCTAAATCCGTACTTTGAATGTCTATCTTAGTACTAAATTCACTGCTTTGATTATTAATTTGAGTACTTAAATCACTACTCTGAGTATCCATTTTAGTACTTAAATCACTTAGCTTACTACTGAATTTAGACATCATCTGCTCCATTAACTTGATCATCTGTGAGTTTTCCCCCAACCCTACATTTTCCTCCTCACTATTCTCTCCCATTCCTAACTCCTTGCCAGTTGCAACATCATCTTTCTCGGCCCCCTCACGTCCCTCCAACGTACCAGATATCACATCCTTATCTGCCATTTTACTAAGAACTACTCTCGGATTTGTGGAATCTGACCGCTTATTGGTCTGCCTGTTTGACTGACTCCTGCCTCTTCTAGAATGACCAAGAGTGCTTCGGTCAACACTTCTAGATCCCAACTTTAATAAATCAGGCTCACTCTTATTACTTAGCATACCCTCCAAAATCACTGAATATATATACCCTTCCTAAAATACCCGATCAGATTTCACAAATTACCAGTGCGTACTGCCATACAATGCACCTGCCAGCCTTATTCACACTCCATAGTTGGGCGCCATTTGTAATCTTTCAAATCTAGCCACAAGATGGCTTCACCCAGAGAAGCCATTTGTAACTTTGAAGATACAAAAATTAAATAACAATGAATATTCTGCCTCATAAATGGCCTTTCTTTAAAATTTAAGCAAATTACATAATTAGTACTGTAATTGAACAAACCCACCTTTTTGAAACTCTTCTTATCTCCGGGCGTGTGCAGATATTCTGAAAGGACTGGCTCGTACATAGGCCTTACCAAAACCTCCTATAAACTAATAAAGGCGAAGGAAGGTTTACATGCATATAACTAAAAAGAAACTATCCAATTTAAATCTACTTTATATTCTGAAGCTGCATGCAAGAAATTGATAAATTTAATAAAAAAGTGACACACAAGAAATGCAATTAAAAATATATAATATAATAATATAATAATAATAATATTTAGGTCTGTAAAGACTTCTTATTTGTTTTTCACATTACCGGTAATGCCGTCGTCTGCTCCATATGTCCATTTCACCTCTACACCACTTTGAAGCTGGTCAGCCATGCCTTCACATTTCACGGTCCTCTTCAATATTGCACAATTATTTGCATATGTTATCAGCCCTACTGTGATTGTGGCATAACAGCCAGAACCCAATCACCCTCCGTCGACACACGAAGCACTCAGCTCAAGAGAGACACTCCCTTCCGCAGAGCACTCAGGTAGCTTGCTACCTCTCGTCTGAATGCCTCAGCCCGTCCCCCGAGCCACACCTCATACCAGGAAGTCTTCTCAGAATCACTCTTGTCACATTGTTCCCAAGCCACTCCAAGCAGCCCCCTTGCTCGGCTGTCTGACACACCCTGTTCCACGCCTAAGGGCTTCTTCCCGTCTCGTCTACATCCAGAATTTCCTACAAGGCCATATTCTTTACAGCACGAGTGAGCTCGTTTGTCATAGTTCTAGCCCTTTGGATAGGTAGCACCACTTGCAAGGGCACCTACTCTTTCTCGTGACCAGCGACATAATATATCTCACCAACAAGTGACAGGCAATTACCTTGAATAATTAATAATAAAAAGTATACGTTTATGATAATAGTAATAATAATAATAATAATAATGACACTGCGTCTACTGCAGACGTGTCCAATGCAATTGAACACGTTGCCAACACGATAACATGATATAAAGAAATAACAAACCTACGAGCCTACATTAAAACTGTCATGGGGGACTCATAAAATATAGGTTACAGAACGCCCCCTTGCTTTTCATTCATTTGGTCCTATACCATAGAATAAAAAGCAATCCTTTTAGGCATGACTTCCCTCCCAAAATCCTAACTACTTCCTTCCACAAATATATACACAACCAACAGGGCTACTAGGATATGTACATCCTCAGATTGGAATTATTGTAAATCCCTAGCACCCTTCCGTCCTTTGTAAGGAGCTCGTACGCACAGGCCCCTAATTTCCGTGCAATTTCATACGGTCCTTCATACAAATGAAAAAATTTACTCACCAATTTCTGAACTAAATCCTCAGTAGTTTCCGGTCGCTGATGATCCGGCGCAATGCGTTTATTAGCTTGTCTTGCATCCAAACATATCCTAACTGACCCATCCTTCTTAATCACTACTACCAACGGATTGATATACTGGCTCCTACTGAATTCGATCACCTCATCGTCTAGCATCTGCGAAATGACATCATCTACTGCTTTGACATGGGCGTGCGGTATCGGGTATCTAACACCATTAAAACTAGACCTATCGGTGATCTCGAAACTATGCTCGTAAACATGTGTCCTACCAGGATTGTCAGAGAACACCTCACTGTGGTCTCTCAAGACCTCTAACAACTGAGCCTTCTGCTCTACCTCCAACATGGTATCTTCCACAACACTTGAAAATTCGCCTTCACGCTCCTCTTCCACTACCATACTACAACTTTGAATATCCCCTGATACCATGTCGCTACTAACCTCACTGACTTCTTCCTCTTCATTTAAAACCTGGACACACACTGATATACTCATAAACGTTCCCGAGTCCACCTGATAACTCAGACTAATCGTATCAAAATTCTCACCCCACTTGAATCTCACCTTAGATTCGCCGTAATCAAGCTTACACATCTGACAGCTTAGCCAATCCGCACCCAATATGACAGGATAAACTAAATTCGCGACCACTAGAAAACTCTGACGACCACATTTCTCATCAATGTACATAGGTGCGACAACCTGTCTACGCACTCTCTGTGACTTAGTCCCAACAGCAGACAATATAAATATATTGGACACAGGAATCTCCTCTATGGCATCTCCTTTACTCTTAACCTCATCATAAAAGCAGCCTTAATGCAAGAACACATGCTCCCTGAGTCCAATAAGGCATCGACAACTTGACCCCATATCTTCACCTTAATCACAGGACTGATCAACGTAGGCTCACACATCTCCTGCATAACCTCAACCCGGTCATCTAACAATTCCTTTCTAACATCAAGGTCGTATTCTATCTTCTTCAACACATGAACTGGAATACTGGGGTGGGACCCTCTATCTGACCATCTTAAAGAGCCCTGTTCCCCTTTAAATTACTCGGCTGAGCTGGCTGTCTCTCTTCTTCACGCCCCCTATTCTCTAACTGCCTTTGTTCCCCAGGTCGCCGATTTTCTGCCTGCCTCTGTTCTCCGCGCCCCCTATTCCGAAAATTCCCTTGGTCACCCCTATCCCTATTTACAAAATTTCCTCTGTCATTCCTCACAAAGTTACCTGGCCTATCAATATTCCTACGCTCATAGTGCCTATTCCCTTCCTCCTGATACCCCTGATCGTAATTTCCTTCCCTTCCCTGTTCTTGCCTTTTGCCTCCCAACCTACCCAAAGTATCAAACCTTTCTAACACACGTTCCATGTCCTTAATCGTACTTTCATCCTGCATGACTACGGCCATCTTCACCTCATCAGAAAAATGACGGGCCATACGCCTAACAATATCACCTTCAGAAGAACTAGTGTCTAAATTCTGACTGATAAGGACATGTGTGAGGAAATACTCCATCATGCTCACCCCTGATTCGACTGATATCTTGTCTCTTTCTCTTCCTTTAGTCTGTTCGTTCCAGAACTTTCCCTCAAACTTCTGCCTAAAATCTTCTAACCTCTGAAAACCTCCCCTAAAAACTTGATACCAAGATTTAGCCTCCCCCACAAAAGCTAATGATATAATTTCCTCAACAATATCCGAGCCTAAAGTCCCATCTTCTAACCCTTTCGAAAACCTCTTCTGAACAACTTTAACAAACTCCATAGGGTTAAACTGCCTTCCACTAAATTTAGGTAAGTCAGATTCCCTATAGAAGTTACTATGTCCTACAGAGTGATTACAATTTTCCATATTTGACTTGGCCTGATTCAGCTCTCTTCTTAATTTCACATTTTCGCTCTCATTAAAGGATTTCAGTTCACTAATCTCTTTTTTTACACTCTTGTCTACCATCGTTACTCTGGCTGAAGACACCGCTAGCTCCTGTTCCAAAAACACCTGCTTATTTCTAACCTCAGTTATATCCTTCATCTCTTCCTCTACAACTATCAACCTCTCACTAACTTCTTTCTTGAAAATGGCTACCTCATTACTCACCTCGCCTATCTGCTTATCAACAGTATCCATAATGCCCTGCCTCTGTAAGCTCATCTTCTCCTCAACTTGCTCGAATCTTTTATCTACCATCTCAATTCTACTAGCAATTTCCTGACGAATTTCCTTATAGCCTTTACTCATACTTTCTACAATCTTATTAATTTTGCTCTCTAAATCCGTACTTTGAATGTCTATCTTAGTACTAAATTCACTGCTTTGATTATTAATTTGAGTACTTAAATCACTACTCTGAGTATCCATTTTAGTACTTAAATCACTTAGCTTACTACTGAATTTAGACATCATCTGCTCCATTAACTTGATCATCTGTGAGTTTTCCCCCAACCCTACATTTTCCTCCTCACTATTCTCTCCCATTCCTAACTCCTTGCCAGTTGCAACATCATCTTTCTCGGCCCCCTCACGTCCCTCCAACGTACCAGATATCACATCCTTATCTGCCATTTTACTAAGAACTACTCTCGGATTTGTGGAATCTGACCGCTTATTGGTCTGCCTGTTTGACTGACTCCTGCCTCTTCTAGAATGACCAAGAGTGCTTCGGTCAACACTTCTAGATCTCAACTTTAATAAATGAGGCTCTCTCTTATTACTTAGCATACCCTCCAAAATCACTGAACATATATACCCTTCCTAAAATACCCGATCAGATTTCACAAATCACCTGTGCGTACTGCCATACCATGCACCAACCAGCCTTATTCACACTCCATAGTTGGGCGCCATTTGTAATCTTTCAAATCTAGCCACAAGATGGCTTCACCCAGAGAAGCCATTTGTAACTTTGAAGATACAAAAATTAAATAAAAATGAATATTCTGCCTCATAAATGGCCTTTCTTTAAAATTTAAGCAAATTACATAATTAGTACTGTAATTGAACAAATCCACCTTTTTGAAACTCTTCTTATCTCCGGGCGTGTGCAGATATTCTGAAAGGACTGGCTCGTACATAGGCCTTACCAAAACCTCCTATAAATTAATAAAGGCGAAGGAAGGTTTACATGCATATAACTAAAAAGAAACTATCCAATTTAAATCTACTTTATATTCTGAAGCTGCATGCAAGAAATTGATAAATATAATAAAAATGTGACACACAAGAAATGCAATTAAAAATATATAATATAATAATATAATAATAATAATAATATTTAGGCCTGTAAAGATTTCTTATTTGTTTTTCACATTACCGGTAATGCCGTCGTCTGCTCCATATGTCCATTTCACCTCTACACCACTTTGAAGCTGGTCAGCCATGCCTTCACATTTCACGGTCCTCTTCAATTTTGCACAATTATTTGCATAGGTTATCAGCCCTACTGTGATTGTGGCATAACAGCCAGAACCCAATCACCCTCCGTCGAAACACGAAGCACTCAGCTCAAGAGAGACACTCCCTTCCGCAGTGCACTCAGGTAGCTTGCTACCTCTCGTCTGAATGCCTCAGCCCGTCCCCCGAGCCACACCTCATACCAGGAAGTCTTCTCAGAATCACTCTTGTCACATTGTTCCCAAGCCACTCCAAGCAGCCCCCTTGCTCGGCTGTCTGACACACCCTGTTCCACGCCTAAGGGCTTCTTCGCGTCTCGTCTACATCCAGTAGTTCATACAAGGTCATATTCTTTACAGCACGAGTGAGCTCGTTTGTCATAGTTTGGATAGGTAGCACCACTTGCAAGGGCACCTACTCTTTCTCGTGACCAGCAACATAATATATCTCACCAACAAGTGACAGGCAATTACCTTGAATAATTAATAATAAAAAGTACACGTATATGATAATAGTAATAATAATAATAATAATAATAATGACACTGCGTCTACTGCAGACGTGTCCAATGCAATTGAACACGTTGCCAACACGATAACATGATATAAAGAAATAACAAACCTACGAGCCTACATTAAAACTGTCATGGGGGACTCACAAAATATAGGTTACACTGTAAAGGATATCTCGAGGAAAGATTCTGTAGAAAATAATTTATGTATGATCAAAGGAAGCCAAGCAGTAACGATTTCAGTGAAAAATTCGAAAACAAACTTGGCGTCCGTGCACTTCTTAAGCTTACGCTGGGCAAACCGTTAAAAATATCAATATACTATGAGCGTAAGAATTGGTCAGCATGAAAAGTTCTACAAAAAAAAGTCCATGAGAGCATATCTCTATCTTCAATATATTGCCCACTTAAGTGGTTTTTAGACTGGATGGAAGGGGCACGTCCCTTCGCGCTCTGGTGAGCGTGCGGCATCCCGCGCGCTTGACCTTGCTTTGCCCTTGGTTTGCACTTGCCGTTCGCGAGTAATTTGAAACATGATAAGCAAGATAAGTATTATGCAGATAATTTTCTAACATGTCAAGAGTCTTTCTAGCATTTTTCAGCATTTGTAGCATTTCAAATGACACAAAGTCTAGTCTTTCATACTGACTTGTCACTTTTTTTTAATTAGATAAAGTATTAAAGCAACACATTTAGACATTTGAGGAGAAAGTCGTTCCCTTAGGCTATGTATGTCATGTGCTATGTTTAAAATGAATATTATGCAGCCAGGATTGCAACTCTTTTCAGTTTGGAGTGTTAATTTTGCTTAATGACATAATTTGAATGAGATTAGCGTAAATCATCATTTTACATTTATCATTAAAAACATAATGGAAAAATATAATATGTCATAAACATCCGGGTCCTAGTAATTATATTCAACAAGTTCGGATTGTATTCTGAAAACGAATGACGCGGTGGCGCAACGGTCAAGCTGTATGCCACGTTATGTCATGTGGTTCGGATTCCACGTAAAAAAGAGGTCCCGTGGTTCATGATCGCGAGATTGTCACCTAAGACTAAAATCTATTCATTCGGAAAACTATCCGCAAATATGCTCCAAACATTATCAGCAGATTAGCCGATATCCGCACAGCCATGCAAACTATAACCGCATGCCGAAGTATTTTGCGGATATCCGCATCCGCGCAGGGCTTTAGAGTTATGTCTCCTTCCAAAACGCCGGTTTATAACTGTCAGTAAAACGCCAGTGGTGCTAGGCAACCCAACTTACTTTCCTGTGCGTAAGGGAAGAACCAAACGCACACCCAGCAACAGTTTTTGACCCGGACTCGCAAAGCACAGAGGTCTGCCGGTCAATTTGCATATTAGTGGCAGTGAGTGCCCTGAGGTAACAGATAGAACGTGGCACTATCCTGATATATAAGACAGCGAATTGTGTTTGCTCCGTGTCGTGGTAATAAAGCCGGCGTCTGAGAGAGATAGGTCGAGCAAGAAACACTAATTATTAGGTAGTGACGGAGCTGTGAGGTATGAATGTCTGATAATGTGTTCTTGCACCAGTTGGAACGGGGCCCATGTCGCTCCGACAGTCGATAAGGGTGGCGGAGTTCTCCATAATCCACAGATGAAGAAGCTTCCGAGCATCACAAATACCAATCCTTAGCTTCCAGTGCCACGCAAGATAGGCCGTAATAGTGTCGCAGTGACGTTAGAGAGCACTCGCAGTTAATGACGAGAAACCTTAGTTACATCAGATATACTGGCATTTGTGTAATCTATCACGTGTTAAATAGTAAACGGATATTGTCGCTGGAGTACGATGCCATGACGTCAATGTTTAGAATGGGTTTCATTCCACAATTTAATGGTGCATACCTGCCGCCATCCCCTCGCCCTTATGTGGCTTGTGTAGCTCAGCTAAACGCACCAACAAGACTAACCCTGTGTTGCTAGAGTTGTTGAATATTTTAAGGGCTTTACGACATCGTGGTCATGTAGCCCCGTGTACTTTTTCATTTTCGTGTGTATAGAATTTATCTGATAACCTGTGTCGCTGCGATGTCTGTACACGTGAGTGTATTTGTAATTGAGGTAGTATTTGGGTAGAAAGCGGCCGTGGGCTTAAGTTCGGTACCATCCCAGCATTTGCCTGGAGTCAGGCCCCGGGCTAAGGTGATAGACGCCCTGGGCAAATGATCTACTGGCGCCCTTTTTCTCATTTATGTGTTATAAGAATAGCATACCGTAATAGGTTTTTTTACAAACAACTACGTTGCTAATATTGTATCACAAGAAATAAGAAGAAAAGTAAGTCGTTCATATAATTCTGTAGCCATTTATTGATACATAATCACACTAATAACCAAGATTACAAATTCAAAAGTTACATTTTAAAAGTACAATATACAGAAACATTTCGAATCAAAGTTTTTTTTCTGGCTTTTAACTTTGCAAATTTATTTATCATGTCAGAAAAGTCTGTGCTAAGGGTTACGTCTTTTTTACAACACAATAACAATAGACAATTTAGTTTGCTGTCTGAAAGAGTTGATCTTTTCTCATTCTTTAGCCGATTCAAAACAGAAAATCCTCTTTCTGCGGAGCAGTTGGTGACTGGTAATGTCAGAAATATTCTAGTTGCTACCTCAAGATTAGAGAAAGTAGTTTTCAAATCATTTTTATGACATATTCATATGTGTCAAGAATGCTAGTAAATTCTTCCTGTTCCACATACATTTTGAAGTGCTGACATTTGTTTTCAAATTAATTTCTGATGTCATTAGAGTACAACTCGTAGAGTTTATTCGCAGCCTGTGATATGACCCCTTTCTGCGATCCCTTTTGTACAAGAATAGGAAGTATTTCAAATTTGTTAGATAAATTTTCATAAGCTGTTTTTCGCCTTGACAGGTTACTTATCAAAGAGTCAAAGATTTTAATATAAACTTGGGATTTGAAAAGCGACCTTTCATCAAGAATAGCTTCATCGCCTAGGCTCTCATCCGCAAAAGTTTTTCTGATTCTTATACTTTTGTAGTTGGTGTTAGGTGATTCAACTTGTAACAACTTCATGGCTGCTTGTTCATACTTGTCAAACTCATTTCTTGTTTTCATTTAAATAGCTCTCCAAAGTTTGAAGCTGCTTTGTACCTACTACGAGATTAAGGGTTTCACCTTGTAGATTGTTTCTAACTTTATCAAATCTTTCGAAATTATCACTCCACAAAATAGTGAGGAAGGCTATTTCAAATTTGTCAAACTTCTTTTCTAGTCCTGAAGCTTCAACTTTGACTACAGGCTTCTGAGTAGGGTCTAGAGATATTTCCTTCAGTGATTTATGTATCGCCTTGTAGCCTTTGACCAGGGCCTTTACAGCATCGGCTCTCGCTGACCATCTTGTTTGAGATAAGGATTTCAACAATGGAATTTTACTGTTTTCTAAACATGTTTTCAAAATACCCCATCTATGGGTTGAATTGGAAAAAAAAAGGGTGTAAAGGTTATGGACGAATCCAAAAAACACAATAGCTTCAGTGCAGTACGCTGCAGCAGAAGAACAAACAAGCTTGAGAGAATGCGCTGCACAAGGGACAAACTCAGCAAAAGGGCAGTGTTGTTTAATTCTAGCTTGCAGGCTTGAGTAAGCTCCAGACATATTTGCCACGTTATCATAGCTTTGTCCTCTTTCCTGAATTCTGATCCACTTAATTTTTTGTTCATTTTAAAATAACTAAAGTAGACATGTTTTCACAAATCACAGTTGACACGCAATACAAGCCATACACACAAACAACCTTTGATGTTAGGAAGTTGACAAGATCACGCGGCGCATGCGCCAGTTGTAAATCCATGAATATTGCCAAGAGCGTCAACCGTGCATCACTGCCTACATTGTTACCAACACTTATATTCTTTACAGATAATACTGATTATATTAGAGGGCAGATGACCTCGTAGTTCCGCCCCTTAAAACAACAATAACTAACTAACTCATGATTAAACATAAATACTACGAATGTATGTGATATTTAATATTACTTTTATTTTATATTCACGTAAATTATTGTTATTTTATCCTACTTTTTAAAGGTTTCCATGTCATACTTATTTTTAATGTAGGGATTGTTGGGTCAACCTTTTTCTGCGTTCAGAGTCACCTAAATTTCGGCGCCCCCTAAAATTTGGCGCCCTGGGTAAATGCCCAGTATGCCCGTTTACAGCCCGGGGCCTGCCTTGAGTAGAAGTGGGGGGAAATTACTGAAAACCACTTTCAGGATGAATGAGGTAGAAATCGAACTCACCTCATCTCAGTTTTGCCTCATGAAGCTGTGTGTACCTCGTTCCAGCCACAAACCAGAATTGAATTTCTTGGCAGAGCCAACAATTGAACCCGGGCCTCCACGGTGACAGCCGAGAATGCTAGCCAACCCAGTGTGGTTACACAGCCCTGACACCTGGTGGGTTAACACAGAACCACTCCCAAGGTCATGTATATTCACATATTTTGTCCGGTCATTGAATAATATCAAATGCCATCATCGAGCATCGCAGATTGAGAATATCAAATAACCAAGCGGGGAAATAATATCCAGACAAAGATTGTTCACAGAAAATAAATATACATCAAGTTCGAGAACCGTGGGTGTTCACCATTTCCCCCTAATTGTCTTCGGAGTTTCCACTCTGCTTTCTCATGTTATCTACCACGTGATAATAATTGTAAAGGATATTGACTCTCAAGTATTTCAAAGTCATGACGTCAACGTTTAGAACGGCGTTCATGCCATAATTTAGCGTTATATTCATACTGACCACTGAAACAAGTAATGCTACAAAGAAAACTTTTTGCAAAATAAGAAATGTAGGCTAAAAATGCGAGTGCTTTCCTTAGTTGTACTTCTTAATTTCTATTGAAAGCAAAAGTTAGAGCCCCTCTCAAGTCATGTTCAATTCGGAGAGAAATTCTTTGAGACACAGTAAATGACGCTAAATGGTTCCTAGCTCAATATTCCTCCACAGTAAGCAAATCTTGAAGTTTTAGTTAACTGCCTTCATTACCAGCACTTTCGCCTCGCTCGGTGACAAAGAAAGGCTAATTTCAGCTTGCTTATAAGTATTATTGCTTGGATGAGACGAGACGAGCTAAACTTTGAGCGGGTAGAAAACTTAGTGGTGTTTTTATTGCCGCGACAGAAAGAGAAAGACGAGTTCCTCACAGGCTCCAGCCACTAACTATAGACAGCCTTTGTCTTATCACAGACGCTATTAAGACTCTCTCTCTCTCTTTGGTTGTATTTTACAGAATCGACACCTAGATTTCTATCCGATGCAAAGAAAACGCCCCAGACGAAATTCGGCCGTTAACACAGTACAAGAAGGAATGTGAAATTCGACAGCATTGATTTCGATAGATGTCATATTCATTCCATTGGAATAGCCGCCCTCGCCAAAATGATGTTGATGTTGTTTGAAGGGGAGAAACAAGGAGGTCATCTGCTAGAGTAGAACTTTCACTGACGTTTTCTCAAAACTTTATTTTTTAGCCTATTTTCAATTTTGAAAAAATAGGCTTATGAGATCACCTTTTGTCCGTGTGTGTGTGTGTGTGTGTGTGTGTGTGTGTCCTAATAAAATCTAAACGACTGGAGCGATTTCAATGAAACTCGGTAAGTTCATAGCACTATTCCCGGCGACCTCGACCGTGCCCTTCAAATTTTGTTACTTCTCACCAATCCAACATGGCGGCTGTGCGAAATATTTCACTAGCATTCAATATCTCCGAAACTATTACCAATATCGCCCTGAAATTTCGTACGGTGATAAAGGGCACTACTAGAAGTTCACCTATGAGACTTTCAACAACCTGGTGACTAAAAAACCAACATGGCGGCCAAGCGAATTTGAGAGTTTTAAATAGACGTTTCTCGCGATTTAACTATCCAAATGTAATGAAACTTGGTACAGCAGGTGTATATATACAATGTAATGCACTGGAGTCTAATTTAGTCCAATCGTTTACATAACCTCAAAATAGCGTCTGTGCGAAATATTTCACTGACATTCTATATTTCCGAAACTATTACAGATATCACCCTGCAATTTTGTACGGTGATAAAGGGTACTGATACAAGTTTACCTATGTATATTTTATAAACCTGTAAAGTACAAAACGAACATGGCGACCAAGCGAATTTAAAATATTTTAATAGACTTTTCTCGTGATTTAACTCTCTGAGCGCAGTGAAATGTGGTACAGTAAATGATATTGCAGATTGTATTGCACTGCCATCTAATTTAATTCAATTGTTTACATAACCTCAAGATGGCGGCTGTGCGAAATTTTAAAATTAAGTTTTAATTTCTAGTGTCGTAATCATGCGATCGAAGTGAAAGTATGAATAATGAACCTAGGCAATAATTTTCCTTAAATGGTACATAACTCTATGGCCTATACATATAACAATCCTAAATGGCGAGCTTCCGAAATATTTAGACGGTTCTCAATATCTATGAATCTTTTACAGCAACCAAACTGAATTTGTTTATGTTCATAGAGACTTTGAACATATGTTCACCTATAGGACTTTCAGTAACCTGGTGAGCACAAATCCAACATGGCGGTCAAGCGAAATTGAGACTTTTAAATAGACTTTTCTCGCGATTTAACTATCCAAACGTAATGAAACTTGGTACAGCAAATGTTTATACACATTGTAATGCACTGGAGTCTAATTTAGTTCAATTGTTTACATAACCTCAAAATGGCGGTTGGGCGAAATATTTCACTGACATTCTATATCTCCGAAACTATTACAGATATCACCCTGCAATTTTGTACGGTGATAAAGGGTACTGATATAAGTTTACCTATGTATATTTCATAAGCCTGTAAAATACAAAACGAACATGGCGACCAAGCGAATTTGAAATGTTTTAATAGACTTTTCTCGTGATTTAACTCTCTGGGCGCAGAGAAATGAGGTACAGTAAATGATTTTGCAGATTGTAATGTACTGCCATCTAATTTTATTCAATTGTTTACTTAACCTCAAGATGGCGGCTGTGCGAAATTTTAAAATTAAGTTTTTATTTCTTGTGTCGTAATCGTGCGATCGAGGTGAAAGTTTGAATAATGAACCTAGGCAATAATTGTCTTTGAATGGTACATAACTCTATGGCCTATACATATAACAATCCTAAATGGCGATCTTCTGAAATATTTAGACAGTTCTCAATATCTATGAATCTTTTACAGCAACCAAACTGAATTTTTTTATGTTCATAGAGACTATGAACATATGTTCAGCTAAAGGACTTTCAGTAACCTGGTGAGCACAAATCCAACATGGCGGCGACGCGAAGTATAAATATTTAAATGGACGTTTCTCGCGAATTAACTATCCGAGTGCCGTGAAACGTCGCACGTTAAATGCTTATACAAATGTTGATCCACTGACATCTAATTTATTTCAATTGTTTGCATAATCACAAGATGGCTTCTGTGCGTAATTTTAACATCTCGTTTTTACTTCTGTGTTCTAATCATGCGATTGAAGTTTGAATACCACACGAACACAATAATCTTAATGTAATAGTACAAAAATAAAAATCCAACCTGGCGACCATCTGAAATATTTAGACGGTTCTCAATATCTACGAATCTGTTACAGCATTTAAACCGAAATTTTGTATGTTTATAGAGGCAATTAACATGAGCAGGATATATGAAAATAGGCTGTATAGTTCTTCACGGAACTACTTGTTTCTAAATGTTGTAGCTTTTTCTCAGGAACCACATGCCCAATCAAGTTGACTTTTATCACATTTGTGGGCGATTTCGATCCAAAAGTTGTGAAGCAAAATGAAAGTAATCAATATAAAATAAGGTAATAAAATAACTAAAAATACAGAAATAATGTGTAAATGAAATATTGATGAAATCAAATATTAATAAAATCAAAAATGATGAGTTTTAACAATAAGTTTGCTTTACAAGTTTTATCATTGATATATGTTTATATAGTATAGATTTCATCAAATTATCTGCAGTAACATCAAAAATTAAGTTTCCTAAAATATTTCCTTTTTACATAAATTTGTATAAAACATTATCAACACACAGCCTCGAATGTTATTGAGAACCTCTGAAAATTTGAAGTTTCTAGTTGCCATGTTTACCAAATAAGGGAGGTTTAAATAAATATTCGCACCTTTGTTTAATCTACCGTACACCACTCGGTTCCCAGCGAAATAACTTATTGTACGAATATACTCGCGCTTTTGCGTATGTGTGCTTTTAATAAGTTTTCATTGGCTTAAGTGATGTTAGTAACAACAAGTATGGAGTTACTGGGTTAGTGCATAATTTCGTTACGTTTAGATCGTCAAGGCAACGCTGCGTTTTGACGAGAATTTTTGTTTGACATTTGTCAATAATTGCTGACTAATAAAAATAGCTTCCCTTGGAATGGTTGAGTAGGATTTCGAAATATGACTGCTTTTTCACGTGATTTTTACAGTATTGATGCTTGTGAATACGCTTAAATTTAGCGGATTTTAAGAGAGTTTGTGCAATATGTGATTAAGAAATAAGGAGTGTAAAGAGGAGAACAACAAAACCCTTCTTGTCCTGAATTATTACCAGTGACCAAGAATGGTGCCTTGTGTCAATATAAGAAAGAAATGGCTCGTTCCTCAAAACAAAGCCCTGTACAAAAGCTAGTGTTCATAACTGCCAACATTATTTACAGTCTACAATGCATACGCCGTGCCCAGAGAAGACTGCACCTTATGTTGCTCCAACAAAATAATGCACGAACGCACTCCGCTAACATAACGAAGTCAGTTATCCAGGAGCTTGGTTGGTAGGAAGTTCCTTATTTACCCAGTCTCGCCCTCCTCAACAATTTCCGAAGAATAGCGAATATGCAGTACAAACATAGTTTGCCGTTTTACTCAATTCTAAACCAGCAGTTTTCTTCAGATGCAGAATAGAAAAACTATCGTCACTGCACCATTTTAAAGTCACAAGCACTTATAAGCATTAAACACTCCAGGCTGACGATAAGAACTCGTGGATGTCCAGTTCAAAACATACATAACAGCCGTCCAAACGCTGCAGTCAGTGTTCCATGTTTGGCGAATTTCCATCTCTCCCTGCGGAGGTGGTCCAAGAACCCCACCAGTGTGTGGTCCCGAGACCTGTGGCGGGAGAGGTTATAATGAATCGCTCCCGCAGTGAACCAGAGGATGGCGTTACGCTTTTCCCCAGTGGAATGTTGTACTGCAAAACGTTGCACCTTCATGCCATCGGACACGTCCAGCGGCCGTCCGCAGATTCCAGATACTGCCTGGAGGGTCCAAGTCCAGACGACTGTCGCATTCCCACACGTAGTGACCCGATGGTCTAATGTGTCAGTGCGACTACAGGCGTCACACAGGTCGACATCACTCTGCCCATGCCGAGACAGTTTTTCTCTAGACGGCACAATTTCATTGAGGTACTCATACAATGTCAATCGCCATTCCAGTGGAATCCAGGGATTCCACAGGTTCTCCCAAATAGTCGACCAGGCTCGCGTAGGATATTTCATCTGTATATAGGGGGTGAAGAGTCTTTCGGCGAGCAGAAACCTATAAAGCACCTTGGTAGGGAGAGCGGTGAAGGGTGTGGAGACACTGGATATCAGACGGTTAAGAATTGCGAGTTCCTTCTTGAAAACATTGGCTGGGATGAGCATCTGGGGATTCGCACCTGGGACAAGTGACTGGATGCAGACAGTGTCAAAGGGGTCCCCCATATGGTGTTGCGCTTGAAAAAGTTGTGCGGCCAGCAAGGCGGCACATTTGTGTTCAACTGCCACAAGTTGCAGTCCGCCTCTTTGGAGTGGCAGGTTCATTTGATCTCGACGAATCCGATAGCGGCATCCAGACCAGAGGAAATACCCGATGGCCATTTCCATTCGTTGGCAGAGAACGTGAGGAGCTGGGATTGCTTGTGCCAGAAACCATACTTTGGACAGGGCAAAGGTATTAACAAACCACACTTTCTGTATCAGGTTCAATCTTCTCGTCAGTTCTTCCTTTAATTGAAATCTCAGCGTATTTAGCCGCCGGTTCCAACTGTAGCTGACAGTTTCTGCAAAATCAGGGAAGAAGTTATCCCCAACTACCCATAGGTCGTGCGGAGTCCTGATTGTTGTAGGCAAGCAGATGGGCATGAGCGATGACTTCGCAGCATTGATGCGTGCACCTGATGCTAGGGCGTAGGTGTCCATGATGATATTCGTAGACGTAAGTTCTGACTCGTCAGTGATAAAGACGGTCACGTCATCTGCATATGCCCGCAGGGTGATATGGGCACCATGCAGATCGATACCTTGGAGTTTCTCGTCCAGACTGCGGATCAGGGGTTCAATAGCCAAAACAAAGAGCACCATCGACAATGGGCAGCCCTGCCTGATGGATTTATGGACGGGAATTGGACGGGATAAAAATCCATTTATCAACACTCAGGATGAAGCGAATGCATAGAGTCGTTGGAGGCAGTGTACGACGCCCAGAGGAATGTGAAAGTGTCGCAAAGTTTGCCAAAGATATGCGTGGGCGACCCTATCAAAGGCTTTGTTCAGGTCAATATTCAGCAAGGCAGCCGCGTGATTTCCATTACCTGAAGCATAAAGAATGAGGTCTCGGATAGCAAGAATGCTATGCAGAATGGTCTTCTGGGGTATCGTGCAAGTTTGACCAGGGCCTATCAAGCTGTGCAGCACACTTTTTAGCCGAAGTGCTAGGACTTTGGCCAGCAACTTGTAATCCGTGTTGAGAATAGTCATTGGTCTGTAGTCAGCAATACCCCGCACACCATTAATCTTGGGAATCAAAAGGATAACGCCTTCCGTAAAGCCGTGGGGTACTTCATGTGTGAATAGGTAGTTGAGGACTTGGGTGACCTCATCCCCAACGAGGTGCCAGAAGTGTTTGAACCATTCATACGGCAGAGCATCTATTCCCGGAGTCTTGTTATTAATTGTGTTTCGGAGAGCATAGTCGATCTCTGTCTTCATGATTGGGGCGCCAAGTTGACGCATGCAGTCATTGTCCAGGCGCCGGTCCGTAGACGTCAAGAGTTGGTTACCTGCCAATTCCAAGACTGGTTCCTCAGCCAGCATCTCCCGAAAATAGCGCTCACCTTCTGCAAGTAGTTCCTCACGGGTCGTTAATATGCCCCCATCCGGTCCCGTCCACTGACGAATACATTGACGCCCTTGCGAGCAGCGGAGACGGCCAAGCTGATAAACGGACATCTTTTCCCTGTCAATCAAGGAATATTTCTTGACATGCTGCTGCAGCATGGCTAAATTGCTTTCTCGGACATGGCAGATGGTTGTCTTAATCGTGCGTAGTGCTACCGACACATTTTCCCCAAGTTGTTCTCGATGGTGGAGGTCCTGTAACACGGTGTCATTGTAACGTGTTTTTCGAGGGGTTTTATGCAACTGGCATAAGTCAGTAGGAAGCCATTCTATATTTATTTACGCGGCAAATTGTTCAGCCAAGAGAATTTTTCATGGTAATTTATTATTATTATTAATTTATTATAATTATTATTAAGGTATTTTCGGAGCATTTTATAAAAATTATTAACATTCAGATAGGTTTTCTATGTCTTAGAAAACGCTATCAAGCAAATTATTACGAACGACAATATTATAGAAAATTATGTGATTACGGAATTTTACGGAGTTTTGTCAGTTAGGGTATTTGAGAGACATGACTCACTGGGAATTCGAATACAAGCTGATTCCTGTCGAGAAGTATTACGCAAGGCTGGGTCGCAAGGTCTAGAAAAGACGAATTGTTGGAACGGAAATCGACTTCTCCCTCTCGCGCGCCGAGTGTAATGAGGCAGAGGAGGGGAACTGGCGGCGTGCTCAGCCAATCAGTGAGGACGACGTAAGCTAGATGTCGGTACCATGGTGGGGGAGCCAACAGGTGCATATATCGTTCGACGCGCCGTGAAACGAGGACTATCTGTGTAGAACTTGCGGAGTACGGTTGGAAGTGCGTGTCGCTCCGATGTTCAGTGGAGTTGAAGACTAACTTTTGCAAAACTTAACCAGTGCGGTTGTACGAGTGTTTGGGTCCGAGGTACGGACCATAGAATTATCTAATCTACCAGAATATCATCAAATTCCGACGGAGATGACGACGTCCAGGAGACTGTGGGAAGCTCACGGCATCAGCAAGTACGAGGGAAATGCCTTGGCAATTTCCAATGGTAAGCGCAAATGACGCAGAAATACGCAATCTCTCATTTTTCTTTGTTTTACATTTCATATTTCATTAACTTCATAGCTTGGAAATAAGAGTAAAATCAATTTATCAGACTCCGTTTTCACGTAATTTTCTATCGGTAATATTCAAATCACAACGCTCCAATTTAAATTTTGTACTTATTATTATTATTATTAATTTTGCTATACTTGTTTTATATAATAAATTCATTTCTTTTACAATGCAATCTTTGCTTTCAGTAGGTAGCATTAGATATAGACCAATTCCTTCTCCTGATACAATTGTTTGTTGGGTTAATGATCAAATCATACCACGATCTGAGTGAATAGAGTCTTGAATGTGTTCTGCCAGAGCTAGACGTTGTTAAATACAAATTTAGATTTCAACATTGCGTTGAGGTCTTGGCGCCCATTAAAACAACATAGCTTAGGCAAAGGTAAACAGTTACATTTCTCACCCAACAGTAAGGGGCTAGCAAAACGTTTCATCATAGAAGTCCAGTTTCCGATATAAACGTTGATTATGTTCAAAGGTTATGGCTTTGGCGACTGCCCGAATGGCCGGCTTCACCTTTTCTAACCACCAGTCAGCCGCATTGTTGTAACGGTGTTTCAGCCGTTGACACTGCCGATACACAGCCTCAAAACGCTGTGAATCCTCTTCCCTTTCAAAGCAGTTGGTATTCATTTTCCACGTGCCTCGCCCTTGTATTGTGTGTGCAGGGGCGGCACTTCGCGCCGTAAATAAAAAGCCATTGTGGTCACTAAAGGCGACAGGGATTATCCGACAGCCGCGTACATGTGAGGTGAGCGTACTGGACATATACGCCCGATCAATCCTGGATTTAGAGGCGCCACGGCAAAATGTATATTGGATCTGGTTGCCATGTATGTGTGGCCATATATCTATTAGTTGCATGCTCTGGGTGAGTCCCTGTAACGCAGGACAGAAATTGAAGGAACCCGTCTGATCCTGGGGGCGTAAGGTGCAGTTGAAATCCCCCATCAATAGAATGGGGAGATTCGTTACAAGGTGGGGTAAGATGTCTTGCCTAAATAAAACGTTTCTCTCAGATTTATAATTGGAGCCAGATGGACTGTAAACATTTATGATCCTGACACCATGTACCGTAGCAGACGTTATACGCCCGGAAGGATCCATCACCACATCCGTTACTAGGGTGCCTTTGCGGTAGATAATGGCCGTACCCCTAGCAGTGGTGTCCATGTTTACTATATAGTCATGGTCATACAGGAAGCCAATGTTGCATTCGCTGACTTCTTGCAGAAAAAGAATGTCAACATCATATTCACGCAGAAAACGGCTTAACAGCGCCTGAGTGGCCGGATTCCTCAAGCCAGGAACATTTACTGTGGCATAGGTCTTCAAATGTGAATTATGGCCCATAGTTGATACCGGCTAAGAGGGGAGCTAACTGTAGATCCAAATCCTGCAGTGCCTCCTGGGACTGCTCACTATATTTAGCCCGCATCTTGCTAACGAACTCGGGGACTCCCTCGTGCTGACCCATTTGAGCGCACTTGCGTAGAAGTGAAATAATGGGTCCGGGGCTAGGAAGGGTTGCCATATGACACAGGTCCGACATCATTTGCTGAACCTCAAGGGCTTCGCCGGTAGTAAGGCTCGCAGCAGGTGAGGCCTCTGTTGGACAACTTCTGGGGGTTTCCGGCACTCGGAAACGGGGATCTATCTCACTGACACGTATTTCACCTTTCTTCAGCTGCTTAGGCTTGTTCTGTGCTCTACGGGTTTTAACAAGTTCGGTGGCGAGCGAAGCATCGGATTCATCGGAAGTAGGGTTAACCTTGCGCTTAGGTTTACGATTTTTCACGACTGGGGTTGCGAGCGAAGCATCTGAGTCATCGGAAGTAGGCCCACGGCTAACGAGCATGCTTTCCTCAATGTCCTCAGACCAGGTGGTCGTTTTGCGTATCCCCGAATTTTCCTGTGCCGAGCCTTCTCCGTGGGGGGAACTATGGGTAGGTTTGGCGACTGGAGGGGGTGACCGGTCTGCATCCAAGGGTTGCTGTGAAGACTCTTCCTGGTGCAAGACCACAGACTCTGGATACATGTCAGGCACACCTATGCTGCCAGCCAGGGTGACAGGCTCCGTCTCCATTGGAGGCGTGCTGTCTAGCGGGGAAAGCCTGTATCGTAGCGTGCTTGAGCACGGCCGACTGAATGCGCTCATACCGGCCTAGACAATGAGACCTTTTTCATGAAATCTTGTTAGTTACTCAACTGCTCACACAGCGCTGTTCACCAAGCATTGCACGACTAAGACTTATCTCTACTTAGTGTAAAACTAAGTCCCCGATTCTTGGATATCACGGATAATCTCGAGAACCACTGGATGGATTTTGATGCGGCTTTCACCATTCTGTACAGGTAATATCGAGGAAGATTTCTGTAGAAAATAATTTATTTATGATCAAAGGGAGCCAAGCAGTAACGATTTTAGATTTCAGTGAATAGGTCGAAGAAAGAACTTGACGTCCGTGCGCTTTTTAAGCTTACGCTGGACAAACCGTTAAAAATATCAATATACTATGAGTGTAAGAATTGTTCAGCATGAAAAATTGTACAAAAAAGTCCGCGTGAGCATTTCTCTATCTTCGATACATCGCCCACTATAAGTGTTTTTAGTTTGGACGGGAGGGGGATTTGGCTTGAACCTCGCCATTCTTAAATTACGTCTGACAGGAATTCCTTGCACATTCATAACTGTTCCCGGGCAAAGCCAGGGCGGATTGCTAGTGACACTATTATATTATCATTATAATTCCCACAATATCAAAATGCAAATTATATCACAAAATAAAATAGCGTGCTAATAAATCTAAGAGAAATTAGACATACCTTGCACCTCGTTACAGTTGAATTCGATCAGAATCACTCGGTTTTCATTAAAGTTTATGCATTTTTCTGCTGAACGGTTTGGAAGTTCGGCAACAGGAAACTAGGACTGTTATTTACTTAAAATATTCATTTTTGTATTTTTGTACTATTTGTGTTCATGATTTCATTACATTGTCAGAACTACCGACAGTAGTGGCTACGCTGGCTAAAGCGCAGCGTTAGGCCATGGGGCCAAGCTCTCTGCTGACTCGGTAGACGCGTGTGTTCGAGCCCCACCGTCGGCCGTCCTTGAAATGATTTTCCGTGGTTTCCCATTTTTCAACACCAGGCAAATGCTGGGACGGTACCTTCTAACAGGCCACGGCCGCTTCCTTCCACATCCTTGCCCAGTTTCATTCATCTTCATCCATTCCATCTCTCATCCTGACGCGCAGGTCGCCCACGGGCGTCGACTAGAAAGACCTGCACTCGGCCTCTCAGGAGGCCACACGAAAAAATGTCAGAATTAATGCTTTAATTAGTAGGGTATACTATTCAGTGTACCTATTATAAATACAAACCGTGAGGTTTCTCATCTCCCCATATTACGAAACCCGGTTGCCTAATACGGGGAAAGTGCACTTTTAAAGTTAACAATAATATCAGAGGGTATTACAACATCAAACGTGCCCATATTTGTAATATACATAGTATATCGCCTGAGGTTTACATTGGTGAGAAAACCAAAATTATTCCGTTCCTTCTCATGTCTAATGTGAGCCCTATAAAAAAACCTCTCCATATTTGGCGACTTTCCTCTACCCATTTTTAGAAGATACCTTATGCACTGGACAGCTGAATCCGTGATTAATTGTATAGGTAGCTTCGTAAGTCTCAGAACTCAGGAAGTCCTTTCTAGCAGCGTTACTAGCAGCTTTCAAAGTTTCAAGGTAAGAAAGAAAATATTCCTCTAGCCAGTTTAGGCGACTGACATTTAATGAGAAAAATGCCCTTTATCTGGATTTCTAGACTGAATATGATATGTGATGCTTACGTAATGCATAGCGAACCATTTATTAACGTTTTTCAAAAAAAAAATGGTTGCTTCTGCGTCCATGAATGTGTACCCTACGCTTCCGGGTGCATGCCTATATTTTCTTTCAGTGTACTAATGGCACCAATAACTTCTGACGAGAACACTTCCTTGGCACGCCGAACATTCATTTTTTCAAATTTAGTGGGTTCGATGTGTTTTTTAGTGAGGTGTCTGACCGGTTTGACGATCTCACCCTTTTGCTTTGTGTATAGTAATGACAAGTATTTCCCTGAAATTATTCCAGTACCATCAGTCATCTCTCGTTACAGAAACTGCGTTCTAATGTGGATTTATTTTAGAATGCGACAATGATCAAAACTAGGGAATACATTCCTAGACTCGTCGTATGGGTGATTGACCATTGGTTGCAAATTCCCTCCCCCTAAATGCCTCACCATTGTAGTGTTAGTTTTGTGATTATCAGAGACAGTTATTATAATTATGAAACCGCATTGTTCAACCTCGAGAATAACGTCCAGCAGGAGTTTATGTAAGTCCCGTCCTGACAGCTGCTTCGTGAAAAAGAAGGCGCACGGTATCTGATAATTTGTTGAAAGATCTCTTAGCACAAAACACAACACACGATTAGCTGCTACTTGTTCCCGGCTGTAATTTTGATCCTCTCTTTCCTTTTAATGAGACGGTACTGGAGTAGTGTCCTCGTACCCGAAGAAGGTGCAAGGTATGTCTAATTTATCTTAGATTTATTAGCACGCTATTTTATTTAGTGATATAATTTTAATTTTGATAATGCGGAAATTATAATGATAATAATTATATAGTGTCACTAGCAACCCGCCCCGGCTTCGCCCGGGAACAGTTATGAATGTGCAAGGAATTCCTGTCAGACGTAATTTAAGAATGGCGAGGTGCAAGCCAAATGCCCCTCCCGTCCAAACTAAAAACACTTATAGTGGGCGATGTATCGAAGATAGAGATATGCTCTCGCGGACTTTTTTGTAGAATTTCTCACGCTGAACAATTCTTACACTCATAATATAGTGATATTTTTAACGGTTCGCCCAGCGTAAGCTTAAAAAGCGCACGGACGCCAGGCTATTTTTTCGACCTTTTCTCTGAAATCGTTACTGCTTGGCTCCCTTTGGTCATAAATAAATTATTTTCTACACAAATCTTCCTCGAGATCACCTTTACAGAATGGTGAAAGCAGCATCAAAATCCATCCAGTGGTTCTTGAGATTACACATTTAATATACGTACTGTACAGCCGATTCCTTATCGCGCCTATAATGGGAGGGGAGTGCGCTCTACCGGCAACGAGTAGAAACTTTCCAATTACATGTTATACATGGGTTCTGACTGGGAATGTCAAGGCCGGTATAGAGCGCAGCTCGTATTCAGTCGGTCGTGGCTTGAGTATCGCCTGGGCTGTGAAGCGGGGAGTCGTCTATACGGCGGCTGGAACTAGGGGTGACCATAGCCGCAAGGCTAGTTGTCCGTGTGTCGCGTTCAAGGCGCGTCATGGCCGAGTATCGGCGCGGACAGTCGATACGCAGATGGTCCATAGCTTGACATATGGCACATGTTCTAACTTGCCCTTCATAGCTAACCTGTCCACGGTGCCCATCAATCATGATAAAGGACGGAATTTGCTTTTTAAAATCAATGTGTATTTGTCGGATACCATTTGCAACGGGTAACTTTTAATACTGGGCCCAACTTTCATTTGTGATGGATTTGACGGTACCATATTTTGCGAAATGGGTGCGTATTGTATCATTTGATAATTCAGGCGGAATATTAAAGAGCCTTACCCGCGTGGCTTCCAGGCCGGCAGCGGCAATTTCTACCGAAACAGACTCCCCATTAAACAAAGTAAGCCTGTGTGTTCCCGCAAATTTACTCAAAAGTTTGTCCATAATAGATTGAGAGATTACCTTGATAAAAACAGAGTTGGACGGTGCGTCAAGTTGCAGGGTCTCCAGTTGGTCGACCGTGAGTTTCAGCATCTCCGCCACAAAGGTGTGAATTTCCGCTGCCGACGGACGCGTGGTGTTCCGTTGGAAGGAGCATTTCAACGTATTTTTCCTGATGGTTTGCATTTTCTTCCTGGGGTTCTATCCAATTGACAAGATCCTGTACTAAGCGTAGGCGAAGCTATCCGGCGCACTTCACTGTTGTGTGTTGGCTGCACTCTCACTGCTCAGATGCACCAGACATGCGTGACCTCACTCGTTCGTGGCTAGAGCCATCCTGCTCTCTTCGGACGCTTTGAATCGAGGTGCTGGAGCATCACGATCTCGCCCCGTCGGAATACCATCTCTTTGGTTCACTGAAAAATAAAATGCTCTATGAGGCCGTCCCTTCAGTTCCGATCAACAGTCGACGGACGCGGTGCATACATGGCTTGCTGCTCAACCAAAAACTGTTTTTCAGAGGGTATCAGCAAGCTTGTAAAACGGTGTACCATGTGCATTAGAGAGCAGGGGGACTAAGTTGAAAAATTTTATCACCATAAAGTGTGTACTCCTTTTGTAATAATTTATAAAAATTGATTGCAGATATTTATTGACTTGCCCTCGTATAATCAATATCGCGGCAATTACCAAAGCTTACATTAATTTTTTCACATCCATAGAGGGCAATTAAGTTCGATGATGTAATTTTCATAACATGAAACTAATATGGCACCCATCCGTAAACAAAGGTTCCGACAACATAATCATACGATCCTTGCGATAATTGGTTTGATAAACCATACCTACGGCCAAATAAACAACTTTCAACTTTAAGAATAAAGGTGGTGGTCATGCGATTTCTTAAATATATTTCCTCACGTCGTATTGAAACAATCTCTGTGAAACTTGGTACATAATGCACTTCTGGGACTACTAAAATCCAAACACATCAGTACGTAGCATAGATTTCATAAATATAGAGTTCGAGAGTATATCAAATCCCCTGAAATGAATGGTTATAACGTGTATGGAATGATCGATCTGTTCAAAACCGGGTATAATGAATCGATACTCAGAGAGATACATCCTTAAATACAAGTATGATACAGACTTTCAGGGATGCTGACGAATGGCGCAATAACAAATTTGAAATAGGGGACCGCGGTCCGTTATATGCGTCCGTCACCTCGTACACGTAGGATGAGGGATACAACACCTTACGAATCGATGTAGTGCTTCTTAACCCTCTGCCTGAAAAAATCGGTGAATGGGTCAATATTACAAACGGATTGTTGGCTTACCTGAAACAGTCGTTACTGTCCTTCGAATTAATTCCCGTGGCTGGTTATGCTCTTCTTAGAACGGCTGTACAAGTCCTGGCATAGTCTTCCTGAGGGATAGCCTACAGTTGGGTCGTCACATTACGTTGGATGTCCAAAATGTCCGAAAACCTCTGGCTCTTCAGGGCTTTTCGGCGACCCTGGACCCCGATACTCCATACTTTGACGCTTGCCTTCGAGGTCGTACCTCAGGCACCGGGTCTCGTCACCCGTGACGATGGTTTTCAGGACCATTCAATTCCACGGAACATTCACCCTTCTCACTGCCACCCGTATATCAGGTGTGCAAGGCAGGTTGCATAAATTCACGCTTCTCTCTTCCTTTCAATTTAGAGTTATGACGACCCAAACTGAAGGCTATTCCTAAAGAAGACTATGCCAGGAGTTTCCAGGACTTGTTCAGTCGTTCTCAGAAGTGCATAACCATCCACGGGGATTACTTCGAGAGACAGTAACGGCTGTTTCAGGTAAGCCAACAATCCGTTAGTAATATAGCCCATTCACCGAACTTTTCAGACAGAGGGTGTATATACCTACTCTACACTAACACGATGCAACGGCATACACAGTGCGTGACACTCATTGGACGTGCAACTGATCGCAGGAGGGCACAGTGCTTACTCGCGTGTCAAGGGTGTCGTCAATAAATACAAGATTCGTTCCAAGACCAATGGGGTGGCATGTGCATTACATGACTCACCATGCGTAAATGTAGTGTAAGCACATAACATTATTACCGAGAAGAAAAGAAGATAATACTAATAATGTTATTTGTGTTACGTCCCTTTTAAATACTGCGGCTTTTAGAGACGCCAGGGTGCTGGAATTTTGCCCCGAAGGCTATCTTTAACGTGCCAGTAAATCTACTGACACGGCTTCCTCGCATTTACGTACCCTCAAATGCCAACTGACTGCGCCGGGATTCGATCCCGCTATCATGGGTTCAGCAGGAGAGACCGTTACCGCTGAGCCACGCAGCCAGTCAAGAAAAGAAGATTTGGGAGCAATTTGATACGTATATTACTCACATCTATGCCTAGCTAATCTCCATGACGATTGGCTCAATTTAGCCTGTGGCAGAAAACATGATGACGATGATAATTGTTGTTTTAAGGGGCCTAACATCTGGGTTATCGCCCCTGACGGTTTGGGTGATCGTGAAGATGAAAATGAAATGCAAACTTAGAACTAAAACTAACTACTAACCTACATACTAGAAGAAGAAAGGGAAAACTAAAGGAGAATAAGGCAAATAAAGGACAGGAGGAAAATAAATGGCCTCAACCCTCGAAGAAAGCGGATTGAGGGACTTGGAAGGAAGGAGAGCCATGAAAAGCAGAGAGGAAAGTAAAAGAGGAGAGGGTCCTCCCCACAGGTAAGGGACAAAAGAGGAAAACGGACCCAGCTCAGGAATCCCTCGGGGTCGCCAACTCCCGAACTCACCAGCCGTGAGCCCCTGAGGGTGTAGCATTACCTAGGGTGCACCAAAAGTGGTGGGGCTACATACACCCGGCCTCCTTGAGGGCCTTGAGCAGAAGGCAGGATATAACATGAAATAAAAAAGAAGGCTGACCTCTCGCAGAAGGAGGGTATCTGAAAAGATGAGTCAAGGGCCAATTAAGGCGGGAAAGGAAGAGACTCCCTAGGGCTCGGATACCCTAATACCGTCGGGGTCGGAAGAGAGCAAGAGTTGACCAAGTGAGGACGATAGGAAAGAAGACGGAGAGCAGCCGGCACAAGTAAGTGGAAGTAATGTCGGAGTCAGCTGGGGTCCCGTGGTCGCCAACCTACGTCCCACTAAATGTGAGCCCCTGGGGGTGGGGGCATAAAACACACAGGTTCAATTTTGAGTAATTCTTGAAAACAATTACAAGCATGCATCATGTAGCAGCATACGCCCCATGTTCTATTTTGTGTATGAAGTCGGTTTATTAACATGTGTTGCTGTGTTACCTGTAATGGTATGTACAGGAGAGAGATTGGGATCTAAGATTGAGACAGGTGCTCTGAGACGATCTCAAAGGGAATCATAATCACAATGCACTCTGTTAGCATCGGGATTCCTGGTTAGAAGACTAAAAACAAGAAAATTATGAGCCTTACAGTAGTCGCATATGATGTGTAACATGAGACATGTTATCCTACTATGTGTCTGCCAGGAGCGCAAATCCTTTGTTAATAGTGAACTCTGTTGGCCACTGAAATAACTACTTGTAAAACTCCTGTGCCAAATCCTTTCAGCAAATATGATAATGAATATTTTCACACCAAAGAACGGCAACATGAAGATGATTTATTGAATGAATATCATTAATGGGCCCCCCAAACCTTGAAGTAAACCGTATGCGATATACTGAACCCTTTGTCCACAGGCTGTATAAAGGATTCTAATAAATTATTCATCATCTTTTGATACATTTCTACAGACAGCAGATATGAGAGCCAGACGGTGTTGGGAAATATTGAGAAATCAGTGGCCGAGAGGACACAATGGTTTAAGCTCCTGTGGTATTTTAGGAAGTAGCATAATATTCTTGACACATAGAACAGGTGCAACTTTTAGCGCGGAGACGGCTTGGGTACGCACAATATGGCCTGTTGCTATCAGTGTTGGCGCCAAGAAGAAAATCGAATGCTACGAAGTAATTGGTCAATCTTCATGTTAACCACTCCCTGTGGCAGAAATACAAGTAAAAGCACGCAAAGATCTACTAGAGTCTGAACCAATAATATCAAGACGCCCTGTTTTAGCGGCAACTCGGCTTGGTAACGCACCCTGGTAAATTAACGCGGGAGTTATCTACGGATCAATTCCACGATCGATTCGAGCCAGCTACAGCATAATCGTAACCTCCACACTGCTACGAACTCATTGATACCGATCGCATGCTAGTCTGATAATTATTATGGAATATTTTTCCATAAATCCCCTTCCACACCAACCCTAGCCAGTTTCATTTATAATGATCCAGAAAGCTTCGAGTGAACACACTTTCTTTTGTGCGTCTGAGGACGTAACGCACTTTCATTTGTGCGTCTCAGGACGTAACGTTGATTTTTATTTGAGCATTTGAGGACGTAAGGTATCCGAGGACACGAGGCATACTCTGCATATTTTTCATGTAGTTGAACATGGAACATTTTCGTCAAGTTAGAAGTGTAACTTCAGTGATTTATTTGTAGTCCCAGTACTACCAGATAGGACCAGTTCATCGAATATAATTCACCAATAGACTATCAAGGTATTTAGTACTTGATCGGTGAATTTAATAGGAAATATATCGTGAGTGTATCTGACAAAACTTTATTTAATTCAGCACGAGAGGACATCTAGGAACGAGACCGGATCTTGGAACCAGCAGGACATTTGCCAGAAGATGTCGATGACGAGCTAAGCATCTTAAAGGAGGGATGGCTGCAGATGTTTTCCTTGACGCTGTTTTAAACGATTCAGTACAAATGAATGTATTTATTTATTAAATCAGCTATGGTATTATGGGACATAATTTTGTAGATATTTGTTTGCTTGTTTGGTAATGTAGATTCTTAGTTCTTGTTTACTGACACATAACATATGGGACAAGCCGAGCGTGTGTAGTTTGTAAATATTGTGATTTGTGTTTGGTTCAACTATACGGGGCGACGCGCAGCTCATGCTCGCATTCCCTTGCGTAAATCGCGGTCATGCATTGTAATTCGGAAGTCTGCCTTATAACAAAAATGGAACTGAATTAATTTTGAGATTAAAAATAGAATTTGGAGGGTAAAGATTATTTGCGAGCAGAATTTTATGACGGATCAGGATTATTTTGATAGTTGCTTTTTCAGCAGGTCTGAACGGGATGGCACTTTGCACCAGAGTTTTTGTTGTGTATTTTTTTTGTGTCTATGGACGCAATAGTGGTTGATCTGTTTTGAGCCGACCCAGTGGTATGTTTAAGAGAGAGTCAGTCCAAGCTTTTGGTGCGAAGTGTGATTTTATGATGTGTTAGCGAGAATATATCACTGTGATTATTCTGACTTGCTCCGCATCAGCCCAGTTCATATCCTCGCGAGGCTGAACTCGTGGTTTATTTTGTGTTTTCTTGCCATCCAAGCGGATGAGTGAGATATGTTTGCGTTCCAGGTGGAACTTGCACCGAGCTTGAAGGACTGAGAGAGATAGTTGACGCAGCGATAATACATACAAGAGGGGCACGCTCAAATCAGATAACGCAACTTGTCATTAGTAGCAGGCCAGGGTCCTGTACTTCAATTTAAGACGTTGTTTTAAAATTCACAAAACCGGATCGGTTATAATGTATATTTGATTGATTAAAAGGGGTTTTGCCCATAGTGTAAGGTAGCTCCCGAAACTCCTGTTTGTCTGGCGTTTTATATAAATGTAAACATAGTTTTCAGCCGTTAGGCTTGAATCTTGTTGCTGTTGCTTTAATTTCTTGTGTGTTTATTTTACGCGTTCAATGACCCCGTGTGGCATTAGGTGTGCGAGGCTGTTTTCCCAATTTGTGATGCGAGCGTTTTGGCCTATTTCTGGTATGCTCTTTTTATTTCGTGTGCTCTGGCACCAGCTAGAATCTCAGGGAGATTCGTCATCTTTTTGTATTATTAGATCTTGCATGTGTCAGTAGTAATTAGAGTATGTTAATTAAGGGTGGGTCCCATAGCCGTAGTGTGATTTAAAAGATGCAACTCCGTGAGCAACATGACTGTTGCAGTTGTAAACGGACTCGCATCAGTACTCGTTTTTTTACGAGCAGTACACCACGCATTATATAACTTCTTGACCGGGAGAAATGGACTTGCATCCATATGTTGTGAAGAGCGAGTTCTTACCGCTCAAATTTATGTTATGATTTATCATTTTGTGTGAAGCTGTATTCACATTGTTTTGTTGGAGCGAGCCTTACCGCTCAGTAATATATTTATTTCTTATGGGAGTGAAAGTCAGGGAGGATTTCTTTTATTTATTATTATTATTATGCACATAATTTTCAGTCATTAAATTTCTTTTATTCTACTTGTTATTCATTTTATTTCTAGTATAGCCTCTGTCATGGACCTTTCTATTCATTAGAGCATGTTGTTTTAAGCGAACTTTGCTGTGTAACGCCGTCAGGACTGAACACGAGCCCGTAGATGAATCTTGAGAAAACCATGCTTTATTGAAGGGTGCATAGACAAGCTGGCTTAACCAACGTGGGGCCTTTCGCTGTTTTAGGCTTTTCTAGCGGATCGTAGACAAGCTGTTACCCTACATGTGGCGTTTCGCTGTTCTTGACTGTTTGAAATCACCGGAAGTGATATTTTGTTAACGTAAATACGGCGAAGAGAAATACCGCCAAGAAATTGGAATATACAGTAGAACCACGAGTTTGCAAGTTAAATACGATTCAAGTTTTGTTTATTGATGTAATTAGTAAAGTAGTGTACGTGAAATCGGGCGCCCATTGATTAAATGTAAAATTAGATTTGTTTAGAAAGTCAAACTCATGAATATATTAGGAGGCTGGTAGCCTTAAATGACAATTAATACTTTGTTAATTAGTCAGTGTTAACATCAGATCTGGATAGTAATTTTATGAATGAATATGTGCGGGGTTAAAAATGTATTAAGTAAAATTAGAACCATTCAGTGATGATTGATTTGCGGGAGTAAAGGGAATAAGTTTAACTTCACTGAAAGTGGTCAAATGAAGTAAATGTACGTCAAGAATTATGTGTGTGTCGGGGAGACATTTGCATGCCATCCTCCTGTTTTCTCAGTGATATATATTTTTGTGTGTGATAATGGCAACAGTAGCGGAGATCCAGGCGATCATTGAAAGTGCCACGGCACGAACCCACAAAGTATTAAAGGAACTGAGTGAAAATTTAGACATTAAATTAGCGGAACAAAATGAGTCATTCCAGACTCAAATGAATGACACCATAGAACACAATTATATGAACAGAATGCACAATTATCTGAACAGAATGAGTCATTCCAGACTCAAATGAATGACACTATAAAAACAAAATTATATGAACAGAAGGCACAATTATCTGAACAGAATGAGTCATTCCAGACTCAAATGAATGACACTATAAAAACACAACTAGCTGAACAGGGTAACTCATTACAAGCGCAAGTAAATGAAAATATAAACAAACAATTAGAAGCGCAAGAAAGTAGAAATACGAGTCAGTTAGCCACATTATCTGCAGAGATGAAAGAGTACACTACACAGCAGATGATTCAATTCGCGCTTGATATAAGTAAGAATAACGACAAACAGCTAGGTCAGATACAAAAATTAGAGGACACCTTCAACCGTAAATTAAATGATTTGGACGAAACTGTATTAGCAAAACTAGCTCAGATAGAATTAGCATGCACGGTAAATATCAGTGAGGTTAAAACGGCACAGGATGGTCTTGAAAAGCGGTTTGATAAAATGGAGGAGGATTCTACGTTTATCCAGGGACAATTGTCAGCAGTAAATGAAAGTATTACGGGCCTGATAAAGGACATGGATAAATTAGAAATACAATCAGCAGAGCGATGGCGAAACATAGAATCGGACCAGGATAATTTGAAGAGTACGATAGATGAGAATAATCTACGTCTAGGAGACAGGCTTGAGAAGATAGAATCGAATCAGTAGGACACGAAACAGCAGATGGAAGAAAAACTGGGAGCGATTAAAGACAGCATCAGAAAGGATTGGCGTAAGATGAGCAGTGACTCTAAAGAAGAACGGTTAACGATCATAAAGACCATAGGTGATAATCATACGCGCATTAAAGCACTTGAGGAAGAAATCAAGAGTAAAATGAAAGAACAGTCGGACAGAATCACAAAAGCAGAGTTGCGTACACGAGGACAGAACACGTTATTTCAGACAGAGTACGCTAAAGATCAGGAAGTTGACTAAGCAAGCCAGGGGGCAATTAGCGCGGCGAGTAGCCACGGACTGACAGGCAGCCCATTAACGACTGACACAGAGGGATTTCACAACAACGTTGGAGGAACCTCTACTCCTCAACATGGCTATCAGCACCCTCAAGTAATACAAGTAATTCGATCGAATGAATTTAAACCAAATAAATTCACAGAAAATTCTGGTGTCACACCGAAGGCGTATCTTAAGGAGATGGATGACTATTTTAATGAATATAATATACCGCCGGCGCGTCGTTTAAGACTGATGGAACGATTTCTTTCGGGAAATGTACTTACGTGGTTCTTGAGCTTCAAGTATACTTTCGGAGGGATGGATGAGTTCAAGGATGCGTTTCTTAGAAAGTATTGGTCGGCTTCTCTAAAACAAGGCCTTAGATTGGAACTTTATTCGAGAAAATATCAGTCAACTCAGCAGACGAAATACTCAGATTTCTTTTCGTTACAATTGTTGAAATTTCGGGATCTGGATCATCCTTTAGAAGAATCGGATCTGGTTATGACGATTGCACGGCAGTTGCCAGTCAATGTTCAGCAGAAGTTAGTGGAAGCAAACGTGGACACAGCGGTTCGAGCCGAACAAATCTTACGTCAGATTGACGAGACAACATCTCACTTGCAGCAGAGAGGGGGACAACAGCTGGAACTTGTAAACACAACGGAGGTGGTTAAACCCACTCAAGTACACACCAGGTCGCAGGCCACAAATACAAGTGTGTCAACAACACCAAGACGAGGTCAGGAGGGCGACGAAAACAGGTCACACCAGCGACATGAAAATAATAATGATAGGCAGACCCAGGGCAACAATAGGTATCAACAGCGAGGATACCAACAATGGAGAAATAATAGGAGAAATTAGGGACCCTACAGACGGTAAGAAAATAACAATAATGAGAATCGACAGTGGCGTGAAAGGAGATACCAGAACCAGGGGGACTATCAAAACTATAAGAAAGAATGGAACGACAGGCACGCCAAATCGCAGCGGTATCTGGAAGAATTACACGCTAATGGAGGGGACGAACAAGGACATTGGGAACGTGCCATAAATAGGAGGTCAAATCCTGACACCTTTAAGGAAGAAATTGGAGAGGAAGCAAATATATCAGCCAGCCAGGAAGACGAACGAAGCTTGCCAGTACGGAGTATGAGAGAACGTAGCCCGGTAGGGAAGAGAAACACCGGTGCGATACGAAAAACGAGTCAATACTAGAAGAAGATGACAGCGAGGTGGAGAAGAAGAGGATGGTAGCAGAACGGAGGAGAAGAAGGAGATGGCAGCACGGAGAAATGGAGAGGACCCTTCTGTATTGTACGTAATCTTGGTAACAACGCATACAGAGTAAAAGAATTGAGTACAGGTACAATGTCTATCTACTATGCAGCGAAATTTAAAAGTGTATTTTACTAGCGAACCTTGGGAACGCACAAATAATGCTGCAAATTGAATATATGGAGGTACTTTTGCACATCCAACTATACGGGGATCAATGAGTACGTCAGTTGAACGAGGAAGTTGGGAGCAGCCTGTTGTGGTCAAACACTAATGAGCTCTGACGATCATGACACAGCGAGCGATCGAGCGAGAGAGATAAGGATACTGGATGGGAGAGAGACTAGCCTTAGGCGATTAGACAAGCAGGCAGGCTTGGAATGTCTGAATGAATGAGGGAGCAGGAAATAAACACGAGTGCGTGTCGGCACTCCAACGACAGTGGCGGCTAGACTAGACTGATGAGAGGGAGATTTCTCTAGGATTGGCAGAAATGGATTACAGATGTTATGTGTTTTTTTTTAATCGACTATATGCTATGTTCGATTATTTCCATGCAGGAGGATTGTGAACCCTTTATCCACAGGCTGTATAAAGGATTCTAATAAATTATTCATCATCTTTTGATACATTTCTACAGACAGCAGATATGAGAGCCAGACGGTGTTGGGAAATATTGAGAAATCAGTGGCCGAGAGGACACAATGGTTTAAGCTCCTGTGGTATTTTAGGAAGTAGCATAATATTCATGAGACATAGAACAGGTGCAACTTTTAGCGCGGAGACGGCTTGGGTACGCACAATATGGCCTGTTGCTATGAGTGTTGGCGCCAAGAAGAAAATCGAATGCTACGAAGTAATTGGTCAATCTTCATGTTAACCACTCCCTGTGGCAGAAATACAAGTAAAAGCGCGCAAAGATCTATTAGTAACGCACACTGGTAAATTAACGCGGGAGTTATCTACGGATTAATTCCACGATCGATTCGAGCCAGCTACAGCATAATCGTAACCTCCACACTGCTACGAACTCATTGATACCGATCGCATGTTAGTCTGATAATTATTATGGAATATTTTTCCATAAATCCCCTTCCACACCAACCCTAGCCAGTTTCATTTATAATGATCCAGAAAGCTTCGAGTGAACACACTTTCTTTTGTGCGTCTGAGGACGTAACACACTTTCATTTGTGCGTCTCAGGACGTAACGTTGATTTTTATTTGAGCATTTGAGGACGTAAGGTGTCCGAGGACACGAGGCATACTCTGCATATTTTTCATGTAGTTGAACATGGAACATTTTCGTCAAGTTAGAAGTGTAACTTCAGTGATTTATTTGTAGTCCCAGTACTACCAGATAGGACCAGTTCATCGAATATAATTCACCAATAGACGGTCAAGGAATTTAGTACTTGATCGGTGAATTTAATAGGAAATATATCGTGAGTGTATCTGACAAAACTTTATTTAATTCAGCACGAGATGACATCTAGGAACGAGACCGGATCTTGGAACCAGCAGGACATTTGCCAGAAAATGTCGATGACGAGCTAAGCATCTTAAAGGAGGGATGGCTGCAGATGATTTCCTTGTCGCTGTTTTAAAGGATTGAGTACAAATGAATTTATTTTTTAATTAAATCAGCTATGGTATTATGGGACATATTTTTGTAGATATTTGTTTGCTAGTTTGGTAATGTAGATTCTTAGTTCTTGTTTACTGACACATTAAATATGGGACAAGCCGAGCGTGTGTAATTTGTAAATATTGTGATTTGTGTTTGGTTCAACTATACGGGTCGACGCGCAGCTCGGGCTCGCATTCCCTTGCGTAAATCGCGGTCAAGCATTGTAATTCGGAAGTCTGCCTTATAACAAAAATGGAACTGAATTAATTTTGAGATTAAAAATAGAATTTGGAGGGTAAAGATTATTTGCGAGCAGAATTTTATGATGGATCAGGATTATTTTGATAGTTGCTTTTTCAGAAGATCTGAACGGGATGGCACTTTGCACCCGAGTTTTTGTTGTGTATTTTTTTGTGTCTATGGACGCAATAGTGGTTGATCTGTTTTGAGCCAACCCAGTGTTATGTTTAAGAGAGAGTCAGTCCAAGCTTTTGGTGCGTAGTGTGATTTTATGATGTGTTCGCGAGAATATATCATTGTGATTATTCTGACTTGCTCCGCATCAGCCCAGTTCATATCCTCGCGAGGCTGAACTCGTGGTTTATTTTGTGTTTTCTTGCCATCCAAGCGGATGAGTGAGATATGTTTGCGTTCCAGGTTGAACTTGCACCGAGCTTGAAAGACTGAGAGAGATAGTTGACGCAGCGATGATTCATACAAGAGGGGCGCGCTCAAATCAGATAACGCGACTTGTCATTAGTAGCAGGCCAGGGTCCTGTACTTCAATTTAAGACGTTGTTTTAAAATTCACAAAACCTGATCGGTTATAATGTGTATTTGATTGATTAAATGGGTGTTGTCCATAGTGTAAGGTAGCTCCCGAAACTCCTGTATGTCTGGCGTTTTATATAAATGTAAACATAGTTTTCAGCCGTTAGGCTTGTATTTTGTTGCTGTTGCTTTAATTTCTTGTGTGTTTATTTTACGCGTTCAATGACCCCGTGTGGCATTAGGTGTGCGAGGCTGTGTTCCCAATTTGTGATGCGAGCGTTTTGGCCTATTTCTGGTATGATCTTTTTATTTCGTGTGCTCTGGCACCAGCTAGAATCTCAGGGAGATTCGTCATCTTTTTGTATTATTAGATCTTGCATGTGTCAGTAGTAATTATAGTATGTTAATTAAGGGTGGGTCCCATAGCCGTAGTGTGATTTAAAAGATGCAACTCCGTGAGCAACATGACTGTTTCAGTTGTAAACGGACTCGCATCAGTACTCATTTTTTACGAGCAGTACACCACGCATTATATAACTTCTTGACCAGGAAAAATGGACTTGCATCCTTATGTTGTGACGAGCGAGTTCTTACCGCTCAAATTTATGTTATGATTTATCATTTTGTGTGAAGCTGTATTCACATTGTTTTGTTGGTGGAGCGAGTCTTACCGCTCAGTAATATATTTATTTATTATGGGAGTGAAAGTCAGGGAGGATTTCTTTTATTAATTACTATTATTATGCACATAATTTTCAGTCATTAAATTTCTTTTATTCTACTTGTTATTCATTTTATTTCTAGTATAGCCTCTGTCATGGACCTTTCTATTCATTAGAGCATGTTGTTTTTAAGCGAACTTTGCTGTGTAACGCAGTCAGGACTGAACACGAGCCCGTAGATGAATCATGAGAAAACCATGCTTTATTGAAGGGTGCAATACATTCCACATAGAGATGTATTTTGACCGACAGTACCTCGAATGCTTACATTAAATAAGAATACAGCAAAAGTATGAAGATTTAATAAATCATAATTGTTTTCAGCAAATATGATATAATGAATATGTTCACACCAAAGAACAACAATTTGAAGTAAACCGTATGCGATATACATTCCACATAGCCACATGGCTGACAGTACGTCGTTGTACCAATCTCCTCCACCGCGCGCGCTCATTGTTTCCGTCCCATCTCCGTCCCTTTTCCAAAATCACCCCCACCAAAAATATACAGCAACCGAGTGGAAGGATGTAACACATTAAAAACAGGAAAGTTCCTTGGCTCGTTACCAGACGGCTGACAAACTATTGTATGTACCTCATTGCAAAAATAATTGTGATAACATTGTTCTATTGAAAACGAAGGCGAAAAGCCTAAGCTATTTTAATCAGTTTCATACGGCATAAACGCAAAAGGATGGTATGAATAGTATTCCGGGTCGTGAGAGCCTCAATGTATGTATGTTCTGTCACAATACAATGAATGCCTCAGGCAAAACTGAAAAGAGGTCGTTTCGATTCCCATCTCAGGCATCCAGGAAGTGCTTTTTCGTGGCTCCCCACTTCCACTCCAGGCATTCCTAACTTATGTCCACGGCCGTCGCCTTGCCAATCCTCACCTGAATTACAAAAACAAACACGAGGCCGAGTGCACCTCATTCCAGCCTTCAGACCATGAATAAATTCCTTGGCAGAGCCAGGAATCGAACCCAGACCTTCCGGGCCGACGGCCAAGAATGCTAGCGAAGTAAACCATGAATGCATCATTTATCAGTAAAAGCAATTTCACGTGAGAAGATCATTTTTATGAGAACAATTATGGATTTTCATTTTCTGTGACAGATACGCAAACTTTATGGAACACTATAATTTTCTGGAAATCCATTAGCCTATAATTACGAATAAAATGCGCATGACCTTTCCTGTAGAAAATTGAATTTTATGTACACTTGATGGACATAATTACGTGATAGGATTGATCGTTTATCCATTATTTTGGATTTTATTAGATAATACATGAGTAAGTTTAGTAAAATAAACTCCATATAAATGGTCCCCAATTTAAAAATGTCCTAATCAAAATCTGAATTGGCCAACGTGTTGAGCACTTTAGTGTACATTGAATGAGAATTTTTGTTTATTCCAAGCCGGTATTTCCCTCCCTCAAATGTTATTTCGAGTTCACAGTTTTCTTAGATTTCCACATAGCCTAAAATACACAATATAAATATTGATATTCATAGCAATAAAATGCAACTCTTTCTTCAGATGAGTACTGATACGGTAACGATCCCCTTCGGGGAAAACTTCCGGCACACCCACGTCTCTAAAAGCCGCAGTATTAAAAAGGACATTGAGTCATTAACACATCTTCTGCTAAGTAAATAATGCCCAAACATTGAGATACAGTGAAGTGGCCGATTCACTGTAGAAAACAAGATCATTCTATGTACAGCACATACATGACAGGAAGAGCTCGATATCCTAACTAAGAACACTCGCGCAATTGCTTTCAGCGATAAAATCCCAGTCGAAGTATTAGGCAAATTCGATTAGACCATGCATCTGGAAGCAAAAGGAGAAAATAAACTTGCACGCTCAAACCGACAAGATATGAACGCGGTGCCGGAGCATTAGACTAAACTCGATTGAACATTTTACACTTCTCCCGCAAGTAGGCAAAGTGGATGACATTTTAACGTGAATTACAGCCATCGGTCATGCATAACAGGGCATTGAATCAGTTCCCGCGATGAGGCTACCGGCGTACAAATTAAATTCCAAAATAATTGAGTCGTCAAAAACGTTATATCTATTTTTCTTTCCTTCAGAATATGGTATATGAAATAATAATTATAATAATAATAATAATAATAGTGGGCACTGTCGAAGTAAAAGTATGACAGTACTGTTGTCTAGTCTAACAATGGTTTCCATTGCCGGTGGTCACATTTAACTATGCATCTACTCCCAGCCGAATAGGTCTCAAACCAAATGAATTCCTGCTGGTGGTAATATCTCTATTTTCACTTTTGATGGACCCTAAACTTTTCTTCCCCTGCAGTGTCCCTATTTTAATTGATTTAACATGGAAGTTAAATCTCTGTTACGGGACAACAATGAGTTCTGGTCCTTCGAAGGATGTGCTATAGCCTTGTACAATACCACATGTTGCCATGTACGTTACATATATCATACAAATACACGACCCAGACAAATAAAATGCCCCAACCCCAAAAAAGAAGCAACTACAACTCTATCAGTGCGAGGCAGGATTTCTCAACCTGGTGTTCTTTAAATTAACTTTGGTGCTGTCGTCATACGAGCCAGAAATTGTTCGCGCCACAAGCGTCCCTGAGATCCCTTCTTCATTTCAAATTCTGTTGCATGAATCGGAAAAATAACTCAGTGTTTTCATTACAAGTTTTGACAGCAGAAATTGTTTTATTTTTAGAAATAGGATCTTTAATCTGCAGTCAAAATAACTGGACATCCCTGTTTTATAAGTAACAAGAAAGATGCTGATTCGACTCGACCGTTCTCACGAAAATGTATCTTATCTACATGAATCATGTAAGCAGTTGTAGCATGCCTGGTGAGTGGTGAATCCCTAGGTATGTCAGCACTTCTTAGGGAGGGAGAGATAGGAAGAGGAAAGAGAGGAACATGATTGTTGATTATTATTATTATTTTGGATTTAATGGTGCTCGGGTAGTTAGTATGGCATGCGGGTGGTGCTCACAGTCCCAAAATGGTTAAGAACACCTGGTGAGAGGTATTGTCCCATGAGCTAGTGAAGTGAAGTCAATGTGACAGTGCTTCGTCGAGTGTAAGGGACCATACCACTGATAAGCTTCAAGGAGGAGTAATCGATGGCGCCAGATGCGTCATGCTGCGAGCAGGGATACGTGACTTAAGACTTATCTTCCTGGTCACACGGAGTAGAACGAATAATAATTCACGGAGAAGGGGTGTACACTGTCTGTTAGGTAGTCAGCCCGAAGGCTGGTTGGATCCTCAAAAAGTACCGCCGTTACGTTATGTGAGTAGATTACCACAAAAACCCAAGGCAGCACTATTTTGAGGCGTTCTAGGCAAGAAGAGGAGTGAGGTAGTTTGCCATTGCTTTCCTCACTGAGTCAGAACAGTAGTCCTAACCCAATGAGTTGAACCTTTCACAGCATCCACAGGCACTGACTGTGCCCTGAATGGCATTACTAAGCACCACCCACACCTCAGTAGCTTCTATATAATCACAGCCATGAGTGAGACTGAGACATCGGTGAAAAGCCACCTTTTACTCTAGCCTGTGCCAACTGACAAATGCAAAAGTACTGTATTCATCAAGAGATGGCGAACAGGCACTAACGTCTCAATAATCGCACCGGAGCATTTCCTAGCTTCGGAAGAGAACAAATTTGTTATGAATTCATTTTAGAAACTCGGGATATCGTTCTCATTAGCCCCGTGTATTTATGTGTTGAGGTTATCTGATAACCTGTATTAATGGGATGACTGTTGGCTGGGCAGAAAGTGCTTTTATCCCCTCCCCCTCCAAGTTAGCGCACATTTTATTAAGAGCTGTTTTCTTCCAACCCGCGGCGTAGCCGCACTCGTTAAATCGTGCACAACGGCGACGAGAGCAGATCCATCAAGTCCGGAGATCAGAGGTTCGAATCCCAGCGCTGACAGCGGCCATCCTAAGTACGTTTTTCCCTGGATTCTCCCCACTCCCTCCAGGAAAATTCCGGGATAGTGCCTTACTTTAATTCCTGAGGCACCGACCTCAACACTGTCCCTAATATAGTTACACACTCTACTACAGTCATCACTTAAATATAGGTCATCAGAAAAGTTCAACAACACCCAACTACACGGAACTGATGACCAAGATGTTCCAATCCCCTTAAATAAATTAACAACCACTTAATAGGAAGGAGCTGAGGTGCAAATTCTTTGCAGGAAAATAATGAGATACGACACAACTGACCTAGCGTGCTTGTTAGGTAATTAAGCTATTATTTTATTTGCCATTAATTAAAAGAATCTATTGTGTTCTAACATCACTAATATCTTAGAGGGTGTGATGGTTTAGTGGTAAAGCTGCTTGCCTCTAACCTTGGAGAACTGTGTCGCGTAGCCAGCCGTGACACTTGATTTAATTTTGGATGTTATGAGTTTTCGAAAGAGTAGTTGAGTAAGGGCTCTGCCTTGGCAAGAGCCTACCACCAAGAGACGTTGAAAGAATTAGAAGTCGAAGAGTAAAGATGATAGGTTTTATTTCCACAAGTAGATATTTCAAGTTAAGCCTTCAAAGATGGTACAGTTGCGTGTAGTAGCGATGTTAGTTCACAAAAGACAATGAGTATAATATTCTAGTATCTTATATACCACTCTTATTGATTACAGTAAGTCCACAGGGCACTCCCTGACCTCGATTACTTGGAAATTACTTATTAATATTAACCAGTGACAATTATCTCTCTGGTCATTAGGTTAGTTAAACATGGACCGGAGATGACTACCACTTTGGAAAGTTTCTGTTTATGAAGCGGCATATTATTAGCCAAGCTTCCTGTCCTAAGTACATATGTTTGCCTCGAGTGATATGACTATCAGCCTTGCTTCATACTAGCAATAACTGGCACTGAAGAGTCATTTCACTACTTAGACCGGTAATAATAATAATAATTGGTCATTACTAATTACTCTAAATGAGGACGGGTGCAATTATGCCACACCTCCCCTCTTCAAGACAAAAATTACAGATTATGAATATCTTAATTTTTGTATATCGACCAAAATTCTCTCTTCTTAAGTCTGTTGGATCTCCTTAAAGGATGATCCGTAGGTTCATCTACATTAGATTCTTGCAACTCTGATAACTCTGGAGCTGAAGGCAAAGAACGTATTGAGTCAGATCGTGTTGGTCGATTTACAATCACATCAGTTAGTTTTGGTATAGCCATTAAACTTTGCCTCTCTGGGACTTTCGAAATATCATCTTTTGAAATATTAAATTTGTTTACATTATGAACAGTGATTTTAGTGCAAAATTGATGAGAATCGTTCCACCATTTCTTAGGGGAACATTGATTAATTAACCAAAAACTACATTTTCTACAGTTTGAACAACAGCAGCATCCACAAAACCATATACCTATAAATAAGAGAAGTGATAATACATATGTATACCATGCAGTACCAATTCTTTTCCATGGATAGGATCTCTGTTCCTCTCTAAGTTTTTGTTCATCAATAAATTTATTTACCTCATCTATTTTAAAGCTTGCTGTTCTTAAATCATCTACTGATGACATTATATTGGATAAAGGTAGGTCTAATGGGACATCCTTTATTATTTCTTGGTCTGGAAGGGATAGACAACAATCAATGTTTACGTCAATGAATGGGAATATGTCATCCTTGGTTAAATTCATTTCATGATGTGAAAATGGAAATAAAGTAGTTTTACTACCTAATCCTTTGCAATCCTTTCTTAAGGTAAGTATGCCTCTTCCATGTAGTCTATCTGAATGTTTTCCACCATTTTGACAGACAGTTGTGAATAATTCCATTTTAGGTGCTACATATAGCCATGAGTTACTTCTATAAAGAGGTAACCATATAATTTCCTTTAAAGGTAAGTAATTAAATACACAAGTATCTGGAATTTGCAAGGTATTAGGGTGCAGTAATGTAGATACACAATCCGTATTAGGAATATATGTGACTATTGGCGTAATTTCTGCACACACATAGTTTAAATTGTTAGGTTGAAGACATTTATCAAGTTCATATTGAGTAATATGTCCATATTTTTCATTCAACATATCCACAAAGATATATTCTTTTTTAACATTTAACACTTTAGTTGTTGAGTTTGATTTCATTAATACAGGGAAAGGTATTACCTTATGTAACACAAATTTTGTTTCTAATACCAAAGGTATTTTCACTGCATACACTAGATATTGCCCTTGGGTGTAAATAGTTGGTTGAATTAATGATAGGAGTTCGGAAGAAGTGAAGGGAGGGAACATTGTCGACTCTGGCATCGCTTGTTGATTCAGAACTTCTCTTATCTTTTGAATTGTAATTATCTGTGGTTGGAGAACACCATCCTGAGCATGTAAGTATACATCTATTAATAAGTCAAATGTGTGTTGACATTCCTCTGTTCCGCGTTCAATTTGTTTAATTAATTCGTTTAATACGAGACTAGTATCAAGTTCCTTTTTTAATTCTCTATTCTGTGTTGTCATGTTACTGTTTAAAATTTTCAAAGCTTCTTTTAACTTCCTTTCATTAAATGACACGTCTCTTAAGGTTGTGTTCATTGTAACAATAGTCGATTTTAATACTAGTAATTGCTCTGATGCAATTCTCAAAAATTCTAAATGATCCTTTTCCATTGTTTCTATGTGTTCGTAATTTGCAATTACTTCATCTTCTGTGGCTGTTCCAAATAAGAATTTTAATATTTTGCCACCGAAACCGAATAAATCTCGTTTCTTTCTGGAGTTAGAATCTTTTCCCATTAAATCTATTAGAATATCCTTAAGTTTGTCAATTACACGTCTTTTAGATTGGAAATAAGGAGTACTGGGTTTGCAATCAGTATAAGCAAACCAAGTCTCATTGCTCAGTCTAGTACATATCTCATTAAGTGATGTTATTTGATCTTTAGTTCTTTTCCATAAATTTCTTACAGGTTTTAAATCTACATAATTTACAAAACTTCATTCCGTCGGGTAAAAATATATACTGCCTATATTATCAAAATACACTCCTGTTTGACTTTTAATTTCAGTTATGTATGATCCCTTACTGAGATCCATGCTTTCTGGATCTAGTCCTGTACGTTGACTTATTTTCATAGCGTAGGCTCCCATCTTGAGAGTTTCTGCTGTACACCACCAAGTAATAATCAGTCCTGCCGTCCACCACCAAGTAATTATTAGTCCTGCTGTCCACCACCAAGTCATTATCAGAAGCTTAAGCACGTTCCTGCACACCATCATGTTTAGATCAAGTCTGTAACATATGGTTTCGTTCTATTAATATGTGTCTTAATTTGCTTTTTTCCTACCGTACCTACTTTAATTAGGGTAACATTTGTTCCCTTTATCTCTTTTACTTCATATGGTCCTACCCATAGAGGATCTAGCTTTCGTCTCTGCTCTTTAGTTACCAACACTAAATCTCCAAGTTTGTAATAGTTTTCTTTCCTATTTTCATTTACTTTATTACACTGTTTAACTTTAGCTATTTGTAATCTTTCCTTTGCCTGCTGCCATGCTGTCTGGAACTTTTGCTTTATATCATGAATTAAATTCTCGTGATTATACAAGGGTTGAGGAATCTTTTGCAATTGTCCTGGTATGTTGGCTTTTCTACCAAATAATAATTCATAGGGTGTGAATTTTGTAACACTGTGTGGTGATGTGTTGTACGCAAAACAAGCAAATGGAATCCATTGATCCCAATCATTCTGTAATTTGTTTCCAAAGCAACGCAAGTACTCTACTAGTACTTTGTGTGATCTTTCCAAACTACCATTTGTTTCCGGGTGATAAACACTAGTATTAAGTTTCTTAATCTTTAATAGTTTACAACATAGTACAACATAGTCTCTTAAGGTTGTGTTCATTGTAACAATAGTCGATTTTAATACTAGTAATTGCTCTGATGCAATTCTCAAAAATTCTAAATGATCCTTTTCCATTGTTTCTATGTGTTCGTAATTTGCAATTACTTCATCTTCTGTGGCTGTTCCAAATAAGAATTTTAATATTTTGCCACCGAAACCGAATAAATCTCGTTTCTTTCTGGAGTTAGAATCTTTTCCCATTAAATCTATTAGAATATCCTTAAGTTTGTCAATTACACGTCTTTTAGATTGGAAATAAGGAGTACTGGGTTTGCAATCAGTATAAGCAAACCAAGTCTCATTGCTCAGTCTAGTACATATCTCATTAAGTGATGTTATTTGATCTTTAGTTCTTTTCCATAAATTTCTTACAGGTTTTAAATCTACATAATTTACAAAACTTCATTCCGTCGGGTAAAAATATATACTGCCTATATTATCAAAATACACTCCTGTTTGACTTTTAATTTCAGTTATGTATGATCCCTTACTGAGATCCATGCTTTCTGGATCTAGTCCTGTACGTTGACTTATTTTCATAGCGTAGGCTCCCATCTTGAGAGTTTCTGCTGTACACCACCAAGTAATAATCAGTCCTGCCGTCCACCACCAAGTAATTATTAGTCCTGCTGTCCACCACCAAGTCATTATCAGAAGCTTAAGCACGTTCCTGCACACCATCATGTTTAGATCAAGTCTGTAACATATGGTTTCGTTCTATTAATATGTGTCTTAATTTGCTTTTTTCCTACCGTACCTACTTTAATTAGGGTAACATTTGTTCCCTTTATCTCTTTTACTTCATATGGTCCTACCCATAGAGGATCTAGCTTTCGTCTCTGCTCTTTAGTTACCAACACTAAATCTCCAAGTTTGTAATAGTTTTCTTTCCTATTTTCATTTACTTTATTACACTGTTTAACTTTAGCTATTTGTAATCTTTCCTTTGCCTGCTGCCATGCTGTCTGGAACTTTTGCTTTATATCATGAATTAAATTCTCGTGATTATACAAGGGTTGAGGAATCTTTTGCAATTGTCCTGGTATGTTGGCTTTTCTACCAAATAATAATTCATAGGGTGTGAATTTTGTAACACTGTGTGGTGATGTGTTGTACGCAAAACAAGCAAATGGAATCCATTGATCCCAATCATTCTGTAATTTGTTTCCAAAGCAACGCAAGTACTCTACTAGTACTTTGTGTGATCTTTCCAAACTACCATTTGTTTCCGGGTGATAAACACTAGTATTAAGTTTCTTAATCTTTAATAGTTTACAACATAGTACAAACATTTCACTCATGAATTGTGTTCCTTGGTCTGTCAAGATTTGACCTGGAATACCGTATTTCAATACTACCTCGAATATGAAATTTCGGGCTACTGTTTCTGCTGTCATATTCTCAATTGGAATAGCAATAATGTACTTACTCAAATTATCTTGACATGTTAAAAGGTATTTATTTTCTCTTTCTGTCATAGAGAATGGGCCTACTATATCTAAATAAATCTTGTCCCATGACTGATCTTGTGTGTCTGTTACTTGCAATTCTGCTTTCACTTTAGGAAGCGTTTGCTTATTCAACTGACAAACTGGGCATCTTTTAATATAAGCTTCTATGTCTCGAAACATATTCTTCCAAGAGACATATAATTTCAAGCGCTCATACGTTTTCTGTACGCCTTGATGACCTCCTATTGGACATTCATGCATCTCCTTTAGCAATTTTAATTTTCTGTCCTCCGGGATTTCCTGTCTAGTGTCTTGAATATTATTTACCACTGGGTACCTACTCAATGTGTCTGCATTAACATTCTTTACTCCTGCTTTATATACAATTTTATATTGATATTCTTCTAACAAAAGTCTCCATCTCATTAAACGTGAACTCGGGTCTTTTACATTAAATACCCATGTCAAAGGTTTATGATCTGTGACTATAGTGAACGTTCTTCCAAGCAAATATGGACGAAAATGTTTGCATGCCCACATAATGGCCAAAAGTTCTTTTTCTATCGTTGCATAGTTAATTTCAGCTTTATTTAAGGTTCTACTTGCAAATGCTATTGGTCTATCACTGCCTATCTCGCCTTGACTTAATATGCTTCCAATCGCATAATTACTAGCGTCTGTAGTTAACACAAACGGCTGTGTAAAATCTGGAAATTTTAAAACTGGAGGGGTTGTGATCTGTTCCTTTAATTTATTAAAGCTCTCTCTCTGTTCAATCTCCCATTTCCAAATTTCATTTTTCTTTAGCAAATCGTTTAGTGGTTTTGAAATTTTACTAAATTGTGGTATAAATTTCCTATAATATCCTATAAGTCCAATGAATGATTTGATATCCTTTGGTGTCTTAGGAGTCGGAAATGCTATAATAGCTTCAATTTTCATAGGGTCTGGAGAGACTCCATCAGAAGTTACAATGTGACCAAGATATTGTAACTCTGTCTTTAAGAATTCACATTTATCTGGTTCTAATTGAATATCATGTTCTCTAAGTTTTTGCAAAACTTGTCTAAGCCTCGTATGGTGTTCATTAAGTGTTTCTGCAAAGATAATTATATCATCGAGATATACCAAACAGCGTAATCCTACTAATTCGCTCAGTATTGTATTCATCAATCTTTGAAAAGTAGCTGGTGCTGATTTCAAACCAAATGCCATTCTTTTGAATTCGAAATGTCCTTTCTGAGTGCTAAAAGCTGTCTTACATTGATCTTCTTGTGCTATTGGAATTTGCCAATATCCACTCGCACAATCTAAAGCAGAAAAATATCTTGACCTTCCTAATTTGTCAAGTATATCCTGAATATTTGGTAGTGGATAACTGTCTCCTACTGTGAGATCGTTTAGTTTTCTAAAATCTATACAGATTCTCCATTTCTTAATTCCTGACGCGTCTAGTTTCTTTGGGACTACCAAAATTGGAAAGTTCCACGCGGATTTACTAGGTTTAATTATTTCTTGTTTTAACATTTCATCTACTTGTTGATTTACTTCATTTTGATGTTGTTCCGGGATTCTATAATTTTTAAGTGTTATTTCCCTACCTGGAATTACTGAAGGTGTTGGAATCACATGCTTTACGGATTTTGTTTCTGTTAATCTATCTCCTGGTAAACGAAAAATGTCATTGTATTCTAGACAAATATCTTTTATTTCGTCTGCACCTTCCTTTATGTGTGACAGGCGCATTTTACTGAGTAATAATTCTTTTCGATTTTCTACATTGATTACTGTTTTATTCTCTTTTAAGCTTATAGTAGTTAACTCGGGTGTTTGTTCTATAAGAGTTTCATCTTCATTGCAATTAATTATCAAACAACAATATTTACCGTTTTCGCATTGAACTATGCTCTCTGCACATATTACTTTATCTCCTAATGTTTGTTTCGCACAATGTCGTGTTCCTTGTCCCTCTGTCGGGAATTGAACTACGGTCTCACTAAATGGCGGTAATTTTAAGAATTTCTTCCTCCAAGGAATTCTAATTTCGCATTCATGGTCCTCTAGCCAGTCTTGTCCAAGCAGCATGTCAACATTATAAGGCAATTTATCAATCACATAGAATGGTAATTCTTGTGCGTTCTTAACGTTATTTACTGAAAGATGTACCAGTCCTCTTACTGGAAATATTTCATTAGTTACACTTCTAAAAGATACATCTACATGTCTTACTTTAATGTTTCTTAGACTGCTCTCTCGAACCAAAGATATTTGTGATCCAGTGTCAATCAGCGCTTCACCATACCCTCCTGGTAAGTGATCATTTAATATATATACTAGGTACGGATTTTCATCTACAGCTCTCCCGCTGTTTTCTAACTTCTTACTATCATTATTCTCATTATTCACTTCATAAATATCATTATTCTCAACATTCACTTCACTTTGTTCGCTAGCTAGCTTTATCATATTGCAACCATTAATATTTGCCTCTTGAGTTGGACTGAACCTAGGTCGCTCAGGCAGCCCTACTGCCGGTTTCCCTGATTGTTCCTACAATCTTTGGTTACATGTCCACTCTTTTTACACGTACTACAAAAAGGTTTGCCCCTGCATTCCCTTAACACATGTCCAGGTTTCTGACAACGGAAGCAAATAACCGCTGTAGTTGCATTAACTCCTGGTTCTCTTTTCACTTGTGCAAAAGAGGTACTAATGCCACCTCCACTTCGTACATTTTGCTGTGGGCGGCTTGCTCTACCTGCCCCATAGGAACTACTTCTGTTTTGGTGTGGACTGTTATATGTTCTTTCTCTAGGTCTCCTAGCACTCTCCTCCTCAACTGCTATCTCAATTAATTGTTTAAACGGCTTCTCTTCACCTTTAACTTTAGTCAGTGTTTTAATTGATTCGTCATATAATCCCTCTATAAAACAACTTTTACTTAGAAGAGAAATGGTTCTGTTACCTCCCTCTTGCATTTCTAAAGTCCAATTTAACATTTGTCTATCCAAAGCTTTATTTAGTTCAGTTGTCGCTTTTTCTACTCTGTTACCCCACTGAGTTACACTTTCATTATTATACTGTTTGCTCGTGAACAATTTATTCGCATAAAAATCGAGAGTTCTTTGAACTGCATAATTAATCTCTAATTTGTCTTTAATCGTTTCCCATGTCTGAAATTCTTCAGGTATAGTGCGAAAGGATAAAACTGTTTTTGCATCACCCGTTATGTGTGCTAGTACAAATTTCAAAAATGTTGGATAGTCAATCGGATTTAAAATACTAAAAGCATTTTCTACATTATCTACGAATTCTTGCAAGTCGTTAGGATTACCACTGAAAGTTGACTTTAATAATTTAACTGCCGTGTCTACTTTAACAACTCTGTATTGAGCTGGTTCCTCTATTTCAGGATCTCCAAGTGCTCTCGCTTCGTTTAGAGACATATTTGTTGCTACTACAAATTTAAATACAATGCCAGATACAACAATGCAGAAGACTTACTTGGGAAGAAGATAAGGGAGAAGATCACTCCTCGGAGCTGCCCCCGTAGTCGAACACCACCGCGAAGAAGGATAGCTGCAGGCTTGCTGGGTTGCGCACGTTCCCTCGAGAACCCCAACTGATGATCGCTCGGAAGTTGACACCTTCTCGACGCCAGAAGACGGACGGGCTGCGTCGGCCTTCGGTTAGAGGAAGAAAAAGACGTTCCCAGTCCCTGGTGGAGAGACCAGTGAAGTACTAGCGACCAGGCACCTCGATGTAGATCGCTGAAAGAATTTTGAAGTTTGAAAGAAATAGATGTTTTGGCTATTTAAGAATAGTTTCTTTTAGCCAGAAGATATCTCTTGAAGTATATCCACCCGCTGCCACCAAAATCTTATGTCGCGTAGCCAGCCGTGACACTTGATTTAATTTTGGATGTTATGAGTTTTCGAAAGAGTAGTTGAGTAAGGGCTCTGCCTTGGCAAGAGCCTACCACCAAGAGACGTTGAAAGAATTAGAAGTCGAAGAGTAAAGATGATAGGTTTTATTTCCACAAGTAGATATTTCAAGTTAAGCCTTCAAAGATGGTACAGTTGCGTGTAGTAGCGATGTTAGTTCACAAAAGACAATGAGTATAATATTCTAGTATCTTATATACCACTCTTATTGATTACAGTAAGTCCACAGGGCACTCCCTGACCTCGATTACTTGGAAATTACTTATTAATATTAACCAGTGACAATTATCTCTCTGGTCATTAGGTTAGTTAAACATGGACCGGAGATGACTACCACTTTGGAAAGTTTCTGTTTATGAAGCGGCATATTATTAGCCAAGCTTCCTGTCCTAAGTACATATGTTTGCCTCGAGTGATATGACTATCAGCCTTGCTTCATACTAGCAATAACTGGCACTGAAGAGTCATTTCACTACTTAGACCGGTAATAATAATAATAATTGGTCATTACTAATTACTCTAAATGAGGACGGGTGCAATTATGCCACAACTGGGTAGATTCCCGCTTAATGCATGAGAGATTTTCGAAGTGAAATATCAAGTCCTGTGGATTGGATTGCACGTACAAATTGGTGTCCCGTGGCTCATGATCGCGAGATTAACGCTCACTTGGAACTACAAGCCATACCATTGCTGATATGCAACTTTGAGCGCTTTCGTTAACAACAAATCCGCCTATGATGACGTAATTAATATAACTGCTATTAGCCCTCTGAGTGAAGTCGACGCGCCAATATTGAGTGGAGAGGAATAGTGTGAGGGAGTTAACTTGCAGAAACACGAACTGTTGGCTATGTGCTGGACTGGAACAGCTGACCAAAGTGAAGTTCGGGTCATGAACATTAGGCAACACTTCTGTCAAGCATACAACACACACATTCTGTAGAAAGGAACGGTAAATGTAATGAAACCGCCCCATGTGCCTAAACCACCCACCAGCCTTTACTGTTATGCGTGCTCGGTGCGACACATTTCTGGCAGGGGATAGTCATGTTAATTTGTTTAAATGCACTTTATAAACAAATACATACTGTATATATCAGTTGACTTTTCAAGATATGCGAGATTTTTCCTGTACTATTGAGACGATTTCGAAGATCTAGGTAAAAAAAAGCACCTTCTAACTCCCTCTGGAGTGTCAAGACAAAGCTTAACCACTACCAGAGGGAAGATGACGTGGGAAAAGGAAAAAGGCTTAGGGCTGAAAACAAGATTAGGCAACAGGGGAGCAAATCCAATAAAATATTTGTATTACAAACTAGCAAATGGAACTTGGGGATAGTTAAACATTGTTTGTTACAGGGTAGAAAGAGAATTGCTCAAGATTAATATTTTCAAGGCGGAAAGAACAAACTAGCCTGTATAAAGGAATATTAACTTTAATTTACAAATAGGATTTGTTGAGCTAAAAATAAGTTAACACTAGCAAGAAAATGCTGAAAGCATGGTTAATAAAGCTAACAAGAAGATCACAGTCTTGCTTGCGCAAAAAGCAACCAAAGGTGTGCATAAACAAGTTGCTAATATAACTTTATGAAAAAATGCAAAGAAAGGTTGTTGATTAACAATCCAGCAGGCAGTCACCAAGTGCACTATCCCTTCAAGACAAGAAATAGAGTACTGTATACTAAGTGTTTGCAGTAACTGCACATTCACAACTCATGTCTTAGCCTATTTTCATTTTATGAAAAAATAGGCTTATGAGATCACCTCTTGTCCATGCGTGTGTATGTGTGCGTATGTGTGTTGGTTGGTTCTTAAGTTTAGGGGCTGCGACAACGCGGTCATGTAGCCCCGTGTACTTTGGGTGTGTGTAGAATCTGTCTGATAACCGGTGATAATTGTGATGACTGTAATAGTGTGTGTTATCTGTATTTTAATTTTAAGTACTGCAACTTAGAATTTTTCAAATAGTTCCTACTTTTGCCGCCAAGCGCCACCGTCAACGACTACTAGGCGAAGTTCAGAACTTAGCTACTAGACGCCACCGCAGTCGGCTCTTGGCAACGAACGTAGAAACCTAAAAGCGTTGATTACATTCTTAACCTCTCCAATTTAGCTTCACACAGGTGCAATTAGTGGAAGGTTCTTTAACATGCCATAAATCTATGACATGGGACCGCCGGCTTTACTTCCCCTCCGACTGAGGGATTTTTAACGCGCGTATGTGTGTCTGTGTGATGTGTGTGTGTGTATCCCCATACCCCGCCCCTAATAACTTATAAACGGCTAGAGCGATTTCAATTAAACTCGGTAAGGTCATAGCACCATCTCTGCCGACCCCGACCGTGTCCTTCAATTTTCTTTACGTCTCACCAATCCAACATGGCGGCTGTGCGAAATATTTCACCAGCATTCAATATCTCCGAAACTATTACCGATATCACCCTGAAATTTCATGCGGTGTTAAAGGGAACTACTAGAAGTTCACCTATGTGACTTTCGAAAACCTGGTAACTACAAAACCAACATGGCGGCCAAGCGAAGTTGCGACTTTTAAATAGACGTTTCTCGCGATTTAACCAACCAAACGCAATCAAACATGGTACAGTATATGTTTATACACATTGTAATGCACCGACATCTAACTTCGTTCAATTGTTTACATAATCTCTAGATGGCGGCTGTGCGAAATATTTCACCGACATTCTATATCTCCGAAACTATTACTGATATCACCCTGAAATTTTGTACGGAGATAAAAGGCACTACTGGAAGTTCACTTATCAGAATTTTCAAAAACCTGTTAACTACAAAACGAACATGGCGGCCAAGCGAAGTTGAAAGTTTTAAATAATTTTTTCTCGCGATTTAATGATCCAAACGCAATGAAACTTGGTACATCAAATGTTTATACAGATTGTAATGCACTGGTAACTAATTTAGGTCAATTGTTTACATAACCTCAAGATGGCGGCTGTGCGAATTTTGAAATTAAGTTTTTATTTCTTGTGTCGTAACCATGTGAACTAAGTAAAAGTTTGAATAATGAACCTACGCAATAATTTTCGTTTAATGGTACATAAATCTATGGCCTATGCATATAAAAATCCAACATGGCAACCATTCGAAATATTTAGACGGTTCTCAATATCTACTATTCTATTAAAGCATTCAAACTGATTTTTTTAATGTTCATAGTGGCTAAGAACATAAGCTCACCCATTGGACTTGCAATAACCTGGTGATCACAAATCCAACATGGCGGCGACGAGAAGTATCAATATTCAAATGGACGATTCTCGCAATTTAACCATCCGAGTGCAGTGAAACTTGGTACAGTAAATTCTTACAGAAATGTTAATCCACTGGCTTCAAATATAATTCAATTGTTTCCATAACCACAAGACGGCAGCTGTGCGAAATTTAAAAATCTCGTTTTTACATCTTGTGTCCTAATCATGCGATTGAAGTTTGAATACTACACATGCACAATCATCTTCATGTAATAGTACATAACTCTATGACCTAGATAACATAAAATTCCAACATGGCAACCATCCGAAATATTAGACGGTTCTCAATATCTACGAATCTATCATAGCAATCAAATTGAAATTTTGTATGTTGATAGAGGCAATTAACATAAGTAGGATATATGAAAATGGCTTTAGTTCTTCACGGAACTACTTGTTGTGTTAAAGATGCCTCTTAAGTTGGGCATAATAGAAGGCTGGAATAGCCAAGATTAAGAACGTCATAAGAATAGTACAAATAAATTTGTGCAATATGCCTAACAATGATTAGAAAGAGCATAAAATATTTTGAAATTGATTGCTCTAAAAAATTGGTCACAGCAGACCTACACAAAAAATACCATGTAAAAACTCTATTAATGGGGCAAGAGAAATGAACTATCTTCCTAAGCTTCTCTTGTTGGTATAACAACTGTAGGCTGATACAATACGATCCCAAATACAACAAAAGGGAAAAGGGAGTCCCAAGCAATTTTACGCTTGGCATAAAAGGTGGTTTAAACACTTCTAAGTTTAATTTAAAAGGTGGCAACATATACCACTTGATTATTAACGCAGAAATTAGTTAATGATAAATTACAAAGAGGCGGAGGTCACCTCGGTGAAACCTCAAATTTACAAGAAGAAAGAAACAAGATGTTCAGTAAAGAACATATAGCCTACTTTCTCCTAAATGCAATGGGTATTGTTATAACTCTTTGTCCTTTTCAAGGAGTATGATTGAATGGTGGTTGTAGTAGCTTGTTGAAATACAACGTGCTATAGGGATATTAAACATGAATATGAGGTGCCCTTTGCTAGTGCTACCTCTGTACCAAATTTCGTTCAATTCGGTTTCACCGTGTTTGAATTGATAGGGGGAATCGATTTCCACACATACTTGGCCACCATCTGCAAACTATTGGGCTGATGTTCTTGCAGTTTGGTCTGAATATGTTTCCCACATAAAGATATGGTGTTGCAAAATTTGGTAGAGACTAGATTATTAGGTTGGTCGTAATTACATTTTAGCTTTTAACATTTGGGTGACCGCGATTACGTTTCCGTCAAGATAGCGGTGATATAAAACATGACACTGAGGTGCCCTTTACTAGTGCTACCTCTGTACCAAATTTCGTTCCATTCGGTTTCACTGTGTTCGAATTGATAAGGGGAATCGATTTTCACACAAAGATGGCCGCCATCCGCAAAATATTAGGCTGATGACCCATTAGTTTGGTCAAAGGATGCTCCCTCCATAAAGGTATGTTGTTGCTAAATTTGCTAGAGATCGGATGATTAGGCTAATCGTAATTTGATTTAAGCTTTGAACATTTGTGTGGCCGCCATTACGTTTCTGTCAATATGGCGGCGATATAAATCATGACACTGAGATGCCCTTTGCTAGTGCTATCTCTGTACCAAATTTCGTTCCATTCGGTTTCACCGTGTTTGAATTAATAGGGAGAATCGATTTTGACACAAAGATGGCCGCCATCCGCAAACTATTAGGCGAATGACCTATTAGATTGGTCAAAGGATGCTCCCTCCATAAAGGTATGCAGTTGCAAAATTTGGTAGAGATCGGATGATTAGGTAAATTGTAATTTGATTTAAGCTTTGAACATTCGTGTGGCCGCCATTACGTTTCAGTCAAGATGGTGCCGATATAAAACATGACACTGAGGTGCCCTTTGCTAGTGCTACCTCTGTACCAAATTTCGTTCCATTCGGTTCCACCGTGTTCGAATTAATAGGGGGAATCAATTTTGACATAAAGATGGCCGCCACCCGCAAACTGTTAGGCTAATAACCTATTAGATTGGTCAAAGGATGCTCCCTCCATAAAGGTATGTAGTTGCAAAATTTGGTAGAGATCGGATGATTAGGTTAATCGTAATTTGATTTAAGCTTTGAACATTCGTGTGGCCGCCATTACGTTTCTGTCATGATGGCGGCGATATAAAACATGACACTGAGGTGCCCTTTGCTAGTGCTACCTTTGTACCAAATTTCGATCAATTCGCATTCACCGTGTTCGAATTGATAGGGGGGGACAGACATTCAGAGTACACACACTCACACACACACAGACACACACACACACAGACACACACACAGACTCACACACACACATACACACACACAGACAGACACACTTTTTTCGCCCTGTGTTGATCTCATAAGTCTACTTTCATTTTTTGCAAAAATCGAAAGTAGGCTAAACAAGTAGTTCCGTGAAGAACTATACAGCCTATTTTCATATATCCTACTTATGTTAACTGCCACAATCAACATACAAAATTTCAGTTTAATTGCTGTAACAGATTCGTAGAAATTGAGAACCGTCTAAATATTTCAGATGGTCGCCAGGTTGGATTTTTATTTTTGTACTATTACATTAAGATTATTGTGTACGTGTGGTATTCAAACTTCAATCGCATGATTAGACAACAAGAAGTAAAAACGAGATTTTAAAATTACGCACAGCAGCCATCTTGTGATAATGCAAACCATTGAAATAAATTAGATGCCAGTGGATCAACATTTGTATAAGCATTTAACGTGCAACGTTTCACGGCACTCGGATAGTTAATTCGCGAGAAACGTCCATTTAAATATTTATACTTCGCGTCGCCGCCATGTTGGATTTGTGCTCACCAGGTTCCTGAAAGTCCTATAGGTGAACATATGTTCTTAGTCTCTATGAACATAAAAAATTAAGTTTGGTTGCTGTAAAAGATTCATAGATATTGAGAACCGTCTAAATATTTCGGGAGCTCACCATTTAGGAGTGTTATGTGTATAGGCCATAGAGTTATGTACCATTCAAGGACAATTATTGCCTCGGTTCATTATTCAAACTTTCACTTCGATCGCATGATTACGACACAAGAAATTAAAATTTAATTTTAAAATTTCGCACAGCCGCCATCTTGACGTTATGTAAGCAATTGAATTAAATTAGATGGCAGTGCATTACAATCTGTAAAATCAATTACTGTACCACATATCACTGCGCTCAGAGAGTTAAATCACGAGAAAAGTCTATTAAAATATTTTAAATTCGCTTGGTCGCCATGTTCGTTTCGTACTTTACAGGTTTATGAAATATACATAGGTATACCTGTATCAGTACCCTTTATCACCGTACAAAATTGCAGGGTGATATCTGTAATAGTTTCGGAGATATAGAATGTCAGTGAAATATTTCGCACAGCCGCCATTTTGAGGTTATGTAAACAATTGAACTAAATTAGACTCCAGTGCATTACAATGTGTATAAACATTTTCTGTACCAAGTTTCATTACATTTAGATAGTTAAATCGCGAGAAAAGTCTATTTAAATGTCTCAACTTCGCTTGGCCGCCATGTTGGTTTTTTAGTCACCAGGTTTTTGAAAGTCTCATAGGTGAACTTCTAGTAGTGCCCTTTATCACCGTACACAATTTCAGGGCGATATCGGTAATAGTTTCGGAGATATTGAATGCTAGTGAAATATTTCGCACAGCCGCCATGTTGGATTGGAGAGACGTAACAAAATTTGAAGGGCACGGTCGAGGTCGCCGGGAATAGTGCTATGAACTTCCCGAGTTTCATTGAAATCGCTCCAGCCGTTTTGATTTTATTAGGGGGGGACACACACACGAATCACACACACACACACACACACGCACACACACACGGACAAAAGGTGATCTCATAAGCCTATTTTTTCAAAATTGAAAATAGGCTAAAAATATATACAAAGGTTATTTACTTAAGTTTAAATGTTAGTAAATGGAAAATGGGAAAGGAAGAATGGGGTTCGTTTTGAGTATTTCTGTTCGCGAGGTACCCAACACATATGGTTTGCACTGGAAACCAATATCTTGAAGCACACGGAAAGTCACTATTGAATTTTATTGTTTGTACTGATTTGGAAATTAGCAGTATTTCAATCTTATTGAGTTTTTGAGGTGTTTGCCAGTGTGACTTTGCACAATACAGAATCCATTGCATGATTGGAAATGTCACGAGTTGCAAGTAGCGTTGAACGGGGCAAGTAGAAAAATCCTCGATGAAACTAAGAATAGCTAGGTACGGCTTTAAGATTCAGTCGAAAATCCCTCGAGGGAAGCAAAGCTTTACTTTCAAATTGCTACAGGCTTAGCATAATTCCCACGTTGGGAGGAAAAGTATCCCCCTTTTTTTTTTTTTTTTTTTTTTTTTTTTTTTTTACAGAGATAGTGTTAATCAAATATTCAAAATTATGCGCCAAATAAATAGTCAATTTATATATATTCTATATAAATAGGACATGTTTCGGCCTTCAGCTAAATAATGAGAATCAATTAAGAATTAAGCTTAACTATTAAAAATGTACTTAAATCTAATAAGAAAAGAAATATTAATGTTAAAATTGAATAAAATTAATAAATATTAAAATGGATATCCTTACAAATTAAATTAAATAAAATTAAAATAAAATACTTCGTCATTTTTCTTTCCTTTTCAAAATGTAGTTAGAAAACGAGACAATATTACTGGCGAATGTAAACAAATATTAAACTAAATAATAATTCTTATCAAAATAATACACTTAAAATAATTTAAAAATAAAGTTCTGTAACCAATAATTAATATAGATCAGTGATAAATGAACAAGCAAATAGTTAAATGCTTAAATTACTAAGCAAATCTTCTTATCTTCAACACGAAGTTAAAAATAGTGTTGAAAAGTTTTCATGACAAATCAATTGCGAGTTTAATTAAGCTTTGGAAAAGCAATGTAACATTTCCCTTGTTGGAGACCGTTGGCGATTATACCAGTAAAGTTCAAATGTTTGCCTAAATTGTTCATTTTAAAAGTTCAGATTAAGATTTGCTCAAGCCCATGAAATTTGTTGGTAAAAACACTGAGTTAAGTACTTATCTTGTCATCTTGAAGTTGTTAAAAAGTTTTAAAACATGGCGTCTGTTTGAAATTTTACCAAATCATTAAGGTGTATATACTTCTCCGGGCAGGAGAGCCTTCAGTTCGGTCGGCGCACTAGTTCATTGAATTATTGTTAAAAATTTAATTAAGGTTCCTAGTAATAATAAAGAATTATTAAAATGGTGGAATCACTTTACTAAACCTGCAGCTGTAACAAGTGCGCCGATTGCTCCTGTTAAAGGCCACGGTCTAGGATTAACTAAATGAAAAGGATCAAGATTAGTATTATTTTATATTAGATTAATTTTAGCATTTTTAGTTAAGATACCTATGTTAATGACACCTATGATTGCCTAAGGCACATGTTGAGGCTCCAGTTTCAGGGTCAAGAGTGACAGAGTATCCAAGTGCGTAATCGAGCAACGGCAGAGAGGGTAAAAAGGGGGGGGGGGGGCGAGGAGGAGGAGGATGAGAAGGGGGGGGGGGGGAGACATGGAGACAACATAACAAAAAAATAAAGAATATACATAGATCAATTCTTAAGAAGAGCCTAAGATATAGGTGGAGCCTTCATGGAAGATATAAGTAGCGAGACTGATGCCCTCTACTTGAGATGTGTTGAACAAACTCTTGAGGCGAGGAGAATCAAAGCTTCAGCAACCTGCCACAAGGAGCACTGCAGAGATATGTTATACAAAGAGAAAGCATCGCAAATCTGGAACAAACTTTCAGAAAATATAAGAGAATGCACAAAAGAAAAACATAAACAAAGTGTGTCAGTGGTTTGCAGGGGAAGTAGAAAACCAAAGAGAACCCAAAGCGGGTGAGAAATACTAAACCAGATAACGTATATTCTGAAGAAATACACCACCCTCTGGTGTAAGAGCTTGAGTTTTGTTCGGTACAGTATGACTGGATATATCCAAACAATTACGGTTTTCATCAGCGTGATTCCTTCCGAATAACGAACGGAACAGTGGTTAGAAGAGATTGTTGTTTCGTAGTCATTTAGCCCCTTGTACTTGTATGTAATAGGGATGTATAGAACTAGCACCGATAGAGCGCACTGCTGTTGTACTGGGTAAGCGCAAGGCGCTCTTCATTTGTCTCCTGCGTTCTCATGCCGCTAATATGTACGAATTTAAGTTGTTTAAATAGTTATTTTCGTGACTATGCCGAGCTATTGCGGTGTTCCTCTTGCAAAAATCAGGAAAGCCCGTTTTCGTTTCACCAATTTCCACAAAATAAAGAAATGAGGAAGAAATGGTCACATGCTATTAGAACGAAACATTTCGGTGAGAAAAATCTGACCGAATATATCAAAGAGTGTTTCCATCATTTACAACCCGATGCCTTCACGAAAACTGTGTTGGATAAGTGTGACTTACAAAGGGAAATAATTCCTATTTTGTACCTATAAACTGCTTAGACATTTCGATAACAACCACTGAATTTATGCGTTTGTATTTGAAGGTGAGAGAGCAAGATTAAAACCGGGCGCTGTTCCATCGCTTTTCCATGGACCGCGAACACAACAAAAATAATTATTTAGGAAGAGGTCATACACAAGAAAATTGCCGGATTATCACGATAAGCCTACAATATCGAAATCTGCAGAAATCATCTCCATTGAAGTACGAGAAGAAATTGTCAATGTACACGAAGAAATGAAAGAAAAATTTCTGACTCCCATTTTCAAAGACATCAATACTCGGTCAAATACTTCAAGAATAAATGTCGCAACATTAACAGTCACAAACGTATTATGGTTGGTTTCTTAAAATCAGAATTAATCGTCAACTTCCATCCGCCCGACGGAGAATGTGGTAGCGACTGACTTCTACATTCTTGAGACATAGTGAGATGAATGGAAACAGTTCGTGGCCCTAAAGCAGGAATTCTCAAACTTTAAAAAAAGGTACCCCCAAGTCCTTTCCCAGGGGTAAGGGAACGATTCTTATTGAGAAATTATTGACAAAATTACATAAGAACCAAACGTTGCGATGCATTTTCGAGGTACACATTACCGGTATCAACTTTCTTTGATTATGTTTACCTTAAAACACGACAGTTTCGCGTAAGCTATCAATCTAAAAAATATATATGCATGAATCGAAGTCTGTAAGCAGGGGGAGCAAGTGAATATTTAAATCTCTATTTATGATTTAAGTCTTATGGAGATATATTTATCAATCTAGGCCTACAATACTTTAGTAATTGTAATCTTTATGAGAAAGCATGCTGAATAATAAAGGGTGTTAGAATTTGTTATTACCGCTGTAGGCTATTAATTCTTCCTTCCTCCCGCTAGTTTTAGTGCCTCTAGTCCGTAGCTCATTTTGCAGCTGTTTAAAGCTTAAACGCTGAAAATCGTCCATAATATATTAGGAGATATACCTATAGAATTAATTAATATAGTCTTGGAGTAAAATTAGAGAAGATATAATTTACTTTAGCTTAGAAAACTCTGTCACAATTTATACATTCCTCGCAGCTGACTGGGAGAAACATAAGACGATCGCCTTGCGCTTACCCAGTACTACACGAGCGCTATCTGGCACGAACTTTCTCCCGCTACATCCCTATTTGTCTGATAACCCGTGTTACTAAGGTGTCTGTATAGGGTGTGTATTTGTTATTCAGGTGAGAATTGGGAAGGAAGCGGCCTTGGCCTTATGTTAGGAACCATCCCAGAATTTGCCTGGACTAGAAGTGAGAAACTATGGAAAATCTCTTCCAGGATGGGTGAGGGAATCGAACCCATCTCTTCTCAGTTTTGCCTCACGAGGCTGAGTGTACCTCGTTCCGGCCCTCAAACCAGTATTAAATTTCTCAGCAGAACGGAGAATCGAACCTGGACCTTCGGGGCGAAAGCGAAGAATGCTAGCCGCTACACTATGGGGTGGTCGACGATAGAATATCATGGGGCATCGGAAAACATTCACAGCCAACATTCCCACCGGCTGGGATCATATAGCTCTTTCCAAGCTAGCTTCGCTATCGGTGTGTATCAAACCACTTTGACTTGCTTTTTCACTGAAGATAATTTGACTGCAACTTAAACTGCAAAATGACAGATTGATGCCACACTCGTTCACATACTGTACTTTGTACATCAATTCTAGGAACAGATCTCCCACGAAGCAAGTTGATAAGAAGCTGAAAAGATGCAAAGTAGCAAAAACGGAGTTACGGTTTGTCGAGAAAGAACGCTATTCATTTCTCAGCGAAGATATAAAAGTGTTCGCTAGAAAAGAGAAACTGCCACAAGACATCAAAAGCCTTACGGTGATAAGAGAACCATATCAGTGATTTCAATTGCACATTGGTACATCGGTAGCAGAGTTCCTTCAACACAAAACTGTCTAAGACTACAGTAAATGGCTGAACGGATGAAGTTCGAAACAGAAAATATATCATACTAGCTGAAGTACCCGTGCTTCGCTACGCGTCATAAATAAATTAAAATGTGAAGGTGACAGTTAAAACAGGGGATAGGCGAGGTGCTGCGCAGAGGGAGATTAAGGATGGAAAATTTTGTCCAACTACACCGCTCGGCGTTGACCGTGTTTTATAGCACAAATTTAGGTTTTACTCGCTAACAGTTGTAGATACCTTTCGGATAGAAAATGTAATTTGAAACCTCGCATATGCCATCAAAAGTTTGCTATTTATTAGCGTTCTCTTTTTATTTGAAATGGAAATATGAAAGTTTGAAACCAAAGGGTGTAGTGACGTCACTAAAATGGTCGCCATTTTAAATAGTGCAAAGTATTGAAATCAAAAGTAACCTATATGTTAACCAGGTAAATCAGCTACTTCCATGTAAAATTCGCGTAAATCGGACCAGTGGTACTTGCGAGATTGAGTAATACACAGACACACACCATCTCAATTTTAGCCTCGCTTCGCTCGCGTCATAGTCGTATCATATTGTTTTTCAATGAAATGCAGGTTTAACCCCGTTAACACCCCTTTAGAACCTGAATACCCAAAAATCCCTCCTTAGTAGACGTTTTCGACACACAACAAACATATCCCCAAAATATCATTCTTCTAACTGTAATAGTTTTGGTTGGTCGATGAGAGCAAACATCCAAAAATCCTTCCTTAGTGGACGTTTTTCGTCCAGAAGTTCACCCCTCCCCATATGCCCCCTAAAATGGATTTATGAAAACACGGTCGAACACCTATTTATTTTATTTATTTATTCATTTATGTTTAAGCTGATAGATTTCCTCCGAGTTTCAGACTCCTCCCTATGTCGTTTAAGAGATACACGCTCAGTTAGGAATCTTTCAACCCCCACTTTTCATCCCTTTCACCTCATAATATACACTACATCGAAAAACCATTAGACATGTGTCAGCGTATTTTTAATGATTAGTATATGTGCCAAGTATCACATCCCCAAATGAAACCACTCGTGAGATATTGTTATTCAATGGAAAGCACGTTTACCCCCTTAACACCTCTTTAGAACCTGAATATCCAAAACTCTTTCCTTAGTGGACGTTTTCGACATACAACGAACATATCCCCAAAATTTCATGTTTCTAACTTCAATAATTTTGGCTGGGCGATGATGAGTGAGAGAGTCAGTCAGGACATTTTCTTTCATTTATTTTTGATAATTTCACCCGTCCCAATGAACCCCTTAAATTGGATTTATGAAACAAACGGTCAAACACCTATTTACTTATTTAAAGCTGTTTTCTCCCTGAGTTTGATGAGTGACTAAGTGAGTCAATCAGTTAGGACACTTTCTTTCCTGTTTTTTTCCCCCAGAATTTCACCCCTCTCCAAGGGGATTTATGAAAAAACGTTCGAAAACCTATTTACTTGTATTTTAAGCTGTTTTTTTCACCGAATTTCAAACTTCACGCCTATGTCGTTTCAGAGATACACGCTCCGTCAAGAATCCCTCAACCCCGAATTATAACCCCTTTCACCTCATAATATACACCACATCGATAAACCCTTAGACATATGTCTGATTATTTTAATGATTATTTTATATACCGAATATCACAACCCCAAACAAACATCTCATGAGATATCGTTATTCAATGAAATGCACGTTTACCCCCTTGACACGTCTCTAAAACCCGAATAAACAAAAATCATTCCTTAGTTAACGTTTTCGACATACAGCGAACATATTCCCAAAATTTCATGTTTCCAACTTTAATAGTTTTCGCTGGGCGTGATGAGTGAGTGAGTCAGACAGGACATTTTCTTTCATTTATTTTACCAGAATTTCACCCCTCCCCATGGGCCCCTTAAATTGGATTTTTCAAAAAACGCTTGAACACCTATTAACTTATTTCTTAAGCTGTCTTTTCCCCCTGAGTCAGTCGGTTAGGACACTTTCTCTCCTTTTTTCCCCAGAATTTCACCCCACCCCATTGGCCCCTTAAATTAATTTATGAAAAAAAACAGTCGAAAACCGATTTACTTACTTTTTAAGCAGATTTTTTTCCGCTGAGTTTCAAATTTCTCGCCTATGTCGTTTAAGAGATAGGCCTACACGCTCCATTAGGAATCCTTCAACCCCCACTTTTCAGCCCTTTCACCTCATAATAATACACCACATCGAAAAACGCTTAGACACATGTCTGCGTATTTTTAATGATTAGTTTATATGCCGAGTATCACATCCACAAATGAAACCACTCGTGAGATATTGATATTCAATGAAATGCAGGTTTAACCCCCTTAAGACCCCTTTAGAACCCGAATATCCAAAAAACCTCCCTTAGTGTACGGTTTTGACATACAACGAACATATCCCCGAAATGTCATGTTTCCAACTTCAATATTTTTGGCTGGGCGATGATGAGTGAGTGAATGAGTCAGGACATTTCCTTTCAATTTTTTTTTCTTCAGAATTTCACCCCTCCCGATGAACCCCTTCAATTTGATTGAAAAACAAACTGCTTACTTTAAAGCAGTTTTTCCCCCTGAGTTTGATGAGTGAGTCAGTCAGTCAATCAGTTAGGACACTTTCTTTCCTGCCCCCCCCCCCCCCGAATTTCACCCCTCCACATGGGCCCCTTAAATTGGATTTATGGAAAAGCGGTCAAACACATATTTATTTATTTTTATGCTGTTTTTTTCCGCTGAGTTTCAAACTCCTCACCTATGTCGTTTAAGAGATACACGCTCCGTTAGGAATCTTTCAATCCCCACTTTTCACCCCTTTAACCTCATAAACACATCAAAAAACCCTCAGACACGTGTCTTGTTACTTTTTAATGATAAGTTTATATGCCGTGTATCACATCCCCCAATGAAACCAATCGGGAGATATTGTTATTCAATGAAATGCAGGTTTAACCCCCTTAAGACCCCTTTAGAACCTGAATATCCAAAAATCCTCCCTTAGTAGACGGTTTTGACATACAATGAACATATCACCAAACTGTCATGTTTCTAACTTCAATAATTTTGGCTAGGCGATGATGAGTGAGTGAGTGAGTGAGTAAGTGAGTGAGTCTGGACATTTTCTTTCAATTTTCTTTTTTCAGAATTTCACCCCTCCCCATGAAACCCTTGAATTTGATTTATGAAAAAAAAAACTGTCGAACAGCTATTTACTTACTTTAAAGCAGTTTTTTCCCCCTGAGTTTGATGAGTGAGCCAGTCAGTCAATCATTTAGGACACTTTCTTTCCTGTTCCCCCCCCCCCCCAGAATTTCATCTCTCCCCATGGGCCCCTTAAATTGGATTTATGAAAAAACTGTCAAACACATATTTACTTCTTTGATTTTTTTTCTCGCTGTGTTTCAAACTCCTCGCCTATGTCGTTTAAGAGACACACGCTCCGTTAAGAATCTTTTAATCCCCACTTTTCACCCCCTTTCACCTCATAATATACACCACATCGAAAAACCCTCAGACACATGTCTTCTTATTTTTAATGATGAGTTTATATGCCGAGTATCACATCCCCCCATGAAACCAATCGGGAGATATTGCTATTCAATTAAATGCAGGTCTACCCCCTTAACACCCCTTTAGAACCTGAATAGCCAAAATTTCTTTCTTAGTGGGCATTTGCGGCCCTTGAGGAAGCTGCATACCAGATTTCATTCCAATCCGTTCGGTAGTTTCTGAGATTTCGTGATGAATAAATGAATGATTGATTGAGTGAGTGAGTGAGTGAGTGAGTGAGTGAGTGAGTGAGTGAGTGAGTGAGTGAGTGAGTGAGTGGTATTTGACAAATATATAGTAGAAAGAAGATAGTGTCAAATCTTTGTTATGCTAATCTCGGTTGACAGTGCTGTGTGAGCAGTTGAGTAACTAACGGGATTTCAAGTAAAGATCCTCATTTTCTATACCGGTAGTGCTGAGCGCAATTGGCATCAAGTCGGCCGTGTCTCGACTTGAGCTATGTTGCCATGGAAACTATCTGCCTTGCCATTCCTTCATGAGTATATTTTATGATTTGATTAGCCTGTTTTTGAGTGAAAAAGGGCCGAAATCAGAAGAATGAGAAAGACTATCGAAAATTCATGTAGCCAGCGGTTCCTTCTGGGTCCTAAACTCTGTGTATGCAAAATATGGTTGAGATTGGTGGAACGGTGTAGATTTGTATACGGAACCAACATATATACATACATACATACATACATACATACATACATACATACAGACTTTCACTTTTATATATTAGATTTGACCCTCCTTAATTTGCCTCTTCATTAAAAAATATTAAATAAAATTTTGTTTCTGTGCACTAACAAATTCTATAAAGTGTTCCCAAGTTAAGGATAAGTCTCAAAATCTAGAGAATTTGAGTGGTCTTTGACGACAAAATTAAATAAACAGAGACTAGCGACCCTTTTATATGTTTCATAGGATATTTAACACCATCTCGTGGTGTAGCGGCTAGAATCCTTGGCTGTCACCCCGGAGGACCGGATTCGATTCGAGGCTCTCCCAAGAAATGAAATTCTGATCTGAGGGCTGGAACAGGATACACTCAGCCTCGTGAGGCAAAACTGAGAAGAGGTGGGTTCGAATCCCACCTCAGCAATTCTGGAAGTGGTTTACCGTGATAAGTTAATAAATCATAACTTGGATTTTAAAAATATTCACAGAACCTACATATAATTTATATAGTGAGAAGAGATTATTTCTAGTTCCATCTCGCCTATTCTATTACCAAGTTTCTCTGGTTTGCCACTCAAATGCCTCAAAAAATACCGGGGCGATAGCTAAAACAAAAGACAGCTACAGTCTGATTTTCAATTCCTGCGCCAATTATAATCACCCACGTAAAAATAAAATACACTACAACACAGATTAACAAACAGATTTCTCATACACACACGTACAAAGCTTGCAGTTTTACGTGACAGTTAATGTCACGATAATGAGCCACTCGTAACACACAAGTGCATGGGGCTGATATTATACGTTGTCCCAAGACCATAATTGAAGCAACGACAACACAAAAAATTTGAAGAGTAATAATAGACAATATATAATAAAATACATGGGACTGGTGACCATATTACTCTAAAATAATGTAACAATAATGGCAACAAAATCTCATTAAGTTTCTAAGGAGAATATTGTGAAAGTGCGTGCTAGCCGAAGCGTCAGGAAGACACTTGAGAGTGAAACATTATTAATCGTTCGTCGTACGTGCTTCCTTTATCAGTTCAGGGCACTCTTGGAGCACAGCTATCGATAATGAGTGCCAGATTCTCCCGTTTTAATGAGCGCTAAAGCTATGCTGTGCCATGCCCGCTCAGCCTGCCACTTGCCCGGAAAAGCTGACAATGAGGCACACGCTATAGCTAAAGCCCTGCGCGCATGCGGATATAGTTTGCATGGCTGTGTGGATAGCGGATAAGCTGTTTCGAGTAAATTTGCGGATAGTTTTTAGAAAACAATGTTGAACTGGATGTTTTAAAAATAATTTTACTTTTTGCTATGATCTGCGTCTTTCACGTTTCTTGTTATTTCCCTATTTGCTTTCGCTTGGATTGTATGAGAATACTAGAGAAGTGAGAGAAGCCAGTCATGGAAATACCCTCAATTAGTGTTCATGACTTAAGCCAAAAAAAATCCCTTATACCTGCGCTTGCCTGCGTGGGTATATCTGACGACTAAGTAAGTAGCCACCCGCTGTTTGACCTGCCGTTACTCAGAGGGACAAAACTCAGCCAACATTGTCTTGCGATTCACACATAGCCAAGGTGAACGAATTTCGCATTAAATGTCTAAATGTGTTGGTTTAATACTTTATGCTTTAACTAATAAATTAGAAATATTATTGTAATGGCAAGAAGCCTCCGTGGCTTAGAAGGCAGCACGCCGGCCTCTCACCGCTGGGTCCGTGGTTCAAATCCCGGTCACTCCATGTGAGATCTGTGCTGGACAAAACGGAGGCAGACAGGTTTTTCTCCGGGTACTCCGATTTTCCCTATCAAAAATTTCATTCCAGCAACACTCTCCACTATCATTTCATTTCATCTGTCATTCATTTAATCATTGCCCCAGAGGAGTGCGTCAGGCCTCGGCAGCCGGCACAGTTCATATCCTCACCGCTAGATGGGGGCTTCATTCATTCCATTCCTGACCCGGTCGGACACTGGAAGCAGGCTGTGGATATTCATTTTTCATTGTAATGGCAGCGGATTCGGATAAAAGTCGAGCGGATGCGGATAACGATTTGTTGATCCGCACAGAGCTCTAGCTAAACGAGAGCATACGCACTATGTGGCCTTATGTCTCTAGACACCCACTGCTGTTCGTTCTAAAGATCCAGGCCAAGTAAGTAATAGCGTGTAGGCCTATGACTTCCTATTGAAATTAAGGGGAAATTTGTATTTATTCTTCCTGAACCATGGTGAATAATATTAGTCGGATTGTCCAGGCACGCATCCAATGCTCTTCTTGATCCCAATAATCTTCGATGGGGTTTAGGTCGGGACTTCGAGCTGGCCAGTCCAGCAAATCCGCCTGTTGTTCTTTGAACCACGAGGAAATACTTCTTGCTTTATGGACACGAGCATTATTATACCGATACACAAAAGGTACAATTCAAAACAGTTGTCACGGTGTGGGAAGCATGTTAGTCCAAATGTCTCCATAAACATTTGAATACATTGAACCTGCACTTGGAGTTGAGTAAGGCTGTTAATTAAGTCCACTGTCTTGGCCAGATTTCGACACCATCACTCAGTTGCATTCCGAGTTACTAATTTGAATGTTTTTATACATATACAAGATGGCGTTTACGTATACTATGTTCTCGCAGACATTTGACTCAGAGATGATAAATTCATTTTTTGAAACGCCCTTCTATATGGTTTCGTGGCAATCGTTCAATAGCATCCACTAATTTGTCCATATTATTTATAGTGCATAATGGCATAATTGCATTTCCAAATGTTATCACTTAATGCCAATGATAACAGTAAGATAAGTTTACCAGAAAACCAACCGCCTTCTCTTAATTCGCGCTTTAAGTCACAGTATTTCAACTATTGTTATGAATGATACACCGAATATAAGCCATGATGAGAACTGACGTAACAGCACGTATCTTTATACTGTATGTGTGTAACAATACCTCATGATGCCAGTGGAGGCATTAATAATTAATACGAGATATTATGGGTAAATATAAATATTCCTTCACCAACATGAATTATAGAAAAGCGTTCAAACATTCCAATAACACTGACCTACATTTAGGTAGCTTTCGTGGAATGTCCGAGTAGTGACAAATATGTGATAGGCGCATTAACAAATGCCTCCTATGTTGTAACAAAATTGAGCAATCCGGTGGGCTCATTTAACGTCAAGAAGGATTTTTTTTAAAATCATTCTTAGTATCTAATGTTCTTTCTCTCGTGATATAACTTACGTTATTCACGGCGCGATGCGACTCAGCAATTCAATGGGCTTGCTGAGTGGAGACAGTCCATAGGGACCTGGCCAACTTTGATGAACTACTGTGAAAGCATTCTCCATATTCCCCCCAAGTTCATATCAAGATAAGCAAATGTGGCTTGAGTCTCGCAGACGCTGGCTCTTTGAAAAGTCTTTTGTCTCAGTCATGACCTTTTTCGGTTACAACACACCCATCGTTTGAGCTCTGTGTCTGAATGATAGACCGATCATAGAAAGAGCATGCATCAGGAGCATATTATTATTCCTGAATCGATAAGAAGTAACAGTTCTCTAATTTAAAGAAACGGCAACAGCACAGAAGCAAGGTGATTTCAGAGAGTTAAAAATCTTTGTTACGTGGACAGAATGAAATAATGATTCTGGTTTTATTGTGTGCATTACAATGACTAACCCCCAGTTAGCAATTAGCACGAAATGTTGCACTGTAGATTCATATTTGGCAAGTAATAACAGAGGCGTATTCTACGAGCTAACTTGGCTTAGCTGCGAAGCCTTTTTTTTTTATTCTTGATTTTTACATTGTCATTGGCTTTGCATATTTGAGTAAGACAGGAAGGCATGGAGAGCTGCATCAAACCAGTCAAAAGACTGCAGACTCAAACAATAACAAGTCTTACTGTGTATGGTCAATATTTATGTTTTAATTCCTTCGGTAGGTCTTCACACCCTCACGCCAAACGTTTCACCATATGCTACACAGCAGACCTGAGCCAGCGATGGCTAAGCTGAGCATGAGGCTATCGGCAGTGAGGTGAGATACTACCATAAGCGGAGAATGTTTCTCTATTCAAATAGCTAGCTTGAATAATCTTCTTCGGGAGATAAAGATTTTTGCAGAGTTATAACACAACACAGATGGGCGACCTTCCGACATGAACTGTTATCAGTTATCACATATTTTATCGAAGCCTTCGATGCATTAGGATATACTCCATGTTATATAATAATTTAACAGAGTGCACAAATTGTGCATTTAGTACAGAGGATCACAGATATCGAGAGGATCACTCAACGCTCTTACAAAACTCTAATATTGACTTGGGTAACTTTTTGTATTTCACAACGTGATAGCGTTCGCAGAGATTATCACATAATTCACACACGCACTTGTCACTTGGGTCGTGAAAGGATTTGAACTTGCAATCCCTGTGGTGGTATCCATGGATGGCAATAGTCACTTAGTGTCGCAGCTCCTGGTCTGTGTTCACCCATGACTCGTCTACCATAGCATCTGTAGAGTATAGAATTCTATCTAGATTTCGGCTTTCTTTGCTTCCCTTTCCTGTAGTAGCTTTATCAATTTATCAAACTATTCGTATTGGGTAAAAGTTGCGTGTCTCAGTGTTGTGATTAGGAAAGGTTCTCCAGAGAATTCATATACTAGTCGTGATCTTGTATACCTGGATACTCCCATGGCTGTCTTTAGGAAGCGCGCCTTGAACGCGTCCTGAGGTCGGTCTTCGTTAGTTTATACTCAATAATCTCTAACGCATAAATGAGGGTACGGATAAATTTGACGTCAAATAGAACCATAGAGATAATCTATTAGGAAGTTTGGTTTGTTGGTTCCTCAGTTTAGGGGCTGCGACAACCCGGTCATGTAGCCTCGTGTACTTTCGGTGTGTGTAGAATCTGTCTGATAACCAGTGCTAATTGTGATAGCTGTAGTAGTGTGTGTTATATGCAATTCAGGTAAGGACTACAGACGATCAAATTCAAGTAGTTCCTACTTTTGCTACCAAATGCCACCGCAACCGGCACCTGGCCGCGAACGTTGGGACTTACAGTAATAGAGCGTTAATCAAATGAAAAAAATCCACAGCCTGCTTCCAGTCTCCGACCGGGTCAGGAATGGAATGAATGAAGCCCCCAACTAGCGGCGAGGATATGAACTGTGCCGGCTGCCGAAGCCTGTCGCACTCCTCTGGGGCAATGATTAAATGAATGACAGATGAAATGAAATGATAGTGGAGAGTGTTGCTGGAATGAAATTGTGACAGGGAAAACCGGAGTACCCGGAGAAAAACCTGTCTGCCTCCGTTTTGTCCAGCACAGATCTCACATGGAGTGACCGGGATTTGAACCACGGACCCAGCGGTGAGAGGCCGGCGTGCTGCCGCCTAAGCCACGGAGGCTCTCGTTAATCAAATATAAGCTACAAATTTAGCTTCACACAAATATAGTTAGTGGAAGGATCTTTTGCATGCCATAAATGTATGACATGGGTTTTACTTCCCCTCCGAAAGAAGGCATACTGAGGGATTTTAACGCTCTTAAAAAATACGACGACTTCGGCCGGGTTTGAACCCGCGATCTTGGGAATAGAAGCTTAGCATGCTACCAACTACGCCACCGAAGCCACCTGTTAAGAAGTTTATATTTGTATATTGCTTTTACTGCCACTGTTGCTCGTAATCTGATGAGTAGGGCTCGGATTCGAGCATACTGTATATGCATATTTTTTTCCTGAATAGTACACATTGAAAGAAGTCTTTCGCTGGTATTTTCACTTCTCTGGGACCAACAGAATTGAAATTTATCCAGCATATAAATGCATAAAACCGCGGTTTTCAGAATAGAAGCATATACATGCATATTCTTGTGGTTTTCGTCTAAATAGTTTGTTTTTCTTCGAATTCCCACCCCGAATTCGGGCCCTGACCATCCTTAAGGTTCGAAAACGGAAATAATTGTTGAGAAGCCTATCTGGTGCGAATAATAGAACGGCAGGTCTTTAACCTTTAGTGAGGTCGTTCTCGTCATTGAAACTTTTATTGACTGATTTAAGAAAATCATTCAAAACTGAAAACTTAGAAAATTTCTTGTTGTACAGACCAATGCAGATCTACTTCATTGACTCGCCTAATTCTGAACATTTTGTAAATGAACTTTTAAACTGTATCTTTTGTAAGAGCACTTCTCTTATATATACTTGTAAAACTTGAATGCGAGTTTATTGCAGTGTATCATACATACAATTAGAAAATAAAGCTCGTATTTAAAGATATGTTATTGGTTTTTTCGTTTCACTTTCCTTTCTATAGTTCTTAACGGTGTTTTTCGAGCATATTCTGCATATTTAACCGCATATAATGGGGGTTTCGAGCATATCTATCGAGCATATAATGGGTTTATAATGGGTTTTTAGAGCATATAATGGGTTTTTCGAGCATATCTATCGAGCATAAAACACATGGTGTTCGAGCATATCTGGAGATTTTATCGAGCATATCGATCCGAGTATTCTATAGGAACATACAGTATAGTCGTCTGTTATGTATTATACTATGATCATATTAATAATAATAATATCGTATGGCCTCGGGTGCCTGGTGCAAGCTTTGTTAATTGACACCCAGAGGGTAGCTTGCATGTCGAATTTCGTCGTTCCTTTGAACGCTATGAAAGTCAAGGAGGTTAGATATCTAAACTCCTTGACACTACAGCGCTTTCAAGTAGAGAATGGAGGAACTTTGTGTTGGCGGGAAATCCCGAGATTAATTTTGCCATTGAACACGGCCTACTGAATTCAAATGGGTTCTTTAACATGCCAACAACGCATGACATGAGCATCGTGATTTTTGTCGCCTTCAAAAATCACTTACCATGGCCAGGGGCGAACCTGCAATCTTGGAGTTGGTAGTCCGACACTATAACCACTCACCCACCGTGGCAAGCATGATCATATTAATGTAGTTACATTCAAGATATGGACCTATGAAGGCTTTATTTTGGGCCTTGGTAATATTAATAGCACACTTTCAATTATCATATTACGAGGCGAATTCCCGCGGGAAGACATTTATGTGAGAATATTCCCAGTCAGTTTTTTGGAAATATTCCCAGACTGGATATTTTAAATTTTGTCATTATTCACTTTACTTCACTTGAGCGTTGACGTCAGTTGGGGCTGGGAAGTAACATTTCTTTCACACAATTGGAAATTGATGAATCCTTCTTTAGAAAGAGAGATGGTGGGAACATTAGATATTTAATTTGAACCATCGTCATCATCACATTCACACATTGACACAGACACAGTTGCAGTTCCTCCCCATGGAGGAAGATGAAGATGATCCTGATGAAATGGCGTTCCCGGTGAAAAGTGATTCCGTAAGAGTGATTCAATGTATGATTGAAAGACTTGAAGTGTAATTATTTAATCAACCATATATCGGTAATTGAGAAAATACCTATACCTATATAAGTTACTATTTGTTACTTTCTCTGATTTTGCTCAAAACGGAGATCATTACTCAATAACGTTAGTAAATGTTAAACTTTAAACGATTCTTATTGTAAACGTTTACCTATTCACAATATTATTGTTGTTGGGAACCATCCCGGCATTTTCCTGGAGTAGAAGTAGGATACCACGGAAAACCACTTCCAGGATGGTTGAGGTGGGAATTGAACCCACCTCATCAGAGTATTACCTCATGAGTCTCAGTGTACCCCGTTCCAGCCCTCAGACCAGAATTAAATTTAATAGCAGAGTCGGGAATCAAATCTAGCGCAGGCGTTCTCAACCTTTTTGGAGCGGTGCATGAACCGTCTTTTGATAAGTCACAGCGCCATCCTGATATGAAACCCGCGAAGACATCCTAAAATGCGATGTTGAATAAAATGCCAATTGTTAGGTACTGAAACCTGTTTCCTTCGAAAAATGAAGAGCTATTAAGTCCTGGACGCACACGCTTTTGTCTCACCCAATCATAATAATGTTCTAAAATAAAAATGCTTCCAGATGAGAGAGTAATTGGGCCCTAAAAGGTGTGCGATAGCCGCTGTATATAACCTAAAATGTTAGTTCCAAGGATTTACCGGTAACCCATAAGTCTTCTTGAACCTACTGTAGATATAAATCAATCAAAATGTTACAGCTAAACACCAATATTAAATAGTTAACCTAATTGGCTAAGTGCTGAATCCCAATGTCAAATGGTCAAGGCCGCGCCGAGGTCTGCGGGAACTACATTTTATTAGTTGCCAAGAACGAAGATCTTGATGAAATCTTTTTACATCTCTTTTTAGTAGCTGCCCTTTGATAGCCTATCTGCACGGTTAACACATGGGATCAATACTGATGCAAAGGATTTGAACAGTTCCTTTGTGCAATAACACTGTTCGTATTGACACTTTGTAGACAATAAAATTGAACTGGATACCGCCTAGATCCCAATGGACAACTAAATATTGCACTTACAGTTATTTTATAATAATTCTAATAATTTATAATAATTTTATAATCAAGTTATACATCTAACACAAAAATTTCCTTGTATGATAAGAAATCAAGGAGACCTGCAGAATGGCCGCCACCTGTACTCAGAGTAATAACAATACTTAAGTGATGTCACGCCGATACGATCTATAAATGTAAATTACCGTATCTTATTCCTAACTTTAAATATTCTTCATGTGTGGATAACAGTGGAAAATATTGACAGAAATTTTGCACTGGCAATTAATTTAGAGGATGGAATGCGGCTAAAAACCAAAACGGCTTATTTATACAGCCCTGCAAGTGAGAACTACATCACAGTGGCATACTTCATTTCGACTAGGTTTAAGTCAGCAGGGAACCACTGTGCAAACAAATAATGGCAGTAAAACACATAACTCATATGAAGTTTCACATATCAATCATTTAGCAGGTTGTCATGTTCTCAGCATCACTATAGGCGCTCGTGTTAAATTCTGTTATAGAGCGACACCAGACAAATTATTAATGTAACATACAACATTAATTACTGCACCCATCATTCTTACTTACAGTTTGCAGGCTGACAGAAAATCGAACGAGACACACCGAAATGATACCACGATACTCTGTTAGCAATGTTCACGGGAAACATAACAAAATTCTGAATGGTTCATCAACATGGTGTTAGATTTGTCCTACATAATATTATTTCAATCCCTTCAGTCCTTATATGAGAAATGCACATTCGTGTATATAGTCAAATAGGCTGCCTTCATTGCCATTTAACCAGGCGCGGGTACACCGACGGGTGAGGAGGGGGGGAAATTAGGTGGCTATTTAGTTCTAGGAGGGGAGGATAACAATAATAATAATAAAATGGGTTTAACACGTGAATGTAGAGACGGCGAGATGCCCTGGAAGGGTTCCTTTATCATACCAGAAAAATGAATTATTAATTTAAGCACCACCAAATGCCGACCGACTTTCTAACTTTCTAACGTTGTGTTAGACACTGGAGTCGAGAGCCTCACAATTGTGTCACACATAGCCGTCTGAAGATTTAGAGTAGAATTCTCGGTATATATTAAGATGATATACACCAAATAGGCTCGAAAAGGGTCCAGACTGATCTCAAACATTGTTACAGTATGTATTCGTCTACTTCAAAATTTTGCAAAAATAAATAAAACTGCAGACTTATTGAGATTTGCACAGGTCATTTGCCTGGAGTGGGAAAACGACGGAGAAGGTTGAGATGTGAATTGATCTTACCTTTTCTCAGTTATCCTCACCCTGTTCCACCCTTCAGACTGGAATAAACATTCTTGGCCGAGTTGGGAGGGATAAGAGCAGTGGCAGCCAGCCTTAATGTGCTACAGCATACTTCGTGCTTTCGTTTCTACCAGTTGTGGAATGATATTATATTTCGGGCATTAAGGTTTATGGATAAAACAATTGCTTGTTTTGTATTCACAACCGATCAGAGTGGTGAAGACCTCAGAGCCCTCTGTTGGTTGTGCTACGGTACTGACGTACGGTAGAAAGCCGATCAAGTAGATTGCTTCTTTATCCTCATGCACTGATGGCAATCTGCCGCTGGAGCAGAAACTTCAATCTTAGTATTTCATGCCTATATTCAGGGATGAAAGTTAAATAACTTGATGTGCTGCATTGCTTGTAGGAAGCTTGTAGTTTAACGTGACCGTTAATCTAGAGATCATGAGCCACGGGACCTACTTTTTACGTGGAATCCGAACCACAGGACTTGGCATTTCACTTCGAAAATCTCACATGCATTGACCGACATTGCTTGTAGATCCTCTTCTTTCTGCGCATGGGCTAAGAGACATGAAATTAAAGATTCCCTGTAATATAGTACGTACGAAAGAAGGTGACCAAAGCTAGATTGTCATTTAAAATCTGTACAATGAGGCTAAAACTGTTGTTTACATTTAGTGTAATAGATCTGCTAAACTTACGTATCTTTATAGTTGCTGTTGATGCTGCTGCTTATTTCAGGGGTTGCGACATCGTGGTCATATAATCCCGTTGATTTGGATGTGTGTGGAATTTGTGTGATAGCCTGTGTTATTGTGATGACTGCACTAGTGTGTGTATTTGTAATTTGGGGATAATATTGGGAAGGAGACGCCGTGACCGTGAGTTAAGAACAATCCCAGCATTTTCCTGAAGTAAAGGTGGGGAAAATACGCTTATTTTGAGACACGAGCCACCAATGGATAGAAGTACCTCAAGAACACAGTAGGTGTCACATGGTGAAGAGCAACGAATTGGGTTTAATACAAACAGAAATGAGTAGTAACGTATAGCCAATTCCCTTTCCTCGTCAATCACTCGTAAATTCCCCCGGAGTCTGACCCCTGTGACAGGCCTCATCGTAATGGCGCATCAATACGGAAGTTTTTAAAAATATTAAGGACCTATACAGTCACAGTAAAACTAATTTCATATCATGGGCCAAAACCACGCTCACAATAACATGAATGAAGACAAAAAAATACACTTTCAAACTTATTAAAGAAGAAATGTATTTAATCGAACAGAGAAAATTTCAGCTGTCATTATTCTGATTGATCTTTGTATAGAAGTAGTCGGGCTGAATGACGGCGCAGTTTTAGCATTATCCTTTCAAACTCAGTTCAGACTGATGGCACTTAAGGATGTTTAAATTCCACAAACTCCAGTATGGTGAAGTGGTCAAGCTGCTTGCCTCTCACCCTGATCGGAACAGGTTTGATTCTCGGTTAATGCATGCGAGATCTTCGAAGTGAAATATCACGTCCTGTGCTTCAGATTCCACGTAAAAATGGAGGTCCTGTGGCTCATGATCACGAGATCAACAGGCACCTAAACCTACAATCTTCCGTCCTCGTATCAGTCGATTTACTAGTACGATAAATATCCTTCTCCTTGGCAGAAATCCGGCATCCAACCGTCTCAAAAATCTACAATTAAAATGAATGTTAAAACTAGATTATTATTATTACCGACAGCGGTAGGTACGTTCGCAAACGCGCAAAGCTAGGCCATGGGGCCAAGCTATCTGCGGTAGACGAGGGATCAAGCCTCACCGTCAGCCGTCCTTGAAATGGTTTTCCGTGGTTTCCCATTTTCAACATCAGGCAAATGCTTGGACGGAACCTTCTGACAGGCCACGGCCGCTTCCTTCCACATCTTTGTCCAGTTTCATTCATATTCGTTCATTTCATCTCCCATTAACTCCTCTCATGAGGTTGGCGTCAGGAAGAGCATCCGGCCGTAAAAAGGATCCGTCACATAGACTTTCATCGTATCTCATCTCCGACCCCCGTTGAAAACAGGAACAATAAGGGGCAGACATACAGTCACGCCACGGTTTTTGGCCGGTGAGCCTCGATTGCGCACTCGTACAGAGGACAGGTGGTGAATCTTATTAGGCATGTGCAATTGATACGTGAGTTGCTTTCCGCGCAACTGAAAGCTCACGTATCAATTGCACATGCTTGAGGCTCGCAGACTGTCCTCTGTACGACTGCGCAATCGCGACTCATCGGCCAAAAACCGTGGCGTAAACAATACATATAATTATTATTATTATTATCTGCTGGTTCAGAGGGCCGGCCCTGTGGTGTTAGGGTAGCGCGCCTGCCTCGTACCCGAAGGCCCCAGCTCCGTCAGGGATTTTAGAAACCGTCGTGAGGGCTGGAACAGGGTGCATTCAGCTTCGTGAGGACAATTGAGTAGCTGTCTGACAGTGCGGCAGCGCCTCGGTCACGGAGACCAAGATTAACGGCCGAGGGGCCCCAACGCGATGACCACGCTCAACCCATTATCTGCAGGCCAATGGTTGGGCAGCGGTCGCTTGGTAGACCTAGGCCCTTCATGGGCTGTTGTGCCACAGGGAATTGAGATTTTGCTGGTTCAGAGGGTCAAGCTAAGGAAGGAAGATTCAAGTTTTACGTGACTGTGAATCTTGTGATTATGAGCCACGGGACCTCCTTTTTACGTGGAATCCGAACCACAGGACATGGCATTTCACTTCGAAAATCTCACATGCATTAACCGAGAATCAAACCCGTTCCGATCATGGTGAAAGGCAAGCAGCAAGATGATGGTTGTGGTGGTGGTATTTTAAAGGGCTGAACAAGGAGGTCATTTTCTCCTCAAGTTCCAGAGGCACACGATCAGTTCGAGATTAGTCGACAAGCAGTGTGTGTGCATGTATCTGGGTATACATAACACATTTTACTTCAATCATAACGTAATCCAACTCTAATCAAAAGCATTAATTTTGACAAGTGATAAATAATGTAATAACCAAATTAAATTTCACGCACATCAAAAATCGTCTTTCATCATATTCATATAATTTAGTCTGATGTTCGCATAACGACTGAAACGTGCCATTCCTGTCAATAGCTGAATAAACCACATTTATATTTTTCAGGTAGAGAGTAATTTTCCACCCAGTCTAATTGGGCACAAATACGTGTTGACAAGACTGAAAAGTTTTGCAATTGTTATGATGCAAAACAGAAAATAGCGTTTACTGTAAGTTTTCAATACAACGAAATTCAGCACTGTCCTTTAAGCTGCACAGCAGAGGACCTGCTAGCTGTCACACCTAATTTCCACGATTTGAGTAAATTCTGGGCAGTTATATCAATAATGTTCCATGTTTATGCAACTTAAGTTAGCAGTTTAAGTATCATTATGTTATGTTTTTTTTTTTATCTTTCCTTAACACCATTGTTATAGAAAGCTTTTCAGTCGACCAACACAAATTAGGCGGGAAAAACAAGTATTCAAACCGTCCTAATCTGAAGTAAGTACTGTATTGAAAATGAAAATCCACAGCCTGCTTCCAGTCTCCAACCGGGTCAGGAATGGAATGAATGAAGCCCCCATCTAGCGGCGAGGATATGAACTGTGCCGGCTGCCGAGGCCTGACGCACTCCTCTGGGGCAATGTTTAAATGAATGACAGATGAAATGAAATGATGGTGGAGAGTGTTGCTGGAATGAAATTTTGACAGGGAAAACCAGAGTACCCGGAGAAAAACCCGTCTGCCTCCGTTTTGTCCAGCACAGATCTCACATGGAGTGACCGGGATTTGAACCACGGACCCAGCGGTGAGAGGCCGGCGTGCTGCCGCCTAAGCCACGGAGGCTTTAGTAAGTACTGTATTACACTAGATATTAATCACAAAATAATACACTTTTATGTAGCCTACAAAAAAAAGCTGTAGGGGGGGGGGGTCTTTTATTATAAAAACGTGTTATTTTGTGATAAATATCTCATGTAATATTTACTTCATGTTAGGGTATGTAAATACTTGTTTTCCCGCCTAATGTAATAACACAATTTGTATTGACGGACTGGAAAACTTTCTATAATAGAACTAGACAACACTGAAAAATGGCTTCTATTATTTCAATTAACACCATTGTTCAGTGCTTGCTTCCAAAACGAATAAAATAAACAAATTATTATTTTGATTTGTTTTATGGCCAACTAGTGAACACGTAACTTATGTAGCACATTGCTTCTTTTCTTCGCCAAGTTTTTGTTCTTATTGTGCATAGTGTGTGCGGATTTGTTCATGTATTTTTTTAAGATTATTCTACAAATTTGGGTTTAATATAGCTCTGAATTTCGTTCTATCCTGAGTGGATTGCCTATCGTCAGTATCAAATTCTTGTAGCTCTTTATAATTTTGTGATTATTCAGAAATAGAGATTGGTTTAATATTTGTTAGCCTATTATATTTCAATCTCACAGGTAACCATAGGATTTCTATCGCCATTTTGATTGTTTCTGTTTTTTATTCCAAGAATTGATATATTTCATGGTTTATTTTCCATCCAAATTCAAATTTCACATTTTGGTCCTCAAATTCTACACATAATTTTTCTGCTTCTTTCAATGTTTCTTATTTGTCACCCAGCATCAGCGTTTCAGATGCGAAAAGAGGTGGTGGCGGTGTTGTAGTAGAATTATGTGACTGATAACCATTGTTATTGAGTTGTCTGTAGAAGTGAGGGGACATTTTCGGCATGAGAAGAGCTAATTGTACCCCAGAATGTAGGCTACGTCAGTTCACAATACGGTATTAACATGCACTGTAGGTATGTACCTTGCCGGGGCATATGACCTCGATATTCCATTGATTAAACACCAATCACCAACAATAATTATTGACGTTTCAAAGCAGCATACTCACAACTCAAATCATTCACTGGATCAGAGTCTTCGCTTTCGTCGCTCAGGTCTGCGGAAATGTTGAGGGCGATTTCCATCATACCATCACGCTTCCAATATAGTTTTCGAGATCTTGTACCTTCCTACAGTACTCTTCCTAACCTGCCAAGCAAGTACCGTAAGGGACATGCAGTCGCATACAACTTAAGATCCGCGTTCTAGTTGTGCACGTAATGCATATTGTGTTGGTAGCGTTAGGAATTGGCTACGAAGATAACCGAACTCGGCCGATGGGAACTATAGAGCCGAGAGCTCTAGATCAAGTGCGCACATAGTGTATACCCGCCTGCTGTGAGCTCCTACATCTGCAATCCATTCTCAATTACGTTCACTGTGCTACCATGGCGAGAAAATAAAATAACGCAGTGCATATGAAACTATCGAAATACATGGAATATTCAAATTAATGAGACTGGATATTAAATTTAGTATCCCTTTGTTCGGTATTAAAATTGGGCTATGCCACGTCCTTTGTTTGAAATGAATATGGATTCCCTCGTTTATTTCAACGTGATCACTTTACCGCGAAGTATTTACACATCGCTTTGAAACTCACCTCATTCCAAATCGTTTCCATTATTCATATTTATAAATATGGTTTCATCCTTTTGTTTAACAAAATCACTCTCAACAAAATGAAACCTCACGGTTTGATTTTATGAAGCTAAGCATAAATAGTCAATACTACACAGATACAAACAAGATGTTCAGTAAAGAACATACAGCCTACTTTCTCCTAAATGCATGGGTATTGTTATAACTCTTTGTCCTTTTCAAGGAGTATAATTGAATGTTGGTTGTAGTAGCTTGTTGAAATACAACATGCTATACGGATATTAAACATGAATATGAGGTGCCCTTTGCTAGTGCTACCTCTGTAAAAAAAATATTCAATTCAGTTTCACCGTGTTTGATTTGGTATGGAGAATCGATTTGCACACCTACATGGCCGCTATCTGCAAACTATTGGGCTGATGACCTTGTAGTTCAGTCAAAAGATGCTTCCGACAAAAAGGTATGTTGTTGCAAAATTTGGTAGAGATCAAATGATTAGGTTGGTCGTAATTTGATTTAAGCTTTTAACATTTGGGTGGCTGCCATTACGTTTCCGTCAAGATGGCGGCGATATAAATCATGACATTGAGGTGCTCTTTGCTAGAGCTACCTCCGTACCAAATTTCGTTAATTCGGTTTCACCGTGTTTGAATTGATAGGGGGAATCGAGTTGCACACATACAGGGTCTTTCATATAAAGTAAGAACGGCGAGCGGCGGTTTTGTCATTCGCTGCTGAAGCCGGCTTGGCCGAGCTTGTGACGCGCCATGGCCCCCTGCTGTAGTATTGAAAGCGCGCGCATAGTACAAACTTGACGTTGCAATAAGCGTGCATGTGTTGTCAGTCGCCAGTCTGGACCTCAACTGCTAACATGTTGAGACAGTTATCATTGCAACATCGTATTTTTGTATGTAACATTTATTTTAATTACGATTCGGCTCGGCGGGTACGTGATGCATTTAATCAGCGATTTCCTGATGAAGTGCCACCTTCACTAGCACAGATTCACGTAATTGTAAATAACTTTGACACTACTGGTTCAGTGCTCAATAAAAAACACAAAATAAAAAATCAGAAAAAATACAGTGGCATGACTCACTCGCGTCAGCCAAAATGTGGTTACCAGATACAATGCCTGTATAACCCAGGAAGGACGACACTTCCAGCAACTTTTATAAGGTAATATTTCATAGAGGATTGTACACACGCTTAGAGCAGGGGGCCACGGCTCGCCACAAGTTCGGTCAAGGTCACCACACTAGCGGATGACAAACCCGTCGCTTGGCGTTCTTACTTTATATGAAAGACCCTGTACATGGCCGTTATCTGCAAACTATGGGGCTGATGATCTTTTGGTTTGGTCAAGAGATTCTTCATACATAAAGGTATAATGTTGCAAAAATTGGTAGAGATCAGATGATTACATTGGTCGTACTTTGATTTAAGCTTTTAACATTTGGATCGCCGCCATTTTGTTTTCGTCAAGATGGCGGCGATATAAAACATGACACTGACGTGTCCTTTCCCATTGCGACCCCTGTACCAAATTTCGTTCAATTCGGTTTCACCGTGCTTGAATTGATAGGGGGAATCGATTTGCACACACACATGGTGTTATCTGCAAACTATTGGGCTGATGACCTTGTAGTTCAGTCAAATTATGCTTCCCCCATAAAGGTATGTTGTTGCAAAATTTGGTAGAGATTAGATTATTAGGTTGGTCGCAATTTGAATTAAGCTCTGAACATTTGGGTGGCCGCCAGTACGTTTCTGTCAAGATGGCGGCAATATAAAAACATAACACTGAGGAGCCCTTTACTAGTGCTACCTCTGTACCAAATTTTGTTCAATTCGGTTTCACCATGTTTGAATAGATAGGGGGAATCGATTTGCACACAAACATGGCCGCCATCCACAAAGTATTAAGCTGATGACCTTGTAGTTTGGTCAAAAGATTCTTCATACATACGGGTAAAACGTTGCAAATTTTGGTAGAGATCAGATGATTACATTGGTAGTAATTTTATTTAAGCTTTTAACATTTGGGTCGCCGTCATTACGTTTTCGTCAAGATGGCGGCGATATAAAACATGACACTGAGGTTTCCTTTGCTAGTGCTACCTCTGTACCAAATTTCGTTCAATTCGGTTTTACCGTGTTTGAATTGATATGGGGAATCGATTTGCACACATACATGGACGCCATCTGCAAATTATTGGGTTGATGACCTTGTAGTTTAGTCAAAAGACGCTCGCCATATAAATATACAGTATGTTGTTGCAAAATTTGGTAGAGATCGGATGATTAGGTTAGTCGTTATTTGATTTAAGCTTCGAACATTTGGTTGGCCGCCATTACGTTCCCGTCAAGATGGCGGCGACATAAAACATGGCACTGAGGTGCCCTTTGCTAGTTCTACCTCTGTACCAAATTTCATTCAATTCGGTTTCACCCCGTTCGAATTGATAGGGGGGACAGACATTCAGAGTACACACACTCACACACACACACAGACTCACACACAGGCAGACACACATTTTTTGTCCCTGTGTAGATCTCATAAGTCTACTTTCATTTTTTGAATAAATCGAAAGTAGGCTAAAAATATAATGTTTCAATTCATAAATGGTTGTTGTTGCTTATTTTAGGGACTACGAAATCGCAGTCATATAGCCCCGTATGGGAGGAATTTGTACGATAACCTGTGTTACTGTGATTGTTGTAGGCTACTATGTATATTCAGATGAGGAACTATGTCAGCATTTGCCTGGAGTAGAAGTAGGGTAAACCACTGAAAAACACTTCCAGGATGACTGAGCAGGGAATCAAACCCTCCGTTAATCAGTGTTAGCCTATTTTCATATTGTATCATTTAACATAAAATTAGATGTAAAAGAGAGGTAAATCACTGGAATGCCATGTTCAATTCGGAGTGACATAGTTGTTGACTTGTTAGTCTATTTGCATCTATGAGAAGTAGGCTTATGAGATCACCTCTTTTTTGTGTGCGTGTGCGTGCGCGTGCGTGTGCGTGTGTGTGTGTGTGTGTGTGTGTGTGTGTGTGTTTCCTCTAGCTACTACTAAACGGCTAGAGCGATTTCAATGAACTCGGTAAGGTCATAGCTACATTTTGGCCGACCCCCACCGTGCCCTTCAAATTTTATTACGTCCCACCAATCCAACGTGGGGGCTGTGCGAAATATTTCACCAGCATTCAGTATCTCCGAAACCCTAAAATTTTGTACGGGGATAAAGAGCACTACTAGAAGTTCACCTATGAGACTTTTAAAAAAATGGTAACTACAAAACCAACATGGGGGCCAAGCGAAGTTCAGACTTTTGAATAGACTTTCCTCGCGATTCAATCATCCAAACTCGATGAAACTTGGTACAGAAAATGTTTATACACATTGCAATGCACTGGCATCTAAGTTAGTTCTATTGTTTACATAACCTCAAGATGGCGGCTGTGCGAAATATTTCACTGGCTTTCTATATCTCCGAAACTATTACTGACATCACCCTGAAATTTTGTGTGGAGATAAACTGCACTATTGCAAGTTTATCTATGTAACTTCCAAAAACCTGTTAAGTACGAAACGAACATGGCTGCCAAACGAAGTTGAAGCATTTTAATAGACTTTTCTCGCGATTTAACCATCTGAGCGCTGTGAAATATGGTACAGTAAATGTTTCTACATATTGTAATGCACTGGCATCTAATTTAGTTCAATTATTTTCATAACCTCAAGATGGTAGCTGTGCGAAATTTTAAAATTAAGTTTCATTTCTTGCGTCGTAATCATGCGATCGAAGTTCAAGTTTGTATAATGAACCTACACAGTAATTTTTCTTTAATGGTACATAACTCTATGGCTCATACATTTAACAATCCAACATGGCGACCAACCGAAATATTTAGACGGTTCTCAATATCTACGAATCTTTTAGAGCAATCAAACTGAAATGTTTAATGTTCATAGAGGTTATGAACAAAAGTTCACCTATAGGACTTTCAATAACCTGGTGAGCACAAATCCAACATGACGGCGACGCGAAGTATAAATATTTTAATGGAAGTTTCTCGCGATTTAACCATCTGAGCGCAGTGAAAATTGATACGGTAAATGGTTATACAAATGTTAATCCACTGGCATCTAATTTATTTCAATTGTTTTCATAACTACAAGATGGCAGCTGTGCGAAATTTTAAAATCTCGTTTTTTCTTCTTTTGTTCCAATCACGCAATTGAAGTTTGAATACTACATGTACACAATAATCTTCATGTAATAGAACACAACTCAAGACCAACATATATAATAATAGAACATCACGACCAACCGAAATATTAGACGGTTCGCAATATCTACGAATCTATTACAGCAATCAAACTGAAATTTTGTATGTTGATAGATGCAATTAACATAAGTAGGATAGGCCTATATGACAAGTAGCTCTGTGAAGAACTAAAGCCTATTTTAATATATACTACTTATGTTAATTGCCACTATCAACATACAAAATTTCAGTTTGCTGTAATAGATTCGTAGATATTGAGAACCGACTAAACATTTCGGATGGTCGCCATGTTGATTTTTTATATATGTAGGTCTTAGAGTTATGTACTGTTATATTAAGATTATTGTGTACGTGTAGTATTCAAACGTCAATCGCAAGATTAGGACACAATAAGTAAAAACAAGATATTAAAATTTCGAACAGCTGCCATCTTGTGGTTATGGAAACAATTGAAATAAATTAGATGCCAGTGGATTAACATTTGTATAAGGGTTTACTATAACAAGTTTCACTGCACTCCGATGGTTAAATTGCGAGAAACGTCCATGAGAATATTTATACTTCGCTTCGCCGCCATGTTGGATTTGTGATCACCAGTTTATTGAAAGTCCTATAGGTGATCTTATGTTCATAGCCCCTATAACATTAAAAAAATCAGTTTGATTGCTGTAATAGATTCGTAGATATTGAGAACCGTCTAAATATTTCGGATGGTCGCCATGTTGGATTGATATATGTATAGGCCATAGAGTCGTGTAGCATTAAAGGGAAATTATTGCGTAGGTTCATTATTCAAACTTGCACTTCGATCGCTTGATTATGACACAAGAAATAAAAACTTAATTTTAAAATTCGCCCAGCCGCTATCTTGAGCTTATGTAAACAGTTGAACTAAATTAGATACCAGTGCATTACAATGTGTATAAACATTTGCTGTACCAAGTTTCATTGCGTTTGGATAATTACATCGCGAGAAACGTCTATTTAAAACGTTCAACTTCGCTTGGCCGCCAGGTTCGTTTTGTAGTTAACCGGTTTTTGAAAGTCTGCTAGATGAACTTCCAGTAGTGCCCTTTGTCTCCGTACAAAATTCCAGGGTGATACCGGTAATACTTTCAGAGATATAGAATGCCGGTGAAATATTTCGCACAGCCGCAATCTTTCGGTTATCTAAACAATTGAACGAAGTTAGATGTCGGTGCATTACAATGTGTGTAAACATATACTGTACCAAGTTTCATTGCCTTTGGTTGGTTAAATCGCGAGAAACGTCTAAAAGTCACAACTTCGCTTGGCCGCCATGTTGGTTTTGCAGTTACCAAGTTTTCAAAGGTCCAATAGGTGAACTTCTAGTAGTTTTCTTTATCATCGTACCAAATTCCAGGGTGATATCGGTAACAGTTTTGGAGATATTGAATGCAGGTGAATATTTCGCACAGCCGCCATGTTGGATTGGTGAGACGTAACAATATTTGAAGGGCACGGTCGGGGTCGTCCAGAATAGTGCTATTAACTTACCGAGTTTCATTGAAATCGCTCCTGCCGTTTAGATTTTATTATGAGAAGACACACACGAATCACACACGCACACACACAGACAGACACATTAGCCTATTTTTTTCATAAATGAAAATAGGCTTAAAAAGAGATCTCAAATCAAGACAGTCCCATTTCAGGAAATTCAAACACCTGAATTTTGAATTCGTAAATTTAACCTCAATGCCATAATCCACCGACATCAGCTCAGAAGCAAATCGTGAACATTACGCAAAAGAATGCTTACAAAGTTGTGTTCAATAGGTTCCATCGTGTTAGTTTTGTACTTACCAAATTCATGAACTTCGAATTCTATATCAACTCGCAAATATTCATGTTAATTCCTGCTATAGGTTCCGAGACAATACTGGAGAACAATTCCTGACGGTCGCCATATTGGATTGGTAGCAATTATGGAAATAAGAAAAGTCTGGTCAAAGTTAAGCGAAGTAATATGAACTCCCTGCCAGGTTTTATTGAAACCACTCAAATCAATAAGAGCGTTTATGGCACACATACAATCACGGACAAAAGGTTTCTCATCCAGGCTCCCTGGCGCAGTCAGCTGACATTTGAGGGTGCGCAAATGCGAGGGAGCCGTGTCAATAGATTTACTGGCACGTTAAAGATCCCCTTCGGGGCAAAATTCCGGCACCCCGGCGTCTCTAAAAGCCAGTGTAGTTAAAAGGGACGTAAAACCAATAACATTATTATTATTATCATCCAGGCTCTTAAAGTAGAGTCGCGTCGACATCGACAGCAAGATCGTATGATGTGGTTATGATACTGTGTATAAGACGAAAAAAGTTAAAAACGTAAATCCTGGAATTACTTTAGTTTTCAGAAATCACACTACTACTAAAATGAGCTTTAATTTATAATCGGGTGGTGGTGGTTATTGGTTGGGGGCGGAATATCGAGGTCATCTGAACATTAATGCACCTGCAAGGATCGCATAGGTTTCAAGTTTTACTGAACAGATATGAGTGCTTCTCGAGGAGATATTCTCTAAAATTATTTCTAGAATTGGTGATATCATTGTATAGTTCAGACCACAGTTCATAAAAGTGGCATTTAACCATGTCCTTATTTTGTTTTAAAAGATAAACTATTTAATAACATTCGATAGCGTTTGGGTAATTAATACCAAGGTCTGTTTCAAGGACAGACATTTCCACTCATGATTCAACTTCATGGATTTTGAAAGAAAGAAGAAAAACACAACTATTTAATGGATAATAGAAAGCAAAACCAGCAGTATGAGAGTTGCCAGTGGGGATTGATCACCCCTTAACCAACCTAAATAAGAAATCTCCAACCATGCAAACAGTTGGGGTTTAAAAACAAGATTCTGTGCTTATAACGATTAATGAGATCACTTTGTAAGCCTGGGGTGCCGAGTTGAAATACATGATTCAGAGTATGAACTGCAATACTCCGCAAGCCACCCCATTAAACTAATCACTCCTCCTCATTAACACTTTTAAAGTTGAAGCAATGGTTGTTATTTTGTTTTTTCTTCTTTTTTCTGTTAAGCCGAAATAATTGAAGTATTTCATTCTCATAACAAACAGTTATGCCTCTCAACATCACCAGTCTTCAAGGCACTGTGAGTGAATGAGGTGCTCCAATGGTCAAGTTATATTTTTAGTGACGAGGCCTCCTTTTCTTCACCTCAATCCTTGAAATCATTATACACAAAAATGTCATATTAATTTAATTATTCAAGTCATATTTCATTTTATTTTAAATAAGCTCAATTAAGTACGGTACCTCAGAAAACATTTTAATTACTGTACATCAGGATTGTTGCATACATTCCTTTATCATCATACTAATATATAACAAGAAGTTCCGTGACGAACTAAAGAGCCTACTTTTCTTAAAATTTAAGATTCATGCCAATGATTAATCTATATGAATCTATCTAGAATAATGACGAAATTAAGTTGGTAATATCGAAATTTCTAATTAGTTCGAAATACTGTATACCTGGCATAACGTAGCCTAATAGAGAACTACAGTTGGCAGCCCTGGTGACTAAATATATTCTTAGTCCATCTCTTAAGGTACCGAATACAAAATTTACTTTACTCCTACCAAATTTTGTTTCGATTGCTGCAGCCGTTTAGGAGTTGATAGGGGGGGGGGGGGACACACACAGACAGACACACATTTGCCCGATCTCATGTCTACATTTTCCTCATTTTTGCAAAATGTGAAAAGTAGGCCAAAAATGAGATGGTGTGTGTCTGTGTGTTAATCACGCAAGAACCACTGGTCCGATTTAAATGAAAGTTTTCCTTGGATGTCGCTGATTTACCTGGTTAACATACAGGCTACTTTTGATTTTGATATTTTGCACTATTTCAAGATGGCGACCATTTTAGTGACGTCACTACTCCCTTTGGTTTCAACATTTCATAATCCCATTTCAAATAAAAAGAGAACGCTAAGACGTAGCAAACTTTTGATGGCATATATGAGGTTTAAAACGTAATTTTCTATCCGAAAGGTCCGTATCACCTTCCATGTATCTCCAACGGTTAGCGAGTAAAACCTAAATTTGTGCTATAAAATACGGTCAACGCCGAGCAATGTTGTCTATATACACAGTATAAACCTCAATGTTGGTTTATCTGTCTGTTATTTATACAAATCTACACAGTTTCACCGATCTGAACCAAAATTTGTATACTTACCCTTTGGGAACCTGCGAGTAACACTGTCCACTTGAAATTTCGGACAGACCACTCTATTCCCTGCATTTAGGCCCTTTGGAACCCTGCGAGTAACACTGTCTACAGGAAATTTCGAACAGACCACTCCATTCCCTGCATTTAGGCCCTTTGGTGCAAATCTACACCGTTTCACTGATCTGAACCAAAATTTGTATACTTACCCTTTGGAACACTGCGGGTAACACTGTCTACATGGAATTTCGGACAGACCACTCCATTTCTTGCATTTAGCCTCTTTGGCAAAAATCCACACCGTTTCACTGATCAGAACCAAAATTTAAATACTTCCACTTTGGAACCCGACGAGCTGTCTACATGAAATTTCGAACAGACCACTCCAGTCCCTGCATTTAGACTCTTCGGCACAAATCTACACAGTTTCACCGATCTGAACCACAATTGCATACTTACCCTTTGGAACCCTGTGGGTAACACTGTCCACTTGAATTTTTGGACATCTAGGTTATCGGCCCCTAATGGTCTGGGTGACAGCGAAAATGATAATGAAGTGGAAATCAGAACGAAAATTAAGTGAGACGTAAAATACTACATACAAAAAGGAACTCATTGAAACTACGCACAAAATGGACAGTGGTAATACTTACAAAGGGATTTTAGAACGAAAATACTCACAAAAGGAAGAGATTGAAAAATACGCACAAAATGTAGTTTACGTTCAAAATACGTACAAAATGCAATGTAGAGTCGAAATACTTATAAAATGCAAGTGATTACAAAATGCACATGAGATTGAAAATACGTACAAAACGCAATTGAGGTTCAAAATACTTACAAAATGAAATTGAAATGGAAAATACACAATGCAATTCAGATTGGAAAGCTCCCATGTCAAATCCAAAATATTCACGAAGTGCAATTGAAATTCAAAATGTTTACAAAATGCAATTGAAATTGAAAATGCTTACAAAAAGAACGATAGATTCAAACTACTCAATTGGATAGACAATACTTACAAAATGCAATTTAGATTGAAAATACTTACAAAATGTAATTTAGATTCAAAATACCCACAAAATGCAATTGAGAATCAAAATACTTGCAAAATGCCGAACATCCAAAATGCAATTTAGATTGAAAATACTTGCAAAAAGCGGTTTAGGTTGAAAATACTTACAAAATGCAATTTAAATTCAAAATACTCACTAAAGTCCCGGCCCATATATTGAAATCCATACTTAAAAGCAATTTAGATTGTCAATCCTTACAAAATGCAATGGAGGCTGAAAACACTCGCAAAATGCAATTTAGATCGAAAATGCAACGTAGATTGAAAATACCTACAAAATGGAGTGTAGATGGAAAAAAAATCGCTAAAGGAAATTTAGATACACGGGGAGCCAATTAACAAAAACAGAGCGGGAATCTTAAACAGAAAAGGAAATATAATGAAAAGAAAACAAGAGGTCTGACCCCTCGAAGAAGGAGGTATCAGGAAAAATGAGACAAGGGCCAATTAAGGCGGGAAAGTGAACGACTCCCTAGGCCTCGGATACCCTAATACCGTCGGGGTCGAAAAAGAACAAGAGTTGACCAAGGGAGGTTGGCAGGAAAGAAGACTGAGAGGAGCCCGGCACAAGTAATTGGAAGAAATGCCGGACTCAGCTGAGGTCCCATGGTCGCCAACTCATGCCCCACTAGATGTGAGCCCCTGAGGGAAATTTTTGGGCAGACCACTCCATTCCCTGAATTTAGGCCCTTTAGCACAAATCTACACTGTTTCACCTAATTGCACCAAATTGTACATACTTACCCTTTCAAATCTTGCTGGTAACACTGACCACTTGACAATTTGGACAACCCTCTCTATTCCCTACATTTAGAATAATACACAAACTGAATTTGAAAACCACGTTTTTAGGCCCTAGAACATGTCCTGTATGAATATTTTAATAAGACTATTGTTGGCTGGCATTTCGGGCTGCATCACGTCACCCCTACCTGTGTTCTGGTGCAGAATTGTGAAAATAGTTACATCTTGCGCCGCTTTTAAATTGCAGTCACGGGGAGTAATTAGTGCAAAAATATTTCTTAGGCCTCTTAAAACAGTTATCATTATAAAAATAGTATGCCTCTGTATAAGTGTGATGGGGTTGGTGCAGTACATTGAGGTTTTCAGCTGCAATAAGCGTTGGTGCTTTCAAATTTACTTTCATTTATTCTGATCCTTGTCCTTGAGCGCTATGTGGCGATAAATGACACTCAGAAGCTTGGGACAGCCGAAGTTTTCCAAAGTGCTATGCGACAAAAGACGACACTATTGGAGGCTATTTTTCTAACAGCCAATGAGATATAGGCCCTAGGCAGTGTCTTATTTCACTTACTTTTTCTAATCATATTTTTCAATTCATTTGTAAATTACATGTGTCAGTACTGTAGTTAGTAAATAGCCGTTTCTCCATTCATTATTATTATCATTACGGAAAAATGACCTGAATGTTAGGTCAATTATAGTGTAGACTACTACTTATCACCACCACCACCACCACCACTAAAATGTATATACAGTATTTCTTTTTCTCTTAGTTTTAATAACATTGGCCTGTTCTGTAGTAGTATTCAATATCATCCATAAAACAAACAAATCCACCGGGGGCGAAGCCGGGCACTACTGCTAGTTTAGAATAAACCTTTCTTGGTCCAGTCTGATCTTATGAATTTGCACAAATTTGCCCAGTCATAACTTTAGATAGATATAGAATTATTCCCTCCTGTCGTTCAACAACCTCTATTTGCAATGAGCCAAATCATTGCATGATTAAGAGTCAATGGGGCAAATTCATGTAGACCGACTAAAGAGTTACAACTAACAATTTGTATAGGCAACACTGAAGAAATGGCTTCAAAACTTTAGAGGAAATAGTGAATACAAAGATTCAAGTAACAAGGAGTAAGAATTAAGATTTCCCATGTTAATAATAGTAGTACAGATTTTCCCCTCTTACAGGAAAATATATCCCTCCCCTAAACCATGAAAACTATGCTAAATCATAGGATATGCCTCTTATTTGAAAGAATAGGTAGAAATTTTTTCTCATCAAAGACAACTTTTGCATCATTATGGTGAGGAGAAATTATGATATAAACCATGTAATATGATCAATCCCAAGCAATGGGGTCTGAAAATAGGATCCTGTACATATGAATTTTATACATGAGTATACCTTTTTTTGTTTTTTTAATTATTCATAGCACATCAGGATTGTGGTGAGGACTGGTGGGGATAAATCGCATCTCAATCTGTGCAATAACCTGAGGCTACCTCTAGTAATTTAAAAATAAGAGTCTTTTTGAAACAGCAAAGTAAGTTAGTTTCCTTACCTTACCATAGAGATTTACCTTGCCAGGAGGGTAATCCTTCATTACAACGTAAACCATAGTGAGAGGTGGCTTGCTACCAAGCATGGGCGCCCGCAGGACATTTTCCATTTTTCATTTCATTACCTACCTGTCATGTCATTTTCGCAATTTGCGTTTCATTTCTTACTTCGTGATATTCATTATTTGCCTGCTCTGAAATCGTTGGGTACATTATCTTTATGGCATTAATGGCAGGAATACCGTAGTTCTTTTTAGTTCCGAGTTTTGTCCATAGAAGTTCGCTTATCTTTGCAAATCATCCTCATTATGTTCATTTCTTAAAAACAGGTAAAATGTAGTTGTATCACCATATATCGACAAAAATAAAACTCAAGCAGTTCATTAAAATGGTAATGTTAATCCAGTTCGCCAATTTTCTAAATAACTGGAGGTATTTTCAAATAATCTCAAATTACTACATCTAAATCAGTTACCGGGTAACTATCAGTAACTTAATTTATGATATAAACTGGTGTGACAATGAACAATCAAAATATTGTCGGGATTCCAGGGAGGAGGGGGGAGAGGCACAGCCACTCCCTGCCCCCACCCCCACTGCGGGCGCCCATGCCCCCCAACCCCTGGAAAAACTCCTGCGCGTGACCATGAGTGGCGGCATTAACTTCTGTTATATGGTCCTGTCCTTTAAACCATATGCAATGTACACCCCGAAAGATGTCCCACCGCAACAACCGCATAATGCGAGTGCAGTTGATAGAACATTTCAGTATTGATAGACGGGAATTCTATTCACAATATTAGGGTGTATAATTAGAATTGTCAATATGGACCAATGATGGAGTCTAAATTTTCTGAAAGCAATGGTAAATAAACAAATGAAATAAGAACAAACAGGCAAAGAAAAAAAAACTGAAAATGTGAATCTTTTCAACTTGAATAGCCCTTACCACAAGTGATACCACAACCTGAACTATGGAAATGTATGCCCCGAAATTTAACTACCACCAAATTTGGACCAAAGTATGTAATTTCTTTAAACATCTACCATGTACTTGGAACATTTTCGTAGTGTTTTTATATTTATATTTTATATTTAAGATGTATTTCATATTTAAGAATTCAAGCTTTTTAAAGACTTAACTTAATTAGCCGGCATGCCAATTAGCCTACAGTTTCAAACATTCTTCATGCTTGGAAATACCATATGCTTAAGAGTAATAATCTAAGTTCCTTGTTTGACATTTAAAGGAAATAAAATGCGTTGAAAGCACAGGGTCAACTTTCGACAAGTGTAATGGTACCGACAGTTTCACAGGCTGATAATTCGTATATAAAACCTGCACATTAAGAAAGATTTAAAATATTCACCATTGGTTTTCTGAACTGCAAAGAAGAGAAAAACTGATCCTTTACACCCTAGAGGTGTGGGGATTTGGGAAAGAAGCTTAGAAGTTTTACAGAGGCAAGAGTGACTGAATTTCAATAGAACAATATTTATGCAGGCAATCTCAATCAGTAATTGTGATTTAATGTTAATGTAGATGTCTGTATAAACAGTATAGGCAACATAATCACCAGTCTCTTACCTTGCTCTTTGAATGTAGTAAATCTGAAAGACCTGAACAGCACTGAACAGAAGATGCACACAAAGTTGTTTTTCCAAGGATTGTTAAATTAAAACAAACATAAAATTACTGCCAAGAGAATTTATGACATTTATAGGCCAATAGTTGCCAACGGTTCCCAAAATTTCCCATTAAATAATTTATTTTTAGACATTTAAAATATGGTATTGATCACATGCTCAAGCTGGTTTAGTCATAGTGCTCTCTCACAGTTCTCCCTCGAGGACAATGGCTTCTTTCTGGAAAATAAACATCTCTTCTTTTTTAAAACAGTATTAGGGCCTACAGTAATTGTATAAACATAGCAAAAATTGCTGAAATTTATTGAGTCCACACCTCCAGAAGCTACTTCGGCTTCTTATATTAGCGGATTAACACAGTTTCATAACACAACTACCAAAAACATTAAAAGGAAAATAACTGATACTCACTGCTACTGCTGGAAAAAAGTCTTCGCACGTGCCACTGACTCCCGATATCCCGATAAAAACACACAAATTGTCTCAACTAGACGAATACACTTTTACAGACCACCTTCATGACAGAACAAATCGCATTACCAATAGCCGTAATGTCAGTTCAGTTCTTCTGGTATTTATTACTCACTACGGAAAGGAAATATTTGAACTAAGACTAATGGTTTCAGTTTACAAAAGAATAGTAGCTCTACAGGTCAAATTCTTTTGAGATAGGAAACTATTCGAAATGTGTTATTTTGATATTATAGTATTATTATGTTACTTAACCTGATCACAGCCTTTTATATCATACCTTATTCCTTAGCCTAACAAATATTAGTGAAATTCAATATAGAGAACGCGATTGTGAAACCAGAAGACGTCGACAATGACATCTTATGAGTATAGTGAAACTCAAGAGAAGTATAAGATAGGGATGGACTTTTTAATCCAATCGTAATGAATTGTTTCAGTTAGTGGACCAGATAGCTCATCCCAAAACGTTTAAGATAGCACACTTTTCATGCCATCTACCGGTTATTCATCAAACTTGGTGGTTGCATGTCTACCTCCAGTGCTGATAGTAGAATAACTTGGCAATAGATGGCAGTGCAATTCACAAACTTGGCTCCTTAGGAGGGAGTTCAAATTACGTTTCATGACAAGTGAGGATAGTTCTCCTTAAAACGATTGAAACTTGTGTTGGGCAGTATTAGGAAGTTGTCTACGATTAAATCATGTTCTTGGTAAGCTTCCATATAACAACCAGGAGGAAAGATGATGAGAGCCTTTATATTCAAAAATATTTTAATGTTGCACGAAAACACATTAATAGTACGGTAGGCAAACACTAATTTGTATGTTGTAATTCTAGCTTTTTACCATCATCACCACAGAGTACTTGCAGGTCATCTCTGTATATTAGTTCACAATTCTACCATAGTTTAGGGCTTATTGATTAAGCATATCACAGTAGGCCTAATATTATTTTATTAAGGATAAGTGCGCACAATGTGCGTTACATTAATTATTTACAAAATTCTGTAAGCAATGACAACCTTTTACTACACACAAGAGCGTGGTAAGTATCGCATCACTTTTGACACAATTTACAAATGCACTTTGGTCTGGGCACATGGAACACCTCAGTCTCACAAATCCTGTGGTGAAAACCGTGCACCGCGAATCGGGTCACTGTGTGTCTCAAATCATAGGCAGTGCCCTTCCATTCTGTTGACGTCATGGCCGTAGTGGAGTAGAAATCAATTGGGATCTCCTTCTTTTTTGCAAGTAGTTCTTGTAGCAAATCGTTGTATTGTCTTGTGGATGGTAGTTGGTGAACCAGTCGGAGTTCTTCTATAAAGAAAGGTTCCCCCGCTAGTTCATACGCCAGTCTCGATGGGGTGAATTTTGACAAACAAAGCAGTCTTTTTAAGAATAAGGCTTTCACTTTCTCTAATAGGCCTAATAGCAGCTACACCTTCATAGATGAACTGTTTGTTGACGGGATCCTCATTTTTCACTCATGCAATATTTAAATTAAATAATTCTTTATTCGGGTGCTTAACACTCAATATTTATCAGCAATAGTTTCTAAACCTCTTAAATATGCCAATTAAACAGAATTCTTGTCTAAGGTAATGGTAATGTCCCTGGGAGGAGAGGTTCTGGGTGAGTCCCCACATGCATTTGCATCACTCTCTGAGGTCTGGACATACAAACCATGAGATCCTCTTAAACTGAGGCTGCCAGGGAGTGGCAACTCTTCAGGGGTGCTAGGGGTGCAATGTATCAGCTAAGCAGTTCTTGGCATGTGGCATATGCATCTGGTATCTCCTTCTATCCAATTTTTGAGTAATGGAGAGTGGCTCATTGTCAAGGCACAACATTCTCCTAACCATACAGCTAAGTTACTAATAAATTGAAATTCGCTAAATAATGAAGATAATAACTTTTGCATTATTGCACTATAGGTACGGTATTATACATTATTTGATAATTTGACATTGTGTGATTTCCTTTATGGTGGTTAGGATTCTCTCTCTTTTAAGCCAACCCTCCGAAAGGCTATTGTAACATTATGCGACAAGGGTTCATCATCATCATCTTGCACAGTTTCCAACCACTGGCCAGGTCTGTTTGGAACACAAGCCTCTCCAAAGTCTTCTGTCTTCCCACCATCTCTCAACCTCCACCCTTGTCCAGTCTTCTCCTCTCTTCTTCACACTTTCTTCCACCCCCTTCAGCCACCTGTCTCTCGGTCCTCCTCTCGGTCTCTTTCCTTCCCAATGCCCAGTTGAATTCATCAGGTGAACAAGTCCTGAGGAGCATTTCATTTAATTGATTCCTTCCTAGATTATTTTGCAGAATTTTACACTTATACACACTTCTGTCCATAATCGTTGTCCCACCACACTTCCTCTGTTTCGAGATTTAATGATCACTGCATGCAAGCTTTCCTAGGTCTTCCCACTCATCTCACCTATGCTGTTCTTGTCCATTGCTCTCCTCCCCATCTTGTAAACAAGTCTGCTCATTGGTAAGTCCATCGATTTTGATCAAGTCTTGCTAAATCCCCATTTCAATTTGAGTTGGTCTGCTGATGTCAGAGAGTCTTTCATGCCAATTCTTCTTCTTATATCTTCGTTCCATATTCTACCATAATACGTTTGCATGTTTCAGGTTTACAGTATCCTGTGCTGATGATGACTGATCCAAAGTACTCTAAATGACATAAGTCATATCCAGTCATATCCCCCTTGGCTTATGATCTCGCGATTAATGGTCACGTAAAACTACAATCTTCCTTTTTCATATCCAGCCACACTCACAATATCAGGGTTTTTATCCTGAGCATGGTTTATGATCATGACGTTGACGTTAGATTTATTCTCCAAGCCATATTTACTATGTGTAGTTAATCTCTCCATAATGTAGAATGGTTTGAAGCCATTTTTAGTGTTGCCATATTAACAATAATTGGTGGATAACCATCAGTCGGTCGACATGAATTTATGCCCAGTCATAATAGGCAGGAAATATAAGTTTCCACCTGAAAAAGGAAATCTACAAGTGATTGATTATTTGCACCATTGCCTCCCTTGTAATCTATGCAAATAATTCAATCACAGGTAACGTTTTCAGGTACAATCTTATCATTGTCGTCGGCTGTAACTCGATTCCGAGTACACATAACTTCTCCCTGCATTAAAAGAGCATTTCAACTCAGCTTATGAATGTGTTTCCGATGACTGAACAGATAAATCCTGGCATAAAACATGCGGCTACATAAATTGCACTGAATGGTTGAAGAGGGCGGGGTTTTAATTGATGGAGCTTTCTTGTTTGTCGCTTTGCCTCTCCATGTCTGACGTTCAAATAAGTTGACAGAGGTTGATGTAGTGTTCCACCACATTTCCCTCATAACATTAATCTCTATAAATATGCTTCCTGTCGGAACATTTTGCATTTTCAAACATTGTAGGCCAACAGTATGTATCCCAGATTAGGTGTATAATGACTAAATACAATATCTTCAGTTTAATATTTTTCTTTTTGTAACGGGTCGGCATCAAAACTACGGAAGCGAATGGCATGAAAGTTTAAGTTGAAGACACCCATAAAATAAAACTAGGCTACAAATTATTCATGCAATCGATGGGTGAATGGAAAAACATCTTAACCACCAATTAGTATATTTTTCAGGAAACAAAAAAAACGTTTTATACATTTCCAGTTGAATTAATTTTCATAAAAATATATTATTGTGCAATTCAGATAAATGATTTAAAAATTGTCAATCTGTACAAGCCTCCGTGTGTGAATTGGGCTCCTACAGTACTGCCAGCTTTTGACCACCCTTGTATATACACTGGAGACTTCAACAGCCATCACACAAACTGGCGGTATGACACCGTGGATGTGAATGGGGAGAAACTAGTTCAGTGGGCAGAAACTACAAATATGCACCTGGTCTTTGATGTAAAAGACAAGGGAACCTTCCTCTCTGCACGCTGGGATAAGGATTACAACCCAGACTTGACATTCGTGTCTAAAGATCAGTTAGACCAACCACTCAACACCACTCGTACTGTTCTGTCCAACTTCCCAAACAGTCAACATCGACCTGTTATGGTGGAAATTGGTTTGAAAATTCCCCTTGTAAACTCAATGCCCTTACCCAGATGGAACTTTCGACGAGCTAATTGGGATGGATTCTCAAAAGACCTTGACTCCAGCTTAGTTGCGGAGAATCTACAGCCGACAGCAAACAACTACGATGAATTTGTGAAACTAGTTATCAAAGCTGCTAAGTCAAACATTCCTAGGGGTTACAGAAAGCAATATGTGCCTGGCTGGAATGAAGAAAGTGAGGCTTTATACCAAGAATACCAAAGTTCTGGAAATCAAACAGTGGGTTCACAGCTACTCCACTCTTTAAACAAGAATAGACGAGAGAAATGGGAAGCAACACTCGAAGAAATGAACTTCGCAAAGTCAAGTAGGAAAGCCTGGCGAGTCTTGAATGGGCTAACTGGCAAGCAACACCCCAAAAAGCCGCATACTAAACTGAGTCCTGACATTATTGCCAACAGGATCGTAGACCTCTCAAGGGCAAAGAGAGACAAGAATCATACCAGAGTGGTAAAATGTAACCTCTCTAACCTCAAGCACAGTGCCCCAAGAAACGAACCGCTTTCCAATCCCTTCTCCACAGCGGAAGTAGAAAGTGCAATCAAACAACTGAAAATCGGCAAGGCTGCTGGTCCCGACAACATCTATAATGAGTTCATTAAGAACATGGGTCCGTATTGTATATGCTGGCTCACTTCTCTCTTCACTTACATTCTCAAAGAGAACAGACTGCCCAGACAATTCAAACTGTCAAATGTTATAGCCATTCTCAAACCTGGCAAACCTGAAGACAGCCCCGAAAGCTATCGTCCAATAGCACTGCTCAGTTGCATATTAAAACTTTTTGAACGAATCCTTCTAACCAGAATAGCACCGCTCATTGAGGCTGTTATCCCTCCTGAACAAGCTGGCTTCAGACACGGACGCAGCTGCACTGATCAAGTTCTTGCCCTAACTACACACATTGAAGCAGGTTTTCAAGGTAAACGGAAATCAACAGCTGTTTTCATCGACTTGACAGCTGCGTATGATACTGTTTGGCGACAAGGACTGATCTACAAACTATTGCAAGTTGTACCAAGCCGAGAAATTGTGGATCTAATATCTAGCATGCTTAGTGAAAGGCAATTTGAAGTGTTCCTAGGAAACACTAAAAGCCGCAAACGAAAACTTAATAACGGCCTACCACAGGGATCTGTTTTAGCCCCACTGCTATTCAATTTGTACATCCATGATTTACCAACTACAACATCAAGTAAGTTCATCTATGCTGATGATATCGCGCTGGTAGCTCAGAGCAATAACTTTGAAGATGGCGAACAAATCATTACGGAGGACCTGGAGAAGATGTCAACTTTCTTTAAAACCTGGAGATTGATCCCAAGCACAACAAAAACTGAAGTCTCTTGTTTCCATCTAGCGAATCGTGTCGCAAACTACAAACCTAGAGTCCTGTTCAATGGACAAGAGCTGAGGTACAATCCTTTCCCAAAATATCTCGGAGTCACTTTAGATAGAACCCTGAGCTACAAAGAGCACATCACCAAGCTCTCTCACAAAGTCGCCGCAAGAAACAACATACTGCATAAGCTCAGTGGTACCTCCTGGGGAGCCTCTGCTGACTGTCTACGTTTAACTGGCATCAGTCTTGTTTACTCAGCTGCTGAGTACTGTGCGCCTGTCTGGTTGGGAAGCGTACATGTGAAGAAGATAGACACGAAACTGAACGATACAATGCGTTGCATTACTGGTACCATCAAATCAACTCCATGTCACTGGTTAGCCGTGCTGAGCCACATCCCTCCACCTCACTTAAGGCGGAAGCAAGCTCTACTGAGGGAGGCTAAGAAAATCTTTGCATCACCCTCTTTGCCACTGCATCAGGAATTCTGCCATCCGTCACAACAACGATTGCAATCCAGAAGACCGGCAAGTGTCACTGCAAGGCAACTCATCGCGGATGGATTTGACATAAAGGAAAGCTGGAAGCATGAGTGGTCAACAAAAACATTGGGAACAAGTGTCCACCATCTTGATCCCACAAAGAAGCCAAATGGTTTTGACCTACCAAGGAACCTCTGGTGCCGTATCAACAGGTTGAGGACTGGACATGGGTGTTGTAATTATTTCAGGTACAAGTGGGGCTGGATCAGTTCACCAATGTGTGAATGTAACTTAGAAGAACAGACGATTGAACACCTGGTCCTACGCTGTCCTCTTCATTCATACCCTGGAATTCCTGACGACTTGTTTGATCTCACACCTAGTCTAACCGAATGGTTGAAAAGGAAGGACTTTAAAGTTTAATTTTGTCTTATTTGTATTCTGTATTGTATCACCATACGATTAAATAAATAAATTGTGCTTCCTAATTTAGCACTGTCTTATGTGTACACAGTACATTGTTTTTTATTGGAGTAAATTATTAATAGTAGATATAGTAAGTTCTTAAGATGATTTGAAGGGTATTATTTTGTTTTTTCATATCATCTTAAGAGTACATAAGATATTATGGCAGACATTTTTTCTCAGGATATGAGCTTCAGATGATCTGCCAAACTATTATTAAAAGCAATATTTACCCTATTTACCAAATAATTATCTGATTTTTCAGGCTGTGGGTGTGTAACAGCAATTGTGGATCCTAAGGTTTAAACCTAATAACACAATTCGATTCTCATGTAAAGTTCATTAATTCATATTGATAGTTTAATGTGTAATTCATTTTAATGTTGACGTAGAACAATCTGAAAGAAATAGTACAAAAAATGTAAAATACAACATTTTGGGCTTTATGGGGTAAATTGATCAAAAGTCTATTTCAATTTCATCTTCTTCGTCAATTTCGTTGCAAGTCTTTGCAGATCAAAGGAGGAATTGGCAGTTGAGTTTAATAAGCTGGGTTCAAATCCATTTCACACATTTTCTGAGACCTTTCTTGGTGCCAATACCCAACTACAGTAACCTATCCAGTGGTTTCATAGGTAAAGTTGATTTCGATTTTATGCATTTCTTTCTTGACAAAGGCAGTTTCAATCTCTATTATTTTCAAGGGGCTACCTTTCATTGTCCTTGCATTTGGAGGAATTACTTTTAAGTAAAATTCTCTCCAAACAAAGTCATGATTAATCATAAGTTCATACTGTCTTGGCGAGTTTGGCCAGTACAACTATCTGAATACCGAGATACTTCCTTAACATCTTTTCTCTGATCTACCATTGTCAAATATTTGTGAATAACTGTACATATTTCATTGCTCCCTCTTTGTCAATCAGCTTGACCCCAAATGTAACGAAATGCATTCCCACTTCCACTCACGTACACAGTTTCATTGTAATCTGAGTACTGAGTACAATAACATACAGTCTCAAGGGGGAACGTTTAAAATGTTCTGCAAATCAAAACTGGCACAAACAAAGTCATTTGTCAATTTTGATTTTTGTTGATTAAAAAAATAAAAATAAAACGTTTCTTGGTGTTTGTGTTCCTGCATAGAAATGGAGCTTTCCTCTTTGTTCTTAAACATTTCACATTGAGCACGTATCCATTCCTTTGGTAAATGAAAACCTATTGTCACCACGCTACACTTTATCACGGTTTCGACTCTAGCACAATCTGCACAATTTTCCAAAGTAAAGCTGAATAACTTACCATTAGAAGGTGGCAGAACACTGGAGTTTGTATTGTCATTTTTTAAATATCTCTGCACAAAGACACTAAGTAAACTAAGTACTGTAGCTTTCTCTACTATAATTGTTCATTTTAAATCACTGTTCTGAGTCTTCTCATTCTCTCAAATTAACCCGCCTTGAGAGCTAAGGTATGCTATGTTCATTAATCACTGCTAGGATTCAACTAACGCGATTGCTTATCTTCCATGACGCCACACTGAATGAAGCGCAAACATTTTCTTACGCTCTTGGAGTAGCACATGACCGTTCCATGGGTGCTTGTTTTGCAGTTCATGCAGCTCATCCGTTGTGATTGTTCAGTGTATTCATAATAATTATAAAGATTATTATAAAGATTATTCTGTTTTCTTAACCTACTGCATGCAAAATTAGACACGAAAAGATTATCTTAAGAGCCACATTTATTATCTTATGCGCCTGAGGGAACTATTTCTTTTTAAGATGTTTTGTTGGGCATTAGTATTTTTTTTGGTTCTTAAGATAAAATACACCAGCTTTTAACAGTAAACAAAGCAGGAATTCCTATAAGATGTTTTGCTGGGATGAAGTATTTAGTGATGCCATTCAATTCATGTTAAAAAATACAATTAGACAAAATTGGCGGTTAAGATGTTTTGGCTTTCACCCATCGTAATGCACAGTGAGGAAGCCTCACTTTTTGGCAGTCACGCAACTGCGCAATTTAACCCACCTCTTGATATGCAGCTGTAGGCTCAGTCATGATTTCATAGAATGTGCTCGAAATGGCTCCAAATCACTCATTGCTTCCGCAATGAGGCGAGAGATTTCACACCCTCTCCCATCTTTCTTCATTGATAAATCTAAATGCACCATTTTAAAACTTCGGTGAAAACATGAACACCTTTTTAACTTCTGCAAATTTAACTACAAACATACTGTAGGTTAATCTTTCATTTTTAGCCTACTTTCGATTTTTGCAAAAAATGAAAGTAGACTTATGAGATCACTACAGGGCGAAAAAAAAGTGTGTCTGTCTGTGTGTGTACTCTGAATGTCTGTCCCCCCCTATCAATTCGAACACGGTTAAACCGAATTGAACGAAATTTGGTACAGAGGTAGCACTGGCAAAGGGCACCTCAGTGTCATGTTTTATATTGCCGCCATCTTTACCAAAAGGTGATGGCGGCCAATCGAATGGTCAAAACTTAATAATGCATTACGACCAAACTAATCATCGGATCTTTACCAAATTTGGTAACAACCTACCTTCATATGGGACGCGTCTTGTGCCCAAACTACAAGGTCATCAAACGTACCATTTCAGGATGGCGGCCGTGTGAATTATGCAAAATTTATAATCCATAACATGGGACCCACCAGTTCCGATTATCGAACCAAGAATTGTTTAATCTGTCCTAAGCGACGTGGTTCGTTCGAAATTAAAAGCTTATATTGTAATATTATAATCTAGAAGTGACTTTAAAAATCTGAATCGTCTCGGCTATTTGACAAGATGGCAGCTGATCTCTCGTTCTGACCTATATTTTACTAATTTCAGTATGTTGCATGCAATATAACCTACTGATAAAAATTATATGAACTTAATATGAAATGAACTCGGTTTGAAATATACTCCAGTGAAGAAATCTTCAGTCCAAGTGATTATTTGCTAATACAGTACGTTATATGTATTTAATCGATAACACGTGAGTTATGAATGTACGATTGGCTGTGTGGTTAGAGCTCCCGTCTCTCCTGTGGCTGGCCGGGGTTCAAATCCTATCAGAGTAGAACTTTTTTGCTTGATTTTTTTATATTCATTGTTTCTTGAGTACTGAGACGTTATAAAATAAAGCGTTATATGGTGCGTTTTGCAATGGCAATTATATATTTAAAAAAAACGACATTCTCCACCGGAGTGACATCTACCAGCCTTCAGTTGTACTATGCAGAAACTATAGATTCGAGCAGCGCTCTATACCGGCCAGTTAGTGAACCCAGTTTTAACGACTGCTAGGAGTAATAATACAGTAACATTCGTTTATTCCTTGTGCACATCGAACCAAGAATCGATTAATCTGTTCTAAGCGACGTGGTTCGTTCGAAATTAAAAGTTTATATTGTAATATTATAATCTAGAAGTGACTTTAAAAATCTGAATCGTCTCGGCTATTTGACAAGATGGCAGCTGATCTCTCGTTCTGACCTGCATTTTACTAATTTCAGTATGTTGCATGCAATATAACCTACTGATAAAAATTATATGAACTTAATATGAAATGAACTCGGTTTGAAATACACTCCAGTGAAGAAATCTTCAGTCCAAGTGATTATTTGCTAATACAGTACGTTATATGTATTTGATCGATAACGCGTGAGTTATGAGTGTACTATTGGCTGTGTGGTTAGAGCTCCCGTCTCTCATGTGGCTGGCTGGGGTTCAAATCCTATCAGAGTAGAACTTTTTTGCTTGATTTTTTTATATTCATTGTTTCTTGAGTACTGAGACGTTATAAAATAAAGCGTTATATGGTGCTTTTTGCAATGGAAATTATATATTAAAAAAAACGACATTCTCTACCGGAGTGACATCTACCAGCCTTCAGTTGTACTATGCAGAAACTATAGATTCGAGCAGCGCTCTATACCGGCCAGTTAGTGAACCCAGTCTTAACGACTGCTAGGAGTAATAATACAGTAACATTCGTTTATTCCTTGTGCACAGAGGCGTTGTTGATAACCTCAAAACTTGCAATATGGATGATTTGGAGATGGATTATTTTGTTATACCGAGTATTTAAGATTAGCCTATAAATTAACGGGTTGCGAAGTTACTTCTCTTAGTCCTATATCATTCGTATACGACACAGAACAACAACGTGACGTCAGTTTCTGATCTGCTCTGATTGGCTATTACATTGCTGCAGTCGGGTAGTTGGCAGTCAAGGATAAAATTCGCGACTGCCAACTGCCAGCTACCAACTGCAACTTCATGTTGTGTATGGTGCCTATAGTATACACGGAGCCGATCGCGACTGCCGACCAAGGACTACCGACTGCGCATTGTAGATGGGCCTTATTAGAGCAACGAAGTTTCAATTATTGTAAGTAGTCGGTGTTTGGAGTGTTTGCTGATGAAATTGCAAAATGCTGGGGTAAATTATAAACTATGGTTTGAACGCCACTGTTCAAATCTTGTGTGCCAATTTGCACTTCAAATAGGAAGAAATTAGGAGATGATAAGGACAGAGAGTTATAACTATACCCATACATTTAGGAGAAAGTAGGCTATATGTTCTTTCCCGAACATCTTGTTCTCCATGAACTCATAACTGGTAACATAAAAGTGGTGATTACAGGACCCTGAGATGAGTTTAGCATGGCTTCTACCTGCTTTATAGGCTTCCTTCTGTCAATTTTTGTACCCAACCTCCTTTTGATGAACTTACTGTTATTCTCGTCCGAGGGCTACACTACAAGATTCCTAAATGTTACGATGTTTTTCATGATCAAGTCATCGTGTAGTGGCAAGCTTTTTTGGTGGTCACGGCTGAGGTTTGATTTCATGTCACCTTCCCCGCTAAGAAATTTAATCTAAAGGCTAAAATGGGATATGCTCTGCCTTGTGTGAAAGAACTGAAAAGAGGTGGGCTTGAATCCCACCTCAGACCTTCTAGAAGTGGTTTACTTCTTGTTGTGTTTGCTTATAAAGTGTTGGCAATTCTGTCAGTCGTTAATGACAAAAGAAGAGCTGTAAGAATGGGAGAGACGAGAAGGCTGTATTGTTACAATGCTACATGTTGTGCAAGAAAGGCTTCAGAATTTTCTTGCTTCACAGATTCCATCTGAACAAGCTGTCTTTGTCAAAGATAATGTTTAGCATTCAACAGTTAACCCGCCAGTGGTCTCACGTTGAGCAAAATGCTCACACTATGATATGACTTGTTTGTATTTATTCATTTTTTTATTTACATAGTTTACGCCCACATTGGAGCACTTAAATCAAACCAAATACATTCAAATCCTGTACGGATTGACAGAGAATTTAGCTGTCATCTTCCTCCGCTCCAAAACCTCTTCATTCTGGCTGACCTGGCTGCCCTTTCCTCATCAGATATGGCATATTGTTTTTGTTGATTAATTTTCAGTGTAAGCCTCATATGTTTGTCCTTAATTTAGGCGCAAAACTGATTTTTACAACAAAAAATGAAAAATTTTACAATTATCAGACTAACCTCAATTAAAAAGGTTTTGATGCCGTATTTACTTTTATGAACATAATGTATGAGAGAATGAAGTATTGGTTATAATGCAAAGCAAAAATAATGATTCTATCGTTGGAAATGTTGTATTTATGATTTATTTTCGAATAGTCTGCATGACCATTGAAAATGGCTTGGCATTCTTGGCAAGTATTTCAGGAAATGGCTTGGCACTAAGAGGGTTAAACACTTCTTTCCCTCCTAATGTAATTGGGCACAATTCGTGTTGACCGACTGAAAAGGTTTTTTTTTTATTATTCTGTATACTCGCAATTGAATTAAAACTTAAATGTTGAGTACAAACACAAATGTGATTATTAACATATTGCCAACATGATACCCATTTATCTTGCATGTTAACACACCTTGTTACCCTTCCTTTGTTATTTAGTTGGCCACACTGCAGGGAATATAGCCCACTGCTCCCCCACAGCCCACACCATAAGAGCTCAAGAGGATAATACACAAAATACTGACCTACATTTGACATACTCTGCAACCTCTGCACAAAAGTGGAACACCTTGTATTGTATAACCTGTGTGAATGAAAGTTGATTTCTCCTGGGACCAGGGTAGGAATTTAAGGAAGTTAGCAAAAATGAAGGGTTCAATAAAAGATCTAATGTGGTATATTAAATACTTACATACTTTTATTATAGACAATGGTATTGTTACAACTACTAGAAAGTTGAAATGCATTGATTACAATGGTCAAAGGTGAACTATAATAATTTGGCACCTGAGAGGAAAAAGCATTTTGTACAGTTGACATTTCTTTCTTGGTATCAATAAAATAAAATAAAATAAAATAAAATAAAACATGAACATAAATTGTAAAACATACACAAAAAAGTAAGCTACAATTCCTTTCTTTTATGGAACTTTCACAAATAAAAAAGCTCCATCAAGAGAGGTAAACTTCATACATAAAATTTATAATTTTTATGACCAATGGGATATTTTTCACTAATAAGTGAAAAATGAACTGTACAGATCTGTGCTTTGAATGGGCAGTTAGAAACGGTATTTACAAGAAAAAGGAAGGGATATTGGCAAAGTAAAAGGAAAAAGCCAATAAATGTAAATAATGATTCCGCCCTCCACTGGACATAATGATTCCGCCCTCCACTGGGCATAATGATTAACGTAAAGTGATGATTCATAATGACTGATGATACTAATGTCTAAGAGTGATTGATTCATTTCCTTGCTAGTTTGTGCTGAAAACAAGGGCAGGATATTCTATAGTATTTCAATAAATAATCATGCATACCTTTAAGGCTGATGTCTTAGTAGGCTTAAAGCTGTCTCCTATATAAATTCAGTCATTGAGCTAGTGCAAGAACTCAGCCAGCTATATCCTTCTACAGTATAGCTGGAATGAGGAGCCTACTATAAACATGAGGAAAACTTTGTTTAAAGGCTGTATTTATCACGTGGTTTCAATAATTCTGTATATTGATTATAACTGGTTTATAATTAGGCCTTTGCCAATGTTTTTAGGGAAGTATTTGTAAAATTCAAGTGAGATACTACAGTATTGCTGGACATAAATCATATTGTCATTTAACCACTGCTTCATGAAAAGCAACAAATGGCTTAACATGAAGGAACACTAAAATGATGGAAGACATTCTACATTAAATGACATATGCCTATAAATTTCATGTCATTGTATCTATAATTCACTGAAAAATTGCTACAAATATACAGATGGTATTAAAAAATCTCAGTTAATGATGGTGTTAATATCACTTTAATATGTTACAGTACAACCACATTAACATCTAGAAGGTATGCTAACTGTTATCAGATTGTGAGAGGATGCGAATAGATCAAACTTGGCTTAATTTCAAAGTTGGCTATGCTTTTGGCTAAACCCATAAGAACCATGTGCACCAAGAAAGTTGCCTGTACAATCTCTTTACCCTTATTCTTTGTTGTCCATGAACACTTAAAACCTTCCTTCATAACGTGGTTGAGCTGTCTATGTACACCTGCCCTTGCCAAATATCAAATGAGTACACTTCATCACTCAATAATATGGACAAATTAAAGAACTAGCAACTTTGTAGAACTCTTCTCCATGATAACTTTCATGGATCTTGTGCTAATCTACAGAACATAATTGGCAAATATATTGTGTTTCTTGGATTCTTTATGTTGGTACTTAAGGTATAAGCTCGAATCTTTATTTTTCTTACTGTCTATTCAGCCAGACCTATCCTAAACTATAATCATTTTCCACTATGAATATTTTCACTTGTGCAATTTTACTAATCTGCATGGGAAGCTGACGATACAAACTTTTGCTGATTATCATAAAATTCTAGACCTCAGTTTTAGAGGTACTGTAGTTAACTATAAGCTCTGTCTGTAGTGAGAATTAATCACATTTTTTAATGTATTTTAAGCCTGACTGATTAATGAAGTGATCCTTCCACTGAAAGGAAATGTAGACTATCTGAAATTGCTTATAATCTAACACTACAGTTGTATGATACTGTATATACAGGACATCTCATTCATGAACCAATGTGTGGTAATCCTTCTACTTACCAAAGTAAATAGCACGTTTCACTAAGTGGTATACAATTTGAGACACGTGTTGGCATTGAAAAATAAAATGCCTTTTTTTTTTTCTAAGAACTAATTTTAACAATTTAGTAAATGCTGATGCTTTAAAATATATTCTTCATTAAATTAACCAAATATATTTTATAGATTATTAATAATAAGGAGACTTTAGGTGTCTATAATAAAAAACATTATTTATTAAGCAAGCATTTATCATCTGAAAATCTGGAAATATACCGTAATCATAATATGAGGGGGAAAAATCTGATCTGAAATAATTTGTTCAAAGTCAAGTATTACCAAACACTTGAAATACCCATTACATTTTTCAAACGTAAATCTGCAGTGTAAACGCTAAAGGCTTTGAGGCTAGGCTATCTCCAGACTCAGAAGATGAGAGTGTTTGCATCCTACCATGAAATGGTTTTCTGTAGCTCTTAACTATCTTAATGGCACCACTTCCTTGGAACTCCTTAGACTATCTCATTTATCTTCATTCAATTAATTTATAATTCCTCTCACGAGATAGATGTAGCATAGAAACATTGATGTAGCAAAGAAACTCCCCTTGTCACATCCCCGTCCCATAGAAACAAGAATAATAAGTGGTAGAAATACATACATTAAAAAACTGCTTTAAAGAAATTCCAAGAAGGTACGGGTGTGCAAATTCCATCTGAGTTGACAGGAGAGATATATATTAAAAAGTAATTAGTCCAGTGCAATTAGACAAAATTGACCTCTGACTCTGACAAAATTAATAACAAGCTGAAAATTGGTGGAAACATTAAGAACAATGTTCTAAACGAAATCCCAAAAGTCCCAAAAAATCCGAGCTGGCGAAAAACCGCCATCTTGAAAAAAACGCCGCCAACTTGGATTTTTCGTTTCTTGGTCATATCTTTCTAACTAGTGGTCCTAGCGAGGTCAGACTGGTGTCAAATTGACCAGATTTTACTATCAAAGTCTCGTAAACATTAATAAGATATGCTAGACGCATTCTTACAGCTTTTTTATTTATTTTAGTACTGTTAATAATATAAATAGTGTGTTTAAAGTTCGATTTTGACCTGTTTTTGCGCACTAACTTAGTTAAGTTACCTGAATTGGTGGATTATGAGTTATTCAAAAGATAAAATGAATATACAAACTATACATGTTATTTATATCACGAACCATCCCTTACATTAAGAAAAAAATCAGCCGGATGTCGCATCTGAATTTGAATTTTCCGCGACACGTAAGTGCTGCCTGCCAAAGCACTCGGTCTGAGGTTAGAATATGTATTCATGCGCCGGTTTTCAAAACAATAACTATGTATCTTACGCTTTGTCAGGTTTTCCCTACAGTGTTTGGTTACGCTAAGAATGGAGGGAAAAAATACACGCCAAGATTACTTGTCTGGATAAAAAGCAATGCAAAAACTATACCACTGAGAAGTTGAGCATAAACAAGAATAACTTGACTATGGATTGTATTAAACGGAAATGAATGTTGGGTTGCAACGTTTTATAATTCAAAACTAATAGTAACACAACATTTCAAGTCTTGTTTTTGTTTGTATTTGTGGTTTTAGTGTTAAGTGGTATAAAGTGCTTATATACCACAGTGCAAAAGGAGGTTGGTACCGCTGGTCTCGGAATAATTTTATGAGAAGGCGGCGGGCATTGTTGTCGTGTTCTGTACGGCGAGTTTGAATGTGTCTGTGTTATTTGTCCATTCGTGGCGTTGAAACCGAAAATAGCGACGTGTTTTATGAATGTTGTGTGTGTTCTAAATGATAATTTGAGTGGTCTGTAGTGATAATCCGTTACTTGGTTGAAGGCAAAACCATGGATTGGGAAAGTGTTGGAAGTTTTATGGAAAAACTATGAAAGCAGAGGTGTGTTGTGTGTGTTAAGTGTGGTATTCGCATGGATTTTTTGCTTCACCTATCCTATTACTGTGGGTGTTGCTGTTCAAATAGTGCAAGTTGATGGTTGAAGTGGCGGTTATTTCTTCGAAATGGACAGTGTATGTATTTTGTGTCGAGGGGAAAACGGTGGTGAGCAGGTTAGGGTACAGAGAGGGATTGACACCATTCATCGGTATAGTGAAGCTCGCAATGTCGGCATTGCCGCTCTAATCAGCGACTCGAACAGTTACAGTGCACGTCAATTGTAGGAAAGAATCTACTCGCCGTGTTCCTACGCTGTCGAATGATACGGTACACAAGAGGAACAAGTTGAAAGAAAGGCTCGTTCTTCATTAGACAGTTTTGATTTTAAACACCAGTGCATGTTTTTCAAACGCGAGATCAGCTGTGATGACAATAATAAACACCCAGATCGACAAGAACCTTACAGCGTAGTTACGATGGTCCACATTATAAATACTGTGCGCTCTATGGCTTCTGGACGCTCTGACGCTTGGCCAGAAAAAGTATTGTTGAAGTTGAACATGGAGGTCGACCTAGTGGGAGCGGAAGCTCGTTATCATCGTAAGTGCTATGCGTATTTTGACCGCCCAGGTCACTTTCCGCAAACATTTGGACTTTCCTGCGGAAATGCCGGCCGCCCAGAGGATCCCAGCAAGCTTAGAGCTTTTGAGAAACTGTGTGAATATATAGAGAGTAATGACGAGTGTCAATACACCTTTGCCGAGTTGATCGAATTTATGAAGACTTCTTCCCCAGAAGAAATGCTCTATAGCGAGAAAATTCTGAAAAGGAAACTGCAATATCATTACGGAGACCAAATTGCCATAGCGGAACAAGTTGAAAAGTCTAAGTTCTTTGTTTCCTAGGAACAGCAAACAAGATTTTGACGGCTAATTGGTACAGTTCCAGAAAGAGCAATCCTGAGGAGGAAAGAACGAGAATCGTCGAGACTGCAGCCAACAACATTCGACGACACAATTACGAAAAGAAAGGCAATCAACATCGCTCATGCAATTATTGCAACCGCCCAACCAAGATCGTTCGTCTCGCCATTGCAGCTTGGTCTCGGAGTCCATCTTCACAGGATGTTTGGCTCGAAGCTTTTTCTTGACGTATTATCGAGATGTGGAGTATGTGCTACGTACAAAGAAACGATCAACTTCGAGAATTCGCTGGCTAAAATTGCACCTCCGGTCGTAGACGACGATGCTTAAGTGCAGTTCGTTTTCGACAATGCGGACCACAATGTGCATACGCTTGACGGACACGGGACTTTTCATGCCATGGGTGGAATTCAGTGCGTCACACCAGGAAGGAGCATGAACGCAAGCGTTCCTGTACCTCGGTCATCAGAAGATATCGACTTGCATCTCGAGGGCTCCTTGGTGTGCTTTAATACGAGGGCAAGTTATTTTGAAATATATATAGACATTAACTGCACAAAAGATAAAATTCTCACTGTTCCTCTTTTTTTTACAGATCTCATGGAACCACCAAACGACGGAAGCCGCTAAGCATTACAAGTCAAAGCTTAAATCTCTCATAGTGTGTCTGTATTTAATATTGACAATAATTTAAGCATTTTAGATGTGATATGCACAATTTCAAGAATATAATTTATAATTTTAGGTTTCAATACATTATTTTCATTGGCAGTTTTTAGCTATTGTGACAGAAACGGTCAAAATCGAACTTTAAACACTCTAATTTATGTTAATAGTACTTAAATGAATAAAACAGCTATAAAAACGAGTCTAACATATTTTATTAATATTCCTGAAACTTTGGCAGTAAAATCTGGTCAATTTGACACCAGTCTGACCTCGCTATGACCACTTGTTTGAAAGATATGGCCAAAAACGGAAAAATCCAAGATGGCGGCGATTTTTCCAAGATGACGGCTTTTCCCCAGCTGGGATTTTTTAGACTTTTGGGATTTCGTTTAGGACATTGTTCTTAACGTTTCCACCAATTTTTAGCTTGTTATTAATTTTGTCCAGGTTAAAACTAATTTCACTGGACTAAATGAAATATGACCTAATTTAAAGCAATACAGAACTATGACCAGAGCCTAAAGAGAACCAATGAAAATACAAAATAACAATTAAGTCAATGGTCTTTCACCATATTGGTCAGGTTTATAAATAATTAGCATCTTTCCACTAAATAGATGATGCAATCTTTTCAAATATATTCATGTTTGTATTGCCTATTTGAGCAGTTGGAGTATCTGTATGATACTACAACTTTGTGCAATCATAGTATAATACGGTACCAACATACAGTATTCAACTAGAATAATTGTATTATTCATAAATTGGAACAGCAGTGACAATTAAATGTTGCTCTGCATACAGTATATACATTTTTCTTTCCCCAGGAAGAAGAGAAGGAATGCATCAAGTAGGCCATACTTATGCAATATGACACCCAGGTTTTCTTTCACATATGCAACTTGAGATATAGCAGTCTCCAAAATAATTTATTGCATTGCAATCCTGATTCAAAAATGTTAGAACTTGTATGGGTCTACAAAGACTTAAACCACAGACAGAGCAGGTTTAACACACTATGTTTGCCAATCAGTTATAAATGTTCAGACCATTCCAAAGTCTGTGTGGATGGTAACATCACAGTTGTTCTGTTTTTCAGCAGCAGCCATGTTGACCTCCACCAAGGTATCAATGCTATTGATGCTCACACCCTTGAGAATCTTCTGAGCTGCGATGGACTTGAAGTGCACGGTCAGGTCACTAAGGCTTGGATAAGGGCACAAATCAGAATTGCTTCTGCCATGTTCCTCAAGCCTCTTCATACTGGCCGAAAGCAACTTCTCTGTACCATCTAGCTGCTCAATGTAAAGGTTACCAAAAGAACCACCAAAACCATCAAAGCTCTTGGTGGGACTTGCTGGATGGCTGCAGCAGTTGTTCTTCAATCCTTCTCGATTGCCAAAGAGAGAAGATAAACTCTCGTTACGAAGGACATTTTTGAAACATAGGTTCTCCTTACTTTTTGAAACGAGAGCAGGTGATGATGACTGAATGGGAGGAACACGAGCGTTATTCATGGTAGGGTTGCTAGAAGTCGGTGATGTGGAGGGCGGTTGCGAGTTTGGGTGATGGGTAGCAGTGGTGTTACAAGCGTCTCCAGAAATGAGTTTGGCCAGAGCGTTAGAGGAGGATGTTAAAATATCACTTGACCTTGCTTGATTATTCTGATTGTTAAAATTAATGCTGTTAGTAAGGTTGCTTTTGTTGTTTGACATAATGTCACTACAGTTCAAAGATTCAACTGATGGAAACTTCCTTCTTTCAGTAGCTGTACAGATATCGCCATTCTCTTTGGCAGACTTCTCTGCAATGATGCCACTCTTTAACACTTCTCGAGGACTGTACAGTGAAGTGGGTCTCTCTAATTTAGGTCGTTGCCTCTCAGCATTTTCTTGACATTTACGGGTATTGACAGGAGCACTTTCTTTGCTTGGTGTGGTATTCTGTTCAGGTGCAGCACCATTGATTATTATAATATCCTTGTTAGGCACTGAACAACCATTCATATTGTTTTTAACACCATTTTCAAAAGTAATCACTGACCTAACCGGTGAGTTCTGCTGTTGAACATAGATTTTAGTGTTGGAACTATTTACTGTTGTTGTGGTAGTGCTGGATGCTGTTCCTAACCCATAACTAGTAGGTGTCTCTGAAGTCACCGTAACACTTCTCCGAGTGGGTGAATCCTGGAAGGGTGCTGTAGAGGCCGAGGACATCACACTACTTCGTCCAGTGCTGGATTGGTACTGGCTGGAGTAACCAGAACTGGATGGTGGAGAGCTACGGTTTGTCGTAGACACTTGCAGCGTTATTGAATTTTTGCTCGCCGAGGACGACGATCCATTGACCGGTTCAACCTTCTGTGCAGTCGGTTGGGTAACACCATTCACTACAACAGTCTTCGTCTTTGCAGGGGAACAATTTCTGCTGGAACTGTTGCTCTTGTTTGCAGATGCTGTGGAACTAATGGGGACTTTACTGGGGGATGATCTATTACTACTGGTAGATCTCAGTGTATTACTGGGAGAATTCTTGCTGGAGTGATTTGATAGACTTTTGCAAGGAGATGAAGTAGCACTTTTGCTTGAATGAGAAGAAGCAACGGATCCACTTTGATTTGTGTTAGTTTTATTCGGAGTTGAGTGGTTGGACGTAACAACAGATCCATGGGATGGAGACTGGTTATGTCTCTCGAGAGAAACATGCTTTGCGGGGGAACCATGGGGATGAACAGAAGTGCGAGACGTTGAGTTTGAAGAAGAGGAGCGCCGAGGGTTGATGGAACTTTGAGAAGGGGATCTGTGACGTCTACTAGAGCGTGGTGTAGAACTGCTGGTGGTAATGACTGTCTGACTGTGAGGATTGGTCACCAGACTAGTTGCAGAATCACCCGACAGATGACGTCTATGTCTGCGTGGAAGGGTGGCAGCACGACTCGAAGCCTCCTCGTCTGTCCAGGGTTGGATGCTTCCATGTGATTGGGCTAAGCTGTTCCGGCACTGTAATAATACAAAACACTGATTCAGAAATATAAAATTGCAAATTGCTGATAAATATGTTATTTGACAGCCTAAATATGTCCTATTGATAAAATACATCCTTTATATCAAGTGTTCAATAACTTTTAATTATTTCTTTTATTCAAGAATAAAATATTATTAACTGAAAAGTCAACACGGCAACATGGTTTGTTTCATCTCTCTGCAAATTACCAGGATCAAATCCAAGTTTTGTTGTTGTTATTTCATTCATTTAATTTTAGTTATCATCAGATAATAATGCATCGAATTATTAATGAATGAATGATCTCATTTTTAGGCTGTTTTCATATGAAATGTAGGCTTATGAGATCACCTTTCCTCCATGTGTGTGTGTATGTGAGCTAGCACACAAGCGCAAGTGGTGGGTGGGTGGGTGAGTGTGACCTGTGTGTGTAAAAAGGAAGGAAGCTCTTAGTTTTACAAGACCGTTAATCATGCGATCATGAGCCATGGGACCTCCTTTCTACGTGGAATCCGAACCACAGGACAAGGCATTTCACTTCGAAAATCTCACATTCATTGATCGGAAATCGAGCCCGGTCCACCTTGGTGAGTGGCCAACAGCTTGACCGCTGCGCCACCATGCCCCCGATCTGTGTGTCCCTAACAAAAAGCTTATATTACAGTCGAGCTCATGTTTACCCCACTTGCAATTTGCATGAGGAAAGGTCTGTGAAGCAGTTTCTTTATAACGTTGTTGATACACAAAGTTAGCTATTTGTGCATAGAAGTTGTGGGGAAAAGTACATATCCAGAACAAGAAAGGCTGCCATGAGATATGGATAGTAGGGACAAGGTGCACAGTAAACCGTCACACTTACTTGTGTCTATCGCAAATTGTATACACAAAATTTGGCTTGATCCCCAGCCGCAAAACATGTCCATGTTAACAAGAACTAGGAACACAAATAAGCAGTGTTTGTCTACTAATACTAGGCTAAATGATGTGATATGATAACTTATCTTTAAGCTGTCCTGACAGCAACTGATTGAATAATATGAATTCCACTGTATTACTGTGAACTTTTAGGTAGATTTCATGAGAAAACTACCTATTGCAAAGCGTACCATGTTGCGGCTTCCATAAAATTTCAACATATTTTCATGTTTCACTTCCCACAGGCCCCAAAACCACCATCAGTTCAATAGTTTATATATAATGTATACATACATATCACTTTCTTGTGGACACAATAACTACTGTCATTTTGCACCAATCACTTTCAAATTTATATATAAAATATAACCTTTCAAAACCACAGTTGACATCGTTAATGAACAAAATCAGACCAAGGGTGTGGAAACAGGGTGTCTTTTTCAAAAAAGTGAGATATAGCTTTCTCAGTAGGTGCAAAATCAAATCCATTGAAAATTTGTACTATTCTATGGATCAAGTCCAAAAACATACCTAAGAAAGTTCTTTGATACCACCAACAATTGACCAAAGGTGTGGGAAATATGGAGTTTTGAGAAAAAAAAGTCATACCACCCTTAGTGGGCACAGTATTAAAACTGTTTAACCCCCTTAGCGTGTACGGCGCAACGGTGCGCCCACTAGCCTGCTACGTTCACAGCGTGTACGGCGCAGGGGTGCGCCGTCGAATTTGAAACGCCCGCTACGTGGACTTCGTAATAGTAATTTATTTGGTCGTAAGATGGCAGGAAGAGGCAACTTTTGGCTACACTTCGAGCTACTTATTATTGCCAGGAGGTGTCGCATATCTTCACAGTCATTTATTTTTCAGATCTCTGCACACGTGTTCCCGCTTTTGCGGACCGTGAGTTTGCTTGTAAACATGGCAGGTCGTGGCACAGTTATTGATGACAAAGAAATAGCTAATTTGCTCGATATTAGTGCCAACGAAAGTGATTCAGTGTGACAGCGATATAGAGGATGAGTTCGCTATAACTTCCAGTGAAGATAGTGACGCTGACGATGTAATTCATGATAGAACGCCAAGAAATACGAACACATTAGGCGACTGTGATATTTTCCCAGTATTGACGTGCCGCTGACCAGGCATAACCAGGTTATCAATAGTTTAGAATATTATGTTATATGTTGTTCTTATTGTGTGTGTTTTTTGAAAACTTTTGCCAGTGCGTTTGGAAATTATAGCGAAATGCATATGACACCGCGCTTACCATTGGGAGTAGGCTAGAAATAATGCACGTTGTGGGTGCAGCCCAGAGTTTCACAATATCACGCTTGAGGGGTTAATATGGTTGATAGTCCTCTAAAAATTACCTAAAACTTTTGTCTGAAAGATTGTTTTCAACATAACAAATTCAAAAATATCCATACAAATGATTCTTTACAAATTGCAGATTAAATTAAATCCAAAATATGATAATTTTTATTTCTTTGGGATGCATTATCTAATTTTTGCATAGATTTACTAAATCCTCTCTAACTACTAACAGTGTACTCACACTAGTGACAGCAGTGGAGCTGTTGGCAGTACTGCCTGGGCTCCTGGTTTGTGTGCCAATTGAGTGAAGATGCACCACTCTGGGGTTGAACCACTCTGTAGGTGGGAACTGTGCAGAGAATGTGGCAAGTGGTGGTGGTGCTGATGAACCCCTTTTGCGGCTGCTTCGACGGAATATGCGTGACAACAGGGAACCTTTCTCTGCAACACAAATTTCATTAGATGAGGAAAAGACAGGTTTGATTGCAATAAACAGGGAGAGGCACAGTATGAGGTAGAAATTTACAATATGTGAAGCTAAAAATGTTCATATATGAAATTAATATTACAGTATTCCCGGTATCTATACTTTCTTCTATTTCCTTAAAAATCATAGTGTAGCTTTACATCACAATTGCATGCCAATAATTAAATAATTAAGCACTTGAGGGTATAGGCGCTCTTTATATCGTGGAAATAGAATGTTCCTGGATTGTCCAAATTTTTGATTAACCGAATGACCGGACTTAAGTGCAACTTATATTTCTTTCTGAAATTGTAACGCCACATTAAAAGTCATCACAGAAACAATACCATGACTACTTATTTTTCTATTAACAGAATTACTTTTCAGTCAGTCAACAAGAGTGTGCCCAAATAGATTAGGCAGGATGTAGCCTATCACCCTACAACCCAAAATAATATGTACTTACTAACACACTCTCTAACAAATAGTTCAGACTTGTGTTGACCAACTGAAAAGCAATTCTGTTAAGAATACGAAGACAACACTGAAAAATGGCTTCTAACATTTCAGTACTTACTAGCTGACCCGTGCGAGAAATCTCGCATGTTCATAAACCACACTTTCCCCGATAGGTTTATCTAGAGAGACTTCAAATCGCACACTTCTTACAAAAATCGATATTTATGAAATTAGAATGCAACTCGTCACTGCTAATGTAATTTGTGTGCTGAGTCCATTGACTGACAGTGAACCTGTAAATGAATTAAAGTTTAATAGTTTGGACATGAAACAGGCGTCCCTACGGCCAAAATGCGAACTGAACAGTGATGATGTTGTGTATTTTCCCACACCAACAGTATTTGCAAATCACACACTTCTTACAAAAATTGATATTTATGAAATTAGAATGCAATTCGTCACTGCTAATGTAATTTGTGTGCTGAGTCCATTGATTGACAGCTTAGCTGTAACACTCACCGGTTATTCGATATTTATGAAATTATACGATTTGAGTACTCATTCCTTTGATTTACTGTTTCCGAAATCCATGCAAAAGTATAAAGGAAAGACCTCAGAATGTTAAAATGACATGAAACAGGCGTCACAGCGGTCAAAATGTGAAGTGGACAGAAATTATGGAGCGTATTTTCCTACAGCAACAGTATCTGAAAATCACACACTTCATATATTTTTTAAAGTCATTTTTAAAAGAAATTATAGACATTTATGAAATTAGAGTGTAATTCGTCACTGCTAATGTCTATTCTCTTTCATTTGTCACGATCGGTCGCTTGTGAGCGCCGCAGAAGGGATCTATACTACTGAAATAATATATATGATGATATGTTTGTATTATAATACTTTTGAAAATTTGCTATTCACTATAGTAACACTGTAGTCTGCAGGAACAAGCTGTGTTTCTCCCAAACTAGAGCTAATAAAACAGAATCTAATCATCAAATTCATTTTTTAAGACCTGAAATTAGTGAATTGACTACATTCATTAAGGAAACCATATTGAAAATTAGTTTTTGTTGTGTATTATCCTGGTATCCAAACATAAAGAGGGTACACTGCCTCAACTCACTTGGGCTATGATGTTCAGCAAGGGCCGCAGGATCCTCAGTGGAGCTGGAACTGTCGGACTGCAGCAGGTTCTTGTTGGGGATGTGCCGCAAAGAACCACAGCGTGACAAAGAGCTGGACAACCTCTTGGAGCTACCAAACAGGCGCAAGGAGTGCCGGCGCTCTAGCCGACCCAGAGGAAAGCTGGAGCTGCGGCGTGTTGGACGGGGATATAGCACCTTGTCATTGGGATTACCTACAACAAATATAAATTATTAGCATTTACTATTATTATCCACATTATTATTATACGTTTAACTTTCGAATTGAGCCACTATGTACTACGAGTTATGATAGTTGTTGTTTTAAGGGGCGGAACAGCAAAGTCATGTGTCCATAGACTACGAATTATCAATCAATATCATGTTCTGTGTGTTGCTTTTGTTCGTCTGCCAGCTTTGATGTCCTGCCAGTATCTCTTGAACCAATCAGTCGGTGCCTTCTTCCAATCTTCTGAAAGACCCCTCCATTTTGTCGGTTCTTCCCCTACCTTAAAATCGTGCTAGGTTTTTATATATATATAATTTGCGGTTTGCCTAAATTCATTCCTGTTCAGAATTGTTTCAATAATGAAAGAGAAAGGGTCGTTATTCTGTGGGCACATCTTCAGAATGTCCGATGATCGAATGACAGAGATAATTTGGAGGGGCAGATGACCTCGCTGTTCCACCCCTTAAAACAACAATACATAATTAACTAAAGATTTGGAAATTCGTGAAACCAAAGACAAAAACTCGGGATGGTTCCAAGAATGTAGTAAAGATCTTACAGAAATCTGTATTCCGGTGGAAACGAGGGATGACAATAAGTTATACATCTTCTGACGTCGGGGGATGCAAGAACCTGTAAGTCAGTAAGAACTAATCATTAAACTTTACACTAGGTACTCATTTCTATAAAATTGTTTAACTACTGAAATTAACCTAATTACCTGCATTAAAAGTCGGGGAAATATCTGGAGATGATGTAATAATAGATGTTCACTCCACCGCTGTCTGAGACCCGCCCACCCAAATATGAGCACGACTTATATAGGCAAAAAACCAGCTATTTCAGTCATTTTAGCATCATGTACCGTATTGCCAACCCCACGCATTCGGTACTATATTGCATCCGGCAGACCAATAATTTCGTCTAGACCAATGGTGGTTAGGTAGCGCGGCCCGGCTAATATATAACACCCCTGGTTTTTGTCACGCTCAATGGGGGTAGTTACGCATCAATAATCTTTATCCAGGCCAATGGTTTTGCCTTTTATTTCATTATTCACGTGTCGTGTGGTAAATTTTGTATCAGAAATGTTGGCAACGGGTGCTGACGTCAATGTAAGATGGCGCCGACCATGATATAAACACTAACAAAAATGCTTTATTTAAGTAATAAAAGAAATATTTCCGGTGCAGCAGTGACAATTCAAATTGTTAGTTAGTTATTGTTGTTTTAAGGGGTGGAACTATGAGGTCATCTGCCCCTAAAATTCAAATTGAAATCAACTTCTAATGACTCCCAGAAATGTAAGTGAATCATAAATAATATAATTTCAATAATCTGCCTTGTGAAAGTTATGAAAAGGGAGGAGTACCTACTCCCAACAATTAAAGAACAAATTTTGACGTGACATATCCAAGCCCAGTGTGGTTTTTGATAGATTTAGAACAATCTATAGGCGCAAATCTGAAATTGTTTAAGGGTAAAATAAAATACGGCATATATATTTCATCTTACTGGAGAGATTTATTGTTTCATATAGGCTAGCCCTTTGGTTATGGATGGGAAATGCAGCATGTCTGTTGTATTGTCTCAAGTGTAGTTATACACCTCACACCCTGGTATGTTGGAAGGATAACCTGTTAAACGTACAGTGGTTTGTTATTAGTTATTGTTGTTTGAAGGGGCGGAACTACGAGGTCATCTGCCCCTTCAGTTGTTTGGATTCCACGTAAAAATGGAGGTCCCGTGGCTCATGATCGCGAGATTAACGGTCACGTAAAACTATAAGCTTCCTTCATTTCCCAGTATTTCTTGACAAATTTAAGTTGAAACAGTAGGCACTGATCCATTTTTTTTTTTTAAGTAGGTACTTGCCTTTTGCTATATGTGTGCAAGCTATTGTTGTTTCATTTGATGGGATTGGACGTTATGGTCACTTAGCCCCATGTAGACCTACTTGGGTGTGTATAGAATTTGTCTGATAACCTGTATTATTGTGATGCATGTATTAGTGTTCAGGTGAGGATTAGGAAGGAGGCAGCTGTGGCCTTATGTTAGGAACCATCCCGGCATTTTCCTGAAGTAGAAGTGGGGAAACCACAGAAAACCACTTCCTGGTTGCCTGAGGTAGGAATCGAACTCACTTCTTCTCAGTTTTGCCTCATGAGGCTGAGAGTACCCCGTTCCAGCCTTCAGGCCAGAATTAAAACCACTCAGGATAGCACTGTCAGCGCCGAGATTCGAACCTTGAATCTTTGAACGATTCAAAACACACGGCTACGCCTCGGGATACGCACTCAAAGAAGGCCCGCACCCCGTAACTGACACCACATTGAAGCTGCGGATACGCGAATTTCAACTCTTATCTACCAAATGGCCTGCGCAGAATATTTCAGCATGACAGTTTTGGTGTCAAATCGTTCAGACCACAAGGCCAACTTAAAATAAGTGATCAGAAGTCACGTCAAGTTAGTGAAAATCGGCAACAGAGTTGTGTGACGATTATAGATTGGTGATGTCGAGTCACATGAACCACAAGTACGTTTGAAAGTTTAGGAAACGTGTCTCAGTTGATAACTCTCGTCAAGAGGAATTCAACTTGCCCAACTCGCCAACGCTGAACGAAGTTAGTTTTTGTTGTTTTAAGGGGAAGAACTACGAGGTCATCTGCCCCTAACGCTGAACGAAGTAGAAGGTACAGACAGCATAATAAATAAAAACGTGGAGCGGATGAGGCTATTTCATCTCTAATCCACATCACCACGCGCGAAGTATTCGCAAAATAAAGGTTGTATTAATGAATGTTATAAATTTTACGTCCCTTTTTAACTAGTGTGTGTTTTAAATGTACCGCGCCGGGGTGCTGTAATTTTTACCCTAAAGGGGATCTTTAACGTGCCAGTTAATCCACTGTCACGGCTACGTCACATGTAAGTATCCTCAAATACCAACTAACTGCGCCGGGATTCGATCCCGCACCTTTTGGACGCATCACGAGAACGTTGCTCTTGCGCCATGCAGCCTACCTTATTTTTGGACTCCCTATAATTATGGCACGACCTAACGTTTTGCAGCCTAAAAGTCTCGTTAGTTCTGGCACCCCTTCTTGATGTGAATAAATTTTGAACTTCAAAGTAAAAAAAAAAGAGTTTGTTTTGTTACATATTAACTCTTCTCTTTATGAACAGATTAATATGTGATTTGACGTAGAAGGGAGACTCATTCGTTGACTGGCTGCGTGGCTTAGCGGTAACGTTCTCGCCTGCTGTGCTCAAGGTTGCAGGATCGAATACTTGCGCAGCCAGTTGGCATTTGAGGGTGCGTAAATGTGAGGGAGCCGTGTCAGTAGATTTACTGGCACGTAAAATGATTCCCTTCGGGGCAAAATTCCGGTGCCCCGGCGTCTCTAAAAGCCGCAGTTGTTAAAAGGGACGTAAAACCAATAACATTATTATTATTAGACTCATTCATAATGGAGACTGTGACTATGCATGGTTGGAACTCTGGTAACAAACAGGTGTTTGAATGCCACTGTCGAATACCCTTAAAAATTGATCTTCATTATTTACCATTTTAACTATAGCCAAATGAACTTTATTCCAAGGGCCTGAACCAGTTCCTCCGCAATATAATTTTCAATGAATCAAAAATGTACATTTTAGACAGGCTTCACTGATGTGGCAGAAACACTGCATTGATGATTTGATGTCCCAGTGGCAAAGTATTGAATCATCATGAAGCTCAACGCATTGCACGGCATGTAGAATAAGGGGAGGGGAGAACACAGAACAGCAAGTGTACTGGAACGATCTCTGCGAGGTATGGTATGACGTAGTCTGATGTCTGACAACAACGACGAAATTACTGCAAAAATAAACAAGTGAGTATTTCCATGTTCAAATTGTCACCCCGTTAAAGTTCTGGTCCTAGTTGGTATAAGCCTAAATCCTGACCTGGCAACGACTAGTCCTCTGCAATTTATTTTGAGCACCCTCCAAATAAAATTCCACGATATGTGTTTGCCTCCAAGGATGTTAATTAAAAATAAGTTGCATTATACGTCACCATTATGAAATGTACAAATGGATCTATATGAACCAAAAATTCATAAAAGAGGCCCACATTGTATAAATGTTTCACATAGCGGCTGCTCCACAGTAATGTTATTTAAATGCTAGGCTTAGCACAAACCGCTCGTTATGCATTAGCGCCCATAAACTGTCTGGAGTATGTCGAGGAGCCGGCAGTAATCCTACAGTTATATGGCGCGATGCTTCCACTTTACGAGATAATAAACACAACTTTCAAGGACATGTACTGTCTTAATCATACCCTAAAGTATTCCGAGTACTAAGAACTTTCCATCGGTAATGAAGCATGATCCGAGATACTGAGTTGGACATTACAGAATTACATACAGTAAATAAGCTCACCGGTGATAAATTTAGTCACCAAATGGAGACATCGTTCTAACACCGTGCAACACCGCCTCAAGCCTTAATAACACCAATTCCTGTAGAAATACCATGTCTAGTTGAAGCCAGATCCCGTAATCATAAAAGCTTTCGGTACCGGTACATTGGTACGGAGATCAGCAGGACTTTTTACAATAGAGTGGCTACTGCTTTCAGGCAGTACGTTCATTAAGGCAGCAGAGTGGATACACAATTCATCCATTTCATGTTGCGCCGTGTAGGCTACTAGTGTGTGTGGAATTTGTCTGAAATCCTGTGTTATCGTGACGGCTGTATTAGTGCATACATTTGTAATTGGGGCTACGATTAGGAAGGAGGTGACCATAATTTAGGTACCATCTCAGCATTTGCCTACAATCTAAGTGGGGAAAGCACGGAAAACCAACTATAGGAAGACCAAGGTGGGAATCGAACCCACCTCTTCTCTTCTTAGTTTTACCTCACGAGGCTCTCAGACCAGAATTGAATTTCCACTCGTCACAGCAAACAAGGGCAAAGAAGAATTGAAAATCGGTAAATAATAATATAACTGTAATTTCGACAAACGCAAAGTGTCGACAGTTATTAAATGAACACAAATTATGCAGATAACTGTACCCTAATATCTGCGATGAAAAGCGGTCTTTGGTTCGTTACTAGGCTAACACTGGTTGCGCGATGTGCTGTTGTCTAGAGAGGGACTAGTAATGGCGCGCTCGCCCTTCTCTTGCGGAACAATATGACCATTATGAATCTGTCACATACTTCTCAGTTTTGTAGCTTTCGAAACAACGGCTATTTTTGATGTAGTAAAGGAAAGCACGCCAGCTTGTGTCAAGCTAGTGTTATAGGAGACGGCCTCTGCTACCTGGAAATGCTGGAAATGTAATTTTAAAAAAGTACCGACCAGATGCGGGTTTGCCCGACTCTTTCGGAACGCCTCATATAATCTATGTGCGCCTTAATTCATTCTAAATCGTTGGCACATGATCGTGAAACGCGTGAAGATAATTACATCAGTAATAATCGCTTTAGGTCTTTACGCATGATACGTGTGTGCGTGTTGAGTGCTTGAAAAAAAAAAAAAAATCAACAGCCTGCTTCCAGTCTCCGACCGGGTCAGGAATGGAATGAATGAAGCCCCCATCTAGCGGCGAGGATATGAACTGTGCCGGCTGCCGAGGCCTGACGCACTCCTCTGGGGCAATGATTAAATGAATGACAGATGAAATGAAATGATAGTGGAGAGTGTTGCTGGAACGAAATTTTGACAGGGAAAACCGGAGTACCCGGAGAAAAACCTGTCTGCCTCCGTTCTGTCCAGCACAGATCTCACATGGAGTGACCGGGATTTGAACCACGGACCCAGCGGTGAGAGGCGGGCGTGCTGCCGCCTAAGCCACGGAGGCTTTGTTGAGTGCTTGAAATTTGTCAAATTTGTCCAAGTTTCTACGTAGTCTACATAACCAACGAAATATTTAGGGACTAGTACAGTATATTATATACATCGTACATATCGAACAAATGCACATGAGGGTGATATCAATATTATTCATCAAACATTGAATCAAGAAATATAGCGCTATCACCACGCCAGCAATAAATACCTTCGTACTTCCACGTCCAGTTATCAAAACGTAACAAAATTGCGGTTATTTTGAGGCAGGGGGAAGTCGTACTCCACTTCCCTCGTTAATCCACCACAGGGTTTATACGGTTAAAACGGAGCTCGCCTTAGTGGAAATTGTAACTACTGCAGTTATTTCCAATGACAGGAACGTACTACTGTACTTCATTATTACTATTGTTATTGTTGTTGATGATGATGATGATGATAAAGATTATCAATGTTTTAAGGGGCGGACCATCAAGGTCATCTGCGCCTAAATTGTTGTTGTTGTTGTTGATGATTCATTTCGTGGCTTTCCGATAGCGTGGTCATGTAGCCTCGTGTTTTGGGTGTGTATGGAATTTATCTGACAAACTGTGTCATTGTGGAGGGGCTGATGACCTCGTAGTTCCGCCCCTTAAAACAACAATAACAGTAACTAACACTTCGTCATTGTGATGACTGTTCTAGTTGGTGTATTTGTAATTAGGATTTGGGTAGGAGGCAGCCGTAGACTTAATTTAGGTACCATCCCGATATTTGTCCGGAATATAAGTGGGATACCACGGAAAACCCACTTTAGAATGGTAGAGGTATAATCGAACCCATCTCGTCTTAGTTCTGCTTTGCAATGCTCACCCCGTTCCAGCCCTCAGGTCAGAAATCTTTTTTTTTCCCCCTTGCGAAGTCGGAATCGGTCCCGGACTTAAGCAGTTACTACTTTCCGAACCAATTATCCTAAAGCAGACATCACGGTCAGTCACTATTATAAATGGTTCCTTACATATTATATGTAGACAGGTGAAGAGTAAACTCACAGTTAATTGAACTGAGACATATTAATGAACTATTGTATTTTAACCAGATAAAAGTGAGATAACTAAGCCAGGGAAAGACAATATAATGTTTTTATGCTTTGGAGCATTCTAAATACCGTAATTGAATTCTCTTACAAGATAATAAAGAAGCAAATTAGGCTACTATCAAAGAAAGAGATTTTACGAACTGTCATTGAGAAATACACTAAATAGGCTATACTTGCTGTTTTGGCAAATGCCCACTGTGATTTCTTTCCAAACCAAATATTAAAAAGCGTTGTTCGGTAATTGTATGTTACGAACTACTATTAACATCGACGCTTGCTGTTTAAAACAACAATCACTGGGGCTAGTTAATACACTGAAGAAAATGGAAATTGCAACACCCTGATGGAGTGTGCTACATTGCTGCAACTGAACATGCAGGACGAGTGTTCGGTTGTGATTCGATGATTACACTTTCAGGAACCTCTGACCGCAAGTTTGGACAACAATCAATACAGGATGTGCCCACCACGAGCTGCAATACATTGATGAATTCGGCGAGGCATGGAGTCAATAAGGCCCTGGATCGCTTCCTGAGGAATTGTGGCCCATGCTTGCTGCACTGCATGGGTCAGCTGTTCCAGAGTTGTGGATGGCTGAGGACGGTTGGCCAGTTGTCGACCCATCATGTCCCACACATGCTCAATAGGACTGAGGTCCGGGGATCTGGCTGGCCATTCTAAGGTTGTGAAGTCGTGGAGAGCTTCTCTGGAGATGCGTGCAGTGTGAACCAGGGCATTGTCCTGCTGAGACATCCCATTAGCAATGTTCGCCATCATAGGGACAACCACTGGATTGAGTACCCTATCAACGTACTGTCGAGCAGTCATAGTGACCTCAACAAGCACTAATTGTGATTTCACATTAAAGCCAATAGCTCCCCAGACCATAATGCTTGGTGTTGGCCCTGTGTGCCTCTCGACAATAAGGTCTGGGCGGCCCCTCTCCCCGGTACGTCGGCGCACACGATTCCGGCGATCACTGCGGGCAAGACAGAAGCGCGATTCATCACTAAAGACGACCCTATGCCATTTGCCGACCCACGTCGATCGTTCTCGACACCAGGCCAGCCATACACGTCGCTGCTGTGGCGTCAATGGAACACCTTCTGCAGGGACACGAGATCGTAAGCCAGCTGCACGCAGGCGATTACCAACTGTTTGTTGTGTAACGTGGGGTGCAACAACTGCTCGAATTTGCACTGCTGTTGCATGGCGTTCCATCCGGGCCAACCGAATGATGCGGCGATCCTCTCTCACAGTTGTCTGTCGCGCTGGGCCTGTGCCAGGTCTATGAGTGTGGGTACCTTCATTTGACCACTGCTGCCATACACGTTGTACCGTAGATGCCTGTCGGCCAACACGTGCTTCGACAGTCCTTAGCGATAATCCAGCCTCACACAGCCCAATTATCCGAGCCCTCTCAAACGGCGACAGTTGTTGATAGCGTCCTCTTCTCTGTCGTCGAGGCATGTTTGACGGGGAACACTTCACTGCACAGACTGTAAGTCAACTACGCTACACCAGGGTCCGTATACCGGTACTGGAGTTGATTCCTCCGCGACCAATCATGTGGGGAGACCTGTAGCAACAATCCAATGGGTCTGAAACTTTGATCGTTTACATACCTACATGGCATCGTTCCATATCTTGAAAATCAACACAAACGACCAATGCCTTCATGGTGTTGCAATTTCCATTTTTTTTCAGTGTATAATAAAAGCCCGGTAATCAATACCCTTGATTGGAAGAACGTAGCTTCGATCCCTGCAACCCAGAAGAACACTCTATCGTGTAGAATAGGAGTATCTGACTTCTGGCTACTAAGAGTCTACGAGCCGAAGATATAGCAGTACGTAGTGGTATGCCTATGAGACAAATTTCCGGTACTTTAGTTTACGTGAACGCTACATTGATCTCTTCTAGATACGGTATGTCTGAATAAGTTGTATAGTACCGGTAATGACTTCGTGCCTAACATCACGCACTTCCAATTTACAGCCATATTTACAGCATGATTTCAATACATGTATTATTATAATTTCAAGGATTACGAAATAGCCCGCGTAACACGAGAATTTGCCGTCAAAATGTAACGTATATTACGTCATTGTTGTGCCGACTCAATAAACAAGTTATATCCTCTGAAATCCTTCAAACACTCTTTCAAGCAGTAAAGTTCTTCCTTGCTGAGCTCAAGGTGCGGGATTTGAGGGTGCTTAAATGCGAGGAAGTCGTGTCAGTAGATTTACTAGCACGCTAACGATCCTTTTCTGGGCAACATTCCAGTAGCCCGGCGTCTCTAAAAGCCACAAAAGTCCAAAGGGACATAAACACCCATGACTAATATTATGATCTCTTGTATGTGGATACGAATTCTTCTGAAAAATGTTCCACAATACCTTCGTTTCAGGGACATTCTTATAAATTTTGTTGTCGACTGTGAATATTCTCACATTAAGAAGTGGTGGCATGTCTTCGAATTAATCGTAGTGATGGCGTGTCCCAAGGTGACGTGTATTTACCACGCACTTAGGGCAGTCAGATGTCTCGTAAAACACGGGATATCCTGTAGTTGAAGGCCAGAAATAATGTCCCGTTTTGACATCAATTAGACCTCTGTAAACTCGATGTTTTAAGAGTAGGCCTACTTTTATCGACAATTCAAGGTCTGAAACTATGTAGGTAAAGTAGAGGAAAACGGGCACTTAATTGGTTTACTTCCCCATGTGAAATCAGTTACAGTGTTTGTAACAACCGGAAAATATTTTTTAATCATAGATTTGTCTTAATGGTTACCAGAGTTTAGAGTTCTGGTGATTATAGACTATTTAGTAAAGATGAAGGACTCACTCTCACTCTCTCACTCAGATGGCTTCTATGGGACACGAAGATCCAGCGCCGATCTCACAAAATGCCTCCACTGAACTCTGTTTTGGGCGAGCTCTTGCCAGTTGTCCACATTCAGATGTCTACAAAGTTTGGAGATTTCATTTTTCCAGGAGCTTCATGGTCTTCCTACTGGCCTTCTTCCTCCTGGTTCTCCTTTAAAGATTTGTAAGACCATCCTATTATCTCCCATCCTTAGTACATGACCAGCCCATTGAAGTCTTCTGGAGTAAATGATGTTGAGTATTGGTGCTTGTTGTGATTGTGAGTGTATGTCTTTATTTAATCTTTCTTCCCAGCTTTGAGATGCGGGGTCAAAAAATGGTCCAAAAAGTTTCCTATACACTTTATTTTTGAATACCTACAACTGGTATTCTTCCTGCTTTGTTAAACTCCATGATTAATACACCACAAGTTAGAACTGGCCTGATGATGGTATTGTATATTTTCAATTTTGTATTTCTCGTCAAAAATTTAGATCTCAATAAAAACTGCAGAGAGTAAATAGCAGTTCATCTTCACGCATACCATAAGAACAGAGTTATGGAAATGCCCGAACATAGGTGGCTAATATTCGCATGGTCAAACCTAAGAGCAACATATAGACGCATTTTTTAAAATCAAAACGTGCACATCATTTCGCGGTCAGGATCGGAACCCTAATCTCCTGCTGTTCGGCCACGCCACACAGCAAGGACTCATTTTGAAATCGTAGATGAAGACGTTGCTGGAGAGCAACCTCATTAATAAAAATAATAAACAAGATGTTCGGGAAAGAACATATAGCCTACTTTCTCCGAAATGTATGGGTATAGTTATAACTCTCTGTCCTTATCATCTCCTAATTTCTTCCTATTTGAAGTGCAAATTGGCACACAGGATTTGAACAGTGGCGTTCAAACCATAGTTTATAATTTACCCCAGCATTTTGCAATTTCATCAGCAAACACTCCAAACACCGACTACTTACAATAATTGAAACTTCGTTGCTCTAATAAGGCCCATCTACAATGCGCAGTCGGCAGTCCGTAGTTGGTAGTCCTCGGTCGGCAGTCGCGATCGACTCCGTGTATACTATAGGCACCATACACAACATGAAGTTGCAGTTGGTAGCTGGCAGTTGGCAGTCGAGAATTTTATCCTTGACTGCCAACTACCCGACTGCAGCAATGTAAGAGCCAATCAGAGCAGATCAGAAACTGACGTCACGTTGTTGTTCTGTGTCGTGTACGAATGATATAGAACTAAGTGAAGTAACTTCGCAACCCGTAAATTTATAGGCTAATCTTAAATACACGGTATAACAAAATAATCCATCTCCAAATCATCCATATTGCAAGTTTTGAGATTATCAACAACGCCTCTGTGCACAAGGAATAAACGAATGTTACTGTCTTATTACTCCTAGCAGTCGTTAAGACTGGGTTCACTAACTGGCCGGTATAGAGCGCTGCTCGAATCTATAGTTTCTGCATAGTACAACTGAAGGATGGAAGATGTCACTCCAGTGGAGAATGTCGTTTTTTTTTTAATATATAATTTCCATTGCAAAAAGCACCATATAAAGCTTTATTTTATAACGTCTCAGTACTCAAGAAACAATAAATATAAAAACTAGTCGTGATATCTAGTTGTGAAATATCGAACAATATAATCCTAACAGAGCGAGTGCATTCTAGCGGCCAGAAGAAGAAACTTTTCAATAAAATCTGTTACCTTTTTGTCAGCTAGATGTCTCGATTAAATCTGCTGGCGAATTATGTTTTAATTAAGTATATGTTTTGCACCGTAATATGCACAATATAACGCTTAATTTTAAAACGTCTGAGTCATTACAAAGCAACAAATATGTAAAATGTCAAGCAAAAAACATATCTCTGATGGGGTTTGAACCATAGGCATATGAATGACAGACTAACGCTTTACCACTGAGCCATTTGTGCCAACGAACATTGATCCATATAAAATGACTTACATAGAACTTGTTAGCAAATAATGATTTATACTAAACGATTTCATCACTGAAGTATATTATTTATATATAAAGCATTTCATACAAAGTTTATTTATTTTGTTTTAGTACGCTATATTGCATGCAATACTCAAATTAGTGAAATATAAGTCAGGCACAAGATATCCGCTGCCATCTTGTCTTATTAATGAATCAGCTGAGCTTTTTAAAATCACGTCTGCACTATAGTATTACAAAATAAACTTTTAATTTCGTACGTGCCTCTTCCTTTAGAACAGTTAAAACGATTCTCGGCTCGATAATCGGAACTGGTGGGTCCCATGATATGGATTATAAAGTTTGCATAATTCGCACGGCCGCCATCCTGAAATGGTATGGCGGACGACCTTGTAGTTTGGTCACAAGACGCATCCTATACGAAGGTATGTTGTTACCAAATTTGGTAGAGATTGGATGATTTGGTTAGTCGTTATTTGATTTTACGTTTTGAACGTTTGAGTGGCCGCCATTCAGTTTCAGTAAAGATGGCGGCGATATAAAACATGACACTGAGGTGTCCTTTGCTAGTGCTACCTTTGTACCAAATTTCGTTCAATTCGCATTCACCGTGTTCGAATTGATAGGGGGGGACAGACATTCAGAGTACACACACTCACACACACACACACACACACACACAGACTCACACACACACACATACACATACACAGACTCACACACACACATACACACACACAGACAGACACACTTTTTTTTCGCCCTGTGTTGATCTCATAAGTCTACTTTCATTTTTTGCAAAAATCGAAAGTAGGCTAAAAATAGACGATTGTTTGAAGAGCTTAAGCATGTAACATGGAAGCAGATGAGAATTTAGGAGGATATAATACATTCGTGGGTCGGTTTATAAAATACACACATTTGCAAGCTTAATCAGAATCTCCAAAACGAATTGGAGATGACAAATCATTTTAAGTTTTACGTTTTATAGAACTCTAAATATTTAAAACCAGAGCTTGCTGGGATTTCAAATAATGTTCCACTTAATAGCCTGCATTCCTTTTTCAGGGGTACAAACGTGTTAGTTAGTTAGTTATTGTTGTTTTAAGGGGCGGAACTACGAGGTAATCTGCCCCTGGTACAAATGTGGAAGGCATCCATTTTCCGAAAATAATTACAGCAAGTATTCGTATCTGGCAATTTAATAACAGGTAGCATACTGCATTTAGTCCTAAAGAACACGGGAATGAGATGAAATGAATAGGCTATAGTCAGAAAGACGAAAGTGAGCCACTGCCGTCTTTCGTGCAGTAGCTACCATCTCTGAGGTTCCGGGTGCGATTCCCGGCTCAGCAAATAAACTTAATTCTTGTCTAAGGGCTTAGCCTCATGAGGCAAAAATAAAGAGGTTCAATACTCACTTCAGACATCCTACGAGTGGTTTTCCATGGTTTCCCACTTCTACTCCACTACTAATTCTACTTCTACTGCTTCTACGCTTGATGCCACTAAACTTAAAACCACGGCCGCCTCTTTGCAAATCCTTACTTCGTATTCAAATACACCCACTAGTATAGATACCACAATAATGCAGGGTATCTGATCCTACATACATACATACATACATACATACATACATACATACGTGCATACACGCACACACATACATGTACATGAGGCTGATGACCACAATGTTGCAAGCTCCTTAATGATACAATGAAAATGAACCCAGCATGCTTAAAACACAATTCTTCATATAAGTAGATCAGCTTAAAAATTTAACTTCGTTCTTTTAATCCAGCACTATAACTTTAGGCAAATTAGTTCTACATAAATGTAGAAAAGTACTTTTGTAATCCCTGGCTAGAACATGGATGAGGTTTGATGGTCGAACAAGCATGAAGAGTACCCTAGGCAAACCAGACAGCGGCGGTTTCAGAGTAAATAACGTGAAGCGTGGGAGGCTGAAGCCTCCGGGCTGTCTGTATGACAAAGCACAAGTGATATGGAAGAACACGGATGTTAAGAGGCATGAAGAAGAGGATTTCACGCTAAGTTCAATGAATTCCTAGTCAATATTCATTAAAACAAGTAATATTGGTAAATGAAAATACTGGAAAACAATTAAATAGAACATTTTAAAAGGCTAATTATGACATTCGACAGCAGTAAAAAAAGTAATCAATGTTCCAATAACAAATAATTCAAGAAATGGAAGACTTTGCAATGAAGCAAATGGATTCCTGCGTCAACACATCAAACCCAGTAATATTTGTGATGCACAAAATGGTACTTAAAAGGGGTTAAAGTTGACAAAATAGGCTATAGCAGCAAGCATATAAACAAAGCATTCGCAGTAAATGCAATTCTAGGGTCTGGGGTAGCTTATGTATTCACCCTCCTCATCGAAAGGTCCTGGGTTGGATTCCCGGCTCTGTCAATAAATTTAATTCTGGTCGGAGGGTTGGAATGGTATGCACTCAGCCACGGGAGGCAACTCTGGAAAAAGATGGATTTCCGTGGATTCCCACTTCTACTCTAGGCAAATGCCCGGATGGCACCTAACTCAAGGCCACGGCCACCTTCTACCCATGTACTAGCCCAAATTACAAATACATACACACAAATACAGCCATCACAATAACACAGGTTATCAGACAGATTCAGCAATACGGGGCTACATGACCACGATGTCGCAAAGCCCCTAAATGGATCAACAACAAACAACAACTAAATAGTTATTGTTGGTTTAAGGGGTGGAACAGCGAGGTTATCTGCCCCTCAAACAACAACTTCTTATAGTGGGGCTTCTTCCACCCAGCCTATGGTGGTACTTTTTGAGGTCCGGCCCGCCTCAAGGCTGTTGATTGACAGGTTAAATATAGTCTACTTATTCAAAGGCAGCATTATCCATATTAGAGTTAAGTCATCTGAAAATCCATTTTCTGTAGCCTAGGGATATATATTGATACTTCTGTTCGAAAGGTCTTAGTTCGATTCCCAAGAAATGCAATTCTGATCGGAGGACTGGAACGGGTTATACAAATCTTCGTTGAAGAAACTCAAAAGCTTGATTCCACCATAGACGTGGTTTTTCGTGGTTACCACACTTCTACTCCAAGCATATGTCGTAATGGTATGTAAGTTAAAGCCACATTCACCTCGTTGTTTTTGATGACGATGATTTATTTAGGGGCTTTGCGACATCGTGGTCATGTAGCCCCGTGTACTTGGGTGTGTGTGGAATTTGTCTGATAACCTGTCTTATTGAGATGGCTGTATCAGTGTGTGTATTAGTAATTCAGATGAGGACTGGGGAGGAGGCGGCCTTGGCCTATTGCAAGGGGCCATACTAGCATTTGCCTGGAGTAGATGTGGGAAGCCACAGAAAAGCACTTCCACGATGGCTGAGGTAGGAATCGAACCCGCCTCTTCTCAGTTTTGCCTCACGTGGCTGTGTGTACCCCGTTCCAGCCCTCAGACCAGAATTAAATTTCTTGTCAGAACCGGGAATCAAACCCGGCCCTCCGCGGTGACAGCCAAGAATGCTAGCCACTGCGCAACGAGACGGAACCCACATTCACCTCAATCCTAACACCAATTACCAGTAAACACACTAGTACAGAAATCGCATTAACACAGATTATTATACAGATCACACACACACAGTGCACTGCGCTGATGACTGCGATACCCCTAATCCCTGACCGAAACAAAAACAAGTGGACATTGGTGAATGTTCTCTTTAAGCAATATTCCCTTTGTTATTGAAGGAAATGACAGTGAACCCGCTTGGTTGTTCCGTTTCCTAGGCTGAGCACTGAGTAGGCAGACAGGCGAGGAGGTTCTTCCGGGCACCTGCTGCAAGTCGCGGGAGACGAGCCATGAGCCGGGCGTCCTTGAGGGCAGACCAGTCACTCAGCTGGTCGGCGCGATGCGGCGCGCGCGGCGCGCGCGGCGCAACAAAATAAAACCATTCAAATACTGTATCTGGAGAAAATACCTGCCTGCACCAGACGAAAATGATTAAAGGCCGCTGCCATATTGGGATTTAGAAGGGGCGGGCGAGAAGAGACGCCAAACAAAAGTAAAGTTGGTTGTGCCAACAGTTCAGGCGAGGCTGGGAGAAATGCCTTCCTGATGGTTATGCGCTCCACACTCCTCTCTCTGGATTGTCAACAGCGAAATGCAGACACATCGTGGGAACAGTCATTTACTACCAATTTATCTACTAACTACTGTTGTCCATTCACCTAGGGGCTTGTGACATCGTGGTCATTTAGTCCCGCGTACAGTGTTATTGTGGTGATTGTAGTAATGTGTGGCGGCCCCGTAGTGTGAAGTAGTGCACATAACTCTCACAACCCACAGGCCCAGGGTTCGATTCCCGGTTCCGTCATGGATTTTAGACACTGACGTGAGGATTGTAACGGGGTGCACTCAGTCTCGTGAGGAAAAATTCAATAGCTTTATGATCAGAGAGGCAGCGCCTCGGTCAAGAACACCAAGGTTAACGGCTGAGGGGACCCATCGCGCTCAATACTGCTCGAGTCCAAGCGCTGTGAACCTGAGAGGAATGTGGATTGCGGACGATGGTGAGAGATGTGGGGGGTCCCCGTCCGTGCGTCGTAACAGAACCAAATACATTGGTCGGTCACTCACTCATTTGCAACACCACGGTATAGGTGTCACCCTATGTGAGCAATATTGGAATAGACAGAAATTCCAGATAACACATGGGCTGTTGACAGGCCCTTCTCTTCCCACCTTCCGTGTCACCACACCCCGCAAGTTCATAGAGCTTGGAATCGAGCAGTACGCGTCACCTGGCAATCTATAGGACAAATGGCTGAGCAGCGGCTATGGCCTTTAATGGGCTGTAGTGCCACCTTTTTTTTAGTAGTGTGTGTATTTGAAATTGAGACTAGGATTGTGAAGGAGGCGACCGTGTCCTTAAACTAGGAACCATCCCAGCATTTGCCAGAGTAGAGGTGGAAAACCACTTCCAGAATGGCCAAGGTGGAAATCTAACTGACTTCTTCTCAGTTTTGCCACACGAGGCTGAGTCTACCCCCATTCCAGCCCTCAAACCACAATTTGGCAGAGGCGGGAATCGAACCTGGGCCTCCATAGTGATAGCCAAGAATGGTAGCCACTACACAGCGAGGCGGACTTATTTCATGACTGAGAGTTTGAATGAATATAGTATTAATTTGAGTCACATTTCTGATATATTCATATTCTGAATGTTACACCATATTCCTCAACAGTTTTGAAGTTAAAAGCGTGTAAACAAACCACAAAAAAGAAGACGCGTATTCGTCATCAAGCACTCTGTAAAGCGTAACGAAACGCTAATCTCCCGGGTAATTCACAAAACATACACAATGCAATACCGCCAATCTGACTATGCTCTTTCTTTCCATTCTTTTCCTACTGTCGACCAAAGTATTATGTGTACTCGAGTTTGAAGGTTGTTTGTTAAGTAACCAATAGACCTACATAAAATCCAATACCATCAACATTTTCGTCGTTCTATTTTACGTTAGTTCATGTAGGTTTGGATTTTTTAATTTATATTTTAATATTTTTTATCGCAGTTGTAACACAAAAAGTGCACGTTTTTAAGCGTGTTTCAACCATGCATCATATTTAAGAATTATTATCTCAATAACCAGTCATCAGATCGAATCCAAATTTTAACACAATATACATTGGAATGTTGTATAACTGGTTTATTAATTTCAAAATTGTGTGTGTCCAAGAAACAAAGTTGTTATCATTTTTGTAAGGTAACTTTTTCTCGGCTCGGGGTGGTTGGAAAATGTAGTTCTTGGTTGCGATGTAATCGTTATACATCAAAACGTTAAGCTGTATGACTGTGAAATACGTAAATTAATTCACTTTTTTATATCGGTTTGTATTTGTACGAGGAAATAACACATGGTTCAACAGCTAGCCACTCCAGCAAAAGCTGTACAGCGTTGCTGAGATGGAGCCCGTCACCGCCGAGCGAGACGCGCCATGGTGCGTGTGGGCACCTTTTCGGCAACGCTGTACAGCTGTTCCCGGCGCGGCTTGCTGGTGAACTATGTGTTATTTCCTCGTACAATTACAAACCGATATAAAATAAGTGAATTAATTTACGTATTTCAAAGTCATACAGCATAACGTTTTGATGTAAAACGATTACATCGCAACCAAGAACTACATTTTCCAACCACCCCGAGCCGAGAAAAAGTTACCTTACAAAAATGACAACAACTTTGTTTCTTGGGAAAACACAATTTTGAAATTAATAAACCAGTTATACAACATTCCAATGTATATTGTGTTAAAATGTGGATACGATCTGATGACGGGTTATTGAGATAATAATTCTTAAATATGACGCATGGTTGAAACACGCTTAAAAACGTGCACTTTTTGTGTTACAACTGCGACAAAAAATATTAAAATATAAATTAAAAAATCCAAACCTACATGAACTAACGCAAAATAGAACGACAAAAATGAGAATGTTATTGGATTTTATGTAGGTCTATTGGTTGCTTCACAAACAACCTTCAAACTCGAGTGCACATAATACTTTGGTCGACAGTAATGCTTGGTTTGTTCGTTTGTTGGTCTGACATCAGGAAACTCCCGTAGCTGAAGAACTTCAGGCTCATTCCATGAGATGCCAGGACAAATGCACCCATGATAGGTGAACCAGTCAGAGAACAACTTGTTTGAAGGCATTATGGCTTGTTCAGTCTTGACGTTGGTAACACTGTTCGCGAGTAATATTTATGAGCATATGTCGAGGAACGCTTGCTTTGTGATAGCAGAAAAAGAGGTCGCTTTTCTGCTTCCGGCTCTCTTGTGTCGCTCACAGCTGTTACAAGGTACCGCGTTATGCGTGCCGCACCCAACAATTGTCACGGTTTCTGAATGGACAGATGTGCTCTCAATGTTATTATTGCTTCCTAACTTAAGTTTGCTGAAGAACTATTTGAATGTTTTTTTTTAATCTTCTCCGCCAGTGCTTGGTATCAAGGACATCTGAGAACGGCACTAGGACAAATACCGCAGGATTTATTGTTAGTGTTGCCAACTGGTTTTCAGTCGAGTCCACCAACTGTCTTAAACACTTCTCCTACATTTGGCACCACAAATTTGATTTAAAATATGAGCTGGAATAATTTACGAAGCTGCAGCATGTGTATTTTATAATTCAATTGTTATCTAATATTACTATCAGGTAATAAATATTATATCTCTCAAATATTTATTCCTAATAACCTACAACAAAAACAAAGAAACCTTTCTTTGGCTTATCCCAATGCTTTAGGTCGCCAGGGGTATTACACTCATTATAGTTTTGAACAGGAATTTAGGACCGAATACCCTTCCTGACACCACGTGATTTTCAAGTTAAAATTACATCCCATTCAACTGCAACTCCCGCCAGTTCAGCGAGCACAATGCAGACGCCAGGGTGCCGAAATTTTGCCCCTAAGGGGATCTTATCGTGCCAGTAAATCTACTGACACGACTGTCTCGCATTTATGCACCCTCAAATGCCAACTGATTGCGCCAGAATTCGATCCTGCAACCTTGTGCACCAAAACAATAAAGACTAGAGGAAGCATTGGTTATGTTAGCAATTAACTTGCGATGTGTCTCCATATCGACTCGAGTGTCAAGCTGCCACGCACTGGCAGCTACTGAACCGTGTTGATCTAGAAGTTACATGTACTCTAATGCGATAACAGGTCTTGATCTGCTTCTAGCATTTCTGCTCTTCCCCCACTAATTCTTTTGAATGTTGAACAGGTTGTTGCATGCGGAAAAGGAAATACGAGGCAGTTCCACATCAAGAGACTGGTCCTTTGTTCCGCCTGCCATACTACTGAACAATCTCCTCCCCTGCTTCACGAGAAGATAAGCACAAATGCCTTGACAAAGCAAAACTTCAAAAGCGTCTATAGAGCGTCTCAACCTTAAAAGACAGTATGGAATTAAATGGAGTAGTTGCCTCTCACTCTCACTCCTATGTCCTGCAATTAGCTTCGTCCTCTTCCACCCCGGCGATGTTGCCATTTCCCAATAATTGAAAGTGACAAATCTAAGAAATTGTTTGCGCGGTCTTATAGAGAATTTTCCACTCTTTGTGATGATGTATAAATAAAAGCCATAAATAATTAACACATGGCTCAATTTTCACAATTACGATATTTTAGCGCAAATCTATATTTTTGCAGATATAAAACTTATCACGCCATAGATGATGAACTAATGATCGCAACAGATCAAGAATTTATTTTTAGATTGCCTGATGTTGGTAGAAGATACTCTTCTCAGGGCAGTAATTATTTTCATAGTAAGAAAGTTATGATTTTTTTTCTTAAATGTTACTTGAAAAATCTGAGATGGTATCACAGGAAAGTCGCGTAGCGACAAACTTTTTTGCTATTGACTTTACGTTGGTGATTAAGCGAGAAGAAATGTTCATTAATATGTGAACAAGTTTTTTAAACAAACCAGAGCTCGATATCAGATAGCATTCATAAGTTATCGCACTTATTCCTCCCGCCCAGCGCTGACGCTGCGTAAGTTTGTTTACTCAGGCCAGTATCTCCCCGACTGATGGTGTGATGGTGTGAAGTTAAACTGTGAAATGAAGTGGTCCTCGAGTTCTTTATAAATTGTCCGCCTCGTTGCGTACCGTAGTGGCTAGCATTCCTGGCTGTCACCGTGCTGTCACCGTGGAGGCCCAAGTTTGAATCCCGGCTCCGCCAAGAAATTTAATTCTGGTCTGAGGGCTGGAACGGGGTGTACTCAACTTCATGAGACAAAACTGAGAAGAGGCGGGTTCGATTCCTACCTCAGCCATCCTCTAAGTGGTTTCTGTGGTTTGCATTGTTTCATCCCGGGAATAACATATTATAATATTATCATATTCATGAATAATTGAAAAATATAAATTGTTATAATGTGTGCATTAAACTCGCGCTCTGAGGTTCGGCGTATCATTCTAAATATCTAAATATTGTAGCGTTGTTCGCTGCAAGGTATGAGCTACAGTTATATACAGCAAACAAATATTTTGGAAATTTCCCGAGTTTTGCGTAAAAGCACGCCTGTATACGAGTTATATTACATCATGTGCCCGCCCTTGCAGAACTTTGTATATGCAGTAGATTTGGCATCAGCGCGCCCCATTTAATGCGTATTGTCTTTTAAGGTAGAGTCGCACTATACATCAACGTTATCTCTCGTATTACGACGTGTGAATGATTTCCGATGTACTGTATATAACGCTTAGGGAATCTGTAATTGTACATGGAAGAAACATCGAGACGATAGTCATTCAACAGTTTAGGGGCCGATAACCTAGATGTTAGGCCCCTTAAAACAACAATTATCATCATCATTCAACAGTGAACAATATCATGTAACTGAGACATCGGTGCAAAACCACTATTTCCACAATCTACTCTAGCCTGTGTCAACAAACAATTGCAAAAATATTGCATTCATGGAAACTGACAATTGAGGTGACTGGACGAAGGAAATGAATGCATTAGGATGCATATTACCCGTCTGAGGAGTCTTTGCTGTTTTGAAGTGAGTGCGATATCGACGTGTCAAGGCGAGTGTGGGGCATGTACTGCTCGGTTCCAAGCTCTGTGAACTTGCGGGATGAAGGGCAAAGGCAGGGTAGGAGCAGGCGAGAATTGAGAAGCTTGTCGACAGCCCGCCGTGTTACCTGACATTCTCGTCTATTCCAATACTGCTAACATAGGGTCTTTTCTGAAACCAGTGTGGCGTTGGGAATGAGTGACTGAGTCACCGACTAATGTATTTGCTTCTGTTACTACGCAAGGACCGAGAAACCGCATCACTCATCACCACGACTACTAATAGTCTACGATGCAAATTCCTCTCAGGTCCACGCAGCTTAGACTCGAGCAGTAGGCCTACACTCCGCATCAAGCATTATTGATACTAAGATTTAGCTGATTATTCTGCTGTTGGTGATAATAAATGATATAATATTGCTAATACTAATTCTACTGCAAAAATACACTACTCTTCTGTTAAGTATATGACTGCCTTGAAACTATTTGTCTGTCTGGTAGGTTGGATCCTCAAAACGTACCGCCATAGGTTAGGTCGGTAGAAACCCACAAAATCTCAAAGCAGTAAGATGAGGCGAGAAGTAATTTGCCACTGCATTCCTCACTGAATCCGCACAACAGCACTGACCCTATGAGTAGAACCTTTCACAGGCACTAGTTGTGCCCTGACGCCATTACTCAGCACCATCCATACCCCAATGGCTTCCATATAATCACAGCCATGAATGAGACTGAGACATCGGTGGAAAACTATTTACATAACACAAATATGAAATACTCAACTAACCAAACGCAAAGCAGTGAATCCATGACCTACTAGCCGGGTTGTGCCGCGCTGACACTCGAATCACCTTGCCGTGGCCTCCAAGCCACATGGGAATTGAGTTAGCAGACCAAGCTGCAAAAGAGGTGATATCACTACCATCTCGGCCAATGGAGGTACCCGCTATAGATATTCGCTCTCAGTTACGCCGTCAAGTAATGGCATTTTGGGAGAGTCAGTGACTAGCTGACCCAATGACCAATAAGCTGAGAGCGACCAAGGGAACTACTCGCGTGTGGCGGAGCTCTTTCCGGTCACGAAGAGAGTCCGTCATTTTGTGTAGGCTAAGGATAGGTAATGCAAGATCCACCCACTCGTACCTAATGAGCCGTATTCACCGTGGCCCTCATTTTAACAGAGAGTGTGGATCTTGCTGACTTACGAAGAAACCTTGGTTTGCAGTTGACACTCAAACTTGTATACATTGACTCAAAGACTTGGTTTTTTTTGAATGCTGAATATTTGTTTTTCCGTATTTTTTGTTTATATTATAATTATTTGGTTGATTTAATTTTTTGTTTTATTAATTTTCGTTTTTTTTTCAAATTTCCACCTCTAAATTTTTAATTCCATTACAAATTTGTATACTTTAATCTGTGTTAAGAGGGGCAGATTGCCTCGTAGTTCCGCCCCTTAAAACAACAATAACTAACAAACGCAAAGCCCTTGTCACAATGATCCATCAACAGGCTATACAGAAGAGACTGTACAGCTATCTCCGGGAAAACAGATAGTCTCTCGTCGCTGACAACTAGTGGTTCGTTTATCTACCGCCGGCAAGGGTTCGTCAGACGGGTAAGAACAAAAAGTTTGTTGTAGTTATTTTTGTAGTTGTTGTTTCATTTAGTGATTTTGACTTCGTCGTTTATAGTCCCATCTACTTGTTTGTGTGGAATTTGTCTGAAAACTTGTCTTATTTGTGGTGTCTGTCGTAGAATGTGTACTTGTAAATGGAAAGAAGATGGCCGTGACCTTAAAGTTAGTAACTATCCCGGTATTTACCCAGGATTAGAAGTGATAAACCACCGGCAACCTCTCCAAGGATGACTAAGGTGGGAATCTAACCCACACTCTACTCTACTCTCTCTCTCTCTCTAGGCTGAGTAGATCCCATTCCAGCCCTCCAGACATCAGAAGTAAATTTATTGGAGGGGCCAGAAATCAAACCCGAGCCTCAGGAACGGCAGCCAACAACGAGAAGATCATCAAGACGTTACGGGACAGAATATGGTGCTCAGTAAGGTATACCCACGTGTGCGAAGTATAACAATAAATTATGAATGACTGGCTCAGAATTGAGGCAGATGACCTCGCTGTTCCGCCCCTTAAAGCAACAGTAACTAACTAACTAACTAACTAACTCAGGATTCCTGTCACTGTAGAATATTTATTATCGTATGGCTTTTAGTGCCGGGAGTGTCCGAGGACATGTTCGGCTCGCCAGAGGCTGTAGCTGCTTCAAGCGGTCACTCATAGGGTGAGCTACAAGTTCCGTTCAATTTTAGGTAGTTCCAAATTACGCTACCAGATGTCAATGATACCAAGTGGTGAACGTTGGAACTTTGATAGAGCGTTCCAACGAAATATAACCTAGAAATGTAGCTTCACACAAGTTTAGTCTGTGGAAGGATCTTTTACACGCCATAAATCTAAGACATGGGACCGCCGGCTTTACTTCCCCTCTGAAGGAAGGCATACTGAAGGATTTTAACGTTCTTAAAAATCCGACGACTTCGGCCGGGTTTGAACCCGCTATCTTGGACACAGCAGTTCAGCATGCTACCAACTACGCCACCGAAGCCTCTACTGTAGAATGATATGTGATTAATTTCGAGATAAATTGTAATTAAATTAACTGGAGGGATTCGGGTCTGTAGAGAGAAGCGGAGTCTGGTTGTTTTGATAGGTACTCACCTCCACAGATGACGTCCGCCAGGTTGGTCTGTACCGCCTGGTGGGTGACATCACCGTCTCGGATGGTGGACATCTCACCATGCACATAGGCCAGTGCCTCTTCCGTGGACATGAGCACTTGGCGAGACTCGCGATTGTCTTCCGGCGCCGCAGCGACTGTGTACGTGTGTCCACCATGGGTCCTACTGTGGCGTCTCTGCTGGCTGGTATCACGTCTTCGTCGCTCGGGGGTCACTACGAAATAGCCCTGCGACGTCTGGTATACCTGCGCAGTAATAGCATGAATTAATCAAAGAACTAAATGTCAAATCAAGAAAAGGTAAATAATAATCAAGAAACCCCTTGAAATTTGTCGATGAAGAAACAGCAGCCATATTACACAACAGTAAATGAAAAACATAAGAAATTAAAAGTACATATTGAAATATTAAAAGCCATTTTTTAGTGTTGCCTGTACAGTATAATCAATCAACAGTCTTCAGTCGGTCAACACAAGAGTGCTCATATAGATTGGGCGGAAAGCAACAACATATTTTATCACCCTATTATCTAAGAGAAATGTTACAGGAATTATTTATACATTAACACACTTCTCTAATAAATGGTGGGGGGTTATTTGGTTGACATGTTTCGCTCGTCAAGCGAGCATCATCAGACCCAGACAAAATAGCTCTACAAAACACTACCAATCCCACAATAAAGCCTACAAACGGTCACTGCCATCGAAAAAAAAAAACGCTAAAAGCACAACAAAATCTTAACAAGTGCGGCAACTACTCCTGATAAATACTAAAGCATTAAGCTTTCGTAAAAAGATCATGTATTTTAATATTTACAATTTTGCAACACCGAGAAATGACGACCCCCCTCACCCAAACTAATCTATGAAGTGTAGCTACTATTGCTGAGATACACTTAAGCATTAAGCCCGAAGCTAGAATTGTTAACAAATGTGCAGTAATAGCCTATGACCTTTGTAGATAGAAATGTAATGTTTCTCAGTCCGTCAACACGATTGTACCCAATTGTGATACAATCGTGTTGACCGACGGAAAAACATTTAAGTTTGATTACTAAGGCAACACTGAAAAATGGCTTCCAACACGATAATGACCCTTAAAGACTACAGCAGTTGATGGAGGGAGACTGTTTGTAGGTGGCATTGTAGGGTTGGTAGTGTTTTATAGAGCTATTTTGTTCTGTATGTTTGGATCTGATGATGCTCGCTTGACAAGCGAAACATGTCATCCAATTATAACCACCACAGTTTGTTAGAGAAGTGGTTAATGTAAAAATAATTCATGTAACTTTTCTCTCAGATAATAGGGGATACAATAATAGTCACTTTCTGCTCAATCTATTTGGGCGCTCTTGTGTTGACCGACTGAAGATCAATTCTGTTGGTTTCTATCATTATCCAAATGTAAACAGTGTTTCTTAAAAGCGAATCTTCCATTAGTAAAAGAGCCTCTGACTGCAGTATTAACAAAGAATACATTATTTGTTGAATATATCATTTTATAAAAAAAATATTCAGTGAATATAAGTGGCATCTTACAATGGATTTGGAATGTTTTGTTACCTGTGTTGACGAAATTATTATTTACGGTACCGTAGTTCTCCAGGTCTTAGCTTTTATTAAAAATCTCTTCCGGTTTTCTAGAGTAGCAAAGTCCCTGTAACATCGCAAATAAATATATTCACTTCCCTTCTTGTACCAGAAGCACTTTCTGAGGCAACTGCCAATAAGTTTAAATTTGATTCATCTTTACTCTTTCACGGAGCACTAACAAGGAACACTCCCAAGTGTCACACATATGTTGAAGAAGACGGAAAGTTCAGCTGTAAACAATGTTTATTTTTCCGTAGTGGTAATTATTCATGCTTACAAGATTTTTCTGTCCAAACCCATAAACGTACAATTATAGCTCTGAACAGCTCGAAGTGCTAAAATAAACATTAGCCTATCTACAGCTGAATTTTCCGTTTCCTTATCCACATCCATAAGCGTGTATAATGTACAATAATGTACAAACATATAGACTTTTGCCTGATGATTCTCAAGTTCGATTGCCACCGGGTCATTGGGGTTTTAATTGTATAACGTTAATTCACCTGGTTCGGGGACTGGGTATTTATGAGGTGGTCTTCATCACTTCATCCTCAGGTCTCCCAGGTGACCACACGACATTGCAATACATTAAAATTATACTAGAGCCTGTACGTATCATTTGAATATTGGATTAATTCGTCTACTTTGAATATTCGCCAATTCAAAATTTGAATAAATTATTCGAAATTATGAAATTCAAGGAGGTTAGATATCTAAGCTCCTTGACACTATAGCGCTTTCTAGTAGAAAAAGGAGGAACTTTTTGTTGGCGGAAAATCCCGAGATTAATTTTGCCATTATGGATCAGACTACTGAATTCAAATGGGTTCTTTGACATGCCAACAACATATGACATGCGTGTCGTGATTTTTATCGCCTTTCAAAAATCACTTACCCTGGCCAAGAGTGAACCTGCAAGCTTCGGGTTGGTAGGCCGACACGATCACCACTAACCCACCGTGGCAAGCGTCTTTCGACAATGAAGATGGCCACTCTGAAGCTGTCCGGAATAGGACACTTAGGAATTAAAGTGAATCTTGTCGCAGTGACACTTGTCCGGGATTGAAAATGAATCACTCATGCTTTCGGGCAAAGGAATTGGAAGGAAACAGAGCAAATATGTGGCCTCACGATTATCGTACTACATGTTAGGTTTGCTGCAATCTCCTGTTAGTTTTAACAGACAATCTCCTCTTTTTATGACTGTTTTCCAGTTCCGGTCCAAGTGGCTCACCTTCCTGTCAGCCATCAGCTTCGCCAGAGCATCGTAGACGATCTCGGGCGAGGGTTTCTCGATATCGGGGAAGGCCACTTGTAAGGCAGATCGGATCCTCTCCAGGACGGCGGCTTGTCCGGACGAGGTGAGGTCCAGGATGACCCAGCACAGAGCCTCGGGCAGTGGCGTGAACTGTCCCTGGGGCAGGGGCTGGATCAGACAGTCTTCAATATCTCCTGAAACATATGAGAAATGACACAGTTTAGAAACGATTATCAACAGAACAATGTTTACTCCATACGTAGATGGTAGGACAAATTACGGTAGCTTGCGAACTAAATAGTACTTCATATGAAAAGACGTATTTGCACATTAAATTGGGAGAATATGACCTAGATGTTACGCCTCTTAAACCAACAATGTCCACCATACATTATTTGTGTGTTGCCCACTTGGAAAACGTTGTAGGTCAATACCATCATAATATATTATTTCAGTAGTATAGATCCCTCCCGCAGCGCTCACAAGCGACCGATCGTGACAAATGAGCATTCAAATTAAAGAAAATAGACATTAGCAGTGACGAATTGCACTCTAATTTCATAAATACCTAACTTATAATTTCTTTAAAAAATGACTTTAAAAATGTACATAGTGTGCGATTTGCAAATACTGTTAGTGTAGGAAAATTCGCTCCATAATTGTTGTGCACATTTTGGCCGCTGTGACGCCTGTTTCGTGTCATTTTAACATTCTGAGGTCTTTCCTTTATTATTTTGCATGCATTTCAGAAACAGTAAATAAAAGGAATGATTACTCAAATCGTATAATTTCATAAATATCGAACAGCTGGTGAGTGTTATGATGATCCAATGTTCAGTGATTGCCTTCTTAAGTTAGGGAACGTAGAACTTGGAATTGTAAATGAAATGTAAATAGTGTTCTATAATCACTTGGTTGAAATAAAAACATAACAACCTTTCCCCTTAAGTCTCCCATTATAAAACTATTGTGGAAAGTGTGGTTAATGAACATGCGAGATTTCTCGCACGGGTCCGCTAGTAAATATATATATTGGGAAATTGGCTTTAAACAAAACTAAGACGTACGGTACACTTTTGATTTAAACCAGATTCCTATTTTAAAACATTGGTACCGTACATCAATTCATAAAGAGTTCTTAGCTGCTGCACTTAGAAGTATAAGGGACATCAGACACCTACAAAGAATGTCACTGAAGACAGCCATTCAAAGTGCTACCAACATTCACATACGGCTTGGAATTAATTTGGCAATTCCTGTCACGTAGACAGCTGAAAGAAGTGGAAAGCATGAAACCGAGATACCTGAAGAGGGTCCTAGGGGTATCAAAATTCGCTCGATCCCGATACTTGTATGTCTTAGCCCGGGAAACCTTTTTGGTATAAGACCTAAGACTTCAAATGCATCTACGGCACACTCCAGCATACGAAGAGCTATTACAAGAGCTACGAGAAAAAAGGAACTCGATCGAAGAAATCTTCTACACAACAGATGCAATGATAAACAAAGATTGGATGATAGAAGAATACGAGCTGAGACACCTGATGATGCGCTTTGCGATGCACGGTTTCCATCATCGTATATGTACCAGGAAATCCTTGCTCACGGCTAGCTATGAGTGTATAAGCGTGGCAAGTTAGACCTGGCCTGTCATGGCGGAGTCTCGTCTAGGAGGGGAAGTGGTGGGATCACTAGGCGCAAATGCGATTTCCCCTCTTTGGTGCAACAGCTGTTTGGGGCTGCTCGCTGTTCGTCGTGGTTATAATATTCAAGCATAAAGTATCGAATAGGAGCATTCTCAGTGACATAGCATTGGTATTGGTGGTAATGAACTGAGAGCGCGCCCACTTCACACACTCCTGACAGCAAGCTTGTTGCCGTTCTTGTCAAAGAACAGAGCCGGTCAGTCTTGCTTCGCTTGCCTTGACAGCATCTCTACCCTGCCAAGGTTCTGGGAATAATGACTACTTGGCAACATCTAACCCGCGCGTGACGAAGTATGTGCTCACTGGTTGACAAAGAATCCAGGCCGGATGACGTAATGCACCAGGACGCACATGCGCATCGGAAGGTTCAGATCTAACTTGTTCCGTTACCGGTATACGCTGCCGAAGTGACGCGCCTAGCAACCGCATGGGCGCAGCCACATTGGACCCAAACAACTGGTTGCTAGGTTTTTAGCCTACTTTTCACATTTTGCAAAAATGAGGAAAAAGTAGACTTATGAGATCGGGCAAATGTGTGTCTGTCTGTCTGTCTGTCCTTCTGTCTGTCTGTCTGGCTGTGTGTGTGTGTCCCCCTATCAACTCCTAAACGGCTGCAGCAATCGAAACAAAATTTGGTAGGAGTAAAGATCTACACCTGAATATCTCACGGCCATATTTGAAAATGATGTCAGTGCTACCAACTGCTAAAAAATCGCAATAGAAATTTGAGCTCCATGTTGGATATCTTGGAAAGTATGAATGGGAGCTATTTCAAAATTGGCACACGTACAGATCATAATATTTCAGTTTAATTTCCAGGAGGCCAAATATGGCAGTGTTGCCAAAATGATTATAAGCCTCCTGATAGGTCCAATTTTTAAATGCATATAACTTCTACACTATCAAGCGGAATTCAACCAAATTTCGTATGTTGTATGTGTACATAACCAGATATGACTGAGCGTATTCTTAAGACCTACCAGGGCTGCCAACTGTTAATAAATGCTCCTAATTTATTTTATCCAAATACCAATATATCAGAAAGTATGCAAGCCGACAGCTTTAAACTATGCACACGTATAGTACCTGACATTCTATATTAATTTGGAGTAACTTATATACGTCAGTGCTACCAACATGATTCTAAGCCTGCTGACAGGTCCAATTTTAAATACATGTAACTTCTATACTATCATTTGGATTTCAACCAAATTTCGTATGTGCTATGTGTACCATAACAGATATGACTATGCGTATTCTAAGGAGCAACCAGGGCTGCCAACTGTTAATATGTGCTGTCCCTATTTTTGTTACCCTAATATCAATATATCAGAAAGTATGCAAGCCAATAGCTCTAAACTTTGCACACGTATAGTACCTGGCATTCTAGACGAATTTGGAGTAACTAATATACGTCAGTGCTGCCAACATGAGTCTAAGCCTGCTGATTGGTCCAATTTTAAAATGCATGTAACTTCTATACTAACTAATGGATTTCATTCAAAATTGGCACAACAATAGATCATATTACTTCAGATTATTTCTGACCAATACATGCATGACATTGTTGCCAACATGATTTTACGCGCGCTGTTAGATCCCATGTTTAACTGCATGTAACGTCCATGCTATCCAGTGGACTTCAACCAAATTTTGTATTTAGTACCGTAAGAGACGGAACTAAGAATATATTCAGTCATCAGGGCTGCCAACTGTAGTGCTCTATTAGGATACATTATGCCAGGTATACAGTATTTCGAACTAATTGGAAATTTCGATATTAGCAACTTAATTTCGTCATTATTCTAGATAGGTTCATATTCTGTAGAATAATCATTGGCATGAAAAGTAGGCTGTATAGTTCTTAACGGAACTTCTTGTTTATACATAGGAAGCTGCATTAACGCTGCGCAGTGTCTTGAATTTTGTTGATAAAAAGGCGTAATAAGCGTGAAATAAGGCAAAGGCCTCCCGTGAAGATTATCCACAATGTTGGAGCTACAAAATAGAAGTGAAATTTTATGGATAAAGTACGAGAATTTTGCGAGATAATATGAATAAAGTCGACCTCATTCCTGAGGCAAGAATTGCTTGGCGGGTTCTACAAATTATAAATATTTATTTATAACATCATTTAGTGGATACAGTATATCTAATATAGAGAGATATTTAGGACATATATGTCACATGAAGGGGGTTTTGGTTCATGTGGGCAGTGTAGTTGTAATTAAATATGGTTTGTACTAAAAGTATTATAAACGACAACCTACATAACCTTACATCTGATTCACTAACAGCAATAAATTTTCTCCTACATCTTTTCTGAGTAGTGATTTTTCACTTAATTTATTTAAGCAGTGAATTGTTTCCAAATAACAATTAGGCCTATCCTAGACTGAAAATTTCTGCCTAAATACTGTATTTTATTTTTTGCAAACTGAGCATAATATGTGGTCTGTGGAAAGGTTTGAAGTTGCTAGTAGAAAGTCCTATTCAATTTGGTACGGTAACTGGAAACTGTGTGAGCCATCAAGTAGCATAGCACATGGATCATCGTTATGGTATCGGAACTAGCATTTCCCTACATCAACTCTTTGGCCCACTTCATACCAAGTACCGGTAGGCTACTTGTGCCACTTTGACTGTCCAGCACATATTGTGTGAATGTTTGCTAAGATTGCTCGTGAAGATGCAGGGTGGCTGTTTTGTTGTTGTTGTTGTTGTTGTTGTTCTAAATCTCTATATACCAGCTAATTTTATTTAGCTCTTTCGTGCCACACCAGCTAATGTGTAACATTAATCAGTGTGATAATGTGGTCATCAGCTTGGTGTAGGCCTACTTATTGGGTGAGAGCCTCGGATATTTTCATGCCAGTTTTAGTGGCCTGATATTTAGAGCTAGGATAGGAAAAGTGCCCCATTATTTAGAACGAGGTAGGACGATAGACCTTAATTGTAGACTTCTCTAACCTGTTATTGAGCTCACAGGTTAGGCTTTGTCAATTCGATTCGTTATCAATCAAACGCGGCGTTGTAGTAAACACACAAATTGTATTGAAATGCAGTCTTTGTTTCTTCTATGGCTTAAACTCTCATCCAAATATGTTAAACTGTTCCCTTATGCATTGATAGACCTTAAGTTCATTTTATTCGTCTCTTACTGGTAGGGCCTACGGTACTTTATTTTCCGTAGTATTGATCATTCATACGGGACGTGATTCACAATATCCAGGAATGTTTTCATGTTTTCACTTAATTTAAGGTAAATATCGTAGGCCACATCTCTACGACTTATGATCTAAGACTTAATGTGCATCTCGTACGCAATATTTTACAACTTTATTGGACAACTATGTTAAATTACTGTGGAAATTATACTTTTCTATGCTTTCTTGCCTCTGGACATCCATGCATGAACAGTTTTATACGATACAAATAGGAAATAATGACGGCTCGAAGACTGAAGCAAGCTACAAGGGAGCCATGATGTATTGCTCCAGTTGCTTAGCAACGGAGCGGAAGTGACGTCGATTTCGGCAGCGTTTGTGTGGAGAACAGTGTGGTACATTTCACGCAATGGAGAGCAAGATGAGAGAGGTCTCTCTGACCGAATTTTGCTCGGAATCTTGAGCCTGATGGAATTTATATATTTTGCACATTGTGCGTAATAAATTTGTTATTATATAAATACTTTCCCACGCATAGCTGTGCGTGTTAAATCGCTCACCACGACCGCGATGGTGAACTGCAGAAACTCAGGAGATCAGAGGCTCGAATCCCGAAGCTGACAGCAGTCATCCTGAGTGTTATTTTCCCCCGGGATTTTCCACACTCCCTCAAATCCCGGGATGCCAACCTCATCCCCGAAGCTAATAGTTACAGTTGCACACACAATTGTAGACATTATGGAAATACAGGTTATCATACAAATTGAAAACACAGCCAAGGATACGGGGCTGATGACCAAGTCCCTAACATACATTAACAATATCCTCATATAAACACGTAACTATTAGGGACAGATGACCTCGCTGTTTGGCCCCTTAAAACCTCAATAACTAACTAACTAACTAACACGTAACTATCTGTGCATGACCCATTTTGAAATTATTTTTCAAAAGGTCATGGTAGAAAAGTAGAAGTTTTAAATATAGAAAGCCAATATAATACAAAAGTGTCTGGCTGCGTGGCTCAGGGGTAACGTTCTCGCTTGCTGAGCCCAAGGTTGCAGGTTCGAAACCTGGCGCAGTCAGATGGCATTTGAGGGTGCGCAAATGCGAGGGAGCCGTGTCAGTACATTTACTGGCACGTTAAAGATCCCCTTCGGGGCAAAATTCCGGCACCCCGGCGTCTCTAAAAGCCAGTGTAGTTAAAAGGGACGTAAAACCAATAACATTATTATTAATACAAAAGTATCTTCCTTCTTCAATTTTTTTTCTGCTCTTAATTCAAACGATATAAGTATTACGGCACAGCAGCAAGTATACCTTTTATAGCGTCCGCCTCGTTGCGTAGTGGCTAGCATTCTTAGCTGTCACCACGGAGTTCGATTCCCGGCTTAGCCAAGAAGTTTAATTCAGGTACGAGTGCTAGAATGGGGTAAATTCTGCCTCGTGAGGTATAAGAGGCGGGTTCGATTCCTACCTCAGTCATCCTGGAAGAGGTTTTCCGTGGTTTACCACTTCTACTCCAGGCAAATGCCGGGATAGTACCTAGTTGTACCCTAAGGCCATGGCCGCTTCCTACCCAAATTCTACCTCGATTACGAGTACACGCACTAGTACAGACATCACAGTGACACAGGTTATCAGACAACTTCTAAACACACCCAAGTACACGGGGATACATGACCACGATGTCACAAAGCCCCTAAAGAATCAACACCATCAACATAATATATGTATTATTATTATTTTATTTTATTTTACTGGTTTGAAATTTGAACCACTACTACTAATATCATAGTGAATTATCTAGATTCGTTGTGGTACAATCACCTCCTATAGGAATTTTTTATAACTGGCTATACTGAGGTGATTGTACCACAACGAATCTAGATAATTCACTATGATATTAGTAGTAGTGGTTCAAATTTCAAACCAGTAAAAAAGTGAAGCTAAATTATTACATCAATGGCAATTACGACCTATAAAACTACTATTTATTGGAGGTTCGCTATCGTAAACGTATCGACGACAACACAATATAAACTAGTCTGCATGACCGGTTATCTACTCACTTGCAGTTATACGCCAATTTTCAACCCGAGTTAGTCATGCCTTGCTTGTCTCTTGGGAGTGAAATAGTGTACCATAAAGAATGGAGCCTGTCAAAGGGAAATCGATATATTATGATGAGTTCCTATTCTAAAAGAATCACCTAAACCATTCTGTCCACACACCAAGACCTATAAATATGTCAGTGGCAATTGTTCATGACATTATTTCCAGGACGAGGGTACACGACGCGACGACTGAATTACTGGCAAGGCTCTGCGTGTTCGCATGCAGTACTTCTTCCAGCCACAGCCAACCTTCAGGCACTGCCCCTGGAGATTTCAGGGAAAGGATCAAAATGTAATATAAAGAAATCCCTCTCGGCACACTTCAAGGCGGAGGTATATTTTTCACTGCGCAAAGAAATATATTTCGAATTCACTAAATTTGCCAATTGTTGTATACCTTCAAAAGTTACACATGTTAAGCATACGAGTGGCCCCATATTCTTATACATCCGAAAACATTTTGCTCATCCCTTGGCGTACGGATGAGTCATATCAAAAATTATTTCAGACAAAAGTTTTTGGTAATTTTTAGAGGGCTAGTGACCATTTTTAACGATTTTGATATTGTGCATATTAAGGGAGATATGTTTCTTTTTCCCAAAACTCCATTTATTGCACCCCTTTGGTGAATAGTTGGCGTTATCAGAAAACTTCGAGATACAATTTTGGCCCTTATCCAAAGAATAGTACGAATCTTGAAAAGAATCGATGTTTCACATATTAAGAAAGTTATAGCGATATTTCATTTTTTCGAAAAAGGGCCCCCATTTCCACCCCAAGTGGCGTGTGGTGGAATTTTATTTAGGGTAAGCAATGGTATAAAACTTAGCACCGGCTACAATAATAGTAGTAATAATAACAATAGTAATAATAATAATAATAATAATAATAATAATAATAATAAAAATAATGATGATAATAATAAAGCAGAAACTTGTTACCTGGAAGAAAATCATTGATGACCAGGTTTTGGATTTTTCATCTCGGAAAGTAAATCTTTCTCAATTGATATCAGTCTATCCTGGCCTTACGTACTGCGAGCATAGTTTATTTTATTCGCTTTAGGATAGAAACGCAACTTTCTACTGAATCACTTGTAGCCGGAATCGCTCAGATACATTCACAGAGTCGCATTACCTCTCTATATGCCTCTTGGAGAGGATTAGATTTAAGGAAAAGTAACAGTTCATTAACATGGTTCCTCTTTAGTCACCAGAAGTGTATGCAATTAGCTGTGATCGAAGAGCAGGAGAATAAAATACATGTACATTGGGATAAGTTAACTCTTTTTAAGGCACGGGGCACTCGTTTATTCTCGTCTGAATTAATAGAATATTGATGAGTTCAAGGACTGTAGAGAATCTAAACTGTCAAACTTATTGTTCAGCTGTTGTACAATCGTGTCTATAATTTCATCATACTACTGCAGTCATCATGTAAATCGGCCTACAAGTTATCGTACAAATTCAACATACGCCCAACTACACGGAGTTGATGACCAAGACCCTAACATGAATTAACAACTACTATAAGTTTATAAAACAGACGATTATGAGATGCCGTATAATCGTGCAATTATCGCCTCTTACTATCTGGTTCACAGGCGCCCTTTACATCTTGTTCTGTCTTCTCCCAATATTCTTCGAATTGATCCCTTTTACTGCAAATTCAACTTTGAGTTCTCCTACTTAATGGGACTTCTTTTGCAAAATGGAAAACAATACGCCAGTCAGAGGGAATATGCTTGAAAATACTGTGGGTATAAAATTAAAATCCTTCATCGAAACTGAAAACCCACGGGCAGCAATTAATATAAGCTGTTCACGATATTGGTAGACGGTTCCAACCAAAAGTGAAGTTTCGATTCCCGGCCAATGCATGTGAGATTTTCGAAGTGAAATGCCATGTCCTGTGGTTCGGATTCCACGTAAAAAGGAGGTCCCGTGGCTCATGATCTAGAGATTAACGGTCACGTTAAAATACAATCTTCCTTCCTTCCAAAAGTGAAGTGTTCTCTAATTGAATAATTGTAATAATGTTATTGGTTTGACGGCCCTTTTAACTACTGCGGCTTTGTGAGTCGCCGGGGTGCCGGAAATTTGCCCCAAAGGGGATATTTAACGTGCCAGTAATAATAATAATAATACTGGTCTCGGGTGCCGGGTGCAAGCTTTGTTATTTGACACCAGAGGGTAGATTGCATGTCGAATTTTGTTGTTCCTTGAAGCACTATGAAAGTCAAGGAGGTTAGATATATAAGCTCCTTGATAATATATCGCTTTCTAGCAGAGAAATGAGGAATTTGTGTTGGCGGAAAATCCCTAGATTAATTTTGCCATTATGAACACGGCCTACTGAATTCAAATAGGTACTTTAAAATGCCAACAACGTATGACATGCGTATCGTGATTTTTTCCGCCTTTCAAAAATCACTTACCACGGCCAGGAGCGAACCTGCAAGCTTGGGGGTTAGTAATCCGACACGATAACCACTCACCCACCGTGGCAGGCAACGTGCCATTAAATCTACTGGCATGGATCCTTCACATTTAAGCACCCTTAAATGTCAACTGACTGCGTGGGGATTCCATCCTGCTATCTTGGGCTCAGCAGGCGAGAAATTTGCCGCTGGGCCACGCAGCCAGTCGTATTCTCTAATTGATTATGCAATTATATTTGCTAACTAGATTTTCTCTATTTTAAGAATCTGCACTTCCATTGTGCCCTCTGAAAACCTGATCTTGTTTGCCGAGGAAACAAACATCAATGAAACGTTTCATAATGTCCCTGTTTTTACGAACACGATCGTTACGTCGCTGACCACTAATTTTCTTTCGCTCTTCTACCAGAAGGTTCTTTCTGGATGATCCAAATAAAATTGCTAAATCTACAGAGGCACCAGCGTGAGCGATATTTGCAGAGAGTGGTGGGTAGACTGTTCTTTTTCATAATTACTACTAGCAGATGAATTTGAGAAAGACTGTGCTTTTTAAAAATATTTGTGTATATTATTACGGTAATGACACTGTATCTCTCATAATTCAGAATGATTTTATTGTTTCGAGAAAAGAAAGTCACGCCCAATAATACGTTGTATAATTTGTTGACGGAAGTGCAACCACACAGCCTTGTGTTACTGGCATATATATTTACTTTAAAATGCCGAATACCAGCTTTCTCTTTCGTGGTAATGCTCAATTGATGAGTTGGACAACTTCCTAACAAAATATTTTTTTTTGTCTTCAAAGGATCTGGAAGAAAAGCTAGCTTGCAGCAGATCACGAATTACACAGTCACTGTCATCTCTAGACCCAAGTGTTGACTTCATGTTTTTACAAAGAGTCGCATCTACTATAATAAACAGAAACGTCTACTGCATACCTTACTTCCTTGTATTGCACTGAATAACATTATATAGCTGAACTATAAAAAAAGGCCTACCAGAGTAAAATAGACACATGTATACATACAGTAGATAAAAGACTGTTTTTCACAAACACTGGCACAGTTCTTTCAGTTGAACATAAATCCACTATCTTTGAAACTGACCGCTTCTTCTTTCTTCGCTGCAGGTATGTAATGCTAGGATGGTACCTAAATTAAGACCATAGCCACCTTCTGTCCAAATTCTAGTCCCAATTACAAATAAACACACTAGTAGAGCCATTTCAATTTCACAGGTTATCAAACATATTCCACACACATCCAAGTACAAAGGTATACATGACCACGATATCGCAAAACCCCAAAATGAATCAACAACATAAGCATAAAATATGTACGTGGGGCTTGCACTTTTTCACCAGGCCTTCCATACTCCTAGTATGATTTATGGTAAATAGATAACAATAACATGGCTGATGATCTCGTCATCCGCTTTATAAGCGAGAGTGTGTTAGGGCCAGCAATCTAAATTTTCTAGTGTACATTGACTCAACGACTTGTTCGTTTTTGAACGAGGATTTTTTGTTTTTTCGTAATTTTTTGTTTATTTTTAGAATTATTAGTTTTATTTATTTTTTTGTTTTATTAATTTTCGGTCTTTTCAAAGTTAGGTATCCCCCTCTAAATTTTAAATTCCATTCCAAATTTGTATACTCATATCTGTGTTAAGAGGGGCAGATGACCTCGTAGTTCCGCCCCTTAAAACAACAATAATTAACAACTAACTAGATAACAATAACAAAAAGTCCTCTCGGCACGCCGGAAGGCGGAGGTAGATTTCACCGGACAAACTTGGGGATAGGCGAAAATACGCAGAATATGCAGGTTTTCGTAGAAGGATCAGACCTCATTTATTGAGAGAAGGTATTTTATAATTGAAGCTTAATTAACTTTGTTTTCCGTCATTTTATGCTTATTTTAAACATTTTATTGTCTTATGGGAACGGTAACCTTCTTGTCATTTGGGGTCCATTTTTATACTTGTGGTCACACTGTCCTTATGCAAGGTTTCGACACTGATGTGTAACTATGTAACGGTCTGTTACTTCTTCACGCAAAATTATATATCCAGCAGAGATTTTGGTTGGTTCCTCAGTTTAGGGGCTGCGACAACTCGGTCATCTAACCCCGTGTACTTTGGGATGGCTGTATTAGTCTGTAATTCAGGCAAGGACTGCAGACGGTCAATTTCAAGCAGTAGTTCCTAATGTTGCTACCAGGTACTACCGTCAACGACACCTAGCTGTGAACTTGGCTACTAGACGTCACCCCAACCAGCAACTCGCAACGAACGTTGGAACTTCCCCTCCAAAGGAAAGCATACTGAGGGATGTTTAGCGCTCTTAGAAAATCCGACGACTTCGGCCGGCTTTGAACTCGCGACCTTGGGCATAGACATTCAGCATGCTACCAGTTACGTCACCGAAGCCGCTTCACACTTAGTCAGATGGAAATCTGAATCTGATCTCGTGCAAGTGCGTTCGTTGTCTTGGCAACGTCTGATGGCTCATCCCTCATCAATTTAGTAGTGTTGCCATGGCAACCACTGATAGCTCTTGGCATTTTCTTATAATTCCGAAATCATTTTTCTCATCCCTTGGCATAATGGTGGGTCATATCAAAAATTCTTTCAGACAAAAGTTTTAGGTAATTATTAGGGGAATATTGTCCATTTTGTACGGTTTTGATATTGTGCCTATTAAGAGAGATATGATTAATGTTTCCGGAGAAACCCACTTTTTCCCACCCCTTTGGTCAATGGTTGGTGCTATAAAAAAAACTCCTCAAACATAAATTTTTGGGCTTTATCCGACACATAGTATGAACGTTGAACGGATTCGATATTTCACATATTAAGAGAGTTATAGCAATATTTCACTTTTTCGAAAAAAAAAGCTCCCTATTTTCACCCCCTTCGACCGATTTAGCCCAGTAACGAACTCGACCGAGATTTTATAAGTATACATAATCGGTAAAAAATTCAAAGTGATTGGTGCAAAATTACGGCAGTTATCGTGTCCACAAGAAACTGATATACATATATATACATACATAATATATATAAACTTTTGAACTGACGGTGGTTTTGGGGTCTGGGGGATGTGAAACGCGGAGATATGTCGAAATTTTCCGGAAGTCGAAGCATGGTACCCATTGCAATAGTTAGCTTTCTAATGAAATCTACCTCTGGTTGGTTCCTCAATTTAGGGGCTGCGGCAACGCGGTCATCTAACCCCGTGTACTTTGGGTGAGTGTAGAATCTGTCTGATAAACGGTGTGAATTGTAATGGCTGTATTAGTCTTAATTCAGGTAAGGACTGCAGGCGGTCAATTTCAAGCAGTAGTTCCTAATGTTGCTACCAGGTACTACCGTCAACGACACCTAGCTGTGAACTTGGCTACTAGATGCCACCCCAACCAGCAACTCGCAACGAACGTTGGAACTTCCCCTCCAAAGGAAAGCATACTGAGGGATTTTAGCGCTTTCAGAAAATCCGACGACTTCGGCCGGCTTTGAAACCGCGACCTTGGGCATAGACATTCAGCATGCTACCAGTTACGTCACCGAAGCCGCTTCCGACTTAGTCAGATGAAAATACTGAATCTGATCTCGTGCAAGTGCGTTGTCTTGGCAACGTCTGATGACTCATCCCTCATCAATTTAGTAGTGTTGCTATGGCAACCACTGATAGCTCTGGGCATTTTCTTATAATTCCGAAATCATTTTTCTCATCCCTTGGCATAATGGTGGGTCATATCAAAAATTCTTTCAGACAAAAGTTTTAGGTAATTATTAGGGTAATATTGTACAATTTGTACGGTTTTGATATTGTGCCTATTAAGAGAGATATGATTAATGTTTCCAGAAAAACCCACTTTTTTCCCACCCCTTTGGTCAATGGTTGGTGCTATAAAAAAAACTCCTCAAACATAAATTTTTGGGCTTTATCCGACACATAGTATGAACGTTGAACGGATTCGATATTTCACATATTAAGAGAGTTATAGCAATATTTCACTTTTTCGAAAAAAGCCCCCCATTTTCACCCCCTTGGACCGATTTAGCCCAGTAACTATCTCGACCGAGATTTTATAGGTATACATATTCGGTAAAAAATTCAAAGTGATTGGTGCAAAATTACGGCAGTTATCGTGTCCACAAGAAACTGATATACATATATATATACATACATAATATATATAAACTTTTGAACTGACGGTGGTTTTGGGGTCTGGGGGATGTGAAACGCGAAGATATGTCGAAATTTTCCGGAAGTCGAAACATGGTACCCATTGCAATAGTTAGCTTTCTAATGAAATCTACCTCTGGTTGGTTCCTCAGTTTAGGGGCTGCGGCAACGCGGTCATCTAACCCCGTGTACTTTGGGTGAGTGTAGAATCTGTCTGATAAACGGTGTGAATTGTAATGGCTGTATTAGTCTTAATTCAGGTAAGGACTGCAGGCGGTCAATTTCAAGCAGTAGTTCCTAATGTTGCTACCAGGTACTACCGTCAACGACACCTAGCTGTGAACTTGGCTACTAGATGCCACCCCAACCAACAACTCGCAACGAACGTTGGAACTTCCCCTCCAAAGGAATGCATACTGAGGGATTTTAGCGCTCTCAGAAAATCCGACGACTTCGGCCGGCTTTGAAACCGCGACCTTGGGCATAGAAGTTCAGCATGCTACCCGTTACGTCACCGAAGCCGCTTCCCACTTAGTCAGATGGAAATACTGAATCTGATCTCGTGCAAGTGCGTTGTCTTGGCAACGTCTGATGACTCATCCCTCATCAATTTAGTAGTGTTGCCATGGCAACCACTGATAGCTCTTGGCATTTTCTTATAATTCCGAAATCATTTTTCTCATCCCTTGGCGTAATGGTGAGTCATACAGTATCAAAAAAATTTTCAGACAAAAGGTTTAGGTAATTATTAGGGGAATATTGTCCATTTCGTACGGTTTTGATATTGTGCCTATTAAGAGAGATATGATTAATGTTTCCAGAAAAACCCACATTTTCCCACCCCTTTGGTCAATGGTTGGTGCTATAAAAAAAACTCCTCAAACATAAATTTTTGGGCTTTATCCGACACATAGTATGAACGTTGAACGGATTCGATATTTCACATATTAAGAGAGTTATAGCAATATTTCACTTTTTCGAAATAAAAGCCCCCCATTTTCACCCCCTTCGACCAATTTAGCCCAGTAACGAACTCGACCGAGATTTTATAGGTATACATATTCGGTAAAAAATTCAAAGTGATTGGTGCAAAATTACGGCAGTTATCGTGTCCACAAAAACTGATATACATATATATATACACACATAAATTATTTATAAACTTTTGAACTGACGGTGGTTTTGGGGTCTGGGTGATGTGAAACGCGATGATATGTCGAAATTTTCCGGAAGTCGAAACATGGTACCCATTGCAATAGTTAGCTTTCTAATGAAATCTACCTCTGGTTGGTTCCTCAGTTTAGGGGCTGCGACAACGCGGTCATCTAACCCCTTGTACTTTGGGTGAGTGTAGAATCTGTCTGATAAACGGTGTGAATTGTAATGGCTGTATTAGTCTTAATTCAGGTAAGGACTGCAGACGGTCAATTTCAAGCAGTAGTTCCTAATGTTGCTACCAGGTACTACCGTCAACGACACCTAGCTGTGAACTTGGCTACTAGATGCCACCCCAACCAGCAACTCGCTACGAACGTTGGAACTTCCCCTCCAAAGGAAAGCATGCTGAGGGATTTTAGCGCTCTCAGAAAATCCGACGACTTCGGCCGGCTTTGAAACCGCGACCTTGGGCATAGACATTCAGCATGCTACCAGTTACGTCACCGAAGCCGCTTCCCACTTAGTCAGATGGAAATACTGAATCTGATCTCGTGCAAGTGCGTTGTCATGGCAACGGCTGATGGCTCATCCCTCATCAATTTAGTAGTGTTGCCATGGCAACCTCTGATAGCTCTTGGCATTTTCTTATAATTCCGAAATCATTTTTCTCATCCCTTGGCGTAATGGTGAGTCATACAGTATCAAAAAAAAATTCAGACAAAAGTTTTAGGCAATTATTAGGGGAATATTGTCCATTTCGTACGGTTTTGATATTGTGCCTTTTAAGAGAGATATGATTAATGTTTCCCGAAAACCCCACTTTTTCCCACCCCTTTGGTCAATGGTTGGTGCTATAAAAAAACTCTTCAAACATAAATTTTTGGGCTTTATCCGATACATAGTATGAACGTTGAGCGGATTCGGTATTTCACATATTAAGAGAGTTATAGCAATATTTCACTTTTTCGAAAAAAGCCCCCCATTTTCACCCCCTTTGACCGATTTAGCCCAGTAACGAACTCGACCGAGATTTTATAAGTATACATAATCGGTAAAAAAATTCAAAGTGAATGGTGCAAAATTACGGCAGTTATCGTGTCCACAAGAAACTGATATACATATAAGACTACGTATATACATACATAAATTATATATAAACTTTTGAACTGACGGTGGTTTTGGGGTCTGGGGGATGTGAAACCCGAAGATATGTCGAAATTTTCCGGAAGTCGAAACATGGGACCCATTGCAATAGTTAGCTTTCTAATGAAATCTACCTTAACTGCTGCATCGAAATAATATTTTCACCTCAACGTTTATGAATTCATAATTCATGCTGATTTAAACAACATGCTTGAATGTTTTAAGTTTGGTTAACATTCTCACATGCATCTCTCTGTCCAACTTGCGGAATTGTGAAACGGCACCTTATGACACTGTAGCAAGTAAATCAATCGTGAAAAAGACAGTTTTCTATAGCCTATGTCAAAAGACAATTGCAAAAACAATGTATTCATCAAAATATTGTAACAGATCAAATGATCCTGAAAAGCGGAATACAGGACAGCCAGGGCAGGAGACGCTATTCCTCTTCTGCCTGGTTTGATTAGCAGGGACGTCCTAACCACTCCAACGCCTGGGTACGTTAACTACAGTTAGCACAGTGTTAAAATATATGTTGATTGAAGCTCCGAGCTTGAGAACTTGGTGATCTTCTATATATTTCCTGGAAATGGTCAGAGAAAGCCAAACACGTGGTAACTAATCCGAGGTAGATGAACCTACCACATACTCGCACAAAACAAGAGTACAGAAACAAGGAACTTGTTGATAAGTGTATCTTCTACGATTTGACACGTTTTCGCCAGCGGTCGTGAATTAAGAGGCGGCCGGTCTCGGGTCAGAATCCACCTTTTATTTCAAAAATCCGCCTCTAGTTTCGTTGTTGTCACTGGCGCCAGCTGTAACTATACTATAGTAAAACCATCATTACTTCCGACTTGACGTTTCAGAACTAGGCTAGAGTTTCGTTCGCTAAATCACGACATCGCAAACGAAACTCGATTTGTCGTGATATATTGATTTGAGTGACTGCCTGTGATTGGCTAGTTAAAGTAATTTTCCTTGTAACCGCTACATAACTCTAGGGCAACACAAAAACGTCAAGTCGGAAGTAATGATGGCTTTACTACCCCATCCACGGAATCTGTGAAGTAGGTTCGCGCATGACGTCACACGGAGGATATGAAAGGGAGAATGCGACGGGCGGAGCATGGCAGCTCAGCACTGCAAGAGTTGGTTGAAGCCAAGGTTGCGCCACCCTCCTGCGCTAATCATTCCGTGGTATCGCGCCTCATTAGACCAGTCAGCCGAGTCACTCTTATACGAGGACTACGTGTTTTCACACTGGTACTTCGCAAAGTGCGTGAACGCAGTATAGAAGTTACATTGCGGGTGCATAGATATCAGCACAGATTGCACCCTATAGTGAGCAAGTTTCGAGGTCGCGCGTGCGAGAAAACCCAAAATGCTTCAGAGACTGCTGATCGTGCAGTGTCTTACCATTGTGTCACAAGAATATCGCGATCAGAATGTTCGAAGGGAAAACCTGCATATTTTCATTTAATTAATGGCCGAAATATTTTGCTAAAGAAAAGCTAAAATTATAATAACTTCGGAATTAACAATTGGTTGAAATATGCAAAGGAACTTCAAAAAATAAGATAACTAGACCTCGCACGGAGAAACTTGTTTTACATGCAGATATTTTATTTGAATTGCAGTCAATGGCCATAGCGGGGTATTTTAATTGAACTCCCGAAGGCTCCCCATTAAGTTCAATGTCAAGTAGTTCCAACTGTCACTGACACCTAGCGGCGAACATTGGGACTTGATAGAGTTTTTCTAACCAAATAACCTACAAATTTAGCTATACACTACCATTTGTAGTGGTAGGTTATTTTACATGCCATAAATCTATGACATGGGCCCACCGGATTTACTTCCCCTCCAAGGCATACTGAAGGATTTTAACGCTCTTAAAAAATCCGACGATTTTGGCTGGGTTTGAACCCGGATCTTGGGCATAGCAGTTCAGCATGCTAGGGACTACGCCTCTTAATCAGATATAAGACTGGAAATGTGATAGATGATGTTCTGGTATTTTAATACTTTTCTGAGGGGAGAATGGAATAATCAGAGAAAATCTACGCTGAAATAGGTGCAGACTGTCGTAGATGGGGTCGACGTTAACTCTGAATTTTGTAATTGCCTTTTCTTACATTTAGTGGCTAGAGACATCTTGGAAACTTCTCACTCCAGATTTGATTGATTGCTTTCCATTACCAATTAATAAATTATCTGAATTATCGTTCTTGTCCACCTCGTGGTATAGCGGCTAGCTTTCCTGGCTTTCATCCCAGAGGTCCGGGTACGATTCCCGGCTCTGACAAGGAATTTAATTCTGGTCTGAGGGTTGGTACGAGGTACACTCAGCTTCGTGAGGCAAATCTGATAAGAGGTGGGTTCGATTTCCACCTCAGCCATCTTAGCAGTGGTTTCCCACTTCAACTCCAGGCAAATGAGGGGATGGTTCCTAATTTACGGTCACGACCGCCACCTTCCCAATCCTCACTTGACTTACAAATGCGCACACTAATACATCCATCACAATAAGACAGGATGTCAGACAAATTCCACACACACCCAAGTACACGGGGCAACATGACCACGATGTCGCAAAGCTCCTAAACGCACTCCTTTGTAAGGGATGCGTATTAATCAAATGTAAACGTATGTTTGCAGATAGTCTTATATTCCCACCTAGTATAATTAGACATAAATGTTGACCGACTGAAAAGTAATTAATTAATTGTTAATTAGACGACACTGAAAATGGCTCCAAAGCTTTCTATAATTAGCTAGTGAAAACTAGCGTATCAAGGTCTCTGGATGACCGGTACTCCTTGGTGTAGTGCTATGGGGGGTCATGAATTTCTCTTCGGTGTCAGTCCTGTCGGGATGGAGGACCTCAGTTAACCTTCGGGTTAAAGCGACACTAGATTTAGACAGTTCATAACAGCCTTGGGAAGTATAAGTTAATTTTAATACAATGGAAAAAAGGTGATGAAATTCATGTTACGAGCTGCTATTGAAAATAATGTCCTAGAAGAGTTTTACAACTATGGCCATTTACCTTATTTCCATAAAACAAATTTAAAATTCTAGGCCTTCGACACTTGAAAGGTGTATTCTCTTGCTTAAGACTTCCAACGGAGATATTATCGAAGATTTACGTCAACAATATAGGACATTATCTTGTAGTGCTTGGCAAGTTAAAAAAGAGTTATTTTTATTTAAAATTAATACCGCGCACAGCAGGATATCCATTCTTTTTAAGAAAACATCACTCGTCTTGATATAGTATGTTGTAAGTGATGTAGATGTCAACATCATGAAAGTGTCCTGCCGGAGATAATATCAAACTTTCGAACACAATGAATATTATTATAAAACAAGATGATGATTCATTTAGGAGCCTTGCGACATCGTGGCCATGTAGCCCTTGTACGAGTACGGTACTTGTGTGTATGGAATCTCTCTAACAGCCTGTGTCATTGTAATGGCTGTTGGTAGTGCGTGAATTTCTAATTTAGGGGGCGATCGTGACATTAATGTAGGTATTATCCCCGCCTTCACCTGGTGTAGATGTGATGATGATAATAATAATAATAATAAAGATAATTAGTTTTATGGGGCCTAACATCGAGTATATCGGAAGTAGAAGTGAGAAACCACGGAAAGCTACTTCTCAGATGGCTGAGGGAGGACTCGAACCCACCTTTTCTCAGTTCTGCCTCATGAGGCTGAGTGTACTCCGTGCCAGCCCTCACATCAAAATTAAAATGTCTTGGCAGAGCCGGGATTCAAACCCTGACTCCGAGACGACAGCCAAGATACTAACTGCTACACCACGAGGTGGTCATGATATCGCAATAGTGCAAGTACTACATCCTGTAAGTGCGTGAGGTTTTCCAACTTTTAAAATAACACAGTTCTCGGTGTGAAATCTTTCTGAAAAAAAAAAAAAAAAAAAAAAAAAAGAAGCGCATGGAAGTTGGCACATGATAGCTCCAGAATTTGAACCTTGGATAACTAGTCAGTGCTCATACTAAAGTGAAACGTAACGTGCTCGACTAAGAAATTTTATCATTAATTAATTGATTAAATTCAAAGATGGGAAATAACCCCTTAAAACTCACGGAATTACTTGAACGATCAACATATCAGTACTTTCTGATTGTAATACGAACTTATTTGTAGACTGATTAAGTACTAGCAAACTGCCATTTTTACGCCAAAGAATACTTTTTTGTGATAGTGATTAATAATTTGTGAAACTTGCATGGATCATCTCTCCCCAAATTCTCATTGATTACAATTCCCCTGAAAGCAATTCTGAATTATCCCAATTCCTTTTTGCTAGTAATTTTTCCATCACTATTTAATTTGCCAGTGAGATATTGGTTAACTGCATCACCGAAGGGAACAGCTTGGTTATCGGAACAGGCTACCTTCGGAATCAAAAATTGGTTGCTTTTGCATGGTTTACCATTTTTAACTCAAGAAAAAGACAGGGAGTGGTATTTTTTTAGTTGACCACGGCTACCCTCTCCATTTCATCTCTTAATAACTCCTCTGATGAGGTTGTAGGAAAATATCGCACTACGTATCTTAGTACAAGACATTAAACGCAACTCATTAGTGAAATACTAGCTTTATTATTGGTTCAGCCTATTGTAATGTAACACACAGTTTTTACATCATAAACAATCATTATAATCATCTCCCTGGTTACCCAGAGATAAAAACTCATGGCCTTCTCGATAGTGCCTCCCTAACATAAGGGATTACGGCAGATTGAGAGTCCGGATCGGCAGCCACATAGGAGGTGCTGCGCTCTGAAGTCCTGCAGCGGAGAAGTGCTGTGGATTCACCACAACGTGAATGTCAGGGGCCATAGAAACCATTCGCTACTTAAAAATGCTTTCCATGTTCACCCCGACGCAGTAGTAAGGGGAATAATAAAGGGTAGGGATACATTGTTAGTCCAAGATTTAGATTTTCACCACCACTAATACAAATGAAGTTTGTCAGATAGTTAGTGTTGGTTTAAGGGGCGGAACTGCAAGGTCATCTGCTCCACTAAATGAGGTTTATCAGCTGTTAGGCCCCGCTGGGGTCTGACATGTTTCATTCTTTTTAACACCTGCATGACTTACACTACAGTATGTGTGCATTACTCGACCTAACAGGTGATAGTTTTAATTTGTATACATTATTATTATTATTATTATACTTCACTCTTAGGTCAGCACCTGGCAAATTCATAGCAACTAACGTAAATAGATTACAGGGAATTAGACAATAACACAACAACTATTTTCACTAGTCTATGAATTTTCTACCAACCACGTGGTGATAAGGTAGTGCACTCACCTCTCACTCGGAGGCCTGGGTTCGATTCCAGACTCCGTCAGGGATTTCAGAAACTGACGAGAGGGCTGGAACGGGGTGCGCTCAGCCTTGTGTGGATAATTGAGTAGCTGTTTGATGGTGAGGCAGCGCCCTAACCACGGAACCCAAGATTAATGGCCGATGGGACCCGACGCGCTGACCACGCGTCACTCTGCAATATGTACGCCGAATGGCTGGACAGCGGTCGCTTGGTAGACCAAAGCCCTTCTTGGTCTGTGGTGCCGTTTGGTTTGGTATGCATTTTCTAACTTTTCTGGTTGTCTCAAGGACGACTGCATTCTGCATTAACTTGTATAAATTTATGTCTACATTAAGTTCATTCAACCCTCGCAGTAGACTTCTTGGTGCAACGTCAGTACTTGAGAATGTCAACTGGTATGATCTTCATGTTTTCAATCTGCCATTGCTTCCTGATAAGTGTTATATTTAGAGATCGTTATTATTATTATTATTATTATTATTATTATTATTATTATTATTATTATTATAAGTAGGCAGTCCAAAAATGTTTCCCCTCCCCTGTTCCGTCTGCTAGATCTGCGAATTCTACTATCTTATAGCACAAGAAACGTTAATCTGATTCCTTTCTCAAGTTGAACCACATCCTAGTATTACGACATGAGAAGGGGCAGAAGAGATGTTAGTAGTCTCGTCTTCTTGAATCAGAGATGCGACGAAATGAGATAGGAAGGAGTGGGGGAGGAAGGACAGAGCGGAACCTTGGGAAGGTGCCAGCAGAGGGCACAACGGTCGATGACTTGCCAGCTTAGCTAGTGACTGATTCTCAAGTGAACGTCCGAGTAATGAATGTGCATTCCATGTATTCACAGCTCGGAAGTAACCGGTATTTTAATTTGATCAACAACACACAAGTCACTCATCACGCCTCATGCTAGGCATTCCCAAACTATGCTACCTGTGCCAGTACCGGCATTTCCAATTTGTGATCGGAGGCGATGACGCGTTAATTGGCAACCACGCAGTGTCACATTACTTCCACATATTTGTACAGCCATGGATATGTATGCCTTGTATCCTCTGACCTAGACTGTCGGCACATCACTGAGATCATTAGATGATAGTGCCAGAAAACAGTTATGGGTAAATTCCCGGGAACTTTCCCAACGGGAATATTTCCGTTAACATTCCTGAGAGTGAAAATTGTTAAAATTTAGTGGTATTTTTAAATAAGTAGGAAGTGCAATGTTTAAATATTGCCTGACAGTCAACATTGTTAAAATTTAGTGGGAATTCTTAATAATGTAAAGTTTTGAAGCCATTCTTTCAGTGTTGTCTATACAAACTATCAGTTGTAACTCTTCGGTCAACACGAATTTGCCCAATGACTGGGCGGCGTACAATCTATATAATACAGTATATAAATAATACGTAAATAGCCCTTCTGGAAAAAATAAATGCATTAGTTATGATCACTGTTATAATGTACAGGTTGTTACGCCAGTACGTGTCTACTGCAATCTAAATATTTCCCGACAGTCAATATTGTTCAAATTTAGTGAGAAATTTTACATAAGTAGAAACTGAAGGATTTCTCGAGGAATGTTTTTGTAGAAAAACATTCATTTATGACCAAACGATATAAGTGAATCAAGGTGGAAAAAAACTTGCGTCTGTGCGCCTTTTAAGCTTTCGCTGGGTGAACCGTTAAAAATATATATTATTTACAGTATACTATGAGTGTTCAGCTTGAAAAGTTCTTCAAAAGAAGTCCACAACAGCATATCTTTAATACATCTCCCAGCATATTTTTTGTACGTTTTCATTTCTTCCAACAATCTCCATTCAGTGGAAATTTAAATTACTACCTTCAGAGTGAGTTTACGAGTTAGCGAGCGAGCCTATCACCCTGGCTTTGGCCAGCATCAAACTGTCGTAGTGTTGAGTTAAGACTTCAGAGAAGAGTATATGTGATTGGAGTTGCGCTGTTCACCTCGGCTTTTCTGAATTGCGTCTGGGACCTGCCGTCCGTGTGCCTTTTAAGCTTGCGCTGAGCAAACCGTTAAAGATACCGGGCGAAGCCGAGGCGGGTTGCTAGTTATAAAAATAATAGAACTGCTGCAATTTCAGAGATTACATTTTCTAACGGTGAGGGGTTAGTTGAATCTCACCGCGGATGCCTTCCAAATTCTAGTTTAGCACCACAGATTATACGACTAATTCCGTTGTAACCCAAATAGCCTACATGGAACTGATGACCGCAATGCCCCCTAAAATCAAATTACTTCTTTAACATTTTGTGGTATATTTCATGCTTTCACGTGTCGGTTATATAATTTATTTCACAAAGAACTTACGGTATTTGTTTCAAGTTAGAGCCGAGTAAATTTATGGACGACTTGAAATATGGATAAACGATATCCTTGAAGTACCTCTAACCTATTCTGAATAACATGCTGAGCTTTCCATCATATAATGCACCTGAACCAAACGGTCAATAAATCAGGCTTAGGTGTTGGCAAGCGTAAAACGAACCCTAATAAAGACTGATGGTCTTTGATCGCTCACGACTGTTGTCTGTTAAGAGATGTGAAACGTATCCCAACCCGTCGTTATCATAATTCACAGTGCTGGACGGTCAATGTATTCTGACATGTAACTGTAATACTCAGAGGCAACAGTTTTAAACCAACATATCCCTTGAGCGCAGTTATATAATAGTTGTGGACAAATCGGTAAAATGATTCCAGTCACAGGCCTGCCTGGCAAGGGTGTCCAAGGGAGCTGCTCATAATATCTTGAATCCTTGTAGGCCTAAAATTGTTTTTGTACAGTCCCGCGGCGTAGACGTGCTCCTTAAATCGTGCATCTTGGCCGCGAGGGCAGGTTCAGATCCCGGCGCTGACAGTGGCGATTCTTAGTGTGGTTTTCACTGTTTTTTTACACTCCCTCCAGGCATATGCTGGGATAGTCCCTTACTTCAAGTTCCGGAGCACCTAGCTCATCCCTGTCCCTAATACAGTTGCACACTCTAATAGAGTCACATAAATACAGGTTATCAGTCAAGTTCAACACACACCTAACTACACTGGGCTGTTGACCACGATGTCCCAAGCCCCTCAAATGTAATTAATAACAATTGAATAATGTTACTGGTATTACGTCTCTTTTAATTACTGCGTATTTTAGAGACGCCGGGATGCCGGGATTTTGCCCCGAAGGGGATCTTAAACGTGCCAGTAAATCTACTCGCACGGTTCTCTCACATTTGCGCACCCTCCCCATTTTCATCACCAGGCAAATGCCAGGACGGTTCCTTTCAATAGGTCCACGGCCGATTTCCTTTCAATATCCCTTCCCAGACCCATCCTGAAAAGAAAAGTGCATGGCCATTGGCTGCATTAATAAAATTATAAATGACAACTGACTGCGCCAGGATTCGATCTTGCAAGAATTAATAACAGCAAGCTTTTGTACAGCACTGATATAAATACTTTGCCGAAACATGTTATTTTCAGGCAGGGTGTCAGGAAGTCTGTAGTTACGTAATTACAAATGGAGTACATTTTACAGTATGTGGTAAAGAATGTTTGGCAGTGCTATACAGGTCTTGCAACTTCTGATCTTAAACCAGCCGCTCATTTATAAGTTGGCAATAGTATACCTTTATTCTGTTTTCTTTCTTTAAGAAAGATTGATTGGGGCTGCGTGGCACAGTCGGTAGAGGCGCTGAGCTTCTAATTGAAAGGGAGTGGGTTCGATCCTCACCCAGGTAGTGGATATTAGAAACAAAACTACCACTTTCAGAAACACACATAAACCTGGGATTCACTCAGCCTACACCAGAAATGAGTACCAGGGTAATTGTTGGGAGCAAAGACACCCGGACTCCATCGCATCTAGTGCTGTTGTCACAAAGAGTGGAAGATCTCTACCTTTCACTATTCCCAGGGCACCCATGGGCTGTGTGGAGGTGGCCTTGCAACAGTTCGATAACTTCGGCTTTGCTTTTGCATTGTATGAAAGATTGATTGGGTGTTTATTTAAGGATTACACACAAGCTAGGACTAAAAATCCCCAATTGATGTACATAATAGTCTTTCGAACATTGAAAGAGCAGCATGTTGAACAATTATTAGATTTAACAAACTAAACATAAAAGAAAACGTAGAATAACCTACGTGAGTCCACGATCCATATGCCACAAACTCACAATCTTTAATTATCACTTACAGGTCGCCATTTAAGCATTGATAAGGTGGCCCTTGGAGTATTGAACGATGAGAATTCTCGTAAGTATGCAGCTTATACAAATTATATCCACGAGATGGGGTACAAATGAATGATTTATTGTATTTGGCCGTGCGATGGTGAGGTATTGCATCGTGACTTGTCTCAATCCATTATCATGATCGCCTTCCGTGAGCGGAAACTGATTATAGAGATATGGTGGAGTCTAACGTTTGAGTATATTTGAAGTTAAAATTGCTATAACTAATAATCTTCGTTCATCTAATTTTAGCCACTGAAGCTGAATGAGCATGCACACCGCGATAGAAAGTTAAAGCAAATCCGGAGATCTGAGGTCCGAATCCCGGCGCTGACAGTGGCCATCCTTAGTGTGGTATTTCCCGGGTTTTCCCACACTGTCTTCAGCCAAATGCCGAGATAGTACCTTATCTCAAGTCCCTGGGCACCTAACCCATCTCTGTACCTAATACAGTCATCACAAAGATAGCTTATCAGACAAGTTCAACATACACCCAAGTACACGAGACCAATGACCAAGATGCCCCAAAATTAATTACAACAACCATAACATCTCTGAATAGCTAGAATGAATCCAACGTAGGCATTCTGTGTGCGTTGAATTATGATAAATGTTTCTCATATATCACCAAGCATTACACCAACATAGAGACTGTACAAAACAGCAATTGGCGCATATTAACCGGCATGCAACACTGATAAGTCGAGGATGGCGAATAATCGATACAGCTTTACTGACAGTAGCTACGCTCGCTAACACGCAGCGTTAGGCAATGGGGCAAAGCTCTCTGCCGACTCGGTAAACGTGGGTTCGAGCCCCACCGTCAGCCGTCCTTGAAATGGTTTTCCGTGGTTTCCCATTTCAACTCCAGGCAAATGCTGGGACGGTACCTTCTGATAGGCCATGGCCGCTTCCTTCCACATCCTTGCCCAGTTTCATTTACCTTCATTCATTGCATCTCTCATTAACTCCTCTCATGAGTTTGGCGTCAGGAAAGGCATCCGGCTGTAAAAACAACCACCCCCATAGACTGTCATCGCATCTCATCCCCGACCCCGTAAGAAACGGGAATAATAAGGGGTTGACATACAGTACATACACATTTATATAGTTCGCATTTCTACCGCAAGGGGAGAGACGCGGGAAACAAAAGAAGCTCTTCGCTCGCACATTATTCACCTCCCTGTCATGAATGTTGGCTAATATTTATGAACAGGAACATGTCAAGGGATACATGATTGTGTGCATCGCTAAAAACTGGTAAGAGAGAGTCTTCAAATTGTTTCCCTGGCAGGAAGGGCAATAAAACGACAACACAAAAGTCCCGAAGAATGTGAAGGGACAATAGACAAGGAGAGGTCAAAGGAAGACTTATGTTTGTCCCATTGTGTTTCAACCTACTAAAGAGAGCTACTTAGAGATGTAAAGAGTATTCATATGTATAGTAGAAGACACGTCATTATCATCCATCGACAGTAGCGTTGTCACGAAGGGAGCGACTATCTCCCATATCTGTAGCTTCTTTCTTTCTAACCGGATTACGTCCAGTATACGTCGCTGGAGTACATGTCTGATTATCATGGCCAGAAAGAAGCAGTGTTGCCAACAAGAAATTTTATTTCCCTCCAGATGTACGGCACAATAGTCCAATAAATTACAATAATTTGCCGCTAACCCCTACAATATTACACTTACAAGGAAACTTCGCAACACCGAACTCTTTTACCCCCACTCCCCCCCCCCTTCAATTTAGCAGACTAACGACAGTCAGAGGGCCATTCAGGCTGTTTAAATTACACGGGGCGTAGTGGCACAGCAGTCAAGCTGTTGGCCTCTCACCACGGCGGACCAGCTTTGATTCCGATCAATGAGTGTGCGATTTTTCAAAGTGAAAAGCCATGTCCTGTGGTTTGGATTCCACGTAAAACCACATTCACCCTTCCTTCTTCCTTGCTTAAATTATAGAATGCATATGATTTATGGGTTTATGCAGCTGTTGGCGTTTAGACGTAAAAATACCGTTCTCTATAGGGGAAAAAAGATAAATAAGTAAATCAAAAGTAAATATTTAATAAATAAATAACAATTGAAAATAAAAAATACCGAAATAACGTGTCTAGTTGTGTCTACTTGAGATTCTACATTTGCCAACAGGCGTAGCTCAGGAAAAGTACCTGAGAGTCTGGAGGTGAACAGTACTTCCTAGGGTTTTTGTGGATTTTAACCCACATAACCTATGGTGGCACAAGTTGACAATCCGACCAGCTTCCGGGCTGACTACTGTGCCCAACTGGTCACGGCAGTCTGGTATCGAACTCAGGGCCTTATCAGAGAAGACCAGGCAAATGGTTATGCCTAAGGTCGAACCAGTGGTCTCTAAAGGGGGAGCCATTATATGGAACCCACAGAGCAATGAGAGGTCTACTGACACATAATAGTCTAGCGTGATTTCACGATTATTTAGGTGCAAATCATAGCAATTGAAAGGAGAAATTGTAAGCAAAATGCAAGGGAATGTACGTTTTCAGTGCACACGAAGTCGAGAGAGGCTAGTATTGAAGTCTGACAAATGACTTTTAAAAGTAGGCGGAGTAGCCTTGGCGCCTACGGAACTATTTCTGTCTAGGGCGGTCAGACAGCTCAAAATTAATGACCCGGGAGTTCACCGGTCGACAACGGGCAAAGCTTTGGCGGGACCAAGCCCACAAGAAATTAATTAATTACAGATAAATGGAGCATTGTAATGCAATGGAACATACACATAGATGAATGTATTCACGGAGGAGTAATTTAGAAGTGGTTTTTCACCTAAAATTACGCCTATTTCTCAAAATGACCGCATTACAACCTAACTCACGCTCGAGAGCATGAATACTTTAACCAACCAGCGGGAAATCCCCACCGTAGCGTCCCACGCGCTGAACTAAGGCAATTAATTGTAATTAATTGGCCGAAGCGATCGCCGGCACGCGAGTGTTTTAAAAACCTCCACGCCTAGATAAACAAGATGCAGTTGTTATTTCGGCTGAAGACGGAGTATTTCAAGAAGGGAGTCGCTCTCACGTGTCCCGTGAACTATTTTGCGCAAGAAACCAATATAAGGGGAGAGCACCCTACGCCGAGGCCAGTTGATGTCAGTTATGGTCAGTCGAAGTCAGTTACACGTCTGTGATGGTTCAGTGGAAAGCAGTTGAAGACGTCAGACGGTCGCTCGAGTTGGAAGTTAGTTCTTTGTCTACAAGCGCTCTGCAGTAAGCACGCCAATTATTAAAATATCAGCGTACCGCCGTTGAAGACAATGGAGGCAAATTGTAAGCTTCATCAGTGATAATGAAGTGCATAAGGTAACAAAGTGCAGATATTGCTTTATTATCTGACACAGATATAAATTCGCTACAGCGAATAGGAACTGATAATGTTTGGAACAGTTCGTATACCGGAAGGTATTGTCAATTATATGACATCAGCATTAGGAACACTCCAGTGATGGGAGAGTGGAAGTTATTGCCACCTATCCAGGACAGTGAGGTAAACGGGAGTGCAGGGAACTAGGATCGAACATCTATAAAAACGCTACTAGATTTCACGGAGACCAGCGGTTATCATAAGTCATCGCATCTCTGAGGTCAAGCGTAGGTGAAATCCAGATTAAGGATCAACATGTGAAATGATAGATGAAGTGTATAAATTGTGAAATAATAATTTAAAGTGTTAATGTGTTTAATGTTTAATATTCAGTGTTTATCAGTGGTAAAGGCCACTTGTGGTAATATGTGCATCATGTGTAAAAAGTGTGAATCTCAGTGTTGTGTATTGGATATCATGATGGATTGAGTCAATCGTCATGGTAGAGCTCAGGCGGAGATACTGGTACTTTCCAGCCAGAAGGAAACGTGAGTAAACATGCAAATAATAACATTATAATGGCATAGTTCACCATGTAACGATTAATCACTTTGAAATTAAAGAAGTAATAGTCACTTACTGAACGAGTTTTCACCACTCGTCTTGAATAAAGTATGACTTTGAAGGTGATTTGCTTAGGACCATGTAGGTCAAAAATAGTGATGGATCTAAACGTTAAAATAATAATAAATATAATAACTGGGGTCGGCAACCATAAAGTAAGGAAAAAATTGGCCTAAGTAATGTTCAAATAGTGTCATGTCTAATTTAAGATACTGTCATTTGGTAAACAGTAAAGAATGTAGTGTGGAATATCGCGAATACGAGAGCTTTTCTCAATGTCAGTGAAAATTTTGAATGAATATGTGAAATTAAAGTAAGCCAGTATATTTATACATTTGTGTTAGGAGCTATGTAAAGCTTTGGCTTAAAAGAATATAACATGAAGAACGCAGGTACCTTGATAATGGAGTCATATATGTGAAATATTGTTTAGCCGCATATAGCGTGCAGATTAACGTAGAATCCAGTGATTTACGTAAGATAAGCACGGGAAAGACTAGTATAGCTTGCGCGTGAGGTGAAAATGGGCTTAATCTTCGAGAAGTATCGCCTTTGTGCATGCTGTATTGTGTTACGCAGCGATTTGGATAGATTCTGTCTATTGCCAACGCTTGCATTGAATTATAGCCACTATGGACGCCCAGCGAGGCGCGGTGAGCATTTTTACTTATGGTCTGCCCGAGAGGTAGAATCATAGTCGTCGACGAGGAACGTGGTTCCCAAAATATATATATGTAATGACAGCTGCTGATGATAACCATGGGGTTTCATTATGATGCGCGTCTTTAAAGCCACAAGTAATCACCTTAGAACGGCAAGGCTATCATTAGAATTCCACCCCTGCCATGAATGTTTAATAGGAGCCATTTGAGCCCAAATACACTGTAAAGTTAGGTGTTAATTAATTAAATGACTCAATTACTTAGGACCATGCCTAGCGGATCTTTATTGTTATAAAATTGTAAACAAGGATGGCCTTGAAGGTAGAGAGAGACAGGAAATATAGACCATTTCCGTGGCAGCCATCTTGGAGAGCTGTCTGGAACTAATTTTATGACCTGCTGAGGGGAGAGAGGTCGCTCGACCGATCCCTTGTCAATTACGGTCACAATAGGACACTGAGAGGTCTCGGTATTCAATAATGCAATTAAAATATGAGTATTTTAGTGATGCAAATGGAATTAAATGGTGTATGGCAACTCACATATGTGGTTGAACCATAGAAATCTGATGATATTTGGCGAAGTTATCCTCTGAGGGGGAAGGCTGAACCAAAATAATGTAGGCATCTTCTTTAAAGTGCATTTTGCCAGTTTATGCTAATTTAGGAAAAACGGGTATGTGTTTTTCCCAGAACATGACACAGTTGTATCTATAATAAGCCCGACAAGACCCAGATAATCGTTATATGGTGAAACTATAAATATTCTATCCATGTTTATGTTTATTTTATGATTAAGAAGCATGACTCATTTTCCTAGAGCGTTCATAGGGATGGAAAGAAGGAAGATGATTCGCACGACACAACAAAAATATTTGCTAATAAATGTAGGAAACATTGAAGTAATGATAATTAAAGTAAATGTCGTAGAAGACGGAATAATGTCTTAGAAATTCATGTTTGTGACATGTGGTTTTTGTGTTAAGATACTTCCATTAAATAAAATTGTGTCACATGACGGACACTATGAAAACCTTGTAATCTGAACTATTATTGACAGGATATTAGAAGTAGGTTTGAGTGCATTGTAGCGCTATTTTTAAGGAGAAAGCTCACAGAATAACCCTATTTATTTGTGGGAATTAATTGTAATTTGTCCTTTGTTTTGTATTTGTTGTACAGCCATGATTTTAGACCAGTAAATGTTTTATTCATAGGAATGTTGTGTATTTCCTGTAGAGTAGTTACCTGGTAGACTCAAATCCTGAACATGTGGTCGTATTGTGGGCATGAACGTCCCATACCTCGAAAGACCGTGAGCTAGTTGGGATACGAACACATGGTCCACATGGTGACAATCGGGTACACTACCTGGCAGTCAGATTACATAATTAAAAGCTACGGTTAGCTGCGTGGTTGTTAAGACCGAAATACAAAACATAGGCTATGTTTTTAAGTCCACAACGCACAAGATTTGAGCTTTTGCAAACCCACCAAGAGTTGTCGACATTGGTAAGTAGGTTTCAATGGCAATACCATTTTCTTGTAATAGTCTACATGAAATGGCCGTTGGTTGAAGAAAGAAGAAAGGATCTCCTAGCAGTTGGAATGAATCCATAATAATAATGTTAATGGTGTTACGTCCATTTGAACTAATGTGGCTTTCAGAAACGCCGGAGGCCGGAATTTTGCACAGAAGGGGATCTTTAACGTGCCAGAAAATCTACTGACACGGCTCCTTCGCATTTGCGCACCCTTAAATGGCAACTGACTGCACCAGGATAAGATCTTGCAACTTTGGGCACAGCAGGCGAGAGCGTTACCGCTGAGCCACGCAGTCAGTCGGGAATTAATCCATACGATATAATAAACAGCACAGGGTTTTGAGAGAAGATTCAAAAATTCAAAGTGTTTTTTGAAAAACATAGCTCAAAAACCAAGGTCATTTAGTCTGAAAACAAAAGGACTTAGCGACGGTATGAAGAAATCCTGGGAGGAGAAAAAGAGATTGCCAAGTGGGCCGATAGTTGACCGCGGTGCAAACGAGGCCAAATTCGACATAAGAAGAATAAGAAGGAAGGAAAGACGATTATAGTTATACGTGACCCTTAATCTCGCGATTATGGGCTACGGGACCTCCATTTAACGTGGAATCTGAACCACAGGACGAGAAAATCTCACATGCATTGACCGAGAATCAAATCCGGTCAACCTTGGTGAAAGGCAAGCAGCTTAACCACTGCACCACCCTTCCTGACAGAAGAAGAAAATGGAATGCACGTTATGAAATACATCTTTCTACGTGAAGTACCGGAAGCCGTTTTCCTTTAGGGGCTTTGCAAAATCATGGTGATTTAGCCCCATCTACTTGGGAGTATGTGGGAATGTAGGATGTGTCTGATAATCTGTGTTATTATGGTGTCTGTATTAGTGGGTGTATTTGAAATTTAGGCTAGGTTGAGTATGGAGGTGGCAGTGGCATTAAGTTAAGAACCATCCCGGCATTTGCTCGGAGAAGAAATGGCAAACCACGGAAAACCACTCCTACGATGGCCAAGTTGGGAATCAAACCCACCGATTCTCAGTTTTGCCTCACGAGGCTGAGTGTACCCTGTTCCAGCCCCCAGACGAGAATTAAATTTATTGGCAGAGTTGCGAATCAAACTCGGACCTTCGGGGCGACAGCCAAGAATGCTAGCCGCTACACCACGAGGTATCACTAATATCGAAGAGAGGAGCTCGACAAATAATTGGAAGAAGTGCTGGACTCAGCTGAGTTCCCGTGGTGTCCAACCCATGTTCTGCAAGTTATGAGCTCACATGGAGAGTGCGAAGAGGTAGGAACAGTTATACGACAGAGGCTGTAACAAGAAATGAGTCACTCTGGAGAAACCTTGGATCATAGAACATCATCCCTGAACGGTACTGCGAAGAAAACAACCAACTATGCTAATATCAACCATGAGGATAGAAATGCGTGGTCATTACTAGTAAACAATGGAGACCGTAATCCACAGCCTTGTGTTTATTGAAACACCGCCGTCCTGGTATGTTTGAGATTAATTCCTAACAAGTTAAATAAATCACTTTGAGACATGTCGAAGGACGACTTGTGCCCAAGATAAATAAAATGTTTTAAGTGGACAAATATCGAGTAATGATGATTATGGCGATAATTGATGCGTTGAGGGGCTTAACTTCGACGTTATCGGCCCCTAATGGTTTGAGTGAAATAGAAAAATGTTCGAAATTTGATGTTTTTTCAGTGGGTCAACAAGATTGTATTTAATGTCATAAGTTAAATCTTTTTCAGAATTAGGGAATAACCCATCACAATAGGGTACAATCTTGTTGACCGACAGAAAAACATCAAATTTCAATTACTAAGGCAACACTGAAAAATGGCTTCAAACACCATAATAGAAAAAAATACTAAAACTAACTTAGGCCTACTTACTTATGGGTTAGAAGAAGAAAGAGACAAAAGAGATGGCATGAGGGAACTATAAGACAAAGAAAAGAAATATTCTCAACCCTCGAAGAATGAGAATTGAGGGGCTTGAAAATAAGTAGTGCTCCGCGCTAGAGCCACTGGAAAATGACCTCAAATGCCAACTGACAGCGCCTGGATTCGATCCTGCAACCTTGGACAAAGCAGGCGAGAACGTTACCGCTGCACCACGCAGCCAGTCTCACAAGTAAACGATAGCCCATACCAGAACTGTGTCGCGTCAAGCCCGCATACCAATAAAGACAGGCAGGCGGTTTATACGCATGTGGAAGTTCTCGCATTGATACGCAAGTTTCATTTTATTTCTCCCTACGTTCGTTGCCAAGAGGCGACTGCGGTGGCGTTTAGTAGCTAAGTTCTGAACTAGTAGTCGTTGGCGGTGGCGTTTGGCGGCAAAAGTAGGAACTATTTGAAAAAATCCAAAGTCTGCAGTCCTTACTTGAATTTAAAAAAAAATACAGATAACACACACTAATACAGTTATCACAATTAACACCGGTTATCAGACAGATTCTACACACACCCAAAGTACACGGGGCTACATGACCGCGTTGTCGCAGCCCCTAAACTGAGGAACCCACCAACCAAAAATAAAAAATAAAAATAAAATTAAATTAAACTAATAATTATAATAATAAACAAAAATATACGGAAAACAAAAAATTCAGAATTCAAAAACGAACTAAGTCTTTGAGTAAATGATCACTTGAAAATTTAGATTGCTGGCCCTATCCCACTCTCACTTATAAAGCGGACGACGAGATCAGCAGTCACCACGTCATCGGCTAATATAAATTTGAATGTTATCTGCAAACCAAGGTTGCTTCGTAAGTCAGGAAGATCCACACACTCGGTTAAAACGTGGGCCACGGTGCATACTTCCCTTCTCATTAGGTACGAGTGGGTGGATCTTGCATCGCCTATCCTTAGCCTATGATTGACTTTGCAAAGCATTGCAGGGCTTGTAGGTGAGATCTAATACACACCACTAACTTGGTATGCATGCAATAATACCGTTTCACACCTTACTTCCTCTCCTTTACAAAATGCGATTTACATTCTATTTTGAACCATACTGGCTTGTTTGTCTTATCCATTCCGCAAGGCACTCATTAGCATGTGTTGTTCACCGCTTGTTTGTTACACGTGTTTTCGTCAGTACAAGAGAGGAAAGTTTACAGTCTCAGCAGTGGAAAGCATTATTCCTTCAGGACATACATTTTAGTAATGGGAGTGCCGAGGGAAAGCCTAACATCACTAGATAATAATAATAATTTTACTACTGCAGCCAATGGCCATGTATTTCCTTTTCAGGACGGGTCTGGGAAATCGGCCGTGGACGTATTGAAAGGAACCATCCCGGCATTTGCCTGAAAATGGGAAAATGGGAAACCACGTAAACCATTTTCAGGACGGCTGAGGTGGGATTAACACCCGCGCACTCCCGATGTCAGCGAGGCACGAGGTATCGCGTTAGCGCTCTCGGCCACCGCGGCCGGTTCATCACTAGTTAATAGAACTGGGATTTCCCTTTGAAGCGACAGCATTTGGGGAAAAGAATCGCTAGGGAATATTCGTGAAGCAGAACGCTCTAGGTCTAGCTTCAAGAGGCATTTGGTCTATCGTGAGCTCTGTCCGAAAGGTGGGGCTTGAATCCTAGGTGTACCAAGAAAATATAATATATCTGGTCTGAGAGCGGGATCTGGATGCACTCGGTCCAATGAGGATAACTGAGAACAGGTAAGTTCAATTACCACCCCAGGCATCTTCTTTTACAATAAACTAATTAAGCTCTAATTACAAGAATGTAGGCTACATTAGTGCAAACAGCGCAATAACAATAACTAGCCGCAGCAAGCACATGTCTTAATTATCTTGACAAAATGACTTTAGACCAACACGTAATGCAGGAAAATGAATTGTACGATACGCCCATGAAAATAAATAAAATACAAACCTCTTCAAGCGCTGATCTTACAATAAATGGACATGTAAATTTTCGTTCTTTCTTTCTTTCTTTCTTTCTTTCTTTCTTCCTTTCTTTCTTTCTTTCCTAGTCCACCTCGTGGTTTACTGGCTAAGCATTCTTGGCAGTCACACCCACGGTCTCACAACTTGTGGGGCGTGGGTTGGCGACCATGGGACTCCAGTTGAGTCCGGCATTGCTTCTACTTACTTGTGCCGGGCTCCTCTCTGTCATCTTTCCTGTCGGTCTTCCTTAATCAACTCTTGTTCTATTCCAACCCCGATGGTGTTAGGGTATCTGAGGCCTAGGGAGTATTTCGCTTTCCCGCCATAATTGACCCGTGTCACATCTTTTCCGATATCCTCATTCTTCGAGGGGTCCGACCTTTTCTTTTTCTTTTCATGGTATCTTATGCCTTCTTCTCAAGGCCCTAAAGAAGGCAGGGTGTGTGTAGCCCCATCGCTTATGGTGCACCCTGGATGGTGCTACACCATCAAGGGGCTCACGAGTGGTGAGTTCGGGAGTTGGTGACCCCAAGGAATTCCTGAGCTGGGTCTGGTTTTTCCCAGTTCTCCATTGCCTTAGGGGCACACCCTTTCCCATATCCCCCTTTCCTATCTGCCTTTCATGGCTCTCCTTCCTTCCAAGTCCCTTAATTCTCTGAGGGTCAGGGGCATTTCCTTTCCTCCTGTTTTTTTATTTACCTCATTTTTCTTTTTGTTTCCCATTTCCTCTTCTAGTATGTAAGTCCGAAGTTAGTTTCAGTTGTAAGTGTGCAGATAGTTTTAGTTACAGATTGCATTTCTTTTTCTTTTTTCACTATCACCGAAATCATTAGGGGCTGATAATCTAGATGTTAGGCCCCTTAAAACAACAATTATCATCATAATTATTATCTTGGCTGTCATCCCGGAGGTCCGTGTTAGATTCTCGGTTTGGCCTGAGGGCTGGAACGGGGTAATTTCAGCCTCGTGAATCAAAACTGAGAAGAGGTGGGTTCGATTCCCACCTCAGCTATCCTGGAAACTGTTTTCTTTGGTTTTCACTTCTACTCGAGGCAAATGCCGTGATGGTTTCTAACTTAAGGTCACGGCCACCTACTTCCCAATCTTCACCTGAATTACAAATACACCCACTAATACCTTCCCCACCCGCCAGGGATCATGAGCTGGGAGCCGTACTGCACTATTCTTCAGATAGGAGCCAAAAACTTATCTCAGTTAAGTTTTCTTGTGGCTCCAACCATTGACCAAAGGAGTGGGAAATATGGAGTTTTGAGAGAAAATATATTTTCCTCCCTATAATAATAATAATAATAATAATATCGTATGGCCTTGGGTGCCGGGTGCAACGTTTATTATTTGACACCCAGAGGGTAGCTTGCATGTCGAATTTCGTCTTTCCTTGGAATGCTATGAAAGTCAAGGAGGTTAGATATCTAAGCTCCTTGACACTATAGCGCTTTCTAGTAGAGAATGGAGAAACTTCGTTTTGGTGGAAAATCCCGAGATTAATTTTGCCATTATGAACACGGCCTACTGAATTAAAATGGGTTCTTTAACATGCCAACAACGTATGACATGCATGTCGTAATTTTTGTCGTTTTTCAAAAAAAAATCACTTACCACGGCCAGGAGCGAACCTGCAAACTTGGGGGTTGGTAGTCCGACACGTTTACCACTCACCCACCGTGGCAAGCATACCTCCCTTAATAGGCACAATATCAAAATTGTTTAAAATGGCCAATATTCCTCTAAACTACTTTTAGAATTGCTGAAGTGAGTACCGAATCCACCTCTTCTCAGTTCTGCCTCACGAGGCTGAGTGAATCCCATTCTAGCCCTCAGACCTGAATTTAATTTCTTGGCAGAGCCGGCAGGATTCGAACCCGAACATCTGCGGTGAATAATACTACTGTAGTCACAACGCCATTAGGTGGCGGGTGTAATCTTATGACATTAATATAGACATTATGTCCATTATAGTTTCATAGACACCAGAGTGTCAGAATTTTCCCCAGGAGGCAGGGACGTACCCAGAAATTAATCGTAGGTAGAATGAGGGAGTGATGGATGTACGTAGGCTCAAGGCCCATAGACTGCCTTATATAGTAACTACGTAGATACAGAGCCATCCATGCCGGGGCGATAAATCACACATTTTGGGAAATGATATATCCTCCAATCCCCCTCCCCGCGTAAGTGGCTGCCAGGAGAGGGGTTTTAATGTCCTGATAAAACTACAGACACAAGATTTTCGCAATTAAATACAGTCAGACTACGCCGGGATGAATCGCATGATCTTCGGATTTGAAAGCCAGTTCAAAATCAAATCTGCCACTTACCCGGCAATAAGGTTGTGACACTTCACTTGGAAAATATTACTAGCATTGATAGAGATTCAAATCGCTGTCACGCCAACAACGTGCTTAAATTCGAAGCTCATGTTAAATTAGCTGAACCGTTTTATCGTTATCCATACTCAAACGCAGGTCCTTGAACCGATAATAATGTTCCGCCAAGAGCCAAGTTAACGAACCGGAAATCAGAAGGGTTTATGAAGCCTCAACTAAGGTACATATTCCTTGGTCAAGACACGCGTTTAACGTCACCGACAAAGCCGTTCCTGGAAATTCAGTTCTAATTTTAATTTTAAAACACTCCTCATAACAGGTTTCAAAATAATCATAGATGGTTCCTGGAAAATGATCGCCATAATTATAGTAGTAAAGTTTTGTCTGCTGTCTGGCCAGGCAATTAGGGAAAGTTGTAAGGAAATAACACGTACTGTAAAATATGTATTAACTTACCACGAATATCTAAATCAATGATCAGAAGCATCCGTGGTCAGTGACGTCATTTGCAGGAGCAGCATTGGCAACTCAAATCATCTCTAACAATGGCCGTAACAAGTCATATGCTGTGCGTGTCGCTGTACATGGCGTAATCGTGGTCTCGGATCCAAAGGTCCTGGGTTCAATTCCTGGCACTGTCAAGAAATGTAATCCTGGTCCGAAGATTGGAACGGGGTAAACTTAGCCTCATGAAGTAAAACTCAGAAGAGATGGGTACGATTTCTATGTGAACTGTCCTAGAAGTGGTTTTCCGTGGTCTCCCACTTCTACTTCCATTTTCCCAACTTTAAGGCCACGACCATCTCCTTCCAAATACCAACCATAATTACAAATACACACACTACTACAGCCATCACAATAACACAGGTTATCGCACAGATTCCACAGACGCCTAACACGGGGCTAGATGACCACGATTTCACAAAGCGCCTAAATGAACCAACAACAATTGGCAATGTGTTCATATTAACTGATGATCCCAATGACACATCGGGGCTAAACGCTAACAATCTGTAGATAAGTCAGAGCAGTTCCTTTGATATTTCACAGTTATTTATCTGTAACCGACTTGCATTTTGGTGATCTGCTCCATATTTATCAATCAAAAGCTGAAGAGCCTCCACACTTTTTGTGTAGTGGTGATTGAGATTTTAATTCGGCGGAACAATGAGGTCATCTACCCAACTTGATCGGTTAAGCTATGACTTATTATTTCATATTTCAGTACATTCATATGCTCTTTTTTTAAGAATATAACCCGTCATTTTCGTGCTCGCATATATCGACTCACCGAATTACAATATTGTGAATTCGTATTCAACAACACCAACTAATTTCAATCAAACTGAACATTATGTAAAAAAGAGAATATAATCAATTTAATAAAATCAGTGCTTCAATCACAAGCTCCACAACTATAGAATAATAAGACACAATTTAAACTCCGGTCACACAACTGAGTTCTACAGCGATAAGGCACCGTGCGTTCTGCATGGTGCTGCTGCGGGTGGATACTACGTGAACTACACACGGTCTTGTTTATCAACAGCTGATCGTAAGACGTTGCAATACGAGTGAATTTTTACATGTGTTTATTCAATATTTTATAGTGTTGTATTCAGATTATTATTTTAAAAATGTCAAAACGTTCTGGCAATGTTATGTGCTGTGTTGTTGGCTGCAATAATAGATACTGCAATACAGAGCAAAGTGTGAAATTTTATAGTTTTCCATCACGAGCTCACGAAATGGATTTGAAAAAACAGTGGATTTTAGCAGTAAATCGCAAGAAGTAAGTAATGGGGGATTAAAATATTTTAATTAATACTAAATTACACAGTACAAAACCTATACTAACAATGACTTTTACAAATAGGTTAACAGTAGCAACCAAAATAATTACAGTAATGCTATACTTCCAAGGTAAGGTCCGCACCAGTAGGCCATATTTTTAAAGCACAAATATCATAATAGAGATATTCTATTACACAGTAGTCTTATTGATAGCCTTATTAATTAAATAACAGATACCTTAATACCGAGCAAAGTGTGATTTTTTTTAGATTTCCTCCCCGACCTCACGAAGTGGATTCGAAAGGCTAGTGGATTAATATTATATTTACAGAAATAGGCCCTGGTACATGACAAAAAATAGGAACAAAATATTAATAGCCTACAGAAATATATTAGAAGTGTGTAATTATACATAAACATTAAATAAAAAAGCATTACAGTATTTTAAATAGTCCTACAAACATATTATTATGAAACCAGATAGTCACAAAATAATTTGAATTCATTACAATAGAAATTCAAATAAATATAGGCCTAATACAGATCCAAGTTAAATTTTACAAAATGTGTTCAAAATAATATTTGCATTTACAGATTGCCCATACTTCAAAAGGTATGTTTACATAAATTTGCCATATTTACACAATTTGTTTTATAGGGCAGATGGTACTTTGTGGACACATTCAAAATCATCTAGAATCTGCAGTACACATTTCATAGGAGGGTGTAAATCTCAACATCCTGCTAGTCCAGCATATGCACCAAGTATCTTTCCTGAATGTTACAGAAGAAAGTCAACAGGAACAGGCTCTCTCAGCAGATTCATGAGATTGAAGAAGAGAAGTGTAAATAGAAATCTAGTCATTTCAACACCTGATATATCAGATCTGCAAACTAGTGAGCCTGCTCTAGTGTCCGTGAAAGCTGATGCCCAAACTCAGACAAACAAACATTGTGATGTAGAAAGCAATTTTGAATTCAGTTGTGTTTTGGTTGGAAACAGTGTCAGCACACAAGCAAATATATCATCCCTTCACACATTACATGCTAAACCTAGACATGTTAGTAAATTGTCTGGGCCTGACTTCCCATATGAAGAAAGAGGATTTTTTGGTTATAGTTCAGTTTCTGATGAATCACCATTAAATGTTCTGGCTGGTGTCAACAAGAAAGTGGATTTTCTGGCCTAGCAAGGAGACTGTTAATGCTTCTGTTTTTAAAGATAACTATCCAAATTGTAGAGCTATTAAAGACTGCACAGAAATTAAAACAGAAAGCCTCCTGAGATCAGCCAGTGTGTGTATATGTACTCTAATTATATTATAAGTCTACATATACTGCTAAGGTCCTTATTGCAATTGCACCTTGTGGTATGGTGACATTTGTTTCCAAATGTTATGGTGGTCGAGCTAGTGACAGTTTTATCACAAATGACTGTGGAATTTTGAAATTGATAGAATCAGGAGATCAAATAATGGCTGATAAAGGTTTCCCTGGTATAAAAACTATATTGGAGGACAGCAATGCAATTTTAGTAATGCCACCCTTCATGCATGAAGGTCATTTGACACCTGAAGAAGTTGATGACACAATATTGCTAGTGTGCGAATTCATGTTGAACGGTGCATTCAAAGAGTGAAAGTATATAACATACTTCAAAAAATTCCAAGTGAGCTATTACGTAGTGTTGATGACATTGTGCATATGTGTTGTGTTGTGACAAATGTACAACCTCCTTTGATGTCTGAAGCCCATTATTAAATCTGCACGTTAGTTCCCTTAAATAGTGTGTGAAGAAAAACTGTTGCAACTTTTCAATACAGACCTTTAAGAACATATCATTTCTTTGAATTTCTAAAAGAATGGAACTATGGTTGTCTGTATAAATGAAATAGTCACAAGCATCAAGCCCACAACAGTACATCAACAGCTGGCATTGAGTGAAATATGCATGATTTGGTTTCAGTTCCAAATTTCCTTCTGAATTTCTTATAAGATAGGGCACATTAATCTCCTCATTTTCACCTATGATTGGTTTGTCTTTACATGAAATAGGACACTTAATTTCCAGTACCCTTTCTGGCTTCCCATTCACCATTACTCTACCATCAGGACTAGCACACAACCAAGGATGGGTGAGATGAATTATGAGACCACTCTCAACAACTGTTTACCACATAAATTTGTAAATTTGGCAAGTGCAGTTTTTTCTAACTTTTTTCCAAATGTGACATTTCTAAGACCCCTACCATTAAGACATTTAGGGTTCAAGAGTGTATTTACCAACTTCTCATGATCTTTTCTCCTAGTTTTAATTGAATGTGCCTTACTTGCAGAGATCCTTTTCTTCCTTTCTGAAAACCAGAGGTCAGACTTCGATTGATGTAAGGTTTTTACACAAATTGCAGCTGCTTGAGTCTTATTAATTACAACATGAGTGTTATAAAAATAACTTGCTAGTGCAGAATTGCTAACATTACACACATCAATTACCGTTATTACAGTTGTAGTCTCCTGTTTCATTAATAATGTTATTACATTTTTACATGCATTATTCTGAACCATAACTGTGACATCTGTTATTAAATTTCCTAGCAATTCATTGGCAACATTAACTGATTCTGACTTTTTCTCCTCATTTAAAATTTTGGATAGTATACATGGGGTTTTCAAATTGGGAATTTCAGCTGGTTTTACATCAAGCCTCTGCCTTTTTGTGGGAAAAAGTTCTTCTAACCTCTTCCCCTTGTTATATTTCTCTTTCCCCGCGATTGAGATTCGAGGTCTAGACCATTCACAAGGTTGATCGGTTCGCGAAGTTACATGCTCTGAATTAACTGCATGAATAACTGCTGAAATATGCTTGTACTTATCTGACGATCCAGCTGGGCATTCACAGGAACATGCAATCGTCTCTCTAGTAGCATTAACCTACGATAACATTATATCGTATTAGAAATTGCGTGTACATGGACATTAATGCCGCTGTCACCCCAGTTAGTTAGTTATTGATGTTTTAAGGGGCGGAACTACGTGGTCATCTGCTCCTGCTGTCACCCCCAACTAATGCATAAAATGAATAGATACGTTACCTCTATCGTGACATGATAAGGTTTCTGGCGAACTGATGTTTCTCTTATCACATTAGAAGTTATTACACTGTTGGTATTTCCTGCAAACTGCTTTTCTACTAAATTTAAAACATGCCCACTTTCTGCAAGTAGACGGCCTTTCTTCGAAGAATTGGGCCGATTATTGTCAGATAAAATACTCTGAAATCCTACAGTTATTATCAAGTCTTCCATAGCAACACGTTGTGTGATGACAGCTGATATTTCTGCGGTCCGCGGTAAACCGTAACAGCTTACAATTCCGGCCACTCGTAGCGTGGCGGAGCATTTCTCCCTCTAACGCACGGAGCCTATAGGACGGAGCCTTTCAGGGTCCGCGTGGCGAGTGGATCGTGATGAGTCACGGCCAGATAACTAGCATGTACCGATTACAAAACAGTGGATCGGGAAGCCCCGGGTGCTGTCATAGCATTTATTACATACGCAGCTGACAAGATACCTTAGTTGAGATAATTAAGAATTGCGGTGAAGTACTGTAGCCTATCCCGTATGCCGTGAACATGGTGAGGCATAGAACAAAACAACGAATTTTCTTAGAGGAAAATTATTTTCTCAAGAAGAAGTCTTACAGTAAATGTGTTTGTAGGTTTCAGCTCCGTTCGATTTTTACTTGTGGGGAAACCTCAAATAAAAGGTATGCAGAAACAATCCACGCACTCTGGAGGCTCTCGAGAACGAAATACAGAGAGTGTACCAAAACTTCCTACGTTGGTGCAACATGTATATAGAAAATGAAGGACTGCATTTCCAGCAACCACTCTGACACTCATGTAATTAATGATTATTAAATTCGTTAAAATGTGTAAATATGAACTAGCTGGGTGCTACGGTGCTATTGCGGCAGTGCCTTATCCGACACAGTGGACCACCCGTCCACCACGCGGCCCCTGCAAGATTCCATTCTCGAGAAATAGACCTCACTGTACTGTAGTTCTCTCGTAAATAGCACTGCAAACGAAATATACCGTTTGGACGGCTACACACCAAAAAACTACGATCAGGAAACTAAGCTGAGAACTTCTGATTAATATTACAATTTTGAATTATTATTAGTCTATTCTTCTTCTTCTTCTTCTTCTTCTTCATCTTCTTCTTCTTCTTTCTTCGTTTTGCCCACTTATGGAGCGCGTTTGAACTTGTTGACTCGGGTTGATGGTGTTTCCCTCTTCTTCTCCTCCCAACTTATATCCATTGGATATACAAAACTTCTAAATTCAGTAGATTTTAATTCACTACCACCCATCAAGATACTAGATAATAATATTAAATATAGAAACACTGTCAATAATCTCGGAGTGATATTTGATAGAACACTGTCGTGGGCAGAGAATACGTCTAATGTGGTAAGGAAGGTTGTATCAACTATGCATCTCCTGAAAAGAACTGTTTCTTACACCCCACCTAACATTCGTAAGCTCTTCGTCCAAACTCTCATCTTTCCAATCATTGATTATGGCTCTGCTGTATACAATGATTTACCAGAAACACAGAACATCAAATTACAAAGAGTCCAGAATGCATGTGTTCGGTACATTCTGGATGTAAGGCGAGATGAACATATCACACCTTACTACGTGCAGCTGAAATGGCTGAAACTCCACGAGCGCAGGCAGTTATCAGTTGCCATTCTGACACATAAAATATTACATACCAAGACCCCGTTATATCTCTACAATGCCTTTACACCAATGCATTCTGTTCATAATCGAGAAAATAGATACACAAAATTAACACTCCAGATTCCTATACACCGAACCATGAAGTTCAATAAATCTTTTGTTTGCACCGCCTCACGCCTCTTCAACACCTTCGATTTATATAAGTTCGTCAACATTGCAAGCACTGCAGCTTTCAAAAGACATCTTTCATCCTGCTTCTTGGAGCAGTATACCTCTCACATTTGATTACTGTATTATGTTAAAATACTTTTTCAAAGTTCAATTAGAACACAAGGACAATAGCTGACAACCTGTCTACTTCAATAGCTCTTCTTGTACAGTATATGGTGTTTGTTTTTCGGGCTGATAGTCTGTATGCACTCTCACTCTTTTGTATATAATTTTTCCATTATCATTAGTAATATTATTATTATTGTATTGTTACTATATGTTTGTTACTATAATTGTTAGACTATGATTATTTATATTGTGAATGTAGGTGAAATGTTTTATTTTTATAAGCCCTAACCTTATTTTATGTAGGGCGCTACTGTAAAGGAGCTCTTAAGCTCTAAGTGTAGCAGTGAAAATAAATTTAAAAAAATTAAAAATCTCCTCATGAACTCACCATGCCCCTTCTTACGTTCCTCCGTCCATTTTTTCCCAGTCGTCTTTTTAGCTTTTTCGGTGAAAGAGTGATTTGTAACTAGAGTTCCAAAAAGGCTTGCGATTCATGGTGATATCTTCTGTAATGTTTATTTCTTTTATGTCCTGTTTGATTTCTTCTAACCAACTGATTTTGACCTTCTTTGAATTAATTATATCAAGCAGTTTTTTTTGCATATCTGGTGTTGTCCATTCTGCAGATGTGAACATAAAATTCCAATCGTCTCTTACGCACGGTATCAGTGAACTTATTGATTAATGTGTACAAGTCTGTGGTTTTCCTTTTAATCCATATACCATTAACATAAACGGGGTCATACATTTTCCTGAGAATTTTACGTTCCTGGATTTTGATTTCACCAATTTGAGAGTGGCCTCTTAGAGATATAGTTTCGGAGGCGTACAATGCTTCCGGAAGAACAACTGTCTGGTAGTGCCGCAGTTTTGCATTTCGTGACATCACTCTTTTATTATAGTGATTCCGTGTTATTCGGTATGCTTTCTGAAGTTTGGTAACTCTTTCTGAATTAGCTTTCCTGTCCAATCCAGATGGTAAAATAATATCTCCTAACTATTATTATTATTATTATTATTATTATTATTATTAATAATATTAGACTACTAATTCTGAGTAGAGAAGGGACATATCATCTACCTCATCATGCTTTAAATAGTCCATCTTCATAAAAAAAATCATCTGCAAAGACAGCATCAGGAACTGAATCCTCAAAATTAATTACGAAGCAAGCAAGAAAGAAAGGATAATTATATATGCGAAGCGTGATGTGTGGTCCAATCATGTGTTCAGTCAGAGCAAGAGACCTGTGGGCGGACAGAGCATTGGCGATGTTCCTCACGTCACTTCCTGGGCAATCTGCGATACCTGCGCCCAAGTCTACTCACGAACACTTCTCCTTTACTCTTAGCAGTCACCACGTGGGCTCAAGACAATGACATAGTGTCCTCTGATTGGTCACGGAGCTTCACAGAAACACTCGTTCACGGTAATTGTATGTATTAAGAAAAAATGTTTGAGAAAAAATATTATGGCAAATGATCCATCATTCTGGCAGTTTTAAGTTGAAAATGTTTTATTAAGATTCGTAAGAGACAGGGAAATAAAAATTACGTACTGTATTTGCTAATCTCGTCAAATTTCCACTTAATAGGGAAGATAAAACGTGAGACGTGTAAATAATTTTCTGCCCCCTGCTGATGTCTCAGAGTCTCGGAGCCAAAGGTTATGGGTTCGATTCCCGGCCCTGTCAAGAAATGTAATTCTTATAAATAATTCATGTTTTTGGGCTAATGCCGTGTGTATTTAGATTGGAACCATACGTTTCGGAGAAACCTTGCCTCCTTTTTCAATGGAAATCAAACAAAGCCCAAACACATGAATTATTTATATAATCCGGGCCGTGAAAGCCTTAATATACCCAATGCAATTCTTGTCTGGGGGTTGAATCAAGGTACATATAACCTCGTGATGCAATTTTGAGACTAGATGGTTTTGATTCCCACCTCACTGTCAGCTGTCCTGGATATGGTTTTCCGTGGTTTCCCTGCTTCTACTCCAGCCAAATACCTGGATGGTATCTAATTTAAGGCCATGGCAGCTTCCTTCCTAATCGTAACCTCAATTTCAATTACACGCAATACTACAGCCATCACAATGACACAGACAGATTTCACACACGCCCAGGTGCACGGGGCTAAATAACCACGACGTCGTAAAGCTCTCAAATAAATAAGAACAAATCTCTTTCAAGAGCACATTCTTCATTTTGCATCACTCGAAGTGCTTTCAATGCCTGGAAATAATAATTTCTCGGGAATTACTGCTTCCACTCCAGGTCAATGTTGGGAAAGTACCATATTTAAAATCCTGGAGCAGCATTTACTGACGTGATCCTGAAAACTCGCTAATTTAAACAACAGTAGAAACAGCATAGGAAAGCAGGTTATTCGACTTTAAGTAAGGAAAGGAAGGAAGGAAGCTTGTAGTTTAACGTGACCGTTAATCTTGAGATCATGAGCCACGGGACCTCCTTTTTACGTGGAATCCGAACCACAGGACATGGCATTTCACTTCGAAAATCTCACATGCATAGATCGGGAATCGAACCCGGACCTCCTTGGTGAGAGGCATACAGCTAGACCGCTGAGCCACCACGCCCCTCGACTTAAAGTACAGAGGTCTGATTATAAGGGGCAGTTAAATGAAAACCGAACACCCACCATAACACAAATTCAGCGCGAAAGGTGGAAACACCCATCGCTGTGGTGGGGGAACTGCATAGTGACAACTCTCAGGTACACACAAGTTAGTGTCGTGGTGTGTCTTTGTTGGTGCGCGGACTGCCTAGTGTGTTCGTCCAGCTGAAGAAATGGAGGCAGCAAAAGAAGAGCAGAGAAGTGTGTTTCGTTTTCTGGTAGCTGAGGGTGCTAGAATGTGTGAAACTCATCGTCGCATGTCTGCTGTGGATGGCGAACACTGCATGTCCTTGACGAGAGTGCTCGAGTGGCATATGAGATTCCAAGAAGGGCACAAATCACATCAAGACGATGCGCACCCAGGAGAGCCCCATCGATCCATTACTCCTGATATAATAGATGGGTCTTATCCGGGAAAAACGATGATTCACTGAGGAAGACATTTTTGTTCTGGTCGGTATTAGCCATGGCTCCATGCATACCATTATTAAAGATCAAAGATCACTTGCATTTCTGCAAAATTTGCGTGCAGTGGGTTCCACATCAACTGATGGAGGGACAAAATGATTGATGCTGTCGGACGGAATCGTCCTGTTGCATGATAATGCCGGCGCCCATACTGCCATTCTGGTGAAGGCTACGCTGCAATTATTTGGCTGGGAAACACCTCAACATCCTCCATACAACCCGGATCTTTCCCTTTGTGATTATCACAGTTTTTGCGAACTGAAGAAAGACATTTGTGGACGTCTCTTTCATTCTGACGAGGAAGTGCAAGAGTGGGTGCGGTTGTTGATCCGTCAGCGATCTATCTTTTCCTACAAAACCGGAATTGATCGTCTCGTCTCCCAATTGGATACGTGCATTAAAACTTGTGGTGATTACTTTTGAATAAAACCATGCGATGGTCATTTTGTAGCGGGTGTTCGGTTTTCATTTGACTGCCCCTTATTCAATGTTCCAAGTCCTTTAGTAAGAAACATGTCCACAACATTCCACAGTCCAACAAGAAACCGGCATAACAGGCTGATATGGATGGAGCAGGAGTGGACAACAGCCCATTAAACAGACGCAACATTTAATATGGATAATTCAGAAATGTACTAGCTAGTACCGGTACTGTTATTTTAAACCAAGACTATTATCTGTACATAATATGTACTGTATGTTTATGTATTTAACCAAAAAACGTTGGCACTAGTGTCACTAGTGTTTGTTCTTCAGGTTCTCCAATATCCCGATCATTTGCTTCATCCCAATACGGTCCTCAACCACTCAACAAATATTTAATGTTAGTCGGACGCTGAGTACACTTCTGTCACGGAGTCACAGTTTATTTACCATATGACTTCATTGTGCTAGCAAGTGATGTCATACCTGAGGAATGGAGCCCACCTGGTGAGCTCTAACATAGAGGAAGATTCTTCCTTGTCTTGCCAGTAATGCCCAGAGACCTTCAACGAGATCGCAGGCCCATTTGCTTCCAACAACAAGTTTTCACCCGAGAAACTGCTTCTCGGGTTACCTGAAATGGAGCACATACTTGTGTTGAACACATTACTTATTTACTTAGCCTTCAAGGTGAACCTGATGCCTACGAGGAACGTCCATGAGTCATGAGGAACTTTCATGAGATTTACGTAATTTATTGCAGCATAACCATTGTATTCGTGTAATTACAATCATGCATTCCTGCTTCAAGAAATAAAATTCAGGAACTCTTACGTGAAGATGTCCAACATTACCGCTTACTACACAGTAATAGCATGGCAAGTTGTGACGTCATAATTGTGCTCTAAAATATGAAACGTAATTTGTGCCTTCCATACTGCTCGTTGAAGAGCCAGCGGCGTCTCAGTACAATCATGCTATTTAAAAATAGTTGCTGACAATCGTGTAAGAAAGTCTATATAGTAATGTATACTGAATAAATAGTACATTAAGACACTCGTATGGAAATTATAAAACTCTCTTCGCCCGTTTTATAAACATACTCGTGTCTTAATTATTGCCATTATAGGCTCGTTGCATACGACTGTTTATGTTCGACGATAAGTATAACTATTTTATGTTCGAACACAAATATTCATAAATATCTGTCGAGATTTCGCCAGTTTTATGTAATGAAAAGAGCGCATGGGACGCAGAGAATACCTTGTATTTGACCATGGCCTCCTCAAATACCCCACTATGACACTAGCCACGCAGTGACATTTAAAATAGGAGGCCGTGGAAGTCAGCGCAGGCGCGATGCTATCCTTACCTAATTGGTCACACAGCTGCTTCTTGAGCTCTGATTGGTGGGAGAAACTGTTTCACAATGTAAAATAGTGTTATAATGACATTCATTATGATACAGTTTTCTGACATATAGTCTAATATTAACATTTCGACATCGTCGAACATAAAAAGTGTTGTGATGCTGTATCAATACGCAGATAACTTTAAACTAATACAATTTACTATTTACTGTTCTTAGTTCGTATCTCGAACCAATAAAACCTTAGAAGTGGTTTCTTGCGACTCATTCTTAAAATGGTATCAGAAATACATTGAGGAAATTAAACAAAACAAAGAAATGCTTTTTAGTCGGTCAACACAGATATGTGCCTAATTAATTTCGGTGGGGAATAACTATTAGCCAGCCCCGAGGTGTTGCGCCTGCCTCGCATACGGAGGCCCCGGGTTCGATGCCTGGCTCCGTCAGGGATTTTAGAAACGAACGTGAGGTCTGGAGAGGGGTACACTCGACCTAGTGAGGACAATTGAGTAGCTGTCTGACAGTGAGGTAGCGGCCTGGTCACGGAGACCAAGATTAACGACCGCGGGCACCCGACGCGCAGACCACGCGTCACCCTATAATCGGCAGGGCAAATGGCTGGGCAGCGGCCGCTTGGTAGGCCTAAGCCCTTCATGGGCTGTAGCGCAAGGGGTTTTGTGGTTTTGGGAAATAATTATTTGGCACACTTAGGCCTGCTAACTCCTTAGTTAGAAATGTGTATAATAAATCCATGCTAATTTGTTTTCAAATAAGTGAGATGGACAATTGATTCATCCAATTTAATTGTGCACATTACTGAGTTGACCAGGGCCTCCGTGGCTTAGGCGGCAGCACGCCGGCCTCTCACCGCTGGGTCCGTGGCTCAAATCCCGGTCACTCCATGTGAGATTTGTGCTGGACAAAACGGAGGCAGACAGGTTTTTCTCCGGGTACTCCGGTTTTCCCTGTCACAATTTCATTCCAGCAACACTCTCCACTATCATTTCATTTGTCATGCATTTAATCATTGTCCCAGGGGAATGCGACAGGCCTCGGCAGCCGGCACAGTTCATATCCTCGCCGCTAGATGGGGGCTTCATTCATTCCATTCCCTGACCCGGTCGGTCGACTGGAAGCAGGCTGTGGATTTTCACTGAGTTGACCGACTGAAGAGCGATTCTTTGACTAGATAATGAAGGCACCACCGGAGAAATGGCTTCTAAGATTTTAAACAATGCACTAACAACAAAGTTATCCACAAAATAGAAGAAGGAAACATACATGCCTTCAGGGAGGAGCAAAGGGGATTAACCTCGTGACGATCATAAAACTCCTTTATTTTTACGAGAAATCCAAACCACCACACGTGGCATTTAATCCCGCAATTCTCACATGCAATAACCCAGTCTGCCTTTCCACATTCACACAATACAGGCCGGACGTTTTGTTTTAGACGAGTGAACAATCTTAATGGAAGCCTGGAGGCGAGTTACTACAGTACCTGTGTTGTTGTCAGCTGCCCCATGCGGTCAGATGATTGAAAAAGCTATCTCACACTACTGCTAGAGTACAGTCATTGGCAAATATAATGGCGTCCTTTTCGTAACTATGTAACGTGTATTTCCGCGTCTCACAATACTTCGTCGTGGACTGTAATGTCTGCACGGTGGTGTCGTCATGTGCTCAAGTCTGGAATTCCATTACATCAGACCGGTGGTGATAAATGTAAAGCGAGAGGGCTAGAGAGTGACTGTGTTCAGGCTCACCCGTAAGCTTGAAGGTCAAGGACAATCGCCTAAAAACAAACGTCCGGCTTGTATACAATGCCAACACAGAAACCCCACTTCAACAGGCTTTCCCTTGAAACACCCACTCCAATACAAAATCTGTCGAGGGACTGCCTCAATTTCTCGGTACATATGGATTGTCTGTTCTATCCACTTAAGATGTCTGGCTTTCCCTGATGCACTTTGAAATTGGATCCTTACGACATTGATGACGATCTTCAATTGACAGTATTTTTAGCCTATTTTCAATTTTGAAAAAATAGGCTTATGAGATCACCTTTTGTCCGTGTGTGTGTGTGTGTGTGCGTGTGTGTGTGTGTGTGTGTGTGAGGCGTGTGTGTGTCCCCCCCCTAATAAAATCTAAACGGCTGGAGCGATTTCAATGAAACTCGATAAGTTCATAGCACTATTCCCGGCGACCTCGACCGTGCCCTTCAAATTTTGTTACGTCTCACCAATCCAACATGGCGGCTGTGCGAAATATTTCACTAGCATTCAATATCTCCGAAGCTATTACCGATATCGCCCTGAAATTGTGTACGGTGATAAAGGGCACTACTAGAAGTTCACCTATGAGACTTTCAAAAACCTGGTGACTACAAAACCAACATGGCGGTCAAGCGAAATTGAGACTTTTAAATATACTTTTCTCGCGATTTAACTATCCAAACATAATGAAACATGGTACAGCAAATGATTATACACATTGTAATGCACTGGAGTCTAATTTAGTTCAATTGTTTACATAACCTCAAAATGGCGGCTGTGCGAAATATTTCACTGACATTCTATATCTCCGAAACTATTACAGATATCACCCTGCAATTTTGTACGGTGATAAAGGGTACTGATACAAGTTTGCCTATGTATATTTCATAAACCTGTAAAGTACAAAACGAACATGGCGACCAAGCGAATTTGAAATATTTTAATAGACTTTTCTCGTGATTTAACTCTCTGAGCGCAGTGAAATGAGGTACAGCAAATGATTTTGCAGATTGTAATGCACTGCCATCTAATTTAATTCAATTGTTAACATAACCTCAAGATGGCGGCTGTGCGAAATTTTAAAATATTTTTTTATTACTTGTGTCGTAATCATGCGATCGATGTGAAAGTTTGAATAATGAACTTAGGCAATAATTGTCCTTGAATGGTACATAACTATATGGCCTATACATATAACAATCCTAAATGGCGAGCTTCCGAAATATTTAGACAGTTCTCAATATCTATGAATCTTTTACAGCAACCAAACTGAATTTTTTTATGTTCATAGAGACTATGGACATATGTTCACCTAAAGGACTTACAGTAACCAGGTGAGCACAAATCCAACATGGCGGCGACGCGAAGTATAAATATTTAAATGGACGTTTCTCGCGAATTAACTATCCGAGTGCCGTGAAACGTTGCACGTTAAATGCTTATACAAATGTTGATCCACTGGCATCAAATTTATATCAATTGTTTGCATAATCACAAGATGGCTGGTGTGCGTACTTTTAAAATCTCGTTTTTACTTCTTGTGTTCTAATCATGCGATTGAAGTTTGAATACCACACGTACACAATAATCTTAATGTAATAGTACAAAAATAAAAATCCAACCTGGCGACCATCTGAAATATTTAGACGGTTCTCAATATCTACGAATCTGTTACAGCAATTAAACTGAAATTTTGTATGTTGATAGAGGCAATTAACATTAGCAGGATATATGAAAATAGGCTGTATAGTTCTTCACGGAACTACTTGTTCTAGTGGTGTGATGTATGGAATACTGCGGTTTGATTTCAACTACCAATATTACCATTCTCCGCATGCCGTCTGACAACAAGGCGTATACATTGTTTGCCAACAAGATGGCTTGGCAACGTTCAAGATGATATCTCAAGCGCTCGTTTGTCGGTGCTGGCGTGTGTCAGGGCACTTCATCTTTCACCAGAGAGCGAAAAGTTCCGGTCAAAGCTATTGGGAGTTGTCTACATCCACCTCAGTCACGAGGCCCGTACAAAGTTGCAATGTAAAGCTTGTCATGGTGATTTGACGGGAGATTCAATAGAGGTCAAATATGAAAAAGAAGTAGCCTACAAAGCCTATAGGCTAAATTTTGATTAGATTTAAAAGTTCCCTAAAAATGTTATTCTTATTCTTTAAACTAAGCTCAGTTTTATTTACCACCGTGGCGCAATGGCTTGCACTCTTGGCTGTCAACCCTGAGATCCAGGTTCGATTCACGGCTCTGCCAATACATATTATTCTAGTCTGAGGGTTGGAACGGGTTTAACTTAGCCTCGTTAGGCAGAGCAGAGATGACGTGGGATCAATTCCCATCTAAGCTATCCTAGAAGTGGTTTTTCGTAGTTTCACATTTCTACACTAGGCAAATGCCTGGAAAATTAAGGACATGACCGCCGGTGAAATTTCGCACGCTAGAACTTACACTTTCCCGGGTAATCTCTGTGATTGCAATACAAAGTAGTCGCTGTCACAACGTACTAATACATTAGACTACTGTAGCTGACAGAATTACAGACAACTTATGTGACACGTCGAAAGTATGCCTGTCTTCTGTATTATGCTTAAACAGTCCTGGGTCTAAATTCAAATTGTGAGAAATTCCTTTAAGTTGTATGGAATTATGCCAGTGCTGGAGATGATTATAGGAACTGTCCTGACTTGTGCCATTATTATTATAATTATTAATTTAAATCCACCAGGAGTGCTTATTGTATTTGGAAGTTCGCTTTCGTTCCCAATAATTTCTGAGCCGAGCTAACATTGTTTCCCCTTTCTCTCTTGTGAGATTGGTTCCCGAGGCTTGTAAACTTTGGACAGTGAGGACCAAGAAATAACTATATCAAAAAAATAAGTGGTCAAGCCCAACAAGGCCAGAAATTCCAGCAGAATTCATAACTTGTCGGACTTTGTTGAGTCAAAAAATTCCAATGTTACAACTTTTAATAAGTGAGCAGATCTCTTTGGTAAGTCTGTTGTCCATTAGTAGCAGAAACTTCCAATTATTTGGGACCCCTACTATAGAATGGGAGAATCACCACTCGAGTGTTGTATGACAAGACGATGTAGGCCTAATCAAATCTCAAAGGTAAAGTGTGCAAAAGCGTTGTATGTCCTGTACTCATGTATGGACTTAAAACTGTGCCTGTGACCAACGCACGTGAGCATAAATTGGAGGTCTATGGAATGAGAATGCTACGATGGGCTCAAGGAACACGAAGGAGAGACCAAATAACAAACGAATTGTAAGTGGAATTTCCAAGGAGCATCAGTCACCAATAAGGTTCGCCAATCCCGCATGATATGGTTTGGGGACGTAATGAAGAATCTGACAATTATGTTGAAAAGTGACTAATAAAGGTGATGCCACCAAGCAGACACAGTACATCAAAGAAGGGGCGGAGAGAGAGAGAGCGTTACCGAAGACCTAGAAGAGTGGAGGCTGGAGGAGAATGACGTATTTGGGATGAGCAGTTGGTGGAGAAGGATCCGATATATATAGTATTCGAAGAATATTTGTATTATTATTATCATCATTATTATATAAAATAAACCCTGGCCCTACAGCCCATGATGGGCCTAGGCCTACCAAGCGACCGCTGCCCAGCTATTTGGCCTGCAGATATTGGGGTGACGCGTGATCAGCGCATCGGGTCCCTCAGCCATTAATCTTGATTTTCGTGATCGGGGCGCTGCCTCACTGTCAGACAGCTACTCAATTGTCCTCACGAGGCTGAGTGCACATCGTTCCAACCCTCACGTCAGTTTCTAAAATCCCTGACGGAGCCGGAAATCGAACCCGGGGCCTCTGGGTGAGAGGCAGGCGCGCTACGCCAACACAAAGGGGCCGGATAACATTATTATTATTATTATTATTATTATTATTATTATTATTATTATTATCAACACCATCTTCATTCAGTGTATCCAGTGTACTGTCCCTGAAAAAGCAATCACTTCTTCCACCTCATCAGACAGGCTACTGTTATAACCAACCGTTGAACTCTCCACGTACTTATCAAAAATTTTAAAAATAAACACTGATTTTCTTTTCAAGTCGTGTGTATCTTACAGCATGACTGGAATGAAGCTAATCGCCACAGGACATGAAATGCTGTGAGGTAAAAAGTTAAATTTACTCCGACAAAAAATATAAATATTTGGATTTTAAGTCTTTTAGGATTTAAAGATAATCACTATTACCACCTCTCGTGAAAATGCTAGGCATACAAGATGGAATAATGTGCTGAATAAGCCAAAACAATAGTGACACTTCTACTCGCACATGGAGAGTTTTTTAAACACCTACTAGTTGGTGGACCTTGGTGATAAAACTACCTGGATATGTTATAATCTACCAGCATCAGAAAACTTCCTCTATGAGTGTGCATAAACTCTAAATTCAGCAACATGATGATTGTCACTGCTGCACACAAGATGATTTACTTTCAGCTAGCGCAACAAGCGTATCATGCGGCAAGATTCTAGACTTCTTGTGTTTCATAAGGACACAGAAATCAACGAATGAACGGCCGCAGAATGCGTTGTTTTTCAATCCCCTGCTAGATGTTCCGTGATGACAGAAATTACCTGAAAGGAGTCATGAACATGCACACATGTAGCTGATGACCTAGCTCGTAAATGATAGTGCAACAACTTGACTTCATTTGAACTTACGTTACATTGAAATTCAATGGCTAGTTCTCCAATAAGAAGCGAGGTACTTCGGAGCTACGCACAATGTTATGTGCACATAAGGGAACTGGAATATATAGCTTAATTGTTTCGAGAGAGAGGTCATTACGTCATCCACCACACATTTACGTCTCTTGAACACAATGCTAGTCAACGTTTACTTATCTCGGCCTTGGGTAGAGTGGTGCTCCTGAGTTTCTCACATTAACACATTCGCACGACCCACCCAGAACACTCCTAGCCAGACTGCGACCTTCCTTTGTCTTGGTCTCAGCATCCCGCAGGAGCCAGTTAGTTTTAACATGACAATGGGCAGCTCTCAGGTGAGCTCACGTCATAGCAAGCACAAACCTGTGCTAATTGTAAGTAGTTCCCAGGTGATGTTAACAGCATCCATACAAACATCACTGCTTAAGAACTGGTGAAATAAGTGGAGGAAACTTAGGCAGGTTTTTCTTTTTTAACGTCGTCAATTAATCGGTTTTGGAACATATTCAACAATCAACGACAAAGACATGCAGGCCAGGGGTTTTCAGGAAATCACTTTCCAAAATGTAAGCTTGTAGTTTAATGTTACCATTAATCTCGCGATCAAAAGGCATGGGACCTCCTTTTTTCGGTGGAATCCAATCTGAACCAGAGGACGTGATAATTCGCTTCGTAAATTTCACAGGCATTATCCGGGAATCGAACCCAATCCGCCTAGGTGGGAGACGTTTGGCGTAGGAGGCAGCCGTGGCGTTTACGTAAGTATCATCTGCGTACTTGCCTGGAACTGAAGTGGGTAACCATGGAAAACCACTTCTAGGATGACTGAAGTAAGAATCTAATCCACTTATTCTCAGTTTTGCCTCACGTTGCCGAGTGTACCGCGTTCCACATCTCAGACCAGAACTCAATTTCTGGGTACGACCGGGAATCGTACCCGGACCTCCACGGTAACAGCCAAGAATGCTAGCCACTACGCCACAAGATGGCATTATTTCCATAGCCACACGTTTTTCGCAACTTAAAAGGTTTTAGTACTTTTCCAAAGGGACAAATATAGGCTACTTCTGTTACAGTACTTTCCATGCACCCAGTTACAAAGGATAGGAATAATCATGTTGGGCTTTAAAAGTTAATCACTTGTTTTTGTATTATTCCACAGACCTCTTTAATTATTAAAGCAACATTTATTATTTATTTGCATATGCCTATTCAACACAGCTACACGATATCATAAATCAATGTGCTGCTCAGAATCGATATGACTTCATATTTCCCCAACCGTCTGTTTCATGTTGCCGCTGTCAGTCTTTCTGCTTCTGTTTTAATATGTATTTTCCCCTCTGACTCTTCCTCCCTTCTATTCCCCTGGGAGACGACGTTCGGTTCCAATAACATCCCCTTACTCATTCCTGTCAAAAGGGGGAGGGTGCACACATTAACTGCCCTCCATCATCGGCTCCAGATCTTCCGACCGGCACAATGACAGTAAATGTTCTTTCAGGAGAAGAGTAATTCCCTAAATTAAACACCAACTCAAAGAACTTCCCTTAATAACTTCCTCGATTATAATTGGGTTATGAAAAAGAAAGAAACCAGACAGTCCTGTGTAACCTTGAGAAGGAATTTTGGAAGCACTAACTGATAAAATTTACCATTAATAGGAATGTAAGTTTTTTTTGCTTAAGTCGGTCTTAAGACTCCGATAGCCTATATTCCCATTTCAGCCTTTCCTGGTACTCACGCAAATGATGTGGCTCGTCAACAATTCTCATTTGACTTCTCAGAATCTATCCCTATCATGCGATACACCTGATCAGTTCGTCAATCATTGTATGTATATATGAAACATATAATCACAATGGCTCAATAAATTATATGCCGTTTCGTTAAAAGTAGCTTACAGTTTATACCTAATATAACAAATTCTCATCGCTGAGAATCAACAATCGTTGTAGTTATTGATTCATTCAGGGATTTGCTACAATAATAATAATAATAATAATAATAATAATAATAATAATAATAAGAAAGGGAAGCAAGATCTCAAAGGATGAGGCAATACTGGGGAAAAAGGAAAGCTCAAAACAATAAAAAGTGATTGATTTCATGCACTCCAAAGTTGGGTGAAACAAATAAATAATAATAATAATAATAATAATAATAATAATAATAATAATAATAATAATAATAATAATGGTAATGTTTTTACGTCCCTCTTAATTAGTGCGGCTTTTAGAGACCCCGGAGTGCCGGAATTTCACCCTAATGGAAATCTTCAGCGTGCCAGTAAATCAACTGACACGGCTCGCTCACATTTGCGCACCCAGCCAACTGACTGCGCCAGGATTCGATCCCGCAACCTAGGAGAAAACACTCGATAACGTTACCGTTGCGCCACGCAGTTAGTCACTTGCTACATTGTGGTCATTTAGCGCTGTGTAGATGGGTATAGGGGATTTCTCTGATAACTTGCGTTATTGTGGTCTTTGTAGCAGTGTCTGTATTAATTGTAGCCTAATTGAGACCAGGACTCAAAAGGAGGCGACCGTGGGCTAAGTAAGGTGTAGAAGTGAGAAACCACGGAAAATCACATCTAGGATTTCTGGGTGTACCACGTTCCAATCCTCAGACAAGAATTTCTTTGCAGAACCAAGAATGCTAGTCACTTTACCACGAGGCAGACAAATTAGGGAGGGCCGAGATGGGAAAGTGCAAATAACTCAAGAATTCAAAGAAATATTCATTTGGCAAATAGCGAACGACGTCGGTTTTTTTTTTGTCGTGTGGCCTCATGAGAGGCCGAGTGCAGGTCTTTCTATTCGACGCCCGTGGGCGACCTGCGCGTCGGGATGAGAGATGGAATGGATGAAGATGAATGAAAGTGGGCAAGGATGTGGAAGGAATCGGCCGTGGCCTATCAGAAGGTACCGTCCCAGCATTTGCCTGGTGTTGAAAATGGGAAACCACGGAAAACCATTTCAAGGACAGCCGACGGTGGGGCTCGAACCCACGCGTCTATCGAGTCAGCAGAGAGCTTGGTCCCATGACCTAACGCTGCGCTTTAGCCAGCTGAGCCACTACTGTCGGTTCGGGGGGAGGTGATGTGTAACAATGAAATTGGCCGCCATCGAGTTCAAGACCTGGAAATTTATTGTCGCAACTGTCCTGTTCTAGGACTGACTGATGGGAGAAAAACCTGAACCAAATTTTGTAACACAAATCCAGTTCGATTTTCAATATAATTAGGGCCTATAACGTTTAAGGTTTAGTTTTGGGAATATCAGACAGGCAAAGTGGCCACTCTTCAAACCATTATTTATAAAATGTGTAAGTTGTCGGGCCAACGGAATAACCGTATTGAAATACAACATCACATGAGACTTCCTCAGTTAGGCAACGTCGGGCGTGGTCAGAACCCGGATAGCTGACGATTCTGGGTTTCTATGTGCTGTAGAAGCGGAAAGAAACTGTAAACTACAAAACAGAAAAGCCTTCTCTGAAAATTGTTGAGTCAGCATAGAATACTGAAGTCCTAATTCATCCTTCCTCGATACGATTTTAAATATACCTAAATCGCTTTACTACTTTTGTTACTGGCAAGCGGGTCCTTCTAGATCAAGCACAATAAGACAACATGGAAAACAGAGACCAGTCATGAGCAATAAAAATTATGCTAAAAATGGCAGATAATAAGTGTCGGAAAAACGGAAAATTAAACTAATTTAATATACTGGTACTTTAAATCATTTTACAGATACACTTTTTATAATTCTAGTGATGTCAAATAATCCCACCATGCATCGTAGTGCTGACTTGAGATGAAATTACTAGCCACATAACCTACCTACCCTACAGTATGTGTTTTCTTTTCCAGGATCAAACCAGCCTCCAGGCGGACAACACAACAGACAGTCTTGGTGAACTCGCGTATGACCTCACTTTGGTTATCAATGCACTTACTATCGAGCAAACGTGGTAACTCTCTTGGCACGAGAAGAATAGTGCTGTACTGTACATATCAATTGAATATTCGATTGATTCCACTATTTCGAATATTCACCAATTCAAAAATCGAATAAATTATTCTAATGTTCGAAGTATTAGAATAATTGAAGGTTTGAATAATGCGGATGTCTGAACACTTCAGTTGTCCGGATTATTCGAAAATTCGAAGTACTCGATCGAAATAAATCGAACAGTTTCAAAATTTGAATTACGGTATTTGAAGATAAGTACCCGAAAATTACAGCAATTTGTGTAAAGAAATATGTCCAGTAAAGGAGTTGTTCGAAGCAGGAGCGAATCCAAGGAGTCGAATGGGGTTAACCCTTTCACCATTCAACGTGGTAGATCCTTACAAATAAATAGTCTAACACTCAAAACGAGCATCATTTGTTCTTTCTTTCTTTCTTTCTTTCTTTCTTTCTTTCTTTCTTCGTTTTTATAATTATAGTTTATTATTATTCTCGAGTCAGAAAACATCAAATAAAACACAGATACAAATACTATGACTACAGACATTAACTTATATAATATTTCACCAAAACTTGGCCACTTCAACTGCTTTCTGTGATGCTTCATAAAGTTCATCTTCTGTGCAGGAGGCCGGGCACAGTGTACACTGAAGCCTATGTTTCACAGTCTGATCTTCTGCACAGTCACGCTGAATGCCACCTTCCTTAATGTAGTCCCACTTTGCAAGATTGATCTTAGATCTGCCCATTCCTGATCTTAATATATTCAAGGATTTACATATCAATCAATCTTGATCATAACCAGGAGGTAAAGTTTTGGCTATCCTTTTCCAGCCCAGGAGAGGAGATCCCTTAGATTTCCATAATTATAGCCTGGCTTTTTCACATGTAGTCTTCAAATAATTATAATTATTCGAACATTTAAATGATTCGACTTGTTGAGCGATTCATTCGATTATTGACTGAATTGTCGGGTTAATTCACTAAAGTGAATATTTAGAAATTTGTTTGTTCGAATAGGTTGGAAATTCGAATGTGCGAAATATTCGAATAGTCGTACTATTTGTTTGTTCGTCTTCAAAATTATTCCAACAATTCGATGCTCGAATATGTACAGCCCTAGAGCAGAACCAGCCTGTGTCAACAAAGCCATGATGTATTGCAGCCCGTTGTTGAGCTGAATTTCAAGAATTATATTTTTATGATCGCTATCTCAATCCAAGAGACCTTTAGCCATCAAATCTTTTTAAGACCATTTGATCGTATTAGAGTGATGAGTAAAATGTTATCATAAATCTTCAGAACGGCTTTTCGGGTTATTAATCCGTGTACATCGTTTCTTGATCTGACGTTTCACCAACAAGTATGGCTGGTATTTCCTACGATTTGTTCTGAACTCGGCCTAATAACCCGAAAAGCCGTTCTGAAGATTGCTCAATCGGTCATGAACGCTTACACTAGAATATCATAAATCTCCAAAATACAATCAAACGTAAATTTCGAAGAGTCAAAGAGCATTATTGGCATAAAGAGTGGCAAGACTGTCCTTCTTCCTTCATCTGCAGACGGCCCAAGCTGTACTATATTACAACTTTCCGTCGGTCAACACAAAATAATTCCACTTACTGGAATGTGCAAAACATAACTTGAAATAAATTACATTTGATTTGCACGATACTACCATAAAAATTGTAAAAAATAAAACATTACATGTGATTTATTTCAGTGTATTTTTTCGCATATTCCCGCAACTGGAATTAATTTGTATCGACCAATCAAAAGTTACAATATCGATTGTCGATAAGGCAACTCTGAAAAATGGCTTCAAAGCTACCTTTACTCAATGCCAGTTCCGGGATACCAATTACTACTTAAGATCCAATAGCTATCAACCGAATCAACAACATTAACAAATGCGTGTTTGATAATGAGGAAACCTATGACTGAAATTTTCAACTTCTACATCTTTTTTAAGATACCAGTACCAAATGTTGTCTGCATATTTATCCAGGAAGAATTAGTTATTACTTATTATACTAAGATTAAAAACAACTGGTTGACTCAGTCTTCCATAATTTATTATTTAATTTTAATGAGGTACGCCACATTAAAAAAGCTCCTTGAGTCACAACTTTCACAGATTTTTCTATAAAATTTATCATTGTGTTTAACATACCAACATGAACAGAATTTACTTCAAGAACTTACTTTCAATTAAATATTTATGTCATTAACATTTTTTTGAATCTCTAAATTGCTAATTCTTGAAGAGAAAAATCGTAATGCCATGTACAGATGTTTCCAGAATTACTACCAACCAACCAACCAACCAACCAACCAACCAACCAGCCAGCCAACCAACCAAAGAAAATCTTTACAACTAAGTTTCGTTAGTTGAATATAATTATTGCAACATCAGGAAGTTTCATAGCTAGCAAGTAAAAACTATGGCAAATGAGCTTTTTATAAGTTATGAAGCAAAGCACTAGAAAAACAATTTTAAGTCTCGAATGTTCCTGAACCTTCAGAGCTGTCGTTCACTATATGCACCCGTACCACCATCAACAATAGCGCAACTTGAAAAAAGTAATTCTTTTGATAATGGAAGGAGCTATTGTTTTACAAACAAAAATAAAAATAACATTTAAATCACAAGATTTCAGTCATAGGTCACCTTAAACGTCAAATAGAAACAGGAATGGAGCGGAACAATTGCAGACAGAGAGGAAACAGGATATCCCAAAACAAATCTCTCAACATTCGCCTAGTCCTCACGGCTACAGAAAATCAATTCGAGGCCGCGTTGATGGGGAAAGCTACTGACAGACAACAGCCGGTGGCAGGGCCAGCGGCACGGGCTGTCTGACACCTACCTGTAGGATGTGCTCGTCCAATCTCTGACATTGTGTAAGTGTAGTGCTCCTCTCCATTTCTCTTGCCGCGGCAACAGTTGATCTCTATTTTCATCGTAAAATACGATTACAATGAATGAAGAAACCCCAACCTTCTGGGCGGGAATCAGCCATACTCACTCCTAGATTACGAAAAGGGAAGAATAACAATACGGGCAACGTTTAACAGTGAATAGTATAGGTCTTTCACTTTGCTCGTTAACAACCGGCTACTCAACACATGCCCTAATAATAACCATTGTTCGGTGCCACCAATAGCATACTAGCTCTGTCACTCCTCGTGGAGTCCAGAGTCCAGTCCTGGCTGCCGGCTCGCTTGTCAGGTCACTAGTGTTGCACATTTGCACGCAGTTCTGTCCAATCTCGCCGCTTGCTCTCAGTGGCTACGGTGGAGAGTTGACAACGCTGTGCCTCGAACTGGGAAAGCCGTGGTCCTCTGCACACATAGAATGTAAACATAGCTGCCTAGCTATGTTTCTAAGCGAGCCGGTCGTTAATGAGGAAAGTGTGAGAACTACACTGAGTATGCCTTCCTTCGGAGGGGAAGTAAAGCCGGTGGTCCCATGTCATAGATTTATGGCATGTTAAAGAACCTTCCACAAATTACACCTGTGTGAAGCTAAATTGTATAGGTTAAGAATGTAAAAAACCGCTCTCAGGTTCCTACGTTCGTTGCCAAGAGCCGACTGCGGTGGCGTCTAGTAGCTAAGTTCTGAACTAGTAGTTGTTGACGGTGGCGTTTGGCGGCAAAAGTAGGAACTATTTTAAACATTCAAAAGTCTGCAGGCCTAACTTAAATTAAAAAGAACAGATAACACACACTAACACAGTCATCACAATTAACACCGGTTATCAGACGGATTCTACACACACCCAAAGTACACGGGGCTACATGACCGCGTTGTCACAGCCCCTAAACTTAAGAACCAACCAACCAAACAACACTGAGTAGCCTATCTGGAGCAGCATCCCGCGAATTTGTGCCAATTCATTGACAAGGTTATCGCTACACGAAAGACCACTCAACTGCTCTAAGAACAAGGTTTTCTGAGGCAGAGGGAGCACGCCCCAATGTAAATATGGTTATCAAGTGTTGGCTCTAGAGTTTACGACCCAGTTCCTGTGGCTCTGTATGTGAGAAAGTACGTGCGGGATTGTAAAATGCAGATGCGGGGTTGATTCCTATGTTAATATGGGCTGTGAGCGCGCGAGCCCGACTGATTCACACGCAGACTGTGAGGGAGGGAGGTCTGCCGCCAGGGAGCACTAGGCTCTTATCAGCGCTGTTAATTTGGTAGCACTGATGTGCTCGCTACAATGTAGAACCCTCAGCAAGAGACACATTAACAACACAATACGCTATCTCACTTCATTACCAAAAACTGATGTAGTGTCTGTTTCCAGCTTCAGTGATGTAATGTAAAAGCAGTACTCCGCTTTACTCGTGCATTTTTTTTTACTGTCTGTTACGTTTATCTACCTGGAGAATGCTTGAGATCCCGTGTACTGTCTTACATAAGGTATCTGTCTGGTAACCTGTGTCACTGCGATGGCTGTACTAGTATGTGTACTTGTAAATGAGGCTAGGATTGGGGTAGGAGGCAATCATGGCCTTAAATTAGAAACCATTCCTACATATGCCTGTAATCAAGATGTATAACACAATTTACACTCGTCAAATCAATACTTTACTTTACTAAAAAATACTATAGGTACATGTTTCGGAAACTTGATATGTTTCCTTCTTCAGCCCATATGTTGGTGTGAAACATCATATGACATCGAAATCCTAACCTGGAACGAGTGCGGTTTATATGCCTGTAATAGAAGTGGGAAACCACGAAAAACTACTTCCTGGATGGCTGAGTTGAGAATCGAATCAACCGCCTTGCAGTTCTACCTCCCAAGACTGAGTGTACCCCGTTCCAGCCCTCAGACCAAAATTAAATTTCTTGGTAGAGCCGAGAGGCCTGAAGATGATTTCTTGAAAAGTGGACATTACAGTCAGAGAGTGAGAAAGACACACACTGCAGTCTCTTCTCACTCAGCACAGCCAGGAGCCTTCCCAGTTGGCATTTCCTATGGTTGTAACCCCTACGCTATTACTAGGCACCGCCCATATTACCCTTTCAAGATAAGAGTGTCGACTGGCAAGGTGGGACCTATTCTTTGTTTACTTGTGTAACGCTGTCAGCCTGCTTGGTTGACAGGTACAGTCGCGCGGGTAGGATATGATTCAGATCCGGCAGTCTCAGTCATCGTTCTCCTCTTTGTGGCATGTGCTTCTGTTACGTCTAGCTATGTTGTTGCGAAACAATTAGAAACACACCATACTTTATTACTTCCATCTAGCGACCGAGATGTCAGTGGGGCTTCGGAGCCTTTCGTATGCTATCGGCAAGCGTTAGCTCGGTTTATCCCTCCATTGTCAGCTAAACACGTGCTACTAAGCTGCTAGTGGAATGCAATAAATGTCAAGTTCCGTTCTTTGAAGTATTGCAAGTTATTCGTGCTATAGTACAGTTTATCCATTCAGGGACTTAACCTTTCTCGTGCAATACAGTAATTGTAAGTTATTCATGCTACAGTACTGCGAAGCTCTGTTCATTCAAGTAATAGTGCCCGAGTATAGTTGCTTAATCATGGATGCAGACAGGGAGAGAAATCATTGTTCCATAATGTGGTAAGACGTTTTAGAAATCTTCTAAATGAATCAACAACAACATTTTAAGAAGCTTTTAGTTTTAAGCAATTCTTAACCTTGCGATCATAAGCCACGGGACGTCCATTTCACGTGAAATCCGAACCACTGGACTTGACATTTCACCTTAAAAATCACACACGTAGCTTAATCTGGAATCAAGCCCAATCCATCTGGGCGGGAGGAACACAGCTCGACCGCTACATCATCACACGCCCTGGTACCATTTCAGTCAGAAGCCGGATTTACTATGTCTTCGAGTAGAAGATTGCTCTTCAAAAGACCTCCAGTGTCGTCACTGAGAAGTGATTTCAATTCAATAACTCTCTCTCCCTATGGTGCACATTTCCCTTTCACTGTTTAGGTGTATGCTCTTGGAATCGGGGCCGATTAATCAGTAGTCCAACCACGCTTCCTGTCTTCATGCACTTACCTAATAATGTAGTTCTCCATTACCGTTGTACTGTGTGTGCTATGCACGTCTCAAGCCATGGCAAAATGCCTGCCATTACTCATGTACATCTCGTTAATCCACCATCGAGTTAATGACCCACGGTTTGCCTTGGATTAGGCACGCTGCTTCTGGAAGCATATCTGAAGTTATTTCACACCAAATGAAAGTCCCTTACTCAATATAGTTCACAGAGCGCTTCTAAAAGATTTATAGCCAGACAAAACTGTACTTCAACTTGTAGGGCAATGTTCTCTAAATTCCAAATGATGTAATACAATTTCTAATTGCTATCACTGTATTAGGTTTTACTGTAGATAGGGAATGTCGCAGTAGCATAACTGCCTGCCTTTCATCAGAACGACCAGAGGTCGAATGCCGGTTATGGTGGAAAATTTGACTTGGCATCAGGAATGGCATCCGGTCTTGAACTCTCCGATAAGACAGTTTAGTTCCATTAATCTCACGTAACTGGGAAGATAGTATCATCCGCGGCCGCGTAGAGAAGGGAATAGTAGGCCTACGCGTTAGAAAACAAGCAAATACACAGGATTTTCGATAAAGGGCTGATAACCTATAAATTCCAAACCCATAAAATAATAAACATTATCAGTACCTAACACAATATTCAGAAGCAGGATTCACCCAATCTAGGATTCAAATTGCAACAAAGTGTTGATAGGTTCCCCCTAAAATTATCGTCGGGAAAGTCTACTAATTAACAGTTCTTAAGAAACACGATTCATAAAACAACGAAAGGGTGAAAAGAAATCCAAATTTTACATTAACTCAGAATCTAAAACAGAATGGAAGAATAGCGAAAGAATCTATGTTGTCACCGCGGTGCACGCATATGCACACCTATTCCCACCCATAAGATCTAGCTTTGATTCCCGGCTCAGCCATGGAAAATTAAAATCACTGCAGAAAAGTTGGAACTTTGTGCTCTCTGCATAGTGAAGACAAATAAGAAGTTAAATGAAGAAATGTTATTAATTTTACGTTCCTGTTTAACTACTGACACTTTTCAAGTGCCGGGTTGCCAAAATTTTGCCCCGAAGTGATTCGTTCTTCTTCTTCTTCTTCTTCTTCTTCTTCTTCTTGTTTCCGAATTTGGCCAGCTGTTGACCGCGTGTAACTTAATGCTTTCTGGCCAGTCTTCTTTTCTATTCCCAGAACTTCATTCGTCCACTCCTTAATTTTCTCTGCTCCTCAGATATTACGCGTTTGGGTCTGTTCTTCAGTTGCATTAATGAATTTTTAATTTACTGTATCACTAAATCTACTGACAAGGCTTCCTCTTATTTGCGCATCCTCAAATGCCAACTAACTGCACCAGGCAGCCAATCAAATAAGATGATAAGCGGGTTCAATTTCTAGTCATCAAAGATAGTTCTGTTTTTCATGGTTTCCCCTATCAACTAGAAGCGAATTACAAGATGTTACGTAACATACTAAGGGCCACATCCGCCTCCTACACTTTAAGGGCGTGGGGTAAAATTCACGTCATGGCAGAAGAAGAATGGAGGCCAAGGGATAGCCTCACCCAGGTAAATACCCAGAATCCCACAGTGAATCAGGAATAGCTGTTGTTTCATTTGAGAGGCTTGGATATCAAGGTCATTTAGCCCCATGAACGTGAGTGTGCGCATAGAATTTGTCTGATAACCAATGTTATCGTGGTGTATGTAGTAATTTGCATATTTGTAATTCAGGTGAGGACTGAGAAGGAGGCGGACGTGGCTTTAAGGTATTTGCGTCGAGTTGAGGTGGGAAACCACAGTAACCCACTTTCAGGGTGGCTGAAGTGGGATTCGAACCCACCCGTTGTCAGTTTTACATCCAGAGGGCGAGTGTACACCGTTCCAGCCCTCAGACAAGAATTACATTTTTTTTTGTCAGAGCCGGGAATCAAACCCAGACCTCTGCTATTACAGCCACGAATGCTAGCCGCTACACCAAGAATTGGATGAATCATAAATAAACATGAACACTGAAATGCCTCTAAAATACTTTTAAAATGAGGATTTTCCCTGAATAATGTAGCACGTTCACTATACATTGTTCCTGGTAAATGTTATAGTGAATCTGAATTCTGTAAAGCATCGGTCTTAGAATCTTCCTACTTCTTCAAAGAGACGTTTACAGTGTCGTCTACTTCCCAACTCAATATCAGAGATATTATTCAGCAAGAATAACAGTGTAAAAGAAGACCATTAGACAGGCGGAATTATGGTAATAACTTAAGTATTCAGTGAGAAGTGAACGCCATTCATATTCAGCAAGGTGTTCTTGAACCAAGCCGCAGCAGTTAGGGCGGAGAGCAGGTTATGAATAATTATGAATAGAAGGAGTAGAACCATTACGAGGGGCGTGGAATGGCGTTCCAAACCGGACTTACTGTACATCAAGTAGCTGGTGAGCGCACTTTTAATAAGAGAATTCCATTAGTATGCAGCTAGTTATTATCGAGCTGCATTAATCGTTAATGTGGCGTCTCAAAAGACTGTCTGCAAACCCTATACCACGTGGACTAGACTTACAGGTGTCATTCACCATTCCTGAATTTTTATTGGCTACGAAACTAATAAATAAAACAAATTAAAATTTAAAATATAGACTAAAAATGAAAAAATCCACAGCCTGCTTCCAGTCTCCGACCGGGTCAGGAATGGAATGAATGAAGCCCCCATCTAGCGGCGAGGATATGAACTGTGCCGGCTGCCGAGGTCTGGCGCACTCCTCTGGGGAAATGATTAAATGAATGACAGATGAAATGAAATGATAGTGGAGAGTGTTGCTGGAATGAAATGTTGACAGGGAAAACCGGAGTACCCGGAGAAAAACCTGCCTGCCTCCGTTTTGTCCAGCACAGACCTCACATGGAGTGACCGGGATTTGAACCACGGACCCAGCGGTGAGAGGCCGGCGTGCTGCCGCCTAAGCCACGGAGGCTTCCTCCTCTAATAATAAACAAATAAAATAATAAAACAAAGAAAATAAAATACAATAAACATAAAATTAAAATAAAATAAATCAGAATTAAATAAAAGTAAAATCTAAAATAAATAAATAAATAAATAAAATTAAAACAAATACATAAACAAACAAACAAAATTAAAAAATGCATTAAAATTATCGTGTCGGAACGCATTTTTCATTGTTGCCTTAGAGAACGAAATTTAATGTTTTTCAGTCGGTCAACAGAATTCTACCCAATTGTAATGGGTGGTTAAAAAAACATGAGTGTCTATTTATTAATCACATGTAATGTTATTTCAGTAATGCAATTGGGTACAATTGTGTTGATCAACTGAAAAAACATTAACTAACAATGATTGATTAATTAATTAATTAAATAAACAAATAGCCTACATTTTCATACTGTTGGAGCGGCAAAATCTTAATAGCCTCTCCCACCTCAAGTGAAAGAACATGAAAGACACATCTGTTGGTTTGTATTTAGATTAGTTTTGTAATTTAAACAAGTGAAGAACTATATAGCCTATTTTCATACATCCTACTTATGTTAATTGCCTCTATCAACATACAAAATTTCAGTTTGATTGCTTTAATAGATTCGTAGATATTGAGAACCATCTAAATATTTCGGATGGTCGCCATGTTGGATTTTTATAAACGTAGGCCATAGAGTTATGTACTATTAGATGGCGATTATTGTCTAGGTTCAGTATTCAAACGTTCACTTTGATCGCATGATTAACAAAGATATAGAAACTTAATGTTTTAATTTAGCATAGCCGCCATCTTGAGATTATGTAAATAATTGAAATAACTTAGATGCAAGTACACTACAATGTGCATAAACATTTACTGTGCCATATTTTACTGAGCTCAGATGGTTAAATCGCGAGATACGCCTATTAAAATGCTTCAACTTCGCTTGACCGCCTTGTTTGTATTGCACAGTACTTTACAGGTTTTTGGAAAGTTGTAAAGATGAACTTGTAGTAGTGCCATTTATCACCGTACAAAATATCCGAGTGATATCAGTAATAGTTTCGGAGATATAGAATGCGGTGAAATATTTCGCACAGCCGCCATGTTGGATTGGTGAGACGTAATAAAATTTGAAGGGCACGGTCGGGGTCGGCCGACATGGTGCTATGACCTCATTGAGTTTCATTGAAATCGCTCCAGCCGTTTAGATTTTATTAGGGACACACACACACATACGCAAACACACACGCACGGGCAAAAGGTGATCTCATAAGCCTTTTTTTTTTTTTTCATAAATGAAAATAGGCTAAAATACACACCAATTCTAATCATCTCCGATTGGTATAAATCGTTTAGAGGTGTAGCCACGATTCACAATAATGCCTCCCAAACGGATGAGGTTATGGAATTAGTAAACATAGAAAAAACAGTAAAAATATTTCCTGCAGCAATACGTAGGTGCTGTGCTGAGAAGCAGTCAATCCTATCACCCGAAGCATTAGTATTCCGTAGAGGAAAGTGATGTGCCAAAGAATGAAGTCACTTGCACAGGGCTGCACCGATGGAATCCGGATGAAGGAAGACGTGAAGCAGTCCCAGTGCCAAGAAGAGCATCCCACGCACATCGTGACTACAACAACGAACTGGTGACTCCCAAAGCAAGGAGAAGATCGATCTCTTCTCCCACGGTGAAGTGTGAAACAGTTGCTATCCTGATGATTAAACGACTGTCCAAAAATACATTGGGTCAACGTGACGAAAATGGAGAGGAAAATATTCAGATATTGTTTTAATAGGACTACAGAATATATTTTGATTTTGTATTATTTTTTTCTTTTTTCTTTGAAGCAATGCATGGGTTTTCTTGGTTCTGCATTGTGTATTTTTGAGATACTATATTAATATACAGTGAGAGCCTTCTCTGTCTGTTAGGGAGTCAGGCCGAAGGCTGGTTGGATCCTCAAAAAGTACCGCCGTTAGGTTATGTGGGTAGATACCCACAAAAATCCAAGGCAGCGCTATATTGAGTCGAAATAGGCAAGAAGAGGAATGAGGTAGGTTGCTATTGCTTTCCTCACTGAGTCAGAACAGCAGTACTAACCCTATTAGTAGAACCTTTCACAGCATCCACAGGCACTGACTGTACCCTGAATGGCATTACTAAGCACCACCCATACCTCAGTAGCTTCCATATAATCACATCCATGAGTGAGACTGAGACATCCTTCTCTACAGAACGGAATCTCGCAGGCGCCATGTGGCGGCTAGCCGCCTCTCAAGCAAGGCACTGCCGCTAGCAGCAGCATAGCACACAACTAGTTCAACTCATTCACATTCTTTAACGTACCAGTATTTAATAATCATCATTACTTACATGAATTTCAAAGTAGTTGTTAACCCGCATAAAGGCCCAAAAAGTACCTATTTTCCCCCGTGGTAGGGGAGGGTTTGGTTTTAGGATTGCAATGACTTGTTCTCTGGAACGGGGGCGTGGTCCCCTCTGTTTTGAGCTAAGACACGTATTTCTCCGACTAATAGGCACATGACCTAACAGATCCGTCAGTATCCCTTCAACCCCACTACTGTCCGACTCCGTGGCTAAATGGATTGCGCGTTAGGCTTTGGCCTAATCTCCAGGGGATAATTCCCATGGCTCGAGGACTGGGTGTGTGTGACGTCTTCATCATCACTTCATCCTCATTCCGTCACGCAGGTCACCCATTGGCATCAACTCGAGAGTCCTGCACTCGGCGTCTCAGGAGGCCTCACGAGTATTATTATTACTATTACTATTATTATAACTCTACTACTGATACGTCAATTAAAATATACAAAATTGCGACTATTGTAAAACTATGTACCCGTTATTAATTCTTGTGTGTGAAAGTTTCGCTACAGTTAAATTGACATAAATGGAGTGGGGTCTTGTAATTTAATGTTACGCAATCCTCAAGCATTTACACCAAATAATGCCTAAGTTTCCGATACCAACCAAACTTCCCCTACACACAGCCCCGTGAGACAACATAGAGAAGAGGTATGTTTGATTCCCACATCAGCCATCCTAGAAGTGGTTTTCCGTGGGTTTGCACATTTACTCCAGGAAAATGCTGGGATAGCTTATAGCGTAAGGCCACGGCCACCTACTTCCCAGTCATCGCTCAAATACACACAAGCCCACTGGTACGCTTCGTTGCGTAGTGGCTAGCACTCTTGGTAGGCACCGCGGAGGGCCGGGTTCGATTCCCGGCTCTGCCATGAAATTTGATTCCCACCTCAGCCATTCTGGAGGTGGTTTTCCATGGTTTCCCGCTTCTACTTCAGGCAAATGGCGGGGTGGTTCTTAACTTAAGGCGCCACCTCCTTCCCAATGAATTACAACTACAAACACTAATACAGCCATCTCAATAACACAGGTTATCAGAAAAACTTCTCACACTCACACACACACACAAACATCCAGGTACACGAGGCTACATGACCACAATGCAGCCAAGCCCTTAAAATGAATCAACAGCCACTACTGGTAGTCTACAGTCATTACACTGGCACAGGTTATCAGATTCATTCTACACACACTCAAAATAAATGGGACTGAAAGGACCATGACGTCCAAGCCCCAAAAGGAAACTAAACAACGTGTTGACCAACTAAGAAACAACTTATACATAATAAGTGGACATAGCCCAACTTATTCACTTGATAACTACCAGGAGAATTTATTTACATACTTACAAGTACCAATAAGACCTTGAGCCATTTCAAACAATCTGAATTAGCAGCTCCATGACATAAACATCTTGTTTAAAATGGACGAGAGTGTAAGACACACGTGGTTCACATAGGAATGTTGGCAGGAACCAAGGAAATTACCATACCATGAAAGTCAGATTGTGTATCTTGTGCTACCCAGCGGAATTCCGTCTGACGCCCGGTCAATGCTCCACAATGACAGACAAGATGGAAATTACGTTAAGCGCTTTATAAGCTCTACGACACACACGGCGAGTGAAGCGCATCGCGTCAGCGGGAATAAAGGGACAGAGATCGTAGTCTGTAAGTTAACCGTTATACTATTCCTCACGCTTCCACACCCAGAAATTACTCTGATAAGGTTACACATTTTATGTTCGACCCTGCCGAAATATTATATGCCAGAAATCTGCATCTTAAAGAGGCTCATTATATAAGGTGCATTTAATAAGTAACGAGCCGGAGGCTGGAATGCGCAAACCGGTGACGACATGAGCTAATCGTGGTGTGTGTAACGAGGTGTGGTTTCAACCAGAGCGTGGAAGGTCACAGCCCGTCACTAGAGGGCACGCGTGCACGTCACGTGACGATAAAAAGCGAGCAGCAGCAAGAATCAATCGTCCAACGCTGCCAGTCGCAATGCAAACAGTGACATGAAGGCGTCAAACGAAGAGCAAAGAGGTGTTGTTCGGTTTCTGACAGCGAATGGAGTAGGGGGAACGGACATTCATCGCCGAATGTCACAAGTGTACGGCGAACACTGCATGTCCCTTGCAAGGATCAAGGCGTGGCACAAGCGCTTCAGGGAAGGACGGGTGTCGTTAGCCGATGATGCCCGGTCAGGGGTACCCCCCTGCATTACCAATGACAACGTTCAGCTGGTCGATGCACTCATTACCCAGGACCGCCGATAGACAGTGAACTCCATAGGCGCAGTGGTCGGATTGAGCGTCGGAAGTGTGCACACCATCATGAAGGAACGACTGCACTTGCAGAAAGTGTGTGCCCGATGGGTGCCCCACAGTCTTCAACCCCACCAGGAAGCATGTCGAATGGCCTACTGTCTTGGTCTTGGTTGGACGATTGATGCATGCTGCTGCTCGCTTTGTATCGTCACGTTACGTGCACGCGTGCTTTCTAGCGACGGGCTGTGACCTTCCACGCTCTGGTCGTAACCACACCTCGTTACACATGCCACGATTAGCCGATGTCGTCACCGGTTTGCGCATTCCAGCCTCCGGCTCGTTACTTTCTGAACGCACCTTATAGTTAAAGTTTCATTATGATACAGATTCTCCGCCAATCAGAGCTCAAGATTTTCATTACGATACAGATGTTTGACCAAATCACATGATTAACGGTCACGTAAAACTACAAGCTTCCTTCCTTTCAAATGACGTATTACGTGTTAATTAAGTGAAGAAAATCCTTAAATGCCCCCTGTACCCCATTATTAAACACATTTTCGGTAATGGTATATAAATCCTATTCTATGCCCTCAAAATGTTTATTGTGGTCGAAACAGTCATTTAGATGCCAAAGTCAGCTGAACGATTCAGATACAAATAGTGATATACTGTATTTCCACGAGTAAAACGTGTTTAGACCTTACAGTAACAGGTAATCTATTAGTTTACTCCCCGTGGCTCATGATCGCGAGATTAACGGTCACGTTAAACTACAAGCTTCCTTCCTTCGTTAATTTATTGTCGAAAACGATTTAAGTAATGACGTTTCAGTATTGAAATGTAGCTTAACCTGGAATATACATAGGCTAATACATAGATTTCTATATTTTTATTTTGATCGGTATTAACTTAACAGTCAAACTATTCAAGATGTATTACGGAAAGGATAATGCACAATAATATCGCAATAGAATTTTCCCATCAAAATATCTCGCGGTGCTCTGGTTAAGAAATTTCCACCCGTAATATTGGTGACATTAATCCACGAATTACTTCGTCCAGGGCATGTTATGAACACCATTTCGGTCAAGGTTGGTACTACGGTAGCCCCGTGTACTGCTACATACCGCACAGCATTCTGGATACGCTGTCGATCATTCAATTTTCTCAATAGGAATGGAACACTTCTAGATATTTCGAATAATTCAGCCTGTAACCCAAACAACTCTCTTTACTCTATTTAATTTGAACATCATTCCAGTGTACTGTACCCAGTTATCTTCTATCTTTCTAAATGAAATGGAGAACCCACACCGGAAATAAACAATCGAGACTTAAGGCGGTCCAAAATGATAGACATTGTAGCCTCATTTGTCGGGGAACAGCTATTGATATTACTGCTTCAATTAGGGGCTTGGGACATCTTGGTGATCACCACCGTTTACTTGATTATGCATTGCATTTGTCTCACAACCTGAGTTATTGTGATGACTAGTAGTGAGTAACTAATTTGGCCTAGGACTGGGATATGTGCCCCCGGATAAATTAAGGTACCGTTTGGGCATTTGCCTAGCGGGATTGTACAAAAACCACCCTCGGGATGGCCACTGTCTGCGCTGGAATTTTAACTTCGATGTTGAGGCACAGCAAGAATGTTTACGAAAGCTCATGATTCTTGATTTTACAAACACAAACAAATAAAAAATATGTGTACGCTCTTTCTTGTTTAGAGCTGGATGGAATCATCTGGACATGGAGGATAGACTCATCTTGGATGGTTCATTTCAGCCCTACCGAAGTCACTGTCAAACGACATGTCAATACGCCCACAAAGTTTATCATTCGGCAACAAGCACTGGAGTCTAATCCAGCACGCCTAAGATTGGCTTTGGAATAATTACATTCCAGAGGATGAATTCCTTGGTAAATATTTATTGAGTGTACTATTTGAGTGTACGAAAACACAGTGAATGCTGGACTCTGGGTGCAGAAATGGTGCTTAGGACAATTCGTTTCCCCAATTTAAGGAAAGCTCAAACCCTACAAGAGGAAATATATCGCTTCTAATTTTAGAACCTCCAATGATTTCATTCATTATTTGGTTGTTAAATTCGCAAATTTACCAGAACTTCTCAGTTTTGGATCTGCTTAGATCACAAGACCATCAAAATTAACAAGAATCTTTTAAGGTCTGCCTGAGTGTCCTTGACTACAGGTAATGTGTGGGTGTGTTCGTGGGGGTTTCTCACACTAAGCCTACCCGGTAAATAAAAATTGCCCGCACAAGAAAATTCGAGAGACGTCTGATTATATTGAAGAACAACATTTATCAATCTAAAAAAATCACCTTGATTTTCCTCATTTATCAGGAATTACGTACAATCCGAACCACAGAATGTGATTTATTTGTTTTGATAATTCCACAAGTATTGGCCTAGACCACTCTGCAACGACACCACTCTGTTCTCTTTTACCAGTCAATCGAAAGCCCGAACTGCACGCAACTTGATGTAAACCGTATTTTTTTCTGAGGGAGGACACGACTGACTTACAGAACTACGTGACTGCGGTCCAAGCAACGAAATGATGAAGTCATCTCTTGAAGAAGAGAGTAAACAATACGTCTGAAGCATGGCTAATTATTAGCCTATTCCTACCAGAAGCAAGGCTCCTAATAAAAGGAGTGAAATATCAGACCAATACAACCACTCTGTGTTATCTTATGCCCCTTGTCAGTAATAATCCCCCCAGTTTAAAAAGAGAACCTCTGAGAAGAAAGCAGTCATTTGCTCCAATTGTTCGTTTTCTTTTGTGGTTGTTCTGGTCGTTTTGTGGCCACCCCAGACAGAAGACAGGTACTGGTAGGGAGGAGTTGAGGACGTGATTGGACTCGCAACGCATTGGAGACTGATATTGATCCTGGGCGCTCTGTTTCCGCTTTGATCACCTCACTTGACAGTCTCCTCTTGCTGATGTGACAATCCTCCCAGGAGACCTCAGTACCATGGTCACATGTAGCAGCCCATGGGTACCCCGCAAGAAGACGCAAGAGGGTTCCCCTTTCTTCTAACAAGTCTATCTGCAAGATATGAACGCATATTGGTATGCCACCGTATTAGATGGAACATGTCTCAACCGCACGGGCGTAGCTACGAGTGTTACGAAGCAAAGTTGTGGGACCAGGCTATCTCTAGGCACGGTGGATGAGTAGGTTTGAACCCCACCGTCGGCCGTCCTTGAAATGGTTTACCGTAGTTAACAGTTTTCAGGTTGTTATATTGGCTTTCACGACCAGTCAATTAAAACTCATCAATTCTTCTAGGTTTGTGCTGTGTCTTGTGTGGGGGTTTCACCTAGGTCACCAAGATGGCTCATCAGCGGGCTCTTGGTGTCCCCGCCCGGACCCCACAGGAGTAGCGAAATGCGCGCTACCTCCCTTTATATGCAGTGCAACTGCACCACTTTACTGCGAGAACTAACAGCTCAAGCAGCCTTAACCTCCCTATGAAGACTTCCAAAAAGATGGTATATTGGCTTTCACGGCCAGTGAATTAAAACTCAGCAATTCTTCTAGGTTTGTGCCGGGTCTTGTGTGGGGTTTCACCTAGGACACCAAGCTGGCTCATCAGCAGGCTCTTGATGTCCCCGCCCGGACCCCCACAGGAGTAGCGAACTGCGCGCGTCTGGACGAGAACACCAAGAGCCCGTTGATGAGCCAGCTTGGTGTCCTAGGCGAAACCCCACACAAGACACGGCACAAACCTAAAATAATTGCTGAGTTTTAATTTTCAAGTTGTTGGTACATTCGAGAAGCTTGGATATCGTAGTCATTTAGCCCCGAGTTCTTGGGTGTCTGTTGAGGTTTTTGTCTGATAATATGTGCTATTTTGATGGCTGTATTAGTGTGTGTATTTGTAATTCAGGCGAGGATTGGGAAGGAGGCAGGCCTTAAATTAGGAACCAAGCCGACATTTGCCTGGAGTAGAAGTGGGAAACCACGGAAAACCACTTACAATATGATTGAGGTGGGAATCAAACCTACATTTTCTTAGTTTTGCCTCACGAGGCTGAGTGTAGCTCGTTCCAACCCTCAGACCAGAATTAAATTTCTTGGCAGAGCTGGGAATCAAACCGGATCTCCTAGGCGACAGCCAAGAATGCTAGCAGCTACACCACCAGATGGTCAACAATTTTCAACTTTAGGCAAACGCCAGGACGGTACATTCTAACAGAACATGGTCTCTTCCTTCCAAATCCTTGTCTCAAGATGTATTGTAGTCTTCTCATCTGCGTTCATGAATAGATCCAAATATTAGTTGGTCTTGCGTTTCATCATCATCATCATCTTGTACAGTTTCCAGCCCCAGGCAGGGTCTGTTTGGAACATAAGCCTCGCCACTTAGTCCTTTCTTCCCACCACCTCTCCGTTGTCACTCTGGTCCAGTCCTCGCCTCTCTTCTTGACACATTCCTCCACTCCTTTCAGCCATCTATCTCTTTGTATTCCCCTTGGTCGTTTCTTCTGCATCTGCATCTCATGTATCCTCTTTGGAATCTTTTTCTCTTCCATTCTCTTTAAGTATCCATCCCACCTCAGTCTTGATGTCTCAATCCTACCTTGCAAGGGCTCCTCTTTCACTATTTCCCTGACCTTTTCATTCCACATCCTGTCTCTTCTTGTTCGATCCTACTTTGCAGGAAGTTCATTTCACTTGCCTGTATTCTGCTTATGTCTCTTTTCTTCATTATCCACGTTTCTGACGCATAGGTCAGTATCGGGATATAGTAGATTCTGTATAACACTTCTTTGCTTTTCTTTTTGTGGGACATCTTTATTCCACAGAATCCACACTAAACTCCTAATGCTTCTCTGAAATACTTCTGCCTGTCTGCCACGTTCCGTAATCTCTTTGCCATTTCTCCCATTTCCTTCCACTATTCTTCCCAAGTACTTGAGACTTTCCACCTTCTTCAGCTGTCCACCTCCAAGTGTTATCCCACTCATTGGTCTGTCCTTTTTCCTGGTCGTTAACAGGATCTCACATTTACTGATGTTGAACTTCCGTCCGTAGTCTACTCTCCCACTGTTAGTCCTTTCTTCCCACCACCTCTCCGTTGTCACTCTGGTCCAGTCCTCGCCTCTCTTCTTGACACATTCCTCCACTCCTTCTTCCCAAGCCTTCAGTTGCTCCTGAATTTCCTCCTCCTTGTTTCTCCAGACCATGAGATCATCTGCAAACACCATGGCTTTCATCTTATCTTCTCCTATCTTTTCAGCTACCCGTGTCATTACCTCGTCCGTGACCACAATAAAGAGAACGGGTGACAGTGCACTACCCTGTTTCAGGCCACTCATTTGTTTCAACCAGTCTGTTCATTCCCCTCCAACTTTCACACAACTCACACTTCCACAATGTTTACATAAGTTTAACTACTGTTAGGTTCCAAGGATTATGAATTTGTCTTGAGAGAGCAAGATCGTAAGGTTCGTAATTTAGACGATAGGTGTCAGTCTCTTAAAATAATACTACGACATGTACCGTGCCGATAATAGAATCGGTACAGTATTTATATAATTCAGGTGAGGATTCAATCAATCAACGTATAGTATAGCAGTTGTATTTCAACAAGCTACTACAACCAACATTCAATTATTCTCCTTGAAAAGGACTATGAGTCCATGCATTTAAGAGAAAGTAAGCTATATCTTCTCTGCAGAACATCTCGATTTTATTGATAGCATCGCCTAGTTTGATTTGTATCTCGTACCACGCCTGCGACATTCGTCACCATGTATTGACATAACTAACTTGAGGATTCAGTCCACGTTCGGTGCGAGGAGATTGTAATTTGGATAAATGCCATCTGTTCACACCCACCCTGGGGAGCACCCATTTGCATAGCCGTGCGAGTTGACTCACAGAACGTGGAAGGACTTGCAAGGAATGTCCACGTGAGAGAAAAGTTGCTGACACTCAAGTCTCCTATGATTCAAAGAGGCATGAAGACATTCATGGAATTTCAGGCCCTGGGAAAATTGTAGAAGAATGGTAGTAAATTATGGCCTTCCATTTGAACTATTTTAACAACAACTATGACTGATTCAACGATACGTATCAGATCACGGAACGGTCAACTCGTGGAAGCTCATCTATTATCCAAGCATTATCTATTACAAGACAAGATTTAAGATGGATGACTGGGATCAGGTCATGAGCAGTATCTATTTGCAAATTTTTCTCAAAATTTTGCATAAGATTCAAATTAGGAAATAATGTTGTTGTACTTAAGATGAAGAGACATCGAGATCTTCAGAAGCGTGAAATTGGGTGTGTGTAGAATTTGTTTGTTTATAGTATAATTTGTACTTGTATGCCAACTTGTACCTGGGGCTAGGATCGTGGGAGTGATAGAGTAGGAAATCATGATAACCAATTCTAGGGTGGCCTAGAAAGCGGTTTGGAACCCACAACACTTAACAATTTACAGGCCGAAGGGACAACGCTCCAACACACATACCAGTATTTAATTCTCAATAGCAGAAACAGAAATCGAATTAGTGGCATAATAACTACCTCTACTACTACATTATAAAGGTGGCACTCTCGGAAGACCATTAAACGTATTGGCAAGATTGAGATTATGCCCGTCACATTGTTTAAAATATTCCATATTCCTGTCTTCTATACAAGGACTATCTGCGCCCTTTCTTTCGATTCAGGCCTATTTCCAAAAGCAAAATCTAAGCATTTCAGACGATCCAGACGATAGTTCAGCATTAGGAGTACGACTGCAAGACCATGTGTTATTTTAGGGCCCGGATGTTGATGACATGTCATCTTTTTACTGAGCTGTCTAAAACAATGCTGAAGTACATAGAAACTCCGGACGGGCCATCCCGTCTTCAAATATGTTATTTTTATTTTGCATCTTTTTGCATTTTTGCTATTTTTCATTTTAAGAGCATTTTTTTTTAATTTTGGTAGATTTTTTGGTCATATTTTAGAGAAATCGGCCTTTAAAGGTCTTTTTTTTCTCTTCAATTTAGTCATGTCACAGCTTTATATGAGAGATTTACGTCTCTCAGAGTTAAGAAGAAGCTAGTAGCTGACACAAGGTAATTGAAAATATTGAAATAAAATATTTCAGCATTGCTATTAGTAGAGAAATATATATCTTGGACGCAAAAGAACGGTACCGTTTTCGTCGCAAACCAGTTATTAGCGGAATGGAATGTTATCTGCTCTGTTGACCAAGGTCAGCTGTGGCGGGGTAGAAAAGGGAAGGGGTGTATATTCTTGTCTAAGCTCTGCATCGTTCACGGCGAGAGATATCGTTCAATGCCGCGTTCTCCTTTTTATAGTGCATTTTTCGAATTTTTGAACGATTGGTGAGTTTATTATTATAAGATCATTTTCTCCATTTTATAATGCATTTTTCAAATTTTAGGTCATTTATTACAGTTATTTTTGAAAATTTTAGTGCAATTTTTAATCTTTTTACGGCATCAACATCCGAGCCTTAGTTATTATACTCCTATTGCCAACCACACACCTTCACACGAAAAAATTGGAATAAACCAAGGACCCTTTAAATATTAAATCGTGTATTTTACGCCGACAGCAGGCCATCTTAACTTAAGGTTAAGAATTAAAATATGCCATGAGCATGACATGTGAGGGAATCGGACCCACAACCCCAAAATGTAACACTTTTACTTATTATATGGCCTATAGGCTACGTAATGTACACTACACAATGCAACAACCGAGAGCCTTCTTCAACTCAAATACAATCGTGAGAATCCAATAATTCTTGATCTTGGCGTTATATGCTTCTATCAAGGAGAACTGAAGTCATTTCTGATTTGAATGCTTTCTTTCATGCAAACTTGCTGGCAAACGTCCTTTAACATTAATATGTCCTCTTAGTTCAAATAAACTAATGGTGGCAAAAAAAACTTTTTTTGTAATATTATTCATCCTATTAATACTTTTTTTTAATTATAAATCTATTTTTAGTACCTACACTTTTAAGAAATTTTATAAAGTGAATCATGTTCTAGCACCATATGTGACTTGCGTGTCGTGATGAGAATGAAATTAATGATGAAGTCGTTACAAACATTCCGAACCCGAACAAAACACATTAACCATGGGAGATGAATACTGTAGTCCATGGACACCTTCAGACCAAAGCCTAGTATGTTATACATCCTCCTAGTCACGCGATAGGACTGTAGATAACAAATAAAGAGCTTCCATTTAACCAGGATAGTGCTGCACACATACCGACATGTCAAAGGAGGGCCGGGCTAGCACAATGCAGTGTCCACCTCGAATTGGAATGTCGCTGCTGAACATCATGAAGCATGCGCTACAAGGATAACATTGTCATTGCAATATTCGCACATGTAAAGATCCGCCCATCATTGTTCTGTCCTGCGATGTTGTTCACAGAATGGTCAACATTGGGAAGATAGATAGTGTCTGAAAATTCATTAGCAAGTTTAGTTTTCAAACGAATGCTGGAGAAAAAGCAAGACGGTTGTGTGAAAAGCAAAGCAATACATTCCATTCCTAAATATCATCATGGAATATTAAAATATTAAACGCTATAGAATTGATAAGGTAAAGTACCCTATCTGGTCTACTGGCCAATGGAATTGTGGAGGCATAGACCCATGCTTTCCATGATTTCCACCCAGTCCTTCCAACTTAAATTTGCTGAAAATCTCTCACTAGCTAGTTAGCAAAAGTCTAGTTATAGAAGATGAAATTCATATTATTTGGTCACTAAAATACAGATAAAATGACTAGATCTAGTAACTCGTGGCTTTTGTTGACCATATTGCTTCCTGTATGGATTCTGGGAACAGCTCGACTGAGGTTTTTCCAAAGAAGATTGGCCGTTAGATGATATCACCCAGTGCTGTAAATGAGAAGTTGCGAATGGGAAGAATGACTCGAAATTTCACACAAAAACCAGAGAACTAATACTTTTCGTATGTACGGTATGTACTTTCCTCTTCAACGAGCGGCTCCCCTTTGAAACCAAGCTGGGCGGATATGTTTACATTCCATGTCTGCGGGAAGCCAAGGCTTTCCCAGCTCGAGGCACTGTGTTGACAACTCTCCACCGTAACCAATGAGAGCAAGCAGCGAGACTGGACAGAACTACGTGCAGCTGTGGGAAAACTGGAGACATGACACCTGCCTGACACGCAAGCATGCCACTAGGACCGGACTCTGGACACCACGTGGAGAGAGAGAGAGAGAGAGAGGAAGCATGCTTTCGGTCAAGAACCGTCAGCTATGGGTCAGCAGCGAACAATGGTGCTTCTGCCTTGCGTTTGAGTCGCCGCTTGTTAACCAGGAAGTGAGAGAACTATACTGCTCGGGTCCAAGCTCTGTGAACTTTCGGGGTGAGGAGAAAGAGCAGGGAAGGGTCAGGCGAGAAGAGAAGGGTCTGTCAACAGCCCGCCGTGATATCTGGTATTCCTTTCTATTCCAATACTGCTCACATAGGGCTGTTGCTCAAACCACTGTGGGGTTTCGAATGAGTGAGTGAGTCACCGACCAATGTATTTGGTTCTGTACTATGCACGGACCGAGAAACCTCATCACTCGTCAACACCACTTCTCATTGTCCACGATGCACATTCCTATCTGGTTTTAGGCGGCTTCGGTGGCGTAGTCGGTAGCATGCTGAGCTTCTATGCCCAAGATCGCGGGTTCAAATCCGGCCGAAGTCGTCGGATTTTTTAAGAGCGTTAAAATCCCTCAGTATGCCTTCCTTCGGAGGGGAAGTAAAGCCGGCGGTCCCATGCCATAGATTTATGACATGTTATAGAACCTTACACCTGTGTGAAGCTAAATTGTATAGGTTAAGAATGTAAACAACGCTCTTAGTTTCCTAAGTTCGTTGCCAAGAGCCGACTGCGGTGGAGTCTAGTAGCTAAGTTCTGAACGAGTAGTCGTTGACGGCAGCGTTTGGCGGCAAAAGTAGGAACTATTTGAAAAATTCAAAAGTCTGCAGTCCTTACTTGAATTTAAAAAAACAGATAACACACACTAATACAGTCATCACAATTATCACCGGTTATCAGACAGATTCTACACACACCCAAAGTACACGGGGCTACATGACCGCGTTGTCGCAGCCCCTAACTTAAGAACCAACCAACCTCTCTGGTTCACGCAGCTTAGACCCGAGCAGTACGAGATCCAAAGGCATTGCGCCTTAACACGACTACTGGAACTACTCCGATCCATCGGACATTCCAATTCCTGAAGCACGTACACACGTCGCCATGCGACTGAAAGTGAACGCTGTAATCGTGCGCAGAATGTGTGTGTGTGGAATGGATTTATGGCAGTAGAGGGGAGCACAGGGCAACATCAATATGCAGCACGAGGGATAATAATGCTCGCTAGCACAGACATAATACTGTACAAAATTTAATTTACATGACACAATAAAACATCACATTTCCTCATCAGGCGAGCTGCTGTTCTAGAAACCCTCCCTTTGTAATACGCTCGTCTGTTGTCGTTATGGGTGTTTAGAGGCAGGATATCCACGTGTCACACACTCCGCTACCAGGAGGGTTTGCGGTGGGTCAGCAACAGAAGGGTTCCAATGGTAAGTTATTCACGAGGAACAAGAAGAAGCTGTTGTTGCTGTTGATTCATTTAGGGTCTTTGCAGAAACGTGGTCATGAGGCCCCGTGTCCTTGTGTCATTGTGGAATCTGTCTTATAAGTTGCCATTCTGACGGATGCACGTAGTACTAGCGTATGTGTGCTGTATTTATAACAATGGCTGTGATTCGTGAGGAGGTCGCTATGGCATTACGGTGAAAACTATCCCAGCATTCATTGCAGTAGGAGTGGGGAAACCACAGGAAGAAACATTCTTCTAGGACAGCTGAGATGAGAATCGAACTCATCTCTTTTCAGTTCGGCTTCATGGGGCTGAGTACACCCCGTTACTACCCTCAGACAAGAATTACATTTATTCACAGAGGCGCGAATCGAACCTAGGACAACAGAAAAAGAAGACGACGAAGAAGAAGAAGAAGAAGAAGAAGAAGAATGGAACTTAATAATTGTATTTACTGTTGTAGCCTACATTACTGTTATATTCATATCCACTAAGCCTACATTAAGCGTAAGTGAGAAGGCTATGATGATGTTCCCTTGACGAAACTAGTCATCCAATATAGCCCCCATTTGTATGAGAAGTGCTTTTAAAGTGTATTAATAATTCTCGTACTTATTAATATATCTATCTACTGTATTTACCTATCTATTTATTTATGTATTTATTTTATTTAGGTGTAGATACCGCGCTGTTCCGCCCCTTAAAACCTCAATAACTAACTATGTATTTATTTATCTATGTACCTATTTACCTACGGTATTTATCTGTCTATTTATTTATGAATTTATTTATTTATTTACTAGCAGAAGTACCCGTTCTTCGAACGGTGTTATATATTAACACCAGACATTATCAATTGAACTACTGTTGCAATGGTTAGTGGTTTGTCATTCCTTCGTACGTTTATCAGAACGAAGTTAGTTTTCTGGGAATATCACACACACTGTTAATTTAAGGGTCTTAAAATGTGGTTTTCGGAGACCCCTTATAGACTCGCCAATTTTGTGTCTCACAATGAGAAGCGCAACATATGCTTTGATCGTCCTTCTAGGATAATTTTTATATTTCGCCTATTTTAGCATGTATTTTGAGAAGTTTTTCCCTATATCCACCCTTCTACTGTATGAAAAGTACGGTGAGGAGTTTTATAAATGATTGGTGTATTGACTCATGCTTACCATACCTAATTTTACGATGCACCAAGCATCCGAACACGATTTATAGGCGTACATAAAGATACACAGAAAGGCAGACAGACAATTCTATTGTCTACAACATATCACCCAGATATCCAAATATGGGTATATCTACCAACGTATCAAACAAAATCATCCTTACGATAAACCCGTATGTCGACAAAAAAAAAAAAAAGATTAGTTAAAATGTGCTTTCAAACTAAATTCACCTAACGTGTACTTCCTGGCGTGAAATAGATTTGAAAGCCTTGTAGACGAAACGCAATACACCTCACATAAAAAATGACCCTCTACGTTGTGTTAGGTCCCCATACACAGGAAGACCTCTTTCATAAATTATAAAGGCTTGTGGTGCATGAAAATTCAGGTTCTTTAGCCTCAAATGGCCCAAATTCCTAAAAGCCGCAAAAAATGCTGATTCAATTCAGGAATTTTTGAAAATAATGTTGCTGTTTGTAGATATAATAGACTTTCTGTACAATAAGTCGCACGTGAAATTGCATGAAAAAATTCTAGGTTACCCCTTGACCCCTTAATTGTATTGACGAATTATACAGTCTACGTTGGTTCCGTGATAACCTTATAGCCATTTGCAAACTTTCACAGAAATGTAATAAATGGAGTAGCCTAATAATAATATCGTATGGCCTCGGGTGCCGGGTGCAAGCTTCGCAATTTGACACCCAGAGGGTAGCTTGCATGTGGAAATTTCGTTGTTCCTTGAATCACTATGAAAGTCAAGGAGGGTAGATATCTAAGCTCCTTGAACACTATAGCGCTTTCTAGTAGAGAAATGAGGAACTTTGTGTTGGCGGAAACTCCTGAGGTTAATTTTGCCATTATGAACACGGCCTACTGAATTCAAATGGGTTCATTGACATGCCAACATCGTATGACATGCGAGTCGTATTTTTGCCGCCTTTCAAAAATCACGTACAGGCCGGACGTTTGTTTTTGACGATTGCCCTTGACCTTGAAGCCTGCGGGTGAGCCTATACACAGTCACTCTCTCACCCTATCACTTCACATTTGTCACCACCGATCTGATGTAATGGAATTCCAGACTTGAGCAGGCAGTACAGTCCTCGTCGAAGTATTGTGTGACACGGAAGTACAAGTTACGTAGTTACGAACAGAACGTCATTATATTTGCCAGTGACTATACTTCAGCAATAGTGTGAAACAGCTTTTTCAATCATCGGAGCGCTTGGGGCAGCTGATAACAACACAGGTACTGAAGTAACTCGCCTCCAGGTTTCCATTAAGATTTTTCACTCGTGTAAAACAAACGTCCGGCCTGTACCACGGCCAGGAGTAAACCTGCAATCTTGGGGTTAGTAGACCGACACGCTATCCACTCACCCACCGTGGCAAGGTATAAATGGAGTGACATTGCTTCTTACAGAAATGGATGGAAAGTTGGATGCCACCCCTTGAGATAATGTTGTCATGGTTACCGATTTCCATTCCTTCATTAGTTTGTTAAATTAAATTAAATTAGTTTTCTGGGAATATTTCAGATACTGTTGGTTTTAGAGCCTTATAATGTAGTTTTCGAGGCCCCCAAGTTTTGTTTCTGGCACTGAGGGGCTTTGTCTCCTCGTTGTACGCCATAATATAATACTACTAATAATAATATAATATAGGGATAGGAATATAATAGACCTGCCGTACCACACCCGCAGGTGTAAATCGCGTGAAAAAATTCTAGTGTACCCCTTGACCCCCTTAAGCGCATTATACGTATTGATGAATTTTACAGCTTAATTTGGTTCCGTGATAACCTTCTAGCCGTTTGCAAACTTTCACACCAATGTAATTAATGGAATTGCATTGCGTCTTACAGCAATAGATGGACCTCTGAGAATCTGTTGCCATGGTTACCGGCTTGTATTCGTTCATTAGTTTATTAAATGAAATTAGTTTTCTGGGAATATCTCCAAAATGGTTGGTTTTAGGGCCTTAAAATGTGGATCCTTTAGGGGCCCGAGTTTTGTCTCTCACATTGAGCGGCTGAAAATGATCTTTGTCTCGTCCTTCTACTCCTATTTCAGCATGTATTTTAAGGGGGTAGGCCTTCTTTCATGAGAGGTACGGAGAAAGGTTACATCAATGATTAGTGTCGTGCCTCTGATGGATATCTGTACCAAATTTTACGTTGATACACCCAGCCGTTCTCGAGTTATAAGGGAACAAAGTTGTCCACAGACAAACAAACAAACAAACAAACAAACAAACAAACAAACAAACAAACAAACAGACAGACCAAAAAATTATTTTCGCGCGCATCCTTAATAAAACAGTCTGAAACGCGTAAATAACTCAAATATCCGTAGAAATTGCGAAAAAAACATACAAACTTTAATTTTTATGTATGTAGAGATATAGTGCACCGCTCGGTGTTGACCGTGTTTTATTGCACACATTTAGGTTTTACTCGCTAACCGTTGGAGATTCACGAAAAGTGAAAAGGACCTTTTGGATAGAAAATTAAATGCTAAATCTTGTGTATGCATCAAAAGGTTCTCCTTTTATTTGAAATGGAAATATGAAATTTTGAAACCAAAGGGTGTAGTGACGTCACATAAGTGGGTTTTACTCGCTAACCGTTGGAGATACACGAAAAGTGATAAGGATCTTTCGGATAGGAAATTAAATTTTGAAGCTCTTATTTGCCATCAAAAGTTTGCTATTTCTTAGCGTTCTCTTTTTATTTAATATGGAAATATGAATTTTTGAAACCAAAGGGTGTAGTGACGTCACTTAAATATTGAAATTAAAAGTATCCTATATGTAAACATGGTAAATCAGCTACATCCATGCAATATTTCATTCAAATCGGACCAGTGGTTCTTGCGTTATTGAGTAACACACAGACAGACAGACAGACAGACAGAAAGACAGACACACACCATCTCATTTTTAGCCTACTTTCGATTTTTGCAAAAAATGAAAGTAGACTTATGAGATCAACACAGGGCGAAAAAAGTGTGTCTGTCTGTATGTGTGTGTGTATGTGTGTGTGTGAGTCTGTGTGTGTGTGTGTGTGTGTGTGAGTCTGTGTGTGTGAGTGTGTGTGTACTCTGAATGTCTGTCCCCCCCTATCAATTCGAACACGGTGCATGCGAATTGAACGAAATTTGGTACAAAGGTAGGACTAGCAAAGGACACCTCAGTGTCATGTTTTATATCGCCGCCATCTTGACGAAAACGTAATGGCGGCCACACAAATGTTCAAAGCTTAAATCAAATTACGACTAACCTAATCATCCGATCTCTACCAAATTTTGCAACAACATACCTTTATGGGGGGAGCATCCTTTGACCAAACCAATAGGTCATCAGCGTAATAGTTTGCGGATGGCGGCCATCTTTGTGTGAAAATCGATTCCCCCTATTAATTCGAACACGGTGCAACCGAATGGAACGAAATTTGGTACAGAGGTAGTACTAACAAAAGGCACCTCAGTGTCATCCTTTATATCGCCACCATCTTGACGGAAACGTAATGGCGGCCACACAAATGTTCAAAGCTTAAATCAAATTACGACTAACCTAATCATCCGATCTCTACCAAATTTTGCAACAACATACCTTTATGGGGGGAGCATCCTTTGACCAAACTAATAGGTCATCAGCGTAATAGTTTGCGGATGGCGGCCATCTTTGTGTGAAAATCAATTCCCCCTATTAATTCAAACACGGTGAAACCGAATGGAACGAAATTTGGTACAGAGGTAGCCCTAGGAAAGGGCATCTCAGTGTCATGTTTTATATCGTCGCCATATTGAAAGAAACGTAATGGCGGCCACACAAATGTTCAAAGCTTAAGTTAAATTACGACTAACATAACCATCCGATCTCTACCAAACTTTGCAACAACATACCTTTATGGAGGGAGCATCCTTTGACCAATCTAATAGATTATTAGCCTAATAGTTTGCGGATGGCAGCCATCTTTATGTCAAAATTGATTCCCCATATTAATTCGAACACGGTGGAACCGAATGGAACGAAATTTGGTACAAAGGTAGCACTAGCAAAGGGCACCACAGTGTCATGTTTTATATCGCCGCCATCTTGACTGAAACGTAATGGCGGCCACACGAATGTTCAAAGCTTAAATCAAATTATGATTAACCTAATCATCCGATCTCTACCAAATTTTGCAACTACATACCTTTATGGAGGGAGCATCCTTTGACCAATCTAATAGGTCATTCGCCTAATAGTTTGCGGATGGCGGCCATCTTTATGCCAAAATTGATTCCCCCTATTAATTCGAACACGGTGGAACCGAATGGAAAAAAAATTGGTACAGAGGTAGCACTAGCAAAGGGCACCTCAGTGTCATGTTTTATATCACCGCCATCTTGACGGGAACGTAATCGCGGCCACCCCAAATGTTAAAAGCTAAAATGTAATTACGACCAACCTAATAATCTAGTCTCTACCAAATTTTGCAACACCATATCTTTATGTGGGAAACATATTCTGACCAAACTGCAAGAACATCAGCCCAATAGTTTGCAGATGGTGGCCAAGTATGTGTGCAAATCGATTCCCCCTATCAATTCAAACACGGTGAAACCGAATTGAACGAAATTTGGTACAGAGGTAGCACTAGCTAAGGGCACCTCATATTCATGTTTAATATCCCTATAGCACGTTGTATTTCAACAAGCTACTACAACCAACATTCAATCATACTCCATGAAAAGGACAAAGAGTTATAACAATACCCATGCATTTAGGAGAAAGTAGGCTATATGTTATTTCCTGAACATCTTGTTATATATTAGTATGATTTATTTCAGGCACTGATTGTTTCCTAACCAAGAGCGTTAGTCAAATATAACCCATAATTTTGTTTCGCACAAGTGTAATTAGTGGAAGGTTCTTTATCATGCCATAAATCTATGTCATGGGACCGCCGTTACTTCCCCTCTGAAGGAAGGCATACTGAGGGATTTTTAACGCTCTTAAAAATCCGACGACTTCTAAAACTAGTCGTAAGGGTAATTTTATCTTTATAACCATTTTATGGAGGAAGTGATGTAAAATATCATACTGTACGCATCACAGTCGAATGATTTGAGTAAAATCACTGTTTCTTGGAAGGTGATGTCAATGCACTTGCCGGAAGCGGAAATATCACCTGCGTACAGGACCGGACGAGTGAGTCTCGTGAGAGAACCCGCAGTGATATATCCGCCCCAGTAGTGGCTATGACTGCTGGCACATACACAAGTTGGTCACGCTCATTCGCAGGCATCATGGGGCAGATGACCTCGTAGTTCCGCCCCTTAAAACAACAATGACTAACTAATGCAGGTATCATGTGCTAGAAAATGTTGTCTTGTTGTTGTTGTTTCATTAAGGGGCCTGTACATAGTGATCAACAGCATCGTGTACTTCGGTCCGCTTGTGGAATCTGTCTGATAATCTGCGTCACTGTGATGACTGCAATAATATGTGTGTTTCAGACTAAGATTAAGAAGGAGAAGATAGTGGCCTTAACCCATCCCACATTTGCCTGGAGTGGGAGTGGGGAAACCACGGAAATCCTTTCTAGGATGGCTGAGGTGGGAATGAAACCCATTTCTTCTCAGTTTTGCCCTACGTTGTCGGGTGAACCTCTTTCCAACCCTCACTCCTGACCAGAATTAGCCTAAATTTCTGGCAAAGCCGTGCTCGTTAAATTGTGCACCACGGCCGCGCATGCAGCTGCAGCAAGTCCGGAGATCACAGGTTCGATTCCCGGAGCTGACAGCTGCTAATCTGAGTGAGGTAATTTTTAAAGAGCCGGTACTACTCTAGTTACACTACACTAGGTGCCCTGGCACTTGAATTAAGGTACTATCCGGGCATTTTCCTGTAGGGAGTGTGGGAAAAACGGGAACAACCACAATCAGGATAGCCACAGTCAGTATCGGAATTCGAACCTCCGTTCTCTGGAATTGCACCAGGTCATGGTGAGCAATATTACGCGGACGATATGTGCTACTTACGTGTGAGGTCGAAGCGAATCCTCTGATCATTCGGCAACATCCTCCATGTGATCTTTGGTTAGCTGCTGGCTTGTTCGTCCAATGAGACAGAGTGGAGGCAGTCTCGATTTGAACTTCGAGTGAAGAAGTTACATTCTGGACAACTGACAACTCACATGCCTGAGGCTCATCGACTGTCCTCTGTATGACCAGGGCTGACCGGCCAAAAACCGTGGCGTAAACTGTCCAGTTAGCTGGAAGATTTATGTACGCCGACCCTAGTTTGCGATGAATTCCAGTATGTGTAACCACATGTAGTCATACACAATATGCAAGGTTATGGCATCACGCACCGAACACCAGAATGTGAAGCACTCCAGTCAACACCAACACACCATTCACCATTCACAGAGTTTGTCAGACCTCACCCGAGAACTATCCAGTTGCAGTAAAATAAATATATGAATGATTTGAATCACTCAATCATTTATATTTGTTATGATAGCAATAAAATATAATTGTCTTCTGTAATAATTATCTGTTGCAATGTCATCCTGAAATTTTTCATATTACTGAATCCAGAAAAAAATATTAAATTTTGTAACTAATCGATGGGCTGGTTGTACAAAAATCGCGCCCAGGGAAAATAGTGCCCACTGAGAAATGTGCGTAAATCACGCCCAGTCTAGAAATTGTCCTCGTGACATCACTGTTCTACATACAAAACAAACCTAACGTGGGGCTTACGCCCCAGATCCTTTGCTTGTAGTGCAATCAGTAATTTTCGTCCAGAAAGTCATCTAACCAAGTAGCGACCAATGGTTTCATCCAGACATTCATCTAACCAAGTAGCGACCAATGGTTTCGTCCAGACAGTCGTCCATCCAAGTAGCGACCATTGGTTTCGTCCGTATCACCCACAAATACTCCAGGTAGAGACCGTGCTGGGCGCAATTAACATTGGGTGCGATTTATAGGACGCCAATGGGCTTGCTTTCTATTTCCTAATCTATGTCAACAATTAATTTGAAATATCAACTTTATTGCAGACATCCCAACAGCACACAGTCCATTATCTTATACCCTAAAATAAGGTAAGAATACCAGCAATACTCCCTCGGAGGTTTATCACTATCAATCATTTATTTCTATAAATGAAGAGGTAAAAGGACGAGTGGTGTAAAAGAGATGTTTTAGGCGACCGCTAATAAAAAGTAGAGATAGGTTGTTAGGGCACATTCTAAGGCACCCAGGAATAGCAAAATTAGTTATGGTAGGAAGGGTCAAAGAGAAGAACTATAGGGATGGGTCAAGATTAGAATATGCTAAACAGGTTGCCTCGGATGTAGGATATGGTTGATATACAGGGATGACATTATTAGCTCAAAACAAGGGGCGTAAGAGTGCTGTATCAAACCAGCCAGACGAGTGAAGGCTCAATACGCACACGTATGTTAAGTAATGATCCAACATAATATTCTCTGATATTCTATGATAATGGAGATTGCCTCTCTGAAATATTGTATAAGAATTCTCTTCTCTACATTGAGATATTCTAGCAATTTGGTAGGGGATAACTCCGTTCTTTCCCCACACGATACGTTTATCACAGCACATGGCTTAGCTTGAACAGGAAGTGCGTGAGGAGAGTACGCCAGCCATCTTGAACTCAGCACGCACTACCGAATGTATGGGATTGCGAGTGGAAGGATATTGCCATAGACTTCCTCCGAGGATTGGACTGTTATGCATTGCGGAGATGAGGAATCACCAACTAATGGTAGCTGGTTATATGCGAATTTCCATATCTATTTGCAGTGGGAAACAAATGCAAAGTTAGCAGTCAGAGGGGGCTATTATATTTTCACTTCGCCTTGATTTATCACATAATTAGAGGCCGTGCCAAGTGGAAGAAATAATACAGAGAGCTGAATTAACTCTCAACTGCAGACATTGGGCAACAGACGCCCAATGGTATTGCACGCTAACTACCGCTTTCGTGTGAGTATATAAACACAGGGTTAGGCAATTGTTTAAAGAGTTCCCATGGCTAAATTAATCAAGCTAGGATTCAACAACCCGTGATTTATAAAAGTAGATAATTCATATTAAATGTTGACATAAAATTAAATAGAAGTAATCTAGTGTATTAGCCTAAAAGAACCGGCAAAAACTTTCATCTAATGGGTTCTAAAAGTGGGCTTACTACCCTCGATGTTATTTTCGGTCACATAGGCCATTGCTTGGAGGGTTATTCCCCAATATGAAATCGCTGAAGGGATTGATTCTTTTCAAATTTGTTCCCTGCAAATTGTTCTGGTCCTTAAATATTCTATACGTCTGCCGAGTGTGGTTTGGGAAAACAGACAACTTTTACACATATCCAAGTACAGGAGGGGGAGGGGGGGGGGGAGGGGCATGACGTAGAAGCCTGTAAATGAATCAACAACAAAATTACTCAGGTCATTGATAAAAGATATGTTCCAATTAAGTTACTCCCATAAAACACAATTCGTCCAATTCAAATCAAGGCTATTTGAGAGCTAGAAATCATGCACAACGAAATAATTTCGGTTAATAACGTGATATTTTTCAATAAATAAGTTGGTATTCTTAGGAAGATTGATTCGTGAACTACCAAGCAAGTTTCAACAGTCGTCAAACGGCCGAGGAAGGCTATCTTAAAACACAATTAGAACTGCTGCAGTTGAAGTTTTAATGTCTTCATTCTTAAATACTGTTGAATTTTAACAGTGTTTCCAGAAGTTGAACATTTCTGATCATTTTAAGCGTACCACCTCTGGGTAAGTGGATAGGATTGTTGCCTCCTACCTCTCAGGTCCTGGGTTTGATTTTCGGTTCTGCCAAGAAAATAAAAAGTATTGGTATAGGCAAGAGGTTGACGGGAAATACGCACACTATAAACCCAAACCCCGTAGCGCTACAGCCCATGAAGGACCTAGGCGTACCAAACGACCGCTGCCCAGCCATTTAGCCTGCAGATTATGGGGTGACGCGTGGTCAGGGCGTTGGGTCCTCTCGGCCGTTAAACTTGGTTTCCGTGACGGGGTGCTGCCTCACTGTCTGACAATTACTCAATTGTCCTCACGAGGCTGAGTGCACCCCGTTCCAATCCTCACGCCAGTTTCTAAAATCTCTGACGGAGCCAGGAATCGAACCCAGAACCTCCAGTGGGAGGCAACCGCGCTACCCCAATACCAAGAGGCACCGGCGCGTGAGGCAGAACTAAGAATAGGAGAATTCAATTCTCTTCTCAGTAATCATAGAAGTGATTTTTTGCGGTTTCCCACTTCTACTACAGGCAAATGCCGAGATGGTTTCTACCTTAAGTACAGAGTTATTTCCTACCCACGCCATATTTTAAATACACACACTAGTACATCTATCACAATAAGACAGGTTGTCAGACCGATTCCACACACATAAGTTCAAGAAGTCACATGCTACGATGTCGCAAGCCTTTAAATAATCAGCTGCGAAACCAACAACCGTGAAGTGATTTCACACAGTGTTGCATTTTACAATCTTGCAGACAGCTCATACGACCATCATATCTTGTAATTGTAACATAAATTTTACCCACCTGCTTCATTATGTTCGGAATTATTATTTAGTATGAATAAGTTGTTTAAGTTATTAGGTAGCATGACGAGTAAGATCAATGGCTCGTGAGAGAGTTCAAGTAGATTAACTACAGGCAGGTGATATAAAGATTGACAAACAAGGTGTTCGATATCACGGTACCTAAAAATGTAAAGAAAAAATGTCATTTGGTTGTGTATTTCATTGACGGGTACTGGCGTGCGTTTTTGCTTACAGGAGTCGTGTAATCGTAGGAAGTAAATCAGGCAACTCTGGGCTTTAAATATTATGTGTTCTAGTTTCGAAATTGCATTCCAGTTTATTACACCGATACCTTCAATGGATATTAACTGCCGCTTCCTCATAAACAAGTTGGGCCCTATAAGATCTCGAAGTAATAAGTCCTTGGAACTTGACATACACGCCTGTAGCGCAAGAAATACGTGGCAATTTGAACTACATACGTCTGTGGTTAACGGGTTGCGTGAGTGTTAGGCGACATGTCCCACCTGTTTCGGGCGTCAGTAAGCGAACAGTGAATGAGTAAGCTCCTTTACATTTGAGTGGATACATTTTAACTGAATAATTCGTAATACTTCCACTTTAAAAGAGTAATTAAAGATAACCTTTACCATAAAAAATACGTCATTGACTCCATTGAGACCTCTGCGAACCCTGGTTATTAGCAGCTGAGGTTATTAGAACATAAATCAATAAAATGTTTTACTTAGTGTAAATGCATGTAGTTAATTTTTATTTAAAAAAAGTTGAACAAACTGGGCAAGGCTGCATAACGTATGCTAGTACTGAATTACCATTAGCTACATTTTGGTCAAAACAAGGGAACATGAATATCAAGGTACGCGTAACTATGCATTTAGAAACATACTAATAATGTTATTGGTTTAACGTCCCTTTTAACTACTGTGGCTTATTGAGGCACCCATTTCGAAACACTGAATACTGAAAATAAAACGTGACCTGCAGATTCAGAACAACCTTCCTACGACATAATTCCATACAAATTTTGTTTCTTCTTCATATTATTATTTTTATTTGCGAATTGACCACAATTTCACTATTTCTGCTTTGTAAGTAATTTCCTCTGCCTCCAATACCTCTTTATAATGTCGCTGTGCTGCTGCCGTTGATTTCCCGTCTAAGCTCTTCCTGTTTTTGTAGTACTTACCCCGTCTTGAAACCCTTCCAGATGAGATCAAGTATACTGTTTCCTCTTCTTGTTTGTATTATTTATTATTGGTGTCTTTATTGTGGCGAAGTTAAGGCTCTTGCTCCTCTCTTACACTTAGCCATATATATAGTATTTATAGAGTAATGTTGAAATTACCCCGCAGTAAGCTATAATTTCCAATATTGATTAATGAGTTTTATACTAAGAAAAATATTTCCGAACATTTCCATTTTCTCCAAAAATCTGAAAATTCTACAGAGTGTTTTATCTCTACTGTGGGAGAGACAGTGCGAATTATTATCTTCGAATTGTGTTTGATTTAATAATAAGTTTAAAAAATAGAAATTTCTATTGATGCACCTAAAGAAGAAAATCAATTTGCAGAACGCAATAAAATATATACACTTGCAATATGATGATGTAAGATTAGGGATAAATGTGGTGGCGGTTTTTGTTTTAAGAGGCGGAACATAATAATAATAACATTGGTTTAACGTCCGTTCACTGCGGCTTTTAGAGACGCCGGGGTGTCAGAATTTCGCCCCAAGGAGATTGTTAACGTGCAAGTAAATCTACTGACACGGCTCCCTCGCATTTGCGCACCCTCAAATGCCAGATGGCTGGGCCAGGATTCGATCCTGCAACCTTGGGAACAGCACACGAGAACGTTACCGCTAAGCCACGCAGACAGCCTAATATTGCGAAGGTAGAAATATCAGAAGTTGCACTGATAATAATAATTCATTTATAACATTTCGTATAAAATCCAGGAATAAGGAGATATATGCCACTGGACTTGAAGGAACTGTCCAAGCATTTTCCTGGAGTGATTCTGGAAAATCCTGGGAGAGGGGGCGGGAAGCCTCTCTCTCAGGATGATCACAGAGTTGAGCTCTGAACCTCGGATCTCCTCACTGCAATTACGCTGTTGGGTAATTGATATAGGAGTTACTCAAAACAAGGAAGTTATGTCTGCCGTGGTTACTTGAGCACTACGACCTTCAGTGAAGAAGTTATGACGGAGGACTCACCTTCCTGCTCGAGTGTCCAGGGTTTGACTCGCGAGTATGACTGTACCACGGCATTGAATGACCTTCAAGTAAGTACAGCTCACGGTTGTTAGGAAGCAGTAACTGAGATTACGACAGGATATGAGCACTCCATCTGGCATAAAAACATTGGCGTGAATCACGTCTCTTCATTATTCTTTATTAACTTAGCTCCATTCACATTGTTTGTATTCTATGAGCTTTAACAAACAATTCAAATTACTGCAGTGAATAAAGGATGACACAAAAACTGTGCTGTGATCGTTCTTAAAGCACGGCACGATTCTGCATTATGTTGAATGATTTCAGCAATATTTGTGTCCAAGAGCGTGAGATTATCATTTCAACCAGGATGAAGCTCGTAGTTTTACGTGACCGTTAATCTCGCGATCATGAGCCACGAGACCTCCTTAGGACGTGATATTTTATGATGATGATGATAATTGTTGTTTTAAGGGGCCAAACATCTAGGTTATCGGCCCCTGATGGTTTGGGAGATCGTGAAGTTGATAATGAAATGTAAACTACAGTATAACTAAAACTACTAACTTATATACTAGAAGAAGAAATGAAAAACGGAAGGAGAATAAGGCAAATAAAGGACAGGAAGAAAAGAACTGCCCACAACCCTCGAAGAATGCAGATTGAGGGACTTGGAAGGAAGGAGAGCCATGAAAGGCAGACAGGAAAGTGAAAGAAGAGAGGGTCCACCCCACAGGTAAGGGACAAAAGGGGAAAACGGACCCAGCTCAGCAATCCCTCGGGGTCGCCAACTCCCGAACTCACCAGCCGTGAGCCCCTGAGGGTGTAGCATTATCTAGGGTGCACCAAAAGTGGTGGGGCTACATACACTCTGCCTCCTTGAGGGCCTTGGACAGACGGCAGGACATAACATGAAAAGAAAAAGAAGGCTGACCGCTCGCAGAAGGAGGGTAACAGAAAAGATGAGACAAGGGCCAATTAAGGCGGGAAAGGAAGAGACTCCCTAGGCCTCGGATACCCTAATACCGTCGGGGTCGGAATAGAACAAGAGTTGACCAAGTGAGGTAGACAGGAAAGAAGACGGAGAGGAGCCCGGCACAAGTAAGTGGAAGCAATGCCGGACTCAGCTGGGGCCCCGTGGTCGCCAACCCACGTCGCACTAGATGTAAGCCCCTGGAGGGTGGGGGTGATATTTCACTACGAAAATCTCACATGCATTGATCGGGAATCGAACCCGGTCCAAGTTGGTGAGAGGCAAGCAGTATGACCACTGCACCAGCAATTAAACTCATTGTTTTGATAACCCCAAGATGGTGGCTGTGCATTTTTTTTAACCTCGTTTTCATATAGTATCTCGTGTCCTAAGTAACAACAGTAGGATATATGAAAATAGGCTATTTAGTTCTTCAACCAGTGCCTGGTTCAGAACTAACTCCACAGTCACTAATTTTAATAACCGACAGTGTTTACTGTTGTTGTCGATTCTTGAGGGGCTTTACGACATCGTGGCCATGTAGCCCCGTGTACTTGTGCGTGTGTGTAATATTTGACTAAAATGTCTTTATTAGTGTATTTGTAATTGAGGTAGGATTTGGGTAGGAATCGGCCGTGACCTTAAGATAGTTATGTACCATACTGGAGTATAAGAGAGAAACCACGCCAAACCACTTCCAGGAAGGCTGAGGTAGGAATCGAATCCACCTCTTCTCAGTTTTGCCTAACTAGGCTGAGTGTACCCCGTTCCAACCCTCAGACATGGCCCTGCTAAGAAGTGAACCCGGGTCTTTGCGGTGATATCCAAGAATGCTAGCCACTACGCGACGAGGCAGACAGACAGTGTTTACCTAAGATGTTTCACAGTTGCCGATTCATTTTGGGGCTTTGCTACAAGGTTAACATCGTGGCCATGTAGCCCCATGTACTTGGGCGAGAGTGGAATTTGTCTAATTACCTAGGTCATTATGTTGGCTGTTTTTGAGTGTGTAGAAAGCAGCAGTGGCCTTAAATTAGGTACCTTCCTTGAATTAGCCAGGAGTAGAAGTGGGAAACTGCGGAAAAACATTTCTAGGATGGCTGAGGTAGGAATCGAACCCACCTCTTCTCAGATTTCCCTCACGAGGCTGAGTGTATCCTGTTCCAGCCCTCAGACCAGAGCGTGCTATCAAACCCGGATCTCAGGGTTAAGAGTTAAGAATTCTAGGAATTGCGCAACAAGGTAGTTGCAATTTTACTGAGTACAAGTCATATAGATGTAAGGTAGATGATCAAAATGTCGTGACGCGTGTAGAAATTGAATCGGCGATATTTGTCTTTCATCACGAATTGAGCTAACGCATCAGAACAGATCTCGATGTTTCAACTCCCTTATATCTAATGTGACAATGAACAGAACTCAGGCTCTTTGGTTATCACTGCGATTGTGTAAAAATCCCATTCTTGATAGTGTCATTCATTTAGGGGTCTGGAAATTCATGATCGATAGCCCCGTGTACATGGATGGGTGTCAAATTTTGTGATAACCTGTGTTATTGCCACTTCGTATATTGTGTTTGTATTAGCAACTGTAGTTAGGATAGCTGAGGAAGTGACCACGGTCATAACTTAAGTGCCTTCAGGCACTTGCCTGCGTAGAAGGGTGTTTGGCCTGCGCAGTCTCCAGGCATGTCGCTAGTGTATGTGTGGAATTAACAAATGCAACGAATCTGGACTAATATTAAATTGGTGAAAGTTACTTTGAATTTTTGAAACAGTCTAAAACAAAGCCCTAATATAAGTTACTCCCTGCATAAGCTCTTCCTAAGCCACGTGTTCACTGAGATAAGTTTTTTGAAATGAGGTATTTAACAGATACTGTGTATTAGCATGTCAATGAAAAGGCTCATTCAAGCGGATTATGCAACTTGCTGATAATTCCCCAATTATACTCCTCTGGAAGAGAATAGCTTCAACCCTCCGGCTTTCCTTGAAAGAGGGTCGATTCCTTACGAAGTTTCCACTACTTCACATTGGTAGCTAGATCGTTCACCTGATATACAAAACTTGAGGGTTAGAAGCACAAAACTTGTAACGTACGATAGAGGTAGATAATGGAAAAGGTTTAATGTTTCTTTATACCAAAATGGTGCTATTGAAATTGAATGGTTCATGAAGGATACAGTAAATCTATTGAAAATAGAAGTCATTGGACCACCTAAGATATAATTGTTAATTTATTTTAGGGGCTTAGGACATCAGCTATGTATAGTTGGACGTGTTTTGAATTTATAAAATAACCAGTGTTCATTTGGCGTTAACAGCCAGTTTAACTATCATTAAGGTAATTCCATGGGTAGGTGCCCTGGAACTCGGTATTAGCCTAAATGCAGTGTGAAAATATGGATTTTTTTTAGATGGCGAAGTGCATGAAACACAAATCCCCCTTCCGTCCAATCTAAACTTGACTGTGTATTCAGCGGAACGAAAAGTTCACAGCGAAACGAAGAAAAGCAGAGTTGCACTTCCAGGGAAACTCCAAACACATCCAATCTTCTCTGAAGTCTTTAACTCGACAAATCAACACGACTCGTCAGTTTGCTACTGGCTGTAACTGGGGTGATTGACTCACTCTCTAGCTAGCTAGGTCGTACTGGCGCGGAAGCTACTAATTGAATGGAGATTGTTGGAAGAAATGAAAACGTAAAAACACTTACAGTGGGCGCTGTATTAAATATAGAAATAAGCTGTCCCGGACTTTTTTTGTAGAACTTTTCATGCTGAACAATTCTTACACTCATAGCATATAGATATTGTTAACGTTTCACCCAACGTAAGCTTAAAAGGCGCACTGACGGTAGTTATCTTTTCGTCTTTTTCACTGCTTCATTGTTATTGCTCAGCTTTCTTTGGTATTAAATAAATAATTTTCTACAGAAACCTTCGTCGATAAATCCTTTACAGAATGGTGAAAATCGCATCAAAATTCATCCAGTGGTTGTCGAGATTACCCTATACATCCAAGAATCGGAGACTTCGTTTTATACTATGTAGAGATGATCCTATTACATTTTAGGTGATAAATGGATAGGTAGTACCTCTTACAGATATAAAGTTAAATGGGCTCCCTTGAACTGGCGTTTCGACGATTTGATCTGTTTCCCATGCTTGGGGTGGCACGATACAACATATCTCGGAAACGGTTAGTTTTATTGCGTTAAGTGTCCCAGTGGGACCATCCGAGTTTTGTTTCTCACATCCGAGTGGCTCATAGTGAGCTTTGCCTTGTCCTTCTACGACAACTTCGATATTTTGCCTACATTCGCGCTCATGTGTCAAAGGGCCTAAATCCGACCGTATCAGTGGAATAGCGTAGAATCGTATAAGGTACAAACAAACAGTTTTTTCTACTTTATATATACAAATTATGACCAATCAATGTTAATTAATACAACTCTTAGTCTCTCACGGGTTGTAAAACATTAGAAAATATAATTCATAACCCGATACTCAAGATAAGTTTGAATTAACTCACAGCCAAGAGGAAGCCATCAAACACGCAGCGACATTAGGATACTCACCTGTAAAGAAGAAACAACGTCAATAATAGACCAACGTGTACATAATTACTTACATGTTTAGCAGCCATTCAATCAACTTTCTGATCATAAATTACTGTGCAATGTTAATTTAAAAAACAACAACAACAACAACAACATCACCAACAACATCAGAAACACTAGTAATACAGAATTGCATACAGTATATTCGAAAGTTTCCAACCTAAAACTGCACAGTTCTTGTCTGATGAATAAATTAGGGTTTTCATGTTTGATCACTGGAACCAAGTAAGTTAACTAAAGAGGTTTTAACCGTCGTTACATTAATTTCGTGTTTGTCTGCCCAAATCAATATGTTAAAAACAAAGGAGACAAAGAAACAAGCACAAATTGTATATCGAACTAGCGCTGTCATCTGAATACATTTTGAAATTTGTTTATACTTGATACACCATGAATCCTCAAAATAATCTCCCAACGGACCCTTATTTACAGATATGTACACAAAAGCATCGCAAATCTTAGTTACTGTCTTCAATAGGCGTAATACAAAGTAAAAAATGTTATTCTATGCATTCTATGCATTATAATTGAAATTATTATTATTATTATTGTTATTATTATTACTTATAAAATGAATTAAACTGCTAATTTGATCCACCTACCGCTAAACATTATTTTATTGACATATTGAACTTTAGGCTGAACTAAATATTTCAAGATATCTTTGAAACAAACAGAATTTAAGTTTCTGGGTTAGAGACTTGTATGGACCATTTTGCTTGCAGCCTCCGACCTCAATACGGAATGTCTGGTGCCGTGTTCGTTCGTTTCATTTTCTCTGCAGCTTCCTTTCGCCGCGGGCTCAGTCCTAATCCGTCAACAGCTGCCCGTCTTACTGTTGGTTTCACTCCAATAGTCGAGTCATGAAAATTGAGAGGAATTCACCCAGGGGTGTTGGTTAAATTTAGAAAATCAATTCCACCGTCATTTCGTTTCTAGCATAGTTTACATTTTACTGTTCTGCTCGTCCCTACATTCTCTACAGGCAAACGCTGGGATATTAATTACCAATCTAGGCCCAAAATACAATACAATACGTAACTCAGAAGAGCCAACGCTGTAACACAAAACCTTAGGCCTTTAACTTACGCAGGGCCAATGATAATGCCAGAGAAACTCAAAGATCATATTTTGTGACTTATTAATGAGGGTGAAAATCCTTTTACACAGGTACTGGGCTCTATTTGAGGCTGTGCAAAGAAATGTTAATTCTGGTCTAAGGGCTGGAACAGAGTTGAATTCAATTCCCAAATTAGCCATTCTTGAAGTTGTATTCCGTGGTTTGTGCTTCCAGTAAATGCAAAGATGGTACTAAATTTAAGGATATAGCTGTTTCATTTCAAATCCCAAGCCCAATTAAAAGTACACACATTATCAAAGATATTACAATGACAGAGGCTATTACACCAATTTCACACACATCCAAGCACTCAGATATGATGACCAACAGGTCCTAAGACATTAAATGATACAAAAACAACAACACTCATTCCATTTCATGGCTAATATACTTCAGATTTGATTGCTCCCTTCATCTCCAGCCTCACTCGGTGTGAATGAGTCAACTACTGTACGTCGCGAGTGCGGTTACACTGCTCTGATTAGCATACCACATCGTGCTGGCTATCACCTAACGTTTCCCGGCTCTGATCTGAGGGTTGGAACAGGGTCGAGGGTACATTGAGACATGAGGCAAAACTGAGAAGAGGTGGGTTCGATTCCCACTTCAGCCATCCCCCCTACTATTCCAGACAAATCCCGGGATGGTACCTAACATAAAGCCACGGTGGTTGCTTTCCCAATAATTAGAGATACACACATTATTATTTTTATTACATTTGTTTTGCAGCCAATGGCCATAGCGGGGTATTTTTAATTGAACGCCTGAAGGCTCCCCATCAAGTTCAATTTCAAGTAGTTCCAACTTTGGCTACCAGTGATGCCACTGTCACCTAGCGGCCAATGTTGGAACTTGATAGAGCGTTTCTAACCAAATAACCTACAAATCTTGTTACACTACCAATTGTAGTGGTAGGTTCTTTTACATGCCGTAAATCTATGACATGGGCCTGCCGGCTTTCCTTCCCTTCCGAAGTAAGGCATACTGGAGAACTTTAACCCTCTTAAAATCCGGCTACTTCGGCCGGGTTTGAACCCGCGATCTTGGGCATAGCAGTTCAGCATGCTACCGACTACACCACCGAAGCCGAAGTAGAGTGCACGTTTGACAAAGTTGGATTTGAAGTTCGCCATAATAACTGTCACTTATTTCACTGAGGTTCATCAAAATGGAAGTGGAGGAAGTGAAAGTATACAGACATACTACATCCCATTCCTCAATACACTTTCAGATTGCCATCCACCAATGAATATACATTTGGAGCTCTATTGTCTCCAAAGTAATGTTTAAACACTGCTTAATGAGACTCAAACTTCTATAGACAGCTTCGAAGCAAGTTTTTCAGTGTTGTTTGATTAACGATTGATAGCCTATTGTAACTTTTAAGTCGATACTAACGTTGACCGACTTAAATGTTACAATCAACTCAAACTTATTTCCCTACTACCCCGAAATGTGTCTGAAAATCAACATATTCGGAATTTTTGTATCTGAAAGCTAAAACAAATATGCAAATATCGGTGCTGCAACCCTGAAGAAAAGTTATGGCGTTGCACAACCAGACATAGATCCATGGATATGGTTTCATTCGTCTATTACACGGACCACCTTTGACTTATGTATGGTGATCGCGCACGTTTCAACTAGACGGAACTACTAAAGTATAAGTGGGCTGTTCCTTCTTGACCGGTACATTGCACGTGCGCAGTGGTGTCTCCACGCACAGTGAGTCTTCATACCTTTGTGATCAATGCAAATAAAATGCGCAATGTGTCCTCGTTAGTGCATGTGCATATTCAGTGGTCAAAGTGTTCTACTCGGGCTTAAAGAATAATTCTCACGCGTTTACGACCGGCCACGAATGGCCAGCCCGTCTATAACAAGGTGTTGGAAATTTCCTGACGCAAAACTGTCTACGATAACTCCAGATAGATCCGCTGCCAAAATAAAAATTTCCTTGTTAAAAGTAGTCATTATTGAATTCAGGGACAATGAGTTCCTAAAGAGTTGTTGTTACTTTAATTCGTTTTAGGGGCTTGGGGCATCATGGTTACCAGCACCGAGAAATTACTAAAGAAACTGGAGATGCATTTCGACTGTTGACCAGTGTTCTTGATCAAAGGCTACGGTAATAAAGAAGGCAGCAAAGAAAAATAATACCCTCCTGATTACTTGTAAATAACAGCTAGGAACCCTTCCTAAAAATAGAGCTCTCTCCACCTTTTACGCTTGAAAGAGTTTTAAAGTCCCCCTTCTCCAATCCAATATTCACTATTGTTTCATTCTTAATTTAGGAGCCTACGTGGCTCGTTACGCCGAAGTGTTGGCTCAGTCGCGCTGGTAAATCATAATGGATGATGTCCTCACCACAAGTTTAATGGAGCTCTTGGCTCCAGACTGACTGCACTTCTTTCGATCCATCACGAACCTCTCTCTATACCGGAGATCATCAACCTTATCTAACTCAAATTGCAGCAAGGTTCCAAGGACGTGTGTTTGTGTTTTTTTTTTTTTTTTTTGCACAGGGTCATTACAAGTGATTCAGCAGTCTCACCACGATTGGAGAGTTATGCTTTACTTGTAACGCCGTGAATATTAACCGTCACTTTTACGGTAACAAGAGGGTAACAAGGTTAATAAAATTAGTAATGATTAACTTAAACTGTACTACTTTAAACAGTGCCGAAATAACAAATTGGGGAGGGGGGTATTTATTTATTATTTTAGAATTTTTGAGCTGGTTTTCACTAATTTTGACTAATTATGATTGTTTGCTTTTTGGATTTTGACTGATTTTGATATTTTTTTTTTGTATTTTGGCTAATTTTGATTTTTGTGTTTTTATTTGATTTAAAGTATTTTTTGCCTTTTTAATTTTTGTGCTTTTTGACAAATTTTGACAAATTTTGATTGTTTTTTGGGGGTTTTATGGATTTTGACTAATTTTATTTTTGGATTTTGATTAATTAGCTTTGTATTTTATGACTGCCAAACACTGGTGGGGATTGGACAAAGGGAGAAGTGGGGGAAGCAGAAGTGCATCCCGTTTTCGTCGTGAAGACCAACGCTACCATTTTAGGGTTAAAGATGAAGCAATTTGGGGATTATCCTAGATGCGTCAAACGTGCAGAAAATTAACATATAGACCACCTCATTCTTGACTGTCGCCCCGAAGGTCCAGGTTCCATTCCCGGCTCTGCCAAGACATTTTAATTCCGGCATGAAGACCGAAACGAGGTACACTACTCAGTTACGTGAGGCAAAACTGAGGAGAGGAGGGTTTCCTTTCCCTCCTCAGCCATCCTCGAAGTGGTTTTCAGTGGTTTCCCCACACTTCTGTTTCAAGCAAATGCTAGGATGGTTCCGAACTTAAGGTTGTCAAGCCTGAGGTCCAAGTTGGATTCCCACCTCAGCCATCCTGGAAGTGGTTTTCAGTGCGTTCCCCCCACCCCCTTACTTCTAATCCACACAAATGGTGGGATGGCCCCTAACATAAGGTTGATATTGTTTATTCAATTTAGGGTCTTGGGACATCTTGGTCATCAGCCCCGTGTAGTTGGGTGTGTGGTGAATGTATCTGATAACCTGTATTTAGGTGGTGACTGTAGTGGCGTGTGCAGGTGCAATAGAGACACGGATGTGGTAAGTTGTTGTTGATTCTTGTAAGGGCTTTGCAACATTGAAGTCATGTAGCCCCGTGTACTTTGGTGTGTAGAATTTGTATGATAACCTGTGTCACTGTGATGTCTGTACTACGGTGTGTATTTGCAATTGAGGAAGGATTTGAGTAGGAAGCGGCCGAGGCCTTACGTTAGGTACCATCCCGGCATTTGCCTAGAGTAGATGTGAGAAACCACGGAAAACCACATCCAGGATGGCTGAGGTAGGAATCGACCCCACCTCTCCTCAGTTTTGCCTCAAAGGCTTAGTGAACCCCGCTCCAGCCTTTAGACCAGAATTAAATTTCTTTGCAGAGCCTTGAATCGTACCCGGGCCTTCGCAGTGACGGCCAAGAATGCTGGCCACTAGGCAACAACACGGACACAAATATTAATAATAAGTTTTCGAAAATGTAATGCTTGTTCTTTCAGAAGTTACATGCTGGAAAAGCCCATGGGCACTTCATGGGCGATGACTTGTTAGAAGATAATACTGCTGCAGAAGCTTTGTGAAGAGTTAATACCTCGGGCTCAACGTCATAAAACATAGCCAGAGTAATTATATCAGCTTTCTTCTGTCCTTTACTGCACGTGATGAAGCATCAACTAGATTTCTCGGCCACTTCCTGCCTTACACACAAACACGTATGCTATACACGATTCTGCGTCTCCCCAAAGCCCATCATTAAGCCAAGACCATCTTTTAATTGATAGGAGCACTTCCTTACACTTTGCCGCATTGCCTGTATTAACACCGTATAGGGAAGAGCAACAATGGGCTAGTTTTTATCGCCGCATTACGGGTCAAAGCAGAGCAGATGATAATAGACTGGAACTAACGACTCCTTCAAAAGACGACGAGATACCATCTTCAGTGGCACAACTACCAGGTGTAAACAGATCATACTTTAATAATAATAATAATAATAATAATAATAATAACTATTATTATTATTATTATTATACTGGGAGCAAGACGCATTCCTGACGGGTACCGACTACAGTCAATCAAGACAACTGAAAAATACATCGAAATCGACATCAGAAAAAGACGATTGAAATTCTTCGGGTTCATAAGTAGACTGCCGAATATCCGATTAACCAAAAGAATACTAGAATACATATCATCACTCAAAAGATGGATGAAAGAAGTACAAAAAGACATGAGAACTGCTAACATAACCGACACATCAGACAGAGACTCCTTCCGTAACCAAGTGAACAACTGGGAAGTCCAACCAGAGCAACCAAAACCTACACCTTACAGACCTCAATGGTCTGACGAAAGAAAATTGGCATTCTCCAACAGAATGAAACAATACTGGCAAAATAAGAAGAACGTCAAGAGTTGAGTCAAAGTGCTTAACGCTTACCAATATTGGGAAAATACGCCGTAAAGAAATAAATACATAATTATAATTATACTGATAATAATAATAATAATAATAATAATAATAATAATAATAATTATTATTATTATTATTATTATTATTATTGAAAGTGCAGAAAAAATCCCTAATTCGCATAATATCCAACACATTTAATTTTTGCTGAAATAGCCACCAAATGGCCTACATGCCTCAGGCTGAAGGGATCCGATAGATGTGGCGACAGGAATTCGTTACTTCATTGTCTATTATAATTTCTTCCACTAGGATGATACCGAAGTCGCTGATGGCCAACCTCGATAAACTGGGGCTCCAACATGATCTGCATACCAGTATGCAGAAGGCAGACATTTTAGAGACTTCCTCCATAGTTCGTTCGTTCCTCAACCTACCAATATAGAGAACTCCGTTCCATTTTGCAACAAAGGCCGATGAAATGGTGAACATATGAATAATAAACAATAATAATTCTCACAGATTTGAAGTTAGACCCATGGCTGTTTAAGCTCATGCAGAAGACTGTCATACTTTTGACGTATCGCATAGTAAGGTTGTTCTTGGGTAATCAAGCCTGAAGAAGTGAGGGAAAATTGTAATGCTTTTACAGAAAGCAGTCACCAAGAGATTTAAGCATTTGCCCCTCATAATGTACTTAATATCTGGGATAGTAAAAGTTTTCTTTCCAGCAAATATGCTGAGATTGTGAAAGCGCATGCACAAAATAAATAAATAAATAAATAAATACATGGGTTATTTTTTTAGTTTTGGCACCAATGCTTCAGTGCCAAGTTGGAACAATGTTGGGCGCTGCCACTTTTACCGACGGTTGCTGCCCTGCATCCCCTCCTTCAGAGCACATGACCTCGCCCGTCCTCACCACCGCTCGTGCGCAGTCGCGCCTTTTAGATGAGTAGTGTGAGACCAGCGCTCGCGAAAGACAGTCGCAATGTTTTCCAAGCAGGAGCAGAGAACGTGGATAAAAATTCAGTGTGCTAGGGGTCGCAGTGCTAAACAGTGTCACCGAGGATTACAGGAAGCGTGCGGTGCAGCTGCGTTACCGTTCAGAACGGTAGCAAGATGGGTTGCAGCCTTTCGAGATGGGCGCGAACGTGTGGAGCACATGCCTCGATCTGGTCACCCACCAGTAAGTGATGACAATGTACAGATGGTGTCCGCGTTAGTAGAGGTGGATCGGAACGTAACGATTCGTCAATTAGAGCAAGATACCGGACTGGCGCATTCAACTGTCCTCCACATCCTGAAGGACTTACTGAAAATTAGGAAGATTGCGTCCAAATGGGTTCCGCATGACTTAACCGACATGCACAAATGGCTGCGATATGACGCTTGTCGTATGCACTTGCAGCGTTAGAAGCGCGAAGGAGAGGCCTTCCTACGGCGTATCATAACCATTGACGAGACGTGGGCCAGATCTTATGAGCCACAGTTAAAACGCCAATCGAACGAGTGGCGGCACCACGGATCACCACGGAAACAAACAGTTCGACCAACCCCCACCAATGTGAAGGTAATGTTGATTCTTGCCTATGATTGGGATGGTGTGATCATTCACCATACCGTTCCCCGAGGGCAAACCGTTAATGCGGCGTACTATTGTTCGTTTCTGCAAGACCATCTCCGAGGAGCTCTGAGAAGGAAACGGCGCCACCACATGGTTACACCGCCCATCGTTCTGCATGACAATGCTAGGGCACACACAGCAGGCGTTGTGTCGGCATTGTTGGATCGCTGGAGCTGGGAAGTCCTCTATCACCCCCCATATTCTCCCGACATCAGTCCCTGCAACTATGATCTCATCCCGAAGATGAAGATGACAATGTGCGGGGAGCGCTTTCGTACCATTGACGACGTTAAACAGGCTGCCGAGCGCTCTCTTCGTACCATCAATAGATTGGGTTGTGCCAACGGGATCCAACGACTTCCGCATCGCTGGGAACACGTTGTACGCAACGGTGGGGACTACATCGAGGGCCTGTGAAACTTGGAACCATCTAAGTGAGTTATTAATCCAGTTATAACTAATGTGCCAAAACTAAAAAACCAACTAATAATTATCAGTAAATCTTCTAGGGTTTGCCCTGTCTTTTTTGGGAGTTTCGCCTAGTTGCATTAAGTCAGGCTCATCAGTGGGCTCTTGGTGACCATGCCAGGACCGCCACAGGGGCAGTGAACCATGCACTACGTCTAATGATGGTGATGGTGATTAAGATGATACGTTTGGAGTATGGTAACCAAGCGGAGAGACACTCCCCTTGACTGCAATATAGTAGCAGTTGTGGCTGTTGTTGTTAATTCAGTTAAGAGCTTGCGACATTATGGTCATTTAGCCCCGTGTATTTGCAAGTGTGTAGGATATGTCTAACAACCTGTGTTATTGTCGTGCCTGTATTGAATAGTGTGTCTGTGAGTTTGTAATTTAGACTAGGTTTTGGGGAGGAGGCGACATTGGCCTGAAGTTAGGTACTGTCCTGGCATTTTCCTGGAATAGAAGTGGGAAACCACAGAAAACGACTTCTACGACGGCTGGGCTAAGAATAGAACCCACTTCCTCTCAGATCTGTATCACGATGCTGAGTGCACCCCGTTACAGCCCTCAGACCAGAATTAAATTCCTTAGCAGAGCTGGGAATCGAACCACGAACTGAGAGATGACAGCCAAGAATACAAGCCACTACATCACGAGTTGGCCTCATTGAGGTAGGAATCGAACCCTCATCTTCTCAGTTTTTCCTCACGAGGCTGAGTGTACCCTGTTCCAGCCCTCAGGCCGAAATTAAATTTCTTGGCAAAGCCGGGAATTGCACATGTAAGGATGTTTGCCAACATATGGGTGATCTTCCTCTAAACTTATCTGTATTACCGATATAGGCCTAACACAAGGATTGCCGTAAGCCACTGCACATGTAAGGATGGTTGCCAACATATGGGGGATCTTCCTCTAAACTTATCTTATTACCGATACAACACAAGGATTGCCGTAAGCCACTGCACATGTAAGGATGGTTGCCAACATATGGGGGATCTTCCTCTAAACTTATCTGTAGGGCTCGGATTCGAGCATATTTGCATATTTTTTTCCTGAATAGTACACATTGAAAGAAGCCTTTCGGTGGTATTTTCACCTCTCTGGGACCAACAGAATTGAAATTTATCGAGCATATAAATGCATAATAGCACGGTTTTCAGAATAGAAGCATATAAATGCATATTCTTGTGGTTTTCGTCTAAATAGTTTGTTTTTCTTCGAATTCTCCCCCGAATTCGGGCCCTGACAACCCTTAAGGTTCGAAAACAGAAATAATTATTGAAAAGCCTATCTGGTGCGAATAATAGAACCGCAGGCTTTTAACCTTTTGTGAGGTCGTTCTCGTCATTGAAACTTTTATTGACTGATTTAAGAAAATCATTCAAAACTGAAAACATAGAAAATTTCTTGTTGTACAAACCAATGCAGCTCTACTTCATTGACTCGTCTATTTCTGAACATTTTGTAAATGAACTTTTAAACTGTCTTTTATAAGAGCACTTCTCTTATATATACTTGTAAAACTTGAATGCGAGTATATTGCAGTGTATCATACATACATTTAGAAAATAAAGCTCGTATTTAAAGGTATGTTATTGGATTTTTCGTTTCACTTTCCTTTCTATAGTTTTTAACGGTATTTTTCTAGCATATTCGGCATATTTAACCGCATATAATGGGGATTTCGAGCATATCTATCGAGCATATAATGTGTTTTTCGAGCATATAATGGGTTTTTCGATCATATCTATCGAGCATAAAACACATGGTTTTCGAGCATATCTGGAGATTTTATCGAGCATATCGATCCGAGCCCTACTTATCTGTATTACCGATATAACACAAGGATTGCCGTAAGCCACTGCACATGTAAGGATGGTTGCCAACATATGGGGGATCTTCCTCTAAACTTATCTGTATTACCGATACAACACAAGGATTGCCGTATGCCACTACACATGTAAGGATGGTTGACAACATATGGGGGATCTTCCTCTAAGCTTATCTGTATTATCGATATAACACAAGGATTGCCGTAAGCTACTGTACATGTAAGGATGGTTGCCAACATATGGGGGATCTTCCTCTAAACTTATCTGTATTACCGATATAACACAAGGATTGCCGTAAGCCACTGCACATGTATGGATGGCGGATGACAGGTAGTTCGCTGGAGGCTGCGCTGCGAAGCGTGAGGAAGTCAGTGTGGGAATGAGGAAAGAGCCTGACAAGTATTAGTGGGTCAGCAGACCTCGTCTGACTGTTTGTGACAGCACCGATACAAATCAAGCGGAGAAACACGCCCTAACCTGTCTCCATAACTCTTCCAGCAACAAGCATACAACACCGAGGTAATGATGGATGAACAATATGATTGACTGACCGGCGCTACTGAACCAAAATACTGCCCGTTCTCCTGCTTCTTGTTCACCCAAGGAAATAAAATAGCTCCAGGTTCGTAGTTACACGTGTAAATAGACTACACGTATCACGAGATATCGAAGAACCGGAAGATGTGTGGTTCTAATCCGTTCAATAGTGGATTTCGGTGGCTATTCCCAACCTCCGGAATAATGATAATAATAATAATAATAATAATAATAATAATAATAATAATAATAATAATAGTAATGACAAATAATAATGTTATTGGTTTTACGTCCCTTTCAACTACTGCGGCTTTTGGAGACGCCAGGATAACGGATTTTGTCCCGAGGGGATCTTCAACGTGTCAGAAAACCTACTCACACGGCTCCCCTGAATTTGAGGACCCTCAAGTGCCAACTGGCTGTGCCAGGACTCAATCCTGTAAACTTGGGAACAGTAGGCGAGAACGTTACCGCTGAGCCACGCAGCCTGTCGGTATTTGTATACTCACTCCAGTTAAATGCTGCAATGGTCCATTATATCCCGTGATACCTCTCGCACTCGATAGCAATGCCAACAACGTATATGATCTGTCATACATCACATAATTCACTCACAAGATGCTGATGGGCACATTGCCTCTACCCCTATCATCAGTTTAATTCCTCAACATGCATGGTGGAAGTGTGAATATTTCTCAACAATATGAACAAATGACAACCGCAACTTCTTTATTAATTCTGAATAAATTATCACTCTTCTTTTTCACTTTCATGTTGATAATATATGATTTTCATCTTTTATTTCATCTTCTGGGGCACAGTAACCATTTATATTACTAACCCTAATCACTACTGCACCAACTGCACCGGATCTGTATGTGCTAAATTACGTAAATATGGGTTTTTATTAATTAATCATTTAAGAACGGCAGCATTGCTCGACAGCGCAAGAGGTCTCTTGAACCGTCACCAAAACGTACACACCGAGGCGAACGCATTGTTGCCAACATGTGGGATACAAAATACACCACATTAATTAAAGATTATTGGTGCGTGACTAACCCACTTCGTGTGACAAAAATCATGGGTGTAACAATTATTAGTCTAGTCAAAAGCCATTGGTCTGGTTTCAAAAAATAGTACCCTAAGCACGGGGTTGGCAATACTGTATTTGACGATGATTCACGCGCATAATGGCGGACACAGATGGCATTTTACTATATTAGTCGTGATCTAAATATGGGATGGTGGTTGGGTTATGGACTGCGAAGAGTAAATCCAAACTTGTTGAATATCATTACTAGGACCCGGATGTTTGTGACACAATGCATGTTATGGTTTCCTTCATGAGAAATGTAAGGTGATTTACGCTAATCTCATTCAAATTATGTCATTAAGCACAATTAATACTCCGAATTGAAAAAGATTGCATTTCTGGCTGTATAACATTCATTTTAAACATGCATATGACATACAAATCCTAAGGGAGGAACGACTTTCTCCTCAAATGTCTAAATATATTGCTTTAATACTTTATCTAAATAAAAATATAATTATTGTAATGTCAGTAGATTCGGATAACAAACGAGCGGAAGCGGGGCGGATGCGGTTAACAGACGTGTGTTACTACTTCTCCTAAAGGATTTTACCTTCACGATGGAGTTGCCTGCAAGGACGATGTAACATGTATTCTACAAGTTGCGACATTATGTTAAGAGACACTTTCTGTAATGACGTTCCTTGTTACTCGGTATATAACCAAGCAGCACTTAGGAAGAGTAAACAGGTCCCCAAACTTTCCTCTTAATATAAATATGAAAGCATGACTTGTTAAAAGTAACCCTGAGCAAATTACTTGTCTTCCACATATAAGATCAAGTCTTGCCTGCCATTTGTGGAACTAGAGTACAGAACAGTACAGTGGAGTGACCTTATGTCCAAACGTGGAGTAGTTGCTAGTCCGTTAGGCCTACTAGTGTATTGGCACAGTACTCGCAGATTTACGGTGACAGTGCTACACAGCATGGGTGGTCTCTAGCTGACCAATCAACCGAGTAGCAACACATCACTCACCGTTGTGTTTCAAAGTGACCCACGGCGATGAAATTGGTCATCTGCAGAGTACTGTGTAGTTTGATCCACCCCACCATGCCACCCTGTCCTGAGCTAATCGTTTTATCCTACATAGCTACCACACCTTAAATCTGAGGCAATCTGGTTAACATATTATAACCTTGGTCTACCCTTAGCGGTCTTGTATTCGACCTTTCCTTCCACATCCAAGTTTGCTATTCCTGGGTGTCTTAGTATGTGTAGTACCAACCTATCTCTTCTGTTCCTTATCGGTCACCAGAAACATCTCTCCTACTCAAATTATACACATTTATATTACAGTATATTTTTTATAATATTTTCCTAGGAACAGTCTTTATTAGATCTCTATTAGGCTACATGTGCAACAACTTTCTTCAATAATTGTGCTAGGACGTACATATATCCTAGACTTACATATTCTAAATTGGATATTTTAGACTTAGAAAATAACCGTTTTAGTAAACAAGTATGTTATCTTAATACAACCCATGCTGATGATGGCTCCAATGCAAGTTAAAGTGTCAACAGGTCTCTTTTGAATTTAATTCATACATACTTGTACTTAATTCATTTGTGTAAATTTCACACTATTTTTGACGCTTGGTTGAAGAACTTTCGTCGGGGATTTTACGAGTACAAGGAAATGCTTGTCACTTAAGGAGTATGTCGAGAAACAAAGTTTTGACACTTGCTGCCGTTGTTAACGCCGAAATTAACAGTGGCCATACCTAGTGTGTTTTACAAGGATTTCCCTACATTTATCCCTAGAAAATACTATTGGTAATGCAAATAATAATAATAATAATAATAATAATAATAATAAAAATAATAATAATAATAATAATTACAGATTTTTGGGTACTTATGGAGAAAAAAAAAGTCCATCACAGCAAGGATTAAGAAACCAAAGGAAGATATGGAAAGGTTCAACAATTAAAGAAATTAAATTTAGGAACAAACTGAAATATTTGGTAGGGGTCCCATCCGCATAAATAACTAAAACACCGAAAGAGCCTGGACAGAAGAACCAGGGAAACGGGCCAGCGAACGCATAAAGGAATACTGGCACAGAGAAAACTTACACGAGCAAAAGGAAATGTAGTTGTAGCGTGATCCTAAGTGGTCTATTTGTTTGTAATAATAATAATAATAATAATAGGATGACACCTTGTTTCGTGCGACGAGATTTCTGACCGAATCCTAGCACACAGCAGTACCAACCCCACAATATCAGACAAATGTACACCCCAAGTAAACAGCTTGATGACCAAATGCCTGTAATCCTCCTAAACGCCTAATCAATGACGAGTATTATCTTTATCCAAGGCTACACCAGAAGGGAATGTTAAAATAAATGCTTTTTCATAACAGTAAAGCGCGGGTTTCCTGTTTGTTATGGTTTCTTTATTGCAGGTTGTTAAGAAACTTTATTACTAAAATGTTCCTAGTCCAAAGAGTGATGCGATGGAATGCGACCACATTGCTGCCTAGTAATTTCCGGCAGGGCATTCTTGTACGAGCTGAGACAGAAGGTGCTATATTGGTTATGTTTCAAGGTTCGTAGCTACCAAGCTTAGTTAGCTATTATCGTCAGTAGGTAGCGTATCGATGTAATCACTAAGCAAGAGCTATGACCACGCATGCTTTCTTTCAACTATTCGTTGCAACCTCCCACTTTCAGAGATAACTTCGACCCCACGTGCATTTGTTAAAATATGAAGAATATTAAATAACCGACCGTGGTAGCTATGCGCACTAAGGCGTGAAGCCATGGAGCCAGGTTGCTCCGTCTAGATTCTATAGAAGAGTGGATTCGGATCCTAATGTCGACCGTCAGTGAAATGGGTTTCCGTAGTTTCCCATTTTCAACTCCAAGCAAATGCCGGAATGATACCTTCTAATATGCCGAAGCTGCTTCCCTCCAACTCCTCGTCTTTCAATTCTCTCTCTCTCTCTTTATTCGTTCAGTCGATTCCGACTCTCCGTGACCCCATATACTAAACTACGCCAATTTCTTCTGTCCTGCACTGCCTCCCGAAGATTTTTCAAGCTGGAATTTAGTGCTTCTGTGATGCCATCCATCCATCTCATTCTATGCCTTCCTCTTCTTGTGCCTTCTATCTTCCCCAGGATTAAGGCCTTCTCTAATGAATTATGTCTTCTCATGATGTGTCCAAAGTGGCTCAGTTTTTGCTTCAGGATTAAGCCCTCCAAGGAACACTCTGGTTTAATTTGCTGTAAAACTGACTTATTTGTTCTCTTCGCAGTCCATGGAACTCGAAGAACTTTTTCAATTACTGTACCTAAATTTTAACTGTGCGTTAAAACGCTGAAATATAAGACGGTACACAAAAAATTGGTTATGTTGTGTTCACTATTTTATCTACAGTGTGTATTGATACGAAATTAATCATATTTATTTCAGTATTGGTGACGCTGAGATGCCGGAAATTTGGCCCAAAGGGGATCCTTAGCGTGCCAGTAAATCTACCGACTCAAATGCCCACTGACTGCACTTGTATTCGATCCTGTAACCTTGGGACCAGCAGGCGAGATCGTTACCACTGTCACTCCTTGACAAATAATGTAATAAATACACAATGATATTAAGGGTAATGCACCAATAGTCAATAATGTACGTACTAGAAGTTGCTTATTTTACTAGTTTCAACCACATTGTGATCACCTTCAGCATGATTAACAATTGACGAGTGGATAATAATGAGTGTGAATAGGTTTTATAGTAATTTTAATTGGTATTCTGCCCGAAGCCAGGTCCGAGCCTCCGAAGAGGCTTTCCCGGAGTTTAAGTGCGGTAGGGTGGCCAGTGCCTTTCCGCTCCTCCTTATGTTGGCCAACAGCACGCGGTACCTAGAACCGGCATACCATCAAAGTTCCGCCCACGCCCAATGCTGCTTCTCCGGAGTTCTCGTGGGATCCGGTGTTTCAACATGGCCACGCTACTACTCTCAAGCTTTGCGGCGATACACGTTTTAAGGCGGGGGTGTGTCAGAGTCTGATGCCCGTAAACCGGGCTCCTTTTACTCTATTTGGAAGGAATGAGTTATGAGGGGGTAATAATAATAATAATTAATATAAATTACCTCTGACTCAAGTATTTAAAAAACTCGTGGTCAGAGTATTTGTTATGAGTGGTCCGTGGGACAAAAGTTTTATAGATAAGTTTGTATTTAGTTCTATAAGAATATGAGTGATCACGCTGCCGGATTGCGACACCCTTCATACAAAATATCAATAACATACTCGTAACCGAGTAGACAATTTCTTTAGACACGCAAAAGTACACGGGGCTACATGACCACGATGTCGCAAATCCTAAAAAGAATCAACAACTCATTACGAACATTTTATTATTACATAAATGTAGACAACTATATATTGTAAGCCCACATACAGTCTTTTTGCAACAAGTATACAAAAAAAATTAACTTTTTTCTCGAAGTCGTCGCTCGCGAGGGTCAGGTTAGGTCTTACGTATCTCCATAAAATTTCGACAAGTTGAAATTTATTTTGGCATCCTCAAACGATTTAATATATCGAGGTTGCACTGTATAACTCGGCAAATTCAATGGAAGCCCTGAGTGAGGGCGCTGAAGGTGCGAGCGAGGGAGGGATGGAAAGCACGTGGTGGGTGGGGGAAGAGAGTGACACCGTTAGTGAATCATCCTCACGTGCGCGCTACCCAGCGCCAGTTGGTTTCTGTGCAAGTCACGCCTTTCGCACAGCATATAGTAGTAGATCCAGCAACATGATGACTAGATGGGCAGGGGGAAGCCTAGGAGTTCGCATATTTTCCGGGGCTTCAGATGAACTTGTCGCGCTGTATGCTATTCTAAAGCGGCTATAGGTGTCACAACTTTCGTAAGTGATCCCCCACCTCCTAAAAGGTCTTGTCTAACTTACTGACGACCCCTCAATGCTCTTGAGCAGGTGTTCTCAACCTGGTGCTCGAGAGCACCTCGGTGCTCTTTAAATTACATTTGGTGCTCTCGTCATACGAACCAAAAATGCTCACGAGCACAAGCTTCCCAGAGACCCATTCTTCAATTTGTGTTGCACGAACCGCAATAATAGTATTTTCATGGATTAGACTACAAGTTTTAACAGTGAGAAATGTTATCATTTTGTGAAATAGTAGGCCTTTTTTTTTAATGTACAGTACAAGTAATCCCTGTTTTATGAAAGATGCTGTTTCGGCTCGACTGTCCACACATAAATGTATCTTATCAGCATGAGTCATGCAAGCAGTTGCAGCATGCTTGGTAAGCGGTGAATTCCTAGCTTTTTCAGCAATTCAGAGAGAGAGAGAGAAAGAGGCAGGAAAAGGAAAGATAGGCGCTTGCTTGTTCTATTATTATTATTATTATTATTATTATTATTATTATTATATACACATGGATGAGACCAGGAGATACAGGGCGTTACCAAATCGACTTCATTATGGTCAATCAGAGGTTTCGAAACCAGATTTTGGATTGTAAAACATATCCTGGTGCTGACATAAACTCTGACCACAATCTGGTTGTAATGAAATGCAGATTAAAGTTGAAGAAACTGAAGAAAAGTCAAAAGCCAAAAAGGTGGGCAATAGACAGACTTTTTTTTTTATCCGGGAGGCGAGGAGGTTTGAATCCCCCCGCCGGCAACCTTGAAGATGGTCTTCTGTGGTTTCCCATCTTCCTTCCAGGCAAATGCCGGGGTTGGTCCCTCACTATAGGCCACAGCCGCTACCTTCCAACTCCTCGCCCTTCCCTTCCAACTTTCCTCCCCAACGGTACTTGTAGCTCACCCATTGGGTGTCCGTCTCGAAGCAGCTACAAAACTGGCGAGCCGAACATGTCCTCGGACACTCCCGGCACTAAAAGCCATACGCTAAAAAAAAAAAAAAGACAGACTGAAAGTAAAGGATGTAAACGAAAGATTCAAGAAGAGTATAAAGGAAGGACTAATCAAAACCCCTAAACAAACTTCAATAGCAGACGAATGGGCACTTTTGAAGAATGAAATAACAAAATCCGCAGAAGAAAACATTGGTAGGAAAGAAAGAATAGGTAGAAAACCGTGGATCACTCAGGATATACTAGAATTGATGGATGAAAGGCGGAAACACAAGAATCTAAGAGATGAAAAGGGGAAAGCAGAATACAGACGTCTGAGAAATGAGGTTAACAAGAAGTGCAAGGAAACGAAAGAAGAATGGTTGAAAGAAAAATGTGCAGGTATAGAAAATTGTCTGAAACTAGGAAAAGTAGACACAGCTTATCGAAGGATTAAGAATACTTTTGAGGAAAAGAAGACCAAGTGCTGTAATATTAAGGACACAAATGGAAAGCCTCTGACAGATAGGGAAGAAAAGGTTGAGAGATGGAAAGCTTACATAGAGTGTTTGTATAAGGGAAAGGAGATTGAGAATCATGTAATGGAAAGGGAGGAGGAAATTGATGAGGATGCAAAAGGAGATTTAATATTGAGATCAGAATTTGACAGAGCATTAGAGGACTTAGGCAGGAACAAAGCACCAGGCATAGATGATATACCGATTGAGTTGCTACGCTGCATAGGAGATGAAGGTCTGATCAGGTTATTTCACTTGGTGTGTAGGATTTATGAGACAGGTGAGGTACCCCCTGATTTCAAGAAGAATGTTATCATCCCTATACCAAAGAAAGTGGGAGCTGACAGATGTGAAGATTACCGTACAATCAGCTTGATTACTCATGCTTCAAAGATCCTGTCTAGAATAATTTACAAGAGGATTGAAAGCCAGATAGAAACGGAGTTGGGTGAAGACCAGTTTGGTTTCAGGAGAAATGTAGGAACAAGGGAAGCTGTACTAAGTCTTAGGCTGATTTTGGAAGGTAGAATAAGGAAAGATAAGAGAACGTTCATGGCATTTGTAGACTTAGAAAAGGCTTTTGATGACGTTGATTGGACTAAATTGTTTGACATTTTGAAATCTATTGGAATAAAGTACAGGGATAGGAGGGTGATATACAATCTATACAGAAACCAGACAGCAGTCATTCGAGCTGAAGGACATGAGAGAGAAGCTGGTATTCAGAAAGGTGTAAGGCAAGGCTGCAACTTATCACCCATACTTTTCAATCTTTACATTGAACAAGCAATGAAGGAAATTGGAGAAAAATTTAAAGTGGGAGTGAAGATTCAAGGAGAAATAATTTCAACTCTGAGATTTGCTGATGACATCGTCATCTTGGCCGACAAGCCTGAGGATTTGAATGAGTTTTTGAATGGTATGGATTCCGTCTTACGGAAGGAATTCATGATGAAAATTAATAAATGTAAAACAAAAATACTGGAATGCAGCCGAAATAAATCAGAAACCTCTATGGAGATCAAATTGGCAGGTGAAAAGCTGAAGGAAGTAGGAGACTTCTGTTACTTAGGAAGCAGAATAACCAGTGATGGACGAAGCAAAGAGGATATAAAAAGTAGGTTGGCTCAGGCAAGGAAAGCCTTTCTACAAAAAATGAATCTGTTGACATCGAATATAGATTTAGGTATTAGGAAGTCATTTTTGAAAGCCTTTGTCTGGAGCGTGGCACTCTTTGGAAGTGAAACTTGGACTATTGGTGCAGCAGAAAAGAGGAGAATTGAAGCATTTGAAATGTGGTGTTACAGGAGAATGATGAAGATCAGATGGGTAGATAGGGTTACAAACGAAGAGGTATTAAGGCGAGTGGGAGAGGAGAGATGTTTCTGGCGACTGCTAATGAAGAGAAGAAATAGGTTGGTAGGACACATACTAAGACACCCAGGAATAGCAAGCTTAGTTATGGAAGGAAGGGTCGAGGACAAGAACTGTAGGGGTAGACCAAGGTTAGAATATGTTAAACAGATTGCCTCGGATGTTGGGTGTGGTAGCTATGTAGAGATGAAACGATTAGCTCAGGACAGGGAGGCAAGGAGGGCTGCATCAAACCAGTCAAAAGACTGAAGACTCAAACAACAACATTATTATTATTATTATTATTATTATTACTGTATTATAATTATTATTTAAATGAGATGTTTTATTAGTTATTCAACTATCTAATTATTTAATCATTAATTTTTAATGCTTTAATTATAATTATTGAGAGCCTCCGTGGCTTAGGCGGCAGCACGCCGGCCTCTCACCACTGGGTCCGTGGTTCAAATCCCGGTCACTCCATGTGAGATCTGTGCTGGACAAAACGGAGGCAGGCAGGTTTTTCTCCGGGTACTCCGGTTTTCCCTGTCAAAATTTCATTCCAGCAACACTCTCCACTCATTTCATTTCATCTGTCATTCATTTAATCATTGCCCCAGAGGAGTGCGTCAGGCCTCGGCAGCCGGCACAGTTCATATCCTCGCCGCTAGATGGGGGCGTCATTCATTCCATTCCTGACCCGGTCGGAGACTGGAAGCAGGCTGTGGATTTTCATTTCATTATAATTATTATTATTATTATATTCGATTTAATGTTATGACATGAAGGTCTGAAAAAGGTTGAGAATGGCTGCTCCCGAGTACTAACATAACAGCAAAGTGTTGTGAGTCGGTGTTGTGAAACTGTCGATTTAGCGTGAAGAACGAGTCCATGTAGTCATGAACAGGCGTGAACTTGACACCTCTAATACATTACTCGCCGTGCAGTGAAGAAGATTGGTAGTGCGCTGTTATATTGACTGGGCAGTATATCAGCTACCTGAACAAGTCTACAGTAACACTGAATCTTCACACTCCTTCAACCTCTCAAATACACACAGGGCGTCCAAGAAATCTTGAAAAGATACTGTATTACCTTTGATATTTTATTTCCACATCTTGACAATATACCACAGTTGAAACCAATTGGCTACAAGAAACTGAAACTATTCGCTTTGAATTTCCTGTTAGTAATAATGTATGTATGTCTACTCCTTATTATTCCCGTTTTTTCCAACGGGGTCGGGGATGAGATGCGATGAGTCTTTGTGGCGGATGGTTTTTACGGCCGGATGCCCTTCCTGACGCCAACCTCATGAGAGGAGTTAATGAGAGATGAAATGAATGATGGTGAATGAAACTGGGCAAGGATGTGGAAGGAAGCGGCCGTGGCCTGTCAGAAGGTACCGTCCCAGCATTTGCCTGGTGTTGAAAATGGGGAAACCACGGAAAACCATTTCAAGGACGGCCGACGGTGGGGCTCGAACCTACGCGTCTACCGAGTCAGCAGAGAGCTTGGCCCCATGACCTAATGCTGCGCTTTAGCCAGCGTAGCCACTACTGTCGGTTCCTGTTAGTAATAATAATAATAATAATAATAATAATAATAACGTTAATAATGACCAGGAATTTAATAATTTTATGGATAGAAACTACTTTAGACAATAGCGTCCATTCTCCAAAATAGACAGGCTGCGTGGAAAAGTGGTAACGATCTCGCCTGCTGCTTCCAAGGTTACAGGATCGAATACTAGTACAGTCATTGGGAATTTGGGTCAGTAGATTTACTGGAACGTTAAAGTTCCCCTTCGGGGCAAAATTCCGGTATCTCAGCGTCTCTAAAAGTCTGAGTAGTTAAAAGGGACGTACAACAAATATTATTGTTATTATTATTATTATTATTATTATTAATAATAATAATAATCTCAAAAACAATTTTTGACGCATAAAATAATCGCATAACACGTCCCACAGAATGCAAACTCCGACCTTAATAGTCGTGGGAGTAAGCTCATGATGATTCTGAAGGCAAACAAGAAAAGTTGACGAATGTGTGGCACAGTCGGTAAGGTTCTAACTCCAATAGGCCCAAGTATGTGCGATTAAATTCCGGCGCAGTCGGTTGGCATTTGAAGGTTCTTAAATGCACTATATTGGTGCGTTAAAAACCCTTTTGGTCAAGTTTTCGACAACTAATCCTCTCCAAAATCATAGCAGTACCGAGCACGGTCAACCCCGGACATTATTATTGTTATTAAGAAAACGCTGCATGTTTTGGATATGGGGGGAATGACGCTTTGTTATTCCTTTGCAGGTCTTCCACTCTCAATTCACTAACAAGTCATAGCTCGGTCACTTTTCCCATTCAATCCCCCCTCCTCAACACAGAGTAAATGTAAATGTTAAACTTGTACGAAAATCTTTCTCCTTAGAACTTTATTTGCCTGCATACATCTTTATAAATTTGCTCATAAATCTTGATCGAAATTCCCCAACTCTTTGCTCACTTTGCAGTGCCCTTCCTCATTCAGATCACGTCCCCTCTCATCACACCGCAGTGCTCTTCCCCACTCGGCGTGTAATGAAGTTGGTTTCACAGTTTCCTTTCAGTCTCATTTCGGAACTCCAGGATCCTCATTAGATTTGTTGCCGACCAACTTTAACGATGAAGTTCGTATTTGTCGGTACTAATTCAGTTTTTATTTAACCTTTGTTTGTCCTTCATCTGCCAAATTATTACGTATCGTCTAGAAAATATAACATCATAAACTAGAACGTGTGTAATTGTGTTGGCAGAATAAAATGCCAAACACTTCAGCATTCAGAATACGGCTGGTACTCATAATCGATTAATTACAGCTATCGATTACTCGAGCATAAAATTCGACTATTTGTTACAAATAATCGATTTTGCGTTTAATCGATTATTCGATTGGTCGTTTAAACGATTAATCGGTGGGTCGAATAGATCATTAATTAAAATTCAGCAATTTTTCTAGGTTTGTGCCGTGTCTTGTGTGGGGTTACGCCTAGCACACCAAGCTGGCTCATCAGTGGGCTCTTGGTGTCCTCGCCCGGACCCCAACAGGAGTAGCGAACTGCGCGCTAACCCCACACAAGACACGGCACAAACCTAGAAAAATTGCTGAGTTTAATTCACTGGCCATTAAAGACAATATACAAATCATTAATTGTTTTATCCATTAATCGATGTATTTCACTCCTTTCACTACGCTCTCACAGAATCAAAACAGACATTTATTTAATTTAAAAAATATTGTATTATATTTTAGGCTATTTTCATTTATGAAGGGGCAGAACTGTGTCGCGTCCATCCCGCATAGCACTAGAGCCAGGCGGGTAGTCTATACACATGGGGCACACACAACCCATTGTGCATTAAAAGAAGTGACAAATTGCACTCTGATTTCATAAACATAGACAATTTATTTAAAAAGTGCGATTAAACAAATAAACATATTTATAGAAGCCCACATAACAGTAAAGCCGGGCGGGTGGTTGGTTATTGAACATGCGAAATTTCTCGCACAGGTAGGCCCTACCCTTGTATAATATAATTTAATTTAATTTAATTTAATATAATAAAGACTAATATAAGAAGTACGGCAGAAGACAACCAACGCGAATCGTGTTTTCTATAGCTTGACCCATCTGTTCAAGTGAAGATTGATTTCACAGGAAAATAAAGTACATCTTTACATAAATATGACCTTTGTAAGATCTGCGATTCTGTATATGGCTGTGAGACATGGGCCACCCCACATACGCTTGAAGAACGTATCTGCGTTTTTGAAAGGAAGGTCTTACGGAAAATATATGGTCCAATGTATATTGTAGCAACCGAAAAGTTGGAAAGAAGACCTCAGAACGACCTGTATCAACCGAATTCTAGAGAAGAGGAGGTAGCCGTGGTTGGGTTGCGTAATTAGAGCGGAGGATTCCATATCCAATTGTGTTTTCAACTCAACACCAACTGGGAGACACCCGAGAGATCGCCCTAGAACAAGATGGATGGATCGGACGATAATGGCTCTAGGAAAGGTGGCATCATCAGCAACAGTGGAAGATGCAAGGGACTGGGGAAGGTGGAAGAACAACTGTGACAAATACTAGTGCACAAGTCTTAGTCCACCTTGTTGTAAAGAATACCTGTGCTCATTTTTATTTAAGTGTTAGTTTTAATTCTCTTGTGTTTTGCCTCGGGCCTTATTGGCCTGTTAAATGCAATAAATGATGATGGTTGGTTGGTTCCTCAGTTTACGGGCTGCGACAACGCGGTCATGTAGCCCCGTGTACTTTGGGTGTGTGTAGAGTCTGTCTGATAACTGGTGTTAATTGTGATGACTGTATTAGTGTGTGTTATCTGTTTTCAATTCAAGTAAGGACTGCACACATTGAATTTTTTCAAGTAGTTCCTACTTTTGTCGCCAAACTCCACCGTCAACGACTACTAGTTCAGAACTTGGTTACCACATGCCACCGCAGTTGGCTCCTGGCGACGAACGTCGGAAGCTAAGAGGGTTTGTCATATGTTAAACCTAGATAATTTAGTTTCACACAGGTGTAATTAGTGAAAGGTTCTTTAACATGCCATAAATCTATGACATGGGACCGTCGGCTTTACTTCCCCTCCGAAGGAAGGCATACTGAGGGATTTTTAACGCCCTTAAAAATTCGACGACTTCGGCCGGGTTTGAACCCGGCATAGAAGCTCAGCATGCTACCAACTACGCCACCGAAGCCGCCTAAATGATGATGATGATGTAATATGATATAACATAAAATACGGAGGCACAGCACATGATAGTATTTTAGTTTTACTTGTCAATACTCTGCTTTAGTCATGTGAAAGTGGAGGTGACTGATACCCAAATATCCTTGGGTGCAACCCTGCAGGATTACTGTAAGCTGCTGTTTGTGCGATCACTTCTTGGCGGACTGAACTAGGTAATAACTCCTCACCGTCTTGCGGATGCGCGTGGATGATAAATATCCAGCCTCCCTCACGCAAGTGCCTTCCGCCGGATGAATCTGGAGGACTGGAGCAAGTTTATCAGCACAATTTGGTATCGATCAGAGGGGGTAGTTTCTTCTCAAATCCTCATTCATCCAGGGATTGGGACCACAACTCAGGAGTATATCGAAAGAAAGAAAGAAAGAAAGAAAGAAGCTTGTAGTTAATCTCGCGATCATGAACCACGGGACATCCTTTTTACGTGGAATCTGAACCACAGGACATGGCATTTTACTTTGAAAATCTCACATGCATTGACCGGGAATAGAACCCGTTCAGCTGTGATGAGATGCTAACAGCTTAACCGCTGTGCCTCCAAGCCCCCGCTATAAAAGAAAGAAAGTGAAGGATATGACGAGGGCTCGGAAAATTAGCTGATTCGAATGATACTGTATACTGGGCTTCACAAGGACATTCAGTCGATACAATTACGGTATACGTAAAATATTTTATCAATTAATCTTGAGTCAACGTCAAGTATACCGGTAAATAAATAAAATAATGAATAGATAAATAAATAAATAAGTAAATAAATAAATCGACAAATCAATAAATAAATATTGGTATTATAACAAAAGGAGAAATATCGATAATCCAGTTTATGTTCGATTTCCACATTTTGTTATTGGGAACGTTTCACATAGAAACAGCATGTGCCGTAGCTGTGCACGTTAACTATCACACCACGACAGTGACGGAGAGCTTCAGCATGTCCGAGGATCGGAGGCACGTATTTCAGGGCTGACAACGGGATTTCTCCCTAGGGTTTTTCCACACTCCCTCCAAGCATTACCTTATTTTAAGTCCCGTTGCACCTACACCATCCCCGACCATAACATTTAAAATTACACAGACACTCTACTACAGTCAACCCAGAAACACAGGTTATCAGAAGAATTGAACACACACAAGTACACGAGACTGATTACCAAGATGTCCAACATAACATATCATGTAGAATCTAAGGTACGGTAGTCTTCGCTATGGCGCGTACATTCGTATCTGACACTGCAGGAAGATATAATCTTGATCATCGATACGGAACACGCTATTAATTCGCAATGGAGGATGCCAGCGATTTAATAAATTAACATTCATAAAAGAAAGTAATTTCTCCACTACCAGACATTGTGGGTAGAATTTATCGAGAATTCTCGCAACACCTCATAAAATGCCGTCGAGTTTTCGGACCAAGGCCGTGAGAAGCGATGCCTAAGGCGGGGACACTGTGAACAAGCGCCGGAAGATCTCCAGAGATCTCGTGACTTCCACCTCATACAGCCTAGCTCAGTGATTTGTGAAAGTAGTGTGTGTGTGTATGTGTCGTGCAAGGTACATGTGTAACTTGCTATGGTCTCATTCTTCATCCGGTCAGCAGTCAACACAACTTGCACATTTTGACAAGACCAAATGATTTGTTAAAAATGTGTCCTACTGTATATTTCCAAATTGTCTTGGTGTAGCGTGCCTGCCTCTCACCCGGAGTCCCCGGGTTCCATTCCCGGCTCCGTCAGGGATTTTAGAAACTGACGTGAGGACTGGAACGGGGTGCACTCAGCCTCTTGAGGACAATTGAGTAGCTGTCTGACGATCACGAAAACCAAGATTAACGGCCGAGGGGACCTAATGCTCTGACGACGCGTCACCCCAATATCTCCATGCCAAATGGCTGGGCAGCGGTCGCTTGGTAGGCCTAGGTACTCATGGGCTGTAGTGGCAGGGGTTATTATTGGTACTTGGTGGAATTATGGCGGTGTCCACCTCATTATCGCAACATAACGGGTTGTATTCCCGGTTGGGCGAGTCGCATGTCACTAGGTTAAGTAATTCTCGTGTCATATACGTTAATTTCAAAAAATAGCAAGTAGTTCCGTGACGAAATAAAGAGCCTACTTTTCTTAAAATTTGTTAAGAATTTGTAATTCATGCCATTGAATAATTTATATACCAGGAATGAAATGTTACATTGCATCTATCAGCACGCGTAAAATTATGTTGGCAACAATGCCATGTATGTGTTGCTTAGAATTAATTATGATCTATTATTGTCCCAATTTTGGATAAAATCCATTTGTTAATATAGAAGTTACAAGTCTTTAAAAATTGGACCTATCAGCAGGCTTAGAATCATGTTAGCAGCTATTCGAAATTAATCTAGAATGTCAGGTACTATACGTGTGCACATTTTAGAGCTTTTGGCTTGCATACTTTCTGATAATATTGGTACTGGAATAAAAAATAGAGTGAGAGAGCATTTATTTACAGTTGGCAGCCCTGCTGGCTCTCAATAATACGTTTAGTCATATCTGTTGTGGTACACAAAGTAGCCTACATACGAAATTTGGTTGAAATCTAATTGATAGTATAGAAGTTACATGCATTTAAATAGTGGACCTATTAGCAGGCTTAGAATCATGTTGGCAAAACTGTCATATATGGGCTCCTAAAAATTAATCTGGAATGTTATTATATCTATGTGTGCTAATTTTGGAACTGTTCTCGTAGATCTACTTTTACCTAATTTTTTACAAAATGTGAAGAGTGGATTAAAAATTATAACTCGGGCACAGATCATCCAGATATGATTACCATAATACAGGGTCATTATCTATGTGCGCCCCAATAAACACGGCAAGCTAACAATAAGCAGTCTGTGACTGGTGCAGATTGCAGGCGCGCGTACCTCTTTCAGCCGGTGATTGGCGCGCACTTTCACACTTTTAACTAACATGTTCAATAATGTGTACTTACAGTGCTCATAGGCGATGCTGAAAATGTCCTCCCTCTCTTGTAACACACACCTGACATCTTCTGATGAAAGAATGTCTGTCAACTCTTTTATTATTTACTACGGAGCCTATTTCTTTGAATCGTTTAGCTATCCTCCTAATTGTACTGGCATTAGGCACAGGTCTTTCTGGAAACTTGATTCGATATTTTCGTCTCGTTTCAGAACAAGATCTTCTGCTTTCAACATACGAATTATGGATATACACACGTTTATGCAATGTAAATTGGTGTGTAGGCATAACCAACAACCACAGTAATCACAATACTCACTAAACGTGCAACACTAACGTCCAAGCTCTGCAGATACACGTCCGTATGAATGACAAACGATAAGAGTCAGCGGAGCGCGCCAACCACTGGCTGAACCGCAATCTGCGCCAGTCATAGGCGGCGTGGCTTGCCGTGTTTATCGGGGCGCACATAGACAATTACCCTGTAGTACCAGATATAATAATAATAATAATAATTATTATTATTATTATTATTATTATTATTATTATTTTTACAGCGAGCCTCCGTGGCTTAGGCGGCAGCACGCCGGCCTCTCACCGCTGAGTCCGTGGTTCAAATCCCGGTCAATCCATGTGAGATCTATGCTGGACAGAACGGAGGCAGACAGGTTTTTCTCCGGGTACTCCGGTTTTCCCTGTCAAAATTTCATTCCAGCAACACTCTCCACTATCATTTCATTTCATCTATCATTCATTTAATCATTGCCCCAGAGGAGTGCGTCATGCCTCGGCAGCCGGCACAGTTCATATCCTCGCCGCTAGATAGGGGCGTCATTTATTCCATTCCTGACCCGGTCGGAGACTGGAAGCAGGCTGTGGATTTTCATTATTATTTTTACAACGTTGTGCCCATCTGTGGAGCGTGATAGAACTTAGTTTGCTAATGATGCTTCTTTCTTCTCCCAAAATCTCTTCATCTGGGCAATAAGAAACTTCCTCCATTCATCCGTCCATGATTTCTTGGTCCTGGTAGTGATTTTCTCGGAGAATATTATGGTTATTGATTAATGTTCTGAACTGGAGTCGATCTTGTAAAATGTTCTCCGTAAAGCCAATCTCCTGAAGGTCTTTTTCTATTTAACTAAGCCCGATGTTCTTGACTTACATTGAGAGACCAAGGGTGAGAATCCTTTTAGTGATTTAGAGATTTGAAGCCATTCTTTTAGTGTGGCCTATACAAAATTTGTCACTTGTAGCACTTCAGTCGGTCAACACGAATATGCCCAATGAATGGGCGGGGTACAATATATACATATTAAAGATACATTTAGGATAAATTGCAGCATTTAAGTTAGTTATTGTTGTTTTAAGGGGCGGAACTATGAGGTCATCTGCCCCTCTTAACACAGATTAAAATATACAAATTTGGAATGGAATTTAAAATTTAGAGGTGAACACCTAACTTTGAAAGGACCGAAAATTAATAAAACAAGAAATTAAATAAAACTAATAATTATACAAATACACAAAAATTACGGAAAAACAAAAATCATCATTCAAAAACGACCAAGTCATTGAGTCAATGTACATTTGAACATTTAGATTGTTGGGCCTAACCCACTCTCACTTAAAAAGCGGATGACGAGATCAGCAGCCACCGCGTCATCGGCTAATTTATATTATCTTCTGAAAATCAAGGCTTCTTCGTAAGTCAGCAAGATCCACACACTCGGTTAAAATGTGGGCCACAGTGAAAACGGCTCCACAGGTACAAAGTGGGGGGTCTTCCCTTTTAGGTATGAGTGGGTGGATCTTGTATGACCTATCCCATTTAATAGTGATAATTAACCAATACATGTAATTTTTTTCAGCAGTGTATTCACATATTTATATCTTGTACCCCGCCCATGCATTGGACATATTCGTGTTGACCCACTGAAGAGCTACAAATAACAATCCTTTTGGTGGGGTTTCATTCTGAGAATGTGGTCATTGTACTTCAATCGCCTTTTTCTGAAGATATCAGTGATCTTTTCAGCATGCTGATAAAGCTCTCGAGACTTCAGTTTCAATTCAGATTCCTTTTGAGACGACTGGACGAAGAGTTTTACTCATTAATTTTCTTTCTTGTTTCTCTATGTCTTTAATGAGATCTCTGCTTCCAATGATCAAGGTTTACGAGGCATATAGTGTTTCAGGATTGATTACTGTGGTGTAATGCCTTAATAATATTGCGTTCTTCAATATTCATTTTTGTTGCATCTGTTCCAGGTGATTCTATAGGCCTTCTGTAATTTTAAAATTCTCTCTCTGTTTGCCTCGCGATTCAATCCTGATGGCTGAACTACTTCTTCTAAGCACTTGAATTTATTTACTTGATGATTTTTTCCGAATTTAGTCTTTATAGGTTTACCATCTAGATAGGTATTATTATTCCCAACCTCATGGCGTAGGGGTACTGTGTTAGCACCTTGTGAAAGGCAGCAGTTGTCTACAACTACAAGGTTTTAGATGCAGAGGAACTAGATGGTTCACCCTTTATGGCAGCAATCATTACCACCAATCGCAAGGCACACATCTACCTCTAACCCACTAATGTAGCTTTATGTGGAATATGTCTTCGGAAAGCTAGAGAGAGAGACATAGGCTATGCGACGACACTGACTTACTTTCTTCGGATAACCTCTGTCTACGAGCGATGTAACAAATGGGAGTTCCCCAGGGCGCCATTTCAGCCCCTACAGAAACACGACTCCAGGGAATGTCTATGCTATGGATACATAATCATAAATATGGGCCATGAAGCAGTACTCATAAATTGAAACAACAAATGGCCCACTTAAGAGAAATGACAGCTAATCATCAATCTTGTAAGAAGTGGAGCGGCAAAATGGTCCTCACTATATTAAATTAACACCAACATGGAGAAGAAATATCACGTACCTGCACATTGATGGGAAGTGGTAAGATTGTAGTTTGGCACTCGGGGAACTGGATCATATTAGTGTGTTAACTTATTCCTATATTTGGCTATTACCATTTGGCCTTGAGTCATGTCGGAGTTTTAAGACGTCCATTGCAAAGAGGCAAGCATTCTTAGTCGTGAGCGTGCAAATATAAAGGCACCAGTTTTTAGTTTCTAGTTAGAGAGCAATTCCACTCGTAACTGAGAAATATGTAAGGAGGGTGGCGATTATGAAACGAGACTCCCGTAGTTATGACTTTTATTAAAATCATTAAGCAGGACAGTTAATGCTCTATTAAGTTTCAAGAAAGAAGTTGAACTCATCTCTAAGACTATCTTCTATACCAATTGCTAATGGCAGGTATACGTCTCTTAAACTCCATTTAATGTACAGGAAAGTCAGAGAAAATTTGTCTCTAAAACTCCATTTAATGTACAGAGAAGTCAGAGAAAATCAAGTCAAGTCTAGATTAAATTTGGCGACCGGAGCGACGGATGAGACATAACAGAGGGAAAGTAAATTGGATTCCTCATGGGACGCCTGGGTTGTCTGCTGCTCTGAAAGCTTTTATCACCAATATAATGGTCTTCCTCATCCAGCAATGTAACAAGATAGCGCAAATCCGTGCTTGAAAATAAGTCATAAATAACTCGAGAAGAGATCTCAGCCATCCTGGATATGGTTTTCCGTGGTTTCCCCACTCCTACTACAGGGATGGTTCCTAACTTTAAAAACTATAAAAACCGTCGTCAACCATTGCTCCCAAAATTAAATTCTTGTTACGGCCCTGAAATTCCTGAATTATGCATGTCAGTTACCGGCAGTTAGCTCTGTACTTCCCCATCCCACTACCCCGGTATACTACCGCAGCATAAAACATTAGCCACGCTCAGCGTGTCTGCGTCTGATAATGAGAACCTACTGTCACGCGCGTCAATGTTCTCAGATAGGGAAGTATTTGGCACGCTCCCCGCACAGCACCACATCCGTCTCAAGGTCAAGTGCGGAGCTAAACGCCGGTAATCGAACACGAATGAACGAACTTCATGAAAGCAATAGCCACTCATCGTGGCACCTCGCGACCAATAGCGTGGCTTAATTCATGCCAATCTCCGTATCAATGTATTGAATGCTTACGCCGCTGAACTATATATCGCCCACTGACGGGCACACACGCAACCTCTAATGTCGGCAACGTTAGTTGTAATATGTGAGTTACCTGCTGGTGATTTCATTACTTCGCGACCTCAAATGCTGACCGACTGAGCCGGGATTCGATCCTACAGCCTTCGGCTCAGGAGAACAACAACACCTTAGCCACACAAGCGCCTGGGAGAGTTGTATCATGATAAGAAGATGATGAATGCCAAATCCCTGACACAAGGACACGAACATTCCAGACAAACACAAGGGCATGCCCACAGGACGCGCAGCCGATCTCTGGGAGACGTTCCATTGTTTCTTCTAGTACATGAGGAACAATGTCGTTCAGTAGAGTAGAAGTGAAAACAATGGAAGGTCACTCCGCAGTCCACACGCAAGTCGAGCTATGAATAATGGATGGCTCAGTATTCCCACATTCTACCGTTATGAATTAATTGCTCTCCGCTCATGTAGATTTTATCATTCCACAAGTCGGGTTACTGGGTCTCCAGATTGATGAATGAGATTAACATCGGAACTATTCTCACCGGAATGGTCCAGCTAACAGAACACACTTCAGCAATTTACTCAATGTAAACATCTTGCTACCAAATATAGTGAATTCTTCACTGCAGTTCGTAATCCCAAAGCAGTTAGTATTCGTCTGTCATTAGTCAGAAGACTAGTTAGATCCTGGAATACCACCAACGTGGATTGTGTGGGTAGAAGCTCAAAATATGAAGAAAGAATAAAAATAAAAATTAGACAGTACAATAATGACACACACAAGGCACGGTGAAGAGCAAGTTTGTCATAGCTTTCTTCACTGAGCAAGTGCAGCAGCACTTATACTACGAGTAACCTCTTACGGATTTTTTAAGAGCGTTAAAAATCCTCAGTATGCCTTCCTTCGGAGGGGAAGTAAAGCCGGCGGTCCCATGCCATAGATGTATGGCATGTTAAAGAACCTTCCACTAATTACACCCGTGTGAAGCTAAATTATAGGTTAAAAATTTGAACAACGCTCTCAGGTTCCAACGTTCGTCGCCAGAAGCCAACTGCGGTGGCGTCTAGTAACCAAGTTCTGACTAGTAGTCGTTGACGGTGGCGTTTGGCGGCAAAAGTAGGAACTACTTGAAATTCAATGTCTGCAGTCCTTACTTGAATTAAAAACAGATAACACACACTAATACAGTCATCACAATTAACACCGGTTATCAGACTGATTTTACACACTCCCAAAGTACACGGGGCTACATGACAGGGTTGTCGCAGCCCCTAAAGTGAGGAACCAACCAACCAACCAACAACATTTTACGGCGGTGCCTCATTACCAACCATACGTTAGTAATTCCCAAATAATGAAAAATGAAAATCCACTTTTCATTCATTCATTTCCCAAATAATCACAGCCTTAAATGAGACTGGGACAGGGAAAGGTCACATTTTCCTCTTGTTTGTACCAACAGACACAATGCAATAAACCCTGCATTCATCGAGAATTAGCAACACCATGGGAGCCCGCATGATTTTTTCTAGGAAAAGGTGGGGGAGGTGAGGTGCAAGTAATATTTTTCATATCAGTCGTTCAGTTGCAAAACTCGTTTAATCCACTTGTGAATAAGAATCATTTTCATGAGAAACGTGTTTGCTTTGTGCTTTTGCTTTTGAATTTTAATTTTTGCTTTTCTTTCTTGGTTTTGTGTTTGTTTTCTACCTTTGCTTTTTTGAATTTTGCTTCTTGTTCTGTGTTTCTTGTTTTATGCTTTTGCATTTGATTTTGAATTTTGCATCTTGTTTTTTGTTTTTGGTATTGGTTTTGTGTTTGTTTTCTGGAAAATCAAAATAAAACAAAATAAACAAGAAAAAATCAAAACAAAACCAAACAAAATAACATTTAAAAAACAAAACAGAAAACAAAACAAAAGATTAAACAAAACATTTCAAAACAAAACAAAACAAAATAAAATACAAAACTAAACAAAGTAAAGTAAAGTAAAGTAAAGTAAAACAATTAAATGAATAATGTTACTACATGATCCTTATTCACAAGTGGATTAAACGAGTTTTGCAACTGGACGACTCATTGGTGATGATGAGACATAACCCTCCCCCCGCAATTTTCGTTTCATTTCTTACTTGCTTCGTGATATTCATTATTTGGCTGCTCTGAAACCGTTGTGTAGGCTATAGTTGAGAGTTTTGTCCATAGAAGTTCGCTTTTCTTTGTGAATCATCGTCATAATATTCATTTCTTAAAAACAGGTAAAACGTAGTTGTATCACCATATATCGACAAAAATAAAAATCGAGCAGTTCATTAAAATGGTAATGTTAATCAAGTTCGTCGATTTTCTAAATAACTGGAGATATTTTCAAATAATCCCAAGTTACTAAGTTAAATAAAACTGTGGAATTATCCCTACATCTAAATCAGTTAGCAATCAGTAACTTCAATTTATGAAATTAACTGGTGTGGCAATGAACAATCGAAATATTCTTGAGATTCCAGATAGGGGGAAGGGGGGAGGGGGGCACGGCCCCTACCTCCCCCCCTTCTGTGGGCGCACATGAGCAACAACAACAACAACAACAACAACAATCTTGGCTAACATCCCTGAGGACCGGGTTTGATCCCCATTTTGCTAAAAAAAAAAATTCTGGTCTAAGGGCTGGAACGGTGTACACTCTGCCCCCTGAGCAAAACTGAGATGAGATAGTTCGAATCCCACCTTATCCATCCTAGAAGTGGTATTCCATTGTTTTCCACCTTCACTCCTGGCGAATGCCGGGATGTTTCCCAACTTAAGGCCACGACCGTCTCCTTCCCAATCCCCACCTGAATAACAAATACGCACACTCATACAGTCAACACAACAGCACAGTTATCAGACAAAGTTCTCTACTCACCCAAGTACACTGGCCTTAATGACCAAGATAGATTTATGGCATAAAGATGTCCAAGTCCCTCAAACGAAACAACAACAGCACTTGCTACTCTGTCTCTACACCTCTCAACTTGAAATCATTCAACACTCAATCTAACGATCGCCTCCTAGGTCTACTTCTGTTTCCATTACCCTCACAGAATAATAATAATAATAATAATAATAATAATAATAATAATAATAATAATAATAATAATAATAATAATAATAATAATAATAATAATAATAATAGGTTTCCTTAAATTAGCACTATTTAACTTTAAAAAAAGACTCATGGCTCGCTCACAGTGGTCCCTCATTAAAATTTGGGTCGTGATAATCAAAGGTTAAGAGGTTCTGCCTTAAGATAAACCCGCTCAACTCTGGGGGTACACGTAGGGTACCACAAAATGGATACGACTATTCTTTAGAAACCCTGCGACTACCACTTCCCTTTATCTGTGCTAGAGATCTGGGTGCTCAATAAATCATGCGATTAGCTTGTTTAGACATCCTTCGCGAATTGAAGGCAAAACGTGCGCAGGAAGACAAACATAGCCATTGTTTGAGCGGTTACATTGTTCAAATATCTCCAGCGAGGACGAGAAACGATGACAGCATAAAGCAATGACAAAACCCCAACAGCGGGCAAAGAAAGAAATCTGGGGAAATATCAACAGTGAACATCGCATCATAAGCAAGTTAAATACCACGTAAAAAGCTATGGGAGGTCACCACTTTTAGCGGGTGAATACGCATTCCATCCCTGGAAACAGAGTCGGCCTCCAGCAAATTGGACTGACTGATCAGAATTGTACCTGATGTACAAAGAGTTTAATTTACAAAGAACAGAAAATATCTGAATTTACAATGCATGGAGACACTCAGATTTCGGCAAGTCACTCTTCAAAGCTTGCCACGGTGGGTGAGTGGTTATCATGTCAGTCTACTAACCCCAAGCTTGCAGGTTCGCTCCTGGCCGTGGTTGGCATGTCAAAGAACCCATTTGAGTTCAGTAGGCCGTGATCATAATGGCAAAATTATTCTCGGGAGTTTCCGCCAACACAAAATTCCTCATTTCTCTACTAGAAAGCGCTATAGTGTTCAAAGAGCTCAGATATCTAACCTCCTTGACTTTCATACTTCTTCAAGGAACAACGAAATTCGACATACAAGCTACCCACTGGGTGTCAAATAACAAAGCTCGCACCTGGCACCCGAGGCCATACGATATTATTATTATTATTATTATTATTATTATTACTCTTCAAAAGGTATAACTGCTGAGTAGCCGAACGCGTTAAGTCACTTTCCATGACTGAAATCAAGTTGTTGTTGTTGTTGTTGTTGTTGTTGTTGTTGTTGTTGTAGATTCATTTAGGGGCTTTGCGATATCGTAGTAACCCTATGTGTGGAATCTGTCTGATATTTGTGCTAATGTGATAACCGTAGTGCTAGAACTTGGGTGGATGCGACCGTGGCCTTAAGTTAGGAACCATCCCGGCATTTGCATGGATTAGAATAGATAAACCATGGAAAACCACTTCTAGGACAACTGAGGTGGTGATCGAACCCATCTCGTCTCAGTTTTGCCTCACGAGGCTGAGTGCAATTCGTTCCAGTCCTCAGGCCAGAATTAATTTTCTTGGCACAGCCAGGAATTGAATCCAGGACTTTTGCATCCTGAGTCAGCTAAGGCGGCTATCGAATATAAGGAACTGTGGTTTGGAGGTTAGAGGTCCGATTCCCAACAGAGGCCATCCTAACTATTGTGTTCTTTTCCCTTATCGTTTCCATATGGGCCTACATTCCAAGATAATGCCAGAATGGTGCCTTATGTCAAGAAGTACTGAGACGCATAACCCAAATAATTTAAATTGCACACGCTAATACAATCGATGCAATAAAAACTGTTATTATTAATTCATTTCAGGGGCTTGGGACATCTTGGCCATCAACTCCGCGTGGTTGGGTATGTGTTGGAACTCATCTGATAACCTGTATTTACGTGATAATTCTAGTAGTGTGTGTAGCTGTATTAGGGACAGAAATGAGGAGGGCGCCCCGGGAATTGAAGTAAGATACTATCCCGGCATTTGCCTGAAGGAAATATGGATAACTCCGCGATAGCCGTTGTCAACGCTGGGATTCGAATCTACAATCTCCGGACTTGCTACAGCTGCGTGGTGCACGATTAAACGAGCACGGTACTACAATAATAAATGCTACTATACTAATTAAATACAAATACACGGGGATGACAATTAAAGATGCTCCAAACCCTTAATTAATTTATTCAATACAGACCAAATTCATAACGTTGATCATTTCCATCTTTAAAATATCAAAGAAAATTTGTCGATTCGCATTATTTTAGATAGGTATTTATAAGATTTTGTTGTTGACACTAGTGTTTATCCATCCATACTAGAGTTTATACAGGAGATCTGGAATTGACGTGCATAACGAAGAATGTTAGTTTTTTTTTCTGTCGTGTGATCTTCTGAGAGGTCGAGTGCAGGTCTTTCTAGTCGACGCCCGTGGGCGACCTGCGCGTCGGGATGAGAGATGGAATGGATGAAGATGAATGAAACTGGGCAAGGATGTGGAAGGAAGCGGCCGTGGCCTGTCAGAAGGTACCATCCCCGCATTTTCCTGGTGTTGAAAATGGGAAACCACGGAAAACTATTTCAAGGACGGCCGACGGTGGGGCTCGAACCCACGCGTCTACCGAGTCAGCAGAGAGCTTGGCCCCATGGCCTAACGCTGCGTTTTAGCTAGCGTAGCCACTGCTGTCGGTACCTTAAGGGTGACACGCATACACGACATTATGTTCCAAGCTACAGATTAAACACAGCTATTGAGCAGTTCACTGTCGACCTTCACGAATACGTACACAACATAAAACCCAATGGAGTCATAGCAATTACGGCTACACAAACGGAGAATGATAAGCAATATGAAAACAAAAGTGATATCAGAAACAGAAACTCAATACTTTCATCAACAAGAATGAGACAATGAAACTGAACAGTATAGCAAGAGTGTATTGTGGCTATCGACTAGCAAACATGAGGCACAATAAGACTGCAGGTTATACAGTAAATAATTCCAGGAGCAAGGGCGGCCAGAACTGCCTTGACCATTGTATCATATTGTGAATGATAACAAATACCTTTCCAGGCACTTTTAAAGACATAGTATGTAGTCACTTGGCAACAACCTGCAGCGACAGCGCTACGAACAGGCTTTAAAATTAGAGACCTGCACGGATAAACAAAACGTTACCCGCATCCGCCCCGCATCCGCACGACTGTTATCCGTATCCGCGCAGGGCTTTACTTATAATTAGCCTACAAATATCGCTCTAGGTTTCTTAAACTTGGGCTAATAACCTAGATGTTAGGCCCCTTTAAACAACAATTATTATCATCATCGTATCTTAAACTTATATTTTAAGAAAATTAATGATATAGAAGAAAATGAATAGAGATGTACGACAATCTCTACTTAGTATAACACGAAGTCCCTGATTCATGTTCACTTCATTAACGAAACAAATCATCCTTGTATCCCCTTGCCCCACCTTGTACTAATATGTGCATATCATTTATCACATGTAAACAACAAGTAGTTCCGTGAAGAACTATACAGCCTATTTTCATATATCCTACTTATGTTAATTGCCACTATCAACATACAAAATTTCAGTTTGATTGCTGAAATAGATTCGTAGATATTGAGAACCGACTAAATATTTCGGATGGTCGCCATGTTGGATTTTATATATGTAAGTTCTAGAGTAATCTACTGTTACATGAAGATTATTGTGTACGTGTAGCATTCAAATTTCAATCGCATGATTAAGACACAAGAAGTAACGAGGAGATTTTAAAATTTCGCACAGCTGCCATCTTGTGGTTATGGAAACAATTGAAATAAATTAGATGCCAGTGGATTAACATTCGTATACGGATTTACTGTACCAAGTTTCATTGCACTCGGATGGTTAAATTGCGAGAAACGTCCATGTGAATATTTATACTTCGCGTCGCCGCCATGGTGGAATTGTGCTCACTAGGTTATTTAAAGTCCTATAGGTGAACTTAAGTTCATATCCCCTGTGAACATAAAAAAATTCACTTTGATTGCTATAATAGATTCGTAGATATTCAGAGCCGTCTAAATATTTCGGATGGTCGGCATGTTGGATTGTTAAATGTATAGGCCAGAGAGTCATGTACCATTAAAGGAAAATTATTGCGTAGGTTCATTATTCAAACTTTCACTTTGATCGCATGATTACGACACAAGAAATAAAAACTTAATTTTAAAATTTCGCAAAGCCGCCATCTTGAGGTTATGTAAACAATTGAACTAAATTAGATACCAGTGTATTACAATGTGTATAAACATTTCCTGTACCAGATTTCATTGCGGTTGGAACATTAAATCGCGAGAAAGGTCTATTTAAAATTTTCAAATTCGCTTGTTCGTTTTGTAGTTAACCAGTTTTTGAAAGTCTTATAGATGAACTTTCAGTAGTGCCCTTTATCTCCGTACAAAATTTCAGGGTGATACCGCTAATAGTTGCAGAGATATAGAATGCCGGTGAAATATTTCGCACATCTGCCATCTTGTGGTTATGTAAACAATTGAACGAAGTTAGAGTCGGTGCATTACAATATGTACAAACATATACTGTACCAAGTTTTATTGCGTTTGGTTGGTTAAATCGCGAGAAACGTCTATTTAAAAGTCGCAAATTCGCGTGGCCGCCATGTTGGTTTTGTAATTACCAGTTTTTCAAAAGTCACATAGGTGAACTTCTAGTAGTTTCCTTTATCACCGTAATAAATTCCAGGGTGATATCGGTAATAGTTTGGGAGATATTGAATGCTGGTGAAATATTTCGCACAGCCGCCATGTTGGATTGGTGAGACGTAACAAAATTTGAAGGGCACGGTCGGGGTCGCCCGGAATAGTGCTATGAACTTACCGAGTTTCATTGAAATCGTTCCAGCCGTTTAGAATGTATTAGGGACACACACACACACACACACCTCACACACACCCACGCACGCACGCACGCACGGACAAAAGGTGATCTCATAAGCCTTTTTTTTTTTTCAAAATTGAAAATAGGCTAAAAATATGTGATCAGGGTGTGGCCCGGATGTTGATGACATGTCATCTTTTTACTGAGCTGTTTAAAACAATGCTGAAGTACATAGAAACTCCGGAAGGGCCACCCCGTCTTCAAATATGTTATTTTTATTTTGCATCTTTTTGCATTTTTGGTATTTTTTCATTTTAAGAGCACTTTTTTAAGTTTGGTAGAATTTTTTGGTCATATTTTAGAGAAATCTGCCTTTTAAGGTTATTTTCTTCCAATTTAGTCATGTCACAGCTTTATATGAGAGATTTATGTCTCTCAGAGTTAGCCTAAGAAGAAGCTAGTAGCTGATACTAGATAATTAAAAATATTGAAATAAAATATTTCAGTATTGCTATTAGTAGAAAAATATATATCTTGGACGCAGAAGAACGGTACCGTTTTCGTCGCAAACCAGTTATTAGCGGAATGGATTGTTATCTGCTCTGTTGACCAAGGTCAGCTATGGCGGGGTAGAAAGGGGAAGGTTGTATATTCTTGTCTCAGTTCCGCATAGTTCACGGCGAGAAATATCGTTCATTGCCGCTTTCTCCATTTCATAGTGCTTTTTTTGAATTTTTGAAATATTGGTGTGTTTATTATTATAAGATCATTTTCTCAATTTTATAGTGCATTTTTCAAATTTTAGGTCATTTATTACAGTCATTTTTGAAAATTTTAAGTGCATTTTTTAATCTTGTTTCCGGTATCAACGTCCGAGCCCTAGTGATCACCGATTGAAAAGTTACCAATTAATCACTAACATACCTTTCTTGTCCAAGCTAGTCACTAAGTTATGGTAACGTATTCCGAGGAATTTAACCAGCAAGAAGAATAACTTGAGTGTGCAGGTTGAGCCCTAGACGTGACTAGATTCACTGAATGTTCTCTTTTGGTGCACGTAAGCAGACAGAACCTTGTGGAAACCTCATAATGAAAATTGGAGGCCTCCATGCAGAATTTAAAACAGGTCACTCAGTTCAACTTACGTCATGAGAATTATAAATGAACACGATACTTTCCTACCATACTTGTGGAATAATCAACTGAGAAAATTACACCATATACGTGTTGCAAAATAATGGCACAACTACATGCATATTTACAAAACTCACCTGAATTGAAGTTATACTATATTTAGTAGGGCTATTGAATTTTATCGGTTATTTGAACCGTTTGATTGATCAATTATTATACAATTCAATTGAGATCAAATGTGTTGTCGATTCATCTAGCCGACCATAATCTAACGTGTGTTGAGGTGAACGTAACTTTTGTGTGAACCCTGCGGACGACAACGTATGTAAACCATATGGTGCGGTAGAGTTTTCAGTTCACTTATTTGGAGCCTTGAACATCTTACTTATCAGTCCCGTATAATTCAATGTGTATGACATTTGTCTCCGATAATAATAATAATATTAATAATATCGTATGGCCTCGGGTGCCGGGTGTAAGCTTTGTTATTTTTACACCCAAAGGGTAGCTTGCATGTCGAACTTCGTTGTTCCTCGAAGCACTATGAAAGTCAAGGAGGTTAGATATCTAAGCTCCTTGAACACGATAGCGCTTTCTAGTAGAGAAATGAGGAACTTTGTGTTGGCGGAAACTCCCGATATTAATTTTGCCATTATGTACACGGCCTACTGAATTCAAATGAGTTCTTTGACATGCCAACATCGTATCACATGGTGTCGTAATTTTTGCCGCCTTTCAAAAATCACTTCCCACGGCCAGGAGCGAACCTGCAAGCTTGGGGGTTAGTAGACCGACACATTGACCACTCACCCACCGTGGCAAGCGTCTCCGATAATAATCTGTGATTCTTTGGTTATTGGTGTTGTCTATGTGGTGGTATTATCAGGGTTAAAGAGAAGATAATTTCCAGAACTAGAAGTGAGAAACCGATGACCAATGTGGAAATTTAAACGACCAACAAAAAAAACAGAATTCAATTACAGGAAGATGATGATGATGATGATAATTGTTGATTTAAGGGGCCTAACATCTAGGTTATCAGCCCCTAATGGTTTGGGTGATAGTGAAAATGAAAGATGACCAAATGAAACCGACAACTAAAACTAAATACTCCCTTAACAATAGAAGAGGAAATGGGAAACAAATAGGAGAAGAATGTAAATAAAAGACAGGAGGAAAGGAAACGCCGTCAACCCTCGAAGAATGTGAATTGAGGGACTTGGAAGGAAGGAGAGCCAAGAAAGGCTGAGAAGAAACAGAAGAGGGCCCACCCCAAAGGCAATGGTAGAAGGAGAAAAACCGGACCCAGCTCAGGAAGCCCTCGAGGTCGCCAACGCCCGCACTCACCAGCCGTAAGCTCTTTAGGGTGTAGCACAATCCAGGGTGCATCATCAGTGGTGGGGCAACACACACACACCCTGCCTCCTTGAGGGCAGAAGACAGGAGATACAATGAAAAGAAAACAAGGGGTCTGACCCCTCGAAGAATGAGGGATCAGGAAAGATGAGAGAAGGGCCAATTAAGGCGGGAAAGTGAAAGACTCCCTAGGCCTCGGATACCCTAATACCGTCGGGGTCTGAAAAGAACAAGAGTTGGCCAAGGCAGGTCGAGAGGAATGATAATAGAGGGGAGCCCGGCACAGTAAGTGGAAGCAATGCTAGACTCAGCTGGGGTCCCGTGGTCGCCAACACAGTCCCACAAGTTGAGAGTCCCTGGGGGGGGGGGGGGGGGTTACAGGAAGAACTGAGAAATGAAGATTTTTGAGGTAGCCATTTAAATAGTTTATTTAAACTAAATCACAAATGCCAAACAACATCACAAAGATTTGAAAAGTTGCATTAGATGATTTTGAGTATATTTCTTCTTGTACCGGGTGGTCTCGGGTACGTATTAGGCCTCCGTACCAAAAAGTCCCGGTTTCGATTCCCGACTCTATCAAAGAAAGTTTCAATTTTGGTTTGAGGTTGGAACGGGGTACACTCAACCTCGTGAGACTAGACAGAGAATAAATGGATTGGATTTATACCTCAGCTGTAATATAAGTGGTTATCTGTGGTTTCTCACAACTACTACTCCAGGCAAATGCCGGGATGGCTCGTAACTTAAAGCCACGGCTGCCTACTTCCTAATCCTAATCTAAATTACAAATACACACCTTAACAGTCACCACAATAACACAGTATATCAGAAAAAGTCTTCACACAAACACACACACACCGGTACAAGGGGTGGTAACCACGATATCCAAGACGCGAGTCACACGCTGCACAGCATGATACTTTTACTTGGCACAGTAAATGATGTTGATGATGATGATGTTGTTGTTGTTTCTTCAATTGAGGGGCTAAGACATCACGGTTATTTAGCCCCGTGTACTTGCGTAGCTTATGTGTGTGTAATTTGTATGATAGCCTGTATTATTGTGGTGTATGTAATAGTAGCAGTAGCAGTAGCAGTGTGTGTATTGTAATTCAGATGAGGATTGGAAAGGAGGCAGCCGTGGCCTTAAGTTAGAAACCATCCCGGCATTTGCCTGAAGTGGAAGTGGGTAACCACGGAAAATCACGTCCAGGATGGCTGAAGCGGCAAACGAACCCACGTCTTCTCAGTTTTGCCTCACGGTGCTGAGTGTACTCCGTTCCAGCCGTTAGACCAAAATTCATTTCTTGGCAGAGCCGGTAATCGAACTCAGACTGCCGGGGTGACAGCCAAGAACGCTAGCCGCTGCACCACACGGTAAATAAACATGGATAGTACAACGCAATATTTTAAATGAACTATTAATTACTTCTTAGCTAAAACTATATTATTATTAATAACACATTAGTGTTATCACAGAACACTAAATGGTCTTCGCACAGAATCGGGCTAAAGCAATAGAAGCTCTTAAATGAAATAACATTAATGTATTTCTTCTTGACCCTCACTTGAATATAAAATTCTCTTGTTGCACTGCACAGCTTATTTCACATGCACTTCGCGGCAAGGAAGAGACATTTTAAAATCGCGTGTCACTTTCAACTCCTTCCTGCAGTAACTCAAGTTGTCTCTCTTCCTCGAAGACGAGCTATTCCAGTAGACCCTTGGCTATTTGAAATTCTCAGAGCATCAAGCTTGTTGAGAGGACATAATTATTATTCTTCTCGCACAGCTGCACTGCTTATTGAACTAGTGTACGGTTATCAGGAAATATAGAGAGGGTGGAGTAACGAACATATCGAGAAATGCAAGTCTGTATCAAAAGAGGTACAAATCTAATCAACATAGGATATGCGGCATAGGTGGCGTAGTCGGTAGCATGCCCAAGATCACGGATTCAAACCCGACCGAAGTCATCGGATTTTTAAGAGCGTTAAAATCGTTCGTAGAGGAAGTAATGCTGGCGGGCCCATGTCATGTGAAAGAACCTACTACCACAATTGGTCGTGTGTAGCAAAATTTGTAGGTTGACTTTCTGTAGCTTTTCAGTCGGTCAATACGATTGTGCTCAATGAATGGGCGGGGTACAAGATTCAAATATATAAATACACTGCTGCAAAAATTACATGTATAACTCACTAATAAATGTAATTTTTTCCAGGAGTGTATTTATATGTTTGTATCTTGTACCCCGCCCATTCATTGAGCACAATCGTATTGACCGACTGCAAAGCTACAATAGTCAATTTGTATAGGCAACACTGAAAAAATTACGAGCCTTACAGTAGTCGCATATGATGTGTAACATCTGGCATGTTATTCGAACAATTCCGTATAACTTACTCGCATTTTTTAAAGAATGAACTCATAGTGCAATCTTGTGCCAGCAAACATGAAGGATTCCTTCGTGTTATTACCATCGGTAAGTTCTCATTACTATTATTTCTGCAGTAACTACTTGTAAAACTCCAGTGACAAATCCTTTCAGCAAATATGATATAATAGTGCTGTATTTTGGCCGACAGTGCCTCGAGTGCTTACATTAAATAAGAACACAGCAAAAGTAGTAAGATTTAATAAATCATAATTTTCAGCAAATATGATTTAATTAATATTTTCACACCAAAGAACGACAGTTTGAAGATGATTTATTGTAGGAATATCTGTAATGGCACCTACAAACCTTGAGGTAAACCATATGCGATTTACATTCCACATAGCCACATGGCCAACAGTACGTCGTTGTACCAATCTCTGCCACCGCACGCTACTTGTAAAACTCCTGTGCCAATTCCTTTCAGCAAATATGATATAATGAATATTTTCGCACCAAAGAACGACAACTAGAAGATGATTTATTGTAGGAATTTCTTTAATGGGGCCTCCAAACCTTGAATTAAACCGTATGCTATATACATTACACATAATGCTGTATTTTGGCCGACAGTACCTCGAGTGCTTACATTAAATAAAAACACAGCAAAAGTAGTAAGATTTAATAAATCATAATTTTCAGCAAATATGATTTAATGAATATTTTCACACCAAAGAACGACAGTTTGAAAATGATTTATTGTAGGAATATATGTAATGGGGCCTCCAAACCTTGAAGTAAACCGTTGGCGATTTACATTCCACACATCCACATGGCCGACAGTATGTCATTGTACCAATCTCCGCCACCGCGTGTGCTCATTGTTTCCGTTGCATTTTCGTCTCACTTCCGTCCCTTTTTACAAAATCTCCCCCACAATACAGCAACCGAGTGGAATGATGTTACACATTAAAAATATCCAGCAACCGAGCGGAAAGATGTTACACATCAAAAAACAATGGCTTCAAATCTCTACAATTCTAACGCCAGTGAGGCAAAATTTGTAGGTTATATTTGGCTTCTTAGAAACGCTAGGTGTTAGTGACAGTAGCATCTGGTAGCCAAAGTTGGAACTACTTGAAATTGAACTTGTTGGGAGCCCTCGGGCGTTCAATCAAAAATACCCAGCTATGGCCATTAGCTGCAATTCATATATAATAATGAGCATAGGATCAGATGATATTCTCCAAGTTTCTACATTGGTCCGATGTTGATCTGACATGGCCAAGGAATTAAGATATTTAATTTTTAGCACGCACAACTTTACTACTGCACCAAGAACGCAAGGGTCTTTGTACTAGCAACCTCTCTGCTCTGATTTCAAATACATTTCAACATTTCCTGTGATTTTTAGCCTCTCATTTAATAAATGGAAAACGGATTTCTGAGATCAATTTGGAGTGCTCGAATCATTGTCTACATGTCCCAAATATTAACATCTGAAAGACCTAATCTATTGGAACGTACAAGGAGAGGTCACCATGTGGTTTACTAGAAAAGCATTCAAATTTGGAGGGTTTGCTCTTCATAAAAAAAAAATGCCCCTGTTCGAGCATTTTTGCCAATGGGCCTTAGTGTGTTCAAAATTGAACGTTTAAAATCAATCCTCAAACTTTTGTAGTCCTATTCCCTCACACGTTCCCGGATGGATCACTCCATCTGCAGCATGGTTCTCGTGGATAGCAATGCTATTCAGAAATCCCACGTTGAGTAAAGGAAGGTATGTAATTTCACACGACACGACCTTAGAGGAACATCCATCCTACGTGCTGAATACATAATGCCGTGTTTATACAGGTGCTATTGTAATTTAGAAATCAGCTGTGTTGCTTGCGGGCGTTACATCACCATCTATGACACGCAATAATAGCAGGCAAGTTCATGGTTTGAAAATAAATCTTGGTATAGTACACCGAGTTAGTTATTGTTGTTTGAAGGGGAGGAACTACGAAGTCATCTGCCTCTCTTAACACAGATTAAGATATCGACTACAAATTTGGAATGGAATTTAAAATTTAGAGGTGGATACCTACATTTGAAAAGACCGAAAATTTATAAAACAAAAATTAAATAAAACTAAAAATTATAAAAAATATTTTTTAATTTATTTATCGTATGGCTTTTAGTGCCGGGAGTTTCCGAGGACATGTTCGGCTCGCCTGAGTCTATAGCTGCTTCCAGCGGACACCCTTAGGGTGAGCTACAAACTCCGTTCAATTTCAAGCAGTTCCAACTTTCGCTACCAGATATCAATGATACCTAGTGGTGAACGTTGGAACTTTGATCGAGCGTTCCGACGAAATCTAACCTAACAATTTAGCTTCATACATGTTAAGTCTGTTGAAGGATCTTTTACATGCCATAAATCTACGACATGGGACAGCCGGCTTTACTTCCCCTCCGAAGGAAAGCATACTGAGGAATTTTAACTCTCTTAAAAAATCCGACGGCTTCGACCGGGTTTGAACCCGCTATATTGGGCACAGCAGTTTAGCATGCTACCAACTACGCCACCGAAGCAAAAAGAAAACGGAAAAACAAAAATCATCATTCAAAACGAACAAGTCTTTGAGTCAATGTTCACCGGAAAATTTAGATTAGTATTGACTAAACCAATTCTCATCTGCCAATTCATGCCTATTTTTATTATCCCCCCGAAGGAACTGCAGGCCGGACGTTTGTTTTAGACGATTGCCCTTGACCTTGACGTGTCGGTCTACTAACCCCAAACTTCCAGGTTCGCTCCTGGCCGTGGTAAGTGATTTTTTTTGAAAGGCAGCAATAATTACGACACGCATGTCATTCGATGTTGGCATGTCAAATAACTCATTTGAATTCAGTAGGCCGTGTTCATAATGGGAAAATTAATCTCGGGAGCTTCCGCCAACACAAAGTTCCTCATTTCTCTACTAGAAAGCGCTATAGTGTTCAAGGAGCTTAGATATCTAACCTCCTTGACTTTCATAGTGCTTCAAGGAACAACGAAATTCGACATGCAAGCTACCCTCTGGGTGTCAAATAACAAATCTTGCACCCGGCCCCCGAGGCCATACGATATTATTATTATTATTATTATTATTGCTTTATTTCAAGAATTGGTTATTTCGATTTCATTTTATCACCCGCTTACAGTTCGCAGTTTTGTCTATTTTCTTCTACAAAAATTCAAATATAAGCTGTTTTCAATTACCGATTTGAAAGTTACACAGTTATTCATGAGGGCAATCTTTGAAATGAAGTAATGTGAGGCCATACCGATGACCAGTTCCCACGGTAAATAACCCTGGTTTATTGACATAGGGTATGAGCTCCATCAATATTCTCACAGCAGTAGGAACATGTTAGCCCCTCCTACCGTGCTGGGTACCGCCTCGCAGCAAGACAGTTCTTTATCGCTGTGGCACGTACTTTATTACCCCTCGCAACACCCAAACTCACCAGCCAGGAGATTTTGACTGTGTAGACCAAGCGTTCTCAACCTGGTGCTCTTTAAATACAATTTGGTGCTCTCGTCATACGAGCTATGCGAGCACAAGCTCTTCCGAGATCCATTCTACAAATCAAATTCTGCTGCACGAACTGGAATAATAATAATAATAACTTACTGATTTCACTACAAGTTTTGACAGTAAAAAATCTTATCATTTTGTGAAATAGCATTTTATCTACAGTAAAAATAATTGCAAATCTTTGTTGTCTGAGCAACACAAAAGATGCTAACTCGACCTGACTGCCCACACGGAAATGTATCTTATCTGCATGAGACATGCAAGCAGTAGGCTTGCCACGGTGGGTGAGTGGTTATTGTGTCGGGTTACTTACCCCAAGCTTGCCGGTTCGCTCCTAGCCTAGGTAAGTGATTTTTAAAAGGCGACAAAAATCACGACACGCATGTCATACGATGTTGGCATGTTAAAGAACCCATTTGAGTTCAGTAGGCCGTGTTCATAATGGCAAAATTAATCTCGGGATTTTCCTCCAACATAAAAGTTCCATATTTCTCTACTAGAAAGCGCTATAGCGTCAAGGAGCTTAGTTATCTAACCTCCTTGACTTTCATAGTGCTTCAAGGAACAGCAAAATTTGACATGCAAGCTGCCCTTTGGGTATCAAATAACAGAGCTTGCACCCGGCACCGAGGCCATACGATATTGTTATTTGTGGTGTTTGAAGCCATATTTTCAGTGTTGCCTTAGTAAACAAGAGTTTAGTGCTTTTCAGTCGGTCAACACGAATGTACCCAAAAGAGATGGGTTATGCCCTAATCCTGAAATAAATTACATGAGATTAATAAAACACTAGGATGACCAGTTTCGATCGTCAAGCGATCATCATCAGATCCATTACACTTAGGCTACAAAATCTATGTTTGAAATACAGGTGAAAATATTTACAATATGTACAATTATTTAGTTGCAGTATTGGTACTGCAACTGTCAGTGTATGCTAAATGCAGTATATATGTTAGGTGAAATGCTAAATGGTGATAGCTATCCGGAGATTGTACTACAGCACGTAGGGACAGGGGGAGGAGGCAGGGGAAAAACCAGTCGTTAAGATAACCACCGCAGTCGACCGCACAGCGAGTTCCAGTGAGCACGAAAACTGGGAGTAGCTGTAATACGGAAGACAATCAGATAAGTAGTTAGCCAAAATTTTTATAGTTTAACCATAGTTTACAACCATATAATCTCTCTAAAGTACAATCTCCGGATAGCTATCACCATTTAGCATTTCACCTAACATATATACTGCATTTAGCATACACTGACAGTTGCAGTACCAATACTGCAACTAAATAATTGTACATATTGTAAATATTTTCACCTGTATTTCAAACATAGATTTTGTAGCCTAAGTGTAATGGATCTGATGATGATCGCTTGACGATCGAAACTGGTCATCCTAGTGTTTTATTAATCTCATGTAATTTATTTCAGGATTAGGGCACAACCCATCTCTTTTGGGTACATTCGTGTTGACCGACTGAAAAGCACTAAACTCTCGATATTGTTATTATTATTATTATTATTATTATTATTATTATGCAAGCAGTAGCAGCATGCCTGGTGATCCATAGCTATTTCAGCACTTCTGAGGAAGAGAGAGATAGGAAAAAGAAAGGGAGGTGCATGCTTGTTGCATTATTATTCTTTCTTTCTTTCTTTCTTTCTTTCTTTCTTTCTTATGCCCATTCATAGAGCGCGTTTGAACATGTAAGTTGGCTTGATGAATGTATCCTTTTTCTCCCAAAATCTCATCATGAACTCACTGTGTTGTTACTTGGTTTCTTCTGTCCATCATGCGCCAGTCCTGCTGCTAGATTTCACCCTAAGTGTGTAGGCTGCTTATTTACTGAGGTTCTGAAGATTTCTCGGTTTTCATGTTCTCTCCGATGTTCATCTCATTCAGGTCCCCCCTTGTTTCCTCCAGCCGATTTATCCTCGATACTTTTGTATTGCCTAGGTACTTGCATTATTCCCTGGTACGTTAACGTCAAGAAAGACCTCCAAGAAATGGGCCTACGACTTGGTGACGCACACAAACGAGACCTTTTCCGAGAAAGCATCGTGACTTTTGGGACTTTCCGAGATGAGAAATGGACAACCGGTGCAAAGTGGTCGGATGAACGCCGTGCTCGACGCAGCAAGTTAATGAAAACCTACTGGATCAATCGTAAATTACCGACAGCAGTGGCTACGCTGGCTAAAGCGCAGCATTAGGTCATGGGGCCAAGCTCTCTGCTGACTTGGTAGACGCGTGGGTTCGAGTCCCACCGTCGGCTGTCCTTGAAATGGTTTTCCGTGGTTTTCCATTTTCAACCCCAGGCGAATGCTGGGACGGTACCTTCTGACAGGCCACGGCCGCTTCCTTCCACGTCCTTCCCCAGTTTCATTCATCTTCATCCATTCATTCTCTCATTCTGACGCGCAGGTCGCCCACGGGCGTCGACTTGAAAGACCTGCACTTGGCCTCTCAGGAGGCTACACGAAAGAAAGAAAAAACGTAAATTGAATAAACGCCAGAATGTATAGTGGAACGTATCGTGGTCCCTTGTTGGCCGATTAGCGCATAAAAAATAAATAAATTATTATTATTAATATTATATTCGATGGAATGGTGCTCGGGTATTTGGTATGACTTGAAGGTGGTACTCACAGTCTCAATAAGGTTGAGAACCGAGTGTGTGGATCTTGTTGACTTACAAAGAAACCTTGGTTTGCAGATGACACTCGCACTTATATTAACCGATGACACGGTGGCTGCTGATCTCGTCATCCGCTTTATAAGTGAGAGTGGGTTAGGGCCAGGAATCTAAATTTTTCAGTGAACATTGACGACCTGTTCGTTTTTGAATGATGATTTTTGTTTTTCCGTACCGGTACCGTAATTGTTTGTATATTTTTTATAATTATTAGTTTTATTTAATTTTTTGTTTTATTAATTTCCGGTCTTTTCAAATTAAATTTTAAATTCCATTCCAAATTTGTATACTTTAATCTGTGTTAAGAGGGGCAGATGAGCTCGTAGTTCCGCCCCTTAATACAACAATAACTAACTAAGGTTGAGAACGCCATATCCTACGTGTATACTGCTGGAGTCCAAACTGCGTGAACCTGAGAGGAATGTGGATCGCGGACGACGACGAGAGACGTGGGGGATTCCCGGTCCGTGCGTAGTAACAGAATCAAATACATTGATCGATGATTCACTCACTCACTCATTCGCAACACCACAGTGGTTTAGGCAACGGCCCTATGTTAGCAGTATTGGAATAGACAGGAATTCCAGATAACACGACGGACTGTTGACAGGCCCTTCTCGTCCTGCCTCCCTCGTCACCTCACCCCTCAAGTTCACAGAGCTTGGACTCGAGCAGTAGATCTATCCACGTGTGATGGGGCTACAAACACTCTGCCTCCTTTACGGCCTCACAAAAGAAGAGATAAAGGCCAATTAAAGTGGACAACTGAAAGACATCCTAGACCTAATATCGTCGGGGTCGGAAGACAACAAGAGTTGACCAAGGGTGATCAACAGGAAATAAGAAAGAGAGGACGATTTCAAAGATGGTCGAGTTTGGATATAGCCTGGTCCCAAGGCCTTGTGTCTTAGCACGCTCAGCTACCTTGGTTGGTTTCTCCTAGGATGATTATCAGCTATTAAAGAGTGAATAGTGATCGAGTCAAGACTGATATTCCAAGACTGCACCGGCTACTATTAACCAAATTATAAGCGAGCAAACTGGTTGTCAAACTCATACGTAGAGCTAAACACTCATTATCATTCCTAAATAGGTGTTACCTTACATTTGTGAGCCATTTATATCATTAAGAAGGACTGGTCGCCAAAGCCCAAGGTGCTAAATCCGCTACTTCGCTACATTTGATGTGCCTACACGTATGTAATCAATGTAACAGTGGACAGGCTTCCGGGATATGACGATGGCTCTAGGCCCGTGACTTCCACAGTATCACCTCCTCCATATACAAAACCACCAATATACAGTACTTGTAGTTCTTGCTGACGAGTCCTTTAGGTGCACTGTGGCATCGTGGCCGCCATGTAGCCCCGTGCCACGGAGATGACTGTATTTGTAACTGGGGCTGGGATTTGAGAAGGAGGTGGCCGTGGCCTTAATTTAGGGTAGGTGCCATCCCGGCATTCGCCTGGAAGAGAAATGGGGAAACCAATGAAAACCACCTCTCAGATGTCGGAGGTGGTAATCGAACCCACCTCTTTTCAGTTCTACCTCACGAGGCTGAGTGTAACTCGTTCCAGCCCTCAGACCAGAATTAAATTTCTTGGCAGAGCTGAGAATCGAACCCAGCACCTTTGAGACCGAAGTCTCAAACAGCAATCGGAAAATCAATTCCTCAACTAAGCCTACTTGTTATTTCATTAAGATCCTGAGATGTTATCGTCATCAGAACCATGAGCCTGCTCCGTGTCTGGAGTTTATTAACCCGTATTATTTTGTTGTCACTATCGGCGTGCTGATTTGAAATTGGAAAGACAGTCTAGGAAGGGTCAATCTAAGCATTTTCCTGGAGATAAAACAGGAAACACATAAATCATTTCTAGAATGGTCGAATTTGGGATACAAACACATACTTAGATACGTGGGAACACTGTGCGTTGTTTCAACACGGTTATGTTGTTATTGGTTGATTGATTAATTAAGTTTGTTTTACAATATTATGGTCATGCTGCCCCGTGTACTTGATTGTAGGATTGTGGAGTTTGTATGATAACGTGTGTTATTGCAATGGCTGTATTAGTGTATATATTTGTAATTCAGATAGGGATAGGGACGGAGGCGGCCGTGGCCTTAATTTTGAAACCATCCCGGTATTTGTCTGGAGTAGAACCACGGAAAACTTACTGGATGGTTGAGATGGAAATCGAATCCTCCTCTTCTCAGTTATTCCTCAAGAATCTGCGTTTACCCCGCCCCAGCCCTCAGACCAGAGTTACAGAGCCGGGATTCAAACCCGGAGCTCCGGGCAATGACCAAGAACTCTAGACGCTACATCATGAGGTAGTCAATACAGTTAGCAATTGTCGTCAGTCCATATTTAAAAAAAAATTGTTCCCACCTTGTAGTTTCTACGGTACAATGTATTTCTATCATGTTAAAACTCTCCCATTAGCTTTACTGGAAGTCAACGGTTAGCTACGTATATCATTAAGATGATGCAGACAACTCAGATGAACCAAGAACTAAGCAACAATGTTATTACGTAATTTAACCACGAAACTTCACCTTAAGCTAACAAAACATCTCGACAGATGCAACTTCGATTGGTGTGCCTACACTAAACAACTAATTGAATAACGTAGATTCGTAGGAACGCTGGATTTAAAATCACAGCTCAAATAATGCCAATGCATGTAAACCGCAGTGCAGTTGACTGTGTACAGTTTAGAAACTGCTAATGCAATTGTTCTGGCTCATTACTCCCGGCAACACCTGGCGTGCGTCTATTGTGTTTTTATCGTTCCATAGAATACGATTCAATATTCAGCGCAAGAAAGCTGCGGCTATTGTGAGCCAGCCACCCGCTAGCGTGTGAATAAGCCTCTACAAGAATGGGCTGGATGTCTTCGATGACAGTTGCAATCTCCTTGAAGAAAGTAACAAAATAGAGATGTGGCCCAAATTTCGAGTTTCTAATCTTGGAAAGGTGAAAAAACGAGAGGAGTGGGAAGAAATGCAATACGAAACACTATTCTCACAATTACTTAAGTTAAATCTGCATTTAAGAATCGTCTTGAAATGTGAAAATGTTTTTATGTAGAGACAATTTCGTTTTATATGACGTTGTATTATCATCAAAAGGAGAAAACTAGAATACTTTGGTCATTTCATGCGCAACAGCAAATAACACCTCTTGCAATTAATTATCCAAGGGAAGATTGATGGCATTAGGGGTCCAGGACGCAGACGAATATCCTGGCTAATGAACTTAAGCCAGTGGTTCGGACTTAATACAGTGTCACTGTTTAGAACAGCTATGTACAAACAGCAGATCATGCTACTGATCGCCAATGTTCTTGGAGCACGAGGAACTTGAAGAAGATGAAGAAGAAGAAGAAGACGTTGTATGTATTAAGTCAAAATTTGTTTACTGGCTTACCCAATGTCCAAAATGTCTGGAAATTCGACAAGTTCTGTGCATAAACTGTATATTAAATGCTAAGGTGTATGTTTCACAAAACTCAAGCTCTTAAACCAGAGGGAGTTAGAAGGTGTGGTTTGTACCAAATCTTCCAAATCGTCTCCATAGTACAGAAAAAATCTTGCATTTCTTGAAAAGTCAACGGAAATATATCTATTTGTTTATAAAGTGCGTTTAAACAACTAAACAAGACGATTGCTCCTGGCAGAACTGTGACGCGTCGATCCCGCATAACAGGGGTTTAACACATACGAGATTTCTTGCACAGGTCCTAGTTTAATTTATTACAGTATGGCAAATTTAACATGAAACATTCAATATTTCAATTCAAACTATAGATGGTATCGTAGGTAAGTCGATACTTCATATTAAGACGCTAAAAATCGTTCATTGATTGAAGTCTTCTCTTAAGGTAAAAAAAAAAACAACAACAAAGAAATCCCAAATGCCCGTTTTTACAATTTTGTTCATATGTGAATAAATCTTGGAACACTTCTTTGAAATGATTTGGGTATTTATGGTGAAGCTATTAATGATTCATGGATTAGTAATTGTAGATAATCAAGGATATTTTCTTACCTTTTACACACATCAAAAAAAGTTTTGCATCACCTCGGTTCCAAGAGTTCCGGAACCTTTAAATACAAAGGGAATAGAGATCAACACAAACAACATTTCAGCTCGTTTTATTGCTCATGAGACCCACACATTGCATGTTGTACCATCATACAGCTAGACTTTCAGCATTTGTGGTCCAGATTGCAGTACACACCACTACCTCTAATACCTAGTAGCACGTCCTCTTGCATTGATGCATGCCTGTATTCGTCGTGGCATACTATCCACAAGTTCATCAAGACACTGTTGGTCCAAATTGTCCCACTCCTCAACGACAATTCGGCGTAAATCTCTCAGAGTGGTTGGTGGGTCAAGACGTCCATAAACAGCCCTTTTCAACATATCCCAGGCATGTTCGATAGGGTTCATGTCTGGCGAATATGCTGGCCACTGTAGTCGAGCGATGTCGTTATCTTGAAGGAACGCATTCACAAGATGTTCACGATGAGGTCGAGAATTGTCGTCCATGAAGACAAATGCCTCTCCAATATTCTGCCGATATGGGTGCACTATGGGTCGGAGGATGTCATTCAGGTATCGTAAAGCCGTTTCGGAGCCTTCCATGACCACCAGTGGCGTACGTCGGCCCCACATAATGCCACCCCAAAACATCAGGGAACCACCACCTTGCTGCACTCGCTGGACAGTGTGTCTAAGACGTTCAGCCTGACCAGGGTGCCTCCAAACACGTCTCCGACGATTGTCTGGTTGAAGGCATATGCGACACTCATCGGTGAAGAGAACGTGATGCCAATTCTGTGGGGTCCATTCAGCATGTTGTTGGGCCCATCTGTACCGCGCTGCATGGTGTCGGGGTTGCAAAGCTGGACCTCGCCATGGACGTCGGGAGTGAAGTTGCGCATCATGCAGCCTATTGCGCACAGTTTGAGTTGAAACACGACGTCCTGTGGCTGAACGAAACGCATTATTCAACATGGTGGCATTGCTGTCAGGGTTCCTCCGAGCGGCAATCCGTAAGTAGCGGTCATCCACTACAGTAGTAGCCCTTGGGCGGCCTGAACGAGGCCTGTCATCGACAGTTCCTGTATCTCTGTACCTCCTCCATGTCCGAACAACATCGCTTTGGTTCACTCTGAGACGCCTGGAAACTTCCCTTGTTGAGAGCCCTTCTTGACACAAAGTAACAATGCGGACGCGATCGAACTGCGGTATTAACCTTCTAGGCATGGTAGAACTACAGACAACATGAGCAGCGTACCTTCGTCCTGGTGGAATGACTGGAACTGATCGGCTGTCGTACCCCCTCCGTCTAATAGGCCCTGCTCATGCATGGTTGTTTACATCTTTGAGCAGTTTTAGTGACATCTATGAACAGTCAAAGGGACTGTATCTTTGATACAATATACACAGTCAACGTCTATATGCCGGAGATCTGGGAACCGAGGTGATGCAAAACTTTTTTTGATGTGTGTATTTTCGGTACACGTTTTGTCGTTATCTGGGCACAAAGTTGTAATTTGCATGTTGTAATCTACATTAACGTTGATACCCTCAAGTGCAGCAAATTATAGATAAATATTTTCATTGATTCTCTAAGACATTTTGAATTTGTGGTCATTTTTTTAAGTGAATAATGTTTTCAAAGATATGTACTTTCATAAAGGCAAATAAAAACATATTTTCAAAGGTTTTGTACCTACGTCCCCTTAACAAGTCATATCACATCAACACGCGGTGGTCTGAAACAAATATTATTGTCATTTGTGCTGTGTGTTCGCACATTAATTGTTTCACATCTATGGTAATGCACACAGAAAATGTTTTGTAGTCATCAGAATGCTCCACGCTCATTCCCAATGCTGTTATCCATTTTCATGATGATTTACACTTACTTGCGTTCTATCCAGTCAATAATCTCACAGCTGTGAGTGAGGATTCCACATGTGAGTGCATACATAAGGTGCATGAGAGAAACCACTTTTCTGCAGTCTCATGAAGAAACGACTCGATACGACCGTGGCCTTGGTTGCCCGTTGTTTTGTTAGTTCCAAGGAAAACGACCAAACAAGTACTTATACAGGTTTGAATAAACCAGGCGGACCACGGGTCGGGGAAAGATAATTCCACAGGAACAACAATTGCAAGTCAGTGGACACGACGTTCTTTGGGAGAATGCTTTTCATTTAATATTTGTTAATTCATTTTCGGGGCTTACGACATACTTGCCATTGGCCCCGTCTACTTGAGAGTGTGTTGAAGATGTGTGATAACCTGTATTTATGTGATGACTGCAGCAGTCAGTGTAACTATAATAGGCACAGGGCTGGGTTAGGTACCCCGGGACTTCAAGTAAGGTACTAATCCGGCATATTTTTGGAGTATGGGAATTCCCGGGGAAAGCTACACTCAGGATAGCCGCTATCAGCACAAGGGCTTGCTGTAGCTGCCCTCAAGGCCGTGGTGCACGATTAAATGAGCAAGGCTACACCGCGGGGTCATTTAATGTTATCGCAGTGCCCAGAATCAGTAATAAATACTTCAGTATCAAGAGTAGAAGCCGGGTCCAAGAATCTAGAGCTTCATGGTAAATCAAACGGCGTGGAATGGGGGAGACGGACTGCAAAACACTGCCTTTTAGGTCAAATCACACTAAAAATGTTGAAATAATCTTCGTTGACTGACAATCAGCCGAGAGTACATCCACCCCAGCAACCGGCCTGCCACACCACAGCAATAATGAATTGACTGCAAACATTCACATTAAAATTCTCGTGGCCCGTGGGGTGGGGCCCTCAGAGGTCGTAGTTCTTCATCTCCTCTGTTTTTGTTTTCTCCATTCTGTTGCTTATTTTCTATCCGCAATTACAAATATACACATTAGTATAGCAATCAAAATGACACGGGTCATCAGACAGATAACACACACCTAAGTGCACAGGGCTACATGATCACGATGTCGCAAAGCCCCTAAATGAAACAATAACATTTTATTTTATCAGCAGTGAAATGCTATGAAGTTCAAAGACATGAAAAGTGGTGTACAGGGAGTTTCAAGATGTTTGGGACCTGTAAGCACGCCATAGAGAATTTTAAAAATTGCATCTGGAAGTAGATGATGGAATTTACAACGATAGGAATGTATAGGTTGTTTTATACCGTAAAACAAACAAAAACATTTTAAAATCATATTTCTCAAAAATTTACTCATAAGTAACCTCAAGACGTAAGTGAAAAGTGAAACCCGAAAACAAAACGCAGATTGAATAGTGGAAACCTATCGATAGTGCTGCGGCGAAAACCAGACAAACAATTCTAAAATCATTAAGGAGAAACCTAATATACGACTAGCTCACCGCATTAGAGTATAAGAGCTACGCTCTTGTAGGAGGCCTTTATCATTCATTGGGAGAGAGGGTTATCTCTACTTAGTATAAAACAAAGTCCCCGATTCTTGGATGTTACGGGTAATCTCGAGAACCACAGGATGGATTTGATGCGGTTTTCACCATTCTGTAAAGGATATCTCGAGGATGATTTCTGTAGAAAATAATTTATTTATGATCAAAGTAAGCCGAGCAGTAACGATTTCAGTGGAAAAGTCGAAAAAAACCTGGCGTCCGAGCGCTTTGTAAGCTTGCGCTGGGCAAACCGTTAAAAATATCTAAATACTATGAGTGTAAGAATTGTTCAGCATGAAAAGTTCTACAAAAAAGTCCGCGAGAATATATGTCTATCTTCAATACATCGCCCACTATAAGTGTTTTTACGTTTTCATTTCTTCCAACCCTGTCCATTCAACTACTGAGGCGACAGTTTACGAGCTAGCTAAGGGCGAGTCTATCATCCCTGTTACAGCCTAGCTAGCGGGCGAACCTATTGCCCCAGATACAGCCAGCAGCAAACTGTCGAGTCGTGTTGAGTTAAAAACTTCAGAGAAGAGTGGTTGTGTTTGGAGTTTCCCTGGAAGTGCAACTCGGCTTTTCTTCATTTCGCCTGTGAACTTGTCGTTCCGCAAAATTCAGTGTTAAGTTAAGATTGGACGGAAGGGGGATTTGTGTTTCATGCACCTCGCCATTCTTAAATTACGTCTGACAAGAATGTGTTGCACATGCATCTCCATGATAATATAATTAATAGTCCAGTCAGTGATTATAACCCATCATGCCGAGATGTAAAATGGATATTGGTCGTTGTTCATTGACATTGGAAAGAAAAAAGCGCTTATCACGTAATGCTTTCATAACTGTTCCCGGGCGAAGCTGGGTCAGGTTGCTAGTTTATTTATATAACCGTAAGAATCGCTAATCTTGAACCAAAGGGCGACATCAAAAGAAATAACATTCGCCGGAGGTGACTGTAATTGCTTCAGCGACTCGAATCATTGCTGGCGGGTGAAAACAATGGGAGTAATGTCTCACTTTCTAAATCGAAGCTGCATACCATATGTGTTAGTAGGGCACATACTCAGTGATCTTAGGTGCAACTTAGCGCTTAAATTGGTTTCAAATTCTAAATACACAGTGCTTGCTACCTCACAGTCTTAGTACCTGTGCGTGCAATAACCCGGCGGTAGTTTCACCAACAGTGTAAGTAGCACTCAAGTAAAGTAATGAACGACCAGCAGCTCAGCGAGAAAATTGGTAAGTAATCGCACTGAGTTGTGGGTGGATTATCCCGGGGAATATTTATGCCATGACTTGACTCCACTTTCAGAATAATTGCAAGTGCCTGAATGCTTTCTTTCTTCTTTCTTTATTTATTCAAATGAGCCAGTGCATATCCGGAAGGTTAGAATGATTCTCATAATTTACCTCCTGTATAGTTGTTTTATTCAGTGACTAGGAACATCGATGCCATCCAATATCAGTGTTTCGTGATATTATTCTTTTCTGGACCAGCTTCAAATGTACGAGATTTCTTCTAAGACTAGAAGTAATTCTTCTTAAGGTGAACTGGAGGGGTGGTCTACACCAGAAATAGTACACGATTCAAATAGAAAGCCTTCCTTCGGAGGGGAAGTAAATCCGGCGGTCCCATGTCATAGATTTATGGCATGTTAAAGAACCTTTCACTAATTACACCTGTGTGAAGCTAAACATTTGACTAACGTTCTTAGGTTCCTACGTTCGTCGTCAAGAGCCGACTGTGGTGGCATCTGGTAACTAAGTTCTGAACTAGTTGGTCGTTGACGGTGGCGTTTGGCGGCAAAAGTAGGAACTACTTGAAAAAAATCAATGTCTGCAGTCCTTACTTGAATTAAAAACAGATACACACACTAATACAGTCATCACAATTAACACCGGTTATGAGACAGATTCTACACACACCCAAAGTACACGGGGCTACATGACCGCGTTGTTGCAGCCCCTAAACTGAGGAACCAACCAACGAAATAGAAAGCTTTCTCAAATAGCTGGAGCAGGATCAGCAGCCCTCCCAATGGTGAACCAAGATTCTTCCTGCATTCATGCCTCAAGCCACGTATCACTGGAAAGTACGACTATCTGAGAAGCAAGTACCAACAACTTCTGGACAAAAGCGAGACACTGACCATTAATTACTCACGGTAAAAGTTTTCACTTCTCCCAGAAAATAGCGTACGTTTCTAATTAGCTGATAAATTACATTTTAAGTCACTGGACCTTAATTACTTCTTCTTCTCCTTCAATTAACAATTACTTTAATGATAGCGTTGAGATTAACGACTTGCTGCATTAGTATATTATACATCCCCATTCCTGTCGACGTGCTTCTTTCCTGCTCCTTTCAAAGCTGTGTAAGGCGATATTATTACTGCGGCTAGCGAGGGGAGGGTCCCAGCCGCGCGTGAGGCAGGGATGAGACGAGCATCAGTAATGAGGAGGCTGCTGCATGGCTCACACAAACAAACGACTACCTCAACATTCGCATTGGATTTGAGAAACCAAACTCGGAATAGGCTCTTTCGTTAAAGATGAGCAAAATTTCTTATTAATGGTTTCGCACCTAGTCTATAGTGCGTCCTTACATTAAAAGACAGTACGCATTAAATGGGGCGCACTGATGCCAGATCTACTGCATATACAAAGTTCTGCAAGGCCAAGCACATGATGTTACATAACTCGTATTACAGGTGGTTTTACGCAAAACTCGGGAAATTTCCAAAATATTTGTTTGCTGTATATAACTGTACTTCACACCGTGCAGCGAACAACGCTACTATATTTACAGTAGATATGATACGCCGAACCTCAGAGCGCGATTTTAATGCAAACATTATAACAATTTATATTTTTCAATTATTCATGAATATGATAATATTATAATATGTTACAATATTACATTTTCTCGAATATCACAGGTTATAATAAATTATAATATGACATTTTTCATGAATATTATATATATATATATATATATATATATATATATTGTGGTCCACGTAATTTACCCCAATTTTGTGTGGTCAAGTAGTGGTATGCAGCCGAAATTAAATTCTTCATTTCTTGTTTCTTGAATGAGACGTTATTCAATTTTATATAGTTCTTCACTTGTGCCCATACCATTTCGATGGGATTAAGTTCACTGTGGCAAGCGAAGAACATATTTTTCGGAGCTTGATTCGGGAAGTCAGTAATAGGTGCTTCAGAAATATCCACTGAATCTTAAGTCGCGATAGGCTCTGCTTCACCAGACAATGACAGATCTGACTGGGTAACCTACAAGCCTACTCATGCTGATTTTATAATATTCCCGCATGCTTCGACTTCAGGTTTTCAACCACCATCCAATTAGACTATTTCAATATCGTTAGATAATTTCACACTATTTTTCATGAACGAAACATAGAAAGATATATTGAGTGGGGCACAAAGGTACGTTGAGGACAGATACTAATAGAGTGATACATTTCCAGAAACATAAATGTGAGTAGAGGTATGAGACCAGATCAAATTCGAGCGCTAAGGGTTAAACAAACTGTGTTAAAAAAATAAGCGCGATGCACCTAAGTATACACCACAGCCTGTTGTACAGGGAAGGTAGGAGGGTTCCAGAATTTCATTAAAACATGACATACATCTACCTCGACTGTACACAGTTGCTAACTTCATTAGGATGCTCGCACTGTTACAGCGCATCGGAACGTTAATTTGATACTCTTGATAGCTAGTGTAATGAACTAGGCGTGGCCGTAGGTCCCTGCAAGATCGGGATACCTGGCGAGATGCTTCCATGAAAAGTCCCGCATCCCGAAATTCGACTCGATCCACACCACAGATAAACTTCATATTCCGCCCCTTTACATAGCAATAATAATAGCAATGTATGTATGTCTACCCCTTATTATTCCCGTTTTTCCTACGGGGTCGGGTATGAGATGCGATGGAAGTCTTTGTGGCGGATGATTTTTACGGCCGGATGCCCTTCCTGACACCAACCTCATGAGAGGAGTTAATGAGAGATGAAATGAATGATGGTGAATGAAACTGGGCAAGGATGTGGAAGGAAGCGGCCGTGGCCTGTCAGAAGGTACCGTCCCAGCATTTGCTTGGAGTTGAAAATGGGGAAACCACGGAAAACCATTTCAAGGACGGCCGACGGTGGGGCTCGAACCCACGCGTCTACCGAGTCAGCAGAGAGCTTGGCCCCATGGCCTAACGCAGCGCTTTAGAGAGCGCAGCCACTACTGTCGGTATAATAGCAATAATAATAATAATGAAAATAATATAATCATCATCATCATCACACAATTTGAAGAGTTTAATGTAAGCCTTTCCAAATAAACAAACAGGTCAGGTTCCATAAACTTCAACATATCCAATCTAAAGCTGTGGGTGTAACATCCCTTTAAACTGCTGTGGCTTGACAGACGCCGGAGCTCCAGAATTTCAACCTAGAGTATGGGAGTATTTTAAACGGGCAATTATCATCATTTTGAACACTTGTCACATTTTAAAGACTGTTAAATTTCCATCCGACAGAGTCAAGATTGAATCCACAATCTTCGATTTGATAGTCACCAAATGTGTCATTCACCATCTATTGGTTTTATGATGGAAATTGAATTAAAATAAGTCTGGCAATCACGCCCGATAGCTTTTTCTTTTCGAACAAAATATCATCGGGATTTATCTATGCTGGTTGGAATATAAAGAAAGAAAGAAAGAAAGAAAGAAAGAAAGAATGGCACCGCGATAAAATTTCCTCCTCGCCTACTTGAAAATTTTGGCATATCTTATTTTACATACTACGGGAAAAAATCAGTTTCATAATAAAGAACGAAGCTATAGCCTAGTAGATCCTATATGATTTCCATGTACAATGCTACTTCCATGACAGGAATAATTAATAATAATAATAACACTGGATTTTAATGTCGGGAAGCAATTACTGTACATCATTAAGAAGCTATTTATTATATTCCAGGCACATTTCTTGTTTCCCGGTAGAAGAGCTAACAATGGAGATATATTGCACGTGGCTTCAGTTTACATCCATTCGTGAACAATTGTAATTACTTAATTATAATTACAAAATTATAAGTAATTATGATGGCTTCATAGTCTTGCAGCTGACCTTGCATCAAGACAAGAGCAATATGACTTCAATTTCACACCACATTCTTAGGGTTCGAAAGCTACGAAAATAAGCCATTTTTTTCCTGAAATAGGAACAGTCTGACGATTATGGTGATGACACGCGGTGGTTTAAGAGATAAACGCGGCTGTCTGGACAGCAAGAAATACGGGTTCGATCTCAACTGCAGTCACATTTTCAAATCTTACTAAACAGTTACGACCACGCCAAAAAATTTACAATATCCTTCCTAAAAACATAAAAGAGCAGTTACATAAATCTACGAATTTTATACGTAACGCAAAGATATTCGTTCGAGAGAGTAAAGATGCTATTAATGATATATCAATCTGTAAGTTAATATTACTTTTATTTCTACTTCACTATTTCACAAATCTTATTTGTATACTTTTTTTTACAACGTCACTTAATGCTATAATTATGTACGTAGGCCTAATATACCACCCAAAAGGCCATGCCTTCTTTGGTATAGTTCACATGTATTCTTCCCTTACTCTGCTGAATTTGATATTCAGCAATTTCACTGTCCTCCAAAATAAGCGTAACACTTAATATTTTTAAAAATAATCTCAGTAATAATAAGGGAGCAAAATTTAGTTTTATTTTCTAAATATCAATACAGAATAAGAGATAATATTATTCTATTCACATTCCAAAGATATGGTGTGGCGATTCTCAAAACGTTTCACAGCCCGCATTGTGGGAGATGTATGCAACGCCTCGGCTACATAGCGGCCATCATTCACCAATGCTACTGCTTTTGCATAATTCACGAGGCTTAAAGGCACGTTCAGTCGTATATGGCTCAGATACTCGAATCAACGTCAAAGGTGCAAAGGTGAATTTTAATTGGTCATAATGGTGTTCATTATTGGCGCGAAATGAATAAGAAATGCGCGGGAGTGTTCGCCATTGTTTCAGCGGTTTACAACCTCATGTTGTTATTTATTGTTGATTCTCCTTCAGTAAAACTCAGCAATTTTTCTAGGTTTATGCCGTGCCTTGTGCGGGGTTCCACCTAGGAACACCAAGATAGGCTCATCGAGTCCGGTCACGGACACAAGAGCCCGCTGATGAACCTATCTAGGTGTTCCTAGGCGAAACCCCGCACAAGGCACGGCATAAACCTAGAAAAAATTGCTAAGTTTCAATTCGTTGGCCGTGAAAGCCTATATACCATCTCCTTCAGTACTGAACCCGCTGAGCTATGGTTCATGTGATATTTTTTTTTATGACAGAGCATTTATGATGGGATGTTGTACTTTTGAACACACCCAGGAAGCCACGTGAAGCTGAGAGATCACGCGATACTTTGAAGTAGCGGTGAATCGCACTTTTGACTTTGGTGTAAACTGCTAATTATTATCTGAGGTCTTATTAATTATTTTTATCTTTCCTACGAGACTCAGAATATTCCATTTCGTCATGCTGCATTATTAAAACATTTTGGAGAATGTTTTTTTTTACTTTAGGTAAGGTAATACCCTTGCAGATACGCAAAAAGGAACGTAAGTAGTCGCTCAACGTTTTCGTTTTGACGACCTACTTTCTAGAGACACCCAGTACCGGAGCACTGCGTCTTGAGAATCCGCCTTGTGTAGGCGTGGAATTACATTTGTCCTACGAGACGTAGAAGAATATCCGCTGTTTAGCGTTAAAAAGTGATTATAAGGTGCCATCGAGCGAGCAAATACTAATATCCACTGTCGATGAAGTCCAGTGAATTAAATAAGAAGCTTGGGAAATAATTATTGGCAAGTATAGTGTATTGCACAACATTGCTGTGACATCACATATTACCCACGCGTATGTGGAGGGCAGATGCCTAGTGGAAATATACAGGTAATAGTGTTACAATTATCCTGAATAAGTGTGATTATAATTGTATGAGATATTTAAATTGCCAAAGTGGAAATTTCATCTTTGAAACGTCGTATAATTCACGGATGCTGCGTGATACAAAAGTAGCGTCACTAGCACGTGCAGCATTATAAAATAGTATTAGCTCACATGCTAATCCACATCTGCAAGATTAAGGCTGTGTCGTATTTTATAATTGGAGCCTATAATAGTCACGACGGACATTATAATTTTGGAAGTGAGAGGATGAATAATCACGCAACTTATTTCGCTACCCACGTGATTGGACTTTTATTCACCATGGTTGAAGCAGTCACCATGGGCTAATACCATCCCAGTATGGGGGGGGGGGGGTGACGTTTCTACAGGAACCAGCATGATGGTGGAACTTCCAGAACGATGAACGAGAGGGAAGGAGCCAAAATGCCATTTCCAGGCATATCCACGAAGATGTCGACAGGGACAAATCGAACCCTGGTCTTTGGGGGAGTCCAGATGGGAATCCTGATGAGGAGGATACCGATCCAGAGAGCCAGAGAGGTTTATGTACAACCCTTGTTGTGGAATAGAGAGCTGAGTGAGAGCTCCTCCATTTCGTGAGTTTTTGTCACACCCCTTCTTTGTTCTAGTTTCTGGTGGTATAGTAGTTTTAATGTAGTTTGTGAATCAACCACACTCAGTGTCAGCCATTTTTCTAGGTAGGGATGTAACTAGATTAGTTAGATGTCATTTATTTCAGTTTAGAGTGAGACACCCTTGGGGTCAGACATTTTGGTCAGCCCTGGTGCAGCTTGGTGAACGTCGTGGAACGTCAATGCCTACCTTTTTGCTGAACCTGATCGTAGTCATTTTGAGGCTATTTTGTTCAACCCTACTTGGGGTAATTTTCAAGTCTTTGCTGACTGTAGTTATGGCAATCAGATGCCTTGGTTATTAATTGACTGCATTCTTCGCAGCCATCCTTTGTTACACCCCTGACTGTCGTTAGAAGGGTCGTATCATTTAGGTAGTCGACAGTAACTACCAGTTTGTAAATGCATTATATTTCATTTTGAATAAGCTCAGAAGCTATTCTTGGTCATGTTTGAACCTAACAACTAGAAGGAATGTTTCGTTGCCTAGCATCGAACGCGGTTCCCAACGTATCATTAAGCAGATCTAGTGTGTGAATCTGTGCCACATTTATCATATTTTTCTTGTGTCGTGTGAGACACGTTTTTATTTGATGTTCTAGCAACTACTGAGTTGCATTTTTAAAGCAAAGAGCTTCAGTTATTGTAAGTTTACTTTCATTTAGACGTCTTTGGTAGAAAGACGGAATTGTATTACTATACTCAGATTTATAGCGTGCATTTGATACACGGACTCTGTAGAGATCCGTAACTTATGGTAAAGTTTTTTATGAACCGGCCAAGTGCAGGTTTTGTATTGATTAAATCGCCGGCCTTGAATAAACTGGTTATGTAACCCAGTGACCTAGAGCACGCCTGCTTCATTGTGAGACAAAACTACTATAGACGAGGACAGAGTACGATTTGTATTCGCTTTTCCTTTCATTGCTAATTTGCTTATGGAAATCAGTTTCCACTCTTGTATTTGATCACTTGTTTTATGGATCGGTTTTTGTTAGTTTAACGCTCTGTTGCGTGTATTGTCGTATGACAGGTACAGTTATGTAAGGTTTCTATAGGATGGTGAAGTCTACCCTGTTATAGCAGGATGTTATTGTATGCTTTGTCCGGGGATGATCCCGTTGACCAGATGTTATGGGAAGGTAACTGTTGTACAGGCCTATCCCAGAGTTATTGAACGCGAGCTTAGCGCCGCTGGTAACCCGTGTTATTGTGTGTCCGAGTTGTTATACTCGTTGATTATATTCCGACTGTTGAGTCGAGGCTTTTTGGTGGAGAATGATCTCAGTTGGAGACACTCCGTGCCCAGGCTATTGTCAATGTTATTCGCCATAAACCTACGATAAACCTATAAACCGACATTCTAATAATAAAATGCATAATTGTTGTAAAACAAGCCTAACTAACGATTCTTTCTATCTAACTTTGTTCTTTGCATTCTGGAACTGTTGACGTAGCCGTGCAGTTGAAGATAATTTCCTTGTGAGGAAATGACTAGGACAGTTGACATTTTTGTAGCGACCTGAAGCATGTGCGAACCTAGAGTTCGTAGCTTGTGGAGCTCAGGCCATGCGATGTCAGACGTGGTCTCAACTGCGCATTCGTCACCGTAACTATTCACATTAGATGACTATGGTTTACAAAGAGTAAACCAAGGTGTAGGCAGGAATTTTTAATAAAACTACTGTGTCTATTTCGTTATTAATTTATGATGTCAAGTGTATTAAACCCTACATGTTACTTTATTGTGTGCTGTTAGCACATAGTTATTAAGCATAATTAAATTGTTTGTTTTTCATGGCTGTACACTTAGCTTTTGGATGTAATTGTTTTCTTTTACGGACGTCATCGCCGTAAATTTTGTTAATTGATAGGACTTAGCTAGTTGAATTAATGTTAAATTTAAATGTCGAAATGGTACCATCCTAACCTAGATTTGTTTTGCTACCCTGTTAAATGTAAATTCAGATATTAGCTTGATCTTGTAACTTGAACTAGGGACTTGCGTCGTGCCATATTCCTAGCGTTGCTGTTGTTGCTTTATCATTGTGAGTTAGATCTTTCGCGAGGGTTTTCAGTAACTTCTCAGGTAGGGGACCTGTTCTTTATCTTAGTTTATTTATTAATTTGCGGACTAGCCGATTATAACCCTCCGAACTAGGCTAGGGGCTTGTGAATTTTAATAAATTTTCACGGTGTTTTACATGAGTCTGGATGTTTATTTTCTCAGTCTAGTTTTAAGGTGAACCTTTCCTTAGGCGGTCTATGACCATCGTCACCATGTACCACGATCCCTGTGGACTACGGACTCTCGTGCCGCTTTAGCCTTTTTGGAAGGTCACCTGATCCTCACGGTACTTTTTATTCGATTTATGTGTCGTTAGTTGAGTCATCGTGGTTGTTGACATCAACTAAACGGTTTCATAAAATGGCGCACAACGTTGTGGGCTCGACTTGGACGTCATAAAATGGCGCCCAACTCATGTGCCGACGTTAACGTGGTGACCCTCAGTACCATGTTATTTTTTTTTTTTTGAGGATCCTAATGTTGATTAATGGTAAATTGACAGGACTGGGACGAACTTAGAAAGTCGTACTGCAGATCAATTGACCGCATGGCATTCATGTTTGATAGAAGTCCATGGGGTGAGGCTTTAGTGTTGAATAAATGAAGGATAGGATTTTCTTTGATGATGCCTCATCCTAAGTAAATGTAATACTTTGCTTTGCTCACCGTTGTCTTTGTAAATGTAGAAGCACTTAGTTTGCATACTCCAGCTGTACTCGTGATATTTATATAAATGAAGCAAGCTTTATACCACCAAGTAACTAATCATAGCTGTAAGTTCCAGTAGGAATTGATCCCTCACTTTCTCATATATTTCTTATCTATGGATGAGGAAACTATTCGTCGTGTGTTTGGAGAGATGATGGCAGGTGTGAATGCCAATCTTCAACAGATTACTGCTGACTTAGGTCAGAATACTCAGGCTGTAAATACTGTCAGTGGTCATGTGGACCAGGTTAGACAGGAAGTCAACAATGTCAGTGGTCATGTGGACCAGGTTAGACAGGAAGTCAACAATGTCAGTGGTCATGTGGACCAGGTTAGACAGGAAGTCAACAATGTAAGACAGGACTTAGAGATTAACACTCAGTCTATGAACAATGTAAGACAGGACTTAGAGATTAACACTCAGTCTATAAACAATGTAAGACAGGACTTAGAGATTAACACTCACTCTGTAAATAATGTTAGGGCTGATTTAACTCAAGTCAGGGCAGACATGGACACATATAGGATCGAAGCGAGAAATGATCTGACGACAGGTTTAGCAGCTGTTAGGGTTGATGTCATACGACACCATCAGGAGGCTAACCAGCGCGTAGATTGCTTAACCGACCAGATGAATAGAGCTAGGGAGGAGGTGCAAAACCGATTGGAGGAGCACACAGCTCAAATTCAGACAACCTTGAATAAAGTCCAGATAGACATGAGAGCAGATCTGGAACATACCAGGGAAGAATTCGGGACTCGACTAGATCACGTCGAGGGATTTATCGGAAATGTGAAGAAGGACATGGCAACCATGAACGTTGGTTTAATCTTGATGAGAGGAGCTGCCAATGCCGTTAATAACAACGTGAAGACTATCGTTGATGGCATGATGGAGATTAAAGAGGAACTTAACACCAACAGGAGAAACATTTCTGAATTGACGGAAACCGTAGCCAGTCTACGTGAGACAGTTGATGTTCATCATGAGGAACACAAAATTGACCTCATGTTATTGAGAGGTGACCTCAACGAACACGAAGCTACAGTCGAGGCTAAGGTAGCCGAGGTTAGAGACGATGTGGGTAAAATCCAAGAAAATATGTCCAGAGTTGAAGGAGATATCGATTCTTTACAAAAGAGATTTGAGGAAGTCGCGGTGACCGAGAGGTTAGACCTCAGTTATAACCTTAGGACGGCCATACGCGAGGTAGACACAAACCTCAAGGGAAAGGTTGACAGGATCGAGCTGCAATTGAACGACTTAGGCAACAAAGTCGCAGCCAGAACCATCCCAGGTCTTGAAGTAATAGAAAGACGCCTGGACAGACTCGAGACGACTCCAAGAGAGAGACACGTACACCCACAGATGGGAGAATCTCAGGAAACGCCTATATCTCAATCAGGAGGAATGATGCCTACCCATTTCCAACCCAGCGCGCCTATGGAATCGCAACCGTCACAATTCACTAATATAGCGCAAGGTCAGACCTTGAACTTTGACGCTCACCCGTTTCAACCAGCATCTAATCGAATTAGTCATGAGACTAACACTCCTACGCAGAGTTACATGCAAAATACTTTCAGACCCGCGAATACGCAGGGAAACGCCACCATAATTCGTTCAAGAGAGGAGCAACCAGCTCGCTTCTCGGGAACTGGGAGCGGTGTTACTCCAGTGGAATTCCTAGCAAATGTCGAAAGCTACTTACGTGATACTATGGTAACTCCAGAGAGGGAACTAAGAGTTATAGAGCGACTGCTTGAGGGACAAGCCGGTACCTGGTTCAGAGCATTCCGATACTCATTCACAGGCTACCAAGACTTTAAGGAAGCGTTATTAAGAACATATTGGTCGAGCGACATCCAGCAGAGCATCCGAGCTGAGATGTACACTCGAAGGTACAGTTCCAATACACCTACTCGTTATGCGAATTACTTCGCAATACAGCTCGCGTAGCTCCGTTGTCTTCAGCCTCCATTGTCCGAACAAGATTTGGTGAACACAATTGTTTGGCAGTACCCTGCGGATGTACAACGTGTGTTAATCGCTGCAGGGGCATCCACTTTCCAGCAGTGTGACCAGATACTGCGAAGGTTGGACGCTAACACAGAACAGTTTCCTACACACCGTCAGCAGAAGGCTGATAGGCGCGAGGATAGACATATGAATCTGACGACTGTTGATAAAGTGAGCCAGACGCCACAACAAACACAAACCACAGAGGATTCTGGGCGACGTGATAACAATTACAGTTATAACAGGAGAGAATGGAATAACACTCCGTATACTCGAAATCAACATGATGACCGGCGAAGTCATTGGGACCGGCGATTCGACCGAAGGACGGACGACAACCGACGTCATGAAAACAACCGCCGAGGGAATGAAGGAAGAAATCAGCAACACGGACGTATCCGTAGAGACTATCGATATAGTGGGGGTTACGACAGAAATCGAGACCCTAGATACCAGCCAGACAGGGATTGGAAAGGAAGAGCGCGGGAGAGCCGTGAGTACCTCCAACAATTGAGAGAATTGCAGATCCAAGAAGAGGGAGAACGGAACCCTACTTCGAGGGAAAATAGACATTCGGCGCAGGAGACGGAGCAGAACCAGCCCAGTATTTCTCGCCATGACAGAAAAAAAACTCCGAAAAATCAATAGATTCTTGTTTGGTTGAGCACCGAGTAACTGCCTCTATATTACTCTGGGAGCCAATCCAAGAAGACTTGTTGGACGAACGACGAACGACGAACCACAATTATGAATTAACACGTCTACCCAAGATTGTAGCCACCTTGAATGAAGTCAGTGTAGTCATACTCATCGATACTGGAGCGATGATTAGTGTAATTTCCGCCGATTGCCATGCCAGACTTAGAGCAAACTCTGAGGTGACGGAGTTGCCCATTTCAGCTATAAGAGTCAGAGGTGTCATACCTGACCGCGTTGTAACGTGCAAAATCCAGATTTTGTGTACTGTGAAGATTTCGAGCCACGTGTACTTGCACGAATTTCTCGTAATGAAGGACCTGCATCATGATGCCATTTTAGGCGCAGACTTCATTAGAAAATATGATGGAATCATTGACATGGGACGGAATACGGTAGAGTTCAAGCCGAACGAACCCATTCAGATGAGCCTAATTGAAGAAGAACCGGAATTCCTATCCGAAGTAGACGTAGTCGAAGCATTAAAGGGCAAGGAAATTGAGGCGACACTAGATGCCGACGAAGAGGCAGAATCGTTATCAGCACCCACACATGAGGATCTTGAGGCAATACTGAACGAATACCGAGATATATTCGACACCACACCTGGTGAGATATTAGACTACGAGTATGATCTTGTATTACTGGACGATTCCCCATTCCAGAAAAGGATCTATCCGATTGCCAAGAAACATCTCGAAGAAGCTGCTAAGAAGATCCATGAGATGGAAGCAGCAGGTACAATCAAGAAATCACCGACTCCTTTCTTGAATCCCATAATACCTGTGGTTAAGGTAGATGGAAGCTTGAGACTTTGTCTTGATGCCAGAGCCTTGAATGAACGCATAGCTCCTGAGCACGACAGACCGCCCAAGATTAGGGACATTCTCAGGAAGTTCAAAGGAAAAAGGATATTTTCATCATTAGACTTGGTTCAGTCTTATTACCATATCAAATTATCTGAGCATACTCAGAAATATACTGGATTCTTGTTTGATCAGACTACTTATGTATTCCAAAAACTACCATTTGGATTGAAAAATGCCGGAGCCGCATTAATCAGAGCACTTGATGCCAAGCTGACTCATGAAGTGAAGCAGAAAGTAATATGTTATGTGGACGACATAATCATAGCTTCGGGAACAGAAGAAGAGCATTTAAAGACATTGTGCCTTGTTTTTGAGAATCTCCGACAGGCAAATTTTAAGGTCAAGTTTGACAAGTGTCGATTTTTTCAGGAAGAAGTGAAATTCGTAGGACACATAATCAATGGAGAAGGATATAGACCGAATCCGGCAAAGATTAGAACTGTTGCTGCATTTCCAACACCAACCCGTGTGAAACACGTGAGACAATTCTTAGGAATTCTCCAATTCTTTGCTGCTCATTGTGAGAAGTATTCCGAAACTGTTGCACCACTGCAAGGATTATTGAAAAAGAACTGCAGGTGGAACTGGAATGATGAATGCGAGATAGCTTTCAGGAGAGCTAAACAGATGCTTGTGGACTCAATTCAGTTAGAATATCCAGATTACTCTCGGAACTTTATTCTAGAAACTGATGCATCTGCCATTAGTATAGGAGCCATTTTACTGCAGGAAGATGATGAGAAGAAACGTCATTACATCGCTTTCTTAAGCCGACGTTTAAGAGCACATGAATCTCACTACTTCACGACCGAGATAGAAGCACTTGCAATTGTTTACGCACTTGAATACTGGCAGAAACTTCTGTTAGGTCAGAGGATTATTGTGAGAACCGATCATCATGCGTTGACCTTCATCTTGAGAACAAGACTGGCAAGCGACAGGATCACACGTTGGACGCTGTTTCTCCAACAGTTCGATTTGGAAATAGTTTATCGACCAGGCAGAGAGAATGTGTTGGCCGACATCCTCAGCCGGAATCCTGAAGCTACTGTTAATGCCATAGACATCGAGGGAGAATGCGAGGAACACCTTCGCCGATTTCGTCATTTACCTGAAGGACAGCGACGTGAGGAGGAACTCAGACATATTATCCGTTTCCTAGAACGAAGAATGGATCCACAGGATGATCATTATGCAAGGATTGCTGCTGTTGCAGATGATTATTTGATTTATCATCGTGTCTTATACAAGTTTGTAGACGAGGACCACACTCAACTGCGTGCAGTTATTCCTAGGAGATACCAAGAATCTGTTATTCTTATGGTACATTTATCCATTGGACATGGTGGAACAGACAAAACCATTGCAACTATCAAGGAGTCTTTCACATGGAAAGGGTTAGGAGCCACCGTTAGACAGTGTTTACGTGCTTGCGACGCATGCCAGCGGAACAAATACACGTCACACTTGCTGAAGGAACAACCTAGACCAATACTACCAACTCAACCTAGAGAGTTGTATGCACAGGACCTGTATGGCCCAATACCTAAGGCTCGTCGTGGGAATCGATACATCGTTGTAACGGTGGATGTGTTCACGAAATATACGATGCTTCATCCAATTCAAAAAGCTACTGCACATCAGATTATTCAGAGGATTAGACGTCAAGTGATACCGGAGGCAGGAAAGCCACAATTCTTGTTGACTGATCACGGATCACAGTACACCTCAGCAGAATTTGCCAATGCCATGAATGAGCTTGAAATAGGTCATGTTTTATCATCTATTCGACATCCAGAGAGCAACCCAGCAGAATGCGTGATGTCTATTATCGCAAAATTCTGTCGATTATATTGTCAAGAAGAACACTGGCGATGGACTGAAGTCCTTGTTATTATGGCAAAATGTATTAATTCAACAGTACATGAAAGCACTGGTCAAATACCTATGGTCTTGCATTTGAACCAGATGCCGCTGAGAATATGGGATCGTGTGATTGTAAATCCACCTTGTTTACAACCATCACATGCCAGCAGACTTTTAGCTGCGAGAGAGACCATGGACAGACAAGCTGCCAAGCGCTTGAGAAGAACTAGACGCCAGAGGTTTAGAGAACCACTAGTAGAAGGAGACCTTATCCTTATAAGGAGACCCGGAATTTCTAGTCCTATAGACCGCATATATGGGAAATTTTTATCCTTGTATTATGGCCCTAGTCGTATCCGACAGCCTTTAAACAATGGAAGTTATGTGATAGAAGACATTAGGACAGGAGAACGCATTGGAACCTTTAATGCAGCCAATCTAAAAAAATATCACTCTTGAATGAATTTCAAAGCAAATAAAAATGTTATCCCAACATTTTATTTGAAACGACAGAGAGGCAGATGAACCCGCTGAGCTATGGTTCATGTGATATTTTTTTTTATGACAGAGCATTTATGATGGGATGTTGTACTTTTGAACACACCCAGGAAGCCACGTGAAGCTGAGAGATCACGCGATACTTTGAAGTAGCGGTGAATCGCACTTTTGACTTTGGTGTAAACTGCTAATTATTATCTGAGGTCTTATTAATTATTTTTATCTTTCCTACGAGACTCAGAATATTCCATTTCGTCATGCTGCATTATTAAAACATTTTGGAGAATGTTTATTTTTACTTTAGGTAAGGTAATACCCTTGCAGATACGCAAAAAGGAACGTAAGTAGTCGCTCAACGTTTCCGTTTTGACGACCTACTTTCTAGAGACACCCAGTACCGGAGCACTGCGTCTTGAGAATCCGCCTTGTGTAGGCGTGGAATTACATTTGTCCTACGAGACGTAGAAGAATATCCGCTGTTTAGCGTTAAAAAGTGATTATAAGGTGCCATCGAGCGAGCAAATACTAATATCCACTGTCGATGAAGTCCAGTGAATTAAATAAGAAGCTTGGGAAATAATTATTGGCAAGTATAGTGTATTGCACAACATTGCTGTGACATCACATATTACCCACGCGTATGTGGAGGGCAGATGCCTAGTGGAAATATACAGGTAATAGTGTTACAATTATCCTGAATAAGTGTGATTATAATTGTATGAGATATTTAAATTGCCAAAGTGGAAATTTCACCTTTGAAACGTCGTATAATTCACGGATGCTGCGTGATACAAAAGTAGCGTCACTAGCACGTGCAGCATTATAAAATAGTATTAGCTCACATGCTAATCCACATCTGCAAGATTAAGGCTGTGTCGTATTTTATAATTGGAGCCTATAATAGTCACGACGGACATTATAATTTTGGAAGTGAGAGGATGAATAATCACGCAACTTATTTCGCTACCCACGTGATTGGACTTTCATTCACCATGGTTGAAGCAGTCACCATGGGCTAATACCATCCCAGTATGGGGGGGTGACGTTTCTACAGGAACCAGCATGATGGTGGAACTTCCAGAACGATGAACGAGAGGGAAGGAGCCAAAATGCCATTTCCAGGCATATCCACGAAGATGTCGACAGGGACAAATCGAACCCTGGTCTTTGGGGGAGTCCAGATGGGAATCCTGATGAGGAGGATACCGATCCAGAGAGCCAGAGAGGTTTATGTACAACCCTTGTTGTGGAATAGAGAGCTGAGTGAGAGCTCCTCCATTTCGTGAGTTTTTGTCACACCCCTTCTTTGTTCTAGTTTCTGGTGGTATAGTAGTTTTAATGTAGTTTGTGAATCAACCACACTCAGTGTCAGCCATTTTTCTAGGTAGGGATGTAACTAGATTAGTTAGATGTCATTTATTTCAGTTTAGAGTGAGACACCCTTGGGGTCAGACATTTTGGTCAGCCCTGGTGCAGCTTGGTGAACGTCGTGGAACGTCAATGCCTACCTTTTTGCTGAACCTGATCGTAGTCATTTTGAGGCTATTTTGTTCAACCCTACTTGGGGTAATTTTCAAGTCTTTGCTGACTGTAGTTATGGCAATCAGATGCCTTGGTTATTAATTGACTGCATTCTTCGCAGCCATCCTTTGTTACACCCCTGACTGTCGTTAGAAGGGTCGTATCATTTAGGTAGTCGACAGTAACTACCAGTTTGTAAATGCATTATATTTCATTTTGAATAAGCTCAGAAGCTATTCTTGGTCATGTTTGAACCTAACAACTAGAAGGAATGTTTCGTTGCCTAGCATCGAACGCGGTTCCCAACGTATCATTAAGCAGATCTAGTGTGTGAATCTGTGCCACATTTATCATATTTTTCTTGTGTCGTGTGAGACACGTTTTTATTTGATGTTCTAGCAACTACTGAGTTGCATTTTTAAAGCAAAGAGCTTCAGTTATTGTAAGTTTACTTTCATTTAGACGTCTTTGGTAGAAAGACGGAATTGCATTACTATACTCAGATTTATAGCGTGCATTTGATACACGGACTCTGTAGAGATCCGTAACTTATGGTAAAGTTTTTTATGAACCGGCCAAGTGCAGGTTTTGTATTGATTAAATCGCCGGCCTTGAATAAACTGGTTATGTAACCCAGTGACCTAGAGCACGCCTGCTTCATTGTGAGACAAAACTACTATAGACGAGGACAGAGTACGATTTGTATTCGCTTTTCCTTTCATTGCTAATTTGCTTATGGAAATCAGTTTCCACTCTTGTATTTGATCACTTGTTTTATGGATCGGTTTTTGTTAGTTTAACGCTCTGTTGCGTGTATTGTCGTATGACAGGTACAGTTATGTAAGGTTTTCTATAGGATGGTGAAGTCTACCCTGTTATAGCAGGATGTTATTGTATGCTTTGTCCGGGGATGATCCCGTTGACCAGATGTTATGGGAAGGTAACTGTTGTACAGGCCTATCCCAGAGTTATTGAACGCGAGCTTAGCGCCGCTGGTAACCCGTGTTATTGTGTGTCTGAGTTGTTATACTCGTTGATTATATTCCGACTGTTGAGTCGAGGCTTTTTGGTGGAGAATGATCTCAGTTGGAGACACTCCGTGCCCAGGCTATTGTCAATGTTATTCGCCATAAACCTACGATAAACCTATAAACCGACATTCTAATAGTAAAATGCATAATTGTTGTAAAACAAGCCTAACTAACGATTCTTTCTATCTAACTTTGTTCTTTGCATTCTGGAACTGTTGACGTAGCCTTGCAGTTGAAGATAATTTCCTTGTGAGGAAATGACTAGGACAGTTGACATTTTTGTAGCGACCTGAAGCATGTGCGAACCTAGAGTTCGTAGCTTGTGGAGCTCAGGCCATGCGATGTCAGACGTGGTCTCAACTGCGCATTCGTCACCGTAACTATTCACATTAGATGACTATGGTTTACAAAGAGTAAACCAAGGTGTAGGCAGGAATTTTTAATAAAACTACTGTGTCTATTTCGTTATTAATTTATGATGTCAAGTGTATTAAACCCTACATGTTACTTTATTGTGTGCTGTTAGCACATAGTTATTAAGCATAATTAAATTGTTTGTTTTTCATGGCTGTACACTTAGCTTTTGGATGTAATTGTTTTCTTTTACGGACGTCATCGCCGTAAATTTTGTTAATTGATAGGACTTAGCTAGTTGAATTAATGTTAAATTTAAATGTCGAAATGGTACCATCCTAACCTAGATTTGTTTTGCTACCCTGTTAAATGTAAATTCAGATATTAGCTTGATCTTGTAACTTGAACTAGGGACTTGCGTCGTGCCATATTCCTAGCGTTGCTGTAGTTGCTTTATCATTGTGAGTTAGATCTTTCGCGAGGGTTTTCAGTAACTTCTCAGGTAGGGGACCTGTTCTTTATCTTGGTTTATTTATTAATTTGCGGACTAGCCGATTATAACCCTCCGAACTAGGCTAGGGGCTTGTGAATTTTAATAAATTTTCACGGTGTTTTACATGAGTCTGGATGTTTATTTTCTCAGTCTAGTTTTAAGGTGAACCTTTCCTTAGGCGGTCTATGACCATCGTCACCATGTACCACGATCCCTGTGGACTACGGACTCTCGTGCCGCTTTAGCCTTTTTGGAAGGTCACCTGATCCTCACGGTACTTTTTATTCGATTTATGTGTCGTTAGTTGAGTCATCGTGGTTGTTGACATCAACTAAACGGTCTCAGTACCTTTCACAGAACACTGGCCAATCAATAAATAATGGAAAACGTATGATAATTATATACTGTACAATGTGGAATTTAACTAAGCTTTCAACCAAAATATGAAGTGTTACGTTATTTTTGGAGGGCAGCGAAGATTTAAGAATGTACATTTTTAGACTAAAACTTGCACTTAGATAACAATAATAAATAGAATTAACTTAATATATGAATAGAATAATGTACATATTTATTACAACGGGACTTCCACTGATCAAGAAAACAAGTAAATGTGTACAGTGTTGTAGTGGCAATGACAATGTCTATAGGTAATACGCTATGTGCTTGAACAATGTACGGGTATGTCCTAATACTTAAAAATCAATATATGTTTTATTTTCTTGTATTTCTGGATGTAATATTGCTTATTCTAATAATTTAAAAAAAGTCATTGATGTTCAAAAACCGTATCCTCATTATTCATTACCACAACGAAAATTCAGAAATTTCTCTCCGTTGAAATAATTTGGACTTAATATGAACTACAGGGAAGCCTCCGTGGCTTAGGCGGCAGCACGCCGGCCTCTGACCGCTGGGTCCGTGGTTCAAATCCCGGTCACTCCATGTGAGATCTGTGCTGGACAAAACGGAGGCAGACAGGTTTTTCTCCGGGTACTCCGGTTTTCCCTGTCAATATTTCATTCCAGCAACACTCTCCACTATCATTTCATTTCATCTGTCATTCATTTAATCATTGCCCCAGAGGAGTGCGTCAGGCCTCGGCAGCCGGCACATTTCATATCCTCGCCGCTAGATGGGGGCTTCATTCATTCCATTCCTGACCCGGTCGGAGACTGGAAGCAGGCTGTGGATTTTTTCATGAACTACAGGCAAATGCCCTTGTTGTAGGCTACCTTCTAACTGGCCATGGTCGCTTCCTTCAAACACATCATCCAGTTTCATTCATCTTCATTTCATCTCTCATTACCTCCTCTCATGAATTTGGTATCAAGAAAGGCATCCAACTGTAAGAACTAACCAACACATGGAAATGTATTGCCTCTGATCCCTGGGCCCGTGAAAATGGGGTAGACATCGCCTACATATCAAAGTGCCGAAGGCCACGTGTTTCATGGCAGTCATATAGGGAACCAGCTGTTCCATCTTACCAGTGCTCTAGCTTTACATAAAAACCCAGTCATTAGGCTCTGGATCCTAAGAGACGGAGTGCACAGGGCAACAAGTAAAACATGGTGCAGAGCGGTGTCTTTGTGCGGGGGTGATCCACTACACATGTTCGTCCCACTACGCTGTGCTGTGCTGTCTCCACTCCCTTTACTTCCTGCCCAATGCTACCCCTCTGTGTGCCCTATCACTCCATCTCTACTTCACAATGCTAACACAAAAGCTCCCATTATTCATGATTTAGAAATTCAACCACTACTTTATTTGTACGTGATTTATCCACTCCATCTCATGAATTCTACTGTTTCATGTTTCCGGCCACCATTTTCTGTATCAGTTCTTGGTCGTTCGTTTGCATGCTCTGGGGAACCGTAACTACGCTGACGGGAGAAAAAGTAGGAACACCTTGTGGAGTCACCCCTAAAAGTTCTGACACAAAATTTAATTTTCGTCTTTGCGCAGAAACAGAGTACACACAGCCTCGTGAAGCAGAACTGAGAAGATGCATGTTCGATTGCCACCTCAAGTATTCTAGAAGTGGTTCTGCCATGGTTTTCCCTTTTCAACTCCAGGTGAATTCCGAAATGATCCTAACTTAATCCTACCCTGAATTACAAATTCAGCAATGAAACTGTCCCAGGCATAAATCGTACCAATAGCTACGTACTGACTGGAGATCATACGACAATATCTAACCCAAGTAAATCGAGAGATATAGAAAAAATGAAGGCAATTTTTTTGAAGGAGTTCTTTTTGTCTCTGAGTTCTCGTCATCAAGACTTCGATAAGAACTTAGCAGGGAAAAATGATGCTGATAGACCTTTATCTACAACTTCTCCTACCATCCACACCGGCGTACAAGGAAGTGATACAAGAACACCAAAGGAAGAACAATGAATACACCATAGATGCTATGATTGGAGACGAATAAAAGGACGCTAACTACATAAACTGAGGCATTTTGTCACGAAAATCACAGACCATGGTTTTCACAAAAGATTATGTTGCAACGATTCCATGAATCATATGAAGAATGTATAAGTTCCATGTGTGACTTGGTTTGTGACAGATAAAATGTAATCGACTGTAAAGGAAGACTTATGCCACTGGCAAAATGTTACCTTAGGATTGTTATTGCTTTGTATAGCTTAGAATATTTTGATTTACTTCGGCCATTGACTGAAATAAAATTATTTATTAATCATAACAAATTCACACACTAGTAGTCATAAGAATGATAAGAGGTTTTCAAACATATTCAGGCTATATGCCGGGTATTCATAAATTTCACATTGAATTCACTGAAGCAGCTGTTGGGTTACAGTAGCACTGTGCGGACGGGCGTTGTCTTGAATCAACATAATTCATTCTTCAATGAATTTCAACTACCATATTCCCTTCTGCCTGAAGACACCGAATTAAAAAAAAGCAACCTGCATTTGGCGGAAGAATCAATCGCTAGCAATCATGTTAACGTGGCTGTGACTCAGCTCAAATTGGCGTAATGACATTGAAAGTGGCAGAGGTTATAGTGGGATAGGTGCCCAGTCGCTCTCGGTGTATACACGCCTCCTATAACTCGATTGGCTGTTTAGTACTGTAGTACATTCTGACTTCCATATTTTAAAAAACACCCTCGTTTATCACTGCCCACTATCATCTTTGTCACGTCAAGGTGATGAACCAGGAAGGTGCACACAATGAAGACAGTTCAAGATGAAAGACAGTCATTGGTTCACACACTCTTCTCTGGCATGAGAGAGAGGTCCCGTTATTCAACAACCCGATCTTGCAGAACAATAACCAATTATCAGTAATAGCGTTGGAGGGGCAATTCGTATTCGCTGGGTAAATTTTAAAATGAAAGAGTAAAACAAATATTTACGTGATCGACACCGGGATCGAACCTAGGTCACGGTTGTGATAACCCCTATAACACAACAATACACCATAGGTCCATAACTAGGCAATTATAGTTAGTTTCGACGCAGCAGTGCTACGAGAGGACAAACTGACATCGAGTTCCTTGACTAGGAGCAGATGAATTATCGTAGTTGTTTTGGCACTTAACTCAATTATCTCCACCACAGTGTTTTTACTGACCACATTCTGGTGTAGCGGCTAGCATTATTGACTGTCACCCCGGAGGTCCGGGTTCAATTTCCAGCTCTGGCAAGAAATTTAATTCTGATCTGAGGGCTGGAACTGGGTACCCTCAGCCTCGTGAGGCGAAACTGAGAAGAGGTGGGGTCGATTCCCACCTCAGCCATCTTAGAAGTGGTTTTCCGTGGTTTACCACTTCTACTCCAGGCAAATGGAGGGATGGTTTGTCAGGACAGGGGGGTCCTGCCCAATCCTCACCTGATTACAAATACACGGACTAAGTTTAATACAGCCATCACAATAACACATATCATCAGACAAATGTACACACACACACACACACACACACACACAAGTACACGAGGTTAAATGACCGTGATATCAAAGCAACTCAAATTAAAAATAACAACAGTTTTAACTGGTTATAAGCCATTTTGATAGCCTGTGCCAGAACTGGTGACAAAGTGGATGATAATAATAATAATTAGACTAATAATAATAAAACTATTGCCATGTGTCCCTCGCATTTAAGCATCCTCAAATGTTACCTGACTGCTAAAAGTTTCGACCCACAGTAGAATATTTATATTGAAAGTTTCAGGCATCGGGTTCGAGTCCCAAAAGCATTCACATTATCAGCACTTCTATTTCAGACAATAGCAAAATGTTTGTTTCCTATTTCTGGGCATGATATTATAAACAATATGCAAAGAGAATATTTGTGGTTGTTGTTGCTTATTCATTTAGGTGCTTGAGACATAGCGGTCATTTTAGTCCAGTGTACTTCGCACTGTGTGGAATATGTCTGATTAACCGGTGTCGATGTGAACACTGTATCAATGTATTTGTATAACTGGGGGTAGGTGGCGGTCGTGGGCCGGCATTCGTCTGGAGTGAAAGTGTTGAAACCATGGAAAACCATTTCCAGGGTGGCTGAGGTGTAGAGAAAGTGACAGGAGTTCCTCGACTCACGATGCAACGAGTACCCCATTTCCAGCCCTCAAATCACAATTAAATTTGTTGGCAGAGTCGGGAGTCCAACCTGGGTCACATGAGTAAAAGGAAAAAAAAGTGGTCGAAATGATGTCCATTTAGAATTTACGTATATTTTCCACCATTTTAGCCTAATTTTCTCATAGAAATTACTATAAAGTTGGATTATGAAACCAATCACGGATGGATGTGTGTATGTCTGTATGTCTCCCAATCGCTTCTGAAGGACTGTTCCTATCAGGGATTAAGTCTGTATAGTGGTATTATTGCCTCTGGCCATGCGATGTTTGTTACTTTAATTAAGATCACTGTAGCCTACTGTTAGTGATAGATGGTACAAACTTTACAGTTATCCTTGTAAAACGTACAAATGCCTGACCCGAATTCAACTTAACATTGTGACATCGTGGTCATGTATTTTGGTGTGTGTAGAATTTGTCTGATTACCTTTGTCGCTGTGATCTCTATATTAGGGTGTGTGTATTTGTAATTAAGGTAATATTTGGGTAGGAAGCGGCCGTGGCCTTATGTTAGGTACCATTCTAGCAAATCGGCTTTTGCCCGGAGTAGAAGTAGGGAACCACGGAAAATTATTTCCCTGATGGCTGAGGTAGGAATCGAATCCCCCTCTTCTCAGTTTTGCCTCACGAGGCTGAGTGTACCCCGTCCCAGCCCCCTCCCCAGCCAGAATTAAATTTTACCCAGGCATACGTGGTGAGTCACTACGTAAAGAGGCAGACTTATAGGATATAGGTACGTAGGTCTAACACACAATTTAAGAAGAAGGCTTCAGTGATCTGAATAGTAAGGTAGCGACTCAATAGTTCTTTTTAAATAATTCGTAATAGACCTACCCAATGTGAACAAAACGTTGAAGGGCCGGATATAGCACTAGCTCCACATAATTGATTATACTTTTAGATGGTTTCATTGCTGCCATCCATAAGTAATAATTAATACCACCTTCACAGCTACCCTCGATTTACTCCTCACAAATTTGGAAAGTTGTATGTTCAGTATTTAACGGAACATTTTGGTATTTCATATAGTTTTCTCTTTCTTTAGCCTCGCAATGCTATTGTTGTTGGCAATCGTGAATGCGACTCAAACTCAACTGTTCCCGAATGAATGGATATATTTCAATATGGCCACAATATAAAATGATGTACGGTAGCGTAACTTATTTGTTCAATGTATTGTCCAGTTCCTATGCGATCATAAAGCTGAGGAAGGTAAACTCTCTACCTGAGTATACAATTCTTCCTTCCTCCCGGGCGATGAAGAAAGGGGTGCGTACCTTCCTTCACATTACAAGGCTACCAATTAGAGCGTTTCTAAAACATGAATATGTTAATTGTCTTTTAACCTGCCTTAATTCTGAGCCGTGTTCAATCCTTCGCTACCCAAACATGGGGAGGACTTGACCGTATTAGTCTCAATGTAACGATATGGAGATAGGTACAAGAGCCCAATCGGAGAGCTAAGTACAGTCGGATACTCATTCAGACCACGCACTTACTGTATCAACTCACGGTGACCTTCAGTCCAACATATACTGTACTTCATATAGTTATAGTTGTTGTTGTTGTTGTTGTTGTTGTTGTTGTTTTGCATAGCACCGGGATACCGATCTGAGGCACTTTCGCTGCTCGATGCTCTGTCAATCAGAATCAAGAATCTCCCGGGAGTCGCTACCGAAGATTGCCAAAGTGGCCATGGTAGATCGTAGATATGATATTTTTGTTGTTGTTGTTGTTTCATTTACGGAGCTTGGACAACGTGGTGATTTAACCCCGAGTAACTTACTTGAAAACATAAACAAGAAAGGACGAGGTTTGAAATGAAAGTATAAGAGAAGCAGCACAGGTATAGGAATCTCTTCTAGGAACAATTGAAGGTTCAGGGTTGAAGTGGTTTGGACATGTAAAAAGAATGGCATCCAACACAATAGCAAGAGTATGGCTGGCAAAAACAGTTCAAGGCACTCAACCCAGAGGAAGACCTAGAAGTAGATGGCTTGATACAGTCAACCAAACCTTAATAGTAGATGAATGGATTGGACAGAGATTGTGAAGACCAAGATCGATCTGAACAGACAAAGATGGAAGAAGCTCATGGAAGAACTGGAGTTGGTCTCAACAGCAACGATGATGATGATGATGATGATGATCAGGACGCAGATTTTGATGACATGTCATCTTTTTTCCTTTGTGTCCTACGCAATGCCCGTAAACATATAAATCCCGTATACGAGTCTCTGATCACAGAAATGCAAAGTAATTTTCTCTATTTTTAAAGTTTTCTGTCATTTTTGTACATTTCAAGACTTTTTATGTCATTTTCTTTTCATTTTACGAAATTTTCAGGTCCTTTTTTACACTTGTGGAGAGAAAACGTATTAGACAAAAATCATGGATACAAAACGTTTTGCACGATAGAGTAAGTACTTTCAGGAGATAGTTTTAAAAGTATGAAGATAAACGAGGCATTGGCACCCAATGACTTGTCGCTGCTTTTAAGTTTGCTCCTACGGTCTCTGCGGAAGTGGAAAGAAGCTTCTCAATGTACAACAGTCAGGCTGTCTACCAAAACCAACTAACAGATTTCCCTGACAATTCCCTGAAATTTCCAGGATAAATCAGAAAATTCCCTGAGTAACAGTAGCGGCCATAATAAATATATAAAACAGAGTTTGTACTTAAAGAGCATTTCAAAAAGTGCTTGACAATAAAGGGTAGGTAGCATGACAAAGTTGAAATAACAAAAAAAAGTATCGACAAATATATTTTTCTATAATTTGCTAATTTCTAAACCAGAAAAACTATTGCACTTACGATTATTGAAAGTAGCTCGTAAATATTAATGCTCTCAAAAATCATACGGTTACACATTCATAAACAAATACACGTGTCATTCGAGTGCTCTATCTTGCAAGAAATGAGAGCTTACTGATTTAACGTCATTACGAACACACATCTACAACAATTATCACCAGAATACATTTTCCCCATCAAAATTTAAATTCTTAATTTCCAATTATTCAAGGTTGGACCTCGTAAAACTAAAATTCCCTGTTAATTCCCTGAGTTTTTCGGAAATTAAAAATGCCCTGAGTATTCCCTGTTTTCCATGATTTTCAGAGTAGTAGACACCCTGAATAATGTCCTCACCGACAACAGCCGTTCCTTCACATTCGTGAATCTTCGAATGTACAGTACATGGTCATTTATTGCAAAGGAGAGGATAACTGTTAAATAATTTTAAGATAAGATTTTCAATTTTTAACATGATTTTGTTTGTTTTAATATTTTAAGTCAGTTTTTGTTAAAGGTTATTTTTTGAAGATTTTGGGGGCATATTATAGGTCATATTTCAGGATTTTGTAGGTCATCAAAATCCACGGCCTGATGCTGATGAACGTACTTGGAATGTGTGTGAAATGGTATCTCATAACCTATGCTGTTATAATGGCCGTATTAGTGTGAGTATTTGTAATTTTGGTGACGATTGGGGAAGGAGGCGGCAGTGGCCTTAAATTAGGAACCATCCCAGTATTTGCCTGGAGTAATTGGAAAACCATGGAAAACCACTTCCTAGATGGCTGATTGAGAATCGAACCCACCTCTTCTCAGTATTCTCAGTTTTCTCTCACGAGGCTGAATGTATCCCGTTGCTGCCCTCAGACCAGAATTACATTTCTTGGCAGAGCTGGGATTCAAACCCGGCTCTCCACGGTGACAACCAAGAATGCTAGCCACTATGCAACGAGGTGGACTGGCAGTGATAGAAGACTGCCCGAGTTGTGTTTACAATAATATTAAAAATTATCCCGAATATTTGCAGAGACACCAACACAGTGCAGTCTGAAGATTTTCATAATGAACTTGTCCTTACACCTTGTTCCTGAAATGTGGGGGAGACCAACAGCAAGTGTAGTTGCCGGGTTCCAATCGGGCGATGATGTCAGGCAAGGAGCAGGTTTACCGCAGTGAGTTCACCGCTAGCCTCGCCCTGTAGCAGCACTAGCTTCTCACTCAACTTGACTCATGATGTTACACCTTTCATAACCGAACATGCGAGTTTATACTTAAAATTGGCATCCTGTGAAGTACACTGCTGCTTGCACCCACCAACTATTTCAATGAATTCACGTAGATTTCAACTGAACAAACACATTGAAATTTCACTATGTTTTAATAACACCACTGAAATGGAATAATGCGCCTTTGTTAGGGCACAAGGGTATAAGTCAAAGAATACCAAACTTGAGATCGTGCAATTGTTTGGTTGGGAATCGTCAGAACCTTATTGGTCCAAAAGGGTTTAAGTCGATTCTGAATACTCATGCAAGATCATGCAATTGTTTGGTTGGGAATCGTCAGAACCTTATTGGTCCAAAAAGGTTTAAGTCGATTCTGAATACTCATGCAAGATCATGCAATTGTTTGGTTGGGAATCATCAGAACCTTATTGGTCCAAAAGGGTTTAAGTCGATTCTGAATACTCATGCAAGATCATGCAATTGTTTGGTTGAGAATCGTCAGAACCTTATTGGTCCAAAAGGGTTTAAGTCGATTCTGAATACTCATGCAAGATCATGCAATTGTTTGGTTGAGAATCGTCAGAACCTTATTGGTCCAAAAGGGTTTAAGTCGATTCTGAATACTCATGCAAGATCATGCAATTGTTTGGTTGAGAATCGTCAGAACCTTATTGGCCCAAAAGGGTTTAAGTCGATTCTGAATACTCATGCAAGATCATGCAATTGTTTGGTTGAGAATCGTCAGAACCTTATTGGTCCAGAAGGGTTTAAGTCGATTCTGAATACTCATGCAAGATCATGCAATTGTTTGGTTGAGAATTGCCATAGACTTGTTGGTGCAAAAGGTTTTAAGAGTATTCAGAATCGACTTAAACGCTTTTGCGTAAACAAATTTATGACAATTCCCAACAAAACAGTTGCATGATCTCATGTTTGGTGTTCTTTGACTTATAGGTCTATGCTCTAACAAGAGCGAATGGTAGTTTATTAATTGATCATTTCAAATTGAGTTCTCAGTAGCGATCTACAGTATTCTGCAAAAAAGAAGTTAGAGTAGCAATGAAACTATCCCTACATCACTCAGCATTTAGACCGATCTTGCTTTATGGAAGTGAGAGTTGGGTGGATTCAGGGTATCTGATACATAAGCTAGAGGTAACTGATATGAGGGTAGCACGAATGATTGCTGGGACAATGGTAGCAATGGCAGGAGGTACTCGTAATAAAGGCTAAGTTAAAAATGAACACGCTAGATGAAGCTGTTCGTACGAGTCGACTCAGATGGTGGGGTAATGTGATGAGAATGGGGGAAGGAGAGATTACCTAAGAGGTTAATGAAATCGGCTGTAGAGGGTAAGAGAAGCAGAGGTAGATCTAGGAGGCGGTGATCAGATTCAGTGATGAACGATCTCAAAGTGAGAGCTGTAGAAGCAGAGGAGGCCGCAGTGCTGTTAATACGGCATCATGAGGGCGACTTGTTCGCAAACAGAGGTTTGCAGACTGGACTGGACGCTGAAAGGCAAATCAGTCTCATGTGAAAATGAATGAATGAATGTTCGGACACCTTGGTCATGAAGTACTTGTGTGTGTGTGTGTGTGTGTGTGGAACCTGTCGGAAAATCTGTACGATTGTGATGGTTGTAGTAGTGTGTGTATTTGTGAGGATATGATTTGCAAGGAGGCGGCCATCGCCTGAAACTAGGGACCATCTCGGTATTTGTATGTAGTAGAAAAGGAAAACCATGGGAAATCACTTCTGGAATGGCTGAGATGGGAATCAAACACATCACTTTTCAGTTTTGTCTCAAGAGGATAAGTGTTCCCCGTTCTAACTTGATTGATTTTGAATTTCTTAGCAGAACAGAGAATTAATTATCATAGACTATCAGAATTAACAAGCGCGGTTACTTGACAAGCGATGGTATTGCACAAAGCTTTAGAAACTTGCATTTTCCTCAATGAACACTTGTTTGCGAGTTGGACGAGTATAATTGGACAGTTACAATGCAGGCTAATTTATTATGTTATTTCTGTATCGTGCTGGTATATTTATGACTTTCTACTCTCTCAGGTAATGTACAGTAATTGCGAAGTGAACAACCTTGGTACAAACGGAGCTGTGTGGTAAATATTTTTCATGGTAAACAACCACACGATGTCCAAGGAAGTTTGTCTTTAATGACTGAAATAAAGTTATTCAAGGACACTCACAATATTTCTCCCAGGTAATGCTAGTACTTTGAAAGAAATGCTTCTCGTGGGTGGTATGTGTCTCATGGCTGCTAAGAAGACACTAGCTGTTGCTATGGAGGCGAATATGGTGCTCGCCATACGTTACCGCAGTTCATCGTACCCGACATGTTAACTCCCAAATAGAACTTCTTTAGATATATGAATTGTAGCCAATGGCCATAGCAGGGTATTTTAATTGAACGCCCGTAGGCTCTCAGCAAGTTCAATTTCAAGTAGTTCCAACTTTTGCTACCAGATGCCACTTTCAAAGACACCTAGTGGCGAGCTTTTGAACTTGATAGAGAGTTTCTGACCGACCAAATATAACCTAGAAATTTGGCTACACACTAGTGCTAGATTCTTTTACATGCCATAAATGTAAGACATGGGCCCGCCCGCTTTACTTCCCCTCCGAAGGAAGGCATACTGAAGGATTTTATCGCTCTTAAACATTCGACGACTTCGACTTGGGCATAGCAGTTCAGTTACCGACTACGCCACCGAAGCTTTTGGTGCACTAAATATAGAACTTATTTTGAAGACCAGGAACATTTGCAGCCCGTAAACCAGTGAACTGCAATCTGATTACGAGACCACTCTAGGGGATGGTATTAATGACGCCACACACTCGCCTACTGCAACTAATGCTGCATATCAAGGACGCAGCGAAGCTAAAGCAAGAGAACACTTGGAGTGTTAGAAGCCATTTTTCAGTGTTGCTCCTACCGGGTGAGTTAGCCGTGGTCTTTACGGCGTGGCTGCAGGCAGTCGGTCACATCCGGGAGGCAAGAAGATTCGAATCCCCCCGCTGGCAACCTTCAAGATGGTCTTCTGTGGTTTCCCATCTTCAAGGCTAATGCTGGGGTTGGTCCCAACTATAGGCCACATCCGCTACGTTCTAATTCCTCGTCCTTACATTCACACTTTACTCCCCAAACAAAAAAAAAACACACACACACACACACACACACACACACACACACACACACACACACACACACACACACACACACACGCGCACGCACGCACGCACGCACGCACGCACGCACGCACGCACGCACGCACGCACGCACACACACACACACACACACACACACACACACACACACACACACACACACACACACACACACACACACACACACACACACACACACACACACACACACACACACACACACACACACACACACACACACACACACACACACACACACACACACACACACACACACACACACACACACACACACACACACACAGGCGCGTGCGACGGTATTAGTAGCTCACCCCATGGGTGTCCGCATAGAAGCAGCTACAAACTCTCGCGAGCCGAACATGTCCTCGGACATTTCCTTAAAAAAACGCTAAGAAAGGTGTAAACAACGTACATTAACTAATCATAAGTGAGCAATGTCTGATGATAATTGCTTGACGATCGAATCATGCCATCCCATTATGTAATCTCTTCCACATTTTTGTACATAAAAGCGTGTTATTTTGTGATAAATATCTTATGTAATATTGCTTTCAGGTTAAGGTATGTAAATACTGTACTTGTTTTCCCACCTAGTGTAATTGGGCACAATTTATGTTGACAGATTGGAAAGCTATCTTTAATAAGAGAACATTTGTGCACGTGAAGAACCTTTGTAAATATGCAGAATTCTGCCAAGCTACACACTTCCCCCCCCTACATTCACAATGAATCTCCACTCCACCTCAGCGGTGGAACAAGCCTGCCAGGAAGGAGCAGCTCAGACGAGGTCACATGACAAGCGGTGCCGATCAGGATTAAACAACGCCAAGCAAGCCGCTTATACCTCACAAGCGAGCAGCGCTCTACGTCCGTGTGGGATTTTGCACATTGTGGCTATTTGTGACATACATGAACAATAATGAAGATATATTGACCCATTAGAACAGTGTTCCGCAATCGGTGAGTCGCGTAAGGTGAAAGACGACGCGCCAACTTTAAATTGCAGTTGTTGATTCACTTTGGTTTGTCGCACATCTGGCACGCTCACTTGACAGGAGAGGAATAAGTGACAGATGAAACTGCACCATTGTCAATTCTCTGCTACCTAACAGGATAGCTAGCATATTGTTCGTAACGCCTCCCTTGTTCAGGGCAATGTTTTCTTTATCTGGTCTGTCGTAAACCAAAAACATCCGCACCACGTGTGCGTGCTCAGACTGTTTGATACCCCAGTGTGGGTGAAGTGTTCTATGATATATCATATTTCGAATGGCACCTATGTATTCAAGAATAATAATAATGTTATTGGTTTTACGTCCCTTTTAACTACACTGGCTTTAAGAGACGCCGGGTGCCGGAATTTTGCCCTGAAGGGGATCTTTAACGTGCCAGTAAATGTACTGACACGGCTCCCTCGTATTCAAGAATACACTGCACGTTAGAGCCAAAGCTCAAGTCGTGAATGAAACGGATGTTTTTAGAAACTGTTATACATGGCAGTGTACACTTCCTCTCTCGCGCACTGCGTGGTATAAATGGGCCGTTTCGTCTTGGCCGGTACAATCTACGTGCGCAAAAGTGTATCCGCGCACTACGAGCCTGTGCCCAATGCAAATGAAGTGCGCAATGTCTCTTTGCGCAGCGCATGCGCATATTGAGTCCAATCTCAGTGTTCTTCTCCAGCTGTCAGTGAGTGGATCGTGCAGACACGTGGTAACGTGAGAGCGCCAAGAATAAAGGCCGAAGAGGTGATGGTCCGGTGTGCCGGAAGACTGCCAAGGGGATGTCACGTGATATCAACTAGATTTGCTCTAAAATTCTCACGCGCTTACGACTGGCCTAGAATGGCCGGCTCACTTAAACGTTTATTTACATACATTTTGGAGACGAATGACCCGAACAAGCTGGATGGAAAGAGACACAAATGAGCTTGTTCTGAACCAAATTCAGGAGAATAGATGCCTATTGAACACCATCAAGAAAAGGACACCAAAATTCATGGGACACATACTCAGACATGACACTCTCCTCCAGGTACTCTTAGAAGGAAGAATTTTGGGGAAAAAACCAACGGGACGACAAAGACAAACGTATCTCAAGAACATTGTCAAGGAAATGGAATGTGACTCGTATGCCCATTTGAAGAGAACTTCTGAAGACCGTAATAAATGGCTGCAACGACAAGGCTTTTAGGCTTTAGAAGATGACGACTGACCCCCACCATGAGCACTCTGTGATCTCGTGATCATTTGGCGTTTGCGCAGGTTCTATATTTTGTAGAAGCACAGTAAGACAGTACTCAAAAGACGCTCTCCTCTCTCACTAACTGCATCTCGGTATGGATCGTATTTGAATCTTAGAATGAAGATGCCGACTGTATGATGTGGATCCATCCGTGTAGCCAGGCGTTAAATAAAAGCTGTTTCATTTGTGGTACTTATACAATTATCTGTGTTATTGTGGTGACTGTACGAGTATGTGAACGTGTAATTTGGGCAAGGCTTGGAAACAAAGTCGGCCGCGTTAAGTAATATGCTGGATAATTAGTATTCTCTGGATTGATCTCAGGTATGTGTGCTGATGAAGGATAGTGAGGAACCTAATGGTGACCTCAGGAGGTCGAAGTGACTCACCATGGGTAGTCAGGCGGGGTCGGGGAGTGGCGATGACGTGCTGTGTGCCAAAAGAGTGCAGACTTGGGTGGGAAAGCCCGTTCGAAACAAGGACGTTAAGGTTAAAGGCGAGCACTGAGCGTTTATAATTTCCCACCGCATTAAGCCAACAAATATTAAATTAAGACAGAGAGAGAGAGAGTCAGGACCACCAGTGTGCATCAGGAACTGGCGTGAAATAACAGCTGACCTTGTCTCTAACAGTATGTACCAGTTACAATGTTTCATGGATTCAAATCCCCTCAAGCATTCTCGAATAATCCTACGACTGATTACGAGGAAATTACAGTGTTTATTTCCCTCCTACGTCGGCTATATGACATTAAACCACAACGTTTTAGCGGCTTCGGTGGCGTAGTCAGTAGCATGCTGAACTGCTATGCCCAAGATGGTGGGTTCAAATCCGGCCGAAGTCGTAGGATTTTTAAGGGCGTTAAAATCCTTCAGTACGCCCTCCTTAGGAGGGGAAGTAAAGCCGGTGGGCCCATGTCATAGATTAATGGCACGTAAAAGATCCCAACACTACAATTGGTGGTAAGTAGCAAATTTGAAGGTTATATTTGAATAGTACACAACGCTCTGTCAAGTTCCAACGTTCGCTGCTAGTGTTAGTAACAGTAGCATCTGGTAGCCGAAGTTAGAACTAATTGAACTTGTTGGGAGCCCTCGGGCGTTCAATCAAAATACCCAGCTTATGGTCATTGGCTGTGATTCATATTCTATTTAGAACTTTGATTGACATCAATTAGAGCCATTATTAAGACAAAAATATTATCATCTCCTAAATCGTTTTGTCGCTATAGATATATATGCCGTCTGTATGATGTGGATCCATCCGTGTTGCTATGCGTTAAATAAAAGCTGTTTCCTTTGTGGTACCTATACGATAACATGTGTTACTGTGGTGACAATACGAGTCTGTCATCGCGGCGGGAGATGGCAGTCGAATCAAGTGCACATGTGTAACAATAGAAGTAAATAGGTGTCATGTTATTCCTTCTCAGTAAATTCGATGTATGTCTACCCCTGATAATTTCTGTTTGTTCAATGGGGTTGGGGATGAGGTGCGATGAAAGTCTATGTAGCGGGGTGTTTTCACAACCGGACACCCTTCCTGACGTCAACCTCATGAGAGGAGTGAATGCGAGATGAAATGAATGAAGATGAATGAAACTGGGCAAGGATGTGGAAGGAAACGCCGTGGCCTATCAGAAGGTAGGTTACCGTGTCAGCATTTGCCTGGAGTTAAAAATGGGAAACCATGGAAAAAAATACAAGGACGGTCGACGGAGGGGGATTCTCAGCAAATTCGATACCCCTAGATAAATTGTAGCAGACAATCACTTTGGGAAAATGTAATAAGTAAATAATAATAATAATAATAATAATAATAATAATAATAATAATAATAATAATATCGTTGTTGTAGTGTTGATTCATTCCCTTCATTAAACGGAAACTGTGTTGTGTGAATAATGGAAATCAAAATACGCACTTTAACGGAACATTTCCAAATCCCGGAATGAAGTGTTTAGAAAATTTTCAGGCATCCTGTGATTGTCTAAAGGAAGGAAGGAAGGAAGGAAGAAAGGTTTTATTTTTACGTGGCCGTTAATCATGCGATCATGAGCCACGGGACCTCCTTTTTACGTGAAATCTGAACCACAGGACATGGCATTTCAATTCGAAAATCTCACGTGCATTGATGGGAATCGAACCCGGTCCACCTTGGTGAGGGGCCAACAGTTTGACCACAGTACCACCACGCCCCCTGTTAAAGTCTACCTTGTCTGCTGTAACATTCTGTTACTACCAAGAAATGTACAGATGGGTCTCCCATCTTTTGTTCTCCAGTTTACACGTCAAAATGTACGGCTAACTGTCTGTTTCCAGTTCCCCAAGCCTTTACCAATTTTCGCTTCAATGAGCTGCCTGTGTCTCCGCCCTTGTTGATCAGCACATAATTCAGCTTCTAGTGAGCAGTTCACAGCTTACATTGCTCAAATAGTTCGACAGTAATCCTTATGACTTCAAAAGCAAAAGTTGTGCTTGATCTCAACACGAGATTAAAAGTGATAAAGTACTGTATTAATTAGTAGCAGACATTTGTAAATACAACAATGAATAAGGCTTATACACCATTCTATTCTTTGTCATAATGCCCATTATGTGCATATACTTAGTTTAATTATTTTAGTACGGACCTACCTCCGTTAACCGGAAACCTACATTTATCGGAAAAATTTGCGGATCTAGTTCGAATCCGTTGAAGGCAGGTTTTGCTATCAAGGGAACACACAAAGCCATAGACTTCCTGCATAATATTTATATACTAAAATGTATATTTTAATCATGAATTTCTGTCACGTCTGACATTCCCCTTTCACTTGGCAACGCAAGGAGTGGAAGGATCCCATTCATATCGCAAGAGAGTTTCAGCTGTTCCCTGGGCCTGGTTAAGAACTCTTACATAAAAAAGTAATTCTCGAGTAATGGGTATTAATGTGTCAGGCTTTGGACCAGGAAATCTCAAGTCAAGTGATTTATTCTTCAGTTAAAACATCCTGGGAGAGGTAAAACAGCTATTAACATATTATAAGTAACTGCGTCTGGGACAGCATTCCAATAGCAGCGAGAGCTTTAATGAGAGTCGTACATATCTTTTAAAATAAAGTTTGCGTCATGGCCAGTCTCCAAATTGAAACGAGGACTTTCATTACGTCTGACATTTAGTAGACGAGCACTTTCATCTCACCTTCGAGATATTCCAAGCCGCCCATATGCATCATCACAGTCGTGGCGTAGTGATTAGAATTCTTGGGTGCCCCCACGGAGATCTGGGTTCAAGTCCCGGGTCTGCAAAGAAATGTAATTCTGGTTTGAGGGCTGGAACGAGTAACACTCAACCTTGTGAAGCAAAACTGAGAAGAGGCAGGTTCGATTCCTACCTCAACCATCCTGGAAGTGGTTTCTCGTGGTTTCTCACTTCTACTTCAGGCAAATGCTGGGATAATTCCTAACCTCTGGCCACGGCCAATTCCTCTCAAAATCCTACCTCAATTAAAAGTAAACACACTAGCACAGACTCACAGTGACACACGTTATCGGACAAATTCTCTACATACGCAAATACACGGGGCTACAAGACCGCGAAGTCGCAAAGCTCCTAGATAATCTACAACACAACGATTCTCTTCTACACTTTTCGGCAACCACTTCCACTGAAGTACTGAGGAATAAGACATCCTGTAGACTTCAAAGATGTTTTATTTAGAGGGGGCGTGGTGGCGCAGCGGTCAAGCTGTTGGCCTCTCACCACGGTGGATCGGATTCGATTCCCGGTCAATGCATGTGAGGTTTTCAAAGTGAAATGCCATGTCCAGTGGTTCGGTTTCCACGTAAAACGAAGGTCCCGTGGCTCATGATCTCTAGATTAATGGTCACGTAAAACTACAATCTTCCTTTATGTTTTATTTAGAAGCTCAGAACATATAGACAAGCGTATTTCATTCCCTGCTGCGGAGACAACGGGAGTAAACGTTGAATATCTGAATGAAATATGACCATTTTCGGATGAATTGCGCAAGAATACTTCAGTAAATCTAAATAAACGTTTCACATTGTATGTTACAGTTTGAGTTTTAACTGTTGTATGTTTTACAACTGGTAATAGCTATAGAGAAGCCTCCGTGGCTTAGGCGGCAGCACGCCGGCCTCTCACCGCTGGATCCGTGGTTCAAATCCCGGTCACTCCATGTGAGATCTGTGCTGGACAAAACGGAGGCAGACAGGTTTTTCTCCGGGTACTCCGGTTTTCCCTGTCAAAATTTCATTCCAGCAACACTCTCCACTATCATTTCATTTCATATGTCATTCATTTAATCATTGCCCCAGAGGAGTGCGTCAGGCCTCGGCAGCCGGCACAGTTCATATCCTCGCCGCTAGATGGGGGCTTCATTCATTCCATTCCTGGCCCGGTCGGAGACTGGAAGCAGGCTGTGGATTTTCATTTTTCAATAGCTATAGAAAATGTGCTTAATCAAAAACACTGTTTAAGTCACAAATTAATGGCTGTAAATGACTGATTTCGATTCTTGGTTTAATTTTCATGAAACGATGAATCACGTCTTCGAGGATGAAGGAAAACTTGCAACATACGACAAAAATAGTCCAATTAACAAGTAGTTCCGTGAAGAACTATACAGCCTATTTTCATATATCCTACTCATGTCAATTGCCTCTATCAACATACAAAATTTCAGTTTGATTGTTGAAATAGATTCGTAGATATTGAGAACCGTCTAAATATTTCACATGGCCGCCATGTTGGATTTTTATTTATGTACTATTAAATGAAGATTATTGTGTACGTGTAGCATTCAAACGTCAATCGCATGATTAGGACACATGAAGTAAAAACGAGATTTTAAAATTTCGCACAGCCGCCATCTTGACGTTATGTAAACAATTGAACTAAATTAGATGCCAGTGCATTGCAATGTTTATCAACATTCGACTTTCATTGCGTTTGGATGATTACATCGCGAGAAAAGACTATTTAAAACGTTCAACTTCGCTTGGCCGCCATGTTCGTTTTGTAGTTAACAGGTTTTTGAAAGTCTCACAGATGAACTTCTAGTTGTGCCCGTTATCATCCCACAAAATTTCAGGGTGATATCAGTAATAGTGTAGGGAAGCCTCCGTGGCTTAGGCGGCAGCACGCCGGCCTCTCACCGCTGGTTCCGTGGTTCATATCCCGGTCACTCCATGTGAGATCTGTGCTGGACAAAACGGAGGCAGACAGGTTTTTCTCCGGGTACTCCGGTTTTCCCTGTCAAAATTTCATTCCAGCAACACTCTCCACTATCATTTCATTTCATCTGTCATTCATTTAATCATTGCCCCAGAGGAGTGCGTCAGGCCTCGGCAGCCGGCACAGTTCATATCCTCGCCGCTAGATGGGGGCTTCATTCATTCCATACCTGCCCCGGTCGGAGACTGGAAGCAGGCTGTGGATTTTCATCAGTAATAGTGTAGGAGATATCGAATGCCGGTGAAATAATTCGCACAGCCGCCATCCTGAGTTTATGTAAACAATTGGACAAAATTAGATGTCGCTGCGTTACAATGTGTATAAACATATACTGTGCCAAGTTTCATTGCATTTGTTTGGTTAAATCGCGAGAAACGTCTATTTTCAAGTCGCAACTTCGCTTAGCCGCTATGTTGGTTTTTTAGTTACCAGGTTTAGAAAAGTCTAATAGGTGAACTTCTAGTAGTTCCCTTGATCGCCCTACAAAATTTCAGTGAGATATCGGTAATAGTTTCGGAGATATTGAATGCTGGTGAAATATTTCACACAGCCGCCATGTTGGATTAGTGAGATGTAATACAATTTGAAGGGCACGGTCGAAGTCGGTCAAAATGGTGCTATGACCTTACCGAGTTTCAGTGAAATCACTCCAGCCGTTTAGATTTTATTAGGGGGGGGGGGCCACCCACCCACACGAATCACACACACACGCACACAGAGACAGACACACGGACAAAAGGTGATCTCATAAGCCTATTTTTTTTCATAAAATGAAAATAGGCTAAAAATGAATTGTGGTAAAATAATTTCGATAATCTATACCAATATTTCTACGTCCAGTGGCTATTCTATCACGGAAATATCTACTGTGACGATTTAGCTGAAATTTTGTATAAACATAGTTTATGTACCAGCAAAAAAAACATAGGACTTAAGCAGTTTCGAAATATCTCATTTTCAACATGGTGGAAAAAGTTACGTTTCATTTCTGTAACAGGTGTTGCCACGTCCCACCCGGCGGACAGGTATTCGTGGCAGGTTGCATATATTTACCCTTGTCAACGCTTCTCGCTGCTAAATGTTCGCTTTCGATTATAGTGTACTTACCTATTCAGGTTAGAACAATAAAAATGCTCAGATACACACAAAAGTACATTTTTGTATCCGTATGAACGACGATAACCAACTAGTCCCTACTTAGTATAAAACAAAGTCCCCGATTCTTGGATGTCACGGGTATCTCGAGAAACACTGGATGGATTTGGACGCGGTTTTCACCATTCTGTAAAGGATTTCTCGAAGAAGGTTTCTGTAGAAAATAATCTATTTATGATCAAAGGAAGACAAGCAGTAACGATTTCAGTGAAAAATCGAAAAAGCCTGGCGTCTGTGAGCTTTTTAAGCTTACGCTGGGCAAACCGTTAGAATATCAATATAGGTCTACTATGAGTGTTAGAATTGTTCAGCATGAAAGACTCCATAATAAAGCCCGGGAGAGCATATCTCTATCTTCAATACATCGCCCATAAGTGTTTTTACGTTTTCATTTCCTCCAACAATCTCCATTCAATTACTGTGGTGACAGTTTAAGAGCCAGCTAGGGGCGAGCCTATCACCCCAGTTACAGCCTAGATAGCGGGCGAGCTTATTACCCCCAGATTGGCAACAGCCAGCAGCAAACTGTCGAGTCGTGTTGAGTTAAGGCTTCAGAGAAGAGTGGTTGTGATTGGAATTTCCCTGGAAGTGCAACTCAGCTTTTCTTCATTTTTACTGTGAACGTTTCGTACCGCAAAATACACAGCCAAGTTAAGATTGGATGGAAGGGGGATTTGTGTTTAATGCAGCTCGCCATTCTTAAATTACGTCTGGCAAGAATTCGTTGCACATGGATCTCCATGATAATATAATTAATAGTCCGAGACGTAAAACGGATATAAGTTAGGTCCTAGTTCATTGACATCGAAAAACACGTAATGCATTCATAACTGTTCCCGGGGAAGCCGGGGCGGGTTGCTAGTATTAAATAAAAAGAAACAAGATGTTCAGTAAAGAACATATAGCCTACTTTCTCCTAAATGCATGGGTGTTGTTATAACTCTTTGTCCTTTTCAAGGAGTATGATTGAATGTTGGTTGTAGTAGCTTGTTGAAATACAACGTGCTATAGGGATATTAAACGCGGCTTCGGTGGCGTAGTTGGTAGCATGCTGAGCTTCTATGCCCAAGATAGCGGGTTCAAACCCGGCCGAAGCCGTCGGATTTTTTAAGAGCGTTAAAAATCCCTCAGTATGCCTTCCTTCGGAGGGGAAGTAAAGCCGGCGGTCCCATGTCATAGATTTATGGCATGTTAAAGATCTTTCCACTAATTACACCTGTGTGAAACTAAATTGGATAGGTTAAGAATGTAAACAACGCTCTTAGGTTGCTACGTTCGTTGCCAAGAGCCGACTGCGGTGGCGTCTAGTAGCTAGTTCTGAACTAGGCCTAGTAGTCGTTGACGGTGGCGTTTGGCGGCAAAAGTAGGAACTATTTGAAAATTCAAAGTTGCAGTCTCTACTTGAATTAAAAAACAGATACACACACTAATACAGTCATCACAATTAACACCGGTTATCAGACAGATTCTACACACACCCAAAGTACACGGGGCTACATGACCGCGTTGTCGCAGCCCCTAAACTAAGGAACCAACCAACCAACCAGGGATATTAAACATGAATATGAGGTGCCCTTTGCTAGTGCTACCTCTGTACCAAATTCCGTTCAATTCGCATTCACCGTGTTCGAATTGATAGGGGGGCACACACACATACACACACACAGACAGACACACTTTTTTCGCCCTGTGTTGATCTCATAAGTCTACTTTCATTTTTTGCAAAAATCGAAAGTAGGCTAAAAATACTCATCCTCCACATAAAACCAGGCATCAATCGACGAGTGCAGAAAACACCGTCAGGTCTACTGTCTGTGAACACATCGGCATGTTCGTTTTCGCAACGTCACCCAATCTATAGCTATTACAGTTATTAACCCAAGTATATATTCTATCATAGTTGAAAATAATCATATTCTTGTGCTACTAGAAGGACAAAACCAAATGTTTAAAGCACCCACCCTTGTTTACGGAAGAATAAATCCTCATTCTAGCTGGCTGACCTCACTCCTTCCTGTAAATTCTCTTGCTTTGAAAGCCGGGAATACGAGTTACGAAGAGTACTTTTTTTTTCACTTCAAAACTGATTTAAACCCATGAAAAATGAGTTGTACTCACCAACGACGGCGATGACGTAGTTGTTGGGAGGCTTGAGCACGTTACGCGCCCAAGCAGCTCGAACCACCTCCAGTGCACATGCACTCGCCGTCACCAGCAGCACTCCTGGGGCAACGTAGCCCTGGAACTCCAGCAGCCGCATCGCCTCCAGAAGAGAGGCATTCCAAAAGCACTTGAGGTTCGCTTCCAGAAATCCCTGAAACAAAACAAACATTAGTTATGAATCATCGTTCAAAACTTATGGGATGAAAATAAAAGTGACTCATATTTAAAATATAGCAAAGGACGGAAGATAAATAAATATTTTGACATTTATTAGGATTTTTAAACAATATTTTTACAGCATGAGATGTAACCAATTATGGCATGAACATCGATAAAAATAGGAGCACACCGTAACACAAACTCAGGATACCAGTTTCCATCGTAATTATACCACAGTGACTACCATTCAGCGCAACTACAAATTAAGCATTTTTTCAGATTTTTCGAGTCCCTGAATGTATCATCTTTAAGGTAGAGTTGGGACATAAACCAGCTTCAGAGGAACAATCCAACCAGTGGCGGTTCTCCATCGAAGCGTTTGAATCGCCGTGTCACCTTCTCTATTACAAAATAAGTAATGATTTTAAAATAAATATTTTGACATTTATTAGGATTTTTAAACAATATGTTTACAGCATGAGATGTTACCAATTAAGGCATGAACATCGACCTTCAAACGACACGGCGCGGTGCGCATCTACTGCCGCGTTGCTCAACTAGCCTGATGCGACAGGAATGTTCTGGCAAGAACGTCCCTGCCTTGGTGATTGAGTAAGGCCGGAGGGGGAACGAAAGTTGGCGGTAGTCATAGCAACAGGAGTTCCGTGATGCGAATTCAGCCAGCAAGCGAGTCGTCTCTCAGCAGTCATTGCTCATCCACATTGCTCTCATCTCAAGCAATCTTGTATAACTGTTACTGTGCTCGCTGCACGTGCCGTTCGTATATTAGATAGCGACGTGTTGCGTGTGTAAATATGTTTTACATTTTGATATTCCAAGATAAGAAATACAAAAATATGAGCATTGAAACATTAGTGAAATACCGTACCTGAAAGAAAATAGTATGGACGATGTGTTTGTGGAAACATACTAATTATTCTCTTAATTTTTTTCGCGTATATCAGCACGTCACCGCTACTGAATCCAACCCAACGTTGTATCGGTCCCAAGCCCGGGTTAATGGTGAGTCTAAAATACTTGTAAATGAAATTCTGAAGTCGAGTACGTGCTTTTGGTAACTTTTGAGGAATGTTGAAGTTGATAGGCTTGTCAACTTGCGTACACCAGCAAGTCCTACAGTTTAAGGGAGTGGGCAGTGCATATCTGGGGCCGTAAAGGAGCTCCATGCTAAGGCAGCAATAGCGAGTAGGAACACACTCGTCAACTGCTGTGAGCAATGAGACTGTACTCCCCTTCACGTCTGTTCTTCGAAGAAACCTACAGGAGAATATAAGATTGAGGGCAAGGCTACTCCGTCTCCCTGACAGACTAGAGAGCAGAATCCCTGAGCCTGTGATCAGGTTGTGCTGTTCACTTGCTCAGCCCTAGCTCGAAGCGGGATAGATGGCTCACGGGTTGTGTACAGTACAGGACTAACAATCCGACTGCGAAATCTATCCAATATAGAGACAAGGCTACATAGTTGAACGGATAATTTGATGATGTCAACGAGAGAGGCTGCACGGCAGTTGTAGTGTGGACTTTTATGATCAGATGCCCTGCATGCCAACCTCATGAGAGGAGTTAATAAATGAATGAAACTGGGAAACTTGGCAAGGAGTTGGAAGGTAGCGGCCCGGCATATTCCTGAGGTTATAATAAGAACTTTATTGCAGCCAATGGCCAAATTAATAAATTAACATTAAAAGACAAAAATGATTGCCTTAGTCTTCACTACAAAACATTGTAAGTGTGACTCGTCTTTGCACAACATCACGTGATACCTATCACACTGCTCTCCACATAGCAAACAGATGCACTGCTGGTCCGGCTGATGAAATCTCTTCCTGGTGCATACTTTAAAGTGAAAACCATGCACCGAAAATCTCGTGACTATATGACGCAAATCGTACAATGCATTTGTCCATTCAGTTGAAAGCATCGCGTCAGAGCCGTAAAAGTCGTCCCATATGTCTTATCTCTTCCTTTGTAAATTATAAATTTCAGGGTTGGCCGATGGTAGGGGTTTTGGACTCGTCAGCGGAGTTCGTAGCGAGTTTGGCCTCATGGCCTAGCGGGATAGCTACCGCTGTCTGTATGACCTCCGCAGTTGAGCTATTCCTTTCAAAGTAACTAACGGAGCATCCCGATTACACGCGCGTTGATGCTGGTGGTACACAAAGCCGTGAGTAATGCTAACTTGAAAACATTCGTTGCTTTGCGACATCGTGATCAAGTAGTCCCATGTATTTCGAGGTGTGTATAGAATCTGTCGGATAACCTGTGCGATTATGATGGCTGTACTAATATGGTCGAATATAATACCAATCTCAAGGAACGCGTTATCAGCGTGTCACAAGACAAGACTAGACGCATAATTTTTTAAAGATGAATAACTAACCTTAACAATTAGATGTTTTGACCTTTTTATATAATTTCGGGGATTATAATTTCATCATTTTGGGATTAATGTGAGATGTAACTAATATACAAAGTTGAATTCCACGATGAGTACATACAAAATGCATGTATTTAAAAAAGGATTAGACCATCAATATGTAGTAATTTAATTTCTATGTTAATACTTTGGAACATTTCCCCTTAATTTATCATGTTTATCATCAATCCTTATGCCTATCGTCAGAATATCTCATGCGTTTGATGCGACGATAAAAAACCGCCAGTGAGCAAAATAGCCGTTGTGTATCACCGTATTTATACAGGGTGTATCAGGAGGAATAGTAAATATTTTAGGAGGTGGTAGTATAGATGAATTGCAATAAAAAAAATCCATATAACATGTCTATTTGTATTGCGTACCGAGATACAGATGTTGGTATGTAACCAGGACAGTTTTCGTTTCGTGTGTTTACCGCTACTAAGGGCGTATTTAACGAATGTTAACAGTCGTGTGTTGTTGTGAAGTAGTGCTTTAGTATCCATTGAATGTGTTCACCTGTCAGTGTGCTTTGTTGACCAAGTTGTCTGTACTGTATCGTTTAAGCATGCCGCACATTTTTACACATGCTGAGTATGCCGATATGGTATTTGTGTATGGGTTTTGTAATGGAAACGCTGCTGCTGCTGCTGCTGCTGCTCTGCTGCTTGTAGAGAATACGGAATACGATTTCTTAACCGCAGACGACCAGATTCAAGAATGTTTACAATACACTGCGTGACTCTGGTGCAGTACTCAGCTGTCGATATGGTGATACAACATCTAAACCTAACATTCTCCGGGACACGTTTCTTGGCCACCAAGGTCCCCTTTGAATTTTTGCCTGTGGGGATGGTTGAAAGGCAAAGTCTACAAGGAAAAAGTTAACACAAGAGCCGAGTTGGTCGTTCGTATTATACATAGTGCAGCCCTCATCAAAGAACGCCAAGAAGCCCTCCGAAGAGCTACGCGGGGTGTTATTAAGAGAAGTGCAAAATGCATTGAAATTGGTGGTGGATGTTTTGAAAATCAACATTGAACGTCCTCATTTGCCTTGGCTTTACATTTGTTTGGGTTAAATACTACCAGCTGTATCTATGTGCGCAATACAATTGGGACACATGGTATATGGAATGTTTTATTGCAACTCATCTATACTACCACCTCCTAAAATATTTACTATTCCTCCTGAAACACCCTCTATTTTGTAACGGAATGATGACAGTCCATACTACAAGGAATCATAGATACGCAACAAATCTGGACCCGCGTTACACGCTGGAGCTTTGTTTACAAACCGCGGGAGAGGTTTTGCTACTTTAGCAAACTTGGTGGTTGTGGTCACGATATTGGATCACACCGTTCGGTGTTATTCTTGTGGTAGAACTCAATCTTTTATGTATAAAAGACGTGCCTTTCCAGTTATGAATAAGTTTCATGGAATGTGTATGAGCTCGTTCACCATGACCAAACTGATTGTAACCTTTAAAACTATAGTACTAAGTGTGTTGAGTTGTTCTCGTGTGAATAAAGATGCGAAGTTGTATAAGTCTTTGACTGTGACCTGTTCATTGATTACTGTAGTAATCCTTCCCCTGCAATGATCTATAAAATTTCCTAAAGAAAAATAATAAACTCATTCATCACCTGGTAACTTTTACTCTATGAAGATCCTCAGCTATTTTGGGAAATGTAGGAAAACTCAGCTAAGTTCACATATTATGGGATTTTGCAAGAATCATATTATGGTTCACCTTTATTTGGAGGTATTCATTTTACCATCTGGTTCCATGAATATATCTTTACTAGCAGGTACCCGCGGCTTCGCTCGCGATCAAGACAATGGGGGCGATGCATTATTGCTGATAATTATTGGTCTATTCTATTACAGCAATTGCGGCTACAGGTGGGTCCATTCTAATTCTGAAAATTCTGATACATACAGTATATTGATATGATCTGCAAAGTGGGAATTTTATAGAGTTGTGAAAGTCTGCAGGGTACGATGTTACATTATATGAACACACTTTATAATTCCTTTTTTGGTTTTGTCAACTTCTGCTGAGACATAATGATTTTGTTGTCCGGATACTCGCGAGAACGCCACATACAGTTGCCCAGGGGAAAAAATGGTTTTGTCAAAATATACACCTCGAATGGCAAATCAATCGGAATATGGGGAATTAAAAGTATTTTTCTTAAACTATTCTGGGTATAATTTTCCCACACTTATTGATGATTTGAACGTCAACATGTCGCTATAGACCTATAGTAAAATATCACTCACCTTGGCCGCTGATGTACATTATGCAGTCACTTCCACTGTTACATCCCAGGGATTGAAATTCTCCAACAACCCTTTTGCCTCACATGCCTCTCTAAGTAATTAAAATTCCCGATTGTTGTTGTTGTTGTTGGAGTCTTCACTTTTTTGACTGGTTTGATGCAGCAATCCATGCCTCCCTCTCCTGAGCGAATCGTTTCGTCTCTACATAGCTACCACACCCTACATCCGAGGCAATCTGTTTAACCCTGGTCTACCCCTACAGTTCTTGTCTTCGACCCTCCCGTCCATAACTAAGCTTGCTATTCCTGGGAGTCTTAATATGTGTCTTACAAACCTATCTCTTCTCTTCATTATCAGTCGCCAGAAACATCTCTCCTCTCCCACTCGTCTTAATAGCTCTTCATATGTTACCCTATCTACCCTTCTGATCTTAATCATTCTCCTGTAACACCACATTTCAAACGCTTCTATTCTCCTCTTATCTGCAGCACCATTAGTCCAAGTTTCTCTTCCTTATAGTGTCACGCTTCAGACAAAAGCTTTCAAAAATGACTTCCTAATACCTAAATGTATATTCCATGTCAACAGATTCATTTTCTGTAGAAATACTTTCCTTGCCTGAGCCAACCTGCTTTTTATATCCTCTTTGCTTCGTCCATCACTGGTTATTTTGCTTCCTAAGTAAGAGAAGTCTCTTACTTCCCATAGCGTTTCACCTGCCAATTTGATGTCCATAGAGGTTTCTGATTTATTTCGGCTGCATTCCAATATATATTTTTACATTTATTGATTTTCATCACGAATCATGAATTCTTTCCTCAAGACTCATTCAAATACTCTAGCGTATCGGCCAAGATGACGATGTCATAAGCAAATCTGAAAGATGAAATTATTTTTCCTTGAATCTTCGCTCCCACTTTAAATTTTTCTCCAATTTCCTGATTATTGTGTTTTTAGAGATCTTTGAAATTCGTTGCCGTAGCACATGGTGTAGATGCATTGTCAAAGGAAAACATTCCATGTTACGAACATGGACCTCATAACCTGTACCGAAAGCCTATTCTGAACAGCAGTTCCTTGAACTCAGATTTGCCAACATTTTAATGTATCTTTCCATGTGGATCCCTGTATGGTTTAGATTCACAATTGGACCCGGTAAGTGGCGTAGTGACCAAGATGTTGGATGAACACACTTTTAGAGCCACAACATACAGTCAACAAAACAAAAATTGTCGTCATGGAAACCGCTAGCCTTAGTGAAAACTCAAGTCTCAGCTCGACAGGGTCTTCTTTCCCCACTTCTCCCAAGCCCGTTCCCTTGGCAGGGGTTTCTTCTGAAAAGTTCATGAATAATTGACTTTCTGAGAATAATTCATAGTTTCCTTTTGTACCATATGTGGCGGTGATTTCGAATTCTTGGTATTTGACGTTGGCTTCAAAACATGCACAAATCACTTCCATCGTAGCTTGGCATTGTTTTGACATTTCAATAACGGCTCATCGAAAATAAACAACATGTAAGTTTGTTTGAGTGGGTCCCTGTATGGTTTAGATTCCCAATTGGACCCGGTATGTGGCGTTGCGATCAGGTTATAGAAATATTTTGATTATATTTTGTCAGGGTCTTATTTCCCCACTAATTCTCCCAGACCTGTACCATTGGCAGTGGTTTCTTCTGAAGAGTCCATGAATAATTGACTTTCTGAGAATAATTCATAGTTTCTTTTTGTACCATGGGTGGCGGTGATGTCGAATTCTTGGTATTTGACGCAGGCTTTCGTGGAATGATTTGAGTATTTTCTTTAAAAATCAATATAAATGTCATTCAGTATAAATTATAATTCATCGAAAATTCAAATATGTTTGCTGTACCCGCTCTATATATTCGGGCAGGACAACGTCTGCCGGGTCCACTAGTAAAAATACGAGTATAAATACTTTCGTTGGTTACCACGTTATCGTTAGTTAACTTTTACTAACAGAATAACTTCATAATTAATGAAAAGTGTAAAATACTATGCTCCACAAATATAATCATGCATGACTCTCTGTGTTGCAATTCAAATAAGCAGTAATATGCGTACTCTCCACTGCAGGTTTAACAACCTCCCAATATGTCTTCTAACTGCCATCTGCATGTTTTAACATCGAATTATAAAAGTGTATCCCGCGGACGTAGTTCTGCTCGTTAAATCGTACACCACGCCCAGGAGGACAATTGCAGCAAGTCCGCAGATCGCAGGTTCAGATCCCGGCTTTGACAGTGGCTATCCCGAGTGTGGATTTCCTTCGAGTTTTTCCACTCTCACTCCAGGCAAATGCCGGGATAATACCTTACTTGAAGTCCCGGGGCACCTACTCCATCCCTGTCCCTAATACAGTTCTACACACTACTACAGTCATCGCATAAATACAGGTTATTAGACTAGTTCAATGCACACCCAACTACACAAGGCTTATGACCAAGATGTCCTAAGCCCCTAAATTGAATTAGCAACAAGATAAATGTGCATTAATTTCATTAAACCACAGTTAGCCCACTGCTACCTAGGTAGTTAATATTTAGGCCTAGTGCTTAAGGATCTTCAAATTATCCTAAGAACGAACTGGTGACTTTTATTGCATGTTTCATTTACGTGTTCTTGCCATGGTAAGCTATTAGAATATCTTTAGTATTGCCCACCTAATTAGGTGGGACTACATGTTGGTTATTCTCTTACACCACAATTAGACAGTAAATATAATTACAACCTCTCAAATAAAATAATGTCTTGGCGGTGTATTCAGAACATCACTCAACGGGTATATAGCCAAGAATGCATTCCTTGTTTGATGGGACATTTACAGTATATGAGTTATGCATGTGCAAACTTGTGAACTGGTCTGTATCATGCATACGTTATGCATATCTAATTCTGTGTCACCTGCATGTAATAAAACTGAAGTATACTTATGACTTTTATGAAAGGATTTCGCTAGAAAATCTGCACGCATATATTGTGTTTTAAAAGGTTTAGGTTCATAGCAATATCTTGAAAGCTCGCTGAAGATGTGAACGACACGATTACCTGTCTTCCCCTCTTTTATTTACACCTCAGAAAAGTTTGCCGCAGAGTGAAAGGGAATGTGGGGAGGAATTGCCGTGGGAACCAGAAGAAAGAATGTGAAGACGCAAAGTGTCTTTGCCAACATTCCGAATCTCCACTTGAGCCAAGTCTCCCTTACTTTAAGTGTACAGTCTAATCCTCTTCTACTCCACTGCGTCTTGGGGTTCCCTTTATATATTGTCAGTGTACACAAGACTAAAACCAATAAAAGGGTATCAGAAAGGGGAGCTGGGAAGGAAGCGTTTTACCAGAAACAGACCGTAAAAGACGAGGCCATCAGAAGAGAACAAGCAGTATAGCATTGGAAGATAGAATCAGGGTTCACCTCGACTTGTACCTCTCTTCGTTTCACCTCAAGAAAAATGATGCTGTAGAAAAATAAATCGATACATTTTTAGGGATTCTACGTTACATTTGAATCGGAAGTTAAGTATTTTGCCTGTCTGTTCGTTATGTTATCATCGTGGTCGGGTCCTCAAATTGCACCACAATATGTTTTGTGAGGGGTTCTTAACCTGTGAGGTGTGCCTCTCCCGGGGAGGTGCAAAGAGGTTAGTGGGGAGGTGTTGTCTGTCCTCTATAATGTTTGATATTGCTTTCCAGAATTTACACTAGTCTGAACATAAAACATAAAGTTATAAGAATTTCTTCTTTGTACAAATTATTCTGATCACTGATTCTTCAGTCAAGACATTGGCGAATTTTGGTGCTTACAATTGGACGCATACCCAGTAGGGCAAAAATTGCCCTTTCAATCTTGATACAATTTCCAACAACATACCTATGTGAATCAGGATTCTCAACTTTGGTATCCATGAATACAAAGGCACGAAATAGACTGGATTGCAGGCATGGCATGAGGCTCGGGTTATCTAAGAATTTGTGATCTCATTGACAAGTCTCTCATTAGATGGCATTGTGTGCTTTAAGTGACTTGATAATAACACTAAAAGACAAAAAGTGGTCCTGAAAAATAACATTTCCTTAAGTATTGTTGTGTAACCATCTGAGAAGGTAAAAAAAATATGTAAATTTGGCCTACATAACTGATCCATTATTAATTACTTTGTGAAAGAGGTGGAATTGGGGGTCGGGGTGAAGTGAATTTGTAAGTTTACTTTTAGGGGAGGTATGAGAGTAATAAGGTTAAGAACCCCTATGTTATATGGATAGAAATCCCAAACATAAAAGGTAGATGAGGCATTTGAATGAGGGGGTAAAATTCCGAGTTCATTCATTATCGGGCTGCAGAAATATAGATTGGACAAAATACCTCCAAGAAGAAATTGTGACCAATATTATCAAATATCTCTTATCTACACTACAGTGTAGCATCATTTGTATGGCGTACATAATACGTAATTTGTAGGCTACTGCTTCTACAGCCTGCATGTATTAGTAACGTGATTGTGTGCAAATACTATCGTACACTGAATGAGAAAGAATATGAACGCTCTTAAAAAAAAATAGGGTCAATGATAGCTGAGAGAAGAAATACATGCGAGGATAGCAGCTGGTAAAAAGAGTTACTTTGCTTTAAGCAAAGTATTTAAAGCAAGAAGCCTTAGTCGAAATCTGATGTTGACTGTATATCGTACGGTAGTGAGACATGTGGTGATGTATGAATCGGAGACTTGGACCATGACACAAGGTGATGAGGAATTGTTAATGAGATGGGAAAGGAAGATACTCTGGAAAGTATATCAACCAGTCAAAGAGGGTGAATTCTGGCGAATCAGAAATAATATGGAGATAAGAGAGTTGTATGGTAAGCCAGATATAGTAGTGGAAATAAAGAGTAGTAGACTGGGTTGGTTGGGACATGTAGAAGGAATCACAGAGAACACGATGGTAAGGAAGGTCTTCGATGGGAAGGAAGCAAGGAGGACGTCGTGTGAGGGGAAGACCTAGGACAAGATGGCTGGATAACGTGGAGGAGGATCTGAGAAAGATCGGAGTCAGAAGATGGAGAACCAAAGTAGTCAACAGGGAAGAATGGGTGGAAATTATCCGCGAGGCCAAGGCCCTACAAGGGCTGTAGCGCCAAGAAGTAAGTAAGTATGTACGTGAGTAAGTAAGTGTATATTTTTTACAGAAAATTTGACTGTCTGATATTCTGTGCCAGTCAACAAACCTATATATTGACACAAACAAATAAATAAAATAAAATAGAGACTCGTTTGCTGAATTGGCAACAGTGCTTGCTGGTAGACTAGCAAAACATAGTACAGTACTTAACTGCCCTCTTCAGGCAGGAGTAAGTAAAAAAAAAACATAGGAGCAACCAATAAACGTAAGTACTTGTAAGATAGCATCCGAAGTCACCCACATCTTAAAGTAGCACTAAGAGCATTAACACAGTATATTTGAGGTCACCATAAAAAGGAGATTAGTATCTCGTATGTAGTATATCACTATTATTGTGTCTAAAAGTGTTCGACATCCAACTTAATTAGATTTACTAGAACGGAAGTTTTTCTTCTTGAAGGATCTTCCAACATGCCGTACACAATTCAATTATCCTATTACAAAAGATGTATTTGTTCAAATTTCGCATGCAACTGATAGATACTATACTGTGACCCCATGTACACAGCCAAGCTTGCCAAGATACCCAACATCCAGACACGAGAAAGTGGAATTTAAGTGGTTCAAACCACGACCACAGATTAAGGTAACTGGCGGAACCATGCGACAACTCTCGCATATGTATAAACCACCCTCCCGGCTTTATTGTTATGTGGGCTCGACGCAACACAGTTCTGGCAGGGGCTATCGTTTTTTTATTTGTTTAAATGCACATTATAAACATATAAATACATTTGCGTTGACTTTTCAAGAAATTCAAGATTGTTCCTGTACTATAGAGACGATTTGGAAGATTTTGGTGCAAACCGCACCTTCGAACTCCTGGTTTAAGAGCTTGAGTTTTGTGAAACATACACCTTAACGATGACAAAGATTATCAGACAAAATTGGCTTCCACGGACAGCAACTGTTCTTCAGAAGTTTGTTTGGGATCTGTTTGATCATCCACCGGTACAGCCTCATCCTGCTCCCAGCGATTTCCACCTTGTCTTGCACCTCAGGAAACTTCTGTTCTCCGGTCAGCTTACTTTCTGGGTGCGCCTCGTATATTCAGGATCTTACTTTAAAATTAAGTAAAAAGAGATTCCTCTTTTTCCTTCCTTCCTTCCTTCCTTATTTTCTCCCCATCTTCCTTCCATCCTTCTTCTTTTCTTTCCGGAGCGAATTCCCATCGGAAATGGCAGTCAAATGAGGGGCGGTTTCGAGCAGAGCCGACGTAACACCGCAGTTGAAATCCTTCCCGTGTCGTCTGTATTGGCTGCAGTACGTGCCGAGCGCAATAAGCCAACCACTACTCCCTCACTACCTTGGTCGATCACAGAATTAATGCCGTAACTAACCTCCCATGTGGTCACACCGGCCTCAAAGGTGCTACAGAGAGGTGCAAGGCGGAAAGTTAGCATGAATGGAGCACTGAGAAAGGGGGAGATTTGGAATGTCGGTGCTCCCTTGTTCGTGAGAATCAATATTGAGTGTATGCTCAGGGCCCTTGTTCACCCAAGGTGAAAGTTACCCCCCCTAGTTTACCACAAGATACTGCCAACACAAAGGCTAGTTCCGACTGTACCGGGTGTCTCACCTGAGTGTAGTCAGCCCTTTATCTTCGGTGTTTCTGAAGATATGTTTAATTGAGCTTTATTTCAGTGTATAGGTAAAGTCATCCCAGAGAAACTGTTCATCGTCTACTTTTTCAGTTTAAATTACAAATGGTTTTCTGTTTGCCATCTAAAACCAAATCTGGTTTAAAATATACTTCTAATTGATCAATCGATTAGTCTCTCGCGCCAAGGCGGCTATGATCATCCGCTTTATAAGTTGGAGTGGGTTTGGGCCAGTAATATAAATTTGTTTATTTTGCAAATTCTGATTTTTTCTGTGATTTTTGTTAATTATGTTTTACTTTTACTTTTTTGGTTTATTAACTTTTGGCATTTCAAAATATCATATTTAGGCAACCACTTCAAAATGTTTTAATTCATCGAAATTTGTACAATTTTATTTTTGTTGAGGGGATGATGACCTCGCTGTTCCTCCCTTTACAGCAACTATACCTAACTGATCTGTCGCGATATCACATCAAAGATATGTATTACCAATTTACCGTGCAAAAGAGCAAAGTCATTATATGATTCTTGTAAATTCATTTTAGGGGCATGGGATACCTTGATTATCAGGTGGGTGTGTGTTGAAATTGTCTGATAACCTGTATTTATGTGATGATTGTAGTAGTGTGTGTAACTGTATTGGGATAGGGATGAGGTAGGTGCTCCAAAACTTGATAGTTCATGGCATTTGTCTGGAGGGAGTGTGTAAAAAACGGGGAAAAACACACACTCAGGATAGCCGTTGTCAACTCCGGGATTCGAATTCTTCCACAGCTCTTTATTCTGGAGTTTCCAAACTGAAGAATCACGCCCAGTGGCTCAAATTCCATTTTAAAACGAGGTCCTGTGACTTACGTCAGGTCACGTAAAATTTTATGTTAGCTCGCATGGTGTCATTGTTTCCAAGAATAGTTTTTAAATTTGTGAATAATACGGTTAATGTTCACGGTTTATCTTCTGCTGCACAACATGGACAATGGCTTACTATCGTTAGGATTGTTTTCTTTTAATAAGTTACTCTGGGGGAGGATGACGGAATTAACATTTGCAAATGTAGCAAACTTGATTCTAGCGTAAGTGCATCTGCAATAGATAGAAAGAGTGGACTCGGCACAAAGCGCCCTAGGTCATGATTATGGTAGCCTGTTCAGTGGTCGAACGAATTATCGGACATTAACTTAACGATGATGTAATACTCTCATTAATCTGGGAGTAATCCCTCTTCCTTGTCTGTATGCATTACGGACACACCTGCTGGTGAGTCATTCACCTCCTCACTACCGGAGGAAATAGCCCATGTTACGGGAGAAAACTTAATTTCACACAAGGCTAGATCTTGTCAGACACCCATCAGATAGACCCACAGTGTAAACAAACACTCACGCACAGGTGGTAGATTTTATTTATGAACTCAGGCTGCACAACGCAAGAGAAGGGCGTTAACATTGTTAAGGAGCGGCAAGAATCACCTGCCCGGAAGATATTCCTCCACATACATATGCCGTAAGATTAACAACCTAATCTAAAGTACCAACAGAAGGCTCAACAGTGCTAGAAAATCATAATCATCAACGTGGGAGTATAGGCCTATTATATAAAATGCTCAAATGTATGTTTTACAAAACTCAAGCTCTTAAACCAGAGGGAATTAGAAGCTGCAGTTTGTGACAAAACTTCCAAATCGTATGAGTAGAGCATGAAAAATCTTGCATTGCATTTCTAGAAAATTCAGCTGAAGTGTATTTTCTAAATTAAATATATCCCTTGCGCGCATAAATATTTGACTGTTGCCATTCGAACATGGCCGAGGCACTACCAAGCAAACAACTGTACACACCCGTTCAAACCGCTTCCGTGTATTTGGAGACGTCATCAGACGTCTGTATTCTGCTTTCCTTTTTTCATCTCTTACATTCTTGTGTTTCCGCCTTTCATCCATCAATTCTAGTATATCCTGAGTGATCCACGGTTTTCTACCTATTCTTTCTTTCCTAGCAATGTTTTCTTCTGTGGATTTTGTTATTTCATTCTTCAAAAGTGCCCATCCGTCTGCAATTGAAGTTTGTTTAGGGTTTTTCATTAGTCATTCCTCTATACTCTTCTTGAATCTCGCATTTACATCCTTCTCTTTCAGTCTGTCTATTGCCCACCTGTTTTTGGCTTTTGACTTTTCTTCAGTTTCTTCAACTTTAATCTGCAATTCATAACAACCAGATTGTGGTCAGAGTTTATGTCAGCACCGGGATATGTTTTACAATACAAAATCTGGTTTCGAAACCTCTGATTGACGCCATTGAAGTCGATTTGGTAACGCCCTGTATCTCCTGGTCTCTTCCATGAGTATATTCTTCTATTATGGCCATTGAATAAGGAGTTAGCTATGACAAACTCATGCTCGGTGCAGATTTCCATCAGCTTCCTCGATCATTCCTTTCACCTAATCCGAAATATCCTACTATCTTCCCCTCTCTTCCTTTTCCTACCACAGCATTCCAATCTCCCATTACTATAACATTTTCAGCACCCTTGATATACCTCAGAATTTCATCTATTTCTTCGTATACCTTTTCAACTTATTCATCATCAGCTTGACTGGTAGGCATATCGACTTGTACCACTGTGGTGCACGTAGGTTTTCTTTATGTTTATGTTGAAATAAAGAGCTTTGTAATATGTTACTGTAAAAATAATTAGTCCAATAAAATAGAGTAATTCTAAATGAATGTTTGATCATGGAATAAGTTCAAAAATTTGATTTTTTGTTAGTGATTTGAAGGACTATTTCCTCCGGACAGCGGAGGATAAAGAAAGTGAGTAGGTGCGCCAAATAAGGTAAGGGTGAGTGCCGCCAGCGCAGCGATTTAGGCAAGGGACTCCTGACCGCATGAGCCTAGGTTCGATTCCACCCCACGGGGGTTCTTGTTACTCTAAATTCTTTAGAAAGTATTAGCATTAACCTGACAAATTAAATGTAATCGTGTTTTGCAAAAAAGGGTAACGAGCATCGTGGGCATTTAGCCCCGTGTACTTGGGGCTGTGTGCGTGAAGGGAATATTGTCATATAACCTGTGTTATTGTGATCGCTGTATTAGTGTGTGAATTTGTAATTCCAGTGAGGTTTGGGAAAGAGGCTGCCCTGTCCTTAAGTTAGGAACCATCCCGGCATTTGCCTGGAAAATAAATGAGGAAATCTAACGAAAAACCACTTCCAGATAAGCTAACGTGGGATTAGAACCCACCTCTTCTCAAATTTGTCTCACGAGGCTGAGTGTAACCCGTTACAGCCCTCTAACCAGAATTTCTTGGCGTAGCCGGGAATCGAACCCGGATCTCAGGATGTGACTGCGCCACAAGAGCAAATATTCCAGTATCTCGTAATTTAACAGGTAACTTCAAAGTTGCACTCTATTACTTTGATACCTTGTCCCAGGATCACTTGAACAAGTTCCTCCTTTTTATTGCGACTCATATAAGAGGTCGTGGTGGCCTTAAGAGGCACCTTCATTAAAAGAATCAATCACCCCATTAACAAGTGACTTCCTGTGGTATTGGCTACTCATAACGGGACAGTTAGCATCCTTGGCCCATGCATACCATGGTGAGGAACAGGTTCAATGACGTAACCCTCTTGGCAAGGGTCTTGTACGGAGGCGGTTAATGCACTGTGCGGGCAAGGTGCGGGATAAATGTGTAAATAAGAAATAATTACTGTGTAAGATCTGTTATGATTCTTTCAGTTTGATCCAATAATATTTCAGTTATGCTGAAAAATCCAGATAAGGGTCTCCAACCTACGGACCGGGGACCAACAATGGCCCACGAGCACCGTCAATCCGGCCCGCCATAGTTTATTTCGATTAAAATCGTACAAATTGTAATTATATCTTTTTATTTAACGACCAATTATGAAAGGCAATTGAACATTTTACCTGTAATTAATGACATGAGTTTTATTATAAAATCCAATACATAGGTAATTCACATAATTAAATCACTCATTATTATTATGATTAATGTGGCTGTAAATTTCCACTGGCAATTGTTTGCAGTTGTGGATCTAGTTTACTAGTGAAATAATCAGCAGCGACTTCAAGTGCTCATCAGTTCATTTGGATCAGTAAATATTTCATTTTGGATACTGTTTATCACACTCATAAGTAAGGCCGAGAGTTGAAAAGCACATTTATGCAACTGATCAAACTGTGATTGGAAGACTCTTATACAATTTTAGCAATGACGCCTTTAAATAATATTTCTATTCATATCTCGCTACACTACAAATTACCCCCAAGCACTGCGCCATAGATATCTCACTCGCCGGCCACTCGCAAAATGAAACTTTGCGCGTAATTCAACACTCATGTATGTTGGTATGATGAGCTAGGTAGGTCATGGCGCTTGGGACTTTGGGGAGAAGTCAGTGAGGCCCTTTGGCTAAATCGTTTCGAGAACCCTGATCTAGATCATTAACGGCAATAGAAGACAATAACAGACAGTGGATTTGATTCATTTCGTGGGTTTGGACATCCTGGTCTAGTCCCGTGTTTTGTTTTTGTGTAATTTGTCTAGTAACATGTGTTAATGTAATGCCTGAAGTGGCGTGTGCGTGTGGGATTGGGAACGAAGCGGCCTTAAGCCAAATAAGAGAACAAAAATTCAAATTTAGACAAAAATATACTAATAAGGTTTCTTTTGTCAGTATGACTACCTCCTGGTGTACCGGATAGCATTTTTAATATACGTCCTGGAAATATGGGTTTGATTCCCGGCTCTGGCAAAACATGCAGTTCCAGTCTGAGGGCTAGAATCGCCTCGTGAGGCAAAGCTGAAAAGAGGTGGGTTCAATTCACACCTCAGCCATCCTGGAAGTGATTTTCTGTGGTTTCTCACTTCTACTCCAGGCAAGTGCAAGGATGGCTCCTTACATAAGGCCACGGCCGTCTCCTTCCCAATCCTACAACTACACACACTAATACAGTCATCAAAATAACACAGGTTATCACACAATATTCACCTCGCATATAGGCCTACACATCCCCGTACAAGGGGCTAAATGCCCATGATACTTACTACCCTCAAATGAAACAACAACTCATTTGTCAGTAGCAACAGCTCTCCTTGCAAGTTTTAATCTACTTTTGATAACCCCTCTCCTTCCTCAATCACTGCTTATTTTGCTTCCGAAGTAGCAGAAGTCTCCTACTTTCTTCAGTCTTTCATCTGACAATTGAATATCAATAAGGATATGCCTACATGATTTATTTCGAGTGCGTTCAATAATTTTTGTTTTATATTTATTGAAATGAAAATCCACAGCCTGCTTCCAGTCTCCGACCGGGTCAGGAATGGAATGAATGAAGCCCCCATCTAGCGGCGAGGATATGAATTGTGCCGGCTGCCGAGGCCTGACTCACTCCTCTGGGGCAATGATTAAATGAATGACAGATGAAATGAAATGATAGTGGAGAGTGTTGCTGGAATGAAATGTTGACAGGGAAAACCGGAGTACCCGGAGAAAAACCTGTCTGCCTCCGTTTTGTCCAGCACAGATCTCACATGGAGTGACCGGGATTTGAACCACGGACCCAGCGGTGAGAGGCCGGCGTGCTGCCGCCTAAGCCACGGAGGCTCGTTTTATATTTATTGATTTTCTCAATTAATTCTGCTGTTGTTGATTCTTTAGGTGCTTTGCGATATTGTGGTCACGTAGCCCCGTGTACTTGGGAATGTGTAGAATGTGTATGATAACCTGTGTCACTGTCATCTCTGTACAGTTCACCCCACGTTTTTTGGCCGGTGAGCCTTGGTTCCACAGTCGTACAGAGGATAAGTGGCGAATCTCATGCAAGTGCAATTGATATGTGAGTTGCTTTCCGCGCAACTGAAAACTCACGTATAAAATTGCACATGCATGAGGCTCACAGACTGTCCTCTGTACGACTGTGAAACCGGGGCTGATCGGCCAAAAACCGTGGCGTAAACTGAACTAGTGTGTGTATTTGTAGCCTAATTGAGGCAGGATTTGGGTAGGAAGCGGCCGAGGCTTTAAGTTAAGCACTATCCCGGCATTTTCTTGGAGTAGAAGTGGGGTACCCACGAAATGGCATTGACAAAAATGGCTGTGGTAGGAATCAAACCCACCTCTTATCGAATTTGCCTCACGAGGCTGAGTGTACCAGAATTAAATTTCTTGGCAGAGCCGAGAATCGAACCCAGGCCTCCACATTGAAGCCAAGAATGCTAGCCACTATGCAACTAGGTGGACTCCACGAATTCCTTCCTCATGACTGTGTCCATTTGCTTTAGGAAAACAATCAAATCCTCCGGTGACTTGGTAAAGTCTCAGTGTATAAAGAATATACCTATTACAACGTCGGGGCGTAGTGGCTCAGCAATCTAGCTGTATACCTTTCACCAAGGCGGACCGGGTTCGATTCCCGGTCAATGCATGTGAGATTTTCGAAGTGAAATGCCATGTCCTGTGGTTCGGATTCCACGTAAAACGGAGGTCCCGTGGCTCATGATTGCGAGATTAATAGTCACGTTAAACTACAAGCTTCCTTCCTATTACAAAGTTTTAGAAGCGTAAATGTTAGCGAAAGGACGTTGAAAGTGAAGCGCGGGAGAGTGAATGAAATTACTTTAATTAGTTTAGCACGGCTGAGCCCATCAGTTCCAGTGCTGCACTACTTCAATTAATGTCGTAATAGCTTCAGAATAGCCTCCCTTAAGAGGAAATGTAGCAACTCATTCTTACAGTTCGAGCAAAGCCGTGCGCTATATGATAGGACTAGAACCCGCGAAATGAATCAAGGACCTTCAGGATAGGAGCCTCCACACGTAACCGTAGACCACAGAGTCAATTGTTATTAAAATAATCTAGAACGTTATTGATGTGTTACATCTCTCCACTCGGTTGCTGGATATTTTTGTGGGAGTGATTTTAAAAATGGGACGGAAGTGGATCGGACGGAAGTCTGTAAGACGCACTGCCATCTGGATCGCAGTGGTACCATGTGGAATGTATATCACATACGGATTACTTCAAGGTTCGGAGGCGCCATTACAGATATTTCTACAATAAATCATCCTCAAGTTGTCGTTCTTTGGTGTAAAAATATGCATTACATCATATTTGCTGAAAACAATTATGATTTATTAAGAGTCTGTTTTTCAATCTCTGGATAAAAGTGATGGGCATCCACTCCCCGAGTAACTTTGCTCAACACTTTCATACTGAACGGCAAACGCTCATGCGAACTCTGGTGTCAACTGATTGGAAAACAAACCCCATGTTCAAAGTCTTCTTATCAGTATTTAAATGATGATATGCTTTAATATGAAACAATGTAACTAATCGGCAAAGCCGGTATTATGTTTCAGCACAATGGCTATTAAGATATTAACCCACATTACGGTAATGCAGTGATCAATGTAATATACAGGGTGCTTCAAAAAAATGTATACACACTTTAAACTATCGTAGATTTCCCGCTCTACTAGGCTAATATTATATTTCTTCGCCAGGTGGCAGCATAATCGTCCCTCTATGTTATATTGTCAGTTGGAATTTGTAATATCAACATGGCGGACGTACATTTGAGTTTTGAAGAACGTAAGCAGGTTATTAAGTGGTACTGGAAGTTTGAGAATGTAAATGAAGTTCAAAGACAGTGGAGAAGGGAGTATGATACAGAACCACCTTCAAGATTAACAATTACACGCATACGAGACAAATTCGAAGTTCATGGAACTTCGGATGAAGCCCAATTCAAACTTAATGGAACTGTCAATAGGCACAATTGTGTTTACTGGGGTGAAGAAAATCCTCACATTACAATTGAAAAAGCTGTAAATTTGCCTGGTGTAAATGTGTGGTGCGGTTTGTCTTCAAGGGGACTCATTGGACCTTTTCGATTTGAAGGCACTGTAACTGGTATAACTTACCTAACAATGCTTGCTGATTCCATATTTCCTGCCATTCGTGCATTATACGGTAATGATAATTTTTATTTTCAACAAGATGGTGCCCCGCCGCACTATCACAGGGACGTACGAGCTTACCTGGATCAAAATTTGCCGGGCCAGTGGATAGGACGCAGGGGGCCAATCGAGTTTCCAGCACGCTCTCCAGACCTTACACCACTGGATTTCTTCTTATGGGGCACAGTAAAAGATGAGGTGTACAAACGTAAACCACGTAACCTAGACATTCTTTGGAATGAGATTCAAGCCGTGTGTAGAGAAATCTCATTGGACGTTTTGATACGATGTACAGAATCAGTGGTGACTCGTACTCAGAATTGTATTGATGCTGCAGGTCGCCAATTTGAACAGTATTAACATTTGTTATTTATGTTTCATTTACATTGGACTTTCAGCTTTCTAATTTACTGAAATTTAACTTTGTAGAACGGTAAATAAATATTCTATGGAAGTTCAAAGTGTGTATACATTTTTTGAAGCACCCTGTATTTCGATGTTTTTATACGGGAACTGAACTAGCCTTACACAGACTACTATAGGAATTTCCTTGACTGTCAAGTAGGCGTATTCATAACTAATTTAAAACTCAATTCCACGCAGGTACATTATCGAAAAAAAAAAAAAGCAAAATATTAATGGAGCATAAAAAATACTTCCATATCATTACCGGCACGTGAAAATGAGTAACTGTCTCGTACTCTAAATTTCTGTGGTTCTAATGGTTGCGTGTATAGCATCTTGGTTTGCGAATCATGAGGTCTCAGGTTCGAATCCCAGTCCCGGTAATTATTGTTGCTACCGGATTATCGATTTAAACGATATCTATCATAACATTATGCGTTATTTTAACAGAATCTACATGAAATTACGACTTAACTAATGTTACTTACCACAGTTTGCACCAAGCAGGAGTTGGGGAATTTGATTGTATTGAACATTATTTCTAATAGTCTATACTAGATAGGCTAGAGACTATGGTTTCATTCCTCCTCTTAATTTACAATATAATATGTGATGTTTGTTCAAACAAGTGTGACAGTAGCATATCTCCAATTCAATCTATACATTCATCATAGTACCAGTATGAAAATGGAGCGTAAATTAACATTTTAAGAATGTCCAAGCTGTATAGTATACGAGTAGAATAACATGTCATATAACTTCACATACATTTTATCTCAATTTCATTGTAGGATAACATGTCAGAGATGATACATATCATATGCGACTACCTTTTTTATCATAGGCATAAAACTGTCAGATTGGCCGTGGACGTTCCGAGATGAAAAAAGACTTCTCTAAAAAATTAATGCTTTTTAGTTGGTCAACACGGTTGTCCCCAATTGTAATAATACACTTGTAGTATTTCAGAAAGTTCATTCTTACACTAATATCCTCCGTGACTCTCAGTGACGGCATCAATACCTAATATTGAGGATAGGCAGAAATGGGGAAACCTCGGAAAAACTTGTCATAGACGGCTGGGTTGGAAATCGTACTCAAGCTCTATTCAGTTACCCTCACGTGGCTTTAGAGCAGGCGGTCCCAACCATGTGCTCGCTAGCACTACAGTGCTTTTTAAATGAAATTTGCTGCTCGCGTCATATGAGCCAAAAAGTGCTCACAAGCACAAGCTACCCTGAGATTCATTCTTCAATTCAAATTCTGTTGCACGAACCGGAATAATAGTGTTTTCATTTCGAGTTTTGAGAGTCAGAAATTTTTATCATTTTGTGAAATAGCATTTTTTAATCTACAGTAAAATAATTGGACATCCCTGCTTTATGAGCAACACCAAATATACTTTATTTATTTAGCGTATGGCTTTTAGTGCCGGGAGTGTTCGAGGACATGTTCAGCTCGCCAGAGGCTGTAGCTGCTTCAATGTGGTTACCCATGAGGTGAGCTACAAGTTTCGTTCAATTTCAAGTAGTTCCAACTTTCGCTACCAGATGTCACTGACCGAATATACTGATTCGACTCGACTGTCCACGCGTAAATGTATTTTCTGTTTCTGTTTTAATTATTATTATTAGTATTTATATTCTTCTTCTTGTTCCGTATATGCCAACTGCGGACCACGACATTCAACTATTGTGTTTGGAGTGGGTTGTGATGTTTGCCTAGCAGTCACGCATCCTCTGGCTGTGTTGTTCCTTCGTCTCTTTTGTCCAGAGGCCACCTGTCCTCTTCCTTGGGTGTTTGTCCTGAAACTTCATTTTATTATCATTATTACAATTATTATTATTATATTCGATATAATAATGCTTGGGTACTTTGTACGTCATGTGATGGTGCTACAGTCTGAAAAAGGATTGAGCAGGCATCAGGCCGAATTTTATTTCTTAACAGAGCCGGAATTCTAGCTCGGGACCTCAGTTGTTGCTGTTTCATTTAGTGGCTCGGACATCGCGGTCATTTCAGCACCATGTAAATGGGTGGGTGTAGAATTTGTTTGATAACCTGTGTTATTGTGGTGTCTGTATTAGTGTGAGAGGATTGGGATGGTGGTGGTCGTCATCTTAAATTAGGAAATATCCTGACATTCGTCTTGAGTGGAAGTGGGAAACTACTCCGGATGCCTGAATTGAGAATCGAATCCACCTCAATTTTGCCTCACGAGGCTGAGTGTACTCCGTTCCAGCCCTGAGACATTTCATGGCAAAGCCGGGGATTGAACGCGGACCTCCGGAGCGACAGCCAGTACCTCGGGAATGATTGTAACAGCGCTAACCATTTCACCACTGAAAGTGTGTTTTCGAGCCATCAGCATATTGTTGTCCTTGACAACGCGGAGAGGGACATTACTTCTGAAGTGACAAATGATTCCCTGCGTGTCCGTCAAGATCCTCAGCATTTCATTTGGGACTGGAAGTGTGGAAGTAAATGTCAAGGAGGAAAGTGCAGACGTCAGGGCCAGAGAAGAGGTGTGGACGAGAACAGTGGTGGAGAGCTCTCGAGGTGTCACAGCCAGTCGCGACCATTATTCTCCTCCCACACTTAGCACCAGGCAACCCTCAATACACTACAATACATCCCAAATGGAAGTCTTCAGCACTGCTCATCGCTAGACTTCTTGTTCATTCATCTAGGGGGGTAGTCATGTAGGTGGGTGTATGTGGAAACAGTCTGATTATGGGTATAGAGGCGGTCGAGGCTTTAACTCATGAACCATTTTGGCATTCGCCTGGAGAGAAAAAAAAAAATGTTATCACGGGAAATCACTTCTAGGACAGATGAGGTGGGTATCAAACCCATTCCTTCTCAATTTTGCCTCACAAGGCCAAGTAAACCTCGTTTCAACCTTCAGACCAGAATTAAATTACTTGCGATAGCCAGGAATCGAACCCAGGACCCCTAGAAATACGTACCCGAGTTTACATAAAGCGGCTTGTCAGGACTATATATAATAATAATAATAATAATAATAATAATAATAATAATAATAATAATAATAATAATAATAATAACTAATTGAAACCCATCAAAACACGACGGTCAATGGGAAAAATTAATGCTTTATTAATTTGAAAGTATAAGGCAACGTAAATCGTGGAGTAGTACATTATGCAACGAGCCTATAATGGCTATAATTAAGACACGAGTATTTTTATAAAACGAGCGTATGCGAGTTTTATAATTTCCATGCGAGTGTCTTAATTACCATTATAGGCGAGTTGCATACGACTGTTTATGTTCGACGATAATTATATGTTTTAACATAAATATTCATAAATATCTGTTCAGTCACTAGAATGTTGTGATCGGGTGCTGCGGTGGCAGTATATCTCTGGACAAGCGACGCATGTGCTCTGTGTGCTTCAATGCCATATGTTAAGATTGTGCTCCGGTATTCAGTAAAACTGTCACCGAAGTCGTTTCAAAATCACGCGCTGTGTAGAAATTGATTTTAGGGATATTAAGATACAGTGCCATTTCTTGTCCCATATTCACCAGTTTATTTACGCGAACATATGGACGGTGTAATTTCGGTAATTTATATAGACATGTTGGTTTTTGAGCGCATGCGCGAAGGTATCCTTATCTAATTGGTCACACAACTGTTTCTTGAGCTCTGATTGGTGAGAGAAACTGTTTCATAATGAAAAATAGTGTTATAATGAGCCTCATTATGATACAGTTTTCTGGCATATAATAGTTAGGGTCGAACATAAAATACGTTACTTTATGGGAATGTTAAAAGTAAAATATGTTTCGACAATGGAATACCAATAAAATAAGGGATTTTACGTGCATATAATTTCCTTGTAAAATCGCCAAATAATACTCCACATACCACCATGTTCGAATGAGATAAAACACGTCCAACATGCAGCAGCCTTATAGACGGCCCATACGGAAAGTAGCAGTAGATATACTATATTGCTTTTGTGGCACGAATTCAAAAACTAGCATTAAAATCCTTACCCTTAAGTGACCTCGTGACAGACAAGGAGGAAGAGTGCGTGTGTACTAACTTGTAAGTGCTTTAGTACCGGGTGAGTTAGCCGTGGTGGTTACGGCATGACTAATGGCAGTCGCTCACATCCGGGAGGCGAGGGGGTTCGAATCCCCCCGCCGGCAACCTTGAAGATGGTTTTCTGTGGTTTCCCATCTTCCTTCCAGGCAAATGCCGGGGTTGGTCCCTCACTATAGGCCACAGCCGCTACCTTCCAACTTTCCTCCCCAACGGTACTTGTAGCTCACCCATTGGGTGTCCGTCTCGAAGCAGCTACAAAACTGGCGAGCCGAACATGTCATCGGACACTCCCGGCACTAAAAGCCATACGCAAAAAAAAGTGCTTTAGTTTTTGAAATGGATGTTTTCAGATCGTTCAAAATATACAGTACCTCACGTGAAGGTTCACTATTCACAGAAATGGGTTTGCACTTCATTCAATTTAGGGACTTGGAACATCTAACAGAAATTGCTACCAACAACAAACTTCTTGGAGATAAGAGTTGGCGAGATTTCGAAGATTACTAGCGACACGTATTTGTGAATGGTCTCTTCCCAGTTTTCACTGACTGTGATATTTGGGCGGTGTTCATGAAGGATTTAAGACAGAGCCTCGTGGATAAGCTTCACAAGTACTATTTCAGAACAAATGCACTCATGAGCTAAAGTGCTGCCCTCAGTGTGTAACGTGGACACCATAGAAGCGCCTCCAGTGCCCTGCTATATATGGTAGTAGTTTTTATATTTGATGTAGACCGGTTTGGGGAGCAACTATTAGCCTGCTACAGTCACCGATAGGAACTCGGAAATGTTAAGTGTTCACCGACCCTCGACACTGGCCTGGCCTTCGGCGTCACAGGACACAGCCGAGATCTATCTCTCATTATATACATCGTCATATCTCAAAAATCACCCTTTCACAGGAAATGAAGATTTAGACATCTGTCTCATTCCAGTAACAACCTGGTTTTTAAATATGCAGCTGATTGGGCGAAGAAATAAATAAATAGACGCAACGGGCGTACAGCTAAAATTACGCACCGTACGTACGAAAACACTTTGGAGATTATCTTATTATACAATACACTAAGGTGTATGTTTCACAAAACTCAAGCTGCTAAACCAGAGAGAGTTGGAAGTTGTGGTTTGTACCAAAATCTTCCAAATCGTCTCAATAGTACAGGAAAAATCTTGCATTTCAATATATTTATTTGTTTATAAAGTGCTTTAAAACAAATAAACAAAACGATAGCCCCTGAAGGAACTGTATCGCGTAGCACTAGAACCGGGCGGGTAGTCTGTACACATGGGGCACACAGTACCCATTATGCGAGAGTTCTCGCACGGGTCCGCTAGTTGTATTTAATAAGCGAAGAGTTTTCACGCTAAATTAGATAGAAATAGTCATCCTTTATCGCAACAATGCTCACAAAGAATAGAAGGAAGGAAGCTTTTAGCGGCCAATAGCCATTTATTTTATTTTCAGGACGGGTCAGGGAAGGGATCTTGAAGGAAATAGGCCGTGGACCTATTGAAAGGAACCATCCCTGCATTTGCCTGTTGGTGAAAATGGGAAACCACAAAAATAATTTTTAGGACGGTCAAACCAACGCTCTCCAGATGCCCGAGGCACGAGGTAGCCCTCTCGACCACCGCGGCTTTTAGTGTTACGTGACCGTTATAATTTCGCTATCGTGAGCCACGGGACCTCCATTTTTACGTGGAATCCGAACAACAGGACGTGTTATTTCACTTCGAAAATCTCACATATATAGACCGGGATTCCAACTCGGTCCACCTTCGTGAGAGGCAACCAGCTTGACCACGTAGTATAATCGACCACCTTGTGGTGTAGTGGCTAGCATTCTAGGCTGGCAGTCCTGATGGTCAGGTTCAATTCCCGGCTCTACCAAAAAATGTATTTCTGGTCTGAGGGCTGGAATCGAGGTACACTCAGCTTCATGAGAGAGAGAGCTGAGAATAGCCGGGTTCGATTCCTATCTCAGCAATTCAAAGAGGGATTTTCCGTAGTTTCCAACTTCTACTCCAGGCAAATGCCGGAACGGTTTCTACCTTAAGGCCACGGCCGCTTCCTACCCAAACCTTGCCTCAATTACAAATACACACACCAGTACAGCCATCACAATAACACAGGTTATCCGACAAACTCCACGCATACCCAAGAAAACGGGGTTACATGACCACGTTGTTGCAAAACAACAACGAATTTCCCGAAGGTAATATCTGAATGCCAAAGGAAACGTCGATATCTACGACATTATTGGACCAGTGAGATGTCGACTGTGTTTTAGCACATGTTTTTATTTTCAATGGTCATCTCGTACATCATCTGTAGAACTGTCATGAATATATTTAAATTCAACCCACACCCTAGTAGTATACCCCAGCTGATGATAAAGTCTCTAAAACGAATATAGAACAACAAAACAAATTGAAAAGTCGTATCGAACCAGGTTCCACCGTACATCTTCTGAGTTCTCATCGTTCGTTTATCTCTACGCCGCTCTCGAGGAGAAGTAGAATTAAATGCCACATTTTTAAAGAAATTTATAGTGAAGTATATTTGATTTATATGTAACTATGTACAATTGTATAAGCACATGATCGCAATAATGGTCAACTGAAAAAAATTGCACTTAAGTAATGACCGTATTTAAGAAACCCCGGGTCATAGGCCAACGTGAGGAGTCACGAAGGTGTTAACTACTATGTTGGAAGAAAAATATCTCCACCCATGTGAATATGAGATAAACAGTGAGCGTAGTCAAGTAGAGTGAACGAATAGTAAGGGGGAAAAGCCTCATGGAAATCCATAGCCTGCTTCCAGTCTCCGACCGGGCCAGGGATGGAATGAATGAAGCCCTCATCTAGCGGCGAGGATATGATAATGATAATAGTAATTTAATAATAATTCTTCCTGTTCCTCTTCATCTTCTTCTTCTCCAAGAATATTGGCGATCAGTAGCAAGATCTGCCGTTCGTCCATAGCTTTTCCAAACAGCGACATCGTATTCAGTCCAAACCACTGTCTTACGTTCTTTAGTCCGGATATGTTTCTATATCCTAGGACCACTAATGCCTTCAGTCTTCCCTTGAATAATTAATTGCAACCGGTTGTATTTGTTGTTGGCCATGCAAAGGCTAAAATATTCTAGTTTTCACCTTTTAATGACATTGAGAATTTCTGAATCTTTGTTCATACGCCGTAGTACTTCCACATTTGTGAAATTTGTCCATGGTATCCTTACTATTCTGCGATACGTCCACATTTCAAACGTCATCAGTTACTTCTACTTAATATTTCAATAAGTTTACATGTTTTAACACAGTAGAACAGGATACTAAAAACGTAGCATCGCAGCAATAGAGTGCGTAATGCCAGGCTTAAATCACGGCTAGTCAATACTTTCATAGCTATTTCGAAAGAATAAAAAAATAATAGATACTGTCCAATATACCATTTAAGACGGCCAACGAAGGGGTTCGAATTCGCTCGTCTTCCGATCGCGGCAATAGCTTGGCTCCACGGCTGTGTGCTTTTACCGCGCGTTTCTTCTCCACTGACGAGAATACGGGGGAATTAATGTGTGTATGACAGCAGATTTGATTATTTTAAATTCTAAGCGTTACTAATGATGATATTCATGGTAGCTACAGTAGCATTGTTCTCTGTGGGAAGTAAATTATGACATTTAGCAAAGAAAGGCGACAGACCAGCGGCGGAGATAGAACATCCAAACGACATTACATAGTTACAACACAAAGCCCATTTCACAGTAATTATTGGTATTTATACCGAAGAGCTCCAGTGAAAGGGAACAAAATAACGAAATGACGACTTTTGGGAGTCATTTGAATAAAGATGGAACCTCCCGAGACTTGCTCACCCAGTGGAATGTAAGCGCCTTTGGGCATGTTGAGTGTCCTGCGTCTACATACAGCATTCCAGTTGAACTGGAATTCATTTCTCAATGGTTTTAGATCGAATCATTTTCAAAGTCAGCCACGCAGTTTTCTAGATGGCGTCTCGAATACGTAATGATTATGAGATAGTAAATACAAACTGTCAGAGGGCAGATCTGAATCAAGTTAGTAATTAAATGGATACCAGCCAAGTGGGCACTTTACCGTAGGAGTAATAGATATTGAAAAAGTATCTAATTAATTAACAATTGAAAACAAAACAAAATACACCACTGAGACTTGGATAGCAGTGGATTCATTCTTCCAACAATTTCCATTCAGTGGAAATTTAAATTACTACCTACTGAGCGAATTTACGAGCTAGCGAGCGAGCCTATCAGCCCAGCTTCGGCCAGCATCCAACTGTCAAGTCGTGTCGAGGAAGAGTACATGTAAAACCCAGCAATTTCTCTAGGTTTGTGCCGTGTCTTGTGTGGGGTTGCGCCTAGGACACCAAACTAGCTCATCAGGGGGTCCATGGTGTCCCCGCCCGGAACCCCACAGGAGTAGCGAACTGCGCGCTACCTCCCGTTTTGTGAAGCGCACCTATGCCTCTTTACTGCGAGAACTAAAAGCTCAAGCAGCCATAACCTCCCAATGAAGGTTTCCAAAAAGATGGTATATTGGCTTTCACGGCCAGTGTTTGGAGTTTCGCTGTTCACCTCGGCTTTTTCGTATTGCGTCTGTGACCTGCCGTCCATCCACCTTTTAAGCTTACGCTGGGTAAACCGTTAAAGATACCGGACGAAGCCGGGGAAGGTTGCTAGAATATATATCTTCTTCTATATTTCTATATATATATATATATATATATATATATATATATATATATATATATATATATACTAGCAGGTACCCGCGGCTTCGCTCGCGTCATAGTCGTGTCATATTGTTATTCAATGAAATGCAGGTGTACCCCCTTAACACCCCTTTAGAAACTGAATATCCAAAAACCCTTCCTTAGTGGGTGTTTTCGACTTACAACGAACATATTCCCAAAATTTCATGTTTCTAGCTTTAATAGTTTTGGCTGGCCGATGATGAGTCAGTCAGTCAGTCAGTCAGTCAGGACACTTGTTTTTATATAAGAGATAAGCATCGGTCCTAGTGGAAAATAATTCTATCACCTGAAACCAAAAATGCATGGGACGAAAAAAAACATCAAAATATCATATTGGTTCCGGACCCTAAAAGACGTGAAAAATATAATAAAAGTATTAAAAAAAACTATTTTTCGAAATTTCATTCGAATCAATTTTTATGCCATTCCTGGGACTTAGAATATTCCGGCCAAAAAGTACAAAATCATTAATAACTCCCTAAGTATTCGTCGTATGATGAAATAGCAAGAGACAAAAAAGATGTAATGTGTTATTGTCTACAACATAGGCCATGTATAACTTTACACACAGACATATTGCGTTTCCTCCCCCTCCCCATATTTTCACCCCTCCCCATGGGCCCCTTATATTGGATTTATGAAAAAACGGTCAAACATCTATTTTGTTATTTTTATGCTGATTTTTTTTCGCTGAGGTCCAAACTCCTCGCCTATGTCGTTTAAGAGATACACGCTCGGTTAGGAAACCTTCAACCCCCACTTTTCACCCCTTTCACCTCAAAATATACACCACATCGAAAAACCCTCAGACACATATCTTCTTATTTTTAATGATGAGTTTATATGCCGAGTATCAAATCCCCCAATGAAAGCAATCTGGAGATATTGTTATTCAATGAAATGCAGGTGTACCCCCTTAACACCCCTTTAGAAACTGAATATCCAAAAACCCTTCCTTAGTGGGCGTTTTCGACTTACAACGAACATATTCCCAAAATTTCATGTTTCTAGCTTTAATAGTTTTGGCTGGCCGATGATGAGTCAGTCAGTCAGTCAGTCAGTCAGGACACTTGTTTTTATATAAGAGATAAGCATCGGTCCTAGTGGAAAATAATTCTATCACCTGAAACCAAAAATGCATGGGACGAAAAAAAACATCAAAATATCATATTGGTTCCGGACCCTAAAAGACGTGAAAAATATAATAAAAGTATTAAAAAAAACTATTTTTCGAAATTTCATTCGAATCAATTTTTATGCCATTCCTGGGACTTGGAATATTCCGGCCAAAAAGTACAAAATCATTAATAACTCCCTAAGTATTCGTCGTATGATGAAATAGCAAGAGACAAAAAAGATGTAATGTGTTATTGTCTACAACATAGGCCATGTATAACTTTACACTCAGACATATTGCGTTTCCTCCCCCCTCCCCATATTTTCACCCCTCCCCATGGGCCCCTTATATTGGATTTATGAAAAAACGGTCAAACACCTATTTTGTTATTTTTTATGCTGATTTTTTTCCGCTGAGGTCCAAACTCCTCGCCTATGTCGTTTAAGAGATACACGCTCGGTTAGGAAACCTTCAACCCCCACTTTTCACCCCTTTCACCTCAAAATATACACCACATCGAAAAACCCTCAGACACGTATCTTCTTATTTTTAATGATGAGTTTATATGCCGAGTATCAAATCCCCCAATGAAAGCAATATGGAGATATTGTTATTCAATGAAATGGAGGTGTACCCCCTTAACACCCCTTTAGAAACTGAATATCCAAAAACCCTTCCTTAGTGGGCGTTTTCGACTTACAACGAACATATTCCCAAAATTTCATGTTTCTAGCTTTAATAGTTTTGGCTGGCCGATGATGAGTCAGTCAGTCAGGACACTTGTTTTTATATAAGAGATAAATCAATGTTATGGGATAGTTTGTCTGTCTGTCTGTCTGTCCCCTATGCGTTCATATACCATTCCATTCATCCGATTGCGATGAAATTGTGTGCACTCCAGGGAAGGTTTCTGGCTACAAATTATGTATGTAACACAAAAGAGTGGGGGACTTAACCAGGAACCCTTAAATCCCACAGTAACCCATTTGCACAATCTGTATACTTATGCCACCGCAATGCAAGGTGTGAAAAAGGCTTGCTGATTGTTCGCGAGGTGACATGAGACTGTCAGCAGTCCGCCGTGTTATCTGGTATCGCTGTCTAATCCAATACAGTTCACGGCACGGTTTTTGGCCGGGGATTCATTATTATTATTATTATCTTCCTTTCTGTCTTTGATTGGCATTGCAACGCATGCCGGGAATAGCTAGTGTATTTATAAATAATACACACATGTGTTATGATTAGGGCTCGGATTTTTAGGTAAATAAATATTTTTTATGTAAATACATATTATAAGCATTTTTCTATAAATACATAAATTCCTGCTTTCCACTTATTAGCACATAAAAAGACATAATAGTTACATTTTTTAAAATCTGTATGCTAGATCTTTCAGTTTATTGCATTTTTGTTCAGTGTTACTTCAACGGGGAAGAACCTGTGAGCTATCTAATCTTCATGCAGAGCGTATGACAGCTTGCAACTGTGTTATTCTTAACTTCTTGCCCCGTGCCACTCACTGTGGAAGCCAGGGATTTTCTTGTCCATAGCCATATTGCCCCATGTGCTAGAAATCCCCCCACCCCCTACCCCAGCTACCTGGAACCAGTGTCACCACATGCAGTTCATTTCTGGCACTGTGAAGTCTAAGGCAGTTCTACGATGCCTAAAGTAAAAACAACTACAAGTTATCGTCCATTGCAGAATTTAAATATAATTTTACTTCTGATGGGGGCGTTCTGTTCTGCCAACCATGTGGGAAAGCAATCAAGACTGAAGACTGAACAGCGATCTTAAGTTACACAACACCTCAAGAGCAAGAAACATGTTGCCACAGTTTCGCGCCTTCAGAGGAAGTGTTTCGCGATAATTGTCGGTCATTTGTGATGGACAACCTGAAGATGTATCTCGTTGTGTATTGTAATGCTTCAGAGGTCAATGAGACATAGAATACATTCCATTCGTGAGTGCTGCATATTGTTTATATTCACATTAATAAACTGAATTATAATTAAATATTTTTACTTTTATGTCACATATTTCAGGTATTTTTAATACATAAAAAGTAAATATTTTCCCGATTTTTAGCACCTAATTATGATCATGTAAATTAGCAATTAGCAAATTGTAGTTACAATACTAGAAAAAGACTCATGGCATAGCCGAAGCGATTTGAAAGTGCGAAGCATGTAATAATAGCAGACGGGAACACGCAGTAGTGCCTAGGTCAGGATAGATGCTGAAATAAACAGAGTTATATCCTTGAAGTCTGAAGAAAGGCTGACTTTACTCTCCAACTGATCGATCTGTATCCCCCAGAGATCAGACAAAGAGAGAGAATGAAAAGAACAGGGAGAACAGAGAAGAGAGTAGGGGAATTGAAGACTGCTCCCCAATGGTCTGATTCTTTCCCTTCCTGGCGCGAGCTTCATTCAGCTGCTGACGTAAAGCTATAACGTAACTCCCTCCCTATCCCTTTAAACGACGCGGTGGAGCACGGGACCTAGTATGCAACCCTAGGGACACTTTGTGCGATCCGAAACACCGCCATACACGTGTTAAGGCGATCAACGAAGCTACATTCTCACTGACAAGACAGCAAATTTTATCACTAGCAACAACATGGTCACATGCAAGACAGCATTTGTTCGAGTTTCTGGATTGTGTAAAGTCAACTTGACCACACCTTTAATCAAAGATACAACCCCGAACTTTGACTTAAGTTGATCATGGGAAACCAAGTAGAAGACCAGAGAGATACGGTCACGGAGATCTGCGAACGTAAGGCATATCTGGAGATTTGCGGGTACTAGGTCTTTTGCTAGCGGAGACAGAGATGACAATAGCTATTGGCTACTTCTATGCCAAAGGTTTGCGGACAATACCCTTTCGGGTGGGATAGAATGTAGAACCATAACAATGAACCCGACCTGGAATTTATAATTTCCTTGTTTGTTAATAGTATAACTTAACCAATGACCTCCTCCACATATCCCACCCCCATATATCCCTTCAGTTTATCAGTAAGAATCCAATTCAAGCATTTCACTTGGAGCTTGACATTGGTAATTCGAAAACGAGTATGGAAGTTGTTGCAACTACTAAGGGTGCCCATTACAGCAGTTACGCGTATCGTAAATCTCGGGAGTCGAAAGGTATCCTACGTGGATATGCTTGAGGGAATATTCCAACCATTCTAAAGGGAAAGTGTGATAGAAGAAGGAATATGTATTAGACGTTTCCGAACGTTCGTCTGGACTACCTGATGACGCATCGTTAGAAGTGAGGAAACATGTGGAGAAGGTGACGATGAGGGCACATAAAGAAAATACTCGGTTATCTGCGATACACACGGATGAAATTGGGGATCTTCACAATAGAGGTTATAATTTTGTCACAGTAATACCCCACGCAGAAACTATGAAGAGATACATGTCGGATCATCGATGTAAAGACCAAAGAAATCAACATGAACCAAAAAATTGCGAAGTAATTGTTATTTCAGAAGGCATTCTAAAAATAGCAATGGCAGCAATTTCCTCCTTAATGATGACGAATTAGAACAGCGAATTCTTAATTTTAGTGGCGGCAAAGGAACGGAAAGTCTAGGAAACTCTTTACATTCTTCTATGTACGGTAGGCTACACCCCATAGATGTTGTAAGCCATTCACACAACTCTACACAATCCATGAAGATTCAGGAGACCGAGTGACGTTTCTCCCGTTGCATTTGCCCTTCTTCCTAAGAAGAAAGAAGTTCTTCTTTTCCAACTCATCATGTAAGCAGTTCTCGATGACATGCAAGTGTAATAAATGCCGACTTCGAGGCTTCTGCGATTGCGGCCCTTCGTTAAGTTTTCTCCACAGGTGGAATAAATGGATGTTACTTCCACATGAAAAAGTGTTTGTGGAGAAAGGTCTAAGATGTAGGCCTAGCAGAGGATTATTGCCAGAATTAACACATAATGCTTCACGTCAGTATGTGTGCAGCGTTGGCGTCTTTAAAGCTAAAGACGCCAGAGAAGGATGTTCATAACAATGTTATTGGTTTTACGTCCCTTTTAACTACTCTGGTTTTTAAAGACGCCGGGGTACCGGAATTTTGCCATGAAGGGGATCTTTAACGTGCCAGTAAATCTACTGACATAACTCCCTCGCATTTGTGCACCCTCAGCTACCAAGGGTGCCCATTACAGCGCCAGGATTCGATTCTTCAGCCTTGGGAACAACTGACGAGAACGTTACCGCTGTGCCACGCAGCCAGTCAAGACAAGGATGTATTAAGATACATTCCCAAACCCCGGATAATCAAAAGCTCTCTACATTTTTTTTTACTATTACGTGGATACGTGGCTACATAATGAGCAAACAAAGAAAAATAAATGCAGAGTGGTACAGCAAGAAAACACCATTGTTGGAAGTCCTCACCCTAGAACCTGATAAGAGTGTTTGACGAAGGAGGCAGCTATCACAAAGAGCATGTGCATGAAGCTTGAGGTCAATATCGAGGAAAGAAGAGGAGGAAGAAATTTATCAAGCTTGACAGCAGTATTGAGGAGACGATCGTGAAGTATGAAGAGACTGGCAACGTCAAGTCCTCTTTGAAAGCTATTGCACACACTAAATGCAGGCGTCAGAAAAATCTACAAAGAGGATTTTGTAATGACGATGCGTATTAACAGGTGATTTGAAATGTGCAAAATAATAAAATAACTGACGATGTTTAACAGCTGATTTGTAATGTAAAACAGAAAAGAAAACAAGTAGTTCCGTGAAGAACTATACAGCCTATTTTCATATATCCTACTCATGTTAATTGCCACTATCAACATACAAAATTTCAGTTTAATTGCTATAACAGATTCGTAGATATTGAGAACCGTCTACATATATGAGATTGTCGCCAGGTTGGATTTTTATTTTTGTACTATTACATTAATATTATTGTGTACGTGTGGTATTCAAACTTCAATCGCATGATTAGAACACAAGAAGTAAAAACGAGATTTTAAAATTACGCACAGCAGCCATCTTGTGATTATGCAAACAATTGAAATAAATTAGATGCCAGTGGATCAACATTTGTATAAGCATTTAACGTGCAACGTTTCACGACACTCGGATAGTTAATTCACGAGAAACGTCCATTTAAATATTTATACTTCGCGTCGCCGCCATGTTGGATTTGTGCTCACCAGGTTACTGAAGTCCTATAGGTGAACATATGTTCATAGTCTCTATGAACATAAAAAAAATCAGTTTGGTTGCTGTAAAAGATTCATAGATATTGAGAACCGTCTAAATATTTCGGAAGCTCGCCATTTAGGATCTTTATATGTATTGGCCAAAGAGTTATGTACCATTCAAAGCCAATTATTGCCTATGTTCATTGTTCAAACTTTCACTTCGATCGCATGATTACGACACAAGAAATAAAAACTTAATTTTAAAATTTCGCACAGCCGCCATCTTGAGGTTATGTAAACAATTGAATTAAATTAGATGGCAGTGCATTACAATCTGCAAAATCATTTACTGTACCACATTTCACTGCGCTCAGAGAGTTAAATCACGAGAAAAGTCTATTAAAATATTTCAAATTCGCTTGGTCGCCATGTTCGTTTTGTACTTTACAGGTTTATGAAATGTACATAGGTAAACTTATATCAGTACCCTTTATCACCGTACAAAGTTGCAGGGTGATATCGGTAATAGTTTCGGAGATATAGAATGTCAGTGAAATATTTCGCACAGCCGCCATTTTTAGGTTATGTAAACAATTGAACTAAATTAGATTCCAGTGCATTACAATGTGTATAAACATTTGCTGTACCAAGTTTCATTACGTTTGGGTAGTTAAATCGCGAGAAAAGTCTATTTAAATGTCTCAACTTCGCTTGACCGCCATGTTGGTTTAGTAGTCACCAGGTTTTCGAAAGTCTCATAGGTGAACTTCTAGTAGTGCCCTTTATCACCGTACACAATTTCAGGGCGATATCGGTAATAGTTTCGGAGATATTGAATGCTAGTGATATATTTCGCACAGCCGCCATGTTGGATTGGTGAGACGTAACAAAATGTGAAGGGCACGGTCGAGGTCGCCGGGAACAGTGCTATGAACTTACCGAGTTTCATTGAAATCGCTCCAGTCGTTTTGATTTTATGAGGGACACACACACACACACACACACACACACACACATACACACACACATACACACGGACAAAAGGTGATCTCATAAGCCTATTTTTTCAAAATTGAAAATAGGCTAAAAAAAACAATGATGCTTATTAACAGCGGGTATTATTTGGTTATAGTTTTGACAGTCCAAAGCTTGCACACAGTGTGAAGAAAATCAGCTGTTTTATTGGCCTATTATTGAGAAAATGTCAGCTAACCCCCGGTATGGAAATACTTCAGTGATTTTTTCATCCCTTTCTCAGGTAGCAAAAGGCCTAGTGACAGTAAATCTCCAGAAATAGCTTATGTTCGCAACCGCATTTCTCCGGACACCACCACGTAAAACCATTTCAATAACGGCCGACAGTTGGGCTCGAAACCTCGTCAACAGAGGGCATGGTCGCATGGCCAAGCGCTACGCGTTAGCGAGCGTAGCTACCGCTGTCGGTACGTAAAATCGTAAAATATTCTAGTTCAAACGTAAAATCATAAAGCACAGTAAAATTCCGTACATTTAACAGAAGAACCGTAAAAGATGGCAAGTATAAATCATGGATATGTTTTAATTCGTCTATTTTAAGTACCGCCTTCGTCTTGTGGGAACTAGGTGCGCTTGCACTGGTGGCCATGGTAATTAAGTGTTGACATCTTGCCCACAAAAATATATCCACGCTAATTCCAGATAGACCCCGAAGTCATTGGGTCTTTTAAGAGCGTTAAAAATTCCTCAGTAGGCCTTCCTTCAGAGGGGAAGTAAAGCCGGCGGGCCCATGACATAGATGTTTTAATGTAAAAGAACCTTCCACTAACTGAACTTGTGTGAGGCAAAATTTGTAGGTTACGTTTGATTAATGCTCTTAAGTTCCAACGTTCATCACCAGGCGCTGGTTGCGATGGCATTTAGTAGTAGCGAAGTTCACAGCTAGGTATCGTGAGCGGTAGCATTTGGTGGCGAAAGTAGGATCAACTTGAAATTATCGTCTGCAGTTTTTACTTGAATTAAAGGCAGATAACACACACTCATACAGTCATCACAATTAACACCGGTTATGAGACAGATTCTACACACACCCAAAGTACACGGGGCTACATGATCGCGTTGTCGCAGCCCCTAAACTAAGGAACTAACCAACCAAACAACCTAAAAACGTATCCATATTACAACATAGGCTTTATGACTCTTCCCTGCGTACCAGCGATTTAAATATAACACACCAGGCAGCAAATACAAGAGAGAAAATAATGTTAGAGTTAACATGAAGTCATTCCAGTATCGTGATAACATCCTCCCCATCTTACCAGGGGCAAGCACCTTGAGGGAGTGGAAAGTGTAATAAAAACTATCTCCAGTAACTGTGAAGACAGCCGAGGTGAAATTCATGCCCATACATAGATCTTATGAGCACTACTGACCTCCAAGTGAACCACACCTACTCATTTCTGTAGCACGTTAAATACTTCGTGTCGTGCTAAGAAGTCACGGACTTCAATCTTCCACAATCATATCACCAACTGAAAACACACGGTAATAGACGACTTACCGTACATATCAAAGCGGGAAGTAGATTAATGAAAGAGTACTTTCTATGGGTGGAGCCATTTGAAAGCTACTAAGAGGTTCATCTTTTCGCTAGGAAGTTACACCTCCCTATTTCAATGACATTATTAGGCACACCCGACCGAAAGTAATGTTTCTGCAGCAATGGACTACTGAACCACTTCACCGATATTAAAGAATGCTTTCCAGTCGCTCAACACATGAAAATGAAAATCCACAGCCTGCTTCCAGTCTCCGACCGGGTCAGGAATGGAATGAATGAAGCCCCCATCTAGCGGCGAGGATATGGACTGTGCCGGCTGCCGAGGCCTGACGCACTCCTCTGGGGCAATGATTAAATGAATGACAGATGAAATGAAATGATAGTGGGGAGTGTTGCTGGAATGAAATTTTGACAGGGAAAACCGGAGTACCCGGAGAAAAACCTGTCTGCCTCCGTTTTGTCCAGCACAGATCTCACATGGAGTGACCGGGATTTGAACCACGGACCCAGCGGTGAGAGGCTGGCGTGCTGCCGCCTAAGCCACGGAGGCTTCGCTCAACACATATTATGTCCAATTACATTAGGTGGGAAACGAGTATTTATATGCCCTAACCTGAAATAAATATTACATCACACGCTTTTATGTACAAAAATGGGGGGATACTTAATTGGATGACATGTTTCGATCGTCAAACGTTCATCTTCAGATCCAGCTCACGTAGGCTTAATAAATTACGATGTCTATGTATTACACTTATACACATTTACTAGTATATATAAGCCTACAACTTGTGTTATTACCCATTTAAGATTTGATTGCCGCTGAGCGTGGCAGCGCCAGAGTGTTTGTTGTCGATTGTAGCAGCTGCCCCGCACAGTGAAGCGGGGAACACAGCGATGACAGAGTGCATTCTACACATAAGTCAAGCAGCATTACGCGTCACAGGAGCTCATGTCACCGTGGGCATTTAAACGATGACTGAGGCTACTGGAACTGAGTCATATCCTACTCACGCAAGAATGCTTTCCAGTCGCTCAACACATATTAAGTCCAATTACATCAGGGGGAAACAACTATTTATATGCCCTAACCTGAAAGAAATATTACATCACACGCACTTATGTACAAAAATTGGGGGGGATACTTAATTGGATGACATGTTTAGTTTGTCAATGAGGCAGGCTTACGTGTGGCACAAGTAAACAATCCCATCTCGACCGCCGGCAATCAATTCGTGTAAGGGTAATGTCTAAACATCGTATAGCCTATACTGTATAATATTTGTGTATAAGTGCAATTCAAAAACATAGTCCATTTATTAAGCCTAAGTGAGCAGGATCCGATGATGATAGCTTTTCGATCGAAACATGTCATCCAATTGCCGCCCCCCCCCCCCCCCAATTTATGTATATAAACGAGTGTTATTTTGTGATAATTATCTTATGTCATAGTTCTCACCCAATGTAAGAGAGCACAATTTGTGTTGACCTACGATAATAATAACTTAATATCGTATGGCCTCGGGTGTCGGGTGCAAGCATTGTTATTTAACGCCCAGAAGACAGCTCGCATCTCAAATTTCGTTGTTCCTTGGAGCGCTATGAAAGTCAAGGAGGTTAGATATCTAAGCTCATTGACACTATAGTGCTTTCTAGTAGAGAAACGAGGAACTTTTGAGTTGGCGGATAATCCCGAGATTAACTTTGGCATTATGATCACGGCCTACTGAATTCAAATGGGTTCTTTAACATGCCAACAACGTATGACATGCGTGTCGCGATTTTTGTCGCCTTTCAAAAATCACTTACCACGGCCAGGGCGAATCGACAGGAAATCTTTCTTTAATAGAACCAGGCAACACTAAAAAATGGCTTCTATCATTTCGCCTTCAGTTGTTTTATATTTGCATTGCCACTAAGATAACGCTAGAGAATTTCATGCCTTTGAATGGTTCGTTATTCGACTAGAATTTACTTCTTGTTGTTGTTTATTCATTTAGGGGCTCTGCGACATCGTGGCCATGTAGCCCCGTGTGTGTGTGTGTAGAATTTGACTAATAACCTGTGTCGCTGTGATTTCTGTACTACTGTGTGTATTTGTAATTGAGGTAGGATTTGAGTGGAAATTGACCGTGGCCTTAAGTTATGTACCATCCCGGCATTTGCCTGGAGTAGAATTGGGAAAACTCGGAAAACCACTCGCAGGATGGCTGAGGTAGGAATCGAACCCACCTCTTTTCAGTTTTGCCTCACGAGGCTGAGTGTACCCCGTTCCAAGCCTCAAACCAGAATTGAAGTCATTGGCAGAGCCGGGAATCGAAACCGGGGCTCCGCGGGGACAGCCAAGAATGCTAACCACTACGCAACGAGGTGGTCAGAATTTACTTGTAGTTTACATGGAAAACACAGAACAAAACCATCCTCTAAAGGTCTCCGTAGCATGAACCGACTGTGGTGTAGTGGCTAATATTTTTGACTGTTATGCCCGTTTTCCGGGTTCGATATCTGACTCAGCCAAAAAAATAATTTTGGTCTGATCTGAGTGTAACGAACCAGGGTACACTCAGGTTAACGGACAAAAACTGAGAAGGTGGGTACGATTTCTACCTCAGCCATCACTGAAGTGGTTTTCCGTGGTTTCCAACTTCTACTTTAGGCAAGTGTCTGAATGGTATCTAACTTAAGGCCACGGGGTCCTACCCACTCTTAGCCCCAATTAAAATACACACACAAGTTCAGCCATCACAACGGCATAGGTAACACAGATAGCACACACACACACCTAAGTTTTCTTGGGCTTCACGACCACGATATCGTAAAACCCTTAAACGAATCAAGAACAACGAAACGCTAGCCACTGCACCACGAGGTAGTCCCACATCATAATAGAGAACATAGGCTACTACAGTGAGTCTCATCCCTAAAGAACAGAGCCTCGCCGGTCCATTTGACGGGCGGAGAGTGATTAGTCACCGACAGTTGACTAGCATTTGCCGATTACACAAGAGTGGGTCGGGAAATATCGATGCTACTATGCCATTTAGTACATACGGAGAAGGCAAGATACCTTAGTTGAGAAAAGTAAGACTTTTGGTGAAGTACTGTAGCCTATCTCGTATGCCGTGAACATTAGATATAGAACAAAAATCGAATATTCCTACAGAAAACTTATCTTCTCGAGAAAAAGTCTTAGAGCAAATGTGTTCGTAAGATTCAACGCCGTGTGATTTTTTACTTGTGGGGGATCCTCTAACAAAAGGTACGGTATATAGAAACAATCCGCATACTCGGGAGGCTCTCGAGAACGTAATATCTGCACCGATACGAAATATATAAGTGAGAATGAATTACAGCGAGTGTACCAAAACTGCCCACGTTGGTGCAAAGTGTGTTAAGAAAATGAAGAACATCATTTCCAGCAACTACTCTGAAATTTGTGTAGGTAATGATGAATATTAAATACGTTGAATGATCGTGTGGCTCCTGAGAGACCGAATGCAGGTCTTTCTAGTTGACACCCGTGGGTGACTGCGCGTCGTAATGAGGATGAAGTGATGAAGAAGACGTCACATACACCCAGTCCCCGAGCCACGGGAATTATCCCCAGGAGATTAAAACTCCTGATGGCTCGGCCGGGAATCGAACATGGGGCACATTGGACCAAAGCCTAGCGCGCTAACCATTTAGCCACGGAGCCGGACATTAAATTCGTTATAATAATAATAATAATAATAACAACAATAATAATAATATCGTATGGCCTTGGGTGCTGGGTGCAAGATTTGTTATTTGACACCCAGAGGGCAGCTTGCATGTCGAATTTTGTTGTTCCTTGAAGCACTATGAAAGTCAAGCAAGCTTGGGGTTGGTAGTCCGACACATTAACCACTCACCCACCGTGGCAAGCTATTAAATTCGTTAAGAAGTGTAAATATGTTGAACCAGTGCCTTGCTAGGGTGGCCCGGCTTTCACACGCCGCGACGTTCCGTTCTGTAAAGAATGCTCTCACTGTAATCTACTGTATTCTAATAATAAGCATATTTAGTCAAAATGTAATTAACGTCTACATTTTGTGCAGTTTATTGGAAAGCACGCCTGCCTCTTGTGACCTTAACACTCTCTAACTCCGTCACTCTTCGACTTACGACTTAATATTTCTGAAGTTTCATTTTTTCTAATTATAACACTTGATATCCTTAAGTACGCACTACCAAGAAGTGGCCATAATGACTTGTTTAACATTTTTATGAAGTGCTTCTTCAGTGTTTTGAGATAATACTCCACAACTTTCTACGTTTGAAACAATGTCCTGTCAAAGGCTGAAAGTGAAATTCCCCGTGGGTGCAAGCAACTAGTCGTGCTCGAGTGCCTTGTATACAACATGTAGCAGTGATGGGTGCGAGTGAAACTCACTCGTCTCTGAAGAGGACTCACTTTTACCGTCCGCACCACACAAGGCCCTTCATGTCACTATCAATGGACAGAGAGAGACATCGTGACACAGCGAGTGCCTACTGTTTCCTGTCCATTCATCATCAGTCATCACACAACCAACAAGTGGCAACTGGTTTCGAACTACTGCAATGCCACTGAGGTTTATGAACTACACTCATATCGGAAGAATATGTCCACGAGGCCACCAAATTTGTCAAAATTTTGCATAATAATAATAATAATAATAATAATAATAATAATAATAATAATAATAATAAAACCTTGATCATTGGAGACAGATCTCTCACAAAGACGTAGAAAAAAAGAAATATATTGAGGAAAATCCTTGGTCCAGTCGTCTCAAAACGAATCTGCATGAAACGGAAGTGTCAGGAGCTTTATCAGCATGCTAAAAATATAACTGATACCTTCAGGAAAAGGTGATTGAAATTTAATGACCACATTCACAGAATCAACAATCATAGGCTCACCAAACGGTTCTCAACCTTGCGCTCTCAATAATATTATTATTATTATTATTAATAATAATAATAATAATAATATCGTATGTCCTCGGGTGCCGGGTGCAAGCTTTGTTATTTGGCACCCAGAGGGCAGCTTGCATGTCAAATTTTGTTGTTCCTTGAAGCACTATGAAAGTCAAAGAGGTTAGATAGCTAAGCTCCTTGACACTTGAGCGCTTTCTAGTAGAGAAATGAGGAATTTTGTGTTGGCGGAAACTCCCGAGATTAATTTTGCCATTATAAACACGGCCTATTGAATTCAAATGGGTTCTTTGACATTCCAACATCGTATGACATGCGTGTCGTAATTTTTGCTGCCTTTCAAAAGTCACTTACCACGGCCAGGAGCGAACCTGCTAGCTTGGGGTTAGTAGACCGACACGTTAATCACTCACCCACCGTGGCAAGCATAGTGAAATGGAGAAAGATCTTCAAGAATTGGCTTTACGGAGGAAATTTTCCAAGATCAACTCCAGTTCAGACCATTATTCAATACCCATAATTTCTCTGAGAAAATTACTACCATGACCAAGAAATCATGGACGGAAGAACGGAGGAAAGTTCTTAGTGCCCACATGAAAAGATTTTGGGAGAAGAAAAAAACATCGTTAGTAAAATAAGTTCTATCGAGCTCCACAGATAGGCATAACGATGAAAATAAACATAATAATAATGATAATAATAATAATAATAATAATAATATTTGTTGCTGTTTTATGTGGCCTTTAACAATTGTGGCGCTAGTCACCGGGATGACGGAATTTTAACAAGAAGGGTTTTTCGCATTTATGCACCCAAAAATACCATCTCACTGCTCTAGGATTCGATCCCACAACCTTGGACTCAGCAGGCAAGAGCCTTACCGCTGCACCATGCAGCCAGTCAGGATGTATTTCTGGTACAGCGACAGTCAAACTTGCCAATCTTGATGAATTTCGGCACAAAAGTAGGTAGGCGCGTTTTGCTGAACCATTTCACCAACGGATCTATTTCTATTACTACCAATCGTTTGCTTCTGTATTTGAACATTTACAGGAGATGGAAGTTGCAGTTCTTTCTATATATAGTATTAGTATTCGGATTTCTACACCAGTGAGTGAATTCTTTTAATAAGACGTCCAGTAACTGAAGTCATATTCTGAGGAAATGTAACCTCAGAACGGCTTTCAGGTTGCCAATACCATTGCGACTGACCTTCTACATAGTGCATTCAACCACCGCTCTTCTGAACTGAAGTTTGCTATAACATCACAGGTTGAAGTCTTACGAGCACCAGCCACTGTTGGTCTGATCCTGATATGAGTTTCACATTATTTCAGAGCCTAGGATCAAGCTCCTCCACTTCTTCTGACCCAACATTTAATGGCTTAATCTAGATTTTTCCTTTTACTTACCTGACCTTGAATGGCTTAACTTAGAATTGTCCTCTTTCTGACCCGACCTTTAATGGCTTAACCGAGAATGGTCATATATTGACCCTACCTTTAATAACTTAGATCAGAATTATCCTTTTTTAACCCAACCTTTAATGTATTAACTTAGAATTATCCTTTTACGACCAAACCTTTAATGGCGTACCGAGAATGGTCCTTCGTTGACCCAACCTTTAATGGCGTAACTGAGAATGGTCCTTTTTTGACCTAACCTTTAATGGGCTAACAGAGAATGGTCCTTTTTGACCCAACCTTTAATGGGGTAACTGAGAATTGTCCCTTTTGACCCGACCTTTAATGGGATAACTGAGAATTGTCCTTTTTGACCCAACCTTTAATGGGGTAACTGCGAATGGTCCTTTTTGATCCGACCTTTAATGGGATAACTGAGAATGGTCCTTTTTTTGGCCCTACTTTTAATAGCTTAACTTAGAATTGCCCTTTTTCTGACACAACCTTTAATGGTTTAACTTAGAATTGCCATTTTCTCACTCCGACGATATCACGAGGAGTCATTTGCCACCGTGCATAGCCTTCCTACATAATTTCCCAACTCTCGCCTCAGGCCAGGAATCTTCCATCCGCTTCAATGAATGACACAAATGACCTTGGTGTTCCGTTCGACAAACATCTGTCATAGATGTGCGCAACAATGAAATTAATTAACAAACTACTGCACTACCGAAATTAACGAATTACCTGTCATTTATTTTAGTAAATCTTGCTATACATCGTCGCACGCAATGTCATTTTAACTTCTTAAGAGTTCTCTGAACACTTTCACGCACGGTTACCACCACGAGCTTGAAATCAGATAAAGAAAATGAATTACTGGACGAAGAAAGCTCATGGGAGTGAGAAAGAAGCGAATAATTTGAACAGTTTTTCATTTCTCCTTCGTTATTTCAAAAACTTCTTTCTTCTCCTTCACGATCCTATCTGCCTCCAACAGGGGAGTATTGTAACTCACCCTTTCAGCGGGCGCTAGGGAGATGCTCCACTGTAAAACATTCACAAGGGTTTGAATTTAAGGCGGTGGAGTGTTTCAACCCAACACAGCTATGGTACATCAATCCTGGCGGTAATGTCACTTTGAGGACAATATACCCTACTTTTCGAATATTGCAACGGCCTGGGGATGGAGGTGATGGATACACATGCATGATATTTATTTTTGAAATTATCTTACAATCTTTTTTTTTTTTTTTTTCAACAAAACCAATTCTTCGACACTGATTTACGATGACATGGGTACTACAGTAATTTCATTGGATTAGTCTGATTGACTTCGAAGCAACTTCCTACAGTTATGACTAGAGTTTTAAGATTATTTATACTAGTTGTTCTTACTTACAGTATGTTCTATGTGTTTTTAAAATATTTGCTAGCTAGGACGTTTTAAGGCAACGCTGCAAAATGGCTCAAAGCTCTCTGTAAATGATTTGTTTTTGTTGTTTTTTCGAGCCATCTGTCTTTTGACTGGTTTGATGCACCTCCCCAAGCCTGTTTCAGTTGAGGGGCTTGGCAATCGTGATAATTTAGCCCCATATACTTGGGTGATCGAGCATTTTTGTCTGATAACCTCTGTCACTGTGATGGCTGTATTAGTGTATGTATTTGTAATTCAGGTGAGGATTTGGAAGTGGTCGTGGCCTTAAGTTGGAACCATCCCGGTATTTGCCTGGAGTAACAAATGAAGAGGCAGTAGTAAGACGAGTGGGCAAGGAGAGATGTTACTGGTGACTGCTAATGAAGAAAAAATATAGGTTGGTAGGACACACTTACAGTAGGACACCCAGGAATAGCAGCAAACTTAGTTTTGGAAGGAAGGGTCGAAATAAGAACTGTACGGATATGTCTAGGTTAAAATAAGTTAAACATATTGCCTTGGATGTAATGTGTGGTAGAGATGAAGCAGTTAGCTCAGGGCTGGGAGGCATGAAGACCTGCATCAAACCAGACAAAAGACAGAATATTGAAGTAAGAGCGCCACTCTCCCGCCAAAGGTTTTCAAAAATGAATTTGTAATATATAATTCTATGTTTGATGTGAAGCCTCCGTGGCTTAGGCGGCAACACGCCGGCCTCTCACCGCTGGGTCTGTGGTTCAAATCCCGGTCACCCCGTGTGAGATCTGTGCTGTACAAAACGGAGGCAGACAGGTTTTTCTCCGGGTACTCCGGGTTTCCCTGTCAAAAATTTAATTCCAGCAACACTCTCCACTATCATTTCATTTGATCTCTCATTCATTTAACCATTGCCTCAGAGGAGTGCGACTGGCTTTGGCAGCCGGCACAGTTCATATCCTCGCCGCTAGATGGGGGCTTCATTCATTCCATCCCTGACCCGGTAGGTTGACTGGAATCAGGCTGTGGATTTTACAATTCTATGTTTGATGTCACCAGATTTCTTTCCTATAGAAATGCATTCTTTGCCGCATCCAACCTATTTTTATATCCCCTTTGCTTCTTCCATCACCGGTTATTTTACTTCCTAAACAGCACAAGTTTCCTAATCCCTTTGCCATAAAAGTGTATAAATGTAATAGTTATTTTTCTTCCCGTTGAAGAAGGACCAAAAAGGTCTGAAACGTGTACGGGTAATTGCTATTCATCTTCTAATTGCTTTCAAATATAGCGTTGATAAGGTGGAACAGCAGTGTTTTATTGTTCATTATTATACTGTAGTCCATATCAATACGGATCAATTTCGGGTAGAATGATTAACTTCATATCTACTGTCATCGCGCCAGGAGATGGCAGTTCAACACGCTGTGACGGGGTAAGGGGTGTCTTGCAGTACGCATGCGCGGCCCGCCTATCCCAAACCTAAATATATCGGCTGGCAGTCAGTTTCTGCTACTTCCTGTTTGATAATTTGTTATCGGGCTTCACGTTTGTGTGTATTGTTACCTTCCTTCCTACTGCCGATATTTTTACAAGCCTTTGTGTTTACTTTTAACAGTGTGGCAGTACCAGGTACAGTTAAGGAAACAGTGACCAACTTAATGTTTTTGGAATGCACGACACGTAGTGAGCGGGAAGACAACTGCAGTTCAAACCCGACTGCCATCTCCTGCCGCGATATCAGTAGGCCTATGTATGTTGAAAATGAAAAATTATTAATAACCAACCTTACAATGGGAGAGAAAAAGTGACAGTCAGTCTGAAAGACTAGACTTTGTATCATTTTAAATGCTACAAATGCAGAAAAATGCTAGAAAGGCTGGATACTCTTGATATGTTAGAAAATTATCTGCATAATACTTATCTTGCTTATCTTGTTTCAAATTACTCGCGAACGGCAAGTGCAAACCAAGGGCAAAGCAAGGTCTAGCGCACGGGATGCCGCACGCTCACCAGAGCGCGCGGGGACTTGCCCCTTCCATCCAGTCTAAAAACATTTATAGTCAGCGATGTATTGAAGATAGAGATATGCTCTCGCGGACTTTTTTGTAGAACTTTTCATGCTGACCAATTCTTACGCTCATAGTATATTGATATTTTTTAACGGTTTGCCCAGCGTAAGCTTTAGAAACGCACGGACGCCAAGTTTGTTTTCAACTTTTTCACTAAAATCGTTACTGATTGGCTTCATTTGACCATACATAAATTATTTTCTACAGAATCTTTCCTCGAGATATTCTTTACAGAATGGTGAAAATCGCATCAAAACCCATCCAGTGGTTCTCGAGATTATCCGTGACATCCAAGAATCGGAGATTTTTGTCTTATACTAACAAAGTAGAGATTGTCGGGGTACGCATGCACCAAGCGGTACTATGACGTCACACACCTCAGTGCATCTGGGTGCATTTCGTCCCATCACCGTAACGTAACGCCAGACCCCAGCGTAATGACAAAGTCGACAAGATCATTTAAAATGATAAAATTCCGACCAACCTATTCCCGAATCCATAGGGGAAGGGTTATGTTTGTTGTTGTTGGTTATTTAGGGGCTTTGTGACATCGTGGTCATGTAGCCCTGTGTACTTGGGTGTGTGTAGAAATCATATGATAACCTGTGTCACTGTGATGTCTGTGCTAGTGTGTGTATTGGTAATTGAGGAAGGACTTTGGTAGGAAGCGCCCTTAGCCCTAAGTTAGGAACTATCCCGGCATTAGACTGGAGTAGAAGTGGGGAAACTATGGAAAAACATCTCCAAGATGGCTGAGGTAGGAATTGAACCCGCCTCTTCTCAGTCTTGCGTCACGAGGCTGAGTGTACTCCGTTTCAGCCCCCTCATGCCAGAATAATTTTTTGGCAGAGCTGGGAATCCAACCCGGGTCTCCGCTGTGACAGCCAAGGATGCTGGCCACTACGCAACAAGACGGAATGGGAGGAAATGGTTGGAAATTAGACACCCTTATGTATCCTGACAGAGATTTACGTAGACGATTGCTGCTATTAATTCGATTAAGGACTTCGTGACGTCGTGGTCATGTGATCTCGAGCACTTATGTGTGTAATAATAATAATAATAATGATAATACGAGAAATAATAATAATAACTAGAAGGCCTGTGCGAGAAATCTCGCATATGTTAAATCGCCCGCCTGGCTTTACTGTTATGCGGGCTCAGGTTGACAGTTCTGACAGGGGCTATCGTCCTGTTAGTTGAACGCACTATTGAAACAAATTGTCTATATTTATGAGATCCGAGTGCAATTGTCACTGCTGCAGACAATTTTCTTAAATGGTCATTTGTTACGATCAGTTACTTGTGAGCACCCCATGACTATACAGTATACCACCCGCCCGGCTTTACTGTTATGCGATCTCGAAGCGACACATTTCTGACAGGGGAAATCGTTTTGTTTATTTAACTAAACACACTTTATAAAGAAATATATTTCCATTGACTTTTAAATAAATGCAAGATTGTACTTTAGTTGCGAACCCTGAGGGATGGTTGGTTGGTTCCTCAGTTTAGGGGCTGCGACAACGCGGGCATGTAGCCCCGCGTACTTTGGGTGTGCGTAGATTCTGTCTGATAACCGGTGTTAATTGTGAAGGCTGTATTAGTGTGTGTGTTATCCGTTTTCAATGCAAGTGAGGACTACAGACAATAATTTCAAGTAGTTCTTACTTTTGCTACCAAATGCTAAGGTCCACGACACCTAGCTTGCGGACTTGGATACTAGATGCCATCGCAGTCAGCACCTGGCGGTGAACTTAAACTAATTTTCAAGCCATAAATATATGACATGGGACCGGCGGCTTTACCTCCCCTCCAAAGGAAGGCATATTGAGGGATTTTTAACGCTCTTAAAAAATCCGACGACTTCGGCCGGGTTTGAACCTGCGACCTTGGGCATAGAAGCTCAGCATGCTACCAACTGCGCCACCGAAGCCGCCAACCCTGAGGGAAGATGACGCGAGACCTCATTACAAGTCGGTTCTATTGACATATTTGTTTGAGAATCTAACATGTAAGCGTCAATAGCCACACCTCTGTCCAGCTAACGGGCCGGTCAAATGTGTTGTGTTATGATAGCAAACACGTGGCTGCTCTCATTTGTTCACGGACAATAGGCTACAACACTGGGACTAGGGAGGATAACTGTGGATATCACTGCCAATAACGATGGCAGCACTAGCACTGCTACCCCTTCTCAAATCCAGGGAGAATTCTGAAAACGTTTCACTCTCGGTTCGGATCCCGATGCCAGCGGTTTTTAAGTGCAATGAAAAATAATAACAGTAATACCGCAACATTGAAAACATAACAGACACAATAAAAAAGAGGCGATTGCTATTTTTTTGGACATTTATATAGAATGAATGACAACAGGTTAACCAAACAGATATTCAAATATCTTTGGAACAAGAAATTAACAACAACTTGAATTCAAGAAGTTAAAAAGGATTTGGAAAGAAACAATATAAGAGAAGAAGATGCAATAGAGAGAGAAATTTTTAGGAAAAACGTGTTGGGAATGAAAGGGTTCCAAGGAAGGAAGGAAAAGAAAAGAGGCTCAAAAGAAGATGCATAGTGTGAAGATGAAGGAGTCCTGGAAGAAGAAGGAGACCTGGAGGAAGAAGAAAGAACACCAAAGGACAAAACATTGAAATTGGCTCGTGGTCCTTAGAAGACCGTAACGGAGAAAGAACAGTGGTCTACAAAAACAAAACAAAACTTTTTTCCAGTTACAAAATTACAATAAGCTGTTTCTGGAAGATAATTAGTTCCTGAATCCAGATCTAATCTCAGAATGTATGTATCGGCCTTAGTTTCCATGTTATAATGGATTTTGTAAATGCTTGTGTCAGCTTTTACGAGTATATTACATGTACGGAATCTGGCGAAAGGAGAACAAAAAATCTCTGATAGTACACAATTAATAAAAGAAATGAGCTACAATAGAGCAAAGAAAAGTGAATAAACAGTAAACAATGCAATAATCCCCAATGCGCTGCAATGTGTTGGAGCACGACTCATCCGCCTCATTCGCACCCTGGCGGTGAATTTCGGAACTGAGGATAATGAATGGACGTTCTTGTATATAAATTTCGATTGTTTTCCAACAATTACATCCGTAAAAGAAAACTAAAAACCAAATTAATTAAGCAATACCAACGTAACAAAAATGCAGCTGTTTCAAGGTCAATAAAGATTGAGGGTACCATATTACGAAAATTGAGCCCGATATACGAAAACGGATTTCATTTTCGAATTCTGGCACCCACGACTTAGCTAAGAACACAATTCACCTTCTTTGTAACAAAAATGCTACTGACGAGTGTAATATCATATTGTGTCCATGGCATTCGCGATGCAATACATCATGCTCGAGTAAAATATGAAGATTCGAGTATTAACTACTCCCAAATGGATTTGAGTTACAGTAACTACTATACTACAGAATCCCAGCTTGCTAAGACAGACCTGGAGATACATCGTGGCGACAACAGGCACTAGCTATCAGAGTACTGTAGCCTACTTCTATAGGTTATGGTAGGAACTCATAGGTATAAGATGTCTACAAGAGACGTAAGTTACACGCTGTTCAAATTGGGCGCTTGAACTGACTCCCACTGATTCGCAGACTATTGTAGTAAAGACCAATTAATTTTCTAGAACAGTATAACATATTTTTAAAGCGTACGTTTTGACATTTCCGTGATCGCTGCTGAGCCAGTTATAAGGTCCGTTCACTACCGTTTGTCACCAATTGACCGCATTTTAAATACAGGAAATATTCGGTAACATTTATAGTTGCTTTACTTAATCAAAGACGCGGTGACCCATGTTGCTTGTAAAAGTAAATGTTCCTAAGAACAATGTTACTTCAAACGTGTCAATTCATAACCCTGCATTTTCCCACAAACGTGATCTAGATTTATTATTTTCTGCAAGAAACCTCTTCTTCAAACGTTATTATTATTATTATTATTATTATTAGCTTTACAACCATATACCCTTCTAAGGAGTGCAATAAACTCTTTAACAGATGAATATGAAATAACTTTCTTCTCTTCTCAAAATCTCCTTTTTATACATTCGTTGTGCCCAGCCAAGGAGCACGTTTGAACTTACTAGCACTTTTTCTTCATCCCTTCACAATATCTATGCATCCTCTCACTGTCTTCCCTTTTAAAAGGAAGGAAGGAAGGAAGATAGTAGTTTTACGTGACCGTGAATCTTGTGATTATGAGCCACGGGACCTCCTTTTTACGTGGAATCCGAACCACAGGACATGACATTTCACTTCGAAAATCTCACATGCATTGACCGGGAATCGAACCCGGACCGCCTTGGTGAGCCGTTCCCTTTTAAGCTGTTCTGTCCATCCTGTATTTTGTCCGGTGGGCTTCTCAGAAAATTTGTGTTCGTGAGTTAAAGTTCTAAATTTTGTTCTGTCTTGAATGGTTTCTTCATGACAGCCAATTTCTTTTATGTCTTCACTGATTTCTCTTTGCCAGCTGTTTTGTTTTTTAATTGATAAGGCTGGGTTGAACATTTTCTTTGTGAGCCTGTTATTATCCATTCTATATAGGTGTCCGCAAAGATGTAACCGCCGTTTCCTTATGTTATCTGTGATTCTTTCTGTAACTTGATACATTTCATGTGATTTATTTTTCATCCAAATTCCATTTTCAAACTTTGGTCCTAAGATTTTCATAAAGATTTTCCTTTCTCGTTTTTCAATAATTTTTATTCAAGATTTGCCACCAGTTATAATAGTTTCAGATGCATACAGAGCTTCTGTCTTAACGACTGTGTTATAATGTCTCTTTATTATTTCACAATGGATTTTCTCCCTTTCTTCTGTCTATACAGTGGTGGCTGTTAGCCGGGAGTTAGCAGCAAAATGATGTTCGTTGGCCAACGTTATGAAGCTAGGCCTGTACCCGTAAAATTTACCGTACGTTGATTCCTTGAAGGTTACTTTCAATATCCATTATCCGGTTAATTTTTACATTTAGTGAGGAAGCATGATTACACATCAGTTTTGTCTCTCACTGTCCATTCTTTGAATATGTCCATAGAATTCCAATCGTAGTTTTCTATTTATAACAACTATTATTATTAGAAATTATTTCCATGGTTGCTTTCGTGTTAAAGCACATGATTACGGATTTAGTCCTGACAGTCTTGACGTGGATATCAACGTAGCATTGCAATATTTTGCCTCATCTCCCTTAGTTTCTAAGCTCTGACATTGAGTAGCAAGGTCACTTTTGCTATCCTACAAGTATAATCACGAACCGGTCACTTAATTATATACAAATAGATTTCCGTCCCCGTTCTTCCTATCCCTGAGTGCCAATATTTCTGAAATGGTAAAGGGGATACGGATATTGAATTAGTAAGTAGACAGAAATTTGGCATTCTATTCTAGGGCTATGTAGGAGGAAGTTTGTTTCTGTTTAGTTTCCAAGGAATCAACTTACTTTAAAAAACTTTGAAGATTTATACGTGAGATTAAGCTGAGATGGCATTACAAAGAAAGTCTATTTTCTCCCTTTCAGCTTCCAATACAGATCTAAACAACAAAAGAGCTGCAAGTCTTAAGCTATTTATCTTTCCCAGTCTTCTACCATCTCTTTTCTTTCTTTGTCTCTCTTCCTGTTTATTCACATTGTTTGCCAACTCTATCAAAAGCACACAATATCGGAAGAAACACACACACAAATGGCAATGATTCTCCTCTAATAGCACTGTGTTGTCACCAAATAAAATAAATGAACTAACCATGGGCAGGATTATGGCTATTTCCCTGAATCACTCACACTACCTTCTGTTTACTCCATATAGGTTTATTATTTATGTATCTAACTATCTCTATCTATTCAAATGTCTATTTATTTACACGTTTTTATTAATTTAATTTATTTATTTGTGGAAATCATAATGTCAAAAGAGCTAGTAAAAAAGGAACTGGTTGATAATCTGGGGGACCCACCATGGTTAAAGTGAAAATAAGTGTGTTTTGTAAAAGTATGTCCAAACATTAACCATCAGAGAAGGTCCAAAATTTGCGTATGAATTATAATTTTTTAGAGGCTCGGATCACTCCAGTTAGCATCCCCAGAATAGCACAGTGATGGTCAGTACCCTTTAAATTTAACAAGAATTTTGCCATTCAATTAATTATTTGTACAATAATATTCTTAGTCGAACTTCCATTACGGTTAATGAGCCTCCTTATGTAGTGCATACATTGTCCTGGGTTGAATCACTGTAAGAAAGAAACTAAAGCCTAGCCTAACAACCAATCTAACATAATGGCAACTAGAAAACAGAAAAAGTATGAAACTTATACCTAAACTTGTCATATAGCAAATTAATAATAATATTAATAATAATTTTAAAAATCATTGTATATTTAAAATTATTAGTACCGTACCGCAGCGTAACTGTGCTCGTTAAGTCTTGCACCACGGCCGTGAGGACAGCTGCAGCAAGTCAGTAGATCACAATTTCGAATCCCGGCCTTGACAGCGGCTATCCTGAGCGTGGTTATTCCCCGGATTTTCCCATACACTCTCCCAGCAAATGCCGGGATAGTACCTTAATTCAAGCCCCTGGGTATCAACCTCATACCTGTCCCTAATACAGTTACACACACTATTACAGTCATAACAGGAATACAGGTTATCAGACCAGTTCAAGATACAATTACACGGGGCTGATGTCCCAAGCCCCTGAAATGAATTATTAACAAAAGCATGTATTACCGTATAATTCTAATACGAAACACAGCACACTCCTGAATTAATATATATATAGAGCAAGATCATGTGTTCACATACTTCACAGGTGATCAAAATTAATTATTTTTGGTCTTGCAACAAGATTTTACCCAATTGCAATAGGTAAATTGTTCAGCCAAAGCCTTCCTGCTGCAAGTAAGTTACGAGTAAAAGGTTAATTTTTCTTTCTTCTCGTGGGACTAGCACTCCTTAATGCCAGCAAATGTCAGAGCAGAAGGGTAGAACGGGTTGCATCTTGCAGGCGCAACGAGCGCTACAAAAAGCATACCATGAATGGTGGGCAGGCAAGAGCGGGTGGAATGCGGTATGCCCTTGAGTTGAGTCGAGATCGAGACATAATTAACCGTGCCACATCTTCAGGTACTGCACATTCCTAACCCTTTCACTTCCGATAATAATAGAGGTGGGATCATGACTCAGCCACCCTCAACGCAGACTGATAATTAGAACTATTTTTAAACTAACGGGAAAATGCAGTGAAGTGATATCCTTCTAGCCTATTCTCGTCTGTTATTTGCAGACTTGACTCGCAGGTGGAACGTTCTGTCCTTGAAGGCCCGCCTCTGAGGCGAACAGGCTAGACACATTGACGCTAACTGGTCGTGGTCAGAGGTCAGCCAGGTTCGTGTCCCGGACAAGGAAAGGCATTTCAAATTCGAAGGTCTGACTGATGACTAACGAAGCGAGACGATACTTGAATACCAGATTGTGAGCCTATCCTTGGATACATTTTCATGTTTATCTACATTACGCCAGAAACGATAATTCCGCGCTACAAATATGAGTGAAGGTCCCACTCTATAAATTATTTCTTCCCCAACAAGGTCATGAAGACTTCTAAACCGATATCTCTCAGGATAATGTATAACCTTCCCGGAGGCCCAAATAAATACCGGGAATAAAGTATAGCATAGCCTTCTGAGGTACGATCATCTGATAACCCTAAAAAGCGTTACTGGATAGGAAAAACCTCGTATCTGAATCTGATAGCAATCATCGCCATGTAATGCCATAGATCTATGGTCAGTGATCGTAGAGACAGTGCTCAATACCTTCAGCCATTACTTGATGAGAAGTTTTATAATAATATTAATAATAATAACAATAATAATAGTCATAATAATAATGTTATACATAGAAAAGATCAGCAAATATAGTGAGTTGGTCGGCCCTATCAAAACACAATGGCATGTAGAACGGGTAAAGACCATACCTTTCATTGTCTCAAATACGGGCGTGATCCCAAGTACCTCGATCTGGATACTCAACTGTACAAACTAATGCAGAAGGCAATTGTTCTCTCAACAACCCGGATCGTCCGGAAGTTCATGGGTAGCGACATTCCAGCTTAGAAGTTGCTGTTTCAGTGACTATACTTTGTTTCCCTAAAGCCCGCATAGTCATGTTGTAATGTACCAGCAATGTGTTATATGTACTGTCATAATAATGTTATTGGTTTTACGTCCCTTTTAACTACCTTTAGAGACGCCGGGGTGCCAGAATTTTGCTCCGAAGGGGATCCTTATCGTGCCAGTAAAACTACTGGCACACCCTTGAATGCAGCTGACTGCCCCAGTATTAGATCCTGTAACCTTCGGCACAGCAGGCGAGAACGTTACCGCTGAGCCACATAGCCAGCCGATGTTTTTATGAACAACTTTCAAACGTAGATCGTTCGTGGTATAATCGATTCATACACCTGCCTGGAATGCAGCGGATTTGAGTTGCAACGATTGTCTCATTTCCAACGCCTTAAGAGAACTTAACTTTTAACGACCATCATTTTCAATGCAAAATGTCCAACTTCCGCGCAGAATATGACGTGGTCTATTGTTCTTCTACTATGTCATTGGAAGATTTAGTTATTTCAGACAAATATTCCATGAGAGTTGTTAAGAGTGCATTGGCTATGCCACTCTTAGTTTCAGATTAAACAATTTTAAGGGAAACCATCCAGGGTAGGTAACGAATGTTACAGGGTTGTATCATAATAGCATTGACAATATATGATTCAGCCTGTCAATTCCCACTAGACCCGACAGTACAGAAACTTCCGGGCGAGAAACCGCAAGTGTGATTGCGGTGGAAGTAGAAATGTCCCCTCAGGCACATGACAACCAAGGTGTACCAGGAACGGAATCCAGGATAATTACACATTTTATTGCCATAATAAGGAAGTTCCTGGTCACAAAATGCAGGTTCAAAAACAAATAAACGGAAATTGTAAAGACATTCGGACGAGACTATAAACTATATCCTTTTCGGTAAAAGAAAAAAACAATTGAATTTTGCTTTGTTAACGGAGAGAAACATATGGTTCTTGTGGAATTAGTTTAAGTAAACGCTTCATGTCAATAACTGAGGCAAACTGAATGTTTCCATATCCAAGCAACAACGGGCGTGGTATTGTTGACATGCAGAAACAGAAATTAACTGTTCATCTTACCAAAAGTAAATTCTAGCTAAAGATATCTATAAAGAGGTCCCCTGTTTCACCTCGATGCCACAAATCGCTAACTGATTTCCAAAATTAATTTAATTTCTGCACTGTATAACATAGGTTTCTTCATTATTTCAAGGTGTATTAAAGTATTCGCCAATTTCTTCCCATACACTTAGAAGCAATGGGAGTACAAGAATGAAACTTAAAGATAAACTCTGAATAAAAATAATCTCTGGAACTAGTCACTGTTGAATTTTAGAACCACTTACTGTATAACGCACGCTTATCACCATACTAGAGCCCACTACTCGTCAAACCCCATACCAAGAAATATTTCAACGCTGTTGACTGATTTACCATTGGGATGAAAGTGTAATGACTATGTCCCTCAACATCTGAAGCTAACTATTCAATAAACGTATTTGCATTTTTATTTCAGTATACTCAACAGGAAATGTTTGAGTCTTCGGTCTTTTGACTGGTTTGTGCAGCTTTCCATGCCTCCCTGTCCTGAGCCAATCGTTTCATCTCTACATAGCTACCACACCCTACGTCAGGCAATCTGTTTAACATATTCTAACCTTGGTATTCCCCTACAGTTCTTGTCCTCGACCCTTCCTTCCATAACTAAGCTTGCTATTCGTGGGTGTCTTAGTATGTGTCCTACCAACCTATCTCTTCTCTTCATTAGCAGTCGCCAGAAACATCCCTCCTCTCCCACTAGTCTTAATACCTCTTAGTTTGTAACCCTATCTATCCATCTGATTTTCATCATTCTCCTGTAACACCATATTTCAAACGCTTCAATTCTCCTCTTTTCTGCTGCACCAATAGTCCAAGTTTCACTTCCATAGAGCGCCACACTCCAGACAAAGGCCTTCAAAATTGACTTCCTAACACCGATGTCAACAGATTCCTATTCTGTAGAAATGCTTTCCTTGCCTGAGCTAACCTACTTTTTATATCCTCTTTGCTTCGTCCATCAGTGGTTATTTTGCTTCCTAAGTAACAGAAGTCTCCTACTTCCTGCAGCTTTTCACCTGCCAATTTGATGTCCATAGAGGATTCTGATTAATTCGGCTGCAGTCCAATATTTTTGTTTTACTTTATTAATTTTCATCATGAATTCTTTCCTCAAGATGGAGAAATATACCAAAGTCACATTTTCCACAGCCCATTGTGTATTATTTGTACATCCGGGATTATTAATTAATACGAATATATTTGAAATGCTCACAACGTGCATATTACAAAGTTGGACACTGATGTCATTGACACATTTACACACCCATGTTCACCAAACCATTGGTCAGTCATTTTCACAGTAAGTTGTTAGGGATACAACTCTCTTCCGACACAATATGACATGATAGCGGTCGCAATGTTTAGCACACAGCTCACAAATACACTGGGAACTTGGGTCGTGGAGTTTCTTGTTCATGCATATTTTATGATGAAATCTGCGAGTTGCTAATCTCGTTCCCAGATGTCTGAGGTCATATTCTGCCAGTCTCTATTCAGTTGTTATCATTGCGTCTGCGGAATAGAATTCCATCCAGATTTGTACTTTCTTTCGTCTTAATACCTCCATTGTGACGTTGTATGCTTCTGTGGACTGCAGGTGCTAAGTTTGTCATAGATCTTCAATATAAAAGGGTTCTTTTGCCAATTCATATACTAGGCGTGGTAGCGTGTACTTCTATAGGTAGAGAATTAGTATTGCTACCACACGATCATCCATTCAGCGAAGTAATTTAGATTCTTGTTTCGTGGATTCCTCTTTGCTTATTCTTTATTCCTCTGTACATGGTTTCACAGATTGCTTTAGGGTGGTGAACCTCTCTGATCTTCCAAAGCCGTGCATATTAGGCGAAATAAAATCGATTTCTATGTTTAAACACGATGTTATGTTATGTTATGCAAGCTCTCGCAATAACGGCACTAACTGCATACGTAAATTTACATTATAAAGTCGATACCGTTTATATAATGGTATTTAGGTGTCCAAGTGAAAATAATGATACTGTACTTCCAAATTGCTGGTAATAATGAATCAATAAGCACGCAATTATTGTTACAGTATAATCAAACGACATGCACAATGCATTTGGCAAGCTCTCAACTACCCGCTATGACCCTCACTCACAAACGCGGGGTTTTACTGTGCTTTTCATTCGAAGTGCAGAAGTTGCCTTTTATACTCATGAACAAATACTATTCGTATGTACGGTATGTACTTTCCCGCTTAACGAGCGGCTCACCTTTGAAACCTACCTGGATAATATGCTTACATTCCATGTTTGCGGGAAGCCAAGGCTTTCCCAGCTCGAGGCACTGTGTTGTCAACTCTCCACCGTAACCACTGAGAGCAAACAGCGACACTGGACAGAACTACGTGCAGCTGTGCAATACTTGACACCTGACACACGAGCAGGTAACCAGGAATGGAGTTTGGACTCCTCGTGGAAGAGATAGAGCAAGCATGCTATTGGTCAAAACCCGTCAGCTATTGGTCAGCAGTGAGCAATGGTGATTATAGGCTGCCTGACGTTTGAGTCGCCGCTGGTTAAGGAGGAAAGTGAGAGAACTATAGTACCATTCTCTTTCATTAATTATCCTTTCACCTCACCCCCTTATTACTAAGAATAATCTGAGTATTATATAAAAGGTGTCTATAGCGTTAATGATAAATATATTGCGCTGAATATAGGGCGCAATGGCTACCCAGAAGTTTCATAATTTAAAAAGAAAAAAACTTATATGTTTTGGAACTATAATTACAAACATTAGTGGTAAGGTAGAAACCTATATGGAATATCATATGTTCAAAGTAATATACCATCGACTTTAAATTGTCAAGATGGCGGCTGGGCGTAATATTAAAACATAATAGTGAGTCTTTCAGAATACAAATGCGCAATTTAAACGAAACATAGCAAGAAAGAAGTACCATATAAGGGACTGTGCTTACATACGCCATAAGAATTAACACACTGAATGCAACGCGAGCCTCCCATCTTGAAATTATAACCTACGATAATGAATAACTCGAAGTATTTTTAAGATATAACAACGAAACTTAGCGGTAATGTAGAACTTTGGAAGTGTCTTCCCACGAAATGCTAGTGTGATAAATCTCACTGATTTTGTTTTTTAGACTTTCGCGACTGTAACTTGCAACCTGTTCCTCGTATTTATTCTGCAGTGTCACACCGCGTAGGGAATCTACATAAAAAATCGAGAGCTTTTCTGGCATTACTAAGCCTACTGGAACGATGGCGAAACGTCGGAAACAAAGTAATTCCGAAAGTGGGAAAACAGCCCGAGACACTACACCTAACAACACATTGTTTTCTACCCTTTACTCTATAGAAGTGCATCAAAGGCCTAATTGAAACAGTGGATTTTACTTAATGTGAATGCCCATGGACATATTAATCGAATTAACCAAATGATTTTAAAAGAAAATATCAATAAAATGAATCTCTGGTGTGTTTCCTGTAGTGCACTGTGCTAATTGCATGGTTCAAGGACTGACCTGGAAGAGCAGATAGCCGCTGTCGTACATCCAGTACTCGGCGGCAGGTCCTGACACTGGGGCGGTGTCTTGTCCAGGCACCAGACACACCTTCTGGAGCTGGATGGCGAGACAGCGCTGGAGGATGACCAGACAGCGCGATCCCCCTGGGGGCGCCCCGAGCCCCTTTAGCCCGGGGCTGCGTCCACTCATATCGCCACGGACCTAGGATACCTGCAACACACGGGGAACATGACCTATTAGACAGAGGAAACTAGACAACACGTCGGATAGGATATAATTGTGGTGCATGATCTAGTACAACAAAAGTTATAACTTCGACACATTGGTAAGATGACCACATAACAATAGGCCACCAATTTAAATAGGAACGAAAGAATTAGAATCAAAAATAACAAAATCGTGTAGACATCATTCCTGAAGTTCGTCACAATAATAATTCAATTGATTTCAGTTTAACATTCTTAGACTACATTAATAACAACGCAACAACTATACAAGAGCTTCAAACCGAATGAGCAGTAATATACAGTAGAACTCCATTTATCCGAACTCCGACTATCCGAATCGCTGATTATCCGAATCGCTTTCAGAAAAAAAACAAGATGTTCAGTAAAGAACATATAGCCTACTTTCACCTAAATGCAAGGGTATTGTTATAACTCTTTGTCCTTTTCAAGGAGTATGATTGAATGTTGGTTGTAGTAGCTTGTTGAAATACAACGTGCTATAGGGATATTAAACATGAATATGAGGTGCCCTTTGCTAGTGCTACCTCTGTACCAAATTTCGTTCAATTCGGTTTCACCGTGTTTGAATTGATAGGGGGAATCGATTTGCACACATACTTGGCCACCATCTGCAAACTATTGGGGTGATGTTCTTCCAGTTTGGTCAGAATATATTTCCCACATAAAGATATGGTGTTGCAAAATTTGGTAGAGACTAGATTATTATTTTGGTCGTAATTACATTTTAGCTTTTAACATTTGGGTGGCCGCGATTACGTTTCCGTCAAGATAGCGGTGATATAAAACATGACACTGAGGTGCCCTTTCCTAGTGCTACCTCTGTACCAAATTTCGTTCATTCGGTTCCACCGTGTTCGAATTAATAGGGGGAATCAATTTTGACATAAAGATGGCCGCCATCCGCAAACTATTAGGCTAATGACCTATTAGATTGGTCAAAGGATGCTCCCTCCATAAAGGTATGTCGTTGCAATGTTTGGTAGAGATCGGATGGTTATGTTAGTCGTAATTTGATTTAAGCTTTAAACATTTGTGTGGCCGCCATTACGTTTCTGTCAATATGGCGGCGATATTAATCATGACACTGAGATGACCTTTGCTAGTGCTATCTCTGTAACAAATTTCGTTCCATTCGGTTTCACCGTGTTTGAATTAATAGGGGGAATCGATTCTGACACAAAGATGGCCGCCATCCGCAAACTATTAGCCGAATGACCTATTAGATTGGTCAAAGGATGCTCCCTCCATAAAGGTATGTAGTTGCAAAATTTGGTAGAGATCGGATGATTAGGTTAATCGTAATTTGATTTAAGCTTTGAACATTCGTGTGGCCGCCATTACGTTTCAGTCAGGATGGCGGCGATATAAAACATGACACTGAGGTGCCCTATGCTAGTGCTACCTCTGTACCAAATTTCGTACCATTCGGTTCCACCGTGTTCGAATTAATAGAGGGAATAAATTTTGACATAAAGATGGCCGCCATCCGCAAACTATTAGGCGAATGACCTATTAGATTGGTCAAAAAATGCTCCCTCCATAAAGGTATGTAGTTGCAAAATTTGGTAGAGATCGGATGATTAGGTTAATCGTAATTTGATTTTAGCTTTGAACATTCGTGTGGCCGCCATTACGTTTCAGTCAAGATGGCGGCAATATAAAACATGACACTGAGGTGCCCTTTGCTCGTGCTACCTCTGTACCAAATTTCGTTCCATTCGGTTCCACCGTGTTCGAATTAATAGGGGGAATCAATTTTTACATAAAGATGGCCGCCATCCGCAAACTATTAGGCTAATAACCTATTAGATTGGTCAAAGGATGCTCCCTCCATAAAGGTATGTTGTTGCAAAGTTTGGTAGAGATCGGATGGTTATGTTAGTCGTAATTTAACTTAAGCTTTGAACATTTGTGTGGCCGCCATTACGTTTCTGTCAATATGGCGGCGATATAAAACATGACATTGAGATGCCCTTTGCTAGTGCTACCTCTGTACCAAATTTCGTTCCATTCGGTTTCACCGTGTTTGAATTAATAGGGGGAATTTATTTTCACACAAAGATGGCCACCATCCGCAAACAATAAGGCTAATGACCTATTCATTTGGTCAAAGGATGCTTCCTCTATAAGGGTATGTTGTTGCAAAATTTGGTAGAGATTGGATGATTAGGTTAATCGTAATTTGATTTAAGCTTTGAACATTTGTGTGGCCGCCATTAAGTTTCCGTCAAGATGGCGGCGATATAAAACATGACACTGAGGTGCCTCTTGTTAGTACTACCTCTGTACCAAATTTCGTTCCATTCGGTTGCACCGTGTTCGAATTAATAGGGGGAATCGATTTTCACACAAAGATGGCCGCTATCCGCAAACTATTACGTTGATGACCTATTAGTTTGGTCAAAGGATGCTCCCCCCATAAAGGTATGTTTTTGAAAAATTTGGTAGAGATCGGATGATTAGGCTAGTCGTAATTTGATTTAAGCTTTGAACATTTGTGTGGCCGCCATTACGTTTCCGTCAAGATGGCGGCGATATAAAACATGACACTGAGGTGCATTTTGTTAGTACTACCTCTGTACCAAATTTCGTTCCATTCGGTTTCACCGTGTTTGAATTAATAGGGGGAATTTATTTTCACACAAAGATGGCCACCATCCGCAAACAATAAGGCTAATGACCTATTCATTTGGTCAGAGGATGCTTCCTCTATAAGGGTATGTTGTTGCAAAATTTGGTAGAGATTGGATGATTAGGTTAATCGTAATTTGATTTAAGCTTTGAACATTTGTGTGGCCGCCATTACGTTTCCGTCAAGATGACGGCGATATAAAACATAACACTGAGGTGCCTTTTGTTAGTACTACCTCTGTACCAAATTTCGTTCCATTCGGGTCCACCGTGTTCGAATTAATAGGGGGAATCAATTTTGACATAAAGATGGCCGCCATCCGCAAACTATTAGGCTAATAATCTATTAGATTGGTCAAAGGATGCTCCCTCCATAAAGGTATGTTGTTGCAAAGTTTGGTAAAGATCGGATGGTTATGTTAGTCGTAATTTAACTTAAGCTTTGAACATTTGTGTGGCCGCCATTACGTTTCTGTCAGTATGGCGGCGATATAAAACATGACACTGAGATGCCCTTTGCTAGTGCTACCTCTGTACCAAATTTCGTTCCATTCGGTTTCACCGTGTTTGAATTAATAGGGGGAATTTATTTTCACACAAAGATGGCCGCCATCCGCAAACAATCAGGCTAATGACCTATTCATTTGGTCAAAGGATGCTTCCTCTATAAGGGTATGTTGTTGCAAAATTTGGTAGAGATCGGATGATTAGGTTAATCGTAATTTGATTTAAGCTTTGAACATTTGTGTGGCCGCCATTACGTTTCCGTCAAGATGGCGGCGATATAAAACATGACACTGAGGTGCCTTTTGTTAGTACTACCTCTGTACCAAATTTCGTTCCATTCGGTTGCACCGTGTTCGAATTAATAGGGGGAATCGATTTTCACACAAAGATGGCCGCTATCCGCAAACTATTACGTTGATGACCTATTAGTTTGGTCAAAGGATGCTCCCCCCATAAAGGTATGTTTTTGAAAAATTTGGTAGAGATCGGATGATTAGGCTAGTCGTAATTTGATTTAAGCTTTGAACATTTGTGTGGCCGCCATTACGTTTCCGTCAAGATGGCGGCGATATAAAACATGACACTGAGGTGCCTTTTGTTAGTACTACCTCTGTACCAAATTTCGTTCCATTCGGTTGCACCGTGTTCGAATTAATAGGGGGAATCGATTTTCACACAAAGATGGCCGCCATCCGCAAACTATTACGCTGATGACCTATTCGTTTGGTCAAAGGATGCTCCCCCCATAAAGGTATGTTGTTGCAAAATTTGGTAGAGATCGGATGATTAGGTTAGTCGTAATTTGATTTAAGCTTTGAACATTTGTGTGGCCGCCATTACGTTTCCGTCAAGATGGCGGCGATAAAAAACATGACACTGAGGTGTCCTTTGCTAGTGCTACCTTTGTACCTAATTTCGTTCAATTCTCATTCACCGTGTTCGAATTGATAGGGGGGGACAGACCTTCAGAGTACACTCACACACACACACACACACACACACACTCACACACACACATACACACACACAAACAGACACACTTTTTTCGCCCTGTTTTGATCTCATAAGTCTACTTTCATTTTTTGCAAAAATCGAAAGTAGGATCAAAAGACGGAAACCTACTGTGATTCGCAAAATAATTGGACCTCAGGGGAGTCAGAAATTATTATTTTTTACACTGTCGAAAAATATAATTACTTTTTCCTAAAAAACAGTCAAAACCCAAACAGTTTCACTTAAAACAAGGAAACTTCTGCATCAAAATATTAACCAGTATAAAAACCACTATGGTGGAAATTTCACAGTTCTGTGATACATAGTCGGCTAGAAAAAGGAACATACAATTTTAAAAAATGGAACTGAGAAAACTGCTCTTAGAACTTATCACACATGGTGATTATCTCATTTTTAGCGCAAGTGTACATTACAATTATGGCAATGTATAATGGTTGTATTACACGTCATTTTAAAGGGCAGACTTCAGAGATTCATAAAATATAAAAACATATAAAAATGCTGATTTCGACAATTTTATCCGTTCCATATCGCCTTAAGTTAATTAATGATAAAGTAGAACTCCAATTGTCCGAACTCCAACTATCCGATTCACTGATTAGCCGAATCGCTTTCAGAAAAAAAAAAAAAAGACGGGAACCTACTGTGATTCGCAAAATAATGATTCTGTCTACGCTCACTATTGTCCTTCCCTGCACGAATCTAGTGTAGGCGCAGCGTGAACATTATTGGGATGATGAGCTTACTTTGACCGAGATGTTCAGCAAGCAATGACATTCATTTACTACATTAATTAATTTACATTTAATTACATAATTAAAATGCATACAGTACCGCAAATAAGCTCTTTTTCTTCAAATATATATGTAGGCCTATGTATATCATGTACAGTACGTTAACCTAGGGGCCGATAACCTAGATGTTAGGCCCCTAAAAACATCAATTATCAACATCATCAGTACGTAAATCCAATTATCCGAATGGAGTCCAATCCCAATTGATTCGGATAATTGGAGTTCTATTGTATTTGTAAATAAGATTGGCATGTTACACAAGTTTTTATAAAGTTTTGTAATTTACATATTGTATTTATATATTCCTGCATAAGTGTAATTCATAAACTCGTACATTACCTAAGCCCAAGTGAGCAGGATCTGATGATGATCGCTCGATGATCGAAACATGTCATCCAATTAAGCACCCCCTCGCCCCATTTTTGTACATAAAAGCGTGTTATTTTGTGATAAATATCTTATGTAATATTTATTTCAGGTTAGGGTGTATAAATAGGTCTACTTGTTTTCCCGTCTAATGTAATTGGACACAATTTGTGTTGATCGACTGGAAAGCTTTCTATAATAAAACTACGCAACACTGAAAAACGGCTTCTAATACTTCAATAATTATTTTTGTACATAATTTGACGGAAATTTCAGCCCGTCACTTCATGAAGTAGCGGTAGTAGTGTCCTCGTTCTGAGATAAGTGTGCTCTCCAACAATTAATCAGATAAACGTGGTACTGGTTGCAGACTAACAGAGGATAGTGGTTGCTTATGCAAATACCGGTAGCATTACAAGTCGGAGGGTGGTCCCCATATGTCCAGGCAATATACTATGCAAGCTGTTACTTGGGGATACTGTAGTTAATAATAATAATAATAATAATGTAGACTACGGCTCTATTGTGTCAGTCATTTTATGTTCGACGCTCACTATTATGTGTTTGAAAACTGTATCATAATGATGGTCATTATAACACCGTTTTTCATTACGATACAGTTTCTCCAGCCAATCAGAGCTCGTTCATTGACCAATTAGGAAACGATAATTTCGCGCATGCGCTCAAAATCCAACATGTCGGACATAAACACAACATCGAACTATAATAAATTACCGACATGGAATACCCACCGTCCATATGTTCGCGTAAATAAACTGGCGAATATGAGACAAGAAATAGCACAGTACCTTAAAATCACTAACACTAATTTCTACACAGAGCATTGTCTTCAAATGACTGCGGTGACAATATTACTGAGGGACGGCTGATGTAAACATATGGCTGCATATGGCATTGAGAGCCCACAGAGCGCATGCGTCGGCCGTTCAAAGCTCTTGAAAGACGAAGCTATAACACCCAACGCTCGCTCTGTGATCACAAAATTCCAGTAGCTGACTCTCAACAGATATTTATTAATATTTATGTTAAAACATATAATAAAGTTATAATTATCGTCGAACATAAACAGTCGTATGCAACTCGCCTATAATGGTAATTAAGACACTCGTATGGAAATTATAAAACTCGCATACGCTCGTTTTATAAAAAATACTCGTGTCTTAATTATAGCCATTATAGGCTCGTTGCATAATGTACTATTATGAAGAGTTGAATCAAGAAGCACAGGATCTTCATGAAGTACCTTGGCTGATAATGTAAAATTATTTACACCATCTGCCAACATCGGTCCGTCACTTCGTGAAGAAATGCATCAGATAGTGCATCTATCCCTTTTTACATCATACGTCGGCTTTTCATGAAGTGTCTAGGTGTTTCAATGAAATGACGAATTGCACTACCTGACTACGACATAATACCCGAGTTTAATCATTGTGAGTTTGTCTGTATGTTTGTATGTCAGGCTGGCTGATAGTTGTGGGCTGACGTCATGTGCTCGAGTAAATGCAATAAAAATATAAGTAAAATGCATCCCCATGTTAAAACTAGGTTACGAATTATACATATCATACTAAGGAATGAGGAGGTTAAGAGGAATGCTTTAATCGCTCTTCGCTCAAAATGGTTCGTTTAATTTTGTTAAGTACAGAAGAAAATCCCGTGGTGTTGGGGTAGCGCGCCTGCCTCTCACCCGGAGGCCCCGGGTTCGATCCGACTCCGTCAGGGATTTTAAAACTGACGTGAGGATTGGAACGGGGTGCACTCAGCCTCGTGAGGACAATTGAGTAGCTGTCTGACAGTGAGACAGCGCCCCGATCACGAATACCGAGATTAACGGCCGAGGGGACCTGACGCGCTCATCACGCGTCACCCCAATACCTGCAGGCCAAATGGCTGGGCAGCGGTCGCTTGATCGGCCTTAGCCCGTCATGGGCTGTACAGTGCCAGGGGTTGACTTGACAGGAAATATAACGGAAAATATTATGAAAATTGTTGATAGTTATTGTAGCGTACGAGAGATACCTTGGGCTGGTATTTTATAATATCATAGTTGCACCTATTGAGGTGAGATTGTACGGCGAGCTGACACGCAGCCCGCAGTGCGTATACACTGCTGAAGACTACTCAACTGCGGCATTGGGCAAGACACGTGCCCTCGTGAACAGAACACGCATGTCTGCCGGCAATAGCTCTACAAGACTGGCCAAGAGAAGTGACACCTTAGCACGTACCAGGCTCTCTCATCACAGCCACACCGAGCAGTATTTCCTCCTTATGGCCATAGGGTGTGAGTTAACTTCAATTCTCAATCTAGATCTTTTTCATTTATCTGTACACATTTTGACGAAATCCATAACAAGGACCAAGTTTGAAACTAAAAGGGTCAGTTGAATTAGAATAGTTGGTAATGTCCATATTGACTTATAGAATGATCGTTAATAAATAAATCGCCAATCAATAAACAATAATGGAACGATATCTATTTCGTTAAAACGTACAAGTTTCGGCCCACTTTGGAGACATCTTCCACGTATCTTAACCAAGAAACGTATTCTAAAGAAACTGAAATTAACATAATATTTCTCTTAACGTTGAATGTAGTTCTCAAATAAAACAAGATGTTCAGTAAAGAACATATAGCCTACTTTCTCCTAAATGTATGAGTATAGTTATAACTCGTTATTATCAAAGAGTATAATAGAACTATTCTTTGTTGAAGACCTTAGAAACGATTTACCTCTACCAAACGCCACAACCTAGATAAAAACTGCTACCATCATTGAAGAAAGAAAGATAAGAAGTATATCAAGAATGTTATGGATCTGGGGACATAATCGACCGGACTGGCTGCGTGGCTCAGCGGTAACGTTCTCGCTTGCTGGGCCCTAGGTTGCAGGTTCGTATCCTGGCGCAGTCAGCTGGCATTTGAGGGTGCACAAATGCGAGGGAGCCGTGTCAGTACATTTACTGGCACGTTAAAGATCCCCTTCGGGCCAAAATTCCGGCACACCGGTGTCTCTAAAAGCAGCAGTAGTTAAAAGGGATGTAAAACCAACATTATTATTATTATTATTATTATTATTACATATACGACCTGCCGTGGGCAACATCCAACTTTGAGTTGAGGCATGTCTTTACACGTCTGGTTGTGCATGGCTTTCACAACCCTAATTGTAAAAAAGGAAGGAAGATTGTAGTTTTACGTGACCGTGAATCTTGTGATTATGAGCCACGGGACCTCCTTTTTACGTGGAATCCGAACCACAGGACATGGCATTTCACTTCGAAAATCTCACATGCTTTGACCGGAAATCGAAAACCCGAATTGAATTAACAAATCTTTCCATGACCCTACAGAGACGTGTGTATACAAACTACTATGTGAAATCGTTTTGTTCTTTACTTCAAATAACATTTTCAAGTAACGCAAAATAGGCTGTTACAAACCCTTTAAAATAAAAAGTAAAAATGTATCGTAGTATCATCTTGTCATTCTTCAAATTCGATGCGCATAGAATGCCAATGGTATAGTAATCAATGGAGCCCCACGTAGACTAGTCGTGATATCTAGTGGTGAAATATCGAACAATATAATCCTAACAGAGCGAGTGTATTCTAGCGGCCAGAAGAAGAAACTTTTCAATAAAATCTGGAAGTTAATAAGTAGGTCGACGTGCAGTTACCTTTTTGGCAGCTAGATGTCTCGAGTAAATCTGCTGGCGAATTATGTTTTAATTAAATATATATTTTACACCATAATATGCACAATATAACGCTTAATTTTAAAACATCTGAGTCATTACAAAACAATAAACATATAACATTTCAAGCAAAAAACCTAGCTCTGATCGGGTTTGAACCATAGGCATTTGAGCGATAGGCTAACGCTCTACCACTGAGCTAATTGTGTCAACGAATATCGTTCTATATAAAATGACTTACATAGAACTTGTTAGCAAATAATGATTTATACTAAACGATTTCATCACTGGAGTATATTATTTATATATGAAGCATTTCATACAAAGTTTATTTATTTTGTATCAGTACGCTATATTGCATGCAATACTCAAATTAGTGAAATATAAGTCAGGCACAAGATATCCGCTGCCATCTTGTCTTATTACTGAATCAGCTCAGCTTTTTAAAATCACGTCTGCACTATAGTATTACAAAATAAACTTTTAATTTCGAACGTGCCTCTTCCTTTAGAACAGTTAAAACGATTCTCGGCTCGATAATCGGAACTGGTGGGTCCCATGATATGGATTATAAAGTTTGCATAATTCGCACGGCCGCCATCCTGAAATGGTATGGCGGACGACCTTGTAGTTCGGTCACAAGACGCATCCTATACGAAGGTATGTTGTTACCAAATTTGGTAGAGATCGGATGATTTGGTTAGTCGTTATTTGATTTTACGTTTTGAACGTTTGAGTGGCCGCCATTCAGTTTTAGTAAAGATGGCGGCGATATAAAACATGACACTGAGGTGTCCTTTGCTAGTGCTACCTTTGTACCAAATTTCGTTCAATTCGCATTCACCGTGTTCGAATTGATAGGGGGGGACAGACATTCAGAGTACACACACTCACACACACACAGACACACACACACACAGACTCACTGACACACATACACACACACACACACACACAGACTCACACACACACATACACACACACAGACAGACACACTTTTTTCGCCCTGTGTTGATCTCATAAGTCTACTTTCATTTTTTGCAAAAATCGAAAGTAGGCTAAAAATAATTTTTGATTGTGAGGATATTCATTTTAATTCTAAAATTATACAATGTTAAGAGAAAGCAAAAGTCTCCTACTTTCTTTAGCTATTCACCCGCTAAATCCACGTCAATAGGGGTTTCTGATTTCATTCTGCTGAATTCCATTATTTTTTATTTACATTTATTGATTTTCATCATGAATTTTTTCCGCAAGACAGAGTTCATGCCATTTAAAAATTCATTCAAATCCTCTGGTGAATCCACTCAGATGATAATGTCATCAGGAAATCTCAAGAAATGAGATAATTTCCCCTTGAATCTTCACTCCTAGTTTAAAAATTCTCATATTTCCTTCACTGCTTGTTCAATGTATAGATTGAGAAGTGTATGGGTAGTAAGTAGCAACTTTATCTTACACCTTTCTGAATACCAGCTTCTTTCGCAGATGGATCGCAACGAGACAGTGACTTCTAGAAGCTAGGTTCTCTTCATGTTTCCAAACTGCAATAATTAATATAATACTATTATAATCCCTTCGTATATTTATTCTGTATTCTTTTTAACATACAACATTTAAACAGGTTTTATAAATTACCGTAGTTATGATTAGCTTGTGTTTCATCTTTATTTTCCTTTTTTTTCTTTCAAATGTTGTACCTCTCTCTTAAATATCACACTATGGCTAATAACAGTATCAAGTTGTGGACGCGAGGTAGTATGAGAGTAATTCATTTGCTAATGACAGGCTGGTTGAAGAGAACGGTACATCTCTCATCATTAGTTAAGGTAAAACAGCTCGCTTATTACGAGCCACCTAACATGTAATCGTCAGCTGTTCAAATCCTGCATTTTAACCCTTTCGACACAGTGGTAGTTATTGCACTCATATGCCAATTATCCATCTGCTGCAGGCTGACCACATGACTTGAGGTGAATCAAAGAGGACATAGAAAAGAGGACACTAAATACTGAACACGAATTAGTTTCAACCGTTAATAAAAGAGCCCAGAATGAATAATGTGCGTTTAAAGTCCCCTTTAAAGCCGACTGTACACTCTCGCGAGAATCTCGGCGAATTTACACGAGAACGAGACGTTGCGTCCACACTCTCAAGAGATCTTGGAGAATCAATTAATTGTGGTTTTGCGTTCGTCAAATATGGACCCCGTCGAAGTGTCACTTGCTGTTGATCACTGTGAACTTGCTCAATATAACTATTATTTGGTGTAAAAGGATAAACCAATTAAGAAACTTGGAAGAAAGAAGATCGTGGATGACCACAATACACCGAAATTGATCAAAGTAATAAGAAGTAATTCAACGTATCAATTCATATCGAAGTATACATTAATTCGCAACTACAGAAACAGCCTTATTTGAATAGATTTACTGCTACGATAAGACATCATAGAATTATTTTCGGTCTGTCAACACCATTGTGCCCAATTATATAAGGCGGGGAATACAGATATTAAAAAAACTCCATAATGTGAAAGAAATATTTCACGTAATATTATTACTTTCAGGTTAGGGTGTTTAAATGTTTGTACTGCCCGCCTAATGTAATTGGGTACAATAGTGTTGACTGACTGAAAATAATTCTATGGTAGATTACTAGGCAACAATAAAACAAGTAGTTCCGTGAAGAACTATACAGCCTATTTTCATATATCCTACTTATGTTAATTGCCCCTATCAACATACACAATTTCAGTTTGATTGCTGTAATAGATTCGTAGATATTGAGAACCGACTAAATATTTCGGATGGTCGCCATGTTGGATTTTATATATGTAGGTCCTAGAGTTATGTACTGTTACATGCAGATTATTGTGAACGTGTAGCATTCAAACTTCAATCGCATAATTAGGACACAAGAAAAAACAAGGAGATTTAAAATTTTTTCACAGCTGCCATCTTGAGGTTAGGGAAACAATTGAAATAAATTAGATGCCAGTGGATTAACATTCGGATAAAGATTTACTGTACCAAGTTTCACTGCACGCGGATGGTTAAATTGCGAGAAACGTCCATGTGAATATTTATAATTCGCGTCACCGACATGTTGGATTTGTGATCACCAGGTTATTTAAAGTCCTATAGGTGAACTTAAGTTCATAGTCCCTATGAACATTAAAAAATGCAGTTTGATTGCTAAAATAGATTCGTAGATATTCAGTATCGTCTAAATATTTCGGATGGTCGCCATGTTGGATTGTTAAATGTATAGGCCATAGAGTCATGTACCATTAAAGGAAAATTATTGCGTAGGTTCATTATTCAAACTTTCACTTCGATCGCATGACTACATCACAAGAAGTAAAAACTTAATTTTAAAATTCGCACTGCCGCCATCTTGAGGTTATGTAAACAATTGAACTAAATTAGATACCAGTGGATTACAATGTGTATAAATATTTCCTGTACCAGGTTTCAGTGCGCTTGGAACATTAAATCGCGAGAAAGGTCTATTTAAAATGTTCAAATTCGCTTGGCCGCCATGTTCGTTTTGTAGTTAACCGGTTTTTGAAAATCTTATAGATGGACTTCCAGTAGTGCCCTTTATCTCCGTACAAAATTTTAGGGAGATACCGCTAATAGTTTCAGAGATATAGAATGCCGGTTAAATATTTCGCACATCCGCCATCTTGTGATTATGTAAACAATTGAACGAAGTTAGATGTCGGTGCATTACAATGTATATAAACATATACTGTACCAAGTTTCATTGCGTTTGGTTGGTTAAATCGCGAGAAACGTCTATTTAAAAGTCGCAAATTCGCTTGGCCGCCATGTTGGTTTTGTAGTTACCAGGTTTTCAAAAGTCACATAAGTGGACTTACAGTAGTTCCCTCTATCACCATAGAAAATGTCAGGGTAATATCGGTAATAGTTTCGTAGATATTGAATGCTGGTGAAATATTTCGCACAGCCGCCATGTTGGATTGGTGAGTCGTAACAAAATTTGAAGGGCACGGTCGAGGTCGCCGGGAATAGTGCTATGACCTTTCCGAGTTTCATTGAAATCGCTCCTGCCGTTTAGATTTTATTAGGGACACACACACACACACACACACACACACACACGCACGCACACACACACGGACAAAAGGTGATCTCATAAGCCAATTTTTTCAAAATTGAAAATAGGCTAAAAATGGCTACACACACTTTAAGAGCCAAGATAAAAATTCCCCTCTAAAGGACATCTTCAAAACCCACAAATGTTAAACGAGAGATGTAAAGAGCATTAACTTCCTGATTATCATGTTTTCAATCTTACAGCATAAAATCTCATTTTATTCACAAAATATTTTGCAAAACTATTCCCTTTTAATAGCTGACGACCGAATCACTTCACAGACCCAGAAATTAAATATACAGATGGCCACTAAGTCTAAAGCCCCGCGTGGATGCGGATATCCGCAACATTTTTTGCCTTGCGGATATAGTTTGCATTACTGTGAGGATAGTGGAAAAGCTGCGGATATTGTTTAGAGTAAATTTGCTGATAGTTTTTAGAATACAATGTTGAACTGGATTTTTTAAAATTATTTTATATTTTGCTAAGATCTACTACGTCTTTCAGGTTTCTTGTTATTTTACTATTTGTTTTCGCTTGGATCGTATGAGAATAATAGAGAGATGAGAGAAGCCTGTCATAGAAATACTCTCAATTAGTGTTGACTTTTGCCAAAAAAAGAAGACCTTTATACCTGCACTTGCCATTCGTGGGTATATCTGACGACTGATACGTAAGTGCTATAATAATAGCCACCCGCTGTTTCACATGCCGTTACTCAGAGGAACAAAACTTAGTCAACATTGTCTTGCGATTCACACATAGCCCAGGGGAACGAATTTCTCCTCAAATGTCTAAATGTGTTTACCTAATAAATTAAAAATATTATTGTAATGTCATCGGAATTGGATAACAAACGTGCGGTTACGGATAAAAGTCGTGCGGTTGTGGGGCGGATGCGAGGCGGATGCGGATAACGTTTTGTTTATCCGCCCAGGGCTCTAACTATGTCCCAAGCCCTACATATAACAACAGGATGTGAGAGTTGTGTGTCTCTCCACAGACCATGTTATGTAGAAGACGCACGCCGTCTGCTGTGTATTATCGTGTAGTACAGTAGTTGGCGTCCTGCTAGCACCAATATCCTCGTAATGGCCACATAACTCTTGAGCCAGCGTCACAAGAGTCGCCACAAAGACGCCCTCTACTGCTTTTTCAGGACGCCATGCCACAGCAGTAACTTAAATAAACAACAGCTTGATAAGCTATTGACTACCTATTAAGTGGACATCATGTAGATACAGTAAGAATTCTTGAATGAAAGGGGCTAAAATTCTTGGTTAATGGCGGTAAAAATTCTTGAGTGAAACTGAATCTTCACACTGCCTTATTAAGTTATTATGCCAGTAATGATTAGTAATTTCAACTCCTACCATCTAGCGACAACATTCCAAACATTGGGGAATTTTTCAGATATGACAAGGCAGAAAACAGTTCGGTTTGGAACTTGGTTGATATATTTTAGGAAAATACAATGTAAACTTTTCAAATTTATTTAATTTATTCATTAATTGCCATAAATGCCGATTTTTCGCGAATAACGACTAAACAAAGATGGTAAATTTGCGAGTCATAGATTGATTGCGATTTTTCGCGAGTGTTCCGCAAGTTGAAACGGGTAATTATATGATATTTTTGATGTAAAACATGTTCTAAACCAATGTTTATAATATTTTATTTTTTTCGTGATTTCGCGGGTCGTGATTTTTGAATGTCTCTAATTCATGACACAGGTCATGCGTCCACGTCTATGCGAACAGTGGTTGTTATTAATTATTTAGGAGCTTTCCGATATTGTGGTCATGTAGTCCCGTGTACTTGGGGGTGGGTAGAAGTTGTCTAATGACGTGTCTTACTGTGATGTCCTATGCGTACAATTACACGTTCTGTCTGTGTCGACAATCGAAATTCTTCTTCTCGGTTTCAGCGAGGATTTGGGAATAACACGTTACTTATTTAGCCTTTACAAGTAACCATTACATTTACGGTAACGAGAGGTAGCGACGTTATTAATTAAAGTCATTAAAAATTGTAACGCCGCACTTTTAACAGCAACGAAGTAACGCAATTCCTCATTACTTTTTCAAAATGGAGCGAGCAATGTCACTACAGTTTCCTATTTTATTTCCAACTAGCGGACCCGCCCGGTTTTATTGGTATGCGGGCTCGTCACGACACCGTTCTGGCAGAAGCTATCGTCTTGAATATTTCTATAATTACACTATTTATACAAATTATTTTTAATTTTTTAAATCAGAGTTCCAATTCGTCACTGCTGTGGGTAATTCTCTTTCTTTTGAATGCTCATTTGTTACGATTGGTTACTTGTAAAACTGGCTGCGTGGAGCCTCGCCTGTTGTGTGCAAGTTTGAAGGATTGAATCTTGGCGCAGTCAGTTGGCATTTGAAGGTGCGCAAATACGAGAGAGCAGTGTCAGTTGATTTACTGGCATGTTAAAGATCCCCTTAAAGGCGCAATTCCGGCACGACGACTTATTTAGAGACATCATATTTTAAGGGAATTAAAACCAATAACATTAATACGCCTATAGGTTACTTGTGATCGCCCCATGTGTATATAAGTTATCACCCGCCTGAATTTACTGTTATGTGGGCTGGACGTGACACAGTGCTGGCAGGGGCTATCGTCTTGTTTATTTGTTTAAACTCACTTCATAAACAAATAAATATACTTCACTCGACTTTTCACGAAATGCAAGATTTTTCCGGTACAATTGAGACGATTTGGAAGATTTTGGTTTAAATCGCACATTCAAAAGCCCTCTGGTTTAAGAGCTTGAGTTTTGTAAAACATACACCTAAGTATAATTATGATGATGATATTTTATTTTTTTGTCGTCGTGTGGCCTCATGAGAGGCCGTGTGCAACGCCCGTGGGTGACCTGCGTGCCGGGATGAGTGATGGAATGACGAAAATGAATGAAACTGGGCAAGGATGAGGAAGGAAGCAGCCGTGGCCTGTCAGAAGGTACCATCCCAGCATTTGCCGTGTTGAAAATGGAGAAACCACGGAAAACCATTTCAACCGCGGGCGACGGTGAGGCTCGAACCCACGCGTCTACCGAGTCAGCAGAGAGCTTGGCTCTATGACCTAACGCTGCGCTTTAGCGAGCGTAGCCTCTGCTGTCGGTATATTTATTATAAAAAATATTTTGATTAAAATATTACAATTTCTTCATAAGGCCATTATCAACAATTCAACCTAATTAGGTAATTAGTCTACATTCTATTTTTGTAAAAAATGAAAGTAGACTTATGAGATCAACACAGGGCCAAGAATTGTGTGTGTGTGTGTGTTTGTGTGTATGAGTGAGTATGTGTGGACTCTGAATGTCTGTCCCCCCCCCCCCCCTATCAATTCGATCACGGTTAATCCGAATTGAACGAAATTTGGTACAGAGGTAGCACTAGCAAAGGGCACCTCAGTGTCATGTTTTATATCACCGCCATCTTGACGTAAACGTAATGGTGGCCACCCAAATGTTCAAAGCTTAATTCAAATTACGACCAACCTATTCATCTGATCTCTACCAAATTTTGTTACCTTATACCTTTATGTACGAAGAATCTTTTGACCAAACTACGAGGTAATTTGCCCTATAATTTGCGGATGGCGGCCATGTTTGTCTGCAAATCGATTCCCCCTATCTTTTCTAACACGGTGAATCCGAATTGAACGAAATTTAGTACAGAGGTAGCACTACCAAAGGGCACCTCAGTGTCATGTTCTATATCACCGCCATCTTGACGTAAACGTAATGGCGGCCACCCAAATGTTCAAAGTTTAAATCAAATTACGACCAACCTATTCATCTGATTTCTACCACATTTTGTAAAATTATACCTTTATGTATGGAAAATCATTTGACCAAACTACGAGGTCATCTGCCCAATAATTTGCGGATACCAGCCATATTTGTGTGCAAATCGATTCCCCTTATCTTTTCTTACATGGTAAAACCGAATTGAACGAAATTTGGTACAGAGGTAGCACTAGCAAAGGGCACCTCAGTTTCATGTTTTATATCGCCGCCATCTTGACGAAAACGTAATGGCGGCCACCCAAATGTTCAAAGCTTAAATCAAATTCCGACCAACCTATTCATCTGATCTCTACCAAATTTTGTAACAGTATACCTTTATGTATGAAGAATCGTTTGACAAAACTACGAGGTCATCAGCCAAATAGTTTGCAGATAGCGGCCATGTATGTGTGCAAATCGATTCGTCATATCAATCCAAACACGGTGAAACCGAATTCAATGAAATATTGTACAGATGTAGCACTAGTAATAGGCACCTCATATTCATGTTTAATATCCGTATAGCACGTTGTATTTCAGCAAGCTACTACGACCAACATTCAATTATACTCCTTGAAAAGGACAAAGAGTTATAACATTACCCATGCATTTAGGAGAAAGTAGGCTAGCCTATATGTTCTTTACTGAACATCTTGTTTTTTTTTATCATTTCAAACGATCTTGTCGGCTTCATCGTTATGCTTTGATCTACCGTTATGCCATGACGAATAGAAGGAGAAAGTGAGGAGACTCCTGAAGTTCAAGCGCGCCTCGCCAGGCAGCGCTAGAGTGGGCAAGTTCCACACTGCCGGGGTCAGCTGGTCTTAGGGATGGTGCTAAGGGAAACGAATGGGTGTTGGCGAATTGGGCCAGCTAATCTTCTGAGTGGATCTTTCTTATCTTGTCATTCCATCGCACAGTCCTTTCTGGCCAATTGCCCGAGGCCAAGTTCTGGTACTTCGGCTGAAATCCTTCTCCCTTCGGTCCCCCACCACTATACCATTGTGAAAACCCAAAGGTAAGATAACTTACTTGATCTTGCAGAATGACCCACTGGCTCTGGAATTTCTCGTAAACACACTTCATTGTAGGGTTGTACAAAATTGGATGTAGCATAATTTCAGTGAAACAAACATTATGCCTTTATTCTTTTAAAAGGCTACAACAGTTAAAAGGTACCTTAAACCCCTTACATTATTATTATTATTATTATTATTATTATTATTGTCCCTCGTGGTGTATGGATAGCACGCTTTTCTCTTACTGAGGAGGCTCTGGGTTAGATTCCAGCCAGAAACTTATGATCTATAGACGCCGGGGGTGTCGGAATTTTGTCCCGAATGGGATCTATAACGTCCCAGTAAAACAACTGACATGGCTCTGGCTCCATCGCATTTACGCACCCTCAAATGCCAACTAATTGCGCCAGGATTCGATCCTGTAACCTCGGGAACAGCATGCGAGAACGTTACCACTGAGCAACGCAGCCAGTCATACTTAAGATCTGACTTGAGGGCTGGAAAGGGGTACTTTTTGTCGTTTATTCATTTTGAAGGCTTTGTGATTATGTAATACTTTGGTGTATGTGGAATCTGTCTGATAATCTGAGTTATTTTAACTGCTGTAGCGTAGCCTACTATTGTGGACTTTTAATTGGTCTAGGATATGGTTAGGAGGTGTCCGTAGTCTTAATTTAGGTACAATCTCGGCATCTGCCTAGAGTAGAAATGAGAAACCTTGGAAACCCACTTCCAGGATGGCTGAGGTAGGAATCGAACCTGCCTCTTCTCAATTCTGCACCAGCAGGAGGAAAAGTGTACACTCAGCCTCGTTAGGACAATCGAGTAGTTGTCTGACAGTGGGGCAGCACCCCGGTTACGGAGACCTGACCTCGCTTCACCCTTCAATCTGTAGGCTGAATGGCTGGGCAGCGGTCGCTTGGTAGACCACGATCAAATATGGGCTGTAGTGCCACGGGGTAGTTCGAGTTATTTTGCGTGGATTTAAATTCGTCTAGAGATATTTGCATTCAATAAGTTCTTAATCAGCTGTTTCACTCAGACTAACAATATTTGCATAACATTAGCCTATGTTTGGGCAGATGGCCTCGCTGTTCTTTCCGTTAGGACACCAATCATCATCATCATCATCATTATCAAACTTGTTACATAATCATGCTTATCCTGAAAATTACATGTGCAGTTATGTTTCTCTAATTTTGAAATTTATCAACGGTAGGCGTAGCCCAGTGGTTCCCAACCCTTTGTGGCCCATCTCCCCTTTCTGGAGGCTGACTAACACCTATCGCCCATTTTCATTTTCATTATGTGCTTAACTTGAATTGAAGTAAAGTAAAAATAATACCGCTGTTTTATTATTTTAAACAATTTTACTACCGTATATAAAAACAACCGAAGCAGTTTTATCCGGTCACTCTTAAAATTAAAAATGTACATTTTTACATGGTTTTTTAGTTCAAAGAATTGAAATAATTAACTAAGATCATCGACGTACATTTAAAAAATAGGATTTCGTGTTTTCTTTTTTAAATTGGAATCTGGAAAAAGTTGACAGTTAAAATTTGAAAAAACAGATGACAGTTTGAAAACATTGTTATTGTTTTATTTTACATTTTCAATGGCTGCCTTGTGCTTGCTGGATTTCAGTTAAAGCTTTGATATCCGGTTTTATGTTCGTCAAGTTCACGGGCAAGTCTCCTTTGAGGCATGTCCAACTTATTTCTTTGTTTTGTGAGGAGCTGGACAACAGAACTAAATCCTTTTTCAACTAAATATGTTGACGGGAACGAGATGGGAAGTGGTTCAGTTTTTCCCCACAGTTGTGGGTAAGTGTCCATAAGCTTCACCTAGGTTAACTCGTAACCGCTCTGCTTGAAAATGATTTTCGGCTCACATTCATACTTCAGCTCTATATACTCCGTCTGCAAAGAGTTATCAAGCTTATCCACAACTTCAAACGAGAATGGATCTAGAATCCAATCCGGAATTTGTAACTTGGTCAAATCTTCAAATCTTGATTCCATGTCAGTTTTTAACCTGGTCAAGGTGATCTGACCAGTAAAAATTAGGATTTTGTCTGTTGGGAGATCAGGAGTCTCGTTATCTGACACTGAACACTTTTGAAGGGTTGGAGACTGAATCAGCCCTTAACGGCCAATATTTACCTCGTGAATATCAAACTTGGCAATGATTGATGAACACGCGAACGGGAGGCGCTCCTGTCACATTTTTCCGTGTACTACCCGGCAACTTCTACTGTACAGTCCTATTTTAATCCCCCCCTTTATGAAAACTCATCGCCCCCACTTATTAATTGTCCCCCTGATAACCCAAATCGCCCACTTGGGGGCGATCGTCCCCAGGATGGGAACCACTGGCGTAGCCTAATGCACGGGACAAAATATAATTGTTACACTATATTCGAACTACCATGTATTCATAATCATTATTTTATGAGTAACAGTGCTCTTATCATTCCGTGAAACTTAAATGATATACTGTACCTATAACCTGATAAATCATAGGAGTATATTTTCGAGATCACAAATAGTAGATGATGATGATAATTGTTGTTTTAAGGGGCCTAACATCTAGGTTATCGGCCCCTAATGGTTTGGGTGATAGTGAAGATGATGAGAATGAAAAACTATAACTAAAACAAACTACTAACTTAGCCTATATACTAGAAGAAGAAGTGGAAAACAAAAGGAGAATAAGGCAAATAAAGGACAGGAAGAAAAGAAATGCCCTCAACCCTCGAATAAGGCGAATTGAGGGACTTCGAAGGATGGAGAGCCATGAAAGGCAGATAGGAAAGTGAAAGAGGAAAGGGTTCGCCCCACAGGTAAAGGATAAAAGGGGGAACCCAGACCCAGCTCAGGAATCCCTCGGGGTCGCCAACTCCCGAACTCACCAGCCGTGAGCCCCTGAGGGTGTAACAATATCCAGGGTGCACCAGAAGTGGTGGGGCTACATACACCCTGCCTCCTTAAGGGCCTTGAGCAGAAGGCAGGAGAAATCATGAAAATAAGAAGAAGGCTGACCTCTCGCAGAAGGAGGATATCAGGAAAGATGAGAGAAGGGCCAATTAAGGCGGGAAAGTGAAAGACTCCCTAGGCCTCGGATACCCTAATACTGTCGGGGTCGGAAGAGAAGAAGAGTTCACCAAGTGAGGTCGACAGGAAAGATGACGGAGAGGAGCCCGGCACAAGTAAGTGGAAACAATGCCGGACGCAGCTGGTGCCCCGTGGGCGCCTACCCACGTCCCACTTGATGTGAGCCCCTGGGGGGTCACAAATAGTAGTGCCGAGTTGGGAAAGTACTAAATAACAAAGAAAGATTTCTGTACTTCCTACGTAGAATGAATATCTGTATTCGGTAGTCTACATATTTATTGTAATTTGTATGCTTTGGCATAATTTGGAGAAACCCAAGGGAGAATGATGCCTATTAATACATGCAGTGGAGGGAGTTTCCAGTCTTTCTGCTCTTATATAAGACACAGTGAATGTTGATAACTAGTCATTAGTCAGGCTTTTGTTCAAAATGGAATTGGAACAGACTAAGCTCACGTGGGCAAATCAATATTATTTACAACAAGTACAAATTTCGTCGGGTTAATGAGACTTTGCATGGTTGGAGGTGGCGTTGTATGGTTACAAACTGTCTAGCGAAAATATACGTCGATGGAAATGGAACTACTATTCTCAGGTACGAAGGCGAACATAACCATGCACCGAGTGAGAAATTAGCTCGCCAAATTACTGCAAGTAATGTGAAGAGGAAGGCTGCTGAGGACTTGAATGAAACACCAAGGAAAATAATCAGAAGGGAAATCTGTAATATGAACACTGAAGCGTCACTAACTATACACGACATTAATCTCCTACGTCGAAGTGTGTATAGAGTTCGTCTAAGGGAACAACCAGTCTTACCTAAGTCAGCCGCTGAGGTTCAACGTGCTCTTCAAGAAATGAACATTTCAACAAACCAGGGCGTGCTTTTCTTGCAGTTTAATGTCACCGAGAATGGCATAATATGCTTCACAACAGCGAAGAATTTGAAATTTGCTTGTGGTCGAGATAAAATTTTCGTCGATGGCACTTTCACGTATTGTCCAAAGTATTTTTATCAGTTTTTTACCATCCACGTGTTTGAAAACGGTCATTATATACCAACAATTTTCCTGCTTTTACCTAACAAGAAGACGACGACTTACGTGAAGGCATTTGCAAGTATTATTGACAAATGTCAAGAATTAAGAACTACGTTTCGACCAAGGCAAATCGTTGCGGACTTGAAGGAATTCATCGCGCCGCCAGGAGAGCATGGCCTGATATTGAGGTAATTGGTTGTAGGTTTCATCTCACTCAGTCCTGGTGGAAGAAAATCCAATAATTAGGCCTTTCACAAGCGTACGTGGAGAAATCATCGGAGTTGGGGCAATGGTTTCGAGCAAGTTTTGGCCTTCCCTTATTGAACCGCCGAAGAAGTTGCTGATGCCTTTGTAGAAGATTTCATGTCCTGCAAGCCTGAAGACGAACGAGTTACTGAGTTTTGTGACTATTTGACGGAAACATATCACAGAAGACGCAAAATTCCCGCCTACTATTTGGGCATCATCGTCAGTATCTTACATTCGTACAACGAACGCATCTGAAAGCTTTCATTCACATTTTGGATCTTCTTTCTACACGGCACACCCAAACATATTCCGTTTCGTGGAAGTTTTAAAGCAGAGGCAAATGGAAACCGAGATTTCTATTAAGAGTGTGGGAATCAAGAAAATGCCAACCAATCGCCAATACAGGAAGTGGATTGAGATTATGGAGCGAACGCGACGGGAATACGAACAGGGGAAAATTACCAGGTTACGTTACACAACCTGTGCCGCATACCACTATAAGAAAAGGGAAAACGACAACAAATGAATGCAAATAATGTAAACTGGCCGTAATAAATAATATGTGACGTGCAGGAATCAATATCCTGTAAATAAATTAATCAAGCAAAAAAAAAAAAAAAAAATGGGGAGCAATGAGAGACTACCTCCTCGTGGTGTACCCTGGAAACGGCAGAGCCGGCTAAACGTCTCTTCTAATATAATTTAATTGAACGTAAATATAGTACATGATGTGAATGGTCATCACCCGAGGGCGGATGTTGATGCCTTGAAAATTCGCCTACTGCCTAATGCTCAATGTTGTTGTTGATTGAGGGGCTTTGCAACATCGTGGTCATGTAACCCCACGTACTTGGGTGTGTGTGTGTTCAGTGAAGGCTGTATTATTATGTGCAGGCCTAGTGTAATTCAGATGAGGATTGGGAAGGAGGCGGCCATGGCCTTCAGTTAGGACCCAATCCAGCATATGCTTGGGGTAGAAGTGTGAAACCACGGAAAACCACTTCCAGGATGGCGGGAGTAGGAATCGAATACACCTCATCCCAGTTTTACCTTTTACCTTACGAGCCCTCATACCATAATTGAATTTCTTGGCAGAGCCGGGAATCGAACCCGAGCCTCCGCGGTGACAGCCACTACACAATGAGGTGGAAATATAATGCTCAATGAAATGTAATCTGAAAAAGACTGACTTAAAAAAATATATTCGATCATACTATGGCAACAGTTTTACGGAGGATTCATAAAAGCAATCCTGTTTTATTCACTACTCAATTACCTACTCTCATTAAAATATATTGGACTTCAATATAGAAATGGCAGTAAAAATGTTAGGCCTATTTTTATTCCAAATGTTTTTTAGAACCATATTAATTAAAATCTCATTAAGACAAACTTCCCGGATGGACTAAAAGAAAACGATTCGCTGAAGTAATTTAATACAGCAATACTTAGGAATTAATTCAAATTATTTAGAACACTTCTCTCATTTAACTTAAAACAACTCGTTTACTCGTTGTGTCAGCTGTAGGATTTTCTTTTATACCATCATTTACAAAACCCTGCAGAACGCTGGCCTCTCACCACTGGGTCAGTGGCTCAAATCCCGGTCACTCCATGTGAGATTTGTGCTGGACAAAAGCGAAGGCAGACAGGTTTTCTCCGGGTACTCTGTTTTCCCCGTCACAATTTCATTCCAGCAACACTCTCCACTATCATTTAATTTCATCTGTCATTGATTTAATCATTGCCCCAGGGGAGTGCGACAGGCTTCGGCAACCGGCACAGTTCATATCCTCGCCGTTAGATGGGGGATTCATTCATTCCATTCCCTGATCCAGTTGGTCGACTGGAAGCAGGCTGTGGATTTTCATATTTACAAAACCAACTACATTCCCCTAACAAGTCACTTTACTTGCCTATGAAGAATTTTTTAAAATATTTCATCGTATGATAAAAGAAATATGATGCATTAAAATTATGTGAAAGATTATCATATTTACAAATTTTGTAAATACTGTCGTAAAATTGTCTGAAAATCATGAAACATAAAATGGCAAAAATATAAAATAATGTTGAAATGAGCATGTGTAATTCCCCTTCGCTACTGCGTAGAAAGGATTTCTGCCGCAATTGGCGTCGTATTATTGTAATTTGAAAAGGAAACACCAAGAGGATTTTAAGGTAAAATTTACTTGGGATATCTACCCTTTTCTCGACGGGCATGAGATGCCATGACATTTTTATGTGGCGGGTATTTTTGACGGCCGGATACCCTTCCTGGAGCCGACCTCACAACATGAGTTAATGAGAGAAGAAATTAATAATAAGAATTTATTGCAGCCGAAAGGCCAAAAGAAGAGAATTTACATCTTACTGTACTCAGTCAATGATAATGTTCTTTTGGAGCACTTTGATAGGTGGTACCTGTCATATTTCTGGTTACACAGCTCACATACACTACCAGCTACAGAACATTACTCTAAACATCTGGAGAGGGGGGGAAAGCCAAAAGCGAAGATATAGATCCGGACTTCTACGCTACAAGCGCCATGTTGGACAGGAACTGGATGAAGGAAAACCAGGAACTGAGACATGTCGTGACGAGACACGCCATCCACGGTTTTCATCACAGAGTGTGTGCAACTAAATCGTATCATAACCCAAGCGAAAGAGAAGAAATTAATGAAACTAAGTAAGGAGCCGGCCCCGTGGTGTTGGGGTAGCGCGCCTGCCTCACACCTGGAGGCCCCGGGTTCGATTCTCGGCTCCGTCAGGGATTTTAGAAACTGACGCGAGAGCAGGAACGGGGTGCATTAATCCTCGTGAGGACAAATAAGTAGCTGTCTGACAGTGGGGCAGCGTCCCGATCACGAAAACCAAGATCACGCGTCACCCCAATATCTCCAGGTCAAATGACTGGGCAGCGGTTGCTTGGTAGGCCTAGGCCCTTCATGGGCTGTAGTGCCACGGGGGGAAAAGGTAAGGAATTGACAGGAAGGAAGGACAGTTCCTGGATTTGTATAGAGTTGAAAATAGGAAAGCATGGAAAACCATTTCAGACTGGCTGCGTGGTCGAAATATAAATACAGTAGGCCTATAAATACTGCATGTAATTACCCCCAATTAAAGATTCAGTACACGGGGCTGATTGCCAAGCTTCCCCAGCCCCTAAAATGAATCTCCAACAATTAATTACTGGTATTAAGTATGTTTTAATTTCATCTAATAGGTTAGGCTATTCAATGAAAATTGTTCACTTATTTTTTTAAATTAATTTTGTTCATTCATTAGTTTATGCAAAAAGCCTCCGTGGCTTAGGCGGCAGCACGCTGGCCTCTCACCGCTGGGTCCGTGGTTCAAATCCCGGTCACTCCATGCGAGATCTGTGCTGGACAAAACGGAGGCAGACAGGTTTTTCTCCGGGTACTCCGGTTTTCCCTGTCAAAATTTCATTCCAGCATCACTCTCCACTATCATTTCATTTCATCTGTCATTCATTTAATCATTGCCCCAGAGGAGTGCGTCAGGCCTCGGCAGCCGGCACAGTCCATATCCTCGCCGCTAGATGGGGGCTTCATGAATTCCATTCCTGACCCGGTCGGAGACTGGTGGATTTTTTTCATTAGTTTATGCAATGAAGATTGTGTAAAACGTTAGAGCTTGCACTTAAGTTATATTAACGCTTGAAGTTTTTTAATTTTCCGCCTTATTCAAAATTTAAAAACCTCAAGTTTTCATATTAACTGTCAGCACGGAACCTGAAATGGATATTTCTTCTAATAAATTATATTAACGCTGTCAGTTTATCGAACACAATCTCATCGATGTCCATATTTCTGAAACTATTGAGGACATATCGTATTCTTTGTATAAAGCTCCTCCACATACAGTTGTCACCATATCCTCGCTGGGTCATACATATGCGACTTTATAGTAATTGACACCCCTGGGACCGTGAAACTGAGAATCACCTTCCCTCCAACAGTTTAATGAGGAAAGGTTGGAACGTGTGTACAATATGCTTGTGTTGGCTGCAGAGTGGGGGAAGAGAGGAGAGGTTGCTAATGAGCTATCACTGGCCGAATTTGACTATGACTTATCAAAGGGGCAGATCATGCTGGCCAGAAAAGTCTGTCCGATTTTATCAGTGTAATTAACTGGCCGAAATGGACTGCGCCCAAACGAATTACTTTGTAACTAATGCTCTTTTAAAAAGTAATTAGCGGTTACAATTAAAATAGCACGGCAGGGCACAATGGAAAATATAATTCACGGAAATAAGAACTACGGTCTTCATTGCATGTTACGGAACGCACAGATTCCTGGAGTATACAGTCGGAGAAAGCCCAGATCTTTCTCATAACATCTGCAGGATTAAGGATGTGAGATTGTAGAGAGCTTGTCTTGCCACTGACTCCTAACGAATTCCTGGCCTTTGTATTTGATTGACTACCATCACAAGTAAAGCCAGCCACCCCCGCCCCAGCCTCTTCTAACTGCAAAATCACCTAGACTATATTAGAATTTTTGCGAGAAAACCCCCTGGAGTAGCATTTTTGCTTGCATAAACAACAACTGGCTGCACCCAATTATGCACGAAAGGTACGAACTTGAACACTAAAGCGTGATTCGCAAGTACGTTCTTCTGGAGGTCAGGTGTGTGTCCACCTAAATCAACTAATCCATCTACTTTATCAGAAAAGCTATTTAACTCGATTTCTTCTCTTAGCTTCTCTTCTTCGAAAATTACAACACCGTAACGTGAATTATCATTCTTTTCTTCCTTAAAATAGTCTTAAATAGCATTTATACGATGCGTATTAACTCCATAAGGGCACTTAAGTCCTTTACAAAGTTTTCTCAAGTGACTTTCTGAAGGCACAGGCAAGAGATTATGTCGCCGACAATGACGGGATCCTTTCGGTGATTTTATTCTCAACAATGAACACTCTAAAATGAATTCATTGCTGTACCTCATTCCATTGGGAGATTTTTCCTGGCATTTCTTGCTAAGGTGTTCGTTATCAGGGGCGGATCCAGGGGAGGGCGAGGAGGGCGACCGCCCAGGGCTCCGCGGTCCTAGGGGCCCCGCGCCATGGATTTTTCTACTTTTAATTAATTAATTAATTAATTAAGTATACTTTTCAAATTAATTTATAATTCATCTTCCTTTCTTCAGTGCAGCTATGACCTCTCGAGACCGTTTAGCAAGTTAAGATTTCAGTGAAATAATACAAGTCTTCGGCCGGGAAAAAAGTCGCAAAGTAATATTTTAATATTTCATTGTTTACATAATCTTATTCAAGGGGACTTAAAGGTTTCTTTCATATTATTAAAATAATGTACTGTAGTGTATTCAAAATATTGTAACTATTCTTAATTTTATTATTATTATTATTATTACCAAACTATTTTCCATTTTATTCGATAATTTTTTTTCTATTGTTGTGGGCCCCACCTTATCATATCGCCCAGGGCATCGCAAGGCCCGGATCCACCACTGTAATCGTTATCTTTGTAATTAAATGCCTGTGAAATTCGAACCTGCTTCTCCAGCAAATTAATTCTCGATTATGCTGAGTTGAGGCGGGATCTGACGCGAATTAAATTACGGTTAGCATTCTTTAGGCGCCTTTTGAGCAATATTATAGTCTTTTCAGCATCAGTAAGTACACTAGAATGACCCAAATTCTTATCAACATTGGACTGACCTTTTAATGCCTCATTCGTTGCTCCACTCCCATCTTCAATCTTCTTTCTTCTTTTTCTGGTGGTATCGAGATTCTTTTTCCTGTTGGGAGCTTTACGGGACTTATTCTCACTACTTCGGTAAATTAGGGGGAAAATGAGGCACTGCTCCAGGACGTAACTTCCACCACACACGAGAGATTTCCACTTCTTCACCATTCACTACAAAATTATCTGATTTTACCATCAAATCATCAGAGAAATGAATTTGACAAATTCTACTACTATGCGTTAACTTCGTATCCTTTCATGGAATAGCTCTGGCCCATTTTTCAAATTGATTTGTATCCTTCGGTGGTGAAAAAAATCGTATATCGTCAACTACTCGACCATACCCTGACTTACAGCCAGGTACAAAACAATAAGGCATGTTGAACTATTAAATGAACCAAGCCACATAAGAAATATGTACACAAGACACAATGAACTGAATTTAAGAACTGAAAGCAAAGAAAATTCAATTTAATTCACACAAATATCTCACACAGTAACTTCTCGCGCACTTTCTACGACCCGGCTCGACGGAAACACAGCACGTGTTGGACATAATCGCTTACAGTGCTTGTAGCGGCGGGACCAGAAACTACCGTGCTAAAATGGCGGAGTCCTCACACTAGGTCCTTCTATTCGTCATGGTTATGCGTTACGGTTATGGCGTGTATGACGTCATCATGTTGTTCAGTGCATATGCACCAAGTCTGAGTTTACTCCTGGGGTCTGGCGTTATGCGATACGGAGACGGCGAGTGCGTGACGTCATGCAGCAGAGTGCACCTCCCGCTCTCCGTTCCCCACGCGGGAAGCCTAAGTTAAAGGGTAATGGAGTCTGTTGAGTCTGAGTTTACCCCTGGTGTCTGGCGTTATGCGATACGGAGACGGCGAGTGCGTGACGTCATGCAGCAGAGTGCACCTCCCGCTCTCCGTTCCCCGCGCGGGAAGCCAAGTTAATGGGTAATGGAGTCTGTTGAAAGAGTCCTGGGCTCCTGAGCCTTTCTAACATGTGTAGCATTTGTAGCATGCGTCATTTGAAATGATATAAAGTCTAGTCTCTCAGACTGACTGTATCTTTTTAATCTTCGATTATCCAAGCTGGTTTTTACCTCGGACAGCTCTACGCTCGGCTGCCTTTGTTCCCAGGAATTACCTCGGTACTCGTTTCTGTTGTAGTCTGACCATTTCATTTCCAAAAGTGGTAGTTTCGTTTCTAAAACCCTCTACCTGGGTGGGAATCGAACCCAGTCCCTCTCAGTTAGAAGCTCAGCACCTCTATTGACTGGGCTACGCAACCTTTACTCTCTTACGGGAATACATTAATAACAGTTTTATTAATGCAGACAATGACCATTTATTTGTATTTCACGACTGGTCGGAGAAGGGATTTTGGAAGGAAATCGTCTGGCATTTGCCTGGTGGAGAAAATTCGAAACCACGAAAACCATTTTCAGGACGGCTGAGGAGGGATTAGAACCCACGTGCTAGCCCTCTTGGCCACCGTGGCCGGTACGGGAATACATTAATATAAACTAGTGATTAATACTAGTCTACAATGGTAAACTTAATCAGCATTATCGAAACTGTACATGTTGTACGAACGATATATGAACGTCGTGAATTCGTATTTAGTTACGTTAACAAAGGAATAATGACCGCATTATCTAAGACGGCAGTGAGAGTACAAGAGATTAAGATCTGGACTTGTCTGTTCATTAACAGATTTATTATCGCACTTAATGGATTATAATAACGTTAAATGATGTAAGGCCTTAATTAAAAGCACACACCTTAATACATGTGGTCACGCGAGTAGGCTGGCACAGCCGAGCATGTTCCTTCAACGTGGCCGGGAAATCTTAGAAATGTGTACTTTCTAGGGTTTGTCAAGTATCCATTGAAAGGCTTGGGACACCTTTGCCATTAGCTCCGTGCACTTGGACCACCCAATAATGGAGTCACGTCACTCAGCACGTATCCATATTACATACCCCGCTTTAAGTGATTGTATGTTGGAGATGGCAGAAATCGTAAACGTTAAATTTAAAAAAAAGGCCAACCTGGTTGCCAAGTGCGCTAACCAAGTAGTTCGTGTCTCGCTGACATCGGGAGAGCGTGGGTTCAAATCCCACCTTGGCCGTCTTGAAACTTGTTTTCGTGGTTTCCCATATTCATCACCAGGCACATGGCTGGATAGCTCCTCTTAACAAGGTCCACGAATGACTTCTTTCCAAAATCCCTTCCCTGACTCTTCCTAAATTCGGGGCATGGTGGCGCAGCGGTCAAGCTGTTGGACTCTCAACAAAGTGGACTGGGTTCGATTCCCGGTCAATACATGTGAGAGTTTCGAAGTTAAATGCCATGTCCTGTGGTTCGGATTCCACGTAAAGAGGAGGTCCCGTGGCTCATAATCACAAGATTCACGGTCACGTAAAACAACAATCTTCCTTTCCATCCTTTTCTTCCTAAATTAGACCCAAGTTAGCGGTCACCTGAGCGATCAAACTGCCACCATCTCTAGTTGTATCTGCTGAAGAAGTGTGTTCAGCTCCAAGACACCGTCCTTGCAACGGTAGAGGTATGATCCCTCACAGAGCCCGTGGGTGAAGCCGAGCTGGGAGGATAAGCGATTGAAAAGATAAAACTCAGCAATTCTTCTAGGTTTGTGCCGTGTCCTGTGTGGGGTTCCGCCTAGGACACCAAGCTGGCTCATCGGCGGGCTCTTGGTGTCCCCGCCCGGACCCCCACTGGGGTGACGAACTGCGCGCCACCTCCCTTTATATTAGGTGCAACTTCACCACTTGACTGCGAGAACTAATAGCTCAAGCAGCCTTAACCTCCCTATGAAGGCTTCCAAATAGATGGTACATTGGCTTTCACGGCCGGTGAATTAAAACTCAGCAATTCTTCTAGGTTTGTGCCGTGGCCTGTGTGGGGTTTCGCCTAGGACACCAAGCTGGCTCATCGGCGGGCTCTTGGTGTCCCCGCCCGGACCCCCACTGGGGTGACGAACTGCGCGCCACCTCCCTTTATATTAGGTGCAACTTCACCACTTGACTGCGAGAACTAATAGCTCAAGCAGCCTTAACCTCCCTATGAAGGCTTCCAAATAGATGGTACATTGGCTTTCACGGCCGGTGAATTAAAACTCAGCAATTCTTCTAGGTTTGTGCCGTGGCCTGTGTGGGGTTTCGCCTAGGACACCAAGCTGGCTCATCGGCGGGCTCTTGGTGTCCCCACCCGGACCCCCACTGGGGTGACGAACTGCGCGCCACCTCCTTTTATATTAGGTGCAACTGCACCACTTGACTGCGAGAACTAAAAGCTCAAGCAGCCTTAACCTCCCTATGATGGCTTCCAAAAAGATGGTATATTGGCTTCCACGGCCGGTGAAAAGATATTTCTAAATAATTAGTTATTCCTTGCCAACATAACACATAACTGTCACTTTCGATTGTAAGGCTCGGGTTCAATTACAGGCTCTATTAAGAAATGTAATTTTGGCACAAGAGTCGAAAAGAGGCACACTGAGCCTGGTGAGAACTGAGAAGAGATGTGTTCGATATCCAGCACCTAAGACATCCAAAAGTGGGTTTCCGCTTCAACTCCAGGTAAATACTGGGATGGTAGGCCACCGCTGCCTCGTACTCAATATTAACCCCAATTATAAACACACACACATACAGGTACAGCCGTTACAATGACACAGGTTATCAGACAGATTACACACACACCCAAACCCAAGAACACGGGACTACTAACAGTAAATGAACCCGAAGCCGCAAGCTCGTAAATGAACCAACATCAATAGCATCAGTGTGTTTGTGAATACTCGTATAATGAATTTATCTCATAACCTGGATTTTTGTAGTGACTGTAGTTTTGTGTATAACGGCACCGTAATTAACGAAACAGTATGTTGAACCTTTAAAGTTGTCTTCCTGAAACGCGTGTAGTTTTTTGTTGTTGTTATTATTATTATTATTATTATTATTATTATTATTATTTCAATTAAGGGGCTTGAACATTGTGGCCATTTGCTCCCGCGTACGCGGGTGTGTGTGAGTGTGTGTGTGTGTGTGTGATTTTGTATGATAACCTGTGTTATTGTGATGGGTGTATTAGTGTGTATATTTGTAATTCATTTAGGAAGGAGGCAGCCGTGGCTTGTAGTTAAGAACGATCCTGGCATTTACCTGGAGTAGAAGTAAGAAACTATGTCAATCCACTTCCAGGAAGACTGAGGTGGGAATCGAACCCACCTCGTCTCAGTTTTGCATCACGAGGCTGAATGGACTCCGTTCCAGCCCTCAAGACGAGAACTACATTTTCTTAGCAGAGCCAGGAATCGAACCAAGAATGCTGGCCGCTACACTACGAGGTGGTCGTAGAGATATTCAATACAGCCTATTGTGAGATGTTTGCTCGATAGTGTATGAAACTCAACCAATGACTGGAGTTGGTGCCTTGGTCTTGAAGTGAAGTTTTATTTCGGCATTTGCCTGGAATGAATGGGGGGAGAGAGAAATGGTCAGAAGATTGTCGTTGGGATTTGAATCTCTGATATCCGAACTCCAGCTCCCCACTTAAGTCGTAGAGCGTGTTACAGAAGGCTTGGCTATGCTGGTAGCTAGGTGGGTGTTCGTTCCTGCTGCTACAAGACCGTGATTCAGATTCGCAGAATGAGCGTTGTGATGCAGGGTTGCAACCCCCTTTCCCCAGGCTAGGGCTGAGTCACCCCTGGCGCCAGAGACGAGAGTGGAGAATCAATTAGCTGGACCGCCTGCTCACAAACACTCATCTCTGTGGAACGTGGACGTGGATACACAATCAAAAATACCAAGGGAAATCGGGGAAAAAATCTCGCGAAAAGTTTAAGTTAATGGCACAAACATACGATAGGGCAGGCGCGGCCAGCCACAGGCCTGCGGGCCAGATAATGGCCCGTCAAGACATTTTGATGTGAACCTATTTATAACTGACTGGCTGCGTGGCTCATCTGCTGTTCCCAAGGTTAAAGGATCGAATTCTGGCTTAATCAGCTGGCATTTGAGGGTGCGCAAATGTGAGAGAGCCGTTTCAGTAGATTTACTGGCACTCTACAGATCCCTTTCGGGGCAAAATTCAGGCTCCCCAGCGTCTCTAAAAGCCACAGTAGTTAAAAAAGGGACGTAAAACCAAAAGCATTATTATTATTATTATTATTATTTACTAGCTGAAGTACCCGTGCTTGGCTGCGGGTCATAAATACATTAAAATGTGAAGGTGACAGTTAAAACAGTGGATAGGCGTGGTGCTGCGTGGAGAGTAAGGATGGATCATTTTGTCCAACTACACCGCTCGACGTTGACCGTGTTTGATAGTACAAATTTACGACTTACTCGTTAACCGTTGGAGATATACGAAAAGTGATAAGGACCTTTCAAATAGAAAATTGAATTTTAAACCTCGTGAATTCAATCAAAAGTTTTCTATTTCTTAGCGTTCTTTTTATTTGAAATAGAAATAGGAAAGTTTGAATCCAAAGGGTGTAGTGACGTCACTAAAATGGTCGCCGTCTTTAAATAGTACAATGTATCGAAATCAAAAGTAGCCTATATGTTAACCAGGTAGCCTAAATCAGCTACTTCCTTGTAAAATGTCATGTACATCGGACCAGTGGTTCTTGAGTGATTGAGTAATACACACACACACACCATCTCATTTTTATATATTAGTATAGATAACTATCAAACTGTGCGTTTCATAGAAGCCGATTTCAAGTACAGTCAATTTCCTTTCCTCGTAACAGATGGCGCAGTTTTTGTGTAAATAATAGTCGATTTTTTTTGTGAGGTTGGTACACACTATTACAGCTTATCTTGCGCTGTGTAGCAGTTAGTGTTAGTTAAAATGGCTTTAAACAAGCATGGTTCGTCAAAGCTAACGTTTTCTGCCATGCATACTTTTAAGAATAAATTACGCTCAACTATAACAGATGCACATCTTGCCAATATACGTGTTCTGTGCACAGCAAAAATTGCACCTAATATTGAGAGATTGTTAAAAGAGAAGCAAGTTCAGAAATCACATTAATAGTACATTATGCAACGAGCCTATAATTGCAATAATTAAGACACGAGTATGTTTATAAAACGAGCGTATGCGAGTTTTATAATTTCCAAACGAGTGTCTTAATTACCATTTTAGGCGAGTTGCATACGACTGTTTATGTTCGACGATAATTATTATAACTATTTTATGTTCGAACATAAATATTCATAAATATCTGTCGAGATTTCGCCAGTTTTATGTACTGAACAGAGCGCATGGGACGCAGAGAATGCCTTGTATTTGACCATGGCCTCCTCGATTATCCCACTATGCCACTAGGCAGCGCAGTGAAATTTAAATTAGAAGGCCTTGGAACTCAACGCACGTGCGATGCTAACCTTATCTAATTGGTCAAACAACTGTTTCTTGAGCTGTGATTGGTGGGAGAAACTCTTTCATAATGACCATCATATGATACAGTTTTCTGACATATAATAGTCAGGGTCGAACATAAATTAACATTACAGGTCTTCAAGCCTGTAAGATTAGTTTATTGAGTAATTCTATAATAATTGAATATGTTTTATTTCATGATAATGTTAAAAAAATTATAACAGTAGGCTACATTATGCAACGAGCCTATAATAGCGAGTGCTTTAATTACCATTATAAGCAAGTTGCATACGACTGTTTATGTTCGACGATAATTATAATTATTGTATTATATGTTCAAACATAAAGATTCATAAATATCTATCGAGATTTTGTCTGCTGAATTAAGTGAAGAGCGCATTCGCTGGATTCCCAAAAAGGATCAAAGTCCTTCCAAAGCTGTTCTTCTTATTCTTGGGAATTGTGTGGGCACAACATTTGCTCTCTACCCAATAACAAATTCGAAAACTTTGAAACATTGTTTATCCTGAACTAGCACCTACTGACTGGTACTATGTGGGATCATTTTGTTATTTTGGTCAAAAAACACACAATAGTCTGTTACAAACTCTTTAAAATTAAAATGTATCGTATTATCAACTAGTTATTCATCAAATTCGATGCGCATAGAATGTCAACGGAAGGCAAATCAATGGAGTCCCAAATAGAACAGTCATGACATATGGCGGAAATGCTTTGTCGAAGGAATCCCTTGACTGAATAGAGCTGCGTTATTGACTTCCGTGGATCAAATGCCATACGCCTGCTTTCTCCATGAAGTTCTGGTGTGTTTATGTCAACAACAGCATTCACTAAAATTGTCAGCGATATCGTACGAATGCAACACCCTGTGTAGAAATTGGAGTTGCGGATATTAAGGTGCAATGCTTTTTATTTTGCAATATGCCCCAGTCTGTTTATGCAAACATTACCGACGGTGCACACTTTCCATGTCGGTAATTAATATAGGCTAGGGTAGAATGATGGTGTGTTGCAAATTTCTGGACGTAGAATCCTAAATTTCTCGCATATTTCATAGTATCTTCTTGTTACCGTGAAGGTTCGTGCTGATTTTGTCTTTGTGTTTGGGATTGTAACTACAATGGTTGATCCTATATCCTTTACATTGCCAACTTTCTAATCATGTAATTCATGTCCGACATGTTGCATTTTGAGCGCATGTGCGAAGCTATCCTTACCTAATTGGTCAATGAATGAAATTTTTGAGCTCTGATTGGTTGGAGAAACTGTATCATAATGAAAAGTAGTACTCTAATGATGCCCAATAAAGTACAGTTTTCTGACATGTAATATGTACAATTCGACATCGTCGAAGATGAAATAAATTATATGAATATTTGAATTACTTTTAAAACATTATGTTTTATATATAAGCCTACAGTCCTGCACTTACCTATTATTCATATAATACTGTAGTTCATAATATTCAATATGGTAAATATTAATATAAATTTATTTAGATGGCCCTTCAATATTTTAAAAATCAATTTACTGGCCCAAACTCAAAATAGGTCGGCCACCCCTGCGATAGGGAAATGTAGGAATGAAGTGACATTAACTGTGGCTCACCGCAGAATTAGATAACTCAATTCCATCACAGACAAACCAAGCCGACAACGAAAGTGAAACGAAATGTGTACAAAGCTGATGACAACCATTTATTCGCTATTCAAAGTGATATTTTAACGGTTCGTTTACTGCTGCACGACGCAGAACAATAGTGAGCACACTCTGTTACCTGCTCCTGGAAACATACAGTCAGCAGTCTACTGATGGGAGTTCACTGGAGTGCTAGGCACTGCACCGAGATCGTGGAGTCTCATTGTCTGGCTGAGGATCAGCGATATCTGCCTTACCGTAAACATTGCGCCGTAACCTCTAAACGGCTGGAGGGATTTCAATGAAACTCGGTAAGGACATAGCACCATTTTGTCCGACCCTGACCAAGCCCTTTAAATTTTAATACGTATCACCAATCCAGCATGGCGGCTGTGTGAAATATTTCATCGGCATTCTATATCTCCGAAACTATTACAGATATGACTCTGATATTTTGTACGGTGATAGAGAATAATCAGTTAAGTTCAGCTATGTGATGCTTAAAAACATGGTAAGTACAAAACAAACATGACGGCAAAGCAAAGTTAAAATATTTATATAGCATTTTCTCGATATTTAATTAACCCAGCGCAGTGAAAATTGGTACGATAAATGTTTCACAAGATTTAATCTACTGGCATCTGATTCAATTGATTTTTTTCATGACAAGATGGCGGCTGTGCAAAATTTTAAAATTTTGTCGGTTATTTGGCGAAATTAGATTCTCAATAATAATTTAAAATTATTTGTTTGATTTTTTGCTTCCTAATCATGCAATTGAAGTGAATGTTTGAATAATAAATCTATGTAATATTCTTCATATAATGGTACATAACTCTATGGCCTACATATAGAACAATCCAACATGCCGATCATCCGTCGGTTCTCAATATCTCCAAATCCATTACAGCAATCAAACTTACGTTTTGTATGTTGATAGAGGCTATTAACATAAATTCACCTATGGGCTTTTCAACAACCGGATGAACACAAATTCAACATGGCCGAAATGCGAAATTTAAATATTTATATAGATGCTTTTCGAAAAACCCTTGTAATAGGCAGGAGCATTTCAATGGAAAAGACCAGTGGGATTTATGAAAATAGGCTATTTAGTTCTTCACGGAAATACATGCTTTTCTGTTGTTGCTAGCAGTGTATGGGATATCATCATCTTCATTTCCCCTTTTCCAGCTGACACTGGGTGGGGACAAATATGGTCCCTCTCCACTTTGTACTGTCGTTCCACCATTTCTCTTCCGACATGGTGTTCCAATCTAGGTTCCGTTTTCTAATGCAATTCTCCACCGAGTCCATCCAACGCATTCTTGGTCTTCCTCGTCCTCTCTTCCCTGTCATCCGTCGTTCCAGTGCTCATCCTGGTAGCCTTACTTCATTCATCCGTTTGACATGTCCAAACCATCTCAATCTGTTTTGCTCCAGTTTGTAATTTAGTTTCTGCCCTCTCAGTTCTTTCGGAATATCTTCATTTCTCACTCTGTCTCTCCTCGTTTTCTGGACGATTCTTCTCAGCTGCCTGTACTCTGCTCTCATCCCTCTTAGTCATTGTCCAAGTTTCTGCTGCATATGTCATTGAAATGAAAATCCACAGCCTGCTCCCAGTCTCCGACCGGGTCAGGAATGGAATGAATGAAACCCCCCATCTAGCGGCGAGGATATGAACTGTGCCGGCTGCTGAGGCCTGACGCACTCCTCTGGGGCAATGATTAAAGGAATGACAGATGAAATGAAATGATAGTGGAGAGTGTTGCTGGAATGAAATTTTGACAGGGAAAACCGGAGTACCCGGAGAAAAACCTGTCTGCCTCCGTTTTGTCCAGCGCAGATCTCACATGGAGTGACCGGGATTTGAACCACGGACCCAGTGGGCTGCATATGTCATTATAGGAACATAATATGCTTTTTACATAACTTCTTTAGCCTTAATTGGTATAAAAATCTTTGTTCCATACTAGTCCCCGTACCTGTTGGTAGAAAGCACTCCCGAGTTGTATTCTTCTGCTAATTTCCAAATCTAGTATTTCATCTTCAGCCAGTTTACTTCCCAAGTATTTGACGTGTTTCACCACTTCCAATTCCTTTTCTCCTACTTTGATGACTCCTTTTCCTTCTTTCTTATCTCTACTCATCACCACTGTTTTAATCTTCTCCACATTTATCTTCAATCCCCATTGCTCAATCTTTTCATTTATTACGCCTAACTGTTCTCGTACCTCCATCTCATCCTCGCCCCAAATCACAACACCGTCTGCAAACAACATTACCTTCATCTTCGCCTTACTATAGTCTTTCATTGCTGCCTTCATGATGTCATCCTTCACCATTAAGAACAATAATGGTGACAACACACTTCCTTGTTTTAGTCCAGTGTCAATTTTAAACCATTCCGATGGCCCGACTCTAGTCTTCACACTACTGTTTGTATGGGATATGAATACCTTAAATAGAAGATATTATTTCATAGCAAACCATCGACTGGATATCATTAATTTAAATTCCTGCCTCGTTAGCTCAATTGTTGGCCAAGTCTGCTTAGGTTAGGATGTCACAAAACACAATCTCCTCATCATGGTACAGGAAATCAATAAGTTACATTGTTGAAGGTTCTATGAAGCAAGTAGCCTACTACAGTAGTACAGAATTGGGTTCTATTCAGTTTTATCAGATTAACTTCGCCAGCTGAGTAGATACTATTATGGCAAGCACCGGCAACTGTAACGGTTACAACAACTCTGTGTATAATAAACATAATTTGCCCTTAGTAGGTTTCGTTATTTTGGCACCGTACTAAGTTGACACCCTGGAACATGACTGCCGCTTCGGCCGTGCCTGCTCTGTCTCTAATTATGTAAATGAGATTTTTTCTTTCATTTTCACGCAAGTTTAGTTGATAATTTGTTACGTGTGTCAGAATAAATAATCAGAAAATGGATACAGTTGAATAGGACCAAAACTGATTTACACTAATAGTTCCAGGACGTAAAAATAAAGTTCAGTCTTTGTAGCAAACGGGGGCAAAAAATGGGATGCGTGATATGATACCAAAATGAGATGTCCTGCTGAGCTCTTGCGCGCCTGACGCTAATGAGGAGAGTGGGAGCCGTGCAGCGTGGTTTACCGTCATTATTTCCCTCGGTATCATCTCATCCCGTCTATGAAAAAATGAAATGAAAAATATTTGAAAACCACTGCTACATTGTTAACCCTGGAACCGTGATAGTTTGGTTTTGACGATCCTTACATACTCCCGCTTCCGTGACTTCTCTTTGATTATGACTTAGGACATTCATTCCCTTTGGCGCCTTTCCCTTCAACAATTGGCATCTGTTTGTAAGGTAAAAATATCTGTGGCATCTCGTGCCCCAATGCACGCTTAATTAGGCTATTAATTTTTAAATCATTACAGCCATTTCGTTTTTGGAATGCGTAGCCGTGCTCGTTAAATCATGCACTGCAACCGCAGCTGCAGCTAGTTCGATGATCACATCCCGGTGCTGACAGCGGCTATACTTAGCCCTCTCAGTGCCACGCGCCGATCAGATCGGTTCTCGCTGCTCGCGCCAAACGTGCCAATGCCGATTGAATCGGCGCGATGTTTATCTTACATTTGTAGATTTCTGTGGCATATGTCCGTGATTATTTCATACTGTTGGAAAGGTGAGGTTTCAAGCTTGCCTATGCGGTGTTAACTTTTTTCTTTCGAAGTCCGTTACGCGATAGGTTTGAGTTCGTATTCACGCCCTCCCTTTGCGCTCCCCCAATCGCGCGGGTTCCCGTCAAAATTGTGGTGCAGTTGTTTTCTTCTTGTTGAAGTTTTCTGCCTACAGATGTATCTAATAATTTTCTACAGCTGGAAACGTAGTGTTTCTTCGAATAAGACTCTTAGGTGTCCTTAATTGTGGCGAAGAACTGATTTTTTACACAAAATTGAGAAATTGAACAATTATCAGAATAACCTTAATTAAAAAGGTTCAGATGCCGTATTTATTTTTATGAACATAATGTATGAAAGAATTAGGTATTGGTTATAATGCAAAGCAAAAATAATGATTCTATCGTGTGAAATGTGCGATTAATGATTTTTTTTTTCGAATAGTCTGCATGACCATTGAAAATGGCTTGGCATTCTTGGCAAGTATTTCAGAAAATGACTTGGCACTAAGAGGGAGTGTCTTTTACCTCAGGGCTTTCCACGAAAATGCCGGTGTTGTACCATATGTGAGGCCCCCTAACACCTACCCCATCCCGAAACTGATAATTACGGTTACACTCACTACTACCGTCACAAAAGATAATTATAATAATAACAATAATAATGTTATTGGCTTTACGTCTCTTTTAACTACTGCGGCTTTTAGAGACACCGGGGTGCCGAAATCGTGCTCCGAAGGTGATCTTTAACGTGCCAGTAAATCACTGACCGTGCCAGGATTCGATCCTGCAACCTTGGCCACAGCAAGCGAGAACGTTACCGCTGAGCCATGTAGCCAGCCAGTCACAACAGAACACAGGTTATAAGACAAATTGAACACACATCCAAGTACAAAAGGTCGAAGAACAAGATGCCCCAATTTCCTAAAATTAATTAATAATGGTAAATATGTTTGTAGTGTTTCAAGTGACTCGGTAGCAGGCTTTCATGAACGATGGCATATTATGTGTGCATATGTTAGTGTTAATTCTTTGACGTTCGCTCAATTATTTATTTTTGACTAATAAAGGGTATGTCAACTTTAATAGACGAAACATGTCCCTTTAATGGGCTTCACTATTACAGATGTGTTGACTAGGCTGAAGTCTTAAAGTTTTATTCACAGCCAATTAATTATTCGCACACTCACTCACTTATTTATGTATTTATTTATATTATTATATAATTACTATCGGACCCGCGCGAGAAATCTCGCATGTTTTTAAACCACACTTTGCCCCATAGGTTTATAAAGAGAGACTTAAGGAGAAAGGTTGTTATGTTTTTATTTCAACCAAATGATTATAGAACACTATTTACATTTCGGTTAGAATTCCAAGTTCCACATTCCCTAACTTAAGAAGGCAATCACTGAACATTGGATCATCATAACACTCACCGATTATTCGATATTTATGAAATTATACGATTTGAGTACTCATTCCTTTGATTTACTGTTTCTGAAATCCGTGAAAAATGATAAAGGAAAGCCCTCAGAATGTTAAAATGACACGAAACAGGCGTCACAGCGGCCAAAATGTGAAGTGGACAGGAATTATGGAGCGTAATTTCCTAGAGCAACAGTATCTGCAAATCGCACACTTAGTACATTTTTTAAAGTCAATTTTGAAAGAAATTATAGATATTTATGAAATTAGAGTGCAATTCGTCACTGCTTATGTCTATTCTCTTTCATTTGAATGCTCATTTGTCACGAACGGTCGCTTGTGAGCGCCGCAGGAGGGATCTATACTACTGAAATAATATATATGATTTATTTATTCATTCATATATCTATTTATTTGTTTATTTATTTATTTATTTCAAACATAAAATAGATCTAAAATAGTAGTCTATTGCACCTAGCTATTATCGAGTCCTAATCGGTGTTTGTCCTTCGATGACGGGTAACGCACACAGCCAGTACAGTGATAGATTAAGGGACACTAGGGCTGAGTTTTTAGGCAAAAATGACAAAATAACTGTTTTTTGTTTTTCCCATATATATATATCTTATGGACCCCTGTGGATAATTTCAGTAAAACAGTTTTCATGCACCGCCATTTTTAAAGGCTCAGCGACATTTTTAAAACTCCTCTGCGTAAAAAGAAGATGGAAGGCAAATCATAGAAAGTAGGCTATACTTTTAAAACAAGAAATCCAAGAAAGTCGTAGGTTAACTCATACGAAAGGTCTAAATGCTCTTTATCTCTACAACAAATCATCGTATTTTTAAATTTTTTTCCACAAAAGTTTCATTGGGTGACCCAAACTGGTTAATATAGCATGTGATTTTTAAAAAATGCTTTTATCTCCAAACAACGTTTTTAGGTAATCAAAATGCTCCATGTGCATGAGGTATTCACCAATTTTACTAAAAAAATCACTGGATATTCAGAAACATATGTGCTGCAAGATAACATTGCAACATCTCCAGCCACTATGTAAATTACAGACCAAAAAAATAAAAAACTATGAAAAATTCTCAAAATTCATAAAACATGATGGCACATAAAGGAAAAAATAATCTGACAGCATACACGTATCACTTTCCTGAAATGTCTTAATGTTATAATATTTAGAATAGTTTTATGTATATGTAATGAAAATATCAAGTGTTTTACACAATTGCTAATGCGCATGGAGCATTTTTTTCACACGGTATATTTTAATAATATAATTAGTAAAAAATCCATTACATTTCATCCAATGGTTTTCAAATTTGGTATGTGGCTTAGTGTTACTTTTCCAAGTGTGCAGTTTAAATTTCAACTCATTCTGATAAAAAAATGTGGAAGTTGAGAAACTCAGCCCTAGTGTCCCTTAAATAACATCTCACACCCGGAATTAAACTTACATAGCATTCACAATTCGTTCAACTAATTGTTGACTGCGCCTACATCAATGGCGCCATGACGAACAATAACTGATATACTGTGAGGCTCACGTCACCTCTTGCTCTCGGCGGACATCAACGTGAGAAACTGTCACGGATCTTGAGAATTTATGGGGCCGGTCCAATTCAAAAGCTGAACCTCCGATGTCGATGGCGCTGTGAGTAACCTAGGGGCAGGTTTCCATTGTAGTCCATCCACATGAAGGGTCACAAGCTGGGCGGTCGTGGTTCAGTTTCTCTCAGTGTTAAGGACAACAATAACGCCTACACCTGTACAAATAAAACACTCGCATTTGTCTGTTCTTTTGTTGATCTTTTGGCGGTAATATTTTGCACGTTCCACTCCCATTTGAAACAAATGGTTAAAAAACGACAGCAAAAAGTCCCGTGTCTCTCAGTTTCTTCGGTGGAGAGAGACCATCTCATGATCACCAGGTCACGGTTTCGATTGCCGAGTATGGAGGTCCGTTTTTCAAGGGCGGCAAACATCCAGACACTCCAATTCACTTATCGTTGACTGGTAAAAGACCTCTTGTATGACACCAGGCGAATACAAGAGAAAATTAATAAAACCTCAGTCATGTGTCGTCCAATAGAGCTCTGGTTTTTCTGCTTGGCTGCGTGGCTCAGCGGTAACGTTCTCGCTTGCTGGGCCCAACGGTGCAGGTTGGTATCCTGGCGCAGTCAGCTGGCATTTCAGGGTGCGTAAATGCGAGGGAGCCGTGTCAGTAGATTTACTGGTACGTTAAAGATCCCCTTCGGGGCAAAATTCCGGCACCCCGGCATCTCTAAAAGCCAGAGTATTTAAAAGGGACGCAAAACCAATAACATAATTATTTCTGCTAGTCGATGCAAAAATAAACGTCGAAATGAGAAAGTAGATCACCTAGTTGGTCCCCCTTCAAATTGTATATACTAGGTAGCTGTGCACAACCTATGATAATAATCATAATATTACAGTATTATTAAAATTACCTACCACCGTGTTCAATCGTTTCACAAGAAGATATTTTTATTGTTGTTTTATTATAAATAACCCCTGGCACTACAGCCCATGAAGGGCCTAGGCCTACCAAGCGACCGCTGCCCAACCATTTGGCCTGCAGATATTGGGGTGACGCGTGGTCAGCGCATCGGGTCCCCTCGGCCGTTAATCATGGTTTTCGTGACCGGAGAGCTGCCTCACTGTCAGACAGCCACTCAATTGTCCTCACGAGGCTGAGGGCACTCCGTTACAGCCCTCACCTCAGTTACTAAAATCCCTGACGGAGCCGGGAATCGAACCCAATGCCACCGGATGAGAGGCAGGCGCGCCACCCCAGCACCACGGTCCCGGCCTGTTGTTTTATTAGAATTATAATAATGATAAGGTCTACCCAGTGGCGTAGCCATTTGCGTTAACTTGTGCACCACGGTCGCGAGGGCAGCTGCAGCAATTCCGGATATAGTAGGTGCGAATCCCGGCGCTGGCAGTGGCGTTTTCCTATTTTTTCCACACTCACTCCAGGTAAATGGCGGTATAGTACATCTGGTTCCGGGGCACCTACCTCATCCCTATCACCAGTACAGTTACACAAACTACAGTCATTAGGTTCAACAAACTCCCAAATACATGGGGTTGCTCACCAAAGTTGTCCCCAGCCCCTAAAATAAATTAACTACAACATAAAATTTGTAAAAACGTGATATTTAATCCTGGGAGGCTTGAGAGAAATTTCGTAATTCAAAATTGAACACTATCCTTTAAGAAAAAGGAAAACATACGAAGGAATGTTATATAATTACAAATCTTATATATTATTTCAGTAGTATTGATCCCTCCTTCGGCGCTCACAATCGACCGATCGAGAAAATGAGCATTCAAATGAAAGAGAATAGACATTAGCAGTGACGAATTGCATTCTAATTCCATAAATATCAATAATTTCTTTAAAAATGACTTTAAAAAATGTATGAAGTGTGCTATTTGCAGATACTGTTGATGTATGAAAATACGCTCCACAAGAGTACTCAAATCGTATAATTTCATAAATATCGAATAACCGGTGAGTGTTACAGCACACTCAATCAGTGACAAATTGCATTCTAATTTCTTAAATATCAATTTTTGTAAGAAATGTTCGATTTGCAAAACCTATTGGGAAAAGTGTGGTTTATGAACATGCGAGATTTCTCACACGGATGCGCTAGTGGTTTATAAATTCGCTATTACGTTTGTCCTTTTGACAGTTTTGAAAGGATTAAACTGGAAGCTCCTCACGGTAGTTGTGGACATGACTTACCTGGCTGGTCTGTGTTGCTGGGGCAAGGTGTAAGAGAATGTAAAGCGTAGATTACTGCAAGACGCGAAGATATTCACATGCCCTTGTCAAATCTCTTTAAGATATCTAGTACACCAGTCCCGGAAAAATATCATGGACATTAGATGGTGTATTGGCTTTCACGGCCGGTGAATTGAAACTCAGCAATTCTTCTAGATTTGTGCCGTGTCTTCTGTGGGGTTTCGCCTAGGACACCAAGCTGGCTCATTAGCGGGCTCTTGGTGTCCCCACTCGGACCCCCACAGGAGTGAAAAATTGCGCGCCACCTCCCTTTATATTAGGTGCAACTGCACCACTTGACTGCGAGAACTAAAAGCTCAAGCAGCCTTAACCTCCCTATGAAGGCTTCCAAAAAGATGGTATATTGGCTTTTAATTCACCGGCCGTGAAAGCCAATGTACCATCTTTTTGGAAGCCTTCATAGGGAGGATAAGGCTGCTTGAGCTTTTAGTTCTCGCAGTCAAGTGGTGCAGTTGCACCTAATATAAAGGGAGGTGGCGCGCAGTTCGTCACTCCTGTGGGGGTCCGGGCGGAGACACCAAGAGCCCGCCGATGAACCAGCTTGGTGTCCTAGGCGAAACCCCACACAAGACACGGCACAAACCTAGAAGAATTGCTGAGTTTTAATCATGGACATGAAAGAGAAAACGGATGTTATAATCACGAGGAGTATGGCCTGGATTCGAAGCAGTGACCTTGAGATATTATCCTGTGTTACATTAACGAGCGTTGCCTACTACGTAATGGAACAGTGATCACGGAGCTTTATTGGGCTCAGACGAGGTGAAGGTCGAACTGCCCGGATGTTACCGGCCATACCGTATCCGCAGAAACACTGCCTTACACGAACGCATCATGTAGAAAGCTTAGACTATACAGTAGTTTAAGGTGACTTAATTTCATGATCATAAGTGACGGGTCATCCTTTTTTATGTTGAATCCAAATAACCTGACGTAAAATCTAACCAAGAAAATTCCACATACATGCACTTGAAAATGAACTCTCCGCGAGAGGCAAGCAGCATGATCGCTGCACCATCACGCCCTTCGAACGTCTCTGATCAGCTTCGCAAATATAGACACAGTTGCATATAGATCATCATGGTAAACATGACGGTCATCACCACGACCGTATTTCACATTTCGTAGAGTCGCAGGTTACTGATGATCCGTCTGCCATTTGCATCCATCTACTGCATCTTTTGGGCTTCCTGCGGGCTGCAGACTACAGTTGCACAAAAGTAAAAGTCAATATATATATTTGGTAGTACCGTACTGCATTTCTTGTTACAGCTTACTGAGCCCAAGGTTGCAGGTTCGAAACCTGGCGCAGTCAGCTGGCATTTGAGGGTGCGCAAATGCGAGGGAGCCGTGTCAGTACATTTACTGGTACGTTAAAGATCCCCTTCGGGGCAAAATTCCGGCACCCCGGCGTCTCTAAAAGCCAGTGTAGTTAAAAGGGACGTAAAACCAATAACATTATTATTATTTCTTGTTAAAACATAGCCAAAGACAAATCAATTTTCTATACAATATCCTGCTTGCGAAATGCACGTAATCCAAGGTATTGGGAGCCTTTTGATGTCCTCATCGCGAAAAAAGATGATAGTATCTTATGTTGATGTTCCGCATTGACTTACAAATATATACCAGCTGAATCAGCTGCCCCTAATAATATTGTTTTATGCAGCCCAACTAGCGTTGGTGTTAGGAAGGTGTTGATGTTCCGCATTGACTTACAAATATATACCAGCTGAATCAGCTGCCCCTAATAATATTGTTTTATGCAGCCCAACTAGCGTTGGTGTTAGGAAGGTCAATATTTTTCTGCTTGCACCCCGTATGGTACTAATGCACTGCAAGGATATTCTTCAAAGGATACTGAACACTATTATTTTCCCCTCGATGTGACTACAGACTAATACAAGGGAAAATTATTAGTTCTCAGTATCGTTTTCGGGATATGCTTGCCGGGCATTAGTACCATACGGGATGCAGGCAGAGAAATATCGACCTTCCAGACAACACGTGTTAGTTGGACTGCATAAAACAATATTATTAGGGGCAGCTGATTCATCTGGTAAAAAAACAACTTACTTATTTATGCGCTCATTCAATACTCTATTTCACACATAAATAATGTGGATATTTTCTCATTAAATTACTTAAACGTATTTTATAAAATTAAGATTGAAGTGTTCAAAACAATAATTTTATGAAATAGTCAATCACTGTAAGCATGGTGGCTAACGCACATCATCAGATTCCTCCTTGCGTACAGATCGTTCAGAGTTTCAGTGACCATAACGGCGAAAACACGCCAGTTCTCATTAAGTTCCAATGCATTTCAGCAACTTTGTATTATTGAGGCTTGCATTTGAATGAGACTGAAAACGAATTCCAGTATATATATTATCATCGAACCAAGACCTCATCATACAAAGACTGCACACATAGTCAGTGAATGAGAGTTAATGTTACAGTGCACTGAAGCAACGAGTGAATATCAAGTTCTGCTATCAAACAGGAAAGACGGCGAAGGGCACAAAATAAATGTTGGTGCGATCACGGGCCGGAGGCTGTAAGTAGGAAGTGTATTTTAAATTGTGTGTTTTTTTTAAATTTGCTATTACTGGCCACAGAAAATACATTTCTGCTTGTGATGGTTTAAAACTAGTTTACTAGCACACTCCCCTATATTCATAAAATTGTCATGGTTTAACAACACCACTTAGCCTATTTCTTATTAGATTCCCAGTTATCTTCAACTTTTTTTTGTCAGGTATAAAATTTATAAGTACTGTTAATAATAAATTTTCACCATTTTCGATTTCCTCCCAAAATTTACGTTCTCTGGGCATACTATTTTAAAGGAAAATTTCCCAGTGAAGTGGGAGAACGTAAGCCCCAAGTCTCTGTATACAGTTGTTCGTTTTTATGAACTCATTTCCTGGTGGAGACTGGCGTGCAAATTGCCCGTAGAGAATGTACTGAGATCAAACAAGTGTTGTGATATGGTGCACGAAGAGTGATGGTGGGAAGGATAATGGTCAAGGAACGCGTGGCCAGTGTGAGACGTGATTAATGTGGTGTCGGGAGGCAGATAGCCTGTAATGTGAGACACGTGTACATGGACATGCGAGTCGCCTTGAGGTCACCCTAGGAATGATACAGACCATGAAAGAAATGTACATGGGGCCCTATAATTACCACAAGTGATATATGTTAATAAGACTTATGTCGTAAGTCACATTACATATCTAAGACGTTTTTCAGATGTAAATATTTCGATCATTCAAAATTCCCACATATACATGGTGTGTCAAAGTTCAGTGGATAGTGCGATGTCCAAACGGCACCATGAATCTCGTGCGTACGTATATACATGGCTATCCAGAGGCATGTCAAGAAGCGCCAAATATCGTGAAGTGTACTGCTGTCAAGATAAACTTGATATAAGCAGTCGAACATGGTCTGTGGGAGAATTAATGTCACATTGCACTGAAGCAACGAGTGAACATCAAGTTCTGCTACATATTGGGAAAAACAGTGAAGCAGATGAAAGAAATCTTGGTGGAATCACGGGTCGGAAGCTGTAAGTAGGAAGTGTATTTTCGACTGGGTCAGAGTTCAAACGCACTCTCAAGAGGAGGAAATGAATTAGAGCAATCACAACACCAGAGATTATCATACGTATGCAGCACGTTTTTGCAGGAGATCGGCGACTCCATCTACAATTGTCAGAGAATGGATTGGAAATTTGCAATAATACGGTATGCAACTTCTTCCATGAAGATTGGGGTAAGCAGAAGATCTATCCCCGATTTGTGATAAACTAATTGACGGACGAACAGAAAGTTGTTGTTTGAGTCTTCAGTCTTTTGACTGACTTGATGCAGAAAGTACAACGTATAAAAAGCTCAGGAGATTTTATGATCATCTGTGACCAGACCAGGACCTATCCTTTTGGCAAAATATCGTCATAAGGGATGAGACCCAGTGCTACCAGTTCGATCAGGAACCCAGGCGGCAATCCACTTAATGGCATTCAATGGTTTCCCTGCGACCCAAAAAGAGTTACTTTCAAAGTCCAAGAAGAATGTCTGACAGTAGTTTTGCAATAGATTTAATAACAGTAATAATAATACACACGGACACTGTATGTGCGGTAGTCATGCCGCTATGATGCACTGAGACGCGCTAGTTTCTCCACACAGCATCATTTCATACACATTTAGAAGAAAGAGTCCATAACTTTACGGAAGACCTAGTAAGAACAATCCGGCCGAGTTTCACGTTCAGTTCAATATCCTGCGTAACATATTCTACTCGAAGAACTTTCGGCAGACAGATCACTTTCCACAGTGAAACGTCCTGGATACATCAGACAAGAGATAAAAATATACAGGATGTGCTATAGTATCTCTGAGGGTTGGGCAAGGATCGGGTTCCATAGCTTGTTTTTGTTTGGTAGTTTTAAATCGTGTCACCCTATTCCTGAATTCCCGTGGACGGTGGGTTCGTTTCAAGGACTGTGTCTTCGCTGAATGTCCTTCCTGCCACCCCATGGTGGAAAAGTAGCTTCTACTCTACTCCTGTTCTACTCCTGTTTTAGATTCATCCTTGATGTACGCAGAGATGAGCATATCACACCATACTTCATTCAGCTTCATTGGCTTAAATTAAATGAGATAAAATTGCTAGCTATAGCTATTTTAACTATCAATATACTTAAACACAAGACCCCGCCATATCTCTATAATCTTTTTTCCCGCATGGAGGATGTTCATGATCGATTAAGACATTCACTAAAGTCACGATGCAGATACCAAGTCACCAACGTACGGCCAAATTCAATAACTTACCTATTTGTACCGCATAAGTACAAGTTGTGTATCTATAAGAATTATTCTCATCGATCAGTACTCAAGAGACACCTTACCAGTACATCAATGGCGGGCTCTAAGTGACAATTAAAGATGATTACGAGATTGTGCCAAGTGCATCATGGACTTACATGGATAATTTTAATAAACTTTCAGTGTGGATTATAGTTTGTACATTTAACAAATGATTGTTGATCATGCTGTATTTTTATGTAAGAGAGCGGATTATATACATGCAATGGAACTTAATAGTCCTATGTAATGTAATCCTTAAATAAACAATCAATGAATCAGTCTTACTCTGGATCAATTAGAAAACTATTAAAATCCACTTCTAGAATGGCTAAAAGTACGATACGAATTGTTGTTTCGTTTAGTGGCTTGGATATCGAGGTAATCTCAGCCTCGTGTAGCTGAGTGTGAATTTGTAATTGAGACAAGGATAGGGAAGGAAAAGGCCGTGGCCTAAAGTTAGAACTAGCCCATGATTTGCCTGGAGTAGAACTGAGAAAACACGGAAAACCACTTCTAGGATTGCTTAGGTGGGACGCGAACTCACACTTTCTCATTTGCGCTCCACAATGTTGTGAACCAAATGCCAACCCTCAACCCAGAATTGTTTCTTTTGCAGAGTTGGGGTGACAGGTAGCTAGCCATTACACCGTGAGTTGGTTTGATGCGAACTCACCTTGATTCTAACAGTCGTCATGAGAAAAGCTGCGCTTATTCTCGCCCCCAAAGTGGAATTTGAATATTCCATTGCAAAGGTGTAAGTAAAATTATAATAATCTTCTTGGTTTTACGCTCCTTTTAAATACTGAGGCTTTTAGAGACGCCGGGCGCAGGAATTTTGCGCTGAATAGTATCTTCAACGTGTCAATAAATCTACTGACAAGGCTGTCTCTCATTTCATCATTCTCAAATGCTAACAGACTGCGACTGGTTTCACCCACAATGTGGGGCAGGCGAGAACGTTACCACTGCGCCACGCAGCCAGTCTAAATACTATAAAACAAAGTCATGATCGGCAAAACATTATTACACTGAATTGGAAATCCTATTCGCAGTTTCCCTTTATTGATGACGAAAGAAGCAATGAATAGCTGAAGAACTGTGAATCATGCGACTCCCCTTACCAACAAATAACTCCATTACTTGCCTACAGCAAGTCTCGTAACTATGTTATGCTCCGTGTGTTGGGGCGAGCAATGTGCGACTATATAGGCGTGTTTCACCAGCTGGAAGCGATCCTTCCAACAGCAGAATCAAACACGAGGATACGCGCCAGCTAAGATAAGCGCCAGGCTTTCTCGTTTAATTAGGTGTGGGAGTGAGATATATTGTACACAGGCCTTTGTCGAATATGAAAGAAGATCACTGAAGTGTAAATATGTACAAGGATAAGAACATTAGTGTTGACATTGTTCACTGGCACCTAAAGCTATTCCTCCTTGCGAAACCAGCTGACTTTCTCATTTCTGGGGCATCACCGGGATTCATAGGCACAGGTTTTTGGGAGGACACGGCACTTCCTGTCGCCGCTAAGGGCAATCACCATAATGCTCTAATTTTCACCTTATAATAATAATAATAATAATAATAATAATAATAATATTTTAACTACTAGGGCCTTAAGAGACGCCGGGGTACCAGAATTTTACGCCAAATGGGAATTTAACGGGTCATTAGCACTAAAATGCCAACTGTCTGCACCAGGATTCGATCCTGCAACCTTGAGAACAGCAGGCAAGAACGTGGCCACTGCACCACACAGCCAGACCTTTACAATTGGGAGGATTGATGTTGATGTTGTTGTTGTTGTTGTTATTATTGTTAGAGTCTTCAGTCTTTTGACCGGTTTGATGTAGCCCTCCATTCCTCCCTGTCCTGAGCTAATCGTTTCATCTCTACATAGCTACCACACCTTACATCTGAGGCAATCTGTTGAACATATTCTAACTTTGGTCTACCCATAAAGTTCTCGTCCTCAACCCTTTCTTCCATAACTAACTTTGCTATTCTTGGGTGTCTTAATGTCTGTCCTACCAACCTATCTCTTCTCTTCTTTAGCAGTCGCCAGAATCATCTCTCCTCTCCGAATCGTCTTAAAACGTCTTCATTTGTAACCCTATCTAGCCATCTGATATTCCTCATTCTCCTGTAACACCACATTTCAAACGCTTCAATTCTCCTCTTTTCTGCTGCACCAATAGTCCAAGTTTCACTTCCATAGAGTGCCACGCTCCAGTCAAAGGCTTTCAAAAATGACTTCCTAATACCTAAATCTATATTCGATGTCAACAGATTCCACTTTCTGTAGAAATGTTTTCCTTATCTGAGCCAACCTACTTTTCATATCCTCTTTGCTTCGCCCATCACTGGTTATTTTGCTTCCTATGTAACAGAAGCCTCCTACTTACTTCAGCCTTTCTTATTTCTTATTTTGTGTTGACCGACTGGAAATTACAATACCAATCTTCCAAATTCTTATGGACTTAATCACATGTAATTTATTTCCGGTTATTTTTCGCATATTTCAGTAATTGGAATTATTTTGTGTGACCGACTGAAAGTTACAAAAACCAATTGTCAATGTGGCAACATTGAAAAATGGTTTCAAAGCTATCTTTAATTTGGAGGATTGTGAAATTGATTATGAAATGGGAACTACAACTACTTAGAATTACATAAAAATAACACGATAGCCCGATTCCTTATTGACGTGTTAAGTGATTTTTGAAAGGCGGCAAAAATTACGACACCATGTCATACGATGTTGGCATGGCAAATAACCCATTTGAATTCAGTAGGCCGTGTTCATCTCGGGAGTTTTCGCCAACACAAAGTTCCTCATTTCTCTACTAGAAAGCGCTATAATGTTCAAGGAGCTTAGATATCTAACCTCCTTGACTTTCATAGTGCTTCAAGGAACAACGAAATTCGACATGCAAGCTACCCTCTGGGTTCAAATAACAAAACTTGCACCCGGCACCCGAGCCATGCGATATTATTATATTATTATTATTATTATTATTATTATTATTATTATTATTAATAATATTTTTGCCTAAAGTCAATATTAATTTTATTTCATTGAGACCGTACCTGGTTCGAACACATTGTGACCTTCTTCCGCGTGGTATATGATGAGTAACTGAGTAGTACCATACCAAAAGTTCACAAAGTAAAATTTTCAAAAACCAGATATGTTACAATAATTTTGTTAATAAAGCATTAAGAAATTGTCTTGATAGTTGTTGAATCAATAAACAGTACATATTTTCACATACACGTAGCCTAAGTGTTTTCCGTTCTGTTTTCATGTTTTTGTTTCTCAGTTAAATTTCTTCTTTTTAGATCTCCTCATTTCCACGCGGTTTTTCAAGACAATTTATTTACGCTTTATTAACAAAAATTATTGTAAGAGATCTGGTGTTTTTGAAAATTTTACTCTGTGAACCTTTGGTATGGTACTACTCAGTTACTCATCATATACCACTGTACGGTTTCAATGAAATAAATATTGACTTTAGGTAAAAATAAATAGTTGATTATACTTATAACTAACTTATGTAATACAGAAATTGGTGGTTGCTACGCTATGTGATTCGACGTCCAGTCGAAACAGAATAGAGCAAATAATCCACTCTAATTATTAACAAAATAACTGTAGAAACTTTACGATCATTGTTTGTAAGTAATGTGTTGCCATGACATGCCACTGGATTAACGTCGAAGACTTAATCGAATTGAGGAGAGAATTTCAACCGACTGTTGATTAAACGGAAACAGATGCGTTGTCTGCTCACTGAAGTATTAGAGATCACGGGACTGGAAACAACGATTTGTTATTTTCCAGACATGGTGGGTTATGTGGAGTGGTTAATAAACTAAACCAGTGCTGGAGGGGAGCGTTCCCACTCACAATTCCATTAGGGTCGTGGAATGATCCGACCAATTATTAAACCAACCGCCACATGAAGTAAAACCAAATTAAGCACGGTCCAAGAATATACAAGCTAAAAATATGAACTGATACATTCTCAATCCTTCTCTTTCTTTACGGCATCACGCATTTATAATCAGTATGCCTACAAGTTGTGTATCTATAAGAATTCTCACCCATCAGTGCTCAAGAGACACCTACCTTACCAGTGCATTAATGGCAGGCTATAAGTGACAATTACAGATAATTACGAGATCATGGCAAGTACAGTGAGTCCGGGAATATTCTCCGCAGCGCCTACATGCGTCTGCGAGAGCTAGCTACAGCAGTTACGTTGGTAGCACGGCTGCCGCTTGCATCATCTCTACTTAGTATAAAACAAAGTCCTCGTTTCTTGGATGTTACTGGTAAACTCAAGAACCACTGGATAGATTTTGATGCAGTTTTAACCATTCTGTAAAGGATATATCGAGTATGGTTTCTGTAGAAAATAATTTATTTATGATCAAAGGAAGCCGAGCAGTAACGATTTTAGTGGAATAGTCGATAAAAATCCTGGCGTCCGAGCGCTTTGTAAGCTTACGCTGGGCAAATCGTTAAAAATATCTAAATACTTTGAGTGTAAGAATTGTTCAGCATGAAAAGTTCTACAAAAAAGTCCGCGAGAGCATAATTATGTCTATCTTCCATACATCGCCCACTATAAGGGAACAACTGAAGCGTGTCTCTTACAGCTTTATGTGCTGTCGACTTGGAGATTCCTGTTTGTTGAGCTAATTATCGTGTTGATTTACTCGGGCTTCGCAGCATTATATCGGAGATTTCATCAAGCTTTTCGTCAAGCGTAGGCCTGCCTGTTCCCGGTACATCGTGAACTGAGCCAGTCACACAAAATGTACTTACCAAATCCCGAATGGTATCACGGTTTGGACACTTTGAATTAGGAAACCGCGCCTGAAATCTTAATTTTGCATTTTCTGTAAACCGATCGCCTTCGCGAAAAACGTATTCCACCAAAAAACTCTCTCTTCAGTAGTAAACATAACCACCTGTATACTGTTGCACTCTTCCAATAATAATCTATCTAAACGCTCGCTTACTGTAATACACACTGAAGACACGCAGGCTCGCGCGCTTATGCGATACACACCGACAGCTCACACGGGGAAGTCCTGCTTTGAAGGACACAGTGCAGTGCAGCCAACTAAACTTATGGCTCAACCACTCACAGCTGCACGTACCCACTGCGGAGAACATTCTCGGGCGACCTGTACATCATGGACTTACATAGATAATTTTAGTGTATTTAATGTAGATTATAGTTTGTAATTTTAACAAAATAATTTAGCAAATGGTTGTTGATCATGCTGTTTATGTGAGAAAGCGGATTATGTACATTCAATTGCACTTTTAGTCCTATGTATACAATCCTTAAATAAACAATCAATCAATCCCTCGCTCTCGGTTTCTAAACTGTTCATTTTTAGTTCCTTGGATATAACTTCTGTGGAATAGACAGGAAGTGCGTTTGTTGTCTTATGTTACCTTTAATATCGCTATCATGAACCACGTGACCGACATTTTTATGTGGTACCCGAAAATCAGGGCGTCATATTTCACTTCAAAAATCTCACATGCATTTATTCACCGGGATCCAAACCCAGTTCGCCTTGGTGAGAGGCAAGCAGCTAGGAATCAAAAGTATTTCGGGAAATCAAGTACTCTTGATCAGTCACATTCTACACATTATCTTGCTGTACCGTATTTTAAAACTACTAGGATTCATAATAGGTTTCATTTAATAAAAGATTTAATGATCCGTTGGATATAATTCATTTTATAACTTAGGCATAGTTAATTGTTTATTTATTTTATTATTTATTTTGTATCTTTATTTATTTTTATTTATAATATTTATTTATTTATTTATTTATTTATTTATTTATTTATTTTGCTATGACATGTTTAGGCATAAGTACCTACAATTTTCTGTTTGCTAATTGTCATGTCTGTAATGTCATTCCCGCTACTTTGCATTATTAGGTGTTAAGCTAGGTTTTCATTCAATTCTTACTATGCTTTAAACCAGACCAATACATACGTTACATAAAGGGGTTCTCAGTGAAATTTCGTTGGATATAATAATAATAATAATAATAATAATAATAATAATAATAATAATGACAACTTCAATTATCTCTCTCTCTCTCTCAGGCTGATTAATTGCACATTTCCTGTAATTTGTTCGTTGATCTTTATTCACTCACTGTCTAAAACTATTTTACTGAACAGACTGGCTGCGTGGCTCAGCGGTAACGTTCTCGCTTGCTGAGCCCTAGGCTGCAGGTTCGTATCCAGGTGCAGTCAGCTGGCATTTGAGGGTGCGCCACAGTAGTTAAAAGGGACGTAAAACAATATTATATACATTAGGAATGAAACTCTCTACCAGAAAATTGATAAGCTCTCAGATACCATGCGAAAAAGGAGGATAAAATTTTACAATCATCTACTGGGAATGGATTCTAATAGATTAACGAAACAAATCTTTGACTTTTTCCTAAATCGTAAAACAAAACCCAACTGGTTTAAAGAAATTGAAAAAGACCTAGTAGAATTGAAAATGACAGAAACGTCATTACTCGATCGAACAGCCAAATTAATTACTAAAGACGAAAATATAAGGTTCCAAGACAGAGCTACACTAAAATCCAAACCTATTATCTCCGAAGAAGATAGGAAAAGAAGATCGGAAAGACTGAAGAAGTACTGGGCTCTACGGAAAGAACAGCGTACAGGGAAATGATTGATTCAACGTACCCCAAAGAGGGTGAAACGAAAGAAGAAGAAGAACCGATATTCTTATTAGTACTGGATGCGGTTACCGGTTACCACAGTCAGAGACGAACCTACAACTCCACCATAAAAAGAACACACATTCCATTATAGGTAAAAGGTGCGTTGTAACCTGTCTCGAAGGGGTGTGAGGCTAGACTAGGTATATGCTTCTAATCAAAAATTCCAGATGGCATTTGTGGTCAGCACATCTTTAACTAAAACTGGAATAGTATCTACTATTAATCGGTGCGTAAAATCAAAACCTTGCATTGGTTGAGCCATTTATTCACGAGATCCATTAAAAATCTGTTATTCAGGTAAGGACTGCAGACGATTAATTTCAACTAGTTCCTACCTTTGTTACTAAATGCTAACGTCAACGGCACCTAGCTGCGAACTTTGCTACTAGATGCCATCTTACCAGTACCTACTGGTGAACGTTGGAACTTTATAGAGCGTTAATCGAATCTAACCTACACATTTAGCTTCACACAATTGTAGTTAGTGGAAGGTTCTTCTACAAGCCATACATCTTAGACATGGGCCCACCGCCTTTACTTCCCCCTCGAAGGAGGACATAATGAGGGATTTTTGACACTCTTAAAAAACCGACGACTTTGGCCGGGTTTGAACCCGCGATATTGTGCATAGAAGCTCAGCATGCTACCAACTACGCCACCGAAGCCGCTTAAACAATGAAACTATAAGACAATATTGTTTCTTTAGATGGTATACTATCGTCCTTCCCAAACATCACTGCACAGTAGACATTATCAACACATGCATTTCCACCCTAAGCGCTCAAGATCCGACTACCGGGTGAGTTAGCCGTGGTCGTTACGGCGTGGCTGCAGGCAGTCTCTCACATCTGGGAGGCAAGGAGGTTCGAATCCTCCCTCCGGCAACCTTGAAGATGGTTTCCTGTTGTTTCCCATCTTCCCTCCAGGCAAATGCCGGGGTTGGTCCCTAACTATAGGCCACAGCCGCTACCTTCCAATTCCGCGTCCTTACATTAACACTTTCCTCCCCAGACAACACTCCACACGCGACGGTACTTGTAGCTCAGCCAATGCGTGTCCGCAGAGAAGCAGTTACAAAACAATGGCGAGCCGAACATGTCCTCGGACACTCCCGGCACTAAAAGCCATACGCACCAAAAAAAATAGATTTTCTTTTAACAAATGACACATCATCATCCTTTGGATAGAGTTTACTGTAGGCCTATACAAATTGACATTTCTGTACTAACCAGTGAGTTTTCCGTCTTACAGATGTCCACTGGATCCCGGAGACTGCCGAACAGGTGAGCTGTCTTGTGATACACAGATCCACGATGAAGCAATTACATCATCACTATTTATTAGAAACTGACCGCACCCAGAGTCTCACAATGCCTTCTGTTCTGACCGGTATGGAGAACAGGAAGCTCACGCAAGGGTACTGCTAAGTGATGGCACATTTAAATTGGTCCAGCGACACACAAGTCTTCCTGTTTGAACACCGCCCACACCACTCATTGATTACTTTGTGTTTCAACCCACGCTCGAAGACACACGTCCTAAACGTCGTAATATCAAGGACAGACGAGTCTTGTCTCACTTACGCAGTTATAAATCACTATAATGTTAACTTTAATGAAGATATAGCCTAGGCCTATTTGAGAAGAACTCGTCAACTCAAGGTTGCATTAGCAACCTTTCTAGTTTGTTAGTACGAACTGAGACTCCTCCCCTATAATAATAATAATATCGTATGGCCTCGGGTGCCTGGTGCAAGCTTTGTAATTGGACACCCAGAGGGTAGCTTACATGTCAAATTTCGTTGTTCCTTGAATCACTATGAAAGTCAAGAAGGTTAGATAATAGATATCAAAGCTCCTTGAACATTATAGCGCTTTCTAGTAGAGAAATGAGGAACTTTGTGTTGGCGGAAATTCCCGAGATTAATTTTGCCATTATGAACTCGGCCTACTGAATTCAAATGGGTTCTTTGACATGCCAACATCGTATGACATGCGTATCGTATTTTTGCCGCCTTTCAAAAATCACTTACCAAGGCCAGGGGCGAACCTGCCATCTTGGGGTTAGTAGACCGACACGCTATCCACTCACCCACCGTGGCAAGCTCCTCCCCTGAAAGTTTGGGATTCTATTACGGGATGTGCTATGCATTTAGTCCACGTCGTAGGTTAGTGGCTAGCAATCTTGGCTATCTTCACGGAGGTTCGAGATCGATTCCCGGCTGTGCCAAGCAATTCTGATCTAAGGGCTGAAATGGGGTTTACTCAGCCCCGTCAGAAAGAACTGAAAAGAGGTGGACTCGATTCCTATTTCAGCAATCCTAGAAGTGGTTTTCTGCGGTTTCCCACTTCTACTCCAAATGCCGGGATGGTTTCTGATGTAAGGCCACGGTTGCAAATACACATACTAATACAGACTTCACAATGACACAGGTTATCAGACAGATTTCACACACACACAAATACACTCACTAAGTCAAAAAGACCCTAAATGAGTCGGCAACAACAACAACAACAACCCTTCAAATGAGCCGAATCTGTGACGTGCTAGTTCAGTGTTGCCAACCTCGTAAGATGACTGGAAAAGATTTGACTTGAAGGGATCGTATTTTGTATCGTAAGATTGTATACACAGTTAAATTTATATTTTAACATATACCCTCCCCACCTTTTATTCAGTTTAACATTGTGTATTTGCATTGAATACATGGTGGGAGTGGTGGCGATATTCATTCAGTGTGTGGAAAGTCTATCAGCCCGGTAAATGGTGAAAGGTGAAATTTTCCTTAGACCTTTTCTTAAATGAAACCTCGACTACGCAACTGCTAGGAGGCAGTGGTTGGATTTGGTTTTGAACGATTTTGGAGCATAAGTTTAGGCCTATATATGTAGAATAGGCTGACAAATAGGGGATCATGAAGTCCCAAAGTTTATTCTCAGGGACTTGCAGACTAAACGCTGAATGCACAACAATCTAGAATTACATAAATATTCTTTTATGAACCCACCAACGATGGATCCTCACAAGTACTACATAAAATACAAACTGTAAATCTAAATCCCACAACAACAACAACAACATGCTTTAGATGCCATGGAACCGTACCTGCCCGTAATGTAAGAAATTGGAGTCCGTACCTCGAAAAAGGTTTCATTTTCAAGCTTTACTGAAATGATATGACTGAATTAAATCAAACTATTATTCAAAGTCATATCTGAGAAACAATAAAATAGCTTTTGTTATTTATTTTGAGGGACTTGGACATCGTGGTAATTCAGCCCCGTGCACTTGGGAGTGTGTGCCTGATAATCTGTGTTATTGTGATGGCTGTATGAGTGTATTTGTAACTGAGGTGACGATTGGCAAGGAGGCGAGTGTGTTCGTAAATTAGGAACCATCACAGTATTTGCCTGGAATAAAAGTGGGAAACCACGGAAAGCCACTTCAAAGATGGTTTGCCTCACGAGGCTGTGTGTACTCCGTTCCAGCCCTCAGACCATAATTAAATTTACTGACATAGCCGTGAATCGAACCCTGACCTTCGGAGTGACAGCTAGCCACTATTCAACGAGATGCTCAACATAACTGCAGTAGGCTACGTAAGAAAGTTGTGTAGTTGAATGAAGAGAATCCGATCCAAGATCATAGTGATTATGTGGTCATTACTGTTTTCTGCCCGCGGGTTTTGGATGCGCATCGGGATATCATGCAATCTGCGAGCCTCGAATACTGGAGCATGCGCGTTGATACGTAAATTGCCAGTCGCGCAGAGACCTTGGCCGGGTCTCAATCGTGGATAAACCACGAGCTGTGTGCTCCGCTTGTGACCAGGAGCGCCTCCAGTGAGCTGTTACTAGACTACTAAACTCGCTTCAATGCGCGAGCTTTCAAAGATTCCGGCAGAAATCCGTGAAATAAAGTGCATCATTGAAGAGACTACACCCTTGAAGTGGTAAACGCAAAGAGCTCTTGATCGTCTCTACTCACGGCACTATTTAGCCGAGAAAACGTATTAACATAATGAAATACTTCCTGTAAGCCTAAACAGGCAGTAAGTGAGGCCACGTTCTGAATACGTAAATAGAACCTATCTCTGTGGCGTTAACAAACAGCGCACTCCGGTATATAAATTAAGTGTACCCCGAAAACACGTCATAAACTTTACCTTTATAAACTTCCCCGCGACAGCTGAACAACCTTGGCGTGAGATTATTCCAACCTAATTTACATGAGCCATCACCAGCTTGACAGTATTAATGTTCACTGCTCCGTGAAGATGCATATGTCTGAAGCCAGAGTGCAGTCAGTACGCTCTATAGGGAGAAAGGTGTGGTTTAGCATTCCTACAGGGTCAAGCGTGAAGTGGAGAAAATTTACCATCACGCGGTATTAATAGGAATTGTATTTTGTGACTCATTTGCTGTAATATAGGTAAGAGAACAGTGTAGCTTGTCTGAGTCAGGACACCTGCCCGGAATATACGACAATGGAGTTCTATTTTGTTCGATTTTTAGAGAGATGTGTAAATGAGGCGTAGAGGTAAGCATAGAGGCATTTGAAGCCAGCATCCATGCCCCTCACCCCTCCCCACCTCTTGATAGATTTAGCCTAATTGAGACTTCAAAAACATTTAAAAAAGGACCTTGACTACATTCACATTGATGCGTCTAGTGGCTTTGTGACATTGTGGTGATGTAGCCTCGTGCACTTGCGACTGTGTCTGTGTGTGTGAAGTAAAACTGCCTGATAACTGGGTCATTTTAATGGCTGTGCTAGTGTATACACTTTTACTCGTAATATGGCAAGGATTTGTATAGGAGGCGACAGTGGCCACCCGATTTTTTCGTTTAATTTGTGGGACTGGGACGTTTTGATCATGGTTCCCGTGTTGATTGGTGTGTCTGGGATAAACGAAATGACTACGTAAATACTTAACAAATATCAACTCATAAAAAGTTTCAAAAATATTAGTGACGAAAAATAAACTAGGACTTTCGTCAATTATTCGTCTTGTGCTATTTGTTGCCCCCAAGGCACCTGAGGAATATGCATTATTATTGTTATTATTATTTATATTGATTTAAGCCCACTAAGGAGAGCTTATGACTAGTTCTGTGATGCTCTCTTCCGTTCCCAATACCTCTTGAGCCCGGCTGCCAGTTTTTCCTTTTTCTCCTGTGATAAATGTTTCCTACTCTTAGGCACTTGGGAGGTGGGGACCAATAGTTAACCATATCAGCAAATTTGGAGTACCGTATTGTTGGACATGAAGGTCAAAAATCCCAGTGGAAGCCAAGTCTTTTTGGACTTCATTGACCCACAGCCTTCCAGTCTCGTAGCTTTTAATCAATTAGAAGATTCGATTGGTAAGTCTGTTGTCCATTCATAGAAGGTGCCCGTAGAACTCCTGCCGCCTACGTCGCATGCTGGTTATTATTTGGCCGTTATTATTTTTATTATTATGTTTTACAGTACTTGATGTGCATGAGTTATATGGATAAATCGTGACGAAATCAGAAATATTTGATATTGCTTTGTGATTACGTTATACAGGGGGAGAGGCGAGGGTGATGCGATGATTACGCGTGATAACTTGGCAGCGGAGGGAGGGGGTGAAGGTGTCGAAAATAGATCAAAAAGTCATTAATATGGGAAGGCCCCGTAGTAGTAGTAGTAGTGGTGGTACTAGTAAGTTGTAGTAGTAATTGTAGCATAAGTCGCTACAGTTCTATGTTACCAACAGAGAAAAGGTTTATTTTTCCACCAACGGAACTTTAAATAGTCGCTAAATCATAATCTAAATAATACTAAATTTTATTTTATTTATTTATTTATTCATAGTGCTTCTAACAGGTTACAACCTAATCATGATAAACACATATCAACATAGTATACACTTGCTAATTTCCTTACGTTTAAATAATAATAATAATAATAATAATAATAATAATAAGGATATCATATTAATAATAAAATAATTTTACAATACTTAAACTAAATATTATTTCAGTAGTTCAAAGGTACAGTAAGTATGGTTCTTAAAATTATATTACAAAATCACTGCTAAGGACACGTAATTGATTTTCTTACATGAATAATCAAAAGAGCGAAAGCTACTGTCAAATATATTCAAGTTGAAATGTGTGCATACTTTGTAGCAGATATTGAATGTCTGCAACAATGTTTATGTTGCTCTGTGTTGGCTCTTTAACAGTGGAAAGTAATTCAAAAAATTCTGACACCACAATTGTCGAAAAGTCGTTAATTTGGCGAGACTGCTTCTAACACATTGTTGAATCGCATTCACTTTCATCTCTCATTATTATCTCATGCCATAATGTTGGCATTATGAAGGGCCGTAAAATCTACCTGCCACATATATTCATCGCACCTCATCCCGACCGCGCTGAAGCGGGTATTTTAGACAAGCACTACAATATATTCTCTCAACTATATTTTACATAAGGAACTAACGTCTGCGTTAGAAGTAAATCCGTGCAGTGGAAGGATATTAACTTTGCTCCGTGAAGGATCGCAAAGCCAGTGTCATTCTCCCTAACGTACCGAAACTCAACCAAAGCTAACACGATTACATGTGAAGACTGAGATGCGTAAAAGCTCTTGCTTGGTTGTTTATGGAAAATAACCACAATTTGTAGGTTGTGTTTCCTTATATTTAACTTATATTGTAGTTTCAGTTAAGGCGAGTGAAGTCACGCGATTTTTACTGGAAATACCATTCGTTCACATCACCAGCTCAGCGAATCTACAAAGGTTCTCCGCCATAAACTCAAATTATGTCTTCAAGGCAGATTTAAATTGCACATGCATTATACTCCTAGAAACTTGTTCATTTGTTGGGGGGAAGATTGCGGCTATAATTTAACCAAGTGACCGGCACACTTGCCACGTGAGTCTCACACTGTATTTGCCTCAATTTTGTTTTCTATTACATGATGCAAACTCTCAAGCGAAATACGTATTTGTAAATTCACAGACTAGCATGATTATGACACACTCTTAGAAAAGATATTCTAAGCCGGTTAATGAATGAATATTTGCTTATCTTTTCGTTCTTAAACAGACGCTTGATATTTGTAGTAATAGGCCTATTCAGGACATAATTTAAGCTCAGAAGAGGTTTTAGGGTTGCTAATATCTCTTCAACCCGGCTCCAACGCAGTGTATTCGGTGTTTTACCGTTTGCTACGATTCCCATTTGCAACGAATCATGAAGTGATCATTGTGTCACATTTGCGACGAGCTATAAATTCTTATAGTCCTGAGGTTCCCGTTAGCGACGGAATGTTGACTAATTGTCAAAGCGGTGGGACAAATTTGGTTTGATAACTCGTAATTCTGTCTGTGTCTCACTCAGGTTCAGTCCGGTTAAATATGGAGTTTATTTCAACTGACAGGTAAACCTTGCCTTATAAACGAGGGAAATAGCTTTAGGTGACTAAGGCAAAATAAGGACGGGATAGTGATGTGGTTGTGTGTTAACGAAAAAAGCGGAAACAAATGTAGTGGTAAACTTGTTACTAAAATTTTTGCACAAACAGTGCTGCACAGATATTCTATCAATCATACTCACTTCATTAAAACTTCACATCACATATTACTTAAATACGCGGCGACTTTGTACGCTACTGGCACTGTGACTCAACTGTCAAAACTAGTTCTTCCTTCCCTAGGAGGCCATCCGTCGCTAATAGTACCGATGCTAACGCCAGCGCACCGTGTATTCGACAGTATGCATCTCTCTGGTGTCGGACCCCGTGCCTTAGTGGTTAATATCCAAGGCTTCCTAGCAAAGGGTCGCGGTTTAGAACTGCGAAAGGGCTTGCGAAATTTAACCTGCCATTGTTGACTTGCATAGTTCGGACGTTGGGTGGCTATGACGCTATCATCATACAGTAGTTTCATCCTCACCACGAACGCGCAGGTCACAGACGCGAGACGGTGGCCTACCCTAATGATCTTCGGCAAGTCTCCCCGAAAGCAACACACTATAACATCATGATCATTATCATCATCGTCATCGGTGTTGTTTCATTTGAGGATAACCTGTGTTATAGTGTTATAGTGTTATAGTGTTATAGTGGTGTCTGTCGTTGTAAATTACATGTATTTGTAATTCATGTGAGGATTGGGAAGGAGGCGGACGTAGCCTTCAGTTAGTAACCATCCTGGCAATTACCTGGAATAGAAGTGGGACACAATGGAAAACCACTTGCAGGATGGTTGAGGTGGGAATCGAATCCACTTCTTCTCAGTTTTGTTCACGAGGCTTAGTGTACCTCGTTCCAGCCCTCAGACTAGAATTAAATTTCTTGACACAGCCGCGAATTGAACCTGAACCTCTGGGGTGACAGCCAAAAGGCTAGTCGATACACCACGAGGTGGTCAATTGACTACATGTATCAATATCTTCACAGTCGTTCAGAGATTCACGTTTATCATTAATACCGAAAGAGAGGAACTCCACCCACATAGTGGCTGAGAAGGGTAGTCGTTTCTCACACATTCCACACGCTAGTTCCCTTACCTCCCGACAGGAGGCTGACATTAACTAATGACCGCGCCTCTCCTTTCTTCTCCACTTCTTGTAATGCACCTAGTAAAGTGAATCAACATGTCAAGAAAGAAAAAGGGTATGATTCAAGGGAAGGAGAAAACAAGTACTGTGTGATGAAGGAATTTTGAAGGGGAACAGCGCAACGATGTCATATTTTATGAATATCCTTAATAGTTCACAAGAGAATGGTTGAACCACTAACAATAAAGATTATTCTCTTAATTTATCCAAAGACATGACACAATTTAGTCGTTCCTTTCTTATAACGCCGTGCCTTACAGATATGTCTTTAGTTACTTGTCGTTTTGTTTCAGGGACTTGAGGCATCGTGGTCATCAGCCACTGTGTATTAATGGGTATGCAGAATATGTGTGATAATCTGTGACCCTTTCACGAATTGATTGGCGGCGGTCGAGATGGGAACTATACTTTGTTTACTTGTGCCACACTTCAACCTGCTTCGTTGACAGGTACAGTTGCGCGAGTAGGATATGATTCACCTACAGTAGCCTCAGTTATCGTTTGACTGTCCGTGGTGACATGAGCTCCTGTGACGCGCAATGCTGCTTGTCTTATGTGCAGAATGAACTCTTGTCATCGCTGCGTTCCCCGCTTCTTCCCGCGAGGCTCATGCTACAATCAACCACAAACACTGGCGCAGCCACACTCAGCGGCAATCAAATCTTAAATGGGTAATATCAGCCTTTCAATATACGAGTACCAGTGGTTGAGGTGAAAACTATTCTTTGATTACTTGTGTCACGCTGCCAGCTTGCTAGTTGACAGGTACAGTCTCGCGGATAGAATATAACTCATGTCCAGTAGCCTTTCATAAATTTACTCTCCGTGGTGACATGAGCTCCTATTAAGCTTAGTTGTGCTGTTGAAAAGCACCATTCTTAATTCTCCCATTGTTATTAATTTTTACGTTCACAATGTTGGACTTGCGTGCAGTCTGCACTCTGTCATCACTAGGGCTCGGATTTTTAGGTGCTAAAATCAGGAAAATGTTTATTTTTTATGTATTAAAAATACCTGAAATATGTGACCAAAAAGTAAAAATATGTAATTACAATTTAGTTTATTATTGACAATATAAGCAATATGCAGGACTCACGAATGCAATTTATGCTGTGCCTCAATGACTGCTGAAGAATTACAATACACAACGAGATGCATCTTCAGGTTGTCCATCACAAATGACCGACGATTACCGCGAAACACTTCTTCTGAAGGCGCGAAACTGTGGCATTATGTTTCTTGCCCTCGAGGTGTTGTGTAACTTGAGATCGCTGTTCAGCCTTGATTGCTTTCCCACATGGTTGGCAGAACAGAACGCCCCCATCAGAAGTAAAATAACTATCCAAAATTCTGCAACATACTGCTGCAGACGACAACTTGTAGTTGTTTTTACTGTACTTTAGGAATCGTAGAACTGCCTTACGGTTCACAGTGCCAGAAATGAACTGCATGTCAGTGACACTGGTCCCATGTGGATGGAGCCCCCCCCTCCATTCTTTGAGGGGTCTAGCACATGGTGCTATATGGCTATGGACAAGGAAATCCCCGTCTTCCACAGTGAGTGGAAAAGAATATAAGAAAAACACAGCTGCAAGCTGATATACGCTCTGCATGAAGATTAGATAGCCCACATGTTCTTCTCTGTTAAATTAACAGAACAAAAATGCAATGATCTGAAAGATGAAATGTCAATATTATATCTTTTTATGTGCTAATAAGTGAAAAGCAGGAATTTATGTATTTATAGACAAAATGTTTAAAATATGTATTTACATAAAAAAAAATACCTAAAAATCCGAGTCCTAGTCATCACTGTGCCTCCTGCTCGTCCAGCAAGGCTCCAGCTGCTATAATCAACAAACCCTGGCACAGCCAAGTTCAGCGGCACTCGTATCTTGAAAGGCTAATACTGTATATGGTGTTATTTTAGGCAGGGACTGGGAACGTGAAATCAAGGACATCCACTTAACCTTTTCACTTTCAAGCTCTCACCTGATGGATGAGTGAAAACTGTCAGACATATCTACCAAGCTGTGCACACACTTCTTTTAAAATGACATGGAAGAGAGGCCAATAAAGATATTAAAATAAAATATTATATCCACTTAGGCCCTAAGGCATAGGTGGATCGTTACCTTGAAAGTCCAAGGGTTAAGCTAAAGAATAGATAGAACAGGAATCGGTTGTTCTTGATTCATTGCGTGGTCTCAACCCCATTTCATTGTGTGTGTATAGTATTTATCTGTTTGCAGATCATGTGAAATTTTGGAAACATTAAATAATGGTTTTAAAACCACATAACCCCCCAATTTCCGTTAAATTGAAATTAATTTACTTAGAAGTGCACTTACACCGTGATATATATTAACATGAATCAGTAACTAAACCTAAGCATATGATTAAAGATAACTCACGGCCAGGATCTTCAGGGGGCGCTGATACTCACCTATAAATGAAAAAATACATCATTACTTAAAAAAAATAGAAATACCAATCATATTTCAAACAACAGTACAATAATACCTCCGCAAAGTTACCTAAAAGCAAAACATTTTAGACATTTATATTTACACAAATGCAAATGTGAAAATATTTGCCTTCTAATTAGGAAGCAGGTCATAAGTCATAAGTTTAGAAAGCAGCAAGAATCCCGCCAATCAACCTCCATAAGGTGAATTTCCAGCAGTCCAACATCAATAAAAACATAACAGTTAAAATGACAGTTAAACTAAGGTTATTGACCGTTAACATAATATTAACTGTTGCAACCAGAAGTCCATTTCGAAGAATGCAAAACTGTTGGCAGGCCACAATTTTTGTAAGCCACAGAGACAAATCCTGATGAACAAGAAAGTCACCATGGATGATTTGGAGAAAATCGAAACGTGTCCTCAGGAAAATTCATGGGCCAGGATTGCTCCCAGATGGAACCTACCGACTGAAAGCAAACTCCGAACTGTATCGACGGTTGGAAACGGCGAATGCCAGCATGCGAAGTAGGCAACATAAGTTCTACGGGCAGCTTCTACGAATGGACAACAACAGGCTTACCAAGCAGATCTTCTCCTTGATTAAAATCTATAATTTGAGTGGAAGCTAAATAAAGCTCAATTAAGTCCAAAAAGGCTTGTATTCCACTGGGATTGCTGACCTTAATGTCCACGATTGCTTCAAATTTTGTGATATGGTTAACTCTTGGTCCCCACCACCCACAAAGTGCCTAAATGTTGGAAACCCCTCTCGCAGGAGAGTAAGGAAAAATTATCAGCTGAGCTCAAGAGATATCGAAGAGCATCGAAGAAGAACTAGTCAAAAGCGCTCCTTTAGAGGGCTTAAATCAATAACAATAATAATAATAATAATAATAATAATAATAATGCCCATAGTCCCCATGGTCATCTCTTCTACCGGCATTGTCCATAAATCATTGGCTTGCACTCTACAAATATTGGGAGTTACTATTATTATTCTCGTATCGGAAACATACATATTATACACAGTTACGGTATATTATTTTCCCCCAAAACTTGGCCACTTCCAATGCTTTTTCTGTTCCTTGATGATGATCATCTTCTGTACAGGATGCTGGACATAGTCGACAATGAAGCTTATGTTGAACAGTCTGGCCTTCTCCACACTCACACTGAATGTTATCTTGATCAGTGTAGCCCTATCTTGCCAAATTATCCTTAGATCTGTCAACTTCAGATCTCAATCTATTCAGGGACTTCCAAGTCATCCATTCCTCGTTATAGCCAGGAGGTAAGGATTCAGAGATTCTTTGCCAACCAGGGAGAAGGTAAGGTGTAGCCCTCCACAGTTGCAACCTAGCTGCAGTGGTTCTAAGTTCCTTCCATGTTCTAAGGAAACTCTTCCTTGACTTCAGTCGTTGCGGATGCGGTTCATGCCCATAGAGAGGATAGGTTCTTTCCTGCCCCACTGTCTTTCTTTCCTTGTTCGCAGGAATACATCCTGGTCTAAGCTAAATATATTATTATCATGCAGAAAGCTGTCATCTTGGAGACCAGTTCCATAGTTCACTCGTTTCTCAATGTGCCAACCAAACGGAAGTTTTCATACCGTCTTGCAAACAAGCCGACGATATGTTGATTTGTCCCACTAATGTGGTGAAATGAATGTCATAATAATAATAATAATAATAATAATAATAATAATAGTAATAATAATAATAATAATAATAATAAATTACGAGCCTTACAGTAGTCGCATGTAACATGTGACATGTTAACAGTGAACTCTGTTGGTCATTGAAATAACTGCTTGTAAAACTGCAGTGCCAAATCCTGACCGGTTTTCAGCAAATATGATATAATGAATATTTTCACACCAAACAACGACAACTTGAAGAAGATTTATTGTAGGAAGAATATCTTTAATAGGGCCTCCAAACCTTGAAGTAATTTTGTAAGCGATATAGATTCCACATAGCCGACAGTACCTCGAGTGCTTACATTAAATAAGAATACAGCAAAAGTATGAAGATTTAATAAATTATAATTGTTTTCAGCAAATATGATATAATGAATATTTTCACACAAAAGAACGACAGTTTGAAGATGATTTATTGTAGGAATATACTTAATGGGACCTCCAAACCTTGAAGTAAACCGTATGCGATATACATTCCACATAGCCACATGGCCGACAGTTCGTCGTGGTATCAATCTCCGCCACCACGCGCGCTCATTGTTTCCGTCCCATCCTTTTCCGTTTCATTTTTCAAAATCAGCCCCACAAAAAATATACAGATAATAATAATAATAATAATTAATTAATTAACTTAAGAAAATAAATTACTCACGCAACACTCAGGTGAGAAACGCAATTTTCAGTGTCATCATTGGGTGTAAAAAGGGTCAGTTCTCCTTAAAAATGAAATACAGTACATGTCATAATTGCTCAGTACGTTTGTTTTATATCTTTTTCAAACGCCATGTTTGAATACGTCTCCCCTTTCCCACCCCCAAGCCCTCATCTGAAATCATCAACAACACTGTTTAGTTTGAAATAAAATGTCATCTGAAAGGGATGGTGCAGACATCTCTATCGTGAGATATGAAATGAAAGATTTATTCCCAAAGAAGTTTCCGATGGTCGAGATAATATTGGAGGTGAAAGTGGTGTTCTGGTCCAGGAGTTCGAGGCCCGCAGCCCCCAGTGTCGTGGGAGTTGTGCTGACCTGTTCCGGATGAGCGAGTCAGCACATGCCACCAGATAGAGTACAGTACATCACATCGCATCGCCCCATCGTGGGAGCGGTTGTGGGAGACTCGACCTAGCTGGAGCGGCACGTCAACCCCAAGACACATCACTTTCGCTTGTCTATGTAATGTTCAATTGATTCAGAAGATTCCACAGTTTTCCAGGTATCCATAAAATGGTGGCATCAGTAATAATAATAATAATAATAATAATAATAATAGATTTAATAATAATAGTTATTTAGTTATTGAGATTTTAAGGGGCTGAACTACAAGGTCATTTGCACCTAATAATAATAAAAAATTAATTTATAACAAGCAATGAAACTGGTAAACATGACAAGGACATCAATATTTAAAGCCTCTGCCAAGAAATATAATTCTGGTCTGAGAGCTGGAGCAAGGTTCACTCAGCCTCGTGAGGCAAAACTGAGAAGAGTTGGGTTCGATTCCCACCTCAGCAATACTCGAATTGGTTTTCCGTGGTTTTCCACTTCTTCTCCAAGAAAAATTGCTGAGGTGATGACTCACTTAAAGCCACTGCCACGTCCTTCCGAATTTATTGAGGGTTTAAGGGGCGGAACTACGAGGCCATCTGCCCCTACCCAAATGAAGGGTTGAAATCATGTTTCATTATATTATTAACAGGGGTTTACAAAGAAAATGGTCTGATTAATTGCATTCGGGACACAATTAATTATGTTTACAAAGGTACTTTATTAATTGTGTCCCGAATGCAATTAATCAGACAATGTGTAAGGTATCTCCGTAGTTTCCATATAATCAAAGTCATGAATGGGACTGAGCCATCAGTGAAAAGCCACATTTTACCCTAGCCTGTGCCAACAGACAAATACAAAAACATATTGCATTCATCAAGAGATATCCACTTAGAAGAGGTTGCTGTAAACCACTGGAACCCGTGACTAAACACAGCCAATAATAGCCTACTTCCTGTGTGTGTGTTGATATGAGAGATGTTGTACGCTCTTCACTTTCTACGTATTGTCATAATAAGGTCGTGCCTTGTGATCTCTTGCTATCAATTGGTCGTGGTAAAGGGGATCTATGGTTCGTATTGTTTGTGAAAGTAACCTATTCCCTTTCTCTATTGATAACACTCCATACATGTACCTCCGGAAATGCTCTTGTAATGATCACTTCCAGTTTCTACACTTAGTTTCGGTATCTCATTGTGTTATTCCAGGAGAAACTCTACTCTCATTGCTATGGAAATGTTACAAGATGACCACTGCGTGATATCAGTCTAACACAAACTGCTACATGTAATCAGTGGAGATGGCTGTATGGGACTTGGGCGGCTTTGAATTCTTACAAAATTAACCCAAATTCCCCGTTCAGGTCAGTCACCAATAAATCCCACAATAAATGGGACCAAAATAATTTAACATGGACGGGCTGGGGGTCCAGCCAAACTTTGCGTGATGCAATAGATTAGCGTCAGGGGTGTAACTAGGATTTGCTTCTGGAGGGGGATGAGCGGAATCAAATATGAACTAGTTCCGTTTTTGGTTTTGTGTTTTCCTTTTTAAACTTTTTTCTATTTGCTTTTTTATTTCTTGTTTTTGGTTTTGGTCTTCAATTAGCTTTCTGCTTTTGTTTATGAATTTTGCACTTATAGTTTTTGGCTTTGTTTTTGGTTGTTTTCTGCTTTTGCTCCTATTTTTGCAATTGCTTTGTGATTGTTTCTGGTTTTGTATTAGTTTTCTGCTTTTGTTTTTGAATTTTGCTGTTTTGTTTTTGATTTTGTGTTTGTTTTCTGCTTTTGGTTTGGAATTTTGCTTTTCGCCTTGTGTTTTTTTTTTGTTGTTATTGTTTTTGTGTTTCTTTCTGCTTATGGTTTCTTTGAATTTTGCTTTTCGCGTGGTGTTTTTTATGGTTATTTGTTTTGTGTTTTTTTTCTGCTTATGCTTTTTTCTTGCATTTTGCTTTTTGCATTGTGATATTTGTATTTGGTCTTGTATTAGTTTTCTGCTATTGTTTTTGATTTTTGCTCTTTGTTGTTGGTTTTGTTTATGCCTTTGTTTGTTTTCTGCTTTTGATTTTATTTTTGCATTTCGCTTTTTGCTTTGCGTTTTTTTGTTTCTGGTTTTGTGTTAGTTTTCTGCTTTTGTTTTTGAAGTTTGCTGTTTTGGTTATTGGTTTTGTGTTTTTTTTTTGCTTATGCTTTTTTTGAATTTTGCTTTTTCCTTCGTGTATTTTGATTATTGGTTTTGTGTTTTTTTCTGCGTATGCTTTTTTTAGCTTTTTGCGTTTTAATTTTTGGTTTTGTGTTAGTTTTATGCTATTGCTTTTTTAATGTTGCCATTTGCTTTGTGTTTTCAGTTTTCTGTTTGTGTTTTGCTTTGGCTTACGTTTTTGAATTTTGATTTTGCTTTCTGTTTGGTCATGTGATTGTTTTTGCTTTTTGCATTGTGCGGGGGGGGCTGAATAAGACACAATCAATGAAAGCAAACCTACATGTTTTCATACAGACGCAATTCAGAAAAGCCAACGTGAACAGCGAAACTCCAAACACATATACTCTTCTCTGATGTCGTAGACATCACGAGTCGACAGTTTGATGCTAGTTGTTTGAAGTGCAGGAGTAAAACTCGAAAGAATTTCGTACTTAGTCCGTAAAATTAAATATGGCATGAATTCTAACGATTCAACTGTATTACACTCTTCAAACATTAATATGGTATGGATTCAAATCACTCAAATTACTGAATCTTCAGAGTAGATCTTGCTATCTACATAAATATAGCATGATTTCAAAGCACTCAAATCAATATTCAGAGTATTTTATTCGTCCATGAATAAACACTCAGTGTAATGAAGGGTTATATAACCGTAGAAAAGACAGGGTCTGTAATAAGACATTTACGATGATCAAACAGCTAGAGGGGAACACCAGTATAATTAGCTCTTCAATACTGTATGTCTCTAATTAGCCGGATAAATGCTACATCAAAGTGAGCTGCTACTCCCCCAATCCCACACAATGTAAATACTGTACATTCTAAACACAAGCATTGCTCCAATTTGACTCGCTACGCGAGACCGATTAACATCAGTTGAATAAAACACAGCACTTGTGTGAAAGATGATTATCTTCTCGCATTAAAAATTTCAATTTCCGCTTATCTATGTGAGTTATTAAACAGCCACTTGACAATGAAATCCGAATTCTACTGGAGAATTTGAGCCTGAGATATAATCAATTTCCTCTTGAATTCAATAAATGTGAAGCGAGACGTATTTTATGAGCCGACATCAAACGACTCGAAGTGCAGAGGATTTTCCCCGTCCTGCAAAACTCTTAACTTCCCCGGTCGGGAATCGAACCCGTGATCTTGGGATCTGACACTGAAAAAAATTACATGTATTATTACCCATATAAAGAAGGGACATTGTGGATAATAATAATATAGGTAATTTTTTCAGGATTTGTGTTACATCTATATTGTACACCCAGTCATATTGGGCATAAAGCGTGTTGACCAACTGAACAATATAATTTGACATCTTGTACAGACAACACTGAAAAATGGTTTCTAAGTTTACAGAAATACTCCCGATCTTAACATACGGAATAATGAGTACGTGGCCAACCTCAGCTAGCACGACTTGAACACTTCAGAAAATGCAAAAGCTTTAGAGATTTCAAAGACTGCTCCCTCCAGGCAGGCATATGCGTAAGAACTTGCACGGGAATCATTCCTAGTAGAGGATTTATGCACAAGATACATTCTTCCATCTACAAGCCAAAAAAAAGTTAGCTGACGGAAAGTAAAAGAAAGAAGAGAAAAGAAATATGGAGCGACATTTACTCAACAAACGCGATGCTGACCAGCATGATGAACCAGGCCCAAATTCCGCAACGTTATAACAAGACTGGCGGCACACAGATACCACCATAAACTGCGCAAGAGAACTGAACACCACGAACCTTCAGAGGAATGTGTGAGCAAGCGCTCTGCGAAAAATAGTGACTTCGACACCAGAAGAATTCTCTGAGAGCATCTGGCTCAACTGAAATTTGTCAAATTTGCCTTTCTCGAGATCAGCAAATTTGACCTCCTGTTTTACAATTGCCTATATCAATTGAGTTATTATCCCGGAGGCTGGTTTGATCCTCAGAAAGAACTGCGGTAAGTGATGGGGGTAGAAACCTCGGAAGAGACATAGGCCTACTAGGCATGGGGTAGTATGGCATTGCTCTCCTCGCTGATACAGTGCGGCAACATCGATCCTTGACTAAGACTTTTCACAGCATCCACAAGCACGCTTTGTGTCCCGAATTATGAAGCAAACACATCAACCATGCCAAAAAATATGTTTAATAGACGTATTAACGTACGTATTGATTAACTTTACAAAGGGAATGAAAACATTAATGCATAGTGGGTCAATATCGAAATCTAGGAGGACGAAATTATTTATTTTCATAATTAAATAATCAAAATTTATTACTTCTACAGCATTTAGTATTAATATTTTGCAAAAGTTCCGCCTAATCAGTACCTTTATTGTACTAAATATAAATGATCACTTAGTGGTCATTGGTACATGTTTCGGGGCCTAATTGTTTTGGCCCCTTCATCAGCCTGTGTAGATAAAAAGTCAAGGCAAACAGGTGGTCGGATAGCTTAACACTCATAAAATATTCCCTTCAAAAAAACCTATTATGGTGCACCATAATGAAATGGGAAAGATGTTAGCCATTGTATCTTCATTGACATCTGCAAGCCACGGTATAGCTTATGGTTTATTTCAAATGTGCTATTGTCGTCCACATACTCTACTTCAGAAGATTTGGGACCACTTTAAGTATGCACAATTTCTGTGATCAACAAGAAAGGGTCAAATTTTAGAGTGTGTTCACACTATATATTTATATATATTTTTCTCTCCAAATTTCAACTACTGTATTTCTTTCTTCCTTTCTTTCCTTAATTCATTCTTTTATTTTTATTTTATTTATGTATTTTATTTCCTTATGTTTCTTTGGATAAACATCTTTCCCATTTCATTATGGTGCACCATAATAGGTTTTTTTGAAGGGAATATTTTATGAGTGTTAAGCTATCCGACCACCTGTTTGCCTTGACGTTTTATCTACACAGGCTGATGAAGGGGCCAAAACAATTAGGCCCCGAAACATGTACCAATGACCACTAAGTGATCATTTATATTTAGTACAATAAAGGTATTGATTAGGCGGAACTTTTGCAAAATATTAATACTAATTGTTGCATCAATACGGAACCATAATGAACCATTCAAATACTAAAATTCTACAGCATTCTCATATAATTGCCGCTCACTATTCTGGGATATAAAGGCATCTTAGTGTAGATCTGTCACCACTGTTCGATCAGTCTGAATTGGAGGGTGAATGTAAGTGGCTGTGGTTTGGTTGTCTTGGTGGTTAGTGTGATGCTATAGGATGGAACATACAGCTGGAGGTATGATCTTTGTAACGTGTTTCAGTTATTAATGGGCGTAATTGTTACGTAATTTTAGCTAAATTTGCATTATAATATTTAACTATTATTTTTAAAATTATATTTTCACTTAGATTTTTAGTATGTCGCGTCACTCTGCGTCACTTTCCACTTAATGTTAAAATGTAGATAAAGTCTTGTAGTTTACGCCAGTTATAAGATTTTTTGCATCTTTTTGCAACTTACTTAGTTATTTTACGTTTTAGAAGATACCGCGCAACCAGTTCTCACACATTTACATCTGTTTGAAGTACTGGGTTCGAGGATTATGTCAAAAGTGGAACTTTATGACTTTGTTAAAAGTAAATTAGGGGTAGAAAATTGTTCTGAAGAGATAACTGAATGCTCTATCCAACTCCTAGTCATAGACAATTTCTTGCATGTGTAGACGTAGCTTAAGAAGGTCTTAACTGATGTTTATTATGAAGTAAACAAATTATATACGTGCTTTCACTCTAAAATCATGATTAAAACGTAAAATTAATTTTGGCGCCCTAGATTTCGATTCTGACCCACTGTGCGGCGTCTCTAAAACCCTCAGCAGTTAAATGAGACGTAAAACCATTATTATTATTATTATTATTCTGACCCACTGTGTAATGGAGTACAGGAATGAGCACTGAAACATGTACGTTTGTGCGGCCTTCACTTAATTAATAGATGCAGAAAATAACAAGCAGGAACTATCACAGCAGGGTAAAACATCTGAGAAGGAAGTAGGCAGTTGATAAATGATCTGCCAGTGAGAGAGGTTCAGAAGTCATGGAGAAACATCAACCGTCAAAATGGCTGTAATGAGCTAACGCGGTAAGTCACTTCTTCAACATGACAGCCAAGTGTTTAATGGCTGAAGAAGCCATAGACCCCGTGGGACACTGCCTGTTTCTAACCAGTAATAATCCATCTGCTTTGTAACATCTTAGTCCTGCGGCGTAGCCGTGCTCGTTAAATCGTGCATCACGACCCGCGCGGGCAGCTCAAGCAAGTCCGGAGATCGCAAATTCGAATCCCGGCGCCGAGAGCGGCTATCCTGAGTGTGTTTTTGCCCCACACTCCCTCCAGGCAAATGCTACGATAGTACCTTAATTTCAAGTTCCGTGGCGCCTACCTCATCCCTGTCCCTAATAATAATAATAATAATAATAATAATATCGTATGGCCTCGGATGCCGGGTGCAAGCTTTGTTATTTGACGCCCAGTGGGCAGCTTGCGTTTCCAATTTTTTGTTCCTTGGAGCGCTATGAAAGTCAAGAAGGTTAGATATCTAAGCTCCTTGACACTATAGCGCTTTCTAGTAGAGAAAGGAGGAATTTGTGTTGGCGGAAAATCCCGAGTTTAATTTTGCCATTATGAATACGGCCTACTGGATTCAAATGGGTTCTTTAACATGCCAACAACGTATGACATGCGTGTCGTGATTTTTGTCGCCTTTCAAAAATTCCTTACTACGGCCAGGAGCGAACCTGCAAGCTTGGGGGTTGGTAATCCGACACGATAACCCTAATACAGATTCACACATTACTACAGTCATGACATAAATACAGGTTAACAGACAAGTTCAACACACCCAACTACATGGAGTTGATAACCAAGATGTCACAAGCCCCTAAATTGAATTAACAACAAAACGTTTTCACCTCAACCAGAGGAAGAAAAGCAAGCGAAGTTTGGCTGAGGCTCAGTTAGTGACTTGCAGCTTTGGAAACTCTCATTTATGTGCACGTTTTCACTCTTACACTATGGTACTACTTCTTGGCCTCAGTCTGAAATGTTCTTTACCATATACAAATTATGTATCACATTGTACAGCTCATGTCATCGAGTGGGACCTCTGACGAATTAAAGACTTAATGGAGTCATTCATCGAATTCAAGCGGGAACCACACCTCGGCACTACTTGTGTTGTTGGCTGTTGATTCATTTAGGTTTTTCTTTCGTCACACTGACTGTGGTCATGTAACCCCGTGAACGTGGGTGTGTTACTAGTATAACTTATGTATTTGCAATTGAGGGTAAGGATAGGCTTGGAGACGACCGTGGAAATAAGTTAGAAACCATCCCGGCTTTTACCTGGAGTAGAAATCACGGAAAACCCACTTCTATGTTGGCTGAGATGCTAAACGAACACAATCTTCTCAGATCTACCTCACGAGACAAAGTGTACCTTGCGCCAACCCTCAGACCAGAATTAATTTTTTTTTGGTAGAGCCGGGATACTGAACCCGGACCTCCGAGATGACAGTCAAGAATGTCCGCAGCTTTATAACTTAGTGTTGGCAAATTCGAATTTAAAGCTGATTGTCAACGTTGGCAGGTTAAAAAAAACTACTTTTGCCTTTTGAATATATTGTTTTTGTTGCTAATTCATTTGTGGGGATTGGGGCATCTTGGTCACCAGCCTCGTGCAGTTGGGTGTGCGTTGAATTTTTCTGATAACTTGTATTTATGCCATGACTGTAGTAGTATGTGTAACTGCATTAGGAACAGGGATGAGCAAGGCGCCTCGAGACTTGAAATGAGGTACTATCCTGGCATCTGCCCGTAGGGTGAGTGAAAAACCCCTGTGGAAAACCAGACTCAGGATAGCCACTGTCAGCGCCGGGATTTGAACCATACATCTCAGGACTTCCTGTAGCTGCCCTTGCGGTCGTGGTGCGTGATTTAAAGTTTTAAATTTCAATAGATACAAGTGTAGCCTAATATTTTTTTATTTTTTTGAATGTTACAAAAAACAAAATTTCTTGAAAACTATCAATGTGATTGGCATAAACTATTTTTTCCCCTTAAAGACAACACCTAATTACCCAGGATAGACCTCTACAAACTTAGTGGAAGAATAAGTTACCCTTTTTATAGGTCTTCATTCGAATACTGAAAGGAAAAGAAAAATTTCACATGATGTTTTAGGTGCACTGAGCATATCTTTCAAAGGAAGTCTATAATTGAGGTCCATCCTCTATAACCTAGTTCCAAGAAGGGGAATTCGAAATTTCATGCAATCTGGACCATTATTTCTTGAGTTATTTTGTTTTATGTGTAAATAGAATTAAACTTTTGAAAAAATAGCTCAAAACATAGTATATACATTTCCACTTACACATAACACTAGATTTAAATCGAAATATCTCGGTAAAAATCGAAAATTTCGCTATAAAACTTCAGATTTAGGTAAAGAAATGTGTATTCTTTCATTTGAGAGCAAAAACAAAAAAAAACAAAATATTTCTTTTTTCCAGGTGTATGAGCACTTGAATATGGGTCTTCTGTATATAATTTATAGGATTCTCCCTGTAATAGACAGGAAATCAAGTACGAAATTAATAAAGTGACCAACTAAATTATATTTCAAAAGAATTAATGTGGAAGAAAATAGTAACTAATTCACTGTCCTGTCATCCATCTTCAGTTGAATACACATTACGTGCAATCGAACAAAATTACTAGCTCCCAACATACCATTTTGCCCAGTGTGCAGCTACCGTGATATTCAAACACAGTGATTTCTCATGCAAACACAGCGAAAGTTAGTGCGTGGTGGAACACATGAAGACGATATGGGTCGTGTTGTGTCGTGTGCTGGAGAGGACCGTGGGAACAACACAGGTCACTCTGAGGGTCAGGGGTCACCTCGACCCGCACGGATCGCACCAACATTCCGGTGAAAGCGAAATATGACTGCTCCAATTCCTCTATGTACCGGTACTGTCAATCTATACCAGTATTTAAATCTGTGGAGTAAGATCGTTTGTTGTTGTTGTTGTTGTTGATTCTTTAGGGGCTTTGTGACATCGTAAACTAGAATGAGTGTAGTAGTTGCCTGATAACCTCTGTCACTGTGATGTCTATGCTAGTGTGTGTACAAAAGTTGGATGCTTTGCAGTCGGTCAACATGATTGTACCCAAATGAGATGGGTTATTACCTAATCCTGAAAAAAATTACACGCGATTAATAAATTCAAATGAGATGGGCTATTTCCTAATCCTGAAAAAAAAACAAAAAAAACATGAGATTAATTTATTAACGTATATTTAAAAGTCACAGTCGTTTCGCCGCCATGTTGGTTTTGTAGTTACCAGGTTTTCAAAACATACATAGGTGAACTTCTAGTAGTTCCCTTTATCACCGTACAAAATTACAGGGTGATATCGGTAATAGTTTCGGAGATATTGAATGCTGGTGAAATATTTCGCACAGCCGCCATGTTGGATTGGTGAGACGTAACAAAATTTGAAGGACATGGTCTGGGTCGTCCGGAATAGGGCTATGAACACACCGGGTTTCATTGAAATCGCTCCAGCCGTTTAGATTTTATTAGGGGGGTACACTGAAACGAATCACACACATAAGCACACACACACAGACAGACACACGGACAAAAGGTGGTCTTATAAGCCTATTTTTTTTTCATAAATGAAAATAGGCAAAACATGCATTACATCAAAACTTTTTAAACTTTTCCAAGAAAACATTACAAATATAAAGTTTGAAGCACAAGGATCATGACTCTAATTTGGATTGCAAGCTATGAAATCTTCTTCAATTGCATTTAGTTTCAAACCTTCAACTTCAATGGTTAAGTCCTTAATGCACCTTTCGATTAATATTTTGTTTTTAAAAATCCATTAATTGCAATGTTGGTATCAATAAATGATAATGTTTTTTTTTTCTTCAGTAAAACTCAGCAATTCTTCTAGGTTTGTGCCGTGTCTTGTGTCAGCTTGGTGTCTAGGCGAAACCCCACAAAAGACACGGCACAAACCTAGAATAATTGCTGAGTTTTAATTCACTGGCCGTGAAAGCCAATATACCATCTTTTTGGAAGCCTTCATAGGGAGGTTAAGGCTGCTTGAGCTTTTGGTTTTCGCAGTAAACAGGTGCAGTTGCACTTTATATAAAGGGAGGTAGCGCGCAGTTCGCTACTCCTGTGGGGGTCCGGGCGAGGACACCAAGAGCCCGCTGATGAGCCAGCTTGGTGTCCTAGGTGAAACCCCACACAAGACACGGCACAAACCTAGAAGAATTGCTTAGTTTTAATTCACTAGCCGTAAAAGCCAATATACCATCTATTTCAGTAACTTAAGTATTTTATCTTATAATGTTGATCATTTTTCATAACAATGATTCAGTAGTTTGTGTGGTAGGATCATATTGAGAAACCGAACTGTTTTGTTCAACTATTCAGTTAGTGCCACATTAACTTAGGTACTATCCTGGCATTTGCCTGGAGTAGGCCTATAAGTGGAAAACCACTTCCAGGATGTCTGAGGTAGGTATCGAATCTAGCTCTTCTCAGTTTTGCCTCACGAATTTGAGTGTGCCCCGTTTCAACCCTCAGACCAGGATTACATTTCTTAGCAGAGTCGGGAATCGAACCCGGGCCTCCGTGGTGACAGCCAAGAATGCTAGTCACTACACCACGAGGCGGGCAGGAGTTCTATCACTCGACAGACCAGACACCTTCTGGCTGTTCGTAATGCCTCAGAGTAACTCTTACAATAACCTACCTCTTTCAACATTTGTTGTTGTTATTGCTGATTCATTTAGGATTTTGGCAACATCGATGTCATTGAGCCCCATGCACTTGGGTGTGTGTGTATATGTGGAATGTCTGATAACCTGCGTCATTGTAATGTCTGTACTTGTGTATCTATTCGTAACTGGTGCCAGGGTGGCTGAGATGGGAATCGAACTTTGATTTCTCAGTTGTGCCCTGCAAGTTTTAACCCCCCCTTTGCAACCCTCACACCCCAATCAGATTTGTTGGCAGAGCCAGGTTTGAGCCCAAGACCTCTGTATCCGGAGTATCAACCCCGAGATCTCAGAGGGTGGCAATAAGCAACATTGGACTTGGTGAGGAGAGGTGTCTGGTTCTTGTGTCATTTTCACAGTGTTCAGAGCTGAATACAGAGTCTTTTTTGTCTCTCATAACCACTGTGTGCATTTCTATCCCCTCATTTGCATTATTGAGCTCTATGAAAGAGTAAATCAAAATAAGTGGCCATTATTGAAATAGTCCATTCAATTACAACATCCACATTGGCAGTACATAACGCTATGCAATGCACCACTCCCCGTAGCCACAGTCCATCATCAGTCGACCATGTAAGGTCGCTAGTGTACCGGGGCGAAGTCTCGCTATAAATCGCACTTACTGCCAGATAGAATAGAAAGTACGGCGAAATAAATTGAAATTGAAGATTTATATGTGTATTTTAAAGTAAAGCGTGTTCTCTCCTGTCAGCTCGAGACCGTGTGAGGGGATAGAGACAGCCATTGTCATAAATCTGTAAGAATGGTTACAAACAGTCGCATTCCTCATATAGACATTTCACGTGCTGTAGAGCAATCCATGTTGTTCTGAAGACTGTCGCAAGAATAATGCAGTAGTTGTCCTGATTCTGCTCATGTCCGTAATGATGACGAAGTTAAAAAATGTCTCAATCCTTAAATCAGCATGTTTTCATATGACGAGTAATTCACCAAAACTGTATGAATCATTTCGTAACGTGGTTCTCTGAATAATAATAATAATAATAATAATAATAATAATAATCTAGCTATTTTTTCTAACAATAGGCAAGAAGCAATTCAGGCCCTTGAAATACTTCGCGAAATTGCAGCAAAGATGGGGCTCCAAATAGCATATGAAAAAACTCAATTCATGGAAGGATCCGCTCGTTATGTAAATGGAATACCTCCAAACACTAAATTTGGCAAAATTCATCAAGTAAATTAATTTAAGTAATTAGTAGAAGTAATTCAGCCATCAGTATTGAATCATGAGGCAAGCAAAGAGATGGTTGGTTCCTTAGTTTAGGGGCTGCGACAACGCAGTCATGTTGCCTCGTGTACTTTGGGTGAGTGTAGAATTCGTCTGATAACCGGTGTTAATTGTGATGACTGTATCAGTGTGTGTTATCTGTTTTTAATTCAAGTTTTTTTTTGCGTATGGCTTTTAGTACCGGGAGTGTCCGAGGACATGTTCGGCTCGCCAGTTTTGTAGCTGCTTCGAGACTGACACCCAATGGGTGAGCTACAAGTACCGTTGGGGAGGAAAGTGGCAATGGAAGGACGAGGAGTTGGAAGGTAGCGGCTGTGGCCTATAGTTAGGGACCAACCCCGGCATTTGCCTGGAAGGAAGATGGGAAACCACAGAAGACCATCTTCAAGGTGGCCGGCGGGGGGATTCGAACCTCCTCGCCTCCCGGATGTGAGCGACTGCCAGCAGTCATGCCGTAACGACCACGGCTAACTCACCCGGTTTAATTCAAGTAAGGACTGCTGACCATAAATTCAAGTAGTTCCTACTTTCGCTACAAAATTCTACCGCCCACGACTTCTAGCTGAGAACTTGGCTACTATTAGATGCCATCGCAACCAGCGCCCGGTGACGAACGTTGGAACTTAAGAGCATTAATCAAACTTAACCTACTATTTTGGCTTCAAACAAGTGTAGTTAGTGGAAGGTTCTTTTTCATGCCATAAGTTTATGACATTGGACCGCCGGCTTTACTTCCCCTCCAAAGGAAGGCATACTGAGGCATTTTTTAACGCTCTTAAAAATCCGACTTCTACCGGGTTTGAACCCGCGACCTTCGGCATAGAAGCTCAGCATGCTACCAACTACGCCACTGAAGTCGCCAAAACAAAGAGAGAATTTCAAAATTACAGAAAGCCTATAGGATCACCTGGAACGGATATAACAAAAAATCAATATCGAAGAACATAAATTAAGACATTACACCACAGTAATGAAACCTGAAGGATTAGATGCCTCAAAAACCTTGATCATTGGATGCAGATCTCTTATTAAGGACGTAGAGAAACAAGAAAGAAAAATATTGAGGAAAATTCTTGGTCCAGTCTGCTCAGAAAGAATCAGGATTGAAACGGAAGTCTCAGGAGCTTTATCAGCATGCTGAAAAGATAACTGACACTTTCCGGGAAAGGCAATTGAAGTAGTACAGCCACATTCTTAGAACGAACAATGACAGGCTCTCCACAAGGATTCGCAACCTTGTTCATTCAATGAAAGTCAAGAACAACTGGCCTAGTGAAATAGAAAAAAGACCTTCAAAAAATTGGCATTGCAGAGGAGATTATAGCAGATCGACTCCAGTTCAAAACATTAATCTACATGTATCTGAGAAAATAACTACCAGGACCAAGAAAATCTTATAGGTTGATTTTCAGTGCCCAGATGAAGAGATTTTGGAAGAAGAACAACACATCATTAACTAAATAAGTTCTACCGCGCACCATAAATGGGCATAACGATGTAAAATTAATAGTAATAATAATAATAGTAATGAAATGTGTTTATATCCCTTAACGCAACAATAACTAACTAATGTAATGTGTGGTACCATTGCTAAGGCGTTCACTTACTTGTTAGCCAAAGTTGCGGGATCAAAACTTGGAGCATCGGCCAAGTTTTACTCGTGCTGATTATACATTGTGCGAAAGACCCTTGTCAGTATATATAACACCCTTTTAGGGCTAAGTATGTGAGCGCCCTAGCAATTGTACCACACATATTATAATTATTATTATTATTTTCTTGCATAGAAGACGATTAATACAGAAGGCGGGAAACGATTACCAACGGAAGTTTAGAACAAGTTGATGATCTACGTATTTCATCTACTGGGTGGGAAGGTTTAAAAAAAAATCGAACTGTTGAGCATGTGTTAAGAATGGCAAAATTTTGGGATAGACCCTATATGTAATTGTACTTATGGGAGGATGCAATGCCAGCAGGTTTCTTTTCATATACGTCGGTATAACACTAGTTCTGAGAGAACAAGTGGTACAACAGTGTTTCTTATTTCCTGATGCCACATTTTCTTCTGCCAAAACTCACTGTTTTTGCCGATTAATTGACTACACATGTTGCATGTTGTGTGTTTATACTGACACAGAAAAGTCCATCAAATGCCTGTGTTTTTAGATTTTTTCCACAAGAATCATGTCTGATGAACCGTATACCTACATTTAAAAGTAACGATTTTAGAGATATGGAATTGTTATACCTAATATCCTGCTTTCTTGCTTCGATCCTATATATTCCATAGAATGTTTCGTTATGTCCCTTTCCTTCCCTTCACCTTTCCTAGTTTCCCCCCCCCCCCTCCCTTTTCCCTTCCATTCGTTTCCTTTCGCTTCTCTTCTTTTTCCCCTTAGCTTCGTGCCTCTTCACTTCCCTTTCCTCTTAGCTTCTCTTTTCCCTTCCGTTCGTTTCCCTTCCCTTTTCCCTTCCGTTCCTTTCCTTTCGCTTCCCTTCCCTTTTCCCTTCCGTCCGTTTCCCTTAACTTCCCTACCCTTTTCCAATCCCTTTTATCTTAGCTTCCCTTTCCTTCTTCCTTCCCTACGATTCCTTCCATTCGTATCCCTTCACCTCCCTTCCCTTTCCCCCCTCCCTTTTCTCTTAGCTTCCCTTCCCTTTTCCTTTCCGTTCATTTCCCTTCCCTTCCCTTCCCTATTTCCATCCTGTGATTTGAGAGTGACGTCCTAAGTTGTGGTCTCTAATGCGTGCAACTCCAAATTTAAGTAATGTACTTATATCTGCAGTACATCACGCTACGCAATGCCATTATTACTATTATTGTTATGGTTGTTGTTGTTCAGATATCGGCCCACCGTTGACCAAAGAAGAGCTCGCGAAGTGAATGAGTGTGCTGGGTTCTCACCAGGTGAATGGAGCCTTGTAGGGGCGGGCACGCACCGGCCTCACGCGCGGGCAGGTCGTTGCTCTGCGACCACATGCTAGCAGGGTCCTCACTAGCACTCATGTCATTGCCGTGAGGACACCAGGGACTATGGCTCCAGATAGCCCCTGCAGCAAGTCAGTTCCTAGTAGCAACCTAAACCCTCTCACACACCCCTCTCAGCCAGGGTGCGCCTGGCCTATATGGGGACCGGAAGTGACCTTGGCAATGCTACACTCACCCACACATTGGCAATGTTCCAAAGGTCGGCTTCTCATTGTCATTGCAAATTTGACCAATATTTTAAAATTAAAGCCGCAGTATCCGAACGAAATATTGAGAAGTTATGGACAAGTTACAATAATGAAGGTCAAAGTGTAGTACATGTACTTAAAATGATATCTGCGATTTTCCGAGCATTCCTGATTAACCAGTGTGTTCTCTTATACATTGTCTATCCCACTGCGAGCCTGTGTGCGCTACATTGGTCACCACGAAAGCAATGGGGGACCTACAGCAAGTCCGGAGATTGGAGGTTCGAATCCCGGCGCTGACAGTGTCTGTCCTGAGAGTGGTTTTTGTTCGGGTTCTTCCACACTCGCTTCAGACAAATACCGGGATAGTACCTTATTTCAAGTTCCAGGGAAACCTAACCAATTCCCAACCCTAATATACAGTAATTACAGTTACACACACTACTACAGAAACACACGTCATTTGACAAATTAAACACGCATTCAAGTTCACGGAGCTGATGACCAAGATGTGTCAAGATCCTAAAACAAATTAACAACATAATCAATTTCAATAATAATAATACCGATAATAATAATAAAAATAATAGACTAATAATAAACAAATTAGGGTTAGTTTCTATGGCCACATAACACGTTTGAACTCTCAGAGACTGACCAACCGCAACTTTTCTTACTTCGTAAACAAGAAAACAAAGGGACCTTGGTTCACCGAAATTGAAAGAGTTCTTCTGGAAGTAGGAATCACATTTGAAGACATCCAGGAACGTGCTCCTCTTCAGAGAAAACTTAGAACACACCAGCGATTCTCAGAAAAACCAAAGCTGAAAACAGGAAAAAAGTGACTGATGAAAGGGGGCTCACAGAAAATTCATGCGGGAATACTGGGATAGAACTAAAGCTCAGGGATGGAAGCAGTTGAAGTAGCGTGGTCCATAGTTGGCCGAATAAAATAATAATAATAATAATAGTAATAATAATAAACAAATTATTAGTACAGAGATTGATTATTGGAGGAGGGCGGCAAGAAAATGAAAAGAAGGAAGATTGCAGTTTAACGTAACCATTAATCTCGTGATCATGAGCCACGGGACCTCCGTTTTACGTAGAATCCGAACCACAGGACATGGCATTTCACTTCGAAAATCTCGCATACATTGACCGGGAATCAAACCCGGCACGCCTTGGTGACAGGCAGACAGTTTGATCGCTGAGCCACCACGCCCTCGGCAAGAAAATCAAGATTGGATAAAATTAGAAATACAAGAATCAGAGAAATAATGCAGGAAAAAAATAATGTACTAGAAGTGGTTGAAGAAAGAATATTACAATGGTTTGGATATATGGAAAGGATGTAGAATAGCAGAATTCCATATTTAATCTTACATAGCAAGCTGAAGGCAAACGGAAACGGGGTAAGCCAAGAGAAAAAGGATGGATGGTGTAAAGAGAAGCATAGCTACCGGAGACTTAACCGAGGAAGATGCTTGAAGACCGAAATTTGTGGAGGAATAGAGTATTTTTGGGTTGAAGGAAAACTGCTGTGTTGTAGAATATTCCTAATAAAGAAGAAGTTAATACTATTTACTACTGCGGCTTTTAGAGACACTGGAATTTTGCACGGAAGGGGATCTACTGACACGGCTCCCTCGTACCTTCTAATATCAACTGACTGCGCCAGGATTTGGTCTTGCAACCCTTGGCATAGCAGGCGAGAACGTTACCGCTGAGCCACGCGCCTTATAATGTTCCCATTAATTCTTTCAAGGAGTGATTTACATTAATTTCATCATCATCATCATCATCGACTTTTTTGTGTGTGTGCACAAGGTGTTTTAAAATTCCCATTACAGACTTGGGGGGCTTGTTGTGGGGACCAAGATGGTTAGGTTTAGCATAAGAGCTTGTGTCCGGAAATGTATCGTCTTCCCGCTACCCGTAAAACACCACCACAACACACGTTCACAGCTCTCACATTTTCAGCGCTCTGTCCAACTCCTGCTGCTTGTCGTCTGGGTCCAATTACAGGTGGGGCTCGATGTAACGACCACTGACGTCAACACAGACACGGTACCTCCGTACCATGTACTGGTACACAGGATCACCAATCCCTGGTCCTCCAACATCCGCCACAGCCATAACCCACGCCTGTAGGTCTTCCTCGGATTCCACAGGGGTCTCGTAAATCAAGGTGATCGTTCAATGACGTATGCACTCTAGTCAGTGGCGCCCAAAATGAGGGAGGTTTTTCGGTGGTTCCCCACTGCAACTCCAGGGAAATGCAAGTATGGCTCTTACATTAAAGCCACCATAGCCTCAATTACAAATACACACACAGCCATCAAAATGATACAGGTTTCCTGACGGATCTCACAGGCACCAAGTACAAAGCCCTGTAATGAATCAACAGTAACAACAATTCATTTTATTCAGAAAGTGACGCCATGAGAAAATAAGGCAGTAAAACTCTATTATCAGTTTAACAAAGCTGCAGGTCCCAGAACTGTTGCTGTCAAGAGAAGAAAAGCGAAACGTCACAATGACAACAGCCTCCTACACTTTCTTCTGAGAGTCATTGGGATAGAACGCTTCCTGTCACTAATTGCCACAATACTGCCATGTTAATAACAAGTGTTACTACTCCTAGGACAGCCCAGTCCCACATGCTGACATACAGTACGAGGAGAAACTCCCCCGTAATGTCAATCCTAAACGAGAAAGGATCCATTAATCAATGTTGGCAACTGTACAGTTTCTGTTCTTCTTTCTTTGGTCATTTGGGTCACCTATGGACCACGATGCTTGTGATTTAGCTGTTGTCTGCCCATTCTGGTGTTTTAGTGGATTGTTTGGCGGCTGCTTTTATGCTGAAATTTTGAGCCTTTATATTGGACCAGTAATGTTTCACTTTCTTGCTGAACTGTATCTTACGTTCCTCGGACCATTTTCTGGACGCGTTGTGGTGAACTTCTGTAATGCATTTGAGGAAAGGTCTGGTTTCAACTGTCAGACGGTAGCGACTCCTGTCATTTTTGTGTATTGCTGAATATTAAGTTCAGCAAGATCCGTCTCAATTTGTTTGATCCACAAGGACCCAGTAGCTTTACCCTTCTTGGCTGCCTTGAAGATCATATAAGACAGCCTGTGGTGGTCCATTCTGTACAGGTGGCCGTAGAAAGCCAGGCGTCTCCTTCTGATGGCATCGGTGAGACTTTCCTGGTGTTTGTACAGTTCACAATTTGGTTTGTACCATCGTCTTCCATCTGGCAAGATCCTTGGTCTCACTATTCTCTGCAAGAATTTCCTTTCCTGTACCACGAGGGCGCTTATGGGGATCTTCTTAGTTAGTAACAGACAATCAGCTGCGTCTCTATTGATGGTCTGTCTACTGCATTAACTTATAGTGTCTTAGTATGACATTCATCGACAGATGTTTCGAGGCGTACAGTTTTTTGCAAGCATAGTTTATGTTCTAATCTATACTAATATATTTATTTGTTGAGTTTTCAAAACATAGAAGGAACCCTATTTTGCCTAGCATATTAGGGTTATAGTTCGACAACATGTATGGCCTACATACATAAAAATCCAACATGGTGACCATTCGAAATATTTAGACGGTTCTCAATATCTACGAATCTATCACAGCAATCAAACAGAAACTTTGTAAGTTGATAGAGGCAGTTAACATAAGTAGGATATATGAAAAATGGTTATTTAGTTCTTCACGGAACTACTTTTTTAAATATAGGATACAGAGGTTTTGTCAGTTCATTATTGCAGTAACCCATATGACATTTTATAATATATCTTTCTCTTTCAAAAAAAGAGCAGTCGAAAAGCAGGTGATGTACAGTTTGAGAGGATCCACAAAAGCACGTGGGTAATAGTCAATTAGGATAGTGATATAAAATCACTCGAAGTATGACGTGAATTTCCCATGTCCAGATAAGAATTGAGTAAGCACAAAATTTGGAACTAGTATTTTACTTTGAAGTCGATGCTGTATCTCAGGATTTAAAAAAAAATCTCTCGTAACAGATCCTTTTGAAGTTGAGGTCCAAAATGTTATTCCAATGGTGAGTAATGTAGTCTTTTATCTTTCTTTTCAGGTGAAATATGGGAGTTATATATACAAGTCTTGTCTGTTACTTCTTAACGCAAGAACCGATTAAGCTGAAATTGATCATGAGTATACTCAATATACCAGGGAAAAACCTACAACTATTGCCGTTTCGAAATGTTTCACCCTTTCAGTGTGATGGCAAAAGGGAGGTTTCGTTTCAGTAGCAGATGCAGCCGCATCCCATCCGGCGAACAGGTTACCTTGGCAGCTTGTCTATATTTAAAGCCCTGCGTGGATGTGGATATCCGCGGATATCCACAAAATGTTTCGCCATGCAGATATAGTTTGCATGTCTGTGTGGATAGCGTATAGACTGCGGGTAATGTTTGGATTAATTTTGCGGATAGTTTTTAGAATACAATCCCAACTTGTTGAATATCATTACCAGCACCCGGATGTTTATGGCGTAGTGTTTTCTTTTTCATGACAAATGTATGATGAAGATTGAAGCTAATTATGTCAATAAGCATAATTGACACACTAAGCTCAAAGGGTTGCAATTCTGGCTGTGTAACATTCATTTTATACATAGCACATGACACACGTAGCCTAAAGGAAAGACTTTCTCCTCAAATGTCTAAATGTGTTGCCTTTTATGCTTTATCTAGTTAAAAGAATTATTGTAATGCTAGTAGATTCAGATAATGAAGATGCGGATAAAAGTCGTGTGGATGTGGGACGGATGCTGGGCGGATGTGGATAACGTTTTGTTTACCTACGTAGCGCTCTATATTCACCCTTATCGACGCTTCTCGCTGCTAAATTGTCGCTTTTGATTCTGAGTTTATTAACCGAGGTTGGAACAATACAAGTGTTCGGAACGTAATATACACACACAAGTACAATAACTTGAAAAACAAGATCTGAAACTATGCGGGGCAATTTGAATTGAATCGGGATTCTCCCGCAGAATTCATTTACGGTACAGTTGTACTATAAAATATTGACAATTTACAGCATTTCTATTTATTTTTTCCATCTGAACAGTGGACTCATAAATCTACAAATCCACGAATTAAAGCAAACCCCTGCTGTGCGGAACTTTCTCACTTTTCATCTTACTATCAAAAGACAAGTCTGTTTTCACTTTCTATGCTCTTGTTTGTGTGAGTGCAGACGATAAGAGTATCTTCCTACAAGTTCGGTGGTCAGTGGAGCGTGTCCGTGGTGGTCTCCTAACACACATCCAGTGAAGAGCTCTCAACCTTGACGGGGTGCTAAGTGTTTCATGCTTTGTACATTTTATTCACATACATTTTTTTTACAATTTACACATCTGAGGCATGCTGGCGCAGCCGAGATTAAAGAGAGCACTGTAAGTGAAAATACACTGGTCAAAACAATTAGGGGATCAGGTGATATATCATACACAAGATACATATGGTAACGTCTTTTATTCAGAGTTCGGTTACAATTGCAATTTGTGTGTGCTACAGTACGATATTGTGCTGTCTCAACTCTTTACTGGAGGTTTACATAGCGTTTACTTCGAGCGAGGCACCATGGGGCTACCATAATAGTGGAAAAGTAATTCTCGTTGCCCTCTAATATGGTGTGTGATTACCTCGGACGGCCAGGACAGTTGCACACCTGCGTGACATGGACAGTATGAGGTTATCAATCAGCTCTTGAGGGATATTTGGCCATTCTTCCACGAGTGCAATATCCAGCTCGGCAAACGTTGTGGGAGGTGCTGCTCTGGCTGCAATGCATCTGCCAAGTGCATCCCAGACATCCTCAATTGGGTTTATGTCCGGTGAACAAGCTGGCCACTCCATTCGTTCAATGCCCTCGTCGTCAAGCATGTTGTCCACCTGTGCAGCTCTGTAGGGACGTGCGTTATCGTCCACCAGAATGAACCCATCGCCTACGGCACCAGCGTAGGGCACAACAAACGGTCGAAGGATCTCGTCTCGATACCTCTGAGCAGTCAAAGTGACATTCTGAACGACATAGAGGTCCGTACTTCCGCCAATACTGACTCCTGTCCACACCATTCGCCCACCACCATGATATGGTGCTGTTTCCGGCACAAAAGCGGGATTGTTCCGAGTTCCACGTTCTTTCCAGATGTGGGAACGACGATTTTCCGGCTGAACACAGAATCTTGACTCATCTGTGAACAGAACCCAGCGCCATTCGTTATGACGCCAATCCTGTTGATTCATCCGCCCAGTTTCTGCAGGCTAAACGGTGGCGAGGTTTTAATGGGACACACACCATAGGCCTCCATGCGTAAAGGCCATTTTCCCGAAGGCGATTTCGGACTGTTTGTGTTGATATTGCGCGTCCTGTTGCCACCTGGAGGGTGCGTTGCAGCTGAGTTGCATTCAGCCTCCTGTCTCGACGGGCTGTTAACCGAAGATAACGGTCTTCTTTTGCTGATTTTACCCGTGGACGACCTTGACCTGGCCTTCTTTTAACGGTTCCTGTTGTCTGTAATCGCGTCTAGGTCCTGGAAATTACACTTTGGGATACTCCAATAGCTGCAGCCACCTCCCTCTGTGTCTGTCCCTCTTCCAACCTTCCTATGGCTCTCCATGCCATACCTTCGGATAAGTCACGTTGTTGTTGCATTCCACAACCTGCTCACTACACCATCTGAACCCAACTGCTTGTGCCATTCGTTTGGTAGAGTAAACACACGTCCACACCAACCCCGTCTGCAACAACTTTCTGTTATTATCACTATCTCGGTTGCCGTACTGTTGCTGTCTCCACTCCGTAGAACCGACAGAAAGACGTCGAACCATTTTAGGTCATTCTGTCGATGACAATACGTCAGAACCTAGATATCTCAACTAATCCCCTAATTGTTTTGACCAGTGTATATTCGTCGCACTTATAAGAAACCTCCTGCAGCTATAAAGAAAACAGCCCTGGATTGCAATGAGCTCGTAGGATTGGACGAACAAACAAACAAAAAAGGCATGAAAAAAACTGGTACATGCGAGGCCACTGATGTGGGGAAGATTTGGAGAGAGGTTAAAGCGTTGATAATGGGGGCATGCATGGATGCTCTATGTTCCAGTGGGACCAAGAGGTATCTTGTTAACATAAGGTACGTAAGAGATACAGTCAATCAAACGAACAGCGAGTATGAATTAGTCTTCCTATGATGTTTCAAATGAATAATGTTTCAGTCTGTCTAAAATATTGGTAATTATTTTAGTAGATAGTTATGTTTTCCGATTGGGAAGCTTTTCGTTTGATTGTTAATAGGCAATATTTCAAAGCTCTCCATATATCTAAATCCAGTCTGACAACCCACGGTTGTCAACCTCAGTATATCCCTTTTCCGTGGGAAGTCTCAAACTACCGCTCTTCTCAATTGTCTCAAACATAGGATTTCAGTAAAACAAAAGGAAGAAGCAACAAAATACAATACGAACAAATCATTGCACACTTCCTCAAAAAAGTTAAGAGAATTAGTGGAATATTCTACAGTCTTTAAATGGACCCTGAGGCTATTTGGGGTAGATACTAACATTCAAGCCTCCGTGGCTTAGGCGGCAGCACGCCGGCCTCTCACCGCTGGGTCCGTGGTTCAAATCCCGGTCACTCCATGTGAGATCTGTGCTGGACAAAACGGAGGCAGACAGGTTTTTCTCCGGGTACTCCGGTTTTCCCTGTCAAAATTTCATTCCAGCAACACTCTCCACTATCATTTCATTTCATCTGTCATTCATTTAATCATTGCCCCAGAGGAGTGCGTCAGGCCTCGGCAGCCGGCACAGTTCATATCCTCGCCGCTAGATGGGGGCTTCATTCATTCCATTCCTGACCCGGTCGGAGACTGGAAGCAGGCTGTGGATTTTCATTCACTAACATTCAAATAGGCTCTCATATCTTGCAATTGCCACCAAATTCTCCTGACTTTTATCTATCGGAAATGTATGGAACTATTCGGAAGGTGGTAAATAAAGGTCGTCACCAACACCTGACCAATTACAACAATGACCTTCATCAGCTGATGACTGAGTAGCTATACACTAATCCATCTACACACGCACAATTGTTTAGTCCACATTCTAGAGAATTGATTTTGATATTCGATCGCGGATAGAAACAACAACGTATTATGTTTGTGACTTTGTTCGGAGTATTTACAAACCAATTAATGTCTATACTATATAGGACATGTATAACGTGACTGCATGAACAAGTAGAAGAATGATTTAGCAATTAAGTTCAATCTCAACAAAAGTCCCATAAATCCTGCGTCAAAATTAAATCAGAATTGCAGTTAAGTAGTAGGAGTTGTATCACTCTTTTGGAGACAATACAAAATACTGTTGTGCAACTTTTGGGTCACTGGGTGCCAAAGCGCGTGACTGTTGTTACCGCGTACGGAAGCTTTGAAAGATGCCGATAATGAGGCTATAATACAATTCAGGAATGTTTAGTAAAATGCCACTTTCGTTTGCATGTATCACGGATGTAGAATCACGTCGTGATATGTCTCGTTCAAGAAGGAATGCTTGTTATATTACATAGACAGTCCATTGCTCAAGGCAGAAATGCGTGAAACTTATCTGTAAAGTTTAAGAACAATAGCTCAGGATTGTTTTGGCCTTCAGGAAGGTGTCATGCCATTTCGTCCAGGTGCCAATTCGTCCAAATTCCACGAACAGAGGCAAGTGGGTTGACCATCTACGGGCCCACTAGTGCTATTTCGTCCAAACACCTATGATTGACAGTTTGACAGGTCTACAATAACCGTTTCCTTTCATTGCGTTTCTTGTTAGAAATAAGTAATTTTTTGATGTTTGTAATAATGGACGTTACTCGCTCCGCTCGTTTGCCACCAGTCAACTATATTTTACAATGAAATGTTTATAATGTAAACAACATAGTGAGAATATAAACAAATATTTTCACAAATCAGGTGATGATGATGATGATGAAAATTGTTGTTTCAAGGGGCCTAACATCTAGGTTATCGGCCCCTAACGGTCTGGTTGATAGTGAAAATGACAATGAAGTGTAAACCAGAACGAAAATTAAGTGATAAGGAAAATACTTACAAAAAAGGAACTCAGATTGAAAATACTCACAAAATGGAGAGCGGTAATACAAAACGGAATTTAGAACGAAAATACTCACAAAAGGAATGGATTGAATAATACGCATAAAATGTACTTCAGGTTCAAAATACATCCCACAACGTGTGGTTGTGCACGTAAGCACAGGGGTCATTGACCTCCTACTACCTGCACTGTCTCAACCCTTGTCAAGATTTCGTCTGGACGAGATGGCACTCATTAAATTGTGTAATAATTTGTAAAACCGAGCTGGACGAAATGGCACCTGGACGAAATGGCACTGAACCTTCAGGAAACCCAGCAAGTCCAGCCCTGCGCGGATAAACAACATGTTATCCGCACCCAGCCCGCATGCGCAGGACTGTTGTCCCCATCCGTACGACCGTTATCCGCATCCGCCCCACATCCGCACGTTTGTTTTCCGAATCCGCTGACATTACAATAATATTTTTTAATTTATTAGATAATGCATAAAGTATTAAGGCCTAGTCATTTGAGGAGAAATTCATTCACCTAGGCTATTTGTGAATCGCAAGACAATGTTGACTGAGTTTTGTCCCTCTGAGTAACGGCAAGTGCAACGGCAGGTGTCTAATTTTATATACTGTATACTAGCGGATCCGTGCGAGAACTCTCGCATGTGTATAAACCACCCGCCTGGCTTTACTGTTATGCGGGCTTCTATAAATATGTTTATTTGTTTAAACGCACTTTTTAAACAGATTGTGGGTTGTGCACACCCCATGTGTACAGACTACCCGCCCGGTCCTAGTGCTATGCGGGCTGTACGAGAAACAGTTCTGCCAGGGGCTATCGTCTTGTTTATTTGTTTAAAAGCACTTTATAAACAAATAAATATATTACCGTTGACTTTTCAAGAAATGTAAGATTTTTCCTGTACTATTGAGATGATTTGGAAGAATTTGGTACAAATCACACCTTCTAACTCCCTCTGGTTTAGGAGCTTGTGTTTTGTGAAACATACACCGTAGCGTATTGTACAGGGTGTCTTTTATATACCTTTGGAGAATGATAGGTCGTGTAGGGGACGGGTATAGAAGTAATTTGAGATGGGGAACTTGGGGTCGGAGCGGCCTCCTTAGCCCCTAAAATAAGGGTTGATTCAGGCTCTCCACCCTGTAAGTTAGGCAACCGACCCAAGCCTCTATTACTTTTCTCAATCCTTTAACTCTTGGCAAGATTCATTTCACATGTAGCGCTGGCGTAATGGATAGCGTGGCGGTGCGAAAGGCCGCTAGTCCAGGGTTCGATTCCGGGCTTGGGCAATTTTTTTAAAATGTTATTTGTCGTATTGTAGTCACATGATACAGTCTGGTGCTACGTCAGAGAAGAGAGTGCAGTCGTACAGTATTAGAGAACAACAGTCAGGCAGTTGACGTAAACTACCACGTTCAGTTTAATTTCGCACGGTAGCCGGAATCGAACCCAGGACTACCGGCCTTTCGCACCGCAACGCTATCCATTACGCCAGTGCCACACGTGAAATGAATCTTGCCAAGAGTTAACGGATTGAGAAAGGTAATAGAGGCTTGGGTCGGTTGCTTAACTTACAGGGTGGAGGGCCTGAATCAACCCTTATTTTAGGGGCTAAGGAGGCCGCTCCGACCCCAAGTTCCCTGTCTCAAATTACTTCTATACCCGTCCCCTACACGACCTATCATTCTCCAAAGGTACATAAAAGACAGCCTGTATAATACGATAAGATATTGGTATTCACTCACGAGCGAGTATGAATAATTAGTCTTCATACTGGTGTTTCCTCGTGAGCAACAGTACACACTCCACTGCAGTGATGACACATGGGCTGTATACCGAGCAGACAGATAGCAAATGACCATTCCGCCTCAACATCTCACGCTGTTTTCTTCTCGTGCGCAGTTCTGCTGCAGTGCTACGTCTCTGCTCTTCCAAAACAGCAATCCCTTGATGGGCTAATTATACCACTTACTTATTCGTCGGATATACCCACGCAGGAAAGCGCAGGAAAATAGACTATATTTTGGCATAAGTCATCAACAGTAATTGAGGGTATCCCCACGACGGACTTCTCTCACTTCTCTATTATTCTCATACAATCCAAGCGAAAGCAAATAGAGAAATAGCAAGAAACGTGAAAGACGCATATCTACAAAAAAATAAAATTACTTTTAAAAAATCCACTTCAACGTTGTATTCTAAAAACTATCCGCAAATATTATCCGCTATCCGCACAGCCATGCAAACCATATCCGCATGGAAAACAAAACTGTGGATATCCGCACCCGCGCAGGCCTTTTAGGATGATGATAGGGCCTCCACAGTTTACTAGAAGAATTGGGAGCACGGTGTTTGGGTTTGTGTAGCTTGGTAAATAAATGGTTGAGGATTCAAGTGTGCGGTTCAATTTTCTTCCTTCCATGTCTTTGATTACAGAGTGATTGGCATACATGAGACATAGCACGCTATAAAGCAGTTTCTTAACAACCTGAAATGCCATCTTTCTGGGTCGAGAACTAACCGAAACATTACTGTAGATCAGCACTGAACAATTCATCCAGAGAGAATAGAGAATGAGAATATAGATGATATCTGATGGGAGTTGAATGCTAGGCAGAAAAAATGTCGCCATCAAGAATGTGACGTCTTGTTTTCTGGCTGAGATCCAGCAAAATTTTCCTTCTCAAATGCGCCATAACTTCCTATTCATCATACAGAGTGCGCAACGGGCCGATATATTCTGCCGAGTAGTAAGCAGGTCGCCATAGCAACGAATGACATCTGTTGTAGGGGAGCCCATTCCCCTCGTTCTCCGCCTCACGCCGCACTCACTAACACGTGAGCTACCATCTGTAGCCTCTTCTGAAAGTAGGGGTCATATGCCATGTATTTGCTCTATCCGCAGTAGTGGTAGGGCAGGGCAAATTCGCCCTAGTTCCACTCTGCATCGCAAGCTCCCGTTTCCCACCAAGAGCACTCAAGGTCAAATCTGTTCACTAAGTAAAAGTCTTAAGTCTCAATAACAACAGAATTACTTAATCTCGGCATTATTGGCAGTGTCGATTTAATGGAAAAACCCAGGTTCACTCAAACCACTGCAAGCGTCAAGGCAGCTTAGCTCTAAGTCAAAATCCCAATGCTGCCAGCCGGCGTGGCTTCATGGTAAGCCATAGGTCTTGGAACTGGGTTCGCGCCTGGCTAGGGGTTCAAATCCAGCCATGGGCATGGACGTGTGTGTTGTAATCAATTTAGTTCTGTAGTCAATAATACCAACTATGCTCATCTGATATAGATCAAAATGCATTGAAATGAAGCTGCGTGCTTCGATTAAAAATAGATATCTTTGCAGCCATTTTTCATGTTGCCTTAGTGACAATTATTGTGAATGCAACTAGTCAGTCGGTCAACACAATATAATCGCAATTACTGGGAAATACAAAAAACAACCTTGAGACCTCTCACCACTGTTGCCAACTTCAGCGGCAAGTCACTAAATCAGCGATTTTTCCATTCATTTAATATTAACATCTCATTAGTGACAAAAAACATGTTTTTCTCTACTGAAAGCTTAGGAATTCAATGACGTTTGACTGCTATCAAACAGTCTTCATCAAACGTGTCAGCAACACTAATTATTGTTACACGATAGTTATCATGTTGCTTTATGCCAAGCGTTTTCAACCTTCTTGAGACTATGAGCAGCACCCTTCTACCATACCAAGTACCCGAGCATCATTAAATCGATTATTATTATTATTATTATTATTATTATTATTATTATTATGCAACAAGTATGCACCTCTCCTTCCTTTTCTTGTCTGTCCCTTCCTCAGAGGTGCTGAAATAGCTAGGTATTCGCCGTTCACCAGGCATGCTGCAACTGCTTGTATGACTCATGCAGATAAGATACAGTTACTTGTGGACAGTCGAGTAGAATCAGCATCTTTCATCATCATCAATAGGGCTCGGATTCGAGCATATTTGCATATTTTTTTCCTGAATAGTACACGTTGAAAGAAGCCTTTCGGTGGTATTTTCACCTCTCTGGGACCAACAGAATTGAAATTTATCGAGCATATAAATGCATAAAACCGCGGTTTTCAGAATAGAAGCATATAAATGCATATTCTTGTGGTTTTCGTCTAAAAAGTTTGTTTTTCTTAGAATTCCCCCCGAATTCGGAGCCTGACCATCCTTAAGGTTCGAAAACAGAAATAATTATTGAAGGGATTATCGTGTGCGAATAATAGAACCGCAGGTTTTTTAAACCTTTAGTGAGGTCGTTCTCGTCATTGAAACTTTTATTAACTGGTTTATGAATATCATTCAAAACTGAACACATAGAAAACATTCTTGTTGTACAGACCAATGCAGATCTACTTTATTGACCCGCCTAATTCTGAACATTTTGTAAATGAACTTTTAAACTGTATCTTGTATAAGAAAACTTCTCTTATACAGGCCTATATTTGAAAAACTTGAATACGGTATATTTAAGTGTATCATACATACAATTAGAAAATAAAGCTCGTATATAAAGGTATATTATTGTTTTTTTCGTTTCACTTTCCTTTCTATAGTATTAACGGTGTTTTTCGAGCATATTCTGCATATTTAACCGCATATAATGGGTTTTTCGAGCATATCTATCGAGCATAAAACACATGGTTTTCGAGCATATCAGGAGACTTTATCGAGCATATCGATCCGAGCCCTAATCATCAAGTTTCCACTCTAGTTTTCCGGGTGTGGTTTAAGAGCGCTCTCCATTTTAGTCGATTCATGTACCACTGCTCCTTCAAGACTTCATCCCAGTTGATTCCTTTGTATGTGATATCTTTCTTCACTTCCTCCTAGGTCTTCCAACAGGTCTCTTTCCAGTAATCTCAGTATGTAACCATTGTTTTGCAATTCTTCCTTCTGTCATACGTTTGACGTGACCAAACCATTGCAAACGTGCCCTAGTTATGGTCTCCTTCAGGGACTGATTTATTCCAGCTTGTTCTCTTATTTCTTACTTTGTCTTGACTAGTTTTTTGAAGCATGCTTCTTAGAAACTTCATTTCTGAAGCTTGAAGTCTGCTGTCATCTTTTTTGGTAGTTGTGCATGTTTCCAACCCGTAAGTCAATATAGGGACAAAGTATGTTCGAAACAGAGTTTGTTCTGATCTTAGTCGCACTTGCTCATTCCAGAGTTGATATCGAACTTGCTGATAGAATTGACTGGATTTCTGAATACGGTTATTTAATTCAAGCTGTAATCTGTTGTCACTTGATATTAAGCATCCAAGGTACTGATACTGGTTTACTGTTTCCAATTGTACACCCTCCAGCTGGGTATTATCTTTACATCTCTATCTGTTAACATACATTGCAGCAGGTTTTGTAGCACTATACTTTCAGTCCAGACGTTCAGCCTTTCCTGGACTTCCAGCTCACTATTTCCCCAGATAACTATATCATCTGCAAAAGCAAATGCTTTAAAATCCGTATTGGTGTTCTGCTTCACTTCTTTTATGATTTCATCTATGATGGTGATGAATAGTAATGGTGAAAGGGCACTGCCTTGTTGCACTCCTCTAGATGTCTGGATCCAATCTGAATATCCATTACCTACTTGAACACAGCATCTTTCATGTTATTCATAAAATAGGGATGCCAAATAATTTATATTGCACTAAATTATACATTTTCTGACTGTCAAATTTTGTATTAAAACACTATTATTCCAGTTCGTGTAGCAGAATTTGAATTGTAGAATGTATCTCAGAAGAGCTTGTGCTCGTGAGCACTGTTTGGCTCGTATGACGAGAGCACCAAATTTCATTTAAAGAGCACCAGGTTGAGAACGCCTGCTTTATGCCAACGTGAATTCGAAACATTATATTTCAAAATATCTTCAGGTGAAGAAAGCTGGATGAACTTGAAAGTAATTCTAATGATCGAGAGATTACTTTTACTTTTAGTGGCTACTGACCTTCAATCAAGACCTCCACATTAATCACGAATATCGTTACCATATCATAAACAAAACAATCACTCTTTGATGTTTATAATTACATGCCCGTATTAGGCTCAGTATCTGTCGCTAAAACAATGCTTCTGTAGATTACTTCGATAAAAAGAAGAGATTCTGCCTTGCGACATACTTTATAAACAGGTTACTCACAACGGCATTCTTCCTCTATTGATGTTCCTGTGAAAGGGAATCACTTAAGAGGGATGGTGAAACGTTGATATTAGAACTTGTTGAAAATCAAAACACTTTTACATCAAAAAAACGCTACATCGTGAGTAAATAAAAGTGTCCACAAAAGTAACAAGTCCCCGAGACTGGAGCAAAAACTGCTTGATGTCTTTTGTGATTGCAGTCGAAAGGAAACTGAACAATACAATTAATTGGAACTCAATCAGGACGCGTGGATGTTAAAAGAAATTACGGCAGGTGTGATGAATTGTCCTTTCATAGAAAGTAGATCGAAAGAGGGAGGCTATAAAAAAAACTATTGCAGGCAGGAGTTCCATGTGTGTTCTCATTTCTACAGACTACCTGTGACAGCCTTACATGACTTTTTTGTTTGCATCAGAGCAAAGAGGCCCCGTCTTAGTAGAAACCTGGAAGGCATACGCAGTGGCGTCACTAGCATTTGTGTCGCCCGGTGGTGCAGTAACTCATGGTGTCACCCCCTCTCGCATGGACCGCTTCTCGTACTAAATACAAACTTAATGAATCTTTTAATCGGGTCCTGAGTACAGTTTACGCCACAGTTTTTGGCCGGTCAACACCATTTGAGCAGTCGTATACTGGACAGTCGGTGAGCCTCAAGCAAATGTAATAGATACGCGAGTTGCTTTCCACGGCGCTGACTACTTACGTATCAAATCCACATACCTAAGGCTCACCAACTGTCCTCTGAACTACTGTTCAAACGGGGCTGACCGGCCAAAAACTGTGGCGTAAACTGTACAATCGTAATGGCATAGAATAGGAACTAATAAAAATTAGCAAAATATATATTACTCCTGTAAATTATATCATAGCACACATAAACTGTATTTACATATTCTCTTCCCTAGTGACAGTGAAAATTCAACAACAAAAATAATAATTTTAAAAAATTGAATACAAAATTGTCAAGCACATAGTCGGTAGCATGCTGAACTGCTATGCCCGGTCAAAGTCGTCAGATTTTTAAGAGCGTTAAAAACCTTCAGTATGCCTTCCTTCGGAAGGAAAGTAATGCTGGCCGACCCATCTCATTGATTTATGGCATGTAAAAGAACCTACCACTGCATTTGGTGGTGTGTAGCAAAGTTTGTAGGTTATATTTGGCTAGTTAAGAGACGCTCTATCAAGTTCCAACGTTCACCGCTAGTGTTAGTGACAGCGGCATCTCTGGTAGCTACAGTTGGAACTACTTGAAATTGAACCTGTTGGGAGCTCTCGGGCGTTCAATCAAAAATGGCCAGCTATGGCCATTGACTGCAATTCCTATATCAAATTGTCAAGGACTATCAAAATTATGTTCAGCTTAATTTAAACGTTCATGTTAATGTAACTCTGACAGGTTAGCCTTGCATCATGATAACAGTCCAATTATGTAAAAATCATGTACTAATATGTGTTCAATTTTACACACAAATTATATAATACAATGAAAATGAACAACGCAATCTGTGCCCAGTCATAGGTCTGTCGAAAACAACAAATTAAAATTGGTGTCACCTCCCTTGATAGTGTCACCCCTCGCCTACTGACGCCACTGTGCATATGTTCCACATGGGAAGTTGTGAACAAAACCGGTTATTTACCGTCACCTGTATAATGCCCACATTTATCCAATTCTCTTTGAAAATGCCAGTTTTGTGACATGATTTTCATGAAAGTGTTCTATTTAGGATTATTAGCCTACTTTCGATTTTTGCAAAAAATGAAAGTAGACTTATGAGATCAACACAGGGCGAAAAAAAGTGTGTCTGTCTGTGTGTGTGTATGTGTGTGTGTGTGTGTGTGTGTGTGTGTGTACTCTGAATGTCTGTCCCCTATCAATTCAAACACGGTGAACGCGAAATGAACGAAATTTGGTACAAAGGTAGCACTAGCAAAGGACACCTCAGTGTCATGTTTTATATCGCCACCATCTTGACGGAAACGTAATGGAGGCCACACAAATGTTCAAAGCTTAAATCAAATTACGACTAACCTAATCACCCGATCTCTACCAAATTTTGCAACAACATACCTTTATAGGGGGAGCATCCTTTGACCAAACTAATAGTTCATCAGCGTAATAGTTTGCGGATGGCGGCCATCTTTGTGTGAAAATCGATTCCCCGAATTAAATCGAACACGGTGAAACCGAATGGAATGAAATTTGGTACAGAGGTAGTACTAGCAAAGGGCACCTCAGTGTCAAGTTTTATATCGCCGCCATCTTAACGGAAACGTAATGGCGGCCACACAAATGTTCAAAGCTTAAATCAAATTACGACTGACCTAATCATCCCATCTCTACCAAATTTTGCAACAACATACCTTTATGGGGGGAACATCCTTTGACCAAATTAATAGGTCATTTACCTAATAGTTTGCGGATGGCGGCCATCTTTGTGTCAAAATCGGTTCCCCCTATTAATTCAAACACGGTGAAACCGAATGGAACGAAATTTGGTACAGAGGTAGCACTAGCCAAGGGAACCTCAGTATCTTGTTTTATATCGCCGCCATCTTGACTGAAACGTAATGGCGGCCACACAAATGTTCAAAGCTTAAATCAAATTACGATTAACTTAATCATCCGATCTCTACCAAATTTTGCATCAACATACCTTTATAGAGGGAGCATCCTTTGACCAAATTAATAGGTCATTAACCTAATAGTTTGCGGATGGCGGCCATCTTTGTGTCAAAATCGATTCCCCCTATTCATTCAAACACGGTGAAACCGAATGGAACGAAATTTGGTAAAGAAATAGCACTAGCAAAGGGCACATCAGTATCATGTTTTATATCGCCACCATCTTGACGGAAACGTAATGGCGGCCACACAAATGTTCAAAGCTTAAATCAAATTACGACTAACCTAATCATCCGATCTCTACCAAATTTTGCAACAACATATCTTTATAGGGGGAGCATCCTTTGACCAAATTAATAGGTCATTAACCTATTAGTTTGCGGATGGCGGCCATCTTTGTGTCAAAATCGATTCCCCCTATTAATTCGAACACGGTGAAACCGAATGGAACGAAATTTGGTACCGAGGTAGCACTAGCAGAGGGCACCTCAATGTCATATTTTATATCACCGCCGTCTTGACGGAACCGTAATCACGGCCACCCAAATGTTAAAAGCTAAAATGTAATTACGACCAACCTAATAATCTAGTCTTTACCAAATTTTTCAACAACATATCTTTATGTGGGAAGCATATTCTGACCAAACTGCAAGATCTTCAGCCCAATAGTTTGCAGGTGGTGGCCATGTATGTGTGCAAATCGATTCCCCCTATCAATTCAAACACGGTGAAACCGAATTGAACGAAATTTGGTACAGTGGTAGCACTAGCAAAGGGCACCTCAGTGGCATGTTTTATGTCGCCGCCATCTTGACGGAAACGGAATTAAGGCCACCCAAATGTTAAAAGCTTAAATCAAATTACGACCATCCTAATAATTTGATCTCTACCAGATTTTGCAACAACATGACTTTTTGTGGAAAGCATCTTATGACTGACTACAAGGTCATCAGCCCAATAGTTTGCAAATAGCGGCCATGTTTGCGTGCAAATCCATTCCCCATATCAATTCAAACACGTTGAAACCGAATTGAAAGATTTTTTTTTACAGAGGTAGCACTAGCAAAGGGCATCTCATATTCATGTTTAATATCCCTATAGCACGTTGTATTTCAACAAGCTACTACAACCAACATTCAATTATACTCCTTGAAAAGGACAAAGAGTTATAACAATACCCATGCATTTAGGAGAAAGTAGGCTATATGTTCTTTACTGAACATCTTGTTTTTAAACCGACATATGTATGTGGGAAACTACAATTCTAAACGTAGGAAAAACAAATTTTAATATTTTGTCTAAAGCGCAAATGTCCTGTTTAGAAACGATAATTCCATTTTCCCACAAGATATTACATCAGGCATGCGTGGTCTCTTGAACCTCGCGTGACCATACAGACCGATTACACTCAGCACAAACAACAACAACAACAAAAAGTGTGTAATATTGTGTGATTAAAAGGTCTGTAAGGAGAGATTGTGTCATTAATTTGAGTAATGGAGTGCACAGTATGGATACAAATAACGTTATTGTTGCTAGATAGCCTATAGGCAAAATATGCTAAACAAAACGTTAAAATATGTGTGGGAGAAGAACATGAATTCTCCCGGTTTCCAAGCAGGTGAGATAGCTAATTAGCCCAAGTAACCAACGTTTAATATCGCCTCACTTTCAGCACATTATGCAGGTGGTGGTGACAGTTGTTTTAAGAGGAAAATATCTAGGTAAACTGCCCCTAATGATATCACAGATACATTTTCATTTGAGGTCTACTTCTGCTTTTCATGGTCTACTTCACAGCCGAACTCATTAACTTCTAAGGTACTCTCCTCTCCCATTCTGATATGGGGATAATGAGACATGAAAATTAAGTAAGAAGCAATGATAATACTACTACTAGACTACTACTACTACCGACTTCGAAGGAATGGGCAAGAAAAGGGGGAATGAGTGAAATAAAGGTCAAGGTAAGGAAATGTCTTTAAACCTCGAACACTGAGGATCGAGAGATTTAGAAATTTGCTGAAACATCACGAAAGAGAAAGATGAGAAATGTCCACTCGAGTCACTAGAGAAGGGAATCGACAACTCCCGAATGTTCAGCGCTTGTTAATTCCTGATGGTGTGGCATGTGTGTTGGGATTAAACACATATTGTCTCCTTTGAATATGAGATGTAATAAAATCAAGAAGTGTGATCCCATCGAAGAATGAGTGTATTAGTAAAGAAATAGACAGCGGCCAATTAAGATAGGGAAATTAAAAGACACCCTAGATCTCGCGTACCCTAATTTATGATATTGGAGTCAGAAGATAACAGGTGAGTTGGCAAAATGCAAGTACATTTTTTAACGTACCAAGCCAGTTTAAAAATCCCTGATGCAACAAGGATAACAGCTTGCGTGGTCCATGTTGAACACGAAGGCGCGGTTCCCAAGAGATCCAGCGTCAACAAACACAAGGTCAAAGGTTGCATGTTTGACAGCATTTAATACTAACTACGTGATGCTATTCATACATCCTCAACACAGCCGTACAGTAAATTGCCTGCTATTCAGTGCCACATTCAACTACGCTTAATCACAGTATATTATTACATTTCTTTCCTGTGCCTTGGAAACATAAAGCAATAATAACTTTCACTTGAGGAACATAGGCATTAGAGTATTTTTCACTCTCGGATGCGAGACACGGAAACTTGACGAGATAATAACGAGGTGATTACAGACAACCAGAGCGGCTGCGTGCTGTGGACCAGACAGTAGTTCCGCTAGGATGAGGTGTTATAAGCATTTCAAGATAGTGCCGAAGAATGTATCTGCGCCAGCTCTTGTTGCTCATAATAGCTACAGCTGTCCGGCACCATGGCTAAATGGTAAGCGCGCTAGACTTTGGCCCTAAGTGCCCCGGGTTCGATTCCCGGCCGAGCCATCAGGTATTTTAATCTCCTGGGGTTAATTCCCGTGGCTCGGGGACTGGGTGTATGTGACGTCTTCATTCTCACTTCATCCTCATTACGACGCGCAGGCCGCCTACGGGCGTCAACTAGAAAGACCTGCAATCGGCCTCTTCGGAGGTCACACGATCATTCATTCATAGCTAGAGCTTTGCAGGACGAGGAGGGAGACACTGTGATGACAAAGTGCACAAGTCAAGCAGCATTGCGCGCGCTATTTGTCTTAAAGTTTTCTCACTATTCTCGTTAACGACCGGCGACTCGAACGTTAGGCAGTAGCACGTGCCAACAATAACCATTGTTCGCTAATAACCAATTGCATGCTTTCTCTACCTCTCCACGTGAATAACAGAGTCCGGTCATAGCAGCCTGCCCGCGTGTCAAGTGTCCAGTGTTGCACGGCTGCACGTAGTTCTCGTAGGTTTAAGCTCTATGAACTTGCGGGGTGGGGCGAGGTGACAAGGGAGGCGGGAAGAGAAGGGCCTGTCAACAACCCGCCGTATTATCTGGAATCCATGTGTACTCCAATACAGCTAACATTTAAGTACACGCAAGCAGTACAGAAAAACAGGTTATCAGATTCACGCTCAAACCCATGGGACTAATGTTCAAAATGCCCTATGCCCCTAAATATATATTTACAACAACTCACGAAAAAAAAAAAAATATACTGTATGTTTCGTCAAAAAACAACATGTGGTAAATTGCTCGTTATTGGTAACCTGGCACTCTTCGTAAACATGAGCACTTATGGTTAAAGTGCTACCCTAGCAGCGAATTGTTACCGGGGGCGGAAATCGGAACTGATGTGCTCCGCACAGCTACACGCCTGCGATAGACGTCGAAACCTCATCGCATGTCGTCTGTGTGCATGATTCATGCTGGGTCGTGCGCTGTGCGGTGTGTTCTCATTGTATGACTATACATAAGCCCCCCCCCCCCTTTTCCCCACAACCGCTCGCTGCAGCCATAACGAGGCGAGATGACGTAATGTATACACTACAGCACCGCTCCACGTCTAGCGGTAACAATTCCCTGATAGGGTAGTAACACCGGTTAAGATATTTTTAATGGAAGGAATATTATTTGAGAGGGAGGATAAATAGTGCAGGTAATAGATTCAACTGCTACACGTTTTAGCTTACATGTAACACCACTTTAGCTAAATAATTGGATGGAGTTCTTGTGTTAGGTTGACAAGGAACGTCACGTTTGATTATCACTCTGCGCTATCCGAGGAGTGGACTGCCATTTTTATAAGACGTTAACTTTCTAATTGCAAGGCGTGAAGGCTAAATGACTTAGCAACTGATGGATGGCAAAGTTTTGATTGCAATAACAGTGGAATCGTGTCTTCAGCAGAAAAGCCGAGGTAAACAGCGAAACTCCAAACACATAGGCTATACTCTTCTCTGAAATCTTAAATCGACACGACTCGACAGTTTGGTGCTGGTGGAAGCTGGGGTGATCACTTATAGTGGGCGATGTATTACAGATAGAGATATGCTGTCGTGGACTTTTCTTGTAGAACTTTTGATGCTGAACAATTATTACTCTCATAGTATAGATATTTTAACGGTTTACCCAGCGTAAGTTTAAAAGGCGCACGGAGGGCAGGTTTTTATTCGACTCGATTCACTGAAATCGTTACTACTCGGCTTTCTTTGGTCATAAATGAATGTTTTTTACAGAAACCTTCCACGAGAAATCCTTTACAGAATGGTGAAACCACGCATCAAAATCCATACAATGGTTTTTGATATTACGCGTTACACGCAAGGATCGGGACTTCGTTTTATACTTTGTAGAGATTTAGTACCGGTATCTTTTAAAAATTATTATTACTGTACCGGTATTATTAAATAAACATGTATAATGTATAACGTGAAACAAACTAAATATAACAATGTTCTTCTTCTGGTAAAAAAAAAAAAAAAAAAAACGAAAGGAATACTGTGGAGAACCATACCGTTGTGTATTGAGCAATCACTATTACAAGAACGAGGCATGAAGACGAGAAAGGTCTATGTTGTTAGCACATCAAGGACATTACCGCTCCGGTCCACGTAACCGAGCGTATCTGCTCGCCGTCCGTGAAGCTGGCTGGCCTGGTGCAAGTGAATGAGTCTGTGAAGCATAGCGTCCTGGTATGATTCACACAGCTAACAGGTGAACTGTTCACAGAAACCACTGGTTAATATGGCCATTGGGAGGCAAAATACTAATCAAGCAACTTCAATAGTTAATAATGTTATTAGTTTTACGTCCCTTTTCACTACTGAAGCTTTTAGAGACGCCGCGGTGCCACAAATTTTGCCCTTAAGGGGATCTTTAATGTGCCAGTAAGTGAGCTGACACGGGTCCCTCTCACTTTCGCACCCTCAAATGCCAGCTGCCTGAGCCACGATTCGATCCTGCAACCTTGGGAGCAGCAGGCGAGAAGGTTACCACTGAGCCACGCAGCCAGTCTAACGTAAGTTAAAAAGAACAACCATCGACACTGTAACACAGGTATGTCAAATTGGGTGTCCAGGGGCCATTTGTAGCCATTCTTTCTGCAGCCAGAGGGACATGAAATGAGGACTTGCAAAATTATGTTTTAAAGAAAATAACACATGACGTTGATGGAGAGCTACAGAATGCCGGAGATTGGAGGTTACAATTCCGGTGCTGACAGTCGCTATGCTGTCCTCCAGCCAATCCACACTCCCCCACACAAATTCTGATAGAGTACAGTGGAACGTGGCTAATTCGAACTTCTATAACTCGAAATCTTCTTTAATTCGAATTTTTCTCTTGGTCCGTAGCATTTTATATACAATCAATGCTAAAAATCGTGGTTAATTCGAATTATAATTTGGATAATTCGAATTTTTTAGTGTAAAAAGCCGATCAGAAGCCAAACACTTGGGACAGTTGGGTCAATTCCCGAAAGAACTGTACCGAGTGCAGCCCAAGTAACAAACCACATCACAGAACTTACGCGTTGTTTTTTTTAAGTGGAAAAGACGTAAGTAGTTCTGTTTTCCTTTCCTTAAATTTGTTAGATTCTTTTGTGATGGCCGAGAGAATTAATTGTAAGAAACAGGTAAAAATCTCAAACTATTTTGAAAAACAGTAGATTTCTCTAAGACTTAACTAGATTGCTGGATTACTACTGTCGTTAAATAGGTGAATAGTATATTTTGGTTTCATTTTTCATTTGATACTTTTGAGGTCATTCACGATACAGTCTTTATAAAGTACCGTTGTCTGTTAATCTGCTTTGCTGAACGTAAACGTAATACAATATATTTTCTCGACCCTTTTCAAAGAACTTTCTTAATTCGAATTTTTGGATAATTTAATATTTTTACTGGTCCCTTGAGGTTCGAATTATCCAAGTTCCACTGCACCTCAATTCAAATCCTGGGGCCCCTGACATAAATATCACAGCTACGCTCACTACTAGCCACCACAGAAACACAAATTCAACACACTCCCATATAAACGGGGCTGATGAAATGTTCCAAGCCCGTAAAATGAAGTGTTGTTCCCATTATTCTTACGTTTTATGGTAACTTATCATTAAAAAGCATCTGCTTGAACGTGATTCCAAGTTTCAAGTGAAGCTGAAAAGAAGGATAATAGAGTAACATATCTGGCCAAATTATTTCGAATGCAGGGACTACCAGATCTTCAGTACAGTATATCAAACAAGAATTCTTAACTGATTAACTACTACCACTGTACCATGCTTCAAAACTCTCTATGCTGGGATATGCTGGTAGCTGTATCCGAAGCATTCATGCTCGAAAAATCACTAATAATGCTTTCCAACAAAATACGAAGTCTGCGTGATCGTAATAATAGAGTCTTTATGGATTTTTGTTTTGTTAGAATCACCCAAAACATCGTCAGTACCACTGGATCGCTCATAGAAAGGCTAACGCAACCTGAGAGATCAAATATATGCTTAAATTTGTTGAAAATGACAGACAGGGTCATCATCCATATATCGTGTCCTCGCAGCTGAGCCGGGGTTTCGCTAGTCCGATTAGCACTTCTTACCTGCCGAAGCGGCTTTTGTGCGTGGAGAAGGGAGTGGTCTGCGACGATAACTGGTTTATTCAAGGTCCCGAAAAGCAATTTGTATTCGTCTCAACTGTGAAGACACGATTTATGGATGGCTCTTTATTTTGAACGTTCATAACCAACCATACGATTCAAAACCAAAATACAATTTAGATCCTATAAAATTGGATAAGTGGATTACTTAAAATTATTATCATCGTATAGCCTCTACCATTGTAGCTACTATTGTGTTCGAGCCATTCCCGCAATCCATTCTCTAATATCAACGTTGTGTCACTGATAATGAAATGTATGTATTAAGCGGATGATATGGGTCTGAGACAAGAAATAAGGGTACTAACACTACACATTTTACAAATGCATACTTAGGCTCTCTATGTAGGCAATCCAAGAAGTATTAGCATTCTGAAATTCCGTCACATTTCTCTCATAGACACTCAAAGGACACTGTAGGAATAAATGTTGAACCTAGGGTGGGCACCGCAGCTACAATTCTGGGAGGAATGTTTGTGAAATTTATAAAGGGAGTCCGCGCACTTGCCGTGATGTTTCCTGATTCGGTTAAGAGTTGACCAGATCTTGCGGGGAAGATCAAATCCCTTTGGTTGGTTTTTATTGCAGGGAAAGTTCTGGAGCTGTACTAGTCCAGTCTTGCAACCATTCCTGTTGTATGTTGAAGTTATCGCCCAAGTTTCTGACAGTCCTAGCAGGCGGATGTCTGGATCGGAGTTTGCTGTTCAAAGTACCTTGCTTGAATGTATCCATGTAGTGGCAGATGAACATTGACAGAAACTCACGCAACAGAGTATTCTTTCTCCATACATGTGGTGGAGGAAGGTGGCTCAGAATTAGCAACCAATGACATCTTCTGGGGAATCTGTTGCTGAAAATTAATCGTACGACTCAAGAGTGCCGTGGACTTTTACCGCCCTCCAAAAATCCGACTTCTTGGCAAAGAAACGAGCCCGCAATCTTGGAATTAAGAGGCGGATACTCTGCTAATGGGGAGTGGAGGAGAAATGTGCATACACTGTTATTATACAAATAAGTCTGTAGCTAACATTCCAAGTCTAGTCATTAGTGACACTGGTTACTTGCCCCCATACCAGTTTCCAATCACGACCCATTCAATGAATGATATGATGTTGCGGTCACTCGGAGGAGCGAGCCCCAGATGCAGAGGATGCCGCGTATCACGCTCTGGTAAACAGAAGCTTTCTAGCCGGCCCAGTGTAGGAGCCGAACCACAGACAGGGTCTGGCCTGCGCCTATTAATGTCTATTGACAAGCTTTCTACGTAATAGCGTATGTTCTGTTCAATTTACTGTCTCAACCTAGCTGCCAAGACGTTAATAGTTCCAGACATCGACTGGATCTCAAGACATTTTCCGAGCCTCCGGGCACGTCACTGTCTTAAAATCTAGGGCGATAAATAATTTAGCGATGACAGGAAAAACAAGTAAGAGTAAGTCAAGGAAGTAAACTTTCACTGAAATATGCTAACTATAATGAACTTTTTGGAAGGCAAACAGATATTCCCCCTCGTCTATGCATAATACAAGAAGAACGATACAAAATGAACAAGACAACTTAACCTCCTTCCAAAGTCATATTCAATTAACTTCATATTTTATAATACAAGTCGAACTAGCCGATTTGCTCTGTAGTCTATATAGACAATTTTACTGTTATACAGTATGTATAGCAGCTGTACATTTTTAGCCTATTTTCAATTTTGAAAAAAATAGGCTTATGAGATCACCTTTTGTCCGTGTGTGTGTGTGCGTGTGTGTGTGTGTGTGTGTGTGTGTGTGTGTGAGAGAGAGAGAGAGGTGTGTGTGTGTGTGTGTGTCCCCCTAATAAAATCTAAACGGCTGGAGCGATTTCAATGAAACTCGGTAAGTTTATAGCCCTATTCCCGGCGACCTCGACCGTGCCCTTCAAATTTTGTTACGTCTCACCAATCCAACATGGCGGCTGTGCGAAATATTTAACTAGCATTCAATATCTCCGAAACTATTACTGATATCGGCCTGAAATTGTGTACGGTGATAAAGGGCACTACTAGAAGTTCACCTATGAGACTTTCAAAAACCTGGTGACTACAAAACCAACATGGCGGCGAAGCGAAGTTGAGACTTTTAAATAGACTTTCCTCGCGATTTAACTATCCAAACGTAATGAAACTTGGTACAGAAAATGTTTATACACATTGTAATGCACTGGAGTCTAATTTAGTTCAATTGTTTACATAACCTCAAAATGGCGGCTGTGCGAAATATTTAAACTGATATTCTACATCTCCGAAACTATTACAGATATCACCCTGAAATTTTGTATGGTGATAAAGGGTACTGATACAAGTTTACCTATGTATATTTCATAAACCTGTAAAGTACAAAACGAACATGGCGACCAAGCGAATTTGAAATATTTTAATAGACTTTTCTCGTGATTTAACTCTCTGAGCGCAGTGAAATGTGGTACAGTAAATGATTTTGCACATTGTAATGCACTGCCATCTAATTTAATTCAATTGTTTATATAACCTCAAGATGGCGGCTGTGCGAAATTTTAAAATTAAGTTTTTATTTCTTGTGTCGTAATCATGCGATCGGAGTGAAAGTTTGAATAATGAACCTAGGCAATAATTGTCCTTCAATGGTACATAACTCTATAGCCTATACATATAACAATCCTAAATGGCGAGCTTCCGAAATATTTAAACGGTTCTCATTATCTATGAATCTTTTACAGCAACCAAACTGATTTTTTTTATGTTCATAGAGACTACGAACATATGTTCACCTATAGGACTTTCAGTAACCTGGTGAGCACAAATCCAACATGGCGGCGACGCGAAGTATAAATATTTAAATGGACGTATCTCGCGAATTAATTATCCGAGTGCCGTGAAACGTTGCACGTTAAATGCTTATACAAATGTTGATCCACTGGCATCTAATTTATTTCAATTGTTTGCATAATCACAAGATGGCTGCTGTGCGTAATTTTAAAATCTCGTTTTTACTTCTTGTGTTCTAATCATGCGATTGAAGTATGAATACCACACGTACACAATAATCTTAATGTAATTGTACAAAATAAAAATCCAACCTGACGACCATCTGAAATATTTAGACGGTCCTCAATATCTACGAATCTGTTACAGCAATTAAACTGAAATTTTGTATGTTGATAGAGGCAATTAACATGAGCAGGATATATGAAAATAGGCTGTATAGTTCTTCACGGAACTACTTGTTATGTTTCCGACACGAGAGTAAAAATATATACTGTACGTATTGATAAATAATAATAATATCGCATGGCCTCGGGTGCCGGGTGCAAGCTTTGTTATTTGACACCCAGAGGGCAGCTTGCATGTCGAAATACGTATTGTGGGGATATGTTCGTTGTATGTCGAAAACGTCTACTAAGGATGGATTTTTAGATATTCATGTTCTGAAGGGGTGTTAAGGGATTAAGCGTGCATTTCAGTGAATAACAATATCTCATGAGTGGTTTCATTTGGAGATGTGATACTTGGCATATACACAAATCATTAAAAATAAGCTGAACATGTCTAATGGTTTTTTGATGTGGTGTACATTATGGTATGAGTAAAATGGGTGAAAAGTGGGCTTTGAAGGATACCTAACGGAGCGTGCATCTCTTAAACGACATAGGCGAGGAGTTTGAAACTCAGAGGAAAACAATCAGCTTAATAAAACACAAATAAATAATTAATTAAATAGGTGTTCGACCGTTTTTTCATAAATCCAATTTAAGGGGCCCATCGCGAGGGGTGAAATTCTGGAAGAAAACGTCCACTACGGAAGGATTTTTGGATATTCATTCTCATCGTCCAACCAAAACTATTAAAGTTAGAAGAATGATATTTTGGGGATATGATTGTTGTGTGTCGGAAACGTCTACTAAGGAGGGATTTTTGGATATTCAGGTTCTAAAGGGGTGTTAACGGGGTTAAATCTGCATTTCATTGAATAACAATATAACGCGAGCGAAGCCGCGGGTACCTGCTAGTATAATATAATAATGTTATTGGTATTACGTCCCTTTTAACTACTGCGGCTTTTAATGACGTCGTGCCGGGGTGCCGGATTTTCCCCGAAGGGGGGTCTTTAACGTGGCAGTAAATCGACTGACACCGCTCCCTCGCATTTGCACACCCTCAACTGCCAGCTGACTACGCCAGGATTTTATCCTGCAACCTTAGGCGCAGCAGACGAGAACGTTACCGCTGAGCCACGCAGCAAGTGATAATTGATAATATGTAGCCTGACTGTATTTCTATCAACTGTACCAGTAGTCTACACCATATATTATCAAATTGCAGCCAATTTAATAACTGGCTCGCTAAATCATACCGTACACTATATTATAAGAATTCGTTTTTCCATACTTTCTATCTGGAAGAAATCGCAACTAATAATATTGTCACATTATGATGATGATGATGATGATAATAATTAGGACTAGCATTTGGAAAACAATGAATTACCAAAACATTCCCTAAACCCATGCATTTAAGACCTACTTTTAAAACACCTTAAAATGACCTTAACTTCTCATTGAACCAAATGTGCTAGAAATAATGAATTCACTAGTGAAGTGTTAGTGGTGGTGGTTGTTTTAAGGAGCTGACATCAAGGTCATTCGTACCGACAAATAAAGTAACAGTTCCGTTTGGCATACAAATTACTTAACCTTATTCTAAAAGTAAATGCATTTATGGCCTAAAATAATGACTTGGGCTATATTTAGCCTATGAAGTTCCTTACAGTTCTCGTATGGGAAAGGAATTTTCTGGGGAATGGCAACTTCTAATTTGAATAGTGAATCCGTCATGAGGGATGTCTGTTATGCGATACTAAATAAACTGTTAGTGAGTGACGTTCATTGCGGGTTCAAATCCTGCCGAAGACGTCGGATTTATTTAAGAGCGTTATAAATCCCTCAGTATGTCTTCCTTGGGAGGGTAAGTAAAGCCAGTGGTCCCATGTCATAGATTTATGGCATGTAAAAGAATCTTTCACAAAATGTGAAGCTAAATTTGCAGGTTAGATTTCGTTCAAACGCTCTATAAAAGTTCCAACGTTCACCACTAGGAGTCAGTGACATCTGGTAGCGAAAGTTGGAACTACTTGAAATTGAACGGAACTTGTAGCTCACCCTATGGGTGTCCGCACTGAAGCAGCTACAGCCTCTGGCGAGCCGAACATGTCCTCGGACACTCCCGGCACTAAAAGCCATACACTAAATAAATAAATAAATAAATAAATAAATAAATAAATAAATTGGAATATAAATCCAGCAATGAGTTTTCTGACATCTTGGTACTGCAGTGCGTCGAACCCACTTGAAGGAGCTATCACCGGGGACAAAGAAATTGTTCTCAGAGTGGAACAGAGCTTTCTCTAGACACATGATGATACATGATGTGCGTACAGGGTAACCAAACCGCACTCAGCACCCCTAGGGCCACCAGCAACAAGTGCAATTTTCCGCATGGCTTGAGCATGTCGGTTCATAATAATAATGGGCCCACACGCGAGATGACAAGAGGTTCTCACGCCTCGGCAGCATGGAACACTGGCCCAAATATTCTTCACTCAGCGCAGATGGTGCAGTATCACACTTTTCTTTTCTTCCAGCTGTGATGTACACGTTACTCTACTTCCTTGACTAATTTCAGGACGATAGAGAGAATTTCCATAACTGATTTAGAGGGAAGAATATATTTGAACACTTTAGATGGCCTAATGTAATTCCTGTCAACTACAATCCCTAGGGTCTTTCACTATTGGCAGGAAGACAATCTTGGAAGCAAAATAAATGTACTGTAGATTCCAGCCTCTCTAGTGGCCACTCCAGCTATCTGATATGCCGTTTAGCGGTGAAAATAAGAATCTTACTAAGTAGGATAAATTAATGGTGACAGTTTGTGTTGTTTCTTGCATGGGTGAACAGAGCGAATTAATTTGTTTGTGTTTTTATACAAAATTAATGAGTTTTACCATCGCCGTCTATAAGTTGTATAAACACTTAAGATCACATGCTAAGTTTTGTTCAAATATCGTTTATTTTGATATGACAGCATATATAAGCAGTTCGTATTAACTATTTCAACACCCATGAAATTCCTCGTGGTAAATCAGACCTGCAGAATGTTGTTGAAATGAGTATTTCCCGTATTAAGTTGTATGTATAGTGTAACCAATGGGTGGTAATGAATTTAACCAACACATTCTTCACTAATACTTCATTAGAATATTTCTGATCCCTTGGAAGTGTTGTGTGTGTGACTGTAAGTCAAATTATGGCAGCACTATTAAAATAACTACTGTCGACCAAAGTATTATGTGTACTCGAGTTTGAAGGTTGTTTGTGAAGTAACCAATAGACCTACATAAAATCCAATACCATCATCATTTTCGTCGTTCTATTTTACGTTAGCTCATGTAGGGTTGGATTTTTTAATTTGTATTTTAATATTTTTTGTCGCAGTTGGAACACAAAAAGTGCACGTTTTTAAGCGTGTTTCAACCATGCGTCACATTTAAGAATTATTATCTCAAAAACCCGTCACCAGATCGAATCCAAATTTTAACACAATATACATTGGAATGCTGTATAACTATTTTATTAATTTCAAAATTCTGCGTGTCCAAGAAAAAAAAGTTGTTATCATTTTTGTAAGGTAATTTAAGTTAATTTACATATTTCACAGTCATACAGCATAACTTTTTGATATATAAGGATTACATCGCGACCAAGAACTACATTATCCAACCACCCCGAGCCGAGAAAAAGTTACCTTACAAAAATGATAACAAATTATTTTCTTGGACAGGAAAAATTTTGAAATTAATAAACCAGTTATACAACATTCCAACGTATATTGTGTTAAAATTTGGATTGGATCTGATGACGGGTTTTTGAGATAATAATTCTTAAATGTGACGCATGGTTGAAACACGCTTAAAAACGTGCACTTTTTGTGCTCCAACTGCGACAAAAAATATTAAAAAATTCCAAACCTACATGAGCTAACGTACAATAGAACGACGAAAATGATGATGTTATTGGATTTTATGTAGGTCTATTGGTTACTTCAAAAACAACCTTCAAACTCGAGTGCACATAATACTTTGGTCGACAGTAGTTATATCACTACGTTTTGATCACTTACTTCGAGGTTGACTTTCAGTGCCTAGTAATTTAGTTTTGGTATTTATCTTCATGTGGCCTCTATATTCCAGTACAATATGAACTGTACTCAGTTGTCAAGTGCTTTAGGTAGATTCAATTAGAAAGCTAGCAATTTTTAAATTTAGTGACCAGTGGAGCATTATTCTTAAGACTGTCAACATTAAGCTTGGAGGCCTATTGTGACTATGATGAGTGCATGTGTGGACAAAAAGTGAAGAATGTATTATCAAAGGCAGTCTCTAAGTTCGTAAGAATAGATTTAAATATTTTTTCAGAGCGCGACAATTACGGCATTGAGCATAGCAGCAAGAAAAGAAAACTTCAGACATTGGGTCTGTGAGGAACAAACAGCATTTTATTATTACCTTATCGGGAATTGACAGTGCAGTACATAGCATGATAATATTTATCATCTTTTGTGATAATTATTCGTAGACTTAGTGGACGTAATGTTCTATTGTATTTTCGGAAACATTTCGCGTCAAAATCTATATGTTAACGCAGTGTTAGCAATCACCATGTGCTTGCGCTAGGCCTCTCAGATGACAGATGGGCGTCGTTGCGAAACGTAATGACACGGCTTGAGAATATAGACGGCGATGGGTTTACTCATTGTTAGAATTCAAAATTAGTAAAAGCAAAGTATATTGCTCAGTTTACGGCTGCAAGCCGATGTATAAGAGGGCTTCAGTGGAGTAGTCGGTAGTATGCTGAACTGCTGTGCCCGACATAGCGGGTTCAAACCCGGCCGAAGTCGTCGGATTTTTTAAGAGCGTTAAAAATCCTTCAGTATGCCTTCCTTCGGAGGGGATGTAAAGCCGGCGGTCCCATGTCATAGATTTATGGCATGTAAAAGACCCTTTCACAGACTAAACTTGTGTAAAGCAAAATTGTTAGGTTAGATTTCGTCAGAACGCTCTATCAAAGTTCCAACGTTCACCACTAGGTATCATTGATATCTGGTGGTGAAAGTTGGAACTACTTGAAATTGAACGGAACTTGTAGCTCACCCTTTAGGGTGTCCGCTGGAAGCAGCTACAGACTCAGGCGAGCCAAACATGTCGTCGGACACTCCCGGCACTAAAAGCCATACGATAAATAAATATTCCAAAATATGCAAATAGCAATGGCCGAAAGCTTATGATAACGAATAAATACGGAGAACAGGAACGCGTTGGAATACAGTTGGTGTGGACGTTGGGGGAGGGTTTAGCCACTTAAGGTAATACTACTACTACTAATAATGGACTAATAGACCATAATCACCAGTGACCGAAAAGAAGCACTGCTAAAACAGGTGTGCAACATTCTGTTGAACCTGCCTTACATGAACATTGACATTCTGTTCGCCTTTCAATTTCTCCTACAACCACGTGGGGCGGAGCGTCTGGAGCACAAGAGCGTAAATTGACCCAAATATTTCATCATGGTGCACTCATACACATAACATGTTTGATAAATAACACTTCTACCCCTTCTGTAAAATTTCTGGACTCTATAGTATAGTTAGCAAACTCGCATGTTGCTTTCAAACGTAACAGCGTAATGATTCGAAATGCACAAAAACAAATCCAAGCAAACAAGCAATGCTTGGTAATACGGAATGCACACACAATCCAGTGGGATGCACAAATTAGTTCGCATGTATCGCACAGTTATACGTAAAATACACACATCACATTTACTGATTATAACAGGATAATACAAAAGTGTTCCTTAGCAATCATATGTTATTGAGTCTTTTTATCCTACTAACACCAGGTGAGTTAGCCGTGGTCGTTACGGCGTGGCTGCAGGCAGTCGCTCACTTCCGGGAGGCGAGGAGGTTCGAATCCCCCCGCCAGCAACCTTGAAGATGCTCTTATGTGGTTTCCCATCTTCCTTCCCGGCAAATGCCGGGGTTGGTCCATAACTATAGGCCACAGCCGCTACCTTCCAATTCCTCGTCCTTACATTCACACTTTCCTCCCCAAGACAACACTCCACACGTGACGGTATTGGACCGACCGTAGTGCCTCGAGTGATAGTTTGAGTTGTCATTAGTTGTACATAACTGGGGATGCAGTTGGGAGTCAGGTATAAGGTCAATTCACACACCAGTTCCAGGATGGCTGAGGTGATAATCGAACCCACCTTTTCTCAGCTTTGCCTCACGAGGCTCCGTGTTCCCCGTTCCACCCATCAGACCAAAATTTAACTTCTTGTTGGAGCCGGGAATCGAACCAAGAGTGCTAGCCACTACACCAGAGGCGTTAACAGAATTCAATGTAATATAACAACACGATTTGTACAATGCATTTAATAATGCAGAATATTTAAGTTTGACGATTACTTCAGTATTCTCTTCCACCTGATACATTATGTGGAATATAAAACAAGTAGTTCCGTAAAGAACTATACAGCCTATTTTCATATATCCTGCTCATGTTAATTTCTTCTAACAACATACAAAATTTCAGTTTAATTGCTGTAACAGATTCGTAGATATTGAGAACCGTCTAAATATTTCAGATTGTCGCCAGGTTGGATTTTTATTTTTGTACTATTACATTAAGATTATTGTGTACGTGTGGTATTCAAACTTCAATCGCATGATTAGAACACAAGAAGTAAAAACGAGATTTTACAATTACGCACAGCGGCCATCTTGTGATTATGCAAACAATTGAAATAAATTAGATGCCAGTGGATCAACATTTGTATAAGCATTTAACGTGCAACGTTTCACAGCACTCGGATAGTTAATTCGCGAGAATCGTCCATTTAAATATTTATACTTCGCGTCGCCGCCATGTTGGATTTGTGCTCACCAGGTTAATGAAAGTCCTATAAGTGAACATATGTTCATAGTCTCTATGAACATAAAAAAAATTCAGTTTGGTTGCTGTAAAAGATTCATAGATATTGAGAACCGTCTAAATATTTCGGAAGCTCGCCATTTAGGAGTGTTATATGTATAGGCCATAGAATTATGTACCATTCAATGACAATTATTGCCTAGGTTCATTATTCAAACTTTCACTTCGATCGCATGATTACGACACAAGAAATAAAAACTTAATTTTAAAATTTCGCACAGCCGCCATATTGAGGTTATATAAACAATTGATTTAAATTAGATGGCAGTGCATTACAATCTGCAAAATCATTTACTGTACCACATTTCACTGCGCTCAGAGAGTAAATCACGAGAAAAGTCTATTAAAATATTTCAAATTCGCTTGGTCGCCATGTTCGTTTTTTACTTTACAAATTTATGAAATTTACATAGATAAACTTGTACCAGTACCCTTTATCACCGTACAAAATTGCAGGGTAATATCTGTAATAGTTTCGGAGATATAGAATGTCAGTGAAATATTTCGCACAGCCGCCATTTTGAGGTTATGTAAACAATTGAACTAAATTAGACTCCAGTGCATTACTATGTGTATAAACACTTGCTGTACCTAGTTTCATTACGTTTGGATGGTTAAATCGTGAGAAAAGTCTACTTAAAAGTCTCAACTTCGCTTGGTCGCCATGTTCGTTTTCTACTTTACAAGTTTATGAAATATACATAGGTAAACTTGTATCAGTACCCTTTATCACCGTACTAAATTGCAGGGTGATATCTGTAATAGTTTCGGAGATATAGAATGTCAGTGAAATATTTCGCACAGCCGCCATTTTGAAGTTATGTAAACAATTGAACTAAATTAGACTCCAGTGCATTACAATGTGTATAAACATTTGCTGTACCAAGTTTCATTACGTGTGGATAGTTAAATCGCGAGAAAAGTCTATTTAAAAGTCTCAACTTCGCTTGACCGCCATGTTGGTTTTGTAGTCACCAGGTTTTTGAAAGTCTCATAGGTGAACTTCTAGTAGTACCCTTTATCACCGTACCCAATTTCAGGGCGATATCGGCAATAGTTTCGGAGATATTGAATGCTAGTGAAATATTTCGCACAGCCGCCATTTTGCATTGGTGAGACGTAACAAAATTTGAAGGGCACGGTCGAGGTCGCCGGGAATAGTGCTATGAACATACCGAGTTTCATTGAAATCGCTCCAGCCGTTTAGATTTTATTAGGGGGGGACACACACACGAATCACACACACACACACACACGCACACACACACGGACAAAAGGTGATCTCATAAGCCTATTTTTTCAAAATTGAAAATAGGCTAAAAATATGCAGAGTGGGAAAAAGTATTGTTACCATATTTTAAGAGACTATGTGATATCATTGTGGTCTAATTTCTGAGATGTACTGATACAAGTGGAGAAACAGCAGGATGCCAATTGTTTCCTGGATGTATCGTACACGAAATACTTGTACAAGGTGTAATGAAAGCAGTCAGGGTCAAACCACGAAGACGATCTTGGCATTAGATCACGACCTATGACTACTACATGAAAGTTGTCTGTAATAACGACAATATGATCGTGACAATCGACTCTATGGTTAATGAAAGTGGATCAAGAAACAAACTTGTGCGGAGAAAATTGTAACAATTATGAAATTAAAGTACTTCCGTAACACGACGGGAAGATTGTTACTATCAAACTGAACGCCAAGCAAATCAATGGTGAAATCATTTCCAATATTGGTTCACACTCGTATAAGTAAATACTACACGGTACAGCAGCTGAATTCTTCAGTATTGCTGAGCCACATGCTTGGTAAAATTATCTTATATGCATTGATTTCAAGTCTAGAAAATAATCAAAATCTTGAACTTAAAAATATATAGACTTTAAATGGAAACTATTCAAGAAAGTTGAAAACTAGTTTCTTTTCGTGCCTCCCGAAGGATTCCTTGTTACCTCTGTAAGCCTACATTATTATTATTATTATTATTATTGGAAAACAGCAGCGTAAAAAATAACTAGCCTACTACATTGGTTTGACGATTAAAAATCTTAAGGGGAGGGAGGCATGACTTAAATTTTGCCCATTTTTTAAGGGATTTTTAGATTTCGCCCTTAAAAATCCTGTGTCTTTCCTCTTCTAAAAAATATAATTACTTTCACTGTACCACTATTTTTAAAGCTCCGAGCACCATTTTTAAATTCAAAACAATTATCTGAGTATGTTCGCCTGCACCTTCAATTGCTGTTTTCTCAGTTTTATATTGCTCAACATTTCTTCACGTGCAAAATGCTCCTTGCGGTACAGTTCTTATCCAATTCAAGTGAAACTTTCAGTACATATTCCAGTATATGTAAGAGTTAAAAGGCACTCTGCTTTTTAGGGTCAAGTGAAAATTACTACCTTTTCTTGCTGATTAAAATAGCAGTGAACTGATTATTTTCAAATTTTTCAACTCAAAGAAAATTAAAAATGTATAGCCTATCTCCTACATACTGTATATTGTCTAACATTAAAAATGCACAGTAAGAATTAATTATGTGTGTGTTTAGGCCTAGTTTAGTGAATTTCAGCTTTAAACAAGATGTTCAGTAAAGAACATATAGCCTACTTTCTCCTAAATGCATGGGTATTGTTATAACTCTTTGTCCTTTTCAAGGAGTATGATTGAATGTTGGTTGTAGTAGCTTGTTGAAATACAACGTGCTATACGGATATTAAACATGAATATGAGGTGCCCTTTGCTAGTGCTACCTCTGTACCAAATTTCGTTCAATTCGGTTCCACCGTGTTTGAATTGATAGGGGGAATCGATTTGCACACATACTTGGCCACCATCTGCAAACTATTGGGCTGATGTTCTTGCAGTTTGGTCAGAATAAGTTTCCCACATAAAGATATGGTGTTGCAAAATTTGGTAGAGACTAGATTATTACGTTGGTCGTAATTACATTTTAGCTTTTAACATTTGGGTGGCCGCGATTACGTTTCCGTCAAGATAGCGGTGATATAAAACATGACACTGAGGTGCCCTTTGCTAGTGCTACCTCTGTACCAAATTTCGTTCATTCGGTTCCACCGTGTTCGAATTAATAGGGGGAATCAATTTTGACATAAAGATGGCCGCCATCCGCAAACTATTAGGTTAATGACCTATTAGATTGGTCAAAGGATGCTCCCTCTATAAAGGTATGTTGTTGCAAAGTTTGGTAGAGATCGGATGGTTATGTTAGTCATAATTTGATTTAAGCTTTAAACATTTGTGTGGCCGCCATTACGTTTCTGTCAATATGGCGGCGATATTAATCATGACACTGAGATGCCCTTTGCTAGTGCTATCTCTGTACCAAATTTCGTTCCATTCGGTTTCACCGTGTTTGAATTAATAGGGGGAATCGATTCTGACACAAAGATGGCCGCCATCCGCAAACTATTAGGCGAATGACCTATTAGATTGGTCAAAGGATGCTCCCTCAATAAAGGTATGTAGTTGCAAAATTTGGTTGAGATCGGATGATTAGGTTAATCGTAATTTGATTTAAGCTTTGAACATTCGTGTGTCCGCCATTACGTTTCAGTCAAGATGGCGGCGATATAAAACATGACACTGAGGTGCCCTTTGCTAGTGCTACCTCTGTACCAAATTTCGTTCCATTCAGTTCCACCGTGTTCGAATTAATAGGGGAATCAATTTTGACATAAAGATGGCCGCCATCCGCAAACTATTAAGCTAATAACATATTAGATTGGTCAAAGGATGCTCCCTCCATAAAGGTATGTTGTTGCAAAGTTTGGTAGAGATCGGATGGTTATGTTAGTCGTAATTTAACTTAAGCTTTGAACATTTGTGTGGCCGCCATTACGTTTCTGTCAATATGGCCGCGATATAAAACATCGCACTGAGATGCCCTTTGCTAGTGCTACCTCTGTACCAAATTTCGTTCCATTCGGTTTCACCGTGTTTGAATTAATAGGGGGAATATATTTTCACACAAAGATGGCCGCCATCCGCAAACTATTACGCTGATGACCTATTAGATTGGTCAAAGGATGCTCCCTCCATAAAGGTATGTAGTTGCAATATTTGGTAGAGATCGGATGATTAGGTTAATCGTAATTTGATTTAAGCTTTGAACAGTCGTGTGGCCGCCATTACGTTTCAGTCATGATGGCGGCGATATAAAACATGACATTGAGGTGCCCTTTGCTAGTGCTACCTCTGTACCAAATTTCGTTCCATTCAGTTCCACCGTGTTCGAATTAATAGGGGAATCAATTTTGACATAAAGATGGCCGCCATCCGCAAACTATTAAGCTAATAACATATTAGATTGGTCAAAGGATGCTCCCTCCATAAAGGTATGTTGTTGCAAAGTTTGGTAGAGATCGGATGGTTATGTTAGTCGTAATTTAACTTAAGCTTTGAACATTTGTGTGGCCGCCATTACGTTTCTGTCAATATGGCCGCGATATAAAACATCGCACTGAGATGCCCTTTGCTAGTGCTACCTCTGTACCAAATTTCGTTCCATTCGGTTTCACCGTGTTTGAATTAATAGGCGGAATATATTTTCACACAAAGATGGCCGCCATCCGCAAACTATTACGCTGATGACCTATTAGATTGGTCAAAGGATGCTCCCTCCATAAAGGTATGTAGTTGCAAAATTTGGTAGAGATCGGATGATTAGGTTAATCGTAATTTGATTTAAGCTTTGAACAGTCGTGTGGCCGCCATTACGTTTCAGTCATGATGGCGGCGATATAAAACATGACATTGAGGTGCCCTTTGCTAGTGCTACCTCTGTACCAAATTTCGTTCCATTCGGTTCCACCGTGTTCGAATTAATAGGGGGAATCAATTTTGACATAAAGATGGCTGCCATCCGCAAACTATTAGGCTAATAACCTATTAGATTGGCCAAAGGATGCTCCCTCCATAAAGGTATGTTGTTGCAAAGTTTGGTAGAGATCGGATGGTTATGTTAGTCGTAATTTAACTGAAGCTTTGAACATTTGTGTGGCCGCCATTACGTTTCTGTCAAAATGGCGGCGATATAAAACATGACACAGATGCCCCCTGCTAGTGCTACCTCTGTACCAAATTTCGTTCCATTCGTTTTCACCTTGTTTGAATTAATAGGGGGAATTGATTTTCACACAAAGATGGCCGCCATCCGCAAACTATTAGGCTAATGACCTATTCCTTTGGTCAAAGGATGCTTCCTCCATAAGGGTATGTTGTTGCAAAATTTGGTAGAGATCGGATGATTAGGTTAATCGTAATTTGATTTAAGCTTTTAACATTTGTGTGGCCGCCATTACGTTTCCGTCAAGATGGCGGCGATATAAAACATGACACTGAGGTGCCTTTTGTTAGTACTACCTCTGTACCAAATTTCGTTCCATTCGGTTGCACCGTGTTCGAATTAATAGGGGGAATCGGTTTTCACACAAAGATGGCCGCCATCCGCAAACTATTACTCTGATGACCTATTAGTTTGGTCAAAGGATGCTCCCCCCATAAAGGTATGTCGTTGCAAAATTTGGTAGAGATCGGGTGATTAGGTTAGTCGTAATTTGATTTAAGCTTTGAACATTTGTGTGGCCGCCATTACGTTTCCGTCAAGATGGCGGCGATATAAAACATGACACTGAGGTGCCTTTTGTTAGTACTACCTCTGTACCAAATTTCGTTCCATTCGTTTTCACCGTGTTTGAATTAATAGGGGGAATTGATTTTCACACAAAGATGGCCGCCATCCGCAAACTATTAGGCTAATGACCTATTCCTTTGGTCAAAGGATGCTTCCTCAATAAGGGTATGTTGTTGCAAAATTTGGTAGAGATCGGATGATTAGGTTAATCGTAATTTGATTTAAGCTTTGAACATTTGTGTGGCCGCCATTACGTTTCCGTCAAGATGGCGGCGATATAAAACATGACCCTGAGGTGCCTTTTGTTAGTACTACCTCTGTACCAAATTTCGTTCCATTCGGTTGCACCGTGTTCGAATTAATAGGGGGAATCGGTTTTCACACAAAGATGGCCGCCATCCGCAAACTATTACTCTGATGACCTATTAGTTTGGTCAAAGGATGCTCCCCCCATAAAGGTATGTCGTTGCAAAATTTGGTAGAGATCGGATGATTAGGTTAGTCGTAATTTGATTTAAGCTTTGAACATTTGTGTGGCCGCCATTACGTTTCCGTCAAGATGGCGGCGATATAAAACATGACACTGAGGTGTCCTGTGCTAGTGCTACCTTTGTACCAAGTTTCGTTCAATTCGCATTCACCGTGTTCGAATTGATAGGGGGGGACAGACATTCAGAGTACACACACTCACACACACACAGACACACCCACACACACACACACAGACTCACACACACACATACACACACACACACACACAGACTCACACACACACACATACACACACACAGACAGACACACTTTTTTCGCCCTGTGTTGATCTCATAAGTCTACTTTCATTTTTTGCAAAAATCGAAAGTAGGCTAAAAAGGGAAACTGTGACGCAATGAGCTTTTCTCATTCTGCATCTTGAACTAAAAAGACACATAACTCAAAAATTAGATTAAATTAGATTAGATTAGATTAACGGCCTGGAGGACCCAATTGCGCCGACCACGCGTCACCCCAATATCTGCAGACCAATTGGCTGGGCAGCGGTCGCTTGGTAGGCCTACGCCCTTCATGGGCTGTAGTGCCAGGGGTTATTTTATGATAGAAAGTTTTGTGAAAATAACTCATATATTCTGCCATTTCCTTTTGATATGTTGAATTAACATTGTTTCAAATGATCATTATATTACTTCATCTTGATGAGCATTTGGTGAGATAAACAAAAATTGATACTGTGAAGTTAATTCTATGTATCTGCCAAAATTTGAATAAATGTATTTGGTTAATCCCAAGTTCGTTCTTCGATGATTGAGGATATGTTATCTGTCTTTTTTGTGGTGCTGAGCAGCATGAGTGGTAACGGACTGTGCTGTACAGGCCGGACGTTTGTTTTAGACGAGTGAAAAATCTTAATGGAAGCCTGGAGGCGAGTTACTATAGTAGCCTACCTGTGTTGTTATCACCTGCTCCCATGCGGTCAGATGATTGACAAAGCTATCTCACACTACTGCTGAAGTGCAGTCATTGGCAAATAGAATGACCTTCTGTTCCTAACTATGTAACGTGTGCTTCCGCGTCACAAAATACTTAGACGTCGACTGTACTGTCTGCATGGTGGTGTAGTCACGTGCTCAAGTCTAGAATTCCATTACATCAGACCGGTGGTGACAAATGTGAAGCGAGAGGGCGAGAGAGTGACTGTGTACAGGCTCATCCTCAAGCTTCAAGGTCAAGGGCAATCGTCTAACACAAACGTCCGGCTTGTTCTGCAGGGCAGTAACCTGTGACACCATAAGGTACAAATCTCTCCTTCCTTGCTCAAGAAACATACCGTACGAAAATATTAGTATTCTCGTGTCTCTGGCATAATACTCCGTTGTATTGTGCAATGATATTTACAAGTTAATGCTTCCTGTTTTTGTAACTTCGTGCGCACTCTCGATCCTACTGGGCCTGGTAAAGGTCACACCACGATCCTGAACTCTACTATATCTATCATCAAACTTAATTATACAGTCACACCACTATCTAACCCTCATCTCGTTGGAGAGCAAATCACTTCCTACTTACACATATCTGAAACGACATGTCTTTCTAGAATGTGTTTTACCCAAACTTTTATGAGATTCCACCGGAAACCATTCATTTCCCTCTATCTGCGATATTATTTAAATCCTAATCAAATGGTATAGCAATAAGTTATTCAATCATTATTATGTTAATTTATAACACAAAAAAAACATAGGTGAATGTCAAGCATGTTATCCTTTGAAGTACCGTAACTTTACCGTTGGCCACAGATAGAAAAACCAGATTCGTCGGTAAGCAATTGCTTACAATGGTCTTAAGAAAACGTTAATTTTGAAAACAAATGTCCATCCTTCGAACTAGTGAGGGGTCGGATAATACTTTCGTCATAAAATGCATATAGGCCTATGTTTACCATATTGGTTTGGTAAAGGTTGATCCGTATTGACTATTGGTAAATATTTATGTTATTTAAACCGGCTGGTTAATAGTAAAATATGTAGTTTATTATTAAAACGAACATGTTTCAATATAAAATGATATTTTCTTCAGCGTTTAACATTAATAATATAACAATGGATATCCGCACAATAGTTTCATTAAAATAAAAGTTCCAAATACATAAATTACATTTTCAAACATTAGAAGATGTTGTTTCTAAACTGGAGTTGGGATGTATTGATATCGCGCCAGGAGATGGTAGTTAGGTATGAAATGCAGATGTTTTCCCGCTCACTGGGTATCACGCATTCCAAAAACAATAAGTTGGTCACTACTTGCTTCATTCACTCAGCACATTCCTTCTTTCAGTGGCTGCGTGTCGTCTGCTGCGATAACAACCATTGGCATGCGGGAAGCCGATATAATTAGGTTTGGAATAGGCAGGCCGCGCATGCGTACTGCAAGATCCCACGCATCCCGTCGCAGCGTGTTGAACTGCCATCTCCTGGCGCGTTGACAATATGTATACAATTTCACCACAATACATCGAAACTCCATTAGAAATAACATCTAATATTTGAAAATTTTATTTGTGTATTTGGAAGGAAGCCTCCGTGGCTTAGGCGGCAGCACGCCAGCCTCTCACCGCTGGGTCCGTGGTTCAAATCCCGGTCACTCCATGTGAGATCTGTGCTGGACAAAACGGAGGCAGACAGGTTTTTCTCCGGGTACTCCGGTTTTCCCTGTCAAAATTTCATTCCAGCAACACTCTCCACTATCATTTCATTTCATCTGTCATTCATGTAATCATTGCCCCAGAGGAGTGCGTCAGGCCTCGGCAGCCGGCACAGTTCATATCCTCGCCGCTAGTTAGGGGCTTCATTCATTCCATTCCTGATCCGGTCGGAGACTGGAAGCAGGCTGTGGATTTTCATTTCATTTGTGTATTTGGAACTTATATTTTAATCAAAGTATTGTCAGGATATCCATTTTTATTTTTATTTTGTTAAACACTATTGATGTTGAACGCTGAAGAAGATATCATTGAATATCGAAGCATGCCCATTTAAATAATAATAATATTAATAATAAACTACCTATTTTAGTATTGACAAGGTGATTATATAACATAAACATTTCATATTTTCGTCGTCTGAATATCAATTTACTTTTAGGGCTGTAGAGCTTTATTTTCAAAATACATTAATGTATGAAATCCACTCCTTGTCCCTCAGACTGGGTCGGGATCTGTCATACCAACCGACAAGATCCACCTCAATAGAGCCTCGGGGCCTGGACTAAAGACTACAAGTTAAGCCACCCAATTTTAATGAATGTTCTCTTGCATTTGGGTGGCCAGTTCCTTCTAACTTCTCCTCTACCATCACAATCGAGCAACACGTGAGGAATCATATAACAATTACCCGTCCAACTACAATTAGTTTCAAGATCTCACGGGAGCTGGTGTTCCCACACGTAAAGGGTGGTTTTATGTATTTATTTATTTATTTATTTATTTATTTATTGGTGTTGTTAACGTTGTATGCCCTCCGCTTAGACAAAATCAAGCTATTCATAATACATCGTACGAATTAAAACATTAACAGTACAAAAAGATGGTACATTGGCTTTCACGGCCGGTGAATTAAAACTCAGCAATTCTTCTAGGTTTGTGCCGTGTCTTGTGTGGGGTTTCGCCTAGGACACCAAGCTAGGCTCATCGGCGGGCTCTTGGTGTCCTAGCTTGGTGTCCTAGGCAAAACCCCACACAAGACACGGCACAAACCTAGAAGAATTGCTGAGTTTTAATTCACCGGCCGTGAAAGCCAATATACCATCTTTTTGGAAGCCTTCATAGGGAGGTTAAGGCTGCTTGAGCTTTTAGTTCTCGTAGTCAAGTGGTGCAGTTGCACCTTATATAAAGGGAAGTGGCGCGCAGTTCGTCACTCCTGTGGGGGTCCGGGCGGGGACACCAAGAGCCCGCCGATGAGCCTAGCTTGGTGTCCTAGGCGAAACCCCACACAAGACACGGCACAAACCTAGAAGAATTGCTGAGTTTTAATTAACAGTACACTTAATTTTAAAATTAATTACTAAATTAATAATAATTAGAAGTAACTGAAAGCTTTAGATATAGCCAATAATGTATCACTATAGAATCAGTACTACAACTACCGGGTGAGTTAGCCGTGGTGGTTACGGCATGACTGATGGCAGTCGCTCACATCCGGGAGGCGAGGAGGTTCGAATCCCCCCGCCGGCAACCTTGAAGATGGTCTTCTGTGGTTTCCCATCTTCCTTCCAGGCAAATGCCGGGGTTGGTCCCTAACTATAGGCCACAGCCGCTACCTTCCAACTCCTCGTCCTTACATTCCAACTTCCCTCCTTCCCTCCCCAACGGTACTTGTAGCTCACCCATTGGGTGTCCGTCTCGAAGCAGCTACAAAACTGGCGAGCCGAACATGTCCTCGGACACTCCCGGCATTAAAAGCCATACGCTAAAAAAAAAAAAAAAAAAAAAAAAAAAAAGTACTACAACTAATACTATTAGCAATAACATAATTATAATATTAATACGGCAATATTATTTAGTACGTGCTAAAATGTAGAAACAAGATAAAATGTAGAAACAATAAATATGAAATATCTAAACCGGAATCAAATATAGAACTGTGAACAAATAACAACAACAACAACAACGTGATCATCCAACTGGACTACTGTACTGTGTAAACGGACGTAGAACGAAGGAAAGAGCAATGACTTGCTCCAGAACAGAACACTGGCCTTTAGATGACATTATTTTGGCTTCAAAATTGACTGTGAACTTCCATATAGCCTCAAGGACAATTCATTGTGCAGATGTTGAACCGCATCATTAGTCGAGGGGAAAATAACTCGTTCGTTTCTCTTCTTACGAGTGAGCAAGGAAAATATAGTGAAGTGGACCATAACAGCGATATAATTAGAAATGCTAGCGATCAAATCGTCAAGGTGATAAACAGCCAAATAGAACAGCAATGACCTTGAATGAAGGCTTACCACCGGGAGTTCGTCGTTCATCCAAGCGTTGGAGTCTCCAAGCAGAAAACGGAAGTGCTATTACCGGTATATCTTCTTCATCTTTCCGAGACAGATTTACTTAATGTTAAGCAACATTAATGGTATCTCAGTTTCCTGCTAGGAGGTCTTCCTGAGTGCAAGCATCTTTCATCCTGGAATAAACCATTAAGTTAGCTGTCTCTTGTATGTTTATACCTTCGCAAAACCCGGCAGGCTCCTCCAATATTTTCACGTTAGTTTCAGAGGGCGATACAATAAGAGCAGTGTTGCAATATATAATGCCTCAAAGTTAGGAACTAGGAGTAAACCGCTACAAAATATCTCACCTACAGGGTCTCGGGAAAGATACAGAGATAACATATTTTAATCATAGGCTACTCCTTACTACGCAACATTAGTTGATAATTCAACATAATTACAATGCTACGTAATACATTTAGCACCAGATCTATGAAGACCAGTCGGCCTTTACCATAGCAATATTTTCCAAAATACGTACTCGATTAATATTCAGTGATAATCTAGTCAGAAGGAAATCCCGCAAGCAGCTACAGTAAGTACATCTGTTCACGAGACCTGCACGGGATTGTCAGGACGTCATTCAAAATTCTAAGGCATATCCCTTATGCTGGAACAATCATAGGTAACAATAGTAACACATTCTCTAAGTGTGAAATAAATATTGTATCAGCTCTAATATAACGTCATTTATCCTTTATTTTTACAAATTAATCAGACGTAAAATTCGCTAAGAAGTAAAATTCAAGCTTGACTCTATGGACGAATCAATTAGTAAGGCTAGTAGCCTAATTAAGACAACTTCAGTTCAAGACTTTACCACTCTACAATACTTGAGGGCTTCCGTTCCAACTCCAGCCATAAATAAACATTGTTATTCAGCATTAACATTTACCTGTTCCTCACGCTGATAGTTGTAAAGGAAGTGTCATTGCTATGTCACCACTCGGTGACTGTTGACAATAATCCCTCTGCTTTCTGTTCGGTAAATCCCTATTAGAAAACGAAGGGATCCTGGAGAACACAGCGTGACATGAAATCGATGCGTGAAGAAGACGTGAAAATAATGGTACAGTTTCGTCCGTCGTTGAATTCTTAGACCTTTCATTAACAACATAATGTGTGTCAGCTATTTTTCGCACCTAAATCTACAAGTTCCGCTTTCATACATCCACAAGATGAACTCGGTGTAACATGCAATTAGACAAAGTTAAGCATATTTAGAACTCAACCTCTATGGCCAAATTGCCCGAGGCATTGACATCAAATGTCTGCATTTATAAAAAGGTTTAATAATCGTTTATAATAAGCTGTTCGATGGAACAAACGTGGCACGGAAAAGATCGTATGCACACTATTGATGAGTGGGTGAATAGTTCAATTCTTGCGTGCGTTATTGGGGGTCGCCGAATCGATCCCAGCCCACATAGATCTTCATTAAAACTAATCCTCAACCCGATGATAAGTAAGGAAAGAAATTAGGTACCGTCACCTCACGTAAACACCGACCCAGGAAGCCTTCTTGGATGGTCGATCTGTTGAAACGGGCATGAACAAAGACTTAATTTAAAAAAAAACGTCTCCGCAGAAATACAGTTGTTGCTAATTTTAGGAGCTGGAACATCGTGGTCATATAGCCCCGTGTATTTGAGTGTGTGTGGGATTTCTGTAATCAGCTGTGTTATTGTGATTGCTGTACTAGTATGTGTGTGTGTTTGTAAATTGGGGATAGGATGGAGAAAGAGGCGGCCGTGGCCTTATTATTATTATTATTATTATTATATTAGCCTCCGTAGCTCAGTCGGCAGCACGCCGGCCTCTCACAGCTGGGTCCGTGGTTCAAATCCCGGTCACCCCAAGTGAGAAGTGCTGGACAAAACGGAGGCAGACAGGTTTTTCTCCGGGTACTTCGGTTTTCCCTGTCAAAAATTCCATTCCAGCAACACTCTCCACCATCATTTCATTTCTCATTCATTTAATCATTGACTCAGAGGAGTGCGACAGGCTTCGGCAGCCGGCACAGTTCATATCCTCGCCGCTGGATGGGGGCATCCTTCATTCCATCCCTGACCTGGTCGGTCGACTGGAAGCAGGCTGTGGATTACTATTATATTCGATTTACAGGTGCTCGGGTACTTGGAGTTGTATTAGGTTGGTGCTCACAGTCTCGAAATGGTGTAGATCGCCTGCTTTAGGTCCTGGGTAGTCGGGGCTTATGGTGGTGAGAACAATAGTATCACAGAGAAGGAACAACTTGCAGTGTGTACCTATAACACAGAGAATCCCAAATTGGGCGAAAGTAGTGGGCGAAACTGACAGAATGTTAATTCGATGGGCGATTTGATAAAAATGGTGGGCAAATAATTCAGTTTTTATATATACAATATGACCGAGATTTTTTTGCCTAAAAACCAAAGGAATAAAATAGAATTGCAAACAAGTAATTTAATTATGTCAAATAATCTTGCCGCGAAATCTAGAAATAGGTTAGAAATTGAAAAGCGTGGAGATCTTAGAAATGTTCTAACTAAAATGGTTCCTGACATCAAAAAAATTGATTGAAACTCATCAAATCCATCCCCCACATTAAGTAGACATAAGGTATTCATGTTGATTAATTAATTAATTAAATATAAAAATTCAAGTAGTTTTAATTTTATTTTTTTCTTTAATTCATTTCCTTAATTGTTAATTCTTTTTAGACCTATTATTTGTAAATTTTTAATGTACTGTACATAATTTTACATAAATAAACATGATGTACCTATTTAGAAAAATGTCCGTAAAATCCATATTTCTCAACTTATATGTAGGTATTTGAATGTGGGTGTTAGTAAATTTAAGATTTGTGCGTTTTTTGAAATGAGGTGGGCGAAAACAAATTATAAATCTCGAAAGTGGGCGATGGTCAGAAGAAGTTTGGGAAACCCTGCTATTACACATGGTCAGTTGACTGGGCTGCCAGAGAGGAACAAGAAGTGCAGCCTAGCATTCCTCTCTCATTAGCCGTAGAGGACGTTTGGAAGTCAGGAGAACGTGCCTGCTAGTCTCGTGTCCAGCATATGTCAGATTACCGTACTTTGAAACAAACATTTCATTACTTACAGGCACAGATAAGATGTAAAGCCGTGACATTCTAATCTCGACACAAATTAAACATATGGACGCACAAGGACTAAAACTGTCGCATAGCTCATGGGGTGCTACTAGATGGAAGGGAGTGGATTGTAGAATAAAATACCACCACAATCAGAAACGCAAATGGTCCAGGAGTTCACTGCCCTTTACTGGGATCTCCATGTTATCTGCGGAGTTAGTTTTGTTATGCATGTAAGAAGAATGATACAATTTAAGCCACATACGAGTATTATATCGTAGTTTCATTTTAGGGGAATAAACATCATGGTCATTCAGCCCCGTGTACGTAGGTGCGTGTGGAATTTTGTCTGACAAGCTGTGTTGTTGTGATGTTCTTATTCGTGTGTGTATTTGTATTCAGGTGAGGATTGGGAAGGAGGCGGCCGTGGCCTTAAGTTAGGAACCATTTGCCTGGAGTTGAAGAGGGGAACCACGGAAAACCACTGCCACGATGGCTGAGGTTTACCTCACAATGCTGAGTGTGCCCCGTTTCAGCCATCAGACCAGAATTAAATATCTTGACCGAGCCGGGAATCTAACCCAGACCTCCAGCGCGACAGCCAAGAATGCTAACTGATACACACTGTGGCCTATCCGGCAAGCGGCCTCTGCGAGGTTCCATCATTTAGCATTTAGAGAAGGACCTTACTGTATAATGGCACATTGATTGGGGCGATACTCGTCAATATATTACTTTAATAATATTCGTCATGAAATATTAGCAAAAGAAATGCCCATGGTACCTAAGAGATGGATTGTTGCTGTTGTTAATTCGTTTTGGGTACCTGGGACATCTCGATCATCAGCCCCGTGTATAGTCGCGACGTTCATCGCGTACCCACCAACGAACAAAGATTTGATCCTTCGTCGCTTACAAGTATTTCTCGCCCATCAGGGGAGCGGTTTCATGACGGTAAAATGCTCTAAAAGGAAGCCACTCTTAAGCTTCTATTCTGCAAATAACCACAGTCTCTTTAAACCACGAGGGAACGGTCAGGACGTCTGATGTCAAAAGAAAGGAAACTGACATGGGACCTTCATAATTACGTGAGTGGAACTTAGCAGCAGGATTGGTGAGATGAAAGGCTTGCGACTGGGTATCCGTTCACCGTCACCATTATACCCTGGGTGTTAGTCAAATTTGTCTGATAACCTGTGTTTTTGTGGTGACTGTAGTAGTGTGTATAATGACAATCATTAGGTCGGCGGATGGCGTAGGTGCCTTGGAACTTAAAATAAGATACTATCCTGGCATTTTCCTGGAGGAAATGTTGAAAAACCACACACAGGATAGACGTTGTCAGCGCCAGGATTCGAACCTGCGGACTCGCTGCATTTGTAGTCAGTATGATTATGTCACTGGGTCTAACAGACTGGACAATTTGTCCACAAATCTTGGCTTAACCATCATGAAATATATTTCAAATTTGTCGTTACTGCAAATTTGTCCCATCATACCACAAAGTTAAGCTGAAAAATGGGATATACTCCTTTAAAATAGTGCACTAGATATGGCTTTTTGAGATTTGACCTCGTTGCATTCTATTCGTGGAAACTTGTCATCCGCTCATCACTCTCCCTAGGAACCTCTCTGGAAACGCCTAAGATTAATATCGATGTACTGTTTAAACTTCTATAAAAACAGGTTGAATAACAGCAGGAGAAACCCACAAGTCGGTCACACCCCAGCTAGTTCTTTGCCTTGCAAGAAACCGGATTTTGGAAATATTTCGTCTGTTGCTAAATCATCGGTCTGCGTGAGTGCACGAACTCTCACCAGCCCATAGATCACCCGGCAAAGGGAACGAGATAGTGATTAGTAGGCCGACTGGCTAGCTGACTGACTGAAGTGAAACTCCTTCAAGGATACTCGATCTTTTCAGAATCACTGAGGAATGAAGACTGTACACAAGCAACCATATCCATCAGCTTGTTCTACTAAGTGCACAGGATTACGACACTGTTGGTTGCAAACTCGGCGTGTCCTGCAGAATTAAGCACATCGCCTGATATCACATTAATCGAATTATTAATCATTTAAGTCTCACACCAACATCTGGAGAAACAGGACGGGAATAATCGCTGAAGGCCAGAAGCGCACGCAGAATATTCTTGGGCAATTTCAACCAATCTGCGTTGCTTAACTACTCCGTCGATCATCGTGTTGAAGAGCATGATAGAGGTTTCTTTCTCAATCGATCACGAAAATGTACAATGTAAGTAGCAGTAGTAGTTTAAGGTCTAGAAATACTGTGACCATCAGCCCCTTATAATAGGGAGGAAATGGAATCTGTCTAATAAACTATGTAAACATTAATTTAGATTGCTATAAGACAAAACTGAACAAGATGTTCAGTAAAGAACATATAACCTACTTTCTCCTAAATGCATGGGTATTGTTATAACTCTTTGTCCTTTTCAAGGAGTATGATCGAATGTTGGTTGTAGTAGCTTGTTGAAATACAACGTGCTATAGGGATATTAAACATGAATATGAGGTGGCCTTTGCTAGTGCTACCTCTGTACCAAATTTCGTTCAATTCGGTTTCACCGTGTTTGAATTGATAGGGGGAATCGATTTGCACACATACTTGGCCACCATCTGCAAACTATTGGGCTGATGTTCTTGCAGTTTGGTCTGAATATGTTTCCCACATAAAGATATGGTGTTGCAAAATTTGGTAGAGACTAGATTATTAGGTTGGTCGTAATTACATTTTAGCTTTTAACATTTGGGTGGCCGCGATTACGTTTCCGTCAAGATAGCGGTGATATAAAACATGACACTGAGGTGCCCTTTGCTAGTGCTACCTCTGTACCAAATTTCGTTCCATTCGGTTTCACCGTGTTCGAATTGATAGGGGGAATCGATTTTCACACAAAGATGGCCGCCATCCGCAAAATATTAGGCTGATGACCTATTAGTTTGGTCAAAGGATGCTCCCTCCATAAAGGTATGTTGTTGCTAAATTTGCTAGAGATCGGATGATTAGGCTAATCGTAATTTGATTTAAGCATTGAACATTTGTGTGGCCGCCATTGCGTTTCTGTCAATATGGCGGCGATATAAATCATGACACTGAGATGCCCTTTGCTAGTGCTATCTCTGTACCAAATTTCGTTCCATTCGGTTTCACCGTGTTTGAATTAATAGGGAGAATCTATTTTGACACAAAGATGGCCGCCATCCGCAAACTATTAGGCGAATGACCTATTAGATTGGTCAAAGGATGCTCCCTCCATAAAGGTATGTAGTTGCAAAATTTGGTAGAGATCGGATGATTAGGTTAATCGTAATTTGATTTAAGCTTTGAACATTCGTGTGGCCGCCATTACGTTTCAGTCAAGATGGTGGCGATATAAAACATGACACTGAGGTGCCCTTTGCTAGTGCTACCTCTGTACCAAATTTCGTTCCATTCGGTTCCACCGTGTTCGAATTAATAGGGGGAATCAATTTTGACATAAAGATGGCCGCCACCCGCAAACTATTAGGCTAATAACCTATTAGATTGGTCAAAGGATGCTCCCTCCATAAAGGTATGTAGTTGCAAAATTTGGTAGAGATCGGATGATTAGGTTAGTCGTAATTTGATTTAAGCTTTGAACATTTGTGTGGCCGCCATTACGTTTCCGTCAAGATGGCGGCGATATAAAACATGACGCTGAGGTGCCCTTTGCTAGTGCTACCTCTGTACCAAATTTCGTTCCATTTGGTTTCACCGTGTTTGAATTAATAGGGGGAATTGATTTTCACACAAAGATGGCCGCCATCCGCAAACTATTAGGTTAATGACCTAGTTATTTGGTCAAAGGATGCTTCCTCTATAAAGGTATGTTGTTGCAAAATTTCGTAGAGATCGGATGATTAGGTTAGTCGTAATTTGATTTAAGCTTTGAACATTTGTGTGGCCGCCATTACGTTTCCGTCAAGATGGCGGCGATATAAAACATGACGCTGAGGTGCCCTTTGCTAGTGCTACCTCTGTACCAAATTTCGTTCCATTTGGTTTCACCGTGTTTGAATTAATAGGGGGAATTGATTTTCACACAAAGATGGCCGCCATCCGCAAACTATTAGGTTAATGACCTAGTTATTTGGTCAAAGGATGCTTCCTCTATAAAGGTATGTTGTTGCAAAATTTGGTAGAGATCGGATGATTAGGTTAATCGTAATTTGATTTAAGCTTTGAACATTTGTGTGGCCGCCATTACGTTTCCGTCAAGATGGCGGCGATATAAAACATGACACTGAGGTGCCTTTTGTTAGTACTACCTCTGTACCAAATTTCGTTCCATTCGGTTGCACCGTGTTCGAATTAATAGGGGGAATCGATTTTCACACAAAGATGGCCGCCATCCGCAAACTAGTACGCTGATGACTTATTACTTTGGTCAAAGGATGCTCCCCCCATAAAGGTATGTTGTTGCAAAATTTGGTAGAGATCGGATGATTAGGTTAGTCGTAATTTGATTTAAGCTTTGAACATTTGTGTGGCCGCCATTACGTTTCCGTCAAGATGGCGGCGATATAAAACATGACACTGAGGTGTCCTTTGCTAGTGCTACCTTTGTACCAAATTTCGTTCAATTCGCATTCACCGTGTTCGAATTGATAGGGGGGACAGACATTCAGAGTACACACACTCACACACACAGACACACACACACACACAGACTCACACACACACACACACAGACACACTTTTTTCGCCCTGTGTTGATCTCATAAGTCTACTTTCATTTTTTGCAAAAATCGAAAGTAGGCTAAAAATGGTTTCCAACACGATAATAATCCTGAAGATTTTATGTGTGATTTTTGTTTGACCAAGAACTTTTTGAAAATTGAACTTAATTGCAGAATGTTAGTGTTATCAGTAAGGTTCGGATGTTAAGGAAAAGTCATATTTTTTCCTGAGTTCATTTTACCCGAAATCAGAAAAATAAGTTCGAATGACGGGTCCTTGACCACGTTTAAAGCAATTTGATATTGCCTATAAATGGATATTTCGGCCATTTTTATTGTTTTGGTCATATTTGGTCATATTTTAGTGATATAAGGTCATATTTGGTTATAATTTCAGCATGTTTGTTTAAATTTAGGCGTCGTTAACAAGGTACGTGTTATCTGCGTCGAGTTTCAAACACAGGTTTTCCGAATAGTGTAGTAGATACAGTTTATTTTTCTTTCTTTTCCCAGAACAGTTAGATAGCAGGTTTAGAAGACCTAATTCCAAGAAGGCGCTCCTCTACGAACGTCTTTTAGCACATCTTTCTGGACAAGTTAGATTGCGACACTGAACGTATGAGGTTACGGAACATGACGATAGTGTGCTTCCACCTTTCAATAGGATGTCACTCCAGTAGATATATTTAGCTCAGAAGCAATTAGCAGACAAGGAAATGCCATGTTACGTCTTTTAGGAAAACCGAGCAAGAACTGCATCTCAAGTATATGATACTGAATGAATGTTGAAAAGTTGAATGTACTGAAGCACTCTTGTCAGTTTGTATGATTAAATGTGTCTGGTGTATTATCGCTGATCACGTTTTGGCACTTAAGGCGTTTACTGTATGTTAGTGTTACTCTACCCATCCCAAAAATTAATGTCATATTTCATAGTTTTTAGGTCATATTTTATAGTTTTTAGGTCATATTTTATAGTTTTTAGGTCATATTTAGCTAGTTTTTAGGTCATATGTTATAGTTTTTAGGTCATATTTAGCTAGTTTTTAGGTCATATTTTATAGTTTTTAGGTCATATTTAGCTAGTTTTTAGGACATATGTCATAGTTTGTAGGTCATATTTTATAGTTTTTTAGGTCTTAAACTTCCGAACCCTCGTTATCAGTGTTTAAGTTATTGTAACATTCTAATATTAATACGAAACGAAAGTTTCAGCCAAATCACATTGTTTTATTATGACTTGCCGACATTCATCTCATGCGCACAATTTACCAACACATGCGCAGGGTGGGTAATCTTGCACTAATGCATATTTGCTAGATTTTGAATTATAGTCCACCACATTTATTTTTGCATTAAATTTGTTTCTGCTTATCGGATGTAGATTTACTAAGGCTCCCTTATTCATAACTTCATGTGTGTTACCTATTATTAGATCAACACTAGACCGATTCTTGCTGCACATAATTCCCCCATTCTCCCTCAATAACTGTTATTCGAGTGCTAGATCCTATAGTAAATTTTGCAAGTATGTAATAATGTAAAAATCGTATAATGTTTAAATTATTATTATTACTATTATTATTATTATTATTATTATAACCAAAGGATTGGTCGTGTTGAAACATCGTATCTCGTGATAAAGTAAGCAACATGAAGTGAGGTCAAATTGTTGGAAGCGAGAGGAGAAGAAAGGGATTGTCTCATCTTCAAAGGGTCAACACTGATCTTGGAAATTCACCTCGGATCACAGACCAATCATCATTATCCGTCAGCGGAGTATATTTGGTAACAGTCACTCATTATCTGATTTATTTTGAAACAACTTGAGATATATTTCTATTTTAGTCTAGGTTCTGGTGACCTTGGGCGCTGGACAATGTCCTGATCCACACAATGGACGAGGTAATGTGGTAGCAGAAGAGTTTTTATTGGCCGGTGTGGCCTTGACTGTCAGCAGAATACAATGACCCAGTGGACCGAAAAGCTCTCTTCGTACCAGCCGACCACATGGTCTGCGCTCCACAACGCAAGTCTCGCCTGAAGCTAAGGCACGTTCTACTCTCACCTTAGCAGGAACTAACAATATGTTAATGTTATGAGTTTTAGGGCCCAGGTAACTACTGTGACTTAGGAGACGTAGGGGTGCCGGAAATTTGCCCTGGAGGGGATCTTAAACGTTCCAGCAAATTTACAGATACGAGTTTGCCACTTTTGAACAGATTTAATTGTCATTGGACTGATCAGGGATCGAACTCGCAGGCCATAACATAACCAACATAACTCTACCCCCACTCCCACAAAGATCCAGCATCAACTACAGTGGAAATTGGTTAATTAGTCACATTATTTGATAATTCGAGCAAAAATTCCCTCTCTTGCCATACCTTTTTTAACCTATCTTACTACTGTGATCTTATTTATTTCGATTTTTTTTACCTTACATTTTCATATTCTTAGTGGTTTTACGACTCTTTTAATTACTGTATCTTTTAGAGACGCCACGGTGCAGGAATATTGCCATAAAGAGGATCTTGAACGTGCCAATGAACCTATTAACACGGCTCCTTCGCATTTGCGCACCCTGAAATATAAACTGACTGCGCCAGGATTCGATCCTGCAACCTTGGGATTAGCAGGTGGGAACGTTTCCGCTGAGCCACGCATCCAGTCTTATATTTTGATAATGCTAATCTACTGTAGTTATTTCACTGGTATCGAAAAAGAAGCCGGTATACAGTCAGGCTGAAGAAGGGAAAATCGAACAGTATAAACCCCTCAAAACCCCAGGAGTTTACATCTAATAGGACGTGGGTTGGCGACCATGGGACCTCACTTGAGTAAGTCGTTGATCCCAATTAGCCTACTTGTACCAGACTCCTCACTATTATATTTCCTGTCTGCCACTCTTGGTCAACTCTTCTTCTCTTCTGGCGGTATTAGAGGCCTGGGAGTCTATTTATTTTACTCGCTTTAATTGGCCCTTGTTCTTTCTTTCCCGATACCCTCACTTTACAAGGGGTCACTCTTCTCTTCTTCTTTCTTCGTTTCGTCCTGCTGTGGACCTCGTTACTTCAATCGTTTGCACCCTCGACTAGAGCTTTAACTCTTCCCTTAATATTCTCGCATTCGCTTTCTGTGAGCCTCCTTTCTTTGATCGGTCCACGTCTTGCCGGTTGTGAGCTCGCAGGGTTACTCACAAGTTAAGACAGCACTATAATGCAGGTTATCTCACAGAACGACTTGAGCCTGGCTACGGAGATACCAAAAATACTTTTAAACTGGAGGGGGAAAACATCATCACCTTAACTCAAAGAAGCCTATTACCGTTTTTATCGTGGGTTTCTCCTCTTGATGCGATGTGACTGAATACACCATCCACCTGCTTGAAAAGACTGCTCAATGCGTGTTCTCTTGAGAAAGGAGTTTGTTTTCCTTGCGATTCGAGCAGCACGAAGCACTCAATACATATTGTTTTTGCACAAACATTGAAAGAAAACAGATACTGTACTCTGCTACGTTGATGGTATTGATTGGAAATTACACAGATGTCTCCCTGTCGTACCTATACTTCACGTCAAGACAACCAAATTAGCAATATTTATACTTGAGATAAAAAATGCACACGACTTCTTTCGGTATTAGTCACGAACTATTTGTAAGTACAGCGTATAAGTTCGTGTTTCGAGTGGATTAGTAGTCACGCTTCTGAACATGAACAAATATTAGGACGAGTCTTTCAAGCTTACATTAGCAGCCGAATGAACATCCACTAATCTCTTCAGACTAGTCTCGTTCTCCAACATTCGCAAGCACTGATTACTATATTTAAAACAAATATTCCCTCCCAATAATTATAATTGATCATCTGTTTGCACATCTTTCCAAGAATACTTTGTGCTATGAACGCCTAAAAACAAAGTCCCTCAGAGCTTCAAGAGTATTTAACAGTGTATAAAGTAAACACTCCACTTGAGCACTTAATGCATGATTAAAGGGTGTATACATACAGTACTTGGAAGGACACTAAACTCAGTTTAGCTTCACGAAGCTGAGTGTACTTCGTTCCATTTCTCAGACCCAAGTTAAATTTCTTGGCACAGGCGGGTATGGAATTGAACACCTGCGATGATTCCCACCACAACCACCCTAGAATTGGTTTTCCGTGTCAGTCAAATGCTGGGATGGTTCTTGAATTAAGACCACGGCCATCTCTTACCCAAAGCTATGAGAGCAAATACAAACTTCTCCCCTTGCCTAATGCGAAATGGTTCGTACCTTGAGTGTATAATTGGTTTCTAACACCGTAAATGAAATCCTTTTTCTTGTTTAATACATAGGCCAGTTGTGAATTAATGATGAAGCTGCTGAAGTATGAAGTGGTGCCGAGCAATTGCATTCAGGGCACATACAGTGCCTGCGGATGCTGTGCTAATATTAGAGTCAGTGAGGAGAGTAATGGCACATGGGTCACCTAGTTATTATTATTGGTAGTAGTATTATCTGGGGCTAATTAAACTGAAACGAATGAATACAAGTACACTATACAACCCAGTGCAGCAGCCTTAGTCGCTACGGCCGGCGATTCTACGTGGTGATCTATCGAGGTCCGCAATTACATAGTGAAAAACTTCTATTGACACCTGACAAATTAATTTGCGAACAACCTTGATATTGTTGAAATCATTTGACAGGTCCAACAGCACTAGTTACAAATTAGACTAAGCCTTCACGTAATTAATGAGTGGGTGACGTGAACAATGTTGACTGGTGCGAGTCCTTTGCGGATTAGTGCGCAAGGTTGCCCAGGTCGTAGGCGCGACTGGTCTTGTGGGTGACAACTACAGGTAGGTGTACCATTGCCATGATCATAAACTAAGATAATCCACAGCTCCCAGCAGTTATACCAGAGTAACGGCCCGTAAGTATTTTAAAACGCTGCTCAGAGTTCAACAAACGGAAGCCTCTTAGTGATGATAATGTTTATGAGTTTGGTTATCAAAGTCTTCTAAATAGAGACCAACTGAACCGCAACTTACAGAAGCACTTGAGAGGATAAAGGTGTATTTCGAGTTGACCTGTCTCTTGAGTTATACAAGGAATTACTCTTCTTGTCACTGCCTTTTGTGTTCTCTGGGTATGCATTGAGACTCCAGTCCCAAAGGTCCTAGGTTTGATTCCTTGCTTTTTCATGAAATTGCTGGTTGGAACGGCGTACACTAAGCTTCGTGCGGCAAAACTGAGAAAGAGTGGGTTCAATTCCCACCTCAGCCATCCTAGAGGTGGTTTACCGTTGTCCCATTTCTGCTCCAGGCAAATGCAGAGATAGAGCTTCAACGGTATTTGGTGAAGCTTCAAGGCCACGGTACAGAGCTGGAGTGCGGGAGGAGACACCCCTCACTTAACTGCGCCGAGCTCAAGACGATTCCATGCACAGATGTTAAGCATTAACACGCGATGTTGGCAACACGGCGGACGACGAGTGACTGCTGTCGCTGATCCCCAACCACTGAAACGTGACAGGAAATCTGACAAGACACCACAATAACAGGATATTAAACATTTTACATGTAGACTTGGGTAAACGGGGCTAAAGGCCACGATGTCCAGGATTAGCAGCAACAGATATTTGCATGGTAACGCACCTTGCCCTGGTGTCCTGCAAAGTCAAACCGCAAGTTGAGGAAACAAAACGCTGAGAAGGCAGGGTTCGATAAAGATGCTCTCCAATTCCTTGCCTTACTGTGTGAAGTACCGGTATACGCCTTTCACATTTTCGAGATACGATTGCCGGTGGCCGAGGAGGAAACTATTCATTGTTTCCTTGTGTCATGCTGTCCGCTTGCTTAGTTGACAGGTACAGTCGCGTGGGTAGGATGTAACTCACGTCCATTATTCATTCATCGTTTTACTCTCCGTGGTGACATGAGCTCCTATTAAGCTTAGCTGTGCTGTTGAGATGCGCCATTCTTAGTTCACCCAATATTTTCAATTATTCCATTCATAATTCAAGATACAACTTCTGTGTAGCAAAAGTAGCACGCGCAATGCTGTTTGACTTATGTGCAGACTGTACTCTGTCATCAAGGTGTCCCACTGCTCGCCCGACAAAGCTCCAGGAACTATTATCAACAAACGCTGGCTTATCCAAGTTCAGCGGCAGTCGTATCTTGATATGCTAATATCATCTTCGAATTCCAGATAAATTATGAAGGGGTGCAATTTGGTTGCAGCCCATGAAATACCGGAAGTAATTTATTTAGCGTATGGCATTGATTTAATATAATAAACAAGATGTTCAGTAAAGAACATATAGCCTACTTTCTCCTAAATGCATGGGTATTGTTATAACTCTTTGTCCTTTTCAAGGAGTATGATTGAATGTTGGTTGTAGTAGCTTGTTGAAATACAACGTGCTATAGGGAAATTAAACATGAATATGAGGTGCCCTTTGCTAGTGCTACCTCTGTACCAAATTTCGTTCAATTCGGTTTCACCGTGTTTCAATTGATAGGGGGAATCGATTTGCACACATACTTGGCCACCATCTGCAAACTATTGGGCTGATGTTCTTGCAGTTTGGTCTGAATATGTTTTCCACATAAAGATATGGTGTTGCAAAATTTGGTAGAGACTAGATTATTAGGTTGGTCGTAATTACATTTTAGCTTTTAACATTTGGGTGGCCGCGATTACGTTTCCGTCAAGATAGCGGTGATATAAAACATGACACTGAGGTGCCCTTTGCTAGTGCTACCTCTGTACCAAATTTCGTTCCATTCGGTTTCACCGTGTTCGAATTGATAAGGGGAATCGATTTTCACACAAAGATGGCCGCCATCCGCAAAATATTAGGCTGATGACCTATTAGTTTGGTCAAAGGATGCTCCCTCCATAAAGGTATGTTGTTGCTAAATTTGCTAGAGATCGGATGATTAGGCTAATCGTAATTTGATTTAAGCTTTGAACATTTGTGTGGCCGCCATTACGTTTCTGTCAATATGGCGGCGATATAAATCATGACACTGAGATGCCCTTTGCTAGTGCTATCTCTGTACCAAATTTCGTTCCATTCGGTTTCACCGTGTTTGAATTAATAGGGAGAATCGATTTTGACACAAAGATGGCCACCATCCGCAAACTATTAGGCGAATGACCTATTAGATTGGTCAAAGGATGCTCCCTCCATAAAGGTATGTAGTTGCAAAATTTGGTAGAGATCGGATGATTAGGTTAATCGTAATTTGATTTAAGCTTTGAACATTCGTGTGGCCGCCATTACGTTTCAGTCAAGATGGTGGCGATATAAAACATGACACTGAGGTGCCCATTGCTAGTGCTACCTCTGTACCAAATTTCGTTCCATTCGGTTCCACCGTGTTCGAATTAATAGGGGGAATCAATTTTGACATAAAGATGGCCGCCACCCGCAAACTATTAGGCTAATAACCTATTAGATTGGTCAAAGGATGCTCCCTCCATAAAGGTATGTAGTTGCAAAATTTGGTAGAGATCGGATGATTAGGTTAATCGTAATTTGATTTAAGCTTTGAACATTCGTGTGGCCGCCATTACGTTTCTGTCAAGATGGCGGTGATATAAAACATGACACTGAGGTGCCCTTTGCTAGTGCTACCTCTGTACCAAATTTCGTTCCATTTGGTTTCACCGTGTTTGAATTAATAGGGGGAATTGATTTTCACACAAAGATGGCCGCCATCCGCAAACTATTAGGCTAATGACCTAGTTATTTGGTCAAAGGATGCTTCCTCTATAAAGGTATGTTGTTGCAAAATTTGCTAGAGATCGGATGATTAGGTTAATCGTAATTTGATTTAAGCTTTGAACATTTGTGTGGCCGCCATTACGTTTCTGTCAAGATGGCGGCAATATAAAACATAACACTGAGGTGCCTTTTGTTAGTACTACCTCTGTACCAAATTTCGTTCCATTCGGTTGCACCGTGTTCGAATTAATAGGGGGAATCGATTTTCACACAAAGATGGCCGCCATCCGCAAACTATTACGCTGATGACTTATTAGTTTGGTCAAAGGATGCTCCCCCCATAAAGGTATGTTGTTGCAAAATTTGGTAGAGATCGGATGATTAGGTTAGTCGTAATTTGATTTAAGCTTTGAACATTTGTGTGGCCGCCATTACGTTTCCGTCAAGATGGCGGCGATATAAAACATGACACTGAGGTGTCCTTTGCTAGTGCTACCTTTGTACCAAATTTCGTTCAATTCGCATTCACCGTGTTCGAATTGATAGGGGGGGACAGACATTCAGAGTACACACACTCACACACACACACACACACACAGACACACACACACACAGACTCACACACACACATACACACACACACACAGACAGACACACTTTTTTCGCCCTGTGTTGATCTCATAAGTCTACTTTCATTTTTTGCAAAAATCGAAAGTAGGCTAATAAGGGTACTTACTGTACACTACGTATTTAACAAATTTATACTTAGGTTCCCCATGTAGGCAATGCAAGAAGGTTTAGCGTCCTGAAAGTCCATCACTTCTCCCTGATAAGCACTCAAAGGACACTGTTCCACTATACTGTATGTGGAACTGGGGCACCATAGCTACAATTCAGGGAGGGAAGTTTGTCCCATTTATGAAGGAAGTCCGCGCACTTGCCGTGATGTGTCCTGATCCGGTTGAGAGTTGACCAGGTCTTGCAGGGCAGAACAAATCTCTGTGGTTGGTTTTTAATGCAGGGAAAGTTCTGATACTCAGCTGGAGCTGTAGCCTACTAGTCCATTCTTGCAACCATTCCTGTTGTACATTGAAGTTACCGAAAAAAAACTCGATTTTCTCTGTGGACGGTATAGGCTACCCCTCCTATGAAACGTTTGTGATAATACATGGTCATTGGACTACAGTTGAGGCCCATATCTAGTAGATGAGCCTGGAAGGTGCAAAATGATTACCTTGCCTACTTTAATGTATGATCCTTGTGAAATTTATCTCTAATAATAATAATAATCATAATAATAATAATATATGCATGACTTTAGTTTTTGATTCAACTATGGTTTGAGACACCTCGCGTCAAAAGTCCACGTGCTCCTGTGAGTGTACTGCATATTGCTAAATACTGTACCTGCATTACGGTGGCGACTGTAGTAGTAAATGTAACTCGTTAGTTACTAATTGTTGTTTTAAGGGGGAGGGGGGGGGGGCGGGCAGCCAGGTCATCTGCTCCTAATGTATGAAATTGACTAATATCTATAGGATTGGAGTAGGTGCCCGAGGATGTCAAACAAAGTTATCTTCCTGGCATATTCTACATCTGGAGTGAACATGAAAGAAGAGAGAAAACTACACTTCGAGTCTGCTTTAGCTCCACATTGCGTGATATAACGCACTTTGTTATTCTCCAGGGTGCATGTACGCAAAATAACTCAGTCTATGTAGTATTGTTGCGAAGCTACGACCAAACTATGGAAATAGAATGGTTATTGAGTCAGGAGTGGCACCCCACAGACAGAGCGAGTGCCCAATACGCCTTGCCATTAGCCGACCAAGGATCGTGTCCACCTACAAACACTTCAGCGCCAAGGGCAATGAGATGGTCACACGAAGGCGAATGTCAAGGTTGCGCCTAGCATGTCAAAAAAGCAGATGCAGACGAAAATAAAGTGATAGGATGCACGAACAGCTTGGAGGCTGCTTGGTAATGCGAGTCTCACAGCGGCAGGTAACGAACACGTCATCATTACACCACGCAACATGTTTGACGTGCATATGTCTTTAAGTTCGATCCAGAAGGCTACTGTGGTCAACCCGAAAGTCAAAAAGGATCAGTGACGGTCGGCCTAAGCGTGCTTCAGTGCAACAGTACACTTTGTATTTTCGTTTCAGCCGGACGTGGAATTATATACTTCGTGCTTTTAGGATTACAGATAAAAACAATATTTAATGAAGTTTGCTCTCCATGCAAAACCGATCTGGGAGCTGACGAACTCAGATCCCTCTGTTGGTTGTGCTACGGTACTGATTTTATTAACATGTTACGGTAGAACTCCGGTAATGTAGATTGCTTCCTAATCCGTATGCACTGCTGATAATCTGACGCATGAGCAGAAACTCAATCTCGTCAATTCTGAGTTGTTTGCTGCCTATATCCAGGGGCAATGTGAAAATAACTGGATGAGCTGCATTGCTTGTAGAACCTCTTCGTTCTGCGCTTGAGCTAAGAGGCATGAATAGCATATACAAAAAGCATGTGTAATATAATAAACGTACGAAAGGGTGAACAAAGCTAGATTGTCATTTAGGAAACAAACTATGCAATTAACACGGTTGTTTACATTTTCTGTAACTTCCCTGCTAAAATGACGTATCTTTATTGAGTCATGAAGAGTTTAGCTTGCCTAGAATTCATACATCATCAAACCTCTGAACTTCGTGAAGTAGACTATTTTGGAGGCGAGGCCGACTACTTTTGCAACTGGCAGATGGCGTGGTCTTTGTGGATCTTTTAGCAGCATGCGACACTGTCCATCATCGGTTACTCCATGCCAAGTTGTACTGTATGACCAAGGATTTCCATCTAGTTAGACTTATCAGCACTCTCCTTCAAAACCGTAGGTTTTTTGTGGACTTCCAGGGGCAACGCAGTCGTTGGAGAGTACAGAAAAATGGCCTACCTCAGGGAAGCGTCTTGGCTCCAATTCTCTTCAACATCTATACCAACGATCAACCACTGTCCCCAGACACAAGAAGCTTCTTGTATGCAGACGGCCTAGCCCTGGCTGCGCAGAGCACAAGTTTTGAATAAGTGGAAAGAGATCTGACAACTGCCTTGAGAAATCTATCAAGTTATTACAGTTGGAACCAACTCAGACCAAATCCATCTAAGACACAAGTATGCGCCTTCCACTTAAGGAACAGGGAAGTTCATCGTGAGTTACGCATAGAATGGTCTGGTATCCGATTGTAGCATTGTCACACCTCTAAATACTTGGGAGTAGCCCTTGATAGAGCTCTTACATTCAAAACCTACTGTAAGAATAACAAAATGAAAATCTCCACACGAAACAACCTGATTCGCAAACTAATAGGGACACAATGGGGCTCACATCCAGAGACTATTCGCACTTCTGCAATGGCATTGTGCTTTTCTACTGCTGAATTTGCTTCCCCTGTTTGGTACAGGTCATCTCATGCCAGACAGGTAGATACAGCTCTGAATGAAACCTGCAGGTTGATAACAGGTTGCTTAAACCCTACCCCAACAGATATGTTCTACTACCTGGCTGGAATAGCACCAACGTGTGTACGCACAGAGGTGGCTGCCAACAGGGAGAGGCTGAGAGTGGAAGAGAACAGCGCCCACCCACTGCATGGATATAATCATCCTCAGCAACGGCTGAGGTCCCGAAAGAGCTTCCTGAGGACATCTGAGATGCTTACCGTCTCACCGGAGAAGGCAAGGCTGGAAATATGGAAGAAATCGACCCCTCACCCCTGCGGTTGGATGCCAGTAGCTGAGGAACTACAACCCGGTCACAACGAAAGCTGGTTGGTGTGGAAATCCCTACACAGGTTACGATCAGGAGTTGGAAGATCCAGAGACAATCTGAGGAGATGGGGCCACAGTACATGAGACACGTCTTGCGAATGTGGACAAGAACAAACCACAAGCCACATGCTTCATTGCCATCTGTGCCCTTCATCTTGTGCAGAGGAAGATCTCCTTTTAGCCACTCCGAGCGCCTTGGATGTTGCTCAGTATTGGGCACTTGTTATATAATTAGAGAGTTTTACCCTTTTATGTAGGCTACCTGTATAGCAACTGTACATTTGTATGTTTCCGACACGAGAAATAAATAAATACATTCACTGTATTTAAATATTCAAGATGAACAACTGAGAAGGATATTATTCTGTAGAAGCGTGTAACGTGAAGTACAGTAAAACTTCGTTTAACCGTCACTCTTTTAACCGCCAGTTCCTGTTAACCGTCAGTGCTGTAATAGCATAATAATACTGCAATAACAAAGTGATTTAAAGTGCAGTGACGCGTTCGCTTTGTTTACTTACTCTATTTTAGTGGGAAGTGAGTGTACCAGCCCGCCATTTTCAAGCTACATGAACTATTTCACCTGTAAGTTTATATTACTGTACTGTACACATTTGTAGCTACTGTACGGATGTTTTTATCATGTAATAAATAGTTTTATTTTCTATTACAATCGTGTTAATTTCTTTTCGCTCCGAAATATATTACATTACTGTGAGAGTGATATCTGTCTATAATATAATTGATTGAGGTCATGTTTTGGAGGAATAATACAGTGTTTCCGTTATCCGTCTATTCGCTCAACCGTCACGACCATGGTCCCGACGATGACGGATAATCGAGTTTTTACTGTATGTGGCAGGATCGTGGAAGAAGCTAAGCATCGATTCCAATCAATTCTTCGATTCCAAACAATTCTTCTTGCTTTCCTAAATTTACAAGGAATTTTCCTGAAAGGGAACTCAAGGTTGATATCCAAAAAGTACAAGATGTTGGAGAAAATAAGCTGAAAGCAGAGCTTGGAAAGCAGGAAAACTGAAGGAACAGTACCTTTAATTAAGCTTATCCTAATACTAATTTGGTAACACCATCTGCGTTCTAGCAAAGCTTCTGAATCAGTGTCGCAACGCCAATGACAACTGCGGAACCGGAAAGATTCTTTTCATCTTTAAGAAGGATAAGAAACTTTTTAACGAACACATCTGCCAGTAACCACTTGCTACCAATGCGATGTTGTCAACAGAGATGAAACTGGTTGCAGAGATGAAACGATTCAACTAAATAATCATTGATAACTTCAGTAGCATGGAGTGGCTTAATGACTTCATTTTATGCCATCAAACACGTAGACTAAATCTAAACGATGTTGTATTTTGTAAATTGTAGCACACCCTTATTCGAGGCATGAGCCGCCACTGACGGCTTTTCACGCTCAAAATCATTCCGGTATAAAGTGTCAGGAATCACAACCATTCACAACTGCTTATCCACGCAACATTGTGTTTATCGATCCACCAATTTCATTTTATTACACTTAAGAGCACTTGGCATGTAAATTTATCAGAACAGTGCACTGAAACATCGATAGTGATAGCGGTGATTGTTGTTTAAACACTGCAACACCTGCGCTATGGATTGTTACGTTACTCGCGCCGTTTCACTCAGACTCCAGTGGGTGTTTCTCGACAGAGATGTCCTAGCATTCATGAACTTCGTACTTATCCCGAATGAAGTTAATAAAGACTAAATATGCACATTGTTTAAACTACCGTATGTAGCCTATGTTAGTCGGTTTTACAAAGGAGTGATATACAGTTCCGGTATGTCACTCATTTCAATTGCGGAATATATTGCAACTAGCAGTAGTACCCGGCTTCGCCCGGTGGAAAGATGATAATGTCTCAAAGTCTCCTTAGAAATATAATGGACTTAAAATCTAGGTCATTTGCCCCCAAATACAATGAGGGCGTAATATCTAGGTCATTTGCCCTTTTGATAAGAATGATAATGAAAACTACTGTTGAATTGACACTTCAAACTTGCAAACTACCGTAATAGAAATACATATTTCAAAATTCACAGGCGAGGAAGACTTATTGTGGGTGGTGAATAATGGTGTAATGGGCGTAACATGTAGGTCATTTGCCCTTATGATGAGGATGATAAGGTAAACTACTACCTGTACTGAATTGACACTTCAACTTATAATGTACACAATGTAGTGTAATAAAAATAAATATTTTAAAAATCACAGTCGATAAAAACTTTATGCGGCGGTGATTAGTGGTTTGATGCGCGTAACATCGAGGTCATTTGCACTTATGAAAATAATAATAATAAGGTAATGAAAAAAATTACTACTAAACGAACATGGTGTACTTTTAAAACTGATATAAGTAATTCAGATGTCTTCCAAAGTCTCAACCTTATTTTCTGGCTTAGGCCTGTACTCGACGCGTCTAGTGAAAGAGCTTATGGCGTACTGTTCGGCAAAGAATATGGGTCCAAGCTGCACGAACCTGAGATGATCGCAGATGATGACGAAATATGATGACACACGTTCGGGGTTCCCCGTCGTATTTAGATTGGCCGGGTAATCACTCACTCTTTCGCAACACCACAGTGGCTTGAGCAACGGCCCTGTGCTGGCATCAGCATAGACAGCTCTGGAAAGTCCTCTCATGTCACCTCGCGATGAATCAGCATGCTATTCTCACAACTACCCCCCCCCCCCAGGGTCTCACAACTTGTGGGACGTGGGTTGGCGACCACGGGACCCCAGCTAAGTCTGTCATCGCTTCTACTTCCTGGTGCCGGGCTCCTTTCAGTTCTCTTTCCTGTCGGCCTCCCTTGGTCAACTTTTGTTCTCTTCCGACCCCCGAGGGCTAGGGAGTTTTTCAATTTCCCGCCTTAATTGGCCGTTGTCTCATCTTTCCTGATGCCCTCATTCTTCGAGGGGACTGCCTTCTTTTCCTTTTTCATAATATCTCCTGTCTTCTGCTCAAGGCCCTCAAAGAGGCAGGGTGTGTGTAGCCCCACCACTTCTGGTACACCCTCAAGGGCTCATGGCGGGTGAGTTAGGAAGCTGGCAACCCCGAGGGATTCCTGAGCTAAATACAGGGAAGGGAGTGGTATGTCAGAAATTTCAAGTGGACAGTGTTACTCATCGAGTTCCAAAGGGTAAGTATGTAAAATTTGGTTCAGATCGGTGAAACAGTGTAGATTAGTGCCAAAGGGCCTAAATGCAGGGAATAGATTGGTCTGTCCGAAATTTCATGTCGACAGTGCTACTCGTCGGGTTCCAAAGGGTAATTATAAACAATTTGGTTCAGATCAGTGAAACGGTGTAGATTTGTTCCAAAGGGACTAAATGCGGGGAAAGGGGGGGGGGGGGGTTTCTGTCCGAGATTTAAAGTGGACAGTGTTACTCCCAGGTTTCCAAAGGGTAAGTATACAAATTTTGATTCAGATCGGTGAAACGGTGTAGATTTGTGCCAATGGCCTAAATGCAGGGGATGGAGTAGCCTCTCCGCAATTTCAAGTAGACAGTGTTAGTCGCAGTGTTCCAAAGGGTAAATATACAAATTTTGGTTGAGATCAGTGAAACGGTGTAGATTTGTGCAAAAGGGCCTAAATGCAGGAAATGGGGTGGTCTGTCCGAAATTTTAAGTGGACTGTGTTACTCGCAGGGTTCCAAAAGGTAAGTATACAAATTTTGGTTCAGATCGGTGAAACGGTGTAGATTTGTGTAAAAGGGCCTAAATGCAGGGAATGGGGTGGTCTGTCCGAAATTTAAAGTCGACAGGGTTACCCGCAGGGTTCCAAAGGGTAAGTATACAAATTTTGGTTCAGATCGGAGAAACGGTGTAGATTTGTATACATAACAGACAAACAGACAAACTTTGTGCTTTATATACAGTATATAGATAGATTATATGTGATTTTAAAGTAGTGAAAGTTTTACCGTCGAATATTTTAAGAGCATAAACTTCATTTATAAAAATAATATAGGCTACATAAATAAAATTCTTCCCACATGCACAGTACCGGCCCCTTGTACCTTCAGCTGTGCGAGTAGTGGATGCGATCTGTTCTTCGACTCCGAGAGTGTAAATATGATAATTACCACTTTGCTGCGTGTAACGTGCTCTACGGCATTTGAGAAGAAAAGCGACAGAGCCAAAATGAGTAATACACGTCATTTACCATAGTTTCCACCCGAATCTCTAAAATTATTTGTTGATGTTGCTTAATTTGAGGGGCTTGGACATCGCAGTTATTCATCCTCGTGTACTTGGGTGAGTGTCGAATTTTTCTGATAACCTACGTTATTGGGGTGTCTATAGTAGTGTGACTATTTGGAATTTAGATGAGGAATGGGAAGGAGGCAGCCATAGCCTTAGGTTAGAAACTATCACGGTATGTACCTGGTGTAGAAGTGGGAAAATACGGAAATCTACTTCCAGGATAGCTGAGATGGGAATTGAACCCAGATCTTCTCAATTTTCCCCACGAGGCTGAGTGTACCCCGTCCCAGCCCTCAGGCCAGAATTAAATTTCTTGTCACTGCCGGGAATTGAATCCAGACTTCTGGGGCGACAGCCAAATTGTAGACTTGGTGGGAGAGTGGTGTCCACTCTTTTTAAATAGGTCATGGTCTGGATAACTTCAACCTGCTGTCGGAAGACGCGTGTTGTGGGAGTTAGAGCACTTTCTGTTCAGTTCCCTTCACCAATCAATAGTAGTCTACAAGAGCTTGAAAGGAAAGTGCAGCAGCGACCTTTCAAGGCCACTCAAGGACTGAGATGCACCGATAATGTGAAGTGAACGCTCGCCAAAATCAATTTCCTAAAGGTGAAGTGAAACTGGGTTGATTTAACAAACCTGTGGTCACGAACTAGGGCCACTGCCCTGGATGACGAGAGCAGTCAATCACCAAAACGGAACGAGCTGTATCATACAAATACCGCGGAGGAAAGTAAACCCTTTCACTAGCAAGTGGAGGTCGGCTTATATAGACTAGACTTCTTTTAAACGATACATTAATGAAACGTTAAATTTTCCAATCACTCTAAAATTGCGCAGATATATTGCTCACGATTTGGAACATATTCTATATTGCTCGCAAACAAATTTTATTACACAAAGAAATTGCAACTTATTACGGAAAATAACACACGTATTCGGCTTCAGCAAAAATACTTTAGTCATAAGTTACAAATATGTTTTTAAACAGAAACATGACGCTTAGTTGCCGCAATGTTGGTAATAGATTTTATATTAAAAAATCTCGCTCGTGCTTTTAACAGCTTAATTTAGTCTTAGGTGGGTTAAATATCGATTGATTACTTCGTACAAATGCTATATTAAAGTTTGAGCGGTCCTGCTTTAGCGGTTCCATATTGGCTGGAGTTTAAACATTTGGCCATGGAAGTCATCTTGAGAGCTTGTACTTGATGAACACAAGATGACGTAATAACCAAAATCCTCATTTGGTAAGCTGTATTATGTTTGCACTCAGAGAATGTCAAGGAAACAATAGTGTCATAAAATGTACATGATTTCAGTCCCCTGTCAAATAGCATTACTAATTAGCATGAATCAGTCATGCATTCCACCAAGTGGCGTGGGAACTTCAGATTAACTCACCGACAAGAGGTAGCAAGCAGCATCGGTACTCACCTGCCAGAGAAACAAACAAGAGCATTAATATCAACCATCAAGCGCTTACAGCTCCGTACAAATGATTAGAAACAAGGCAAATAGGACAGTAAAAGTTCTATGTTTTTGCCGTATATCTTGTGAAATTTCGCATACTATAAAAATCGCACCCATTATTATTATTATTATTAACCTCGCTGAAGCGACCGCTGCCAGGCCATGACAGGGCGAGCTGTGTGTATTGACAGAGTATATTAACAACTAGTGCCGCCGCGGGTCGGATGGTCAATAGCCTTGCCGCTGACCCAAGTTCGAACCCGCAGCCCTTCAGGCACAGCAACAAGCTCTAGTACTCTCAACATCTAACGATAAAATTAAAGCAAAGTAAAATAAATCACTCGACTGCAAACTCCTAAGGACTAAATTCTCCCATCAAAGCATTATTCAGTAATGTCTTTAGGGGAGAAAATTTATAAATCATCAATCAAACTAAATTTACCCAAATCAAAACTATTGCCAATTAATAATGGAGGGCACCAGACTCCAAGCATTTTTCTATCGCTATAGCGATAATTTGACAGAAAGAGATTACTACTACGGTGGCCAAACTGGGGTCCACTTCCTGTAGCAGTGGCTAGCACTCTTGTGGTCCGGGTTCAATTCGAGGCTCTGCCAAGATATTTAATTCTGGTCTGAGGGCTGGAACAGGGTACACTCAGCCTCGTGAGGCAAAACTGAGAAGAGGTGAGTTCGATTTCAACCTCAGCCATCCTAGTGCGTAGTAAAAGTTATCCATTTCTACTCCAGGCGACTATCGGGATGGTAGCCTAGCTAACATAAGAGCACAGCAACCTCCTACCATGATCCTAGCCCCAAACACACATACTAACACAATCATCACAACGACAAAGGGTATGAGACAGAGTCTACCCAATTATATTAGACGGGAAAACGAGTATTTATATACCCTAAAATCTTTTGGCTTCACGATTTGCCTGACTGACGGTGAAAATTGAAATGATAGAAGCCAGTTTTCATTGTGTTGACGGACTGAAAAGCTATCTTTAATAGAACTAGGCAACACGGAGAAATGGTAGGTTGGCTCCTCAGTTTAGGGGCTGCGACAACGCGGTCATGTACTTTGGGTGTGTGTAGAATCTGTCTGATAATCGGTGTTAATTGTGATGGCTGTTTTAGTGTGTGTTAACTGTTTTAATTCAAGTAAGGACTGCAGACGATAATTTCAAGTAGTTCCTGCTTTTGCTACCAAATGCTACCGTCAGCGACACCTCGCTTGTGGACTTGGCTACTAGATACCATCGCAGCACCTGGCGGCGAACGTTGGAACTAATATAGCGATTTCAATTCTAACCTACAAATTTTGGCTTCACACAAGTGTAGTTAGTGGAAGGTTCTTTTACATGCCATTGGGACCGCCGGCTTTACTTCCCCTTCGAAGGAAGGCATACTGAGGGATTTTTAACGCTCTTAAAAAATTCCGACAACTTCGTCCGGGTTTAAACCCACGACCTTGGGCATAGAAGCTCATCATGCTACAAACTACGCCACCGAAGCCGCCTACTACGCACCGAAGTTTGCGAGGCTACATGACCACGATGTCGCAAAACAACACATTTAATCAACAACAACGAAAGGCAAAACATTCTCAAACTTGAATGAATGAATGAATTAATGAAATATCTCCATAGGGAGATATTACTGTACCCTGTAGGCTGGCTCCTTTAGTTAGTCAACAGGCATTGCAACGTGACGTGTTTCAAAACTGGTCGTATCCCAGCGGGGTTTAGATAAGGTGTGCCTAACAACTGTTGATTAACTCAATTTGGAACATCTGGGCGAAACCTCATAACAGACTCGTCAAAAACCTAAAATACCTTGCTTGTGTTAATTATTTGGAGGTGAATGCCAATAATTAAGACACATACAGTTCTAAGAAATGGATTTCCAGGACAACATTAATAGAAGAGACTTCAAACTATTTGGTCCTGTTGATGTTATTGCTAATTCATTCTGAGGCGTATGCCATGTAATATTTCTTTCAAGTTAAGGTGGGCAATAAACAGACTGAAAGAGAAGGATGTAAACGAAAGATTCAAGAAGAGTATAAAGGAAGGACTAATGAAAAACCCTAAACAAACTTCAATTGCAGACGAAAGGGCACTTTTGAAGAATGAAATAACAAAATCCGCAGAAGAAAACATTGGTAGGAAAGAAAGAATAGGTAGAAAACCGTGGATCACTCAGGATATACTAGAATTGATGGATGAAAGGCGGAAACACAAGAATCTAAGAGATGAAAAGGGGAAAGCAGAATACAGACGTCTGAGAAATGAGGTTAACAAGAAGTGCAAGGAAGCGAAAGAAGAATGGTTGAAAGAGAATTGTGCAGGTATAGGAAATTGTCTGAAATTAGGAAAAGTAGACACAGCTTATCGAAGGATTAAGAATACTTTTGGGGAAAAGAAGACTAAGTGCTGTAATATTAAGGACACAAATGGAAAGCCTCTAACAGATAGGGAAGAAAAGGTTGAGAGATGGAAAGCTTACATAGAGAGTTTGTATAAGGGAAAGGAGATTGAGAATCATGTAATGGAAAGGGAGGAGGAAATTGATGAGGATGCGAAAGGAGATTTAATATTGAGATCAGAATTTGATAGAGCTTTGGAAGACTTAAGCAGGAACAAAGCACCAGGCATAGATGATATACCGATTGAGTTGCTACGCTGCATTGGAGATGAAGGTCTGATCAGGTTATTTCATTTGGTGTGTAGGATTTATGAGACAGGTGAGGTACCCCCTGATTTCAAGAAGAATGTAATCATCCCTATACCAAAGAAAGTGGGAGCTGACAGATGTGAAGATTACCGTACAATCAGCTTGATTACTCATGCTTCAAAGATCCTGTCTAGAATAATTTACAAGAGGATTGAAAGCCAGATAGAAACGAAGTTGGGTGAAGACCAGTTTGGTTTCAGGAGAAATGTAGGAACAAGGGAAGCTGTACTAAGTCTTAGGCTGATTTTAGAAGGTAGAATAAGGAAAGATAAGAGAACGTTCATGGCTTTTGTAGACTTAGAAAAGGCTTTTGATAACGTTGATTGGACTAAATTGTTTGACATTTTGAAATCAATTGGAATAAAGTACAGGGATAGGAGGGTGATATACAATCTGTACAGAAATCAGACAGCAGTCATTCGAGTTGAAGGACATGAGAGAGAAGCTGGTATTCAGAAAGGTGTAAGGCAAGGCTGCAACTTATCACCCATACTTTTCAATCTTTACATTGAACAAGCAATGAAGGAAATTAGAGAAAAATTTAAAGTGGGAGTGAAGATTCAAGGAGAATTAATTTCAACTCTGAGATTTGTTGATGACATCGTCATCTTGGCCGACAAGCCTGAGGATTTGAATGAGTTTTTGAATGGTATGGACTCCGTCTTACGGAAAGAATTCATGATGAAAATAAATAAATAAATAAATAAATGTAAAACAAAAATACTGGAATGCAGCCGAAATAAATCAGAAACCTCTATGGAGATCAAATTGGCAGGTGAAAAGCTGAAGGAAGTAGTAGACTTCTGTTACTTAGGAAGCAGAATAACCAGTGATGGACGAAGCAAAGAGGATATTAAAAGTAGGTTGGCTCAGGCAAAGAAAGCATTTCTACAAAAAAGGAATCTGCTGACATCGAATATAGATTTAGGTAATAGGAAGTCATTTTTGAAAGCCTTTGTCTGGAGCGTGGCGCTCTATGGAAGTGAAACTTGGACTATTGGTGCAGCAGAAAAGAGGAGAATTGAAGCATTTGAAATGTGGTGTTACAGGAGAATGATGAAGATCAGATGGGTAGATAGGGTTACAAACAAAGAGGTATTAAGACGAGTGGGAGAGGAGAGATGTTTCTGGCGACTGCTAATGAAGAGAAGAGATAGGTTGGTAGGACACATACTAAGACACCCAGGAATAGCAAGCTTAGTTATGGAAGGAAGGGTCGAGGACAAAAACTGTAGGGGTAGACCAAGGTTAGAATATGTTAAACAGATTGCCTCCGATGTAGGGTGTCGGAGCTATGTAGAGATGAAACGATTAGCTCAGGACAGGGAGGCATGGTGAGCTGCATCAAACCAGTCAAAATACTGAAGACTCAAACAACACAACAACAACAAGGTATTTAAATATTTCACTTCCCCGCCTAAAATAATAGGGCGTAATTGTGTTGACAGCCATAGATACATTATATGATAGATTACTAGGCAACATTGAGATATGATTACACTAGGACAGTACATGTGCAAGATTAGCCCCATAGCCTGTGTTGTTGAGATGTCAGCAGTAGTGTGAGTATTTGAAATTGAGGCTAGGATGGAGCCGGAAGCGGCCGTGGTCTTAAGTTAAGAATCAACCCTGGAAATGGAATTGAGAGGTGCCATTCGAACCCTTTCTTCTCAGTTCTGCCACACGAGGCTGAGTGCTTTGTTCTATCTCTAAGACAAGAATTAAATTTCTCGAAGCCGAGCCAAGAATGCTAGCCACCACACTACGTGGTGGTCAATGGACGCGTTGAGAACATGACTAAAATCTAGGTGTTGTTTCAGTTAATTTGAATAAGATATATAAATAGATAGATTAATTAATACATAAACTAATAAATAGATAACCGACAGTAGTGGCTACGCTGGCTAACGCGCAGCATTAGGTCATGGGGCCAAGCTCTCTGCTGACTCGGTAGACGCGTGGGTTCGAGCCCCACCGTCGGCCGTCCTTGAAATGGTTTTCCGTGGTTTCCCATTTTCAACACCAGGCAAATGCTGGGACGGTACCTTCTGACAGGCCAGGGCCGTTTCCTACCACATCCTAGCCCAGTTTCATTCACCATCATTCATTTCATCTCTCATTAACTCCTCTCATGAGGTTGGCGTCAGGAAGGGCATCCGGCCGTAAAAACCATCGCCACAAAGACTTCCATCGCATCTCATCCCCGACCCCGTTGGAAAACGGGAATAATAAGGGGTAGACATACATACAAACTAATAAATAGATACACAAACAAGCAAATAGATAAATATATAAAGAGATAAATAAATAAATAAATAAATAAAAAAATATACGAAGATGATTCAGGAATAGTCTAAATGCTTGCAAATGTAACTAAGATTCTAGTTTTTAAGTTATTATTGAAGGAGTTGTTTTATATGAGTCATTAAAACAACGAACACGAGGCTGTCGCATTTTGGTAACTTTAAATGTTATTGCATTGAGCCGGACTAACGCTTGAAATGTTGAATTCCAAAGGTCAGCACTTACCCAACTGTGACCGTCATTATACACAGGGTGTTTCAGCAAGAGCGTACATAACGAATACCAGCAATCCGGGCGGCTACACTGAGCACATCGACATAGAGAACATGTGGTCTCGAAGTCACTCAAAGGTGCTATGGACGTAAACATGTGTTATACTGTTGGGGTGTGCTGAGTAGTTATTTATGTTTGTTGACAGGAAATTTGTACTCTGATTTAATGTGTTAACATGGGTGACACAATAAGGTGTCCTCCACGGTTATTTGTAAACAATAAATGTGTACTTTATCACACAGGTGACACTGTAACTGACGACCATGCCATGAACGGGCCAGAGTTATTGTATCAGTGTGTACTAACTCATGAAAGTTGCTTAACATGACAGCCACCAACCTCGATACAAGCACGTCAACGACGTATGATATTTTTTATAACCACGCTATCTCCGGACGATAGGAAACCGCAAACACTATATTGGTCGCCTGCATTTTATGCCCATCCGTTCACATAGACTACTACCTGTGCAACAGCCTAGTGTACTGTCAATCTAATATATAAAAGTGAAAGTCTGTATGTATGTATGTATGTATGTATGTATGTATGTATGTATGTATGTATGTATGTATGTATATATGTTGGTTCCGTATACAAACCTACACCGTTCCACCAATCTCAACCATATTTTGCATACACATAGTTTAGGACCCAGAAGGAACCGCTGGCTACATGAATTTTCGATAGTCCTTCTCATTCTTCTGATTTTGGCCCTTTTTCACTCAAAAACAGGCTAATCAAATCATAAAATATACTCATGAAGGAATGGCAAGGCAGATAGTTTCCATGGCAACATAGCTCAAGTCGAGACACGGCCGACTTGATGCCAATTGCGCTCAGCACTACCGGTATAGAAAATGAGGATCTTTACTTGAAAACCCGTTAGTTACTCAACTGCTCACACAGCACTGTCAACCGAGTTTAGCATAACAAAGACTTGACACTATCTTCTTTCTACTATATATTTTTCAAATACCACTCACTCACTCACTCATTCATTTATTCATCCCGAAATCTCAGAAACCACCGAACGGATTGGAATGAAATCTGGTATGCAGCTTCCTCAAAGGCCGCAAATGCCCACTAAGAGAGAAATTTTGGCTATTCAGGTTCTAAAGGGGTGTTAAGGGGGTAGACCTGCATTTAATTGAATAGCAATATCTCCTGATTGGTTTCATGGGGGGATGTGATACTCGGCATATAAACTCATCATTAAAAATAAGAAGACATGTGTCTGAGGGTTTTTCGATGTGGTGTATATTATGAGGTGAAAGGGGTGAAAAGTGGGGATTAAAAGATTCTTAACGGAGCGTGTGTCTCTTAAACGACATAGGCGAGGAGTTTGAAACACAGCGAAAAAAAAATCAACATAAAAAGAAGTAAATATGTGTTTGACAGTTTTTTCATAAATCCAATTTAAGGGGCCCATGGGGAGAGATGAAATTCTGGGGGGGGGGAACAGGAAAGAAAGTGTCCTAACTGATTGACTGACTGGCTCACTCATCAAACTCAGGGGGAAAAACTGCTTTAAAGTAAGTAAATAGCTGTTCGACAGGTTTTTTTTTCATAAATCAAATTTAAGGAGTTCATGGGGAGGGGTGAAATTCTGAAAAAAGAAAATTGAAAGAAAATGTCCAGACTCACTCACTTACTCACTCACTCATCATCGCCTAGCCAAAATTATTGAAGTTGGAAACATGACAGTTTGGGGATATGTTCATTGTATGTCAAAACCGTCTACTAAGGGAGGATTTTCGGATATTCAGGTTCTAAAGGGGTCTTAAGGGGGTTAAACCTGCATTTCATTGTATAACTATATCTCCCGATTGGTTTCATTGGGGGATGTGATACACGGCATATAAACTTATCATTAAAAAGTAACAAGACACGTGTCTGAGGGTTTTTCGATGTGTTTATGAGGTTAAAGTGGTGGAAAGTGGGGATTGAAAGATTCCTAACGGAGCGTGTATCTCTTAAACGACACAGGCGAGGAGTTTGAAACTCAGCGGAAAAAAATCAGCATAAAAATAAGTAAATATGTGTTTGACCGCTTTTCCATAAATCCAATTTAAGGGGCCCATGGGGAGGGGTGAAATTCGGGGGGAGGGACAGGAAAGAAAGTGTCCTAACTGATTGACTGACTGACTCACTCATCAAACTCACGGGAAAAAACTGCTTTAAAGTAAGTAAATAGCTTTTCGACAGTTTGTTTTTCAATGAAATTGAAGGGGTTCATCGGGAGGGGGGAAATTCTGAAGAAAAAAAAATTGAAAGGAAATGTCCTGACTCATTCACTCACTCATCATCGCCCCGCCAAAAATATTGAAGTTGGAAACATGACATTTCGGGGATATGTTCGTTGTATGTCAAAACCGTACACTAAGGGAGTTTTTTTTGGATATTCGGGTTCTAAAGGGGTCTTAAGGGGGTTAAACCTGCATTTCATTGAATATCAATATCTCACGAGTGGTTTCATTTGTGGATGTGATACTCGGCATATAAACTAATCATTAAAAATACGCAGACATGTGTCTAAGCGTTTTTCGATGTGGTGTATTATTATGAGGTGAAAGGGCTGAAAAGTGGGGGTTGAAGGATTCCTAATGGAGCGTGTAGGCCTATCTCTTAAACGACATAGGCGAGAAATTTGAAACTCAGCGAAAATAAATCAGCTTAAAAAGTAAGTAAATTGGTTTTCGACTGTTTTTTTCATAAATTAATTTAAGGGGCCAATGGGGTGGGGCGAAATTCTGGGGATAAAAAGGAGAGAAAGTGTCCTAACCGACTGACTCAGGGGAAAAAGACAGCTTAAGAAATAAGTTAATAGGTGTTCAAGCGTTTTTTAATAAATCCAATTTAAGGGGCCCATGGGGAGGGGTGAAATTCTGGTAAAATAAATGAAAGAAAATGTCCTGTCTGACTCACTCACTCATCACGCCCAGCGAAAACTATTAAAGTTGGAAACATGAAATTTTGGGAAGATGTTCGCTGTATGTCGAAAACGTTAACTAAGGAATGATTTTTGTTTATTCGGGTTTTAGAGACGTGTCAAGGGGGTAAACGTGCATTTCATTGAATAACGATATCTCATGAGTTGTTTGTTTGGGGTTGTGATATTCGGTATATAAACTAATCATTAAAAATAATCAGACATATGTCTAAGGGTTTATCGATGTGGTGTATATTATGAGGTGAAAGGGGTGAAAATTGGGGGTTGAGGGATTCTTGACGGAGCGTGTATCTCTGAAACGACATAGGCGTGAAGTTTGAAATTCGGTGGGAAAAAACAGCTTAAAATACAGGTAAATAGGTGTTCGAACGTTTTTTCATAAATCCAATTTAAGGGGCCCTTGGAGAGGGGTGAAATTCTGGGGGGGAAAATACAGGAAAGAAAGTGTCCTAAATGATTGACTCACTTACTCACTCATCAAACTCAGGGGGAAAACAGCTTTAAATAAGTAAATAGGTGTTTGACCGTTTGTTTCATAAATCCAATTTAAGGGGTTCATGGGGAGGGGTGATATTATCAAAAATAAATTAAAGAAAATGTCCTGACTGACTCACCCACTCATCATCGCCCAGCCAAAATTATTGAAGTTAGAAACATGAAATTTTGGGGATATGTTCGTTGTATGTCGAAAACGTCCACTAAGAAAAGAGTTTTGGACATTCAGGTTCTAAAGAGGTGTTAAGGGGGTAAACGTGCTTTCCATTGAATAACAATATCTCACGAGTGGTTTCATTTGGGGATGTGTTACTTGGCACATATACTAATCATTAAAAATAAGCTGACACATGTCTAATGGTTTTTCGATGTAGTGTATATTATGAGGTGAAAGGGATGAAAAGTGGGGGTTGAAAGATTCCTAACTGAGCGTGTATCTCTTAAACGACATAGGGAGGAGTCTGAAACTCGGAGGAAATCTATCAGCTTAAAAATAAATAAACAAATGAATAAATAAATAAAATAAATAGGTGTTCGACCGTGTTTTCATAAATGCAATTTAAGGGGCATATGGGGAGGGGTGAACTTCTGGAAGAAAAACGTCCACTAAGGAAGGATTTTTGGATGTTTGCTCTCATCGACCAACCAAAACTATTAAAGTTAGAAGAATGATATTTTGGGGATATGTTTGTTTGTTGTGTGTCGAAAACGTCTACTAAGGAGGGATTTTTGGGTATTCAGGATCTGAAGTGGTGTTAACGGGGTTAAACCTGCATTTCATTGAAAAACAATATGATACGACTATGACGCGAGCGATGCGAGGCTAAAATTGAGATGGTGTGTGTCTGTGTATTACTCATCTCGCAAGAACCACTGGTTCGATTTACGTGAATTTTACATGGAAATAGCTGATTTACCTGGTTAACATGTGGGTTACTTTTGATTTCAATACTTTGCACTATTTAAAATGGCGACCATTTTAGTGACGTCACTACACCCTTTGGTTTCAAACTTACATATTTCCATTTCAAATAAAAAGAGAACGCTAAGAAATAGCAAACTTTTGATGGCATATGCGAGGTTTAAAATTACATTTTCTATCCGAAAGGTATCTGCAACTGTTAGCGAGTAAAACCTAAATTTGTGCTATAAAACACGGTCAACGCCGAGCGGTGTAGTTGGACAAAATGTTCCATCCTTAATCTCCCTCTGCGCAGCACCTCGCCTATCCCCTGTTTTAACTGTCACCTTCACATTTTAATTTATTTATGACGCGTAGCGAAGCACGGGTACTTCAGCTAGTAAGCAATACACACAAGTAACTACTCAGGACGCCTTATCGGCGTTACACATGTTTACGTCCATAGCACCTTAGGTGACCTAGGAGACCACATGTTTCCTATGTCAATGTGCTCAGTCTGGTGGCCAAGATTGCTGGTATCCGTTTTGCACGCTCTTACTGAACACCCTGTATACCTAGGTGTATATCGTGTAGTGCTATGACACTTAAATCTATTTATAGGTTCGTGCGTCTTGGAGGTAATTCTCAGAAATGGTTTATAGATGTAGACACTGTTTTGTAGTGTCTTGTTCTTATGGTAAGATTGAGAGTCGATAGAAAATAAGTGTGAAGAGTTGTCTATCAAGGACACATCTCAGCCCACGACCTGCTTCAAGTGGTACGCTGCGCGACGCGGCGCGGCGCCAAGCAGACGTGCGAAACAACACCTGTCGTGAGAAGTCAGTACCGTACGGTGAAACTGAAAGTATCGCCCGACAGCCGAGACATTGCTTCCTATAATCGCTTCTCTCTACTGTGTACAACTACAAGAATGTTATAACCCGAGTGTTAAACCTAGGGTCAATGGTTCGAGGCACTATCCCTACAAAAGAGGGAATGAAACGGAGTGTTTCAGAAACAACAGAACGTGACATGTTGGCTTTCACGACCAAGTAATGGAAACTCAGCAAATCATCTAGGGGTTTGCCGAGTCTTTTGTGGGGGTTTGCCTAGGTGCACCAAGTGAGGCTCATCAGTGGACTCATGGTTAGCGTGCCCGGACCGGCGCAGGGGTAGAGGGCCATGCATTATGTCCCTTTTTATGAAGCCCACTTGCGCTACATTATTCTAAAGGGGGGAGGGAAGCTGTAAGATCTCTCAGCTCTTACGGTAAAGAAGTGCAAGTGTGCTTCATATAAGTGAATGGTTCACTGCCTCTGAGGCGGTCCGGGCATGGGCATCAAACAGCCCGCTGATGAGTCTGAATTGCTGCACCTAGGTGAAACCACGCACAGTTTTAACACAAATTGAATGTGGAAGCTTTGAAAAATAGGAAAATTGAGTTCATTTTCATTTTCATATAAAAACTGTCAAATTAATTTTGCTCCCTTCTTATTTCATCTCTGTGTGTTAGTTTATTGAGAGGTTTCAATAAAAAAAAACCACAAGGACACTTTTTTTCTTAGCGTGACTACTTAGTAGTGCAACGGCTAGCATTTTGACTGTCACCCCAGTGGAGTTCCGAGTTTTGTTCCTGACTTTGGCAAGAAATTTAATTCTCTGAGAGCTGGATCGAGGCAGAAATGAGACAAGGTGGGTTCGATTCCCATCTCATGATTTTCCACGGTTCTGCTCCAGGCGAATGCCGGGATGGTACCGGTTTTGAGGCCACGGACGCCTCTTACCCAATCCTTGCCTCAATTGCTAATAAGTACACGGAGCTATATGACAACGCTCTCACAAGGGCCCTAAAAGAATCTACAACTTTAGCTTCCAAGTGCAGTCGGAATATCGTCTTCCGTAAACAAACGTGAGTCAAGAGTCAGCCATGCCTCCTCTAATTACCATACCTTGGCCATAGTACGGAAGCATTCTAACCCCTCATTATGTGAACAGTAAAAGAAATGACAACTCGGGCTTAAAAATCTTCAGTTCCTGTGAGGTCCAGAGTAACTCTTTAAATTACAATGAGCATTGCCTCGTAATTGATGTACGCGCGTGGGCAAGGGTACTAGAGTAAGCTGTGTGCTTTTTCTAAGAATGTTTTTTAAAAGTGAAGAAGACTGTATAGAAAACTGGAAAGTGATTACCTACGAAAGGAACAATAATGACGGAGTTTGTCTGGTTCTAAGCACAGAGGCGGGACTGGGGCACGCACAGAAACACCTGCCTAACGCGTCACAAAGCATGAGGAGACTGCTAGCTCCAAGACAGAAGCACCGCAACACGCACGACTATTACCTTGAGCTTAACAGGCGCTACATCATTATAACTTCAAGTTAAATACGAACACTGAGAGAAAATTGATGTTCCCAAATCGTACATGTTCAGGCGAGACCAACGACGTCGTCGGTGCTTCATTTCGGGCTAAGGACATCTTCGTATATCAGCCCCGTGTACTTGGGTGTGTGTGTGGAGTCAGTACAAAACACTATGTTCACTATCGAACATACAGCCTACTTTCTTTTAAATGTACTGTATGGGTATAGTTATAACTCATTGTCCCTTCCGGCGTTGTTTTTGTTGATTCATTTAGGGGGCTTAGCGACATCATGGTCATGTAGCCCCGTGTATCTACTTGTGTGTGTGTAGAATTTGTCTGATAACCAATGTTACTGTGATGACTGTATTAATGTGTCTAGTTGTAATTCAGATGAGGATTGAGAAGGAGGCGGCCGTGGCTTTAGCCAGGTACCATCCCAGCATTCACATGGAGTAGAAGTGGGGGAAACCACCGGAAAACCACTTCCAGGATGGCTGAGGTGGGAATCGAAACCGCTTCTTGTGCGTTTTGGCTCACGAGGCTGAGCCTTCAGACCAGAATTAAATTACTTGGCACAGCCGGGAATCGAACCCGGGCCCCCGCGGTGACAGTCCAGCGTTTGACATCAGGCAGTTACTTATCTTATGTACGTTATGTAAGAAATAATACAAACGGGGTGGAATTTCAATCATCTCAACCTTGATGTGTTCAGAAGTAGGATGCATTCTCGTGATATTTTTGATTCCTTACTGAAGGACCTTGGACGAGATTCCAGTACTCCGTATCTCAGCTCCTTTTAGTGTAAGACATGTTCTGGATTCCAACCCGAGGCCAGCTGACATTGTTTAAATGTCTCATGAAGTTCAACCATTGAAAGGCAGTGAGTCACTCTCAAAGCATTCGTATGTTTCCTTTCTAAAGTTCGTGTTTCTCAAACTCGTCAGGGAGCGATGGGTACTGAACCCGGACCTACTTTACAAATATTCCCTGCACCCTCTGCTAAAGAGTAGCTAGTCTGGAATGCCCTGGAAGAAGTGGATGGTCAATTTTGAATTCATAATGAACCGTATAAAACGTAGTCTAATAAAAACACATACACACCCATAATAATATCAATTACCAGATACAGTTAGCTCAAACATTACAGCTTAGCCTATTATACGGTTAAGAGTTGCTCTGACATTGGTTAGTAGAGTGCGTAATTACACAGAGCTGATAACCACAATATTCCTAGTTCAAATAATAACAATAATAATCGTAATAATAATAGGGGCAGATGACCTCTTAGTTCCGCCCCTTAAATTAATACAAAAATAACTAATTAACTAACATAATAATCATAATAATAAAGGAAAATCACAGATTATATCGCAAAAAGGAGACTAAAATTGTATGCTCACATATTCAGAATGGATGACAATAGGCTAACAAAGAAAATTTTAAACTTACTAACATCTCCGAAAAAACACAACAATTGGCTGGTAGAAATAACACAAGACCTACAAGAAATTAGAATCAACGAAGAAATCAATCACAATAGGCCAACATTTAGAATCCTAATAAACAGACACACATTTTCCGAGGAACCTACACGGAAGAATAGAATACAGGACGGCCAGAAGAACGCAAAAGAGAGCAAAATGAACGGATGAATAGATATTGAGAAACATTGTGCTAAATAAGTCCTAACGCGCACCTTAGTTGGGCAAAACGTATCAAAATAATAATATAATCTGGTGGAAAGACACCGGCAGTGGTGGCTACGCCCGCTAAAGCACAGCGGTAGGCCATGGAGCCAAGCTCTCTGCTGACCTGGTAGGTGCGTGGGTTCGAACCCACCATCGGCCGTCCTTGAAATGGTTTTCGGTGATTTCTCATTTTCAACTGTAGACAAATGCTGGGACGGTAGCTTCTGACAGGCCACGGCCGCTTCCTTCCACATCTGGCCCAGTTCATTCACCATCATTCATTTCATCTCTCACTAACTCCTCTCATGAGGTTGGCGTCAGGAAGAGCATCCGGCCGTAAAAACCATCCGCAACAAAAACTTCCACCGCACCTCATCCCCGACCCCGTTGGAAAACGGGAATAATAAAGGGGTAGGCATACAATCTGGTGGAAAGACAAGAACATGTAACCACAGTCGGGACTTTAACCCAAATCTCCTGCTGTCTGGGCAGGCACGTTAAGGTGCAAACTTAAGTTGTACAGGCCGGACGTTTGTTTTAGACGATTGCCCTTGACCTTGAAGCCTGTGGGTGAGCCTACACACACTCACTCTCTCACCCTATCGCTTCACACTTGTCACCACCGAACTGATGTAATGGAATTTCAGATTTGAGCAGACAGTAGAGTCCACGTCGAAGTATTGTGTGACGCGGAAGTACACGTTACGTAGTTACGAACAGAAAGTCATTATATTTGCCAATGACTGTACCCCTAGCAGTAGTGTGAAACAGCTTTGTCAATCATCGGACCGCTTGGGGCAGCTGATAACAACACAGGTACTGTAGTAACTCGCCTCCAGGCTTCCATTAAAATTTTCACTCGTCTAAAACAAACGTCCGGCCTGTAGGAGACTTTCATTGGCAGCAAAATGCTATCAATCTGCAGAATGTACACAGTAGTTATGGTTCGTTAGGCACATAAAGCACGTGCTGTTTTTGCCTAATGTGGCGATGTGCTCCACTGACACCATGCCATCTCACGCCATTTACCGGGCAATGAGACTTAACTGTCACATGGGAAAGTGAAAGAAAAGTCAAACAGAATGATGGATTAGACGTATCAAAAAACTGCCTCTGTGAACTGGAATCGTCATGCATGCCCGCCTTTGAGGGGGGAGGGAATGTTTTTAAACTGTGTTGAAATAAACCAACATCAAGTTTATCTCTTACGAAAACTTCAAAAATCCAGTATGGATTACAGAAAAGTTTGGGTGACATGTTTCGCTTGTCAAGCGAATATACAAGATTTAATAGCTCTACAAAACACTACCAAAAACACAATGCCACCCCTGAACGGTCACTGCCCTTAAAAAACAAGAGCAATATGTGGCAATTATAACTGAAAAATTCTAAAGCATTAAGCACCCGAAGAAATAACTATGTATTTTATTATCTACGAGGTTGCAAAACTGAGAAGTGACGAACCTATCCACAAAGCTCACTATAAATTTTCAATAGCTCTATGACCATTGTTGCCAACTTATATTTCCTGAAGTTGTATGTATTTGTCAAACGGCACCGACTAGATACACCATAGGTCTACCTAAGTTAACAATAGAGCATAATTATTTTTATTGTTTATTAATTAGGGTGTTCCGACAACGTAAACTTGAAGCTCCTTGCATTTGGATGCGTATTTCGAACATTTCTGATAACCTGTGTCATTTTGATGACTGTTTTGGTGTGTGAGTTTTTCTTTAACTGGGGCTAGGAATATGAAGAAGACAGCCGTGACCTTAATTTACTGTAGGTATCATCCTGGCATCGACCTGGAGTAGAAGTGGGAAACCATGATAAACTTCTCTAAGGATAACTGACGAGAGAATCGAACCATCTTTCTCCGTTCCACCTTACAAGGCTGAATATGCCCCTTTCTAGCCTTCAAACCAGAATATTTTTGGCCGAGCTAGGAATCGAACAGGGACCTCTGCGATGAGAGCCAAGAATGCTAGCCACTTTACCACGCGGTGATCTAAAGGGATTTCATATAGTCGTTAATCCCTATTTTAGGGATATAAAATTCATAATAGATTTCCGCCAATATATACAGTAGCCTATGTAAAAGTCGCTATAGTTGGCAACACTGTTTATGACACACAAACTAACTAAATTCCTTCTATGAGGATTGACACGAACCAAGATGATTCAGGCACTCTTGCTCTCTTTACCGAGAGGAATTTACCGTGTAAGGACCAGTCATTCTCCACTTCACGCGTGGAGTGTAAACGTTTTTGAATTCAACTGAAGCAGTCCACACTTTATACAGGCAAGTGCCGACAAAGCGAGCCAAGGTAAGATTAATCTGGATATACGCCAAGACCAGAAGACCTCAAAATGTTACAAGATATCAAGGACCCGTCAGCTACTCTGTGAGAATGTCCTTGGTCAAGGCCACCGAGTACTAATCCTCAAAGACCACTCCATTACCATCCCACTGAATAGGCCAGGTGCCCACTCTTATTGACTCCACTTTCAAGCGTGTAGGCCTACTTCCAACGACGATAACATCCACCAGGCCGTTATTTCAGATAGTCTACATAAACCTTGTATAATTAGCGAGGCCACCTTCCTGGTCTAACGGTATATATTAAGACTCCGCTTCCGAGGGTCCAAAGCTTCGATTCCCAGCAATGCAAGAATTATAATTCCGTTCGTACGGTGGCCTCATGAGGACAACTGAGAAGATACAGGTTTAAATCCTACATTGTCCCGTCAAGGAATGGTTTTCCATGGTTTTCCACATAAGCCTTAAGTGAATGTTTGCATCTAACACAACGGCTTCATTCTTCGAAACCCTAGTATAGGTCCACTTACAAATTATACACAAACTAGTATAGACTCTTAAAACACAGGTTACCAGACAGAATACATGTCCCAAAATGCGAACTGAACCAATGCCATCAGCATTTGTAACGCACCAATGCGAGAACCCTGTGTCAAGCTATCTATGGACAATTCAAGATCCTATGCCGGGTTAAATGAAGTGAATTGGCGTATTTGAATCTCCAACTACCCTCCAACAGTGTCTAATGTTTCGTGTCAAGGTATGTCTGGTAGAACCAATTCTTCGCCCTGTGATACGAATGAGGGCCTGCGGAAAGCACCGGGCATGACCCGAAGTTCTACCAACGATTTAAAAGACTCGGTAGGGCATGGTGGGGGTGACACTGACTGGGATAATGCCTCATGCTACGGTGGAGGGAGTTCAATTTAAATCGGCCTAATACACCACACATGTATTTCAATATAACGTATCAGGACACGTCTTGACATGATAAGCTTGCCACGGTGGGTGAGTGGTTATAGTGTCGGACTACCAACCCAAAGATTGCAGGTTCGCCCCTGGCCATGGTAAGTGATTTTTGAAGGCGACAAAAATCACGACACTCATGTCATACGTTGTTGGCATGTTAAAGAACCCATTTGAATTCAGTAGGCCGTGTTCAATGGCAAAATTAATCTCGGGATTTTCCGCCAACACGAAGTTCCTCCATTCTCTACTTGAAAAGCGCTGTAGTGTCAAGGAGTTTAGTTATCTAACCTCCTTGACTTTCATAGCGTTCAAAGGAACGACGAAATTCGACATGCAAGCTACCCTCTGGGTGTCAATTAACAAAGCTTGCACCAGGCACCCGGGCCATACGATATTATTATTATTATTATGACATGATACAATGTTAGAAGGCTAGTATATCATTCATATCGCAAAGGAGAATGTTGGAGCAAGGGATCACACAGGAAAGGAAAGCTTGTAGTTTTACGTGACCGTTATTCATGCGATCATGAGCCACGGTGGATTGCAGATGTGAGCGTAAGAAAGATGGCTTTATTTTTTCGTTGTTCCATAGAGCACTTCAGTCCCACGTACAGTTTTCGAATGTTAATCAATTGTGTTGTGTATTGAGTTTTGTTACTAGAGCAGTTCAGTGCATGAGAACATGCTTTTATTGTGGAGCATTATCGGGGTCGGTTTTAAAGTGAAAGCACTATACACTAAGAACTGCAAAGGAACTGATCACTTGCCACATATAAACTCCAAACTACGTATGCTGTTTCGATGATTCGATATAAATAAATAAATAAATAAATAAATAAATGAATGAATGGATAAATAAATAAAGGAATGAATGAATATATAAATAAATAAATAAATAAAATAAATAAATAAATAAATGAATGAATAAATTAAATAGATATAAAATAAATTAAATAACCAACTAACTAACTAACTAACTAACTAAAGAATGAAAGAAAGAAAGAAAGAAAGAAAGAAAGAAAGAAATAGTTGGCGAAAAAACAAAATATCACATTTATTTAGTAGAAAACTTTTTTTCTTTGCATAATTTCAAATTCTATCGCTAATCCCGAATTACTAAAAATTCACACGTAGAAGCCATAAAAATGAAGATAGGCCTACATCAAAATTTCTTTATTGATCACACACACAGTCAATGTTCCACTCTAGTTCTTTCAAAAAATCCTAGCTTTAGCTCACATTCTGTCTTCTACCAAGTCCAGTTTTGCCAAACTGTACAGTGACTTCATTCTGAAGGTGTAACTTTTCGTGGGACAATCACCTGACCTCGAGGCAAGAGTACCAGTAGCCTAGTTTGAACAATACAAAGCAACGTTGCGCTTCATTATCAGTCATATAGCCTCAATACGAGTAACAGTAAAACACTAACGATGGAAGCAACTCACTTCTTACCCACGACAATTAATTTAGACAGAGGCTCAGGACATGTTCCCTGGAACAGCTACGGAAATTGCTTGAGGGAGGGTCCGCGATTGCAGGAAACAAGGGAAGGGGAAATAAAGTAATGTCACCCCATGCACTCACTAACAGCTAATAAGGAACTCCTTGTCTTTCTTATCGGGACAGGAAGCAAACAGTTACCTAAAAGCTCAACAAGCCTCCTACAATAACAACGGTGTGTTTTAGTTCAAAGCAGCAGTGAAATACAACACCACTAAATATTTTCTAACACGTATTAATAAACTCTTTCTTTGAGACTTACAAAATGGTTGGTGGTAGTTTTCTATTTAAGTGGGGATAAAAAAGTAATTATTGAGAAAGGCATCACAAGTCCACTCTGACGCGGAGGATATTATGAGGAAGGGGTCGATATCCAAGCAGCTTGCTCCTCATCTCTTTGCTAAGCATAGCGGACAAAGAATCAGACCCGTCCTATTTGGGTATATTTCTCTATATGCTAACACTGGAAACTGATCCTTAAGAACAATTCACAAAGTAATTAGTATTGTAACGTTCAGTTCAGAGAAGAGCACGCGACCCCACTCCTCGTTGGTCCAGACCTGATGCTCATGGCACCATCGCAAACGGTGCCGCCGATGTGCGGGTGTCAACGGATCACGCCCGGTTTCTATACACGTCACCACGTTACTGCACTTTCTGTCATTTCCACCGAGGCGTTGACATGTTATGTGGCTTCAACTAACTCGTCCTTAAGTTTTGCACAGCAGTGTATATGGGCTATAGAAGAAAGTGAAAAGCTATCTATACTACAATTCACAAAGAGTTGTTTCCCTCACACTCCATTGTTCAGAAAATTAAATGTTCTGTGGGACTGCATTTATAGTACCGTATGTTAGGGGTTTGGTGACGAGCCGTAAGGAAAAATAATTATAAGGAACAGCATCATTTCATAGTGGGTTTCGCACACGCAGAGATAATATGTAGACAGGTTTAGCGAACTGAGGGGATATAGCATGCGACTGTTCACCTCGATAGCCCACAACGGACGTGAACAAAACATTTTGATTGCTACAAGTGTGAACAGATGAACACGGAACATCGAGCAATGCCACGACACCACCACGCCAGCTGTAGAATAAAGGATCAAATATAAAAAGAAACATAATATTTCACAGACTAATTTGAGAACGAAGGCATTTTAAATAATCCGAAAAATCTTCAACATTATAAGAAGCTACAAACGATACAGTACTTACTGTATAAAGAATTAGCCCAGAAAATGCCTTGTGAAACGGAGGAATGTACGAGTACAAGTCTTATGGTGTGGAAAGCATTCACAGATGAGTTTTCTCCTATCTCCTTTTAACAATACCCCTTATGAAAATGAAAGCAAACCTCGAGAACAAGCAACAATCGTTATGCTACTTGAATGAAGTACCCGTTCGTTAATACCCAGTTTACTTCCTTAAGCCTACACCATAAAGATATTAAGAAAATAGATAACAATTTCCTAAACTTAAGAAAATACACATTTTACCTTCTAAATGGAAGTTAATTCATTTTCAAAACTTACGCCTTGATGCTGCAGTCTGTTCATAACTGCAAGCTAAATGCCGACATAAGTTATATCTATTCTAATATAATAAAGCTGAAGAGTTTGTGTGTTTATGTGTTTAAACGCACTAATCTCTGGAACTACCAGTCGGATTCGAAAATTGTTTTTGTATATGATAGCCTGATTCAAGAGGAATAGTTTAGGCTGTGTAGCAATAGGCTACATCTCTCAAGTAACCTTAAAGATTGATTTTTGTTCAGTAAGTCGGAAGAACAAGCGCTCCAGAACGGCTTCAATAATACCGTAGTCTATTGTTACCATGTAATGCGGGCCGTATTACGTCGCCCCTACCAATGTTCTGGAGCAGAATTGCGAGCTGCTTATAAATGCAGTCACGGGGAGTAATTAGTGCAAAAAGATATCTTAGGCCCCTTAAAACAGTTATCATCAGGGCGATGGTGTTGGTGCAGTATACTGAGGTTATCAGCTGCAATAAGCGTTGGTGCTTTCAAATTTACTTTCATTTATTCCGATCCTTATCCTTGAGCGCTCCAGTTCTGTAAAACAAACAAATCCACCGGGCGAAGCCGGGCACTACTGCTAGTCTAGTAATAAATTTGTCTTATAAGAAAATCATGATACTGTTTACTCAAATTTCTCCTGCCTTTCTTCCTACTCTCTCTCTCTCCCGCCACACAAAATACTAGTATAGATGGGTCGGTCATTCGTGGCCGGTCTTAAGCGCGTGAGGATTCTTCTTAAATCCCGAGTAGAACACTGAGACCACTGAATGTGCACATGCGTTGTCGAGGACACATTGCGCACTTTATTTGCGTTGATCACAAAAGTATAAAGGCTCACTGTGCGTGGAGACACCACTGTGAACTTAATATGTACCGGTCAAGAAGGAACGGTCCACGTACACCTGTATGACGTACAGTAGCGTGTGACAGATTAAAGAGCTCCTGAAATTAAGATTAATTTGCCTTTCAGTATGGAATTCAACTTTTGTCGAAATATTCCGAAATTTTACATATTTTTTTATTGGTCTCGGCAACATAAATAACTGATGAACAGATGCTAAACAAAAATCACCCCATATGTACAGTTTTCTATGATACTCATCAGGTGCCCTTTGTACAGGTAACTAGCCCATTAGTGGAGTTTTTGTTCCAAGCTCCCAGGTCATCAAACAATCACTAAAGATATCGTGGCAACTAAATTAGCCCCACTTCACCCAATCCACTCCTTTGGCATGCGACTGGCACCAATCGTAAATAACAATAGACTGTATTTATGTCTCCTAAGGTAGCCAATGAGCCCATTTGGAAGACTGAATTGACAGCTTCTTTTTAGACGTGTATCGCCGAGTTCCTCCACCTGTGTATTTATAACCCTGACTCAAATACTGTTTCTTTTTTATGGGCAGTAGCTAGCACTTCGGAATTTGGAACCCTCACCGCGTCACATGGAAACCTTGAATGGCGCCTTGATGGTATAAATCACCTGCCAGGAACTTGACAGGGACAATACGCGAGGGACAATACGTTAAAAAGACCTAAGGAAGCAAACCAAATGGATATCTTGAGTTAATTTACTGATGTAAATTAAAGTTAATTGACTTTTATTTTTTATGCTGGAGCCAAGTATCGAGTGGCGTTAAAGCGACGGATAACAGGCAGTTTGATACAAGGGCATATTTTCGAGATGCAGATAGTATTCAGAAATCAAAGTGATATTGGGTGCGTTCAGCAGAAGAAACAGATCTCCCTTCTCTTTCAGACCGGGTGCCGAGACCAGAACACTCCATCAACCTTTGTCGGAACTAGTAAAATGTATTGTATTGGGAATGATATTTATGCTAGAATATTTCAAATCGAAGTGTTTAGAATATTTGATGACTCCGGGAATGACTACAATAAGAAATATTAGAAGCTATTTTTCAGTGTTGCCTAGGTAATCTATTATTAATTTTCAGTCGGTCAACACAAGTGTACTCAATTAGATTCGGCGGGGATATACAGTTAATTTTCCTAGTGCCTGAAATGAATTACATGAATTATTTATACACTTAATAAAACACTTATCGCATAAATCAGAAACTGAAAAAAGAGTTATTACTCCCCAATCAATCTAACTGGGCTCACTCGTAATATCCGAAAAAAATTGCCTAATTTAGAGGCGTATACGGCGTACGCCGTGGTCTTAAGCAGCGGGATATCAAGGCTTGAATCTCGGATGCATCCAATTTCCTCAGCACTCCTATTATCAATATTTGGGCATAGATCAGGCTATTTTTAAATCTGTTAAATATAACCTAATAATAAGCTTTAGTATTAATTAAAAGAACTGTACCATTTCACTACCTTTCAGCTCATATAAAGGAAAAATAAGAGAATGGGGAAAAAATGTCAAGGACCATTGTACAGAGCACACAAATGTTAATAAAACAATTATTGCAAAAATTGAGGTGACGCTCTCAACGCCAAGCAATCAGAAACAAATTACCTTTATTGCATAACGTCCCAAAATTAGAATGACTAATAAGATTGTATGTTCAACCTTCTCTTTGTCATGAAGCACGACAGTAACTGATAAGGTCCAGGACAAGTTTTGATTAGCTAACGGTTTGACTTCGATTATGGCCCGATAATGTTTATCGGTGTCAAGCCAATCTCCGACAAGCGCCACGGACAGAGCGATGAACAGATTGGCCCCATAGCTGTCAGCACGTGGATTAAGTAAAGATTCGTGACTGTCTGATTATTGCAAGGACAAACACGTCACGATATTCCTCATAGTCTCCACCAGAGCACACACAGACACTCGGGTACATCACTGGTGATTACCAGAACATTGGACTTACCACATCTCAGCTCAATAAAATGAATCACATTTAAAGGCATCCGTAAAATCAAAATTAGTAAGGATATTGTTTATTTAATTATTCTCATTTGATGGCACCATTTCATTTTAAAATGAACCACTTATCCGATTGCTGAAAAAATATAATGTATATGATATACTGTATTGTTATGCATTTCTTATAGAAAGCTTTACAGTTGGTCAACAAAAATTGTGCCCTACAACATTAAGACGGGAAACAAGTATTTAAACACCTTAACCTGAAATAAATATTATATGAGATATTTATCACAAAATAACACGCTTTCGTGTACAACAAAAGATAGGGTGGAGATACTTTATTGGATGACATGTTTCGATCGTGACGCAATCGGGTACTCCCTTTGGCTTAAATAAGGTACGATGTTTATGTATTACACTTTATGTACAAATATACAGGGTCTTTCATATAAAGTAAGAACGGCAAGCGGCAGTTTTGTTACTCGCTGCTGCAGTGGCCCTGGCCGAGCTTGTGGCGCGCCACGGCCCCCTGCTTTAAGCGTGTGTACAATCCTGTAGTGCAGGGGTTCTCAACCTTTTTCAACCATCGTACCCCTTTAAAAAATTAAACATCCTGCGTACCCCCCACTAACCCTTCTTAGGTAGTAATAATGGTTATTAAAAATGTAAAAGGTATTTAGTTAGTATGGTTTAACCTTTGTAATTTTAAGGAAAGATATTTTAATAAAACAAAATATAGTTGTTGTTTTTCAGTTCCTTTTCCCAAAGGGTGATTTTTGCAATCATTGCGTTAGTTTTCATTTCAACATAGAACATAACAGAAACACTATCTTGCATGCACTTATTCCAAATGTTCAGTTTTTTTTAAATATCACTTAAATAGGCCAATTTTAAAAGCCAACCAAAGTCATTGAGTACTGATGATAAATTAGAATTGTGCTCGGTAAAGAAAAGATGCAATTCTTTGTGGAGTTCAAATACACGCGCCGTAAATAACTCACACAGTAGTCACGGCACGAAGCTCACTGCGCATGCGGATCGAGTAGAAGGATGGCCTGACGCTTACCCCCTGAAATGTTTCGTGTACTCCTGAGGGGTACGCGTACCACAGGCTGAGAACCTCTGCTGTAGTGTATGAAATATTACCTTATAAAAGATGCTAGAAGTGTCGTCCTTCCTGGGTTATACAGGCATTGTATCTGATAACCACATTCCGGCTGACGTGAGTGAGTTCTGCCACTGTCGTGTTTCTGATTTTTAATTTTATGCTTTTTTATTGAACACTGAGTCAGTAGTGTCAAACTTATTTACTTTTCGTTCCGCAAAATACACAGTCAAGTTAAGATTGGACAGAAGGGGGATTTGTGTTTCATGCACCTCACCATTCTTAAATTACTGTGCTAGTGAAGGTGGCATTCATCAGGAAATTGCTGAACAAATGCAACACGTACCCACCGAGCCGTCTCGTACTTAAAATAAGTTTTACATACAAAAATATGATGTAATGATAACTGTCTCATGTTAACATCTGTGGTTCAGACTGGTGACTGAAAACCTGCACGGTTATTGAAAGGTCGAGTAAAGTACAGTATATACTATGCGCACGTTCAACGAGAATCGACTCACTACTTTAGGCAGCGTGCACTTTCGCGTAACAACAGTACGCGCGCGCTGCTCCATCGTTTTTTTTTCTCTTTTGCTCATCCGGATAATTGACGCTCCGGTTGTTTTACGTCCGGATAAACGACATTCTACTGTATTAGGATACGAAGGCAACACAGGAGATGACTTCTAAATCTTATATATCAACAGAAATGACCGGGCCTGAAGCTATTTCTATGATACTGAATTCTATCTCTACTTAGTATAAAACACAGTCCTCGATTCTTGGATGTCACGGGTAATGTCGAGAACCACTGGATGGATTTTGATGTAGTTTTCTCCACTCTGTAAAGGATTTCTCGAGGAAGGTTTCTGTAGAAAAACTTTCTTTCATGACCAAAGAAAGCTGAGCAGTAACAATTTCAGTGAAAAAGTAAAAAAATAACCTGGCATCCGTACGCTTTTTAAGCTTACGCTGGACAAACCGTTAAAAATAGCAATATACTATGAGTGTAAGAATTGTTCAGCATGAAAAGTTCTACAAACAAGTCCGCGAAAGCATATCTCATCTTCAATGCATCGCCCATTGTAAATGTTTTTACATTTTAATTTCTTCCAACAATATCCATTCAATTACTGCTCCGAACTTTTCATTCCGCAAAATACACAGTCAAGTTAAGATTGGACAGAAGGGGGATTTGTGTTTCATGCACCTCGCCATTCTTAAATTACGTCTGACAAGAATTCGTTGCACATGCATCTCCATGATATAATTAATAGTCCAGTCAGTTATTTTAATCCACCATGCCGAGACGGAAAACGGATATAGGTCGTGGTTCATTGACATCGGAAAAGAAGCGCTTATCACGTAATGCATTCATAACTGTTCCCGGGCGAAACAGAGGCGGGTTGCTAGTCTTATATAAATGATCAATTTTGAGGAAAAGTCCACGTCATCACTACAATAGGTATACATGAAGCTACTGGAGCATTCTCCTCTAGTTCAGACAGAATTACCGGAGCTGACGAACGACGCGGGTGTCCGCCGCACATACAGCCACGCGGGTAATTCATTCTTGTTATAATGAATGTTTCCCGAAATTAGCCGGACTGCAGCTCCTTCCTAGGTATCCATCACTGTCAGTCGCACGGAACAGGACGTGCCCTACTGCAAAGGGGGTTGAAATTGGCCTCGTTTCATCCCTCGCCTCTCACCAGGCGACTATGTGACGCTCCAAGCCACGACAGGGGAAGAGGCGCCGCTAGATTCTCACCTAAGCGGCGACTTCCAATCAATGCAGAAATGATTTTTTATATGAATAGTCACGTCTCAGAGACTTCAAGTCAGATGTTGAATATAATTATCGATACAAACTTCTACTCAATTCTTTATTCCCAATTAGGGCCATTAAAAACAACGTACAATCGCTCTTAATTGTTAAGAAGCACATCAAGCCATGCTAGTACTACCATTAACTCAGTCCAGAAGTAGATCTTGTAAAAAGAATTTTAAAAATCGAGTAGGTCCCATGACACGTTCAAAGTAAGAAAGTTACTTATTTACCGAATCAACATTTGATTGGCATTGAGCGTGGCTGCATCAGCGTTTGTTGTTTATTGTAGCATGAGCCCCGCGGGGCGAAGCGGAGGACTCAGTGGTGACAGAGTGCAGTCTGCACATAAGCCAAGTAGCATTGCGTCCGATAAGCGTCACGTGAGCTCATGTTAACACGGACAGAAACGATGACTGAGGCTACTGGAGCTGAGTCATATCCTACTCGCGCAACTGTACCTGTCAACAAAGCAGAGTGACGTGTCACACAAGAAAACAAAGAATAGTTCCCATCACGACCGCCGGCAATCAATTCGTGAAAGGGTAATAGTTAGTTATTGTTGTTTTAAGGGGCGGAACTACAGTGTTTCGCTCCAAAGAAACTTCATCTGATATTTCAATATGCTGACAACACAAAACATACAAAAGGGGGGGGAATTGATTCGTTCCACCAAAGCCTAAGTTAGCGCCAGCATTAATGACAAACACTAGATGCCATATGGTTACCATGGTGTTGGGAAATAATTGATGACGCTAATTCCAGATAGCTCCCCAGCCGAAAAACATACCCACATTAATATCTCACTCACTTTGCCTAATATGCCTCATTATAGCACTGCCGTTGATTTTGTTTTGGTATTTGACGAACCTTACTAGTCTCCGAGTAGACTTGATTTTTACAGAAGTATTGTATCAGGAATCATCAGCCGACACAATACTCATTACCAGCATTGCAAGTAACCCAGCCACAAAGTATTGAAATACCACCCATAAGGGCAACACCAAAAGCCGTGACTAACCGAGTACAGGAGAGTGGTCCTACCGCAGCCAGGCACGAACATTAGGGGAGATCTGGGCTATGATTTATTGCAGGCGTGAAGGGGACGGGACGTGAGGTGGGAAACAGTTTAATTTAAACTTGGACGAACAAAATAACAATACCCGCACTGTGGCCGTGTGGGAACATCTACTTCATTCCAATGTACAAGACGGCTGCTGAATTCAATGGTAAATTAAGTAATACAATACAACCCCTGTAATAAGCGGCTTCGGTGGTGTAGTTGGTAGCGTGCTGAACTGCTGTGCCCAAGAGAGCGGGTTCAAATCCGGCCGAAGTCGTCGAATTTTTGAAGAGCGTTAAAATCCTTCACTATGCCTCCCTTCGGTGGGGAAGTAAAGCCGGCGGTCCCATGTCATAGATTTATGGCAGGTAAAAGGTCCTTCCACTAACTAAACTTGTGTGAAGCTAAATGTCTAGGTTAGATTTCGTTGTAACGCTATATCAATGTTCCAACGTTGACCACTAGGTGTCAGCGATATCTGGCAGCGAAAGTTGGAACTACTTGAAATTGAACGGAACTTGTAGCTCACCCTATGCGTGTCCGCTTGAAGCAGCTACAGACTCTGGCGAGCCGCACATGTCCCCGGACTCTACCGGCACTAAAAGCCATACGATAGATAAATAAATAAATAAACCCCTGTAACCCGTCACCTTGGGGACTGAGGGCATGGTCGGAACGTAAGAAAGCTCGGATTATCAGACAGGACAGAAATATACGGGTTTACATTAAAATAAACAATCTCTGAACTCAGTATATCGATCGGGGTTCCTTTCCTTCTTTCTTGGTAGAACCACATCCACAATGCATTGTCAAACAGTTCAAGTTTAGGCTTTTTAATGGTTTGTGAATTTTACGAGCGTTTTCATCATCTATCGTCACTGTACATGATTCAATGTATTTCCAATTTCTTCTCCAATATTTTATTGTCGTAACGCCTACATTGAGTTCCTTGGAATGTTTTGGAGTGATTCCCCTTTGTCCAGTATTTGTAGCACTGCTAATTTTTCATTTAATGAAAACGTAATGTGTTTACGTTTCACTCCTGACATGTTGAAAAAAAAACACACACAACAGTACTACTGCTCGGTTCCAAGCTCTGTGAACTTGCGGGATGAAGGGCAGAGGCAGGGTAGGAGCAGGCGAGAAATGAGAAGCCTGTCGACAGCCCGCCGTGTTACCTGACATTCTCGTCTATTCCAATACTGCTAACATAGGGTCTTTTCTGAAACCAGTGTGGCGTTGGGAATGAGTGACTGAGTCATCGACCAATGTATTTGCTTCTGTTACTACGCAAGGACCGAGAAACCGCATCACTCGTCACCACCACTAATAATAGTCTGCGATGCACATTCCTCTCAGGTCCACGCAGCTTAGACTCGAGCAGTAGAGACGAACACAGAAGAACAATGACGTGAAAACAGCAAACAGTAAGCATTAAAAACTTCACAGTGCAGTACGTACTGTACAAAACACGGACGACAGAAACGATACGAGAGATGACGAAGCACTAAAACGGACAAGTGGTAACAAGTACCTTTAAAAGACAATGACGCGACGGGTAGTGAGTGAGTCACCGCTACGAGTCGGGACTAGTTCTGCTCAAGCATGGCCGGATCAACCGGAGCGCGGACTAACCGAGGGCGAAAGAGAGGGGTTCTTAAATGAGATTTACTTTTGATCAGGGATTTCTGCATTAACTCTTCACAGACCAGAGCTACGAGGGCTGTTTTTCTAAGTAAGGGCCGTTTTTTTCATGTTTAAAGCCGCACATTGTGATCGCCACTGATGTTAATGTGGCAATGAACCTGTAACTGGAATGCCCGTCTGACATCATGTGGTACGTTATGTCCTAGCGTAAATATTTGGGGATTACGGGAAAACCGTTCTTAGGTAGATAACGACCTAGGTCGTACGTTATGTCATAGAAAGTCAAGTGGTACGTTTTGTCCGTGGTACGTTATGTCCGGACCAACGAGCTAGAGAAAGGTATATAGAGAGGCAAGAAGCCGCGTAGCAGCGCTCTGGGCGGAGGCAAGCTGAGTTAAGGCGGCCATGATTCAGAACGTCGTCTGACAAGAGCTTGTTGCGATTATTCGGGCTGTGCAGGAACATGCGTTGAATGAAATTTATTTAAAAATACATAGAACATGCCGTCAGTGTGTTCGTCATTCAATTGTTCGAATAGAAGTAATAAGACAACAGGAGTGTCGTATTTCAGGTAAGAAATGTCATCCAAATTCAAAAATTAATGAGGTAGACTCTTACGAAAGCGTGATGCAGCAATTTAAGTTTGTGTGATATTTACATTTCAGATTTCCTTTGCAGAAGCAGGAACTAACATTTCCACTCTATATACCCTTCTCTAGCTCATTGGTGATGATAATGATGATGATAATTGTTGTTTTAAGGGGCCTAACATCTAAGTTATCGGCCCCTAATGGTTTGGTTGATCGTGAAGATGAAAATGAAATGTAACCTATAACTAAAACGAACTACTAACTTAGGCCTATATACTAGAAGAAGAAACGGAAAATAAAAGGAGAATAAGGCAAATCAAGGACAGGAGGAAAAGAAATGCCCTCAACCCTCGAAGAATAAGGATTGATGGACTTTGAAGGAAGGAAAGCCATGAAAGGCAGATAGGAAAGTGAAAGAGGAGAGGGTACGCCCCTGAGGTATTGGATAAAAGGAGGAAAACCGGACCCAGCTCAGGAATCCCTCGGGGTCGCCAACTCCCGAACTCACCAGCCGTGAGCCCCTGAGGGTGTAGCAATATTCAGGGTGCACCAGAAGTGGTTGGGCTACATACACCCTGCCTCCTTGAGGGCCTTGAGTAGAAGGCAGGAGATAACAGGAAAAGAAAAGGAAGGCTGACCCCTCGCAGAAGGAGGGTATCAGAAAAGATGAGACAAGGGCCAATTAAGGCGGGAAAGGAAGAGACTCCCTAGTCCTCGGATACCCTAATACCGTCGGGGTCGGAAGAGAACAAGAGTTGACCAAGTGAGGTCGACAGGAAAGAAAACGTAGAGGAGCCCGGCACAAGTAAGTGGAAGCAATGCCGGACTCAGCTGGGGCCCCGTGGTCGCCAACCCACGTCCCACTAGATGTGAGCCCCTGGGGGGTAGCTCGTTGGTAACGATGCCTAATTCTCAAGAGGCTGCTCACGCCGTGCCTCTATTAGGGTCTTGTGCACAAGGCAGGAGATACAATGAAAAGATCAGTTCTGATACCCTATCAGGAAAGATGAGACAAGGGCCAAATAAGACATGAATTTGAAAGACTCTCCAGGTCTCGGATACCGTCAGTGCCTGAAGAGAACAAGAGGTGACTAAGGAAGGTTGACGGGTGGATTTGCAAACAATGCCAGTCTCAGCTGAGGTCCCGTGGTCGCCAATCCATGTCCCACAAGTTGTGAGCCCCTGGGCGGGGTATGCATATGAACGATATGTATGTAGAAAATTTTGTTCAGTACATAGCAGGAAGTGTCGTTCGCCAAGTGTCTAAAAAATTAACTTGTATTGAATGCCTAGAAGTGTTTTTATCGGGTCAAGATATTCAGAAAGAAGGACTGATTAAAGAGAAAGACGTGAAAGACGGCCTTTTGAATCCATCATATGATGTAGTGACATTATGTAAAATAGCTGAGATTGTCATCTGGAATAATGACAGTATGTTGCGAAAGAACACGATGAGTCTCAAGCTGAATTTGCAGACAGATGTCTATGCTATGCTGCCGGGTTATCTGTTTCAGAAATCTGACCATCTATTTACAGCTACTGAACCTGGGGAAAAGTCTCACTATGCTTCACTCATCGAGCGAATTGTGAAACAGTATTATAAATGCAGGCTTCACCACTTCTGCAGAAATACAGCTCAACGTGAGAGAGGACAACAGGTGCGTCAGTTGTACACAAAAAATATTCTTTTTAAAGGACAATGAAATCATGCAATGTACTGTGCATAAGCAACGTAGCGTATTGTCTTGTAAGATGATTGTGTTAGTTTTCGTTCAATGTACAAATTAAATTGTCAGGTCTTGCGTAGGCCTAATCTTATATTACGCTTCGTTAGTCAGGCCTCTCCCTCCCTGCCTCCCACCCACTTGACAGGGTATATCATGGCGGCTGCCAGTTCAACCTGCTTCAAATATGGCGGCGCCATTTCCACTCTATATACCTTTCTCTAGCTCGTTGGTCCGGACACCTGTGTGTATAACCGGCCTGAAAACCCAGTCCTCCCATGGTTCACTCTGTATCACGCACGTCTATGGAGGTGGGTGTCTGTTACTCAACCACATCGTTTAATCATATGCACACTTTGTGTTGTTCGTGCAATGATCGTTAATCACCGGCAGAGCTATTCACTCAATGCCATCACTTAATTGAAATTGAGGACCGGTCACCTTGAATAGAAGTTTCGAGTCATCGATATGAAGGGCTCGAAATCAGTGAATGGCCTTGAATTAAGGTGCCCTGGTTACCTTATAAAGGCAGTAACTGTGTGTGACCTTCCTTTCCCACGACCGTACAAAGCTGCCCTCCCAAAGTGCTTGTTCTCATAAATAACTGGCCGCATTTCTTAATTCTCTGTATAATATGCCCATCTGAGAGGCTTCCCGTGTGACTCACCCACAATAATGTGGCTCTTAATCTCGCTGTTACGTCCCTTGAAGCAACAATAATTAGCAGACTAATAACCCTCGCGACTCAGGGCAGATGATCTCTCTGTAATAATAATAATAATAATAATAATAATAATAATAATAATAATAATAATAATATCGTATGGCCTCGGATGCCTGGTGCAAGCTTTGCTATTTGACACCCAGAGGGTAGCTTGCATGTCGAATTTCGTAGTTCCTTGACTATGAAAGTCAAGGAGGTTAGATGTTAGATATCTAATCTCCTTGAACACAATAGCGCTTTCTAGTAGAGAAATGAGGAACTTTGTGCTGGCGGAAACTCCCGAGATTAATTTTGCCATCATGAACTCGGCCTACTGAATTCAAATGGGTTCTTTGACATGCCAACATCGTATGACATGCGTATCGTATTTTTGCCGCCTTTCAAAAATCACTTACCACGGTCAGGGGCGAACCTGCAATCTTGGGGTTAGTAGACCGACACGCTATCCACTCACCCACCGTGGCAAGCTTCTCTCTCTGTTACATCCCTTGAAGCAACAATAATTAGCTAACTAATTTACTAATTAGCCTCGTGATCATAACCAAGGGATGTACTCCTCATGGTGTAGTGGTTGGTAGCATTGACTATCACTGATTTCGATTCCCGACTGCACCAAGAAATTTTGTTGTTGATCTACATTAGAGGTTAGGGACATCCTTATCATCAGCTCCGTGTATTTTGATGTACAGTATGTAAGATTTATCTGATAGTAGTAGTTGTTTCATTTGAGGGTCTTGAACATCGTGGTCATTCAGCCCGGTACACTTGGGTGTGTGTGTGTAATTTTGTTACATGATCTGTGGTACTGTGATGGCTGTGATAGCGTGTGTATTTGAGGAGAGGATTGGGAAGGAGGTGGCCGTGGCCTTACGTTAGGAACCATCCCTTCTATTTGCCTGAAGTAGAAATGGTGAAACTACGGAAAACTACTTCCAAGATGGCTGAGGTAGGAATAGAACTCACCTCTTCTCGGTTTTGCCATACGAGGCTGAGAGAATTCTGTTCCAGCCCTCAGACCAGAATTAAATATCTTGGCAGAGCCGGGGACGGAATCAAGACTGACAGCCAAGAATACTAGCCGCTGTTTCTGTGTGATAACCTGAGTCATTGTAGTACCTGTAGCACTGAATGTGATTGTAATTATTTGGGCTTAGGATCAGGATAATAGCCCGGAACTTGAGTATGGGGAAGTCCACACTCTGGATGCCCACTGTCAGTGTCAGGAATAGAGGCCTCGAGCTCCAGAATTGCTGAAATATCACGTCCTATGGTTCGGATTTTACGTAAAAATGGAGTTCCCGTGGTTCATGATCGCAAGACTTACTGTCACGTAAAACTACAAGCTTTCCTTTTCTTGTTAATGGTCCACCTTCTCATACTAGATGCAACAGCGACACTCCTTAGCAATGAGAAGTGCTAGTTCAGTGGTCAGAGTTTCAAAGCACAGTGGGACAACGGCCATTTTGAGTGGAGTGTTTCCATTTGTTTTTCCACATTCATTCCAGGCAAATTTCGGGATGGCACCTTATTTCAAGTAAAAGTAAACTCAAGTTTAAAAGACTCTTAAACATAAGCTGCAGGATCTCTTTATTACATGGGTGGGACATTTCACTTTGAGAATCACACGTGCATTCACCAGGAATGAAACCAGGTCCACCTCAGTGAGAGGTCACTACACCTGACCACCCACTCCTCTATCTTATGTTAAGCACTGAGGCACCTCCTCTAATTATAGACCATAATAACCACAGTTACTCGTACATATATATTCGCTTGGTCCTCAAAACATTAACACAAGTTATCTGACAAGTTTCAGACATGTCCTGATATACGGGAATGATTATAAGAGATGTCCCAAATCCCTAAATAAACGAAAAGAGATATCAATAACGACAAGACCCGTCTGCAAAGTGCCTAACGCATTCCACCCTTGCGTGGCCCTACCCATGTCAACTACGGTAAGCCTATGTTCTGTGTTTAAAACAAGTAGTTCCGTGAAGAACTATACAGCCTATGTTCATATATCCTGCTTATGTTAACTGCCACTATCAACATACAAAATTTCAGTTTGATTGCTGTAACAGATTTGTAGATATTGAGAACCAACTAAATATTTCAGATGGTCGCAATGTTGGATTTTATATATGTAGGTCCGAGAGTTATGTAATATTACATGAAGATTATTGTGTATGTGTAGCATTCAAACTTCAATCGCTTGATTAGGACACAAGAAGTAACAAGGATATTTTAAAATTTCGCACAGCTGCCATCTTGTGGTCATGGAAACAATTGAAATAAATTAGATGCCAGTGGATTAACATTCGTATAAGGATTTACTGTACCAAGTTTCACTGCACTAGGATGGTTAAATTGCGAGAAACGTCCATGTGAATATTTATACTTCGCGTCGCCGCCATGTTAGATTTGTGATCACCAGGTTATTTAAAGTCCTATAGGTGAACTTATGTTCATAGCCGCTATGAACATAAGGAAATTCAGTTTGATTGCTATAATAGATTCGTAGATATTCAGAGCCGTCTAAATATTTCGGATAGTAGTAAGCGTTTACTTCCCTTTGGATATTGCATCATCATGACCAGAAATTGCGTAATCCTGATGACGTCATGGGATGACGTCATGGGTCCTTAGAGCGAGCACGTGGTCCAGGAGCGAGCATGTGCACTGCACGTGTTAGCGTGGGAAGGGGGTGACCTCTTGGCTTGTTTATGTGATGGTGATAAAAAGTTAATGGGTGTTGACGCCATGGGGGTTGTTTATTAGGATTTTAACTGTCATCTGACACCCGTGCGACTGTGAGCATGTGTGCCAGTGCGAGCAATCCACACATGTGGTGTGCAGCTGTTATGTTTTTTTGCTCGCGATTGAACCCTCGTCGTATCGGCCCCGAACCTGATATCTCGCACTAGTAGTAATGTCCCCCTCTTTTCCTATAGCCTCATTATTTAAATAAAATACCAAAACAAAAGGTCATTCGCGGGTAGTGGGGTAGTGTATGTTCTCTTGCAAGTCGCGTGTGTGCTTGAATACGTATGGCTATGTTGGGAAAATGTTTGGTGGCGGGCGAGGACTAGGGTTGAGTGAGGGCTCGTTTAAATGCTATTTTTCCCGCTCTATTTGATGGTGAGGTAATTTTTTAAAATGGGTGGAATTTGGAAACGCAATTTGAGGTAAACGTGCGTTTTTGACATTTTGGCGAATTTAATGAGCTTGTAAGGCTAGAACGATGTGTTATTTAGGAATGGTGTGACGTCCTCTTTGCTATGAATGCGTGTCGGTATATATATATTTTTTAAATTGTTGTTTTTGAAATTGGTGCTATTTTGGAAACGGTGAAGATGAGAGAAAAGTTTGTTTGAAGTCAATGAAAGGTCCCTATGCCCTCTAGGCTGACAGCAAGTTTGAAGTGTGTAGGACAAAACAAAATGATAGCCTACTTTCTGGCGAACATTGGCGATGATTCGCGAACGCATGGTCGGATTTGAGCATATAGGGTGTCGTAGGACTTGTGGTGAACCACCCCTTGCTATGGACGGGAGTATATCCACCCCAAAATAAATCTACCCTTACCCGGAGGTTAAGTAGTGGTTATTTTTGTATGCATGCGCACTTGAGGGCTTTTGTAAGAGAGCGGAATTTTTAAATGATTCTTTATAGATGAGGCTTTTTAAAAAATTTATTAAAAAAACAAAAAACTATTAGGTCATTCGCTTTTTAGTATCTCGCTAACCAATAATGCGATTTAAACATATGGGGTGTCATAGGACTCGTAGTGAATTCTCCTTTTGTATGAATGAGGTATGTCAACCCCCAAAATAAAAAACTAGCCTTACCTGGGGGTGAAAGAGCAATTTTTGTATGTATGCACACCGGTGGCTTTTGTCAAAAGGGCCTAACTTCACATTTGTTAATATTTTCTGAACCCAGGATGGGATTTTGCCATAGGCAGTAACCTAGCACTTGGGGTGACACCTCGTTTTTGAAAGTATGATTCATTTATTTTTTTGTCAAAAGGGGCTAACTACACTTTTGTTAATATCTCGTGAACCAATCATGCTAGGGACTTGTATGAGGGGTCCTAGCACTTGGGGCGACGTCCCCCTTTGTGGGGTGAAACTACCCCCCCAAAATTGAAAACTCAATATCTTGGAAACTATGAAACCTAAAATTAGGCGTGATAGCTTTAAAAATAGGTGATGACATAGGCTTTTACCTGGATTGGTCATTTCACCCCTAAAACAGTAAATAGTCAGGTTATGGGGAAAAAACGTGTTAAACACCTAAAAATGATAAATGAAACTAAGATCTTTTGTTTTTGATGAAAAATAGCAGGGGGGGTGAAAACTACCCCCAAATTGAAAAATCGATACCTTGGAAACTAAGATTTGTTTTAAATCACTGGCTTTAAGGACGGTAACAAATGGCATGCCTTTATAATGCAATACTGGCCCTAGGGGTATGCAAAATTGTATTAGGTACTCAGCTAATAATAGTGTACATCACCCCTTATTATTTTCCCTAATTACAGTACATGGGAATGATGACCATGATTTCCAAGCCTCTAAGTAAAACAAAAACAAATTATTTCCTTTTCCAAACAGTTGGTGTGAGGTGAGGTGAGGTGAGTTTTCTAAACGTCAAACTCATGTGGATTTCCACTTTTACTCCAGGTAAATGCCGTGTTTGCCCACAGAAAAGTGCAAAGAAAATCGAAACATGTTATGTTTGGATCAATTCCTTACCTACATGACAACATGTACTCGAAAGAACAAGTAATGAGCATTCTATGTTAACAATAGAGAGATGTTTGCAAACTGCCAATGCTTAGAGCTCATTAGCGGCTTCTAAGAGAGATAAGGAGTACACTCACTTGAAAGACTAACAAGAGGAGTTTTCGATTTTCCCACAACATCCAATCTGAAAGTAAATATAAATGACTATGCACTTAAGTCCATAACCACCTCCTTACCATTCCTACCCTTCATAGTCAAAGGCACACATTAATACAGCCATCACAGTGACAGAGGTTATTTGTAAAATATCTAAATATCTGAGATTTATCTTGAAATTGACCAGAATTTTGTAAAATCCACAAAATTTACCGCAAATTTAGCAAATTCCACCAAATTTCAGCAAAATCCAACAAATCACTACCAGATTTATTGAAATGCCATTGAATTATTAAAGAATGGTTTGAACTAGCTCAAATTTATATAAAATTACCCGAATATTGATGAAAATTCACCAAATTCTACCAAATTTAGCCAAGAGGACTACAAAGCATGAAATTTAACCATTTTTTAAAATTCACAACATATACTCGAAAATTCTATAATATTCCCTTTACGTGTATGCTTTTTTTAGTTGTTGTTTCGTTTCCCACACTCCCTGCAGACAAATACCTGAACATGACTTTCTGCTAGACTAGGAGCTCCACATTCGACATGATAGCTGAGTTTCATCTCCCATAAACTCGTCTCTGAGGTGGGTGCCAGAAAAGGCATCCAGCTGTAAAAACCACACCCTCACATAGACTTTCATAACTTCTTACGTTGAGGTTCATAACACTACGTTGAATGATTTATCGGTTTCCTTTTCACAATTCCTGTCTATACTTTCCTCTTGAAGGTTGCAAGATGCTTGCAAGGTTCCTAAAATGCAATTCAATTTAATAAATACCTTAAGATGGTTTGATTTGTTTAATGATATGGTGTTAATACTATTTTTACGTCTTGACTGGCTTTGCAATAAGAATTGACTAACCAAACATGAGTTACCTATGAGGGAAACATTTTGGCCACTATGTTGGCTATTGACCAGTGAGTTTAGCTGTTTATCATTTTTTAAAATCATAAACAACAGAGGCTTAAACGTATAGATAAACCGTGTGACCATGTTTGTTAAACAAGACATTATACCAGAGACAATTAGGATACTTATGTAGAGTTTACCAAAAATAATGTTGTGTAACAGTAAATGCTAGTCAACAAACAGTTATACACTTCTAAAAAAAATCATCATACAATACCTGAGAGCTCTTCTAAAATTATTGATGTGTAACATGATTCCACTAACTTGCTATGTATTTTTTGGCTTTTTATGCCCTCTAGGCTGACAGCAAGTTTGAAGTGTGTAGGACAAAACAAAATGATAGCCTACTTTCTGGCGAACATTGGCGATGATTCGGCGAAGGCATGGTCGGGTTTGAGCATATAGGGTGTCGTAGGACTTGTGGTGAACCACCCCTTGCTATGGACGGGAGTATATCCACCCCAAAATAAATCTACCCTTACCCGGAGGTTAAGTAGTGGTTATTTTTGTATGCATGCGCACTTGAGGGCTTTTGTAAGAGAGCGGAATTTTTAAAAGATTCTTTATAGATGAGGTTTTTTAAAAAATTTATTAAAAAAACGAAAACTAATAGGTCATTCGCTTTTAGTATCTCGCTAACCAATAATGCGATTTAAACATATGGGGTGTCATAGGACTCGTAGTGAATACTCCTTTTGTATGAATGAGGTATGTCAACCCCCAAAATAAAAACTACCCTTACCTGGGGTGAAAGAGCAATTTTTGTATGTATGCACACCGGTGGCTTTTGTCAAAAGGGCCTAACTACACATTTATAATATTTTCTGAACCCAGGATGGGATTTTCCCATAGGCAGTATCCTAGCACTTGGGGTGACACCTCGTTTTTGAAAGTATCATTCATTTATTTTTTTGTCAAAAGGGCCTAACTACACTTTTGTTAATATCTCGTGAACCAATCATGCTAGGGACTTGTATGAGGGGTCCTAGCACTTGGGGCGACGTCCCCCTTTATGGGGTGAAACTACCCCCCAAAATTGAAAACTCAATATCTTGGAAACTATGAACCCTAAAATTAGGCGTTATAGCTTTAAAAATAGGTGATGACATAGGCTTTTACCTGGATTGGTCATTTCACCCCTAAAACAGTAAATAGTCATGTTATGGAAAAAAAAACGTGTTAAACACCTAAAAATGATAAATGAAACTAAGATCTTTTGTTTTTGATGAAAAATAGCAGGGGGGTGAAAACTACCCCCAAATTGAAAAATCGATACCTTGGAAACTAAGAACCGTAAAATTATGTGTAATAGCTTAAAAAATTCGTTGTGACATAGGCTTTTACCTGGATAGATGATGTCACCCCTAAAACAGTAAATAGTGATTTTACAGTGGGGAAAAAGGTCTTAAACGGGTAAAAATGATAATTGAACCTAAGATCTTTTGTTTTTGATGAAAAATAGCACGGGGGTGAAAACTACCCCCAAATTGAAAAATCGATACCTTGGAAACTAAGAACCGTAAAATTATGTGTAATAGCTTAAAAAATTCGTTGTGACATAGGCTTTTACCTGGATAGATGATGTCACCCCTAAAACAGTAAATACTGATTTTACAGTGGGGAAAAAGGTCTTAAACGGGTAAAAATGATAATTGAACCTAAGATCTTTTGTTTTTCATGAAGAATAGTAGGGGGGTGAAAACTACTCTCAAATTGAAAAAATCTATATCTTGCAAACTAAGAACCCTAAAATTAGGTTTGAAAGTTGAAAAATAGGTGATGACATACGCTTTTACCTCGATAGATTATTTCACTCATAAAACAGGGAATAGTAATGTTACAGGAGAAAAAGGTATTAAACACTTAAAAGCATAAGAGTTTTTTGAAACCATGCTTTTTAATGAATGTGTGTTTGGAGGATGACAGCTTGCAAATTATTTTTATTATTATTATTATTATTAGGTAATTATGGATTAATGTGTTTATAGCTAATGAATAAGGCTACAGAGTTGTATCAGGTGTTGTACAAATCAGGATGGCCAAACCGTTGCCATTCCCCATGAATATACCCAAAAGAGCCAAAACGTTAAGGTTATCGACCTGAGATTTTATAAAACTAATTATCGGAGAGGGTGAAGTAAGGTGTTGTTTTGGACTGACAGTGGCTAACCCTTTCCCATGATTTATGAATTCACCCAAAATGTTTTACCTGACAAGACTGAGTGTACCTGTTGCAGCCTTTAGAAAATCGAACCCCGGACCTGTGTGGTGACAGTCGAGTTATATTAATGATGCTTTTTGAACAAACACAGTCTTGCATACTATCGCTGGGTTGAATCTGCACAGAGACACTGGCTTTGTTTGTGTAATGAGTCTTGGTGATAAGAACACGAAGCTCTTGCCAGCAAGTTTCATATTACTCGTCTGCTTGATGGTGGACGTGATTCACACCGTGTTAACGTACATGACTTGATAGTTGTTAGGTAAGGGTTGACAAGGCTCAATGAACCTTATTGCAACCTTAAGATGAATATGAATTTCTTGGTATAGTCGGGGTTGCAAGCCAAGGCCTTAGGGTAGACAACCAACTATGTTGAACACTACACTGTGAGATGGTCAAATGATAATGTAACAGAACATATAGAAAAGTTTTATGTAGTTTATCGAATTGACTAAGAGCCATACCATGAGAGGTATAGGTAATTGAAATTGAATCCTTAGCTGTTGACCCTACTACATGTAAGCTATAGCAATGCCCACCTATAAGCTATCATGTTAGAAAAAGAAATTTATGGGTTGTTTTAAACGGAGAATGATTGTGTTTACTGTGAAACACACATCTGAATTTAAAAATAGTTTATGCCCTACATGATGTTTGAACTCTCTTTTTATTTATACTTTAGACAAACGCTAACATAGTTGTAATTCAGAAGCCCTGGGCTGCCTCCTTTCCAATCCTACACCGTACACTGAAGTTAAAGTTAATAATGATCACGTTACAGGCAGCCAGTTTCAAAGCCATGAGAAATAAGTGAACAAAGTATAAAATACTTGACCCAGTCGGGAAATCAACATGGTGTTGTTTCAAACAAAAGATAAGCGTTCTATAAACTTGACCACCAAGCTGTCCTATCGACCCCTAATTGTTTGGCTGATGGTGAAAAATAAAATTAAATGTAAACTATAACTAAAACAAACTACACATTTATAACTAGAAAAATGAAATGTAAGACAAAAGGATAACAGGACAAATAAAGGACAGAAGGAATAAATAATGCCCCTCAACCCTCAAGAATGTGGATTGATGAACTTGAAAGGAAGGAGAGCCATAAAAGGTGGATATGAAAGTAAAAGAGGAGAGGGTCCCGCTCCAGAGGTAATCGATAAAAAGGAGGAAAACGGGGCCCAGCTCAGGAATCCCTTGTGGTCGCAAACTTCCAAACTCATCAGCCGTAAGCCCCTGAGGGTGTAGGCATATCAAGGGTGCACCACAAGTGGTGGGCTACATACACCCTACCTTTAGTGTGGCTTGGGCAATAGGCAGGAAATAACATAAAAATAAAAAGAAGGCTGCCTCCTCACACAAGGAGGGTATCAGAAAAAATAAACAAGGGTCAATTAAGTCGGAAAATAAAGAGACTCCCTAAGCCTTGGATAGCCTAGTAATGTCGGAGTCGGTAGAGAACAAGAGTTGACCAAGTGAGGTCGACAGGAAAGAAGACAGACAGGAGCCTAGCACAAGTCAGTGGGAACAATGACGGACTCAGCTGGGGCTCCATGGTCGTCAACCTACATTCCACTAGATGAAAGCCCTTGTTTGGGGGTGGTGGAAAATAAACAGCTCTTTTGTTTTAAATCACTGGCTTTAAGGACGGTAACAAATGGCATGCCTTTATAATGCAATACTGGCCCTAGGGGTATGCAAAATTGTATTAGGTACTCAGCTAATAATAGTGTACATCACCCCTTATTATTTTCCCTAATTACAGTACATGGGAATGATGACCATGATTTCCAAGCCTCTAAGTAAAACAAAAACAAATTATTTCCTTTTCCAAACAGTTGGTGTGAGGTGAGGTGAGGTGAGTTTTCTAAACGTCAAACTCATGTGGATTTCCACTTTTACTCCAGGTAAATGCCGTGTTTGCCCACAGAAAAGTGCAAAGAAAATCGAAACATGTTATGTTTGGATCAATTCCTTACCTACATGACAACATGTACTCGAAAGAACAAGTAATGAGCATTCTATGTTAACAATAGAGAGATGCTTGCAAACTGCCAATGCTTAGAGCTCATTAGCGGCTTCTAAGAGAGATAAGGAGTACACTCACTTGAAAGACTAACAAGAGGAGTTTTCGATTTTCCCACAACATCCAATCTGAAAGTAAATATAAATGACTATGCACTTAAGTCCATAACCACCTCCTTACCATTCCTACCCTTCATAGTCAAAGGCACACATTAATACAGCCATCACAGTGACAGAGGTTATTTGTAAAATATCTAAATATCTGAGATTTATCTTGAAATTGACCAGAATTTTGTAAAATCCACAAAATTTACCGCAAATTTAGCAAATTCCACCAAATTTCAGCAAAATCCAACAAATCACTACCAGATTTATTGAAATGCCATTGAATTATTAAAGAATGGTTTGAACTAGCTCAAATTTATATAAAATTACCCGAATATTGATGAAAATTCACCAAATTCTACCAAATTTAGCCAAGAGGACTACAAAGCATGAAATTTAACCATTTTTTAAAATTCACAACATATACTCGAAAATTCTATAATATTCCCTTTACGTGTATGCTTTTTTAGTTGTTGTTTCGTTTCCCACACTCCCTGCAGACAAATACCTGAACATGACTTTCTGCTAGACTAGGAGCTCCACATTCGACATGATAGCTGAGTTTCATCTCCCATAAACTCGTCTCTGAGGTGGGTGCCAGAAAAGGCATCCAGCTGTAAAAACCACACCCTCACATAGACTTTCATAACTTCTTACGTTGAGGTTCATAACACTACGTTGAATGATTTATCGGTTTCCTTTTCACAATTCCTGTCTATACTTTCCTCTTGAAGGTTGCAAGATGCTTGCAAGGTTCCTAAAATGCAATTCAATTTAATAAATACCTTAAGATGGTTTGATTTGTTTAATGATATGGTGTTAATACTATTTTTACGTCTTGACTGGCTTTGCAATAAGAATTGACTAACCAAACATGAGTTACCTATGAGGGAAACATTTTGGCCACTATGTTGGCTATTGACCAGTGAGTTTAGCTGTTTATCATTTTTTAAAATCATAAACAACAGAGGCTTAAACGTATAGATAAACCGTGTGACCATGTTTGTTAAACAAGACATTATACCAGAGACAATTAGGATACTTATGTAGAGTTTACCAAAAATAATGTTGTGTAACAGTAAATGCTAGTCAACAAACAGTTATACACTTCTAAAAAAAATCATCATACAATACCTGAGAGCTCTTCTAAAATTATTGATGTGTAACATGATTCCACTAACTTGCTATGTATTTTTTGGCTTGGGGGTGATTTTCAAGAAATGCAAATGGAACTGAAATGCAATACAAACGATGAGCGCGCCTGGTGGCTGAAATTGATACCACGACGTACTGTCGGTTATGTAGCTATGTGGAATGTATATCAAATATGGTTTACTTAAAGGTTTGGTGGTCCCATTAAAGGTATTCCTACAATAAATGATTTTCAAGTTGTCGTTCTGTGACGTGAAAATATTTATTATATGATATTTGCTAACAGGATATGCCACTGGAATTATTTTTCAAGTAGTTATTTTAATGACAACAGAGTTCACTGTTAATAACGGGGAGCCCTATGTGGAATGTAGGATAACATGTAACATAATATACGTGATATGTCACAACTGTAAAGCTTGAGTATATATGAACCACAACGAATTCGTATAGAGTGGGAACATCTACCAGATCATCTAAAGAGAAAATTTCAACTTTCACGATAGTTGAAAGTGCAAAGAAAATATGGAAGCGGCAACAGGTGCTTACTGAATATGGCAAGGCTTTACACTCCTGGGTTAGTCAGTCGTTCTTGCTAAGGATACCCTAGAAAAGGCTATACATGTTAGTTCTGAACAATTAGTGTTAATTGTATATTAAAATTATATGCACAGCTTATACAAGCACGTTTTGCATGCAGTCAAACTTAGTAAGATAATTACATACAACACGCAAAGTGTGTTTCCGCTACCTAGCGGTGGATATGAGCACTCACTGGTGATATCCGAGGTGAGCTGATTTGCTCCCACATTTGCTCCCATATTGGCTCCCCCATTTGCTCCCACTTTTGCCCCCACTTTTGCTCCCACTTTTGCTCCCATATTGGCTCCCACTTTTTTCTCCCACTTTTTGATCCCATATTAATGCCAACTCTTATAATTATAAGCAGCAGCAAAATGTAAATGGAATAATATTTCTGATAATGTTCATAACAAAAGTCCTGAAGTCTTGGGTTTGAATTCCCAACTATGGTTGTCAGCCAATGAATTCCACTACAGGAAACTTTTATTTTTGTGTTGTGTAGCGTGATAATTTGCCCATCTCGCGATGTAGTGGTTAGTATACTTTGGTGTTATCCCTGAGGTCATGGGTTCCAACTCGGCTATGCCCAGAATTTAATTTTGATCTGAGAGTTGAAAGGTTAGGTTGGGTGAGGTTAGGTAAAGTTAGGTTAGGTGAATTTATGATAGGTTAGGTTAGGTAAAGTTGGGTCAAGTTAGGTTAGGTGAAGTTAGGTTAGGTAAGGGGAAGTTGGGTTAGGTGAGGTTAGGTTAGGTGAAGTTGGGTTACGTTAGGTTAGGTGAGGTTAGGTTAGGTTAAGTTAGGCTAGGTTAGGTTAAGATAGGTGAAGTTAGGTTAGGTTAGGATAGGTGAAGTTAAGTTAGGTGAGGTTGCGGCAGGTTAGGTTATGACTAAGTTTGTTATGCTTAGTTGTTTTAGAAAAACACTGCATTGGCTCTCATATTTGCTTCCATATTTTCTTTGCACTTTCAACTATCTTGAAATGTGTATTTACTTTTGCCGGCATATTTGTTGACATATTTGTTAGCATATTTGCTCCCACTTTTTATATTTGCTTTGCTCCCACATTTCATCCCATATATGCTCCCACTTTTTGCTTCCCAATGTTTGCTCACAGTTTTTGCTCCCACATTTGCTCCCACTTTCGCTGACACTTTTTACCCCCAATTTTGCTCCCTATTTTTGCATCTATATATGCTCCCACATTAATCTATTGTTGTTATTACCAAGTTGTCTTTACTAGAAATTAGTTTATGCTTGACAGTTGATATGGAAGTATCAGTGACTAGGTATGGTAAGCCTTATGCATACTATAAAGGATATTCATAAATTGTGAAACGAAGCAATAAAAATGGAACTGTTATTTGGCGCTGTTCAAAGCAACGATCGAAACAGTGTCGAGGAATGCTTAAAACAAAAGAATTGGACGTACTTTCTTCAAACAATCATGAATGTAAGCTTAATAATCACGCTAGTCTAAATGTAAGGAAAACCCAAACCAAAGCAAGAAACCAAGTCCAAGAGAAAGATAGTACTGCTCAAGATAATATTAACCTCAAGTTTAATACACTACAACGCACTCATGCTGTTAGCGAGTTGTTTAATGAGAAACCTTTAACACCTCCTGTGAAACCCATGTTCAGACATGCACCCACATCTCAAAAGCCCTCAACCCTATCAGAGACAATATACCCCATCAAAAAGTTAGTGAGGAAAGGGAATAGTGGTAATAATAACATAACAATGTTAAAGCATTCTCGCACATCTAAAAAGAAGCTTTCAACACTATCAAAGACAACTCAAACCATTGAACAGACTGTGGACACAGGTGGAAATTATCATGGAAATGATAACGATGATAATGATCATCATTATGAAAATGATTATAATAATGAGGATGATAATCATATTAATGGTGATAATGATGAACTGCTTCCCGAGATTCTGAAACCATTCATAAAAAATAGCAAATGGAACGATCCTAATATATTAGTCGAACGTCTACAGCTCTTGCATGCCTGTAAACAGCTTGGTCATATTGGTTATGAGAAAGAGCTATTAAATATAGAAAATGAACTTCGTAAAGCTGCTATTATTGTGTGATGGGTCAACGTAGCAACACCCCCATCCCCTAAAAAAAAAATTCAACAAGTGTTATGTTTAAAAGAACTGATAAACAAAAACGAGCTGTATTCTGTGTGTATATCTCTTGTAAAAAAAAAATTGATTAAATTGATAAACATAGTTTGTGTATATTTCTTGTTTTCTTGCATGTTCAAGCAATAGTTATGTCAGGGAAGGGATTCGAACCCTTGCTTCGTTATATATTTGGAAATTTGATCTTAAGTCAAACGCCTTAACCACTCGGCCACCCTGACAGTTACTGATTTAATTAGTCTTGTTGGACATTAGTGTTTACAAAACTTTTCTTTTCCCCACTATATATATGCTCAACCACTTTTTGGTTTTTCAATGCTGATTTTTGTTTTGTTTCAATTTTTTTCAGAAACATTGCAGTTATCAGTATTGCAAACTGGGTGATTAATATAGGGATAAAGGCATCTTAAAAATCACAAGCCTTACAGTTGTCACGTATATTATGTTACATGTTATCCTACATTCCACATAGGGCTCCCCGTTATTAACAGTGAACTCTGTTGTCATTAAAATAACTACTTGAAAAATAATTCCAGTGGCATATCCTTTTAGCAAATATCATATATTAAATATTTTCACGCCATAGAACGACAACTTAAAAATCATTTATTGTAGGAATACCTTTAATGGGATCACCAAACCTTCAAGTATGCAATATACATTCCAGATAAATTACAGACTTGACTAATGACATCTGGGAATCTAAAAACAAACAGATCGAAATTCATTTCACACACTCAAAGTTATACATGTCATATAAAACACTTTAACCAGATTGAGATCATGAAGCAAGCCAGAACACAAAAAATGTTAACATCATTTAAATTAAACAGACATAACATAGCGAGAAGGAGTAACACAACTCCACTCCCACGCTGTGGTAATATATGTCGTACTTAAACAGAGTGTCGCATTACAACATCTGATTACTTATTTAGCTTGCGCGAGCAAAAACTTTAACGACAACCATGCACTACATGCGCTGGCTACTCTCATGGCTTGCCGCACGGCGCGAGCAAAAACGGAACAGCTGCACACCACATGTCTGGTAGCGATCCGGCTATGTCGAGTGCCTCACCGTACACTCTCATTCAAAAGTTATGACACACAAGACTCTCTACACTTCCTTGGGAAATTACCAAAATATAATTCAATAATCAATCAATACTTAATAACCATGATACACAGGCTGCCCCGGGAATTAAATAACAAAACACAGAATCGAACCAAGAAACTCCCCTGTAGGAGTGGAAGAGGAGTCTGAATTTCGAGTTACCATCCTAATAAACAACCCCCATGCCGTCAACACCCATTAACTTTTTATCACAATCACATAAACAAGCCAAAAGGTCAACCCCTTCCCACGCTAACACGTGCAGTGCACATGCCCCGCTCCTGGACCACGTGGTCGCTCTAAGGACCCATGACGTCATCAGGATTACGCAATTTCTGGTCATGATGATGCAATATCCAAAGGGAAGTAAACGCTTACTACTTCGGATGGTCGCCATGTAGGATTGTTAAATGTATAGGCCATAGAGTCATGTACCATTAAAGGAAAATTATTGCGTAGGTTCATTATTCAAACTTTCACTTCGATCGCATGATTACGACACAAGAAATAAAAACTTAATTTTAAAATTCGCACAGCCGCCATTTTGAGGTTATGTAAACAATTGAACTAAATTGGATACCAGTGCATTACAATGTGTATAAACATTTCCTGTACCAGATTTCATTGCGTTTGGAACATTAAATCGCGAGGAAGGTCTAGTAAAATTTTTAATTCGCTTGGCCGCCATGTTCGTTTTGTAGTTAACCGGTTTTTAAAAGTCTTATAGATGTTCCAGTAGTGCCCTTTATCTCCGTACAAAATTTCAGGGTGATACCGCTAATAGTTTCAGAGATATAGAATGCCGGTGAAATATTTCGCACATCCGCCATCTTGTGGTTATGTCAACAATTGAACGAAGTTAGATGTCGGCGCATTACAATGTGTATAAACATATACTGCACCAAGTTTTATTGCGTTTAGTTGGTTAAATCGCGAGAAACGTCTACTTAAAAGTCGCAAATTCGCGTGGCCGCCATGTTGGTTTTGTAGTTACCAGTTTTTCAATAATCACATATGTGAACTTCTAGTAGTTCCCTTTATCACCGTAAAAAATTCCAGGGTGATATCGGGAATAGTTTCGGAGATATCGAATGCTAGTGAAATATTTCGCACAGCTGCCATGTTGGATTGGTGAGACGTAACAAAATTTGAAGGGCACGGTCGGGGTCGCTCGGAGTAGTGCTATGAACTTACCGAGTTTCACTGAAGTCGCTCCAGCCGTGTAGAAGTTATTAGGGACACACACACACACACACACCTCTCTCTCACACACACACACGCACGCACACAAAGACACACGGACAAAAGGTGATCTCAAAAGCCTATTTTTTTTCAAAATTGAAAATAGGCTAAAAATCGCTATAATTAGATACCCTATTTAATGGTTATATTGATACGCGCTAGATTTCTTTTAAACCCCATATTTTAGTCATTTGGGGGTATTTATTGCATAAATGTGCCACTTGAGTGGATTTATAAGCGCGAAATATCTCAAAATTATTAGACCTAATATAGCGCAAAATGAGTATTTAGGATGAAATGCCCCGAACTAGCAACGAAATACCCGTACATGTATAACGTGGAATTGTAAAACAATGAAGCGATTTAGGGTTTTAAATATTAGTTCATATGCCACTAGAGAGGAGCACTTATCAGTGAATAGTGACTGTACTATAGAAGCCGGTGTGAGGTCACCCAGCTTGGCCTGTGGCGACAGCGAGCTGTGGTGTTGCTTTTTCCTTCTTGGAGGGTGTGCGCATATCGATGTGAGTAGGTTTTGCTCACCAGATGCTGATTTCAAAATTTGATTAAAATGTCGAAAAGTAAGGTAGTACCCAACAATTGCAATGATAACTAGTCATTTTAATCTGCATTTCTTATCAGCTAGTCACATTATTTTGTCTATCAGCTTACTTTAACATAATATATTTTTCCATCAAGGAAAAGATAAGATTATTACTGTATAGTAACTATAAATTTGAGAACAGCTAGATTTTGTTTTAAGTGATTTCTACCTAAATTTATAAACGTGGAATTGTGACTACTATGGACGATTTCACCTTTAAAAGGGGTCCCTAGCTACTATATATTAAACCCATTCGTCATTTCCATACGTCCTTGGCTGCCAGACTACGCTCTTCATTCGAGTCCAGATGTGCCAACACACCGAAGGCGGAGAAAATGACCGGATTACCACACGTGCCAGAGAACTAAAACGGTCTGATTGTAGAGACCGAACTGTATACGCCCCCAAGACTGTGCTAGGAGATCAGCTAAGTCCATCCCACTGAACCTTAAAGCTGCTGTCAGAAATGCATGCCAGCCAAGCAGTATTTTAATACCCACGAGAAAGCTATTGTGGGCTTGTATCTGACAGACGACAGGTTGCCCAAGAAACATTCAAGGCAAGGTCTACCATATGGAGTACGCATATACGTCAAGAGAAAGTGGTGGGGATGAAAGATGAAATAGACATTTTACCTCAGAGTTCCGTCTTGCACATAATTCTTCATAACGTGTGGAATTCAAAAGAATCACTTTCAAAACTTAGTTGTATTTCTACTCCACTTTAATCCCGTTTCTATAGATTTGGTAGTGGAGATGAAAACCTATCTGGCAGATTAATATTACGGTCAGATGCCTTTCCTGGTGTCAAGAAAGTTCGAACTCACTAGTCATCCAAGTCCGGAGATAGCCTAGCCCTGCATGTTAACGCGCGTGACTATCCCTGTCATTCATTTTTGGATTTTAGTCTGGAAGATTGAATGGGCGTATGAAAGGTGCAATTTGTGAGGCTCAAAGAGCAAGGCATGAAAGACATGAGAGCGTAGCTTGGACTACGTTGTTGTTGTTGATTAATTTAGGGGCTATGCGACATCGTGGCTATGTAGCCCCGTGCACTTATTATTATTATTTACTAGCAGAAGTACCCGTTCTTCGAACGGTGTTATATATTAACACCAGACATTATCAATTGAGCTACTGTTGCAATGGTTAGCGGCTTGTCATTCCTTCATAAGTTTATCAGAACGAAGTTAGTTTTCTGGGAATATCACACACACTGTTAATTTAAGGGCCTTAAAATGTGGTTTTCGGAGACCCCTTATAGACTCGCGAATTTTGTGTCTCACAATGAGAAGCGCAACATATGCTTTGATCGTCCTTCTAGGATAATTTTTATATTTCGCCTATTTTAGCATGTAGTTTGAGAAGTTTTTCCCTATATCCACCCTTCTACTGTATGAAAAGTACGGTGAGGAGTTTTATAAATGATTGCTGTATTGACTCATGTTTACCATACCTAATTTTACGATGCACCAAGCATCCGAAGACGATTTATAGGCGTACATAAAGATACACAGAAAGACAGACAGACAATTCTATTGTCTACAACATATCACCCAGATATCCAAATATGGGTATATCTACCATACGTATCAAACAAAATCATCCTTACGATGAACCCGTATGTCGACAAAAAAAAAAAGATTAGTTAAAATCTGCTCTCAAACTAAATTCACCTAACGTGTACTTCATGACGTGAAATAGAATTGAAAGCCTTGTAGACGAAACGCAATACACCTCACATAAAAATGTCCCTCTACGTTGTGTTAGGTCCCCATACACAGGAAGACCTCTTTCATAAATTATAAAGGCTTGTGGTGCATGAAAATTCAGATTATTTAGCCTCAAATGGCCCAAATTCCTAAAAGCCGCAAAAAATGCTGATTCAATTTAGGAATTTTTGAAAATAATGTTTCTGTTTGTAGATATAATAGACTTTCTGTACTATATGTCGCACGTGAAATTGCATGAAAAAATTCTAGGTTTCCCCTTGACCCCCTTAATTGCATTGACGAATTATACAGTCTACATTGGTTCCGTGATAACCTTATAGCCATTTGCAAACTTTCATAGAAATGTAATAAATGGAGTAGCCTAATAATAATAATGATATCGTATGGCCTCGGATGCCGGGTGCAAGCTTCGTAATTTGACACCCAGAGGGTAGCTTGCATGTCGAAATTTCGTTGTTCCTTGAATCACTATGAAAGTCAAAGAGGGTAGATATCTAAGCTCCTTGAACACTATAGCGCTTTCTAGTAAATAAATGAGGAACTTTGTGTTGGCGGAAACTCCTGAGGTTAATTTTGCCATTATGAACACGGCCTACTGAATTCAAATGGGTTCTTTGACATGCCAACATCGTATGACATGCGAGTCGTATTTTTGCCGCCTTTCAAAAATCACGTACAGGCCGGACGTTTGTTTTAGACGATTGCCCTTGACCTTCAAGCCTGCGGGTGAGCCTGTACACAGTCACTCTCTCACCCTATCACTTCACATTTGTCACCACCGATCTGATGTAATGGAATTCCAGACTTGAGCAGACAGTACAGTCCACGTCGAAGTATTGTGTGACACGGAAGTACACGTTACGTAGTTACGAACAGAACGTCATTATATTTGCCAGTGACTATACTTCAGCAATAGTGTGAAACAGCTTTATCAATCATCTGAGCGCTTGGGGCAGCTGATAACAACACAGGTACTGTAGTAACTCGCCTCCAGGCTTCCATTAAGAGTTTTCACTCGTCTAAAACAAACGTCCGGCCTGTACCACGGCCAGGAGTGAACCTGCAATCTTGGGGTTAGTAGACCGACACGCTATCCACTCACCCACCGTGGCAAGGTATAAATGGAGTGATATTGCTTCTTACAGAAATATATGGAAAGCTGGAAGCCACCCCTTGAGATAATGTTGTCATGGTTACCGATTTCCATTCCTTCATTAGTTTGTTAAATTAAATTAGTTTTCTGGGAATATTTCAGATACTGTTGGTTTTAGAGCCTTATAATGTAGTTTTCGAGGCCCCCAAGTTTTGTTTCTGGCACCGAGGGGCTTTGTATCGTCGTTGTACACCATAATATAATACTAATAATAATAATATAATATAGGGATAGGAATATAATAGACCTGCCGTACCACACCCGAAGGTGTAAATCGCGTGAAAAAATTCTAGTGTACCCCTTGACCCCCTTAAGCGCATTATACGTATTGATGAATTTTACAGCTTAATTTGGTTCCGTGATAACCTTGTAGCCGTTTGCAAACTTTCACACCAATGTAATTAACGGAATTGCATTGCATTTTACAGCAATAGATGGACCTCTGAGAATCTGTTGCCATGGTTACCGGCTTGTATTCGTTCATTAGTTTATTAAATGAAATTAGTTTTCTGGGAATATGTCAAAAATGGTTGGTTTAGGGCTTTAAAATGTGGATTTCGGGGACCCTTTAGGGCCCCCGAGTTTTGTCTCTCACATTGAGGGGCTGAAAATGATCTTTGTCTCGTCCTTCTACTCCTATTTCAGCATGTATTTTAAGGGGGTAGGCCCTCTTTTATGAGAGGTACGGAGAAGGGTTGCATCAATTATTAGTGTCGTGCCTCTGATGGTTATCTGTACCAAATTTTACGTTGATACACCCAGCCGTTCTCGAGTTATAAGGGAACAAAGTTGTCCACAGACAAACAAACAGACAGACAGACCAAAAAAATATTTTCGCGCCCATCCATAATAAAACAGTCTGAAACGCGTGAATAACTCAAATTGCCGTAGAAATTGCGAAAAAACATACAAACTTTAATTTTTTATGTACGTAGAGATGTACTGCACCGCTCGGTGTTGACCGTGTTTTATTGCACAAATTTAGGTTTTACTCGCTTACCGTTGGAGATACACGAATAGTGATAAGGACCTTTTGGATAGAAAATTAAATGTTAAAGCTCCTGTATGCATCAAACGTTTGCTATTTCTTAGCGTTCTCTTTTTATTTGAAATGGAAATATGAAATTTTGAAACCAAAGGGTGTAGTGACGTCACATATGTGGATTTTACTCGCTAACCGTTGGAGATACACGAAAAGTGATGAGGACCTTTCGGATAGGAAATTAAATTTTGAAGCTCGTATGTGCCATCAAAAGTTTGCTATTTCTTAGTGTTCTCTTTTTATTTGATATGGAAATATGAAATTTTGAAACCAAAGGGTGTAGTGACGTCACTAAAATGGTTGCCATTTTTTAATAGAGAATAATATCGAAATTAAAAGTATCCTATATGTAAACATGGTAAATCAGCCACATCCATGCAAAATTTCATTTAAATCGGACCAGTGGTTCTTGCGTTATTGAGTAACAGACAGACAGACACCATCTCATTTTTATATATTAGTATGATTAACCAAAAATTGTGCCTACAATTTATGGACGGCAGATAGAGAAAGGGCAAGTCCCACATACACATCAGGGTATGTGTCTAAACAAATACAATAAAGTTTAGCTGGAAAATCATAGGATGTGTGTGTTCTTCTTTACAGAGTACTGGAGAGCAATGACCAGTGAACGAATCATTCCCTCAAAGCTTCGTTGAAGCCTTTCTGAATGCCTTTTATTTACAACTAGCTGAAGTACCCGTGCTTCGCTACGCGTCATAAATAAATTAAAATATGAAGATGACAGTTAAACAGGGGATAGGCGAGGTGCTGCGCAGAGGGAGATTAAGGATGGAACATTTTGTCCAACTACACCGCTCGGCGTTGACCGTGTTTTATACACACATCAAAAAAAGTTTTGCATCACCTCGGTTCCCAGATCTCCGGCATATAGACGTTGACTGTGTATATTGTATCCAAGATACAGTCCCTTTGACTGTTCATAGATGTCACTAAAACTGCTCAAAGATGTAAACAACCATGCATGAGCAGGGCCTATTAGACGGAGGGGGTACGACAGCCGATCAGTTCCAGTCATTCCACCAGGACGAAGGTACGCTGCTCATGTTGTCTGTAGTTCTACCATGCCTAGAAGGTCAATACCGCAGTTCGATCGCGTCCGCATTGTTACTTTGTGTCAAGAAGGGCTCTCAACAAGGGAAGTTTCCAGGCGTCTCAGAGTGAACCAAAGCGATGTTGTTCGGACATGGAGGAGGTACAGAGATACAGGAACTGTCGATGACAGGCCTCGGTCAGGCCGCCCAAGGGCTACTACTGTAGTGGATGACCGCTACTTACGGATTGCCGCTCGGAGGAACCCTGACAGCAATGCCACCATGTTGAATAATGCGTTTCGTTCAGCCACAGGACGTCGTGTTTCAACTCAAACTGTGCGCAATAGGCTGCATGATGCGCAACTTCACTCCCGACGTCCATGGCGAGGTCCAGCTTTGCAACCCCGACACCATGCAGCGCGGTACAGATGGGCCCAACAACATGCTGAATGGACCCCATGGAATTGGCATCACGTTCTCTTCACCGATGAGTGTCGCATATGCCTTCAACCAGACAATCGTCGGAGACGTGTTTGGAGGCACCCTGGTCAGGCTGAACGTCTTAGACACACTGTCCAGCGAGTGCAGCAAGGTGGTGGTTCCCTGATGTTTTGGGGTGGCATTATGTGGGGCCGACGTACGCCACTGGTGGTCATGGAAGGCTCCGAAACGGCTTTACGATACCTGAATGACATCCTCCGACCCATAGTGCAACCATATCGGCAGAATATTGGAGAGGCATTTGTCTTCTTGGACGACAATTCTCGACCTCATCGTGCACATCTTGTGAATGCGTTCCTTCAAGATAACGACATCGCTCGACTACAGTGGCCAGCATGTTCGCCAGACATGAACCCTATCGAACATGCCTGGGATATGTTGAAAAGGGCTGTTTATGGACGTCTTGACCCACCAACCACTCTGAGAGATTTACGCCGAATTGTCGTTGAGGAGTGGGACAATTTGGACCAACAGTGTATTGATGAACTTGTGGATAGTATGCCACGACGAATACAGGCATGCATCAATGCAAGAGGACGTGCTACTGGGTATTAGAGGTAGTGGTGTGTACTGCAATCTGGACCACAAATGCTGAAAGTCTAGCTGTATGATGGTACAACATGCAATGTGTGGGTCTCATGAGCAATAAAACGAGCTGAAATGTTGTTTGTGTTGATCTCTATTCCCTTTGTATTTAAAGGTTCCGGAACTCTTGGAACCGAGGTGATGCAAAACTTTTTTTTATGTGTGTAGCACAAATTTAGGTTTTACTCGCTAACGGTTGGAGATACCTTTCGGATAGAAAATGTAATTTTTAACCTCGTACATACCATCAAAAGTTTGCTATTTCTTAGCGTTCTCTTTGTATTTGAAATGGAAATATGAAAGTTTTAAACCAAAGGGTGTAGTGAAGTCACTAAAATGGTCGCCATCTTTAAATAGTACAAAGTATTGAAATCAAAAGTAACCTATATGTTAACCAGGTAAATCAGCTACTTCCATGTAAAATTCATGTAAATCGGACCAGTGGTACTTGCATGATTGAGTAATACATAGACGCACATCATCTCATTTTTAGCCTCGCTTCGCTCGCGTCATAGTCGTGTCATATTGTTATTCAATGAAATGCAGGTTTAACCCCATTAACACCCCTTTAGAACCTGAATATCCAAAAATCCCTCCTGGGTAGACGTTTTCGACACACAACAAACATATCCCCAAAATATCATTTTTCTAACTTTAATCGTTTGGGTTGGTCGATGAGAGTGAACATCCAAAAATCCTTCCTTAGGGGACGTTTTTCTTCCAGAATTTCACCCCTACCCATAGGCCCCTTAAATTGGATTTATGAAAAAACGGTCGAACACATATTTATTTTATTTATTTATTTATTTATTTATTTATTTATTTATTTATTTATTTTTAAGCTGATTGATTTCCTCCGAGTTTCAAACTCCTCGCCTATGTCGTTTAAGAGATACAGGGTCCGTTAGGAATCTTTCAACCCCCACTATTCATCCCTTTCACCTCATAATATACACTACATCGAAAAACCATTAGACATGTGTCAGCTTATTTTTAATGATTAGTAGGCCTATATATGCCAAGTATCACATCCCCAAATGAAACCACTCGTGAGATATTGTTATTCAATGAAATGCACGTTTACCCCCCTTAACACCTATTTAGAACCTGAATATTCAAAACTCTTTCCTTAGTGGACGTTTTCGACATACAACGAACATATCCCCAAAATTTCATGTTTCTAACTTCAATAATTTTGGCTGGGCGATGATGAGTGTGTGTGTCAGTCAGGACATTTCCTTTCATTTATTTTTGATAATTTCACCCCTCCCCATCAACCCCTTAAATTGGATTTATGAAACAAACGGTCGAACACCTATTTACTTATTTAAAGCTGTTTTCCCCCTGAGTTTGATGAGTGATAAGTGAGTCAATGAGTTAGGACACTTTCTTTCCTGTTTTTTCCCCCCAGAATTTCACCTCTCTCCAAGGGCCCCATAAATTGGATTTATGAAAAAAAAAAACAGTCGAACACCTATTTACTTGTATTTCAAGCTGTTCTTTTTCCGACGAATTTCAAACTTCTCGCCTATGTCCTTTAAGAGATACACGCTCCGTCAAGAATCCCTCAACCCCCAATTTTCACCCCTATCACCTCATAATATACACCACATCGATAAACCCTTAGACATATGTCTGATTATTTTTAATGATTAGTTTATATACCGAATATCGTATCCCCTAAGAAACAACTCATGACATATCGTTATTCATTGAAATGCACGTTTACTCCCTTAACATCTCTTTAAAACCCGAATAAACAAAAATCATTCCTTAGTTGACGTTTTCGACATACAGCGAACATATTCCCAAAAATTCATGTTTCCAACTTTAATAGTTTTCGCTGGGCGTGATGAGTGAGTGAGTCAGACAGGACATTTTCTTTCAATTATTTTTACCAGAATTTCACCCCTCCCCATGGGCCCCTTAAATTGGATTGATGAAAAAACGCTTGTACACCTATTAACTTATTTTTAAAGCTGTTTTCCCCCCTGAGTTTGATGAGTGAGTCAGTCAGTCAATCAGTTAGGACATTTTCTTTCCTGTCCCCCCCCCCCTCCCACAGAATTTCACCCCTCCCAATGGGCCTCTTAAATTGGATTTATGAAAAAACGGTCAAACACATATTTACTTATTTTTATGCTGATTTTTTCCGCTGAGTTTCAAACTCCTCGCCTATGTCGTTTAAGACATACACGCTCCGTTAAGAATCTTTCAATCCCTACTTTTCACCCCTTTCACCTCATAATATACACCACATCGAAAATCCCTCAGACACGTGTCTTACTTTTTAATGATGAGTTTATATGCCGTGTATCACATCCCCCAATGAAACCAATCGGGAGATATTGTTATTCAATGATATGCAGGTTTAACCCCATTAAGACCCCTTTAGAACCTTAATATCCGAAAATCCTCCCTTAGTAGACTGTTTTGAAATACAATGAACATATCCCCAAACTGTCATGTTTCTAACTTCAATAATTATGGCTGGGCGATGATGAGTGAGTGAGTGAGTGAGTGAGTGAGTCAGGACATTTTCTTTCAATTTTCTTTTTTCAGAATTTCACCCCTCCCCATGAACCCCTTAAATTTGATTTAGGAAAAAAACTGTCGAACAGCTATTTACTTACTTTAAAGCAGTTTTTCCCCCTGAGTTTGATGAGTGAGTCAGTCAATCAGTTAGGACACTTTCTTTTCTGTTTCCACCCCTCCCCATGGGCCCCTTAAATTGGATTTATGATAAAACGGTCAAACACATATTTACTTATTTTTATGCTGATTTTTTCCCGCTGAGTTTCAAACTCCGCGCCTATGTCGTTTAAGAGATACACGCTCCGTTAGGAATCTTTCAATACCCACTTTTCACCCCTTTCACCTCATAATATACACCACATCGAAAAACCCTCCGACTCGTGTCTTCTTATTTTTAATGATGAGTTTATGTGCCGAGTATCACATCCCCCAATTAAACCAATCGGGAGATATTGCTGTTCAATGAAATGCAGGTCTACCCCCTTAACACCCCTTTAGAACCAGAATATCCAACAATCCTCTCTTACTGGGCATTTGCGGCCCTTGGGGAAGCTGCATACCAAATTTCATTCCAATCCGTTTGATGGTTTCTGAGATTTCGTGATGAATGAATGAGTGAGTGAGTGGTATTTGACAAATATATAGTAGATAGTGTCAAGTCTTTGTTATGCTAAACTCGGTTGACAGTGCTTTGTGAGCAGTTGAGTAACTAACGTGATTTCAAGTAAAGATCCTCATTTTCTATACCGGTAGTGCAGAGCGCAAATGGCATCCAGTCGGCCGTGTCTCGACTTGAGCTATGTTGCCATGGAAACTATCCGCCTTGCCATTCCTTCATGAGTATATTTTATGATTTGATTAGCCTGTGCTTGAGTGCAAAAGGGTCGAAATCAGAAGAATGAGAAAGACTATCGAAAATTCATGTAGCCAGCGGTTCCTTCTGGGTCCTAAACTATGTGTATGCAAAATTCGGTTGAGATTGGTGTAACGGTGTAGAATTGTATACGGAACAGACCCACCCACATACATACCCACATACAGACTTTCACTTTTACCAACCCCAAGCTTGCAGGTTCGCTCCTGGCCATGTAAGTGATTTTTGAAAGGCATGTCATTCGTTGTTGGCATGCTAAAAAAAACATTTGAATTCAGTAGGCCGTGTTCATAATGGCAAAATTAATCTCGGGATTTTCCACCAACACAAAAGTTCCTCCTTTCTCTACTAGAAAGCGCTATAGTGTCAAGTAGCTTTGTTATCTAACCCCCTTGACTTTCATAGCGTTCCAAGGAGCGATAAAATTCGACAAGCCAGCTGCCCTCTGGGCGTCAACTATCAAAGTTTGCAGCCGGCACCCGAGGCCATACGATATTATTATTATTATTATTATTATATTATATTATATTATCACTGTGGTCATGAAAAATACATTTTTGAAATAATAATAATAATAATAATAATAATAAATAGGGGCAGATGACCTCGCTGTTCCGCCCCTTAATACCTCAAGAACTAACTAACTAACTAACTAACTAATGATAATAAATAATGTCGTGTGGCCTACTGGGAGGCTGAGTGCGGGTCTATCTAGTTTACACCCGTGGGTGAACTGTGCATCCTAATGAGGATGACGTGATGATGAGAACATCACATAGCCTACACCCAGTCCCCGGATCAAGGAGATTAAAATCCCCGATGGCCCGGCCGGGAATAAAACCCTGGACCATTCGTGACAAAGCCTAGCGCGCTAACCAATTCACTACGCTGCCAGACATAATAATAATAATTTGCGAATTGTAGGTCTCAGAGCTAGGTAGGCTATAAATGAACGTGAGAAAAACAACCCACATTGCTGTTAAGTTCTCGACATTATTCCTTCAGTTATTAACTCAGAAATTGCTGTGACTTGCTGCAACACGCCTTGATTGTGGCATGTGGAGTCACACCTTGATTATCCGTCATGCTGACGTCATGCAGGTCTGGGATATAATCGCAATTCTACGAAACAATGAGCGAAGCAGCGCCTATCTTATCGGTATTTTGCCAACTAGGACACAATGTAGGCTAAGTGTCGGTACGCTACAATCGTCATCACGTATATTGTCCTCGCACTACAGTATATCAACACTGCCGCTGAGTGATCGTTGCTTTTCTTTAAATGTAGCTGTCAGCTTTTCTACTCCAAATCATATGACATTACCACACATTGTGTCCGGCCCCGTGTCGAAATGGTTATCAATCACACTACGGGTTCGATTCCCGGCCGGGCTATCGGGAATTTTAGTCTTCCGGGGTTAATTCCCTGGCCCGAGAACTGAGTGTATGTGACGTCTTCATCATCATCTCATCCTCATTTGGACGCGTAGGTCGCTCTCGGACGTCAATTAAAATATATGCACTCGACCTCTGAGGAGGCCACTTGGCATCATTATTACCCCATTTTGTACGTCTAGGGCAGGCGTTTGCAACCTGGTGCTAGCGAGCACCAGGATGTTCTGTAAATGAAATTTGCTACTCTCATCACAAGGAGTGCTCAAGAACCCAAGCTCCCCTGAGATATCCATTCTTCAATTTAAATACTAATGCATGAATCGAAGTAACATAATACGTAGTGTTTTCATTACAAATTTTGACAGACAGAAATTATATCATTTAGTGAAATAGTATTTAACTTATATAATATACAGTAAAAACGATTGAACATTCATGTTCTATGAGTAACACGAAATATGTTGATTTGACTCAACTGACCACACACGAATATATCTAGTCGGCATGAGTTATGCAGGCAGTTGCAGCATGTCAGATGAGCAATGAAGCCCTAGATAGGGAAAGAGATTGATTGATTAATTGATTGATTGATTTTCACGGCTACACTTAGAGCTTAAGAGCCCCTTTAGACCAGAGGTTCTCAACCATTAGGTCACTGCGACCCCCTCTTTAGGGCTGAGTATTTTGGCGACCCCACCCTCCCACCCCTAGTTTTAACATCAAAGATTTCAACTGATCAGTCAGTGAAACTAACGGTTAACAATTCTTGTGCCGACAAATTTTGGATAAGTATTAAAAACGAATACCCAGAACTATCCACAACAGGGTTAACAAGAAGTTCCGTGATTCATGCCAATGATAAACCAATATGGATCTATCTAGATAATGACGAAATTAAGTTGGTAATATCGAAATTTCAAATTAGTTCGAAATACTGTATAGCTGGCATAAAGTAGCCTAATGTAGCGTAATAGAGCACTACAGTTGGCAGCCATGGTGACTGAATATATTCTTAGTTTCATCTCTTAAGGTACAGAATACAAAATTTGGTTGAAGTCCAAGGGATATCATGGATGTTACATGCACTTAAACATTGGATCTAACAGCGCGCGTAAAATCATATTGGCATCAATGGCATGCATGGATTGGTCAGAAATAATCTGGAATATTGTGATCTATTGTTGTGCCTATTTTGAATGAAATCCATTAGTTAGTATAGAAGCTACATGCATTTTAAAATCACCAGGCTTAGAATCATGTTGGCAGCACTGACGTATATTAGTTACCGGTACTCCAAATTAATCTAGAATGCCAGGTACCATACGTGTGCAAAGTTTAGAGCTACTGACTTGCATGCTTTCTGATATATTGATATTAGAGTAACAAAAATAGAGACAGGATTTATAAACAGTTGGCAGCCCTGGTTGCTCTTAAGAAGACGCATAGTCATATCTGTTATGGTACACATAGCACATACGAAATTTGGTTGAAATCCAAATGATAGTATAGAAGTTACGCGTATTTAAATTTTTACCTCTCAGCAGGCTTAGAATCATGTTGGTAGCACTGACGTATGAAAGTTACTCCAAATCAATATAGAATGTCAGGTACTATACGTGTGCATAGCTTAAAGCTGTCGGCTTGCATACTTTCTGATATATTGGTATTTGGATAAAAGAAATTGCGAGCATTTATTAACAGTTGGCAGCCTTGGTGGATCTTAAGAATGCGCTCAGTCATATCTGTGTATGAACACATAGCACATACAAAATTTGGTTGAATTGCAATTGATAGTGTAGAAGATATATGCATTTAAAAATTGGACCTATCAGCAGGCTTATAATCATTTTGGCAACACTGCCATGTATGGCCTCCTGCAAATTAAACTGAAATAGTTGTATCTATACGTGTGCCAATTTTTAAATAGCTCCCATTCATACCTTCCAAGATATCCAAAATGGAGCTCAAATTTCAATTGCGATTTTTCAGCAGTTGGTAGCACTGACATCATTTTCAAATACGGCATTGAGATATTCAGGTATAGATTTTTACTCCTACCAAATCTTGTTTCGATTGCTGCAGCCGTTCGGGAGTTGATGTGGGGGGGGGGGCACACACACAGCCAGACAGCCAGGCAGAAGGACAGACAGACACACATTTGCCCGGATCGATCTCATGAATCTACTTTTCCCTCATTTTTGCAAAACGTGAAAAGTACGCTAAAAACTTTGATGCAATTTTCTACACCTTACAACTGTGAACAAGGATTTTTCATAATGGTTACCGTAATTTAAAAACCAAATCAAGAAATCGTTAAGACACTGGAAAATGGCATTGTTTTGTGTGTTACAAAAATCATTCCAGACATTCAAAAATTGGTTAATTCCAAACAAGCTCAAGTTACTCATTTACAGAATTTAAAAAAAAAACGTAAAAGTTAAGTACAATGTGAGTGTATTCTTCTTTTCTTAATAAATAAAAAACTACAGCAATAACTACTTTTTTAAAACTTTTTCTCCGTATCTCGCGACCCCCCAAGACACATCCTGCGACCCCCATGGGGTCGTGACTCACCAGTTGAGAACCCCTACTTTAGAGGGACAGATAGGAAAAGGAAAGACAGGCGCATCCTTGTTGCATTATTATTGTTAATAATAATAATAATATATTCGACTTAATGGTGCTCGGGTACTTGGTATGGTAGGAGGGTGGTGCTCACGGTCTTGGAAAGGTTGAGAACGACTGGCCTAGGTAGTACCGACGGCCAACTTAGCCTACTGCTCATACCATTGTCAATGTACGTACAGTACTTCTGTGTTTCGCTGATGTGATCCGTACAAGTATGATAGGAATTGGTACTGCTTACACTGACGAAATCACACATTAATAAGCAAACAAATTCTGGATTTTTACAGGTTAATATTTTAGGAAGAAAAAAAACTTGAATTAAAATTGTGAAATAAAGTGAAATAAACCATGACTATCTGAAACAAATTAGTCCTTATTGGCAACATTTAATTAAAATCAAAATGGTAGACTATTAAACAAAGCCACCAATAGTCAATAAATATAACTTATTATAATTTGTTTAAAGTACTAAGACTAGTTTCTGGTCATCATTAGCAATTTTAGCAAGTTGTCGGAAGAAATTATTAAAAAATAAAGCTACGAGTATTCGAATATTGATTATACAAACAGCATAATCCAATAGAAATAGGTCATTTTTTCCCGCATATTCCAGTAATTGGAACTATATGTTGAACGACTGAAAATTTCACATCAATATTGTAAAATGGGCAAAACTGAAAATATGGCTTCAAAGCTTAAGCAAGGGACATTTCAACATGCTATACAAACGTCGTTGCCTCGAAAAACTTCCAGCAGTAAATTTTGAGACGAAGGTTCTAAGCTTCCTTTAGTGCAAATCCCAAGTTTACAGCAGTATTAAGTTATAGGTTATGAGAAAATATCATGGTCTTTGAGGACTTGACAATTTAAGAATACAGTATACCTACATTTCGTTCCGAGAGTGAACACTTCAAGTCCTCGAAATTATTGCAGAATCATCCTGTATGTATGTCACGTCCTCGACTGGGATAAGTTGAACCAATTGGGAACTAAGAACTCTCGGGCAGTACACTGGACTACAGGCATCGTAAAAACACACACTTAACTATGACCCGCCTGGTGAAAACCTATGACACCATTCGTTTCGCTAGAATGTGCGTTCAGCCATAACCTCGGCACTTCAAACGTATTAAATTAGTTGCACAACACTCGTCCTGCTAAAGTCGCACATGAGAACGAGAATGACATCACGATGTTGCTATTCAAATGTTTGAATTGTCACGATGATAACTTATGAATTTCGTGAGAAAAGCTGTATTTCCCAGTAACATACTGTACTGTGAATCAATCTGCACCTTTCCATCATGTGTGTGTGAACATGAAAAATCATCAGTAGGAGACATTCAAGTTTAAGCATACAATTATTTAAAAAATATATGTATAAACATTACATAAGGGCAATGATTGTGATTAAATAGATACACGAGCCTTCTGAACCCACAAAACAGTAAACGATATGGTCACAAACACATCATATCGAGTCCTACGTTGGAAGGACACTGTACCTATATCTACCGTCCACTTGGATAGAGAATATTTATACTGTCATTTTCATATTGGAGAGGGTGTTCAACTCGTGGCGTAGTGGATATCATTCTTGGCTGTCACCATGGAGGCCTGGGTTTGATTCCCGACATGTAATTCTGATCTGAGTAACGTAACGGGGTACACTCAGCCTCGTGAGAAGAGCCGGATTCAATTCCAACCTCAGCTATCCTGGAAGTGGTTTCCTGACTTCTACTCCTGGTAAATGCTAGGATGGTACCAAACTTAAGGCCACGGCCGTTTTCCACCTAAAAGCTTACAGTTCACGCCACGGTTTCTGGCCGGTGAGCCCCGATTGTGAAGTCGTACAAAGGTCAGGTGGCAAACCTTAGGCATCTAAATATTATTACGCGACATGCTTTCCGCACCACTGAAAACTCACGTAGGTCTATCAATTGCATATGCCTGAGGTTCGCCGACTGTACGATTGTGAAACCTGGACTCACCGGCCAAAAACCGTGGCGTGGACTCTACAAATAGGCTACACTAGTAAGGACTCAACAGTGACACAGGTTATCAGACAAATTCTAAACACACCCCTAGTGTACGGGGCTACATGAATATGTTGCAAAGCCCCTAAAGAATCAACAACTTACATGGAGTTTGGAGATGCGAGGTTCCAATCTCGATGCTGACAGGTGGCAACGGTCATTGTGGTTTTCTTTTTGATATTTATACGTTCCTTATGCCAAGACCCGACGCATACATATTACGGTTGCAAAATATTTTCAAATCTGTTTGTTCAGTAGTTAGTTGTTCCTGCTGTTCCAATGAGGGTCATCGGCCCCATGTTTAGAATTGTGCGACTGTAGCAATGTGCAAATACAGTATTACAGTCAATGATTGAGGAACTTACAATTAACTACCTTCCTGGGATCTGCCTGAAGAAAGTATGGAGAAACCTGTAGCAAAACTATACTCAGAATGGCCACTCTCAGCGCCGGGGTGGGAACATTTTGTGTCGTGCAGTGCAGTGGGTGTGGAATGATGATTGGGTGATGCAAGATAAATCATTACCTGAGACAACGAGGGAACAACCCTCATCCCATTATTTTGATTTTAAAATTAATGTATTTAATAAGTACACAGTATAGAGATGTCATCTCCTTAAAGAATTAATACTTTTGTTCTTGTAGATTAGCATTTAGTTTTATTATGGTGGAAGTATCACCCTTCTTATCTCTAGTAAAAAACATGAACAAATAGGTTCAAATAGCCACAATATTATGACATAAATACTCACATGTTTATGATGAAACCACGTCCTAAACTCTCCCGTGATTATCTCGTTAGTAATGTTGTCACGAGGAGTTCCTGAAAGCAGTTAAATAGCATTTATTGGAATACAACACTACTGTAAACAAACAAACAAACAAACAAACAAACAAGTACAATTTTTAGCCTATTTTCAATTTTGAAAAAATAGGCTTATGAGATCACCTTTTGTCCGTGTGTGTGTGCGTGTGTGTGTGTGTGTGGGTGTGTGTGAGTGTGTGTGTGTGTGATTCGTGTGTGTGTCCCCCCCAAATAAAATCTAAACGGCAGGAGCGATTTCAATGAAACTCCGAAAGTTCATAGCACTATTCCCGGCGACCTCGACCGTGCCCTTCAAATTTTGTTACAACTCACCAATCCAACATGGCGGCTGTGCGAAATATTTCACCAGCATTCAATATCTCCGAAAGTATTACCGATATTACCCTGACATATTCTATGGTGATAGAGGGAACTACTATAAGTTCACTTATGTGACTTTTGAAAACCTGGTAACTACAAAACCAACATGGCGGCCAAGCGAATTTGCGACTTTTAAATAGACGTTTCTCGCGATTTGACCAACCAAACGCAATGAAACTTGGTACAATATATGTTTATATACATTGTAATGCACCGACATCTAACTTCGTTCAATTGTTTACATAATCACAAGATGGCGGATGTGCGAAATATTTCACCGGCATTCTATATCTCTGAAACTATTAGCGGTATCTCCCTAAAATTTTGTACGGAGATAAAGGGCACTACTGGAAGTCCATCTATAAGATTTTCAAAAACAGGTTAACTACAAAACGAACATGGCGGCCAAGCGAATTTGAACATTTTAAATAGACCTTTCTCGCGATTTAATGTTCCAAGCGCACTGAAACCTGGTACAGGAAATATTTATACACATTGTAATCCATTGGTATCTAATTTAGTTCAATTGTTTACATAACCTCAAGATGGCGGCTGTGCGAATTTTAAAATTAAGTTTTTATTTCTTGTGATGTAGTCATGCGATCGAAGTGAAAGTTTGAATAATGAACCTACGCAATAATTTTCCTTTAATGGTACATGACTCTATGGCCTATACATTTAACAATCCAACATGGCGACCATCCGAAATATTTAGACGATACTGAATATCTACGAATCTATTTTAGCAATCAAACTATTTTTTTTTTAATGTTCATAGGGGCTATGAACTTAAGTTCACCTATAGGACTTTAAATAACCTGGTGATCACAAATCCAACATGGCGGTGACGCGAATTATAAATCTTCACATGGACGTTTCTCGCAATTTAACCATCCGCGTGCAGTGAAACTTGGTACAGTAAATCTTTATCCGAATGTTAATCCACTGGCATCTAATTTATTTTAATTGTTTCCATAACCTCAAGATGGCGGCTGTGAAATTTTTTTAAATCTCCTTGTTTTATCTTGTGTCCTAATTATGCGATTGAAGTTTGAATACTACATTTTCACAATAATCTGCATGTAACAGTACATAACTCTAGGACCTACATATATAAAATCCAACATGGCGACCATCCGAAATATTTAGTCGGTTCTCAATATCTACGAATCTATTACAGCAATCAAACTGAAATTGTGTATGTTGATAGTGGCAATTAACATAAGTAGGATATATGAAAATAGGCTGTATAGTTCTTCACGGAACTACTTGTTAATTATAGACTAATAGACTATTTCTTTACAACATTAAATTAACACTAAAAAAATCAATTGTTCAAAAGCAAAGTGTAGGGCCTATTCTAACCTGCTAGAGCCATTTACGAAGCTTATCAAGTACAACTATCTGATAATATTGCAAATTTCAGTATGTAAGTAATGTTCATACATTTTGTCAGTTTTGAGTGACATATTTTAAACAGGACAAATACGTTCGTTTTAAAAATAATTAGGGAAAATTATTGATAGTCAATGATTGACAAACTAAAGAAACGCTAGAAATCAGAAGTCTCGAGAATGTTACAATTATATTAGTATGCTTAAACGGAGTCTCTAAAACTATATAACAGCAGTCATAAGCATTTTGAAACAGCCAGTAGCACTTTCACAACTGAATGAGAATCATGGACCAAATCTGGGAAGTTTAGCAAAGCGATTATTAGAAAATATAATAGATACTGATAACTACTTGATGACGTTTCAATAATTGTAAGGTAGATTGAGCAGTTTGTGATAGAAGATATTTGTAGCATTATATTTCACCCCATTACCCCTCCTCCAACCACAAAAAGCACAAATGAAGCGAGAGTGGCTTTATAGTTTTTTTCATACAAGGCCACATACACGGCCCTAACTTGTCACTAATTTTCGTTACAGTAGCTCTTAAGAGCTGATAGTTATTTATTCTTATATTTTATAATTTCAAGATGGCGTCTGCGCGTACCATACCGTTCCATGTAGTTATCGCGTTGACAATAGAGGGTGCTTGTAATGTATAATTATTGTGAATAGTAGCTCATTGGATCGTAAGTTATGGGTTATAATGCTTGAATGATTCACACGGCAACCATATAACAATTATTTGGCTGGTGACCTTGCAGTTTAAGTGCCAGTCAGATTCCACATCAAGGTATATTTTTCAAAAAATTGGTAGAGATCCGATAATTAGTTTAGTTGCAATTTGATTTAAGCGCTCAAGATTTGGGTGGTCGCCATTTTGTTTGCTTACGGGTGTAGTTTGCCTAGTGTACTAAATTTGGTTCAATTCGGTTTCGTCATGTTTGAATTGATAGGGGGGGGGGCTGACATACATACACACACACACACACACTGTTGGTCTCGTGTATATCTCATAAGACTTACATGTATTGCAAAAATCAAAAGTAGGCAAAACAGTGCTATTTGTTATACTTCCCATTTCCCCTAAATACGAATGAACAACGTAAAAAGCCTTAAATCCCTAATAGAAAGTAATGTACAGTAGGCTATATCCAATCCGGCTAACAGATGCCCTACTCGACCCATCCCTGTTTCCATACAGAGAGCCTATTAGGTTACGAATATTCAAAAGGGGAAATTATAAAGTGCTCCTACATGCTAATAACCCGTAATTCCTGTGTAGAGGATTTACTGAACGAAACCAATCGGTAAGGTGAGGCTTCCTCTGAGGAGAGCAATCATTTCGTCAAATCTTGATGTGCACAATGTGGGGCGAGGCAAGTAGAACACATGATGAAGCGGTTGCAACTGGAGCAGGCGAGTCACGGCGGGCAGCAGTACTTCTCGGAACACCACACAGTAGCGATGAGTGACCAGTCTTACCTCAAGGACAAACCCAGGACAATGCTGCTATAGCCCCCTTCATCTTAAATATATGGTGATGTATAGCAATTTTCCTGTTGGTAGGTTGAATCAGGGTTCCATTCAATGTCACCACACATATTTCAATGTCACCATGTTTGCAGGCCACGGATAAACATAACGTTATTCGCATCCGTCCTGTATCCGCACGACTGTTATCCGCATCCGCTCCACATCCGCACAACTGTTATCAGCATCCGCCCCACATCCGCACAACTGTTATCAGCATCCGCCCCACATCCGCACAACTGTTATCCGCATCCGCCCCACATCCGCACAACTGTTATCAGCATCCGCCCCACATCCGCACAACTGCTATCCGCATCCGCCCCGCATCCGCAAGACGTTTCCGCATTCGCACGTTTGTTATCCGAATCTACTGGCATTAAAATAATATTTGTAATTATTACAGTAGCATAAATTACTCAAGCAACACATTTAGACATTTGAGGAAAAAGTCGTTCTCTTAGGCTTTGTATGCCATGTGCTATGTTTAAAATGAATGTTATACAGACAGAATTGCAACCCTTTTCAGTTCGGAGTGTTAATTATGCTTAATGAGATAATTTGAATGAGATTAGCTTAAATCATCATCTTACATAAATATGTCATGAAAAACCCTAACGGAAAAATAAACACCCGGTTCCTAATAATGTATATTAAACAAGATCGGATTGTATTCTAAAAAACTATCCGAAAATTTTCCCCAAACATTATCCGCAGTTTATCCGCTATCCACACAGCCATGCAAACTTTATCCGCATGGCGAAAAATTTTGCGGATAAACAAAACGCTATCTGCATCCCCCGCATCCGCATGACTGTTATCCACATCCGCACATTTGTTATCCGAATATACTGATATTACAATCATATTTTTAATGTATTACTGAAGATAAAGCATAAACTATTAAAGCAACATATTTACACATTTGAGGAGAAATTCGTTCCCCTAGGCTATGTGTGAATCGCAAGACAATGTTGAGTGAGTTTTGTCCCTCTGAGTAACGGCAGGTCAAACAGTGGGTAGCTAATTATTTCACTTACGTAGTCGTCGGATATACCCATGCAGGCAGGCAAGCACAGGTATAGAATACTTTCTATTTACGTAAGTCAACACTAATATTGAGGGTATCTCCATGACTAGCTTCTCTCACTTCTTTATTATTATTCTCATAAAAACCAGCGAAAGCAAATTGGGAAATAGAAAGAAACGTGAAAGACGCAGATCTAAGCAATTTTTTTAAAATCCAGTTCAAAGTTGTATTCTAGAAACTATCCGCAAATTTACTCTAAGTTTCAACGCAGACTATACTTCAACACTTAATTCAAGAACCCTGATATATTTTTACTGCACGGAGACTGTACAGTATCGTCCCTCTCTAACGTATTTTTGTGGTACTGTTAGTATAGGATAATTCTATCTATAATTCCTTATGTTATTGCAGCATGAATTGAAGACGGTTGCGAAAAAACTCTTTTTAAAATTAATTAACTTGCTTTTGTGTTTTTTGTGAGATGGCCCCAACTAGAGTACTGACTGCATCATCACTTATTCGTTAGAATGATATGATAGCGGTATAGAGACATACAGAAATAACTTGGGCAAATATTAAGGACACAATCTACCAACAAAATAGTTCACGTTACGATTTAGTCACAGCCCCCTTCCAAAAACATACCGTCGACTCATGCTATCTACCAACGTGTATACGCGGGGATTATTTCGAAACACAGAACAGAAAGAGGTTAAATGCTAGGGTTAAATAAATAATAGGTGTTACTCGACTTAAATAGACAATGCAATCAAAATTATGAACTCAGGGGTTCGGGTTAATAGCCTGAAACATGTCAAACTAGTCTCGTATATATAATACGTATCGACTTTCCTTCATATAAAGGATGCCAGAAAACCACCTTCCTCCTCTTCATCTTCTTCCTCTTCTTTTGTGATTTAAGCGGATGACTGACAAATACAGTATATGGAATGTGAAGGCTGTTATGGTTCATCGTGTTCATTAACCTTATGTACTTTCTACGTGTGTGGAATCAGCAATGCTATGTTTGTACTGGAGTGCTTATTAATAGTTGGTGCCAGGATTGGGACAGAAGTAGTTGGATTCTTTCGAGAATCGCCAACTGTGGAATCTTTACCTATCTACCCTCGAGTCTATAGCAAATAGCTTATAAAGATAATAGCGGAAACTCGGCAGTAAAAGCATGCGCTCGTTTGGAGACAGCGATCACAGTGCCATCTCTTGGTGCGAGTTGACAGCATTACTCGCCTTGCCATCATCAGCTAGCATTTTTGAGTGCGCACCGACCGAAATTGCATTGTGAAGTTAACATATGTCTTGGCTTGATATTTAGGCAGCAAATAATTTAAAGATTAGTGTTAAAAGAAACAACAGATACTTGGTTCTGTACAATATTTATATAGAATTCTAAAAAATACTGGACTGCTTCTGCATATGGTGTTCGACCGTTTTTTCATAAATTCAATTTATGGGGCCAATGGGGTGGGGTGAAATTCTAGAAGAAAAAAGGAGAGAAAGTGTCCTGACTGACTGACTAACTCACTCACTCATCAAACTCAGGGGAAAAAGACAGCTTGAAATATAAGTTAATAGGTGTTCGAGCGTTTCTTCATAAATCCAATTTAAGGGGCGCATGGGGAGGGCGTAAAATTCAGGTAAAAATAATTGAAAGAAAATGACCCGACTGACTCACTCACTCATCATTGCCCAGCGAAAACTATTGAAGTAGGAAACAATGAATTTTGGGAATATTTTCGCTCTAAGTCGCAAACGTCAACTAATGAAGGATTTTTGTTTATTTGGGTTCTTAAGAGGTGTTAAGGGGATAAACTTGCATTTCATTGAATAACGATATCTCACGAGTTGTTTCTTTGGGGATGTGATATTCGGCATATAAACTAATCATTAAAATTAAGCAGACATATGTCTAAGGGTTTATCGATGAACTGTATATTATGAGGTGTATGTGTGAAAAGTGGGGGTTGAAGGATTCCCAACGGAGCAAGTATCTCTTAAAAGGCAGAGGCATAAAGTATGAAACTCAGGGGGAAGAATCAGCTTGAAAAATAAGTAAAAAGGTGGTCGATCGTTTTTTTCATGAATCCAATTTAAGGGGCCCATGGGGAGGGCTGAAATTCTGAAAGAAAAAGTCCACTAAGGAGGGATTTTTGGATATTCACTCTCATCGACCAACCAAAACTATTAAAGTTAGAAGAATGATATTTTGGGGATATGTTTGTTGTGTGTCGAAAACGTCTACTAAGGAGGGATTTTTGGATATTTAGGTTCTAAAAGGGTGTTAACGGGGTTAAACCTGCATTTCATTGAATAAAAATATGACACGACTATGACGCGAGCGAAGCCGCGGGTACCTGCTAGTTTCTTATATTGTTTGGTTGGATCTCACGGTTGTAAATCAGCTGGTCTTGCGTTGCCAACTCGGACCGCTAGGCGGTGCTGGGGAGCGCGTCTCCTGTTTTGGTGAGGAGTTTCCGCTATTATCTTTATAAGCTATTTGTCTATAGTAAGTTAGTGAGCAACTACCAAACCAAGATGGCGCCTACTACATACCGAGTGTAAAAGTGCTCCGCAAGTCACCAGCCAAAACAGCCAGTTAAGTATCATTTATCAGTGTCCTCAGTGTGCTTATTTATTTGAACAAGCTTTTGTTGAGTGATTAATATAAAAGTATGACCCTAAAGGCAGTAAACGAGCGTGTGAGTAAGTTTGAAAAGCGGATGGCTGAATTCCAAGCTCGCTTGGAGCAAGCTATGGAGGCCTCCACGATCAGTGCTACCAACCCCAGCGACACCCTGAATGTTCTCGCGTCAGACTTTAAGGATTTCCGAGAAGTAATTACTGCGGAACTGGACGAGATGAAGAAAGAGGTAATCCTCGTCCAGGAGCATCTCGAGAAGCAGGATGTCCGGCAAGATGAGGCAGAGCAGTACAGTCGGAGAAACTGCCTTCTCCTCCACGGAGTACGTGAAACTCCCAACGAGGACGTCTACGCGAAAGCTATCGAAACACTCTCAGGGAAACTAAATGTGACTCTGCAAATGGACAGTATAGACCGATGTCACAGACTGGATCGCCAGCCAAGTACTGCTGCAGGAATCGTGGCCTCAGGGAGTAGGCCTATAATAATAAAGTTCGTACGATACCACCAACGAGATCGTGTTTGGCGCGCCAAGCGACTGCTCAAAGGCACATCACTGTTAATAACAGAATCCCTTACTGCAACTAGGAAGGACATCTTAAGAAAAGCACGGGACTTTTGGGGATTACGTAATGTATCCACACAAGACGGCCGAATTGTTGTCCACCTCAACAATGGCAGAAAACTAAATATTAACACACCTGCGGAACTAAAGTTGCACATTAATAGGCTAGGTGAAGGAAATGGAATAAGTTCATAGACATGTGTACTAGAAGTTATATTAGGTTTGTGTGTGTTTAGTATTTAGGCAGTCAGCTGTTAGTTTCATCAGGAAGTCGAGGTACCGTTACGGTAAGTTCTTGACCTTGTGAGCATGCCATTTAGAAATAGTTCTGCTGTCCTTGTAGGAGCCAATTCACCCTCGGGCAATGACCGAGGCTCGTACAATAGAAATTCTCCCCTCACTCCACCTTCACCAGCGCACGCTGGCACTAAGTTAAAGCAAGCATTTTCAAACTGTCCTAGAACCTTACATTGCTGCCACCTGAATAGCCAAAGCTTACCAGCACACATAGATGAGATTACAGCAATATTCTGTGAAAACAATGTTCATGTAATAGGAATATCCGAGAGTTGGTTGTCTGAATCACTTCCGAATTGTGTGGTTCAGCTTGAAGGATATAATCTCCTTCGCCATGATCGAGCCGATAGGATGGGAGGCGGTGTTGCCCTTTATTGCAGAGATGATCTGAAAAGCAGGGTTATTTGTTCATCATCGTCCGTTGAGATACTGAGGACGGAGTTCATGTTTGTTGAGGTAACGCTGAATGAGCTGAAAGTATTGATAGGTATTGTCTATCGCCCACCTACTGTATCATACATTTCCGAGTTTGAAACTAGTCTGCTTAATTTGCTGCCATCTTACGAACATGTCATTATTTTAGGAGATTTTAACACTAACTTACTAACCAAAACATACAAAGCAAAGAAACTTGAAGATCTATTTTCCTCCTGTGACATGACGATACTTCCTCTCGAGCCAACTAACTTCGTAAGCACAGTAAGCTACACTTCACATACACTAATTGTTCTCATCATAACAAATAACCCACAGAAAGTAGTGACTCATGGTCAAATACCAGTGCCGGCTATATCCACCCATGACTTAATATACTTAGCGTATTCGCTCCGCGTTCCAAAGTACAGGACTAAATATGTTACATGCAGAAATATAAAGGACATAGACCCGGTACAACTGAAATATGATGCCTACAGTCTTCCATGGAACGACATATTGAGACTGGACGACATTGACGAAAAAGTAAACAAGTTTAATCTATTAATACATGCACTATACAACAAACATGCGCCCAGGAGAAAGATAAGGATTTCTCGTAAACCTAAGCCGTGGTTAACTCCGGAAGTCAAGAAAATGATGTCCCGTAGAGATAATCTTTTCAGACAATACAAACGTTCTGGTATACCACATGATTTTGAAAAGTACCGAGTACTTCGAAACCAAATTAAGCAAACTTTACGTAATCTTAAATTTAAGTATGTTCGTGATACAACCTGCCGACTAAACACGGCTAGAGCGTGGAAACAACTCGGTGCTTTGGGCATAGGAAAAAACCAGGAGCAACTCCCTATACCTGACATTCCACTAGACGAGCTAAATGCATATTTCACGGATGCAGATATGCAATCCAGCCCAAATAACGCTGCCAGTCACGGCCCATCATTTCCACCAACAGATCGACCCAGCTTTTCATTTCGTAACTTAAGCACTAATGAAGTTAAGAGAGTGTTGTATTCCATTAGATCCCAGGCGAGCGGGATTGATGATATACCTATAAAATTTATACATTACATTATTGGTGCTGTTCTCCCCATTCTCACACACATTTTTAATTACTGTTTAAACAATGGCACACTGCCTTCTATCTGGAAACACGCCAACGTGATCCCTCTTCCTAAGATACCTTGCCCACTGTTACCGTCCGACTACCGCCCTGTATCTATTCTCCCTGCTCTCTCCAAAGTACTGGAACGGTTAGTACAAACTCAATTACTGGAATATTTGAACACTCACTCTCTACTTGATCCACTCCAGTCTGGTTTCAAGAAGGGCCACAGCACAGCTACTGCCTTACTTAAGGTGACTGATGACATCAGACAAGCAATGGACCAAAGACAAGTAACAATACTCACACTCCTCGATTTCAGCAGAGCATTTGACACCATAGATATACCAACCCTATTGAAGAAGCTAAAATCCCTTCTTGGCTCCGAAGCCATAAATTTTTTCTCTGCTTACCTAACGGGTCGAAATCAGCGTGTGATTGTACAGGACACCACCTCACAGTGGCGTCAGAAAAAGGCAGGAACCCCCCAAGGTTCGGTCCTTGGGCCCCTACTTTTCGTGCTCTATATCAACGATATCTCCTCCACAATTAACTATAATAAATATCATCTTTATGCAGATGATCTCCAAATATATTGCCACACTAGTATCAACAATATATCAAATGCAATAAGGGATATAAACACTGATATCCATCAACTTAGTGTATACGCCGATGACAACTCTCTCCTGCTCAATCCTACGAAAACCCAAACTATCATCATCGGCTCTCATAAGTTACTAAACTCATTAAAAAACAACTACGTTGTGCCTCCAGTAACACTGAATTCAATCACCATCCCCTTTAGTAAAGAAGTAAGGAACCTTGGGTTAACCTTAACTGAAACTCTTGACTGGTCACCACATATAAGAAATACACGTAAAAAGATATACGCATCCCTTCACCCACTCGTGCGCCATAAGAATATTTTACCACTAGACATTAAGATTAAACTCATCCAGACACTAATACTACCAATTCTAGACTACTGTGACATCATTCTCGTTGACGCGACTCATGGACAAACAATGAAACTCCAACAAGCATTGAACTCTTGTCTTCGGTTCGCTTTCAATCTAAGATACGATGCCCACATAACCCCAAGCTACCGTGCTCTTTCATGGCTTAAACCTGATGAACGCCGTAAATTTCACTTGTTGACATCCATCTGTCGATTTCTGCATGAAAACACCCCCACGTACATGTCATCAAAATTTAGTTACTTGTCCTCATATCATAATCGAAGCACTCGACCTGGCTCTTCCCTCGCCATCCCCATCAACCACTCATCCATGTTTAACCGCTCTTTTGTTGTAGCTGGGTCTCGACTATGGAATTCAACTCCTCCCGATATCAGAAATTCCACAACAATAAATAAATTTAAGGCCGCATGCCGAGATTACCTGTTGAATACTGCTGATTGCCCCGTGTGAATGGTGATGGATGATAGGACGTATGACTGAGCTAGGATTATATCTAGGATATTATAGTAAGGTCTGTGACATTGTGATTATTATTATTATTTGTATTGTTATAATTATTACTATCATTATTCATGTGCCTTTTTTACTAATATTAGTATTAGCATAATTAATTTATTATCATCATAATGTTTTTTGTATTTTCGAAATTGTCATAAGCTATGTACTGGTACCATATTTCGTGGTTAAGTGTAAGAGAGGGCCATGAGCCCTAACTTCGCCACTACCGAAGACATAAAATAAATAAAATAAATAAATAAAACTATCCACGCGCTGAGTTATCTTCGTCGATAGACAAATAGGAAGGATCCCGAAACCCCACTTGGGGATCATTGTTCGCAAAAATGCCACACTATTTTACCACCCTCTATGTGAACCTCCAAAATAAATACCACGCCTCTATTTGAAAAATGTAAAAATCAATAAATACGAGCATTTTAAAACTTTTAAACTGAACTTTATTTATAATCAACATAGGCTATTAAGAATAAATACTTTTATAAACAACTTCATTTTGGAAATTTCCTGTATTGTATGGACGTACATGACAGAAACTGAAGAAAACGTATACACACACAAAGTATTGTCCTGGCCCCAGCCCTTTAGGAAAGGACTGTGCCTATAAATACATAAAATATAATAAGAGATAACTACGTAAAAGACGACATGGCAACGCGACTACGGAGTAGACCGTAGGTCATAGACCTAGCTCCAATAGCAAGCACTTGGACAGGACACAGCGGACATTACACTCCCAACATACCGCTGACTGGACTGACATCGCACCTTTTACTTATAAATAGAGGTACGAACACGCGCCGCGGTCTCTAAGCTTTTGACGCTCTAAGCTCTTAGGAACGTGGACTCTTCTGAACCTGCAGTGACAGTCCTACACTCTATAGGAGTTGTGCTACGTCGGACCGATATGGGGGATGGCCCCATATCGAGTCCCAACGCCACCATCATCATGGAAGACCGGTATTAACGGTGGGGTGAGTGACATCGTGCCTGCATAATTCCTTTTTCCCCCTAGATTATTATTTCCATCCTCCCCTATTGCAATTGCCACTATTTCTTAATAAACCCCCTTCCTGAACAGTCTATTGACTACCTTTTTATTTCGTTTAGGTTAAGAAGCCCTTCCCTTTAGATTAGTACCTAGTTTTAAGATCTACATTGAACGCTGACATGCTGGAGGCACTGCACCGCCAGCGTGCGGCCTAGAGGTGAGCTAGGTGAGTATTCATTCCTCCCGCCAATTCCCCTGTATGTAAATTGCTCTCTAAACGTGTCCGCAGTTCTTCCTAAAACAATCCCAACCTCTTACAAATTCGCCAAGCTACAACCCCAATTTAGATTAATTTCATCCCCTAGATTTAGTATTTGTATTGGCATCCCTCTCAGATACAATACAAATGGTGGGAGGCGCGGGTTAGTCAAACCAACAACACCCTTAACATAACAGATACAATACAAATGGTGGGAGGCGCGGGTTAGTCAAACCAACAACACCCTTAACATAACAGATACAATACAAATGGTGGGAGGCGCGGGTTAGTCAAACCAACAACACCCTTAACATAACAGATACAATACAAATGGAGGAGGCCCGGGGTATCGTGACGTTGTCGTCAGACAACGCCTACAGGAGTTCAGACAACGAATTTCTACGATACAGGTCCCTAAAAACCCTCTTATGCAGCCAAGCAAAATTTACCCAAAATTAAGGAAAATTTTTTGAAGTACGGGTCAAATATTATTTTTGGTACCCACCCACACCCGCCCCAGTAACTAATACATATGTAAACGCCCCCTATACTCATTACATTAGCCAAGCGAGTGAGACAATTTAAATCCCCCCCCGAACAGATTTTTTTTAGTAGATTAAGTTAGAGAATATTTTTAGTACACAATAATTATAATACCCCCACCCCCACCCTTGTAGATTTCGCGATAAACACCTCTTACGCCAAGCGATTTGAATAGTAACAACCCCTATCTAATAAGTCACTAGGAATATTAACGGAAGCCTAGTAGGAAGACGTATTGATAACTACCCTACTATATTCAGAGAAAATTGCTCCTTATTTCAGATTAAACCCCCCACAATGAAGCTCTATTAGGAATGAGATTGTGATATCCCATAGGATAAATGGAATGAATAAATAACTTTGTATTTTTTACAGCAGTGCAACTATACATTGTATATGATTGTAGGCTAAAATATTTTCTTCTGAATCCATTTTAGTATAACTTAGCGGAAGGTAGTATTGGCTAGATCCTTACATAGAGTTAGGAGACCTTGCAATCACATTTCTGCAAGGTGCCGCAATAATTAGTTTGTAAACGCATTCAGTCAAGACGTACTACAGTTTCTCTTTTGTTCTGAAAGCCGACCACAGAAGAAATGCTTATTTGTCCATTGTAACACAATCCAATATGCCATATGACTAACACGTGCTCAGCACACCGTCCGCCGCAAGGACATCAAACCTGACACTATCTCGCTAGCTCAGCGTGCAGACGCACTCGAGCGGAAGCCAGACACCTTGAGTTCAATTCCTGGCACTATTCACTCACACGCCAGATAACCTTGCATAAGTTTGCCTGCATTATTTTTGTTTTCAATGCGAAGCGTGCGATAGTAGAAAAGCGCACTAATGATTTTAAAGATGTAAGCGTAAAGTACACTCTTAAGGTAGAATTCTTTTTCCAGCAGTACATTTCAAACAGGACATTCAGTTAGCAAAGAAAACACCGTTCCCTCACGAAGTAACATAGGTGAGAAAGCAATCCAGTAGGAATATATGAAAAACGCCGACAAATGCACGGCGATATCAGTATAGCATAAATGCGTAAGCACGGACTTGGGCACAGCAGGGCAGCATCGCAACGTACGACAATTGTTATCAAGAGTATCATCGTTAGTATGTTAGTAATAAGTATTAAGTAATTTAAGTGAAGTTGAAGTGAAGTTGAAGGAATATTGATATCTTGCAGCAGGTCCAAAGGTGAGCATTGCTTTGAGATAAGGGAAATATTAAGTGAAGTTGATAGATATCTTGAGCTGGCACAATGGTTAGCACAGCCTCAAGAACACGACGTTATTGATATCTTGCAGCAGGTCCATGGGTGCACCTCGCTTTGAGATAAGGGAAGTATTAAGTGAAGTTGAAGAAATATATTATAGATATCTTGAGCTGGCACAATAGTTCGCACAGCCTCAAGAACACGACGTTATTGATATCATGCAGCAGGTCCCAGGGAGGACATCGCTTTGAGATAAGGGTAGTATGGAGGAGATTAAGGAGATATTAACACACCTACGTTGATAACAAATGCCATTAATAAATAAGATTAGTGACCACACCGTGGCCCCAAAGTCCACAATTTACGCAAGCCAAATGCGTAAAAGTCGAAACGTCACACCCAGAGGGAATTAATTAGCTACAGGTATATTGGTCAATATAATAATGACAACCGGCGACCGAGGACTATCATTTCAGATTCAGGGACCTAGCCAACCCGCTGAACACGTTAGAAGTAGTCCAGATATTAGAACGCTACTGAACTTTGAAAGGACATAGCCAACCCTTTCGCCTAGATGACGTTCGTTTTAATACTTTCAGGGAATTAAACCCTCCACGTTATACATCTTGTGGCGGTCAATTCAAACTTAATACATAATAAATTTAACGGCCGCTGGGACGCGTTCTGTATCGAAGTACGGACAGCCTGCCAACAGCCGATATCTTTATAGTATTCTGATAAAATATTAGGAGATATTTATATTAAAATAAACTTAATACACAATGAACTTAACGGCCACTGGGATGCGTTCTGTATCGAAGTACGGACAGCCTGCCAACAGCCGATAACTTTATAGTATTCTGATAAGATGTTAGGAGATATTTATATTAAAATAAACCCAATACAGCATGGATTTAACGTCCGATGGAATGCGTCCTGTATCGAAGTACGGACAGTCTACCAACAGACGATATCTCTTTGGTATTATGTTTAACATGAGAATATAGTGACACGTTTTATGATATTGTAGCATAGTAGGTACTGAAACCTACACCGCTGGACACATTTGCTGATTTTCTGTATAAAGAGTGACACCACTTGGTTAAAATACATAATCACATGCATCCGTATTTTCTACGACAAAAAGGCAACAGGATATGTAAAAGAAATAAAACTGTGCAACTCAGGCATAATATTAGTCATTCCATATAGAGCAACCGCATTATATTCTTACGGAGCAAAGGTAGGCATTTAATTGAAGATACAACCCCCATTAATTTTATTAAAGAGCAAAAGTAACTATTTCAGTGAAGTTACAACCGCATTGTATTCTCACGGAGCAAAGGTAGACATTTAATTGCAGATACAGCCCCCATTAATTTTATTAAAGAGCAAAAGTAGCTATTTCAGTGAAGTTACAGCCCCATTATTTTGATTACGGAGCAAAGATATGCATTTCAGTGAAGATACAGCCCTATTAATTTTATTAAGGAGCAAAGGTAGCCACCTCATTGAAGGTACACTTTAGAAAATTTTCATGGCTGCGGATACAATATATAGAGAGAGCTTAAATATTTAAGAAATACCTCTAATATATATCGACCCCCCCCCCCCCTTCAAGAGATTTTTTCACCCCTGTCCAGGCACGTTAGTCCACCTTACCCCATGTATATAGCATATTTAGCTAAGAAAATATAATATTATTAGATTTAGCATTAAGAATTAAGCTAGATAGTAAATCACCTCCCCCCCCCCCCCTATATAACGTGGCAAGTTTTACAAAAGGGTCTTACATACAATGTCATTAACAGTGTTATTTTTTACAGGCAATTATCACATGTCAGTAATAAATGTCATTTTTTTCAGATAATATATTTTCAGATAATATTATCGTGTTAATTTATATTTCCTGAAGTTCTATACAGTGCACAGAATTTCCAAGTTAGCCCGGAGAGGCAACAAATAATTTCTAATTTCAATAACTTCCCGACGAAACAGTCGCCATTTTAACAATACTCTATTTAAACTTAACGATCGAGTGTACACGTAGTGCGAGTATCCTTACATAATGTCTGCATATCTATAGGTTAAGAAGCGAATACGTCGCTTAATTCACGCTGAGAAAGTGTAAATGTAAAACTTAAGGATTAATTCTCAGCTATAGCAAAGATATACGTCGATATATAAGAAAGTTTTTTTACAAATATAAAGGATTCAAGTTCTACGAAATATAAGAGGATATACGCAGCTAAATGCTTAAGGAAGCATGTTGCAGTTTTACAACGACGCATATAAGACGGGGTATAGTGTATAACCACAATGGCCAATATGTCAATGAATACATATTGCACGTTAGTTTATAAGGATATTAGTATATTATGTCATAATGCAGACATTAAGTAACGAAATTACCGCGTACGACGTAACGAACTTCAGTGAAAACAAATAACGGTACCAGGGTAAACCAATCCCTCTGTACAAAACGTTAAGAGAGATTTCTGATTTCAGACTAATTATACGGTGTACAATCCTGTAATCCCCCAGTAGGACATTCATGCAGGATGCCCCCCGGATGAACGTGACGCAAGACCAAAGTTACAACACGCATGGCAGCAAACAGCAGTCAAAACCTACAAACCATACTAGAATGTCAGCCGATTTAGGCAGGAGCCTTCAGCTATTTATTAACAATACTTCAATGCTAATTTTTTCTCTTAATAACTTAACTACATGTTTTTTTACGCACTTCATCAAGTAACTTTGACGGAATTTCACGTTTTCTAGGATATTTTTACAATTTTATTTCATCATCCCCCACGTTGTAAGGAGGTTATTCATAGTAGCGCACCCTCATAGCTACACTTGGCCTAGAGTACAATACACTACATTTTTTCTTTCCCTTTTTTATACACGCTACAAAGGGCGCGTGCTAGTTCATAAGGGATCGCCATTATTTAAGCTCCTTACAGCATCATTTCCCATCGTAGGAAAATTACAGTTATGTATGCATCCACGCGGCAGGGCTCGACTGACGGCATCGTACGCAAGTCACGCACTAGTCCGAGTACGGTGCTAATAATGTAAATTTCCTATGTGATTTCATTAAAGATATATCTTTCAGTTTCATTTATTTCAATTTATATTTCCGCTGAAATTCCATTTATTAGTTTTCTTCAATTTTAACAAAACAATGTCAACACTTTTATGAAAATTTTAACTCTGCCATATGGGCAATACAGATTATGTAAAACATACAATATGGGATATAGACAGATACAGAGAACTATCTGCCATGAAATGACTGTAAAACAAACCACCCCAACACTCTTGCCACGCCTTCCAACCCTTGGCACGGTACAATTTCGCTCATCCCCCCACCCACAAAGAAGACCAGAAGCGACGAAGGACGATACGACGAATCGAAAACAAATTCACATCGACGAAAGAAAGAAAAAAAGAAGAAGAAGAAAAGAAGAAGAAGGAGAAGAAGAAGAAGAAAGAAGAAAATAAAAGTTTCCGCCCCCACATCTAGTCCAATAATCGAGGACGATTATTAAAACAGGAAGAAGACTTGTCCTGGCCCCAGCCCTTTAGGAAAGGACTGTGCCTATAAATACATAAAATATAATAAGAGATAACTACGTAAAAGACGACATGGCAACGCGACTACGGAGTAGACCGTAGGTCATAGACCTAGCTCCAATAGCAAGCACTTGGACAGGACACAGCGGACATTACACTCCCAACATACCGCTGACTGGACTGACATCGCACCTTTTACTTATAAATAGAGGTACGAACACGCGCCGCGGTCTCTAAGCTTTTGACGCTCTAAGCTCTTAGGAACGTGGACTCTTCTGAACCTGCAGTGACAGTCCTACACTCTATAGGAGTTGTGCTACGTCGGACCGATATGGGGGATGGCCCCATATCGAGTCCCAACGCCACCATCATCATGGAAGACCGGTATTAACGGTGGGGTGAGTGACATCGTGCCTGCATAATTCCTTTTTCCCCCTAGATTATTATTTCCATCCTCCCCTATTGCAATTGCCACTATTTCTTAATAAACCCCCTTTCTGAACAGTCTATTGACTACCTTTTTATTTCGTTTAGGTTAAGAAGCCCTTCCCTTTAGATTAGTACCTAGTTTTAAGATCTACATTGAACGCTGACATGCTGGAGGCACTGCACCGCCAGCGTGCGGCCTAGAGGTGAGCTAGGTGAGTATTCATTCCTCCCGCCAATTCCCCTGTATGTAAATTGCTCTCTAAACGTGTCCGCAGTTCTTCCTAAAACAATCCCAACCTCTTACAAATTCGCCAAGCTACAACCCCAATTTAGATTAATTTCATCCCCTAGATTTAGTATTTGTATTGGCATCCCTCTCAGATACAATACAAATGGTGGGAGGCGCGGGTTAGTCAAACCAACAACACCCTTAACATAACAGATACAATACAAATGGTGGGAGGCGCGGGTTAGTCAAACCAACAACACCCTTAACATAACAGATACAATACAAATGGTGGGAGGCGCGGGTTAGTCAAACCAACAACACCCTTAACATAACAGATACAATACAGTATCGTACACTTCTGACACATTCATGTAACCCCTCCTACAAACGAAAGTATTTTATGGAAGACCGCTTATTACGTCGACAAAAAAAAAGTCAACCCCTGGCACTATACAGCCCATGAAGGGCCTAGGCCGACCAAGCGATCGCTGGCCTGCAGATATTCGGGTGACGCGTGATCAGCGCATCGGGTCCCCTCAGCCGTTAATCTTGGTTTTCGTGACCGGGACGCTGCCTCACTGTCAGACAGCTACTCAATAGTACTCACGAGGCTGAGTGCACCCCGCTCCAACCCTCACGTCAGTTTTAAAATCTCTGACAGAGCCGGGAATCAAACCCGGGCAGGCGCGCTACCCCAACACCATGGGGGCGGCTTTATTACGTCGACGGATATCATAACTTCAGAAAACACGCCTGGCCTAGTTCAAATATACTTGAGGTTTTACGTCGCACTTAACCTCGTGATCGTAAGCCAAGGGCTCTTATTATTACGTGGAATCCGGACCATTAAGCGTGACGTTTAACCTCAAAACTCCCGCATACATGTTTAACTGGAATATGAACCCGGTCCGCCTTTGTGAGAAGCAAATAGCTTGGCCCCAGGGCCCTTTGTTGAAGTACTGCATAACACGACGTAAAATTAATGCTATTTTCATCAACCGTATTTTAACGAAGGCCTTATTTTCGCTACGTCTCATGCATGTTGGTACGCTAAAGGGCACGCAGGACAAAGTAATTAATTCTGGCCATGCACTTGACCATAAAGTAGTGTATCTCCGGTCCAATAATAACACGTGCTTGGAGCGAGATTGATACAGAGAGAACAAGGTGACCGACGTTATGCAACCCGACACACGGGAGACTTCAATGCTCGATTAGCACGGTATCCCTTTACATCAACTCGTGGGATACTTCCACAGATCTAGAGCAAGGGTTGGTGTAGGAGAAAGGGTGGTCAAACTTCCACAGATCTAAAACACCTAAAGGGTTGTCAAGCTTTCACAGATCTAAAGAGCAAGGGTTGACGTACTTCCACGGATCTAGAGCAAGGGTTGGTGTAGGCCTTCTTCCACATATATAAAGAGCATCGGTTGGTGCAGCCATTTTTCCACATATCTAGAGAAAGGGTTGTCAAACATCCACAGATATAAAGCAAGGGTTGTCAAACTTCCACAGATCTAGAGCAAGGGTTGTTAAACTTCCACAGATCTAAAGAGGAGGGTTGTCAAACTTTCACAGATCTAGAGCGTAATTCCACAGATCTAAAAACCAAGGGTTGACGTACTTCCACAGATCTCGAGCAAGGGTTGGTGTAGGTTTACTTCCACAGGTCTAGTGCAAGGGTTAGCGAACATGGGCATCCATATTCCCAGTGACGTAGACATAAAGCATTAATTTCTGGAAAGGTCTAAAGGAAAATTAAATTGCTGCTCTTCCCATTTACCGACCTGATCGTCTTCTTAAACAACAATAATCCCCCCCCCCCTTCCCCTCAATACAAATACACATTCAAATAGATAAGACGAGACGAAAGTTTACGGAGTTTAATAGTCTACTAATTCAAAGAGCGGGGTGAGGGGTGGTATGTTACAGTATGAATTTGACTGTGTTATAGTTAGTTGTTTTTGGTTTAAGGGGTGGAACGGCGAGGTCAACTGGTTCTTTTTAACTGTGTACTCGATTTTACGATACTAAATACTACATTTCCGAATCAATTGCACAGATCAGCCAACCAATGAGGCGGGAATCGCAGGACTTGCACGTGGCAGACTCAGTCTTTTTTACCACAGTCAGAATGGGTGCGCTTCACGCTGATGATCAAATAATAATAAGTCAACATTACACGAACTGTATTTTTTACGTTTTCCATTATTTTATGGTTCGCCTTCCAGCATGTGCTATTTAATATTATTTTGTTACGGTATTTATTAACCTCCATTAGTCTAAAACTCAGGAGGGGAGCTAGTTACGTCACTAATTCTATACCACATTTGGCTCTTAGATTCAACAGACAAGTTGCATTATATTGTAACGCTCTGTTATTGAGTTAACGTTTTGCAAAAGACGTACGAGCAAAAACATTTGTGGTGCCAAATGTGCGTGTGTAAATTAGGTGTAAATAAGATTACAATCGAAGAACATGATGGTAATTATTGCTTTAAGGGGTCTAATTTCTTGATTATTGACCCGAGTGTGAAATAATCATGACTCAAAAGTCAAAATGGAATGTAAAATATTACCTTTAAGGAGGGAATACGAGTGTCGAATCGAAATAGGAAGCTATATACAACGAAGAATATCTATCTCAACAGTAGTTTATGAATAAAATGTACTTCCTTTGGACTCTAACGATTTTTGGGTATAGGGTTCTGGACTGCCATCTAGTGTACTTTAGTAGGCTATAGCTTATTGAATAATATGAAAGACACACGTCTATTTTATCATGGCACACGGGAGTCCATGACATTAGATCTGCTTCTCCGTAAGTCTGATTATTGAAGGTTGGAAATAATATCCATTTATTTCTGAGTCGTGCAAGATGCCGATTCATTAAATAGCTCTCGTAACCTTTGGTGGCTAGAACAAAAAACTAAATCTCAACCACAGGCCATTTACATAATGTCGAGTTCTGGCAATAGAAAACGAAACGTCAATATTGAGTAGCCTACATCACATAGTTTGCACCAGTTCAGAACATCTACCACAGATAGTTGAGACAACATGACGATGATGACGACGATCAGTATGATTATTACTATGTTACTTCACTCTCAGAACATTATCTGGCAAAGTGTGGCAACTATACAGATTATAAGAAATCAGAGCATAATCTCCACCTATAAAATAAACAATTTTCACTAGTCCATAAGTTTTCGAACTAATCTTGTTGTCGCAATGATGACTGATTTTTGCATCGACTTGTATAGGCAACATTTGCGTCTACATCAAGTTCCTTCAACCCATGCAATAGACTACTTAGTACAACGCCAGTGCTTGATATAACAATTGTTATGATATTCAACTTTCCAATCTGCCACTGCTTCCTGATATGCTCTACTAGGTCAGTATATTTGGAGATATTTTCGTCGTGCTTTGCCTTGAAGTTGTTGCTATTGGGAACTGCTACATCAACCAGGATGGTTTAACCGTCATATATTGATGACTACAACATCTGGCCTGTTATGGCAAACTGTCCACTCAGTAATTATACAGTAGTATTATCCCAATAGAGATGATAGGTTTAATTGTCCATGATGTACTCTGCGAGGTACTGTTAGTATGCTATTATTATTATTGTTGTTGTTCTCTCTCTCTCTCTGTGGTTAACAGCCGTGAGGCTGGTTGGCAGCAGCTCGCCATTCTTCCTGTCTCTCAGTCCTCCTCTTCAGTTCACAGTATGAGCCACAACCCATATCTTGCAGTATTTGATTCATGTACTCCAGTCTGGGTCTTCCTCTACAATTCTTGCCGTCTACTGTTCCCTCGATTATTAGCTTAATCAGTCCATTGTGTCGCAGTATGTGGCCCACGAGGTGATTCCATCTTCTTTTTAACTACAGTATTTAAGGAAGCATCTTCTCTCTCCCACTCTTCTAAAGACTTCCACATTTGTGACCATTTCTTTCCAGCTGATTTTCATAATCCTTCTATTGCACCAGGTTTCAAATGCTAGTAGTCTTTTCCTCTCTCTCTCTCTCTCCTATTGTCCAAGATTCGCTGCCATATAGCGCGACGCTCCATATATAGGTCTTCAACATTTGTTTCCTCACATCAAGACTTATGTTCCTTTCAGTAAGTAGGTACTTCTTTTTATAGAAAGCGTCCTTGGCTTGGGCAATCCTACTTAATATATCTCTGCTGCGTCTTCCATCATTCGTTATTTTACTTCCCAGATAATGAAACTCCTTCACTTCTTGTATCTTTTCATTTCTTAACTCTATTGCCGTCTGGTTTTCGCCATTTCTACTGCAGACCAAAATTTTTGTTTTGTTTGTATTTATTCTCATATTTAATTCTTCATCCATTATTTTGTCCATCTTGCTCAGGATCTTTTGTAAGTCTTCTTCACTTTCTGCAATTAGCGCTATGTCATCAGCAAACCTTATCATGTCAACTTTATCTCCATGAATATTCACTCCTATGGCAAAATCTTCTCTTACTCGGTCGATCGCCTTTTGTACATATATATTGAATAGGTATGGGGAAAGGGAACAACCTTGCCGTACAACGAGTTTTTCCATTTTCCCTAAACGTTCCTTTGAATATCTTCTTTATATCACGCTTGCTATTGAGAATGAAATACTCGTAATACACACCTTAACAAACGTTTGGAATACGGTACTGTTGTGAAGCGTAGTCCTGGATATCTTAATGTCCTCGGAACTGCATTCATTGCACTCACAGATTCCGTTTAGAATATGCTTATTTTGTTCCATAAGTCTTGTATATTTATCACTGGGTCGATACTCGTATAATGCAGTCAATATAGTCAAACCTACTACATTCCAGACCTTTTGTAGATATATATTATAAACACTCGAGAGATATCTCAGTTGCGCGTTCTTCCGCTTCCAAGGTTAGCATAATGTAATCCGATATGCAGGACAGAGACACTGGTTCATCAGGTGATACGATCGCGTGTTTTGAAACTGAAGACGGCGAGTTGCAAGGAGTAAGAGAGAAGGGTTGAGGACAAGGTCGGAGTAGATCACCCACATGGTTGCGACTTAATGAGATGCGAATAAAAACAACGCTAATGACCACCCACTGTTTGCCTTGCTCACGTATGTCTGCAAATACCCAACATCGTCAATGGCCTTGTAAATGGCAAGGCTGCCAAATGATGAATAATGGTGTTTCCAACTGGATTTGAGTTTATCCCACAACACGTCTTAAAAAGAGGAGGCTATTTTGACCAAATATGGCAGATTTGAAGGACATCAACAACAGTTCATTAACGAATAAGCCATTATAAAAATAATATTTGCATTTTAAGTATGTTTGCTCGTACACCACAAAAGGAAATCTAATTAACTTCAGATAAACCTCCTCATTCAAAGAAAATAAGTAGTTCCATGAAGATTTAAATAGTCTATTTTCATGTCTTTTCCATTAAAAGTCTCCCGCCAATTAAAATGATTTTTCATGTGGTGTACAAAATAGCTCTTGGTACAAGACCGATGTCTCCACAAACACCATTACATTGAGAAATTATGTGCTAGACTCAGTAGGCTCCTCCCACGTGATGGCGTCTTTCTGTAACAAGTCACGGGAGTTCATTTTAAGAAAAGTCAAATACATGGCTTTTAAGATTTACAAAACGTATGCTACAGACTTAAGTGCCATTTGATAATGATTATTATAATAGCTCATCATACGAATCTTCTCTTTAATCGCCTGAATAAGATACGAGAAATTAAAAGAAAAATGGTTTTCACATTTCTAACTGACGCCATCTTGAATATTTTAAAACCATTGAACATGAGATGTGCCACCACCAAGCTTTGAATAAAGATTCGCTGTGCTAAGTTTCGTTGTTATCCGATGATTAGATCGCTAGAAAAGTGATTTGAATTATTTGAAAATCATTTGATCGCCAGGCTTTAGTAAGACACATATAATTACGTCCTTACTTAATAGTCCTCTATCACAATAAAATATCGGGGCAGATGACCTCGCTGTTCCTCCCCTTAAAACAACAACAGATAAATAACTAGCCGTAAAATTCAGTTCAATTCCTTAAATAGTTTCGGATATATTGAGATTCGGTGAAATATATCGTATTGACGCAATATTCGATTTCTTTATATATAGGCCATAGAAATAATTGGAATTAATGGTAGTTCATTTTACCATCCTACATTTCTATCGCTTGTTTAGGACACGAGAAATAAAAACGTGATTTAAAACGAAATGCACCGCCGCCATTCTCATAAAAATTGAATTAAATTTGACGTCAATATCTCCACTCGTGCCAGGTTTCACAGCGCTTGGATGATTAAGTCGAGAGTAAAATCCATTCAAATGGTTAAATTTTGCGTCGCCGCCATGTAGTTTTTGTGTTCATCAGCTTATTGAAAGTCCCACAGGTGACTTATTTTACAGCCTCTACGAACATACAAAATTTCAGTTTGATTGCTGTAATAGAATCTTGTAAAACATCCATAGAGTTAGAAGTTTCTAGAGCTATACTCATACATGTCGTTTAATTGTATGTCCCGCTTTACATCCCGGCTTCTTAACTCATTCTCTGAAAAATTTGACCAGCTTCCCTGCTCCTCAACAAGTTAAATTCTTCCTTGCTCCTCTACAAACTAATTTTGAAGTGAACTGTCAGAGAAATATTCACCTATATTTTAATACTTCGTGATAGAGCAACTCTAGAACCAACTCTAGTTTAAATTTCATCGCTTTTAAAGAAAAAGAAATCAAAATTATTTGTGGGTGTGTGCGTTGGCCTGTCCACATTAAACTGGACCAATTTAGATGCGGTTTTCATCAGTGGACAGGATGACGTTCAAGGAACGATACAAGCTGTATTTCATCTCAAAGTGGCTTTGGCATTAATCACAATGTCATCAACATATCACACAATTCGTTATAGTTAAGTAAATAAGAATCATATCACCTTCCTCTCAGAAGCAGCCTCACACGTGGAAGCTGCTTACATGGCAGGTATTTTAAGATGCTTACGTAGCGCTCAGGTCAGAAGTCAGCCCCCAACTCCTAGCGGGCTGTCACTCAGAGGATACCTCATACATAAATCCTCCTATGGCACATGGCCACATTGAGCAACACAATTATATAAGCAGTTATGAAATCACAGAGCGAATCTTGAAGGTCGAGCTAAGGAATCACGTCAAATTGCTCCAAACAGAGATTGTACAAATTTCATAAGAATTACCAGTATTCAAAAGAACTATTTCTTCTTTGCTGTGTTCTACTGATTTTTAGCCTATTTTCAATTTTGAAAAAAATAGGCTTATGAGATCACCTTATGTCCGTGTGTGCGTGTGTGTGTGTGTGATTCGTGTGTGTGTCCCCTCCCTAATAAAATCTAAACGGCTGGAGCGATTTCAATGAAACTCGGTAAGTTAATAGCACTATTCCTGGTGACCCCGACCGTGCCCTTCAAATTTTGTTACGACTCACCAATCGAACATGGCGGCTGTGCGAAATATTTCACCAGCACTCAATATCTCCGAAACTATTACTGATATTACCCTGACATTTTGTATGGTGATAAAGGGAACTACTTTGAAAACCTCGTAACTACAAAACTAACATGGCGGCCACGCGAATTTGCAACTTTTAAATAGACGTTTCTCGCGATTTAACCTACCAAACGCAATGAAACTTGGTACAGTATATGTTTATATACATTGTAATGCACCAATATCTAACTTGATTCAATTGTTTACATAACCACAAGATGGCGGATGTACGAAATATTTCACCGGCATTCTATATCTCGGAAATTATTAGCTGCATCACCCTGAAATTTTGTACGGAGATAAAGAGCACTACTGGAAGTCCATCTATAAGACTTTCAGATACCGGTTAACTACAAAACGAACATGGCGGCCACGCGAATTTGAAAATTTTAAATAGACCTTTCTCGCGATTTAATGTTCCAAACGCACTGAAATCTGGTACAGGAAATATTTATACACATTGTAATGCACTGGTATCTAATTTAGTTCAATTGTTTACATAACCTCAAGATGGTGGCTGTGCGAATTTTAAAATTAAGTTTTTATTTCTTGTGATGTAGTCATGCGATCGAAGTGAAAGTTTGAATAATGAACCTACGCAATAATTTTCCTTTAATGGTACATGACTATATGGCCTATACATTTAAAAATCCAACATGGCGACCATCCGAAATATTTAGACGGCTCCGAATATCTACGAATCTATTATAGCAATCAAACTGAATTTTTTAATGTTCATAGAGGCTATGAACTTAAGTTCACCTATAGGACTTTAAATAACCTGGTGATCACAAATCCAACATGGCGGCGACGCGAAGTATAAATATTCACATGGACGTTTCTCGCAATTTAACCATCCGAGTGCAGTGAAACATGGTACATTAAATCCTTATACGAATGGTAATCCACTGGCATCTAATTTATTTCAATTGTTTCCATAACCTCAAGATTGCAGCTGTGCGAAATTTTAAAATCTCCTTCTTACTTCTTGTGTCCTAATTATGCGATTGAAGTTTGAATACTACACATACACAATAATCTGCATGTAACAGTCCATAACTCTAGGACCTACATATATAAAATCCAACATGGCGACCATCCGAAATATTTAGTCGGTTCTCAATATCTACGAATCTATTACGGCAATTAACATAAGTAGGATATATGAAAATAGGCTGTATAGTTCTTCACGGAACTACTTGTTTCAAGTTTATATCATGGCGAAAATGAAAAAGTTACGACACTTTTGGTTCATTGTTCCATTACAACTATTTTCTAATTTCATTTCATGCAAGAAACCTTAGTTTGCTTGATATGCTCAATCTAGTATTACAGTATAGCTGCTGGTCACGTAATCTTCTTTACGGGAGAGTGGATTAGGGCCAACAAAATATATTTTCCAGGTTCTTTAGACTCAAATTATTTTGTTCTTCTTTGATTTGAAATTTATTTATTCTGAACATTTTACGATTATTATTATAATTATTTGTTCTATGTCTTGCTTTATTTATATTAGGCTGTTTTCTTATTTGGACACCTACCTCCTAATTTTTTAAACGTACATTTTAACTGCGTTAAGAGGGACAGATCACTTCGCTGTTTCACCCCTGAAAACCAAAACTATCACAGAACAAGTAGTTCCGTGATGAACTAAAGAGCCTACTTTTCTTAAAATTAAAATTCAAGCCAATGATTAATCTACAGCAGTTGGTAGCACTGACATCATTTTCAAAAATGGACTTGAGATGTTCCGGTACACATCTTCACTCATACTAAATTTGGTTTCGATTGCTGCAGCCGTTTAGGAGTTGATAGGGGGGGGGGGGACAGACAGACACACACAGCCAGCCAGCCAGTCAGACAGACAGACATACAGAAGGACAGACAGACATACAGAAGGACAGACAGGCACATATTTTCCCGGATCGATCTCATAAGTCTACTTTTTCTTCATTTTTGCAAAATGTGAAAAGTAGGCTAAAAATGACCCTAGCGTGTTCTGTTGGATGGCACATCCACATATTACGCAATTACAAAGAGGGAGAGAGTGGGGTTCGAAGCGTGATAACAAGTATGACGTGTGGAAAGGGAGGGGGGACTAAATGATTACGCAATCACTTCATAAATAACACACAAAAAACTCATGTTACGCTCTATTCTGATCGTAAAGAGGTTAAACAAATATTTTTAAAGAAAAAAAGTAGGTCTTTCGTCAATTGTTCGTACATTTCTTGTGCTTTTTCAATCCCGAAGCACATCAGCAAACTGCAGCATTATATTCTTTACAGTAATGGATGTCACCAAGTCTCTGACATAGTGTTTCTTGTTTCATTTATTTATACGGATAAATCGTGACGAAATCAGATATATTAGGTAGTGCTCTGTGAACACAGATACAGCGGGGAATCGACCCAAAAGTGATCACGTAACATGTGGGGCTGGGAGGCGTGACCAATCACAAGGAGAATATTGGAAAATAAGATCATTGTTAGATGCGCAGTATTGCAAGTACAGCGACGGTATATTTGTAATTGGCAAAACCTTAAGATAGGAAGGAAATCCGGCATTTGCCTGGAGTAAGTGGATAAATCCTTCTAACATGGCTGAGGCAGAGATAGAACCCACCTTTTCTCAGTTTTGCCTCAGGAGGCTCAGTGTAGCCGATTCCTTTTCAACTCTTAGAACAAAATTAAATTTCTTGGCAGAGCTGGAAATCGAGGCCCGGATATTTGGAATCGGAGTCTCACGTACCCCGACACCGGCCTAGCTGGATTTCATATCTCTCAACCTGTCATTGTTAGACTATCATTATTCATATTGTGAATGTTCTATGCAACGTATTTTATAATATTAAACACATTTAACTAGTTGCTTATGATATGATACGATACCGGTATATCATATGATTTAAATTTTAACGAAATGTACTATGTTTATAAGCCTTAATCCTTTTGTATGTAGGGTGCTACTGCAAAGGAGCTCATAAGCTCCAAGTGTAGCCGTGCACATAAAATAAAATAATATCAATCAAATCAATCTAGGTATAGATTTCCTGCCATTCAAACGTGAGAGTAATAAAAGGCGATGCCATTTCATTGAGTATGCTACAGGCAGTCCGGGAATGTTCTCCGCAGTGGCTACGTGTAGCTGCGAGAGGTTGCGTCATGAGTTTAGTTGGCAGCACAGTGTCCTTGATAGGGTGAAGGCCACATGTGTGGGCTGTCGAATTCGTCAGAGTGTATTGCAATAAGCGAGCGTGTGTGTCATCAGCACCTCTAGCATCAGTTATGAATGGCTGTGGTGAGTACAAAGTTTACTATTTGTGTGTTATCATACCAGCGACAGTCGTGCTGCCAACGTAACTGGTGACGTAATCTCTCGCAGAAGATTGTAGGCACTGCGGATAACATTCCCGGACTCCCTGTAGTTCGCTATAAACATCCTACCTGACAGCTTTGTGGAGGCTTTTGACTGGTACCTTCCCGCCAATTATACCACGGGTTGAATACGATGAATCGATCTTTATAAGCGGTTGGTCTCGAACCAGTCACTCGACACGGTGTTGCGCAAGGCTCGCTATGAAGGATTAATTGGACGTTTACGTTGCATGCAAGGAGATGGGTTCCCATTACAGATACTGCACGCCACAGGTCTAACCTAACCCCGGTCATGCTCACTGGATGTGATTAGCTATTGTGTTCATACAATCATTGTCACGCCACAAACTTTAATTCCTGTCATTTAAGTCCCGAGGACAAATTCTCCATTTAGCGTCACCTTGTATAGAATGAGACGGCACTTATTTGGTGTTAATAACCTTCATTCTTCCGTGACGCAAGAGTAGTTAGATACGGAACACTTTAAACAGGCGCCGATCTATATGGATAATCTAAAGAAATGGGGCTTTCCACCAAGTTGACTAAGCTCTAGTGCAGGCTATCTCAAACTTTTTGAGACTATGAGCACTACCTCCGTCCCATAGCAAGTACCCGAGCACCTTTAAATCGAACATAATAATAATAATAATAATAATACAAGAGGAAAAACAGGAAAGAAGTGGACAGAAGAGGGAAAGAGGAAGCATAGTGAATGTATGAGAGTTTTTTGGGAAGAAAGAACAAAGGGACAGAAAAAAAAACACATCAACATTGATTGTGTTTTAACGCTCTCTTTAAGTGTAAATTAACAACATTATGTAGAGTTCCTCCTGCTTCTATGCCCAAGATAGCGGGTTCAAATCCGGCCGAAGTCGTCGGATTTTTTAAGAGCGTTAAAATCCCTCAGTATGCCTTCCTTCGGAGGGGAAGTAAAGCCGGCGGTCCCATATCATAGATGTATGGCATGTTAAAGAACCTCCACTAATTGCACCTGTGTGAAGCTAATTACACCTGCGTGAAGCTAAATTGTACAGGTTAAGAATGTAAACAACGCTCTTAGGTTCCTATGTTCGTTGCTAAGAGCCGACTGCGGTGGCGTCTAGTAGCTAAGTTCTGAACTAGTAGTTGTTGACGGTGGCGATTGGCGGAAAAAGTAGGATCTATTTGAAAAATTCAAATTCTGCAGTCCCTATTTGAATTGAATAACAGATACACACTAATACAGTCATCACAATTAACACCGGTTATCAGACAGATTCTACACACACCCAAGGTACACGGGGCTACATGACCGCGTTGTCGCAGCCCCTAAACTTAGGAACCAACCAACCAAGAGTTCCTCTCGCAACTATTTGTAGTTATTGATTCATTTTAGAAGCTTGAGACATCTAGGTCATCAGCCCCGTGTACATGGGTGCATGTTAAATTTTTCTGTTAACCTGTGTTTCTGTGATGGTTGTAGTTGCGTGTGTAGCTGCATTCAGGTCAAGGATGGGTGAGTGCCCCGGTTTGAAATATCCCAGAATTTGCCTAGATTAAGTATTGAATAACTCGGGGAAAATCCACACTCAGGATACCCACTGACAGTACCGGGATTCAAATCGCTGATCTTTGGACTTGCTGCAGATTCCCCATCGCGGTCGTTATGAACGCGCACGGCTACAGCACGGGGTTTTAATATTTGTCGTTATGTAGCTATTATAGGTGTGGCACTAGAAAGGGTGTTGATTATTTAAGTCTTCTTTCGATTTCACATCATTCTGATATATATAAAAAAGGGCTTCTATCCAACGCAGGTACTCCGAGATAGAGATAGAGAAAGAGAGAGAAAGGACATCCCCGGGCCCGTGAATGATTTTCTGAAACTTTGAAATTGGTGTTTATGAATTATTAGCTTACTGCACGCTGTACATTTGAATTATTTACATGCTCATTTCGTCAGGATTATGTGATGGAGATTAAGAGCTCCGCCTTGCAGGAAACAATATTCAAAGGGGTGTAGCTCTCATCCGGTTTGAATCCTTTTGATCAATGTTAGCAATTAAACATATTTTTTCTATGCATCAGTGATATGTTAAGTTTCTATTTGGGGAAACTTCTGATGATTGAATAGGGTTTCAAACTTTCCTCGCTGACAAATAAACATTTCTCTATTGATAAATTATAACTTCCAGCCTCTTTTGTAATGGACTAAGTGAACTCGGGTTGTCCACACTGCTCATGATTTACATAGCTACGTAAGTTACAAAAATACACTCTGGTTGCGTGGCTCAGCGGTAACGTTCTCGCTTGCTGTGTCCAAGATTGCAGGATCGAACCCTTGTGCAGTCAGTTGGCATTTGAGGGTGCGCAAATGCAGAGCCGTGTTAAAAGATTTACAGTCACGTTAAAGATGCTCTTCGGGGCAAAATTCCGGCATCCCAGCGACTCTAAAAGCCACAGTAGTTAAAAAGGGTTTTAAATCAATAGCATTATTATTGATACACTGTACATCGCAGAAGCATAGGCTAATTTATCAGACAAGTATCACACACACCAATCTCTACACAGTATAAAACAAAGTCCTCCATTCTTGCATGTAGAAATGCCATGTCCTGTGGTTCGGATTCCACGTAAAAAGGAGGTCCCGTGGCTCATAATCACAAGATTCACGGTCACGTAAAACTACAATCTTCCTTCCTTCTTGCATGTAACGGGTAATGTCGAGAACCACTGGATGGATTTTGATGCGATTTTCACCATTCTGTAAAGGATTTCTCGAGGAAGATTTCTGTAGAAAAACATTCATTTATGACCAAAGGAAGCCGAGCAGTAACGATTTCAGTGAATCGAGTCGAAGAAAAACCTGCCGTCCGTACGCCTTTTAAACTTACACTGGTCAAACCGTTAAAATATATATTTATTAGTGTGTAAGAATTGTTCAGCATAAAATGTTCTACAACGTCCGGGACAGCATACCTCTATCTTTAATACTTCGCCCACTATAAGTGTTTTTACGTTTTCATTTCTTCCAACAATCTCCATTCAGTGGAAATTTAAATTACTAGCTTCAGAGCGAGTTTACGAGCCAGCGAGCGAGCCTATCATGCCAGCTTCAGCCAGCATCAAACTGTCGAGTCGTGTCGAGTAAACACTTCAGAGTAGTCTATATGTGTTAGGAGTTTCACTGTTCACCTCGGCTTTTCTGAATTGCGTCTGGGACCTGCCGTCCGTGCGCCTTTTAAACTTACGCTGGGTAAAAACCGTTCGAGATACCGGGCGAAGCCGGGGCGGGTTGCTAGTCCCTTATAATAAAACAATAAAGCTGCACTTTAAACAGCAACAACTAACCAGCATCAACTAATGTTCCAGTATAAGTAGCCTATAGATTATAGATGATGCGTACGCTATGCTACGACATGTAATTTGCTGAGACTGCCTGAAATTTCCAGGTGAAGATATAGCAGTAAGGTATAATAATAAAGGGAAGCAATTATACAGTAAACCTGTGAACTTGCAACTACACGCTTCTGGGTACAAGATCTTATTTGAACAAGGTCGTGCCATTGTGCTACTGTGTGAACTGGGAACATTGCAGCAATTAGTTGAACAGTCATAATGAATCACAATGGACCCACTTCCACGGGCCCTGTTCCATGTAAACATCAAGGAATTCTCGTCCTTCAGAAGTATTAGCGACTCCTCGTGTACAAGACTGTCCGTTCTCCTAATCCCCACAAAGTCTACATTATACGTGGTATTACACAAAAACGAAATGGTTTTCAGTTACATAAAGCGTTCCCACCTAGAGAGGGATCTATTCTCAAATATCTGTACCAACTTATGGTGTAGCGGCTAGCATTCTTGACAGTCGCCCCGGAAGTCCAGGTTCGATTCTCGACTCTGCCAAGAAATTTAATTTTGGTCTGAAGGCTGGAACGAGAGACACTCAGTCACGTGCGGCTGGGATCGATTTCTACCTCGGTCATCCTAGAAGTGGTTTTCTGCGGTTTCTCATTTTTACCCCAGGCAAATGCCAGGATGGTTCCTAACATAAAGTCACGGCCTCCTACATCCCAATCCTCACCTAAATGACACCACAATAACACATGTTAACAGACAGTTTCTATACACATCCAAATACAAGGGGCTGAAATGACCACGATGTCCAAACCCCTAAAGGAAACAACAACAACAACAATAACATCAAATATGATTATGACCATACCCTTACCTATGCATTCGTCGTCTCATTGTAACTGAAATATTGGACACACTTAATCTGATATGTCGAAAATTAACTGGATAGGATATATGTGTCAGTGCTGTGTTGGCATTCCTTGGTACGTTCGACAGCATGATCAGCACACTTCATGTTCCATTCGCTGAGTTTAATAGCTAGTCCTCTTGGGCCGATAACCTGGATGTTAGGCCCCTTAAAACACCAATTATCATCATCATCATTGTCGACCACACCTGGAGTAAGAGTGAACACGAAACTGCTCGTAGCACCAGCGAGGAAGACAACCAGATAAGATTATTCTGAGTTAGGAATGAAAATAAAAATAAACCTGTAATATTACAGTTTAACCATAGCTGATTTTTAGCCTACTTTCGATTTTTGCAAAAAATGAAAGTAGACTTATGAGATCAACACAGGGCGAAAAAAGTGTGTCTGTCTGTGTGTGTGTATGTGTGTGTGTGAGTCTGTGTGTGTGTGTGTATGTGTGTGTGTGTGTGTGAGTCTGTGTGTGTGTGTGTGTGTGTGTGTCTGTGTGTGTGTGTGTCTGTGTGTGTGTGAGTGTGTGTACTCTGAATGTCTGTCCCCCCCTATCAATTCGAACACGGTGAATGCGAATTGAACGAAATTTGGTACAAAGGTAGCACTAGCAAAGGACACCTCAGTGTCATGTTTTATATCGCCGCCATCTTTACTAAAACTGAATGGCGGCCACTCAAACGTTCAAAACGTAAAATCAAATAACGACTAACCAAATCATCCGATCTCTACCAAATTTGGTAACAACATACCTTCGTATAGGATGCGTCTTGTGACCAAACTACAAGGTCGTCCGCCATACCATTTCAGGATGGCGGCCGTGCGAATTATGCAAACTTTATAATCCATATCATGGGACCCACCAGTTCCGATTATCGAGCCGAGAATCGTTTTAACTGTTCTAAAGGAAGAGGCACGTTCGAAATTAAAAGTTTATTTTGTAATACTATAGTGCAGACGTGATTTTAAAAAGCTGAACTGATTCAGTAATAAGACAAGATGGCAGCGGATATCTTGTGCCTGACTTATATTTCACTAATTTGAGTATTGAATGCAATATAGCGTACTGATAAAAAATAAATAAACTTTGTATGAAATGCTTTATATATAAATAATATACTCCAGTGATGAAATCGTTTAGTATAAATCATTATTTGCTAACAAGTTCTATGTAAGTCATTTTAAATAGAACGATATTCGTTGACACAATTAGCTCAGTGGTAGAGCGATAGCCTGTCGCTCAGATGCCTATGGTTCAAACCCGATCAGAGCTAGGTTTTTTGCTTGAAATGTTATATGTTTATTGTTTTGTAATGACTCAGATGTTTTAAAATTAAGCGTTATATTGTGCAAATTATGGTGTAAAATATATATTTAATTAAAACATAATTCGCCAGCAGATTTACTCGAGACATCTAGCTGCCAAAAAGGTAACTTCCAGATTTTATTGAAAAGTTTCTTCTTCTGGCCGCTAGAATGCACTCGCTCTGTTAGGATTATATTGTACGATATTTCACCACTAGATGTCCCGACTAGTCTACGTGGGGATCCATTGATTACTATACCATTATCATTCTATGCGCATCGAATTTGAAGAATGACAAGTTGATACTACGATACATTTTAACTTTTTATTTTAAAGGGTTTGTAACAGCCTATTTTGCGTTACTTGAAAATGTTATTAAGCGTTATATTGTGCACATTATGGTGTAAAATATATATTTAATTAAAACATAATTCGCCAGCAGATTTACTCGAGACATCTAGCTGCCAAAAAGGTAACTTCCAGATTTTATTGAAAAGTTTCTTATTCTGGCCGCTAGAATGCACTCGCTCTGTTAGGATTATATTATCGAAAATATCCACATAGTTTGTATACACACGTCTCTGTAGGGTCATGGAAAGATTTGTTAATTCAATTAGGGTTGTGAAAGCCATGCACAACCAGACGTGTAAAGACATGCCTCAACTCAAAGTTGGATGTTGCCCACGGCAGGTCGTAATAATAATAATAATAATGTTATTGGTTTTACATCCCTTTTAACTACTGCTGCTTTTAGAGACACCGGGGTGCCGGAATTTTGGCCCGAAGGGGATCTTTAACGTGCCAGTAAATGTACTGACACGGCTCCCTCGCATTTGTGCACCCTCAAATGCCAGCTGACTGCGCCAGGATACGAACCTGCAACCTAGGGCCCAGCAAGCGAGAACGTTACCGCTGAGCCACGCCGACAGTCCGGTCGATTATGTCTCCAGATCCATAACATTCTTGATATACTTCTTATCTTTCTTTCTTTCTTTCTTCAATGATGGTAGCAGTTTTTATCTAGGTCGTGGCGTTTGGTAGAGGTAAATCGTTTCTAAGGTCTTCCAACAAAGAATAGTTCTATTATGCTCTTTGATAATAACAACGAGTTATAACTATACTCATACATTTAGGAGAAAGTAGGCTATATGTTCTTTACTGAACATCTTGTTTACAACCATATAGTCACTCCAAATATACAAACTCCGGATTTCTATCACCATTTAGCATTTCACCTAACATCATATATACTACATTTAGCATACACCAACAGTTGCATTACCAATACTGGGAATAAATAATTGTACATATTGTAAATATTTTAACCTGTATTTTCAAACATAGAGTTTATAGCCTAAGTGTAATGGATCTGATGATGATCGCTTGACGATCAAAACTGATCATCCCAGTGTATTTATTAATCTCATGTAATTTATTTCAGGGCATAACCCAGCTCTTTTGGGTACATTTGTGTTGACCGACTGAAAAGCACTAAACTCTTGTTAGCTATTCCTCATTTAATTGCTTTTATAAGATTATTCTGAGTTAGGAATGAAAATAAAAATAAACCTGGGTGTTTGTAAATGTTTCAACGAGTATTTACTGTAGGCCTACCGTATATCTACAATATAATATGAAGTTCTTAGTGTAGAAAAACTACACTTGTAGTTACCTAGGTATTAGCTTTCTGCGAGGTTCCTGGTGGGGTCAGTGATAAAGAGAGTAAGCCTCAATATTCCACAAATACAGGTTCGATTCCCGGTCGAATAAGTCGGAGTTTTGATGTGAGGCAAACATTCATTCCTCTTAAAACATCTGTTGTACCACAGTTGGTGATTACAAGCCAAAGTCACCTAATCAAATCTTAGCCACAGGTATCCCAAAATAGTACTGATTTTTACTGTCAGGTAGCGGTGCTATATATATAAAAGAAAGAACGTCAAACTACAAAGATCCACGCCACGGTAACTGAAATTATTATTATTACTATTATTACGATTATGATTAATATTATTTGCTTCGCCGACAGTGGTAGCTAGGCTCGCTAACGCGCAGCACTAGGCCACGGGGTCAAGCTGACTGCGGACTTGGTAGACGTGGTTTTGAGACCCACCGTCGGCCGTCCTTGAAATAGTTTTCCGTGGTTTCCCCATTTTCAACTCCAGGCAAATGCTGGGATAGTACCTCCTGACAGGCCACGGCCACTTCCTTCCACATCCTTACCCAGTTTCATTCATCTTCATTCATTTCATCTGTTATTAACTCATCTCATTAGGTTGGCGTCAGGAAGGCATCCGGCCAAAAAATCGATCCACCACATAAACTTTCATCGTAACTCATAATCGACCCCGTTGAAAACGGGAATAATAAGGGATCTTGTAGAATGCGATTGGTCAGATGATGCCAATATTCCTCTCATAAAACAATTATCACCACCACACTACTAGATTGATTACCACATCGGATGATTTGCACTGCCTAAATTATTTGATCACCTTGTTGCATGACATTACTTTCACCGACAATTAATGTTCAATCTCAAGAGAACGGTGGACGGACATGTATACTGTGAGCGGCCGCGAGTAGTCGCATGCAGAGTACTCGATATTTATGGCGCTCTAGCCTTTCTCCGAGGCGAAACACTTGCTAGGGTGTAACCTAGCACGCGGATGCTCGTTCCTCATCGTCGAGGTGTGGTTGGTTAGAATGGAAAATAGCACCCATTATATTAGATGGCTAGACACGATAGAGAGGCTGCAAATAAACCAACTGGTGGGATTTATCACGAGACGTAGTTTAGAATCCCATTCACAATAAAATTACGCGGGAAGAAAACACCAATATCCACTTTCAACATTTTAAAAGTGGTAGTAAACGGTGGAAAATGAGTGTAAGAGAAATGTTTAGAAGACAACTTAAGTATGGCTATGCAAGCAATAATTGGCTACAGAGACAAATCAAAGCAAGGAATATGATCCTTTAGCCACGTTAATTACTTACTTAAATGTAAGTAAGTACCATTTAAGTTGTGGTTTTCATACATCCTTTATTTCATCATCCAAATGCTGTTATATCAAATCCTTTTTTGGCCTTGCTATCTATGGCGGCCAATATCATCGTTACGTAGTCTTCAGCACATACAACTTTTTAATTTGTCGATTGATTTAGTTGATTTGGTACGGAAGAGTGCATTAAATGCCTTCTCCAGAAAATACATGATTTGCTGTTATGATAGATTTTTCTTCAATGCCTCTAGAATCCTCAAATTTGACGTCCTGCCTGTGTATGTGACTAATCATTTTATGCTACTGTGATCGTGATTTTTCTATCTACCCATCTTTATTTCTTTCTATCTACCCATCTTTCTTTCTTTCTTTCTTTCTTTCTTTCTTTCTATCTACCCATCTTTCTATCTACCCATCTTTCTTTCTTTCTTTCTACCCATCTTTCTTTCTTTCTTTCTTTCTATCTACCCATCTTTCTTTCTTTCTTTCTTTCTTTCTTTCTATCTACCCATCTTTCTTACTTACTTTCTTTCTATCTACCCATCTTTCTTTCTTTCTTTCTTTCTTTCTTTCTTTATATCTACCCATCTTTCCTTCTTTCTTTCTTTCTATCTACCAATCTTTCTTTCTTTCTATCTACCCATCATCCTTTCCTTCTTTCTTTCAATCTATCCATCTTTCTTTCTTTCTTTCTTTCTTTCTTTCTATCTACCCATCTTTCTTTCTTTCTATCTACCCATCTTTCCTTCCTTCTTTCTTTCAATCTATCCATCTTTCTTTCTTTCTTTCTATCTACCCATCTTTCTTTCTTTCTATCTATCTACCCATCTTTCTTTCTTTCTTTCTTTCTTTCTTTCTTTCTACCCATCTTTTTTCTATCTACCGATCTGTCTTTCTTTCTTTCTTTCTTTCTTTCTTTCTATCTACCCATCTTTCTTTCTTTCTTTCTTTCTTTCTATCTACCCATATTTATTTATTTCTTTCTATCCTGCATAAATATACAGTAGTAAGAACTTAATTGTATACTGTTAGTTTTGTTCCTACTCTGTTTTGTTTTCAATTGGGGACTAGCGGCATGATGGTCCCTCCTGTACTTGGGTATATGTGGAATATGTATGATAACCAGTGTCATTGTGCTGGTATTTCTAATTTGAGTTAGGATTGGGAAGGAGGAAACCATGGCCTTACGTTAGGTAACATCCAAGCATTTGTCTGGAGTAGAAGTGGGGAAACTACTCCTAGGACAGCTGAGGTGGGAATCAAACCAACTTCTCAGTTCTGCTTAAAAGACTGAGCGAACCCTGTTCCAGCCCTCTAACTAAAATTATATTTCTTAGCAGATCCGGCAATCGAAGTCAGGACCATGTCAGGACCGGAGTCTTAATACGTACTCATAGACGTTGCTATTAGTGATGGAAAACTGGACCAACTTACTTATCTAATTACCGATAGAGGAATGCGTACAGAAGAAAACTGAGTCATGCTGCTACGAAATGGTTCAAGAATGGAAATGGTAGTAAATCTACAGACAGAATGTCTCAAGACTCAGCCGTCCTTACATTCCCAGTACTTCCTGTCAAACCTGACTTCACTACTCGATACTCAACTACGTTCGGATGGCTTAACAGAAAGTTGATCCTTAACATGTGCACAAACGTTGTCAGGAATTGAGGCTTCGAGAAATATTTTGTTAAGCTGCCAATTAATACTTAATTTGCTCCTCTCAAATAAAATACAGTATATCGAAATCAATTTTGTGTAAAACATTAACACCGAGTTTAGAACATGTTCTTAATCTGAATCCACATACATTCTCACAATAGAATATGACATGGAAATCAATCTTCTTAGAATATATTAATAACAATAACAGTAATAATAATAATGAATCGTTACTAGTACTATAAAATAGGATCAACTTTCTAATCGAAATAAGTTGTAACATACCAATAGAGGAATTCCCATTATTATTATTATTATTATTAGTCTATTATTATTATTATTATTATTATTATTATTATTATTATTATTATTATATAAAACGCTAAGGTGTATGGTTCACAAAACTCAAGCTCATACCAGAGGTAGTTAGTTAGAAGGTGCGGATTGTTTCAAACTCTTCCAAACCGTATCAATAGTACAGAAAAAATCTTGCATTTCTTAAAAAAACGTAAAAAAGCAAATACGCATTTATATGAAGGAATTAGCCGCAGCAATGACGAATTGCAATCTGATTTCATAAATATTAACAATTTGTTGAAAAAGTGCGATGAAACAAATAAGCAAGACGATAGATAGCATCTGCCAGAACTGCGTCGCGTCAAGCCTGCATACCAATAAAGCCGGTTAGGTGATTTATACATATGTGATAGTTCTCGCATGGGTCAACTAATTATTATTATTATTATTATTATTACTAGCCTACTACTACAGATTTCAAGTCCAACTGTTTGGTAAGGCTCCCTATTGCAACTTCAGATAAACTCTAGGATCGTTCCCTCTTGAAGACTATGGCCACTTTCTTCCAACTGAATACATGACACGCCAGCACAGACACTTCACTGATACAGATTTAGAAAAAGATCTCATATACGCTGTAAGTATACGCGACTGATAACCACAATATCCAAACGCCAAAGTGAAACAACAACAACAACAACAATAACGAGACAAATTAGTAGAATGTAATAGGATTGTTTCATGAAGAAGTAATGGCACACAGTCATTTATTGATCATTAAGACTATGATGAGAAACACCGTCATTTAGTTCATGCAATGAACGCCTAGAAACTACTCCTTTCTCCAAACCCAAGAGCTGAAATGCGCTAAATTGTGGTTGTATTTCTTCAAATTAATTTGCACTACCAATCAAACTACTCCCACACTGCAGTAATCAGTGGATATGTCAGTGAATAGAGATATCACCACGATAAAACACTCCCACACTTTTTCCCCCCAACAATACTTTCGTTTCTGGAGACACTGATGGATACCTGTTAGCGCCTACAAAAGAAGCGAATGGCAAAAAAGAACTAGTTGCTGTTCTGCGAACAATATGTGAACGGTCATGAAGCGGAACCTGGTTAATCAGTAACAGAAAGTGCTACACAATCAGTTCTTTGCATCTCGCCAATGGAAAGTATTTTACTGTTGCGGAAATCACAACATACAGTACACACACCTTCCAGATCAAGTCCACTTATCGGAACTTTTATTTCCATTAGAAAGAATAAAAGCATGTAATATCGCACTTTCTACATCATATCGTTACCACTACTCGATACAATGCCATCGTGACTGACCACAAACCCGGTAAATGATACCATTAAAGCACTCTGGACACGTTACCACTTTTATCAGATCCAGTACACTGTGGCCAAATTACATTTCCTGAAAATCGCTCTGTAGAAGTCAAAATGATCATGATGATGATAATTACTGTTTTAAGGGGCCTGACATCGCGGTATTTATTTAGCGTATGGCATGCATTAATTACAAATGAACAATAATTACATCGCGGTTATCGGCCCCTAATGGTTTGGGTGAAAATTAAAAATGATGAAATGAACACTAGAACTAAAACTAACTACAACTTACAACTAACGTATGGGTTAGAAAAAGAAAAAGACAAAAGAGAAGGAATAAGAGAAATAAAAGACAGAGAAAAGAAATGTCCTCAGCCCTCAAGGAATGAGAATTGAGGGACTTCGAAAGAAGTAGGGCAAGGAAAGGCAGATAGGTTAGGGAAAGAGGAGAGGGTCCATCTCAGAGTCACTGGAAAAGGGGAAACACCAGACCCAGCTCAGAGATCCCTCGGGAAGTATAAGTGTCTGGAGTAGAACGGGGCAAGCCACGGAAAACAACTTCCAGGATGGCCAAGGTAGGAATCGAACCCGACTCTTCTCAGTTTTGCTTCGCTAAGTGTACCCCGTTCCAACCCTCAGACCAGAATTAAATTTCTAGGAAGAGCCAGGAATCGAACCCTCCACGGTGACAGCTAAGAGTGCTAGCCACTACGCGACGAGGCTGACTTCGAAAACTAGAGCAATTTAAGTTCCTCAATAATAATAATAATAATAATAATAATAAATTTGATAATTGTTGTTAATTCGTTCTAGGTGCTTGGGGCATCTTGGAAGCAGCCCCATGTAGGCCTACTTGGCCGAAGGTCAATTTGTCTGATAACCTGTGCTTCTATGATTGGCGATTGTATTAGTGTATGTAACTGTAATTATTAGAATCGGGAATGGGGTAGGTGCTCCAGGACATGAAACAAATTACTATCCCGGCATTTGCTGCTTGGCCAGTGTGTATAAAGAAAACTGAGGAAAACCTCTAAGGATAGCTGCTGTCAGCACCGAACTTACTGCAGCTCCCCATCTCGGTTGTTGTGAAATAGACCGGTGTGGAGTGTATTATATGTTCAGTCTAGTCTCAAATAGAGATACAAATATTATCGTGGGCCACGCAGTGTTAACACATTGTTGTAGTAAAACTTATTGGGGCGTAACTCGTAATTCACATTTTCACCTCTAGATTTCACAACGCATGGACGAGAAGTTTTGGCACCCTGTTAATCGATTTACAGATACACAATTTATGCTTACCGAACTGTACATACTAATATTTAGGGAAAGTAGTCGCTTAAATTACAGAGTCTCAATTAACATTTAACGACATGTAATATAAATTACAGAACGTGAGGAGTACGATTTCTACTCGATCACTCATCTTTTGTACGGAATATCCCTATTAATTAAATGAAAAAATAAAAGCCTGATCATCGCATCGGCAAGGAACTTTCACTGTGAGCAAGGGTATATCGAACACAATACCGCTAAACAATTAAACTCAGTCTACCAGGGATTTCATTTAATAATTAATAAGATTCTTATCAAACCACAACTTTCATCTTGGTTACAAATTGATCCATGTCGTCAGCACTCGAATGGCTCAGGTTTCGCTCTATTGCACCCACAACACACTTTAAAACAGCCACCAAAAGAAAGTCTTAGCACACATCTGATAACAAGCGCCATCGTTTTTCACGTTAATTACAAAAATTAAGACGCGAGTTGAGAATGAAAGTTTCTCTTCATTAAGAGCCCACCCTAAACTCATTAATTAAATTCTCTCTCCATGCTCATGGCAGCCGCGACTTATTGATCTAATAATTCAGTGTAACAAGTACCGTACGTCCAGTTATGAAACTGAAACCTCACTCGTACAGTAATTCACATTCTGTTCTCTTCCGGGTTAGATGAACAAACATTATCTACATAGCCTATAGGGATGACATAACATCTGAAAGACAGATTAGTCCTAATTTCCTGCATGTATAATAGCGTTCTCAGTTATTTGTCAATATTATGCAAATGTTTTAAGTTTTCAAATTGGCTCTTATGGCAGAGTAATTAAACTCCTGCAAACGTTCTAGAGTTTCGCCGTGTCTGTTGCGGGGATTCGACTAGTAGTACTCATCAGCAGGATTTTGTTTCTTTTTGAATATTCTTGGTTTCGGCCTTACAGAGCCATGTAGCCAGCTTCAGCTTGTTTATCTTTCAATTGCAATTATGATTAAAAATCATACAGAAATAATCGTAAATGGCCTGGCCATGTTGAAACACCGGATCCCATGAGAACTCCGCTGTTAAGCAGCATTGGGCGTGGTTGGACCTTGGATGGAATGCCGGTTCAGAGGGACCACGCGCTGTTGGTGGGGAAACGTCAACATATAGATGTTAATACAGACCATAACGACTCAGAAGATTGCAGCCATGAGATTGAGAATTAAATTTATGAGCGAGAAGGTGAGATACAAACTCAATAGCTCCCGTTATTAATCATCACATTCCGTGACGAAACTACTGGTTAGGCCTTAGTTTCACTTCTGTAGCGATGTATGAGAGTTCACGAGTTCAATGTGCCGTACGAATCTCAACAACAAATTCCAACACATACGGAAAGGAGAATGATAATTAATTTGGATGCAGGTGCGAGCAAGATGATCGGGAAGAGAAGGCACCTGCCACGGAACAACTCGTCAAATACTCGCCACTAACCTAATTTTTTGTTCTCCACAGAAGCTTGTCTTCATAATATTATTAGGCAGCAAGGAATATCTATTACAACTTGTTTGATCGTATCCCATATCCGTGTATCACGTCAATCATGTGGAACGGTCGACTTTCTGGTCAAGGTGCCAACAAAACATACAATCTGAACTTGTCGGAAAATTGTGATTTTTACGGTTTTTTGTTTATAGCCACGATTGATATTCTTATATAATATATATCGATCAGATACTAGAAACAACTTCCCGTCTGCTCTTCACGGATTGTGACAACAAACAGTTGAGGCAAGAAAGCTCCACTTCAACGAATGATAAACTGGATATTACTTGCGATGACAAAGTTCGACATAATTTGTCGCAGTAGCTCCGTGTGGGTGGACAATATCAGTTATGCCTGTTTCTTTTCATCCAAACTCTTATAGGGATGCCTAAAGCCCTGCGCGGATACGCATATAGTTTACATGGCTGTGAGGATAGCGGATAAGCTGCGGATAATGTTTGGAGAAAATCTGCGGATAGTTTTTAGGTTACAATCCGAACTTGTTGAATATCATTACTAGGACCCGGATGTTTATGACATAACATATTTTTCCGTTAAGTGTGTGTTTTTTTTTTCATGACAAATGTAAGATGTTGATTTAAGATAAACTCATTTAAATTAAGTTAATTCATTGAGCATAATTAACACTCCGAACTGAAAAAAGTTGAAATTCTGGCTGTATAACATTCATTTTAAACACAGCACATGACATACTTGTACATAGCCTAGAGGAACGACTCAAATGTCTAAATGTGTTTGCTTCAATATCTAATATATAAAAGTGAAATTTAGTATGTATGTATGTATGTATGTATGTGGGTTGGTTCCGTATACAAATCTACACCGTTCCACCAATCTCAACCATATTTTGCATACACATACAGTAGTTTAGGACCCAGAAGGAACCGCTGGCTACATGAATTTTCGATAGTCTTTCTCATTCTTCTGATTTCGGTCCTTTTGTACTCGAGCAAAGGCTAACATAAAGTCATAAAATATACTCATGAAGGAATGGCAAGGCAGATAGTTTCCATGGCAACATAGCTCAAGTCGAGACACGGCCGACTGGATACGAGTTGCGCTCTGCACTACCGGTATAGAAAATGAGGATCTTTACTTGAAATCCCGTTAGTTACTCAACTGCTCGCACAGCACTGTCAACCGAGTATAGCATAACAAAGACTTGACGCTATCTACATTATATTTGTCAAATACCATTCACTCACTCACTCACTCATTCATTCATCACGAAATCTCAGAAACCACCGAACGGATTGGAATGAAATTTGGTATGCAGCTTCTTCAAGGGCCGCAAACGCCCACGAAGAAATGATTTTCGGATATTCAGGTTCTAAAGGGGTGTTAAGGGGGTAGACCTGCATTTCATTGAATAGCAATATCTTCTGATTGGCTTCATTGGGGAAGTGATACTCGGCATATAAACTCATCATTAAAAAAAATAAGAAGACACGTGTCTGAGGGTTTTTCGATGTGGTGTATATTATGAGGTGAAAGGGGTGAAAAGTGGGGGTTGAAAGATTCCTAACGGAGCGTGTATCTCTTAAACGACATAGGCGAAGAGTTTGAAACTCAGCGAAAAAAAAACTGCATAAAAAATAAGTAAATAGGTGTTTGACCGATTTTTCATAAATCCAATTTAAGGGGCCCATGGGGAGGGGTGAAATTCTGGGGGAAAAAACAGGAAAGAAAGTGTCCTAACTGATTGACTAATGACTCACTCATCAAACTCAGGGGGGGAAAACTGCTTTAAAGTAAGTAAATAGCTGTTCGACAGTTTTTTTTCATAAATCAAATTTAAGGGGTTCATGGGGAGGGGTGAAATTCTGAAAAAAGAAAATTGAAAGAAAATGTCTTGACTCACTCACGCACTCACTCACTCATCATCGCCCAGCCAAAAATATTGAAGTTGGAAACATGGCATTTTGGGTATATTATGTTCGTTGTATGTCAAAACCGTACACTAGGGGAGGATTTTTGGATATTCAGGTTCTAAAGGGGTCTTAAGGGAGTTAAACCTGCATTTCATTGAATAACAATATCTCACGAGTGGTTTCATTTGCGGATGTGATACTCGGCATATAAACTAATCATTAGAAATAACCAGACATGTGTCTAAGGGTTTTTCGATGTGGTGTATTATTATGAGGTGAAAGGGGTGAGAAGTTGGGGGTTGAAGGATTCCAAACGGAGCGTGTAGGCCTATCTCTTAAACGACATAGGTGGGAAATTTGAAACTCAGCGAAAATAATCAGCTTAAAAAATAAGTAAATCGGTGTTCAACCGTTTTTTCATAAATTAATTTAAGGGGCCAATGGGGGTGTGGTGAAATTCTGGGGGGAAAAAGGAGAGAAAGTGTCCTAACTGACTGACTAACTCACTCACTCATCAAACTCAGGGGAAAAAGACAGCTTAAAAAAATAAGTTAATAGGTGTTCAAGCGTTTTTTCATCAATCCAATTTAAGGGGCCCATGGGTAGGGGTGAAATTCTGGTAAAAATAATTGAAAGAAAATGTCCTGTCTGACTCACTCACTCATCACGCCCAGCGAAAACTATTTAAGTTGGAAACATGAAATTTTGGGAATATGTTCGCTGTATGTCGAAAACGTCAACTAAGGAATGATTTTTGTTTATTCGGGTGTTAAAGGGGTGTTAAGGGGGTAAACGTGCATTTCATTGAATAATGATATCTCATGAGTTGTTTCTTTGGGGATGTGATACTCGGTATATAAACTAATCATTAAAAATAATCAGACATGTCTAAGTGTTATCGATGTGGTGAATATTATGAGGTGAAAGGGGTGAAAATTGGGGGTTGAGGAATTCTTAACGGAGCGTGTATCTCTTGAACGACATAGGCGAGATGTTTGAAATTCGGCGGAAAAAAACAGCTTAAAATAGAAGTAAATAGGTTTTCGACCGTTTTTTCATAAATCCAATTTAAGGGGCCCTTGGAGAGGGGTGAAATTCTGGGGGGAAAACAGGAAAGAAAGTGTCCTAACTCACTCACTCATCAAACTCAGGGGTGGGGGGTAGAACAGCTCAAATAAGTAAATAGGTGTTCGACCGGTTTTTTTTCATACATCCAATTTAAGGGGTTAAGGAGAGGGGTGAAATTCTGAAAAATAAATGAAAGAAAATGTCCTGACTTACTCACTCACTCATCATCGCCCAGCCAAAATTATTGAAGTTAGAAACATGACATTTTTGGGCTATGTTCGTTGTATGTCGAAAACATCCACTAAGGAAGGATTTTTGGCTATTGAGATTCTAAAGGGGTATTAAGGGGGTAGACTTGCATTTAATTGAATAACAATATCTCCCGATTGGTTTCCTTGTGGACGGGATACTCGGCATATAAACTCATCATTAAGAATAAGCAGACATATGTCTAAGGGTTTATCGATGTGGTGTATATTATGAGGTGAAAGGGGTGAAAAGTGGGGAGTTGAAAGATTCTTAACGGAGCGTGTATCTCTTAAACGACATAGGTGAAGAGTTTGAAACTCGGAGGAAATCAATCAGCTTAAAAATAAATAAATAATTAATTAAAATAAATAGCTGTTCGACCGTTTTTTTTTTCATAAATCCAATTTAAGGGGCCTATGGGGAGGGGTGAAATTCAGGAAGAAAAACGTCCACTAAGGAAGGATTTTTGGATGTTCACTCTCACCGACCAACCAAAACTATTAAAGTTAGAAGAAGGGGATATGTTTGTTGTGTGTCGAAAAATTCTACTAAGGAGGGATTTTTGGATATTCAGGTTCTAAAGGGGTGTTAACGGGGTTAAACATGCATTTCATTGAATAACAATATGACACGACTATGACGCGAGCGAAGCGAGGCTAAAAATGAGATGGTGTGTGTCTGTGTATTACTCAATCACGCAAGTACTAATGGTCCGATTTACATGAATTTTACATGGAAGTAGCTGATTTTCCTGGTTAACATATAGGTTACTTTTGATTTCAATACTTTGCACTATTTAAAAATGGCGACCATTTTAGTGACGTCACTACACCCTTTGGTTTCAAACTTTCATATTTCCATTTCAAATAAAAAGAGAACGCTAAGAAATTGCAAACTTTTGATGGCATATACGAGGTTTAAAATTATATTTCCTATCCGAAAGGTATCTCCAACGGTTAGCGAGTAAAACCTAAATTAGTGCTATAAAACACGGTCAACGCCGAGCGGTGTAGTTGGACAAAATGTTCCATCCTTAATCTCCCTCTGCGCAGCACCTCGCCTATCCCCTGTTTTAACTGTCACCTTCACATTTTAATTTATTTATGACGCGTAGCGAAGCACGGGTACTTCAGCTAGTTTAGTATAATTTAAAATATTATTGTAGATTTGAATAACAAACGTGCGGATGCGGCTAACAGTCGTGCGGATGCGGGGCGGATAACAGTCGTGCGGATGCGGGGCGGATAACAAGCGTGCGGATGCGGGGCGGATGTGGATAACAAACGTGCGGATGCGGCTATCAGTCGTGCGGATGTGGATAACAAACGTGCGGATGCGGCTATCAGTCGTGCGGATGCGGGGCGGATGTGGATAACAAACGTGCGGATGCGGGGTGGATGCGGCTAGCAGTCGTGCGGATGTGGGGCGGATGTGGATAACAAACGTGCGGATGCGGGGTGGATGCGGCTAGCAGTCGTGCAGATGCGGGGAGGATAACAAACGTGCGGATGCGGTGTGGATGCGGCTATCAGTCGTGCGGATGCGGGGCGGATGTGGATAACAAACGTGCGGATGTGGGGTGGATGCGGCTAGCAGTCGTGCAGATGCGGGGAGGATAACAAACGTGCGGATGCGGGGCGGATGTGGATAACAAACGTGCGGATGCGGGGTGGATGCGGCTATCAGTCGTGCGGATGCGGGGCGGATGTGGATAACAAACGTGCGGATGCGGGGTGGATGCGGCTAGCAGTCGTGCAGATGCGGGGAGGATAACAAACGTGCGGATGCGGGGCGGATGTGGATAACAAACGTGCGGATGCGGCTATCAGTCGTGCGGATGCGGTGAGGATGTGGATAACAAACGTGCGGATGCGGGGTGGATGTGGATAACAAACGTGCGGATGCGGGGCGGATGTGAATAACAAACGTGCGGATGCGGCTATCAGTCGTGCGGATGCGGTGAGGATGTGGATAACAAACGTGCGGATGCGGGGTGGATGCGGCTAGCAGTCGTGCGGATGTGGATAACAAACGTGCGGATGGGGGGCGGATGTGGATAACAAACGTGCGGATGCGGGGTGGATGCGGCTAGCAGTCGTGCGGATGCGGGGCGGATAACAAACTTGCGGATGCAGATAACGTTTTATTTATCCACGCAGGGCTCTACTTATCGGTGACTGAATGATCTAACTTATAATGAAAGCAGGAACATCTATTACAAGAGAAAATCACGCAATCTTAAACTGAAGCACTACACTACAGTCATGCGACCGGTAGCTCTGTATGGCATACAGCAGGCATTAGCAACTTGGTGCACGCGAGCACCACAGTCCTCTTTGAATGCAATTAAGTGCTCTCGTCACACGAGTCAAAAAGTACTCGCGAGTTCAAGCGCCCCTGAGATTCTTTCCTCAATTCAAATTCTGTTGCACGAAGCTGAATAATAGTGTTTTCATTACAAGTTGTGAAAGTCAGAAATTGTATCTCAAGTCCTGGGGCACCTGGGCCTACCTCACCCATGTCCATAATACAATTACTCCACACTACAGTCATCAGATCACATACAAAATACAGATATTCAAACACACACACCCAACTACACGGTACTGATGACCAAGATGTCCCAAGCGCCTAAAATGGATTAAAATCATCAACTATCACAAATACATATGAATGGTAGCTGATAAAGAGGCCACGAGCTATTTTGAAATGAATCACATAGCGAATGGTGCTCGAAACAATAGATTTTGCAGAAGAAACAGAACAATGCAGCTCGTAATAATAACAATGCAAGTAGGCGCCCTGAAGGAAGTCTGGCCTACTACTGCAAGATAGAATTTTTTGCGGCGTGCAGACAACACAATTTCAAGTTCATGAACCATCTTAGGTTAGTTGAGGTATAGTATTTAGATTAGTTTCTTTTACGCTACCCGTAAAGATAAGGCTGCTCTGAAAACTGTTGCAGAAAATTTAATTTAACCGCTATGCCCCTCACTGAAATAAACCTTTGTGTAATGCTAGTTGCTGATTTTTATTTGAGGGGTATGGTGGTCAATTAACTCTGTGTACTTAGGTGCTTGCCAGGACGAGCCAGCAGTGCGCGCATTTTTGGGTTCCCTACCTTAAGGTGAAGTAATGATAATAATATAGTTTTCTTATAGCTAGATTAAGGGGATATTGAACGCACCACAAAAAGTACTGACACGAGATTGTTGCCCTTAAACACCTTTAAATGTCACCGGACAGCGAGAGTCAAACCCCAAATCTTTGGTTTCGAATGACAGCACGGCCCAGCTGAACAAATCCATTTCCATGTTTGGGAATAATGCTTTTCCCCAAAAGACGGTCTAAAAGAAATGTTCCATGTTTGATCTGTAACATGCATTTAATCGTTAACATTTTAAGACGTATTTCTCTAAGTTGGCTGCATTTCTGTGCATATATCAATTATACAGGGCGATTCTTTTGCTGGAGTGGAGCCAGCGGTCAGCTACCAGGCGTGCGCACGCCTTTCGCCAGCCAATCAAACTCGGTCCGCAGCTTGCGCGGAGGTAGAAACAGTAACAGAGTACATTAATTAATGGTAAATTCACCAGCAAATCATGATTAAAGAACTTACCTTTTCACAGAAGATGCTGACAATATTCTCCTACAGCTGACAGACAGGCATTGTACTATGTAAATAAATTAGCGTTTACACGTTGTAATTCTCCTTCCGTAATGAGGGATATCTACTGCCGTATATTGCTTCAGCATTTTCAGTATCTTCTGTGAAAATGTAAGTTCTTTAATCATGATTTGCTGGTGAATTTATCATTAATTAATGTACTCTGTTACGGTTTCTACCTCCGCACAATCTGTGGACCGAGTTTGATTGGCTGGCGGAAGGCATGCGCGCGCCTGGTAGGGCAGCTGGCCGCTGGCCCCGCCCCATCAAAAAAATCACCCTGTATTTGATCCACAAACCTGTAATAGACGGATGTATTGGCGTTTGGTTCGCCTCGTCATATTTACTTTAGCGTAATGGGAGGTTAAGGGGAGGAGGCACATATCCTTTCCCTCCTCAGTTGATCAGCACATGTACAGTACTGAACATATGTTTTGTTGTAGTCTGACAACATGTGGGTCAACTTCGTTCAAATATGGGATCCAAAATTCACAAGGTTCCCTTGTACGTCTCATGCATACTTATAGAGCTGACCGATATTTGAACTGAAATAAGGAATATCACGCCTGAATCGGGACGAGTTGTGCCAAAGCTGCCCTTAGCCCATTCGGGCATAGACAATGGTCCAAAAGAGAGCCAAGCACTGCACCGTGCAATATTGATCAGAGTATGTTTCTCACGGTCACCTTTCACCGACTGAGGTCAGTCTCTTCCGGTTCTCTCAGAGATAGGGTCATCAGGGTCAGGCCGCACTTGCCGTGCCTGACGCACGAGCACAGCACCTATTGTGTGCACTCCCAATTACTGAACACTGTTTCTCTTCAAGGGCACAATAAGCATTTAATAATAATCTTTCGTGCTATTTTAAAATTACTACCTGGAAAATGTATCGTAATTATCTCTATAAATTAAGTGCGCTTTCTGGCCTAAAATTTTGAAATTTGGGCTGAAACTATGTATTATTCCGGATGAGATGTATAATGGCCAAATATCCTTCGTTTAATTTATGTCTGTTTGTTACGGGATGACGTAAAATCCACAAGAGTAGAGGGCCTGAAAATTCGCATTCAAACAAACAAGTGTTCCTTTTTCTAAGCCGCCTATATCAATACTTTTAATTCATGCAATGAGGGCATGTTTCGAATGAACTGTGATTCTTAATCAGCTAAGCGAAATACGAGACTAATAAGTACACACATCAAAAAAAGTTTTGCATCACCTCGGTTCCCAGATCTTCGGCATATAGACGTTGACTGTGTATATTGTATCAAAGATACAGTCCCTTTGACTGTTCATAGATGTCACTAAAACTGCTCAAAGATGTAAACAACCATGCATGAGCAGGGCCTATTAGACGGAGGGGGTACGACAGCCGATCAGTTCCAGTCATTCCACCAGGACGAAGGTACGCTGCTCATGTTGTCTGTAGTTCTACCATGCCTAGAATGTCAATACCGCAGTTCGATCGCGTCCGCATTGTTACTTTGTGTCAAGAAGGGCTCTCAACAAGGGAAGTTTCCAGGCGTCTCAGAGTGAACCAAAGCGATGTTGTTCGGACATGGAGGAGGTACAGAGATACAGGAACTGTCGATGACAGGCCTCGCTCAGGCCGCCCAAGGGCTACTACTGTAGTGGATGACCGCTACTTACGGATTGCCGCTCGGAGGAACCCTGACAGCAATGCCACCATGTTGAATAATGCGTTTCGTTCAACCACAGGACGTCGTGTTTCAACTCAAACTGTGCGCAATAGGCTGCATGATGCGCAACTTCACTCCCGACGTCCATGGCGAGGTCCAGCTTTGCAACCCCGACACCATGCAGCGCGGTACAGATGGGCCCAACAACATGCTGAATGGACCCCACAGAATTGGCATCACGTTCTCTTCACCGATGAGTGTCGCATATGCCTTCAACCAGACAATCGTCGGAGACGTGTTTGGAGGCACCCTGGTCAGGCTGAACGTCTTAGACACACTGTCCAGCGAGTGCAGCAAGGTGGTGGTTCCCTGATGTTTTGGGGTGGCATTATGTGGGGCCGACATACGCCACTGGTGGTCATGGAAGGCTCCGAAACGGCTTTACGATACCTGAATGACATCCTCCGACCCATAGTGCACCCATATCGGCAGAATATTGGAGAGGCATTTGTCTTCATGGACGACAATTCTCGACCTCATCGTGCACATCTTGTGAATGCGTTCCTTCAAGATAACGACATCGCTCGACTACAGTGGCCAGCATGTTCGCCAGATATGAACCCTATCGAACATGCCTGGGATATGTTGAAAAGGGCTGTTTATGGACGTCTTGACCCACCAACCACTCTGAGAGATTTACGCCGAATTGTCGTTGAGGAGTGGGACAATTTGGACCAACAGTGTCTTGATGAACTTGTGGATAGTATGCCACGACGAATACAGGCATGCATCAATGCAAGAGGACGTGCTACTGGGTATTAGAGGTAGTGGTGTGTACTGCAATCTGGACCACAAATGCTGAAAGTCTAGCTGTATGATGGTACAACATGCAATGTGTGGGTCTCATGAGCAATAAAACGAGCTGAAATGTTGTTTGTGTTGATCTCTATTCCCTTTGTATTTAAAGGTTCCGGAACTCTTGGAACCGAGGTGATGCAAAACTTTTTTTGATGTGTGTATAAGTTAAGTAACATATAATTATTTATTAATTTATTTTATGCCTTTGGTACTGCCGAAATTAGGACTCATGGCCCTTTCATAAAAACGCAATATGATACCGGTACATATGAAACAATTTTTGAAAAACAATAAAAATTCATTATGATGATCAAAAAGAGTAAATTAATTATGTCAATACAAAACTTAATGAATAAGACATATGAATAATAATAATAATAATAATAATAATAATAATAACAATAATAATAATAATAATAGTAACAATCACAATGTCCCAAACCTTTCTAAGATATCCTATTAATATTATCCTAGCTCAGTCATACGCCCTACTATCCATCACCATTCACGCAAGTCAGTCAACAGCTTTCAACAGGTAATCTCGGCATGCGGTCTTAAATTTCTTTATTGTTTTAGAATTTCTGATATCGAAAGGGACCCAGCTACAGCAAAAGAACGGCTGATCATAGATGAGTATTATCGTATGGCCTTTTGAGCCGGGAGTGTCCGAGGACATGTTCGGCTCGCCTGAGTCTGTAGCTGCTTCCAGCGGACACCCTTGCTTAGGGTGAGCTACAAGTTCCGTTCAATTTCAAGTAGTTCCAACTTCCGCTACCAGATATCAATGATACCTAGTGGTGAACGTTGGGACTTTGATAGAGCGTTCCTACGAAATCTAACCTAACAATTTAGCGTCACACAAGTGTAGTCTGTGGAAGGATCTTTTACGTGCCTTAAATCTATGACATGGGACCGCCGGGTTTACTTTCCCTCCGAAGGAAGGCATACTGAAGGATGTAAACGCTCTTAAAAATTCCGACGACTTCGTCCGGGTTTGAACCCGCTATCTTGGGCACAGCAGTTCAGCATGCTACCAACTACGCCATCGAAGTCGCTACAGATGAGTGATTGATGGGGATGGCGAGAGAAGAGCCAGATCGAGTGTTTCGGTTATGATATGAGGACAATTAACTAAATTTTGATGACACGTATGTGGGAGTGTTTTCATGCAGAAATCGATAGTTGGATATCAATAAGTGAAGTTTACGGCGCTCATCAGATTTAAGCCAAGAAAGAGTACGGTAGCTTGGGGATATGTGGGAATTTACCCCCACCTCTTCTCAGTTTTGCCTCACGAGGCCAGAGTGTACCCCGTTCCAGCCCTCAGACCAGAATTAAATATCTTGGCACAGCCAGGAATCGAACCCGGGCCACCGTGGTGACAGTCAATCCCTACTGATGACCAATACCTCATATAGCAATTTTCAGCTTCCATTGGCTTATTTAATCTTTCGCACACAGTATGCCTTCCTTCGGAGGGGAAGTAAAGCCGGCGGCCCCATGTCATAGATTTATGGCATGTAAAAGAATCTCCCACTAATTACACTTGTGTGAAGTTAAATTATAGGTTGGATTTGACTAACGCTCTTAGGTTCCAAAGTTCGTCGCCAGGAGCCGACTGCGGTGGCATCTAGTAACCAAGTTCAGCACTAGTTGTCGTTGACGGTGGCGTTTGGTAGCAAAAGTAGGAACTACTTGAAAATTTAATATCTGCAGTCCTTACTTGAATTAAAAATAGATAACACACTAATACAGCCATCACAATTAACACCGGTTATCAGACAGATTCTGCCGGCCCCGTGGTGTTGGGGTAGTGCGCCTGCATCTCACCCGGACGTCCCCGGTTCGATTACCGGCTCCGTCAGGGATTTTAGAAACTGACGTGAGGGCTGGAACGGGGTGCACTCAGCCTCGTGAGGACAATTGAGTAGCTGTCTGACAGTGAGGCAGCGCCCCGATCACGAAAACCAAGATTAACGGCCAAGGGGACCCGATGCGATCATCACGCGTCACCCCAATATATGCAGGCTAAATGGCTGGGCAGCTGTCGCTTGGTAGGCCTAGGCCCTTCATGGGCTGTAGTGCCAGGGGTTTTATCAGACAGATTCTACACACACCCAAAGTACACGGGGCTAAATGACCGCGTTGTCGCAGCCCTTAAACTGAGGAACCAACCAATCTTTCCCACAGATGGCGATATTTTAAAAATAACATTGTTGTTGGTTCATTTTAGGAGCTTGGGACAAATTGGTCTTCAACCCCCTGTACTTGAGTGCGTGTTCAATTTGTATGATAAATTGTGTTTCTTTGGTGACTGTAGTAGTGTGTTTAAGTGTAGCCTAATTATTAAATTCGAAACCAGGGTAGGTGCCTACACTCACCACAGAAACTAGGTACTATCCCAGCATCTGCATGGAGGGATTGTGGTGAAAGATACCTTGCATTGATGACCTCGATTAACATTAAATTATGTTCTATTAAAAGTAGAGAATTATTTCCTCATCGTAAACTATTGTGTAGAATAGTGAACCTAAATCTCACCCGTGGGGAACCCCATGCTGCACCTGCTTTATTTCATTATACTCGTAGATTACTGTAGGCTATAATCCACGCTGTTGCGAGAGCGTCAATGGAGCTGAAAGGCTCATGTTTCTTCCTCAGGTTTCAACGCCGGTGTTCCCTTGCACTTGAAATATAGAGTCCTGCTACTGCTGGATATACCGTAGTTTTTTTTTTTTTTTTTTTTTTTTTTTTTTTTAGCGTATGGCTTTCAGTGCCGGGAGTGTCCGAGGACATGTTCGGCTCGCCAGTTTTGTAGCCGCTTCGAGACGGACACCCAATGGGTGAGCTACAAGTACCGTTGGGGAGGGAGGGAGGGAAGTTGGAATGTAAGGACGAGGAGTTGGAAGGTAGCGGCTGTGGCCTATAGTTAGGGACCAACCCCGGCATTTGCCTGGAAGGAAGATGGGAAACCACAGAAGACCATCTTCAAGGTTGCCGGCGGGGGGATTCGAACCTCCTCGCCTCCCGGATGTGAGCGACTGCCATCAGTCATGCCGTAACCACCACGGCTAACTCACCCGGTATACCGTAGTTGATTCACTCACACAGTTAACTCTGGCCTCGATCTCATCTTCTAATGCTAATTCCTTTCTTCATTCTAATACCTTACACGTATCTCTTACTGGTCGTTGTAATCATGATGTATCGTTTGGCTGGCGTAACGGGACACAGTGAGTTCATACACTTGTGAGATAGAAGACATTATCTTGCAGTAGAGATCCACACAGAGCAGAAGTGGATCACTACTACTACTACTACTACTACTACTACTACTACTACTACTAAAACTCGTAGTACTACAACCTATTAACTACCAATCAACTGAAGTTCAGCCATTTGGTCTACCAATTGCCGGGATGACACATGGTCTACACAACAGGTCCCCGCGGCCGTTAGATCTGGCTTTCTTGACCGGAGCGTTCGCTCTCTGATCAGACAGCTATTCAATTGCCCTCACGGAGCTGAATTACTAAAATACCTGACGGAGTTGGGAACCGAACATAGGACCTCGGGGCGAGAGGCAGGGGCTCTACCCCTACAGCATGGAGGTCGGCACTACTAGTAATTTACTACTAATACTGCTACGAATATAAGGCCTTCTGTTATTTCTTCCTACTCATTGTCATTCAAACTGTCCAACTTCAATATCATCATCTATTCCTTCTCCATTAACGTCATCTCTAACGAGGTTGAAACCAGAAAGGACAATCGGCCAGAAAACACATTAGCAACAAAGAGACTCAAATCGTCTCACCTTATCAACGACTCCGTAGAAACGGGAACAACAAACGTCCGTATATAACTGCTGTGGTTCAAGAAGCTGGATTACTAGAATTTACAGGGTCTTTCACTCAAAGTGGGGCCGGTCACACGGCTGGCGCAGCGCTGCAGGTAGAAGGTCGAGCCAAAGGTCAGACGAGCACATTGCAACACGGAACTGAGACAGTTGTGACGCAAGATTTGACGAGTAAAGTTGACTTCGTTATTTCGATTATAGCCTATTTTAAGTTATAAGTGTTATTAGTTTATAACGTGGTTATTGTTTAATTGTTATTGTGTTTCAAAACTTTATAACGTAGTATTGTTGAGTGTTAAAGCCTATTGCTTCAATTTTTATTTATGAAGATAATTGAAAAATGAGGTTTATGCAACAACACACTAGATGAACTCAAACTAAATATCACAAGATAAATTGAGGCTATCTTGGTAGATGAACTAATGCGTGTGAACGAAAATTTCCATAGAAGATGCCAGAAATATGTAGATGCAGGTGGGAGACATTTTCCAACATCTTCTGTGACAATGATTTTACTTTGATTATTTGTTATTATGTGTGCTTGTTATTTATATGCGATTCGTACGGGCGCTCTCTCGAACCCAAGCTCAGTGAGTTGCCATGTGCTCGTGCGACCCCCCACGAGCCGCGTGACCGGCCCCACTTTGAGTGAAAGACCCTGTACAAAGTGACTTTTTACGTGCCATAACTGATACGAGTCCCTTCCTCAATTGCCAACCGATTCTGTCTGGATTCAAATCCGCAATCATGGGTATCGACTACATCACACAGACAGTAGGAGGCCAGGTGCTAGCATCTTGTGCACTATTGACACACGCCATGCTCACCCGATATGATCAACTGTGTCAGGGGGCCGTGAAGTACCCGCCATTGTTGCCGCGTGACTTACGTGCACTTGACTTGCCTTTCTCAGGCACGTCTCATGCCCAGGGATTGGTTCAACTACTTCAATACATGAGTAAGAAAAACAAGGTTGGTAAGAAAGAAGCGCCGTTATTTTAACGGTCACTAGTGGGTAATAACGTTCCTAAATTATTGTAAATAATGTTTACCATATTGGTTTGGTCAAGGTTGGTCCGTATTGCCTATTGATAAATATTTATGTTATTCAATCAGCCTTGTCAGTACAAACAAGTAGTTCCGTGAAGAACTAAATAGCCCATTTTCATATATCCTACTTATGTTACTGGCCTCTATCAACATACACAATCCAAGTGTGATTGCTGTGATAGATTGAGAACCGTCTAAATATTACGGATGATCGCCATGTTGGATTTTTATATATGTAGGCTATCGCGTTATGTACTATTACATGAAGATTATTGCGTAAGTGTATAATTCAAACTTCAATCGCATGATTAGGACACAAGAAATAAAAACGCGATTTTAAAATTTCACACAGACGCCATTTTAAGGTTATGTAAACAATTGAACTAAATTAGATGTCAGTGCATTACAATGTGTATAAACATTTGCTGTACCAAGTTTCACTGCGCTCGGATGATTAAGTCGCGAGAAAAGTCTATTTAAATGTTTCAACTTCTCATGGCCGCCATGATAGTTTTGTCTGTAACGGGTGAACTTCTGGTAGTGCCCTTTATGACCGTAAAAAAAATTCAGGGTGATATCAGTAATAGTTTCGGAAATATAGAATGCCGGTGAAATATTTCGCACAGTCGCCATTTTGGATTGGTGAGACGTAATAAAATTTGAAAGGCACGGTCGAGGTCGGACGAAATAGTGTTATCGTATTATGACCTTACCGAGTTTCATTGAAATCACTCCAGCTGTTTAGATTTTATTAGGAACACACACATACACGCACACACACACACACACACACGGACAAAAGGTGATCTCATAAGCCTATTTTTTCATAAATTATTATTATTATTTATTATTATTATTATTATTATTATTATTATTATTATTGAAACAAACATGTTTCGATTGATATGATATGAAATAGGAAATGGAGTAGTCATGTAGGGTGTGTAGTTTCTAAAGCTTACACATCTCTGCACTTTGTAATGGGGGTATTAACAGGAAGTAGTACCTCTGCTACAGAATTACGATATTTGTCACTTGTAAGACTTATTCTGGAATGTGCCTCGTCGGTTTGGGAACAATATCAATTAGGGCTCATCAATGAGTTGGAAATGGTATAAAGAAAGGCCGCTAGATTTGTGCTCAGTGACTTTAATCTCAGGAACAGTGTGGCCGTATGTTAGAAACTTAGGTGGGAATCACTTAAGGCTAGGAGGATGAAATCTAGGCTCTGCGCCATGTACAATACGTATACAAATCAACCAGCATTGGATGAGCTTAGCAAACGTATCGGAAGGCCCACTTACATGAGTAGGAGTGATCATTCTTTCAAAGTTAAGGGCCGACCACAGCGTACAAATTATCGTATATATTCTTTCGTAAACCGTGCCATGGAGAACTAGAACTCTTTACTCGCCGCAGTCTTAGAGCCTTTTCACAAACATATAGGTGTGTTTAAGAAAAGACTGACGCTTTGTGTAAATACTCCAGTTTAATTGTTATTGAATTGTCATGTATAATTGTTTATTTGTTATGTATACCCAATTTCCCACCGGAGGACACACCCCCCAATTGCAAATGAATGAATAAATGAATGAAAGAATGAATGATATTCAATATCTTCTTCTGCGTTCAACATTATTAAATTAAAAATGGGTACCATTACAATAATTTGATTAAAATAAAAGTTCCAAATACATAAATAACATTTTCAAAACATTAGAAGATGTTGTTTCTAAACTGGTGTTGCGATGTACTGTGGTGAAATCTCAATTACCTATAGGCCTATTAATGTTTAAAATTTCGCCACAATACATCGCAACTCCAGTTTAGAAACTACATCCTCTAATGTCTGAAAATGTTATTGATGCATTTGGAATTTTTCTTCTAATCAAATTATTGTAAGGGTATCCATTTTTATTTTATTAATGTTAAACGCTGTTAAAGTTGAGCTCTGAAGGAGATATCATTGAATATCGAAACATGCTCGTTTAAATAATAACAATAAACTACATATGTTAGTATTGACAAAGCGGATTATATAACATAACATTTGTTCCTAATTGTAACTGTAACACTACTACAGTTACAAGCAACGAAGATAGGTAAATGCTTGTTACTTGTTCAAGATGGAGCAATCAACGTCCCTCCAGTTTCTCATTTTATTATGAAATTTGATTTTTGAAACGTATCATTCACATTTAATTTGAAATAAAATTTTATGTTTACAGCAATTATGATCACTTCTTCCGAATGAAACATTAACAGGTGTTTAAGCCCACCATCCTGAACTATTCCAAGTTCCGTGTGTGTATTCAAATCCGAACAATTTCCCCCTCCCTAGGGAATGGCCCAAGTAAATTTGGGGATCATGTAACATCAAGAAGATTTTCCTTGAAATCTCACCAACTTGTGAGCTACGTTTCAACATGATCGGGAGATTCAAGTTTCTTTGTAAGATTTACACTCTTATATTTATTCAATGGACACAGATTACACTGAAAGTCATAAACAAAAGAGAGTGTATGATGAATTACAACTAAACTGTATAACCTATGATCTTTCACCCCTGAATACCCGCTGTGTTTATTGATGAATACTTTCCCTTTGATGGGCAAATTTCAAATAATGACATGTAAGCCAATTTTCCGCTCAATTGCTAAAGGTCAATACATTGAAGCCATCCATAAAATAGGTCCCATCAATAACGAAGAATTCACCAATTATATTTCTGCTTGTATTGGACAGGTAATGAGCACCGTATACCGTATATCAGGGATGGCCAACTTGCCTTCAAGCGTGATCGACCTTCTTTCGTTAAGACTATCCGTGATCGACCCCACTCCTCAGTACCATACAATTCCACCTCCTTATTCTAACCGAAACATTTGATTGGTTCCTCAGTTTAGGGGCTGCGACAACGCGTTCATGTAGCCCCGTGTACTTTGGGTGTGAGGAGAATCTGTCTGATAACCGGTCTTAATTGTAATGACTGTATTGGTGTGTGTTATATGTTTTCAATTCAAGTGAGGACTGCAGACATTGAATGTTTTCAAGTAGTTCCTACCTTTGCCGCCAAACGCCACCGTCAACGACTACTAGTTCAGAACTTGATTACCAGATGCCACCGGAGTCGGCTCCTAGCGACAAACGTTGGAACCTAAGAGCGTTTGTCGAATGTTTAACCTATATATAATTTAGCTTCACACCGGTGTAATTAGTGGAAGGCTCTTTAACATGCCATAAATCTATGACATGTGACCGCCGGCTTTACTTCCCCTCCGAAGGAAGGCATACTGAGGGATTTTAACGCTCTTAAAAAACGATGACTTCGGCTGGGTTTGAACCCGCGATCTTGGGCATAGAAGCTCAGCATGCTACCAACTACGCCACCGAAGCCTAATAAAATAAAGTTATTGATTTTTTGGCCCTTTTAACTACAGCGGCATTTAGAGACGCTCGGGTGCCGGAATTTTGACCCGAAGGGAATCTTAAACTTGCCAGTTATTCTGCTGGCACGACTCCCTACCAACCTTGGGAACAGTAGGTGTCAGAGTTACCACTACGCCATGCAGGCAGACTTTTGTTGTTGTTGTTGGTACAAGCTACAGTAAAATATAACTTTACACAGATGTCTCAGTCTCTGTCATGGCTGTGATTATATGCTAGCCGATGCTTTATGGGGGGCGCTGAATAATAGCGTTCGGGTGCACAGCTAGTGCATGTATAGTAGATGATGTGAAAGGGTTAGTGCTGCTGTACTGACTCAATGAGAAAAGCAATCGCAAACCACCTTAATCCTCACCTCCCTTGTGTTTCTATCTACATAATCAACGGTGGTGATTTTTGAGGATCCAACCAGCCTTTGAGCTGACAAATTGGCTATACGGATTGAATCAACCAGGTCACCGGGCTATGTTAACACGTCTTGTAGTACTGGGGAGACGAATGGGTTCAAAATTAATTTCCGTTGTTTCTATTTTCAACTTTAAGCAAATACCAGGACGATACCTTCATATAGGCCGATTGCCAATTTTTTTCCCACTCCATGTTTTAGTTAGTTATTGAGGTTTTAAGGGGCGGAACTACGAGGTCATCTATCCCTCACTCAATGTTTAATTTCATTCATTTGTATTAATTTAATATCATATCAACTCCTTTGGTGTGGTTGCCATGATGAGGGCATCCGGCCGTAAAACAATTCGCCACACGGAGATTCAGCTCATCTCATAAAAATGTCTGTCACTCAACAAAATATTCGCCATCGAGCAAACATGGCATTGCTGTTGTTGTTGTTATACAATGGAGTACTAGAAGATCATGGTCATCAGTCCCATGTACTTGAGTGCAGAGCCGATATGACAACCTGTGATATATTGGTGTGTGTGTGTGTGTGCGCTAGTGTGTGTAATTTAGTCTGGGATTGGAAAGGAGGTGGCCATCATCGTAAGTTATGTACAATCCTAGCATTTACCTGGAATAGAGGGTTGGGAGGGGGGATGGGGAACAACTGCTAAGATAGTTGTGGTTGAAGTACAATTGGAACTATTTCCTCTGATTGTCCTCTTTATCGTTGCACCCCTCAGATCCGAATAGAATTTCTTGGAAGAGCTGGTAATAATAAAAATAATCGTATAGCTTTAACTACTGTGGTGAGTTGGAACCATTGAGGTGACCTACTCTCCAATTTCGACGTTATGTTTTACCACTACCATCTGACAGTGAAAACTAGAACTCTACTGGGTGGCTTCTGGCTGAGATTTATTTAATGTTGTCTCGTAATTACCAAATGTGATACGAGCCAACATCGAACTAAGGGTGCCGTGGATTTTTGCCGCCCATCCAATATCAAACCTCCTCAGGCGGGAATCGAATCCACGATCATCGAGGCACCTCAATATTTATGGCTGGCTGCGTTGCTCAGCGGTAACGTTATCGCCTTCTGTGCTCAAGGTTGCTTGGCATTTGAGGGTGCGCAAATGCGAGGGAGCCGTGTCAGTAGATTTACTGGCACGATCAAGATTCTCTTCGGGATAAAATTCCGGCACCCCAGCGTCTCTAAAACCCACAGTTGATAAAAGAGACATAAAACCAATAACATTATTATTAATACTAGCAGTAGTGCCCGGCTTCGCCCGGTGGATTTATTTGTTTTATGGATGATAATGAATACTACTACAGAACTGGAGCGCTCAAGGATAAGGATCGGAATAAATGAAAGTAAATTTGAAAGCACCAACGCTTATTGCAGCTGATAAGCTCAGTATACTGCACCAACACCATCGCCCTTATACAGATGCATACTATTGCCATGATGATAACTGTTTTAAGGGGCCTAAGAAATCATTTTGCACTAATTACTCCCCGTGACTGCAATTTATAAGCAGCTCGCAATTCTGCACCAGAACACTGGTATGGGCGACGTGATGCAGCCCGCATTGCCAGGCAACAATAGACTTCGGTATTATTAAAGCTGTTCTGGAGTGCTTGTTCTTCCGACTTACTGAACAAAAATCAATCTATAAGGTTACCTGAGAGGTGTAGCCTAATGCTACATAGCCTAAAATATTCCTCTTGAATCAGGCTATCAGATACAAAAAGAATTTTTCGAATCCGACTGATAGTTAAAGAGATTAGCACGTTTAAACACACAAACAAACAAACTCTTCAGCTTTATTATATTAGTATAGATTTATGGCGAGATGATACAGAGTGGAATAAACAATGACGCTTCATTGAAGTGGTGTGTTGGACTCCCCTGAAGTATAGTAATAGCATATTCGAGAAACGCGGAACCCGTATAAATCCTGACCTGAGGCCAGGCCGTTTTCTCCCGGCACATTACCTGCAGCGCATGCGCAAATTGAAAGTCAAATACGTGATATAGTAAAGCAGACAATTACTATTCAATGAGCACTTTAACATTTAAAACATTTGCAATATAGAGAAAGACGTGAGCCTCAAGCGTTGATACACTTCACCTCGGAGTATAATGGGCACACACCACGCGAACATCACATTAGATGAACATGGTTCACGATGAAACGATTGGAAGCGTTTTGAACTAAGCAAAGGAATAATTTTTAAGTGACGCTAAGGCTAGGGAGTCGGTTAACATAAGTGGCTGGTACAGAAGAAGTCGCTCAGGTCGATCTCGTGGGCAGGTGTTCAAACAATGGAACAGAGCCCATATGCCACATGACTTACTTGCACATTCTGGGAGGCAACACCTTCCATTCAGATATAGAATTCCTCAACACATAGTTGAACACGTTGATATTCATTCCTATAGGGGCTTTGTGACATTATTAATTTTATTTTTCCCCTTTTCTGATTACATAATTTTTTGAATTTCTTTGAATACGTCTCAAACCGAGTTCCCAAGCCAGGCGAATTAACTTTAAGATATTAAAATCCCTTTCCGACAACAGTACTTACGCTCGCTAACGCGCAGCGTTAGGCCATGAAGCCAAGCTATCTGTGGACTCACTTGACGCGGGTTCGAACCCCACCGTCAGCCGTCCTTGAAATGGTTTTCCGTGGGTTTCCCATTTTCAACCCCAGGCAAATACTAGGACGGTACCTTCTAATAGGCCACAGCCGCTTCCTACCATCTCCTTGCCCAGTTTCATTCACCTTCATTCATTTAATCTCTCATGAGGTTGACGTCAGGATAGGCATCCAGCCGTAAAAGAAAACACCCGCCATATAGACTTTCATAGTTTCTTATCCCCGTCCGCGTTGGAAACAGGAATAATAAAGGGTAGACAGACATACATTAAAATCCCCTCGGCCCTGCAAAGCCTAGTGTGCTAACCAATTAGCCACGGAGCCGGACCATAGTCATGTAGCCCGTGTAAAAAAATGAACATCTCCCTGCAGAAGCAAATCCTAGTTACGCCACTGGTTGGCAGCATTGTCTCAGACCAAACATTTTCTCTCTATATATGCAATAAGCAATATATTGGGATTATGAGAATTATGCGATCGACAAATTAAGTTGCTGGAAACCACATTTATTTTACGTTTAGCGGCTAGGGTTCTTGGCTGTCGGTCCTGGTTTGATTCCCAGCTCTGACAAAAAAAAAATCTTGTCAGAGGGCTGGAATGGGGTACACTCAGACTTGTGAGTCAAGACTGAGATGAGATGGGTTCGATTCCTACCTCAGCAATCCTGGAAGTTTGCCCACTTGTAATCCAGGTGAATGCCGGGATGGTTCCTAACTTAAGGCCACGGCCAATTCCTTCCCAATCCTCACCAGAATTACAAATGCACACACTAATACAGCCATCACAACAACACAGGTTATCAGACAATGTACACGGAGCTAAACGACACGATGCTGAAGCCCCTCAAATGAAACAACTTATTTTACGTCACTTATTGAGATATGACCATTCATGGTGTAGTTTTTTGAATATTCAAATATGGCTAAACTTACTAGGACGCTTGGTTTAGTATCATAAATATAAGCATTTGTATTTCAGGAAGTATGATATGAATTCACTCAGAGTTCAAAGATTGCTTGCATTCAATGAAACCAGTTTCACATCAACTCAATCACTTTTATCGACTAACGGATTTGTGGAACAAATGCGGAGAAATTTTCATGCAAATCTCCTCCGACAGGCATAACAATGGGGTAAGGAGAAAGTGGATGAGCAGGGAACAAATAGAAGGAAGGATTTATAGAGAAACCTGAATGTGAGACGATAGCAATCAAGGAAGAGGAGCAAAAGGCGGTGAGAACGCAGGCCATCACGACCAGGGCGACATGGCCTATTGGCTGATAACCCCAGAGAAAGCAGGCCCAGGATGTGCCATGCCGTGCAGTATACTTCATGCGACATCTCATTACAAGTCCAGGGAACTTTTCGATACATGACTCCCTCTCGACACACCGGAAGACGGAGATAGATAGATTTCACCGGACAAAGAAAAGGGTTTCGAATTCACTCAATTTGACAATTTTTTGTTGTATACCTAAGAAAGTTCCACATGTTGAGCATACCAGAAGCCTCTTCATATATATCATTTCAGTAGTATAGATCCCTCCTGCGGCGCTCACAAGCGACCGATCGTGACAAATGAGCATTCAAATGAAAGAGAATAGACATTAGCAGTGACAAATTGCACTCTAATTTCATAAATAGCTATAATTTCTATAAAAAATTACTTAAAAATGTATGAAGTGTGCGATTTGCAGATACTGTTGCTGTAGGTAAACACGCACCATACTTGCTGTCCACTTCACATTTTGGCCGCTGTGACGCCTATTTTATGACATTTTAACATTCTGAGGTCTTTCATTTATCATTTTGCATGGATTTCAGAAACAGTAAATCAAAGGAATGAGAAGTCAAATCGTATAATTTCATAAATATCGAATAACCGGCGAGTGTTATGACTTATGATGATCCGATTTTCAGTGATTGCCTTCTTAAGTTAGGGAACGTAGAACTTGGAACTCGAACAGAAATGTAAATAGTGTTCTATTATCGTTTGCTTGAAATAAAAACATAACAACCTTTCTCCTCAAGTCTCTCATTATAAACTTATTGGGGAAAGTGTGGTTTATAAACATGCGAGATTTCTCGCACGGGTCTGCTAGTCTTCTTATAATTCCGAAAATATTTTGCTCATCCCTTGGCCTAAGTGTGTCTAATATCAAGAATACTCTGAGATAAAAGTTCAAGGTAATTTTTAGAGGACCATTTTAAGCGGTTTTGATATTGTGCCTATTAGGGGAGGTATGATTATTTTTTCTCTCAAAACTACATTTTTCCCATCCCTTTGGTCAATGGTTGGTGCTATCAATAACCTGTCCTGAGAAAAGTATTTGGACCTTATTAGAAGAATAGTATGAAATTTGGATGAGAAAAAAAACAGCAGGAGAACACGTGCAAAGAGCACAACACAGTCCTACTGCCGCGCTTTAAGGGAGAGTTATTGATTTGAAACCCCCTTATTTTCTCCAAAAAGAACTATGCACTTTAACGGCAAAATTCGGGATTGAAATTATAATCGTGTAGCCTACTGTATATAAATGCACAATATATCATATTAAATATTTCATCGGTAACCTGAGAGGAAAAAAGCAGCATGCGATGAAATATACAGGATTAACCAACGAAGTGGTAATTGCATGAAACTTATACAGTTATTAAGATGTATTTGTATTGTTACAATAATAATAATAATAATAATGGTATTGGCTTTATGTCCCTTTACTAAGGCTTTAAAAGACGCCTATTGTAATAGTTACAGAACATTACATTTTATTGAAATAATTGGTAGATTTCTCATGATAATCTCTATCTCTATCTCTATTCTCTCTCTCTCTCTCTCTCTCTCTCTATATATATATATATATATATATATATATATATGTCTGTTTTTTCTGAATTTCTACGGAAATTTGCGTTATTTACGCGTTTCAGACTGTTTTATGACGGATGCGCGCGAAAATAAAATTTGGGTCTGTCTGTATGTCTGTTTGTCTGTCTGTCTGTCTGTCTGTCTGTCTGTGGATATAAAGTGGTTGTTCCCTTATAACTCGAGAACGGCTGGGTGGATCAACGTAAAATTTGGTACAGATATTCTTCAGAGGCACGACACTAATCATTGATGTAACTCTTCTCTGTACCTCTCATAAAAGGGGGCCTACCCCCTTAAAATACTTGCTGAAATAGGCGTAGAAAGGCGAGACAAAGCTCATTTTCAGCCCCTCAATGTGAGAAGCGAAACTCGGGGGCTCTAAAACCACATTTTAAGGCCCTAAAACCAAGAGTTTTTGAGATATTCCCAGAAAATCAATATCATTTAATACAATAATGAAAGAAAGCAAGCCGGTAACCATGACAACAGAAACAGGTCCATCTATTGCTGTAAGATGCAATACAATTCCATTTATTACATTACTGAGATAGTTTGCAAACGGCTATAAGGTTATAACGGAACCAAATTAATCTGTCAAATTCATCAATACATATAATGCGCTTAAGGGAGTCAAGGGGTACTCTAGAATTTTTTCACGCGATTTACACGTGCTGTTGTGGTACGGAAGGTCTATTATATCCCTATCCCTATATTGTTATATTATTATTATTATTAATATTATACTACGGCCTACAACGACGAGACAAAGCTTATTTTCAGCCCCTTGGTGTCAGAAAAAAAAACTCGGGGCCCTCAAACAGCCGTAAAGGGTCCCCGAAAACTACATTTTAAGGCTCTAAAACCAAGAGTTACCGAGATATTCCCAGAAAACTAATTTAATTTAATAAACTTATGTATGAATGCAAGCCAGTAACCATGATAACAGTGTCTCAAAAAGTTACATCCAACTTTCCATCTATTTCTGCAAGAAGTAATGGCACTCCATTTATTAAATTTATGTGAAAGTTTGCAAATGTCTTTAAGGTTATCACGGAACCAACAAAAACTGTAAAATTCACCAATGCGCTTAAGGGGGTCAAGGGGTACCCTAGATTTTCTTCACAAGACTTAAACGTGCGATATGTCGTACAGAAGGTCTATTATATCTTCAAACAGCAACATTATTTTCAAAAATTCCTGGATTGAAATAATTCATGTTTTATTTTATTTTTTTGCTTTTAGGAATTTGGGCCATTGGAGGCTAAAAAACCTGAATTTTCATGCACCACAAGCCATATTGCGATTTTCAGCTAAATATGCTTTTTTTGGTGTCTCGTATACCATAGTGACTGTTTCTTGAGGGAAATGATTTTATATGTTCACGAACAACATCTAAACTTTCTTCAGGAATCCTCCACGGCCGATTGGAATGCTTTCCTCTCATGTTCTTTGGACTTATGCCGGTTTTAAGACCTCTTACCAGTCGCTCGACCCTCTTTTTACCGATGCCATGAATTGCAAGGAAAGCTTTACGACATACATCGTAATCATTCGTTACACCGGCACATCCTCTTACTCTGTACTTGTACGTGGCTTGTCTGTCAGTATTTGCTTGACCCTCCGACTTTCTAGGCCGTCGACGAGCGACTGGTACAACAGAAATGAGACCGCATAGGTAAGAATCTTGGATGTCCCTGCTTAGCATGAGATTAAAAGTCCTTAAAATGGTGTTCCTGTTTTCCTCACCAACAACATCAAAACATTTCATCTTACAATTGCAGTTCTGCCCCATAACATGACTACTGAGGTTAAGTTTCGTCCTGACCTCTGACATTCTTCCATGACGTCTCCTTTTCTTAGTTACCTTGTGCTGATCATCCTTATTAATTGAAGAATCTGATAGTTCACTTAAGTCACACATAATGAAGCATTAATGAACACTTTCTTGCTGAATCGTTCAGAGAGCACTTCTAGAAAAAACGCTTACACATCAACTAACCTCAAATGGTAAAATGGAGGGAAATAGTAATTGATGTGACAGGGCTGGTAACTTAAAAGTACAGAACTACTGTTTGAGAGCCCGTTTATTCCCTGACTTACTGGACATGACCTCTTCTTTCCCAGTGCACTGTTTCTTCTTTTCCTTGTATTTCTGGACCTAGCTCCTTCTTTCCAAAACCACCTGAGGCATTGTTTAGGACCGGGAATAAACATCTCATCCACATTAAAAAATTAAAAATCAAAAAAATGGACTTAGCCCTTTCTTTCCCTGCACCCTTCATTTATTAAAGGGGTCTTCCTCTGGATGCGAACTTGACACAACAGTGAGGGTCAGTTTTTATGTGACGTGTATAATTGCGTTTCGTCTACGAGGTTTTCAATTTTATTTTCAGTCAGGAAGTACACGTTAGGTAAATTAGTTTCAGGCCATGTTTCAACTAATCATTTATCTTTGTTGACAAAGAGGTTCCAAGCCCCTAAGCATTGCAACAGTAGCTCAATTGATTACGTCTGGTTATTAATACCGAAGACCGTTCGAAGAATGGGTACTTCTGCTAGTGAATACTAAAATCCATAGGAATGTACAGCTTGAGGTGAAAATTAGACGGGCATAGGTTGATATTTTAACAATTGGCCTCGGATAGAAGATCAACGAAACAAATTATTGGCCTTCACGTTCTATGTGCGATACCTCGTATGTGATTTCCACAGAAAATCAATCGATTGATTTATACCTGAAATAGAATCCTTTTATTGGAAAATAAAATGTCTCCCGCGATCAATAAAATTTCATGAATGTTATTATTTATTTAATATTATTATTATTAATTATTTATCATTATTACTAAACGCTGTAAAGTATGTCGTATCAGTCGTTGGAAACCTATACTGACCGGAAAAATAGAGAGCCCACATCCTGTTAAAATGTGTTGTCACAGCACGTGTGCGAGCCCCATAGTGCTCGATTCATTGTCAGATTTTGTATTAGGTTTCACTATCATAAGAATAAGAAGAAAGAGACTGGAGTTTAAATCACAAGGAAAGTAAGCATAATTATGTAACAGAAAACAGCGTGGCGAGAACCGTAGCAATTTCATGATCTTCCACACTCTATGACACGTGTAAGCAGAAAAACGAACAGTTGAAATTCTCCTCTGACATCATCACACGGGGGCATGAGAATAAAATATTCGTTTGTTTCAACTAATGTATTGTTGTTGGTATAAATTCATTTAGGAGCTTTGTAACTTCGTATCGTGGTCATGCAGCCGTGAGTACTTCAATGTGTGTTGAATCTGTCCAATAACCAATATCATTGAGATGCCTGTAGTAATGTGTGCATTTATAATTGAAGGTACGATTTGGAGAGGAGACGACCATGACATTAATTTTAGTTATACCATCCCCACATTCGCATGGAGTAGAGGTTGGGGGAAAGGGAACCACTTCCATGAATAAAATGTCTTGGCAGAGCCGTGAATCGAACCCGGACCTCCACGGTGACAGTTAAGAATACTAGCCACAACGCCAGGCGGTGAACTGTAGATTTCTATCGAGCATCAACTATATTTGAGTATCATACTGTACTCCCACTCGAACTAGTGTTTCTACGAAGATTTTCAACATTTCAAAATGATTGTAAAGCATTTGTAGAAGACTCGGCCATTATTCCCTGAAAAGAAACCCTCCCGACCCCCATTTCACTGTCTAAATACCGGAAAAGTCCAAGCAAAAGGGACGCATGGTAACCCGGAGCATAGCCTTTGTTACGCTAGGATTCCGATCCAAAAAACAAGTACTTTCTTGGAGCGCTGTATTTTTAAATTCCTTTCCTGGATATGAATCTTGTGAAGTTTTGTAGTCTTAATAGCAAGGAAACAGAGAGAACAAAAATAGTTATTAACGACCTTTGAATGTCAACAATGAGCGACCGAAGTTATGCCCCATCATGTGGTCCAGTTTAGATGAGGTACAGCTGTCGATGTGTTTGAAAGAGAAAGCTAGCCATCACCTCATTTATCTCCCAAATTACTTGAACAAGACAGGTCCCTATTGTTCTTGCTGCATACATAATCGCTACTTAGAAACTGAAAGTGCCAGAATACAAATGGAGAATCTTCATTATAAGTCACGCGTGCATCCTGAGCAATACGCATAGGACACAAAGCTTGAGCAATCAATCCTCAATTATAAAATGTATATTTAATATGATACCACTAAGGAAATACCTCCGGAATTTTAAACATGAATAACAAAGGAAGTAATTCAATAATTTACTTCACAATTTGAAATAGGAGTGTTTGCCATTTACATACACTAACGTGGTTTTGAGAATGATTTCTTCCAGTTAATACTGGTCTAAGGGCTAGAGCGGGGTTTACCCAACCTCGTGGGGGCAAAACTGAGAATTGGTAGATTTGGTTCCTACGTCAGCCTTCCCAGAGGTGTTCAGTAGATTCCCCGTTTCTATCCCAAGTGAATACCGGGATGGTGCCTAAGTTAAAGTCACGACCGCCTCCTACTCAACAAGTGCAAGGAAAGGTAGGTGTAACAGAAGCACACCACTACTGAAATTTCAAACACACCCTCATTAAGTGAAGTAAGTCATCATTTAGCAGATCAGCCTCGTGCTTAAGATATCATATGTGAGTAAACTTTCACTCCATACTAATTATGTGTGCTGTACACATATAACTAACGTTTAATTGGAAGTCTACTTGCACGCCAGGTTATCGAGATGTGCCTCATGCTAAACAAGCCACACAGGGATCATGTGCTATACGACCCTCACCTTCAGAAGAATCACGGGAACAGAGTGGAACAAAGGCCAATGAAAGCACAGGATACATAAATGAAGAGATAAATCAGAAAGAAGAAAGGGCTTTCAACGCATGGGTATATCTCCTGAATGGACACGAACAGTATTAATATCAGAATGTGAAAGATAGTACATTACTGATAGGCTACATGTGGTGGTTCCGGATGTTAAGCAGCGATAAAAATATCTAACAGGGTTTGGCAGAAACGCCGGATGTTTATCAGCTACCTTTTACAAGTACTGTTATCCTGTCTGCCAGAGAAAATTCCTTCAAGAGTCACGGGCCTAATTGACTAAGAAATTACAGGTTCGACTTCTGTGGTCTCGGAGTACGTATTTAACTTTGGATCCTAGGGCCCTGGGTTCGATTCCATATCTGAGGGATGGAATGGGTTACACTCAGCCCCGTGAGACAATAATGAGAAGAGATGGACTTGATTCCTGTCTCTGCCATCCTGGAAGTGGTTTTCCGTGGCTTCTCACTTCTACTCCAGGCAAATGCCCGGATGGTGCCTAACTTAAGGTCACGGCCACCTCAATCCGAATCCTCACACAAATACACAGACTCATACAGCCATCGAAATAACACAGGTTATCAGACATTATTCCACACATACATGGCACTAAATGACCACAAGCCTCTCAAATGAATCAACAACAACAACAGCTTGAAGGATAAAAAGAAGAAGAAGAAGAAGAAGAAGAAGAAGAAGAAGAAGTGGGATCCACAAAAATAAAACCACTTCCGGGATGCCTGAGATGGAAATCAAAACCATTTTCCTCAGTTCAGATGAGGCTGATCCGTTCCCACCTAGAATCCAGGGACTTCAGAGCAGGAACCTCAATGTGTAACCATAGACCACAAAAGGTGGATTGTCTTGAGAGTGTAGCTGAACTTGAAGATTAAAAGGATTGCGCAGTGAAATACATTGAGAATGAAGCCGGTAGATGTTGCACTCAAGGTAGGACAAAAACAGGCTAACCTGAAGTAAGTACACAGCGTCAAGTCCTCAAAGTATCCTGTTCGCCTTTCCTTCCACACTTGTAATTAAATTAATTAGAAGATACAAGTCATTGCAACTTTCAGTAGCTTCTTATGGGCGAACACGTGACTTACTGCAGGAGAAAATTACAGACTTGTGATGAGATCTCACTGCATTACAAGCTACTGCGTTAATACTAGCACTATAAGCCGAACGTTTGTTTTAGACGATTGCCCTTGACCTTGAAGCTTGCGAGTGAGCCCGTACACAGTCGCTCTCTCACCCTGTCGCTTCACAGTTGTCACCACCGGTCTAACGTAATGGAATTCCAGATTTGAGCATGTGACGACACTACCGTCCAGAACATTACAGTCCTCGTCAAAGTATTGTGTGACGCGGAAGTACACGTTACATAGTTACGAAATGAACGCCATTATGTTTGCCAATGACTGTACGTCAGCAGTAGTGCGAGATAGTTTTGTCCATCATCTGACCACATGGGGCAGCTGACAACAACACAGGTACTGAACTGGAGTAACTCACCTCCAGGCTTCGTCTAAAACAAACGTTCGGCCTGCATCTATGTCTTGCAATCCAAGATAGGCATCTACATTATTATATTGGGCTGGGCGTCTATCTGGGATAAGCGTCGACGGTTTTGCGTCGACAAATTTCCGACACTTAGTTACCATGGCAACAAGTGCAAGCACACTTAGTTCCCACTCGTTGAAGCGTGCTCGATCACCATGAACAAGACGAAGTTGGTACTTATAATAGACGAATAGAAATGTATCCATGATTTGGTTTCAGTAGTGTAACACTATAACTTTCGTGGCGAGTGTCAGGAATAATTCATGCCGTACCATTCATGTACTTATTGGGTCAAGGAAGATGAGTTTTGGTGGTTTCTACGGTTTGATGTTCTTCATGATGCCAACCTCAGTTAATTCTAATCATCTCGGATCATCTTGAACATCAGCTCCTTTTACTTCAATGAGTGTTGGATTTGGTTGGGTAACCTCTGTTTTTATGGTGAATATAGTAGGCTAATGTTAGTACCTGTAATCATGAGGGTCTAGGATTAGCGTAAGACACTATCCTGGCATTAGTCTCCTAAAACCGGGGGGGGGGGGGGATCACACTCGAGATAGCCACTGGCAACACCGGGACTTAGTAATCTTACATCTCCGGACTTGCAGCAGTCCTGGTGCGTGATTTCACGCGCATGGCTACGGCGCTGGAAAAAGGAAATACAGTATTACAATATTGCTATTGTAATAATGGGAACTTATGAAGGACATTATTTAAAGGGCCCTCAAGCCAGTGTCGTCATGTAGCATCCAGAGAAGTCCATTTCGGTCTCTACTCCTACTGAGTGTATTACGTTGTTCCGATGTTACTAGGTGAATTAATCACAATGTCACAAAATAGCGCACACTGTACTGATGAGCGCATTGTCCGTAGCCCCTAACAATCATGTAACAACACCTACCTAGTTCAATCTGAGAAAAGTCAAGTAGCCAAAACGAAATCAATAGATGGTTTAGGGCTAGAACAATTTTGCTGTTGAATCATTTAGAGGTTATGTGGTCTTATGGACATTTAACCCCATGTACTTGTGTGTGTATGGAATCTGCCTGATGGTTATATTTTTCTGTGACTATGCAAATCGAGTTAGGATTTTGGTAGGAGACAGCCGTGGCCTTATTTTCGACACCATCCCAGCATTCGCCTGGAGTAAAAGTAAGGAAGTCATTGAAAACCACTTCTACGATGAATGCTGTAGAACTCGAACCCACCTCTTCTCAGTTCTGCCTCACGTGGCTGAGTGAATCCCCTTCCAACCGTCAGATCAGAATTTAATTTCTCTGCAGAGTCGGAAACCGAGCCTGGACCTCTATGGTGACTGCCAAGAATGCAAGTCATTATTGCCATGAGGTGGACTATTAGAGCTATTTAGAACCAATTGAGTAAGTTAAATTTTCAATTAAAAATTAATAAATTAAAGTAGGCGTTAGAACTCGAAAGAGTGTGGTGATTCGAGAAGGCGGTCACATGTTCCTCATACAAATCTGATTTCTCTGTGACAATTGGAGCAACTAAGCACGACAATATTCTCCTTGGCTAAGCATTTATGTCGCAGATATTAAGATTCACATCGCTGGGGAAATGAGAGGCATTAGCGAGAAAACGTATGCCGTAATCATTCCAATGTCATCTACTATGCCGGAACTTCTAGGTTGCAAACTTAGTTTTTATAGGATCCGATGTGGGATCAAAGTATGAAACAAGATGTTCAGTAAAGAACATATAGCCTACTTTCTCCTAAATGCATGGGTATTGTTATAACTCTTTGTCCTTTTCAAGGAGTATGATTGAATGTTGGTTGTAGGAGCTTGTTGAAATACAACGTGCTATAGGGATATTAAACATGAATATGAGGTGCCCTTTGCTAGTGCTACCTCTGTACCAAATTTCGTTCAATTCGGTTTCACCTTGTTTGAATTGATATGGGGAATCGATTTGCACACATACTTGGCCACCATCTGCAAACTATTGGGCTGATGTTCTTGCAGTTTGGTCAGAATATGTTTCCCACATAAAGATATGGTGTTGCAAAATTAGGTAGAGACTAGATTATTAGGTTGGTCGTAATTACATTATAGCTTTTAACATTTGGGTGGCCGCGATTACGTTTCCATCAAGATAGCGGTGATATAAAACATGACACTGAGGTGCCCTTTGCTAGTGCTACCTCTATACCAAATTTCGTTCCATTTGGTTTCAGCGTGTTTGAATTAATAGGGGGAATCGATTCTGACACAAAGATGGCCGCCATCCGCAAACTATTAGGCGAATGACCTATTAGATTGGTCAAAGGATGCTCCCTCCATAAAGGTATGTAGTTGCAAAATTTGGTAGAGATCGGATGATTAGGTTAATCGTAATTTGATTTAAGCTTTGAACATTCGTGTGGCCGCCATTACGTTTCAGTCAAGATGGCGGCGATATAAAACATGACACTGAGGTGCCCTTTGCTAGTACTACCTCTGTACCAAATTTCGTTCCATTCGGTTCCACCGTGTTCGAATTAATAGGGGGAATCAATTTTGACATAAAGATGGCCTCCATCCGCAAACTATTAGGTGAATGACCTATTAGATTGGTCAAAGGATGCTCCCTCCATAAAGGTATGTAGTTGCAAAATTTGGTAGAGATCGGATGATTAGGTTAATCATAATTTGATTTAAGCTTTGAACATTCGTGTGGCCGCCATTACGTTTCAGTCAAGATGGCGACGATATAAGACATGACACTGAGGTGCCCTTTGCTAGTGCTACCTCTGTACCAAATTTCGTTCCATTCGGTTCCACCGTGTTCGAATTAATGGGGGGAATCAATTTTGACATAAAGATGGCCGCCATCCGCAAACTATCAGGTGAATGACCTATTAGATTGGTCAAAGGATGCTCCCTCCATAAAGGTATGTAGTTGCAAAATTTGGTAGAGATCGGATGATTAGGTTAATCGTAATTTGATTTAAGCTTTGAACATTTGTGTGGCCGCCATTACGTTTCCGTCAAGATGGCGGCGATATAAAACATGACACTGAGGTGCCTTTTGTTAGTACTACCTCTGTACCAAATTTCGTTCCATTCGGTTGCACCGTGTTCGAATTAATAGGGGGAATCGATTTTCACACAAAGATGGCCGCCATCCGCATACTATTACGCTGATGACCTATTGGTTTGGTCAAAGGATGCTCCCCCCATAAAGGTATGTTGTTTCAAGATTTGGTAGAGATCGGATGATTAGGTTAATCGTAATTTGATTTAAGCTTTGAACATTTGTGTGGCCGCCATTACGTTTCCGTCAAGATGGCGGCGATATAAAACATGACACTGAGGTGCCTTTTGTTAGTACTATCTCTGTACCAAATTTCGTTCCATTCGGTTGCACCGTGTTCGAATTAATAGGGGGAATCGATTTTCACACAAAGATGGCCGCCATCCGCAAACTATTACGCTGATGACCTATTGGTTTGGTCAAAGGATGCTCCCCCCATAAAGGTATGTCGTTGCAAAATTTGGTAGAGATCGGATGATTAGGTTAGTCGTAATTTGATTTAAGCTTTGAACCTTTGTGTGGCCGCCATTACGTTTCCGTCAAGATGGCGGCGATATAAAACATGACACTGAGGTGTCCTTTGCTAGTGCTACCTTTGTACCAAATTTCGTTCAATTCGCATTCACCGTGTTCGAATTGATAGGGGGGGACAGACATTCAGAGTACACACACTCACACACACACACACACACACACAGACACACACACACAGACTCACACACACACATACACACACACACACAGACTCACACACACACATACACACACACAGACAGACACACTTTTTTCGCCCTGTGTTGATCTCATAAGTCTACTTTCATTTTTTGCAAAAATCGAAAGTAGGCTAAAAACGACATCCCCGCACAAGGGCGAACAGACTGAATATTTAACAGTGTTTCTACCTTTACTATTTCCGTGTTGTCCACCTTTTGGAGTAGCGGCTAGCGTTCTATGCTGTCACCTCGGTAGTTCGGGTTCGATTACTGGCCCTGCGAAGAAGTTTAATTCTGGTCTGGGGGAAGTAATTGGGTACACTCAGCCTCTTGACGCAGAACTGACAAGAGATGGGTTCGATGCTCGCTTCAGCCATCCAAGAAGTGGTTTTCCGGGATTTCCCACAGAAAAATGCCGAAATGGTTCCTAACTTAAGGTCACAGCCACCTCATTCACAATTCTCTTCTGAATTACAAATACACACATTACTACAGCCACCACAATAACAGAGGTCATCAAACACACAGCAAAGTACAAGAGGTTTAAATGGCAATGCTGCCCTAGCCCCTGAAATGAAACAACAACAACAACAACATATTCCCGTTTCAATGGTGTCAGGGATGGATGCAATGAAATTCTGACTGGCGGGTGGATTTTATGACCGAATGCCGTTCGGTTCCTAACGCCAATCTATTGAAGGGATTTGGTGATGAAATGAATGAAACTGGGCAAGGAGCAGGAAGGAACGACCGTGGGTTATTAGAAGGTACAGTCACATCCTAGCATTTGCCTGGATTTGTAAACCATTTCATAGGCAACAGACAGTGAGGTTCGATCCAACTCTTCTACCGAGTTCGGAAATACTGTAGCTCGAGCTTCTAGTAAGCATAGCTTGAGAGGACGGAAGGAAGCTTGTAATTTTATATGAACGTTAATCTCAGTTCACAAGCGACAGGACCTCGTTTTTCTATGGAATTCGAACCACGGAATGGAACATTTAACCTCAGAACACTCACATGCATGAACCGGGAATCCAACCCAGTCCACCCTGGTGAGAGACTGCGCCTTCACGCCCCCAAATAAATACATTCATAGGAACGTTTAAAAGAAGGGGGAGGGTCGCAGCTCCATCTCGTCCTTCCCTCCAGCCAGAACCCACGATTCTAGATGGCAACCATCTACCCCATATGACCCAAGCCCACATTAGAACGTATGACACATGGCTAGAATTTTACCTCTCCCCCAGATAGGTCACAAAACGCATATTGAAGGATCATTCAACATCCAACCTTATTCACAAAATGTATTTACAGTATAACTTACAGTTTGCTATATAGAAAGTAAGAAATGTGTTTTAGGGAGTCATATGGTTCTAGTTTACCATTTTATAGGAATACTACAAAAAGAAATTGGCAAAATTTGAAGTCCTAAATATCTCCCATATGATGCGCCTTATGATAAAATAGCATGCTGTTGCCTACTTGTTTTGTTATGTCCTATATTACCATAGCACTAATATTAAGAGATATATTTGAGAATTTAATTTCCAAAATTTCACCCCTTCCCCTTGAGCACCTTAAATAGTATTTCTGAACAAGTAGTTCCGTGAAGAACTATACAGCCTATTTTCATATATCCTGCTCATGTTAATTGTCTCTATCAACATACAAAATTTCAGTTTAATTGCTGTAACAGATTCGTAGATATTGAGAACCGTCTAAATATTGCATATGGTCGCCAGGATGGATTTTTATTTTTGTACTATTACATTAAGATTATTGTGTACGTGTGGTATTCAAACTTCAATCGCATGATTAGAACTCAAGAAGTAAAAACGAGATTTTAAAAGTACGCACACCAGCCATCTTGTGATTATGCAAACAATTGAAATAAATTACATGCCAGTGGATCAATATCTGTATAAGCATTTAACGTGCAACGTTTCACGGCACTCGGATAGTTAATTCGCGAGAAACGTCCATTTAAATATTTATACTTCGCGTCGCCGCCATGTTGGATTTGTGCTCACCAGGTTACTGAAAATCCTATTGGTGAATATATGTTCATAGTCTCTATGAACATAAAAAAATTCAGTTTGGTTGCTGTAAAAGATGCATAGATATTGAGAACCGTCTAAATAATTCGGAAGCTCGCCATTTAGGATTGTTATATGTATAGGCCATAGAGTTATGTACCATTCAAGGACAATTATTGCCTAGCTTCATTATTCAAACTTTCACTTCGATCGCATGATTACGACACAAGAATAAAAACTTAATTTTAAAATTTCGCACAGCCGCCATCTTGAGGTTATGTAAACAATTGAATTAAATTAGATGGCAGTGCATTACAATCTGCAAAATCATTTACTGTACCACATTTCACTGCGCTCAGAGAGTTAAATCACGAGAAAAGTCTATTAAAATATTTCAAATTCGCTTGGTCGCCATGTTCGTTTTGTACTTTACAGGTTTATGAAATATACATAGGTAAACTTGTATCAGTACCCTTTATCACCGTACAAAATTGCATGATGATATCTGTAATAGCTTCGGAGATATAGAATGTCAGTGAAATATTTCGCACAGCCGCCATTTTGAGGTTATGCAAACAATTGAACTAAATTAGACTCCAGTGCATTACAATGTGTACATACATTTGCTGTACCAAGTTAGTGCCCTTTATCACCGTACACAATTTCAGGGCGATATCGGTAATAGTTTCGGAGATATTGAATGCTAGTGAAATATTTCGCACAGCCGCCATGTTGGATTGGTGAGACGTAACAAAATTTGAAGGCCACGGTCGAGGTCGCCGGAAATAGTGCTATGAACTTACCGAGTTTCATTGAAATCGCTCCAGCCGTTTAGATTTTATTAGGGACACACACACACACCCCTCACACACACACACACACACGCGCACACACACACGGACAAAATGTGATCTCATAAGCCTATTTTTACAAAATTGAGAATAGGCTAAAAATCGGTGAATACCTACCTACTTGTCTTTAAGATGTTTTTTCCCCTGAGTTTCAAACATCTCGCTTATGTCGTTTCAGAGATACACGCACTGTTAGGGATACATCAACCCCTACTTGTCACCCCTTTCACCTAGAAAAGTACACCAGATCTAAAAACACCCAGGTACGTGTCTGTTTATTTTCATGTAATGATTAGTTCATATGCCAAGTACGGTATCACATCTCCAAATGAAACAACTCGAGAGATAATGGGCCTAATATTCATGAAATACAGGATTAAACCCCTTGACACCCCTTTAGAATTTTAATAATCCAAAATCATTTCTCAATGCACGTTTATGATATAAAAGGAACATATCTTGAAAATGTCATGTTTCTTATTTGAATAGTTTTGTCTGGGCGATGATGAGAAAGCCTGTCAGTCATTCAGGACATTTTCATTTATATAACAAAAGATTTTCGTAATTTTGACACACAGAATGTCTTAATAACGTCTAGTGCATACTAAAGTGCTGATGTAATAAGAATGTTAGATGCAAGCTATTTCTCGTACAATGAGATGATATCGCAGGACAGCCTACCATTATGATATTAGACAAGTATTTGCCCCCGGCCAAGGACGGGTGTTACGTCATGAGGGGAGAGTGTTTATGCTAATACACCCCCGCGGTGCAAGTACGGTGCAGTGCATTGTGAAAGTATCGTGATAAGAGTGCAGGATGCACGCTTCCTTCAGACTGACCCACATTTCACACCTTGGTATGTATTCAATTCCCTATTTCTCTCCATTCCATTTGTTGCAATTTGTAAAAGGTTACTATATAGGCCTATTTGTTTTCTCCCCCTCCGAAACAAGTATTGAATCCATGCAAAACAAGAGGAGAAATACCATACGGAACAAAGAAGATTCCGAAAGACTCTAATATCAACCGTATCCACCTGTGAAGTCCTGGTTTTCTAAATGGAACTAAAACCGCCAGTACTGTTGACAGCTCGTTTGAATGCTATGCAGAGAAATGTAGCCGCCAAGAACGTGGCGCCTCGTTGTCTGGCTGAGAGTCATCGATATCTGCATTCCCAAAAACATTGCGCCGTAAGTTCTGAGCTCACTGTTGACTCGTCCTAATGAGTGCGCAATGGGCCGATATGTATTCTGCCGAGTAGTAAGCAAGTTGCCATATCAACGAATGACGTATGTGTGCAGAAAAGCCCCTTCCCCTTGTTATGCGACACACCCCGCACTCGCAAACAAGTGAGCCCCCATATAAATATGTTATCCCTCTCCAGACTGCTTTTCAACCATGGAAGATTCATTAGTCACATGTCTCGTATTCGTATTGTTAATACTCCATATTGAAACTGTTCTGGAGTTTCCCTGGTAAACCCGAACCACTTGTTCTTTCAGTGCAAGAAATAGCATGACTCAACATGCGCATCGTGGCGCAGTGGCTAGCACTCTCGGCTGTCACTCCCAAGATTAAAATGCTATTCCCGGATCCTCCAAGAAATTTTATTCTGCTCTATGGGCTGGAACAGAATACATTCAGCCCCACGAGGCTAAACTGTGAATAGATGGGTTCAGTTGCCACCTCAGCAATCCTGAAAGAGGTTTTTCGTGGTTTCCCCACTTCTCTTCCAGGCAAATGCTGGCCACGGCCACCTCCATCCTAATCTTCACCTGAATTATAAATTAATTACTGTAATTAATTAATTAATTAATTAATTAATATATTAATTAATCAATACGGCAATTTGCTCACATTTTCCTTTAACGATAAATGTTCTTGTTTCTTTGACTGAAATGTTAGTTAGTTTTTGAAGAGCAAGGTAGAATGAACAGTTCAACACCCCAGCCCCCTCTCACTTGTCAGTCACTTCTCGCAAGAAGCACAAAACAAGGCGAGGGCGCTTAGGGCTACATCACTACATGTTACGTTATGAAACTCCCTCAACCTCCTCGTTAACCTGGGAGTGTTGTGGTCGGAAGTAAACAAGGGAAGAAGGGAGGTATCTGACAAAAGTAAATAGCCTAAAATAAAAGTCGTACCAACACAGAGCCCGATGGGCGTTCTCTAATTTCGAGACTCCCTCACGGAAGGTGAGGTAAGCTCCGAATGTTTATATTGTTTTTGTTGTTGTTGTTGTTGTTAATAATTCATTTGAGGGGCTTGGGACATCTTCTTCCCGTGTAGTTGGGTGAGTGTTGGACTTGTCTGATAAACTGTGTTTCTGTGACTGATGACTGTAGTAGTGTTTTTAATTATATTTGTGACAGCGAAGGGGTAGGTGCCCCGGGACTTGAAATAAGGTACTATCCCGGCAATTGCTTGGTGGGAGTGTGAAAACACCCGGGGAAGAACCAAACTCTCAATAGGATAGCCGCTGTCAGCGCCGAGATTCGAACCTGCGATCTACGGACTTGCTGCAGTTATCCACACGGCCATGTTGCACGATTTAACGATTTCGGCTACGTCCCGGGGTCGAATCTTTTACAGCGCCATGGCAAACGTAACCTTATAAAGCACAGTAAGAATATGAAAAGCCATGAATATGGCCATGGCTGCCCTTGCCTTATTGACGAAGTATAAAATATTCAGTAAATTATAACCCTAAGTCAATTACCAGTTGTACTATATTCACAATACTGGTTTCGACCACATTGTGACTTTCTTCAGCGGCAAATTATAAAATACGAAAAGAAGCAAGACTTACATACAAAAATGTTCCTTATCAAAGGTTGTTATCAAAATAATTACTAAAAATACTAATGGTCTAAAGGCTGAAAAACACTTTAAAATTTCAAAAATCAGATCTGTTAATAGTACATTATGCAATGAGCCTATAATGGCAATAATTCAGACAGTGGGGCGTGGTGGCTCAGCGGTCTAGCTGAATGCCTCTCACCAAGGCGGTCCGGGTTCGATTCCCGGTCAATGCATGTGAGATTTTCGAAGTGACATGCCATGTCCTGTGGTTCGGATTCCACGTAAAACGGAGGTCCCGTGGCTCATGATCTCGAGATTAACGGTCACGTTAAACTACAAGCTTCCTTTTTTAATAATTCAGACACGAGTATGTTTATGAAACGAGCGTATGCGAGTTTTATAATTTCCATACGAGTGTCTTAATTACCATTATAGGCGAGTTGCATACGACTGTTTATGTTCGACGATAATTATTAAAACTATTTTATGTTCGAACATAAATATTCATAAATATCTGTCGAGATTTCGCCAGTTTTATGTACTGAACAGAGCGCATGGGACGCACAGAATACCTTGTATTTGACCATGGCCTCCTCGATTACCCCACGATGGCACTAGGCCACGCAGTGAAATTTAAATTAGAAGGCCTTGGAACTCAGCGCAGGTGCGATGCTATCCTCACATAATTGGTCAAACAACTGTTTCTCGAGCTCTGATTGGCGGGAGAAACTGTTTCATAATGGAACAAGTAGTTCCGTGAAGAACTATACAGCCTATTTTCATATATCCTGCTCATGTTAATTGCCACTATCAACATACAAAATTTCAGTTTAATTGCTGTAACAGATTCGTAGATATTGAGAACCGTCTAAATATTTCAGATGTTCGCCAGGTTGGATTTTTATTTTTGTACTATTACATTAAGATTATTGTGTACGTGTGGTATTCAAACTTCAATCCCATGATTAGACAACAAGAAGTAAAAACGAGATTTTAAAATTACGCACAGCAGCCATCTTGTGATAATGCAAACCATTGAAATAAATTAGATGCCAGTGGATCAACATTTGTATAAGCATTTAACGTGCAACGTTTCACGGCACTCGGATAGTTAATTCGCGAGAAACGTCCATTTAAATATTTATACTTCGCGTCGCCGCCATGTTGGATTTGTGCTCACCAGGTTCCTGAAAGTCCTATAGGTGAACATATGTTCATAGTCTCTATGAACATAAAAAAAATCAGTTTGGTTGCTGTAAAAGATTCATAGATATTGAGAACCGTCTAAATATTTCGGGAGCTCACCATTTAGGAGTGTTATGTGTATAGGCCATAGAGTTAAGTACCATTCAAGGACAATTATTGCCTAGGTTCATTATTCAAACTTTCACTTCGATCGCATGATTACGACACAAGAAATTAGAACTTAATTTTAAAATTTCGCACAGCCGCCATCTTGAGGTTATGTAAGCAATTGAATTAAATTAGATGGCAGTGCATTACAATCTGCAAAATCAATTACTGTACCACATTTCACTGCGCTCAGAGAGTTAAATCACGAGAAAAGTCTATTAAAATATTTTAAATTCGCTTGGTCGCCATGTTCGTTTCGTACTTTACAGGTTTATGAAATATACGTAGGTATACCTGTATCAGTACCCTTTATCACCGTACAAAATTGCCGGCTGATATCTGTAATAGTTTCGGAGATATAGAATGTCAGTGAAATATTTCGCACAGCCGCCATTTTGAGGTTATGTAAACAATTGAACTAAATTAGACTCCAGTGCATTACAATGTGTATAAACATTTGCTGTACCAAGTTTCTTTACATTTAGATAGTTAAATCGCGAGAAAAGTCTATTTAAATGTCTCAACTTCGCTTGGCCGCCATGTTGGTTTTGTAGTCACCAGGTTTTTGAAAGTCTCATAGGTGAACTTCTAGTAGTGCCCTTTATCACCGTACACAATTTCAGGGCAATATCGGTAATAGTTTAGGAGATATTGAATGCTAGTGAAATATTTCGCACAGCCGCCATGTTGGATTGGAGAGACGTAACAAAATTTGAAGGGCACGGTCGAGGTCGCCGGGAATAGTGCTATGAACATTCCGAGTTTCATTGAAATCGCTCCAGCCGTTTCGATTTTATTAGGGGGGGGACACACACACGAATCACACACACACACACACACACGCACACACACACGGACAAAAGGTGATCTCATAAGCCTATTTTTTCAAAATTGAAAATAGGCTAAAAATGTTCCTTATCAAAGGTTGTTATCAAAATAATTACTAAAAATACTAATGGTCTAAAGGCTGAAAAACACTTTAAAATTTCAAAAATCAGATCTGTTAATAGTACATTATGCAATGAGCCTATAATGGCAATAATTCAGACACGAGTATGTTTATGAAACGAGCGTATGCGAGTTTTATAATTTCCATACGAGTGTCTTAATTACCATTATAGGCGAGTTGCATACGACTGTTTATGTTCGACGATAATTATTAAAACTATTTTGTGTTCGAACATAAATATTCATAAATATCTGTCGAGATTTCGCCAGTTTTATGTACTGAACAGAGCGCATGGAACGCACAGAATACCTTGTATTTGACCATGGCCTCCTCGATTACCCCACGATGGCACTAGGCCACGCAGTGAAATTTAAATTAGAAGGCCTTGGAACTCAGCGCAGGTGCGATGCTATCCTCACATAATTGGTCAAACAACTGTTTCTCGAGCTCTGATTGGTGGGAGAAACTGTTTCATAATGAAAAAAATAGTGTTATAATGACCCTCATTATGACACAGTTTTCTGAGATATAATATTTACATTTCGACATCGTCGAACATAAAATATGTAATAAAATGAAAGATATAAATCTTGATAAAAAAGACAGCTTGACGTGGAAACAGTGATGTGGTTATTTTATACGCACGGACATTTTTAGGTTAATGACGGATGTGAATATGTATGTGAATGAATATATAAATATGGTGTAACTGTGAAATTATGATAGAAGAAATTGAGTACCGGTAATCAGTAAATTAAAACCTTCAGTTAATAACCAGTTGTACTTTAATCACAATACTGGTTTCGACCACATTGTGACCTTCTTCAGCGGTAAATTATAAAATACGAAAAGGAGCAAGACTTACATTTGTTTGATAAGAATTTTTTTTTGTACGTAAGTCTTGATTCGTTTCGTATTTTATAATTTACCACTGAAGAAGGTCATAATGTGACCAAAACCGGTACTGTGATTAAAGCACAGCTGGTTATTGACTTACAGTTTTAATTTACTGAATATTTTAAGGAATGAATATCATTCTTGCATTTATTCGTTTCAAGTGAAACTGCATTTATGACAAGAATATTCTGGGAAAGATTTACGTATTTCCATGATGGTGTAAACAAGGATTTTAAAAATACCTCTAAGTGCAACAGGTTTTCACAGAGAAGTGAGGTACGACAGAAAAACATCGTTATAATCCCGTCTCTAGTCTTGATTCGGCGAGTAACCAACCGGCTGTGCAGTATTCTTTTTCACCACTCGGCTTTTCCTATCATACGCTTTAGGCTATGAAGTCAAGCAATACTCTTTTCTTTCAAAAATTCTGTGACAAGTATCTCCTAATTAGAGCTCAGCTTTACAGAACCTTGATTCAGGGGCGTAACAGCGGGTGGTGATCGGGTGGATCAATCCCCGCCCCCAGAACCAACATGAAAATGTATAATTTGATGACATTTTTATTATGAATAAAACCATCGTCGGATTTATGACAAACTGCTGTATTATGTATGGTTAGTCCTGACTCACTATTTTGGGAACATTTCTATTTACTGGTGTAAATTGTTTAGTGTTACCTAAACTGAACTCTTACTTAAACAAAGCTACTTATTGTCGTGCTTTTACACATTTATAGATGCAAATAAAACGCATCAAATGCTATCGAAATAAAACACAAAAACGAAATCGGGTGGATATTTGCTTTCATTGATTATGTCTCATTTTGCCCAAGGCCCGCCCCGAATGTAATTTTGACTCCACTCGACCCCTCCAGAGGCAAATCCTAGTTACGTTACTGTCACTGTCACCCTGCGCATTAATTATTAGCGTCCTCTGGCGCCTGGCACGACTGACACGACGGTAGAAGTTTCTCGCTCTGTGATGAGGGACGCAAGGGACCCCACCACACATCCAAACTTTTAATGTGGGGGAGTGATCTAACTTGTTGGTCTTCAATAATGGTTCCCCATTCTCCGCCAAGTTTCTTATCTTGCTTTATGAAGTTAAGCGCTGCGTCTTCGCCGCGATGATGAGGGGAAATGCTTTCCCCTTCTGCAGTGGCATTGAAAACATGACATAAATTCTACTAGCGTTTTCATGATTGTATTCTATCATCACGAATAACCTTCTGCTTTGCAAACGGCATGTATGCTGTCATTTCGTGTCAAGGGGGATTTTGTAGTGTTATGTATCGCGTTCAGTATCACTCACGAAAAATTAATTATAAGTACAAATTTTAACAGTTGCAGTTTATGTTGATCAATTTTAAACACGAATTTGAACTAAGCTATCATGGCTAGTGAAGAAACAATAATTTTAACTTATCGAATTCATTGATATAGCCTACCCGTAAGTGGTCAGCTGGCTATAATTTTAACTTATCGAATTAATTGATATACCCGTCGGGGCCAGCTGGCTATAATTTTATCTTATCGAATTCATTGATATAGCCTACCCGTAAGTGGTCAGCTGGCTATAATTGTAACTTATCGAATTCATTGATATAGCCTACCCGTAAGTGGTCAGCTGGCTATAATTTTAACTTATCGAATTCATTGATATAGCCTACCCGTAAGTGGTCAGCTGGCTATAATTTTAACTTATCGAATTCATCTCTATCTCTACTGGATAACACGGCCGTTACAGCACCGGATAAAATGAGTAAAGAGAGAACCCAAGTAAAAGAAACGCGTATTTACGAGGGCCATCAATAACCTAGGAAGCTTAGGTGATGCTCTAGAAAATGTTTGGGTGACATACAAAGATCATATTGGATGGTTCTCTTCTCTTGAGAATGAATTAATGTATTTGTCCCCCACTGCAATCATAATTAATTTCAAACAAGCCTTTATTATCAACTTCCAAAGGTTTTACAAAAATTATTACAACTAAGACTAGTGAATTATGCCTACCTCGTGGCGATGTGACTAGTATTGTTGGCGAAATCGCGGAGATCTAAGGTCGACTCCCGGTTTTGCAATGGAATGTAATTCTCGTTTGAGGGCTTGAACGGGGTTAATTGTTGTTTGTTGTTGATACATTTAGGGGCTTTGTAACATCGTAATCATGTAGCCCCGTGTACTTGGGCGTGTGTGTGGGGGGGGGGGGGGGGATTTGTCTGATAACCTGTGGTATAGAGATGTCTGTGTTAGTGTGTGTATTTGTAATTCTGATGAGGATTGGGAAGGAGGCGGCCATTGCCTTGATTTAGGAACCATCCCGGCATTCACCTGGAGTTAGTGTGGGAAACCAAGAAAAACCACTTCCAGGACGGTTGAGGTGAGAATCGAACTCGCCTCTTCTCAGATATGCTTCACGAGGCTGAGTGTACCCCGTTCCAGACCTCAGACCAGAACTGTATTTCTTGGCAGAGCCAGGAATCGAACCCAGGCCTCCGCGGTGACAGCCAAGACTGCTAGCCACTACACAACGAGGCGGACAAGGATCGTTGTTCACTCAGCTTCGTGAGGCAGAGCTGAGAAAAAATGGGTTCGATTCCTACCACAGCCATAGTTGAAGTAATTTTCCGTGGTTTTCGCAATTCTATTCCATGCAAATGCCCGGATAGCTTCTAAATTACGGTCATGGCAGCTTTCTAGTCAAATGTTCTTCCCCCATTTATAAAGGCACACACTAGTAATGCTGTAACAATGACACTGGTTATGATATAGATTAAACATGCACCTAAGTACACGGGTCTATATGACCACGATGTCGCAAAGCCCACAAATGAATCAACCGCAACGATTCGATAAATAATTAATTAAAATATTCCTGAGAAATTGAGGAATATCATATTCCTGCCAATAAATTTCCCCGTCAGATTCTCCGGAATGAGACTGGTTTGGGAAAAGTCAAAGTATAAGCGAGTGATCAACAGCTTGTCGAAGGAATCCACTTTCCTCTGAGCGTATTCCACACACGTTACGTGGCCCCTGGGCAAATATTTGGCCGTGAGAAGGAACCACAGCAGATGGTCTCTACTCCAGGGTCGAGCATCAGACAAGAGTCCCGCATACCACTCAGCGGTCTGCTTGTAACATCTTGTGCTCACAACACCTTTCAACTAGAATTCTGTCTTGCATAATGGCACGCATTCAAGAAATTGATATTGTAAAAGATACAAGCCACAATATCATCCCTCACAGACAAGGGATAAAACACAGGGATCGATTCCAAGTTTTCCTTTGACCTCCCAACACGACATTTAGCAGCGAATCCCAGACTATCACACACACCCAAACCCCAAAGGTAAATCGCAATGTGTCAACTGTGACCAGACCCCTATTCATCAAGTCATCCTCACGTATCGGTGGATGAGGAAAAAATAGAAGAAAACCTATTTGATGGCGTCTGGAGATCTTGGTGGCCAATGAACACGTCAAGATAGGCGATCACCTGGAGAAGCTAGTTTACCCAGAGACTGGTGGGTAAACCCCAGGCAGATGTGCTTTATTGAGCATTGTGCTCCCGATCTTCTGGGTTATTTGATAGTTGTCCTCGTGATGTTCTATGATAGCAAAGCCAACTCCGTACAGACCTTGGAGGCTCTTGGAGCAGTGGCAGGAGGAGGCTTCCACTCGTCGTGACATCAGCACTAGATGGGACGGAGATAACGGTCGAACATCAATTCCACCCGGTCCTCCAAGGGACCCAAAAATAAGTTCCTTAACACCGCTCAGGCTTTGACAAGGGGTCGGCAAAGAGGTTATCCCCAATGACGTAAACAAATGTCATAACCCTCCTGCTCGCATACCAAGGGCCGGGTCAACGTTAAACACCTTCTGCAGCGCATGAGCGAATTCTTGCATTCCACACAACACAAGTACAACACCTCATCCAAATATATTTGGTTTTTTATAGTGCCTACATCAGATACAGACAGACACGTACATTCTACTTAACAGCAGCGGGCGGGTGTCGAGCAAAGACAAGAATAGTCGTATGAGAAAAGTATTCATTGAAAACAAGCTCATGCAGTACGCCAACCAAACAATGAGTAGATTAGATCTTGTGAAGTGTGTTTCTCACACAATAGTTAGGGAATGAAAAGAGTTTCATCTAATGTTTTTTGTATAGTTTGAAATTAAGTAAAGATTTATGTGATTTTAAGATGCTGATTTTTCTTATTTTATTAATTTTCCTGTCCATATTTTTCTTTAACAGCAGTGATTAATATCTAGCTCTTTGTATTGTGTTTATATCTGATTTAACGATTGAGCGGACTTGGTGGTGGTGATTTAAAATGAATCATAATATTCTTTTACATAAGTCTGCCAAGTTTTCTATTTTTTCTACTCATGCGCTGCATAAGGTGTTTGACACGGCCCTTGGTATGTGAGCAGGAGGGTTATGACATTTGTTTACGTCATTGGGGGAAAAGCCCGGGCGGAGTTGAGGAACTCATTTCTGGGGCCCTTGGAGGACCGGGTGGAATTGAGGTAACCCTGGCTACCTGAATGGAATTCCCGGGTGGAATTGATGCCCGCCCGGGATAACAGCTCCATGCCCGGCCACCTTTGCTCCCAGGAATTACCCAGGAACTCATTTCTCTTGTAGGCTGAGCGAACCCCAGGGAAATTTGTATTTGGTTTCTAAAATCCACCACCTGGGTGGGAATCGAACCAACTCACTTTCAATTACAAACTCAGCGCCTCTACTGAATGCGCTACATACAGGAACATTTCAAAATACCCCTTATAGGCCTATATCACGAACTTCCATAAACTTAAATTATATCCAATCCGTTTGGCACGCTTGTACTGAAACACCCTGTATACACAAAATAAAGTGTACTGGCATGCTTGTGGAATGGATGGTTAACTCGTTAACATCTACGTGGGACCAATATGATTGGATTAAATAAACGGAATGAACGGTTTCCCTGCAACTTGTTGTATCCTTACACCTTATGACCAGAACATGCTGGCCAAACGAAAATGTTGATTATGGTCGTTCTCAATACCACGTTACTGTGAGTAGCAGTTCCGAAACTGGAACATCCCGTGTCGTCTCAGAACTCACGAGTATCAAAATTCACGAATTCCAAGAAGCGGATTAGTAAGAGTATGATCTAACCGGTTTCGTTACCTGGGCCAGTCTCAAAACTCACGAGCCGGGGCAGTTCTTCTTTGATTGGAATAATTCTAATCCTACCCACATAACGATTGTAAATATTTGAAAATTTAATCGGAACTGTGTGAAAAGGTTCATTTTTAGCGCCAGCCAGAACTTGTAATTGGTGCCTCTCTCATCAAGAGGTGGGTCTGTCGTGTATCCTCGCACAAGCGGAAGAACAGAGTAAAGATCAGCGTTTGGTTTGTGGTAGGATAATAATTTATGTTTACAATACAGTACATCAAAAATCCCTAAAAATTCTAAAACTGGGTGGACAAACTTGGGTTGAAGGGCAGCGTAAGTCACCGTGCAGTTTATCCTGCGGTCATAGCAGGCACGTGCTCTCCGGAGTCGTAAATTTTGAGACTAATTATATGCTACTAGTCGTGAGTTTTGATACTATTTGTTACTATATTTAGAGCGTGAGTTTTGAGACGTAACCGAACATCCGTTCTTCATTCTCACCTGTGAGACCAATCGGAACTGAGTAGCTCGTTGCCTGGCCCTAGTGTTTGTAAAGAGCGCCGATTATAACGTGTACTGCATGTACTTGGAAAGTCTTCCCTCGCACATCATAGTCATCAACTTCAAAATTTAGTTACTAGCACACGGAACACATTATTCATCAACACAGTGTGAAAGTGTATATCAGAGAGCTGGCTGGCGTGGGTAATTTTCTGCGCGTGCTCTCAGCTCCCATCAATAACACCTTGTAAGTACTATAATGATTATGTATTTCAGGTCAATATATTCGTTTGCTTTATGGAATAATTTCAGGTTCCAGAGGTATTTAACACAGTATAATTAACTTCTTTAAAAGCAGAGGATGAAAACTTGGCGGTGGTTACAAGACGAAGAAGGCGTGACACCTATAAATGATAGGTTGGTATTACTAACACAAACTCGTGAGATTTGTTAACTCTGCAAACTTCTGACAGAAAGACAAAGAAAGTTCTCATAAATTCACACCGGAGTCGCTATTACTTCCTATTAGCACCCTGGAACATGGACCTCGAAAATATTAATCCAGTCACTTGAAGGATATCGAGATTCGGCTGTTCTGATTACTAAACCTAAATACTTTCATCATTTCAATTCGATTAAGCACGGAATACAACACAACTTAAATCACATTTTCGCTCATCTTTGCATAGTATAAAACAAAGTCCCTGATTCTTGGATGTAACGGGTAATCTCGAGAACCACTGGATGGAGTTTGATGCGGTTTTCACCATTCTGTAAAAGATTTCTCGAGGAAGGTTTCTGTAGAAAAACAATCATTTATGAACAAACGAAGCCGAGCAGAAACGAATTCAGAGAATCGAGTCGAAGAAAAGTCTACCGTCAGTGTGCCTTTTAAGCTTACGCTGGGTAAACCATTAAAATTGTCTAGTAAGAATTGTTCAGCATGAAAAGTTCTACATAAATGTCACTGACAGCATATCTCTGTCTTAAATAGATTGCCAACCATAAGTGGTTTTAAGTTTTCATTCCTTCCAACAATCTCCATTCAGTGGAAATTTAAATTACTCGCTTAGGGGCGAGTTTATGAGCTAGCAAGCGAGCCCATCCCAGCTTCGGCCAGCATCAAACTGTCGAGTCGTGTCGAGTTAAGACTTTAGAGAAGAGTAGAGTATATGTGTTTGGAGTTTCACTGTTCACTTTGTTTTTTTTTCTGAATTGCGACTGGGGCTTGACGTCTGGGCGCCTTTTAAGCTTACGCTGTGTAAACAGTTAAATATACCGGGCGAAGCCGGGCCGGGTTCTTCGTTATTTTATATACCGAATTGTGAACTATGGCAACTGACACCAGGAAAATGCATATTTGTGTACTGAACATTGTAAACTAAATGCCTTCATTGGCTGATTAGTTACACCACTTGTCTGTGGAGCTACAGGTTGTAGTTTGTTCCTAGAGATGGTGATATATCTTCAATATGTGTACTTACATGCTGTGTGACAGAAGTGACAAAGAGGAAATCTGACATTCTACGGATCGGAGCGTGGAATGTTAGAAGTCTGCTAGGAAGTGGAAGGTTAGAAAACTTAGAAAGGGAAATGGATAGGTTGAGGTTGGATTTGGTTGGGATTAGTGAAATGCGCTGGCAGGAAGAACTGGACTTTTGGTCAGGAGACTATAGGGTCATTAGCACTAAATCAAACAATGGCCATGCAGGGGTTGGCCTCATATTGAGTAGGAAACTTGGACAGCGGGTGGAATATTATGAACAATATAGTGAACGGATTATTGTAGCAAAAATCAATACTAAACCTACCTGCACCACAGTGGTACAAGTCTATATGCCTACCAGTCAAGCTGATGATGAGGATGTTGAAAAGGTCTACGAAGAAATAGACGAAATTCTGAGGTATATCAAGGGTGATGAAAATGTTATAGTAATGGGAGATTGGAATGCTGTGGTAGGAAAAGGGAGAGAAGGGAAAATAGTAGGAGATTTCGGATTAGGTGAAAGGAATGATCGAGGAACCAGGCTGGTAGAATTCTGCACCGAGCATGAGTTGGTCATAGCTAACACCTTATTCAATAACCACAATAGAAGAATATACACATGGATGAGACCAGGGGATACAGGGCGTTACCAAATCGACTTCATTATGGTCAAGCAGAGGTTTCGAAACCAGATTTTGGATTGTAAAGCATATCCTGGTGCTGACATAAACTCTGACCACAATCTGGTCGTAATGAAATGCAGATTAAAGTTGAAGAAACTGAAGAAAAGTCAAAAGCCAAAAAGGTGGGCAATAGACAGACTGAAAGAGAAGGATGTAAACGAAAGTTTCAAGAAGAGTCTAAAGGAAGGACTAATGAAAAACCCTAAACAAACTTCAATTGCAGACGAATGGGCACTTTTGAAGAATGAAATAACAAAATCCGCAGAAGAAAACATTGGTAGGAAAGAAAGAATAGGTAGAAAACCGTGGATCACTCAGGATACACTAGAATTGATGGATGAAAGGCGGAAACACAAGAATGTAAGAGATAAGAAGGGGAAAGCAGAATACAGACGTCTGAGAAATGAGGTTAACAAGAAGTGCAAGGAAGCGAAAGAAGAATGGTTGAAAGAGAAATGTGCAGGTATAGAAAATTGTCTGAAATTAGGTAAAGTAGACACAGCTTATCGAAGGATTAAGAATACTTTTGGGGAAAAGAAGACTAAGTGCTGTAATATTAAGGACACAAATGGAAGGCCTCTAACAGATAGGGAAGAAAAGGTTGAGAGATGGAAAGTTTACATAGAGAGTTTGTATAAGGGAAAGGAGATTGAGAATCATGTAATGGAAAGGGAGGAGGAAATTGATGAGGATGCGAAGGGAGATTTAATATTGAGATCAGAATTTGATAGAGCTTTGGAAGACTTAAGCCGGAACAAAGCACCAGGCATAGATGATATACCGATTGAGTTGCTACGCTGCATAGGAGATGAAGGTCTGATCAGGTTATTTGACTTGGTGTGTAGGATTTATGAGACAGGTGAGGTACCCCCTGATTTCAAGAAGAATGTAATCATCCCTATACCAAAGAAAGTGGGAGCTGACAGATGTGAAGATTACCGTACAATCAGCTTGATTACTCATGCTTCAAAGATCCTGTCTAGGATAATTTACAAGAGGATTGAAAGCCAGATAGAAACGGAGTTGGGTGAAGACCAGTTTGGTTTCAGGAGAAATGTAGGAACAAGGGAAGCTGTACTAAGTCTTAGGCTGATTTTGGAAGGTAGAATAAGGAAAGATAAGAGAACGTTCATGGCTTTTGTAGACTTAGAAAAGGCTTTTGATAACGTTGATTGGACTAAATTGTTTGACATTTTGAAATCGATTGGAATAAAGTACAGGGATAGGAGGGTGATATACAATCTATACAGAAACCAGACAGCAGTCATTCGAGTTGAAGGACATGAGAGAGAAGCTGGTATTCAGAAAGGTGTAAGGCAAGGCTGCAACTTATCACCCATACTTTTCAATCTTTACATTGAACAAGCAATGAAGGAAATTAGAGAAAAATTTAAAGTGGGAGTGAAGATTCAAGGAGAAATAATTTCAACTCTGAGATTTGCTGATGACATAGTCATCTTGGCCGACAAGCCTGAGGATTTGAATGAGTTTTTGAATGGTATGAACTCCGTCTTACAGAAAGAATTCATGATGAAAATTAATAAATGTAAAACAAAAATACTGGAGTGCAGCCGAAATAAATCAGAAACCTCTATGGAGATCAAATTGACAGGTGAAAAGCTGAAGGAAGTAGAAGACTTCTGTTACTTAGGAAGTAGAATAACCAGTGATGGGCGAAGCAAAGAGGATATAAAAAGTAGGTTGGCTCAGGCAAAGAAAGCTTTTCTACAAAAAAGGAATCTGCTGACATCGAATATAGATTTAGGTATTAGGAAGTCATTTTTGAAAGCCTTTGTCTGGAGCGTGGCGCTCTATGGAAGTGAAACTTGGACTATTGGTGCAGCAGAAAAGAGGAGAATAGAAGCATTTGAAATGTGGTGTTACAGGAGAATGATGAAGATCAGATGGGTAGATAGGGTTACAAACATAGAGGTATTAAGACGAGTGGGAGAGGAGAGATGTTTCTGGCGACTGCTAATGAAGAGAAGAGATAGGTTGGTAGGACACATACTAAGACACCCAGGAATAGCAAGCTTAGTTATGGAAGGAAGGGTCGAGGACAAGAACTGTAGGGGTAGACCAAGGTTAGAATATGTTAATCAGATTGCCTCAGATGTAGGGTGTGGTAGTTATGTAGAGATGAAACGATTAGCTCAGGACAGGGAGGCATGGAGAGCTGCATCAAACCAGTCAAAAGACTGAAGACTCAAACAACAACAACATGCTGTGTTTGATTCCAAATTTGCATTCCCATCTCTCCGAGACTATGATAGAATACATTTTGTGTTTAACGCATATTAAAATGATAGTAAGAAGTAATGAAAGAATAAGGGAGCGATTTGGTGTCACGGCAATCAACAGCAAAATGCGTGAGGGTCGTCTGCCATGGTTTGGGCATGTGCTACGGTCGGGAGAGGACACCATTGCAAAACAGGGCTACACACTATAGGTCGCCGGGAATGGACCACAGGGGCGACCGAGACAACACTGCACAGGGATCTCAAAAGTGTCAACCTACATGCGGACATTGCCCATGACCGAGTCAAGTGGAGAGAGCGGATTCACATAGCGGACCCTGTCACGAGGCGGGAGAAACGCTAAAGCAAAAGAAGAAGAGTAAGAAATAATACAGGCTCTATTTATAAAAAATATCTTGCCATTGTCACGCTCTATATTTTTGATTGCGTTCCAGAATAATAATCACTTAACATATGGAGGGTATTACGAATCCTATTTCCATATCGCAACTAGTTATTTAAAAAAATTGAAATCATCCCTGAATGACCCTGAATGTATAGGCTACATTTTGATGTATGCCATAATCCAGATGGCAATATTGCTCTAAAAAGATCTAGGCTACGAAGAAACATCAGTGTGCATAAAGACACACAGCGACATATTGTTAGTAGCCTACGCTGTTTGTACACTGAGTAGCCAAACGTCCTGGGAAGGCACGGAATATGATGTTGATAACGAGTTGCTCCTCCGCGAGCCCTCATAACGGCAGCAATATGGCGAGGCATCGACTCGATAAGAACATGGGTTCCTTACACCCAACATTCTACTGGGCGGTGATCTGACGCACAATAGCCCTTCGATCGCCCCGTATGGTTCTGCTGAGGTGACGTGATATCCGTTCGTCCCGTGCGGTGTTTTACGCGGATGGTAACATTATCTTTGCGATAATGAAGATCCACCCTCGACACTGTTGACCTCGGAAACCCGAATTCACGTGTAATCTCCGAAATGCTATGACGCACGCGCCGTGCACCGATGATCATCCCACATTCAAATGCGGTTACCTCGCGACGTGTTGCCATCTTCACTACACTCGTGTCTGTGACGGACTGCTCTGCTCCGCCGCAATTGGAGTCATACACGGCACATTTTCTCAAGGGACCACACTTCCCGTGACTTTTGGCCAATCGGTGTATATTACAAACTATTGTTATTTTTTTTATTTTCGTGTGACCTCCTAAGAGGCCGAGTGCAGGTCTTTTCTAGTCGACGCCTGGGCGACCTGCGCGTCGGGATGAGAGATGAAATGGATGAAGATGAATGAAACTGGGCGAGAATGTGGAAGGAAGCGGCCGTGGCCTATCAGAAGGTACCGTCCCAGCATTTGTCTTGTGTTGAAAATGGGAACCCACGGAAAACCATTTCAAAGACGGTCCACGGTGGGGCTCGAACCCACGCGTCTACCGAGTCAGCAGAGAGCTTGGCCCCATGACCTAATGCTGCGCTTTAGCCAGTTATTACAAACTGAAACCGGTGTGTCCCATATCGAGATCGTGTCAGGAAGTCGCATTATATTCAATATTTTACTGCGTATGTTCAGTTTTGTTTCCCATTATAACAGTTGACATTATTGTACCATACCATGTTCGGTGAAGTGGAATTATTATGCGATTCTGTATTATTTTCATTTTTTTATAAAAGGGCCACGTAACACATTCATAATTCTCAACTGTATTTTATGTTCGACCCTGACTATAATCTGTCAGAAAACTGTACTATACTGAGGCTCATTATAACACTATTTTTCATTATGAAACAGTTTCTCCCACCAATCAGAGCTCAAGAAACAGTTGTTTGACCAATTAGATAATTAGATGCGCTGAGTTCCACGGCCTTCTAATGTAAATCACACTGCTTGGTCTAGTGTCATAGTAGAGTAATCGAGGTGGCCATGGTCAAATACAATGCATTCCCTGCGTCTCATGCGCTCTGTTCAGTACACAAAACTGGCGAAATCTCGACAGATATTTATGAATATTTGTGTTCGAACATAAAATAGTTATAATAATTATCGTCGAACATAAACAGTCGTATGCAACTCGCCTATAATGGTAATTAAGACACTCGTATGGAAATTGGCCATTATAGGCTCGTTGCTTAATGTACTATTATTTACTGTTATTGCTTTCTTAATGTACTAATAACAAGCGATCGCACTGTACAGCTAGAGATACAGCTGACCAGGCACTGACGCACGTGGACTGTAATATTGCAACGCAGAATAGGCCTATAATGACATTAACTATGCGAACATGGATTGGAAAAGAAGCAGAGGAGTAATGACTAACGTGGAACTTCCGGCCAAATGAAAAATGAAAATCCACAGCCTGCTTCCAGTCTCCGACCGGGTCAGGAATGGAATGAATGAAGCCCCTATCTAGCGGCGAGGATATGAACTGTACCGGCTGCCGAGGCCTGACGCACTCCTCTGGGGCAATGATTAAATGAATGACAGATGAGATGAAATGATAGTGGAGAGTGTTGCTGGAATGAAATTTTGACAGGGAAAACCGGAGTACCCGGAGAAAAACCTGTCTGCCTCCGTTTTGTCCAGCACAGATCTCACATGGAGTGACCGGGATTTGAACCACGGACCCAGCGGTGAGAGGCCGGCGTTCTGCCGCCTAAGCCACGGAGGCTTACAACTTCCGGCCAAATGTCAATCCTATTCAGGAAGCTCACAGAGTATAATAATTAATAACAATTATTATAATTATAATAACACCAATGTTTCAGAACTTTCTGCTCATCCAGCTGCCATCACGCGAACCCCTCACGCCACTCAATTGTCATCTACTTGCCGAGTTCTTGTGGGAAAGTTTCCTGCTATCAGCTTTTAACAGCTGAAAGACAATGACAATTGAAAGTGACAACAGTGAGAGTGACGAAGAAAGCAGTGGGTGACATTCCAGAGGCCACGCACCTTTCACACGGCCCATCTTCCGCCTTCAGATAAGTATCCCCGTTTGTCATTAAAAAGATCAGAGAAGAATGCCATCTACTGTGTAGGCCTATATAAAGTACGTTTTCTAACTGTACATTTCGAATATTTGGCTGAAACTTTAAGTATGTTTATCCTGGACAAGATGTACAATCTTTGGCCAAATTAATATGACCACTTCATATTCTCGCTCTATATAGATTTACTAGCAACCCACCCCGGCTTCACCTAGTATCTTGAACGGTTTACCCTGCGTAAGCTTAAAAGGCGCACGGACGGCAGGTTTTCCTTCGACTCGATTCACTGAAATCGTTACTACTCGGCTTCCTTTGGTCATATTTTTTTTTTCTATCCTGTGGTCACACACACACACATGGACAAAAGATGATCTCATAAGCCTATTTTCAGCCTATTTTCATTTATAAAAAAAAAGGCTTATGAGATCACCTTTTGTCCATGTGTGTGTGTGTGTGCGTATGTTTGTGTGTGTGTGTCCCCAAAATAACTTCTAAACAGCTGGAGCGAATTCAATGAAACTCGGTAAGCACCATTTTGGCTGATCCCGACCGTGCCCTTCACATTTTATTACGTCTCACCAATCCAACATGGCAGCTGTGCGAAATATTTCACCGGCATTCTATATCTGCGAAACTATTACCGATATCACCCTGAAATGTTGTACGGTAATAAAGGGCACTACTAGAAATTCACCCATGAGACTTTCAAAGAGCTGTTAACTACAAAACAAACATGGCGGCCAAGCGAAGTTGAAACTTTTAAATAGACTTTTCTCACGATTTAAGCATCCAAACGCAATAAAACTTGGTACAGCAAATGTTTATACACATTGCAATGCATTGGCAGCTAATTTAGTTCAATTGTTTACATAACTTTAAGATGGCGGCTGTGCGAAATATTTCACCGGCATTTTATATCTCCGAAACTATTACTGATATCACCCCAACATTTTGTACGGTGATAAAAGGCACTACTACAAGATCATCTAAGTAACTTTCAAAAACCTGAAAAGTACATAACTAACATGGCGGCCAAGCGAAGTTGAAGCATTTTAATAGACTTTGCTCGCGATTTAACTATCTGAGCGCAGTGAAATATGGTGCAGTAAATGTTTACACGCATTGTAATGCGCTGACATCTAATTTAGTTCAATTGTTTACATAACCTCATGATGGCCGCTGTGTGAAATTTTAAAATTAAGTTTTTATTTCTTGTGTCGTAATCATACGAACGAAGTGAAAGTTTGAATAATGAACCTACGCAATAATTTTCATATCATTGTACATAACTCTATGACCTATACATAAAACAATTCAGCATGGCGAACATCCGAAATATTTAGACGATTCTCAATATCTACCATTCATAGAGGCTATGGGACTTTCAATAACCTGGTGAGCATAAATCCAACATGGCGGTGACGCGAAATATAAATATTTAAATGGACGTTACTCGCGATTTAACCATCCGGGTGCAGTGACACTTGGTACGGTAAAGGCTTGTACAAATTTTATTCCACTGGCATCTAATTTATTTCAATAGTTTTTCATAACCACAAGATGGCAGCTGTGCGAAATTTTAAAATCTCGTTTTTGTGTCTTGTGTCCTAATCAAGCGATTGAAGTTTGAATACTACACCTACACAATAATCTTCATGTAATAGCACATATCTCTAAGACCTACTATATAAAAACAAAATGGCGACCGTCTCAAATATTTAGACGGTTCAAAATATCTAAGAATCTATTACAGCAATCAAACTGACATTTCGTATTTTGATAGAGGCAATTAACATATGTAGGATATATGGAAATAGGCTATATAGTTCATCACGGAATTACTGGTTTTTCATAAAATGAAAATAGGCAAAAAATTAGGAAAAAGTAGACTTATGAGATCGATCTGGGCAAATGCGTGTGTCTCTGTCTGTCCTTCTGTGTCTCTGTCTGTCTGTCAGTCTGTCTGTATGTGTGTCCCCCTATCAACTCCTAAACAGCTGCAGCTATCAAAACCAAATTTAGTATGAGTAAAGATCTATACCTGAAAATCTCGCGGCCATATTTGAAAATGACATCAAGTGCTACCAACTGCTAAAAAATCACAATATTGAAATTTGAGCTCCACCTTGGATATCTCAGACGTTTTGCAAGCGAGCTGTTACAAAATTGGCACACGGAGATAAGGACATACCAGATTAATTTTCAGGAGCCCATATATGACATAGGTTAACTTGTTTTCCAAAACGATGACGTCTAGTTTTCGTGAGCAAAATCGTTTGCTGAAAGTCTAAACTAACTTTCAACGTCAAATCCCGGGAAAATGTTGAGGAAAATTTCAGAGATATTAAGGAGATAATGTCGTGGTGTAATGATGTATAATACATACAAAATGAAATTAGACATGAATTAATACAACACTTCCAGGTATCCCAGAAACTTAAAAGTAGGTACTAGAGAAGCTGATGTCCCCCAGATCCCTAGAAAAATCTAAGAGTTTTGTTCGGGAGCCGAGCTGATGAGGTTTTAAATTGGGTTTCAGGAGCAGTTTGGCCTATGTAAGTAGGCCTACGCAAGCGTATTTTCGCCCATAGGTTAACTTGTTTTCCAAAGTGATGACCTATAGTTTACGCGAGCTCAAACGTTTGTTGAAAGTCCAAACTAACTTTTAACATCAACAGATCTAGCTAGAGATAGGCTAATTTAATCTCAAATGCACCATTTAAAACTTACTGCTTGCGATTCACCGTCTATATCCACCGTGTTTTCAAATCAATTTTGTGAGTTCGTGAAGGGAAACTATGTAGAGTATTACATTTTTATGTGTGTTTCAATATCTATTATTGCAACCAACAATACTACACAGCGTTTAGACATCATTACTGTAAAAAATAATGGGGGCGTGGTGGCTCAGCGGTCTAGCTGTATGCCTCTCACCAAGGCGGTCCGGGTTCGTTTCCCGGTCAATGCATGTGAGATTTTCGAAGTGAAATGCCATGCCCTGTGGTTCGGATTCCAGGTAAAAATGAGGTCCCGTGGCTCATAATCACAAGATTCACGGTTACGTAAAACTACAATCTTCCTTCCTTCTTGTATAAAATAATAACATACATGTTCGCACGTTTTCAATGTACATCAATGCTCAGCTGATCGCGGTATGTAGCAGCTTCTCGGAACGTCCGCTTACAGCAGCACTTCAGTATACGCACGGAGTCTATAGAACTCCACGTGCTAGCAAAGTAACGTCTGTGAAGTCTGACAGACTAAACAAGGATTCCCTCCCGCCAGCACCAATCGCGGTATCGTTGAGTTCGGATTAGTTCAAAATTTATTTTTCGTTGTCCTGCACCATGAATGCGTCAAAGACGGGCAATCAAACCCAGTCTGTCATAAACCCTTCAACAACAAGCGTACACAGCCAGTGAACACTGTAAGTAATTCATGCGCTGAGAAATTAAAATTGCCCTAGGTCAAGATGATTGCTCCTTTTCTCTTCGCCTGATGAACTTACTTAAGGCACGTTTACAATTACCCACGAAGTCTCTTTTGTTTGTACGGTTCAAGTACCATCTGACGAGTTCCCGCACGCATTCTTCAACGCCACGAGCCGTGAATGTGTGGACATGGTCGCGTGCGGCCATCCTAAGTAGCGCGTATCCATACACCTGGGTGACGTCATCAAAGGACGAACGTGAAGGCCGTTACGTATTTTACATGGAATTGTAAGCACAATGATATAACCCGTTATTTTTTTTTTTTTTTTTGTGTATTATGTGTGGAAATTGCTAGCACATTGCTCAGTGAGGGTCTATAGAACAGGGGTTCCAATCCTACACTAAGCTCAAACGAATGGCAAGAGAAAAAAGTGTGTGGATGAGAAAAACTGATGCAAACCAATCTTTGGATTAAAAACTAAAGATAAATCTTAATTCAAATGGCATTGGGACCAGCAGAGAAGATATCGAATTCTGACCACTGTGCTCTACACACATGAACCCGAAGATTGGTTGGTAGGTGGGTTCCTTAGTTTAGGGGCTGCGACAACGTGGCCATGTAGCCCCGTGTACTTTGGGTGTGTGTAGAATCTGTCTGATAACCGGTGTTAATTGTGATGACTGTATTAGTGTGTGTTATATGTTTTTAATTCAAGCAAGGACTGCAGACGATAATTTCAAAAAGTTCCAACTTTCGCTACCAAATGCTACCGTCCACGACACCTAGCTGTGAACTTGGCTAATACTAGATGCCATCGCAACCAGCGCCTGGTGACGGACGTTGTAACTTAAAAGAGCATTAATCAAACCTAACCTACAAATTTTTCTTCACACAAGTTTAGTTAGTGGAAGGTTCTTTTACAAGCCATAAATCTTTGACATGGGCTTGCCGGCTTTACTTACCCTCTGAAGGAAGGCATACTGAGGGATTTTTAACGCTCTTAAGAAATTCTACGACTTCGGCCGGGTTTGAACCTGCGATCTTTGGCGTAGAAGTTCAGTATGGAACCAACTACGCCACCGAAGCCGCTAACCCGACGATTAAGATCTGAAGACCTGATAGAAGAGTTCGATAATGCAACTAATACCGGGCATGATGGAGTAGCAGCTGTTATGAAATAAGAAACGTACTTTCACTTGTATATACTGTTATAAGTGTTCATACGTGTGCAGTGCATGCTATGACCCGAGGAGTGTTATTACTGTCATTGTTCAAAGAAAAAAGATCCCATTATTTTCATTCCGACTGCAGTAATCAAATGAATAACGCTTAATAGCGACAATTGGTTTCGAAACATACGTTTGGATAACCGTCCAACTTTCGAGCACAACACTTATTGCAGACCTGCAGTCACATGCGCTGTATTGCGTTAACATATCTCCTCCACATAAGGAATAGCCTATGTTTGCCAATTCTTGACTAATGAAGTTCGGTATTTCAAATTGTCAAATTTACTAGAAAATAAGCCAACTGCACAAAATTTTCAATGACTATATATCATCAAACACTGCTAATAAATCGAAGCCTTGAATGCACAAAAGTAAGTCATTGTGGATTTACCAACAGGACTTCCCAGTTGGCGAGACTTTGATTGTTACTATGGGACTCTAATTGAGTCAAGTATTCCTTATTTTTGGGGGGATCAAACTGCTCTCTCTTCCCCTCAGTTGAACCTTCCCTTGGGACAGGTAAATTCCACGTTCCACCGCGTGAAACAATTTCAATCATCAACTCTTGGTCAACTGTTCTCTTCCCATCGCAATGCTAGAGATGAGAATCAATTACCAAGGAGCCCCGTGAAGGGAAACGTGTGAGTAAGAATGGTGACTTCCCATCATCGTTCATAATTTGCTTCGGAATGTCCACATGAACAATCCAACCCTAAGATGAAAATCCAAAAGGATCGAACAATTAATTCTTCGGCGGATTTTACTTATACATATACTGAAAATATCGAGCACTCCATGGATACGATGACGGGAATGAAATTAGTTTAAATACATTTATATTAGAACTGACGGCGTAAGGAACCAATATGAACCCATTCATTCATCATTTTATTATTCTCGTGAGGACTGAGTAGATGTCTGATATGCGAGGCAACGCCCCAGTCAAGAAAGCCAAGATTAACGTCCGAGGGGCCACGTTACGCTGACCACGCATCACCCCACAATCTGCAAGTCAGCGGTCGCTTGGTATGCCAAGGCTTTCCATGGGCTGTAGTGCCACGGAGTTTCTTTGACTTCTTTAACAATGAAAATCCAACTCTTCTCAATAGAGATGCACCGTGTTAGGTTCTTCCTATTGCTCCCCTACTCGCTCTTGTGTGATCGGTAAAGCTACGCATCGGGCCATAACTCATAGTTCTACGACCGTCACACGGCCCCGGTGAGGTTCTGTTCTATAGAGAAGGGCCTCACTGTACTCAGGTCAGGAATAGAGGGTCTGCGCATGCACACAGCCGAAACCCCCGCTCCCCGTCTCAACTTGTCGAACTGACTTCTTCTTGTGCGCGGTCTTATGGAGTCGACTAGTAACAGGACGGATAGCACTTTGCGTCATCGCAATACATTATTGAAGTGTAATTAGTCAAGGAATCTCGTCGTCTGTGGCTACACACATCCATTATAGGAACGATAATTGTATAGTAGCATATCAATCAAGCAATTAAATGCTTGTTGCAACAGGCGAGCGTGAGCTTCACAGTTATACGGCAGTAGTTTCACCTCAAATATCTTCACACCATTCGATTGAAATCAGCATCATTAGCCGTCCTTCAGTCGAAGGTCGTAGTTCAAATATATTATTAAATTAAGCATGTTCAATAACCAGTAAACAGCACGATGCAATGAGCTCATGCTCCACGGAAATCAAATAAAAAGATGGTGAACGAATTGCCTATTATTTACGACTAGCTGTACATACTCTTTGACATGCTGATGCTTTAGGATAATGCTTTGTCTTTTCACCCAATAACAACGTTCCCAAGAGAAGTAATCCGTGGCCAAGCCGTTGGACTCAGAGGGTACGTTTCGATCACCACCCGTTAGACTTCATAGTTTTCAACTACAATGATTCTTTTCTCTTATGTTTTTATTTTACTATTTTCGTTTCCTGTTCTCCCTATTTTCAGTTTGTTTTTATGAAGACGTTACAAACACCCATTCCCCGTGACGGGGGAATTAACCACAGAAGATTAAAATCCCCACGGCTCGGCCAGGAATCGAAACAGAGACCCTTCAGGCCAAAGCCTAGCGTGCTAGCCAATCAGCAGCGGGACGGTCACTTTGAATAGAGAACTGATCAAGGGCATATGGCTACGAATATGACTGAGCCACCAAGTATTTGATTTTTCAGAATATTAATTACAGTTGTTGTTTTTGTTTCATTTAGGAATTTGAATATCGAGGTCATTTCATAACCGTGTACCTTGGGTATGTTCATTTTGTCTGATAACCTACGATATTGCAGCGTCTGTAGAAGTGCGTGTGCGTGTGTGTGTAATTCTGACGATGGGGCTATAGGCGGCCGTGATCTTTATTTAGGAACAATCCCAGCATTTACCAGAAGTGAGAAACCACAGAAACCCATTTCAAGGATGGCTGAGGGTGGGATTTAAACCCACCTCCTCTAAGTTATGCCTCACGGGGCTGAGCGTACCCCGTTCCAAACTTCAGACCAGAATTAAATTTCTTAATAAAGCCGGAGTCAAACCCACGACTTTTGGTTCTAGAGACAGGGATGAGTAGGTGTCCCAGGACATGGAATAAGGTACTATCCTGGTATTTTCCTGGAGGGAATGTGGCAAAACCCGGGTAAAGTAACAATCATCGCCGGGATTTACACTTCCGTTCTCCGGACTTGCTGAAGCTGCACGATGTAACGAGCACGGCTACGCTGCGGGACAAGAGCAAACCAGTCGAGTGACTGAAATAGACACGATGATAATGATGATGATGATGATAAATTGGTTATTCTATCATTTTGAAGTCCGACAGAGATCCTAGTTGCAGTTTGTTCATTGCTCTGTATTGTGCTCGGAGTGCAGTGATCCCACTCTGAGGAAAGGCTGACATGACAGGTTGTACGACCCTGACACCAAAACTAGAGTCAGTGCGGCGTGGCATGGCGTGGCGCCCAGAACACAGCGACGAGACTTTCCATCAAGATGTACTTCACTTAACTATACCCCATTATCCAAAATCGTGAAAGAGTAGTTACCAGGAATAATGAGGCAATACACATTACTCACACAGAACACAGCAATTTCAGGATTTCTCTCACACCGGCATATCGCTCAACTGATAGACTACACTCTCAACATTTCCTCAAAACAGACAGATTTACTGTAGTCATTCAGGAAATGTGGTGTGCAAGCAATTTCTCAAAAAAGAAAACAATCCACAGATGGTATTTTGTACGTTTACCCCGCGACCACAATGGCGAACTGGAGCAAGTCTGGAGATCTTAGGATCGAATCCCGACGCGGACGACGGTTAAACCCCGAGATTTTCCACACTCCCTCCAGGCAAATGCCGGGATAATACCTTATTTCAAGTCCCGGGCCACCTACCCTATCCCTGTCGCTAGCTACACACTCACTTATAGTTATCAGATAAATACAGGTTATTGGACACACACAAGGTTAGCGCACTGATGACCAAGATATCATAAAATGAATTAACAACGAAGTTTGCACATTATGCATGCGCGAGGCCACTGTCTGTGGCTCACGCGGTTCTCAAAACGGTTCGACTGTGTGACAAACTTTAATAGATTACAGTATAATGTTGTTGCATGACGAAGAGGTTGTTGATTCATTTAGGGGCTTGCAGCATCATAGTCACGCAGCCGCATTTAATAAGAGTCCAGCTCTGTGAACCTGAGAGGAATAAGGATCGTGGACGATGCGGAGAGATGTGGGGGTTTCCCCGTTCGTGCGTAGTAACAGAACCAAATACATTGGTCGGTCACTCACGCTGTCATTTGCAACATCACAGTGGTTTAGGCCAGGGGGAGCCACTCCGGGCTCCGCGCTTCGGCTTGCCAGAGCATAGGCTGCTGCCTGACGTCACCGGTTGGGCACTTTCGTGGCGACCATGTAGGCTATAACAAACAGTTCTCAGCTGTCTCTAGCAACAAAAAGGGACACTTTTAAAGAAAAATATGAATGTGGTGTTCCTCGCATGCCCTTCTGAAGTCAACTAATGCCCTATAAAGAGCTTATCACTACAGTCTGTACCATTAAACTTGCTACCCTCCTGTCAGGAAACTGATAAAATAACCCAGTCAATGCATGTGAGATTTTCGAAGTGAAATGCCATGTCCTGTGTTGCGGATTCCACGTAAAAAAGGAGGTCCCGTGGGTCATAATCACAAGATTCACGGTCACGTAAAACTAATAAATAGAACTCCAAAATGGTAATGTTGAAAATTAATCAGTGAGGTAAACAACATTGAACCAAGAGCTAAACGGATATCGGAGTCCCAAGTCAGACTACTGTGTGACCACCACGTAGTGTAGCGGTTAGTATTCGTGGCTGTTCGGGTACACTCAGCTTCGTGAGGCAAATCTGAGAAGATGTGGGTTCGATTCCCACCTCAGCCAGCCTGGAAGTGGTTTTCCGTGGGTTGCCACTGTCGTGATGGTTCCTAACTTAGGCCACGGCCGCCTTCTTCTCAATCCTCATCTGATTTACAACTACAAAGACACCACAATAACACAGGTTACCACACAAATTTAACACACACCCAAGTGCACGGGGCTAAATGGCCACGATGTCCAAACTCCTCAAATGAATCAACAGTTATATTTTGGGCTGCACCCAACTAATTTACTACTTCTTGAAAAGTACTGTAGTTTTAAATAAGGAATATAATAAAATGCTAAATAATCAATAAGCTAATTGCATTGGACACTTAAATTCTTTGGCATTGTATCGTGCAAATAACTTGAAACGTGAGAGTATTCTGGACTCTCATAATATGCATAGATCATACAAATGCACATCTTTTAAATAGGTTAAATATCTTAGTTCTCAGTTCTTAACGTTTTCGGGAATCAGGCACACCCTTGCAGGAAGTTGTGGTACAGTTACAAAAGGACTCTCGCGCTTACTAACCTACAGGGTCTTTCTTATCGGTCTATATAGTAATATATAGGCTGGCTGCGTGGCTCAGCGGTAACGTTCTCCCTGCTATGCCCAAGGTTGCTAGATCGAATCCTGGTGCAGTCAGCTGGCATTTGAGGGTGCGCAAATACGAGGGGGCCGTGTTAACAGATTTACTGGCACGTTAATGATTCCCTTAGAGGCAAAATTCCGGCACCCAGGCGTTTCTAAAAGCAGCAGTTAAAAGGGACGTTTACCATCTAGCAATATAGCAGTTGCATTAATATAATCTCTCGGCTGTGAATCACCCGGCTACGCACGCATTTTGCCGGTCCCCGCTTTATTGCTAGACCGATAAAAAATGTCCCTGTAATATTGTGAGCATCTGAGTTATAGTCTACTTATCTTGGAATTGAGTCATCTAACATGCTCGCCAGAAGCTGAAAATTAAAACTTGATACCAATTGCATCGGCAATACTTCTCCAGTACGGACGGAAAAATTGAGCGTTTCTTTTTCAAGGTTAATCCCTATTGCTTACATCGTTGTGTAAATAATTTGACTTTACTATCGTTGGTTATACCGCAAATCTTTATTTATTCGTCTCATTAATAGTTTAATTTAAGAATAGTTTAGTGTTGTGGAAAGTCGTGTGTTGTAATGCTGTGTATTTTCACATATCGGTAAAAATGAGCAAACCTGCGCTTCTTGTGCTTGGGAGTATAGGGTACAAGGTACTATATACCACAGATTTCCAAAAAACGAGGAGTCGAGACGTGTGTGGGTTTCTCGCTGTAAACGAGCTGATACATTTAACATTAATAACGCCCGAGTGTTCTCTAATCACTTCCGTCCATACGATTACGAAAGGGATTTAAAGAATGAACTTCTCGGTTTACCAACTAGGAAGTGAATGAGAAGATAATTCGCTTATACGTGAGGACAAAGACTTTTATCAGAATCCGTCACCTGAATAGGCATATCAAATCAAATTACTGGATAAATAGGTAGCAAAAAAAACACTCTGGGTCGCTTCGTCATCTAAAACTCAAGTCGCATAAAAGGTAAGTGTTTATAAACTGATAATTTTCATGCCAATGTTACATTAATAATGTATATTGTTGGGACTGGGACATCGTGCTCATCAGCTCTGTATACTTGTGTTTTCAATTTGTAATCCGTGCTTTTAAGGTGACTGTTGTAATGTGTGTTTGACCGTAATTATTAGGGATGGATATGGGGTAAGTGCTCCGGAACTTGAAACAAGGTAGGCTACTATCTCGGCATTTGCCTGGAGAGAGTGTGGAAAGCCGCTGTCAGCGCCGGGATTTGAACCTCTGAACTCCTGACTTCCTGCAGCCTCCCATCGCGGTCGTAGCGAGCAATTTAACGCACTTCACTACACCGCAGGATCGCTAAAGCATAATTATGTAGCCTATCTATTGCTATATTTCATATTTCTATCCTTAGCACGTCTGTTATTGTGTTTTGTGAGGCTCTTCTTTAGCTCAGCTGATACTAAGGTGCGGTACCGTAGCTAATCTGAAGTAGTATTTTTTGTATGTTTATGAAGTATATTTCGCATTACAAACCACTGCAATATATTGTTTATACATTTCTCTTTATAATGCGCATATTGCCATTATTGTGATTGAATACCACGAGCGGAAAAGAGAAGCGAAATATGACTGTGTTTCCCGTAAGAATGCATTGTAAATATCAGCTGGCATGCGCCTGCTACATCCGAGCTGCGTCACAGCGTATCAGCCAATGGGGGCGGGAGGCACCGGAGTGTCCTACCTTATAGTCTACTTACCTTGGGTTTAGGCAACGGTCCTATGTTAGCAGTATTGGAATAGACAGGATTGTCAGATAACACGGTGGGTTGTTGACAGGCCCTTCTCTTCCTGCCTCGCACGTCACCTCACCCTACAAGTCCACAGAGCTTAAACCCGAGCAGTACTCGGCTGCGTGTAGGGTTTTGTAACTGTGTTACTGTGGTGTCTGTAGTAGTGTATTTGTAATTGAGACTAGGTTCGGTAGGAAGCGCCGTGGCCTTAAATTTATGAACCATCCTGGTAGTTGCATGGAGTAGAAATGGGAATCCACGGTGAACCTCTTCTAAGATGATAGAGGTGGGAATTGAACCTATGACCTTTGAAACTGGAGTCTCATTGCGTATCCCGAGACCGCAGAAGGTGGCTATTAGATGACTCTGGGCAATGAAATTATAGAATATACTGAATTCAATTTCAAGCAGGCACTCCTTATATTTTGAGCGACTCATCAAGCAGCCCTTCCTTTCCGACAGTTTATTTTTCTTAACAATCTAATTTGCTACTCCTCCTCAAGCATATATTCTTGCTAATGCCCGGACAACTACAAGTACTGTGTACACACTAGTGCAGCCAATACAATGATACACGCTATTAGATTCTACGTACAGTCAAGTACTGTACCCCAACTATAGCCCTGAGTGGATAAAAACAAAACGTTATCTGCATCCGGCCCACATCCACACGACTGTTATCCGCATCCGCACGACCGTTATCCGCATCCGCCTCTCATCCACACGTTTTTTTATCCGAATCCGTTGACATTACAATAATATTTTAATGTATTAGATAAAGCATAAAGTATTAAAGCAACACATGTAGACATTTGAGGAGGAATTTGTCCCCCTAGGCTGTGTGTGAATCACAAGACAATGTTGAGAGAGTTTTATCCCTCGAAGTAACGGCATGTGAAACAGCGGGTGATAAATTATAACTCTTAGTCGTCAGATATACCCACGCAGGCAAGCCCAGGGATAAAGGACCATCTTTTGTCTTAAGTCAACACTAATTGAGGGTATGTCATTATTATTATTATTATTATTATTTATTTACCATAAATCGTACAAGAAGTATGGAAGGCCTAGTGAAAAAGGGCTAGCCCCACATACTGTACATATTTCATGCTTCACAGGCACAGCTTACATCTACATTTGTTTTAACAATATTTACATGTTTTACAAAGATATTTGCAGTATTTACATATTCATAATATTGGCATAGTACATTTTTCCTGTTCACTCACTCTCTCATGCACGCACTTTCATAACCTCAATCACTCCATACATTCATTCATTCCATTCAAATACTCATTCATTCAGCGAGACAATCACAATCATTCATACATACGTTTATTTATACAATGTACCTTTTTACGTACGGCTTGAATTTCCGAAGAGGCAAGATCTTGGCATCCCCTGGCAGCGCGTTGCATAACCGCGCAGAGCGGCCGTAGAAACCTGTCAGGTAGGCATTGCTCCGTGCGAAGAGCGGCACGAGAGTTACACCTCGTCCTCTTCGAACCTGAGCGATATGCCAATGACAGTCGGCAAAAAGGGTCAATATTAATGGAACCTGTAAGGGATTTTTTGAGAAAAATTAGATCAATTTGTTTGGCTGTTGCCTCTATAGATGGAAATGTTGACAAAGGGGAAGGGGAATAACGAGCTATTAGCCTCTCTGCGCGGCGCTGTACACGCTGGAGCTTGTTCATGTTTTCCGCCGTAGTGGGATGCCAAGCAGGTAAGCCGTACGTTAATATCGGACGGACCATGCATATGTAAGCCGTCCTGAAGGCTCTAGGTTTACTACCTCTCCTTGACTGGCTTCTCTCACTTATCGATTATTCTCATACAATCCAAGCGAAAGCAAACAGGGAAATAGCAAGAAACCTGACTCAGTCAGATCTTAGCAAAATCTAAAACTATTTTTAAGAATCCAGTTCAACATTGATTTTTAAGAATTATCCGCAAATTTACTCTAAATATTATCTGCGGCTTATCCGCTATCCGCACAGCCATGCAAATTACTGTATATCCGCATGGCGAATTTTTTTGCAGATATACGCATCCGCGCAGGGCTAGTATGCCCAAGGAAAGGAAAGATGTAGGCCTACTCAGACATGCGGTCACCAACAACTGCTTCTTTATACAAAATATTAGGTATTTATTTCTCATTAGGTAACAAGAGCGTATGTTATCCCTCTCATGGCCAAAGAGATTATACAAGAGATTGGTTTGCCTCCATTATTAGAATTGAATATTGTATCCGTTAATGGAACTATACTCCACCCAGTATAGAATATACAGCATTCTACAATTACTTCCTACCCTACATGGTCAGAGAAATCTCAATACTAGTTATTCCTAATGCAGGATATTTAATGAACATCTACTACACGGTAGAACCATTCTACATGTTACAGTCGAAATCACCTTACTCTAAGCTTATATGCTCAAGGTCGCGGGTTCAAATCCAGCCCGAAATCGTCGGATTTTTAAGAGCGTTAAAAATCCTTCAGTATCCCTTCCTTTGGAGGGGAAGTAAAACCGGCGGTCCCATGTCATAGGTTTATGGCATTAAAAAGAACCTTTCACTAACTACACTTGTGTGAAGCCAAAATGTGAAGGTTAGAATTGATAACGCTCTATTTGTTCCACCGTTCGCCACCAGGTGCTGACTGTGATGCCATCTAATAGACAAGTCCGCAAGGTAGATGTCGTGGACGGTAGTATTTGGTATAAAAAATAGGAACTACTTGAAATCATTTTCTGCAGTCCTTACTTGAATTAAAACAGATAACACACACTAATACAGCCATCACAATTAACACCGGTTATCAGACAGATTCTACACACACCCAAAGTACACCAGCTACATGACCGCGTTGTCGCAGCCCCTAAACTAAGGAACCAACCAACCACGACTTCAGCCGGGTTTGAAACCACGATCGTGGGCATAGAAGCTCAGCATGCTATCAACTACGCCACCAAAGCCGTTCTCTTAAATTCAAATTAAACAATATTCTTCAATCATGGGCGGATTTTAGTGCAGATTATGTGGAGGGGGACGGACACATCGGGGGTCTAGGGGTTATGGAATATCTCTCAGCTGAGAGGGGATTCGGGGATCCTGCCAAGGTACATTTTGCAAAATTTAAGGTCAAATTAGTGAATTGTAGACCATTTGGGTGATTGTTTTTGTGATATTATGGAGTAAAATTTGTCCCGGAGCACCTACCCGATTCCTGTCCCTAATACAGCTACACACACTACTTACAGTGATCACAGAACCACAGGTAATCAGACAAGCACCTGGCGCAGTCAGCTGGCATTTGAGGGTGCGCAAATGCGAGGGAGCCGTGTCAGTACATTTACTGGCACGTTAAAGATCCCCTTCGGGGCAAAATTCCGGCACCCCGGCGTCTCTAAAAGCCAGTGTAGTTAAAAGGGACGTAAAACCAATAACATTATTATTATTAATCAGACAAGCTCAACACCCACCCAAGTACTGCTCGGGTTCAAGCTCCGTGAACCTGATAGGAATGTGGATCGCGGACGATGTGATATAAATGAAAAAGAAGGACGGTGAATCTTGTGATTATGAGCCACGGAACTTCCTTTTTACGTGGAATCCCAACCAGAGGACATGGCATTTCACTTCGAAAATCTCACATGCATTGACCGGAAATCGAACCCAGTGCACCTTGGTGATAGGCCAACAGCAAGAACACTGCGCCACCACGTCCCCGATGATATAATATGATGAGTGATGACATACGTGCGAGGTTCACGGTCCGTGCGTAGTAACAAAACTAAATAGACCTACATTGGTCGGTGACTCACTCACTCATTCGCAACACCACAGTGGTTTGAGCAACAGCCCTATGTTAGCAGTATTGGAATAGACAGGCCCTTCCCTTCTCGCCTGCCCCTTCTTCTCACCCCGCAAGTTCACAGAGCTTGAAGCCAAGCACTACACGGGGCTGATGACCATGATGTTCATACCCCAGAAATGAATGAATAACAACAAAATTTCTTACATTTAATGTCTTCAATAGAAGTAATGTGTTGCTATCTGGCACACCCGAAATGCGACGCACCTAACAGATGACGATCAACCCTAGCTGCCAACTTTAAAATTTCAATATGCGTGCCAGTTTCAATGTCTGCAAACATGGTGACTTTGAAACATAAGTGACAACAGTGAACAACAGTGAATACAATCAGATAATGTGGAGCCGCTGCAAGTTCGAAGGTTCGAATCCCAGCGGTTAACTCGGCTATCCTGTGTGTAGTTTTCCTACAGATTTATTCAGGCCATTTCTGGAGAAAGTGGGTTGGCACATTTTTAATAAGCCCCGGGGAACTTACCCTCTATCCAAGGCCCAATCTGAGTGTTCCATGACTTTCGATACTGAAATAACAAACACGCACTCCTTCCCGGAATGTCAACACGGTGGCGATTGTTAGCCTATCTGACAGCTGTGGAGTAATAAGAGGAAGAACCTATTCCCTGGAGTTAAATTACATCACAGGTGATCCACACACATTTATAACACCACATTATTATCTAGATCAGTGGTTCCCAACCTTTGTCAGCTGACGCCCCCTTTTCAGATACGGGAGTTCAACGCGCCCCCATCCCCCCCCCTCCCCCCGTCCCATCTACTCATCGCTTCTATAACCTCTTCGATTGACGCGGAGGATATAGACCTAACCTAATAACACTACATAATGGAATAGGCCTATCTATTACATACTAACTTCATTTTAGCACAGTACAAAGAACAAACTTTTACAACAAATCCTTAAATTAGTCAACACATGTCAGTGAGAGGGATGACACTGTTTTCTCTTGGTAAGATTCGGTATATTTGGTTTGATATTTGACAGAGCACAGCGGAGATCACTTGCAACATCAAGCCGACAGTGCTGCTTTGTTTCTATGACACTCAGCGTTGAAAATCCTGACTCGCATAAACATGTCTTTAGAATGGGACAATGACACGCAATGAAAATTTGGCTATTACAGGATACACTGCAAGACAGTTTACCCAAAAGTCACCCAGTCCTAATATTTTAAAATCATCTTTTAGCTTTGATTCACACTTCAAATCTATGGCTTCTTCTTGAAGCTGTGCTGGCAGTGCTTCAATGTCAATGGCAAACGAATTTCTTGTTAACATCCAGGACCATTCTTCCGACTAGATATCAGGAAAGTAGAAGTTGAATTCTTGTGCCAGGGAATCCAAATGTGACTGAATTTGCACCTAAGTTTATTACAATCACGTTCATTTTCCGGCAAAATTTCATTAAGGCGGTGAAAGGATGAGAAGTTGTTCAACTGAAGCTGGCGTTTCCATAACTGTATTTTTTCCAGGAATACATAATATTGGAGTTTTTGCCTTGGAGCTATAAGTTCAAACGTCAAGTTTCAAAGAAATCACAAAGATATGCCAACGAGACAAAATTGGCATGATTTTGCTCCTTACAACACAGCAAATTCCTTATTTCACCTCCAACCTCGCGGCTCTGCAGAGGTTTGTGCAGACAGTTGGCAATTACCAGTGCTTTTGAACGATTGACTTTGCGCGACAATCACTTGGAGAGATTTGAAAAATGTTTTATTTTACAAAATTGTAAAATCACTTCACGTCCCCCTTGATAAAGCCCCACGCCCCCCTAGGGGGGAGCGCCCCCAGGTTGGGAACCCCTGATCTAGATGGTTATGATGCCATAAAGCGATGACATGGGACACTTGGCCAATGAGAATATATTTCGCAACGTTTAATTTGCATGAAGTGAACCAATAAGATTAATTAAATAATCTATATAGCCTATATTACATCATCATACTACCATCGTTAATTTAGGAAACGGTCATGGGTAAGCAACAATTTTTGAAAGCTTGTAATTTTACATTACGAGCACAAGCATAAGACGGTCTGACATACATTAACCAGGAATCGAACCAGATCCACCTGGGTGAGAGGAAAGCGACTTGATCACTGCACCATCATGTCATTAATTAATATTTCAAATCAAATTTAATGATTTTTAGTCGATTAACACAATGGGGTACAATGGTGTTGACCAACTGAAAATAATACATTTCGATTACTAAGTCAATGGCTTCAAACACGTTAACAATAATAATATTTAAAAAATTGTTAACGAGTCAAGATAGAAATTCCTGGATTATAATAATAATAATATTTACAATCAAGAATGAAGAAAGAAAAATCATTCGGAAAATACTAGGAGCAAGACTCACTCCTGACGGGTACCGACTACAGTCAATCAAGACAACTGAAAAATACTCAAACATCGAAGTCGACATCAGAAAAAGACGATTGAAATTCTTCGGGCACATAAGTAGACTGCCGAATACCCGACTACCCAAAAGAATACTAGATTACATACCATCCCTCAAAAGTACAACACTGTGGATGAAAGTACAAAAAGACATGCGAACTGCTAACATAACCCACACATTGTAACGTGTTTTTCGAGGAGTTTTTATGCAGCTGGCATAAGTCAGTAGGAAGCCATTCTACATTTATTTACGCGGCAAATTGTTCAGCCAAGAGAATTTTTCATGTTAATTTATTATTATTATTAATTTATTATAATTATTATTAAGATATTTTCGGAGCATTTTATAAAAATTATAAGCATACAGATAGGTTTTCTATGTCTTAGAAAACGCTATCAAGCAAATTATTACGAACGACAATATCACAGAAAATTATGTGATTACGGAATTTTACGGAGTTTCGTCAGTTAGGATATTATGGGAGACATGACTCACTGGAAATTCAGATACAGGATGATTCTTGTCACGAAGTATTACGCAAGCGGGGTTGCAGCGTCAAGAAAAGGCGGATGGTTGGAACGGAAATCGACTTCTTCATTCGCGCGCCGTGTGTAATGAGCCAGAGGAGGGGAAGTAGCGGGGTGCTCAGCCAATCAGTGGAGACAACGTAAGCTGGAAGTCGGCACCAGAGTGGGGATGAGGCGAGTGGATATATCGTTCAGCGCGCCGTGGAACGAGGACAATCTGTGTAGAACTTGCCGAGTATGTTGCACGCGGGAGTCGCTCCGATGTTCCGTGGAGTGGGGGACAATCTGTGAAAGACTTGACTAGTTCGGTTGCAAGTGTGTGTCGCTCCGATGTTCCGTGGAGTGGAGAACTATCTGTTTAAAACTTAACCAGTGTGGTTGTACGAGGGTATGGCTCCGAGGTTAGGACCATAAAGTCACCAAATCTACAAGTATATCATCAAATATCGACGGATATGACGACGTCCAGGAGACTGTGGGAAGCACACAGCATCATCCAGTACGAGGGAAATGCTTTGGCAATTTCCAGTGGTAAGCGCGAATGACGCAGAAATACGCAATCTCTCATTTCTCTTTTTTTATATTTCATATTTCAGTAACTTCATAGCTTGGGAATAAGAGTAAAATCAATAATTTATCAGACTCCGTTTTCACGTAATTTTCTATCGGTAATATTAAAATCGCAACGCTCCAATTTAAATTTTATACTTATTTTTATTATTAATTTTGCTATACTTGTTTTATATAATAAATTCATTTCTTTTACAATGCAATCTTTGCTTTCAGTAGGTAGCATTAGATATAGACCAAGTCCTTCTCCTGATACAATTGTTTGTTGGGTTAATGATCAAATCATACCACGATCTGAGTGAATAGATTCTTGAAGGTGTTCTACCAGAGCTAGACGTTGTTAAATACAAATTTAGATTTCAGCATTGCATTGAGGTCTTGGCGCCCATTAAAACAACATTGCTTAGGCAAAGGTAAACAGTTACATTTATCACCCAACAGTTAGGGGCAGCCAAACTGCTACAATTGTCGCTCAACGTGAGGGCTATAGAAACCATTACAACATCAGACAGAGACTCCTTCTGTAACAAAGTGAACAACTGGGAAGTCCAACCAGAGCAACCAAAACCTACACCTTACAGACCTCAATGGTCTGACGAAAGAAAATTGGCATTCTCCAACAGAATGAAACAATATTGGCAAAATAAGAACGTCAAGAATTGTGTCCAAGTGCTTAACGCTTTCCAATATTGAGAAAATACGCTGTAAATATATAAATAAAAAATATAATCATACGAGTTGTACGTCCTTTTGAACTACTGCGGATTTTACACACATCGAGATGCTGGATTTCACAATGAAGGGAACATTTAAGGTGTCAGTAAATACACTCAGTATTTAAGGACCTTCATATGCCAACTAACTGTGCCGAGGTACGATCCTGCAACCTTGCGCACAGAAGGCGAGAAAATCATCGCTGCAACTCACAAGCAGTCTTCCTGCCATCTACTGAATTGTTACGAAGAAAATCCCTCTTATGTCTGTTAATGTGAAGTATTCCTATGGCAAAGAATGACACCTGGAAACTAACTTGACTTCATTCATCTAAAATACACAGATGATCAGAAAATGGGCCGTAAGTGACATAAATAAGACCCATAACCCACCTCGAGCGACAAGTAAGTCGTTGACCTACCGCAACACTTGCCTTTCAGTCGGAAGAACAATAGTCTGTGCCAAGAGACGGACAACAATACCAATTGTACACTTGGCGCTTGCGCAATGTGTCGTGACGCGCCCAGTTACATTATACCTCTCGGGGCCAACGAGTCTGGATCAAGGAAGAATCCAGAAATAACCTTTCACTCACATGATGTAATATGTCTATTTGCACATTTCCAATCCTTCCATGAGAAATTAATTTCAGTGTTTAATGTTATCGGTTTGACACCCTTTTAATGGCTGAGGCTTTAGAAAAGCCGAGGGGTCAAGAGTTTGTCCTGGAAAGGGATATTTAACGAGCCAGGAAATCCACAGACATGAGGATGTCGAATTTTATCACCCTTAAATGCCATCGAACTGAGCCAGGATCAATCACTCAATCTTGGGACTTTGAAGGTCAGAACTTCACCGGCGGAACAACTCAGTCCAACGAAAAATAAGTGTGTTTCGGGATAAGACCATTTATTGTTTACAATTGCATATTCGGTGCACTTTTATCGAATTTCCAAGTATTTTCACACAAAGTACTGTAAGAGAGTGAGGGTCCTCCCTGTATATCGGAGCCTCGCAGAGGCCGTGGACAGGTCGCAATGACTCATCGACAGATTTATAGCATGTATTGATTACAACATTGGGTCGGGAAGCCCTGGATGCTGTCATAATATTTACAGTGAGATCCTTCCCTAGAGAACGGAGCTTTGCCGGGCCATGTGGTGGGTAGAGTGTGATTAGTCTCCGCCAGTTGACTACAATCTACCGTTACACAACAGTTAAGACTTGTGGTGAAGTACTGTAGCCTGTCACGGACCCCGTGAACATGGTTAGGTATTGAACAAAACATCGAATTTTCCTAGTGAAAACTTATCTCCTCAAGTAGAAGCCTTCCAGTAAATTTGTTCGTACGTTCCAGCTCCGTGCGATGTTTACTTGCGGGGGAACCTCAAACAGAAGGTAGGCTATACGGAAACAATCCGCGTACTCTCGGATCACCTCACGTGCCAGAGTGCAGACTAAACACAACAAAGACTTGAAAAACAAGAAGGCACTCCTAACTTTTAATTCTTTTAGACATGGTGTTTCTACATCTTTCGCCATCTCGAACACGGTAATCAAGAACATTGCTAATAATTCTTTGGCTTAATCGAAAAGCTATTGTGATGGAGATTTAGAGCAGTGTGGGCGTTGGCTCATCATCTTAGGGTACTCCCATTTCCTCCTATTAGATCTCACCGCGCCTTTAAAAATCCAATTGTTCTCATCAGGTGTAGCGAACTAGCCGCGCCATAGTTCACTTCATCGAACATTGCATGAAATATTGGTTATTTCCACCACGGTGGAGTATTCGGTACATTGCAGTCTGATATAGGAAAGAGAAACCTGTCTTGAGAGTTGGCAACACCGGCCAACTACTAACATGACTGCGATGACGAAATGCAAAAAGAGTGAGTTCGATGGTTCAAATCCTGGTGCATACAGCCATCATTCTGAATGTGATTTTTCGCTACGTTTGTCCACTTTCCCTCTAGGCCATTGCCAGGACGGTATAAATATTAAATTATTTCAAATATGACAAAAACCAACCTCCTAATAATAAACGCATTTGGTAGGAAAACAGCAAATAGAACAAACAATAACGTCGAATAAAACATTTTCCAGGAATCCATATGCCTCCTAAGACTCGTTTAAATACTACTCATTATTCTGAAGCTGTAATTACCTTGCAAACACGGGGCAAATTACCTCTACTGCGTAAGACATATCCCCGAGATAGGTTTACAGGCCTTTGCAGGTTCCACAGAAAAATAATTCTTCATTATGATGAACTGTTTTAACGACGAAAAATATTCTATACAAGCGAAAGGTGCCATAAAGATAAATTTTCCAAAAATCTACTTTTTTTTTTGCATGGAATTTATTCTAAAAACCTACTGGATGAACAGCAATTCAGGTGGTATAACCTTTGAATCCCCCTCCCACATACGTGAAAAGCCTCCATCCATAGGCAGTCGCGTTAAGTGAGTTTAAACGGCTTTTGAGCCATAAAAAATCAGTTTTCTGAAATCTTTTCAAGGCAAGAATTTTTGAAAATACTTTTGCTGTTTGGAGCTATGAAATACTTTTCAGACGATGTGTGGCATGCCTAAATGAAAATTATAGGCCTATGTTGATTCCGGGATAACCTCATGGGCATACATTTTTTTCTCACAGAAATACTGTATGTTGAGTGGTTTTCGAATGATAAAATTCGAGACAGACATAACTCCAATTTTATAAATATACACGTAGATATAATGTGTTGGCCCTCTAAGGAGCACGTATTTTTTTAGTAGAACCGTTACAGTAGTTAGTATTGATCTTCTGGTTTGTCTTAATTTATTTTATTAAGGAAATTATTCGTTTTCGTCATTAGTCTCTAGCCCAAAGAGTTGGAGGCAGGGGGTTTCTAACGCTCTGGACCCCATTACTCCACTGGCCACGTCACTACCTCATCCTACCTCAAGTCCAAGCGTACGATATTTGGAGGATTTGTAACAGCTGATAAAAGAGCACGGTATGAGCCTCGCACAAATAGAAAGGGTACAATGAACTCGTCACCGTCAGAGATTACTGTCACTAGGTACAGGCATTATTTTCGTGCCCATTGCCCACGTCTTGAACACAAACCAGTTTCCTTTCGCTGTAAGATCTGAGTACATCTCGCACTGCCATAATAGCAATTAAAATGCACTGTTCAGGTGTTCACCTGTACATGCCGCTGACAGGCATGATTGAGGGAAATGATCCAGTTCGAGTCCGGCTTAGGGCATGGATGTCTGTGTTGTCCTTACATGTTACATTATCAGAAACTGCCGGAGTTTTAATGTAGGTGCGGAACCCACAAAACGGAGGGGACGTCTTTCAGAAGATAGGAAGGAGGCACTGAGTGATGGGCTCAAGAGATACTGGCAGGTCATCAAAGCTGGCAGACGAACAAGCACAACACACAGACAATGATATTGACTCTTAACTTGTAGTCCACAGTGGATCAATTCGAAACTAAAATATTAATAATAATAATAAAATAATAATAACCTGCGTAAAATTACAAGAATGATATCCATTATAAAAAAAACAACAAAGACGTCTACAGCGAAATAGAGAAAATTACAGAAACGATCCGTTAGAGGCGGGCACGGTATTACAGTCATCTCAAACGAATAGATGGAAACAGACAGACAAAAAAGTTTTTTTTTTCCCACTCCAAATCCAAAACCACAATGCCCTGGTTTATAAATACCAAAGACGACCTCAAAATGCTGCACCTAAAACCCGACGACACCTTCAATAGAGACCTCTTCCGCAAAAAGATACTGACTAATGGGCTAACCCGAGATGAGACACAAAGACCGAAAAGGAGACGAGGTAGGCCTATCACCTGGACAGCGGAGCGCAAGATGGTCCACTCACAGAGAATGAGGGAATTCTGGGCTCAGAGGGAATCGAATATTATTGCCAAGAGTAGCAAGATTTAACGTGGTCCTAGATGGCCTCAACGAATTATATATATAACCTGCGTAGGTAGCCCACCCCTCCCAGAGGAACCTCTTTAATCCTCCCTTGTCTAAAAACACCACTGCTCTATTACCCACAAGATTAGAAGGTTCTCTTCACCCCTCACTAATGCCACTTACTTCATACTTCACTCATGCTTGTCCGAATTTCTCTTTCAATCCCATCACATCCGCCGCTACTCGACCTACAATTAGCAAGGCAAGGTACTCTCTCATCGCTCCCGTTCTTCATCTGTACTCATCACGAGTGAGGGTTTCTCCTACACCCACGCTCGCTTCATGAACAAACATATATTACTGTACCTTCAGTTCAGCAAAATACTGGAGCCTGTGTTCGGTCATCGTATGAGACGTCAGGTTGGAATGTTAAATTGAGATTTATGGCACTAACCCTGAATAAACCTGGATGTGGTGTTGATTGTTGTTGGTGTTGCTTAACCCCGGGCTAGAGACATCTTTCTTCATCATCATCATCATCCGTAGAGGCTTCGGTGTTGTAGTCGGTAGCATGCTGAACTGCAATGCTTCCAGGAGGGGAAGTAAAGCTGGCGGGCCAATGTCATAGATTTATGGCATGAAAAAGAACCTATCACTACAATTGGTAGCGTGTAACACAATTTGTAGGTTATTATTTCGTTTGAAGCGCTCTATCAAGCTCCAACGTTCGCCACTAGGCGTCAGTGACATCTGGTAGCCAACGTTGGAACTACTTGAAATTGAACGGTACTTGTAGCTCACCCCATGGGTGTATGCATGGAAGCAGCTACAAACTCTGGCGAGCCGAACATGTCCTCGGACACTCCTGGCACTTAAAGCCATACGCTAAATAATACCGGTAATCATCATCCGTGTAGCTAGCCCGTCCCTCCCAAAAGTAATATCCGTAACAATCCACTTATTATTATTGTTATTATACATAAATTCCTCATTTTACAATGGTACAATGACTGAAAATACTTATTATTATATTATTATTATTAATATTGATGTGGTTTAGTTTCTATAAGATACAAATTGGAAGTTACGTATTTTACACAGAATATCTGGTTAGTACCGTCACATGTCCTCACGAAAGATGACAAAGAAGGAAAAAAAAAAGGAAAACTCTGAAATTTGTTATCGGATAGGTGAAGACAATGGTTCGATCTTAGCAGGGGCTAAGGACGTTGCTAATCATAGCCTATGGAGAGAATTCATTATTTTAAACTATACCATCATTCGAGAAGTTCGAAGAAATAATTCTGCTTTAGGTAGAACATGATTATTTACGATTATGTTCAGGTTTATCATTATGTCATTCTAAGACTCATCTGTAGTTGGACTAAACATCTCTCTTCCTTAAAACCACATAAACTAGACTTCTCATTTGCCACTACATCTGATTTACGAAATAACAATGGGTATGCACCTCCTTCTACATTTTAACATATGTATTTTTAGCCTATTTTCAATTTTGAAAAAATAGGCTTATGAGATCACCTTTTGTCCGTGTGTGTGTGCGTGTGTGTGTGTGTGTGTGTGTGATTCGTGTGTGTGTCCCCCCCCTAATAAAATCTAAACGGCAGGAGCGATTTCAATGAAACTCGGAAAGTTCATAGCACTATTCCCGGCGACCTCGACCGTGCCCTTCAAATTTTGTTACGACTCACCAATCCAACATGGCGGCTGTGCGAAATATTTCACCAGCATTCAATATCTCCGAAACTATTGCCGATATTACCCTGACATTTTCTATGGTGATAAAGGGAACTACTATAAGTTCACTTATGTGACTTTTGAAAACCTGGTAACTACAAAACCAACATGGCGGCCAAGCGAATTTGCGACTTTTAAATAGACTTTTCTCGCGATTTGACCAACCAAACGCAATGAAACTTGGTACAGTATATGTATATATACATTGTAATGCACCGACATCTAACTTCGTTCAATTGTTTACATAATCACATGATGGCGGATGTGCGAAATATTTCACCGGAATTCTATATCTCTGAAACTATTAGCGGTAACTCCCTAAAATTTTGTACTGAGATAAAGGGTACTACTGGAAGTCCATCTATAAGATTTTCAAAAACCGGTTAACTACAAAACGAACATGGCGGCCAAGCGAATTTGAACATTTTAAATAGACCTTTCTCGCGATTTAATGTTCCAAGCGCTCTGAAACCTGGTACAGGAAATATTTATACACATTGTAATCCACTGGTATCTAATTTAGTTCAATTGTTTACATAACCTCAAGATGGCGGCAGTGCGAATTTTAAAATTAAGTTTTTATTTCTTGTGATGTAGTCATGCGATCGAAGTGAAAGTTTGAATAATGAACCTACGCAATAATTTTCCTTTAATGGTACATGACTCTATGGCCTATACATTTAACAATTTAACATGGCGACCATCCCAACTATTTAGACGATACTGAATATCTACGAATCTATTTTAGCAATCAAGCTGCATTTTTTAATGTTCATAGGGGCTATGAACTTAAGTTCACCTATAGGACTTTAAATAACCTGGTGATCACAAATCCAACATGGCGGTGACGCGAATTATAAATATTCACATGGACGTTTCTCGCAATTTAACCACCCGCGTGCAGTGAAACCTGGTACAGTAAATCTTTATCCGAATGTTAATCCACTGGCATCTAATTTATTTCAATTGTTTCCATAACCTCAAGATGGCAGCTGTGAATTTTTTTTAAATCTCCTTGTTTTCTCTTGTGTCCTAATTATGCGATTGAAGTTTGAATACTACACGTTCACAATAATCTGCATGTAACAGTACATAACTCTAGGACCTACATATATAAAATCCAACATGGCGACCATCCGAATATTTAGTCGGTTCTCAATATCTACGAATCTATTACAGCAATCAAACTGAAATTGTGTATGTTAAATAGTGGCAATTAACATAAGCAGGATATATGAAAATAGGCTGTATAGTTCTTCACGGAACTACTTGTTTCTTAGTGGCTGTAACCTCTTGGTGACGGAAACGTGGCTAGTCGTGAGCTACGTAACCTCCGTTACAATATCATATTTTCAAAGTGAAATTTAACTTTCAGTGGTTCGGATTTCAATTAGAAGTGTCCCCTTAGTAAGGTTAAGAGCGACGCAAAAACTTTACACTTGAAACTGCCAATCACTGAAGATTCATAACCCAACACGGAAGTTGATTCTATTTCTATAATGTAGATTTCAAATTTCACTCTTTATTTGCATTTCGCCACCAATTTAAATATGTACGCCTATATCAGCTAAAAGCATTCCCCCGTTGGCTGTCAGAGGTAAGCTGCTATTACCGTCAGGAAGCATGTCGAGGCGGGCTTGAACACGGAACCTACCTCAGTGGGCGGTAACTAGGCAGAATCTTAAATAAGCTGAGAGTAATCAATATAGAAGGAATCAGTAATATAAGTTACCAAATCATATCGTGCGACTTACATGACCTCCTTTCGCGCATTCTTCATTTGATTGTTGGGGACCAATTACACACTCGAATCAACTTCTATAGGTTTTATGAATACTTAAGGACACGGACACTTAATAGCATCGCTGTTAAAAGATGATGCGAATTGGCCAATACACTGCAGGTCGAAAAGGAGACAGGTAGACGTTCAGATTCATTCATTCTCATTCTATCGTTCATTCTTTATTTGTTTCCTTCAATATTTCTTTACAAAAACACGAAACTTTCTTTTTAAATTGTTATGACAGCAAAATTAATAAAATAATACAGAGATATAACTTGTTAGATCCTAAAGGTAATTTCCTCGCTTCTATGTGAGCAGTTTAGCAAACACACATGTACATTTCCAGGGCAGAGCTAAATATCATTTTGGATCCCGCAGCATAGCCATGCGCGTTAAATCGCGCACCACGACCACGATGGGGGGCAGCATCTAGTCCGGATAATACATGGTCCAATCCCGGGGCTGACAGCGACTATCAAGACTGTGGATTTTCTCCTGGTTAGCCCACAATTTCCCCACACAAATGCCGAGATAGTACCTTACTTCAAGCCTAGGGGCACCTATCACATCCCTGTCCGTAATAGTCTATACAGCTGCACACACTAATACAGTCACATAATTACAGGTTATCAGACAAGTTGTTGACAAAGGAAGCATTTCCGGAAGCACAGTAGTTAAAAATGACGTAAATCCAATAACATTATTATTATTATTATTATTATTATACTATTATTATTGTCGGAACAATAGTCTTTATTGTTTTATTTTTAGCGACATTTAAAAAAATCTATGTTGACAAAACAATATTATGTGAAAATATATTAATAATGACCTAAATTGCTGTAATAATGGTATGACATTGTGGTGAAAGGATGAAGAAGGCACGATGTGCCGAAACATGTACGGATAGTGGCATAGTGATATTTTGTATTGAAAAGTGGACAAAGAAAGTTACGATTGATGTCAATACGTAAAAAATAAATACTGTACCATGACGAATGTCAAGGATATACATAAGGAAACCAAGTCCTCATAATATGAAACATGATTTGCGAACCTAATGTCCCTTACTAAAGTGAGGTCCTTCTCTAAATGACGGAACTTCGCAGGGGCCGCATGGTGGGTGGGTGGGCCGCTGTGTGGCAGCGTGTCTAGGAAGGCACTAACACTAGCAGCATTGGAGCGCCAAACTAGTTCAATATATTTACACTTTTAAACGCATTTAATAACCATCATTACTTACATGAATAGCAGAGTAGTTGCTGGAAATGCTTTTTCTAGACATGCGTTGCACGGACGTAGGAAGTTTTGGTACACTCGCTGTAATTCATTCTCACTGATATTTAATATTAGCGCAGTTATTTCGTTCTCGAGAGCCTCCAGTGTATACGGATTGTTTCTGTATACCTTTCGTTTGAGGACCCCCACAAGTAAAAATTACAAGGCGCTGAAACTTACGAACACATTTACTGGAAGACTTGTTTTTGAGAAGATACGTTTCCACTAGGGAAATTCGTTGTTTTCCTCTATACCTAACCATGTTAACGAGATACGAGATAAGCTATAGTACTTCACCACAAGTCTTAATAATCTCAACTATGGTATCTTGCCAGCTGGGAATGTAATAAATGCTATGTAATGACAGCCTCCAGGGCTTCCCGGTCCGCTGTTTTGTAATCAGTACATGCAAGTTATCTGGCCATGACTCATCGCAACCCGTCCGCCGCGAGGTTCCGTAGTTTAGAGAAGGATGTCACTGTATTATCAAATTAACACAGCAATGTTCATTCTTTCTGTAACTCCGCATTTAAGACTTCATGGCAAATGTTAACATTTTCTATAAAGGATTTTCGCTTTTATAGCTGAGAAAACACTTGCCTAATTGCATTAAGCGAGAGGCTAAAAATCGCTATGATTGGAATTCAATTCACAAATCCGTCTGGTGCACCTTATGACGTAGTGACTAGCATTCTTGGCTGTCATCACCAAGGTTCGAGTTTGCTTCCCAACTCTGCAAAGAAATTAAATTATGGTCTGAGGGCTGGAAAGGGGTACATTTAGCATCCTGGTTATAAGATAGATTACCCACCCAAGTAGACGGGGCTTTATGCTCACGGTGTCAGAAGGTATCATCAAAACCAACAACAAATCCATCCGTTCATAATGATAAGAAGAGCAACGAGTCCATATGGTTCTGTCTGTTAGGTAGTCAGCCCGAAGGCTGGTTGGATCCTCAAAAAGTACCGCCGTTACGTTATGTGAGTAGATACCCACAAAAACCCAAGGCAGCGCTATTTTGAGGCGTTCTAGGCAAGAAGAGGAGTGAGGTAGTTTGCCATTGCTTTCCTCACTGAGTCAGAACAGTAGTCCTAACCCTATGAGTTGAACCTTTCACAGCATTCACAGGCACTGACTGTGCCCCGAATGCCATTACTAAGCACCACTCATACCTCAGTAGCTTCCATATAATCACAGCCATGAGTGAGACTGAGACATCGGTGAAAAGCCATATGGTTAGAAACACTGAAATATACATTACTAGCAACCCGCCCCGGCTTCGCCCGGTATCATTAACGGTTTACCCAGCGTAAGCTTAAAGGCGCACGAACGGCAGGTTCTAGATGTAATTCGGAAAAGCCGAGGTGAACAGCGAAACTTCAAACACAAATAGTCTTCTCTGATGTCTTAACTCGACACGACTCGACAATTTGATGCTGGCCGAAGCTGGAGTGATAGGCTCGCTCGCTCTTAAGCTCGCTCCGAAGCTAGTAATTTAAATTTCCATAAATTGACATTGTTGGAAGAAATGAAAACGAAGAAACACAGATAATGGACGATGAATTAAAGATAGAGAGAATGCTGTCGTGTCTTTTTTGTAGAACTTTTCATGATGAACAATTCCTAAACTCATAGTATACAGATATTTTTAACGTTTTGCCCAGCGTAAGCTCAAAAGGCGCACGGATGCCAGTTTTTTTAAATCAAATTACTGAAACGTTATTGCCCGGCTTCCTTTCGTCATAAATGAATGTTTTTCTACAGAAACCTTCCTCGAGAAATCCTTTACAGAATGGTGAAAACCGCATCAAATTCCATCCAGTGGTTCTCGAGATTGCCCGTTACATCAAAGAATCAGGGACCTTGTTCTATACTATGTAGATATGAGTTAATAAATGTGAAGTAAGTGATAAAGCCTTCGTTCCGGAGAGCGCTCATCTCTTAAATAGTCAGCATGCACCTGCTGAGCACCTTCCCTTTCATTTCCGTTCCTCACATCGAACATCATCACCCCTCCCACAAGCAAGCAGTCACTCACTCGTGAAATACTTGTAGCCTAGGTGCGTTGCAACCGATTTCTCTCAGGCTCATTTCCGTTCTTTACACACTCGTTCCTCCCGCCCCCAATCACTTTCCATATCTCCTACATCAGGTCTGGGAAAATATTCCTCTACACTTGAAGAACTAATCAATTATCCCCCAGAATAATGACTTGACGCACCATTTACTGCTCAGTCTAGCCAAGGGTGACGCCTTGCCTTATACAAGAATTATTATTTTTCTTTGATAGCCCGCCAAGCCTGGGTATCCGCTAAGACGTGGGGGTGGGCTGGGGTGAACATGCATCATGAAAAAGGCCCATAAATCAAATATCAAGGCATATGTATTGATATTCTTATGCCTTCTATGTCCAAAATAGTGGGTTCAAACCCGGCCGAAGTCGTCAGATATTTTAAGAGCGTTAAAAATCCCTCGGTATGCCTCCCTTTGGAGGGGAAGTAAAGCCGGCGGGCCCATGTCATAGATTTATGGCATGTAAAAGAAGTTTCCACTGACTACAATTGTGTGAAGCTAAATTTCTAAGTTGAATTTGATTAACGGTTTTATGTTCCAACGTTCACCGACAGGTTCCAGTTGCGGTGACATCTAGTAGCCAAGTTTGCAGCTAGGTGTCGTTGACGGTAGCATTTGGTAGAAAAATTAGGAACTACTTGAAATTGATCGTCTACAGTCCTTACCTGAATTACAGATAACACGCACTAATACAACCATCACATTTAACACAAATTATCAGACAGATTCTACACGCACCCAAAGTACACGGGGCTAAATGACCGTGTTGTCTCAGCCCCTAAACTGAGGAACCAACCATTCCTATACCGCTTAATTATCTTGTAATAAAGCAAGCATTTAGGGTACAGTATTGTTAAGGTTGCCGGCCCGTGAGTTGGGAGTACCTAGAAGGCCCCAGGTTCGATACCCGGCTCCATGAAGGATTTTAGAACTGGTGTAATGGCTGAAATAGGGTGCACTCAGCCTCGTAAGGACAACTAAGTAGTTATTTGACCTAAGGGGTAGCCAACTACTCAGTCAATAATAACAGAGGAGACACGTTGTGCTGACCACGCCACACCTTGCAATCTGCAAACCATTATAAAGGCTGACCAGCGGTCGCTTGGTAGGCCAAGGCCTTCAATGGACTAATGAGCCAAGGGGAGTACTGTAGAGTATATTATATTAGTCCACATCACCTTAAATAAGTTGTCATTTCCTCCCCATTATTACAAACATGGTGATTTATACAGTGGAAATCTTCTCTATTGAACGGAATTAAATCTGCTGTTTGTACCAACATATCGCATAATACCAGCCGACTGTGTTTGTTCAGCCCTGTCCTAGACGCTTCATTTACATAGCAACTAACAAGTACTCATACATCGTCACATCTTCCTAGCTAAGAACATTCTAATTAAGATTTTCTCCAGCAACGGGATTTGAACCTGCTATAGTTAAGTCCGGTCAAAGAGCGTTCATGGTTACTCCACAAATTTAATTATCACCTTGTTACAATGTGAGGCATTTCGGTGGAACATCATTCACCATCCAATCTTTGACTCACCCGCAGGATTCTCTATCACCAAAATTCTGTTTCCTCAGCAACTTACCTGAAAAGAAGAGAAAAATCAGTGTAACATGGTGTATTTACTGAAGAACAGCACTCAACTATTTGAACAGTAAAAACAGGGCAAAATATAAGCTACTGTGCTTAACCGTCAATTGGTCGCACCACGGTCATTTAGACCGGGTCTATTGTTTATTTCTTCTGTGTGTACTCGGTTTGGCGCCAAGTCTTTCCACTTCCAAGTACCTTCCCCCTGCCCCTCACCCTACAACACCGCGCATCTCTTCTCAGTTTGGGCCGATAACCTAGATGTTAGGCCCCTTAAAACAACAATTATCATCATCTTCTCAGTTTCACTCCATGCGCTCCATTGTTGCAAGCAAAAGCTTCGCCACCCGGTCTAAAGTTCCGTTGCGTGACCAAGTGTGTGTGTCACTTTTACGGTGTAATGTTCCGTGCGCGACTAATTAAGATTGTATAATTTGCGTGCAGTTTTGTATTTGTTTGCATCTTTTGACTATTATTTGTGGTAAAATGGATATATTGTTACATAGTTTCATATGTAGTAGTTTAAGTTTTAGATGGTAACATTATTTCATTGCATTTTCTATTTAAAACAAAATAAGTGATTTCTTTTACATAAATGTCTATCATAACTACACTTTGTTGTCCCATTTGTTATTATGTAGTCAACCTTGGCTAAAAAGTAAGATTCAGTAACTCCATCCTGCTTTTAATGATGTCCGGTCTTTTTGACCGTGCGCGACCAAATACTTTTCATTTTTCACGTGACCAAACAAGGGTTAAAAATAAAATTAGTTACGCAACACACACATCACATCAGAGGAGAAGCTGGAAGAAGAACCGTGTAGTACAGTTGAGCGCTGACATTCTGGCACGTGGGAGGAGAAACTGAGAGCGCGAGGAATGAGCTTCCATCCACACAGCCTTGCTTCCGTTACCATGGCAACCTCTGTACGGCCGGACGTTTGTTGTAGACGAGTGAAAAATCTTAATGGAAGCCTGGAGGCGAGTTACTACAGTACCTGTGTTGTTGTCACCTGCCTCATGCTACTCTTGAAGGACAGTCATTGGCAAATATAATGGCGTTCTGTTCGTACTATGTGACGTGTATTCCCGGGTCACACAATACTTAGACGTCGACTGTACTGTCTCCATAGTGGTGTCGTCACTTGCTCAAGTCTGGAATTTCATTTCATCAGACCGGTGATGACAAATATGAAGCGATAAGGCTAGAGAGTGACGGTGTACAGGCTCACCGGCAAGGTCAAGGGCAATCGTCTAAAACAAACGTCCGGCCTGTACTATTAAATAGTGGAAATTATCAGCCTGCTTCAAAGACACTTTCGTGGTGTTCGTATCTGGGTTCTTATTGTCTTAGCACGTCGGTATTATTACACATTGTTTTGTTTTATTTATTTTTATGAGTTCGGAAAAGTCATGCAATGTTTTTGGGTAGGTAGACATCGCTAAGCTACAATCAGACTCGAAGCACTTCATTCTTGGCAGGCATATTCATGAACCTAGCACTCATGTCATTTCTTTCATAGTGAATTACGCAAAAGTCGAACAAATATAAAACGTTATCTTTTTGAACTCTAAGAATACAGACAAAAGCACTAATTGTATGTGTACTATAACAAGAGAAAACCACTAGCCCTCATGACTGAATAGTTTTTCCAACTTCTTCTATAGAAAAGTAAATCACAAGATCTGTTCGCCTCTCACGTAAACTGAAATATCTTGACAAGTAAATGCTACAACGATATTTCTTCTTTGAGACATTCGGCAGGTTACGCATTATTCAATGAACCCAACTTGATTTTGTTATTATGGGTCATTTAGTTTCAAAACCAGTCAAGTCCACTTTTCAGTATGGATTACTTTAATTCGTATATCGCCTGTTTTGAGACACTTAAACAAACTTTGCAATTGATTTCCTTTGGACACACTCTTGAATGAAATATACGACAAATTACCATTAGTGCTTCGAAATATGCAAATAAGAACCGAAGTTTCCCTTATTCACAGATGGACTTGGGTGGTCTTGAAAATAACCGACTCAATCTATATGTTAATAAGCATTTTATTCCACGAAGGTCTTTGCACCCAGGCTAACCCGTGTCGTAATGAAGGGAGGAATCATGTGTTCTGTAACACGCAAATGCTCTCCAAGTGCTCACTGGAATTTTTCTTCAGCATCAGTGTTGCCAATTTAGAGATTTTATCACTAGATCAAGTGATTTTCAAATACGCTGGGTGACGAATTAATATAAATTAATGTATACATCAATGTAAATGTATGCTACTATTGTTTAGAAATTTAGTGACAATCCGACTCCTAAATTAACTTTCTTTTTCTGTCGATAACAGAGAAATATGGCGTATTTTTTGAACACTTCCAAGCATTTTTCCATGAGTTTGAGTTAGCAACACTGATCTAAGTGGTTGTGCTCTCAACACGAAGATGGCGACCACCAAATTCCGCATGGAAAGAAGTGTCATTGGTTTGTGCAAATGAATACTGCGAAACAGCACGAGTCTTCGTATTTACTGGAAATTGCCAGTTAGTAGTGAAGTAGTGAATCTTCTTTCAATAGACACATTTCTTTAAAAAAATCTATATTTAAATAATAATAATAATAATTCATATCAAATGAATTATGGCATGAATTATGAATATTGTTTAAATAGTAACTTTTAGGTAAAGTTGGTAACACTGTGATCTAATCACTCGACTAGTGTAACTGTCTGCTAGCCCACACGTTGAGCGTACAAGTGTAATGTTAATTAATGCCCCATGTTGGTAGCGACAAATGTGGCAGTTTTGCTAGCCCCTAACTGTTGGGTGATAAATGTAACTGTTGACCTTTGCCTAAGCTATGTTGTTTTAATGGGCGCCAAGACCTCAATGCAATGCTGAAATCTAAATTTGTATTTAACAACGTCTAGCTCTGGTAGAACACCTTCAAGAATCTATTCACTCAGATCGTGGTATGATTTGATCATTAACCCAACAAACAATTGTATCAGGAGAAGGAATTGGTCTATATCTAATGCTACCTACTGAAAGCAAAGATTGCATTGTAAAAGAAATGAATTTATTATATAAAACAAGTATAGCAAAATTAATAATAATAATAAGTATAAAATTTAAATTGGAGCGTTGCGATTTTAATATTACCGATAGAAAATTACGTGAAAACGGAGTCTGATAAATTATAGATTTTACTCTTATTCCCAAGCTATGAAGTTACTGAAATATGAAATATAAAACAAAGAAAAATGAGAGATTGCGTATTTCTGCGTCATTTGCGCTTACCACTAGAAATTGCTAAAGCATTTCCCTCGTACTGGATGATGCTGTGTGCTTCCCACAGTCTCCTGGACGTCGCCATCTTCTTCGTTATTTGATGATATTCTGGTAGATTAGATAATACTATGGTCCGTACATCGGACCCAAACACTCGTACAACCACACTGGTTAAGTTTTACTAAAGTTAGTCCTCCACTCCACGGAACATCGGAGCGACTTCCGCGTGCAACCGTACTCGTTAAGTTTTACACAGATAGTCCACGTTCCACGGCGCGTCGAACGATATATGCACCTGTCGGCTCCCCCACTCTTCAGCCGACTCCTAGCTTACGTGGTCTCCACTGATTGGCTGAGCACGCCGCTACCTCCCCTCCTCAGGCTCATTACACACGGCGCGCGAGAGGGAGAAGTCGTTTTCCGCTCCATATATTCGTCTTTTCTTGACGATGCGACCCAGCCTTGCGTAATACTTCCCGACAAGATTAAGCGTGTACTTGAATTCCCAGTGAGTCACGTCTCTCAAATACCCTAACTGACAAAACTCCGTAAAATTCCGTAATCACATAATTTTCTATGATATTGTCGTTCGTAATAATTTGCTTGATAGCGTTTTCTAAGACATAGAAAACCTATTTGTATGCTTATAATTTTTATAAAATGCTCCAAAAATATCTTAATAATAATTATAGTAAATTAATAATAATAATAAACTAACATGAAAAATTCTCTTGGCTGAACAATTTGCCGCGTAAATAAATATAGAATGGCTTCCTACTGACTTATGCCAGTTGCATAAAAACCCCTCGAAAAACACGTTACATATTCGCCTCGGATCATCGGATGATTTACCGTGACGACGGTCCATTATCCGATTATCCCAGACACGTTAATAAACCCCATCCAAAATACATATTACATAAATGAAATCACCCTAAATTACAGATATATACACTCATAATTTTTCTTCACGCACTTTGCGTCAAAGTTTGTTGTCACTATGGATTGCACTTTGCAACCAGTCCAATGTTTTACATATAGAATAGTGTTCCGCGGATATTTCCGCCTCTCAAATTTCTCTATGTTGGAGAAATAGACATAATTAATGTGTGGGCACTATGTATTTATGATGTCATATCACACGCATTGAAGGTGTTCTGATATATTTATATCACCATAGAACTTCCTAATTTCACTGGAGGTTCCTTCCTTATTGTGAAATTAATCCCACTTACCACTGAGCACACGATCACACTATTGTGGCAGCGCCTCGTGACCATAATACTTAATCTCTCTTTAAAGTAGATTAAATTAATATTGACTTCTGAAAAAAAAACAGTAAGTGCGCATTACATATAACACCAAATATTTCTGTGCCGTAATCGCCCTGTCTTCTTAAGTTCCCGTAGACCATATTCTACTTAGGCCTAATACTAGTTCTCAACACAGACCATTTCTCCTCACACAAATAATACCATTGTACAAATTATCTTAAATTACACACTTACAAATCTTACATGGCGAGGCCGTAAACAGAAATCACGTGTGCTGATATGTATGAGTTTCATGAAGGACTGTCTCGCATTCTGATGGCCCATCTTTTGCCTCGTGGACGCCTTAAGCAAAAATACCCTGTTCAAGCGCTCACCCATCTCTTGGAGGCAAATGGGAATTCACCAGCGCTACCAAATTCAGGCCTTGGTGTATCGAGACATTTTAGTGCTCAAGAGCATCCGACAATCCCGTCATATTTCCCTGTACCTTAAAAACTCTCATTTACTTACTTACTACCCCCCTGTGTGACTTCTGATACGCCTGCCTGGAAGACCAACTCCTCCCACGCACCAAATTCCGCACTTACTCATTTGATAGGCTGGCTCGCCAGCTAAACACACTCACTTTATGACACATATTTTCGTAGACTATGTATATTATACGTCCCGTATAATCTGTTTCCCTCACTATTCTCCAGCACATATGCTGTTTTTCCAATACGTTTGGAAACTATAAATGTTTCTGCGTCACCTGCTTCCAACCTTGCAAGTGGCTCCCTTTAAATGAACGTCATCACGTTGCTCTACCTACCATATTTCTCAGTATCTGTAACGATGCCCTGTTGCTACTGTCCACACATGCTAACCCTACCTTCCTATGGTGTCACACCTCTACTCGACACTCTATAACCTAAAAATGTCACTTCTGACTGACAGAATGACGACTTAGACAGCTTCAAAGTGAACCCTGCCTGATCTAACTTCTGAAAAACTATATCTAAATGATGTAGATGCTCCTCAAAACTGCGTGCACTAATTACCATATCATCTATGTAAATGGTTACAAACTCTCCTGTGTCATCCCCTAATGCGATGTTTAAAGCCCTAATTAAAGCTGCTGAACTACTCTTTAACCGATAAGGTGTTCTACAAAATTGATATAAAGGTTATATTTATGATTAAAAGCTGTAAATGGTCTATCTTCGTACATAAGTGGCACTTGCCAAAAACTGGAACTCAAATCTACACAAGTGAAATACTTCTTCCCCTCAAATGTTTGCATTAATTCCTCTATTGACATAGATTACAGCTGATCTGAACTAATTCTACTGTTAACCAAACGATCGTCTAAACAAATACGAACAGTGCCGTCGGTCTTGGGTACCGTGATCAAAGAATTAACATATGGACTGTTAGAGTGCTCAATCATCCCATCTTCAATCAGCTGATTAATTTGTGCCTCAACTGCACTCTGATAAGCGAAAGGTACAGGATATCTATGTCTTGTGAATACTGACCTATCAATAACGTTCAATGAATGTGTATAGCAATTGGCCATACCAATGCGATCCTCAAAAACTCTCCTATTACACAATAACACATCATAGAGCCGAACACACTGATCATCCTCTATATTTCCCTGAAATGCAGCATCACGTAACGAGTCCTTTAGACTACCGTTCGTAATCACACTGCCCACAAAACATGGAGAACCCCGCTCTACGGCTGGCGATATCTCATTTAAAGTACAAATCACACCTACAATACTACTCCTCTGAATATGGTCATTGAACGCTACTTCTACTTCAGAATCTCCCCATTTAAATTTCAAACTCCCTACATCATAACATAAGTTACCAGACACTCTACTTAGCCACTCTGAACCCAAGATAACACTGAATACTAAATTTGGAATTACAAGGCAAATCTGCTTCTCTACATGATTATTAATTTTAATGTCTACTAAAACTTGCTTAGAAATTACTTTAGACCTCTTCCCAACAGCTGTGATAACAAAAGTGCTTTTAATTGGCATCTCCTCAAAATTTACTCCAGTTCCTTTCATTTTATCATAAAATGCACTACTTATGCAACTCTTCATACAACCACTATCAATTAAAACATCTGTGTACGCCTCGGACACGTTAAATTTAACTATGGGGCTCTTACTAACCACTTCCTGAATAATACCTTCATCATTTAGTTCATGGAATAATTCATTTCTTACATTTAGGTCATAGGGTTCCTGTATAATTGTATGGACAGGGCATGCTACAGACTGAGATTCTGACCTTACTTCGCAGCCTGGTTCGCGTTTAAAGAACCGCTACAGCTGGCCGTAATACTACTAACTACTGAACTGGTCTGGTTGTTCTGGGCTGTGTTGTCATTGTTTGGCTGTATATTACTACCACTAGGCTGTCCTCTTCCTTGACCCCTATTCTGGTTGTAATTATTGTCATTATAATTTCTCCCTTGATTTCCCCTGAAATCATTGTTTCTCCCTTGATTTCCCCTGTAATCATTGTTCCTCCCTTGATTTCCCCTGAAATCATTGTTCCTCCCTTGATACTGATTACCATAGCCATTTCCTCTGTTCTGATTTAGCTGATTATTATTATTTCTATTTTGAGCGTTGGCCCCTTCGCCACCGTTCCCTTGAACTTCTTGATGCCTGGCTTCATTAGGTCTATTATTATTATTACCCTGGTTCCGATTGAAATTGTCCTCATAACCCCCTCTCCCTAGTGCATCAAATGTGCTTAACAAATTTTCTACTTGTGATATAGTCTTTACATTCTGGATACAAGCAGCCTCCTTGATCCTATAGGGAAAGTGCCTAAGTAGCAACCTTACCACATCACTTTCCTCCTTCAAGCCATCCAGATATTTACACACTAATACCTGCCCTAAAAAGTATTCGGTCATGGTGGAGCTTCCTTTAGGGTTATATTTACCACACACTACTCCCTCATTCCAGAACTTTTCACAGAATTTCATTTTAAAATCATTGATATCAGTAAACTTGTCTCTGTAGACAGCAAACCAATTCCTCGTTTCCCCCACAAACACTTGTTCTAAAATTTCAACTACCTGGCACCACTCAATACTACCATTTTCCAACCTCTCCCCGAATTTATTTTCTATAGTGTTCATGAACTCCATTGGGCACCCCTGTCGATTGCTGAACTTACCCAGTTCTACCTCCCTGTGTGTGCTATTCACAAAAACTGGCCTATTCTGACTATTTTCTTGCCTGATCCTAGCTTTTAATTTTAACTCTAATTCTGCGATTTTCTCCTCAGCCTTCCTCTCAATGCTGTTTACTGTTAATTTAATGTTTCCTTCTGATTCTTCTACTTTATCATATAGCTTTGCTTGTTTCTCCTCAATCTTGCTAATGCTCTCTCTATTACTCTCTCTTAAATCATTTACTTCTGCAACTGTTTGTGAGTGGACTCTCTCAATTCTACCCCCCAGCTGTTCCTTAACCTCTTTAGTAGCTACCTGAATTTTGTCAATTTCTCCCCCCAATTGCTTTTTGACCTGCTGTGTTTCCAGTTGCACTAGTTTTTTTAAATTTTCAGCCTGTGTACTGATTCTAATTTCCAACTCCTCCTGTACTTTTCCTAATTTTCTGTCTACATCTGCAATAATCTCTTGAGCCTTTTCTTCCATCACCCCCCTGATCTCACCTCTAATCAGTTCGAATTTGTCACTCATTTCCCTACTGTTTTGTTCTAATTTAGCATTTAAAGTTTCAGTACTCTCTCTATTTTCCTTACTGTTTTGTTCTAATCTGGCGTTTAAAGTTTCATTACTCTCTCTATTTTCCCTACTGTTTTGTTCTAATCTTGCATTATTCTGTTCTAACTTTGCATTTAAGGCATCTGTACTTTCTTTATTTTCCCTACTGTTTTGTTCTAATTTAGCGTTGTTTTGTTCCAGTTTTGCGTTGTTTTGTTCTAATTTAGCATTTAAGGCATCACTACTAACTTTGTTCTGATACATGAACTCGAGAAGTAAAGTTTTTAATTCTGGTTGGCCGCCTACACTCCCTGTTTCAGTATCGGGATTTACCTCCGCTACCCCGGTACTACCATCACTCGACATACTGCTCGTATCATCACTCTCCCGTTGGTGACCACTACGTAACCTCATCTGTCTTTCTTTCTCATCCCCCATAATGATATACACTGATACAGACAAATAACCCCCAAAATACAGGCACAGAAATATATACCCTTCTCCTTCCACAAATGTTATTAGGTTTTCAGCCCCAAGTTGTCGGCGACAATTGTAATGGTTTTCTATCCCCAAGTTGTCGGCGACAATTGTAATGTTAATTAATGCCCCATGTTGGTAGCGACAAATGTAGCAGTTTTGCTAGCCCCTAACTGTTGGGTGATAAATGTAACTGTTGACCTTTGCCTAAGCTATGTTGTTTTAATGGGCGCCAAGACCTCAATGCAATGCTGAAATCTAAATTTGTATTTAACAACGTCTAGCTCTGGTAGAACACCTTCAAGAATCTATTCACTCAGATCGTGGTATGATTTGATCATTAACCCAACAAACAATTGTATCAGGAGAAGGAATTGGTCTATATCTAATGCTACCTACTGAAAGCAAAGATTGCATTGTAAAAGAAATGAATTTATTATATAAAACAAGTATAGCAAAATTAATAATAATAATAAGTATAAAATTTAAATTGGAGCGTTGCGATTTTAATATTACCGATAGAAAATTACGTGAAAACGGAGTCTGATAAATTATAGATTTTACTCTTATTCCCAAGCTATGAAGTTACTGAAATATGAAATATAAAACAAAGAAAAATGAGAGATTGCGTATTTCTGCGTCATTTGCGCTTACCACTAGAAATTGCTAAAGCATTTCCCTCGTACTGGATGATGCTGTGTGCTTCCCACAGTCTCCTGGACGTCGCCATCTTCTTCGTTATTTGATGATATTCTGGTAGATTAGATAATACTATGGTCCGTACATCGGACCCAAACACTCGTACAACCACACTGGTTAAGTTTTACAAAAGTTAGTCCTCCACTCCACGGAACATCGGAGCGACTTCCGCGTGCAACCGTACTCGTTAAGTTCTACACAGATAGTCCACGTTCCACGGCGCGTCGAACGATATATGCACCTGTCGGCTCCCCCACTCTTCAGCCGACTCCTAGCTTACGTGGTCTCCACTGATTGGCAGAGCACGCCGCTACCTCCCCTCCTCTGGCTCATTACACACGGCGCGCGAGAGGGAGAAGTCGTTTTCCGTTCCATATATTCGTCTTTTCTTGACGATGCGACCCAGCCTTGCGTAATACTTCCCGACAAGATTAAGCGTGTACTTGAATTCCCAGTGAGTCACGTCTCTCAAATACCCTAACTGACAAAACTCCGTAAATTCCGTAATCACATAATTTTCTATGATATTGTCGTTCGTAATAATTTGCTTGATAGCGTTTTCTAAGACATAGAAAACCTATCTGTATGCTTATAATTTTTATAAAATGCTCCGAAAATATCTTAATAATTATTATAATAAATTAATGAAATGAAATTCCACAGCCTGCTTCCAGTCTCCGACCGGGTCAGGAATGGAATGAATGAAGTCCCCATCTAGCGGCGAGGATATGAACTGTGCCGGCTGCCGAGGCCTGACGCACTCCTCTGGGGCAATGATGAGATGAATGACAGATGAAATGAAATGATAGTGGAGAGTGTTGCTGGAATGAAATGTTGACAGGGAAAACCGGAGTACCCGGAGAAAAACCTGTCTGCCTCCGTTTTGTCCAGCACAAATCTCACATGGAGTGACCGGGATTTGAACCACGGATCCAGCGGTGAGAGGCCGGCGTGCTGCCGCCTAAGCCACGGAGGCTTCGTAATTATAATAAATTAATAATAATAATACAAGCCTCCGTGGCTTAGGCGGCAGCACGCCGGCCTTTCACCGCTGGGTCCGTGGTTCAAATCCCGGTCACTCCATGTGAGATCTGTGCTGGACAGAACGGAGGCAGACAGGTTTTTCTCCGGGTACTCCAGTTTTCCCTGTCAAAATGTCATTCCAGCAACACTCTCCACTATCATTTCATTTCATCTGTCATTCATTTAATCATTGCCCCAGAGGAGTGCGTCAGGCCTCGGCAGCCGGCACAGTTCATATCCTCGCCGCTAGATGGGGGCTTCATTCATTCCATTCCTGACCCAGTCGGAGACTGGAAGCAGGCTGTGGATTTTCATTTTTCAATAATAATAATAATAAATTAACATGAAAAATTCTCTTGGCTGAACAATTTGCCGCGTAAATAAATATAGAATGACTTCCTACTGACTTATGCCAGTTGCATAAAAACCCCTCGAAAAACACGTTACACTAGTTAGCTTACAGTACACATTAAACTTTCTGAAACAACACATCATAATAAGCTGCGGGGTAATGGTCAGGTAGTGTGGGTTAAATACAATACACGATTCAAGCCCCAGTCGGTACGTACACCTGCCGTGCCAGTCCGTATGCTGGTTCGTCAAACAATTAACCACTTACTTCTGTTCGTGAAACGCTTCTGATCGCTAGAAAGCTGGCTTAGCATGGACTTGCATGGCTAATAATTGCGTTGCACCAGGAATGAACAAAGCAAGTTAATAAAAGCAAGCAGAAGTCGGAGCTCGTCCCTCTAAACAAGGCAACAACACTTGGAGGCCGTACCACCAGACGCACTCCGCATCGACCGCCACGACAGCCACAACAAATGAACCAGCTAGAAGCGTTCAGCCTGCAGCCTGCACATTTTCTTTTTGAAGAAAAAAATAATCACCAACAAACAAACGTGTTTTTCAAATTATGTCTTGTGGTATGGTTCCCTTGTGGTTTTAACCGACTGTCTTACAACAATACCACTTCACTAGTGATTAACACCACTCTTGCCCTCTGATGACGCTTCTCGACGTCCGAGCTCCTTACAAATCGAATCACATTCACATCGTTAGTCTAGTATACATGTGTAGCGCATTACGCTTAGTTCGGTCATACTTTCTGGGGACTTTTAGTGGGTGTATATTGTTCAATTTTGATATTTTTAGCACATCATTAGTTCTCCATTAAATGCACATTTGCATTCCCACTGAGGGCCAAATGTTCTAGGGATATTAGCTCCTAAATGGTAATTTTTCTTAAATAGATATTTGTATCCGACAATCCGAATCTGTATTAGGACTACAAATCATTATCTATACATGATATGAGCCAAGTTAAGGAGTCTATATGCAAAACGAAACGTGGATACATTACCTGGGTCAAGGGAGAAAAAATAACTACACAGACTAGCATTGACCTGTTACGAATATAGGCCTTTCGGCTGTAGAGGGTAAAAGGAGCCGAGGCAGACCTAGGAGGTGATGGTTAGATTTAGTGTGAACAATTTCAAAGTGAGAGGTGTAGAAGCAGAAGAGGCTAACTGCTAATAGGGGATCATGGAGGCGACTTGTTCGCAAACAGAGGCTTGTAGACTAGACTGGACACTGAAAGGTAAAACAGTCTCAAATGAAAATGTATGTATGTGTGTATGTATGTATTTAGCCTATGTACCTATTGGATGTTTTCGCTATTTCTTTAATCTAGCGAATGACTTGCATTTTCAAGGTGTTTTCCATGAACAGAATGTTGTCTTTCCACGATAATGCTATTATTGGGTCTATGGTGGAGCTGGAAAACGACGGATGAGATAAAATAAAGAACGATTCCAGGATGTGCCTCCAGTGTCTATCAATGAACAAATCCCATGAAAGGCCACTGTCAGTTCTGAAATCTGAATGGCAGACCGCCTATAAGTGAGATTTCTAAACCTAACACTTTTACAGTCTATGATAGTGGGTTATTACTTTAGAAAGTGGACAATTTTACTCACAGATGCAATGACATTATACGGATCACTTTCTTCGAATTAAGTATAACTCCCTCTAATGTCAGGCAATCAACACTCATGTCCACTTATAAAAAGCTGTCATCAAGTCAAGTCCACAGCCTACGTAACGACCAACCTTTACAGTTTGATGAGTCACCGCTCCCGCAATGCGTCACTCAGATGTGCTGAGGTGATATAATTTGCTGTCTGATGAGAGGTTGGAGATGCAAAGTGACCATTCAGCTACTGCTTGATGCTTAACTTATCTTCTGCAAGATTATTGCCGACGTTTTTATTGCCACTCTATGAAACGAACAAAATAATATTAATTCCAAGAATAGTAATCGGCTGGACAACAGTCTATTCTATGGAGTGAACCGTTGTTGTTGTTGTTGTTTTCGATTCATTTTGCGACATCGTGGTCATGTAGCCCAGTGCACTTAGGTGTGTATAGAATCTGTCTGATAGCCTATGTCATTGTGATGGCTATAGTTGTGTGTGTACTTGTGATTGAGGCTAGGATTGAAAAGGAGATTGACGTTGCCTCAAGTTCGGAACCATCCTGGTATTTGTCTAAAGTAGAAGTGGGGATCCATGAAAACCACTTCCAAGATGGCTGAGGTTTGCCTCGCGAAGCTGGTTGTACAATGTTCCAGCCAGCACCTTGCTCGACAGGTTGCTGTCCCGTCACTTGGCGCCTGCAAGGTTCCGTTCTATAGAGAAGACTCTCACTGTAGTAGATAATAGACTTACATGAACACGTCTGACTCAGACACACATGTTTCTCGCACATGAAATATTGCGTGGCAGTAACTCCAAACTGCTTGTTATCAACGCTTCTTACGCTAAACAGAATTAAACAAGCACGGTAATGTGACAAAAAAGTTTTAAAAATATAATTACACACGTTACACAATAAGTAGATTACCAGCGCGGAAGTTAAACCATTCCTCTCTGAAGGAACAGTAGAGCCATTAAATGACAACATGCACATTTCAACGAGATTAACAGATAATTCACTTAGGTTTGAGGTCTCCTTAATTTATCATTTACATTAGCACAGCTTTAGAAATAATGCGAACTCCCGAACGACTGTGTGTTATCTGTACATCGAGGGGGAAGACATTTGAGAATTTTGAAGCAACTAGCTGTGTGCTGTGCATATACAAAACTTAATCACTGTCCAGTTCAAACACGTCTTGTTAGATAATCACGCGATGCACAAACAATATTAAGTGAAGACGTTATACTACTATGATTGGAGTTCTATATGTTCAGTCCAATTCTATATGTTCAGTCCAATTCTATTTAATATCTTTTCGTTTTTCCAAAAAATAATGATATTATTCTTTTTACTTGGGATAATAAAAGCACACTCAATCATTTTTATAAAAATGAGATATGAATTTTTCCCGAGATGAAGAAAGAGACGCATACTTACACAAATACATACAGACATTTTAATAATAATAATAATAATAATAATAATAATAATAATAATAATAATAATAATGTTATTAGTTTCACTTCCCTTTTAACTACAGTGGCTTCTTACTTTTTAACAGACATAATATCCTATAATCTTTTGCCATGTCAACTCCTCTAAATACAGGACTCGTGAGCTTTGGTCAGCTTTCCAGCTATACTTTGTCGGTAGTCGGGTCGGTCCGTTGTATTACGTGATACCGCAATAGTTGCAATAACAATAAAAGAAGCAGGTATTGTTATAATACTCATGAATGGTCTCAAAACAGATACAATTAATTTCATTGCCACCAAGAAAACAAAAAAGGCACGCAGATAGACGATTTTAATTTTATTTACATCGGTATGTCCCCTTTAACAAACTATGTTGTCTCGACTATCATGAGAAGCCAGGAGTAACTTGAGAGAAGCAAGGAGAACAACAAAGTAAAGCTTGGCGCAGTCTGAGACGATAAAGTCTGGTTGTCTCCAGTCGTAAAAACGTTACGACTCAAGATAGAGTAGTGTGGTTATATGCACGTGGGTTGGAGTGCACGTACAAAGTTATTGTTCTATTTCTCCAATAATAAAAACATCATAAAGCCTCTCCTAGAACCACACACGGTACTCGCCACGATTTCTGATTTTCGTTCGAGAAACGAACCTCTCTTTTAAGCGGAGTGGAAGATAATCACATTATCATTATACATTATCTAGATTCAGTACTAAAACCAGTAGTTTTTTTTAGGTCATGTGGGTTGAAACACACAAAAACCAAAGGGGACGCTATAATGAGGCGTACTAGACAAGGTGAGGAGTATATCAATAATATCGTATGGCCTCGGGTGCCGGGTGCAAGCTATGTTATTTGACACCCAAAGGTTAGCTTGCATGTCGAATTTCGTGTTTCCTTGAAGCACTATGAAAGTCAAGGAGGTTAGATATCTTAGCTCCTTGAACACTATAGCGCCTTCTAGTAGAGAAATGAGGAACTTTGTGTTGGCGGAAACTCCCGAGATTAATTTTGCCATTATGAACACGGCCTACTGAATTCAAATGGGTTCTTTGACATGCCAACATCGTATGACATGCGAGTCGTAATTTTTGCCGCCTTTCAAAAATCACTTACCACGGCCAGGAGCGAACCTGCAATCTTGGGGTTAGTAGACCGACACGATAACTACTCACCCACCGTGGCAAGCTTAAGGTGAGGAGTGAGGTAGTTTGTCAAAGCTTTCCACATAATAATAATAATAATGTTATGGTTTTAACGTCCTCTTTAATTGCTGTGGCTTTAGAGAAGACGGGATGTTCAAATTTTGCCCTGGAGGGGATTTCTAACGTGCTAGTAAATGTATTGACTTGAGCTAGTCGCGCCCCCTAAATGTCAACAGACTAAGCCAGAGTCAAACCTCTCGTGTTGGGTTTGAAAGCTCACCGCTTAACCGAAACCAGCGTTCAGTTTGACCCATACTGAAAGCAAGTGAAATGCTCTGTCATGATGATAGATGTAACGACTTTGTGGCAGGTCGTTGGTTCAGACTCTCATCTTGCTGGTAAACATAATTTCCGCGATTTCTCTCATACCCGTTGCTAGTCGAGTTTAGGAAGGTTTATTAGCATCTAAAATATGATAGTTTTCTCTATCTGTTTAGGTACTTCACTCTGGGGAAGTAGGTCTGTCAATAAGGTAATAATAATAATAATAATAATAATAATAATAATAATAATCGTATACCGAGAATAGAACGTTTGAGTTTGAGGTATTTAGGTGATCTGCTCGTTCGACATAGACGTCCCATTTACAGTAGCGCTGCCAACTGGTAGCGATATTGTGAAGCTATTGATTGACCTATGGCTAATATTTAATTAAGTTTGTATTAATACGTGCAAACATTGACCATTTTGGTGATGTTGTGGTTGTTTATTCGTATTGATGAACAATATGTATACAGTAAATGCAGACGCCTGCCAATACTAATATCTAAAACATGTTTATTAACTAAACATGTTAACATGGACATGTTTCGACATTCAATGAGGTCTTCTTCAACAATTTTAAACGATTAAAAATCATACTAAAAATATTTGAAGTTATGTTTTACCAATCTTTACCAAACTATCTAAAACTTAGAATAAGACCGTAGAAATTAAATGGATATCCTCACAAAGGTTAGTTATTGAAAATATTTTGAAATGTATAATAATATAATAGAATAGAATACAGTGAGGATCCTCCCTATCAAATGGAGATTTGCGGTAGCCGCGTGGCGACCGGGGCTCTGTGGCTAGCCACGTGTCGAGCAAGGCACTGGCGCTAGCAGCAGCATAGCTCCAATCTAGTTCCACATATTTACACGTATTTAATAATTACGGGATACGAGACCTCATGCAGTACTTCACCACAAGTCTTAATTAATTATCTTAAGTAAGGTATCTTGCCAACACTGTATCTAATAAATTATTATATATGAATTGCAGCCAATGGCTATAGCTGGGTATTTTTGATTGAATGCTCGAGGCCACCCAGCAAGCTCAATTTCAAGTAGTTCCAACTTTCATTACCAGATGCTACTGTCACTAACACCTAGCGGCGAACGTTGCAACTTGATAGAGCGTTTCTAACTAGCCAAATATAACCTACAAATTCTGCTACACACTACCAATTGCAGTGGTAGGTTCTTTAACGTGCCATAAATCTATGACATGGGCCAGGCGGCTTTACAGCACTTCTCCTCCGAAGGAAGGCATACTAAAGGATTATAACGCTCTTAAAAATCCGACGACTTCAGCTGGGCTTGATCCCGCGATCTTGGGATTAGCAGTTCAGCATGCTACCATAACGACTACGCCACCGAAGCCGCTAAATAAATGCAACGCTAGCATTGGGGACTTCACGTCTTGCTCTTGTGTTATCGCTAAATGCTAGTCAAGTGGCCGTGACTGATCACTCTTCGCCAGCCCCGCGCGCAAGCAAACCTCCGTTCTTTAGGGAAGGCCCTCAATGTATCTCTCGACAATGAGTCATCCGGCTACGCATGCATTTTAGTCCGGCGGCTTAACGCCATATATTCAACCAATTGTGCAAATCGAGGTAAAAGCGATTTTAGTTTTTAGTTACGTTAATTTTAATTTTATTCCCGACTTACATTCAATCATTTTTAAATTATATCGACCGTAACTAACCCATAAATGAATTCTACGCACCAAAATACCTTGAAAATGATAGGCATCAACCAAAATTTACGGGTTTTGACGCCCCGCCCACTGTAGCGCCACCCCCTGCCCCCGACAAGGAAAAATAACCCCAAAAATGAATTCGTTGCCCTCAAAAACATCGGAATGATATTAATTTTATTAATTTTGCCCATAAGTAATTACGAATTTTTAACCCATAACATAAGGGTACGCGCCCCATCACATGTTTGGGGGGAGGGGGAGGGGGCTGTAAAATATTAACCAGGGGTGTACAGAATGCCTCCGTGGCTGAAAACATTCCTTAATGACCCCTTAACGTAACTAAAAATAGAATCGCTTTTACCTCGATTTGCACAATACTTCCCTTAACCCGCCGTACTATTTAGTTGCTGCGCTGTTATGTTGCTAAACCAATAACAATTACCCTGTAGCAAGTAAGTCCGTAGTACTGTACCAGTTGTTGATGTTTGAGTCTTCAGTCTTTTGATTGGTTTGATGCAGCTCTCCGTACCTCCCTGTTCTGAGCTAATCGTTTCATCTCTACATAGCTACCACACCCTACATCCGAGGCAATCTGTTTAACATATTCTAACCTTGGTCTACCCCTACAGTTTTTGTCCTAAACCCTCCCTTCCATAACTAAGCTTGCTATTCATGGGTTTCTTAGTATGTGTCCTACCAACCTATCTCTTCTCTTCATTAGCAGTTGCCAGAAACATCTCTCCTCTCCCACTAGTCTTAATACCTATACCAGTAGTATTTATATTTACTAATTTTTGTTATCACCCATATCATTATGTGCAGATGACCTAGTTTGTCCCTTAAAGCATCTATCACAATCACAACCACCATTGGCTAGATTTGAACCATTTAGCTTTGGGTTTGGAGGTGTTTCAAGGGCAATGCGACAGCACGCACTGGTATGGAGCTTGTTACTTTCACATTTTACTGTATGTTAGTAGATCAGAATCTTCATTCTGCAATCGAATTATTTACACCGCAGTAATATGACGCAGCAAAAAAGCTTTAATTTTTATCGTTATCGGAAATTGATCCGGCTTAATTTTGTCAGCCCGACTTCATTTCCTTCGCCTCCGTAATTGGAATAGTCCATCCTCGTCGAGAGAGATGTATTCTGTACTTTCAATCATCATAATAATTATTTCCTCTCCAGATTTCAGTCCATCTCATTCCATCCTGTCTAGATATATCTTCTTGTCACTTTAATAAGTTTAATTCTTTTTTTCTCGTTTCAGCGCTTCATTAATTTTAATTGAGTCGTTTCCGTACTTGTAACCCAGGCAGTAATCCAGGCGAGAAGTCGGAAACTATTGCTCCACTTACTGTACTTGTTAGCTGATAAATACAGCTGTCAGTGTGCAAAATAAAGGGCTCTGTAGGGATCAGTGGCTGCTTATTGTTCTGGGTGTTGCACTATTTTCACTAAGGGGGAGGGGTAGGTTAAGTTGGGTAAAGACTGCTTGGTATCAGAGAAGACTGTATATATATATATATGCGCATTAAAACGGATATTATTTATGAATCACAGCCAATGACCATGGCTGGGCATTTTTGATTGAACGCCCGAAGGCTCCTAACAAGTTAAATTTCAAATAGTTCCAATTTGGCTACCAGATGCTACTGCCACTAACACCTAGCGGCGAACGTTGGAACTTGATTAGAGCGTTGATAACTCACCAAATATAACCTACAAATTTTGCTACACACTACCAATTGCAGTGGGAGGTTCTTTTACGTGCCATACATCTCTAACATGGGCCCGCCGGCTTTACTTGCCCTCCGAAGGAAGACATACTGAAGGATTTTAACGCTATTAAAAAATCCACGACTTCGGTTGGGTTTCAACCCACGATCTTGGACGTAGCTCATTCGTCACGAATGCCGCAATCCATTCAAGAACAAAACAGCGTAAACAGCTCTCGAACGAGAGTGACAAAGAACCGCAAATATCACATTCACGTGCTAATTAAATTGTGAGACGATGGTATCGGTAGTAGACGCCTCTCTTCTCCCTTGTTTCAATCAGCGGGCAACGACCAACTGAGTTAACTGTTGTGATAGGGCTTACTCGGTCTAGCATAGAGGTGTCCATACAGCAAGGCGGGTGCACTGGCACGCCGGCGGCACGCCAGTGATCTTCTGGTGCGTACGGCCTTGCAACGATAGTGGGGGAAGATTATATGTATGTCTCCTCTCAAACCTCTCCCGTCTCACTCCCTCCCGTACTGCCTTCGCTGTATTGTGGTTGTTCGGTCGAGCAAACACCGTATTCAGTATATTGTAAATAAGAAAACTAATTGCAACAAAACGGAAACTGAGAAAAAAAATCAATAATGTGACCGAAATTGCAATGTCTTAATGAGTTTCATGATACTTTATCCGTATTTCTGACAGTTTCTATGCTTAACACGTAATCTTCAAGTACCGTACGCGGAAGAACGCGCGAAACACAATGTATATATGTCGGACAACCAACGCATTGGACGAACAGTTTATTTGTTTTCATTACATTCCGTGCGCTAGCGATCCCAACTTGACTCGGTTAGACCGGAGGAAAGCTGTCGGAGCGCTGTCAATCAGCCTAGCCAAGACAGGCAGGAACCAGCCTGCCCAACGTGCACAGGCTGGACGCGCATGGTCTATCTCTGGCGTACCCTCTACTATTGAGATGTGATCGGTGCTTGGCAACGACCAAATGGCGAGCGCTCTGTTTGGCGTGCTTCGCTTTCTCGAAAAGTGAAGCTATCAGGAAAGAAAAGTCACGAGCAAACTAGGGCGGAAAATGAAAGTCACCCAAGCCCTCTGATACTGGAAGACCATCGGGATCGCTCATGTTGAGTTGACTAAGGGAGGTCGGTAGGAAAGAAGCCCGGCACAAGTAAGTGGAAGCAAGGCCGGACTCAGCAGTAGTCCCGTTGTCGTCAACCAATGTTCCAAATCGTGTGAGGCCCTGGAGAGCCAATAGTTTTGGCAAGCAATGAAGTGCTTAATTTTACTTAGCCCACCAACGGACATGTGAGATACACACGGGAAAAAAAGGAAGAAAAAAAACTAGCCAGTAAAGCTATTATTTATTGAAGATAAAACCTCAAATTGCTCAAAGATAGGAGAAAAAAAAAACGAATTCGTGAGAATCTGATAAATGGAGGGATTTGCACTTTAAAGCTGCTGGAACGACCGTTTCCACACGTGAATTAACGGCAAACATTGTCGAAGGAAAATAAATAATATCGATTAAAGTATTCTAAGAATATCGATAAATAATCGACAGCTGTACACCGTGTGAAATATTTATCGAATCTTGTCTAATATGACAGAAATATGATTTTTTGGAGCTTTGAGGCATCGTGGTCAAATCGCCCCATGTATTTTACTTTAGTGTCGGATAGACGACTTCTAGAAAGGCTGAGCTAGAAATCGACCCACCTCTATTCAGTTCTGCCTCACGAGGCTGAGCGTACACCGTTCCAGCCCCAAAGACCAGAATGTATTTCTTGGCAGAGCAGGATATCGAACTCAGACAGTGGCATGACTAGGGTTTGCATCTGGAGGGGCAAAATTACATTGCGCGGGGAGGGGGGGGGGGGGGGGGAAGGGTTCGGACTTAATGAAACATAATCAATGAAATTAAAAATTAAAAATACAATCCAGAAGTTTCAAAACTTCCTATCTATATTTTTTCGTGTTTGATTTCATGAGCGTTTGTTACGATGTATTTGCACTTATACATGTGGAAATACTCAATAATTATCGTTTTTGTTGAAATTTATAATTTTATAATTCCTTCGTGAAATTATCTGGCCCTTTGTATTCCCCGTCATTGTAAATTGTGTTGATAAATTACAGTTCCCAACTTAAGTTTAACTTAATACAGCAATACAACTTAACCCAACACTATCCACTTTCCAAAATGACACTCACATTCGGATACTAACAGAGTGGAAACTGGCAAGTAGTGTATTTTTGAAAAGGGATGAGGAAGGACAGTGCCACACTAATCTCACTGCCACCCCTCTGGCTAACTGAACAACTGACCATTTTGCTCATTCAGTAGTCTAAGTGTTAAGCATCGCTAAACACTTTTCACGAGTGAAAATAAATGTTTTGAAATTAAGGAAGTATTAACTTATATAATTCAATCATTTGTTATCAATCCGACTATTGGTTTTATATAATGGGAGTGTTGGCGCAGCGGTCATGATGTTGGCATCTCACCAAGGTGGACTGGGTTCGATTCCCGGTCAGAGCATGTGAGATTTTCGATGTGAATGCCATATCCTATGGTTCGGACTCCACGTAAAACGGAGGTTCGGTGGCTCATGATCGCACAATGAACGGTCACGTAAAACTATAAGCTTGCTTTTGGTTTTATAATAGTACATTATGCAACGAGCCTATAATGGCTATAATTAAGACACGAGTATTTTTTATAAAACGAGCGTATGCGAGTTTTATAATTTCCATACGAGTGTCTTAATTACCATTATAGGCGAGTTGCATACGACTGTTTATGTTCGACGATAATTATAACTTTATTATATGTTTTAACATAAATATTCATAAATATCTGTTGAGAGTCAGCTACTGGAATTTTGTGATCGCAGAGCGAGCGTTGGGTGTTATACCTTCGTCTTTCAAGAGCTTTGAACGGCCGACGCATGCGCTCTGTGGGCTTGCAATGCCATATGCAGCCATATGTTTACATCAGCCGTCCCTCAGTAATATTGTCACCGGTATCATTTGAAGACAATGCGCTGTGTAGAAATTAGTGTTAGTGATTTTAAGGTACTGTGCTATTTCTTGTCTCATATTCGCCAGTTTATTTACGCGAACATATGGACGGTGGGTATTCCATGTCGGTAATTTATTATAGTTCGATGTTGTGTTTATGTCCGACATGTTGGATTTTGAGCGCATGCGCGAAATTATCGTTACCTAATTGGTCAATGAACGAGCTCTGATTGGCTGGAGAAACTGTATCGTAATGAAAAACGGTGTTATAATGACCATCATTATGATACAGTTTTCAAACACATAATAGTGAGGGTCGAACATAAAAATTTAAAAACTTCAATAAATTTCGTTTATTTTATTTTTTATTATTCGGCTCTGGGCAAGATTGTTCCCTCCCCCCCGGTCACTGAACCCAGACCTCCACGGTGACAGCCAGGAGGTGATTTTTGCCTACCCCGTATTATTCCCGTCTGGGATGAGATGTTAAGAATTTCTATTTGTTGGATGAGACTGGACAGGATGAGGGCCAGGTCAAGCGGGCGGTGTCGGGATGTAGCGGACCACTGCTCATATTTACCTTTAGTACTAATGAGTCCAGTTCAAACACTCCTCATTTCTTCTCCCGTTCAGTAACTCAGCTAATTTTAATAAAACAAACATCCTGGAATTTGAAATACAACATAGAATTCCGGAGTGGCTGACATTTCCGTTTCCTTTCGGTTAGAGCCCCTTCAGCTTCACTGGCCTTTCATAGACCACCTGCGTAGAGTAATCGTGTTCAAGCCAACCGACTGTGTCAAGTCTGGATCACGTAACCACAGTAAATGCGAGCCTTAGTGACTATAGGGTCCATAGCTAAAGACCTGCGCGGATGCGGATATCCGTGGATAAACCCGCGGATATCCGCAACATTTTTCACCATGCGGATGTACAGTAGTTTGCATGGCTGTGCGGATAGCGGAAAAGCTGCGGATAATGTTTAGACTAAATTTGTGGATAGGTTTTAGAATACAATGTTGAACTATTTTTTTTTCTTTTAAAATAATTTTAGTTTTTGCTAAGCTGTGCGTCTTTCACGTTTCTTGTCATTTCCCTATTTGCTTTCGCTTGGATTGTGTGCGAATAATAGAGAAGTGAGAGAACCCAGCGATGGAAATACCCTTGAGCAAAAAACAAAACAAAAAAAAGTCCTTTTATCTGCAATTATTTGCGTGGGTATATCGGACATGCCGTTACTCAGAGGGACAAAACGCAGTCATCATTGTCTATACTCTAGGGGAACGAATTTCTCCTCCAATGTCTAAATGTGTTCCTTTAATACTTTTATCTATCTATCTAATCAATTAAAAATAGTATTGTAATGCCAGAGCCTCCGTGGCTTAGGCAGCAGCACGCCGGCATCTCACCGCTGGGTCCGTGGTTCAAATCCCGGTCACTCCATGTGAGATCTGTGCTGGACAAAACGGAGGCAAACAGGTTTTTCTCCGGGTAATCCGGTTCTCCCTGTCACAATTTCATTCCAGCAACACTCTCCACTATCATTTCATTTCATCTGTCATTCATTTAATAATTGCCCCCAGAGGAATGCGACAGGCTTCGGCAGCCGGCACACTTCATATCCTCGCCGCTAGATGGGGGCTTCATTCATTCCATTCCTGACCCGGTCGGAGACTGGAAGCAGGGTGTGGATTTTCATTTTCATTGTAATGTCAGCGGATTTGGATAACAAACATGCGGATGCGGGACGGATGTGGATAAAAGTCGTGCGGATGCGGGCTGGAAGACGCGCAGAGTCCTACCAATAGTCAGCCAATCCCATTACACTATAGTGCGGGACAAACCATTGCAAGCCTGAAGGTCAACAAGCTCTCCGAGAACATACAGGACAACACCGCACCGACTACTCGTGACCTTCAGGCTTGCAATGGTTTGTCCCGCACTATAGGCATTCTTGCCTGTCACCGCGGGGACTCAGTTTCGATTCGCGACTCTGCCAAGAAATGTAATTCTATTCTTAGGGCTGGAATTTGAAATAGGCTACAACATAGAATTCCGGAGTGGCTGACATTTCCGTTCCCTTTCGGTTAGAGCCCCTTCACCTTCACTGGCCTTTCATAGGCCACCTGCGTACACTCAGCCTCGTGTAGTAAAACTGAGAAGAGACTGGTTCGATTCCTACTTCAGCCATCGTGAAAGTGTTTTCCGTGGTTTCCCCACTTCTACTCCTGAAAAATACCGGGATGTTCCTAACTTATAGACTACTCTGTGAGCTGCCAGAATGGTATTGACATTTGGCCGGAAATTCCACGTCAGTCATCACCCCTCAGCCTCCTGACCAATCCATGTTCGCATAGTTGATGTCATAATACTCTGCGTTGCATTATTACAGCCCACGTGCTTCAGTGCCTGGTCAGCTGTGTCCCTGGCTTGTACAGTTTGGCAACCTCGTTCTCAGACCACATGGCGAGACGAGAACTGTCAATCCTATTCTGGCAGCTCACAGAGTTATAAGGCCACGGCCACTTCCTTCTCAATCCTGATCTGAATTACAAATACACACACTAACGCAGCCATTTCAATAACACAGGTTATCAGACAAATTCCACACACCCAAGTATACAGGGCTACATGACCACGATATCGAAACGCCCATTAAATAATCAACAACAACTCTGGTCAACATTTTTTTAAACGTTTCGTTTGTGGCACTGTTCTACACACACACAAGTACACAGAGCTGATGAACACTATATCCTTGCCAATAAATGAAACAACAATAAACTTGTGATGCATGTGTGATGAAAGGTGTGACTGGTTCGTTTGCCCTAAAATGAATGAAGGGCGGTAGTGTAATGGTCTACATTTGAATCCCAATTTGCTACACAAAATTTTCTCTCGACGACCTATAAAAAAAATCTAGCCTAAAAGAACCTTTACGGTATTAAAAGACTTCAAATCTGTTGCTCTAAAGACTTGTGCAATAAATATTTTAAAAATAGCAATAGTTGCGACAACACTATTGCACCCAATTGTAACGGGTGTTATTCCCAAAAACTGTAAAAAATTACATTAGATTAGTAAAATGACTTGTATTATTACTAGTTTCGATCGCCAAGCGATCATCAGATCCCTTACACTCAAACTATTAAATATTCACAACATACAAAATTTTACATCAAATATTGAAACCAGCTATTGTTGTTTCTACTTGCTGGCGTGTTATTGATATTCGGGAGTGTGTTCAATGTTGTGTATGTAACAGTCATTGCACGCAATGTGCGATGTACACATTTTATGGACTGGGCTAAATCTGACCTCGCAATATGACTGACCAAGTAATGGCTATGATACGTAAATTAATATCAATCGGAATGAAGGATTTGCTCAAGGTTTCCCAGTCGTAGAAATGGGAGACTACGGAAAGCCACTTCAAAGATGTCTGAGAAAGGAACTGGCCCAACGGTTCTCAATTCTCCCTCACGTGACCATGTATAGCCTACCCCCATTACATTACAGCCCTTATACAAGAATTACATTTTGTGGCAGAGCCATGAATCGAACCTGGACAGCCAAGAACGCTGGTCACTCTGTCACCAGGTAATCTGCCTGCCTTTATTATTCCCTGGTCGATAACCTAGATGTTAGGCCCCTTAAAGCAACAAATATCATCATATTAGTATTCCCATTTCTACGGGGTCAGGGATGAGATGCGATTATTTTCTACTTGGCGAACCATTTTCACAGTAGGATGCCCTTCTGACACAAACACCAGGAGAGTTATTGAGAAATGAAATAAACGAAGATCAATAAAACTGGGCAAGGGGTTGAAAGAAAGCTTGGTTAGTTGGTTCCTCAGTTTAGGGGCTGGGACAACGCGGTCATGTAGCCCCGTGTACTTTGGGTGTGTGTAGAATGTGTCTGATAACCGGTGTTAATTGTGATGGCTGTATTAGTGTGTGAATCTGTTTTTTAACTCAAGTAAGGACTGCAACTTTGAATTTTTCAAATAGTTCCTACTTTTGCCGCCAAACGCCACCGTCAACGACTACTAGGCCTAGTTGAGAACTTAGCTACTGGACGCCACCGCAGTCGGCTCTTGGCAACGAACGTAGGATCCTAAGAGCGTTGTTTACATTCTTAACCTATACAATTTAGCTTCACACAGGTGTAATTTGTGGAAGGTTCTTTAACATGCCATAAATGACATGGGACCGCCAGCTTTACTTCCCCTCCAAAGGAAGGCATACTGAGGGATTTTTAACGCTCTTAAAAATCCGACGGCTTCGGCCGGGTTTGAACCCGCTATCTTGGGCATAGAAGCTCAGCATGCTACCGACTACACCACCGAAGCCGCTGAAAGAAAGCTTCATTTGCCAGTAGAAAATGGAAAACTACGGAACACTATTTCAAAGATGGTCGACGGTGGGGTTCGAACCCTCACATCTACCGAGGCCGAAGGTAGCTTAGCCTCATGCCCTTGTACCTTAGCTCGCGTAGCCATGTCAGTCGGATAAGGAAGGGATAAATTAAAAGAGCAAAATTTCATCTAACAACATATTTTTACATGGAGTTAACCTAGTGGCTGAGGTAACTATTGGCAAAGCTACCTTTACCCGTGCCATTCCTCCACGTCTGTCGAACACTTGTCGGCACGCCACTCGCCGTCACTTGTTCTGCTCATTGGTAATGGGCGTAATGAGATTCCACCACCACCGGCTCTGGATGTGAAGGATTGCCGCAACTCCGCCTTATTCAACGCCTACAGTTAGATTCAAACAATACACTCCAGGTTTTCTTACACATTCCTAAACAATTTAGCATTTCTACACACGCTCGGCGATCGAATATTTCCTCGTCGGAATTTAAGGTACAGTGAGAAAGCCTATAGCCAATTACACGTAAGATGTAAAGAATTAATAAGACGACTGATGCACTTAGGGGAAAAGGAATATACGTGGCAGAGTATGACGGCAGATCGAAAAGTCTTTGCCCCTCCTCATTTTTTATTTTTTTGCCAGAAAATAAAATACATACAGGTAATTACAAATATACGTACTTTACACTATTTTTCCACATAGTCTCCACATTTGTTCAGACATTTGTCCCATCGCAGCACTAAATTTGAGATGCCCCTGTGGTAGAATTCAGCCGGCTGACTGTGGAATCATCGTCGGGCTGCTGTCTTGGCGTCATCTTTGCACGTGAATCGCTGTCCTACCAGAAACTTCTTCAGCGGACCAAAAACGTGGAAATAACTAGGGGCGAGGTTCGAACTGGATGGTAGGTGGTCTAGACTCTCCCGGTGAAATGACCGGAGCTTGTTGTTGGTACTGGTTGCCAAATGTGGTCACGCATTGTCATGGTAATAATAATAATAATAATAATAATAATAGTAATAATAATAATAATAATAATAATATCGTATGGCCTCGGGTGCCGGGTGCAAGCTTTGTAATTTGACACCCAGAGGGTAGCTTGCATGTCGAATTTCGTTGTTCTTAGAATCACTATGAAAGTCAAGGAGGTTAGATATCTCATCTCCTTGAACACTACAGCGCTTTCTAGTAGAGAAATGAGGAACTTTGTGTTGGCGGAAACTCCCGAGATTAATTTTGCCATTATGAACACGGCCTACTGAATTCACATGGGTTCTTTGACATGCCAACATCGTATGACATGCGTGTCGTATTTTTGCCGCCTTTCAAAAATCACTTACCACGGCCAGGAGCGAACATGCAATCTTGGGATTGGTAGACCGACACGCTATCCACTCACCCACCGTGGCAAGCTATTGTCATGGTAAAGCTTTTTGATAGCACCAACCATTGACCAAAGGGGTGGGAAAATGGAGCATTTAGAGAATAGAAAGTCATACCTCCCTTAATAGGCACGGTATCAAAACCCTTTGAACTGGTCAATACTCGTCTAAAAATTACCTAAAACGTTTGTCTGAAAGAAATCTAGAGCGGCTTCGGTGGCGTAGTTGGTAGCATGCTGAGCTTCTATGCCCAAGATCGCGGGTTCAAACCCGACCGAAGTCGTCGGATTTTTTTAAGAGCGGTAAAAATCCCTCAGTATGCCTTCCTTCAGAGGGGAAGTAAGGCTGGCGGGCCCATGTCATAGATTTATGGCATGTAAAAGAACCTTCCACTAGCTAAAATTGCGTGAAGCTAAATTTGTGGGTTAGATTTGATTAATTCTCTATTAGTTCCAACGTTAGCCGCAAGGTGCCAGTTGCGATGGCATCTAGTAGCCAAGTTAACAGCTAGGTGTAGTTGGTAGGAAAAGTCGGAACTACTGGAAATTGATCGTCTGCGGTCGTTACCTGAACTACAGATAACACACACTACACAATTAACACCGGTTATCAGACAGACAGTTTCTACACACAATCAAAGTACACGGGGCTACACGACAGCATTGTAGCGGCCACTAAACTGAGGGACCAACTAATGGAATCTAGATATGACCCACTCTTATGCCAAGGGATCAGCTTCTTGTGTGCTAAACATGCTGAACTATTGGCCTACAAAAATTGGCAAATTTAGTGAATTTGAAACATTTTTCTACGCCCGGTTAAATCTACCTCCGCCTTCCGGCGTGCCGAGAGGGATTTCATAACTTTCAGTCGGTTATCACAATATAATTCCAATTACTGGAATATGCGAAAAGATAACGTGTAAAAATTACACACACACACATATATAGGCTATACTAATATAATAAAGCTGAAAAGTTTGTTTATTTGTTTGTGTGTTTAAACGCGCTAATCTCTGTACTTACCCGTTGGATTCAAAAAAGTCCTTTTGTATATGATAGCCAGATTCAAGAGGAATAGTTTAGGATATGTAGCATTAGGCTACGCCTCTCAGGTAATCTTAAAGATTGATTTTTGTTCAGTAAGTCGGAAGAACAAGCGCTCCCGAAGAGCTTGAATAATACCTAAGTCTATTGTTGCCTGGCAATGCGGGCTGCAACACGTCGCCTCTACCAGTGTTCTGGTGCAGAATTGCGAGCTGCATATAATTTGCAGTCACGGGGAGAAATTGGTGCATAAAGATTTCATAGCATGCCTCTGTATAAGGGCGATGGTGTTGGTGCAGTATACTGAGGTTATCAGCTGCAATAAGCGTTGGTGCTTTCCGATCCTTATCCTTGAGCGCTCCAGTTCTGTAGTAGTATTCATTATCATCCATAAAACAAATAAATCTACCGGGTGAAGCCAGGCACTACTGCTAGTATATAGTATATTTGCTATGGAAAACTAAGCTACGACATGTTTCGCTCATGATGCGAGTTTCTTCAGTTCCAAATATTATGTCATTCCATGACCTTGCCGAGTAACTCTACTTGAGAAGCTGGACACTGTCACTATAACTTGCCATAAAAGTGGCAGCTTTAAGATCTCACATCCTCTTCGGACTCTTTCCAGGTCACCGGGCTGGGTAGAGAAACGCAAATCTCAACAAGGACATAAAGGGTTCCAACACTTCACAACCAGTTTCACTTGCAGCCATATACACTATGTTACTTGAATTCCCGCATTTAATGGTCCATTACTTAAAGTTGCAGTGACGACATAGCATACAGGCTTACCGCTGTCAGACACCACGATGATACCACCAGATAATTTGTTGTTGATGCATTCAGGGGTTTACGACATCGCAAGAAAATGGCTGTGGCCTTAAGTGAGGAACCATCCCAACATTTGCCTTGAGAATAAGTGCGAAACTACGGATAATTACTTCTACATTTGTTAAGGTAAGAACAATCTAAGCACTTATTTTCAGATTTAATTTGGCTACCTCGTGGTTTAGTAGCTAGCATTCTTGGCTGTCACCCCTGAGTTCTGGGTTCGATTCCCGACTCTGCCAAGAAATTTAATTCTGGTCTGAGGGCTAGAACGGGGTCCACTCAGTCTCGCTAGGCAGAACTGAAAAGTGGTGGGTTCAATTCCTACCTTAGCCATCCTGGAAGAGATTTTCCGTTGTTTCCCACTTCTAATCCAGGCGAATGCCGAGATGGTTCATAACTTAAGGCCACGGCCGCCACCTTCCTAATCCTGGTTTGAAATACAAATACAACACTAATACAGCCATCACAATAACCTAGGTTATCAGAAAAATGTCCACACCCAAGTAGACGGGGCTAAATGACCACGGTGCACAAGCCCCTCAAAGAGAAGTGGCGTAGTATCGCACATCTGTTTCCAGGTCACGGGGCAGGGTAGAGCAACCAGTTTCACTTGCAGCCATACATGTTAAAAGAATTCTCACATTTAATGGGCCATGACTTGGCAAGTTGTGAAATGATTGACCCCACCTTCCTGTTTGATGCTATCCGTTACACTTCCGAAAGTTATTTACTTCACGGTTCCAGAATAATAAAAAGAAATGAATCTGATTCATATCGAATGTTCCATTCCTTTCCCTTATTTGATTGGATACTTTTGGTCGAGCTGATATTCATCTCTCGCACATGATGCACATCTAATTGGGCAAGATCCGTTCACGTGCACAATAGGATACATACGATAAGCTAGTAAGTTGATATCTTACAAATATTCCGAGCACGCGCGACTAAGTGCTATGCAGGGCCGTCGCGTTGTCCGTGAGTGCCCAGGGCAAGAATCAACATAACATCCCATTCCCCGGAAGAAATAGACAGTTCTATGCATCGGTGTCCGGACAGTTCCCCACACTGCAAAAAATACTGACACTTCCTCACAGCCCTTGGACTTGGCTATCTGTTTAATGACTCAGAAATAATCTTGACCGACAGTTCCACACACATCCCCCCCCCCCCCCCCCTAAGGCTGAAGGCAGTTGCCTATTCTCAGAAAATGGAGTAGGTTAATATTATTGTTGAACAAATATGACAAAAACAAAACAAAAAAAATAAAACAAAATAAAAACAAAACAACTGACGAAGCCTTGAAAGCTGGTTTTAAACACGCCAAAATGATAACAACACCAAAATTATCGGTTTTGTTATTATGTTGCCAGTCCACAGCCTGCAAAAAGTGTGATGGAAATCAGACTCTGCATTTATCTTATTTTGATGGAAATTACACTACATCACAATGATATTTTCGAGACCGTGTTAGTAATGAAGTACATAGACCAAGCGCTTTTCTTCACTCCAAAGGAGTATTATGTTAAGGTGCATTGTCACTGGTGCGGCTGTAAGGATGATCGCTGAAGCCTATAACCTTAGGGGGGGATGTGTGTGGAACTGTCAGTCGAGATTATTTCTGAGTCATTAAACAGGTAGCCACGTCCAAGGGCTGTGGGGAAGTGACAGTATTTTGGGCAGTGTGTGGAAGTGTCAGTGTGGGGAACTGTCATGTAATCGTATGCATCTTGCCATATTCTGCTAAATGCATTGTATTAACAAACAAAAGAAAACAAGTAGAACAACTGAGTTTGAATACTAAATGAAATATTAAGGAAATATCCGAAAGATCAGACAATCCAATTATACAATTAACTACAAACGTGCAGGAAATGCTACATATTAACATAGATATGTATTTGGGCTGGGAATCAAGCTCATAAAGGACATCACGTTTGGTTGATTACAAGACAAAATGAATCAAATCCCAGCAATAAGTCACCCATTATTGCCAGGTTCTCTGCCAAATAGCAAAACGTTGCGTCAAAATTAGAAAGCAGAACGAATAATTGCTCCAACTCATGTCTTAGTTCAGATCATACGATTATTATCATTATTATTATTATTATTATTATTATTATTATTATTTTAATTTCGTTTACGGCCATTAGAGACCACGTCCAACAACTGTTACACATTCATAGAAGCCTTCTTTACAGCCCAGTATCGTTACACTTTTTCCCTGGCAGCCTGTCTCTTTTCCACCGTCCATCCGCTGTTCAGCTTGCCCTCTTCATGAAAGCCCTTAAAGTTATAGATCTCCTGCAGGTACTTCATTTTATTAGCGATGTCTTCGCGCTTCTTACCCATTTTCTCCAGATCCTCCCTTACCTTCCTGAACCACTTAGGAGAGATTTTAGGTCTGCCATCAAGTATGGTGGAAATTCTGCAAGTCAACCTCCTCTCGTCCATTCTAAATAGGTGGCCATAGAATTTGAGTCTTCTCTTCTCTATGGATCCAACAGTCGTTCGTTATTTTGATACGAATCTGTGTTTCCTCGCAACCTGTTTTGTCCTGCCACGATCTTCGGGCCCATTATCTTCCTAAGGATCTTATAATAATAATAATAATAATAATAATAATAATAATAATAATAGTAGAAAGGGTATGATCGAGAAGCTAGAAATAAGAGAAAGGCAGATCTTGAGAAAAATCCTAGGTCCAATCAAAGAAAATGGTGAGTTCAGAAGACGACACAATCATGAACTCTACTCTCATGTAGAAAAGATCACGGACACCATTCGTAAGAAAAGGATAGTTTTCTATGGCCACATTGTTCGTATGAGTTTTACAAGGTTGAGCAATAGGATCTTCAGTTTTCTTCTTAACAAGAAAACCAAGGCGGCGTGGTTCACCCAGGTAGAAAAAGACCTGCCTGAAGTGGGAATAACCAAGGAGGATATCCAGAAACGTGTTCCACTTAAGTCGAAAATCCAAGAACATCATGGTTTCCAAGAAAAGCCACAACTAAAAACTGGCAAGACATGAACTGAAGCGAGGTAAGAACAGCATAGGAAAGGAATGCGGGAATGTTGGGCGAACGTTAAGGCGCCAAGACATGGAAAAGGGCAGTTGAAATAGCGTGGTCCATAGATGGCCGAAACGACACCAAGTAGTAGTAGTAGTAGTAAACATACGAATTATAGCTTGTTATTGCTCCAGTTTAAGGTGCATTTCTTTGATGATAAAGAGGACTCAATGAAATCAGGTTAAGTAAGCACACAGAAAGTCATAAAATACCAAGAACTAGTTTTAAAATACAATCAGTCGTAAAAGCGCAATCCTGCTCAGAATGCTATTGTTTCTTGCATCACACATCACGTGACCAGCCGATCGCAAGTAGGGTGCATAGCATTAGCCTACCTTCAGAGCCATTAACATGTACGTAAGGTCTTTATTTGGTGACAGTACACGGGCTTTGTAAGATGGGAATAACAGGTTGAAGTTGAGTGTAAACAGTGTTGAGAGGTGAAACTTTAGGATGACTCCTCAAGACATTCCTCCACGAGGAGTGGAAAGGTAACATCACGGAAGAAAGCTAGAATCAATACACATAGCAAATATAGTGCGGCGGAAATACATTAAGTGGGAATTCAGTAGAAAGCAGTGTTTTTCATTGGCCGACTAACCTTGCTCATGTCACTCCATGAACACATGTTACAGTTCTGCAGAATATGCGAGCCCACGCAAACTACACACATCAAAACAAGTTTTGTATATGGCCATGGAGCAATGCAGCCGAAATAAATCAGAATCCTCTATGGACATTACATTGGCAGGTGAAAAAACTAAAAGAAGTAGGAGACTTCTGTTACTTAGGAAGCAAAATAACCAGTGATGGACGAAGCAAAGAGGATATAAGTAGGTTAGCTCAGGCAAGGAAAGCATTTTTACAGAAAAGGAATCTGTTGACACCGAATATAGATTTAGGTGTTAGGAAGTCATTTTTGAAGGCTTTTGTCTGGAGCGTGGCACTATATGGAAGTGAAACTTGGACTATTGGTGCTGCAGAAAAGAGGAGAATTGAAGCGTTTGAAATGTGATGTTACAGGACAATGATGAAGATCAGATGGGTGGATAGGGTTACAAACGAAGAGGTATTAAGACTAGTGGAAGAGGAGAGATGTTTCTGGCGACTGCTAATGAAGAGAAGAGATAGGTTGGTAGGACACATACGGAGACAGCCAAGAATAGCAAGCTTAGTTATGGAAGGAAGGGTCGGGGACAAGAGCTGTAGGGGTAGACCAAGGTTAGAATATGTTATACAGATTGCCTCGGATGTAGGGTGTGGCAGGTATATAGAGATGAAACGATTAGCTCAGGACAGAGAGGCATGGAGAGATGTATCAAACCAGTCAAAAGACTGAAGACTCAAACTAACTACACAGTGGGGATGAAAGTGAGGACGGACTTATTTATTAAGCAGAGTCCACGTCTGCTCTACAGAATTGAGATCGGGAGTATAGGCAGGCCACTCCATTCTGTGAATATCATTCTCCTGAAGAAAGGCATTGACAATACTACTTATATCCTCTGTGCGGCCGAACGTTATCGTCCACGAAAGTGAAATTTGGGTTGAAATAGTCAGCATAGCCTTTCACTACAAGTGCCAGGATAGTATCCCTGTAACGTATGCCTGTCATATGCCCTGTACACAAGAGGGGTTCGGCGACCAAACATAATGCCACCCCAAAACATTGCACCACCTCCTCCCTGTTGGTATCTGTCCCAGATGTATTGGTCGTGCATACATTCACCGGGTCGTCTCCACACTCTTAGAGATCTATCCTCATTGACACAGGCGAGTGTACACAGCCGATATATACGCACGCAAGAACGACTAATGGCTTTGAGACCACTAAGACTCTTGGCCAGCAATATGCAAAACATTTTTGGATGTGTGTAAGTTGACAAGGTGCTTAATGAAACATGACGGCCTATTACAGGTTGTTTGAGGCCTTGACCTCTTGTAAAAGAGGGATAGCACCACCAGATATTGGTCGCAAGCAGCCAATGCAAAAAGAACTAAACAGGTTCATCAGCAATCCCACCCACTATACGGTTATGTACCAGCAACCCCAAGGTTTAGGTCAAGGAGAAGCTTCCTCAAAACCACTGCAGTCTTGCAAATTACAGCAAGAGACGAAATGTGGATTTCAACAAAAAAAAAAAAAGTCACCCCCTGGCACTATACAGCCCATGACGGGCTAAGGCCGACCAAGCGACCGCTGCCCAGCCATTCGGCCTGCAGATATTGGGGTGACGCGTGATCAGCGCGTCGGGTCCCCTCGGCCGTTAATCTTGGTTTTCGTGATCGGGGCGCTGTCTCACTGTCAGACAGCTACTCAATTGTCCTCACGAGGCTGAGTGCACCCCGTTCCAACCCTCACGTCAGTTTTAAAATCCCTGACGGAGCCGGGGATCGAACCTGGGGCCTCCGGGTGAGAGGCAGGGGCCGGCCTAAATGTGGATTTCCACTTGAGAATAACTCTCTCTGGTCTCACTCACCATTTGGTTATGAACAGAACAATACGTATTTATGCCCAATTGTGTCATGCTCTGCATGCAAATTTTCTACGTGTGATGTAACCAGGGTTGCCAGACGTCCCGGATTATACGGGACAGTCCCGTATTCGTGCTAAATGTCCCGCGTCCTGGACTGTTCTTATCCGAGATGGTTATTATCCCGTATTTCGATTGTTTCGATTATGTCACGCACTGATTTACTCGACAACACACCTGTCCTTTATTTTGTTTTCAGGAATCTGACAACCCTGGATGTAACCCCACACCCCCCTATCTTGTAAACTATGAATAATAATTGAAGAGCATATTTCCAAAGTATCCTAATTCTTTCAGATTAAGGTGTTTAAATACTTGTTTTCCCACCGAATATAATTGGACACAATTTGTGTTGACCGACTGAAAAGCTCTCTATAATAGAACTAGGTAACACTGAAAAATGGCTTCGATTATTTCAATAAATTATCTTAAATCCAAAAATGTTGGTTTTCAATATTTTTAATGACAAAACATGTTATGCATTCTTCTATCATCTCACACTTTATTGTGTTTCTCAACAGCTTGTAAACAAACCAAACCCAATGGCGCTACAGCTCTTGAAGGGCGTAGGCCTGCCAAGCGACCGTTGGCAAGCCATTTGGCCTGCAGATTATGGGGTGATGTGTGGTCAGCGCGTTGGGTCTCCTCGGCTGTTAATCCTGGTCTCCGTGACCGGAGCACTGCCTCACTGTCAGACAGCTACTCAATTGTCCTCATGAGGCTGAGTGCACACCGTTACAGCCATTACGGAGCCGGGAATCGAACCCGAGACCTTCGGGTGCGAGGCAGGCGCGTGATCCCAAAACATCACATCCTAAAATAGTTCTGACATAAAATACCCACTTTTTTTTAATAGAATTGTTTTCTTACAATTGTTATATATGAATTGCAGCCAATGGCCATAGCTGGGTATTTGCTACACACTACCAATTGCAGTGGTAGGTTCTTTTACGTGCCCTGAATCTATTACATAGGCCCGCCGGCTTTACTTCCCCCTCCGAAGGAAGGCATACTGAAGGATTTTAACGCTCCTAAAAATCCAACGACTTCGGCCGGGTTTGAACCCGTGATCTTAGGCATAGCAGTTCAGCATGCTACCAACTACGCCATTGAATGGTGTATACTAAGAGCTCGCTGACTTTCGCCTCTCGGAATAAAAACATAGAAAGGCTTTGCAGAGTCGTAGTCTCAGGTTGTCGTGGGTAGAAAGGAACTAACTCGGGCACGTACAGATGTGAATGCGACGTTTACAGCTGGCCATGACTGGCCTAAAGGAGTCCTCAAGCGCTTCAATGAAAGGAATTCTAGAAATAAGACCTTTTTTGTGTAATGCAGTGAAACCACCACTTCATTATAAGAGAAATACCAGGGGACAGTCCAAGTGTAAAACAGCTCTAGCTTACGGAGGAATGAGGCCGAAGTCCTACCGCATGATAAATATAAGCTCGCGCCATGAGACAACACCACAGTTTCTTTCTACTGATGTCTTCCAAGGTTTCACCACGCAGGGACTGTTTAAGCATGGATATTTAATTAGTTGTTGTTGATTAGTTTTAGCGGCTTAGGGCAACTTAGTCATCAGCCGTCGACACATGAAGACCTGAGATAATAGCCTACTACTATTACTGTATATGCATAACATGCAAAGATTGATTTTTCACTGGCAATAGCAGCAACAATATCATCCAGAAACGTAGCCGAGCGAGTTAATTTACGCTCTACGGCTGCATTGGGGAGTTGCTGCAGTTTGGAGGTCATAGGTTCGAATCCCGGCGCTGATAGTGGGCAATTTGATTGTGGAATCTAAGAATTACATTCTCACGGCCGTAAGGTCACAAATGAAGACTTTCAGCTGTTAGGTCGTGTAATGTAAATGGTGCAACCTATGTAGATAAAGTTGTAGAATTAATGTGTCTGGCCCATGCGTGATTTCTGACAATCGAGCTAATTTTCCCTCGGCAATAATACTCTATGCCACTAACATGGGGCAGCCTACACTATGATTGTCCGTTATGGGCTACCAATGCGGGGGATGTGATGACGCAGTAGTCAAGCTGATTGCCTCTCCCCAAGGCAGACCGAGTTGTATTCCCAGTCTATGAATGTGAGATTTTAGAAGTGAAATATCATGTTGTGTGTTTGGAATTCCCGTGGCTCATGATCGCGAGATTAACGGTCACGTAAAACTACAAGCCTCCTTCCTTGGGCTTCCTTAGAATCCAAGAATTGGACTTGCACGTCTGCAATGATGACGATTAAGGTCTTAAAGCAGCATGGGCAAACCTTTTACAGGCTGGGCCGAATGCAAGACAAAATAATCTAGGCGGGCCGAAAAAAAAAAAGAATAGATGGATTATAAAATGTTTATTTCTGAATTTTAAAACAAACAAATGGTAGAAAACTTACGAAAACAGAACACACCTTCATTATTTGTTAGAAGATGAAGGAGTATGTGACAAGTGAAACTGTGACTGTGCTTCTGAAAGTTTTTCATAATCTGGCTGAAACTGGGATGAGCTGATTCTTAGTAGCGCAGCTAAATGGTGGTCTGTCAATATATTTTTGATGCTATTTTTGCAAAGCTTCGTTGTAGAAAACACCTGTTCACAAATATAGAAAGATGCGCACATGGCAGTTATCTTTTGTGCATAAGATTTCAAGTTTGGGAAGCATGATTTTGGTAGGGTCTTGTAGAACTCAATTTTTGAAACGTTGAGGAATAATTGCTTTAATTCGTTGTTACATTGTAACTCAATCAGTTCTAGCTGCAACTCTGATTTTACTGTTTCACAGTCAACATTCAATGGCTTGCTGAAAACATCCAAGTCCTGTTCTATAACTTTGAAATTCTGGAGATTTTTGGCACAAAAAGATATTACACAAAACGCATAAACACAGGGAGTTTGAAATAGTTTTTCACTTCTAGATACACAGACCAGGAAATATGACCTATGTGTAATTGTAGGTAGTATAATTCGAAACCATGTCGCGGGGCAGATCAGACTAGCTCAAGGGCCGCTCTTGGCCCGTGGACCGTACTTTGCCCATGACTGTCTTAAAGGGAAAAGGTCGTGCAATGTACTGCAGGCCATTATCAGCTTAAGGCCGACATCCAAAACGTCTCTGCTACAGGGGCGTCTATAAGGGTGCTGTGGGGGCTCCAGCCCCCCCCCCAAAGGCCAATTTTCTAAACTTATTGGGTAAGTTATAAACAATATTAAGATTGAAAACTTGTGGTGTAGTGCCTAGCATTCTTAGCTGCCGCCCCGGAGGTCCGAATTAGATTCCCGGCTCTGCCAAGAAATTGTAATTCTAGTCTGAGGGCTGGAACGGGGTACACTCAGCCTTGTGAGGAAAAACTGTGAAAAATTATCAACTTGTATATTAAAAAAAAAACATTTCTGCTTAGTAAATTGACAAATATTTAGATATTTGCCATTCATACTCCATAGATCATAATAGAAAGTTCATTAAGTTTAAAATTTTATTTGTGTGTTGTGTTGTATTTTACACCTTGTTTTGTATTGCCAGTAATAATTGTAGGCTATATAAACTTTGAATCGTATCTAAAATAATTACACAAAGTTGTATGCTCTAACATATTGGTTGATATTTCTGGGAATTTTGCGGTGACAATCCCCTGAGAATACTCACAATTTTCCGGGATAGCCAGCCCCCCCCCCCCCCCCCCCCCCCGAAAATAATGTATATACGCCCCTGTTCTGCTGGATGGTTTCGACACTCGCTGCAGGCTAATGCCGGGATGGTAGCTTATTTCAAGTCCAGGTGCAACTACTGCAATCCTAACCCTATTAATTCCAATTACACACTCCTTAATAGCTGCAGCTACCGCGATTTCTCCACAGCGCAGCGGTCGCGTGCCCGCTAACATATGTCCCGGTCCTCGCTCGCCATATGCCTCATAGAAACTCAAGGTCAAGATGAAAAACATTTGTATGTCGGCAATTCTGGGTTAATTTCTTTTGTGGAACATTTGTGCTCAGAACGTTTTTACGCTACGCGGCACGCGTTCGTCACACACTGATCGGCCTGCCTTGCCAGCTGGGCCTCCAAGGCCACTAAATACAGAATGTTAAGAAAAATGTATGAAATTTTGTACGATGTATCAAGACAAGAAAGAAATGCCCAATAAACATGGGTCCTACAGTGCGTACTTTTTGAGATCTGCACACTTGCTTTCAAGAGGTGCAGACCACCACATAATCATAGTTTGCTCCCCTGGTGTGGAATACTGATATTACTGGCAATGAAAAAAACAAGCCGAGTTGCACTTCCAGGGAAACTCCAAACACAACCACTCTTCTCTGAAGTTTTAACTCAACACGACTCGACAGTTTTCTGCTGGCTGTATCTGGGATAATAAGTTCGTCCGCTAGCTAGGCTGTAACTGGGGTGATAAGACTCGCCCCTAGCCAGCTCGTAGACTGTCGCCTCGGTATTTGAATGGATATTGTTGGAAGAAATGAAGACGTAAAACAATTATAGTGGGCGATGTATTGAAGATAGAGATATGCTCTCTGGGACGTTTTTTTTTGTAGAACTCTTCATGCTGAACAATTCTTACACCCATAGTATATAGATATTTTTAACAATTTGCCCTGCGTAAGCTTAAAAACCGCATGGACGTCGTGTGTTTCTTTCGACTTTTTCACTGAAATCGTTACTGCTCGGCTTCCTTTGATCTTAAATAAATATTATGTTCTACAGAAACCTTCCATGAGCTATCCTTTACAGAATGGTGAAAACCGCACCACAATCCATCCAGAGGTTTACCTGTGATATTCAAAAACGACAGTGGCGACACTCGAGCGCAGCAACAGAAGAGAGAGAGAGAGAGCGTTACAGCAGAAGAGAGATAAAACGATATCATCACTTTTCACTGTAACACATTTCACGAACGTCACTGTATTGCAACAATTTATTTGATGTTATCACGTCAACAAAAGCTTGAACAGAGTCATAATATTGGTGCTCCCTGAAACAGAGTCAGTTGTGTTAGGGTACGTTACTTTTAACTCGGGGTGTAAACCATTCAAGATACGAGTGCCGGCGGTCGAGGTGGGAACTACTCTTTGTTTACTAGTGTCAGGCTCTCAGCGTGGGTAGAATATGACGCAGTTCCCGTAGTCAACGTTCTCCTCTCCGTTGTGACATGAGCTCCCGTTACGCTTAGCAGTGCTGTTCTTAATTCATCCATTATTATTCATTTTTCGGTTCACAATACAATATAACTTTTGTTGATTTACGTACAGACCGCACTCTGTCATCGTTGTGTCCCCCTCATCGTCTCGCAAGGCTCCTGCTGCTATAAACAACAAAGTTCAGAGGCACTCGTATCTTCAATGGCTAAAACGTGCTGTAGTGTCCCAATTTTAATGTTGTTGATTCATTTAGGGTCTTTATGATATCGTGCTCATGTAACCCCGTGTACTTGTGTGTGTGTGTAATTTGTCTGATAACCTGTGTTATTGTGATGGCTGTATTAGTGTGTGTAGTTGTAACAGATGAGGATTGGGAAGGAGGCGGTCGTGACCTTCATTTAGGAACCATCCCGGAATTTGGCTGGAGTAGAAGTGGGGAAACCACGGAAAACTACTTCCAGAATGGCTGGAGTGAGAATCGAACCCGCCTCTCCTCAGTTTAGCCTCAATTACTTTGAATAGCACCGAGATGCATTGCAATGAACGGATGACACATCGAGTACCTTCTATGGACAAGTGCACTTAGGACCCATGTTTATCTGACATTGTTTTCTTGTTTTGATATTGGATAATCGTTTTATAACACCCTGTATGTAGGTGGTATTCCTCCTGAAAGCGCTTCTGCCTCGGCCAGCCATGTCCTACTTCCCATATAAGCCAGACACTACAAAATAAATCATACATTTTACTGATATCTCTTCTTTTCGTATATGGAGATAATCACTCACTAAATTACCCTGACAACATGCCCGTAGGATACGCTTATTAATCATGTAGAAACAAGGATAATAATAATAATAATAATAATAATAACAATAATAATAATCATAATAATAATAACAGTATATTGTTATCATTATTTCAAGAAATATTCTAACCTAATTCTTTAGTATCACAACAGTATTGTATGCCACGTCGTGGACCTTAAAAGCAAGTACTGTATGTGCATTTAGCCTCGTGACGACACCTGAGATCTCCATCAAGTCACTGTTAAGTAGTTGACAGTGGATAGAACCTTACAATAACGGCTACCAGTAGCCTGTACATGGGTATATGAATCTGCAGGGTAGCCGTACGCGCTAAGCTAAACATCACAATTGTAATGGAAAATGACCACCTTGTGGTGTAGCGACTAGCATTCTTGGCTGTCACAGCGGAGGCCGGGGTTCAATTCCAGACTCTGCCAAGCAATTTAATTCTGGTCTAAGGGCGGGAACTGGGAACACGCAGCCTCGTGGGGCCAAACTGAGAAAGGAGGTGGGTTCGTTTCCAACCGCAGCCATCCTGGACGTGGATTCCCGTGGCTTCTCACTTTTAGTCCAAAAAAAATGCCGGAATGGTTTCTAATTTAAGGCCATAGCCGACTAGTTCCCAATCCTCACCTTAAGTAGTCTACAAATACACACAATAACACAGGTTATCAGACAAAATACTTCATTCACCCAAGGAAACGGGGCTAAATGACCACGATGGCCAAGCCCCTCAGATGAAAGAACGCAATTAGGGATGGAAAAGCGGAGGTTCAAATTCTGGTGCTAAGAGCATCCTTCCGGATTCTTCCACAATTCCTCCAGGTAAATGCCAGGATGGTATCCTATTCAAGTTATACGGCCTTTACCGCAATTTTCGGTCCTAATAATACTGTCATCGCAGAATCATAGATTTTCAGACGAATCCAAAACGTAGCCATGTGCATACAGGGAGGTTCTTATGCTGAGGCGAGCCGGTGGCCGGCCCCCGGGCGCGCACGCATTCCGCCAGCCGGCCGAGCTCGTGCCGCGGATTGCGCGCAGTTGGAAACCGTAACAAAGTACATTAATTAATGGTAAATTCACCTGTAAATTATTAATAAAGAACTTACCTTTTCTCAGAGGATGTTGAGAGTGTTCTCTTTCAACTAACAGACAGGCGTTGTACCGTGTAAATAAATTAGCGTTTACACGTCGTAATTCCCTTCTGTTGTGAGGGATATCTGCTGCCATACATTGTTCTCCAGCTCCACTAGACTACGGGTAATTGATCTGTACACTTTGTATTTTAAATTACCCCACAATTAAACATCAAACGGGCTTAGGTCCGTGCTTCGATTAATTAAAGTAAACACGTAGACGGGTACAGGAGTAGCAACTGTATAACTTCCAAAGTTACTGTCTGTCAGCCGAGGGAGAACATTTTCAGCGTCTTCTGTGGAAAGGTAAGTTCTAACCTTTAACTGAAGACGTGAGGTCATCCAGATTCCCAAGGAAAAAACTGTGCTTCTTTAATTAAATCTTGCAGGAAGCTGTTGTTTAAGTTACCTTCTTATCTGTGCGCTGACACTTCACACCCTCATTGATGGAAGTTTAGTGACTTAATTACTCTTAACGACCCTGGTTAGCTTGGCTCCGTGCAATCTGCGGTCCGTGTTCAGTTGGCTGGCGGAGGGCGTGCGCGCCGGGTGGCGGACGCTGGGCCCGCTCAAACAAAAGAATCTCACTGTATAACTACGTAATACCGACAGTAGTGGCTACGCTGGCTAAAGCGCAGTGTTGGGTCATGGGGCAAAGCTCTCTGCTGACTCGGTAGACGCGTGGGTTCGAGCCCCACCGTCGTCCGTCCTTGAAATGGTTTTCCGTGGTTTCCCTTCTGACAGGCCACGGCCGCTTCCTTCCACATCCTTCTCCAATTTCATTCACCTTAATCAATTCCATCTCTCATCCCGACGCGCAGGTCGCCCATGGGCGTCGAATAGAATGGCCTGCACTAGGTCTCTGAGGAGACCACACGAAAAAGAACAAAGAAAACTACGTAATCTAATAACCAAGATGTCGCATGCTCCTAAAATGAATGAATCATCATCATCATCATCACCACAGATGCCTAAATTCTGACTGCTAACTACTGTTGTAAACTAGGGGGCATGCACTTGTAACTGGGGCAGGAAGAGCACTTCTAGAATGGATTCCAAACCACCTGTTTTCATTCGTCCTCTCGAGGTTGAAAGGGGCGTGATGGTGCAGTGGTCAAGCTGCTTGGCTCACATACGTAATCCTAAAATTGTCCCACTATAATACTGTAGCGATCATAACTAATAAATGTAATTTTTGCACGAGTGTTATTTACTTATTGTTCATGTATTATACCTATGAATTGTACCCCAGCCAGTCTTTGGGCAAATTCGTGTTGACCGACTGAAGAGCTACAGTGGGTGTCAGTTTGTAACTAACACGCTCAGCTATGAAGGTCAATAGAAATGATTCAAGCAATATTTATGTTTACAGCATACAACCAGTTTACAGCGCACGCGTGAAATCTAATCTCATAAGGGGGAACATGGCGTTAGTGACGTTCAGTCTCCGGGGTTGTCTGGTCACAGTGACGTCAAAGAGTGGTGGAACGGGCCCGACAGGTTCTAGCAGCATCCTTATACAGCCAAGGAGCAGACAGCGGAAGACACTGTAGGCTACCAACTCCATTAGCTTCACATTACATATTCAGTATCTATTGAAACTTGCATGAATCAAGGTACAGTGCAGTAACTCTGGCACACCAATGAAATTCTCTCTCGCCACTTTTTGTATTATCGGGGTACGTATTGACACTCCATAGCCAAAGCTCCCAGGTTCGATTCCTGGTTCTGCCAAGAAATTGGTCTGAGGAATGGAACGGGATACACTCAGTCTCGTGAAACAAAACTGAGAAGTTGTCCTAGAGGTAATTATCAGTAGTTTGTCACTTCTATTCCAGGTGAATGTCAAGATAGATCCTAACCTATGATCATGGTTACCGCTGAATCCTAGTATCATGTACACACACTACCACAGCCACCACAATAACATAGCTTATCAGACAGATTCCACACACACCCAAAGTACATGGGGCCACATGGCCACGATGACGCAAAACACCTAAATGAGTCAATGACAACAAAATGAATTCTCTCAAATCCTTCGAATTAGAAGAAGTGTGAAAAGAACTAACGTAGTAAAATTATAGAATAAGACGAACGTAGACGAGCAACACTTACATGTTAACAATCAAAGATTATTTCTATAATAACAATAATAATAATAATAATAATAATAATAATGTTATTGGTTTTACGAACCTTTTAACTACTGCGACTTAGCCTAATGAGACACGGGGGTGCCAGAATTTTGCCACGAAGGGGATCTTTAACGTGCATGTAAATCTACTGACACGGGCCCCTCGCATTTGCGCACCCTCAAATGCCAAATTACTGCATCAGGATTCGATCCTACAACCTTGGGAACAGCAGGAATATAAGGTTACCGCTGCAGCACGCAGCTAGTCCAGAGATTATTGCAAGTAAATTAGTGAGGAAGAGAGTAATTTATTGATAAAATAATAATGAAGAGCAACAGTCAGTCAGACTTATTAGGCAATGGCAGATGAGGAGTGTTAGGTTCCACATTATTCTAGACCCCAGGTCTTGGCAGAACCGGGAACGAACTCGGACCCCCGCGGTGACAGCCAAGAATGCTAGCTTCTGGGCAGATCCCAAGAAGAAACAGAAGTGTTCTAATGATAATTCAATCCAAGGATTGATTTGTCCATGTATACCAGTAACAAATTAAGAACATCAAACCGAGGATTCATTTGATTTGATAATTTTATGATGACACCGTAATGTCCACCGCTTTATTGCAGCGATCACCCATCACAATACGCGACTGAAATTACAAAGCAGCAGCGAACGCATATTGAGCGCCCATCAGAACATTCAAATGAGTTTTTTTCAACTGCAGTAATTTTTCAGCTGACAGCGTAAAAAAAACCTTCGTAATCCATCACACACACAAACAATACTCGTTCGACACGAACATTTTGAGAGGCAGACCTGCCGCAGAGCAAGGTGATTGCTCGTTGTTCCAGCCCATCAGCAATTCACACAGGAGACATACAGTATTATTATAGATCACAGAGTGATAGGATAGATGAGATACCTGTTTCTGAAAGAACCTACCATTGTTGTTGTTGATTCATTTAGGGGCTTTGCGGCATCGTGGTCATGCAGCCTTGTGTACTTGGGTGTGTGTGTGTAGAACTTGTCTGATAACCTATGTTATTGTGCTGGCTGTATTAGTGTGTGTATTTGTAATTCAGAAGAGGACTCGGAAGGAGGCGGTCACGGCCTTAATTTAGGAACCATCCCAGCATTCGCCTGGAGTAGAAGTGGGAAAGCACAGAAAACCACTTCGATGATGGCTGAGGTGGGAATTGTACCCATCTCTTCTAAGTTTTGCCTCACGAGGCAGAGTGTACCCCGTCCCAGACCTCAGGCCAGAATTAAATTCCTTGACAGAGCCAGGAATCTAACCCGGGCCTCCGCTGTGACAGCCAAGAGTGCTAGCTACTACGCAACGAGCTGGACGAACCTTCCATTGCTGGAATGAGTAAAACAAGAACCCATTTCCATGAATTTAAAAACTTTAGGAACTGATAGCTAGTGAAGTGTGGATAAAGTTCAAAGTACTGTTGTCAATTTAGTGAAAATTGAAAATTTGTCGAGAAAGTATTTTAAATGTTGTTCTTATTTAGATAGGAATCAATCTACTTCTTTCACTCCCGTTAGCGGCATTGATAGGAGTCTAGCTACTTTTGAAAAAATTGAGTTCGTAACACTGGTTCAGGGGACCTCCAGCTGAATAGATGATGATGATGATGATGATAATTGTTGTTTTAAGGGGCCTAACATCTAGGTTATCGGCCCCTAATGGTCTGGGTGATAGCGAAAATGACAATGAAGTGGAAACCAGTGGAAGCCAGTAATCTACTGACACAGCTCCCTCGCATTTGCGCACTCTCAAACGCAAACTGACTGCGCCGGGATTCGATCCTGCAACCTTGGAAACAGCAGCAGAGAACGTTACCGCTGAGTCACGTAGCCAGCCGTGTTGTTTGTAATTTGAGGGGGCGGAAAGTGCTTGCTCCCCCGTCGTGAAGCAAAACTGAGAAGAAGAGAAGAGTTCCATTCCCATTTCAGCCATCTTAGAATTAGTTTTCCGTGGTTTTCCACTTCTACTCCAGACAAATGCTGGGATGGTTCTTAACTTCAGGTCAAGGCCGTCTCCTTCTTAATCTTCACCCGAATTACAAATACACACACTAATACAGCCATCACAATAATACAGGTTATCAGACAAATTCCACACACACTCACACACCCAAGTAAACGCGCTATGTGTCCACGATGTCACAAAGGTTCTAAATACATCAACAAACAAAAACAACTCTCCTAAATTCAGCGTTTCGCATGTTTAATTAAATAGCATTCCATTAACCATCACAAGAGGTGGCTCCAAGTGATATGATGTACCCCAATGGTCCACATTTCATCTCCTCTGAGTCTGATATGAGTCATCCAGTTGCAAAACTCGTTTAATCCACTTGTGAATAAGTATCATTTTCATGAGAAACGTTTATCTGGACTTTGCCTCGCGTATCTTTTGTGTTTGTTGTTTTCTACCTTTATATTTTTTCTTTGTGTTTTTGGTTTTTGGAGTTGTGTTTGCTTTGTGTTTTTGGTTTTGAATTTTACTTTTTGCTTTTCTTTCTTGGTTTTGGTTTTGTGTTTGTTTTCTGCATATGCTTTTTTTCGAATTTTGCTTTTTGCTTTCTTGTTTTTGTTTTCTGTTTTTGATTTTGTTTTTGAATTTTTCTTTTTGCTTCGTGTTTTTTTTGGTTTGTTTTCTGGAAAACCAAAATAAAACAAAATCAAAATAAAACAAAACAAAATAAACAAAAATTAAAACAAAATAAAATAAAACAAAAAACAAAACATTAAATAAAACAATTTAAAACAAAATAAAACGAAATAAAATAAAACAAAACAAAATCAAAATAAAAACAAAATAAAATAAAATTAAACAAAATAAAATAAAATAAAATAAAATAAAATAGAGTAAAATAAAACAAAATAAAATATAATAAAATAACTAAATAAATAATTTTACATGATCCTTATTCACAAGTGGATTAAACGAGTTTTGCAACTGGACGACTCATATGCAGTTCAAAACCACAATATTTCTTTTTGGTCTGACAAGCATGAGTACGATCGGGGAGTTTATGTTCACGAGGTTCCCTAAATAGACCGACAGATTATATTTTAAACATGTCTATTCACGCATGCTTGACGGAAATATGTTCTAAAGGGCGTGTAAGATGTACTCAGACAGTCAGGTTAAAAGGTACTGGTTGCCGATAAATCACTTGGCCATGCACGACTGCCAGTGCACTAAGCAAGAAGTATCGTCTCCAGACACTCCATTAAAGCGTCTGGGACAGGACATATCTGGCATTTCACACTTGCATATAAGTAGCAAATAGTTGCACTTAGCATTTCAGCTTGTTTATCGTCATCATCATTATCATCATCATCATCATCTAATAATAATAATAATTAGGAGATTAAGTCTGCAATCCGCGGACTGAGTATGAATTGAGAAATTTATTTATTTAGCGTATGACTTTTAGTCCCGGGAGTGTCCGAGGACATATTCGGCTCGCCAGAGGCTGTAGCTGCTTCAATACGGACACCCATAGGGTGAGCTACAAGTTCCGTTTATTTTCGCTACCATATGTCACTGACACCTAGTGGTGAACGTTGGAACTTTGATAGAGCGTTTCAACGTAATCTAACCTAGAAATTTAGCTTCACACAAGTTTAGTTTGTAGAAGGATCTTTTACATACCATAAATCTATGACATGGGACCGCCGGCTTTACTTCCCCTCCAAAGGAAAGCATAGTGAAGAATTTTAACGCTCTTAAAAAATCCGACGACTTCGGCCGGGTTTGAACCTGCGATCTTGGGCACAGCAGTCCAGCATGCTACCAACTACGCCACCGAAGCCGCTAATTGAGTAATAAGAAGGTGCTTGTGAAGCAAAATATAGCCTAATGACTCCATCCTGAAAACATACGAAAGTGTTCCCGGGATGGATCTTTGTCAAGAGGTCTGGGTGTGATTTTCAGTGAGTAAGAATCCCACACGTTTGAGGAGTGGACCCTTCTAAAGTGTCTGATGTAAGATTTTCTACTTCACTCGTAAAAAATCATCTAATAATGTCAATAATAAATAATAATAATAATAATAATAATAATAATAATAATAATAATAATAATAATAAACCCCGTGCCACCACAATCCATGAAGGGCTTAGGCCTACCAAGGGACCACTGCCCAGCCATTCGACCTGCAGATTGTGGGGTGCGGTGTGGTCAGAATGTTGGGTCCTCTCGGCCGTTAAGTTTAATTTTCGTGAGCGGGACACTGCCTCTCTGATCAGATATCTACTTAATTGACCTCATAAGGCTAAGTGTACCCTGTTCCAACCCTCTAAGCTCCCTGACGGAGCCGAGAATCGAACCATAACCTCCGGTTGAGAGGCAAACATCCTACCCCAACACCACGGGGCCGGAAATATTAATAATAATACTTGTCCGCCTGGTGGCGAAGGGGCTAGCATTCTTGGCTGTCACCTTAGAGGTCTCCCGGCTCTGGCAAGAAATTTAATTCTTGTCTGAGGACTGGAAAAGGGTAGACTACACGGCTTAGTGAGACAGAACTGAGAAGAGGTGGCTTCGATTGCCCCCTCAGCAGAAATGTATTTCCATGTCTTCCCACTACTACCCCTGGACAAATACCGGGATGGTCCCTAGCTCAAGGCCACGGCCGTCTTCTTCCCAATCCTCATCTCAATTTAAAAAAATACACACTACGGCACTTCTAGAGTTTATGTGGTACGGAATTGTTTTTCCGAAACAGGATTTAATTAAATCAATTATGGATAAATCGAGGGTGCTGATCACGAATATACTGTACTATTATTTTTGCACCCATATTAATATTTCTTACTTCAAAGTGCAAAAAATGAACAAATTCTGGAGTTTAGGTGGTGCGGAGATAGCTGTAGCTTAGCACTGAAACTTCAAGTCTGTGTGCTAATGTGTATGACAATTTTTACTTTGTTCAATTTTTGCACTTTGAAGTAAGAAATAGACCCTACTAATATGGGTGGCTTCGATGGCGTAGTTGGTAGCTGTTCCCAAGATAGCGGGTTCAAACCCGGCTTAAGTCGTCGGATTTTTAAGAGCGTTAAAATACTTCAGTATGCCTTCCTTCGGAGGGGAAGTAAAGCCGGCGGTCCCATGTCATAGATTTATGGCATGTAAAAGATCCTACCACAGACTAAACTTGTGTGAAGTTAATTTTCTAGGTTATATTTCGTTGGAACGCTCTATCAAAGTTCCAACGTTCACCACTTGGTATCAGTAACATCTGGTAGCGAAATTTGGAACAACTTGAAATTGAACGGAACTTGTAGCTCTCCCAATGGGTGTCCGCTTGAAGCAGGTACAGCCTCTGGCGAGCCGGCACTAAAGTCATATGATAAATAAATAAATAAATAAATAAATAAATAAATAAATAAATAAATAAATAAAATAAGATAAATATAGGTGCAAAACTAAGAGTATGTTCGTGATCAGCACCCTCGATTTACCCATAACTAATTTTAAAAAAATCCCGTTTCGAAAAATAAATTCCGTACCACCTAAACTACAATAACAATAACAACAACAACAACAACAACAACAACAACAACAGGCAACACAATTACGGAGGTTATTAGACAAATTCTTCATTTATACACTTATGTAAACAGGAGGCTAACTGATCAGTGATCACGCCCAAGCCCCTCAGATGTAACAACAACGACAACGCCTGTCATTACGAAAAGCAGGCTACCCGAAGCAGTCGTCTCACAGCCAACTGTAATAGGATTATGTCGGCCTCATGTTTTTGTCATCACTTTTCTCGTTATAGAAATTGAAGAGGACAAAACACCGTCTAATGACTTCAATAATTCATATTGCATGCTTACCATTTCAATGAACGAGTGTTCACTTTCATTTCTTCGTGAGAGAATTATTTTAAATTTGTTTGTTAGCGCATATGGAGTTTTGTTTGGCAATTTGCGCGGAGAAAAGCGAAATCAGCGCCGAAAGAAGTTACCAATTGGTTATTGTCGTGGTATTAGCTAGAAGAACTTCGTGACTGTTAAGTAACAGAGGTTAGTTTGTTTATGCAATACGATTATGTAAATGTTAGGCCCGAGGACTGAGTTCAGGCCATCCTGTCTGCCGTAACGGGTTCCTCCCATTGGCTTGAGGACACAGGTCTACACGTCCGGCTCCAGTATCCGCTACCACACATGTAAGGAGCCGGCACGCAAACCCTCGGGAGGTTCTCTTTCATCGTGGGTAATAGAAGTGCAGCGCATCCCTATTGTCTCGTCCAATGCACTGCAACCCATACAGGTCAGAGTCGAGCATTATAACATAGCTTCTTGTAACACATGCAGGTCAGCGTCTTCTAAACATGGTCCTACTACAACACATGCCAGTAGGCTGACGGTCAAACTTTTAAACATGAACTTCTACAACACGCGGCATAAGAGTCAAACTTTAAAACATGGCCCCCTATAACTTAATACATTTCGGTACCGGTAAGCTGTCAAGTATCAAACTTTAAAACATGGCCCCCTATAACATAATACATTTCGGTACCGGTAAGCTGTCAAGTATCAAACTTTAAAACATGGCCCCCTATAACATAATACATTTCGGTACCGGTAAGCTGTCAAGTATCAAACTTTAAAACACGACAAGACATACAGGACAGCTGCTGGCATCAAATCTTAAAGCGTGCAGACACAGGCGAACGGCCACAATGGAATGACCTGTACGCTTTGGCTGTGAGATTCTGTAATTCCTCCTACAACACGACCAGTAAGCTGTCAAGAGTACAATTGTTTTAAACATGACCTCCTAATATACCGGTAACAATGTAACTATAAGACTGCAAAGCGTCCTCGGTTCATAATGTAAGGTAGAATTAAAAAAAAACAGTCAGTCTGATGACTAGACTTTATATCATTTCAAATGACGCATGCTACAAATACTATGTTAGAAAGGCTCTGGAGGGCTCTTTCAACAGACTCCATTACAGCACGAGATTTAGCTTTAGTAGATATAATAGCACTATTACTGTCAACAGACTCCATTATTAACACACTTTACGTAAACTGTAAGTAAGCAAGTTTAACGAACGATCCACAGACTTCATTATTAACACACTTTACTACCCTGCACAAATTGTAAACTGTAAGTAAGCAAGCTTAACGAACGCACTCGCAAGTACAGAGATAGCAAGAATCACATGAACGCTTCATGATCAACAAGTTGCAAGTTATTCAGTATCACGCAGCTAGCGCGTAGGCTTCCCGCGCGGGGAACTGGGAGCGGGAGGTCCCCTCTAAATGTTACTGTGCATGGAGGAAGTCATGTATTCTCATGGAGCAACCTGCAGCCCCGCCCCGATTCAGACGTAATCTAATATGTAAACTGGTGTACGCCCTCTGGAGAGAGAATTTTTAGCCAACTTTCAACATATCAATCAATATAGACCTATGTAATCGACTTTAGCGTGTGTGTCTCAAGTACTTTTTTTTATCGACTGGACCTATCTATGTTAATGAAATTTGGTAGTAAATTCCATTCGTGGACACTTCAACCGTGTCTTTCAAGTTTTCATGAACGTCGCCAATGCAACATGGTGGCCACTATGAAACAAGTTTAAAGACACGACTGTCAAAAACCGTGGCGAACTCGAAATTAATATGACCGCCGTGAAAATGTTCACATTTTACTTTCCTCTTCATGGGACTTTTGACAGCTAGCTATAAGCCTGAAATCTTATAAAATGATGGATATCTATAAAACAAATTTTCAAAATTTTGACAAACACTAAACCAAGAAGGTAGTCACGTGAATTTCCAAAACTCAGCTCCTTTTTCTCGGGACCTATTGCAGCTATTATCCTGAAATTGTAAACATGACAGATATTTCAAACACATGTTAATTAACTTTCGAAACTGAGACTACGTAGCACGTAGCACTACGTGGTGAATGCGAATTTTAGAAATTCAATTGCCGTTACTCAGGAGCTATATTACATCTATACCTCTGAAAAGTTATGTCGTTGTAGAGGACTATGAGAAAAGTTTGGTGATGTAGGCTAACTATCGAAATACATACAAAGCAATGAACCAACATGGTGGGCGAGGGAATCTTTAAAATTTAATTGCCCTTTCTGACGAGGTAGTCTATTGAATCAGGGCGTAATTAATATGTATTTTGAGCTAAACAATATGGCGTATTGTTTAAAAATCCAATATGGTACCTGTTCGATTCTTTAAAATTATACATTTTATTTCACTCATCTTATTACACCCAACGGATTGATCACACGGATACTTGAATTAACTTGCAAAGAAGAAATCAGAGCAATATATAAAAATAGGCGGTTTAGTTCTTTACAGAACTACTGAAACTAAAAAGCTATAGATGCTTCACCACACGTTTCAAGAGGATTTAATTATGTTGAAAATCGAACTTAACACTTTCCAATGCAGTTAATTTGTGCAAAGTGTGAATTTACGGTGATCAATATGTGTGCTGTTGGCTGCACAATCGAGAAAGCCTATAAACATTACATGCAAACAAACAAATAAACAAACAAACAAACAAACAAACAAACAAAGAAACAAAAGACTAATACTCTTCGAAAGTATTATGAGGATAATTATTTACCCTAATGAACGCAGATACTGTATGGCTGTAGGTCAGGTGTTCTCGACCTCTTTGAGTCTGTGAGCACCACCCTCATGCCATACCAAGTACCCGAGCACCATTAAAGTGAAATTAATAATAATAATGTGTCTGCACCTTATTATTCCCGTTTTCCAACGGGATCGGGGATGAGATGCGATGAAAACCTTTGTGGCGGATGGTTTTTACGGCCGGATGCCCTTCCTGACGCCAACCTCATGAGAGTAGTTAATGTACCTGGTTCGTGTAACAGAATTTGAATTGAGGAATGGATCTCAGGGGAACTGGTGCTGGTGCTTTTTTTTTGGTTCGTATGACGGTAGCACCGAATTTGATTTAAAGAGCACTGTGGTGGTCGCGAACAGCAAGTTGAGAACGTCTGCTGTAGGTAGTCCAGTTCACCCACGGTGTTTGGCCAGTCAGCTCCGGTTTCGAAGTCGTACAGAGGACAGTCGGTAAAGCCCAGGCATGTGCAATTGATTCGAGAGTTGTCAAGTTGTGCAGAAAGCAATTCACGAATCAATTGCACTTGCCTGCGGTTCACCGACTGTCCTCTGTACGACTGCGAAACCGGAGCAGACCGGCCAAAAACCGTGACGTGAACTGTTTATGGGCTTGTATCACGATTCGAAACGCCGGCATCAAGAGAACAAAGAGAGTCTCTTAAGTTATGGCTGCTTTACAGAAGATTGGTTACCAAGCTATCGTCCAACCGAACCCTTGCAAATAGATAATATTCATGCTGTCCTATCAGTGAATGCATTTTATTTTCTCTATAGCCATTTGATATGAATCCGAAATTTATGTGAAGCAATTTACTGGCTATTACAACACCGTTATCAATATTAATTGTGCTTTTTAGAGCCATATCTGCGTGGCACGCTACGCCCATACAACATCAGTGGCGTTAATGGGGGAGGCGGGACATTACCTCTTGTTTACAATTCACATCACCCCGCAAAGGAAGACCGGCGTAACTCTAAAATAGGTTCTGAAAATAGCGTGTTGACATATTCTCGACCAGAAAAAAAATTAAATTGGTACCTTTTCTTACAAGTTTTTTTTTTCTAAAGGTCAAGCGCAAATGAATACCATGCACACATTAGTACTGTCACTACAATTGTATGTCTACCCCTTATTATTCCCGTTTCCCAACGGGATCGGGGATGAGATGTGATGGTAGTCTTTGCGGCGGATGGATTTTACGGTCAGATGCTCTTCCTGATGCCGACCTTATGAGAGGAGTTAATGAGAGAAGAAATGAATGATGGTGAATGAAACTGGGCAAGGATTTAGAAGGAAGCGGCCGTGGCCTGTCAGAAGGTACCGTCCCAGCATTTGCCTGGAGTTGAAAATGGGAAACCACGGAAAACCATTTCAAGGACGGCCGACGGTTGGGCTCGAACCCACGAGTCTACGAGTCAGCAGAGAGCTTGGCCCCATGACCTAACGCAGCGATTTAGTAAGCGTAGCCACCACTATCGGTAGTACTGTCACTACAATAACAAGACGAAATCAAACTTCGTCTGACGACCACGCGATCCATAAACGCTTTGAGGGACAGACGAATTCAATGTTCCGTCCCGATACAGCGGGTTCGTTCCAGCTCATTCCGACAGGATTTGAGTATATTTAAATGCGACAATCTGAAGGATGGAAGCTCGTGGTCACCCGTGACCGTTAATCTCGCGATTGTGAGCCAAAACATCTCAAATTGTAGGTGGAATCTGAACTACAGGACGTGATATTTCACTTCAAAAATCTCACATGCATTGACTGGGAATCGAACATGGTGCGTCCTAGTGAGAGGCAAGCAGCTTGACCACTGCATCATCACGCTCCCTGCGACAATCTGGTGTCGGTGGATTTACCAGAATGTTAAATATTCCTTCTAGGATCAAATTCATATTCCCCGACATCTTTATAAACACAGCAGTTAGAAGGCACATTGAACCCATGTTATTATTATTATTATTATTATTTATTTAAGCGAAAATTCCCCTACAGGAGAGCGATTAAACTTGATAACATGATGTCATTTGGAGGCGTGTCTCTCCTCCGCCCCTACCAAAATCTCTTCATTCTCTCGGAATACTCCATCTTCCGTCCAATTTTTCCCAGGTTGTCATAATAATCTTGGTTCAAACTTAACATTCGTGATTTTCGTCCAGCTCTCAGTTCGGTCTTCGAAATTGTCTATACTGATTACTTGTAAGTCTCTCTGTACCTCTTTAAGCCATTCTGTGCCGCATTTACTCTGTGTTATGATATCAAAAGTACGGTCGAACTTGGATATTTCTAACTTCTTTAATTCGAAATCGTCTTTAAGTCGAATATTTTGCATGGTCCCTAGCATTTTGTATGTAAGCAATGTTAAAAGATCGTAGATAATTCGAATATTCTTTTTGGTTAATTCGAACTCTTTACGTCATCGATATAGCGCAGTATTGTATTTCATAACTCGTATATTTTCTAAGCAATATTGTCGAGGAGGTGTTGGAATAACATCGGTTGTTCAACCCATGGACCAGGGGATAGTTAAAAATCTCAAACCATTCTATAGGCGATTGTTAGTCGAGAATATTCTCACAGAAGACGGTAGCGCTCTTAAAATTAAACTCGACATACTTCAAGCCTCAAGAATGTGTAAATTAGCACGTGATCAAGTGACAGCAGAAACAGTAAAAACAATTGAATACTTCTTCAAGCTGGTTTCGTGGTGCAAGACGGTGGAAGTGCCGACGTAACTGTGTATGGACCTGTGCCTGCCGTTGACGGATGGGAACAAATAGTGACAGTTCCTATCTCGTATGAAGAATGTGTTCATGTTGATGAAGATGTTGCAGTGTGTGGCGAGCTTAGTCTGACGCGGACATAATCCCCGAGGTAATCAGCAACGCCAACCAAGCTACAGGTGACGCATCTGAAGAAGAAGACGGCGAATCTTTGGAGGGTCAGAAATGACCGATTCCGAGTGTGGTAGAAGCATCCAAATTCGTCCAACAACTCAGAATATTTTTTGAAAATCAACACAACGTATGTGATTCTATTTTTCAGTCACAAAATGACGTAGATTCATATATTACTCGTGAGAAAATGATAATATCAAGAAAGCAATCTACTATCTCGGACTTTTTTCACAAATAGTAGGCCTAAATGTTATTTACTGCGTCCAGTACTGTTGTACATAGGCCTACTAATAGTACCGTATCTAAAAAAAAGTGTTTTGTTAAATCTTAGAGTTTGAGTAATATTTGAAACATTTTTCTTTAAATCGAATTTTTCGATAATTCAATTTTTTTAATTGTCCCTTGAAGTTCGAATTATCCAAGTTCCACTGTAGTTTCTTTGGCAATCTGGAGGTGGCCATCCTGTGGATGTGAGTGTAAAATTTGGCTCTGCGTTTTCTAATTTCGTCTGTTATCGTATTGGTATTTTTATAGAGTTATTAGTATTATTATGTTCCGCTACATAAGGTAATATTTTCCACCGCCATTCCTAACCCATAACAATATTCATAAACTGAAAATACGTTGAAGACGGTATTGACGCTAGGAAAGACGTAATAGAACTGTTTTACTTCATGAGATTATACAGGATCAAGTCCTGCACCATCCTAGCTGTCTTGGTGCAGCAGGGGAGTTCACGCGATCACTTGTACATATTCATCACTAAACTGGATGTAACTCCTGAGTCGAAATACTGCCGCCGGGCTGTCCTTGTACCGTATGCTACTTTATTTTTGCCCTCTACTACAACTACCGGCCGGAAAAGTTCAAAAGCCTCATCAAACAATAAATGCTGGAAACTGGAGTAATTCATGTCAGTAGCACGAACTGATAAGCAAGACAGGTGTTTGCTACTAGGTCAGCATGTGATGTGGGTAGGTGCATAACTTCCCTAGATATGACACTCGCAACCTCCATCCGAGTCAATGGCAGATAGTTTAGTTGTTGTTCTTTCATTTGAGGGGCCCATGTACTGTCTGATAACCTGTGTCATTGTGGTACCTGTTGCACTTTGTGAATTGTGATTCCGGTGAGGGTTGGGAAAGAGGCAGCCATGGCCCCAAGTTAGGTACTATCCCGGCATTTGCCTGGAGTAGAAGCGGGGAAACCACGGAAAACTACTTTTAGGATGGCTAAAGTGGGAATCAAACCCACCTCTTCTTGTCTCTGTCCCACGAGACTGAGTGAACCCAATGTCAACCCTCAGACCAGAAATAAATTCCTTTACAGATCTGGGGATTAAACCAGGACCTACCGCGTGGCATAGCGGTGCTCGTTAAATCGTGCACCACGGCCGCAAGGTCAGCTGCAGCAAGTCCGAAGGTCGTAGGTTCAAATCTCGGCACTGACAACGGCTACCCTGAGTGGGGGTTTCACCCTGGTTTTCTCACACTCCCTCCAGGTACTGTAAATGGTGGGATAGTACCTTACGGGGAGTTACACCTTCCTTTTCCCGAATACAGTTACACACACTACGGCAGTCATCACATAGTCTAATATAGGTTATCAGACAAGTTCAGCACACACCTAACTACACGGAGCTGATGCCCACGATGTCCCAAGCCCCTCAAATGAATTAACAACAATAAATTGGGACCTACGGACAGACGTCTCAGTACGTAAATGCCCCCCCTCCCCTCCACGCCGCTTCCCACAACAAAATAAAACAAGAAAGAAAGGAGAATAACAACGAATAGAGAAAACGCCCTGCTTTCAATACACATCGAAATGTAAAAATTTACTGCTCCGAAAGAATAGTAATAGGAAGTGGGTCAACGCTTTTTAGTGACCTCGAATGTTTCAATTATCTTATGATCTCGCTTTAACAATACCGTAACTTAGCAAACAATATGATCCAGTACAATAACAGCAGGCCTACTTTCAGATGTTATCATGCGAGAACCGCGAAGATACAAGAAAGTATCTTTCCCTGTCACAAAGTATTGTGCACACAAATTATATCAGACTTCCGGGTCCAATCCCGCAGGACGTTCAAACACCAGGACAATGGTGCGAGCAGGTGAGTTTCCTTGGCAACGGGAATACACGCAAGCGACCTGGATACTGAGTAGCGTTTAAATTTACGAAAAGAAAAAGCCAGAATGAAGAGAAAATATAATGACTGGGTAGCATACTTCCTCCAATGATTGAAAAGCGATGCAGTCCATTTAATTCAGCGCGGCCGAAAATTAATCGTATTACTGACGTTTGAGCACCAAAAATTTGAAATGTTGAGTTTCCCTTGATATATGCCTAAAATGTTACAATACAGAAAATATTCAGGACCTTAAAACTGTGCAAGTATGCAAGGCACAGGCATACAGATATTTTGTTCTGACATATCTTATTATCTTTTTAAAGTCCAGTTTTTCTCAATATTTTAAGAATTCAACTCATTTCAGAATTTTAAACTGTAGCATCATAATTCTGCGGTTAGAAAGGAGACAGTTGTGGCCTCGAATTGGACACCATCCCGACATGTGCCTGGACAAGATATGTGGGAACCACGGAATGGCTGAGGTGAGATTTGAAGCAACTTATTTTCAGTTGTTCTCACGAAGCCGAGTGCACATTGTTCCGATCGTCTGGCCAGAATTGAATTCTTAGCAGAGTCGGGTATTGAACCGATGACTTTCGAGATATGAGTCTCACAAATATTAATATTAATAATAATAATAATAATAATGTAATGTGTTTACATCTCATTTCAATAACTGCTACTTTTGGGACACCAGGGTGCTCTGAATTTTGCCCTCAAGGGGACCTGGGAGAAAATCACTTTTCATGGGATTGCCACATTTAAGCAACCTAAATTGTCAACTGACTGCCCCGGGATTCGATCCCGCACACCTAGATTGGGCAGGCATGAGCCATAACGCACCGTAGGCATACAGGCCTATATCGAATAAGTGTGAGTGCAATGAAAATTAACAGGGCTGCTGCACCTGCCCAATAACATCTGGGAGTGACCGCGCAAACACAACCCACGACGTAAGGTCTCACATTAGTACCCTCGTTTCGTTTGAATGGAAGAGCTTTCTTTTGCGGAAGTATCGAACAGGTTTTGGCTCTCAGTCAACAAAACTTGACCCATGATAACATCCATCGAGTACTTTCCAATCCGTAAATAAAAAGATATAAAAATCCCGTGGCACTACAGCCCATGAAGGTCTTAGGTCTACCAAGCGATCACTGCCCAGCCATTTGGCCTGCAGATTGTGGTGTGACGCGTGGTCAGTGCGTAGAGTCCCCTCGACATCTGGGTTTTCTTGACCGGGGCCTGAGAAGAGACATGGGTTCGAATCCCACTACCAGCCATCAAACAAGTAGTTTACTGTGGATTTATACGTCAATTCCGGCAGGTTACCTAGCTCACCCCCACCACCACCCACATTTCAGCTCCAATGGTATCCAGTCAGAGCTATGACCGTCTCCATGCCAAGCCTACCCACAAGTACAGATACAGTAATAACAGTAGGTTATCAAATACCATGCACGGGGGCTGATGAACACGATGCCTAAATCTGCCGAGCAAATTTTGACAAGTGATTGTCGCGATGGAACAATGTTAGAATGTTCGGCCCCCTGGCCAAATAGTTAGGCTTTACCTAGAGGTTTCCGTGTTCGAATTCCAGCCGGACCGTGGGGATTTAAATCTCCTGTGGTTGATTCCCCTGGTTTGTGGCGTCTTTAACATTCATTTCATCCTCAAGAGCGTCATGAAAGACCTGCACCAGAGCTCACTGGATGTCTCAAGCCATCATCATCATCATCATCCTAGTCCAAAGTATTGCTTTGAAATGCTGTTTCATAGTTTGTATTCCAAAGTCTACCCCCAGTCTGGGTGGGTTCGAACCCCACCGTCGGCCGTTCTCCAAACGAATGCCGGAACGGTACTTCTAATACAGGTTTAAAAAGCTACGCGCTAGTAGTCGTAGTGTGTGTAACTAATTTTTCAGGTCGAGGTAGCGGTGGGTGCCCAGTGACTTGAGAAAAGGGGTCCATCCTGGCATTTGCCTAGAGGGAGTGTGGAAAAACTGAAGGAAATATAGGCTACAATCAGGATAATCGTTATCAGTGCGGGAATTCGAACTTGTGATCTTCGGATTTGCTGCACCTTCCCATCATGGTCGTGGAGCACGATTTTTCGTGCATGGGGGTGATCCAATATTTGAAACGTACTAATGCGTAACATTACTGTAAAGAGAATGTGTTCAGCTAAAAAGTACGCTATAGCTCTCATTCACGAGAGGTAAGTTATACTCGATTTTTTTAAATACAGGCATTCATGCGACTACTAAGTTGTCAGGACGTGAATACTTATCAAGCAGTAGTTCCCAATTTAACAATTAAGTTGTTTGGTCCTAACTACTTAATAAGCGGAACTGCAGACCTAGGGGCACGTGAACTGAGAAGAAAGTCATGGAACCTCTTGACTGCGCTCACTGAAAGTACCTAGTTTCTAAAGCTAGAGGGTTCATTGTTAAAATTTAATATCCAGTTTGAAGAATCGAAACACTGTGGCCTTCATTTCAAACAATGTGCAAAATTGCCTTTAAGTTCTGACATGGTAACCCTGTGGTGAAACCAGCCAGTTTCAACCAGCCCCATAGCTTCCCTTGAAGGGGATATTTCAGCATAGAAACGAGATAAGTTATAATTCGAATCCATTTCTAACATTTTTAAGGAAGCAGTCAAATGTTGACATTAGATTAAGGAGGCTCATGCACCATATTCATTTCCGCATGATTACGATTCAAAACTTTCTGGTTTGTTTTTCAATGTAGGCTAACTGCATGAAATTTTGTAAATCAAGGAAGGAGACCTTCAAATTTGATTCAATGGGCAAAAAAGCTTTTATTTTTTTGGTGGTCTGATGAAAATATTTCCGAAAACATCTATTATCGAGTTCTTTTAAGGTAGTGTTAAAAAAAGCACACCACCCTCCTACCATAGTAGGTACCCGAGCACCATTAAATCGAATATAATAATAATACTACTACTACTACTACTAATAATAATAATAATAATAATAACAATAATAATAATAATAATAATCCAACAAAAATGTTCCTCATTTTCCTTTCCCTATCTCCCTCTCAGAAGTGTGGAAATAGCTAGGGATTCACCACTCACCAGGCATGTTGCAACTGCTTGCACGCCTGCTGAAGATAAGCTACATTTACGTTTGAACAGTCGAGTCGAATCAGCATCTTTCATGTAACTCTAGTAATGAAAACACTATTTTTCTAATATATAAAGGCTTTCACGGCCCGGAATACTATTAAAATTATTCATTATTATTATTATTATTATTATTATTATTATTATTCATTGACACACATTCTTTGGCCACATTGTTTTAATTCTATTGAAAAAGGAGGTAAGGTTCCTTCGAAACTCATAGAGTTTTAAATTCTATTTTCACAAGGCAATATTCCAAAAGCATGAATATTTTTAACACTACTTTTCGTGCAGCAGAATTTGAAAAATTTGCAGAATGGATCTCAGAGGAGTTTGTACAAGCAAACACCAAGTTGAGAACGCCTGTTGTAAATGTTCTAGACATCTAGAGGATGTGCTAAAATAATTACGAATAATTAGAAAATCAATGAACTATTGATACGGTGGCTTCGGTGGCGTAGTTGGTAGCATGTTGAACTTCTATGCCCAAGATCGCGGGTTCAAATCCGGCCGAAGTCGTCGGATTTTTTAAGAGCGTTAAAAATCCCTCAGTATGCCTTCCTTCGGAGAGGAAGTAAAGCCGGCGGTCCCATGTCATAGATTTATGGCATGTTAAAGAACCTTCCACTAATTACACCTGTGTGAAGCTAAATTGTATAGGTTAAGAATGTAAACAACGCTCTTAGGTTCCTACGTTCGTTGCCAAGAGCCGACTGCGGTGGCGTCTGGTAGCTAAGTTATGAACTAGTAGTCGTTGACAGTGGCGTTTGGCGGCAAAAGAGGAACTATTTGAAAAATTCAAATGTCTGCAGTCCTTACTTGAATTTAAAAAAAACAGATAACACACACTAATACAGACATCACAATTAACACCGGTTATCAGACAGATTCTACACACACCCAAAGTACACGGGGCTACATGACCGCGTTGTCGCAGACCCTAAAAATAAGAACCAACCGAACTATTGATAGCCAACATATGTGAAGAAAAAATCAGAAAGTTTACCATGCTGAAACTTTACAATATGTAGCAATTTTACTACTGTCGACCAAAGTATTATGTGCACTCGAGTTTGAAGGTTGTTTGTGAAGTAACCAAATGATCCAGATAAAATACAATAACATCATCATTTTTGTCGTTCTATTCTACGTTAGTTCATGTAGGTTTAAAATTTTAAATTTATATTTTAGTATTTTTTATCGCAGTTGGAACACAAAAAGTGCCCTTTTTAAGCGCGTTTCAAACATGCGTCACATTTAAGAATTATTATCTCAAAAACCCGTCATCAGATCGAATCCAAATTTTAACACAATATACATTGGAATGTTGTGTAACTGGTTTATTAATTTCAAAATTTTGTGTGTCCAAGAAACAAGGTTGTTATCATTTTTGTAAGGTAACTTTTTCTCGGCTCGGGGTGGTTGGAAAATGTAGTTCTTGATCCCGTTGCAATCCTTATACATCAAAAAGTTATGCTGTATGACTGTGAAATACGTAAATTAATTCACTTATTTTATATCGGATTGTATTTGTACAGGGAAATAAGACATGGTTCACCAGCTAGCCACTCCAGGGAAAGCTGCACAGCGTTGCTGAGATGGAACCCATCACTTGCGAGCGAGGCACGCCATGATGTGTGATGGGCTCCATTTGGGCAACACTGTCAGCTTTCCTCGGTGCGACTAGCTGGTGAAACATGTCTTATTTTCCTGTACAAATGCAAATCGATATAAAATAACTGAATTAATTTACGTATTTCACAGTCATACAGCATAATTTTTTGATGTATAAGGATTTCAACGGGACCAAGAACTACATTTCCCAACCACCCCGAGCCGAGAAAAAGTTACCTTACAAAAATGATAACAACTTTGTTTCTTGGACACACAACATTTTGAAATTAATAAACCAGTTATACAATATTCCAATGTATATTGCGTTAAAACTTGGATTCGATCTGATGACGGGTTTTTGAGATAATAATTCTTAAATGTGACGCGTGGTTGAAACACGCCTAAAAACGGACACTTTCTGTGTTCCAACTGCGATAAAAAATATTAAAATATAAATTATAAATTATGAACCTACATGAACTAACGTAAAATAGAACGACGAAAATGATGATGTTATTGGATTTTATGTAGGTCAATTGCTTACTTCACAAAGAACCTTCAAACTCGAGTACACATAATACTTTGGTCGACAGTAATAGTCCCATAGCACTTCTACTATGTCATCCTCAGCTACTTGTCCTTTGGTACGCAAAAAAGGGAAATTCCACTGAATATCATGGGTAGTTTTCCCAAAATCTTGTTTTCTTCTGGGATATTACCATAAAAAGAGGATAATAGCTTTTTGAAACTATTTTCATCATTTCAAGAATATTCTTTGGACATTATATGAAATTTAGAAGGTCTTCTTTCTTTGTTTACAAAATTTCCTTCAGTTACCATGCAGACAGGTTTTTCTCCGGGTACTCCGGTTTTCCCTGTCAAAATTTCATTCCAGCAACACTCTCCACTATCATTTCATATCATCTATCATTCATTTAATCATTGCCCCAGAGGAGTGCGTCAGGCCTCGGCAGCCGGCACAGTTCATATCCTCGCCGCTAGATAGGGGCTTCATTCATTCCATTCCTGACCCGGTCGGAGACTGGAAGCAGGCTATGGATTTTTTCACCATGCAAAACAGCTAAGGAAGAGAGTTTGGAATCATAACCTTGGGGAGTGGTGTAAGGTGTAAGGTTACCCGTACGTGAAATCTTGAAATTCTGACCAACTTCTTCTCAATTTTTTCTCACGAAGCTGAGTGCACCCTGTTCCAGTTCTCAGATCAGAATTAAATTTCACGGTGGAGCCGTGAATCGAATCCTGACCTCCACAGTAACAGCCAAATATGCTAGTCACTACGCCACGAGGTGGACAAAACATTAATAATTGACAATCAGACCAATGAAAACTGCCATGAAACATTCCTCACCAAGTGTTGAAACAACATAGTTTAAGCTATCAGCCTGAAGACGGAGTAGCCATACGGCAAGGGACAGTAAACGAACAACGTTAGCGACTTCCACCACAAAAGAGTTACAATGTGTTCATGGTTGTAGTCTTAATCTGGACACTTGTGTTAGCTTTGTCGCATGAAACAGAAATACCAAAAGCTTTTCCAAGGATCTAAAGATATAATAATGTTATTGGTTCCATGTCCCTTTTAACAACTGTGGCTTTTAGAGACGACGGGTTGCCGGATTTTGCCCGGAAGCGGATCCTTAACGTGCCAGTAAATCTACATACACGGCTCTCTCACATTTGGGCACCCTCAAATCCCAACTGACTGCGTCGGGATTCGGTCCTGCAACCTTGGAACAGCAAGGCCAGAACGTGACCGGTGAGCCACTCCAAGGAACTAATGGCACCTAAATTGTTCTAACCTGTATAACCGCATTTTCAGGTACATTCAATTAATTTGCTACAGCTTTTACCAATTGCATTCAAACTGAACGTAAACATGAGTGTTGCTCACATACATGGGTGGCCAAATTGCACTAGCTAGCAATGGCACTACAACGGGGGTTTAATAATGCTTTGTTTGAGTATTCCAAACAGAAATGTTTTTATACCATTAGTCAGATTTGAAGGGTCAAGAGTTGAAAATTTCAATTACTCAGGTGACTTGGAATGACAATAACTAACAACTCAAGAATTTCTTTGTATAATTGGAAATCATGCCTAATTTTGAGACAGTCACATATTTAATTCCAAATTACTAAAGAGGAAAAGAGGGTCAGTGAAATGGTTCAAGTTGAATTGCTCAAAATATGACATCGTAGTTTAACATCTCGCTACATCCGCTACGTTGATCTTTGCGAAATACGTATCCTGCTGCAAATAAATATCTTCCGCAAAGACATGAGAACCTGCACCTTAGCAGAAATACTTTACAGTAATATCCCGGCCAACATGTTAGCAGAGATCTAAGTGATAAGAGAGCAAATACGTTTGTACAGTGCTGACTGGAAGTGCCGCAGTTAGTTCTCTCTCTCTCTCTGTCCACTTCCTGGAATAGCGGCTAGCATTCTTGGCTGTCACCTTGAATGCCCGGGTTCGATTCCTGGTTCTGCGAAGAAATGTAATTCTGTTCTGAGGGCTGAAACGGGATACACTAAGTCTCGTGAGGCAAAACTGAGAAGAGGCGGGTTTGATTCCTACCTGAGCCATCCTGGGAGTAATTTTCCGTGGTTTCCCCACTTCTACTCAAGGTAAATGCCGGGATGGTACCTAACTTAAGGTCACGGTGGCTTCCTACCCATATCCTACAACAATTACGAATACACACACTTGTACAGACATAACAGTGGCACAGGTTATCCGAAAATTTTACACACACCTTAGTACACGGGGACACATGTCCCCGATGTCACAAAGCCCCTAAGGCAGGTATTCTCAACCATTTTGACACCGTGAGCACCACCTTCATGCCTTACCAAGTTCCCCAGAACCATTACATCGAATAAAAAAAATAAAAATGCGCCTATCTTTCCTTTTCTTATCCCTCTCTCCCACTGACGTGCTGAATAGCCAGGAATTCACCACTCACCAGGCATGCTACAACTGCTTGCATGACTCATGCAGACAAGACACATATAGACTACGTGGGGACAGTCGAGTGGAATTAGCATCTTTCGTGTTACTCAAAAATAATATCAATGTTATTGGTTTTACGTTCATTTAAACTACTCTGGCATTTAGAGACGCCGGGGTTCCGGAATTTCTCCCCGAAGGGGATCTTTAACATACCAGTAAATCAACTAGCACGGCTCTCTCGCATTTGCACACCCTCAAATGCCAACTGACTGCACCAGGATTCGATCCTGCAAACTTGGGAACAGGAGGCGAGAACGTTACCGCTCATATAACAGGGCTGTCCAATCATTTTTACTGTAGATTATTTCACAAAATGATAACATTTCTGACTGTCAAAACTTGCAATAAAAACACTATTATTTCGGTTCGTGCAACAAAATTTGAATTGAAGAACGAATCTCAGTGCTCGCGAGGATTTTTTGGCTTGCAACGAGAGCACCAAATTTAATTCAAAGAGAACCAGGTTGAGACACCTGCCCTAAGGATTCAACAACAACAACAAGTTAGTTCTCACGATGTCGGCAGATACACATGAGCTATCAGAACAGTCTTCATGATGATCGTTTTCTTACTTAAAAAACTGTAAAGCAAGTTACTTTACCTAAAGAAAATGTTTCGTCCAAGACAAGGCTGCCAACATAAATATTTACTATCGTAACTGTCGTATAGTCACGCTACAATAACTTAACAGTGGGTCAGTTGTAGATGGAGTAATCTTAAGCAAACCATTCACTTTACACGTAGTGTGTAGTCTACATCAAATAAAAATATACAGTTTACGCTACAGAATTTTGGCCGGACAGCCCCATTTGCGCAGTCGTACACAGGACAGTCAGCGAGCCTCAAGCATGTGCAATTCATACGTGAGTTGTCAGTTGCGCGGAAAGAAACTCACGTATTTGCACATGACTGGGGCTCGCCAACTGTTCTCTGTACGACTGCGGAACCGAGGATGACGGGCCAAAAACTGTGGCGTAAACTATATCAATGGTGTTCAAGACTCTTTGCATTATAGGTTACTAGCAGTAGTGCCCGGCTTCGCCCGGTGGATTCACTGTTTTATGAATGATAATGAATACTACTACAGAACTGGCAAATGATATTTAAACTAACAGAAATAAAAAAAAAACTTTTTGTGGTGGTCGTGGTAGTGGGGGTGATAAGTAGTACAGTATAATGGACGTAATATTCAGGACATTTTTCCGTAATGATAATGATAATAATGAATAGGGAAACTGCTATTTACACATGTAATTTACAAACGAATTGAAAAATATGATTAGAAAGAGGAGTAAGTGGAATGAGACAGGTCTAGGGCCTATATCTCATTGGCTGTTAGGAAAATAGAGACCAATAGTGTCGTCTTTTGTCGCATAGCGCCGTAGGAAAATAATCAGAGCACTTGGCTGTCCCAAGCTCCTGAGGCAGCAATAATGTCATTTATCGGCACATAGCGCTCAAGGATAAGGATCGGAATAAACGAAAGTAAATTTGAAAGCACCATCGCTTATTGCAACTGATAACCTCAATGTACTGCACCAACACCGTCGCACTTATACAGAGGCATAATATTCATAATGACAACTGTTTTAAGTGGCCTACGAAATCTTTTTGCACTAATTACTCCTCGTGACTGCAATTTATAAGCAGCGCAAGATGTAACTATTTTCGCAATTCTGCACCAGAACACTGGTAGGGGCGACGTGATGCACCCGAATTACCAGCCAACAATAGACTTATTAAAATATTCTTCGAGGTACACTACTACGGACATTTTCTAGGGCCTAAAACGTGGTTTTCAAGTCCATTTTGTCTGTTTTCTAAATGTAGGGAATGGAGAGGGTTTTCCAAACTATCAAGTGGACAGTGGTACCAGCAGGATTCCAAAGGGTAAGTATGTGCAATTTGGTGCAATTAAGTGAAACGGTGTAGATTTGTGCAGGGAATGGAGTGGTCTGTCCGAAAATTCAAGTGGACATTGCTACCCACAGGGTTCCAAAGGGTAAGTATACAAAATTTCGTTCAAATCGGTGAAACATTGTAGATTTGTGCCTAAGGACCTAAACGCAGGGAATGGAGTGGTCTGTCCGAAATTTCATGCAGCCAGTGTTATTCGTCGGTTTCCAATGGGGGAAGTATTTAAATTTTGGTTCAGATCGGTGAAACGGTGAAGATTTGTGCCAAAGGGCCTAAATGCAGAGAATGAAGTGGTCTGTCCGAAATTGCATGTGGACAGTGTTAGTCTGCTCTCAGGGTCCCAAAGGGTAGATATACAAATGTTGCTTGATATAGGTGAAACGGTGTAGATTTGTGCCAAACGGCCTAAATGCAAGGAATGGTGTGGTCTGTCCGAAATTTAAAATAGGCAGTGTTACCTGCTGGGTTCCAAACGGTAAGTATACACATTTTGGTTCAGATCGGTGGAACTGTGTAGATTTGCGCCAAAGGTCCTAAATGCAGGGAATGGAGTGGTCTGTCCGAAATTTCATGTAGACAGTGTTACTCTCAGGGTCCCAAAGGGTAGGTCTACAAATTTTGGTTGATATCGGTGAAACGGTGTAGATTTGTGCCAAAGGGCCTAAATGCAGAGAATGGGGTGGTCTGTCCGAAATTTCATGCAGACAGTGTTACTCTCAGGGTCCCAAAGGGTAGGTATACAATTTTTGGTTGATATCGGTGAAACGGTGTGGATTTGAGACAAAGGGTCTAAATGCAGGGAATGGACTGGTATGTCCGAAATTTAAAGTAGACAGTGTTACCCGCAGGGTATACGAATGCATAGAGAATACTACAGTTCAACCGGGTGAGTTAGCCGTGGTCGTTACGGCATGACTGCTGGCAGTCGCTCACATCCGGGAGGCGAGGAGGTTCGAATCCCCCCGCCGGCAACCTTGAAGATGGTCTTCTGTGGTTTCCCATCTTCCTTCCAGACAAATGCCGGGGTTGGTCCCTTGCTATAGGCCACAGCCGCTACCTTCCAACTCCTCGTCCTTACATTCCAACTTTCCTCCCCAACGGTACTTGTAGCTCACCCACTGGGTGTCCGTCTCGAAGCAGCTACAAAACTGGCGAGCCGAACATGTCCTCGGACACTCCCGGCACTAAAAGCCATACGCTAAAAAAAAATTAAAAAAAACTACAGTTCAATAAAACCTTGAGCAACTCTGAGAAGTGGCTTCAAATACCATATCCTATCTCCAATTTACACATGCTAGTGCAACAATCACAATAACGCAGGTTATTACAAAAATTCTACACGCACATCCATGTACATGGGGCAACATGACCACGATGTCTAAGCCCCGGAAATGAAATAAGAACTGTCTACACATGAAAACTGCAAAATGGTGATAGGTGAATGAAGAAATGTATGCCACTACCTAGTATGTTTCTCTGACAGGATAGCATTACATCGGTCAGTTTTCTCATGTGTCCTTTAGCAAACGGACTATCATGATACAGAGTAAATCGTTGTTGCCTAGTGACAACCTGTCCATCAATGGTGCGGCGTTGACTATCATGATAGTAGTGCTAGTCGTTGTCGCCTAGCGACAATATGTCCGTTGTTATTAGATCGGTGAAATGGTGTAAATTTGTGCAAAAGGGCCTAAATGCAGGGAATGGAATGGTCTGTCCGAAATTTAAAGTGGACAGTGTGGGTAAGTATACAAAATTTGGAGCACATCGGTGATACGGTGTAGATTTGTATAAATAACAAACAAACAAACAAACAAACAAACAAACAAACAAACAAACAAACAAACCAACATTGAGTTTTATATATATATAGAAGATGGTATATGGTATCTGGCTAACAATGTACAAAAACTGGCAAACTTGGGGGCTGATGATTCCGCTGTTTCGCTCCTTAAAATAAGTCATCATATCATCAACATCATGATCACGAGCAAATTCGATATGACATCTGAGTGACAGACGTTGATCAGGTCATGCTGCCGACTTCCAAGTTACATTATCGTGAGGGAAGCCATTTCTCAGTGTAACCTTAGTAAAGGAAAGTTATGTGCTTTTCAGTCGGTCAACACGATTGTACCGTAATAGGTGTTATTCCCAAAACCTGAAAGAAATTTAATTAATTAACATCATATGGTATATTGGCTTTCACGGCCAAGGAATTAAAACTCGGCAATTTTTCTAGTCTAATGCCGTGTCTTGTGTGGGATTTCGCCTAGGAACACCAAGATGGCTCATTAGCAGGCTCTTGGTGTCCGTGCCCGGACCCCCACAGGAGTAGCAAACGGCGCGCTACCTCCCTTCAGTTCGCTACTCCTTTGGGAGGTCCGGGCACGCACACCAAGAGCCCGCTGATGAGCCTACCTTGGTGTTCAAGATGAAACCCCGCACAAGACACGGCATAAGCCTAGACAAATTGCTGAGTTTTAATCTCATATAACTTACAACAGATACAATAGTATAAAACTGAAAAGCACTTAAATTTCATTTCAAGTTACAACATAAGTACAAATTTCAGTGTCTGCAAATGGTCTGCGAACATAGTGACTGATATATGAGTAGCAACAATGAATACAACCCTGATTCAGCCCAACAGTACAAAATAATACTATAAATCACCATTTCTGTAGTGATTGGGGACAAATTGTGAGGTTACATTCTTAGTAACCTTAAGAAAGGTGACTTAATGTAGTGTATGTTAATACTGTATAATCAAGATGGACGCTTGATCAAAATAGATTTCACAATGGTTGTTATTCATTCATAATCAAGTAAAAACACATTTCGTCAGAATTGTTATGTATCCATGTATTCTAGAGAAAAACATCATCATTGGATTTGAAACTCTGTTGTGTGGAAATATGAAGTAATCTATTTAATGACGTAATGCGGTTTGTGTTGAGTCGAAGGACTCTCAAGACAGCAAAACATTCCACGATCTGAGCCCTCTAGGTATATCCAGTGCAGCTGCTCAGTGAAACAATCGGGAGGGAGACTCATCCCTGTAAAGCTCGTCCGAGAGCGTAACTTAGCAAACTCCAGGTGGCCGACACGCGTAGCTGAGGCTAGAGGATAGGATGGAGCATCCGGCCAGTTAGGGGTTTCGAACACAATTGGTGTACTTGTACGTGTATTATATTTGCCTGATTACCTGCGTTATTGCGATAACTGTAGTAGTGTAATTGCAATTATTTGGATCAAGATTGGAGTAAGAGCCTCTCCGGCAGGCACATGTCATTATAATAATTTTTGTTATCAGGAAACAAGCATTCCATGTCAGGTTTTGACTTCGGCGCATAGATGGCTTTAGTGTCATCTGCGAGATTATGGACATCTCTATGTCATTCCAGAAGCCACTGTTCAGCATCTCTCCATCCAAGACTTGACATCGAGTTCAGATCATGGCGCGGCCCACAGTGCCGTGGTGGGAGTGGCTGTATGGGCCAGCTGGGACAGCAGGAATCTCGGGTTTGAATCCCCCACTGCGGTTGCATTTTCAAATCTAGCTCGACAGATATCGATATTTGATTGGTTGATACCTAAATATTAGACTGATGCTAACTTACGAGTGCGACATTCGTGCATATCATTTTCTAGAAAAAGGAAGATTCTAGTTTAACGTGACCGTGAATCTTGTTATTATGAGCCACAGGACCATTTTCTAGAGCAGTTCCCCGCAATTACAGATTGTACAGAATGCGCTCCTTTTCTCAACTGAAATAAACACCTATTACACAAGTGCCTATCGCAGACATAGTTGATGATATACACTGGTTGGCACGATGAACGAAATATGCTGGTAATTTCCAATGCTTTTTTCATGAATCATAAACAATGTGTGCGCGTATTTCTAAAAGTATATTATAAACGACTGTCACGGACTTGAACCCAACCTTCCTCGTATAAATACAATCACTGCCCTACGTGAAGTAACATCAACATTATCTACGAAATAAAAGAGAAAAATCACTGAGTACACAGGCAGCTGATAAAGGGCACCGTCTTGGTGATGTCACAGGCAAATGGTGTGTTAACGACAGCTCAAGAACCCGACAGACTACTTATGAAGCCCTTGGCGTCTCCCTAGTTCAATATATCTCACCCTGGGGACACAGATTGCCTGGGACTTAATTACTCGAGGCAATTACATCAGATGGGCTGGCTTAGTGCTGTGACAGCGGCTAGCAAGGACTCTCTTGAGCTAATTGAGAGTCTTAGAAAAACAGAACACTCCATGTAGACTTAGAAAATCATTAACCACAATGGAACGAGAGTAAATAGTGGAACGTTGTTTTACACCAGTAATTCTGAACTATGGGACTCCACCGCTGTTAATGGCTTCCGTGAGAGACGCGACTTCAACAGGCACTCGTACCCATCGCTGTCCGGTTTGAAACACCTGAGTATTTCTTTGATAGTTGTAACTTAATGGTTTATAAGATGCCACCGAGGGGCATTGAGGAAGAGAAGGGCTTCTACACTTACCACTTCCTGATCTGTCTGGAGCTCCTTAATTCATGTAAAAGTTTTCGATCACCTATCAACTGTCATAGATTAGGAGAAAAGTGACGCTGAATATGGCTAAATTAACAATATAGAGATAAAGGTGGCGTGGTGTCGTTCCAGTTAAGTTAAAGCCATAAATAATATTTGCTACCTACTTCTCTTTTTTGACAACAAATAAAATGTACTGTACGAGGGTAGCGATTAATTAACCCACCAAAGTACATGTTTATTTATATTAGACGACATATGCAAAACAAACTTTTAAGAAAGACGGAACAACAGGAAAATGGATGCCAGTGCTTCAAATGGAAGAAGAGGAATCCTATGGTACTGCCATGTTCTAAAAGCCGGAAAAATCTTTGATTCCAATTTTCCTCAAAAATGCTTTTCTAGATATGAAATGTTCCTTTACATTCAGGACTTTTCAAAAATGTTTATTTTTTTTTCGTCTTTTTACCCTTCATGGTTGGCTTTTCCCTGGAGCTTGAAACTTCGGTACGGGGGATACAACTAGGGAGGTGGGACGAGCACCTCGCTCAGGCGGCCTCACCTGCAAAGCGAACAGGGTCTTATGAGGGATGGGACGATTGGGAGGGATAGGCAAGAAAGAGGGAAGGAGGCGTCCGTGGCCTTACTTTAGGTACCATCCCGGCATTTACCTGGAGTAGAAGTGGAAAACCATACAAATCCACTTCTAGGACGGCTGAGGTGGGAATCGAACTCATCTTTTCTCAGTTTTGTATCATAATTCTCAGTTTTGCATCATAAGTCTAAGTGTACCTCGTTCCAACCCTTAGGTCAGAATTAAATTTCTTGGTGGAGCCGGAATTTGGAACCCAGGACCTTTGGCACTGCAGTCTCAATACGAACCTCGAGACAACAGAAGGTGGTTCCACAAGTTGCTGATTATCAGCATAATTTTATATTACACGCTAAGGTGTATGTTTCGCAAAACTAAAGCTCAACCAGTTAGAAGGTAGGGTTTGTACCAAAATCTTCCAAATTGTCTGAATAAAACAGGAAAAAATCATGCATTTCTTGAAAAGTGAACGGAAATATATAAGTTTATAAGGTGCGTTTAAACAAGTAAACGAGACGATAGTCCCTGCCAGAACTGTGTCGCATTGAACCCACATAACAATAAAGCCGGTGGAGGGTATATACACATGGGCCACTCGCAACTCATCGTTACAAATGAGAATTCAAAGAAACAGAATTACCCGCACCAGTGATGAATTGCAATATGGTTTCATAAATATCGATAATTTGTTGAAAAGGTGCGTTTAAACAAATAAACAAGACGTTAGCCCCTACCAGAACTGTGCCGCGTCGGGCCCGCGTTACAATTATACACTGGTGTATACACATGCGAGAGTTATCGTTTGGGTCCACTAGTTACTTAAAATAATGTAATACCAACCTCCAATTTAAACATTCTTTTGGCCCATTTTGTCATGCATTGAAGCACTGTGTACCCAGGTCTTCAATTATGAGGCAGTATACGTGCGGTGACGTATGAATGAAATCATTAGACCAGCATTTAGGTGGAAGTAATGGTTTTAGCATAACACTTGCGCCAATAAACGGGGGGTTAGAAACACTTTGGTCTCATACAGAGAGTGAAATGAACAACTCCCACTGTAAATGAAGCATCTCATTCCAACAACTGAAACCCAACTACTCGCAGCTGACATGCTTGGATGCAGGAGTGTTAACACATTCACTCTACCGTGAACTTCACTGTTTTAATGAGCCCGTGTTTACGTTGCATAACTGGCAAGTGTCATATTGGAACATCACGATGTTGACACCTGATATGATGATTCAGCAAACCACAATCTGCATACTCAACAAAATACCAATGCTAGTCCCTATATTTTAAAGGTCGTACAGCATCCTCGCCAGTGTTGCCAAAATATGTGTGTTTTCACGTGGAATTTTAAAGCAGGCGTGAAATTAAGCGAGTAAACGCACGGAGCTGGTGTTCACAGTCAGAGCCCTGCGCGGATAAACAAAACGTTATCCCCATCCGCCTCGCATCCGCACGTTTGCTAACAGCATCCGCACGTTTGTTATCCGAATCTACTGGCATTACGATATTATTTTCAATTAGATAAAACATTAAAGCAACACATTTAGTTTTGAGGAGAAAGTCGTTCCCCTAGGCTATGTATGTCATGTGCTATGTTTAAAATGACTGTTACACAGTCAGAATTGCAACCCTTTAGAGTTCAGAGTGGCATTTGTGCTTAAAGACATAATTTGAACGAGATTAGCGTAAATCATCATATTATATTAGTCATTAAAAAGGAACATAACGAAAAAATATGATATGTAATAAACATCCGGGTCCTAGTAATGATATTCAACAAGTTCGGATTGCATTCTAAAAACTAACCGCAAATTTACTCCAAACATTATCCGCAGCTTATCCGCTGTCCGTACAGCCATGCAAACTCTATCCGCACGGCGAAAAAAAAAATGCGGATATCCGCATCCACGCAGAGCTTTATTCATAGTTACAGTATTACCAGTCTACAAATCCTTGCCAGTGGTAGATGTATGGTCTCAGAGGTGTCAGCGGTGTGGCACAGACTGCATTCTTGGAGACAGCCTACACTAGGCGTTCTCAACCTTCTTCAGACTGTGAGCACCACCCTCATGCCACATCAAGTACCAAGGCGCCGTTAAATCGAATATAATAATAATATAAAACATAAAAAATTGTATATTATTATTATTATTTTAATGATCCAACAAGCATGCGCCTTTCTTTCCATTTACTATCTTTCTCTCTCCAGCAGAAGTGCTGAAAAAGTTAGGGATTCACCGCTCACCAGCCACGCTGCAACTGATTGCATGGCTCTGGACAGTGGAGTCGAATCAATATCTTTCGTGTTACTCATAAAACAGGGATATCCAATTATTTTTACTGTAGATAAACAAAATCGCAAAATAAAATCTTAGACTGTCAAATCTTGTAATGAAAACACAATTATTCTGGTTCGTACCACAAAATTGGAATTCAAGAAAGAATCTCAGGGGAGCTTGTGCTCGTATGACGAGAGCACCAATTTTTCTTTAAAGAGCACAACTATCTGCCCCCTTGCGGGCCTACCATAATTTCATCCTTTAAAGCTGACTTCCTTCCATTTATCAGGTTAACAAATTTGCTCGAATTACGACTTATTTATGTAGAACCTTTTTGAGTTTTTGGAATTCGGAGACGAATAGGCTAGCTGATTCTAAAATTCCATCCTTTGAAAACTCTTTATCGACTTCCACCATTTAGGAAGGATCGTTTTAAGGCTTCAGAAGTAGAATATCAAAGGTTTAGTCATTCTTGCGGCTGGTATTCCACAAAGGAGTGCGTAAAAGATTATGCACGCAATCTTCGAAATGAAGTTGTTCAAAAGTTTGTAATATGACTATCTCTGAAGTAGGGACCAAGGCCTTTCCGGACGGTCCTTATTTATTTTATCGACAGTTTCTCACAAGCACAAATATTATTATATCGTTTAACTTGTTGTTGGTTGTTTTTTGGAGACGCCATCATTACATCGAGTTAAGTATCTCTGTAAAATATGCTTCGTATGGTTATTCGTAGTTTGAGGACACTGTAAAAGCTTCATAGTGGTTTTCGTTCTTACAGTAATCTACATGATACTGAGCACATCACAACATACACTACAATAACATAGGTTACCAAAAACGGAATGTTACAATATGAAATGTTAAAAACGTTTCACACACACATCCAAGTACTCAAGAATAGTAAACACCGTATTTTTTCCAATAAAGGAAAAAAAAACTTCTTCATACAGGTGGAACTATCTTCATGTCAACATTCTCGCACACAGCCTTAGCCTTGGATTGTTAGCTATAAAATGAATAATGTTAACAGGCTCAGGTTAATACGCAAGGCTAAGAAGACTACAGGAGTGGCAACTCAAATTGCTTCCTCACCACGATGTCATTGTAATATTCGGGGGGGGGGGGGGGGGAGGCATAATAACACACTGCTCATGAGATGATGTCACATCCAAGCCACCCACGCACTGTCCACATCCTCCTGAGATCATTAGGTACACCAGCCTGCAGCGCCTCTATAAATCTCTTCCAGGGAAGATATTTTATGAAACTTAAGTCCAGCCATTACAGGCACGAGACTAATAGCCGAGGAGATGGATGCATGTAATTAACAGCTGAAGGCCAATCACTTTCTACTAACACGGTGTAATGTGGACACTGAATGTTGCTGCAGCCCTGTCAACCATGAAAACACGAGAAGAGAGATATGGTTGGTTTAAATTATTAACAGAGAAGCGCACGAATGTGCATAACATAGATTTACACTAGTTTAGGCCTTGCCATAATCGCACAGTGATTTCTGGTTATTTTTACATCGTGGGATGTGATATATTTCACAGAACTGGTCACATAACGAGCACACACAGAGTTCATTTGGGGGCGTGGTAGGACATGATTTTACATATTTTATGGTGGTACCCATGCACTGCTAACTTTATCACGACATGTCAGTTTCTGATTGGCGTTGGTCCAGTTCCGGTTGATCATGGCACCCTTGCTGTTTAAATGAAAATGCATAAAGTTTAGTGATTCTTGTTAATTCATTTTAAGGGCTTGGGACATCTTGGTCATCAGCCCTGTGCAGTTGGGTGTGTGTGGAACTTGTCTGATAACCTGTATTGATGTGATGACTGTAGCTGTGTGTGTAACTGTATTAGGGACAGGGATGGGGTAGGTGCCCCGGGACTTGAAATAAGCAACTATCCCAGCAGTTGCCTGCGGAGAGTGTGGTAAAACGAGGGGAGAAACCACTCTCAGGATAGCCCCTGTCAACGCCAGGATTCTAACGAGCACGGCTACACAGCGGGACAAATCTCAGTGCAATTTCCATTACATATTATCAGCTGACTGAGGAAATTTCAATAAATGACTGGTATGAACAGCCCTTATCTCTATCTATCTATCTATCATTACCTGTCGATGACGGGCTCAGTTTATGACGATAACTACTACGTTGTTGATTCTATATGGGCTTTGCAACATCGTGGTCATATAGCCCCGTGAACTTGGGTGTGTTTAGAACTTGTCTGATAACATGTGCCACTGTGATGTCTGTACCAGTGTGTGTACAGTATTTGTAATTGAGGTAGATTTGGGAAGGAAATGGCCTTGGCCTTAAGTTAGATACCCTCCCGGCATTTGCCTGAATAGTGATATTGATAGCGGTGAAATATTTCGCGCGACCACCATGTTGGATTGGTAAAACTTGTTTAAATTTGAAAGGCACGGTCAAGATCGGGCAAGGCAGTAGTAAATCTTAATGGAGTCCGATTAGATTTTATTAGGGACACCACATGCGCACGGACAAATGTTTTCTCATAAGACTATATTTTATGTGATGAAAGTAGGCTATAACCGTTCAATTGAGCTAAATGAGCTTGATGCCTAAACAATAGTACAATAAAATGGTAGAAACGTACACATGAACAGCATATAAATGAGGTTCGACAGGAAATACATTGTTCTGAATAACTTTGCAATTTTGCCCTTACATTCAGAATTTGGTAACATTTTGTAATTGTACTTAACGGTAGATCAGCGTCGGATGATTGTTAGACGTCTGTGTAGCAAAATCTAATTTTGGGTCTTCGCTCACCTGTTATCTGAAACACAAACAAACAATGTATTTGATCAATCAAGAACGCTCATTAAGAATTTAACAACTAGATTAAATCAAAACATAAAGCTGTCAAACTAAGACACTACAATGCAGTAGTCAGACCTTCAGTCCTCTACGCAGCAGAGTGCCTATATCTAACTAAGAAGACTCCATTAAGAGCCCTTGAGGTGCAAGAAAGAAAGTTCCTGAGAAGGATAGTAGGACCAAGGATTCTACCAGATGGAAGACGATGGTATAAACCAAATCGTGAGCTCTACCAGCATCAAGAAAATCTCATAGATGCTATCAGAAGAAGGCGGCTGACTTTCTACGGACGCCTGTCCAGAATGGACACTAAGAGGTTATCCCATAAGATCTTCAAGGTTGCTAACAAGGGCAAAGCCACTGCATTCTTGTGGATGAAACAAGTAGAGAAGGATCTTGCGGAACTTCATTTTAATCAAAATGACATAGATGACCGGTGTAACTATCATATAACTGTCAAAAATAGACCCTTCGTAATGTCCCTCACAGAAGCCACCCACAGACCAAAGGACGAGACCAGGAAATGGTCTGAGGAGCGCAAGATTGAATTTAGCAGGAAAATGAAGGACTACTGGGCCATCAGAAAAGGCCAAGGCATCTACAAGAGAGCAGCTGCCAAACCCACCACACAGAAAACCAATCGTGGCGAACAACGACGATGACAGCAAGAAACTTACAGCTAAAGCACAAGCATCGTGGTCCATAGATGGCCCTAACTAACTGAACAGTAAAAAACGGGAAAAAAAACATAAAGCACATAAGCAAGATTTTTTTTTTACAGATAGGAGCAATCATAAAAGTGAACAAATGCTATTAAAAATATATTCAACTCGGAGATTTGCTGATGACATCGTCATCTTGGCCGACACGCCAGAGGATTTGAATGAGTTTTTGAATGGTAGGGACACCGTCTTGAGGAAATAATTCATGATGAAATGTTAAACAGATTGCCTCGGATGTAGGGTGTGGTAGCTATATGAAGATGAAACGATTAGCTCAGGACAGGGAGATATGGAGCGCTGCATCAAACCAGTCAAAAGACTGAAAACTCAAACAACATATATTCTGTAGCAGCGGAGAAAATTGGCTGTTTGGTGTTACAGCCAGTAGAACAGGTAGAGGGAAATACTGTACAGTCAAACTTCCGTATCATATCTCCAATTTTTGGTATCTCGAAATAATTTGGAGATATTGTGTTCCCCAGACATAAAATATTTGTCTTTAACTCGAAGTTGGAGTAAAAATGCAGTTGAATTACGTTCTTTAGGTGTGAGATGCGAACGAAAATATCGATTCAGTTGTGCAGGTTACCTGGACTGTGTATTTCTTTCAATTTCGGTCAGCAGCTTATTAGGCTCGGAATTACAGCTAATACGCTGTCAACCATTATGAAAAATAAACAAGATTTATAGCGCTATGCAGGAGCAACATTTTTGAAAGGAACGGAAAATACATACCGTAAATTTAATCAAAATGTATCTGTAATATTAGCACAGCAACATTTAACCCTGGTTAATATAGCTGCATGAGTAGACTAGTGACAACAACAGCATAACGTTGCAACTGTTGACTATTTATAGATCTATATTTATGACAATAATAACAACGATGAGTTATTACTGATAAAACCATACCAGCAAACCGGCCAGATATCGTTCTTGTGGACAAGGTGCAGTAGAGAACCTTCCTCATTGATATTGCAGTGCCCAATTCCCATAATCTGCAACAAACCTGCTGTGATAAGATCATCAAATATCTGCCCTTGGCTGAGGAAATACGGCAAATGTGGAGACAGGAAAGTGTAGTGGTTCTGCCCATAGTCATTTCTTCTACCCGCATCGTCCCTAAATCGTTGGCTCGCAATCTACAAATATTGGGAATAAATCCTGGTCTACATATCACCATGTAGAAGGCCGTCATCTTGTGCCATTGTTCGCTCGTTTCTCATTGTGCCACCTTAAGTGAATTAGCCATACCGTCTTGCAAACAAGCCGACGATATGTTGATATGTCCCACTTATGTGGTGAAATGAATGTGATAACAATAATAATAATGATATCGCATGGCCTCGGGTGCCGTGTGCAAGCTTTGTTGTTTGACGCCCAAAGGGCAGCTTGCATGTTGAAATTTGTCGTTCCTAGGAACGCTATGAAAGTCAAGGAGGTCATGTATTTATATACAATAGTATAGCTGTAGCTATAGGGCCTACCCAAAATGCATTGCAATGCCAATCAGAGACAGAAATGAAGATAATAATAATGTTATTGGTTTTACGTCCCTTTCAACAACTGCGGCTGTTAGAGACGCCGGGGTGACGGAATTTTGACCCGAAGGGGATCTTTAACGTGCCAGTAAATCTACTGACACGGCCACCTCGCATTTGTGCACCCTCATATGCCAACTGGCTGCGCCAGGATTCGATCCAGCAACCTTGGTTACAGCAGGCGAGAACGTAACCGCTGAGCCACGCAGTCAGCCCAAGAAAGAAACAATTCGCGTGCCATGACCGTATTCGAACCGGCAACCAAGCGTGAGTTCAGTTTTAAGAACCCTCTGCCAGAAACCGTGCTGTGAACTGTATTGGAATAAACAGCAATACCGGATAACACGGCGGGCTGCTGGCAGTCCCCTCATGTCACCTCGCGATGGATCAGCAAGCTATTCTCACACCTGGCGTTGCGGTGTGATAAGTAGGGCTCGGATTTTTAGGTGCTAAAAATCGGGAAAATATTTATTTTTTAAGAATTAAAAATACCTGAAATATGTGACAAAAAAGTAAAAATATTTAATTATAATTTAGTTTATTAATGTGAATATAAACAATATGCAGTACTCACGAATGCGAATTATGCTATGCCTCACTGACTGCTGAAGAATTACAAACAACGAGATACACCTTCAGGTTGTCCATCACAAATGACCAACGATTATCGCGAAACACTTCTTCTGAAACAGCGAAATTGGGACAATATGTGTCTTGACCTTGAGGTGCAGTGTTACTTGAGATCGATGTTCAGCCTTGATTTCTTTCCCGCAGGGTTGGCAGAACAAAACGTCGCCATCAGAAGTAAAATGATCTTTAAATTGTTCTACAGACGATAACTTGTAATTGTTTTTACTTTAGGCATCATAGAACTGCCTTACACTTCACAGTGACAGAAATGAACTGCATGTGAGTGACACTGGTTCCAGGTAGCTCTAACACGTGGTGCAATATGGCTATGGACAAGGTAATACTCGGCTTCCACAGTGAGTGGCACGGGGTGACAAGTTAAGAATAACGCAGTTGCAAGCTGACATACGCTCTGCATGAAGATTAGATAGCTCACAGGTTCTTCCCCATTGAAGTAACACAGAACAAAAAATGCAATAAACTGAAAAATTTAGCATAATGATTTAAAAAAAAGTAAATATTATGTCTTTTTATGCGGTAATAAGTGAAAAGCAGGAATTTATGTATTTATAGAAAAAATGTTTAAAATATGTCATTACATTAAACAACAAGGAAAATTGTGATATCTTGGCTGCGTATTTTGAGAAGTTGTTAAATTGTCCAAAACCGACAGACAAGTTGAGTTTCAAATTTACAACACAAAATTTTGACTCTACGCCCCCAGATGTAAATGAAGTTAAATGTATTATCAACTCACTTAAAAATAATAAAGCCTCAGGCAAGGATGGAATAATTGCAGAAATGTGGAAGCTTGTAGATGATGAATTTTTAATAGCGACGACAAATCTATTTCAGAAAATTTGGATTGAGGAAGCAATTCCAGAAGACTGGTTAATCGCCTTAATTCATCCACTACATAAAAAAGGCTCAAAAATTGATGTCAATAGTTATAGGGGGATCTCATTGTTGTCTGTCACATATAAAATATTTGCCAAATTACTTTTAAACAGACTTGAACCACAGATCGAACCACAGCTTGGCGAGTTCCAAGGAGGTTTCAGAAGGAATAGATCGTGTACAGAACAAATTCTTAGTTTAAAATTGATATTAAAATATTACAACAACAGGCCAAAGAATATCTTTATGTCATTCGTTGATTTTCAGAAAGCGTATGATTCAGTGGATAGGGATACTGTTTTTGACACATTGAAGGAATACAAAGTTGATCAAAAAACCATAAATTTAATAAAACTTACATTAACTAATACGATTTCCAGAGTCAAATTTTTAAATGAAGTTAGCGAGCCCTTCGAGGTAAAAACTGGGCTAAGACAAGGGGACAGTCTATCACCACTGCTTTTCAATTTGGTCTTGGATAAAGTCATGAGGACGTTTTGGGACAAGAACGATTCAAGTGCTAAAATTGGTACAAAGAATAAGAACCTCAAAGTCAAAGGTTTAGCATTTGCTGACGACGTAGCGTTGTTTGCTGAATCAGAACAAGAGGCTATTAACCAAATTGATCAGTTAAAAAAAACGGCGGAAAAAGCGGGCTTACAGATTTCGTTGGTAAAAACAGAGATGATGACAAGTGATCAGAAATACACTAAGAAAATGATAAAAACAAATTATGGGAGCATCAGGGTCACTGACCGATTTAAATATCTTGGAGAAATAATTAGTAGCAATGGGACGGATAAATTGGCAATCGAGAACAAAAAAGGGAAATTGGAAAGATTAAATTTTTGTACAAAAAATATATACAATAAAAAGAACCTGTCTATCAATGCAAAATTACGACATTTTAATACTGTTGTTAGACCAGTCATCTTGTACGGCATGGAAACTACAAATATAACCGGAATGGAGAATTTGCTCAAGATAGAAAGAAGAATTTTAAGAAGGATTTATGGTCCTAGGAAAACACAGGAAGGTTTTAGACTGAGATCGAATGCAGAAATTTATAGTAAAATCGACAACCTTGAAGTGATGATCAGAAAACGACGACTTCAGTTCTACGGACATATGGTCCGCATGGATTGCTCAAGGTTAAACAAACAAATTTTTGATAAAATCTGGAACTATAAAGGACAAGGAGGCTATGTAAAACAAATGAAAGAAGAACTTCAAAAATTCAAAATTACTGAAGAAGATTGTTTAAATCGAATAGAGTACAGGAAAAAAATTTTTGGTCTCAAAATTCTTGTCGGGGAGAAGAAAAATCTCAACAGAGGAGAATGGACTGCTGAAAGAAGAGCTGCGCAGTCGACCAGGATGAAAGACTTCTGGAAGAGAAAGAAGGAAACTAGACCTATAAAGAAGTGATATTTGCGTGGTCCTTGTTGGCCTGTCCGCGGTGTATATATACATTAAAAAAAATTACCTAAAATCCGAGCCCTAGTGATAAGTATACAGATTGCGCAATTGGGTTACTGTGGGTTTTAAGACTTCCTGTTAAGTCCCTCGCCCTTTTGTGTTACATAAATCATTTGTAGCTAGAAACCTATCCTGGAGTGCACACAACAACTCACCCAAGTATCATCGGAATCGGATGAATGGTATATGAACGCATAGGGGACATACATAAATACATATGTAGGTGCAGGAGACATGATATAGGTAGCTGTGGACATGATATAGGTAGCTGTGAATAATAAAGAAAGAAAACAAACAGTTGAAAAAGAAAAAGAACTAATATATAGTTAGCAGTACCAATAATGTAATCTATGGAGATATACTGATTGTTCTGTTGAAATAAGTGATTGAAATAAACATACATAGACAGACCGACAAACTATCACGTAACATTGATTTTTAAATAGATATTGAATCAATTTTTATTTCCGAAAGCACTTCGAGATATCGAAATTTCAACTGTAGTTGTAAGATTATTATAGGCCAACTGCTGGACTGTATATCCTCATTTACTACGGGTGGTGTGGGGAGGAGATTGATGGTCAGTCTTTCAGAAGGTCCGGTGATTGAGGTTCGAATTTTGGCGCTGACAACGGCCATTCAAAGTGTGGTTTCCCATGGTTTTAACCAATTCCCTCCTTATTGTCCTTGGGCACTTACCCCAACCCTTACTCCGACAATTACACTTAGACACACCACTACACCCATCACTGATATACAGACTATCAGACAAGAGCACGATGCTGATAACCAAGATTTCCCTACCCTATAAAAAGAGCTAACAAAACAAAGCACATCGAAGGTAAGAACATTTTCAAACAGCGGCTTGCACGATTACATTTGACTGAAATAAAGACGTAAATCCTATTAGAGAATCTCGATATGGCCAGCCCATTAAACATGCTAAGCTATTTACAGAGAGCCAGTGATCCCTGTTTTTATCCAGATACGTGTTAGGTGTTGCGTTGCGTGCGCCTAACGAGATGCGGGCAGCCCACATGCATGTTAACAACGCTCATCTCTCCGGGGATATAATCTCTGAATATTTCCACTACGAATACACGCCACTAATCACACCCTGAGTTAACGCTTAGGTATTTTAATTTAAAACTTACAAAATTTGGACGCGCTTAGAAATTTTAATGGGAAAAAGCCACTCGTTCAACCCTGGGATACCGTTCAGTTTGCACAGGTAGTTAGTTGGCTGAAGTGGAGAGTTTTAGGTAGATTTGAGAAAGCTACCTAATGTAATGGGCAGCATGTTGCGACTTCCAGAAAAAAATCGACATATTTTCGCGTTTCATATCACTCAGACTCCAAAACCACCGTCGTCAGTTCTAAAGTTTATATGAAAAAGACTGATAGTCAGTCTGAAAGACTAGAGTTTATATCATTATAAATGCTACAAATGCTGCGTGAACTCAAAGTCCGTTAGCAAGTGCAAACCAAGGTCAAAGGAGGCACCTGGCTGGATGACGTCACGCTCACCGGAGCGCACGGGGAAAGGAGGAAGCTCAAGCAGAACTATGACGTCACACACCTCAGTGCATTCTCGGTACATTTCGTCCCGTCACCGTAACGTAACGCCAGACCCCAGCGTAACGACAAAGTCGACAAGATCATTTAAAATGATAAAATCCACAGCCTGCTTCCAGTCGACCAACCGGGTCAGGGAATGGAATGAATGAAGTCCCCGTCTTGAGGCGAGGATAGGCTATGAACTGTGCCGGCTGTCGAAGCATGTCGCACTCCCCTGGGGGCAATGATTAAATGAATGACAGATGAAATGAAATGAAATGAAATGACAGAGGAGAGTGTTGCTGGAATGAAATTTGTGACAGGGAAAACCGGAGTACCCGGAGAAAAACTTGTCTGCCTCCGCTTTGCCCAGCACAAATCTCACATGGAATGACCGGGATTTGAACCACGGACCCAGCAGTGAGAGGCCAGCGTGCTACCGCCTAAGCCACGAAGGCTAGTCAAGTTTTGATATGATATATGAATGGCAGCCAATGGCCATAGCTGGGTATTTTTGAATGAACGCTCGGGGGCTCCCAACAAGTTCAATTTCAAGTAGTTCCAACTTTGGCTATCAGATACTACTGTCACCAACACTAGCGGCAAACGTTGAACTTCATAGAGCGTTTCCTAACCAGCCAAATATAACCTACACATTTTTCTACATGGGGCCCGCCGGCTTAACTTCCCCTCCGATTGAAGGCATACCGAAGGATTTTAACGCTCTTAATAAATCCGACGACGTCGGCCGGGTTTCTTGAGAATAGCAGTTCAGCATGCTACTGAGCAAAATGAATGATATACCTTAAGACGAGGAATGCCTGAGAATATTATGGTGACATACGATAAGGAAGGTTGGTAACATTGACCTTAGCTCCTGAGCTGTTGGTGATTCACGGACTACAGAGAGATGTGGCGACCTCGCCATACATTATCTGCCATCATGGGAATGTCTATGTAATGTGCAGGTTATACAAAACGAGTGTACCCGCACGAGTGCACAACTGTATTTTTAGCGTTATCGCTTGTTGAGAGAGAGTCCTTGTCCGTCCGTTCCGGCCTCTGCACTCATACATTAAACATGCGTGCACAAGCAGTCCATGATTCACCAGGCTCAAGGTTCGAGCCCAGGCAAGGTTACCAATGCATCCGCTCAATCAGGCCCGGAGAACCAATAAACGATACTCACCGAAGAACTCACTTTGTACGTGCCAAAAAAATGTGTGACGGTTTCTGGATCGTTGTTACAACTGCTTCAGAAAATATTAGGCAAGAAATGAGGTGTACCAAGAGCGTGTGAAAATAATCTTCAGTATACAGTATTTCAATGGCTGCAAGATTCTCTACTTCGGAATAAAAAGAAGATCAATTTTTTTGGGAACCCTTGTGTTTACCTACAAAGCCAAATGGTCACATTGACTCTTAATGAAAATACAATAGTAATCCTACCTTTTCCCATAAGTGCAAAACAAATTTATATCTGGCCAACACTAAATTAATGAGTTGTATGATATTCTTAGTTCTCTTCAATCGTTCCATGTTAACATTTTACTATTAATGACATCAACAGTACTATAACTGACCTAAAACTGAAATATGGAAATATTACAAAACTATAACCAAGAGAATTCTACCAATTTTCAATAAGAGATTCATACCAATCACGGTGGACGAGAGTGCAAACGCGTTACCTCGTTCCTCGCTGGCATCGGGAAAGCATGAGGTCAAATCCCACCTTGGCCGTCCTAAAAATGGTTTGCGTGGTTTCCCAATTTCACCACCAGGCAAACGCCGGGACGGTTCCTTTCAATAAGTTCACGACCGATTTCCTTCCAAAATAGCTTCCCAGGCCCGATATGAAAAGAAAATACGTGGCCAATGGCTGCATTAATAAAATTAATAAGAAATTCATGCTCAGGATTTATTTATAACTTACATACATCATTCTTAGTACTGCCTGAGATTTTCCAGATAAAAAGATGACATGTCATCAACATCCGAGTCCTGTTCGCCCTGTGTTCATATTCGTCATATGCAGGCGGCGAAAGGCCAATCACGAGTCACGGTTCAATCGCAGTTTTGAACCTCCCGCAAGTATTGACTTTGAGGAAGTTGTCCCTACACTTGAAATAAAGTCGTTTCCCAGTCAAAACATCAGTAAAAAGAAAGATAAGTAACAGTCAAGTGGGAGATTAGGTAACCGTAAATAGTCATCCTAGTTGACAATCGAGAGTGTGCCCCAAATTGGGTATACATAACAAATAAAGAATTATACATAACAATTAAACTGGAGTATTTACACAAATCGTCAGTCTTTTCTTAAACACGCCTATATGTTTGGGGTAGACTGCGGTAGGTAGAGAGTTCCAGTTATCAATGACACGGTTTACGAAAGAATATTTACCATAATTTGTACGCTGTGGTCGGCCCTTAACTTTGAAATAATTATCAGTCCTACTTGTGAGTAGGCTTTTCTATACGTTTGCTAAGCTCACCCCACTTCTATAGAGTTCTCAAGTTGGTACGAGGGGCTCGTGAGATCGGTAGTAAGTAGTTAAAAGCTTTTAATCCAAGCACCATAAAATGTTCACTTTCAAGAATACCCCTGACCACGTCACCCGGCAGTGAGGTAACCTTTAAGACAGTGACAGGGCAGATAAAGTGGGACACAGCGTGACGTGTACAGTATGTGGTAGCCACTGTCTTGTACATGTAAGTCGCATTACCGCAGGGCAGTAAATTGTTCTTCGTCACCTCTTTTAATGACGTCAACACACAGTACATGACAAGAACTAAATGAATAAATCCAATAGATTGGGCAACTTACTTAAATCCACAATACGGCTGCGTTCCCCAATTAGGTGTCCCCGAGGTTGCCTTTATCTCGGATCTTGTCCTTAGTGTTTGGGCTCAAACGACCTCATACATCAATTTAATGTCAGTTTGCATGCCTGAAAAGATGGCCCGGGCTTTTTGAGCTCATTTCCAAACGAATGTGAAATTTTCTGATCAAAATATACTGAATTTGGTAATGGACTTTAAAACATAATGAAACGAACAATATACCAGGTGCACTTAATGAGGGCTGATTAGCTTACGCGTGGTGAGAATGCAAACTGACCTTTAATAGTTGAGGATGTCCAGAATACAGTTACATGCACCATATTAGGATGTTTTAGACTTGGGAGCAAACATACGTTACATTGCTTGACGAACACAGACAGTTAGGAATGCGGGGGAGAGGCCAAGGAGGATAAGATATAGCGAGATAATACAGCAAATTCCTTCCAGTTCAGCGCAGTCAGCAGTGATGATGATGATGATGATAATCTTTGTTTTAAGGGGACTAACATCTAGGTTATCGGCCCCTAATGGTCTGGGTGATAGCGAAAATGACAATAAAAAAGGAAACCAGAACGAAAATTAAGTGGAGACGGAAAATGCTTACAAAAAGGAACTCAGATTGAAACTACTCACAAAATGGAGAGCGGCAATACTTACAAAAGGGAATTTAGAACGAAAATACTCACAAAAGAAATAGATTGAAAAATACGCACAAAATGGAGGTTAGGTTCAAAATACGTACAAATGCAATGTAGAGTCGAAATACAAAATGCAACTGAAATTCAAAATAATTACAAAATGCAAATTAGATTGAAAATATGTACAAAATGCAATTGAGGTTCAAAATATTTACAAAATGCAAGTTAAATTGAAAATACACAATGCAATTCAGATTGAAAATCCCCCATTTCAGATCCAGAATACTCACAAAGTGCAATTGAAATTCAAAATGCTTACAAAATGCAATTGAAATTGAAAATGCTTACAAAATGTAACTTAGATTCAAAATACCCACAAAATGGAATTGAGAATCAAAATACTTGCAAAATGCCCAACATACAAAATGCAATTTAGATTGAAAATACTTGCAAAAAGCGGTTTAGGTTGAAAATACTCACAAAATGCAGAAATTCAAAATACTCACCAAAATGCACTGCTCCTACATTGAAAGACTTACTAAAAAGCAATTTAGATTGGCAATCTTTACAAAATGCAATTGAGGTTGAAAACACTCGCAAAATGCAATTTAGATCGAAAAAACTTACAAAATGCAACGTAGATTGAAAATACCTACAGAATGGAATGAAACAAAAGAGCTAAGGGAATTTAGATACACGGGGAGTCAATTAACAAAAACAGAGCGGGAATCTCAAAGAGAAAAGGAAATATAATGAAAAGAAAACAAGAGGTCTGACCCCTCGAAGAAGGAGGGATCAGGAAAGATGAGGCAAGGGCCAATTAAGGCAGGAAATTGAAAGTCTCCCTAGGCCTTGGATACCCTTATAACGTCGGGGTCGGAAAAGAACAAGAGTTGGACGAAGGGAGGTCGACAGGAAAGAAGACGGAGAGGAGCCCGGCACAAGTAAGTGGAAGCAATGCCGGACTCAGCTGGCGTCCCGTGGTCATCAACCCAGGTCCCACTAGATGTGAGCCCCTGGGGGGAGTCAGCAGTGAGAGGAGCTACGCTGACCGGACCACACATTACTCAAGCAGATATCCACTTCAACCTGACCATTTAATAACAATCACATAATCACACTGAGCAAACAAACTTGAAGGTTAATCACCACTATCAATATCTTAAGCCAAAAATCATATCTGAATAGCAAATGTTGACTAGTTGTGCTAGTGTAATCATTACTGCAATTAAATAAGTGAAGTCTATATATTGTAAATATCATCATCCATGCTTGGTTGGTTGGTTCCTCAGTTTAGGGGCGGTCATATAGCCCCTTGTACTTTGTGTGCGTAGAATCTGTCTGATAACCAGTGTTAATTGTGATGGCTGTATTAGTGTGTGTTATCTGTAATTCAGGTAAGAAATGCAGACGATCAATGTCAATTAGTTCCTACTTTTGCTACCAAATGCAACCTTCAACGACACCTAGCCATGAACTTGGTTACTATATGCTACCGCGAAGGGCACCTACCTGCGAACGTTGGAACTAATAGATCGTTAATCAAACCTAACCTACCAATTTAGCTTTACACAATTGTAGTTAGTGGGAGGTTTTTATGACATGGGCCCGCCAGCTTTACTTCCCCTCCGAAGGAAGGCATACTGAGGGATTTTTTGCACTCTTAAAAAATCCGATGACTTCGGCCGGGTTTGAACCCGCGATCTTGGGCATAGAAGCTCAGCATGCTACCAACTATATCACCGAAGCCGCTCACTCCTACTTTTAGTCACAGATTTAATAGCCTAAGTGTAAAGGATCTGATGGTGATCGTTTGATGATTGAAATTGGTGAACCTATTGTATTTATTAATCAAATGTAAATTTCTTTCAGAATTAGAGAAACTTTCACTACAATTGGGTACGTCCTACAATCGTGTTGACCGATTGAAAAACATTAAATTTCGGTTCCTAAGGCGACACTGAAAAATAGCTTCCAACAATAAAAGGAACATAAAACTAATTTTGAAATTACCACTATGTTTATATTTTCACTGCTGTAGAAATCGCTAAGTTTCGAAGGTTGGGTTACTGTTGTAGTTTACTTTTGGATAGTGTTTTTAAATTTTATGTGCCACTCCATGATGTAAATCCAGGATCCGATACTAATTAAACACACCTTCTTGGGCAATCCTGGCTTCTGGATAGTTTCTCAGCATCTCGACCGGTCCCTACCTTCACACAGTGTAATTTATTTGTTTATCAACATGTTATGGATTTAATAATTTCTCTTTTAACTACTGTGAATTTAGGAATATTTTATATTTACAACTAGATGATCTTAAACGGACGGGTATACAGAAACGAGATTGTTGTATTTTAACACATTTTAATGCCATTGAACTGAGCTTGGGTTTCAAAGGCCAGCGCTAATAATTGAATATTGTGTTTTTTTTATTTAATGCAATTTAAATTTCAATTAAGTTATTTCTTTATTTGTCAACTTATCGTTCCGCAACGATCTATTGTTCTCGTGAAAATGTTATGTTATCGGGAATTCCCACTTGAAAAACCTATACAACCTATTTAGTTGCAACCTAGAAAGATTATAGGAATATTACTGTTTGGAAAACGTTGATTTATTTCAGTAAGCGGTGCTGCCATGTCAAACCCGCCGAACAGGTTTCGTTGGCGGGTTGCAGATTCTCACCCATGCCCACGCTTCTCACTCAGGAACAGAGGTGTCCATACAGCACGCCGGGCGCGCTGGCAGTCTACACACTGGCGTGCTTCTGGCACAGACGGCCTTATAGCGATGGTGGGGGAAGACTGTATGTCTCGCTCACCTTCCCGTCTCACTCCCTCCCGTACTGCCTTCGCTGTGTTGTGGTTGATCGATCGAACGGTATTCAGTATTGTGCCCAAATCTAGGAATGGGTATTCCAAGTTTCAGACACCTAGATATCAAGGGAAAGGCTGTAGCCGCTTTTGAAAGTTCAGATATTTGAATATCGCGCTACATTGCTTCTCGAAGCCTTTCGAAGGAAATTACCGATAGTTGGATGGTAAATGACGTAGCGAGTCATAGCAGAGGTGGAGACTATTTATTGATTAAATAGTTAACTACGGAGCAGAGACTTGAGACTGGGATCAGATTACTGGCACGGCCAAATAAAAGAGAATGCAATTAATATCAAGTAAATCGGACCAGGGATTCAAGAGATATGAGGATTTCTAGATATCAGGCGATGACGCGTGACCCTGACCGTTTTTGTATAAAAGCAAGCTGGAGCAGGCTTAGTTAGCTCACTTCATCACAAGCACTTGGCGAACAAGTTGCGTCTACGCTGAGCCAAGGCACATGGTTGCCGCCTCTACGAAGAAGTACTTTTCAAATCGTGATAGTCACGAGAAGTGCTGCGCAAACGAGTTGGAACTTAGTAAGTTTCTGGTGAGGAGAATCACTGAGGTGATTGTTTTTCTACAGACATTGGTGGAAATATTTATATTTCCAAAAAGGACATATGCTAGACTTGGTCTAGAAAATAGTATTTGTCACAGTCCAATAGTAAATTAATACTTGGATGTTTAGATCCATTTGAAGTCAGTGTTCATATTTTGTAACTATTTAACCACTTCGATCCGTCAGTACATTGAAGAATAGTCTATAACGGTGGTGTCCATTAGTCTACGCAAGGGAAACTGCAGGTTGTCTAGCGCATGGCAGATGGTGATTTTAATAAACCATGCCCAGGGAACGATCTTCAGAACAGCCGTTAACTGCTTAGACTGTCAACGTTTTTCTTGTACTGATGAGATTACAGTGAGTTAAGTTACAACTGACACATTTAAGAAGAGATCGCTTAGATCTGACCCTTTTCAAACAAACTGTTATGGCTTTGTTAGAAGCCCATATCAAAATGGAACCACAGTCATTTAAAACGTCGAAAGATACTACCACTATGTCTGACTAGACGATTTGTGGGTCTACAATGGCGGCCGATACAAGGATTATACGTGCTTGTCCGATAGGGCATGTTTACGGATAAATCTGGTATAGACCAGGTTTACTACACTTCAAGAACATCAAGAAATGTCAGCCACATTTGAATTATATTATGCCTAGCTAATTGGAACAACTATTTTTTCTGCAGATGACCAACACATTTTTTTCGTCATATTTAAAGCTTGTAATGATTTACGCAAGACTTGTTAGATTTATTCTGAGCATTTTCAGCACTCAGAACAGTTTAGGATCGATGACCGAGCATTTTGAGCATTTATTTGAATTTTTCATATTTTTGGGAAATCACGGTAATCAGCCGATGTAACTGTAAAAGTTAAATTTATTTTTGTTGAGGAATGGATATTTTTTCCATATTCGAAGGTTCGAACATGTGGATTCTCACATGATGAGATGATAATTAAACATATTTGAAATAATAATAATAATAATAATAATCCACTAATAATAATAATAATAATTTTCATAATTTTTCTAAATAATTCTTGGATATTATATTTTATAATAATCATATGTATTGAGAAAGAGCCTATGAAGTAGTTGAAACATTTCTAGTTTGGAACAGGAGATTTTCCGAAGGAGAGTGGTTAGCGCAAGCCCGCATTCAACCAACATTTCAGTTCTGGTTGAACAGTTGATATTTGCAATGAGTAAAATATATGTTTCATATAACACGGAGAGGCATGAAACGGGAAGCAATTGATATTTGTATCAAATAGGATATTTTGTATTTATATAAAATCATGACGTAAATACACTTCGAAAGTGAAATAATGCTTTTCATAAGTATGGTAAATTCACGGGTTGAACTGAATGGTAAAATAAAATAGACTTGTAAGTTTATTAATCTTCCAGTGTTGATAACAAGCAGAGGCTTGATTTATTGTATAAATTTTGGGAAGATAATTTATGTGTGTGGAGTAGTTGAAATGCCATTCCCAGGTGCGCAGGTTTAAGTCGCAGGAATGAAGGTTTTTTCGAGCATCAATCAAATAGCAGGTTCGATGGCTCAGGTTTATTGTAGGAGTATTGGAGCCACACATTTCGTCGTATGAATAACCCGAAGGTTATTTCTTTGAAACCATCAGTTCTTATTTCAACCTTGTTTTACGAATTCCATTTAGACTTAGATTTTGCTAGAACCCGGATTTGTCATGATAGTAGTTTATTCTTCTTCAGAGGAAGACCTTTGCCGTTGTTGTTATTGTAATATTGTGTTCTTACACAAATAGTAGAATGGGCCACTGCCAATTTAAAATAATTCTTTAACCACGAATAATTTGAAGGATATTTTCAATCCTAGTGCCATGAACTAAATGAATTCATTATAAGACTACAATTCTAATTTCCGCATTCTGTCGAAGAATTGCAAGTTGTGAAAGTTGCTAGAAATGGCCATAAATATAAATATTTTTATAATATTGTTCCCAAGTGGAAAATCTAATAGTTGAATGGTTCAACCATTTGTTGATCAAGTTGATGATTCAGAAATCATATATTTTGTTTGGAACTTGAAGTTCATAATCGAGTCACTTCTCGAATGTTTAATGTCAGAAGAACAATTAATTGTTGTTGTGCTTCGCACAGTTCTTCGATGCTATGCTCAATGGTCAAATACTTTTCAGATGTTGTTAATATGTGTTAATAATTTGTGTTGCTACGATGATAATAATAGTTTCAACGATATATTTTGGAAAACTGGAAATCAAATGAAAGTTTAAGAAATTCTATAAACATTTATTCTACGAGTGTTAATATCATGTAAATAGTCAAACAGTGATCGACGTTATTTCCAGTATGGACAATTCATTTTGCACTGGAGTTAAAGTTTAATAATTTTGGAACACAGTCCACAGGACTAACAATCGGACTTGTGTTTTCAAAAAGATTGTCAAATATGTTTGGAAGATTTCTGTATATTGTGTGTAAATAAGAGTGTGGATCGCCACACGTGGATGATGCTGCTTTGAGCATTATTCTTGCAGTCAGATTTTAACTTTAAATAAACTGAGATAATTTTACCAGATGTGTTTCACCCAATTAAATCTCCTTCTATCCTTATTGTTGCATTGAGCCAAAAATCAGCAAAGCATTTTTATAAATTTGATGTCGTTTTTGCGATTTGCTTTAACCCATCTGGCGCTCCGGGATATTTTGATTCTCGTGCTGACTGATTATTGGTAAAATGCATATGTGGTCGTGCGGACTCCGGTCTAAACGGGCACAGTATATTGTAAATATGAAAACAAATTGTAGAGAGAAAAAAAGAAAACAAGGAAAAATCGACAACAAATAAGCCACGATGTGACCAAAATTGCAATGCGTTAAATGAGTTTCATGTAACCTTATAACTATTTCTGTTTTAATATTGCAATCTTCAAGTACCGGTACGCAGAGAAACGCTCGAAACACAATGTAGATGTGTCGGACAACCAACACATTGGACGAATAGTTTGTTTGTTTACACTACAATCGGTGCGCTAGCGATCCCAGCTTGACTCGGTCAGACGCCGGCAGCGCAGCCAAGAGAATCAGGAGCCAGCCAGCCTGCCAGCGTGCAGCGCAGCTTAGCTAGCACGTCAAGCGTGCAAAGGCTGGACGTCTCTGCCCTGGAACTTTCACCTTCACGAAGTACGTCACCTTCTTGTGATATTTCTCGGCTAACACTAACCATGCAAAATAAGCTACATGTTTAACCTTACAAGTGACGGCTAACCAGCTAGGGGAAAGAAACCTATAGCACCACAGCCCTAGTAGGGTAACAAGCGGCCGCTGCACTGCCAATTGGACTACATATTGCGGGATGACGCGTGGTTAGCACGTTGAGTCCCCACGGCGCTGCCTCACTGTCAGACAGTTACTCAATGGTCCTCATGAGGCGTCAGTTTTTTAAATTACAAACGGAGCCAGTAATCAAACTCAGAGCCTCCGGGTTAGAAGCAGGTGCACTACCTCGACACTACGGGGTCGGCGGGTAGCCAATTAGGCATTTATAAATAAAGAAGGGAATTTTCTCTGGAATATTCTTCAGCAGCTAAAATGATAGGCCTACTGATTTTAATCATCAAAAATGTTCCATCCGGAACTTCATTGTACTGACAACACAGGACGTACCGGTACTGATAACGAAATTCACGGCCACAGCGATACAATGAGGATAGCATGGCCATGAACTAGTGAATAACACACTACCGGATCAAACAGTACACGGTTATCCCAACATCCATGCGATAGAAGTAGACATACGTGTTCGCAGTAGGGATGTAAATATCATTTAATTATTCGATTAATTCGACTACCTCGTATATTCCCCAATTCAAATGTTCAAACAATGTGAATGTCGGAATACTTCGGTTGTTCGAATCATTCGAACATTAGAAGTACTCCAATATTTAGAATTGTTGATTATAAAAATAAATCCTTCATTTCAAATATGAATTATTCGAAGATGATAAGTACCTGACAAATACAGCAATTTGTGTAAAGAAATATGTCCAGTGGATGAGGTGTTTGAAGCAGAATAGATTCCATGGGTTCGGATGGGGGTTAACGTCTTCCCCATTCAGCCTGACAGATCCTCAAAAATAAATACCATTCTAAACAAGTAACCTTGCTATCTCTTTCTGTCCTTACTTCCTTCCTACCTTCCTTTCTTTCCATTCCCTATGTTTTCTTTTCTCTTAATTTTTATGTCTATTATAATTATTCAAATATTTCAATGATTCGACTATTTCATCGAATTATTCGATTATTGACTGAATAGACGGGTTATTTCATTAATGAGAAATTTGAATGATCGAATAGATTGGAAATTCGAATATTCAAATGTTCCGATACTTCTAATATTCGAATGTGACATTAATTCTAAAAGTCCACCTATTCGTATGTTCGAATCAAATGTTCGAAATTATTCGAAAAATTTGAATTAACTTACTGTAACTCGGTGTTTGAATATGTATAGCCCTATTTCGTAGCTTACTGAATGGCTTGCGACATCATGGCCATCGGCCCCGAGTACAGGTGTGTGTGGATCTGGATTACAGTATGTCCCGTTTTTTTTCTTGTTTTTTTTCTTTTTCTTTTTTCTTTTTCAGAATCAACGTCATCTTATCGTAATTATGCACAGACCGAAAGGTGTTGAGTAATATATTTTAGAATATTTTGTTAATAGATTCAATATTAGTAGAGATAATTAGAATTCTTTCCCATTACTTAAATGTTTACATATGAATAAGTAAACAATAAAATGTACCCTACCAGTGAATGACAGCGTGAGTTGGACTAAATACTAGGTTTGATTTGACCAAACTACCTGCAGTAGTTCTCACGCAATGGAGCAACAAACGGAAAACAATAGACTCAAATTTATTCTCTGCCACCATGTGTACTAAATATTGTCTACAATAAGTGCAAACAATAACAACAGTAACACATTAATTAGGTTTGACGCAAAAAGTCGAACAGACTAATGGTATTTTCTTTAGACCTACAGAGATTAAATTCGATTCGTAAATGTAAAGGGCAATGTTATTTACGTTCTTTACATAGGTGATATAACCTCATTCAACACAAATAATAATAATAATAATAATAATAATAATAATAATAATAATAATAATAATAATAATGTCACAGAAACCCGTAACTTTAGATGGTACATAATCAAAGACAAAACATCAACAGATTCTTGCCGAAACAAAACATCAACAGATTCTTGCCGAAAGTGCCGAAACAAAACCGAAACCATAGATCACATACTAACAGAATGCCCAGCACTTCCGCAGAGGGACTACGTACACCGATAGGACAATGTAGCTAAGACCATCTACCAAGAACTATGCAAGCAGTGTACTTACCAATAGATCTACAGCCATACTTCAGACTTCAACCACAACCCATAGTAGAAAATGACACATGTAAAATATATTGAAAATCCTCTGTCATCACAAACAAGACAATGCTAGCTGCCAATAAACCGGACCTCATTGTCACAGATAAAGTGCACAAGAGCACATGGCTCATAGACATTGCAGTACCAAACACCCGAACTAAGACCCACGAAAATCGAGTATAAGCAAATGTATGGACTTGGTAACAGGAAGAAAAGGCTTTTGGAAACAACGAACAGTCACTGTCATCCCAGTTATAATCTCAGGCATGGGAGTAATGCCGAAACAGCTCAACACAGCCCTACACCAACTCAATCTACCATTCAACATCCATCAGAAAATGCAGACGCCAGCAATACTGGACTGCTGTAATATTGTCAGGAAATTCTTGAATGGTGATTGAGAACCAGCAAAGCTCCTTGTGTGCGCTCACCGAAGTTTTGCCGAAGACCAGAGTAACTGTGTTGAATGGAAAAAGGAAGCTTGTAGTTTGACGTGACCGTTAATCTCGCGATCATAAGCCACGGGACCTCCGTTTTACGTGGAATCCGAACCACATGACATGGCATTTCAATTCGAAAATTTCACATGCACTGACCGGGAATCGAACCCCGTCCGCCTTGGTGAGAGGCATACAGCTTGACCGCTGCGCCACCACGCCCTCTGTGTTTAATGGACAATTTGTGATATAGTAATAAAAATAATAAAATGACGAAACGCTGGGACATAACCTGTCTCGGATTCGGCTGATTAGGTACAGCTGAACGGCATAGAAACAATTAGCAACCCGAATTAACATGTTCTAATGGAAGCAACAAGCTCAGTCAGTAAAGGCACAGTGATTCAAACTGAATGGGAATGGATTCGATTCTCATCCAAGTAGTGAGAGGCATACAGCTTGACCGCTGCGCCACCACGCCCTCTGTGTTTAATGGACAATTTGTGATATAGTAATAAAAATAATAAAATGACGAAACGCTGGGACATAACCTGTCTCGGATTCGGCTGATTAGGTACAGCTGAACGGCATAGAAACAATTAGCAACCCGAATTAACATGTTCTAATGGAAGCAACAAGCTCAGTCAGTAAAGGCACAGTGATTCAAACTGAATGGGAATGGATTCGATTCTCATCCAAGTAGTGGGATTTAGGAACAAAACGACTACTGTATTTCCAAAAAATCAAAAAAATTGGAGTTCACTCAGCCTGCAACAGAAATGGGAACAAAGGTGGCTTAGTATGAGACTGAAAGCTCTATCCCATTTAGGGCCGATGTCCAACAAAGAGAAAACCTTTACATTTCACAGCCCCTTGGTCCCCTCCCGATGGCCTGAACAAAGTTGGCTGTACTTTCATTCCCTTTCGGAGTAACAAGCAGGTCAATACCTCCAAATGTCTGAGCAGATACCGATGATAACGACTTGACTGTTATCAAATCTTTTTTATTGCCTCTAATGAAAACAGGACGCGTACACAATAGTTCTGATAGCAAGTTACAGTCCATTAAACGAGAGACATGATCAAAACATTCCAAGGTTTATCAATTTCACTTTTTTCTTACAGGCTCGCTGGGTTGATACGCGCCTCATTGCGGAAATCATTACCCATTCACAATTGGTTTTAATGAGTCGTGTAACTTCAACAACTAACACTGGAAGCGACATTACTTCCTTATTTAACTTCACCCTCATTCAGATTCTAAGTTATCACCTCGTGGAGTAGCGGCTAGTATTACTGACTGTCACCCCGGGGGGTTTCCGTGGTTTCCTACCTCTACTCCAGGCAAATGCCAGGATTGTTTTTAACTAATGATCTCGACCGCCTACTTCCCAATCCTCACCTGAAAAACAAATACACAATCTAATACAGTCATCACAATAACACAGGTAATCAGACAAAATGCCACACACACATCCAAGTACATGGGGCTGAATTAGTACGATGCCCAAGCCCTCAAATGAAACAACATTGACAGTTATAAGTATAACTTATCTCAGCGACTTGTGCCAATTCTCAGCCTTCCGCTGCTCAACTCAGTTTCGCAATTAAAAGCCATAAAACAGTCAGAAATAGACAATGGAAAGTATTTCTCCAGAACAGGTTCCAGATGAAAAATTAAGAACAATCCGGTAGCAGCAGCAGCAAGTTATCATCCCACATGAACACGCCCTGGTGTTCCACATTGCAGGCAGGCAGGCACTGGCTGGGTGCGGAATTTAGCTGTGTAGCCAAGGTTAGGTCTGGAGACAAAGACGAGGACAATGAACTCATACCGTGTAATTACAAGGTAGGACAGCCCTATTCAAAGCGACTGACAGCTGACAGATGCGTACGGCCGTCATGGCACAGGTAAAATATCGCCACAATCTCGAGACTCACGCACGAACCTAACCTTTCTTTACATTAATAAAGAGGGGTTACTTAGGGGCTCGGGAGAGTTATAGAAGGCTGTCAGGATGTAAGAGTGTAGTGAAGACATTAAATGATAACGTGTTTACAACGAAATACCTTTTATTCCGTCACGTTAACGTAGTAAAGGGAAAAATAAAATTATTCTTCTCATTCTACCCTAGTCCGCTGTGGACCGTGTGTAATAGTTTCATGAAGTCTTAATGTTGAAAACATTACCAAGCAGAGAAAGTAAAGGTCACCATCTTAGACTAAAATGCCTGATGGCCCGGCTGGGGATCGAACCCAGGACACTTCGGGCCAAAGTCTAGCGCGCTAACCAATTCGCCATTGGGCCGGACAATTTATTAGACAAAGCATAGTATTAAAGCAACACATTTAGACATTTGAGGAGAAAGTCGTTCCCCTAGGATATGTGTGTCATGTGCTATGTTTAAAATGAATGTTATACAGACAGAATTGCAACCCTTATAAATTCGGAGCGTTAATTATCATCTTACATTTGTCATTGAAGAAACATGACGGAAAGAATATGTTATGTCATAAACATCCGGGTCCTAGTAATAATATTCAACAAGTTCGGATTGTAATCTAATAACTATCCACAAATTTACTCGAAACATAATCCGCAGCTTATCCGCTATCCGCACAGCCATTCAAAATATATCTGCATAGCGAAAAATGTTGCGGATATCCGCGGGTTTATCCACGGATATCCGCATCAACGCAGGGTTTTAGCTATAGTTTCTTTTTTGTCGTGTAGCCTCTTGGGAGGCCGAGTGCAGGTCTTTCTAGTGAACACCCGTGGACGACCTGCGCACCCGAATGATGCGACATGCACCCAGTCCCCGGGCCAGAGGAGTCAACTCCAGGAGATGAAAATCCCCGATGGACCGGCCGGGAATCAACCCGGAACCCTTTGGGCCAAAACCTAGCGAGCTAACCAAATCACCACGGGGCTATAGTAACATGGGCTATGTTGCCAATACTACTGCCGCCGTTGTGTTCCGTTCCTATGGTTTGGTTTTGAAAGTGCCATGTGTAGGCTATATTCTTTCTGTAGAAATATTGAGGCTATAATGAAACTTAGTCAGCGAACTCAGGTGTGTGTTTCTTTTGAGAACTAATTTAAATGCGACAAGGTGCTCCATTTGGCCAATTGACAACCTATTCCAACTTTTTTGTAGTCAACCTTGATCTTCAGCGGTACCGGGTGAGTTAGCCGTGGTCGTTACGGCGTGGCTGCAGGCAGTCGCTCACATTCGGGAAGCGAGGAGGTTCGAATCCCCCAGCCGGCAACCTTGAAGATGGTTTTCTGTGATTTCCCATCTTCCTTCCAGGCAAATGCCGGGATTGATCCCTAACTATAGGCCACAGCCGCTACCTTGCAATTCCTCGTCCTTACGTTAACACTTTCCTCCCCAGTCAACACTCCACACGTGACGGTACGTGTAGCTCACCTAATGGGTGTCTGTATAGAAGCAGCTACAAACCTTTGGCGAGCCGAACATGTCCTCGGACACTCCCAGCACTAAAAGCCATCAGCTAAACAAAAAAAATCTTCAGCGGTTATTCCATAAGAGGCAGAATCGCGTGGTGTACGGTACAGTATCCTTATTGACAACATCATTTGCGGGGGCATTCCTAAAACCACAGGGGGTTCGTGTATCGCAGATTGAGAGCGACCGATCTCTTCAATCATTTTGCTAAACTACGGTTTGGATCTGCTGCTACGGTTGAACGAGCGAGGATAACAAACAGAGCTAACTGTTCCTGAGCAGAAGAGGCGGATCGCACGAGGCACAACACTGACTCACTTCTCGGTTCGGCTTTCATCTGCCAGGCAACCAATTCAGTGGACCGGAAATCCACATTGTGCTCCAACATGACTTGCCAAAATATACAGTATCTTAGGCTACGGAACATTCGTAACAAATGTAGCGGTATTTGACGTGCAGTGCGTTCGTACAGACTGTTCTGTTAAATCGTTGGGTGTGAAATAATGAATCTGACTGGTAGAAATGACTCCAGGATTAATCTAACACACTTGAAATAAAATCAATAATATGATAGTGTGGAATTTTGATTGCTGTAGTCTGAGTCCGTTGTCGTAGGTTTCATAAAAACAAACTACAGATGAATAGATGAATCATACATTAGGAGACGTCCTTGAGAGGGAAAAATATGAGATATTCTGAAGATAAAATACCTGTTCAAACACCCTAAATAATGTAATATGGTTCATAATAGTACATTATGCAACGAATCAATATTGGCATTAATTAAGACACGAGTATGTTCCATACGAGTGTCTTAATTACCGCTATAGGCGAGTTGCATACGACTGTTTATGTAAGACGATAATTTTTATACCTATTTTATGTTCGAACATAAATATTCATAAATATTCATAAATATCTGTCGAGATTTCACCAGTTTTATGAACTGAACAGAGCGAATGGGACGCAGAGAATACCTTGTATTTGACCATGGCCTTCTCGATTACCCCACTATGACAATAGGCCACGCAGTGAAATTTAAATTAGAAGGCCTTGGAATTCAGCGCAGGTGCGATGCTATCCTTACCTAATTGGTCAAACAACTGCTTCTTGAGCTCTGATTGGTGGGAGAAACTGTCCCATAATGAAAACTTGTACTATAATGAGCCTCATTATAGTACAGTTTTCTGACCTATAATATTTACATTTCGACATCGTCGAACATAAATACAGTACATATTTATTAGCTGGTTACCCATCCTTCTTAAGGGTAACAAGATGTTCAGTAAAGAACATATAGCCTACTTTCTCCTAAATGCATGGGTATTGTTATAACTCTTTGTCCTTTTCAAGGAGTATGATTGAATGTTGGTTGTAGTAGCTTGTTGAAATACAACGTGCTATAGGGATATTAAACATGAATATCAGGTGCCCTTTGCTAGTGCCACCTCTGTACCAAATTTCGTTCCATTCGGTTTCACCGTGTTCGAATTGATAAGGGGAATCGATTTTCACACAAAGATGGCCGCCATCCGCAAAATATTAGGCTGATGACCTATTAGTTTGGTCAAAGGATGCTCCCTCCATAAAGGTATGTTGTTGCTAAATTTGCTAGAGATCGGATGATTAGGCTAATCGTAATTTGATTTAAGCTTTGAACATTTGTGTGGCCGCCATTACGTTTCCGTCAAGATGGCGGCGATATAAAACATGACACTGAGGTGCCCTTTGCTAGTGCTACCTCTGTACCAAATTTCGTTCATTCGGTTCCACCGTGTTCAAATTAATAGGGGGAATCAATTTTGACATAAAGATGGCCGCCATCCGCAAACTATTAGGCTAATGGCCTATTAGATTGGTCAAAGGATGCTCCCTTCCAAGGCCGACCGGGTTCGATTCCCGGTCAATGCATGTGAGATTTTCCACGTGAAATGCCATGTCCTGTGGTTCGGATTCCACGTAAAAAGGAGGTCCCGTGGCTCATGATCGCGAGATTAACAGTCACGTTAAACCACATGCTTGCTCCCTCCATAAATGTATGTTGTTGCAAAGTTTGGTAGAGATCGGAAGGTTATGTTAGTCGTAATTTGATTTAAGCTTTAAACATTTGTGTGGCCGCCATTACGTTTCTGTAAATATGGCGGCGATATAAATCATGACACTGAGATGCCCTTTGCTAGTGCTATCTCTGTACCAAATTTCGTTCCATTCGGTTTCACCGTGTATGAATTAATAGGGGGAATCGATTTTGACACAAAGATGGCCGCCATCCGCAAACTATTAGGCGAATGACCCATTAGATTGGTCAAAGGATGCTCCCTTCATAAAGGTATGCAGTTGCAAAATTTGGTAGAGATTGGATGATTAGGTTAATCGTAATTTGATTTAAGCTTTGAACATTCGTGTGGCCGCCATTACGTTTCAGTCAAGATGGCGGCGATATAAAACATGACACTGAGGTGCCCTTTGCTAGTGCTACCTCTGTACATAAATTTCGTTGCATTCGGTTCCACCGTGTTCGAATTAATAGGGGGAATCAATTTTTACATAAAGATGGCCGCCACCCGCAAACTATTAGGCTAATAACCTATTAGATTGGTCAAAGGATGCTCCCTCCATAAAGGAATGTTGTTGCAAAGTTTGGTAGAGATCGGATGGTTATGTTAGTCGTAATTTAACTTAAGCTTTGAACATTTGTGTGGCCGCCATTACGTTTCTGTCAATATGGCGGCAATATTAAACATGACACTGAGATGCCCTTTGCCAGTGCTACCTCTGTAACTAATTTCGTTCCATTCGGTTTCACTGTGTTAGAATTAATAGGGGGAATTGATTTTCACACAAAGATGGCCGCGATCCGCAAACTATTAGGCTAATGACCTAGTCATTTGGTCAAAAAATGCTCCCTCTATAAAGGTATGCAGTTGCAAAATTTGGTAGAGATCGGATGATTAGGTTAATCGTAATTTGATTTAAGCTTTGAACATTCGTGTGGCCGCCATTACGTTTCAGTCAAGATGGCGGCGATATAAAACATGACACTGAGGTGCCCTTTGCTAGTGCTACCTCTGTACATAAATTTCGTTCCATTCGGTTCCACCGTGTTCGAATTAATAGGGGGAATCAATTTTTATATAAAGATGGCCGCCACCCGCAAACTATTAGGCTAATAACCTATTAGATTGGTCAAAGGGTGCTCCCTCCATAAAGGAATGTTGTTGCAAAGTTTGGTAGAGATCGGATGGTTATGTTAGTCGTTATTTAACTTAAGCTTTGAACATTTGTGTGGCCGCCATTACGTTTCTGTCAATATGGCGGCGATATAAAACATGACACTGAGATGCCCTTTGCCAGTGCTACCTCTGTACCAAATTTCGTTCCATTCGGTTTCACCGTGTTTGAATTAATAGGGGGAATTGATTTTCACTCAAAGATGGCCGCCATCCGCAAACTATTAGGCTAATGACCTAGTCATTTGGTCAAGAAATGCTTCCTCTATAAAGGTATGTTGTTGCAAAATTTGGTAGAGATCGGATGATTAGGTTAATCGTAATTTGATTTAAGCTTTGAACATTTGTGTGGCCGCCATTACGTTTCCGTCAAGATGGCGGCGATATAAAACATGACACTGAGGTGCCTTTTGTTAGTACTACCTCTGTACCAAATTTCGTTCCATTCGGTTGCACCGTGTTCAAATTAATAGGGGGAATTGATTTTTACACAAAGATGGCCGCCATCCGCAAACTATTACGCTGATGACCTATTAGTTTGGTTAAAGGATGCTCCTCACATAAAGGTATGTTGTTGCAAAATTTGGTAGAGATCGGATGATTAGGTTAGTCGTAATTTGATTTAAGCTTTGAACATTTGTGTGGCCGCCATTACGTTTCCGTCAAGATGGCGGCGATATAAAACATGACACTGAGGTGTCTTTTGTTAGTACTACCTCTGTACCAAATTTCGTTCCATTCGGTTGCACCGTGTTCGAATTAATAGGGGGAATCGATTTTCACACAAAGATGGCCGCCATCCACAAACTATTACGCTGATGGCCTATTGGTTTGGTCAAAGGATGCTCCCCCTATAAAGGTATGTTGTTGCAAAATTTGGTAGAGATCGGATGATTAGGTTAGTCGTAATTTGATTTAAGCTTTGAACATTTGTGTGGCCGCCATTACGTTTCCGTCAAGATGGCGGCGATATAAAACATGACACTGAGGTGTCCTTTGCTAGTGCTACCTTTGTACCAAATTTCGTTCAATTCGCATTCACCGTGTTCGAATTGATAGGGGGGGACAGACATTCAGAGTACACACACGGACACACACACACACACACACACACAGACTCACACACACACATACACACACACACACAGACTCACTCACACACATACACACACACAGACAGACACACTTTTTTCGCCCTGTGTTGATCTCATAAGTCTACTTTCATTTTTTGCAAAAATCGAAAGTAGGCTAAAAATGTACTTGTATGTTTATATCACACTCCGAGCAGTTTAATTGTTCTAACATCACGAGGGGAGTATCAGGTAAGAGAGGTCGAAATCTATCTTGAAACTTTGTCGACGCAATTGATGTACTATAACAGGACAACGTGCAGAAAATAGGCTGCCAGATTGAACTGCAAGGCTCCAAAATCATCTGGTGAATCTCTCATATAAATCAATGGAAGGTAGCGAGTACAGGACATGTTGGAATGGACATGCCTGACCGCCCAAGCATTCAAGGAGCCGCACGCTCAAGTCAGCATATACGGGCCTCGCTACTACTCCGAGTGTCACAGGGATGTCCAGCTCTTTCAGCCGTCATGCCTGCGCCTGGTACGATTTCGGAGCCTTGCAGTTCAATCTGGCGACTAATATTCCGCACGTTGTCCTCTTATAGTACAACGATTGCGTCAACAAAGTTTCAAGATAGGTTTCGACCTGTCTTACCTATTACTTCCCTTGTCAGTAAATCAACTCTGAATCAAACACGGATTTTTTGCAGCGAGAAGCGTGGACAAGGGTAAATACAGTATATATGCAACCTGCCATGAATATATGTTCGTCGGGCGGGACGTGGCACCACCTGCTACTGAAATTAAACATGACTTTTTGCCACCATATCAAATCGGTGAATTATTTCTAAACAGCAATAGCCCTATGTTCTTTCCTGGTATGTAAACTATGTTCGTACAAAATTTCTGATAAATCGGTTGGTTTTTGCTTGAAAGAGCAACAAACAGACTGACAGACACCACTTTTATAATAGAGATACAGAAAATCCTAACTGTCCTTAGGACAGTGAAGTATCCATGCTACAACCCTAACTTACATATGGAAGAAGCGAAGAAATCTTATAGTTGTAAGTGGCCATTAATCGCACGATCATAATCCACGTGACAGAACCACAGACCATGACATTTCACTTCGAAAATATCACGTGCATTAACCGGGAATCGAACCGGGCGCCTTGGTGAGAAGCAAGCATCTTGTCCACTTATCACGTCTCCCGACTTAGATGTGTGTGTTATCTCTTCGATAACCTGTGTTATTGTGGTATTATTAAGGTTTGGTATTATTAAGCTTAATGATTGAGGTAGGTGCTTTGGGAGACGCTGCATTCTCTCAGCAAAAGAATTCGAACCTGTTACTGTATATTGGTATGCTACAGCTACTATGTCGCCGTGTCGTCGTCTAAAGCATGTCTCAGCCTGTTAGCCCAAGGAGTTTGATTTTAAGAAGCAATAGGGCATAGAAAAAATTGGAATAAGAGAGAAACACACACGGACAACGCTAGTGAAGAGCTGACCAAAACGCGGATGCATACGTAATGACAGCATGTAACCTCCACACACAAAGTGACCGTTTATGTCCCATACATAGCCGTGACCATTGTGCTGTAACACCAAGTGAAGAGTTAACGATATAATCGTCATGATTTATTGAAGATGACGCTAGGGAGATGTCTTCAGGGCGAGAGAGCTCTTTTCCCATTCAACCTCCGTTCACATAATACCACAGAGCGACTATAATTTCCAGGCACTGAAGCAGCAAATTCTTGAAGTGGTGCTGATCCTGTACACTGTATCTTAGCAATGTTAACCTCAGTGAATTTGGTGCACCTTTTCAAAAGATCTATGGCAGACATTCTCAACCTCTTTGAGACTGTGAGCACCACGTTCATGCCATACCCAGTATCCGAGCACTTTAAATCCAAAACTGCACAATAATTCTTTTCTATGAAAAAAGAAAAGAAAGAAAATCCACAGCCTGCTTCCAGTTGACCGACCGGGTCAGGGAATGGAATGAATGAAGCCCCCTTCTAGCGGCGAGGATATGAACTATGCCGGCTGCCGAAGCCTGTCGCACTCCCCTGGGGCAATGATTAAATGAATGACAGATGAAATGAAATGATAGTGGAGAGTGTTGCTGGAATGAAATTGTGACAGGGAAAACCGGAGTACCCCGAGAAAACCCTGTCTGCCTCCGCTTTGTCCAGCACGAATCTCACATGGAGTGACCGGGATTTGAATCACGGACCCAGCGGTGAGGGGCACCATGCTGCCGCCTAAGCCACGGAGGCTCTTTTCTATGTCTACCCCTCATTAAACCCGCTTCCAACGGGGTCGGGGATGACACGCGATGAAATTCCTCGTGGCTGATGGTTTCTATGGCCGGATGCTCTTGGTGACACCAACCTCACGAGAGATGAAACGAATGAAGATGAATGAATGAAATTTCAAGTAGTTCCAACTTTGGCTACCAGATGCCGCTGTCACTGACACTGTCACCCAGCGGCGAACGTTGGAACTTGATAGAGCGTTTCTAACCAAATAACCTACAAATACACTACAAATTGTAGTGGAGGATCTTTTTCATGCCATAAATCCATGACATGGGCCCGCCAGCTTAACTTCCCCTCCAAAGGAAGGCATACTGAAGAATTTTAACGCTCTTAAAAATTCGACGCCTTCGGCCAGGTTTGAACCCGCGATCTTGGGCATAGCAGTTCAGCATGCTACTGACTACGCCACCGAAGCCGCTATTAAATCGAATATAATAATAATAATAATAATAATAATGATAATAATAATAATAATAATAATACACTTTTCATTTGAGACTGTTTCGCCTTTCAGCGTCCAGTCTAGTCTGCAAGCCTCTGTTTGCGAACAAGTCACCTCCATGATCCCCTATTAGCAGTTAGCACTATGGCCTCTTCTGCTTCTACACCTCTCACTTTGAAATCGTTCAACACTAAATCTAACCCAGCCTCCTAGGTCTACCTCTGCTTCTCTTACCCTCTACAGCCGAACTCATTAACCTCTTAGGTAATCTCTCCTTAACCATTCCCTTCACTTAACCCCACCATCTGAGTCAGCGCATACGAACAGCTTCATCTAGCGTGTTTATTTCTAACTTAGCCTTTATCTCATTACGAGCACCTTCCTCCCATTGTTCCCTTCTATGTGTCGCTGCAATCATTCGTACTGCCCGCATATCAGCCACCTCTAGCTTATGTATGAGATAACCTGAATAATAACAATAGTAATAATAATTTAGCAAGAATGCGCCTTTTTCTATCTCTCTCTCTCCTTCTGAAGTGCTGAAAGAGCTAGGGATTCACCGCTCACCAGGCATGCTGCAACTGCTTGCATGACTCATGCAGGTAAGATACATTTACATGTAGACAGTCGAGTCAATCAGCATCTTTCAAGTTACTCATAAAAGAAAGGAAGCTTGTAGTTTAAAGTGACCGTTAATCTTGAGATCATGAGCCACGGGACCTCCTTTTTACGTGGAATCCGAACCACAGGACATGGCATTTCACTTCGAAAATCTCACACTCATAAAAGAGAGATGTCCAATTTTTTGACTGTAGATTAAAGAATAATATTCCACAAAACTAGCGGGCCCGTGCGAGAAATCTCGCATGTTCATGAGCCACACTTTCCCCAATAGGTTTATAATAATAGACTTAAGGAGAAAGGTTGTTATGTTTTTATTTGAACCAAATGATTATAGAACACTATTTACGTTTCAGGCGTCCCTACGGCCAAAATGCGAACTGAACAGCAATTATGTCACGTATTTTCCTACACCAACAGTATTTGCAAATCGCACACTTCTTACAAAAATTGATATTTATGAAATTATAATGCAATTCGTCACTGCTAATGTCATTTGTGTGCTGAGTCCATTGATTGACAGCTTAGCCGTAACACTCCCAGTTATTCTATATTTATGAAATTATATGATTTGAGTAGCCTACTCATTCCATTAAATTACTGTTTCTGAAATCCATGCAAAATGATAAAGAGAAGACCTCAGAATGTTAAAATGACATGAAACAGGTGTCACAGCGGCCAAAATGTGAAGTGGACAGCAAGTGGAGCGTATCTTCGTGCAGCAACAGTATCTGCAAATCGCACACTTCATACAGTTTTTAAAAGTTATTTTTTAAAGAAATTATAGATATTTATGAAATTAGAGTGCAATGCGTCACTGGTAATGTACATTCTTTTTCATTTGAATGCTCATTTTTCACGATTGGTCGCTTGTGAGCGCCGCAGGAGGGATCTATACTACTGAAATAATATATATGATTATGTAATTTTTGACTGTCAAAACTCGTAATGAAAACACTATTATTCCGGTCCGTGCAACAGAATTTGAATTGAAGAACGAAACTCAGGGCAACTTGTGCTCGCGAGTACTTTTTGGCACGTATGACGAGAGTACCAGGTTGAGAACGCCTCATCTATAAGTCCTCAAACTCTCATTCTTCTATGCATTGTAAAGTGGATACCAGTGAGTGCTTGCACACAGCGATTTTGGGTTAAAATTAAAATATGCATTTTCTTTTCAAATTTTTTGCACAATTTCCTCACTTTTCCGACATGCAACTTCCATATAAATAATAACATTTTAAAAAATCCCATGTTCAATGTAGCTGGCTTTCATAATAAGAAGTGTTAAACGTTTTATGCACGTGGAATCCAAACCACAGGAGGTGATATTTCACTTTGTAAATCTCACATGTATTGACGGGGAATAGAATCCAGTCCGCTTTGGTGAGAGGCAAGCAGCTTGACCACTGAACCATTACGCCCTCAGTTCGAGAAATTAATTTCACTGAAAGATTTTCGGCCTATTGCCCACACCGGTTATATGCTATCATACATGGTATCTGTGAAGAAGAAGAAGAAGAAGAAGAAGAAGACGACGACGACAAAGGTCCATCCATCATCATCATACTAGGGTGGAGTTGATGTCATGGAGTGTAACATCGTAGTCATCTGCCCTTAATCAAGGCACCACTAGTATCAAGGAAACTTGTTGAACCAATCGAACAGGATACTGGGTCGTACCAGTGGCGTGTGGTGGAATTCTACTTAGGGTAAGCAATGGTTTTCTTCGCAAAATCATTGAAGACCCAGTTATAGAAGTTTGGGATGTTTTGAACTTAGAAGTAAATATCTCAATTGAAATCAATGATAAATGTTATACGTTTTGTTAAAATTCCGAATACAAGCTTTCACTTTCGTGTTAATAGGCCTACTCAATTGAGGAGTTGGACGACATCCTAATAAAATTAATAGTTTGTTCTCAAATTTACCGCACATCACTCGCTGTCATCTCTAGACCCAAGTCCCGGTGCCATATTTTTTACAGATTTCTCACGCCTACTAGTGTAAACAAAAACGTCTACTGCATATCCTACTCCCTTATATTGCATTAGACAACATTATATCGCTGAACTATAAAACTGACGGACTACCACTGTAAAACAATCACACGTTTTAACACAACATATAAAAAGCTGTTTTACCCAAACACTGACACGCTTTTTCAAACTATAATGAGCGAGTAAACACACTATCTTTGAAAACTGACCGCTCCTTGTTTTCGGCCTAAGGTATGTAACTTAAGGAATTGCTTCCTAGCCTTCACTTTCACTCACCCTGCAGTACCAAGAAGTACCACAAGAGGGCATGTCACGCTATTGTGGTGCGAGTAGGCATCAAAGAACAACGAATGTGTTCATTAAAACAATACAGGACACAGAGACTGGAATATCACTATAACCAAAGTAAATAATTATTGTACCCGTCATTGTTTTACTTGGGTAAGCAATGCTTACCTAACATCCATGGAATACACGAACCTGGGTCGTACATATTTATAAAGGTAGGGTTGATATGGCAAGTGTGGCCTTCCACTTCCTCGTTGAAAATATTGTAAAACAATAAGTTCTAAATTCAGTTAGAAACCTGAATACTTGTGAGGTATAGTAGTGCAACTGTAATATACAGGATGTTTCTAAATTCGCATTACAGACTCCCGCATTTTGGGCGCCAATGACTAGAGTACGATCACCTGATGTCCCATATCCCCTACAGGTTTGTTGACATTCCATACCTCCTTCCCCGAAATTTCACGGGTGCCGCGTCCTGGTATTCCTAGAAGACGTACTGCATGAGTTCTTAGACGATGTGCCACTGCATGCGCGTCAAAACATTGTGGTCTCAGCACGATGACACACCACCTCATTTTCACTTGCAGTACGAGATCATCTGCACCACAGACTTGGGATAGGTCGTGGTGGCCCGATTGCTTGGCCTGCACGTTCAACCGACTTGACACCGCTAGACTATTTACTACCTGTGGGGTCACATGAGAACCTTGATTTACGAAACTCCTGTGAAAACCGAGGGAGACCTACTGGCGCGGGTTTTGGCTGCGGCGGATGTTGGAGGATACGGGATTGGTGATCGTGTGTACCAGAACATGGTACGGAGGTACCGTGCCTGTGTTGGCGTCGGCAGTCGTCATATTGAACCCCACGTGTAATTGGACCCAGACGACAAGCAGCAGGAGTTGGACGGAGCGCCGAAAAAGCGCGGGCTGTGAACGAGTGTTGTGGTGGTGTTTCGCGGGTAGCGGGAAGACGGGGCACGTTTCCGGACACAAGTTCCTATGCTAAACTTAACCGTCTTGGTCTCCACTAGTCTACAAGCCCTCAAAGTTGGTAATGGGAATTTAGTGACACCCTGTATAATTTGGTAAAGAACTGTGAATGGTGTCTCGAGTCGCTGAGTAAGATAGGAACAACCATAGTTTTAGAAGTAAGTTAGTAAAATACCCTACACAATCCAAACCAAAAGCTTCCGAAGGTTATCGTAACCCACAATGGAAGCACTACACTACACAATAATTTGGGAATCCACTCCTGTTACGTGAGTAAACACGCATGTCTATGGAGGTCAGTGCAGGGACACCCATGTCGGCAAGGATACTCCTCTTTTTGCTATAGACACATTTTACTGCCAGGTAGGTACTAACTGTGTGAATTAGAATTATTGGGGGCCGTAAAACCCTCCGTTACCTGTTGGTATAGTTAAAATGTTTCAAGGATGAAAGAAGTTCTATTGTGGGAACCGAAACCTTCCCAGCAGGTCAATAATAAATTTAAGACCACGTGGGTGGCTGAGCTTGAAAGGCAAGGTTTTCATGTCTCGAGTTGAAAGTGAAACCCATAAAGAAGCTATTTAACGTTCTCGAGCTCGATAGATGTGTCTGTCCCACAGAGACCGGCAACATTTTGTTGAACCTTTACTATTCTACTTTCCTTTTCATTCAAAAGTTACGTGAGTATCTTCTTATCAACGGTGTAATATTGAGTACCTGGAAAGAGAATTGTAATATCTGACGACCGTGTATTCTTGCACAACTCAATTAATTCATATCTTTCAGTCAGCTGACACGAATTTACCCAATTACAGCATATTAGGTAGGAAATATTAGATTTTACCTGAAATTTGTTTATAATTAACTATTTGCACAGATTACAAGAAGGGTTTACAAGGATGTCACATTTCGTTTGTCAAGCTAACATCAGATCTCGGACAATCAAATCAAACCTAATTTATATACAAGACTAATATAATGAAATACTATTATAACCCTATTAAAGCTCTACTTTTATTACACATTTTTTTTTCAAAAATAATTTAAAAGATTTTTCTTTGAATTTTTTTAAATTTTATTTCAATTATTTTAAAAATTAAGAAACGTTTTTTACATTATTTTTATCTTTTTTAATTTAAAAAAATATTAATTTATCCCTTGTAATTTTCTAAAAATAATTTGCTTTTGAAAACTTCTAGGGGTTATAGAGAGATAACATTTGCATGCGCAACACATGCTCGGGACCGCACCATATTGATATGCTACATCCATGACAAGGTCGAATCTGAACGTACCATTCGATACTACGTAGGTGAAAGTTCGAATAAATATTTTCTTTTAGCGTGTGTTCCAGAACAACATTCGCAGCTCTGGTGGTGCATCCAGCCTTTCTGCTGCTGAAGTTGGATGTGCCATTGTTTGTTGATAATACCAGCTGGAACCTTGCGGGACGAGCAGGACAGAGAACAGTCGGAACATGAGTCCAGCAGTATTGCGCGCGCTACTTGTGTTTTATTAGACAGAAGTTATATTGTGAATAGTGAACGGAATAATAATAATGGGAGAATTAACAATGGTGCGTTTCAACAAGGCAGCTAAGCTTAATAGGAGCTCATGTCACCACGGAGAGTAAAACGATGAAAGCAAGCTGACTGCGTGACACACCGGGTGAGTTAGCCGTGGTCGTTACGGCATGACTGCTGGCAGTCGCTCACATCCGGGAGGCGAGGAGGTTCGAATCCCCCCGCCGGCAACCTTGAAGATGGTCTTCTGTGGTTTCCCATCTTCCTTCCAGGCAAATACCGGGGTTGGTCCCTAACTATAGGCCACAGCCGTTACCTTCCAACTCCTCGTCCTTACATTCCAACTTTCCTCCCCAACGGTACTTGTAGCTCACCCATTGGGTGTCCGTCTCGAAGCAGCTACAAAACTGGCGAGCCGAACATGTCTTCGGACACTCCCGGCACTAAACGCCGTACGCTAAAAAAAAACAAAAAACAAAAAACTGCGTGACACAAGTAAATAAAGATTAGTTTCCACCTCGACCACTGGCACTCGTATCTTGAAAGTCTAATATGTCATTCCCCGTATCTAGTGGCGGACAGAGACTCGAAAGGATGGTGAAATTATCACTCAAGCGAAGCCGGGTACGATTGCTAGCAAACAATATAAATGACTTTACTTTCAGAAGTCACTATGCTATCTTTTAAATAATACGCACAGCCACCATATTGAATACAGTACTGTATATGGAATATTAAAACCTAGATTCCGGTGTTCATATGTAACTTCAATTTCAGATAAGTGATTGTTGTTGTTGTGGTTGTCGTCATTGTGTTGTTGGGATTAGGGGCCTGGAGCACGCTACGTTAATCAGCCCCATTTCCCTGTGTGTGTCTGTAATATGCCCGATGACCTGTGTTTCTGTGGTGACTGTAGTAGTGTGTGTGCGTAGGTGCAAGCAATAGCTACATCTATAGAGACGGGGATAGGGTAGGTACCCCGAGACTTGAAATAAGGTACTATCCCCGCATTTGCTTGGGGGAAGCGTGCAAATATCCGGGAGATATGGAACTGCGCCCATAATCAGTGGTATTTCCAGATCCTTTTAATTGGGCCGATTGAACTCCACCCATAGTCAAGTCGGCTGTTAGCCCAAGGTCGGTTTAAGGGGAAGTGTCGGACTGTCTCCCACCACTAGCTTCTGCACTGCTGAGAATAAGAGGTAGTCCCCCGTCCCGATAAGCAGCTGTACTACGGGCCTCCGGGGGTGGCAGCTAATCACACTAACCACCACAGAGGCAAATAATAATAATAATAATAATAATAATAATAATAATAATAATAATAATAATAATAATAATAATAATAATAATAATGAAAATCCACAGTCTCTTTCCAGTCATTGGACCGGGTCAGGGTTGGAATGAATGAAACCCCCATCTAGCGGCGAGGACTGGCATTGTTGCCCGATTCCGAAGCCTGTCGCACTCCTCTGGGACAATGATTAATGAATGACAGATGAAATGAAATGATATCGGAGAGTGTTGCTGGAATGAAAGATGACAGGGAAAACCGGAGTACCCGGAGACAAACCTGTCCCGCCTCCGCTTTGCCCAGCACAAATCTCACATGGAGTGACAAGGATTTGAAGCACGGAACGCAGTGGTGAGAGGCCGGCGCGCTGCTGCCTAAGCCAAGGAGGCTACACTACTACTAATAATAATAATAATACAACTCTCTAATCCACCATAAATAACTACCCCTCTAGTTTTGTTATACAATAAAAAATACTGTATAATAATCTTCTAAATGGTAAGATTGCCTCAAACTAGATTATCAAACATTTGCAATAACAAAACTATTTTCAAAATATGGTTAGGTTGTCAAAAACATCCCAATGTACCAGTTAATGCTAATATTGCTAGAACAAAAATTAAATATTAGTCTGTTTTGAAAACTGTTCCTGTTTTATGTACCCCAGGCGAACACTAATCTCTTGTCCGCAATCTGGACAGGGTATATTTAGTTGTTCGCAATCTGGACGGTTTTTGACTTGTTCGCAATTAAGACACAACCGATTTGAAATTAGTCACTTCAAATTCACACCACTCGACACAACATAATTCGGTAGAGGGGTGGAGGGAGGGAACCTACAGGCCGGACGTTTGTTTTAGACCAGGGGTCTCCAAACTACGGCCCGGGGGCCACATCCGGCCCGCGGACAGATTTTGTCCGGCCCGCGGAGAGCTAGCATACTTGAAAACTCCTTTTAGAGAACATATTTTTTTTAGCAAATTAAATTTAGTTTACTGAAGTATTCTAATTTTATGTTGAATAATTATTAATATGACATCTACATTGATATGGTCATGGGCTAACTACTCATAACATTGTTGTAGGCTTATTGTTATTGTTTTTGTGATAAGTTGGATAAAGAAACACAGAATTGTAATGAGTAAAGACATGTATAACATGCAGACATATGAAATACTAATGAGATTTATGTAATTGAGATTTTCCACTGACAATAGTTTGTAGTTGTGGACTAATTTTACTTGTACCAATTATTAAAAGAGATTTAAGATGCTCATCAGTTAATTTAGATCTGTAAACATTTTTTGTGTACTTCATTTTGGAGAAGGTCTTCTCACACAAATACGTAGTACCAAAAACAGAAAACAGCCCACGAGCAAATTTATGCAAATTATCAAATTGTGTCAGTGGAAGACTCTTATAAAATTCCAACAAAGATGAGTTTTGATATTTGTTCTTAATTATATCACTGCACTGTAGTTCAATCATTTCCATTTGAGGTTCAGGGGCTAGGGTTTCAATGTCAGTATCAAAAGGATCCTGAAAAATCTTCATTTGATTCGCAAAGGCATCGAAGTCCAAAAAACGAGTATCAAAATTTATTTTCAAAGCACTCAAAGTTTCGATTGCAAAATCGATAGGAAACTCAGTCTCAGTGGTGTGGCTGAATATTTCACATGTTTTAAAATGTGAAAAACATTTACTTCGTAGTTGTGATTGAAACAGTATCAATTTCTTCCGGAATGATTTGATATTAGTGTATAAATCAGGAAGATGCTGGTTTTCTCCTTGCAATCTCAAATTCAGTTCGTTCACATGTTTTGTCAAATCAACATAGAATGCTAACTTCCACAGCCATGCGTTGTTTTGTAATTCAGTAAGAGGGCGATGCTTTTCATTCAAAAAAATTTCGATCACTGCTCGAAGTTCAAAAAAGCGCTGAAGGACTTTCCCACAACTAAGCCAACGTACGGCAGTATGATAAGGTAAGTCATTTTCTCCAATCTCTTCAATAAATTGTCGGAATTGTCGGTGATTCAGCCCAAAAGATCTCATAAAATTAACAGTTGATATGACTGGTTTCAGAACTTCAGACATATCCAAACATTTTCCGCACAAAGACTGTTGATGAATGATACAATGTAAGACTAGTGGTTTTGATCCACCGTCATTTTCTACAGCCTTTGAAACAAGAGCGACCACTCCTTTATCTTTCCCACTCATGTTTTTGCCTCCATCAGTTGTAATACATTTCAAGTTTTTCCATCGAAGGTTCTTTTGATTAATGGCCATTTCAACTCCTTTAAAAATATCTGTACCAGTAGTTGTGCCATGAATACTATACATATCAAGAAGTTCTTCATGCACTTCATAGCTTTTATCTACTCCTCGAATATAAATCAACATCTGAGCAGTATCTGACACATCCGTTGACTCATCCAAGGCCAAAGAAAACCACTCAACATCTTCATTTTTGTCGAACAGTTGAGAGGATATATTTTCAGCGATGTTTTCTACCCTTCGAGCCACAGTGTTTGCTGACATACTGACAGTTTTTAATAAATTTACCTTTTCAGGGCACATTTCTTCGGCTGCTGCAATTATGCATTCTTTGAGCATTTCTCCATCGGTGAATGGTTTTCCACGTTTTGCAATTTCAAGAGCCACACGAAAGCTGGCACGAGTTGCAGCCTCTTGTTCGGTTTTGAGTTTTGTAAATGAAGATTGCTGCGATTTCAATCCGCGCTTCATAGCTTCGAATTTTTCTGTCCGCAAACGTCCTGTATATTTTGAGTAATTTTGAAAATGTTTTGTTTCATAATGACGTTTAATGTTATTTTCCTTGAGAACGGCTATGCTTTCATTGCAAATCAAACATAGCGCCTTGTTACTGGACTCAATTACGAAATACTGAATGTTCCACTCATCTTTGAATTTTCTGCATTCACTATCAATTTTTCGCTTCTTTTCCATACTACTAAATCACACACAAAAGCAACAATTCAAATCAAAATACTGTTACATAGATGTCTTAAACTTAAACACGCACAAACACGTTTTAAGGAGGTACGCACTATTTTATTTCACAACAGTGTCATAGGAACTGACTTGTGGTTGCGCAACTAGCCTTCTTATATATTCCAATTACTGCCATCTAGAAGTGAGTGGAAGACACCAGAACTCTCTCGAACCAACGAGATTACTCTGTACGTGCTATTAGCGCCATCTGTTAGCGATAGAAGGTACTACCTATTTCCGCTTGTGACCACCAGATGTCGTGTCACGTTACTCCTCATGGCTCGTACTCTACGACTAATCTAGAAATTACAGATAATGACAGGAAAATTAATAAAATGCAGTGTTGCCGTTTTGCGGACTTTAGTCCGATTTGCAGCCTTTTTTCAACGTTGCGTACTTTTTCGGACTTTTTTTTCATCATTGGACTATTTCACTTTTTACCACCGGCAACAATGATAATATGGTTTTGGCCCTCGGAACTTACTGGAGTAATCAGTATGGCCCTAAGGCTGGAAAGTTTGGAGACCCCTGTTTTAGACGATTGTCCTTGACCTTGAAGCCTGCGGGTGAGCCTATACACACTCACTCTCTCACCCTATCGAATCACACTTGTCACCACCACTTGAGCAGACAGTACAGTCCACATCGAAGTATTGTGTGTCGCGGAAGTACACGTTACATAGTTACGAACAGAATGTCATTATATTTGCCAATGACTGTACTCCTAGCAGAAGTGTGAAAAAACTTTGTCAATAATCGGATCGCTTGGGGCAGCTGATAACAACACAGGTACTGGAGTAACTCGCCTCCAGGCTTCCATTAAGATTTTTCACTCGTCTAAAACAAACGTCCGGCCTGTACCTGACCGCTCTCAATGGGCGCAGTTCCACTGCCACTTTTGAAAGGTTTATGCTAATGATCAGGGTCATTAGTGAAGCTTGGGCGCAGTTCCATACAACCCGATCTCCAGACTTCTTGCAGCTACACATCGCAGTCGTGGAGAGCGATTTAACACCCATGACTACGCCGCGAGGTGGAAATGAGTGAAGACACGAGGCAGATATTGACACAGTAACCTGAACAGAAAATAATAGAATACTGTACTGTGAAACTTGGGTATTGCAAGGAAAGAAAAGTAGGTTTTCTTTTACGCAACTACTTATTTTTAATGTTGTTGTTGTTGTTGTTGTTTGAGACTCCAGTCTTTTGACTGGTTTGATGCAGCTGTCGATGCCTCCCTGCATCTGATCCTCATCATTCTTCTGTAACACCACATTTCAAACGCTTCTACTCTCCTCTTTTTTGCTGCACCAACAGTCCAAATGTCACTTCCATAGAGTGCCACGTTAGAAACAAAGTATTTCAAACATGTCTTTCTAATGCCTACTGTCGACCAAATTATTATGTGCACTCGAGTTTGAAGGTTGTTTGTGAAGTAACCAATAGACCTACATAAAATGCAATAACATCATCATTTGCATCGTTCTATATTACGTTAGTTCATGTAGGTTTGGAATGTTTTAATTTATATTTTAATATTTTTTATCGCAGTTGGAACACAAAAAGTGCCCGTTTTAAGTGTGTTTCAACCATGCGTCACATTTAAGAATTATTATCACAAAAACCCGTCATCAGATCGAATCCAAATTTTAACACAATATACATTCGAATGTTATATAACTGGTTTATTAATTTCAAAATTTTGTGTGTCCGAGAAACAAAGATGTTATCATTTTTGCCTTTTTGTATTCCAACGGCGATAAAAAATATTAAAATATAAATTAAAAATTCCAAACCTACATGAACTAACGTAAAATAAAACGACGAAAAAGATGATGTTATTGGATTTTATTTAGGTCAATTGGTTACTTCTCAAACAACCTTCAAACTCGAGTGCACATAATATTTTAGTCGACAGTAAATCTAGTCTATATTTGATATCAACAGATTCCTTTTCTGTAAAAATGCTTTCCTTCCCCGAACTAACCTACGTACTTGTTATATCCCCTTTGATTCGGCCATCACTGGTTATTTTGCATCATAAGTAGCGGATTTACACCCGCCAATTTGACCTCAATAGGGGTTTATGATTTATTCGGTTGCATTCCATTATTTTAGTTTAACATTTAAATCTCTGAAGGGGTCCGCGATTTTTCTTTCGAGGGTATCTTTGGACTAAATGTGTGGGAACCACTGCACTAGCCTACACAAACTGAAAGACGTAGAGCTGGTCAGAGCACGATCGAAATATTTCATCCAACAATGGAACGGACTCTGGGATAGACCTTGACGAACAAGTCATTATAATACGGCCACCCAGTGATCATAAACATTCCAGACCATATAGAGAAGACTGGGCACAGTTCAGGGCAAACAATATTGCACACTGCCGGCATATTAACTAGGTCACGGCTATGTTCATGGGCGAACATGTTACCTCAGAGTGACCGAGCGTTCTGGATTCGAGAGACAGGTGGGGTTTGAATCCCCGTCAACCATGGATACACCAATTACAACTCTAGTAAAATGGTGTGACGAATGAATTGTCTTCCCAATCTTAGTCCAAATGTGTACACCGCACAAACAACGCAAAAACACAGATCAAGTTTGTGCTGTTCGTATCAAAGTGTCTACTGAATGTTGCATTGCATTATCAATTATTGAGGAGCACGTGGGTGTGGCAGACACGCTCAGTAATATGCGGTTTCAGGTCTCGAACACAACACCTCGCATTACCACACCAACTATTACGAATTCACTGTAGTTGGTGAGGGGGTGAGGTACAGTAAGGTAAGGCTGAAACCCCAATCCCTGTGTGGTCCTATTCATGACTTCACCTCACAATTGTTTCCAGTGAATGTGCATTACGTTCTCAGTCCCCTTATATGAATAATTTACACGGGTATTAATGTGTGATGATGTGCCAAGCCCTAGCGTCCCTGTCTGTACATTACCGATACGCCAACACAAGGTTCAATGACATCACAAGCGAGCTGATTGAACTCAAATATTCTCAACCACCTGATTAATTAGTTTAAATTAAATTACTTCAAATTATATTTTTTCAGAGAATAATAAATATTTAATGTAATTTGAATTACTCTTTGTCAACATTCGAGATCACAGTTAGTTAATAATTTCCATGGAACACAAAATCAATGTTAGTTCTTTGAAATCGAAACACGAAGCAAGAGCCGAGTGGCTATTGTAATTTCATAACATAATATTCTTCATTTCAATTGTTACCTTGATAACGGGGTGGGCACAAGTTCCGAAACGCGTCAGAATTTTTGAGTTATCATCTCGACCTAACAGGAACCTCCGTGGCTTAGGCGGCTGCACGCCGGCCTCTCACCGCTGGGTCCGTGGTTCAAATCCTGGTCACTCCAGGTGAGATTTGTGCTGGACAAAGCGGAGGCAGACAGGTTTTTCTCCGGGTACTCCGGTTTTCCCTGTCACAATTTCATTCCAGCTACACTCTCCACTATCATTTCATTTCATCTGTCATTCATTTAATCATTGCCCCAGGGGAGTGCGACAGGCTTCGGCAGCCGGCACAGTTCATTCTTCGCCGCTAGATGGGGGCTTCAGTCAATCCATTCCCTGACCCGGTCGGTCGACTGGAAGCAGGCTGTGGATTTTCATCTCGACCAAACACACTAAAATATTATTATCTACTGTGCATTATTTCACTAAGGATTGCGAAAGGTTTTGAACAAATATGAAGGAAATCATATAACGGACTTGCATAACTGAGCAATCGTTAGAAGCTTCAGGATACAGGTTTTGTGGCAAATCTATTAGTTGGACATTTCATGATTCCAAGAACAGGCTAAAATACACTTAAATGAAATAAGCTTCCGAACTTCCATTTTCATCTACCAGGAGAGCTTTTGCGTTCACTAAAGAGTTATGAAAAGCAGGCAGGGCTACGAGCTCCTTTTTAGCCGCAGTATTCGAAGCAGGCGGTGGATATATCCACCTTTGTTGGCATGACGCTACATAATAATAGCAGACTTCATTAACTTGCATACTCATTCACCAGGGGAGCCACTTGGCATACGAAATTACTACAGATTTCCTTATTTCGTGCAGATTGTGCAGAAATCCGAGTTTCAATGTCGACAATGTATATACATAAATGGATTTTGCCCTGAGTTAGTTTTAGCAAGAAATTATTCATCCTTCGGAAACAATGGTGACTTAATTCCCTTTTCTCTTAATAATGTAATTTATTCTTTGTTGCTGATTGACTAAGAGGTCATCTTAGAGGTTTAACGTCAAGGCAAGCACTCTTGGGGTGAGGGGTAGATAAACAATGACGTTTAACAACTGTATACAGTAAACAGTTCTTAGAGATTGTTTTTGTTATGGCAGAGTTATTACTGGAGAATGGCAGTTTGGATGACACATAGCAGTGAGCGTGCCGTTTTCATTTGACTTTCCCATGTAAACTCGTAAGCGAATGAATGCTGTCTGATTGCCAGACTATATTAGTAAAGATAACGTACATTAAAGAAGTAATTCAGAACGTAGCTGTGAACGGCGTACATGACATCATCGGTCCATGGAGGCCATTGACAACATCCCGCCGAGCATTCACCTATGGACAGATTACAGTTAACAGACACTCCGCACGAGGCAATCATATTAAAAGAGAACCGCATTACCAGCAAAGAGAGCAAGATCATTAAATGGAGCAAGTTCTATTTATTCCAAACGAAGACAATTCTTTCAACATTTGCATGCTTATTTCCAGGCTTACAGCTATAAATGTTTTAAACTCATCTTATTCGTCTGGAGGCAAAACACATTAATTCCTACTCGCCTTGTTTTGGAACAGTCTTCATTTACATATTTAGAGCGTTGCCCTACCCTGGCTCTCAGTCGACTTAAAGCAGGCAGCTGGAAGAGAGCAGTTATTACGACCTTGTCTCAACAGCATTGAAGGAAATTGCTATGGATAAAATTCTTTCTTTACTCCTTGTTTCTTATGTGTTCATCTAACGCAGAAACAGCAAATTTTAAGTCCATGCTATAACTTCTCTTTCTATAATGTTTTGAAACCATATTTCCGTGTTACCTTATTAACAATTGTTAACTTTCAGTCGTAGTCAACAAGGAATTATTATTTGCATCGATTTAAAGCGGGGTTTACAAGGATGAGGTGTTTCATTCGTCAAGCAAACATCATCAGGTCCAGCCTATCAAATATATCGTAAGTCATATACAAGACAACAAAATTGCTCAAACATGTTTTTCTTTTGCATTGTTTGGAAGTGTAATTTTATTACATTGTATACATTAAAATTAATAGTTCAACTTGCAGGGTTTATCACTGAAGTGCTACAGGGTCATTATGTGCGTGTGCCCCGATAAACACGGCAAGCTAAGCCGGCTGTGACTGGCGCAGATCGCGGGCGCGCGTACCCAGTCAGCCGGTGGTTGGCGCGTACTTTCACACTTTTACCAAACATGTTCAATAATGTGTACTTACAGTTCTCATAGGCGATGCTGAAAATGTCCTCCCTCTCTTGTAACACACAACTGACATCTTTTGATGAAAGAATGTCTGTCAACTCTTTTATTATTTACGGAGCCAGTTTCCTTGAATCGTTTAGCGAGCCTACTAGGCCTAATTGTATTGGCATTAGGCACAGGTCTTCCTGGAAACTTGATTCGAAATTTTCGTCTCGTTTCAGAACAAGATTTTCTGCTTTTCTTATACGAATTATGGATATACACACGTTCGCAAAATGTGAATTGGTGTCTAGGCATGACCAACAATCACAATACTCATTAAACATGCAACACTAACGTCTATGCTTTCCAGATACACGTCCATATGAATGACAAAACACGTGTGAACTAACGATATGAGTCAACGGAGCGCGTCAACCACCAGCTGGGTCGGGTGCGCGCGGCCGCGATCTACGCTAATCACAGCCGGCTTAGCTTGCCGTGTGTACTGGCACGCACACACATAATGACCCTGTAGGTGCACTTTATTTACAGTTAGTGCCCTCCCTATAGAACGGAGCTTTGCAGAGGCCGTACCGCGGAGAGGTCACAATGTGTCACTGCCAGATTTGTAGCATGTACTGATTACAAAAGCAGGACGGGAAGCCTTTATTACATACGCAGCTGGAATGATACCTTAGTTGTGATAATTAAGACTTGCTGTGAAGTACTGTAGCCCACCTCGTATCACGTGAACATGGTTAGGTTTAGAACAAAACATCGAATTTTCTAGAGGAATCTTATCTTCTCAAGAAGTAGTTTGCAGTAAATTTGTTCGTAAATTTAGCGCCATGCGATTCTTACTTGTGGGGGAACCTCAAACAAAAGGTATACAGAAACAATCCGCGTATTCTGGAAGCTATCGAGAACGAAATAACTGCGCTGATACGAATATCAGTGAGGATGAATTACAGCAAGTGTAACAAAACTTCCTACGTTGGTGCAATGTGTGTTTATAAAATGTAGGACAGCATTTCCAGCAACTACACTGAAATTCATGTAGTAATGATGAATATTGTCGGCCCCGTGGTGTTGGGGTAGTGCGCCTGCCTCTCACCCGTAGGCCCTGGATTCGATTCCCGGCTCCGTCAGGGATTTTCTAATCTGACATGAGGGCTGGAACTGGGTGCACTCAGCCTCGTGAGGACATTTGAGTAGCTGTCTGACGATGAGCCAGCGCCCCGGTCACGAAAACCAAGATTAACGACCAAGGGGACCCGATGCGCTAACCACGCGTCACGCCAATATCTGCAGGCTAAATTGCTGGTCAGCGGTCTTTTGATAGGCCTAGGCCCTTCAAGGGCTGTAGTGCCAGCGGTTATATTATTATCATTTATATATTATAATGCTGATTATTAAATACGTTAAAAAGTGTAAATGTGTTAAACTAGTTGGGCGCTACGCTGCTGCTAGCGCCAGTGCCTTGGTCGACACGCTGCAATACACAGTGCCCCGGCCGCCACACGGCATCTGTGAGTCTCTGTTCTATAGGGAGGGTCCCCACTGTAGTTTTGACAATCATTCTCGGATTGGTGTTAAAATGGCCACAGCTATTTCCGACTGGGAGTATGGTGTTTTATTAGTGTTTGGTAGAACAATTTTGTGTTGTCTTATAAGCTACACAAAGAAGGAAATTTGTAGTTTTATGTGACCGTTAATCTCGAGATCAAACTAACCACGGTGGCCAAGAACGCTCATACGCTAATTCATTCCTTGCTGGCATCGGGAGATTGTGGGTTCGAATTCCACCTCGGCCGTCCTGAAAATGATTATCCTTGTCCCTAATACAGCTACGCACATTACTACAGTCATCATATAAATACAAGGCAGCAGACAAATTCAACACACACCCAATTACAGGGGGTTGATGAACAATATGACTCAAACAAAACAAAAAATAACAACAACAACAACAACAACAACAACAACAACAACAAAACAAACAACATTCTGCGAACTGGAATACTGGAAAGAAATCAACAGAACTAACTGTGCCCATGCCCATCATCCATTCAAGTTTATTTATCGTATGGCTTTTAATGCCGGGAGTGTCCAAGGACATGTTTTGCTCGCCAGAGGCTGTAGCTGCTTCAAGCTACACCCACAGGGTGAGCTACAAGTTCCGTTCAATTTAAAGTAGTTCCAACTTTCGCTACTAGATATCACTAATACCTGGTGGTGAACGTTGGAACTTTGATAGAGCGTTTCAACGAAATCTAACCTAGAAATTTAGCTTCACACAAATTTAGTTAGTGGAAGGATCTTTTACATGCCACAAATCTATGATATGGGACCGCCGGCTTTGCTTCCCCTCCGAAGGAAGGCATACTGAAGGATTTTAACGCTCTTAAAAATCAGACAACTTCGGCCGGGTTTGAACCCGCGATCTTTGGCACAGCAGTTCAGCATGCTACCAACTACGCCACCGAAGCCATCATCCCTTCAAGTGAATATTGCAGTGCAAGTATGTGAAACGGGAACAAGGCGAAGGAGAGTGCTTCTATCAGGCAAGTACATGTTACGTGCCCTTGAACACCCCTCACTCACCGTCGCGTAGCCAGGAACGAGTTCAGGGCTAATCTTCAGTTGGTGACGTAATATCTTGATAAGACTTCTAATGTTGACTTTGGCTGCCACGACCTATGTTTAACTGTCTATCCCGTGGTGTAGTGACTAGCAATCTTGATTCTGGTCTGAGGACTTGAACGGGGTTTACTCAGCTTCGTGAGGCACAACTGAGAAGAGGAGGGTTCGATTCCCAACTCAATCATCCTAGAGGTCGTTTTCGTAGTATCTCGTTTATAATTCAAGTAATGCCAAGATGGTTCCTAACTTAAGGCCGTGGCCACCTCCAACCATAATTCTTAACCCCAACAACAAAAATATACACCAGTACAGTCATCACAATGACAAAGGTTATCAAACTATTACACACACACGCGGAGCTACATAATCACGATGACGCTAAGTCCCTAAATGAATCATCAACAACAACATAATGTCTAACCGGTTATACTTATAGGTCATTAGTAAATAAACGTATTTGTTCATCTACCCGCCCCACCCCCTTTTCCCTCCTGGTATTATTCCTCCTCAACGTAGTATTTTTGTGGTTTCTAGAAATAATTATGCTGATTACCTGGATGTTAAACCTCTAAGATTATCACTCAGCGAATCTACAACGAAGAATATATGACATTAATAAGAGAAAGGGAAATTCAGTCACCATCGCTTCCCAGGGAAGAATAATAATTTATAACAATAACACAGGGGAAAAAGAGTACTGATAAGGAATAATTAAATTAGGGGAATGATGAAGATCAGATGGATAGATAGGGTTACAGACGAAGAGGCGAATGGGAGAGGAGCGATGTTTCTGGCGACTGGTAATGAAGAGAAGAGATACGTTGGTAGGACACTTACTAAGGCACCCAGGAATAGCAAGCTTAGTAATGGAAGGAAGGGTCGAGGACAAGAACTGTAGGGGTAGACCAAGGTTAGAATATGTTAAACAGATTGTCTTGGATGTAGGGTGTGGTAGCTAAGTAGATATGAAACGATTAATTCAGGACAGGGAGGCATGGTGAGCTGCATCAAACCAATCAAAAGACTGAAGACTCAAACAACAACAACAACATAAACGCGTGTTATTATTTTGTGATAAAATATATTTATTTCAGGTTAGGGGGTTGATATACTTGTTTTCCCGCCTAATGTTATTGGGTACAATTTGTGTTGACCGACTGGAAAGATTTCTTTAATAGAACTCGGCAACACTGTAAAATGGCTATAGAAGCCATTAAATATTCATTCAATATTTACACGTAATCCTTCCCACGTTGACGTGGATTATGATTTCGAAAGTTGCACACGCATTGGTGAAAAAATAAGCTAGCGACAAGGTCACTGAACTATCACATGCTCCCACGCCCCGACTCGGTCTAATCGCACAAAGACACCCTGGCACAGATTGGAACCACTCAATTCAAGTCCACCCATGGATTATAATTTATCATGGATCGTGTCTTAAATCTCACCCATCAGTTTGTGTCACAACAAGCCATGACTAACGTGGGAAAAGCTGAAGCCATCGTCACTTCTGGTCAGTGCTAAGTGTCACGGTGAGCCGTACTCTTACTACTGCAGGCGCGACCTAGGAGGTACGAAGCAATAACCAAATGATGCCTTGACCCGGATATGAACCGGGACACTACGCGCGCACCATCGCTTTCCGGTGATAAGTAATTTCTTGCTAAAAGTAACAACAGTTGTTGCTGTTGATTCATTAGCGGCTTTGCGACATCCACGTTATGTAGCACCATGTACTTGGGTGTGTGTAGAATTTGTCTAACTACCCTTGTCACTGTGATGTCTGTATTAGTGTGTGTAATTGTAACTCAGATGAGCATTAAGGGAGGCGGAGGTCATGCCCTTAGGAACCATCGCAGCATTTCCCCAGAGTAGAAGTAGAAAACCATCCCCGTTCCAACCCTCAGACCAGAATTACATTTCTTGGCAGAGCTGGGAGTTGAATCCGAACCTCAGGGGAGACAGTCAAGAATGCTGCGCCACGAGGTTGTCATCAACACAAAAGAGTAGTGATAAAAATAATAATATATATATTTCATGTAGATGATGATGAATCCAAATCTGACCTCCAAAATACAGTATGCTTTCGGAATTGCAATTCTATTAATTTACTAATTTATACATTTAAATATTTATTGAGTCATCTTACATAATAAAAGGAGGTAATTATTCCAAACGATAGAAGGTACCAATGAAGATGGCCTTACCCTATAGAACGGAGGTTTGCTTGCCCGTGGGCGGGTGCAGAGTGGTAGTCACCGCCACTTGACTAGCATTTAGCGATAACACAAGAGCAGAACGGGAAGTCTCCAATGCTGCCATTGCATTTATTAGATACGGAGCTGGCAAGATACCTTAGTTGAGCTAATTAAGACTTGTCGTGAAGTACTGCAGGCTGTCTCGTATCCTGTGTTTTTTAAATACGTTAAAAAGTGTATATGTGTTATATACGTTTGGCGCTACGCTGCTGCTATTAACAGTGCCTTGATCGGCACACCGTTAGCCACAGTGCCACGACCGCCACGAGGCTACCGCAAATCCCCGTTCGATAGGGAGGTACCTCACTGAAGTTATTATGGGGGAGTTTGTGGGTTTTAGCAAGGAATAACAAGTAGTTCCGTGAAGAACTATACAGCCTATTTTCATATATCCTACTTATGTTAATTCCCCCTATCAACATACAAAATTTCAGTTTGATTGTTGTAATAGATTCGTAGATATTGAGAAACGTCTAAATATTTCGGATGGTCGCCATGTTGTTTTTTATATATGTAGGTCTTAGAGTTATGAACTACAGTGAGCCCTTACGTTAGTTTCTAAAATCCCTGGCGGAGCCGGGAATCGAACCTGGGGCCTCCGGGTGAGAAGCAGGCGTGCTACCCCAACACCACGGGGCCAAAGTTGGAACTACTTGAAATCGAACTTGCCCAGTTTTAATTACCTCTATTCATGTCATCTCTCATTAACTCCTCTCATGAGGTTGGCGTCAGAAAGGACATCCGGCCGTAAAAACCATCCACCGCATAGAATTTTATCGCATCTCATCCCTGACTCCGTTGGAAACAGGATTAATAAGGAGTATACACACATACATACATACAATACACAAGTTATGGTAAAAGAATGAAAAGCCACACTAGGGCAATATCGTTCTCGTGTTTTTGCATTGTTGAGCTGTATTGGATGTCAGGTGACAATGTTTGAACACTATGATTGGCTAATACTCGACTCAATAAATGAACACGCGCTGGCAACGTGTTGTGCTAGTTGTCAAACTCCAACCAATGGGAGCCCCCATTTTGTGTCGCTCCCGCCACAACCTTCGTGTTCTTTCTTTCGAGATACAAGGAATAGTACGTATTATTGCACATGATTGGCACAAGATTATGCCACTCAATCGACCAAATGTTATGTTACTGTCGAGTGATTCCACGACGGTTACAAAATGTTGGCAGGATGATCAGAGCCAACAAATAAATTAAACAGCTTGCTTTTCAGTGGTTAAAGTAATATGACTCCTACTGTGTAAATGAGGTCAAAAGTTAAAATCAAGTCGCGGGGAAACCACTATTGGACCTTTATACACAGTGTTACTAAATAGCAATTGATCAACATACATGGCAACGATCGCAAAACCAGGCAAGTTACGAAACATGTCATGCTTATCCTTGTTTAATGAATTGATCATGCATACCGTATATCAATTTCGGTTATATACTATCACACCTACTTACCAGATTTGAGTCTGCAAGTTTCTGAGAAAGAAATAAGCTCGTGGACAATCAGCATTGCAATATCATCTTCTTCATATTCACGATATAAATGAATCATACTTATCAGCGTTGTACGAAACACTGGGAAAAGTAATCTGATAGGAATATTATCTTCGGTCGGTAACCACCAAATAGCCCTTACGATGTTGCAGGGAGTCGACGCGACGCGACGTCTCGCTGATATATGGCGCCATGCTGGTAGGCAACCCATTACACATGCCTGTAAACTAAGCGCCAGGTTGTCTCTCTTCACAGCAAACTATAGCAGCCTCCCCCTCAATCTGTGATGTGTCTATGTTTCAGCGTCTTCAATTAACTTGATAGCTGTCTATCAGACTAGTATTCATAGTCGTCATTGCCGGGTTCATACTCGGGCGTACATATATATCTCTTCTTCTTCTTCTACGCGATCAGGCCCAGTGGACCGCGCGCTGCGACAAGTTTCCTTCTCCATCGTCTCCTATCCATAGCTGACATCCGCCAACTGTCCACACGTATCGCTGCCTGTTGCAGATCTTCATGGAGTCCATCACTCCACCGCTTCCTTGGTCTCCCTAGTGGTCTTCCTCCTGTGGGCATGAAATCCAGTAGCTTCCGTGGCCATCAGTGGTCTTCCATCCGGGCTACATGTCCAGCCCACTGCAGTCTTCTGGTTTTGATGGTTCCAGCTATGTTGGCATCATGGTACAGGTCTTCTACGTCATGATTGTGTCTAATCCTCCATTCACTCGTGTGTACATCCCTCACCGGTCCGAAGATCTTCCGAAGAACTTTTCTCTCAAAAAACGAGTAGTTTATGAAAGTCCTGTTTTCGGATACTCCATGTCTCACATCCATATAGTACATAAAATACAGTAGTACGGTATTCAGATGACCCCAATGCCGTCGAACCACATTTCAATTCTTTTCCCTTCACTCTGACTGTTTTACGCATTTATCTCTGCAATGGTATGCTCTATAAATATTGTTTTAAATAAGGTTTAGAATGACTTTAGAACCACACATTGTTAAATGAAATTAAATCGATCGTTTTGAAGATAAATCCTCTGTCTATTAGGTGCTATGACAATATAGTCTATATCCTAGTTCCATCCCTTTTTTTAGCCTATTTTCATTTTATGAAAAACAAATAGGCTAATGAGATCACCTTTTGTCCGTGTGTCTGTCTGCGTGTGCGTGAGTGTGTGTGTGATTCGTGTGTGTGTGTCCCCTAATAAATTCTAAACGGCTGGAGCGATTTCAATGAAACTCGGTAAAATCATAGCACCATTTCGGCCGACCCCGACCGTGCCCTTCAAATTGTATTACATCTCACCAATCCAACATGGCGGCTGTGCGAAATATTTCACCAGCATTAAATACCTCCGAAACTATAATGAGGCGTACTAGACAAGCTGAGAAGTGAGGAAGTTTGCCATTGATTTCCTCACTGAATCGGTATAAGTAGAACTTTTCACAGCATCTACAGGCACTCGGTGAGCCCTAAATACCATTACTCAACACCACTCACACCTCAGTAGCTTCCATATAATCACAGCCATGAATGAGACTGAAGCAACTGTGAAAAGCCACGTTTTACTCTAGCTTGTGCCAACAGACAAATGCAAAAATACTGTATCCATCAAAAGGCAAAGGGGGTACATAAAAGCGTGTTATCTTCTGCTATCTTTTGTAATGGTATATTGGCTTTCACGGCCAGTGAAATTATAACTCAGCAATTTTTCTACGTTTGTGCCGTGTGTTGTGTGGGGTTTCGCTTAAGACACCAAGCTGGCTCATCAGCGAGCTCTTGGTTTCCCCGCCCAGACCCCTAGGCGAAACTCCACACAAGACACGGCACAAAACTAGAAAAGTTGCTGAGTTTTAATTTCACTGGCCGTGAAAGCCAATATACCATCGTTTTGGAATCCTTCAGAGGGAGGTTTTGGTTGCTTGAACTTTTAGTTCTCGCAATAAAACGGGAGGTAGCGCGCAGTTCGCTACTCCTGTGGGGGTCCGGGAGGGGACATCAAGAGCCCGCTGATGAGCCAGCTTGGTGTCCTAGGCGAAACCCCACACAAGACACGACATAAACCAAGAAAAATTGCTGAGTTTTAATTCACTGGCCGTGAAAGCCAATATACCATCTTTTTGGGAAGCCTTCAGAGGGAGGTTATGCCTGCTTGAGCTTTTAGTTCTCGCAGCAAAGAGGCGCAGGTGCCCTTTATAAAATGGGAGGTAGCGTGCAGTTCGCTACTCCAGTGGGGGTCCGGGCGGGGACACCATGAGCCCGCTGATGAGCCAGCTTGTTGTCCTAGGCAAAACCCCGCACAAGACACGGCACAAACCGAGAAAAATTGCTGGGTTTTAATTTTATGTAATAGTTCTTTCAGGTTAGGGCGTTTATACAATTGTTTTCCCGCCTAATGTAATAACACAATTTGTGTTGACCGACTGTAAAGCTTTCTATAATAGAAAAAGGCAACACTGAAAAATGGCTTCTATCACTTTGAATATTACTCGTAAGATAAAAATCCTTTTCGTATTATATCTCTCACTAGCTGGCTGGGATTGAGGAAGTGTCGATGTACATTACTAGGGCTCGGATTTTTAGGTGCTGAAAATCTTGAAAATATTTATTTTTTATGTATTAGAAATACCTGAAATATGTGACAAAAAGGTAAACATATTTAATTATAATTTAGTTTATTAATGTGAATATAAACAGTATGCAGTACTCACGAATGTAATTTATTCTATGCCTCTCTGAATGCTGAAGCATTACAATACACAACGAGATACATCTTCAGGTTGCCCATTACAAATGACAGACGATTCGCGCGAAACACTTCTTCTGAAGGCGCGAAACTGCGGCAATATGTTTCTTGCCCTTGAGGTGTTGTGCAACTTGAGATCGCTGTTCAGCCTTGATTGCTTTCCCACATGGTTGGCAGAATAGAACGCTCGCATCGGAAGTAAAATTATCTTTAAATTCTGCAACATACTGCTGCAGACGATAAATTGTTGCTTTTACTTCAGGCATCGTAGAACTGCCTTACAGTTCACAGTGCCAGAAATAACCTGGATGTGAGTGACACTTGTTCCAGGTACCTGTGGGGAGGGGTAGTAGGTCTAGGAAATCCCCGGCTTCCACAGTGAGTGGCACGGGGCGACAACTTAAGAATAACACAGTTGCAAGCTGACATACGCTCTGCATGAAGATTAGATAGATCACAGGTTCTTCTCCGTTGACGTTACACAGAACAAAAACGCAATAAACTGAAAGATCTAGCATACTGATTTTAAAATGTAAATATTATGTCTTTTTATGTGCAAATAAGTGAAAAGCAGGAATTTATGTATTTATAGAAAAAATGCGTAAAATATGTATTTACATAAAAAAAATATTTACTTACCTAAAAATCCGAGCCCTAATCATGACAAACAACACCTTGCACCCTTATAAGCTGAAGTGAGTAACGGGAAAGGACAATGAAGCGCACATAAATGATGAACGACAAGTCAAAGCCAGGTTTTGAAGTTCAGACCTCAGGATGGTGCAGGTCTGTTGCTGACCGGACTCAACACACGTATTTAATGTGTCGTAAATAACATCCCGTACCTTCCGCTCTATATCAGGGCAGATTAAATGTCTGCCCTTGTCCGGGTGGGCTTGTAGTTAGTTGATAACTAAACCCTCCCTGCCTGCCTGTCTGCCTGTCTTCCACCGAACAAGGACTAAATTTATGGTCAAACAATGAGAACGATTTACAGCAAACTATACAAAAATGAAATAAATCTCCCACATCACATACAGCATATCCAAAATGGTTAAAATACATATATTGATACCAATACAACCCAGAAAATACCTGTACTCATCCGCTAATGTTTTTAAACCCTATTTAAGTTTTATATTCAGTTGTAGTTAATTCATTTCAGTGACTTGGGACAGCTTAGTCATCATCCCCGTGTTCTTGGGTATATTATCAATTTGGCTGATAAACTGTGATTCTGTGTTGACTGTAGTAGTGTGCGTAACTGTAATTGTTACGGTCGGGGATCGGGTAGGTGCCCTGGGAATTAAAATAAGCTACTATCCCAGCATTTGCCAGGAGGGAATGCAGAAAAAAATATATCCAAGGAAGACTACACTTATGATATCTCTCACCAAGGCGCACCGAGTTCGGTTTCTTGGTCAATGCATGTGAGATTCTGGAAGTGAAGAATGACGTCCATTGGTTCGGATTCCACATAAAAAGGAAGTCACATGGCTCATAATCGTGAGATCAACGGTCACGTAAAACTACAAGCTTCCTTACGCTCAGGATAGGTGACTGGCTGCGTGGCTCAGTGGTAACGTTCTCACCTGCTGTGCCCAAGGTTGCAGGATCGAATCCTGCCGCAGTCAGTTGGCATTAGAGGGTGTGCCAACACGTGGGAGCCATGTCAGTAAATTTACTGGCACGTTGAAGATGCCATTCAGGGGAAAATTCTACGAATCTATTGTAGAAATCAAACTGAAATTTTGTATGTTGATAGAGGCAAATAACATAAGTCGGATATATGAAAATAGGCTGTATAGTACATCACGGAACTACTTGTTAGTGTATGTAATTTATTGTTTACTCGTACAACTAGGCTATGTGGGCCTACGTAAAGTTTTATTTCTCCAAAGTATAAAAAGGAAGGTTATATGCAGAGATGGGAATCTCAGTGCTGCCTAGGGGCGGCATTACTTTTGAATTCGGCCCTGGAAGTATTGGAGAAGCGAGTGAAGGAGCGCTAAAAACTGGATGAGCAGCTGAGCTGTATCCCCCATCCTTGCTCTCCAGGGGGGTAACATTCATTCCCAGTCTGGGCTGGAAGAGGGTGGAAGGAAGAGGGTTCACAAGTGTGAATCTCGCACATTATTTGATATCAGCTGCACGATTCCAACAGTCCTATCTAATAAACACGCGATATAAAGGAGATGAGATTTCTTATGTTAAACAAGGTGCTTCTATATGGGTGGTGGTTAGAATGATATCCAACATACCAATATCCTACGTTTAAAAAAAAACTGAATGATCAGCGAACGTGTAGCTCTCTGTGGATTCACCATGGATTACAACTCAGGGGCGCACAGCCAATGATTATATTATTTGAAAGACTTGAGGAATAAAGAACTGATTATGCCTTGCCTCTAAGGCTTGAGACCCTCAAAATTGAACTATATTAGTCTTTTCTTAACACACTTTTTTGAATTTGAAGACGATTTGAGTGCACAAAGCAAGTTTTCGAGCAACATACAGTATGTCAAGATGTGAGTTGTTCCTCATGGGCACATCTCCGCATACAGGAGTCCATCGAGCGTGATTTCCACGTTCCTGAGAACGGTTCGGCTGTAGGACTAACATCAACACGAAATTATGGAATGTAATATGTTCAAGCTCACGTTAGCCCACACAGTACACACTTGCAATGTTTTCTCGGTGTATTTAATTAGATTTTATTCAATTTATTTAACTATTTATTATGTATTTTTAGCCTACTTCTCACATTTTGCAAAAATGAGGAAAAAGTAGACTTATGAGATCGATCCGGGAAAATGTGTGTCTGTCTGTCTGGCTGGCTGTGTGTGTGTCCCCTCCCCCCCCCCCTATCAACTCCTAAACGGCTGCAGCAATCAAAACCAAATTTAGTATGAGTAAAGATGTGCACCGGAATAGCTCACGTCCATATTTGAAAATGATGTCAGTGCTACCAACTGATGAAAAAACGCACTAGAAATTTGAGCTCCATGTTGGATATCTTGCAAGGTATGCATGGGAGCTATTCCAAAATTGGCACACATGTAGATAATACTATTTCAGTTTAATTTCCAGGAGGCCAACTATGACAGTGTTGCCAAAATAATTTTAAGCCTTCTGATAGGTCCAATGTTTAAATGCATATAACTTCTACACTATCAATTGGATTTCAACCAAATTTTGTATGTAATATCTGTACATAAACGGATATGACTGAGCGTATTCTTAAGAGCCACCAGGGCTGCCACCTGTTAATAATTGCTCTCTCTATTTTTTATCCAAATACCAATATATCAGAAAGTATGCAAGCCAACAGCTTTAAACTATGCACACGTATATTCTGACATTTAAGATTAATTTGGAGTAACTTATATACGTCAGTTCTACCAACATGATTATAAGCCTGCTGATAGTACCAATTTTTAAATACATGTAACTTCCATACTATCAGTTGGATTTCAACCAAAGTTCGTATGTGCTATGTGTACCATAACAGATATGACTATAAGTATTGTTAAGAACAATCGGGGCTGCCAACTGTTAATAAATGCTGTCTATATTCTTTTTACCCTAATATCAATATATCAGAAAGTATGCAAGCCAACAGCTCTATACTTTGCACTCGTATAGCACCTGACATTCTTGATTAATTTGGAGTAATTAATACAAGGCAGTGCTGCCAATATGATTCTATGCCTGCTGATATGTCCAATTTTAAAATACATGTAACTTCTATACTAACAAATGGATTTCATCCAAAATTGGCACAACAAGATATCATAATAATTCAGATTATTTCTGACCAGCACACGCATGGTATTGTTGGCAACATGCTTTTACGCGTGCTGATAGATCCAGTGTCTAACTGCATGTAACGTCCATTGGACTTCAACCAAATTTTGTATTCTGTACCTAAAGAGGTGGAACTAAGAATATATTCAGTCACCAGGGCTGCCAACTGTAGTGCTCTATTAGGCTACATTATACCAGGTATATTTTGAACTAATTAGATATTTCGATATTACCAACTTCATTTCGTCATTATTCTAGATAGGTTCATATACTGTAGAATAATCATTGGCATGAAAAGTAGGCTGTACAGTTCTTCACGGAACTTCTTGTTAATGTACAAATTTATACGATGTTGTTGATTCTTTGAGGGACATTATGACATCGCGATCATATAGCCCCGTGGATTTACGTGCGATTGTTTTATAACATGAGTTATGGTAGTGTGCGTATTTGTATAGAGGGAGAAGGAGACTGTGGCCTTAATTTTGGTACCATCCCAGAATTCTCCTGGAATAGAAGTGGGAAACGACGATAAATCACTTCAATGATGGCTGAGATGGGCATCGAACCCACCTCTTCTCAGTTCTGCATCACGAGGTTGAGTGTACCCTGTTCCAGTCCTCAAACCAGAATTAAAATTCTTGGCAGAGCCGGGAATCGAACCTAGAGATCCTAGGCGACACCCAAGAATGCTAGCCGCTACTCCGCGAGGTGGTCGTTCATTGAGTTTGGCGGCACGAAGGGTAATCAGCCGAAGGATCCTCCCGCCACATAGAAATTCACAACTTTGAAGTCGTTTGCACATACGGGATAGAATACAGTATTAATAATAAGTTATGAAACAATTTAATTTCCTCGATGCAACTATTCATTTCTAAAATGTTCTAAAATAGGCTTGGCTAGACCCACAAGAAATTAGCGGAACTACGTCAGCCTATTAACTACACTAAAAAGAAAGAGCAGACTCGTGTAAACCTTAATCGAGATGGCAAAAGTAGGACAACATTCTGTTACTGACATTTGTGTATTATGAAAGTGAAATTTCACTGCCATTGCCAGCCAGCATTTGGTGCGTAATTAATTCTTCTGGAGATCAAGGTTGTTAAATATCAATTACATTCGCGCTCACTTGCATCCGATACTTGAGCGTGTGAGCGAGAATTCCCACGCTTCTGTCTTAACATTTACTACAGAAATATTACTTTTAACTACTTTCCGTACACATTGGTGTCAAAACATGACCGACCGTTATAGCTCAAAGCGGGACGAGGTTATATGGATACGGGGGAGGAGTGAGTTCGAGCCTCACCGTCGGCTATCTTATTTTGTTGTTGCTTTATTTAATGGCTTTGTGACATCGTGGTCATGCAGACCCGTTTACTTGGGTGTGTGTGGAATTTGTCTGATAAGCTGTGTTATTGTGATGGCCGTGTCAGTGTGTGTATTTGTAAATTTGGGATATGATTGGAAAGGACGCGGCCGTGACCATACGTTAGGAACCATCCTGGCATTTGCCTAGAGTAGAACTAGATGGAAACTACTGAAAACCACTTCGGGGATGGCTGGAAATCCCTTTCCAGACCTCACACAAGAATTAAAATTTCTAGGCAGAGCCGGGAATCGAACCCGGATCCTCCCGGGCAACAACCCAGAACGCAAGCCACTATACCACGAGGTGGTCAAGAGATAGATTGACAGATGAATAAAACGTCGTATTATCAATTCGGTTGGTTGGTTGGTTCCTTAGTTTATGGGCTGCGACAACGCGGTCATGTAGCCCCGTGTACTTTGGCTGTAGGTAGAATCTGTCTGATAACCGGTGTTAAGTTTGATGACTGTATTAGTGTGTGTTACTGTTTTTAATTCAAGTAAGGACTGCATACGATAATTTCAAGTAGTTCCTACTTTTGCTACCAAATGCTACCGTCCACGACACCTAGCTGTTAACTTGGCTACTACTAGATGCCATCGTAACCAGCGCCTGGTGACGAACGTTGGAACTTAAGAGCATTAATCAAACCTAACCTACAAATTTTGCTTCACACAAGTTTAGTTAGTGGAAGGTTCTTTTACATGCCATAAGTCTATGACATGGGCCCACCGGCTTTACTTCCCCTCCAAAGAGTGGCATACTGAGGGAATTTTAACACTCCTAAAAAATCCGTGACGTTGGGCATAGAAGCTCAGCATATAACCAACTACGCATATGTATTTCATCCTTCTACTACTTAGGCCTCCATGACGTGGCGTATCTCAGGATGCGTATTCAATGGTAGTGCAGCCCCTCTTTCCGTGGCACCACAGCCCATCCTACCGCTGCCCAGCCATTTCACCTACAGATTGCGCGGGGTGATGAGTGGTCAGCGCGTTGAGTCCTCTCGGTGGTTAATCTTGGTTTCCGTAACCGGGACGCTGTCTCACTGTCTGTCATCTACTCAAATTGTCCACACGAGGCTGGGTGCAACCCCCCCCCCCCCCCATGTCAGTTTCCAAGATACTTGACGGTGCCGGGAATCGAAGCCGGGGCCTCTGCGTGAGAGGCAGATACGCTACCCAAACACCACGGCATTGTAGCTCACCAACAAGTTAAAAATGAAATAAATTGCTTAACAGATATCTATGCCACGTACTATTCTCAATTAGGGGGAATGTGATAAGGGGCAGATGACCTCACTGCTCCGCCCCTGAAAACAACAAACTCCTCAGATTGTGATAAAGATTTCAGTGACAGAAGCAGCAAAGAGTGTATGCAAAATATAAGTGCCAATTTGATCGCATGAAATCACTGTAACTGAGCATTTTAATTCCTCGTCATCAAATTGGCAGATGAAAAACTAAAGAAAGTAGGAGACTTCTCTTACTTAGGAAGCAAAATAACCAGTGATGGACGAAGCAAAGAGGATATAAAAAGTAGGTTAGCTCAGGCAAGGAAAGCATTTCAACAGAAAAGAAATCTGTTGTCATCGAATATAGATTTAGGTATTAGGAAGTCATTTTTGAAGGCCTTTTTCTGGAGCGTGGCGCTCTCTGGAAGTGAAACTTGGACTATTGGTGCAGCAGAAAAGAGGAGAATTGAAGCGTTTGAAATGTGGTGTTACAGGAGAATTATGAAGATCAGATGGGTAGATAGGGTTACAAACGAAGAGGTATTAAGACTAGTGGTAGAGGAGAGATGTTTCTGGCGACTGGTAATGAAGAGAAGAGAAGAGATAGGTTGGTAGGACACATACTAAGACACCCAGGAACTGCAAGCTTAGTTATGGAAGGAAGGGTCGAGGACAAGAACTGTAGGGGTAGGCCAAGGTTAGAATATGTTAAACAGATTGCCTCGGATGTAGGGAGTGGTGTTTATGTTGAGATGAAACGATTAGCTCAGGACAGGGAGCCGTGGACGGCTGAATCAAACCAGTCAAAAGACTGAAGACTCAAACAACAATACCATCAGAGTTTTGCAATTGGACTAGTTCTGAAACATCGTATCACAATTGCTGTGAGTGCAAGTGTCTGATATCGATCACTCGTCGTGTTCTCCCCTGGTGGGAGGGTTGGTTTACGCAGGGAATTATCATGGTCATTTGAAGATAGTGCAGTACCGCAATTCGAGGGGGCTGGGAGGGATAATCCGCCATCAGGTGGGTAGTATTTCGAGAGCCAGTACATCAATCTTTCTAAACCTCAACACAAACAATAGCGGGATTTAGTTTTCAAGCCTCTTCCGGTATTTCAGGCTTTAGGCTTGAGAGAAGTAAGTGAGCAACGCAAAACTGAGGGTTAATTAACTCTGCTTTTAGGGACAGAATGATGAGTACGATAAACAAAACACTCGCAGAGTTGCGGACAAAATGACAATAATAATAATAATAATAATACGAAAGATTCATGAATATATTTCCGATTTACCTTTGTCCGTGTTAGAGATTGTCCACCACGTGGTGTAGTGACTAGCATTCATGGCTGGCACCACCAAGGCCCGGATTCAATTCTCGCTCTGTCAAGAAATGTAATTCTGGTGTGAGAGTTGGAACGGGGATCACTCACCCCCGTGAAACAGAACTGAGAAGAGGTGGGTTCGATTCCTACCTCAGGAATCCTAAACGTGGTATTCCACTTCTACTTCAGACAAATGCTGGGATGGTGTTTAAATTAAGGCCACGGCTGCTCCCTATCAAACTCATAACCCCATTACAAATACACACACTATACAGCCATTACAATGACACAGGTTATCAGACAGATACCACACACACCCATGTACACGGGGCTACATGATCACGATGTCGGAAAGCCCCTAAATGAATCAGCAAATTGTTCTAGATTACTATCTACTAACAGAAACTGTAACACATAAACTGAACCTTGACGAATGAGAACTTTCCTTCTTATGAACCTGAAGCTATTTTCAAACAAAGTATAGCACTTCACTCAGCGATTCTCCACGAAGACCTTGAGATGTAAGTATCTTAATATGGAGAGAGAGACTGCTATGGGGAAGTATAACGCTATTTCCTGTAGATAGCCTGAGGCATGAAGATCGCATTGCATTTCAGCATGAAATATTAGAAAAAAACCAGTCAGCCCGCAAAACATGAGAAGGAATAGCCTCTTAATGGCCAGTGGTAGAAAGTAATGGATCTGCTGTCCTCCGGCAATGTCTGCTCAAAGCAATTCCAGGCATAGCTTGGAGAATGTGAAGTCCTGGTCCGGAATGCATACTTAAGGGAATTAGAATTCTTTAAAACCATATTTTTAGGCAACTTGCCAAAATCATAAAGATAGTTCTTCAATCAACAAAAATGACAAACTCATGAACTAAAAAAGGAAAAAAGGCATCAATTTGTAACAACTTTTTGGGTCTATTGTAATTATTATTATTACATTTTATATTTATATATACATATATATAAATAATATCAGTGCAAATACACTACATTTACAATAGTCTCTGACAAGAGCAAAGCCCCACTTCGCATTTGCGATGGATTAAATTTCACATATACACAAGATGGCAAGTAGTGAAAATTGAGTATTGAATCAATTACACTAATTACACCCAAATTTTGGTGAAATGTTAAATGTACATTTACACAGAGCAAGGGAGGAACAACAATTGAGGAGAAGATACTATGGAAAAAATATACAGAAATTAGTGACACATGGGAAACTACACTAATACAAATGCCAATTCAGAAGAACCATGATTCAATGAATGTATAAGTAAGTACCTGTTCTCTACTTGTCAGATATAATAACAGCTTCCTCTTGGTGCCGGCCTGCAGGCAGATTGTTCTATACACAGACGAATTTACTAAAGAACCATTTTGAACGACAAAGATTTATTACTATTATTATTATTATACAGATTCATAAATTCCTCATTTTACAATGGTATATTGACTGAAAATACGGACTAATGTCAAGCACTTTCAGAGTACTGTGCTAGAATAAACTTATTTGGCGACGTATTTGCGCAGGTTTGCTCAACAATGATGCCCTTACTGTGCAAACTGTATTTAAATCCCCTATTGAGGTAAGGTTTCTCATGACGGACACTGAAATCAACTGTTAAACTTAACTACTACGATACTCATACGTTATTTTGTGATATAGAAATTTTGTAGAATAGCCTATCATTGGCTGTAGGGAGAGGGGGCAGAGGAATATCCTCCCGAAAAGACCCTTCAAAAATATTTCAAAATACGCCACTGCTGTTCATATATTCGTGTATTGAAATGAAAATCCACAGCCTTTTCATATATTCGTGTATTATGTTATTAAATTGCACAACTTGCTATATCCCCGCTGTTGTCCGTGAAGAGACACGTTTGAAAGCTGTGGCAATGTGTAACACGAATTGTCGCACTGGGTCCAACCAGCCTGAAACACACATCAGTTCCACGTAGTGATGTAAAATGTCTAAGCATTTATAAGTCGTGGCAAATGTCCAGGATAAATGTCCGGGCAAATGGCCAAAACCCTTAAATACCCAGGCATTTTGGGCATTTACCTCTTTTAAAAACATATTCATAATGCAACGCTTATATAAATATTGTTTTAGCCATACATATATCTACATATATGTGTTCTATATATTATTTATCCATAAAAACACGAGTTGAGGCCAAAATAGGCTGCGGAAGTTGTTGTAGGAATTCACTGAAAGAACTTGATTTTGGTTCTGAGGCTGAGCTTGTGCTTGGTACTGCAGATTTGTTGTTGAAATCATCCACTTCAATTAGTAAAGGTTCATAAGGGGGTTTTCTTTCGAAAAGGTTTTTCAACCACTGTAATTGTACCTAACTGAAGCACCTTTTTATAAGATCCTGAGGGCACTTAAAACACTTCTTTATGTGCTTTTCCATTTTGTAACAATGTGATTGTTAATAGTCCTTATTACAATATTTACAGGATACTCCTTTCCCTTTCAAATTAAAAAAATCCAAATAGGTCTTTTTTTCCTAAGCATTTTGTAATGATTTAATCTAACACTTAAAACAAGATGTTCAGTAAAGAACATATAGCCTACTTTCTCCTAAATGTATGAGTATAGTTATAACTCGTTGTTATTATCAAAGAGTATAATAGAACTATTCTATGTTGAAGACCTTAGAAACGATTTACCTCTACCAAACGCCACAACCTAGATAAAAACTGCTACCATCATTGAAGAAAGAAAGATAAGAAGTATATCAAGAATGTTATGGATCTGGAGACATAATCGACCGGACTGGCTGCGTGGCTCAGCGGTAACGTTCTCGCTTGCTGGGCCCTAGGTTGCATGTTCGTATCCTGGCGCAGTCAGCTGGCATTTGAGGGTGCACAAATGCGAGGGAGCCGTGTCAGTACATTTACTGGCTCGTTAAAGATCCCCTTCGGGCCAAAATTCCGGCACCCCGGTGTCTCTAAAAGCAGCATTAGTTAAAAGGGATGTAAAACCAATAACATTATTATTATTATTACATATACGACCTGCCGTGGGCAACATCCAACTTTGAGTTGAGGCATGTCTTTACACGTCTGGTTGTGCATGGCTTTCACAACCCTAATTGAATTAACAAATCTTTCCATGACCCTACAGAGACGTGTGTATACAAACTATGTGGATATTTTCGATTGCTATTTGCCTGAAATAAAAGTAGTAATTAATAACCTGAACTAACACCAACTATGTGAAATCGTTTTGTTCTTTACTTCAAATAACATTTTCATGTAACGCAAAATAGGCTGTTACAAACCCTTTAAAATAAAAAGTAAAAATGTATCGTAGTATCATCTTGTCATTCTTCAAATTCGATGCGCATAGAATGCCAATGGTGTAGTAATCAATGGAGCCCCACGTAGACAAGTCGTGACATCTAGTGGTGAAATATCGAACAATATAATCCTAACAGAGCGAGTGCATTCTAGCGGCCAGAAGAAGAAACATTTCAATAAAATCTGGAAGTTAATCTAGTTACCTTTTTGGCAGCTAGATGTCTCGAGTAAATCTGCTGGCGAATTATGTTTTAATTAAATATATATTTTACACCATAATATGCACAATATAACGCTTAATTTTAAAACATCTGAGTCATTACTAAACAATAAACATATAACATTTCAAGCAAAAAACCTAGCTCTGATCGGGTTTGAACCATAGGCATTTGAGCGATAGGCTAACGCTCTACCACTGAGCTAATTGTGTCAACGAATATCGTTCTATATAAAATGACTTACATAGAACTTGTTAGCAAATAATGATTTATACTAAACGATTTCATCACTGGAGTATATTATTTATATATAAAGCATTTCATACAAAGTTTATTTATTTTGTATCAGTACGCTATATTGCATGCAATACTCAAATTAGTGAAATATAAGTCAGGCACAAGATATCCGCTGCCATCTTGTCTTATTAGTGAATCAGCTCAGCTTTTTAAAATCACGTCTGCACTATAGTATTACAAAATAAACTTTTAATTTCAAACGTGCCTCTTCCTTTAGAACAGTTAAAACGATTCTCGGCTCGATAATCGGAACTGGTGGGTCCCATGATATGGATTATCAAGTTTGCATAATTCGCACGGCCGCCATCCTGAAATGATATGGACGACCTTGTAGTTTGGTCACAAGACGCATCCTATACGAAGGTATGTTGTTACCAAATTTGGTAGAGATCGGATGATTTGATTAGTCGTTATTTGATTTTACGTTTTGAACGTTTGAGTGGCCGCCATTCAGTATTAGTAAAGATGGCGGCGATATAAATCATGACACTGAGGTGTCCTTTGCTAGTGCTACCTTTGTACCAAATTTCGTTCAATTCGCATTCACCGTGTTCGAATTGATAGGGGGGGACAGACATTCAGAGTACACACACTCACACACACACAGACACACACACATACACACACACACACAGACTCACACACACACACATACACACACACACAGACAGACATACTTTTTTTGCCCTGTGTTGATCTCATAAGTCTACTTTAATTTTTTGCAAAAATCGAAAGTAGGTTAAAATATAAATAGCCTAAGACATCTCAGACTCGACCACTCAACAGACAGCTCTACTTCACAACTAACTGGGCTGGGCTGCTGGTGGTAGAATGCCTCGGCAATCTCAAGGCCACAACCACCCTACCTCAATTCCAAGATCATAGCACAATAGCTTCCCAGGGTCTAGCCCACACACCCTCCTCCCAAATCCACTATTCACACCATAATCAAACTCCTACCTAATTTTCCTAAATATAAATGACTAGGCCTGCAGGCCTAACTCAGTAATACAATGTTTTATTCAAACCAGATATACATAATTCCCATTTAGATGTTATTGACAACATTGACACAGGATACTTAAATTATTATTAGCAATATTCAGGCATTACTAGTTTATCCATGACATGCACCTTTGATTAATGGTTTTTATTATGTTTTAGATGCTCTAGTAACAATCTCAAGTAGTAAAAAGTAAAAACAAGAAGTTTTCTTAAATACCCAGATTTTGGGCGCTTAAAACTGCTTCGGGCAAATGCCCGGGCAAATGTCCATTTATAGATGTCCTGCCCACTGGGCATTTGCCCGGCCCACATCACTAGTTCCACGGTTGAGGAGTTGTTATGAGACTTATCAGATTATCACTTCAGTCAAGTATTGCCAAAGGTAATATGCAAGATGTCCTGAGTCAATAACAATGGAAGGTAATTTCTAGCAAGATATTAGTACTAGACGAACCTATGGAGCTATCAGACCCAGAGTGACTAACGAAGGGTTATTATAGATATATGCTGTCAGGGCTTTTTTGTAGAATGTTTTACGCTGAACAATAATATTGATATATCTTTAACGGTTTAGCCAGCGTAAGCTGAAATGGCACGCAGATGTTTTTCTTTTTCTTCGACTAGCTTCACTTAAATCGCTATTGCTCGGCTTCCTTAAGAGAAAGAAATATATTTAATAAAAATCCTTAATAGACTATTCTCATAAAATTATTCTTTCTGAATACAGAAAAACATAATGTAAAACTATTTGCTATTCTTCCCCCAAATTACTAAACTGCCGTAAACTGCTACAACGTACAACAACAGTCCATTTAGATTTCAAGTACCAGTATTCAGTGGTCATCTTATCAATGCTATTTCATGAGTTTTGTACCCCCTTTCACCCATCCTGACTTTGGCCAAGTTCGGAGTGTCAATTGTGAGATTAGCGTAAATCATCATCTTACGTTTGTAATGAGAAAAAAAAATAACGGAAAAATATATCCCATAAACATCCGGATCTTAGTTTTTTTTTTTTTTTTTTTTGCGTATGGCTTTTAGTGCCGGGAGTGTCCGAGGACATGTTCGGCTCGACAGTTTTGTAGCTGCTTCGAGACGGACACCCAATGGGTGAGCTACAAGTACCGTTGGGGAGGAATGTTGGATGGGAGGGTCGAGGATTTGGAAGGTAGCGGCTGTGGCCTATAGTTAGGGACCAACCCCGGCCGGATCTTAGTAATGATATTTAACAACTTCGGATTAAATTCTAAAAACTATTCGCAAATTTACTCCAAACATTATCCGCAGCCTATGCACTATTCGTAAAGCCATGCAAACTAAACACGAAGGGGGGAACAGGAGTAGCTACATAATGTAACTATGTAGCTTCCAAAGTTACTGTCTGTCAGCTGAAGGAGAACATTTTCATCATCTTCTGTGAAAAGGTAAGCTCTAACCTTTAACTGGTGACGTGAGGTCATCCAGATTCCCAAAGAATAAAAAAACAACATGTGTCCTTTAATTAAATCTTGCAAGAAGGTGTTGTTTATGTTACCTTCTTATATGTGCGCTGACACTTCACACCCTCGTTGATGAAAGTTTAGTGACTTAATGACTCTAACAACCCTGGTTATCTCACCTGCGCGCTATCGGCGGCCCGAGCTCGGTTGGCTGGCGGAAAGCGCGCGCGCCAGGCAGCTGGACGCCGGCCCCGATCCAGCAAAAGAATCTCACTGTATATCCGCATGGCGAAACATTTTGTGGATATCGTGGGTTTATCGGTTGATATCCGCATCCGAGCAGGGCTTTCAGTGCTCTTGCACTGGCTCAGTCAGGATAGGAATAGTAAAGTACTGTACCTCACTCATCGTTTGCCTATCATGCCTCATTATACCACTCCTTTTATTCTTCGGGCTTACGGTCTACCCACTTAACTTATGGCGGGGATCTCGGAGGATCCAAGCAGTCTTCGGGCTAACTACCTAACAATCAGACAGGTTTACAGAAGTATAGGTTAGGTTAGGATTGCAAAGACATTTTCCGCGACATTGTGGAGGAACTAACCTAGAGTAGAAAAGGGATCCGCAAGTGGCCAACGCGATGATAGGGTTCAAACCCACCTCTGCCTCCGGAGTACAGAATATTGGCCTCACAGGTCGGCGTTTCAAAGTGGACGGTCAATCCTATTAATACTTGAGAACCGGCTACTAACCAGGTACTTGACCCGAGTTCCCGCAAGCGACCTGGTCGAACGTTACTTTCAACAGGCATCATTACCTCGATCCTACCGGCACTTGCTTCCAGCACACTGTCACCCAAACGTGCCACTTACTCGTACAGCCAGAAAACAAAACAGGCTTTCGGACGAGTATATTTAAACAGAACGATCATATCCCACATTTCCGAACAGAGAGAGTTATTTGAGATCTGACACGCAAGACCAGTCCATTACAACAGGTCCACAATCTCACTAGCCAGCTCGCAACACAATACAGTTGAAGATTGAACGGCAATGATGGATGATATTTGGAATCAGTTTGTCAGGACAATCAATTGAAAATGTGAAACGTTTTGTGGTCGAAACTTGCCCGTGTAGTGCGAAACTATGTTCACTAGTAGCTGGAGTATTATTATTGTATCATATTCATAATACATTTCAGAATTGCTTTAATTATTATGATCATTATTTTTCAATAGTAAGTAGGCCTACACACTTTTATTGGAAATACGTTGTTGATTCATTGAGGGGCTTTGCGACATCGTGGTCATGTAGCCCCGTGTACTCAGGTGCGTGTGGAATTTCTCTAATAAGCTGTGTTATTGTTATGGCTGTATTAGTATGTGTATGCCTATTTGTAATTCAGAAGAGGATTGGGAAGGAGGTGGCCGTGGCCTTAATTTAGGAACCATCCCGGCATTCGCATGGAGTAGAAGTGGGAATCGAAATGTAATGTTTTCTTTCAGTCGGTCAATACGATTGTACCCAATCGTAATGGGTGTTTCCGTAATCCTGAAAATAATTTACATAAGAATAATAAATGCACTTGAGTGTACCCCGTTACAGCCCTCAGACCAGAATTAAATTTTTCGGCAGAGGCGGGAATCGAACACGTTCTTCCGCGGTGACATATTGGAAAGAAAGATGAATGTCCGATACAAATAACAGAGAATAATATAACTGCCATGCTTATAGTTCTCATTGCTGGTCTGAATATTGAATATCGGTGTACAACTCACATCCAATTGATTCTCAACAACAACGAAACGTGACATCCATAATTTTATATTTCTGTTGACTATTCAGTTGCTTTCAACTTTACAGAGCTTCTGTACCATTAATAATAAGTACAATAATTGGTTAGTGTTGGTTCTATAATCAGTATCACATTTAAATTCATATTTTCAGCATGTTTACGGGTACAACTGGCCATTCCATCGGCATTTATTGCAAGGTGTGGAGATTCCTTTAGGTTGGTAACTTGGGGAGCGAACGGACTATGGACCATGTAACCTGAATGGCTACCTTGTGCATAGTATAAAACAGGGTGTTAAAATAACAATCCAATATATTACCAGGCGCAAGGAGACATCAAAACAAGAATGATCAAAGTCTATTTAAATTGATTTCCTTGTAGAGACGCAGAGAAAGCAGGAATATAGGCTGGAAGGGTTCTTTAACGTGCCGGTAATTGCACCAAAACGAGGCCATCGCATCTGAATACCCTTAAATATCATCGGACTGGCAGGGATCAAACCTAGTTGTTGCTTTTGCCTTCATAAGATGTTAAGAATAGCTTATATCTTCATTCCATTCTTGCGTAGTTATTTTTGATGCAGATAAACCTGGGGCAAAACAACACTCAGAACGCTCTCAAGTCAGTTTCAAAATACGAACCGCACATCGCTGATTGTGCAGCTATCCATTTTAATCATGGGACGTCGATTAGCCTGTCTTACCACGCTAGTGGCTGATTGAAGGAATCACTGTTATCTCTATAACGGGGATTATTAACGGCTACCATTCTGAGCCAATATTAAATAAAGTACTTTCATCTATGCAAAGCTCAATTAAACGGTCACATACAGGGTGCAGGGTCCCGTTGTTAGCCCAAGATAGTTACCTACATTTAACTTAATCAGCCAGCACGAAAGTCCTCCTTTGCATGTGAAAGTATCAAAAGTGATGAGAGACTAAACAGGCACACACTGCCATACAGGGTTTATGCAAATTGCCTTAAACACCGCTTAATTCCAAGATGAAAGCATGGCTTTGTTAACTTTCAAACCATCGCCGTTATTCTTCTGTTCATAACATGACACCTTCCACATAGAGCTACTCCATCAAGACCAGTGAATAGTATGGATGGTGTATCAATCAGACAGGGAATGTGGCAATGCTGCATTAATGCAGCACAACTCTAATCTATTTGACCATAAAGTGATCCGTTTAGCATTTATCACTCTAAAAACATTATTTTACGAAAGGTATCAGTGCATGTATACATACATAACTCGCCCTTGGAGCGAAGACAGGAAATTTAGAAGAACAGGTCATCGGACTCACCTGTCGAGAGAGAAGATCAGATTAGCACTTAAATAAGTAAATAAATATATCAATAAATAAGTAGATGAATAGACAAATAAATGAAGAATGTAACAATGACAGGTTATCAGACAAATTCAACACACATCCAAGTATACGGGGCTGATTGATGGCCGATGATGTTCCAAGCCCGTAATACGATTTAATAAGAGCAGTCAATACTTGAAATAAACAGCGTTATTTCCCACAAAATGATCCGAGTCCATCCCGGGTATTGCCTAAAAAAGACAGAAGTAAGCGATGGAATACCACTTCTAGGATGGCTGGGGAGGGAATCAAACCTACTTTTTTTTTTAATAATTTGTCTTCAAAAGACAGTGTTTGAACTCAGTGAATTTCTTTCTTTGACCGCAAACTTTTCCATCCGACAAAGCAAAGCTTTTCGTTTCACGTGACTATTAATCTCGCGTTCAGTAGCCACGGGACCTCCTTTTTACGTGAAATTCGAAAAACAGGACGAGACTTTTCATTTCGAAAATCTCATATGCTTTAACGGGGAATCGAGCCCGGTCCACAGTTAGACAAGACGAGACACGAACAAGTGATTGCCATTATTTGTCTTCAATAGATCCTACAGACGTAAAAATGAAAAGAAAACCGCAAACCCGGTCAAACATTAGTTTACTTACAGATAAATGTAATTATGAACCAATTTTTACGCCTTTAAAATGAAACATAAGAGTTGTTTAAAATATTTAAATCAATTTGTAATGTTTGGAGATATGTCAATTTGAAAATACACTCATCAATTGGACAGCATCAGCATAATATGCTGATCCCTTTATAATCCTAATTAGCTCTCACTAGGTTACGGCAAAAAGAAAAGTGAGTTGTGTTTATGGGCTAGAACTAATGATCTGAACGATGAGGAACTTTCTCAAGGACGTCCAGAACAAGTCTCCAATAACCAGACAGAAGGTATGCTGCTCTGTTCCAGTGTCACTGATCTCCCGGATATTAAAAACCAGCCACACTATGTCTATCGACATCTCCTCACAGCCAGTAGGTGTGTATATAGATGTGGAATGGCTAATACTTTAAGTAGACCTCTCCGCCGAAGGAGAGTTGGACAGCCACTGTTAATAAGGAATAACATATCACCTAAAACACATCATTCACAACAATTACAACATTTTGCCGAAATAATCAATTTATAAACACGCAATCTTAACGATTTGATTTTTATAGATAACTTGAACAAAACAAAAAAATATAGATTTGTGTGTGTGTTCTTGTGTCTGACTGAATCTTCAGCCTTTAGCCCGATTTGATGCAACCTGAGCTATAGACTTCATCTATACATAGCTACCACACACCACATCTGAGGCATCTGTTTAACATATTCTAACCTTGGCCTACCCCTACAGTTCTTGTCCTCGACTTTTCCTTCCATAACTAAATTTGCTATTCCTGGGTTTCTAAGTCTGTGTCCTTCCAACCTATTTTATTTCTTCATATCATTAGCGCTCGCCAGATATATCTCTCAATCCCCCACTCGTCTTAATACTTCTGCATTTGATATTCAATCTACCCATTTAAACTTATCAATTTTCCAGAAACACCGTATTCCAAAACTGTTCTCCTCTATTTTACTGTACTGAAAATCCAAATTTCACTTCCATAGACCACCACGACCCACACAAAGGCTTTCAAAATTATATTCTACAACTTTCCTTGCCTCTGCCAACCTAAACCCTTAACATTTTTTAAATCTAATTGATACGCCCTGTTTTATTCATGTCATGATTTCTATCGACAATCCTATGACTTAACTGAGTATAAATACTCTTGAAGAAAGAATTCATTATGCAACTATAAGTGAGTGTAAAACAAAGATAATGAAATGCAGCCGGAAAAGATCAGAAACCGCTATTGACATAGAATTGGCAGGTGGAAAACTAAAGGAAGTAGGATTCTATTTCTACTTGGGAAGCAAAATAAGCAGTGATGTACAAATCAAATATGATATAAAAGGTTAACGTTCCTTTTGACTGATTTGGCTTTAGACTCGCTGCGGAGATTGAGATTTTCTCCTTGGAGGAGATATTGAACATGCTATTGACACGAAGTAGTTGCATTTAAACAGTTTTAGCCCTTTATAAAACAAAACTTTTTTCAAGTACCGGTATATCAATATATTTTTATAAATTTAAATTTAATTACTATTAAATTAAATAATTGTAATTTAATCGTCTTGATCCACTTAGTTAATTCTACTTTTCTATACTGTAGACTATTAATATTTCATATTTGTTTCTTCAATTTAAATTTTTATATTTATAATTTCAATTTCTATAATTAATTAACTTTATAGATTTTATATTTATATTTAAGTTAACTGTATTTTATTTTTAATTTAAGATATTCACATACGTTTAAATAATATTTCCATAATTTTAACTACATGTTTTGAAATGTCTTAGTGCTTAACTAGAATGTAAATAAAAGCAGTTATGCTATTAGAATGGTTATTTTAGAATTTATTGGGTGTTCAAACCAAGGTTTACTAAAAAATAAAGATTTTTAGATCACCTAGCAAATACCACAATTAATTTATTTCAATTTGTCTTACACATAACTGTTTACATTAGTAATGTTAATGTCCCGTACTAAATTTAATACTTCATCACTATTATACCAAGAAATATAACATATTCTTTAAAAGGCAAAATTTAAAAAAAAAAACTTTCCTCATAATTAGTTTTTGAATGGGACATATTTTCTCAGCTTTAGTACAGGACATTTCTAATTTAACCATCTTTAGTGTTATCCCTTGTTGAGGTTGGTAGGTGAATTAGAACTTCACTTTTTGATGCTTGACCTGTAAAAAAAAGTTTAAAATTTTGCATTATGATTAGACACGTGCACCCTGATCCATTCAAATCAATTTTCTGCGCATATTTATGCATGAAACATGTAAAAACCATACAATTTATTTAAGTAAAACAATTAGGCTTTCAACTGGAAACAAAAAAGTGAAAATTCCATCCGAATACGGCATTTCAAACGTATATGAAAAAGTTAAAATCAATATTCATCTTTTGTTTTACAGTATTATTCTTTTCTTTCTTTTTTTTATTTTATCCCTCACCGTAGATTAAAGGGATACAGAAATAATAATTGTTTCTTTAGAAATATTAAGACTTCCACAAGATGATTCGTTAAAATAAGACTGTGAGCTTCAACCATCAGCACCTTTGATGATATACATTATCCTGATGACATGTGGTTGGAATACAGACATCTATCTTAAAAAGGGTTTAACGTCACCAGACAAAGCCGCCATCAAACCTGCTATCTTGGATTTTCCAGGCCAACGCTTAGACTAACCGACAGCGTCATTTAGTCCGGGTATCAAGTAAATTTTAAAAAGCAACGCTGAAATAATAATAATAATAATAATAATAATAATAACAATATTAATAATAATGGATGAATACAGCAAATATGTGCTGACTGCAAGTGTACGCAACTGCAGCCCACGCGTCTAAAGTGTGCCAGTCACAACTACCGGTTACACGACTATTCCTTGTGGGAACATGTTTAGCATTATTGTGCAGCCACGTAATCTAGGGCCGGGGATAATATGGCCGTTCTTTTGAACCAATCACATCTTGGGAGGATGATACGATTGCACAAAGTATCAATACAGGACAACACTAAACATAGAACCAATCACGTTATATCTTACAATGACTTGGGACTTCGGTCTTTCAAGTTGACGCTCGCGGACAACCTGCGCGTAGTGATGAGGATGAAATGACGTCACCTCCCAGTTCCCAAGTCAAGGGATTCAACCACAGGATCTTTAAATCTCCACGGTCTGACTGAGAATTGAACCCGAAATACCCCACGAGAAAGCCAAACCATTTGGCAACAACCTCCTATCAAAATGTGCTCGGCAGTATATCCAGGCATTGTTGCATATCATTCAGGAACTTAGGGTATCGTGTTCATCAGCCCCCGTGCAGTTGTGTTTACATGGAAGTTTATAACATGCTGTCATTATTGTTCCTGAACTTGTGTGTCGGCTTGGCGGTCATAGTTCTGAGTTGATATTATTGGGACAATCGCTTGGAGTTCATTAGAAACTGGGATTTCGTTCGGTGGAGGTGGTGAGCTTCTGAAATTGAATAGTTTTAGCCCTGAACGTTATTTGGGACTGATTCAGAGCATTATAGTTCGGAGCGGTTGATCTTGTGCTCTGCATTAAAAGGTCTGGTCACGCCAGAAGCTCGACATCTCTTATTACCACGTTCCCTCCATGCACCGACAACTGCAAATGTCAATACTCTAAATAAGTCCTGAATATTAATCGGGACCAAACCCGTTTCAATTTGTGAGAAGCAATTTCCGTGCAACTCGAACGAAATCATAGTTTCTGAGTTGACAGTTCCTTGTAAGTTGAGACATGCTGGCCTCATCTTCGGATTTGTATTTCTAAATGCTGAAAGCCAAAAACTCAAGTGATTATTAATTAATTGGACATTATTGTAACTCGCAAGAGAGAATAGAAATAAGTAATTAAATATATAAATACAGCGTGTTAGTAGTGCTAAAAGAGGGAGAATATATATATTGTTATGAAACGAACCAAATCTGATTTTATAACAGTGCTATAGATTGTACGATCCTTTAAAGAAACCAAGATGCCGGAACTTTACCCTTAAAGAGACTGTCACATTTCCAATTCTACCTCCACACCGGTTTGATAATTATGAGTGTTAATTGCCTACCAAATCAAGTGCGCGTGCCTCAGAACACTATTCTGTCCTACGTGTGCGATCGGCACTCCAGAAGAAATCAGAACTAAGACTATAACTTTGGTACTCGGCAATAAAACAAAAGTACCGTTCGCTTTCCAAGGAGACCGATGAGTGGGAGATACCCACGCTTCACACTTGGAACATTTGTGTCAAAATGAGGGTCATTCTGAATGAAATATGCTGCATGTTCACCCACGGTACGACCCTCAAACCTTGGCAAGGGTATAATAGCTATTTGAAGGTGGAGCACTTACTTCTGAGAGGAAAACGATTGCAGCCGAGACTGGCTCAATATTAGGCTTCCTTTGATAACAATCTACAAATTTCCTAGATTGTTTGTTTGATAGTTTGTCTGTTCTTCCTGTATGAATTCACACACCATTCATCCGAATGCGATGACACTTTGGTGAGTTGTTTTGCACACTACCATGAAGGCTTCTGAATTAGTAAATCTATACAATAAGCGGCACACGAGTAGCTTCAACAAATTATTGTTGGCGCGTGAATCGTTCCATAAAGTCCATTCATCCAAATGCGATGAAACTTTGGTGAGTTTTTGTGGGCACTCCCACGTAGGTTTCTGAATTAGTAAATCCATTTTCAAATAGCTAGCACGTGAATCTTTCCAACAAAATAATGCATGTTGACGCGCGGATACAGATAGTAAAATATATTTTTTTAAACATGAATTTGAATATACTTCATTGTGGGTCCCGATCATCAAATGGTTGAGAACCACTGTTGTAGAGCTATTTTAATTCCGTGCAACTTTACCGCAAGGCGTGGAAAGCTTTACTCTCTCTCTCTCAGCCTGTAATAGGCAACGAGTAATGTTTACGCACATTCTCGTACATTTCCTAACACACTGACCCTGTTTCATGTTGATCAGACGTTAAACCCACGGCGTTTCACTTAACATGTCAGTGAATACAGTTGGGCACAAATCGAAGAATGAATCGCATCCAGAGCAACAATGTGCACTGTTTTACTAACGAGCTAGAGACATCTGGTTGATCATCCACTTGTAGGCTATTTGTGTGCGTGTACTTACCTGACAACCCATACTGTGAGAATGTGAAGCCTTTGCCAGTGTTGATGATGATGATAATTGTTGTTTTAAGGGGCCTAACATCTAGGTTATCGGCCCCTAATGGTTTGGGTGATCGTGAAGATGATAATGAAATGTAAACTATAACTAAAACTAACTACTAACTTATATACTAGAAGGTAAAAATGCAAAACAAATGGAGAATAAGGCAAATAAAGGACAGGAGGAAAAGAAATGCCCTCAACCTTCGAAGAATGCGAATTGAGGGACTTGGAAGGATGGAGAGCCATGAAAGGCAGATAGGAAAGTGAAAGAGGAGAGGGTCTGCCTCAGAGGTAATGGATAAAAGGGGGGAAAACCGGACCCAGCTCAGGAATCCCAACTCCCGAACTCGCCAGCCGTGAGCCCCTGAGGGTGTAGCAATATCCAGGGTGCACCAGAAGTGGTGGGGCTACATACGCGCTGCCTCCTTGAGGGCCTTGAGCAGAAGGCAGGATATAACATGAAAAGAAAAAGAAGGCTGACCCCTCGCAGAACAAGGGTATCAAAAAAGATGAGACAGGGGCCAATTAAGGAGGGAAAGGAAGAGACTCCCTAGGCCTCGGATACCCTAATACCGTCGGGGTCGGAAGAGAACAAGAGTTCCCAAGTGAGGTCGACAGGAAAGAAGACGGAGAGGAGCCCGCCACAAGTAAGTGGAAGCAATGCCGGACTCAGCTGAGGCCCCCTGGTCGCCAACCCACGTCCCAGTAGATGTTAGCCCCTGGGGGGGAGGGGTTGCCAGTGTGATCAACAAGCATAGAGTATCACTGGCCAACATCTATGAATTCGTGAAAAAGGTGAGATTAAATTCCACCATCGGCTGTCCTAGAAATATTCTCAATGTTGGTTTCCTCGTTACTAATGGACCGAATTTCATATATACAAAGTGTGAGGGCCCGGATGTTGAAGTCGTTAAAAAGTTTAAAAAATGCACTTAAAATTTTCAAAAATGACTGTAATAAATGACCTATAAATTCGAAAAATGCACTATAAAATGGTGAAAATGATCTTATAATAATAAACTCGCCAATATTTCAAAAATGAATGCCTTGAGATTTTTGCATAATATTTTATACCCGGTGTTTTTGTCCAGCACTTTTTTCAGTTTTGATGCAATACCCGCAGCAAAGTCGCCACAATTGTTGCTAAGAATAGTTTCCATCCGGTTGATTAAGGAAATGGACAACCATTTCTTCGCCCGTTTTCTCCAACGATGTGATTGTTGCTGTCAATAACGTTACTAGCTTCTTCTTAACTCTGAGAGACGTAACTCCCTTATATAAAGTCGTGACATGACTAAATTGGATAAAAAAAAGGACCTTAAAAGGCCTATTTCTCTCAAATATTACCCAAAAAATCTACCAAACTTAATAAAATGCTCTTAAAATGAAAAATAGCAAAAAATTCAAAAAAGATGCAAAATAAAAAACACATATTTGAAGACGGGGTGGCCCGTTCGGAGTTTCTATATACTTCAGCATTGTTTTAGACAGCTCAGTAAAAAGATGACATGTCATCAACATCCGGGCCCTAGTGATCACAATAATAATAACAATTATGCACCAGACGTCATTCTTGTGGACAAAATCAAAAAACACACCCGTTTGATGACATAGCTGTGCCAAAGGCTAATAACATGGAGCACGTGTACAGTCATAACATCTACAAATACAGTGAGTTGGCACATGAAAAAAGAAAATGTGGCATCAAGAAATGGCAACTGTTATGCCACTTGCCCTCTCAGTATCAGATCTTGTACCAACGTCGCTGAAGAGAAACGTGCAAACATTGGAACTTCACATCAATACAGTGGCATGTGTTCTTAAATACGTCATTCTTAACACTTGCTCAACAGTTGGAAAGTTTTAAAACCGCCCCACCAAATAAAAGATCATAAACTTGCAGTAAAATGCCGTATGTGATCATCTCCCACCTTCTGTAAAAATGGGCGTGTATACAAAATAATAATGATAGCATGATTACTTCACACCCCTTATTTCACGGTGGGTGAGTGGTTAACGTGTCGGTCTACTAACCCCAAGCTTGCAGGTTCGCTCCTGACCGTGGTAAATGATTTTTGAAATGTGGCAAAAATTTACGACACGCATGTCATAGAATGTTGGCATGTCAAAGAACCCATTTGAATTCAGTAGGTCGTGTTCATAATGGCAAAATTAATCTCGGGATTTTCCGACAACACAAAATTCCTCATTTCTCTATTAGATAGCGCTATAGTGTTCAAGGAACAACGAAATTCGACATACAAGCTACCATCTGGGTGTCAAATAACAAAGCTTGCACCCGGCACCCGAGGCCATACGATATTATTATTATTATTTACCCCTTATTTGCATTCACGAACTAAGGCAACACTCTTACGGGCTGATCGACAGGGGTACGACTTTCTTGATTCACTGTTGCCATATTGTGTTAGTAAAATTTCGTTAGGCACAATTTTGACGTACATATTTTCACGTCGATGTCCGTTTAGGATTTGCATGGTTTACAGAAGGTGTGTGTTTTGGGGCACCCTATATAACCAGTACATGGGTCTGATACCACGATGGTTCTCTAGCCTATAAATTGGAACAATAATGCTCGTGCATGCAACTACAGTATAGGCCTATTGTTTTGCTCTTGGACTGAAAGAGGTAGCGCGACGTGTAATTACAATTAATATGGAGAAAATAAAGGAAAATGAACAGAAAATCACATCAGGGTAGTCGCCTACGCAAACGTATTTGATGAAAGAAAATACTTTACTGATATGTTGCTACGTAGTTATCTGTTTCTTACTCTGCAACAGAGACACGCTAAAGCGTTCAACACATTCTTCGAGGTGGCACAAGACTTGAACTATCCATATCAAGTAGGGCTCATCACTGAGTTGGAAATGGTACAAAGAAAGGCCGCTAGATTTGTGCTCAGTGACTTTAATCCCAGGAGCAGTGTGAGCCGTATGTTAAAGAAACTTGGGTGGGAATCACTGGAGGCTAGGAGGATGAAATCTAGACTCTGCGCTATGTACAACACGTATACAAATCAACCAGCATGGGGTGAGCTTAGCAAACGATTGGGAAAGCCCACTTACATGGGTAGGAGCGATCATCCTTTCAAAGTTAAGGGCCGACCACAGCGAACAAATTATGGTAAATATTATTTTGTAAACCGTGCCATTGATAACTGGAACTCTCTACCTGCCGCAGTATTAGAGCCTTTTCCCAAATATATAGGTGTGTTTAAGAAAAGACTGACTATTTGTGTAAATACTCCAGTTTAATTGTTGTATAATTGTTATTAAATTGTTATGTATAATTATTTATTTGTTATGTATATACAATTTGCCACCGGGGGACACCCCCCCCCCCCCCCCCCATTGCAAATAAATGAATGAATGAATGAAATGAAGCAATAAAGATTTTTATAAACAGCCTTGTTTACTGGTTATGTTATTTATTGCAAGACTAGGAGGTTATTGATCAGGAAACAGATGTCTATAGTAAAGCCATCATTACTTCCGACTTGACGTTTCAGTGCTAGGTTAGAGTTTCATTCGCTTAATCATGACATCGCAAACGAAAGTAAATTTGTCATGATATATCGATTTGAATGGCTGCCTGTGATTGTCTAGTTAAAGTGATTTTCCTTCTGACCGCGAGATAACTCTAGGGTAACACTGAAACGTCAAGTCGGAAGTAATGATGGCTTTACTATACACTGCAGCATAACATGCCTTACTTCCTTGAGAAATCCAACTCTAGTTCATTCATTTATTTGTTTACAAAAGTGGCTAACGATTGCAGTCGAATACAAGAAATATTTGAAACGTATATGTATTTAAATGTATCTTCAAAGGATCAATGGATAGACGAATTGAAACACCTCATCCGGTCACAGCTATGAAGTAACATACCATTGGGTAGGGTCAATGCTTGGCTGCTTAAACTGCGATTGGGAAACTATCATCAGTATTGGGTTCCATGTAAACGGCAGCTGTTGGTGGAGACGCAGAGCTCTCCCAGCAAGCGGACTCCACCTACAGGGTCTTTCATATAAAATAAGAACGGCAAGCGGCAGTTTTGTTTTTCGCTGCTACGGCGGCCTTGGCCGAGCTTGTGGCGCGCCATGGCCCCCTGCTGTACTATCGAAAGCGGCAAAATATTGTGCCGCCACTGAGGTAGGTATGTCTGGGCTGCCCCCAGAAGTTTTTCCTTTTTGGCTAGGCGTTGCCACCCAACCATACCTTCAATTTAAAAAAAGGAGGAAATCATTCACGACCACACTGTACCAACGTTACGATAGACTTTTACAAAGAATTCAAGTGTGAAGTTTTGGACCATCTACTGTTTAGTCCAAACCAGCACTGAATGATTTTCACCTTTTTCGAGAATTGAAGGTATGGTGGGGCGGCAACGCCTCCTCAAAAAGGAAAAACTTCAGGAGACTGTCCAGACGTATCCACCTCAGTGGCGGCAGAATATTTTGCAGAGGGCATTGGAAAGCTGGTGTAACGATACGACAAATATTTCAATCGTTTTGGCGCTTCTGTTGAGACATACGAATAAAACAGGCAAACATTTAGTAGTAAAATCAGTTTGGTATGTTATTTTTATACATCGGAACTTGGAGAAAAAAAACAAACCCAGCCCTTATATAATATGCGCGTTCTTTCAATAGTACAGCAGGGGGACATGGCGCGTCACAAGCTTGGCCAAGGCCGACGAACAAGCGAATAACGAAACTGCCGCTTGCCGTTCTTATGGGGCGTGGTGGCTCAGCGGTCTAGCTGTATGCCTCTCACCAAGGCGGTCCGGGTTCGATTCCCGGTCAATGCATGTGAGATTTTCGAAGTGAAATGCCATGTCCTGTGGTTCGGATTCCACGTAAAAAGGAGGTCCCGTGGCTCATGATCTCAAGATTAACGGTCACGTTAAACTACAAGCTTCCTTCCTTTTTCCGTTCTTATTTTATAAGAAAGACCCTGTACTTGACTCATTATGGTATTCTGTATAATACCGGAGGTTTATAATTGAGTAAATTTGTACACCAACATGGGAGGAAACCTACATTCATTTGGAAAGTTTTGTAAGATAAAATCACCAAATGGTCATGAAACTTACAAGCCATGGATTACGACCATGATTCCTCAAACTTAAGTCATGCATTACTTCCAGTTACTTGTCTCAAGTTCCACTCTTTCGCCCCCTCATGTCTAACCTTTAACACTTGTTCTCTTCTCGTATTTCGTTTCATCCGAGGGAGTTATTTATACAGGGTCATCGAAAAATAATGCCAACATTTCCAAAACTTATAGCACCGACACCCTTTATGTTAAACGAGTAATTCTTTCACTGTACGCTAGCTGGTTAAAGTAAGTTTTGTTTTGGAGGGGACGTGACCGTGCTATGCGCACACTAGATGCGCAGTAGCCAAGGTCGGCCGGGGGTGCGCGCGCCAATGAAGTCCCGACCTCACCCCTTTGGATTCTTTTTCTGGGGGTACATTAAAAACATTGTGTATGAAGAAACAAGATGTTCAGTAAAGAACATATAGCCTACTTTCTCCAAAATGCATGGGTATTGTTATAACTCTTTGTCCTTTTCAAGGAGTATGATTGAATGTTGGTTGTAGTAGCTTGTTGAAATACAACGTGCTATAGGGATATTAAACATGAATATGAGGTGCTCTTTGCTAGTGCTACCTCTGTACCAAATTTCGTTCAATTCGGTTTCACCGTGTTTGAATTGATCGGGGGAATCCATTTGCACACATACTTGGCCACCATCTGCAAACTATTGGGCTGATGTTCTTGCAGTTTGGTCAGAATATGTTTCCCACATAAAGATATGGTGTTGCAAAATTTGGTGGAGACTAGATTATTAGGTTGGTCGTAATTACATTTTAGCTTTTAACATTTGGGTGGCCGCGATTACGTTTCCGTCAAGATAGCGGTGATATAAATCATGACACTGAGGTGCCCTTTGCTAGTGCTACCTCTGTACCAAATTTCGTTCATTCGGTTCCACCGTGTTCGAATTAATAGGGGGAATCAATTTTGACATAAAGATGGCCGCCATCCGCAAACTATTAGGCTAATGACCTATTAGATTGGTCAAAGGATGCTCCCTCCATAAAGGTATGTTGTAGCAAAGTTTGGTAGAGATCGGATGGTTATGTTAGTCGTAATTTGATTTAAGCTTTAAACATTTGTTTGGCCGCCATTACGTTTCTGTCAATATGGCGGCGATATTAATCATGACACTGAGATGCCCTTTGCTAGTGCTATCTCAGTACCAAATTTCGTTCCATTCGGGTTCACCGTGTTTGAATTAATAGGGGGAATCGATTCTGACACAAAGATGGCCGCCATCCGCAAACTATTAGGCGAATGACCTATTAGATTGGTCAAAGGATGCTCCCTCCATAAAGGTATGTAGTTGCAAAATTTGGTAGAGATCGGATGATTAGGTTAATCGTAATTTGATTTAAGCTTTGAACATTCGTGTGGCCGCCATTACGTTTCACTCAAGATGGCGGCGATATAAAACATGACACTGAGGTGCCCTTTGCCAGTGCTACCTCTGTACCAAATTTCGTTCCATTCGGTTCCACCGTGTTCGAATTAATAGGGGGAATCAATTTTGTCATAAAGATGGCCGCCATCCGCAAACTATTAGGCTAATAACCCATTAGATTGGTCAAAGGATGCTCCCTCCATAAAGGTATGTTGTTGCAAAGTTTGGTAGAGATCGGATGGTTATGTTAGTCGTAATTTAACGTAAGCTTTGAACATTTGTGTGGCCGCCATTACGTTTCTGTCAATATGGTGGCGATATAAAACATGACACCGAGGTGCCTTTTGTTAGTACTACCTCTGTACCAAATTTCGTTCCATTCGGTTCCACCGTGTTCGAATTAATAGGGGGAATCAATTTTGACATAAAGATGGCCGCCATCCGCAAACTATTAGGCGAATGACCTATTAGATTGGTCAAAGGATGCTACCTCCAAAAAGGTATGTACTTGCAAAATTTGGTAGAGATCGGATGATTAGGTTAATCGTAATTTGATTTAAGCTTTGAACATTCGTGTGGCCGCCATTACGTTTCAGTCAAGATGGCGGCGATATAAAACATGACCCTGAGGTGCCCTTTGCTAGTGCTACCTCTGTACCAAATTTCGTTCCATTCGTTTGCACCATGTTCAAATTAATAGGGGGAATCGATTTTCACACAAAGATGGCCGCCATCCGCAAACTATTACGCTGATGACCTATTAGTTTGGTCAAAGGATGCTCCCCCCATAAAGGTATGTTGTTGCAAAATTTGGTAGAGATCGGATGATTAGGTTAGTCGTAATTTGATTTAAGCATTGAACATTTGTGTGGCCGCCATTACGTTTCCGCCAAGATGGCGGCGATATAAAACATGACACTGAGGTGCCTTTTGTTAGTACTACCTCTGTACCAAATTTCGTTCCATTCGGTTTCACCGTGTTCGAATTAATAGGGGGAAACGATTTTCACATAAAGATGGCCGCCATCCGCAAACTATTACGCTAATGACCTATTGGTTTGGTCAAAGGATGCTCCCCCCATAAAGGTATGTTGTTGCAAAATTTGGTAGAGATCGGATGATTAGGTTAGTCGAAATTTGATTTAAGCTTTGAACATTTGTGTGGCCGCCATTACGTTTCCGTCAAGATGGCGGCGATATAAAACATGACCCTGAGGTGCCCTTTGCTAGTGCTACCTCTGTACCAAATTTCGTTCCATTCGGTTGCACCATGTTCAAATTAATAGGGGGAATCGATTTTCACACAAAGATGGCCGCCATCCGCAAACTATTACGCTGATGACCTATTAGTTTGGTCAAAGGATGCTCCCCCCATAAAGGTATGTTGTTGCAAAATTTGGTAGAGATCGGATGATTAGGTTAGTCGTAATTTGATTTAAGCATTGAACATTTGTGTGGCCGCCATTACGTTTCCGCCAAGATGGCGGCGATATAAAACATGACACTGAGGTGCCTTTTGTTAGTACTACCTCTGTACCAAATTTCGTTCCATTCGGTTTCACCGTGTTCGAATTAATAGGGGGAAACCATTTTCACATAAAGATGGCCGCCATCCGCAAACTATTACGCTAATGACCTATTGGTTTGGTCAAAGGATGCTCCCCCCATAAAGGTATGTTGTTGCAAAATTTGGTAGAGATCGGATGATTAGGTTAGTCGTAATTTGATTTAAGCTTTGAACATTTGTGTGGCCGCCATTACGTTTCCGTCAAGATGGCGGCAATATAAAACATGACACTGAGGTGTCCTTTGCTAGTGCTAATTTTGTACCAAATTTCGTTCAATTCGCATTCACCGTGTTCGAATTGATAGGGGGGGACAGACATTCAGAGTACACACACTCACACACACACACACACACACACACACACACACAGAGAGAGAGAGACTCACACACACACACACACACACACACACACAGGCTCACACACACATACACACACACAGACAGACACACTTTTTTCGCCCTGTGTTGATCTCATAAGTCTACTTTCATTTTTTGCAAAAATCGAAAGTTGGCTAACAATTCGGGATTTGGAGCACCTGCGGGATCGAATTTCTGCCGCCATCTTGACAGTTACTCCTGAAATGATTGCACGTACCAATCCAGCCATTGGGAAAGCGTGCGTTCAATGCTGATGTTGGTGGTCGGCTTGGCCTAGATTTTTTTTCTACAGTCCCTGTTTCCTTAAACTGATTAAACCATCGAATTACAGCTTTGTAATCAGGCGCAGTTTGTCGGGCGGCGCAGTCATTGGTGCATGCACCCCCGGCCGACCTTGGCTACTGCGCATCTAGTGTGCGCATAGCAAGGTCACGTCCCCTCCAAAACAAAACTTACTTTAACCAGCTGGCGTTCAGTGAAAGAATTACACGTTTAACATAAAGGGTTTCGGTGCTATAATTTTTTGAAATGTTGGCATTATGTTTCGATGACCCTGTATTTTAGCCTTTCCAAGATCCGTTTCAGTTCGAAACCGACATTTCCTTTAATAAGGAATGCCAATTTATCTTCATTAATTAATTACTGAATTTGAAATGCACGATGGCTTCGATGTTAACGCACACATCAACGATGCATTCAAAATCATGAGGCACGTGTTGAAGCAGTGGATCAATAGGATAGGGTGACTCACATAGCAGATTGTCCGAGTGCCAAAACGATGGCTCGTAATTCGAGTCCAAGCATCATGGTTGCCAATTTCACGATCCTTTATTTCAGCTACTCAATGTCGTTTGACGGTAAGATACTTTTATACATAATTTAAATTTAACAAGTTCTTGCCTTTTTTGACATAACCTAGTAACAAATATTTATGTACAGAAATCTAATTACTTTTGGAATTAGCCGAGCAATTTTAGGGGGGAAATCAGTCGTTAATGCTGCCGCTGGAACCATTTGTGAGTGGATTTCACCGAGTTGAGAGTTACGTGCTATATTTAAGCATGTCCCTTGCAGCCATAAGAGTCGGCTTACAACAGAAGAATTGGTCCATCACAGAGCCTGCCGGCTATTATTGACTAACGTAGTGATTGAATCGAAGCTCCTGAAGTAAACTGGTCGTTCGGGATCTCTCCTTGCTGGTAATGGAGGGCAAGGCTACACGTTCAGCCAGTTTCTCTTCTCGATAAGGAAGAGCACACGGCCTGGTCACCATGGGACAGAGGAGACGAGATGTTCTCTTGCCCCATACGCTGTGGTCACATCAATACAGAGTGATGTAATGCAGGTGCAGTCAGACAGTAGCAAATAAACAATCTCGCGCCACTACCAACCGACATTCGCCTACAATTCAGTACAATTGTCTGCTCCAGCCACTGTGTTACAAATTAGGGCGCGTACTTGAAAATATGGTAGGATTGGGAACGATGCCTCGGGTTTAAAATTAAGTCACCAATCCAGCTTGAAGTAGGAGCTAAGAAGGTGGGAGAGGATTTACACTCAAGATGCCCACCGTGGTCCAATTCAAATTAGGGAACGTGGTGGTGCAGCGGTCAAGCTGTTGGCCTCTCACCAAGGTGGACCGGGTTCAATTCCTGGTCAATGCATGTGAGATTTTCGAAGTGAATTGCCATGTCCTGTGGTTCGAATTCCATGTAAAAAGGTGGCCCCGTGGCTTATGATCGCATGATTAACGGTCAAGTAAAACTAAAAGATTCCTTCCTTTCGTTCCAATTCAAATTATCCAACTTAAGCGATAGGGTACCATCATGGTGCGTGAGTAACCACGCCAAGTCCACATCATGACATAATCTCGCGGCACTACCAACTGACAATTCGGTACAATTGTCTGCTGCAGCCACTGTGTTCCAGATTAGGATGCGTACTTGAAATTACGATTTCCGGCTCTGTCAAGAAATTTAAACTTAGAAGGTTTTGGTATGACACCCTAACGTTTCCACAAAATTTGCTGTAAACACCATGTGGGGTCTCACACTGTCACCCATAGGGAGAACTCGACAATCAGGTTCCTTCAATGAATGGTGGTTTTAAATCATGTTTGTTTTCAATAGTACATTGAAGCTCTTTTTATATGGAGATCACTCCATTTCTCCTACTCCTGAGCACGTGCTGTATGGATTCAGGAGCCACATAACGCAGTGAGACAACGGGTGTCTCGCAAGTGCGCATCAACAAAACATTTCTTTTATATTTATCAAATACTGTTTCATACGCAATAAGAAACAATATGGGCTAAGCGAATAAGTAGCCTAAGTTATTAAAGAGTTGATCTAGTGATCGTGCCGAGAGGAGAGGTCGTGACACGGAGATCATCATTCTCACTAGAGTTTCTCTTTCGTCGTGTGCCACGGGGTGAAAAGATGCGCTGACCTGCGACCACTCCAGTCGGTATGGATAGCAGGACAAAGAGCGCACCTGGCGATCTATAGCACGGGATGACCATTAAGAGATATTAGTCATAATCAAGTGCACGAAGTTACAGTGAGACCAGAAACAAGCTAATATGGCTGTTCTCTGTTTGGGTCTTCAGGCACGAGGTTGGATGCAGCCCTCCATGCCTATCTGCCCTAAGCTAATCGTTTCATCTCTCCATAGCCACCACAAAAGAGTCATCTGTGAAACACATTATAATCGCCCCCACAATTGCCGTTCACTCTTCCTTCCGTAACTAAATTTTCTATTCATGCGTGCCTCAGTAGGTGCCCTACCAACGTATCCCTTCTTTTCATTAGCACTGGCCAAGAATATCTCTATACAAAACATTAAGAAAACATAAGATAAACTGTAAAAATACCTTTATTCCTTTGTGAAAGAACTAAACACTAAAAGAAAACCCGAATGACAAACCAAGGCTGAGAAGATGAAAGAAAACCAAGACTATACACAAGCCATTGTCGGGGTCTGAAAGGGGTTCCTGATTGCTGTTGTTGTTGTTGTTGTTGTTGTTTCGTTTAGGGCAGGAGTCTTTAATTGTTCTTTATTGAAGGGCCACGTTTGAACTAAACAAAAATAATTAGATGGGTATTTTGTATATTAAAACGACTGTGAATGTTACTATCATATTCTGTATAAGATAATTGCTCTAGAACTGTGGCGCTTTTGATAAGCAGTCAATGCCACACGTGTTCATCTGTTGCATCTTGTCTGCTGGGTAGCATTCTACAAAACTAAATACAGAAGTATTACCCGTTTGAGATACGAGTGCTGACGGTCAAGTTTGAAACTATTCCATATTTACATGTCAGCTTGCACATTTGTCAGGTATAGTCGCGCGGGTAGAGTATGACTCACCTCTAGTAGCCTCAGTCATCGTTCCCCTTTCCGTGGTAATATGTGCTCCTCTTACAATAGTAGTGTTGGGCGTATGTGCCCCCCCCCCCCCCCCAATCAACAGACACTAGCGCAGTCAAGATCAACGGCACCCGTTTCTCGACCACATAATACAGTAGTCTAATAATTGTGAAACTAATTTTAGTTCTTAAGTACTGTAGTAGCCTACATACACAACAGCTTCATAATTCAACTACGTAACAGGCAAGCCGTGACACGGAAAATTCTATGTCCAATACGCGAATGTAGCAGACAGAATTCATGAGTTAAATATATGAGTATAGTTAACATCCATCCCGAGAGGATGTAGAACAAATTACATACAAGGTCTTACTCCCCAGACAACGACTCTTTTGTCAAATTACTGCAAATCATTTGACGAAGATCCTTTCAGTGAGGAAACTATTGCTAGTGGACAACGTGTTCTCTCTTCTATTTCAGACTCAAAACGACAACAGTGGTTAAAGCTTATGGAAGATTTGGATATGGGTAGGAGCAGCCAGAAAGCTTGGAGGTTTCTTAGACGCCTTAACAATGATCACAATAGAACTTCTTCACATTCTAATGTCTCTGCCAACCAAATTGTTAATCAACTTATTCGAAATGGTAATTCTGGAAAGACAATCCAGAAACCTAAATTGAAGTTGGTAAGGGAACATGAACAGGAAGACAACATGTTCCTTAAACCCTTTGTACTTTCAGAACTGAATATAGCTATTAATTACTGTAAGAATGGAAAGGCGGCTGGTCTGGACGGAATTTGTGTGGATCAAATCAAACATTTTGGTCCTGGGGCTAAAGAATGGCTGCTAGAATTGTTTAATAACTGCATTACTACCTGTAAAATACCCAAAATGTGGAGGAAGAGCAGAGTAATAGCGATTCTCAAACCCGGGAAAGATGCACATGATCCTAAGAATTATAGGCCTATTTCATTGCTCTCCCACCTTTTCAATATACTGGAGCGAATGATTCTAAGTAGGCTCACAAAGGTAATTGAACCTTTCCTAATCCCTGAACAGGCTGGCTTCAGAACAGGTAAAAGCTGCACTTCACAAATCCTACATCTTACTCAGCATATTGAAGATGGATTCCAGAACCGGAAGATCACAGGGGCAGTATTCATTGACTTAACAGCTGCTTATGACACTGTCAATCATCACTTACTGCTGAATAAACTCTACTTGATGACAAAGGACTATAAATTAACTGAAATAGTCAGGTGTCTTCTTCAAAATCGTAGACTCTTTGTAGACTTTCAAGGGCAGCACAGCCGTTGGAGGAATCAACGAAATGGACTGCCTCAAGGTAGTGTTCTGGCCCCTATCCTCTTTAACATATATACAAATGACCAGCCAATACCAGTAGGTACTCGAAGCTTTATTTATGCGGATGATCGTGCCATTACCGTCCAGGCGGATCAGTTTGAAGTTGTGGAAAGACGTCTATCTGAAGCTCTGGGGGAACTAAGTGATTATTATAGAGGAAACCAATTGAAACCAAACCCTTTGAAAACACAAGTCTGCGCTTTCCATCTCAAGAACAGACAGGCAAAGAGGAAACTGCATGTAACGTGGGAAGGCATGCTGTTGGATCACTGTGCGAATCCCAAATACTTAGGGATTACATTGGATCGTGCACTCACGTATGAAAGACATTGTCTAAACACCAAAAATAAGGTATCCGCAAGAAACTGCCTCCTTCGCAAATTATCTGGTACCAGCTGGGGGACTCAAGCTCAAACAATAAGAACCACTGCTTTAGCACTCTGTTACTCTGCAGCAGAATATGCATGTCCTGTGTGGTATAGGTCGTGTCATACCAAGCAGGTTAATACTGCATTAAATGAAACGTGTAGACTTATCACTGGCTGCCTGAGACCCACGCCATGTGATAAACTGTATTGTTTAGCAGGCATTGCACCCCCAGATAACAGAAGAGAAATTGCAGCTAAATGTGAGAGATCTACGGTTGATGTGTCTCAAGCACATCCATTGCTTAGCCATCAACCAGCCCACTCTCGACTGAAGTCCAGAAGAAGCTTTCTTCACACAACTGAGTGCCTAACTGACAAACCTCAGGTTTTGAGGATTACATCTTGGTTGACCACAAGCCCCCACATTACCCAGTGGATGGTTCCATCTGAAAGGCTCCCAGCAGGACATACAGAGGCTTGGAAGACTTGGAAGTCTCTCAACAGATTGCGATCTGGTGTTGGCAGATCCAAGTCCAACCTTCATAAATGTTTTTTTTGCTGCGACCCGGTCCTTTGTGAAAGCGGTGAAGAACAGACTATGGGTCATCTGCTTCAGTGCAGTCTGTGTCCTATACTGTGCACCATGGAGGATCTGGTGAAGGCTACACCAAATGGACGTGACATGGCAAAATATTGGTCATGCATTATTTAGAACCTTAAATGTTCAAGTGTTGCCATTGTTTTGCCCATTTTGTACATAGTTTGTTATGTAATATTTTTGTTCCTGACACGAGTAAATAAATAAATCCATAAAATAGTTGTTAATTTATACCGCTGAGTAAGCACGAAAGTAAAGAAACAGCAAAGTCAGAAGATTTACGAGCACGTTAAAGCAACCCTTCGGGGCAACAAAATGTCGGCACACAAGCGTCTTTAAGACCCACAGTATTTAAAAGGGAGGTAAACCCACAACATTATTGTTATTCTTATGATAATTTATCTCCTGTAACTAAATACAGACTACAGTAAATATGAAGGTAAAAGGCAAGCGCCAGTATTAAGGCACAATCTATAATATTTAATACAGATGTATGGAGTTTAGAAATTGTGCTAATTCAATACTCGGCAACTCAGCCCTTTTGATGAGCACGCACACATTTTCTAACATGCTATATTTAAAGCCAATGGAATGAGGAGTGCCGGTAGGGATGGCAACAAACACGTGCATCTTCAGAGGAGACAAGGAGGAACAAGTGCCGAGTGAACAGTACTTCTGCACGAAACCAGATACGGCTCCAATGATAAAAGGTAACAACTTACTTACATGATACTAAAAGCTGTAGAGGGTTAAAAAAAGCAGAGGCAAACCTGGAAGGTGATGGCTAGATTCAGTGTTGAACTAGCCACTGTTTGCGAACAAATTGCCTCCCTAATCACCTATTAGCAGTTACGAGTGCGGCCTCCTCTGCTTCTACACCTCTTACTTCGATATCGTTCATCACTGAATCTAACCATCGCGTCCTGGGTCGACCTCTACTTCTACCTTCACGTTTTGAATGTGGCTCGAGGGCCATCCATTGTGGATTTCTGCTCTACGTTGTCCTTCCTTGTGTTCTCTGCAGTTATCTAAGGCAACTGAGCATCCGCAACATGAACAGGTGAAAACTTCCGGCTTGAGTAATGTGTATCATTGTTTATCTCAGTGCGTGGTGCCGGTCTACCTCGTCTGACGAAGGAAAAACATACTGCTGTTTGAACTACTACTTATTTATTTATTTATTTATTTATTTAGCGTATGATGCTTCATGACAATCGTTTGAAATGTATTACATATAATTGCTATTAGAAAAATAAAAATTAATATATATTTATATACATGGATATCTCAGATTCCATCACAAGCTGATTTCTAGTCCTTCCAACCAAGTGAGTGCCGCAGGGGTTACATGATGTAGCTCCTCCATAGGCCCAGTGAATGCTCGTAGATGACATGTTTTCACGATGTGGCTGATGGTTTGCACTTCAGCACCACAGTTGCAGGAAGGAGACTCCAACCACCCCCATTGGTGTAGTGCAGAAGCAGTTTTTCCAACGCCGCAGCGTATCCTGTTTAGTCTGGTCCAGATGGTGCGCGGGAGGTTGAATCCAGGAGGTTTTGCTGTTGGGTCATCGATGTTGATTAGACCATGTGGGTGTAATCTGGCCCATTCTTGCTTACATGCTACGTCAGATCTAAATGGTATGTCAGCTAGATTCCTGGCCGTCTTCCAGGCAGGTTCCCGGGATTTCAGTCTTGCTACGTCGTTTCCATCTGTATCCTGGTGGATGGGAAGTGAGCTGTTCATCATCACCTTAGTCCATAATCTGACAAGGGCATTTTGTCGTCTGATGTGAGGAGGTTGAATGTGGCTCAGTACGGGTAACCACTGTACAGGAGTAGGGTGCAGGGTGCCAGATATGATTCTCATTGTGTGGCGTAGCTGGACGTCGACCAGACGAGTATGGGAACTATTCAGCCATACAGCAGAACAGTATTCAGCTGAAGAATACACTAGTGCTAAAGCGGTTGTTCGCAGTGAATTTGCATCTGCACCCACTACTACTACTACAACACAAGAAATATACCCTGGCCTCGAGTCTTACGTAAGTCACTAGAATACGTCGTATCTGTTTTCTTATATTAATTCTGTCTAGATGAGGTCTCAAGCTCAGTATCTAAAAACGGCAAGAGATCAAACGCTAATATTTATTGAGTTAATTGGCTTTTGTCACAGCTGTAAAAACAACATAATACTGCAAGTCTCCTGAACGTCATGTCGCAACCAGTTACTCAATAAAATGAGGCCATTATCTCGACAAAAGCACTGCAACAAACGTCACGATTCAAATTTGGACTGATACTCCCCCAGCCAGACAACCTAAAAAGGTTCTAGCATGTGTTTGAAGCACATGTAAGATTCATTGGCAAATTTAAAACTAATTTTCTCAGGCAGGAGACTGCAATGAATGGCCGCTACGACAGTTAATAACTTTCAAACTTAAAACCACCACATGATTGAATAGTTTTATAATGTCTATGGAAAGTAATTAACTGCGCAATATATGCAGAGAGACAGGCAATGACTGCGACGGAATGGTCGAACTGAGCAAATTAGATTAAACCCAAATGGGTTGGGAAGACAGTGGGGGTAGGCAACCTCTCAGTGCAGCTGACATGTTATTCATGTAACTTATAGTCAATGAAGTGGAGGATTTCGAGTTATAGGAAACTATAAATGTAGAAAGTTTGAGTTGTCACAACGGGGCCAAAAGTGGAGGTGTTCCAACAAAGAATTCATTTACGATTGCACCTTATTTTGTAGCAGAATACATATAAGCATTTTGGTTCCCAAGATATCGTTTTAAAACTCATGGTGCATGTTTAGGAAGCGACAAGATAAAAATTAAAATGTGCAGATCTGATTAGTGACTGTGAAACACAAAGAAAATGACCGAACCTTATCTTTATCAAGTGCAAGACTGAAGAAATCCAGGAATCTGGAATAATACCAAAAGTTGCTAATGAGTAGTATCGAACACGTCTTTGAGGTAACAAGAGTAGATAGTGGGGAACACCTCGAAGATCACCGCAAGTTGACACATTCCAAAATATATTTACCTTCACGTCCAGTTTGGAGTGGGAAGCAGTGAAACACGTCTCAGGCAACTTGCCCTGTTATATTTTTCCTTATTGACTCCTGTGGAGAGAACTCATTAGTGCAGTTCGGTATCACCCGACGGCTACACTTAATAGATTGAATCACAACAATTCTCACCTCACATATTTCCGCTGCTGACGTCTGTCGATTAGAAAAGCGGATTCTTGAGATAGTTCGCTATCAGCTGGAAAGAAATCCCCAGTTTCGAGTCAAATAATCCATGACGTTAACCATTAATTTCCTTTCGCGCGCACGACGTGCCATGGCTCTTAGGTAATCACTTCCACTTTCTGAAGCAATCTTTATCACGTCAGCCTTGTAAAACCAATAATCAAGGAATGTCTTCCTCACAGCTCTCGCCTGCCTGTTGGATCGTGTTAAAGGAGATGTTATGAGATGACATGCAGAATTATTTTACAGTCTGCTCCTTATTACGAAAATGCAACCAGTAATCAATATCGTGACGCAGAAATCACGTCAAAGACTTCTCTGTACTCAAACAGAAAGCACGTTCAAGATAAATAACACAACTAATTCTATTCTTTCAACATGTTCTACAGATTAACAACCAGATGTCATAAACAAACGCAGTAAGTACACGGGACTGACCATGATGTCTGAATATCCCATACAGGAACAATACATACTGAAACCCTGCTAGACGACGGCCAAAAGCCTGGAAAAAATGTTCACGCTATATAACGTCGGCCACGAAAAGCTAAACTTTTACAGAAACAATATAAATAATGAAATACATGGTATCTTCTCTTCCCTGCATGATCTTCTATCTGCCATGTGTGCGTGTTAATTATTCAAGTAATAATATTATTATAAATGAAAAAATGAAAATCCACAGCCTGCTTCCAGTCTCCGACCGGGTCAGGAATGGAATGAAGCCCCCATCTAGCGGCGAGGATATGAACTGTGCCGGCTGCCGAAGCCTGACGCACTCCTCTGGGGCAATGATTAAATGAAATGATAGGGGAGAGTGTTGCTGGAATGAAATTTTGACAGGGAAAACCGGAGTACGCGGAGAAAAACCTGTCTGCCTCCGTTTAGTCCAGCACAGATCTCACATCGAGTGACCGGGATTTGAACCACGGACCCAGCGGTGAGAGGCTAGCGTGCTTCCACCTAAGCCAATAATAATAATAATAATAGTCTAATAATAACTTAATATTTAGACGGATCAGTTAGTCGTAACCAACTGATCTGATCTCGTTCTTGTTGACAAACGCATGAGGAAGATCACCTTCATAGATGTGGCAACCCCAAATAGTAGCAACATATCAACAACAACAAAAACTGTCAAAATATAGAAAGCCTTCAGTACTGATCAAGAAGCAATGTCACATGGAACGAGTACGAACAGTTCCTATGATCATCACCAGTACTGGCGTGTTTCCAAGCAACTTAAAGGAATCTCCCACATAATTTCAGTTAGACCCAGCCCTTGATAAACTTACGCATATAGTTTCGACGTGTCGAATAGTAAGGATGTCGGTTCTTGGGTAATCAGGTCAGACGATATGAGGGAGAAAAGTAATGCTACTAAATGTAGTCACCAAGAGATAGAAGAATTCGATCCTGATGGTGAACACATACTAATACAGCCATCACAATAACACAGGTTCTCACCAGACAAAAATACACACTCACACACACGCACTCACTCACTTACACGGGGCTAAGTGACCAGGATGTGCAAGCCCCTTAAATGAAACAACAAAAGTTATGCAGGAGAATGGCGTGTCGAGGATAATCTTTAAAATGATACCACCTTCGACTTGTGTAAGGTGATCGCACACATTTCAAAGAGTGGGAACTAGGCCTAAGTGCGCTTGGACTTGTTGCCATTGTAACTAAGTGTCGGAAATGTGTCCACGTAAAACTGTCCACGCTAATCTCACATAATCCCCCAGCCGTAAAACACTATCTCTCTTGCAATTTTCGTTTTCTTTCTTCCGTTCATGTTCGCCACGTGCAAATCTGGATCTACATGGGTTGTTTTTTTAAGTTTTGGCACCAATGCTTCAGTGCCAAGTTGCAACAATGTTGGGCGCTGCCACTTTTACCGACGGTTGCTGCCCGGCATCCCCTCCCTCAGAGCACATGACCTCGCCCGTCCTCACCACCGCTCGTGCGCAGTCGCACCTGTTAGATGAGTAGTGTGAGACCAGCGCTCGCGAAAGACAGTCGCAATGTTTTCCAAGCAGGAGCAGAGAACGTGGATAAAAATTCAGTGTGCTAGGGGTCGCAGTGCTAAACAGTGTCAGGCAGCTGCGTTACCGTTCAGAACGGTAGCAAGATGGGTTGCAGCCTTTCGAGATGGGCGCGAACGTGTGGAGCACATGCCTCGATCTGGTCACCCACCAGTAAGTGATGAGAGGACAATGTACAGATGGTGTCCGAGTTAGTAGAGGTGGATCGGAACGTAACGATTCGTCAATTAGAGCAAGATACCGGACTGGCGCATTCAACTGTCCTCCACATCCTGAAGGACTTACTGAAAATGAGGAAGATTGCGTCCAAATGGGTTCCGCATGACTTAACCGAGATGCACAAATGGCTGCGATATGACGCTTGTCGTATGCACTTGCAGCGTTATGAGCGCGAAGGAGAGGCCTTCTTACGGCGTATCATAACCATTGACGAGACGTGGGCCAGATCTTATGAGCCACAGCTAAAACGCCAATCGAACGAGTGGCGGCACCACGGATCACCACGGAAGCAAACAGTTCGACCAACCCCCACAAATGTGAAGGTAATGTTGCTTCTTGCCTATCATTGGGATGGTGTGATCATTCACCATACTGTTCCCCGAGGGCAAACCGTTAATGCGGCGTACTATTGTTGGTTTCTGCAAGACCATCTCCGAGGAGCTCTGAGAAGGAAACGGCGCCACCACATGGTTACACCGCCCATCGTTCTGCATGACAATGCTAGGGCACACACGGCAGGCGTTGTGTCGGCATTGTTGGATCGCTGGAGCTGGGAGGTCCTCTATATTCTCCCGACATCAGTCCCTGCGACTATGATCTCATCCCGAAGATGAAGATGACAATGCGCGGGGAGCGCTTCCGTACCATTGAAGACGTTAAGCAGGCTGCCGAGCGCTCTCTTGGTACCATCAATAGATTGGGCAGTGCCAACGGGATCCAACGACTTCCGCATCACTGGGAACACGTTGTACGCAACGGTGGGGGATACATCGAGTGCCTGCGAAACTTGGAAACATCTAAGTGAGTTATTAATCCAGTTATTACTAAGGTGCCAAAACAAAAACAAAACAACCCATGTACAATAGCCGTTCCTACATCATTCACCGGCTATCAGTAGCTCTCTCCACGTGTCGGGAACTAGAATTTGGAAGAATTGTCCTCGTGACGTTACAAATTGTTCATCTCTAACAATTATTTTCAAACGTGCATGTAAAGATTTCCTCTTAAATTCGTAGGCCAACTAGAACAATTTGAGTGAATGAATATAATTAAATGGGTAAACCTTCATAAAATGTTATTACCTATGTAATGTTTATAGCTTAGTTAATATAACGGTTGTACGAAAATCGCCCCCACCGAAAAATGTGCGTAAATCGCGCCCAGTCTAGAAATTGTCCTCGTGACAATAGTCTATTAATATACTTACAAGACAAACCTAACCTGGGGCTTACGCCCCAGACCCCTTGCTTGTAGTGCAACCAGCAATTTTCGTCCATACGGTCATCTAACCAAGTAGCGACCAATGATTTCGTCCAGACCAATGGTTTCGTCGAGACCAATAGTTTCGTCCGTATCGGCCACAAATACTCCAGGTAGAGATCGTGCTGGACTTGATTTGCATTGGGCGCGATTTACAGGACACCACTATCACACAGTTGCCACTTAAATTCAAGTATTTAAAAAAAGATGGTATATTGGCTTTCACGGCCGGTGAATTAAAACTCAGCAATTCTTCTAGGTTTGTGCCGTGTCTTGTGTGGGGTTTCGCCTAGGACACCAAGCTAGGCTCATCGGCGGGCTCTTGGTGTCCCCGCCCGGACCCCCACAGGAGTGACGAACTGCGCGCCACCTCCCTTTATATAAGGTGCAACTGCACCACTTGACTACGAGAACTAAAAGTTCAAGCAGCCTCAACCTCCCTATGAAGGCTTCCAAAAAGATGGTATATTGGCTTTCACGGCCGGTGAATTAAAACTCAGCAATTCTTCTAGGTTTGTGCCGTGTCTTGTGTGGGGTTTCGTCTAGGACACCAAGCTAGGCTCATCGGCGGGCTCTTGGTGTCCCCGCCCGGACCCCCACAGGAGTGACGAACTGCGCGCCACCTCCCTTTATATAAGGTGCAACTGCACCACTTGACTACGAGAACTAAAAGTTCAAGCAGCCTCAACCTCCCTATGAAGGCTTCCAAAAAGATGGTATATTGGCTTTCACGGCCGGTGAATTAAAACTCAGCAATTCTTCTAGGTTTGTGCCGTGTCTTGTGTGGGGTTTCGCCTAGGACACCAAGCTAGGCTCATCGGCGGGCACAAACCTAGAAGAATTGCTGAGTTTTAATTCACCGGCCGTGAAAGCCAATATACCATCTTTTTGGAAGCCTTCATAGGGAGGTTGAGGCTGCTTGAACTTTTAGTTCTCGTAGTCAAGTGGTGCAGTTGCACCTTATATAAAGGGAGGTGGCGCGCAGTTCGTCACTCCTGTGGGGGTCCGGGCGGGGACACCAAGAGCCCGCTTGGTGTCCTAGGCGAAACCCCACACAAGACACGGCACAAACCTAGAAGAATTGCTGAGTTTTAATTCACCGGCCGTGAAAGCCAATATACCATCTTTTTGGAAGCCTTCATAGGGAGGTTGAGGCTGCTTGAACTTTTAGTTCTCGTAGTCAAGTGGTGCAGTTGCACTTTATATAAAGGGAGGTGGCGCGCAGTTCGTCACTCCTGTGGGGGTCCGGGCGGGGACACCAAGAGCCCGCCGATGAGCCTAGCTTGGTGTCCTAGGCGAAACCCCACACAAGACACGGCACAAACCTAGAAGAATTGCTGAGTTTCAAGTATTTAAGTTTGCTTGGTAATTAAATTTGGTATGTTAAGAATAACATACATGAGTTTTAATCTGTAATAAGTTGCATTGAGTGTGGATAAGTGTAAGAGAGGGACAAGAGCTCTAACATCGCCACAATACAGGCATCAGTAGTAACAAAGTAAAACACGTCCATGTTATAATAACCCACCGAAATCAACGTCTTGAAAGAAACTCAGCAATTCTTCTAGGTTCGTGCCGTGTCATGTGTGGGGTTTCGCCTAGGACACCAAGCTGGCTCATCGGCGGGCTCTTGGTGTCCCCGCCCGGACCCCCTCACGAGTATTGAACTGCGCGATACCTCCCTTTATATAGAGTGCAACTGCACTCCTTGACTGCGAGAACCAAAAGCTCAAGCAGCCTCAACCTCCCTATGAAGGCCTACAAAAAGATGTTATATTGGCTTTCACGGCCGGTGAACTAAAACTCAGCAATTCTTCTAGGTTTGTGCCGTGTCTTGTGTGGGGTTTCGCCTAGGACACCAAGCTGGCTCATCGGCTTTAATTCACCGGCCGTGAAAGCCAATATACCATATTTTGGGAAGCCTTCATAGGGAGATTGAGGCTGCTTGAGCTTTTGGTTCTCGCAGTCAAGGAGTGCAGTTGCACTCTATATAAAGGAAGGTATCGCGCAGTTCGATACTCCTGTGGGGGTACGGGCGGGGACACCAAGAGCCCGCCGATGAGCCAGCTTGGTGTCCTCGGCGAAACCCCACACAAGACACGGCACAAACCTAGAAGAATTGCTGAGTTTTAATTCACCGGCCGTGAAAGCCAATATACCATCTTCTTGAAAGAAACATCGCTGTTACGCTACTACAGCGTGAACTTAACCATAGTCGTGAAAGTAGATAGAAGGGGTATGTTGGCAGCATTATTGGGTGCAACGTTTGCTTTCTTTGTGTAATGTTCTGTGACTTACTCTATACGGGGCGCTAAACGCAAACAACCAGCCTTTATAGGAAAGGTCTCTTCATGAATGTGATGTGTATGAGCTCACCGAAGTACTCATCTGTAAAACGTTCTCCATCACGGATGAAAGGAGAGGACGTGAATCAACTACTTTAGATGAAACAAAGAGGAACAGACGTAGCAAAGACCTCAACACTTACAGACAACCTTAGTGAGTTTCTCAGTTCATCGAGTCTGCTGCAAGTCATTTCGCCCGTCATGCTGGCTAGACCATGAAGTGTGTGTGAACGAAGAAGGGATGTCTGGCGAAAAGCTTTCTCCTGGACAAGGCAAGCCAAGAAGGCTTCATCCCTGCCTGCAGGTCAGCAGACCGTTAAACAGATCCATGCTAACCTTGAAGACAGGGTAGCGGGCAGGTAGACAAATTATACGGCTTGAAGCGGCAAGTTGATATATGTGAGCATGGACCCTTGCAGGCCCAGTCGAAACCATTACTGTTAAGGTCTTCAAAGGCAGAAAAACAGCCCCAAATGGCCTACGTGGCAAGCAACACATACCTGAACAAAGATTGTTTTTGATTCTTCTAGGGGCTTTGCGACAGGTGCTCATGAAGCTCAATGTACTCGGGTGCGTGTAGAATTTGTCTGATAACATGTGTCATTGTGATGCCAGTGAGTGTATTTGTAAATGAGGTAGGAAGTGGCCGTAGCCTCGTTATTTGCCTGGAGTAGAAGTGGGAAACCACGGAAAACCACTTCCAAGATGGCTGATGTAGTCATCGAACTCACCTCTTCTCAGTTTGCCGCACGATGCTGAGTGCACTCCATTCTAGCCCTCAGACCAGAATTACATTTCTTGGCAGAGCCGGGAATCAAACACGGGCCTTCACGGAGACAGCCAAGAATGCTAGCCACTACGCAACGAGGTGAACTTGAGATAAGCGTGCGGTCTTCGGAGAGAGCTGGTGCAGGTCTTTCAAATTAACGCCCGTAGGTGACCTGCGCATCGTGATGAAGATGAAATGAATTGAATTAACGAAGTCGTCACAAATACCCGAGAAAGAATTAGCCATCCGAAGTAAAATCCCACGATCCGGGGGCCTTATCCATTTCACCAGGAAGACTGAATTCTCTATAATAACCACGAGATATTTACTCGCATAACTAAAGAGTGAAGTCATTAAACTTTCAGTTATCTGTTCACCTTTGTTGGTGTCCATAACTCTAGAACCAGTGGCGTAACTAGGATTTGCTTCTGGAAGGGGATCTCAACTAATTAGCTATGAAGAGCGATTTACTCTTTATAGGCGACAACTAGATTTTTCAAATTTTCAATTTTGGTTTTTTATTCTTTTTGTTTTAAGTTTAGGTTTTATGTCTGTTTATTTTGTTGTGTTTTCAGTTTTTATTTTCTGTTTTACTTTTTTATTTGTTTTGTTTTTCATTTGTGTTTTTTGTTTGTTTATGGTTTATTATTTGGCTGTTATCTGCTGTGGCATTTGTTTCTGCTTTGTGGATTGTTTTGTATTTGCTTTTTTTTGTTTGTTTCGTGTTTGTTGTTTTCTGTAAGTCCTTTTCTTTGCTTTTTGCTTTGTGTTTTTTCTTTTTACTTTGTGCCTTTGTTTGTGGTTTCGTATTTGTTGTTTTCTGCTGTGGCATTTGTTTCCGCTTTTTGTTTTTTTGTTGTTGTTTTCCTTTCAGTTTCATTTGTTGTTTTCAGTATTTTTTAATCTTTTGCTTTTTGCTTTGTGTTTTTGTTTCGTATTTGATGTTTTCTGCTGTGGAATTAATATTTTATTTGTGGTTTGTTTTGTTTTTGTTGTTATATTTGTACTTGTTTTGGTTTCGTGTTTGTTGTTTTTGTAAGTCTTTTCTATTACTTTTTTTCTTTTTGCTTTGTGTTTTTAGTTTATGGTTTCGTATTTGTTGTTTACTGCGGTGGCATTTGTTTTTGCTTTGCTGTGTTGTTAATTTTTGTTTTGTTTCGGTTTAGTTTGTTGTTTTATGTTTTGATTTTTTAATTTTTGCTTTTTGCTTTGTGATTTTTGGTTTTTGCTTTTGTGATTGTATTTCTTTCGTTCTTGATTTCGTGTTTCTGTCGCAAGTTTACACGCGTAAAGAGAAATGTTCACCAAGTATCAACGTACACATTCCAGACGTTTGTCATCAATCCGAAGATTGGTTATATTCAAAATATACATTTCATCGAATTACGTACTTTTTGTATTATTTGGATCTGAGGGGGATTGATCCCCCTGATACCCCCCCCCCATAATTACGCCACTGCCTAGAACCACAACTATTCAATGCATATTCTCATTGAACTAGTGTGATTATAGAGACGCCGGGATGGCTGAAATTTTCCAATCAGGGAGTCTTTTCAACGTGACATTGTATCTCTATGTATTGATCTCTCGCTTTTTTTCTTTTTTAGCGTGCCATATCCTCTCCAGGGACGTAGGCGACCTGAATTAGAGCCCGTGACTTCGTCAAGAGATCATTAACCAGGCATCCCGAGCCGGAGTTTAGGTGTGGTAGGGTGGCCAGTTCCTTTCCACTCCTCCTCCTGCCATATCATCCGGCAGGTTCCCATTTTGCATCACGAGGCTGGGAGACCCCGTACCAGACCATACCACGACTTTTAAATTCTTGGCAGAGCCGGGGATTGAACCCGGTACCTGAGGGGTGACAGTCAACAATGCTAGCTACTGCGCCACGAGATGGTCTCTCGCATTTTAAAATCCGTAAAGGCCAACGTGGTTAAATCCCACAACTTCGAGCGTTCTGAAAGGTCTCGCCGACAATCAACTCAATTGAAATCGAAAAGAAAAAGTTGACGCTGCATTTCAATTCACTGGCTAAAAGCACACAAAAGAGAATCTAAAAACTGTGTAAAGTTAATAAGTGTCGGGCTCATCCGTGACCTTGGCCCTGCCATTGGCTCCCGCCAGGTAATTTCAAGCTAAAGCCAGTGCAAAACAAGAAAAGTCTCTTATCTTCCTTTTTCTTTCACTTAAAATTCAATTACCAGAGCTTCACCGGCAGAAGGTCAACAGTAAACACCACGAGCGCGCGTTTAGGCTCTCGCCAGAAGCCCAGATCTCTGACCATATAAGCGCTGAACCCAAGTGGCACAAGGTTGAGCATCATCACTCCGCGCCCTGATCTCTCCCACTGGGCCATCAGAACCTCATTCGGACACAAGCCTGGTCCACATGACTGTCGCGTTCCGAATGATATCATCCTCCGTGCCTATGACAACACAACCGTACTAAAACATTCATGAGAAGCCAACACAAGATACGAACATCCAAAACCACATTGGTTGGTTGGTTCCTTAGTTTAGGGGCTGCGACAATGCAGTCATGTAGCCCCGTGTACTTTGGGTGTGTGTAGAATTTGTCTCATAACCGGTGTTAATTGTGATGACTAGGGCTCGGATTCGAGCATATTTGCATATTTTGTTCCTGAATAGTACACATTGAAAGAAGCCTTTCGGTGGTATTTTCACCTCTCTGGGACCAACAGAATTGAAATTTATCGAGCATATAAATGCATATAACCGCGGTTTTCAGAATAGAAGCATATAAATGCATATTCTTGTGGTTTTCGTCTAAATAGTTTTTTTTTCCTTCGAATTCCTCCATCCCCTTCCCCGAATTCGGGCCCAGACCATCCTTACGGTTCGACAACAGAAATAATTATTGAAAAGCCTATCAGGTGCGAATAATAAAACCGCAGGTTTTTAACCTTTAGTGAGGTCGTTCTCGTCATTGAAACTTTTATTGACTGATTTAAGAAAATCATTCAAAACTGAAAACATAGAAAAAATTCTTGTTGTACAGACCAATGCAGATCTCTACTTCATTGACTCGCCTAATTTTGAACATTTTGTAGATGAACTTTTAAACTGTAACTTTTATAAGAAATCTTCTCTTATATATACTTGAAACTCGAATGCGAGTATATCGCAGTGTATCATACATACAATTAGAAAATAAAGCCCGTATATAAAGATATGTTAGGGGGTCGATAACCTAGATGTTAGGCCCCTTAAAACAACAATTATCATCATCATAAAGATATGTTATTGTTTTTTTCGTTTCACTTTCCTTTCTGTAGTTTTTAACGGTGTTTTTCGAGCATATTCTGCATATTTAACAGCATATAATGTTTTTTTTTTCGAGCATATAATGGGCTTATCGAGCAGATCTATTGAGCATAAAACACATGGTTTTCGAGCATATCTGGAGATTTTATCGAGCATATCGATCCGAGCCCTAGTGATGGCTGTATTAGTGTGTGTTATCTGTTTTTAGTTCAAGTAAGGACTATAGAATAACACCTGGAACTGCAGCCCGTAAAGGGCCCAGGCCTACCAAGTGGCCGCTGCCCAGCCATTTGACCTGCAGATATTGGGGTGGCGCGTGATCAGCGCATCGGGTCCCCTCGGCCGTTAAGCTTGGTTTTCGTGATCGGGGCGCCGCCTCACTGTCAGACAGCTACTCAATTGTCCTCAAGAGGCTGAGTGCACCCCGTTCCAGCCCTCACGCCAGTTTCTAAAATCCCTGACGGAGCCGGGAATCGAACCCGGGGCTTCCGGATGAGGGGCAGGCGCGCTACCCCAACACCACGGGGCCGGCTCAAGTTAGGACTGCAGACGATAATTTCAAGTAGTTCCTACTTTCGCTACCGTCCATGACACCTAGCTGTGAACTTGGCTACTACTAGATGCCATCGCAACCGGCGCCCGGTGATGAACGTTAGAACTTTAGAGCATTAATCAATCATAACCTACAAATTTTGCTTCACACAAGTTTAGTTAGTGGAAGGTTCTTTTACATGCCATAAATCTATTACATGGGCCCGCCGGCTTTACTTCCCCTCCAAAGGAAGGCATACTGAGGAATTTTAAACGCTCTTAAAAACCAACGAATTCGGCCGGGTTTGAACCCGGGACATTGGGCATAGAAGCTCAGCATACTACCGACTACGCCACCGAAGCCGCCATAACCACATTCCACTTTGTGCTGTTGAAGATGAGATGACGTTGATTCTACTTTTAGGGGCTGCGAGACATTGTGGCCATGTTGCCCCGTGTACTTGGGTGTGTGTATAATTTGTCTGATAACCTGTGTCACTGTGATGTACGTACTAGTGTGTTTGTAATTGAAGTAGGATTTGGATAGGAAGCAGCCGTGGCCTTAAGTTGGGTACCATCCCGGCATTTGCCTGGAGTAGAAGTGGGGAACCATGGATAACCACTTCCAGGATGCCTGAGGTAGGAATTGAACCCGCCTCTTCTTAGCTCTACCTCACGAGGCTGGGTTTATCCCGTTCCAACCCTCAGACCAGAATTAACTTTCTTGCCAGAGCCGGGAATCGAACTCGAGCCCTCGCGGTGACAGCCACTACGCAATGAGGCAGACGGACGTAAGTGTTCATCAACCTCGTACCTTTGCTGTCAATGCGAAATACCGATTTACAACATCATTTTATTAATCACGCGTTGTAGTTCTTAAACTTGAGGTTGGCTGGCTGCGTGGTTGAGCGGTAACGTTCTCGCCTGCTGTGCCGAAGGTTGCAGGAGCAAATCCAGGCACAGCCAGTTGACTTTTGAGGGTGCGCAAATGCGAGGGAGTCGTTTACTGGCTCGTTAAAGATCCCCTTCGGGACAAAATTCTGGCACTCCGGTGTCTCTTAACAGCCGCAGTTGCTAAAAGGGACGTAAAACCAATAACACTATTACTTAACTTGAGGCTTATGACACCATGTCCATCAGACCCATATCGCATTACCTGTGTTATTGAGTAGTAGTGTGTGTATTTGTAATTGGGACAAAACTTGCTAAAGAGGTTGCCGAGGTCTCAAATTGGGAACATCCAAGGTATTTGCCAGGAGATGAAGTGGCAAACCATTGAAAGACACTTTAAGAATCAATTATGGACATCGAATAATAGACTAATAATGTTATTGGTTTTACTGCGCCAGGATTCGATCCTTCAACCTTGGGTACAGCAAGCGAGAACGTTACCACTGAGCCACGCAGCCAGCCAGGACATCGAACCAATGTCCTCTAGGTGGGAGGCAGCACAACAGCTTAATCCGTATGTGCCTATTAGTGTGCGTAATTGAAATTGGAACTTAAATTGGAAACAAAGACGCTATGGCATCCAGAAATTGACAATCCGAACATTTTGGGTGGATTTAAAATGGATAATCTTGTTCAATTTGTATTTAAATGTAAAATGTTAGAAATGAACAATATTTTCCAATGTTTTGCAATAACGTAAAATGGTATGTCACGTGGTTTTGATTGCCATATTTAAAGGCACGTGAAACTACAGCTGGTGTTATCAAACCTTAAATACTTAATCTGTGGTACGGCTTAATCCCACACATCGGTCTCCCAAGTTCAGGTTTCTTGCCCACTCTGGCAGTTATTTCAAAACAATAAAATATCGCCAGTCGATGTTTCTTCCATCAACGGGAACTACTGTAGTTATAATCAAGCGGCTCTGTGGCGTCAAATATTTCTTACGTCGTATAGAGTTTGCAATCAACATATTTCATCGGAATAGGGCAGATATAAGCTGTAGTTCTCATTACATTTTCTTGGAGAGACATAGTTTATTGTCATTCCAACACAATGGCCATTCAAAAGATATAGTGACTTGGAGTTAGGTCACTGAATGGGACCACAATTCAAACATTCTACGACTTGAAGTGAGGTATTTACTACGCAGGAGCCTTGAATGTCATAATTCAATGCAACCTGCCTCGTCATAAACTCCAGTTACGGTCTCCAATCTGGTCTACACCCATAAGCCACACCTTGTCCTCTCTGTCAGGTTACCTTCATACAGGCCCGACGCAAATTTAACAAGCTACTTTATGACGGAAAGGGAAATGTTGTTCATTTAAGGGTCTTGGGACATGTTGGTCATCAGTCCCGCCTAGTTGGGTGTGTGTTGAACTTTACTGACAACCTGTATTCCTGTGATCACAGTAGAAGTGTGTGTAACTCTGCTAGAGACAGTGAAGGAGTAGGCACCCCGGGACTTGAAGTAGGCCTACTGTAAGATATACTGCAGTTAATGGCACAAAACCAATCTAGTATGTGGACAAATTCAACACACAGCCAAGTACACGGGGCTCAGGGCAGTAGAGAGCGATCATGGTTCCTAGGTCGAGGGGTTCCAGGCCCCTTCATTCTTTTCACCTGTTACATTACTTTGGAAGCATTAGGCTTGAATTTCTTAAACCCATACATAACTCCGTGGTATTTAGCGTGTCCATGAATATCAGTTGACTAGGTTTTCAGTTCTTCAGCCACTCTTCATTTTGTCACTGATCGCTTGTTGTTTTGGGCTACTTGATCACTGTGCATTTAAAATTTCATCATCGTTGTATCTGACCGTGCACGGGCTCCACAAGAATTAGCCGTACTTCTTTCAGAGATGTAACGTGTCCAGAAACCATGATTGGAACAGTTTAATGGTGAACTGGTGCAATTGCGATGAGCTGTTGGAGGGAGGCATGATTGTGACATTCCTGAGAAGATTCATACATGTACTTGTATTGGTATCTTATTATCTGCACCCTGATTTGCTAGCATGGAGTAAAGAATCTATAGAGAAGGTATCATAACGGATGCGCAACAGACTTTATATAGGCAACGTGCAGTTATACTAAAGAAGGTTCACTAAGACGTGCAAGATGGCTGCTGCTGCGACTTGGAATTTTTGTAGAGGTGATTTGGTGAACTAAAGGAACGAGTTGGTCAAGAAAAGAAGAACCTACTTGATTGTTGTATTTCTAAGGGTAGAAATGACAATTAAATATGAAATGATCTATGAAGATTATCCGTGATGGAATTCAGATTGGGGCAGTGAGAAGGATGAATTTATGCAACCTACCATGCAGACCTGTTCGGCGGGTGGCAGTGAGAAAGGGTGAATGTACTGTGGAAAGGAATGGCTCTGAAAACCATCGTCTCCTGGTGCCTGAGGTACGACCCCGAAATCAAGCGTCAAAGTATGGAGTGGCGGAGTCCAGGTCCACCGAAAAACCCTGAAGGGCCAGAGGTTTTCGGATATTTCGGACATCCAACGTAATGTGACGACCCAAATGAAGGCTTTTGAACACCATCCCAAAGGGTGTGCTTGGTAGGTTGCATAAATTCATCCTTCTAAACACGCAGTGGCAAACAGGTCTTACACGTTGCGTTGTGTGTCGCCAATGTTGCCAGGTCGACCATTCTGACTTTATTCTCCGAACGCAACGTGACGAAGCTTTTGAACACCATCCCAAAGGACGCCTTCTTGTAAAGTTTCCAGGACATGTATCGCCGATCTCAGCATTGCATAATTACGGGAGGGGACTGTTTCGAAGGACAGTAGGGTCACTGTCGTGTATTGTTCATCTATGTTGATAGTAGTCTACAGTTCTATTCACCGAACTTTATTGTCACACGTTTTAGAAAGGATTAATGCGCTCACCTCTGGAAGCATTTCTAGAGCAGGCAAAGAGTAATTGTTTGGTGCTATAAAATGAAAATGTTTTCTTATTTTGTCAGAGTCACAGTTAGCTCTTTTATTACGGATCCCTCTGCCACCACATGTGTAAGTTTTCTTAATAAATTATATTACAGTATATGATCTTGCCATCTTAACTAATGTATTCTGGTTGGTGAAAGTATCACCCTACATCTCGAGAGAAAGTAGTCTTCTGTGCTCTACCGTATACATATATGTTTATTGTTTACAAGCCATCAGCTAGTAGACTCGCGCCCACCCATACATCATTATACTATATCAATGCAGACTAGGGAACGGCCGGAAATACAAAATATTACAATGTATGTAGTAAATAGTGGAATATTTGAGAGATTGAATTATACACTTACCGCTTTATATAGGTATCTTCAACTTCCGTATGTTATCATTAAAATGGACAACTTTGCAATTTCTCCGCCTGAGAAGCGAAATAAACAATGGATATTTTTAAAATACGTTTTAGTTCTCCTTGTAATGTATTGGTTGCATTTACATTGAACATAGTGTTATGAAAAATAAAATCAAAATGGTTTAGAAATGAATTTGAGTGATGATGTCAACTGTAAGCCATTGCGGGTCCCGGGGCTCCAGCCCCGCTTGCCCATCCCTCTCGTCGGACCTGTTCCAAGCATCATTCTCTGTGTTAGAGGCCGGCTTCCACGCAGTAAGGCCCTCGAAAGCAAGACAAGTAAAATAAAGACCGAGTACGTCTGTCTGTAAGCCATGGTGCACTCCCGCTTGCAACACCTGCTGAGATGGCCATGACGGGAATAGCTCATACCCATTAAGAAGGACGTTTAACAAATGAAAATTAGTGTTTCTTTTCCACTTAGCAAGCCTTTTTAGTCTCTTTTACTGCGCATCATTGCTTATACCATCGCTCTGACGTGCAAGGATCTTACGAAATGAGAGAGAACCTTCACGCTTAGTATTTACCGCTTGCAAAATAACACTCACGGGATTTATTTCTCACAGAAAACAGGTAATTGCAGGGTAAACGGCGCCGGTGACTCAGCACGGTGAATCCACCAAATTTACCAAATACTGTTTATAAATAATTAGATGGAATTATGTTGGAAGAATTTGTAAACATGAACGTGCATAAGAAGTTGCAAGATTAGACGTTACAGCGTAAGAACATGTGAACAATAATAATATTACGTTAAAAAAAAGACCATTTTCTGGTTCTTCAGTGTCATCCAACCGAAATAAATCATTCTGAAGGTTTCGTCCGTACATCCTCCTGAAATAATTGTTTGCTGTTCATTCATTTTAGGGGCTTGAGATACATTGATCATCAGCCCCGTGTCTGATTTGTCCGATAGCCTCTGTTTCTGTAGGCAGGTGTCTATAACCTACACGAACTGCAGAGTTGTTGCTGGAAATGCTATCTTTCATTTTCTAGACACACGTTGCACCAACGTAAGAAGTTTTGATATCCAGTACTCGCTGTAATTCATCCTGACTGATATTTCGTATCAGAGCAGGTATTTCGTTCTTATGAGTCTCCAGAGAACGCGGATAGTTTCTGTGTCTCTCCCCCTTTTTTTAAAATTTGATGTGTAACATCTTTCCACTCGGTATCTGGATATTTTTGTGGCGCTCGGTAGCTGGACATGTTTGTGTGAGTGATTTTGGAAAAGGGACGGAAATGGATGGGACGGAAGTGCATGGGACGGAAACAATAAGCGCGCGTGGTGGCGGAGATCGGTACATCGACGTACTGTAGATCGTGTGGCTATGGGGAATCTATATCGCATCAACATACGCTCCAAACAACGTAGGAATTCAGTATATTAACGCCGACTACTAACAATAAGTGAAACTTCGTTGGTCTAAACATATCACTTGAAGAAACATATTTAATATACCTTCCGCACACCTAATTTTATATCGCGCCTATAGTCTGCTTGGCAGTGCGCTGATAGGCAAAACGAGGCCATTTTCAATAACATCGCTGGCATGGGTTCACTAACTGGCCGGTATAGAGCGCAGCTCGCATCAAGTAGGCAGTGGATTGCTTCCGCCACGGCAAATAACAATTATGATTCATTACGGCCAGGATTTGGCACTGGAGTTTTACAAGTAGTTATTTCAATATCCAACAGAGTTCACTGTCAACAAGGGATTTGCGCTCCCGGGACCCACATAGTAGGAAAACATGTCACATGTTACACATCATATGCGACTACTGTAAGGCTCGTATATATATATATATATATATATATATATATATATATATATATATATATATTATTTTTGGGTTCTTCCACTAATATAAATCGCAAGGGGCTCAAACTTACGAGCACATTTACTGGAAGACTTCTTCTTGAGAAGATACGTTTCCACTAGGAAAATTCGATGTTTCATTCCATATCTAACCGTTTTCACGAGATAGGCTACAGTAGACTACTTCACCACAAGTTGTAATTATCTCAACTAAGTTAAGGTATCTTACCAGCTGCTTTTTTGTAATCAATGCTATAACGGCATTCGGGTCTTCCCGACCTGCTCTTGTGTAATCGGTACATTCTAGAAATCTGGCCGTAAATCACGCGGCCCCGGCGAGGTCCCGTTCTATAGAGAAGGACCTCACTGTAATTCAAATACAATTAAATATATTTTTCTTTTAGTAAAAACAGTTCAATTTCGAGAGGACATTCAATGCAATGCTTGAGCTCGCATTGTCGACGCCATCTTAAGAATATTAACTTTGATTTTAGTTTATCATGTTCCTAAAAGTTGATGCAAATATTGATCTAAAAGTCTCGATAAGGGGCAGATAGATGGCCTCGCTGTTCCGCCCTATAAAACAACAATAACTAACCAACCTAAGTCTCTATCGCATCGCAGATTAAATGCTTTTGGCGTTGGAAAACGTTTTCTCCCACATGTAAGTGCTTCCGAAGACGGTCAACATGCACGCCGGTAAGTTCCTTAGTTCGGAAAAGAACTCAGGAAGACCATTCAGGAAGACCTGAAAATAACATCTTCATATTCACTATCTAGCTCTGCCAATAATTTCTGAAATTACCGAAGAATTAGGTCCATGATTTCCTATAAAGCTCACAATTGTACAACTAAACTCATTACGTGTTTCCACTTCAAAAGTTTACTGCAGAACGATTGTTGGTGGATAATATAATGAATGAACATTCGTTATCGGAGCAAAACGTCTTGTTCCATTTTAGTAATTTTAGTACTTTAGTTTGATCATATATTTAGAGCTCCGCCGGCTGTAACACTTTTTTAATTTTGCTCAGTCCTGTTCCAATTCCTTGACAGTGTCACACACCCAAGTACACAGGGTTACATGACCACGATGTCGCAAAGTCCCTAAAGAATCATCAACATACTGAAGCTACGCTGGTGGGGCAATATGAATGCCGTTTGATTGACAACCGCACTTTCAAGTAAGCTGTACTAGATTCAGTTATAGCCTAAAACTCTGCCGGGAGCCAGGTTCAAAACATGGACAACAGCTATGTCCAAGGAGTGTTGACAGATTGAATAGTTAGTTTGCATGTCCTATGGAGTTATACTTAATAAGCTTTCTGGCAGAGTTATGACATGTTTCTTCGCCTTGGCCTGGTCTTGAATGCCCTACCAATATGCGACCTTCCGACAGCTGTTGTAGTTGGTAAATAACAGTGGCTTATGGTTCAAGCCGTTTGCCTTGGTGGATTAATGTAATGTACACAGGGGAGACGATATTTACTAGTCCCGTTATCCGCTGGTGCGTTTCGTCATACTGCATCCATGATCACGGTATTTATGTCCTATCTTAACTCTGGTAAATGAAGTTCATGGACGCAAAGAATGGCAACAGGGCTCCAGGTTAGATGTTGCTCTCATTCCATTTTGGTGCTTGTGACATCGTAGTCACCCGCCTTGCGTGCTTGGGTATGAGTTGAATCTGTCTGATAACCTATGTTAATGTGGTGTCATTAGTCAACAGTGAAGCCAGTTATGTTGTATGGTGCAGAAACGTGGGCAATAACGACGTCAAAATGCAATAAACTAGATGTGAAAGAGCTGAAGATGCTTATATGGATGAGTGATTTACTAGGAAGGACCACATCAAACATTTAGAAAATCAGAGGAACTGTTAATGTAACAAGAAAATCGAGGAGAGAAGACAAGTGTGGTACGGGCATATTATGAAAACTATGAAGGGTGAAGTGTGATGGTTCTGGTGGTGGATGGAACGAGAAATAGAGGCAGACCCAGAAGAAGATGGACTGACAATAATCGGGAAGACCTGCAGGATATAAAGGTTAGGAGAAGATAACGTGGGGAATGGGATAAAGTGGAAAGGACTTTCCAGAAACTTTGACTCCACTTGAAGCGGGATAAGATAAGGAAGAAGGATACGGTGCCATTGGAGTGTGCAATTATTATTGGGGCCAGAATCGAGAAGTAGGTGGTCAAGACCTTAAGATTGGTACCGTTCCGGATTCACCTGGGGGTTGGAAACCACACAAAACTACTAGTAGGATAGCTGAATTGAGAATCGAACCCAGTTCCCCTCAGTTAACCTTGCAAAGCTGCAATGAACCCCGATCCATCCCTCAGACCAAAATGCGATATATTGATAGACTCGGGAACCCAGAACGTTTGGGTAAGGAGTCTCAATATGATAGAATTTCAGAGTTTGAAAAGGAACGTGGGCGTGGAGAATGCTGTATAGTAGCTTATTTCAAGCCCATGATCCGGACAGCGAGACACCTGGTGAACCAGAACTTCAACCTGCTGCAAAACTGGAAAGAAGAATTGGTGGAAAACATTCCAAGTCAGCTGCAAGATATCACAAACTCTACAACACCACCAAGTGGCTTCCATCTACCCCGGAAAACATGGTCAACGCTAAACAGGATAAGAACAAACCATGGTAGATGTGCAGATCTTCTCTACAAATGGGGATATAGTATATCTTCACCAAAATGCAGTTGTGGTGATCCCAGGCAGACCATACGGCATATAGTGAATAACTGCCCGACGCATTCCTACAGTGGCAACTTCAGTGACTTTGTGGAAGCAGGCCCAGCTGTGATAGACTTTATTAACAACTTGAAAGTGAAACTGTAAATAATGTAAATACACATCTATTTTTGACTAATGTTGATATGTACAGCCAAACGCTAAATAAAATAAATCAAGCCCATGAGCGTTTTTCAGTTGTTAATAAATAACACAGGGTATCGGATAATATTTGCACACATATTAGTCTATATTATGTACTGCATGCATACGGGCTGAGGGCAATGACGTCCCTGGTCACTACAAACAAACTAAAATGCGTGGTGTAGCGGTTAACATGATTGGAAATTCAGGAGAAATAATTTCAACTCTGAGATTTGTCGATGACATAGTCATCTTGGCCCGACACGCCTGAGGATTAGAATGAGTTTTTGAATGGTATGGACTCCGTCTTGAGAAAAGAATTCATGATGAAAATTAATAAATGGAAAACAAAAATACTGGAATGCAGCCGAAATAAATCAGAAACCTCTATGGACATAAAATTGGCAGGTGAAGAGCTAAAGGAAGTAGGAGACTTCTGTTACTTAGGAAGCAATATAACCAGTGATGGACGAAGCAAAGAGGATATAAAAATGGGTTGGCTCAGGCAAGGAAAGCATTTCTACAAAAAAGGAATCTCTTGACATCGAATATAGATTTAGGTATTAGGAAGTCATTTTTGAAAGCCTTTGTCTGGAGCGTGGCGCTGGTGTAGCAGAAAGGAGGAGAATTGAAGCATTTGAAATGTGGTGTTACATGAGAATGATGAAGATCAGATGGGTAGATAGGGTTACAAACGAAGAGGTATTAAGACGAGTGGGAGAGGAGAGATGTTTCTGGCGACTGCTAATGAAGAGAAGAGATAGGTTAGTAGGACACATATTAAGACACCGAGGAACAGCATGCTTAGTTATGAAAGGAAGGGTCGAGGACAGGAACTGTAGGGGTAGACCAAGGTTAGAATATGTTTAAACAGATTGCCTCGGAAGTAGGATGTAGTAGCTATTTAGAGATGAAACGATTAGCTCAGGACAGGGAGGCATGGACAGCTGCATCAAACTAGTCAAAAGACTGAAGACTCAAACAACAGGTTTGATTCCCGGCTCTGCCAAGAAATTTAATTTAATTTAATGTAATTCTGGTCTGAGGGCTGCAACGGGGTACACTCAGCCTCGTGACGCATACATGAGAAGAGGTGGGTTCAATTCCCTCCTCAACTAACCGGGAAGCGGTTTTCTGTGCTTTCCCACATTCACTCAAGGCAAATGCCGGGATGGTTCAGAAATTAAGGCCACGGCTATCTATTTCCAAATCTTAGATTCAGTTACAAATACACACCCTAATACAGCTACCACAATTACATTGGTTATAATACAGGTTGCACACAACGTAAGAGCTCGGAGATACATGACTACAGTACAATGAAAGAAAGCCACTAAATGTATCAACATCATTAATTTTATAGCTTGGTTTAAGTCAAGAAAGTGGTATTTAAAGAAAACCGAAGGAGGGGGCGACTGACTGCCTTCGATATTTGCAAAATACGTAGTTTACGCAATATAAAGAGCATAATTAAGGGTCTTGCCTAAACCAGCCAATTACGAGAAACGAATAACAAAAAGAAAACGTTGTCTCCGAATCTATAGTGATCAAATTTTCATTTCAAGAGAATTAACGTAAATCAAACACATTAACACGGAAAAAAAAAAAAAACAGAACACCGCTCAGAACAAAAGACGTGTAGCCATGCTTTCTGAGGAAGATGTATGTGTTCAGTTATCGATCGTACGAAGTCAAGCTAAGGAAGCTTGTATGATTTGGTCATGTCTTGAGGAAACAGCAGAAGTAGTAGTCAATGTAACTGGACCTGGAAGGCAGAATCCCGCCAAGGAAAGACCAAAGGCGTCCCAGGATCTCATGGTTAAGGAGGAGGAAGAGGAAGAAGAGGAGGAGTTATTCTAAGCAACCGTGGACAAAGCTAAAACATCCATCATGATGGGCAACATCCGGACCAGATATTTCACAAGAGAAATCAATCGAAGAATATTATAATTTCCATTGATGATAGAGACAGTACCTGAGTAGCGTATTCCATGAGGTACCAAAGCAAGCGGCCTCCTCAGTCGTGGCAAACTTTGTGGAAAGCGGAGAGAGGAAGCGCAGTGTCGAATGTAAGGTGACATGGTTTCGATTTTCATAATCGTCATAACTAGAATTATTTGGTATACATAAGTAATTTTTAGTTCCGGTGAGTGGAAGTATTCCCATCCAGCAGATCCATCCATCGTACCCATGTATGTTTTAGGCAAACAATTGCCTGCAACGAGGAGAGCAACAGTCAACGAAGTAGGCATACACATTGAAGGATCATCGTTTTAATTAAAAGAACACATGTACCTACGAAGACAATGTGAATCAAAGTTAAGTACGTTCAAGGTTGAGCTCGGTAACTTTTGAATCAATGCTTCACCTGACTCTCGCCTTCTCACGTGTATTCTAGGCGATCAGTTCTCTGCCATATAGTGAGCATCTAAAGGTTGCTTCATTATATTCTGTAGTAATAGGAATGGTAATTTTAGTGGAAAAGCCGCTTTTATCACATTCCCACATTATCATGAAGAATATTAATATCACAAAGAAGGTCCGTGTTTGATTCCCGTCTCTGCCAAGAAATTTAATGCTGGTCTGAGCGTTGGAACAGGATTCATTCAGCCTTGTGAGTAAAAATTGTAAAGAGGTAGATGCGTGTGGATTCAATTCCCACTTTAGCTATCCTGGAAGTGGATTTTCGTGGTTTCCGCGCTTCCTTTCCAATCAAAATGCCGACATAGTACCTAAATCAAGGCCACGGCCACCTCCTACAGAAATTCTAGACCCAATTACAAACACAAACAGTAGTACAGCCATCACAATAACAAAGGTTACCAGACAGATTACACACACAAGTATACGGGGATACACGACTGCGATATCGCAAAGCCCATAAATGAATCAACAAATAACTTTTTCAGGTAGTCTCGTATTTCGCGTCTCACACAAATTGGTATAAATACGTGTTAACCGACGAAAAGTAACCAATGATATGTAGTTATTCCTAAATGACCAGCCACGGTGGTCAAGAGCGCTAACGTGCTTGCTGGCATCGGGAGAGCGTGGGTTCGAATCACACCTCAGCCGTCCTGAAAATGGTTTTCATGGTTTCCCATTTTCACCACCAGACGAATGCCGGGACGGTTCCTTTCAACAGGTCTACGGCAGATATCCTTCCAAAAGCCCTTCCCTGATCCTTCCTTAAGACACCTGGGCGATCGGCCTGTAAACATCCCCAGTTGTATCTGTTGACAAAGAGTGTACAGCTCCCTAACACCGCCTTGTGACGGCAGAGGAATGATCCCTCGCAGAGTCCGTGGGCGAAGCCGAACTAGGAAGTTAAGCGGAAAAGAATTCCAAATTTTGGTCAAACTGCACTAAGATGGATGAGCAAGGTGACCTACATGTCCAACAGAAGGAACCAGTTGCACCTGAACAATCCATCTGCCTCAGTATAAACACATCCTCGTGACTGTCCGCCTCATCACACACTCGATTATCTCAATACACGAGCTGAAAATTACCTTTAAAACATGTATTAGACGCATCCAAAGCATGTTCACTTGCTTCCCGTTCTTGTCATTAGTCATTACCAACCTATTACCATCAGCAGTCATTCCTAGCAATTAGTACAGTTACGTGTTTGGTAATGAACTTCGTTTCGACCACTGAGTGGTCAATTACATCATTTGTAAGTTTCGCAAACAGACATTCACTCGCACATCAAGGTGTTATGAGGTAACTATTACCCTATAATTTAGATTTGTTCAGGTTTTTCACGACCCGTTTTAATACAGCTATTGGTACTTTTTAGTTCATGAACTCTCAAATATCATAAGGAACATATGCAACGTCAGGAATGTCTGTACCACGTCGAGGAACGGGCAAGTGGGTTATGCTCGGGGTGTCCGATGCGGTAAAATAGCCCGGAGTAGACAGTTTAACTCAGCGTAATTTCTAAATAATATTTACAATTTCTGAAATGGCTGTATTAGGCAATGCTAATAGTCTGCAAAACATAATAAAAAGAACATAAATACTTTTTATGACAACCATGTTTTTAGTTTCTTTGCCGGGAATATGGTAAGTTAATGTTACCAAAGTTGTTAGGTTACTATATAAGTTAAAGAGCTGTTTTAGGGCGGAACGTTTCGAAATAATTGATTATTCACTTTGTATGGTTCTGAAAAGTGTCTTATATGTGCTAGTGGTGAGCACAAGTTGGGAGATACAACGAAAATTACAGATCTGTTCAAATTATTAGACTCAACGCACAAATTCCCGCCATTTAAAAATTAATTTCAAGATGGCTGTCAAATTGTTAGTATAATTTACCATGTCTTCAAATGAACGATTTCTTCAGCGTATTATGCCTTTAATATAAACCATTCCATACTAAATTGATATTACTCGTATTTAGTTTAATACGTGCCAATTAAGAATTTCAAGCTACTGAAATATGAAGCAGGCAACATGAAATATCCACCATTATGACGAGTGAGCTTCAAGTGCTCCGTGCACGACATGGCGCACTCGAATCACTGCTACATTATAATAATCCTAATTTGATTTACGCATTGAACATTTTGGTGGCACCATTTCGTTTTCTTTGAGATGGCGGCGATATGAATCATGACATTGAGGTGTCCTTTGTTAGTGCTACCTCTGTACCATAGTTGGTTGAATTAGGTTCCGTCGTATTTGAATTGATAGGGGGGATCGACATACTCACATACACGGCCACCATCTTGAAATTATTTGACCGATGACCTTGTAGTTGGGTCGACAGACACTTCCTACATAACATGTATTTCTTTCAAAATTTGATGGTTAGTTTAGCCGTAATTTGATTTTAGCTTTGAACATTTGGATGGACACCATTTTGTTTCGGTTAAGATGGAGGCGATATAGCCTAACATACGGCACTTACGTGCCCTCGCTAGTGCTACCTCCGTACCAAAGTTGGTTCAATTCGGTTTAGTCAGGTTTGAATTGATAGAGGGGGACAGACACACGAACGTTTGGCCCGTGTAGATCTCATAAGCCTACTTTCATTTTTTGCAAAAATGAAAAGTAGGCTAATAGGTCTATGGTTTGTTATAATGCATTCTGTTATTTATTTAGGAAACTGATAAATAGCGCAAATTACCTAGATGTTTTTCACCAAAAAAAAGACAACTACCCCTCCGACCATTTTATACGTGTTTCTGTATTAATACGGAGAAGTAATGCCGAACAATTTGCCTCCATCATAGAACCTTACAATGGGGCGACTCTTTGACAACTTACAATGTCTCTTCGTCAGAGGACTTGGGCTTATTTCCTACGCAGAGAGTTCTTGTTCGGCAAAAATATTCCACTTTATTTCCAGGACTCCTATTAGGAAGTAATTTACCTACAATTATGAGCAGTAGGAAGGAGAGACAGAGCACGTGTTACGTGCCAAGAATGAATTTAACTGATCCGGATGTGCGCACAAAAGGTGCGTCACGCACAGTACGCTCGATGGGCCGCTAAACAAATAAGCTATTGTGAGTATTATTGTGCACATGCGCGTATATTAGTCTTTCAAGGTACAAGTGCTGCTGAATTTGGCTGCGCCAGCGTTTGTAGAGCATAGTAGCTGGAATAATAATAATAATGTTATTGGTTTTAGGGCCCTTTAAGCACTGTGGCTTTTAGAGACTCCGAGGTGCCGGAATTTTGCCCCGAAGGGGATCATTAAACGTGCCAGCAAATCTACTGACACGGCTCCTTAACATTTGTGCACTTTCAAATGCCAACTGACTGCGCCAGGATTCGATCCTGCAACCTTGGGGACAGCAGGCGAGAACGTTACCGCTGCGCTACGCAGCCAGTCGTAAGTAGCTGGAGCCTCGCAGGACGAGGAAGGTGTGACAGTTAAGAATGTTAGTCATTACACCACGAAGTGCACATTTATAAGTTTACTATAGGAACTATCTCATAATCATAGCGATGACGAAGTGCAGTCTGCACATAAGTCAAGCAGTATTGCGTGCGCTACTTGTGTTAAACAGAAGTTACATTGTGAATTGTGACGGTAAAAGAAAATGATGGGTGAATTAAGAATGGTACAATTCTAATTGTTTCTCAACAACACAGCTAAGCGTGTAGTTCTGTCACTTTCCTTGTTATCGAGTAGCTCGTCTTTGGAATCTAGCTGGATGGATATGTTTACATTCCATGTCTGCGGGGAGCCAAGTCTTTCCCAGCCCGAGGCACTGTGTTGTCAACACTCCACAGTATTCACTGAGAGCAGGCAGCGAGACTGGACAGAACAACGTGCAACACTGGAGACATGACACGCGAGCAAGCTGCCAGGACCAGACTCTGGGGTCCACGTGGAGAGATAGAGCAAGCATGTTATTGGTCGAGAACCATCAGCTATTGGTCAGCAGCGAACAATGTTTATTGTCGGCGCGTGAGTCACCGCTCGTTAACGATGAAAGTGAGAGAAATATAACAACAGTCTATGTCTCCACGGAGAGTAAAACGATGACAGTCTACTGGATCTGAGTCATATCCCGCCCATGAGACTGTATCTATCAACCAAGCAGGCTGACAACGTGCCACTTGTAAATAATGAATAGTTCCCACTTCGGCCGGCGGCGCTCGTATCTTAAGGCTAATACCTTCGAGCATTGAATCACTGTGTCTCAACATATTTGTTGTCGTTTCATTCAGTGGTTTTATGACATGGTGGGCATGTAGCCGCGCGTACTGTACGTGGATGTGTGTGGAATCTGTCGAATAACCTGTGTCATTGTGATGCCACTACCAGTATGAGTATTTGTAATTGGGGATAGGATTAGGGTAGGAGGTGGCCGTAGCTTTAAGTTAGGAACCATTCCGGCATTTGCCTGTAGTGGAAGTGGTAAAACCACGGAAAACTACTTCCAGGATGGCTGAGGTGGGAATCGAACCCGACTCTTCTCAGTTTTGCCTACGAGATTGAGTGTACTCCGTTCCACTCCTCAGACCAGAATTAAGCCGGGAATCGAACCCAGGTCTCCGCGGTGACAGTCAAGAATGCTGGCAACTACGCAACGAGGCGGACTATGAACAAGTGAAACAGTGATGAAAACAGTAATGTTGATATAGTGATGTGCGAAAGGCGGGTTTGTGAAGGAAACCATGGGAAATTACAGAGGGCAAAGGGAAATGTTAACGGCAGAATATAGGCCTCAAACAACTCCACTAACGTATCGATGGCTAAGAAGTGAGACCTCGTATCTCACATTGGCTAGTAAGGCAGAAATATTCCCGAAGTGACAGCCGGTTACGGAACAATTCTGCGCAACTGACAGATGTGAGATCCTAGGTATCACTTCTTAGCCATCGTTATGCTGTTTGTGTGTTTATTTGTTCGTAACAAACTGAGAATGTCGATAAAATCCATTGAAACGTTTACCTGCTAATCCTGAGTAACTAAATGCTTGCACTGCTAGCATCCTTAGGCTACAGTCTATTCCTCCCGCAGCTAAGGGTAGCCAGGGAGTGAAAGTCATCCCGCTATGAGAGGTTAAATGCAAGAACCAACATACGAAATAAAAGTATTTAAATTTAAGTTAAGGCATATTTTCCAAGTTCTATAACTACGTTTATACTTATATTTACCCTAAATGACACACAACCTTAAATACAAAATATAACTATTACGCCTATCTGTTTAACTACATGTGTCTACAGTCATAACTTAATTTCCGACAACTGGGGCGTCCTCATAATCACGTACACACAACATAGGAATCTAGCAACAGTTGACTGTTACCTACCGATTTCAACAATTATAAGTCAACAACACTTCTCTTCGTTGCTGGTCCAAATGCTTCTAATGCCACGTTTATCCTTGCTCACATAAAATGGCGATTGAAGCAACATCCGGAAAGGGAATAAATTAAATTCACGATACTAAGAAATCAGTTGAATGTGGTCGTAAAATTTCGAGTTGGCTCTTTCGAGTCTTCCAACTCTTCACGAAGTTAATGTTATGCAAAGTCAAAGCGTGGGATTAGAAGAGTTCTGTGCTTCTGAGAAATGAGTATGTATTTACAGTAGGTGTGATCTAAAAGCGGCGTGGGAGATATTCATGATGAAAATAACGAACTTTGCTTCCAAGAAATTTTCAATGTTTGTTGGGAAATATAATTTAACTGAACGATGTATATTAAATTCAGAATTTGTTCTGGTTGAATAGCGTACGTTTATGGTCAGTAAAGGCCTACTTCAAACAACCATGTCCCGGAACTAATTGCATTTCCACTGTGAAACCAATTCGTCACTTACAAGCTCATTTGCTAAGAAAGTAATGTGTCTTGCGTCAGGAGCACCAATACACCGAATGTTTGGAAAGTGTCGCAAGTGTGACAAGTAAGTTAATTGAGAAGTAAGATATCTTAACTCTTAAGAGGGAAATTGCTTCTCGGTTACATGAATGGAGGGTGTGGCACAAGTAATGGCAATCTGCATGGTGTTTCATAATGACGGTATACCCCTTCTTCATAGCATAATTATCATGTGGCAACATATCCGTCTACCTAAAATCGTATAGCCTACTCTCTAGGTCAGGGGTGTCCAAATTACGACCCGCGAGCACCACCAATAGGGCCCGCGCCGCGGGAACGTGCCAGATATGCCTGGTATCTGGCCCGTCAAAATTTATTTTGATTAAATTAAGTAAATCATACAAAATGATGTTTTTATGTTTGGAAAGTGTCGCAAGGGACACCTGGTAACAAGAAGGTTTTTATTTAGCGATCAATTAAAAAACAAAATAACTGACATGAAATTGAACATTTCAACTGTTGGTTGGTTCCTTAGGGGCTGCAACAATGCGGTCATGTAGCCCCGTGTACTTTGGGTGTGTGTCGAATATCTCTGATAACCGGTGTTATTTTAATTGTGATGGTTGTATTAGTGTGTGTTATCTGTGATTCAGGTAGAAGGACTGCAGAGATCAATTTTTCAAGTGGTTCCTACTTTCTCTACCAAATGATACCGCCCACGACACCTAGCTGCGGACTTGGCTACTAGATGCCATCTCAGCCAGCACCTGGCAACGAACGTTGGAACTAATATAGCGTTATCAAACGAACAGACAAATCTCAGCTTCCACAAGCGTAGTTAGTGTAAGGTTCTTTTTCATGCCGTAAATCTATGACATGGGACCGCCGGCTATACTTCCCCTCCGAAGGAAGGCATACTGAGGGATTTTAACGCCTCTAAAATTCCGACGACTTCGGCTGACTTTGAACCCGCGATCTTAGGCATAGAAGCTCAGCATGCCACCGAAGCCGCTATTTTAACTGTAATTAACTATATGAGATTTATCCTAAAAACTCACTAAGTGACGTAGATGATTTATATAATGAAATTAAACATTATGATTAATGAGACTTTTGCAGCTACTTTCCTCTGACAATTGTTTGCAGTAGTTGTTGATCAAGTTTACTAGTGGAAATTATCAGCAACGACTTCAAGTCCTCATCAGTTAGTTTGCATCTGTAAATATTTTTTGTAACTTATATTTAATTTTGCGTCACAGATATCTCACTCACCAGCGAGTCCCAAAACCAAACTTTGCGCGTAATTGAAACCTACAGTATGTTGGTATGATGAGCTTGGCTCTTGGGACTTTGTGGAGGAGCCTTTAGGCTAAAAAATTCAGAAACCCCTGCTCTAGGCAATTACAAGCCCGTGATGTACAACACTAGAGGGTCGAACGAATGATAAATGGTGGACTATATTCCGGAGTAACTGTTTTACAGAATAAGATATGAAATAATGATTGGCTTATTTAATTTCTACGATTTTTTTCCTCATAAATAACCACGGTTTTGAACTGTGGAGTACGATTTGATCGCTTTAATGGACGTAATTTATTTCCATATAGAAAGCTTTGAAGCCATATTCAGTGCAGTACCAAGGAATTAATTACTTTCTGTCGATCAACACAAATGTATGGTCAATTATATTAGACGGGAAATATGAGAATCCATCTGAGAAAAATGCCTATGATTAATAATCATCGTGTTAAAGTAAACATGACCACCTATACACAACTGAAACCGTCTGTTGCGATGGCGACATGAGTCCTTCTGTAACATAATGGAAGGAAGGAAAGTTGTAGTTTTACGTGAACGTTAATCTCGCAACCATAAGCCACAGGACATCCTTTTTATGTGGAATCCGAACCATAGGACATGGCATTTCACTTCGAAAATCTCACGTGTATTGACGGGAATTCGAACCTTGATAAGAGGCAAACAGCTTGACCAATTCGTCGCCGCACCCCTAGTAACATAATGCTATTCCATGACTTTTGTTTGTGTAAATACCAGACAGCAGTCATTCGAGCTGAAGGACGTGATAGAATAATAATAATAATGTTATTGGTTTTACGTCCCTTTTAACTACTCTGGCTTTTAGAGACGCCCGGGTGCCGGAATTTTGCCCCGAAGGGGATCTTTAACGTGCCAGTAAATCTACTGAAACGGCTCCCTCACATTTGCGCATCCTCAAATGCCAGCTGACTGCGCCAGGATACGAACCTGCAACCTTGGGCTCAGCAAGCGAGAACGTTACCCCTGAGCCACGCAGCCAGCCCGGACGTGATAGAGAAGCTGGTATTTAGAAAGGTGTAAGGCAAGGCTGCAAGTTATCTCCGATACTTTCCAATCTTTATATTGAACAAGCAATGAGGGAAAGTGTAGAAACATTTAAAGTGGGAGTGAAGATTCAAGGATAAATAATTTTAACTCTGAGATTTGCCGATGACATAGTCATCTTGGCCGACAAGCCTGAGGATTTGAATGAGTTTTTGAATGGTATGGACTCCGGCTAGAGGAAATAATTCATGATGAAAATTAATAAATGTAAAACAAAAATATTGGAATGCAGCCGAAATAAATCAGAATCCTCTGTACATCAAATTGGCAGGTGAACAACTAAAGGAAGTAGGAGACTTATGTTACTTAGGAAGCAAAATAACCAGTGATGGACGAAGCAATGAGGATATAAAAAGTAGGTTAGCTCAGGCAAGGAAAGCATTTCTACAGAAAAGGAATCTGTTGACACCGAATATAGATTTAAGTGTTAGGAAGTCATTTTTGAAGGCCTTTGTCTGGAGCGTGGCACTCTATGGAAGTGAAACTTGGACTATTGGTGCAGCAGAAAAGAGGAGAATTGAAGCTTTTGAAACGTGGTGTTACAGGAGAATGATGAAGATCAAATGGGTAGATAGGGTTACAAACGAAGAGGTATTAAGACTAGTGGGAGAGGAGAGGTGTTTCTGGTGACTGCTAATGAAGAGAAGAGATAGGTTGGTAGGACACATACTAAGACACCCAGGAATAGCAAGCTTAGTTATGGAAGGAAGGGTCGAAGACAAGAACTGTAGTGGTTGACCAAGGTTAGAATATGTTAAACAGATTGCCTCGGACGTAGGGTGTGGTAGCTATGTAGAGATGAAACGTTTGGCTCAGGACAGGGAGGCACGAGAGCTGCATCAAACCAGTCAAAAGACTGAAGACTCAAACAACAACAAATACAGTCTTATGAATCAAACAATTTATTTTTGTTCCTATAACATTGTTATAATGACAAGACTCCGTCGAAAGCTTACAAGCCAACATGTTCGAACTTGAACAGAAATGTGAGGAATATGGTATGATAATCAGCATTTCAAAAACAAAGGTAGGTAAGAAACACAAGAAAATACAATACCAGGTAGGAGGAGCTAAATTGGAGTAGGTGGAACATTTTAATTACTTGGGCTGTGTATTCCCACAGGATGGGGGACGAAATAGGATCGTGGTGTAGAAAAGCCAATGCAGTAAGTTCTCAGTTGCGATCTACAGTATTCTGCAAGAAAGAAGTTAGTGTAGCGACGAAACTCTCTCTACATAGCTCAGTATTTAGACCAACCTTGCTTTATGGAAGTGAGAGTCGGGTAGATTCAGAATATCTGATACATAAGCTAGAGGTAACTTATATGAGAGTAGTTGGGATAAATAAGGGAGCAATGGCAGAAGGGTACTCGTAATGAAGAGATAAAGGCTAAGTTAGAAAGAGCTTCTATGCCTAAGATCGCGAGTTCAAACCCGGCCGAAGCCGTCGGAGTTTTTAAGAGCGTTAAAAATCCCTCAGTATGCCTTCCTTCGGAGGGGAAGTGAAGCCAGTGGTCCGATGTTATAGATTTATGGCATGTTAAAGAATCTTCCACTAATTGCATCTGTGTGAAGCTAAATTGGATAGGTTAAGTATGTAAACAACGCTCTTAGGTTTCTACGTTCGTTGCCAAGAGCCGACTGCGGTGGCGTCTAGTAGTTAAGTTCTGAACTTGGCCTAGTAGTCGTTGACGGTGGCGCTTGGCGGCAAAAGTAGGAACTATTTGAAAAATTCTAAGTTGCAGTACTTAAATTTAAAAAAATCAGATAACACACACTAATACAGTCATCACAATTAACACCGGTTATCAGACAGATTCTACACACACCCAAAGAGTTAGAGGAATCATGCTATTGTTCCTTGGAGCGCTATTTAAGTCAAGGAGGTTAGATATCTAAGCTCCTTGACACTATAGCGCTTTCTAGTAGAGAAAGGAGGAACGTTTGTGTTGGTGAAAAATCCCGAGATTAATTTTCCACTATGAACACGGCGTACTGAATTCAAATGGGTTCTTTAAAATGCTAACAACGTATGACATGCGTGTCGTGATTTTTGTCGCCTTAAAAAAACACTTACCATGGCCAGGAGCGAACCTGCAAGCTTGAGGTTGGTAGACCGAAATGATAACCACTCACCCACCGTGGCAAGCTAGCGAAAAACGTGACAGAACTATACTAAAATATATTATTTGTCCTTAATGTCAATACGACCCGCGAATCCTTTCACATTTGAAATGTGGTCAATGAATATGAAAAGATTGAAGAACCCAAGGGTAAAGATTGAAAGGCTTTCAACGTCCAACGAGTTCGTATTCCTACCACTCAATTACCATGTCCTAATTAAATCACTCGAGTTGCAGGAAGTGCGTCTATTGTGGCTAAATGAACGTACATTTACCGTTCATTTTTCACCCCACTAGTTCGTTTGACATTTAATTCATCACTATTTATTTCCGTTCGAATGGATGCAGATAATAATAGAAAGAAAACTCGTTTCTGCTCGGGCATGTAAATATTTTATAAATTCGTTAGTCTCCTCCAAACATTGCAGTGATTAAATTGCTTTTCAGCGTATTCGTTATTGACGATCAATTAACTCTATTCTGTACTGTCACATCGCCTCACTCAATTGTCACGACTGCGCATCTCACAGGCGTCCAGTCCCCTCTTTAAAATGTAGATGCGAGTGACATTTTAAAACAAATGCCGCTCACCGTGCGTGCCGTTAGATAAATCAGCGATAATGAATTAGCCACCGGCCCCCTCTACTATGCTGGGGGTAATCGTACTGAAACTGTCATGCTTATCACTTCACAGCCTGACATTATGACGAGGGTTAGTCTGGAGTGTCGAGACCCAAAATCCTCCCCTAAATACTGTGGATGGACAGTGATGGTGGCCGCTTATAAGAGCACATCACCCATTATCTCCGTACAGAAAGTGTTCAGGGGGACTGAGGGGGCCAGGTCCCTTCAATAATACGAGTATGTTTAGGTGGACTGAGCATATATTAATGTCAAATAATAATAATAATAATAATAATAATGTTATTGTTTCAGCGTTCCTTTTTACTACTGCTGCTTTTAAAGACGTCGGGTGCCGGAATTTTGTCCCGTAGAGGATTTTTAACGTGCCAGGAAATCTACTGACACAGTTCTCTTGCATTCGCGTACCCTCAAATGCCAACTGACTGCGCCAGGATTCGATCCTGCAACTTTGGTCACAGCAGACGGGAACGTTACCTCTGCGCCAATGCTAATTTAACTGGTTGCTTATGACATGATACGACGTATGATATGAATCTAATTTTAACGAAATGTAGAGTTTCTTTTCTATTTCGTCATATTTGATACCATGTTTATAAGCTCTAATCCTATTGTATGTCGGGCGCTACTATAAAGGAGCTCTTAAACTCGAAGTGTAGCCGTGGAAATAAAATCATATAAAAATAAAATCCCTTTGCAATATCATATATAAATAGTTTGTAGGCTATTAGCCTACTTTCGATTTTTGCAAAAAATTAAAGTAGACTTATGAGATCAACACAGGGCGAAAAAAGTGTGTCTGTCTGTGTGTGTGTGTATGTGTGTGTGTGAGTCTGTGTGTGTGTATGTGAGTCTCTGTGTGTGTGTGTGTGTGTGTGTGTGTGTCTGTGTGTGTGTGAGTGTGTACTCTGAATGTCTGTCCCCCCCTATCAATTCGAACACGGTGAATGCAAATTGAACGAAATTTGGTACAAAGGTAGCACTATCAAAGGACACCTCAGTGTCATGTTTTATATCGCCGCCATCTTTACTAAAACTGAATGGCGGCCACTCAAACGTTCAAAACGTAAAATCAAATAACGACTAACCAAATCATCCGATCTCTACCAAATTTGGTAACAACATACCTTCGTATAGGATGCGTCTTGTGACCAAATTACAAGGTCGTCCGCCATACCATTTCAGGATGGCGGCCGTGCGAATTATGCAAACTTTATAATCCATATCATGGGACCCACCAGTTCCGATTATCGAGCCGAGAATCGTTTTAACTGTTCTAAAGGAAGAGGCACGTTCGAAATTAAAAGTTTATTTTGTAATACTATACTGCAGACGTGATTTTAAAAAGCTGAACTGATTCAGTAATAAGACAAGATGGCAGCGGATATCTTGTGCCGGACTTATATTTCACTAATTTGAGTATTGCATGCAATATAGCGTACTGATAAAAAATAAATAAACTTTGTATGAAATGCTTTATATATAAATAATATACTCCAGTGATGAAATCGTTTAGTATAAATCATTATTTGCTAACAAGTTCTATGTAAGTCATTTTAAATAGATCGATATTCGTTGACACAATTAGCTCAGTGGTAGAGCGTTAGCCTATCGCTCAAATGCCTATGGTTCAAACCCGATCAGAGCTAGGTTTTTTGCTTGAAATGGTATATGTTTATTGTTTTGTAATGACTCAGATGTTTTAAAATAAAGCGTTATATTGTGCACATTATGGTGTAAAATATATATTTAATTAAAACATAATTCGCCAGCAGATTTACTCGGGACATCTAGCTGCCAAAAAGGTAACTTCCAGATTTTAATGAAAAGTTTCTTCTTCTGGCCGCTAGAATGCACTCGCTCTGTTAGGATTATATTGTTCGATATTTCACCAATAGATGTCACGACTAGTCTACGTGGGGATCCATTGATTACTATACCATTATCATTCTATGCGCATCGAATTTGAAGAATGACAAGATGATACTACGATACATTTTAACTTTTTATTTTAAAGGGTTTGTAACAGCCTATTTTGCGTTACTTGAAAATGTTATTAAGCGTTATATTGTGCACATTATGGTGTAAAATATATATTTAATTAAAACATAATTCGCCAGCAGATTTACTCGAGACATCTAGCTGCCAAAAAGGTAACTTCCAGATTTTATTGAAAAGTTTCTTCTTCTGGCCGCTAGAATGCACTCGCTCTGTTAGGATTATATTATCGAAAATATCCACATAGTTTGTATACACACGTCTCTGTAGGGTCATGGAAAGATTTGTTAATTCAATTAGGGTTGTGAAAGCCATGCACAACCAGACGTGTAAAGACATGCCTCAACTCAAAGTTGGATGTTGCCCACGGCAGGTCGTAATAATAATAATGTTATTGGTTTTACATCCCTTTTAACTACTGCTGATTTTAGAGACACCGGGATGCCGGAATTTTGGCCCGAAGGGGATCTTTAACGTGCCAGTAAATGTACTGACACGGCTCCCTCGCATTTGTGCACCCTCAAATGCCAGCTGACTGCGCCAGGATACGAACCTGCAACCTAGGGCCCAGCAAGCGAGAACGTTACCGCTGAGCCACGCCGCCAGTCCGGTCGATTATGTATCCAGATCCATAACATTCTTGATATACTTCTTATCTTTCTTTCTTTCTTTCTTCAATGATGGTAGCAGTTTTTATCCAGGTTGTGGCGTTTGGTAGAGGTAAATCGTTTCTAAGGTCTTCAACAAAGAATAGTTCTATTATACTCTTTGATAATAACAACGAGTTATAACTATACTCATACATTTAGGAGAAAGTAGGCTATATGTTCTTTACTGAACATCTTGTTTTTACTGTATGATGATGCTGCTGATACTTGTTTGGGGGCCTAACATCTAGGTTATCGGTCCAAAATATGCCTTCTACGTAGATACGAATTATCATGCCACTCGTTCCAGTAGTTATGGCGCCATCTCACAACAAACGACAGATAAAAACATTAAGACCCCTCGAGGTAAAGCGGCTAGCGTTCTTGGCTATCGCCCCGGAGGTCCGAGTTCAATTCCCGGCTCGACCAAGATTTTTTTAATGTGGACTGAGGGCTGGAACGGGGTCAACTCGGCCTCGTGAGGCTAAACTAAGAAGAGAATGGTTCAATTCCCATCTCCACCATCTTGGAAGTGGTTTTCCGTGTGGTTCCCTCTCCAGACAAATACCGGGATGATTCCTAGCTTATAACCACAGCCGCCTTCTTCCTAATACTCGCCTGAAATGCAAATACATACACTAATAAAGCCCTCACAATAACACAGGTTATCAGACAAATTCCACACATACACACACCCAACTACACGGGGCAACAAGACCACGATGTCGCAAAGCCCCTAAATCAATCAACAACAAGAAAATACACTGACAGTATATTTGGTCATCAAACACCTTATCCGGGATAGATACTAAGCTTTTATCAAAATATTACAAAATGATCAGGCAGAAAGTTATTTATGGAGAGATGTTGCGACTTACGAGGTGCATTGTGTTCTTTATAGGTTGCATTTCTCAAGTCATCGATTAAAGTCAGGTGTTCCAAGTTTCACTTTTACCTCGTCTGAACATCAACTATATTATTAAGTATTCATTCACGTTAAACGACTGGCAGTTATGATCTGCCCGGGTAAGCTGACTTGGTGCCGGATCTGCAGGTTTGTTGACCCATTACGTCATCCAGAATACCTGCAGCAGCTCGTGGGGCCAGGCAGTGCATTAGGAAACACGCCGCCTAGCTCGCTCACCTTTATAACATTAGGAAAACTGCACTTCTTCTCACGGATTGGTTGCAACAGCTGGCAACAACAAATAAGTTCGTTTATATGACACCAAGAAGATAAAGAAATGTCTAGTCTTCAAAGAACACGGTATGAAAATGAGCAACGAGAATAGTTCTCTACGTTTAAGAGCTGAGCATGGTGGCTACCATCCGTGGATTTAACAAAGGGCTGAGTTTGAATCTCAGCATCAGCCATCCTTAAAATACATATCTTCCATACGTAATGTCTAGATCAGATGTGTCGTTGTTTGCCCTCAGTAGCTGCATCCCACTAGTGACATCCCTCTGTCCCGACTTTCCGCGGATTGTACAGAGACAGGTCAGTAGTTAAAAGCAGTGGCAGTGTTCATTTCACACTCACTAATTTTCATTATTTATTTATTTATTTATTTATTTATCATATGGCCTTTAGTGCCGGGAGTGTCCGAGGACATGTTCGGCTCGCCAGAGGCTGTAGCTGCTTCAAGCGGACACCACTAGGGTGAGCTACAAGTTCCGTTCAATTTCAAGTAGTTCCAACTTTCGCTACCAGATATCAATGATACCTAGTGGTGAACGTTGGAACTTAGATAGAGCGTTACAACGAAATATAACCTAGAAATTTAGCTCCACACAAGTTTAGTCTGTGGAAGGATCTATTACATGCCATAAATCTATGACATGGGACCGCCCGCTTTACTTCCCCTCCGAAGGAAGACATAATGAAGGATTTTAACGCTCTTAAAAATCCGACGACTTCGGCTGGGTTTGAACCCGCTATCTTGGGCACAGCAGTTCAGCATGCTACCAACTACGCCACCGAAGCCGCTAATTTTCATTATCACCCTTATCGTAAGGTTGTTTTTTCATTTAAGAGACTTAGACACCGTGATCATTTAGCCCCGTGTACTTGAGCGTGAGTGAAATTTTCTGTTAACCGGTGTTAATATGATGGCTGTGTTGGTGTGTGTATTTGTAATTCAGGTGAGGATTGGGAAGGAGGCGGCTGCGGCCTTTAGTGAGGAACCATCCCGGCATTTGTCTGGAGAAGTGGGAAACGACGGTCAACCACTTCAAGGTGGAAAAAAAAACTCTTCTCAGTTCTGCCACACGAGGCTGAGTGAACCCCGTTCCAGCCCTCAGACCAGAATTAAATTTCTTGGCAGAACAAGAAATCGAACCCAAACCTCTGGGACGACAGCCAAGAAAGCTAGCTACTACACCACATGGTGGACTCCTTGTTGTTAAGGGCACATGACCTAGATGTTTCTCTCCGTAAAACAACAATTTAAAAGATACGCTAGAGAAATCCTCCTTAATGTCTTCTATTATTGCCACTTACCTTTAAACTCTCAATTCAGCCTGCGTTTAGTTTGAGTTAGAAAAACGCAAACATGTGCGATAGAAAGTTTTAAAGGTACAGTACCTCAGTTTCCACTTTAAACTGATATCTTTTCATATATATGCACACTTATTGAATTCATTATTCGCACGTGGAACCCTGTTTGGATGATATCTTGATGTTTCATCCCATAAACCAACCATCATAATTAACCTCACCCTGTTCTTTCGAGCAGTTCTAGGGGACTGGTAGTGTAGTATTTTGATCTAAATAGAACAGTGAATACTCGGCTATTTTTAGCCTATTTTCAATTTTGAAAAAATAGGCTTATGAGATCACCTTTTGTCCGTGTGTGCGTGCGTGTGTGTGTGTGAGAGAGAGGTGTGTGTGTGCCCCCCCCCTAATAAATTCTAAACGGCTGGAGCGATTTCAATGAAACTCGGTAAGTTCATAGCACTATTCCGGGCGACCCCGACCGTGCCCTTCAAATTTTGTTACGTCTCACCAAACCAACATGGCGGCTGTGCGAAATATTACACCAGCATTCAATATCTCCGAAACTATTACCGATATCACCCTGGAATTTTTTACGGTGATAAAGGGAACTACTAGAAATTCACCTATGTGACTCTTGAAAAACTGGTAACTACAAAACCAACATGGCGGCCAAGCGAAGTTGCGACATTTATATAGACGTTTCACGCGATTTAACCAACCAAACGCAATAAAACTTGGTACAGTATATGTTTATACAGATTGTAATACACCGACATCTAACTTCGTTCAATTGTTTACATAACCACAAGATGGCGGCTGTGCGAAATATTTCACCGGCATTCTATATCTCTGAAACTATTAGCGGTATCACCCTGAAATTTTGTTCGGAGATAAAGGGCACTACTGGAAGTTCATCTATAAGATTTTCAAAAACCGGTTAACTACAAAACGAACATGGCGGCCAAGCGAATTTGAAAATTTAAATAGACCTTTCTCGCGAGTTTATGTTCCAAACGCAATGAAACTAGGTACAGGAAATGTTTATACACATTGTAATGCACTGGTATCTAATTTATTTCAATTGTTTGCATAACCTCAAGATGGCGGCTGTGCGAATTTTAAAATTAAGTTTTTATTTCTTGTGTCGTAATCATGCGATCGAAGTGAAAGTTTGAATAATGAACCTACGCAATAATTTTCCTTTAATGGTACATGACTCTATGGCCTATACATTTAACAATCCAACATGGCGACCATCCGAAATATTTAGACGGCTCTGAATATCTACGAATCTATTATAGCAATCAAACTGAATATTTTATCTTCATAGGGGCTATGAACATAAGTTCACCTATAGGACTTTCAATAACCTGGTGATCACAAATCCAACATGGGGGCGACGCGAATTATAAATATTCACATGGAAGTTTCTCGCAATTTAACCATCCGAGTGCAGTGAAACTTGGTACAGTAAATCCTTATACGAATGTTAATCCACTGGCCTCTATTTTTTTTCAATTGTTTCCATAACCACAAGATGGCAGCTGTGCGAAATTTTAAAATCTCGTTGTTACTTCTTGTGTCCTAATCATGCGATTGAAGTTTGAATGCTACACGTACACAATAATCTTCATGTAACAGTACGTAACTCTAGGACCTACATATATAAAATCCAACATGGCGACCATCCGAAATATTTGGTCGGTTCTCAATATCTACGAATCTATTACAGCAATCAAACTGAAATTTTGTATGTTGATAGTGGCAATTAACATAAGTAGGATATATGAAAATAGGCTGTATAGTTCTTCACGGAACTACCTGTTTTTATAACCAAACCCATTCAGTTCATTCATGGAAACATTTTAGTTGACAATCCTTAGGCATTTCTCCGTAGGTTTAAATTAAATTAAGCCTACTGGTGCAGTGGATATCAATGTTGGTTGTCACCCCAGAGGCCCTGAGATCGATGCCCAGCTCTGCCAAGAATTTAAAAATTCATGTTATGCTCTATTTAGTACGGGTTCTCCCATTCTCGTGATGCTAAATGGGAACCTTTCCGATGCTGTGGTAGGAGGAGTGGACGGGAACTAGCCACCCTACCGCACTTAAACGCCGCCTCATGACGCCTGGTTAGTGATCCCTTGACACACCTAGGAACTCTAATCGGGTCGTCTATTTCTTTGTGGATAGGGCACTCTTTGATCTCTGAAGAACATGACATTCTTAGAATGCCCATGTATTGCTGTAATTATTACGTTTTCATGATACTCGTAAGTTAAATAGCGTTAGGACTCGCAGTGTTGTCTGAACAATACGACCATAACCTTCCAATGTGAAAACTTTACAGTGCTTTGAATTGCATGGGATGAATTTAGAACACCAACCACTCAGTAGAGTCATAAGTTATAGCACTTAATGTTGATGATCCATCTTAGAGGGTTTGTAACAACGTGGTTATGTAGCCTCATGCATTTGGTGTGTGGAATCAGAATGATAACCTGTGTCATTGTGTTGGCGGTATTAGTGTGCGTACTTGTAATTGGGGTTAGAATTTAGGTACAAAGAAGCCATGGCTTTAATTTCCATACCAAATCAGCATGAGCCTCGAGCAGACGTGAAATTCCTCGGAGAAACAACACATTCTAGGATGATTGAGGTGGGAATCGAACCCTCTTCTTCACAGTTCTGCCTCATGAAACAGTGTTCCAGCCCTCAGACCAGAATTACATTTCTTGTCAGAGCCTGGAATCGAGCCGGGACCTCCACGGTGATAGCCAAGAATACTAGTTACTACGCCACGAGCTCTCGTACTGACTGACACTCTGCAAGGGGAATTAGTACGCTGGGTTAAAAATGTCAACGAGTTGTGCACAGCACGAAATTTCGCAGTGAATCCCTGAAATATTGGAATTAGTGTCAGGAAACTATATACCTATATTTACGTGTAGCTCCCCTCTTACTCTCGAGATGCTGGATCAATAAGGATAAATTATACATATCCAGACATTACGTGTTTCAGAAAGGAGTGTCAGTGGTATTAGCTGCACTAGCGTTTGTTAATCGTAGCAGGTGCAGCCTTGCGGAACAATAATGAGGGGAACACAGCAGTGACAGAGTACAGTGTCCGCAAAACACAACGCTGTTAAGAGTACGTCACCACGGAGAGAACAACGATGACTGACACCACTGGAGCTGAGTCATATCCTACCCGCGTGACTGTACCTGTCAACAATGCAAGCTGACAACGTCCGCATGTGAACAAAGAAAATATCCCACCAAGCCACCGCCACTCGTATACAGTTCTGATCTATAAGGTAACAATAGATTCTTCAGTAACGTGAAATATTCCGATGGTAAAATATTCCCCAGATACTTATTGGTTGTAAAAGGATGTATATGTCAAGTCTGTCACAGCTACACGATGTTAGTGAACTCCACATTACATTTGATCTCTCTCATGAATACACGTCATCTTAATGGTGAACGGGCAGTAACTCAAAGCAAGTTCCGCTATACACAATATTTATGATCCGCGAGAGAAAGACATGACGACCTCATTATAATAGCCTAGCTTTTACTCATATAGCATGCACGTTTATAACGAAAACGAGCTCTTGTTCATCAAATAGAGATTTCTACTGCAGATTACCTTGTCTGTTGTCAGACATTCAATATTGGGACGTTCTCAATGTTACTCGCAGTAGATAAGCTTTTATCCAGACTGGTGATGAAATAGATAACTTTCATGTAGGAAATCAAGATTATATTTCCATTCCTTTTAATCTAGGTAGTTCTACAATTTCTGATCGATTGGGAATAACTGAATTACATTACCGCCTTGTAAGGAAGTATTCCTGGCCGGCTATTTACAGTCATTTAGCTGGTTACGCACTCGCCTCCTGTTCGTAGGGGTATAGGATTGAAATTTCTCACAGCTGCCTGGCATAAGTGTGATTATATCACGCTTGCATTTACGACACCGTCTTCTAACTTGTTCCCATGCCCGAGAAGCCGACATGCTCCATCAATCTTTAGGAGGGCACGCACCAGTGTTATATTAGGTCACCTATAAAAACTGATGATGTGAGTCTTTCAACATGCAATCTTACTTAACACACAGAATTAGATATCGATACAATGCTTCTACTGTATAACAAAGCTTACTAAAGCAACGTATTATCAAAGGACTTCGAGGCTGAAGATGAGAGGTTCATTCCCTCATCTTAAGCATATCATGAGTGTGGATCCACAGTCGAGTTGTGGTGGTAGGCCTATCTGTGTTATATCGACCAATCCTATCATTACAGACAGTCCCATGTACTCGGGTAGACTAGTGTGGAAAATTCCAAATACCGCACCGGCATAGGGTTTCTAAACCCAAAGAAATGGAATAGATTTCCGGCACGATCGATTGATGAGCGTTCAAACGCGAGGAACCTGGGTGATCATATTAGCTTCTCATGTTAAAAATTCCCTTCTAGGACAAAATTAAGTCGTCCTGTCGTTTCTGAGACCACAACAAATTAAAAGTGGCTTTAAATATGTATTATTATTATTGTATTTTCCTAGATGAGTCAGTGGCAGGGTGTCCAATTACCATTACGAAGATTGCGAGTTCGATTCCCGGCCAAGGAAATCGGATTGTTGAACAGCGGCAAAAATTTAATTCCCGGCACCCCGAGTCGTACGATGTCGGTTTGTAAAAGATCTCTCGTATCACATTTGGTAATTACAAGACAAAATGACACACGTTATTGGTTTTACGTCCCTTGTAACTACTGTGACCTTTATAGACGTCGGGGGAGGGGAGGGGGGGGGGGTGGCATAGTTTTACCCCTAATAACTTTAACGTGCCAGTAAATCTATGAAAACGGCTCCCTCAAATTTGCACACCCTCAAATGCTAACGGACTGCGCCAAGATTCGATCCTGCAACCTTGGGCACAGGAGGCGAGGTTATCGCTGTACCACGCAGCCAGTCAAAGACAAAATGAATTAAATCCCAGGCACAGCTCGTCCAGTCGAGTTTTAACTTCCACTGCCGGATGGTAGTGTCACACAGAACGGCGAAATTGGAGAGTAGATCACCTCAATGGCTCCAACTGAAAATAACTACATCACGGTAGTTGAAGACATACGAATATTATTATTAATAATAATGTTTTTATTTGTTTTACTAATTTTAACTACTTTGAAAGACGTCGGGATGCTGGAATTTTGCCCCGAAGGGAATCCTTAACGTGCCAGTATAGCTACTGACACGGCTCCCTCATATTTGCGCACCTCAAATGACAACTGACTGCACCTACTATGGACATGGAGCCTAGGCCTATCAAGCGACCGCTGCCCAGCCATTTGGCCTGCAGATATTGGGGTGACGCGTGGTCAGCGCATCGGGTCCCCTCGGCCGTTAATCTTGTTTTTCGTGACCGGGGCGCTGTCTCACTGTCAGACAGCTACTCAATTGTCCTCACGAGGCTGAGTGCACCCAGTTCCAGCTCTCACGTCAGTTTCTAAAATCCCTGACGGAGCCGGAAATCAAGCCCGGGGCCCCCGGGTGAGAGGCAGGCGCGCTACCCCAACATCACATGGCCGGCACATGGAATATTATGGAAGCAAAATTCCAAATCCATTAATTTTGGAGTTACGAGATTTTACTAATAAAATAAGCCAACCAAGTGATGCACTTTAATTCATTCATTTAACTACTATTTGCAGAATGGCAAAGGAGAGATTACAGATCAGAATTTAATTTTGTCCTCGCAAGGCTGACATACTTCTTTCCAGTCCACCGACAAGCTTTTATAGACAAGAGCCTAAGAATTTGAGTGTGGAATCCAGGGCACATGATTCTTAAATCGTTCATCTAGAGACCACAATGGTGATTAACATAAATCTAGGCATTGTCTTGGTTGGTTGTTTCCTCAGTTTAGGGGCTGCGACAACACGGCCATGTAGCCCCGTGCACTTTGGGTGTGTGTAGAATCTGTGTGATAATCGGTGGTAATTGTGATGGCTGTATTAGTGTGTGTTATCTGTAATTTAGGTAAGTAATTTCAAGTAATTCCTACTTTTGCTAGCAAATGATATCGTCAACGACACCTAGCTGTGAACTTGGCTAGGCAACTGGCACCTTGCGGTGAACGTTGGAACTCAATAGAGCGCTAATCAAATCTAACAAACAAATTAGGTTCACACAGTTGCAGTTAGTGGAAGGTTCTTTTACGTGCCATACATCTATGACATGGGCCCGCCGGCTTTACTTCCCCTCCGAAGGAATGCATACTGAGGGATTTTTAACGCTCTTAAAATAGGTATTGTCTGTATTGCAGAAGTTTCATACCAGTGGCGTAGCTGTGTTCGTTAAATCAAGCACCACGACCACGCAGGCAACTTCAGCAAGTTTGGAGATCATAAGATCGAATCCTGCCGCTAACAGGGGCTATCCTGAGTTCGGTTTAACCCTGGGTTTTTCCACACTCCCTCCAGGCAAAATGCCGGTATAGTCCGTAACTTACTTCAAGTCCCGGGGCGCCTACCCCATCCCTGTCCCTAATACAGGTACAGACACTGCTACAGTCATCACATCAATACAGGTTATCAGACAAGTTCAACACACACCCAACTGTGTGGGGCTGATAACCAATATGTCCAAAGCCCCTAAAAATAAATTAAACAGTAAAGAAGTTTCAACAAAATGGTCTGTTTACTTTCCATAATGCCTTCACAATCGGAAGATAGTGCAAGCCATAAAATCAAGCACGGGGAGAGTGGTGGAGCCACGGTCGTTAAGATCATTCACCCCTGTGTTGGAGCTCCACCCAAAGAGTTCGCACCTGTAATGTTACAACTTGCCCGCTTCCTCAGCGTCGCGACGTGGGCGCAGCCATGATCCGAGTCTCGTCGTTAAAGTTACCTATATAATCTCACACGAAGTGTGAAATACGCCCAGCGTGCGTCACGTCACGCATCACCGAGGTTCGAATCCTGACACTGATAGCGGCCAACCTGGTAGTTTCTTCAAACACACTCGATGCAATTTGCATGTAGTCCCAGGGCACCTACCACGATTCTAGGGCATAATACAAACAGAACCACCGATTTATCAGACAAATTATATACACACACAAAGTACGCGGACCTGACGACCAAAATGTTCCAAATCTCTATTTGATACAACAATAATAAAATACGAGCGAGAGAGAGAGATACACATGTCTGTAGCGGACAAACTCAGCTCGCAGTGCGATATCAACATTAGAGGCTACTTCCCAGTGCAAAAATGCAAAAATAGCCGTAATAGGAAATGCAGCGCGGAATCGTGTAGAGAATAAAATGCTTTTCTTTTTTTATTTGTTAAGTGATTACGTAATCATTTCGTTTACCCCCCACCACACACGTCATAAACGTAATCATAAGCTTTGTGATTACTTAACATGTGGGTGATCCCAAAACAGTCAGAACATTTTGCTGAAATAATCCATATAAAAACATGTGCTTTAGCGATTATTACTTGCATTAATGTGTAATGCTAGGGGGATGAGTAGACTTGAATATTAGCAGTGGAGAGAGAGGTTCTATACCACCCTAATCACCATACACATCTTTCATCTGGCTTGGGGCTCATACAGTAGTTAAAACTTCAGATGTTGAGAGAAAATGGTACGTTCCACCACAGCTACAACTGAATCAAAGAGACGTTCTCTCCTGAGAACTCACTCCCACGCCCTCTTGGGCCATGTTTGTGGTAGACTAATGTTACAACGTTTACTTGCTTCCCGCTGCGGTTCCGTGTTCGACGTCGCAGTCTGACTTCACTTTTGAGGTCAGTCACAACACATGGAGACTCGTAACCGACTTTGAAACACGATTTTGTAGGAGATATAGTATCAGACCACAGAGGCATAGAGGTCAAGAGACTGGTGTCACATTCCGCCAATCATCGTTAGTCCATCTACTATGACCTTAATCCCAGGGAAGATAACCAGTATCCAAGCACACCTTTGCACTCTTGAGCGACACATAGAACGACAGTGACAAGTAAAGGCAGGATGAAAGCTGCATAATGAGAAGAGGTACAAAGGTTGTTCAGGTGCATCCTATAAGGGCACTTATCGTAAACTGATCCACCAGTCATGAGAGAAAATACAAATATCCTAAGCACACATGAACGTCCAGATAGTTAGAGCCCTGCGCGGATAAACAAAACGTTATCCGCATCCGCACGACTGTTATCCGCATGATTGTTATCCGCATACACCCCGCATCCGCGCGCCTGTTATCCGCATCCGCATGTCTTTTATTCGCATCCGCCCCACATCCGCTTGACTTTTATCCAAATCCGCTGATATTTCAATATTACATGTATGTTTAATTTGTTAGATCAAGCATAACGTGTTAAACCAACACATTTAGACATTTGAGGAGAAAGTCGTTCCTGACAATTTGCTTCATTGCAAGGAACTTCAAGTTGGCATTCCAAGGGACTTCAAGTTGGATGACATTTCTGGTTCCTTGACCTCCTCATTAGAAAAAAAATTGGCTATACTTTTTTGGCTACTTTTGCACTTGTGCCTTAGTAAGTTTGATGTGCCCGATTATTGTCCTGAGTATGAATACACTTGTTTACAGGTAAACCATCACTATATCGTTCACCTTTTCGTTTCCATTGAAAACGTAACCAAATGTCTGCCATATCGTCGACTTGAGATTTGTTTCACGCGCTATTGAATATTCACCTTGTTTTATTTTAATAGATAGTTGATCCGTGTTGGTGAAACGATGTTCATACTCACGGTCGCGGTAACATTCACTACGTGAACTTCTCTTTACGCTTGGAGAAAGGGATTGACATTTGGACGGAAATTCCGAGTCAGTCATCATCCTTCTGCTTCTGGACCCATCCATGTTGGCATAGTTGATGTCATAGTTGATGTTGCAATATCACAGCCAACGTGCTTCAGTGACAAGTTGGAAATAAATCTACAGATAAACCTGGATCCCGATCTTCCAGGATAGCTTAGATGGCGAAGTAGCTGACATGAGGAATGTTAATGATGTCACCACGATGAACTAACAAGCTTATTGACAGCATTATATCTCTCGTACGTATAGTAATAATGGCAGTGAGAATTGATGATGATGAGATGTCAAGACCATCTACTTCAAACATACGGTACCTAATAAAATGTTGTTGAAAGCATATAAGTAAAATGATCTTCTCGTGTATAAGTGCAATACGTGCCTGAATATTTCGTACGCAATAGGCTATAGGAGTATTCCTCTTTTAAGCATGAAGCTGTAGATTGGCATATCAAATATGTGATATTATCGTAAGTTTGTGTTCTAAAAACTATCCGCAAATTTACTCAAAACATTATCCGCAGCGTATCCGCTATCCGCACAGCCATGCATACTATATCCGCGTGGCGAAAATATTTGCGGATATCCGCATCCGCGCAGGGCTTTACAGATGGGTAACCTCACGCAACAGTGAAAGAAATGTCACGAGCAAAATGGTCGTTTAAATTAAAGTTAGGAAGTAAAAGGAAAGTTAAGTGCCTAAGGGGACGTGAAGGCGCAGTAGTCAAGCTGATTGCCTCTGACAAAGATGGACGGGGTTCAATTCCCGCTTCCAGGTCAATGCATGTGAGCTTTGCAAATTGGAATATCACGTCCTGGGTTTCAGATTCCACGTAAAGGTGGAGGTCCCGCAGCTCATGATCGCGAGATGAACGGTCACGTAAAACTACCAGTTTTCTTCGTGCCCATTAGTGTCGGCTGTATCTATCTCCTTTAGTTTAGACTGTGCATACCTTAAGTGCGTTCTGTAAAATGTTGCTACTTTAATGCTGTAGTTTCTGTCATATTCTACCAGAGTAATCAGCAGCTCGGAAGGCACCTTGTCTAAAATGCGCCTTTGATAATCACGTGACACAGAACCAATAGTATTCAGCAGGTGACCGCGCTATAAAGTATACTTACTGAATGGACTAACTGCTGTTTGTGTGCTTCATCAGATTTAAAGCTTGCCACGGTGGGTGAGTGGTTATCGTGTCGGACTTCCAACCCCCCCCCCCCCCAGCTTGCAGGTTCGCTCCTGGCCATGGTAAGTGATTTCTGAAAGGCGACAAAAATCTCGGCACGCATATCATACGTTGTTGGCATGTCAAATAACTCATTTGAATTCAGTAGGCCGTGTTCATAATGGCAAAATTAATCACAGGATTTTCCGCCAACACTAAGTTCTTTCGTTATCTACTAGAAAGCGCTAAAATGTCAAGGAGCTTAGATATCTAGTCTACTTGAATTTCATGGCGCTCCAAGGAACGACAAAAATTCGACACGCAAGCTGCCCTCTGGGCATCAAATAATAAAGCTTGGACCCAGCACCCAAGGCCATACGATATTATTATTATATCAGGTTTAAATACTGTAGATTGAATGTGTTGTGGCTCATTGTAGGGTTTGAAGCCATCCCAAACTGACAAACTCCGGATTTCTATCACCATTTTAGCATTTCACTTAACATTAGGTATACTACATTTAGCATACACCGACAGTTGCGATTACCAATACTGCAACTAAATAATTGTACATATTGTAAATATTTTTCACCTATATTCTCAAACATAGATGTTATAGCCTAAGTATAATGGATCTGATGATGATTGCTTGACGATCGAAACTGGTCATCCTAGTGCATTTATTAATCTCGTGTAATTTATTTCAGGATTAGGGCATAACCCAGCTCTTTTTGGGTACATTCGTGTTGACCGACTGAAAAGCACCACACTTTTGTTGTGGCTCATAGTTGGTTGATTGGTTGGTTCTTAAGTTTAGGGGCTGCGACAACGCGGTCATGTAGCCCCGTGTACTTTGGGTATGTGTAGAATCTGTCAGATAACCGGTGTTAATTGTGATGACTGTATTAGTGAGTGTTATCTGTTTTTTAATTTAAGTACAGACTGCAACTTAGAATTTTTCAAATAGTTCCTACTTTTACCGCCAAGCGCCACCGTCAACGACTACTAGGCCAAGTTCAGAACTTAGCTAATAGACGCCACCGCAGTCGGCTCTTGGCAACGAACGTAGAAACCTAAGAGCGTTGTTTACATTCTTAACCTATAAATTAAGTATCAGATGTTAGGGAAGAAGAGAATATGCGTATGCCATTGCGCAGACGAGTGCGGGAAATTAGTTGTCAAATGTGACCTTAGATCGTCCGAGCTGTACATAGCCTACTGTAATTCCTGGTATTCTCATTGCTTACGTAACTTAAGTACTTTACGTAACTTGCATGGTAACATATTGAAGATTCCCTGCATCGCTACTTTTTCAGACACATTTTAAAAAGTCTTTCGCAAGCTCAACAGTCATGCAGAATTGTACGTACCACAAAACATCCTCTTCCGTCCCGCAAATAGCCTATATGCTGTAGAGAAAGCACCCTTTGAAAAAATCATACCATGAACTTCTGTGTCGTATCTTACTTCTCAGACGATCGCGACGGTGACGCATTGCTTTAACCACGCTAAAATCGATACTTCATTGATGACAACCATTCCACTGACCCGCCGTCACTTCCTCCTTCATCTAAGGTATATAAATAAAATTGTGCGGTAACCACTATCCATTTCATATCAACTCAAGGTATTTATATGGTCCACCATCACGGGAAACATTGATACACCGTGTTTTGACCAAACTTGGTATTTAGGATCCAGGGGCTGGTTTAGCGATACATATAATTACTCAATAGGCTAATGCAACAAACAAGGGTTAAGTATAGGGTTGTCATATCCCCAAAACCCAGAAAACAGAAATGGTCAGAAAGAGGACATTTTAAAAACATTTTGGCCTCCGTAATTTAATGTTTTTATAATTGCTGATGATGACCATGTCCGAAACTTCTTGAAATGTTTATTCTTAGTAATATAATAATAATTGTTAACCTATAGATATAATACGCTAAGGTGTATGTTTAACAAAACTCAAGCTCCTAAACCAGAGGGAGTTAGAAGGTGTGGTTTGTACCAAAATCTTCCAAATCCTCTAAATAGTCCAGGAAAAATCTTGCATTTCTTGAAAAGTCAACGGAAATAAATTTTATTTCTTTATAAAGTGCTTTTAAAACAAATAAACAAGATGGTAGCCCCTGCCTGAAGTGTGTCGCGCCCAGCCCGCATAGCACTAGAGCCGGGTGGGTAGTCAGTACACATGAGGCGCATACAAACCACATTTTTTTTTTAAATTTTCAAGTGCGTTGAAACAAATGAACATATTTATAGAAGCCCGCATAATAGTAAAGCCTGGCGGGTGGTTTATACACATGCGAGAGTTCTCGCACGGGTCCGCTAGTATGAATCTCTACTTAGTATAAAATAAAGCCGCCGATTTGAGTTGAGTTCAGTTAGTTGATTCGCAAGCTAGCAGCCGTGCACGAAGCAGCTCCTGAACCAAGCTCCGAGCAGCGAATACGAAAGCCGATGAAATCGATGATCCATCTCCCGCCGAGACTCTGACTCATCGATACCATCTTCCCAACTCAGCCTTAAACCAACTCCCTTTCCCCCCTTTCCGCCCTGCATTACCAAAGCAACAATACCCCTTCCTAAACGTTACCCATTGTTGCCCACATTCAATTCGCAAACCCACCCTCAGACCATTCCAAGTCAAGCAATCCCATCTTCCAGAGTTGCCGCCAAGCAAAACTCATCCCTTCTCTCCTGCAGCAGCCAATAATCAATTAATACATTCATTAATTGATTATTAAATTTAATTCAAACCAGAGCGTTCATTGTCGCGGCCCATCCGCTTAAAAAACTGGTAACCTTGAACGACTGGTACTTTTCTCTTGGGCGAAGCCGAAATCTACGTTCCCTAAGGTCTGCCAAGCATTTGACCAATCATACATATTCATTATTTCACTCATTTAACGATCACCACTTTTAAACATGAACTCCGCACGAAAACACAACCCCGAAGAGTACGATCCAACCGATCCCTGCTGGGATACCTTCAGGGATACTCGCAAAAACACCCGCTCATCAACTCGTACCAACTGGATACTGGAGATGGATATGACAAAGCAACTGTATGCTGTCAATCCTGAAGCGGATCCTCCCATGTGGAGCACGATGCTCATGATCCGCCCTCCCCGAAAACTCCATCCAGATACACTTCGACAGGTCATCTGCCACGCACTTGAGTCCCATGCCAAGATCATCTCATGCATAGAGGAGACATGCCAGCATTATGTCTCAATCATCCCTACACACCAGAGATATCTCAGAACCTTGAGCGAAGCGCTTAGGGGACACTCAGCAATTCCCCAGCATATTTGGTTGAGTCCATATCAAACACATATTCAAGTTGCGAACACTCAAACTGAAACTCAGGAGATCAGTGAGGCGCAATCTACACAAACCATCCCTATTCCACCTCCTATGCCAAAATACCCTTCATCCAAGGAGACCCAAACCGTTCACACTCTTTCCTTAACTCCCGTACAAACTATTTCAGTCATCCCAGTCAAAATCACTACCAATAAACCCAAACTCACTCCTCCTACCGAATCTGCCTCACCCACTAGCCATCCCATCTCTCACGCCCCCGACCCAGAACCTAATAGCCCTATAACATCCTCAAATTCAGCCCAAAACCAGTCTCCTACTACAGAACACCAACCTTCTACAACTGAACAAGCGTCGCGCAAACACAAGGTCAGAAATAACCCTAACACAGTAAATAGGGCGTCGCGACGCCGCCCGCAGACGACACAACATTCCACACTCATTTTCCAGTGCTTCAAATGCCAGCGCTTAAATCATGACGCCGCGAATTGCAGGCATGCTACCCGCTGTAATAGGTGTGGCGACAATCATCGTCACACAGATTGCAAGGTGCAAAAGAACAGCCCCACGTGTGTAAACTGTGGGGGCAATCACGCGGCGAGCTATGGAGGCTGTCGGTATATTAAAGACGCCATCAAGCAAAGGCAGAGAGCACAAACCAGACATCGAACTCGCCCCGATATACCTTCACTACTCTCACTCAAAATTGCCCCCCCCCCCCCCCCCCCCCTTCAGTTCAGTCCGCCACTGCACTTTCCCAGATACTCCAATTGATAACACAGCTCTCACTCCAATTACAATAGTCAGTTACAGTCGAACACAGGACTTCTAAATTCTGCGTGCCTGCCCGGGGATCGAGCCAAGCTCGATCGCCTGGGATGTCGCGCACGGACCTGTGTATCGACTGAAATTAGCCCCAATTACCCAGCCGTTACTCTCACTTCACTATTACCCCCGCCCTACGGCCTCGCGGGGCACCTGCCTGGGGGTTAGCCACGGCCGACTCACTCGGGATGGTGTCTTGTGGGCCGTGGGATCGACAGAAAACATCGCAAATTACACATACTACAATTCATTCTCATTCTCTCCGTCCCATAATTCATAGCGAGGCTTATTAAAACTATTATTATTATTATTATTATTTTAATCAAAAACCTACTATAGGTCTATCCTTTCTCCTTCTCACCACTGGACGGATTTTGATGCGGTTTTCACCATTCTGTAAAGGATATCTCGAGGATGATTTCTGTAGAAAATAATTTATTTATGATCAAAGGAATCCGAGCAGTAACGATTTCAGTGGAAAAGTCGGAAAAAAAAAACCTGGCGTCCGAGCGCTTTGTAAGCTTACGCTGGGCAAACCGTTAAACATATCTAAATACTATGAGTGTAAGAATTGTTCACCATAAAAAGTTCTACAAAAATGTCCGTGAGAGCATATGTCTATCTTGAATACATCGCCAACTGGGGCTATAAGTGTTTTTACGTTTTAATTTCTTCCAACCGTGTCCATTCATGACCAAAGGAAGTAAAGCACTAACGATTTCAGTGAAAAGGACGAAAGAAAAAAACTGGCGTCCATGCGTTTCTTAAGCTTACGCTGGGCAAACCGTTAAAGGTATCTATAAACTATGAGTGTAAGAATTGTTCAGCATGAAAAGTTCTACAAAAAAGTACCCGACAGCATATCTATTATTTTTAACACATCGCCCACTATAAGTGTTTTTACGGTTTCATTTCTTCCAACAATCTCCATTCAGTTACTGAGGCGACAGTTTACGAGCTAGCTAGGGGCGAGTTTATCACCCCAGTTACAGCTTAGCTAGCGGACGAGCTTATTGCCCCAGATACAGCCAGCAGCAAACTGGCAAGTCGTGTTTGGCGTTAGGAAGGGCATCCGGCCGTAAAAACCATCGCCACAAAGACTTCCATCGCATCTCATCCCCGACCCCGTTGGAAAAACGGGAATAATAAGGGGTAGACATACATACATATATATATATATATATATATATATATATATATATATATATAATGTGGGTTTATATAACAATTAGCCTAAACTGGGATTTCAGTGTTGATTATTTGTACAGTGAGGACCATCTGTATAGAACGGAGCCAAGAATGCGCCGCGTGACGGAGGGGCCACTGTGTGTAGCCGCCTGTCGAGCAAGGCACTGCCGCTAGCAGGAGTGGAGCACCCGAGTGGAGCACCCAACTTGTTCAACACATTTACACTTTTTAACGTATTTAATAATCATGATTACTTACATGAATTTCAGTGTAGTTGCTGGAAATGTTGCTCTTCATTCTCTAAACACACATTGCTCCAACGTAGGAAGTTTTGGTGCACTCGCTGTAATTCATGCTCACTGCTATTTCGTATCAGCGCAGTATTTTCTTTCTCAAGAGCCACCAGAATACACATTTTGTTTGAGATTCCTTCACAGGTAAAAATCGCACGGCGCTGAAACGTACGAACACATTTTCAGGAAGACTTCTTTTTGAGAAGATATGTTTCCACTAGCAAAATTGGATATTTTGCTCTATACCTGGGAAGCCTCCGTGGCTTAGGCGGCAGCACGCCGGCCTCTCACCGCTGGGTCTGTGGTTCAAATCCCGGTCACTCCATGTGAGATCTGTGCTGGACAAAAAGGAGGCAGACAGGTCTTTCTCCGGGTACTCCGGTTTTCCGTGTCAAAATTGCATTCCAGCAACACTCTCCACTTTCATTTCATTTCATCTGTCATTCATTTAATCATTGCCCCAGAGGAGTGCGTCAGGCCTCGGCAGCCGGCACAGTCCATATCCTCGCCACTAGATGGGGGCTTCATTCATTCCATTCCTGACCCGGTCGGAGACTGGAAGCAGGCTGTGGATTTTCATTTGCTCTATACCTATGTTCACGTGATACGACGTAGGCTACTGTACGTCATAGCAAGCCTTAATTATCACAACTAAGGTATCTTGCAAGCTGCGTAAAATGTAATGCCAGCATCCAGGACTTATCGGCGCGCTTTTCTAATCGGCACATGCTATAAATGTGACGGTGAGTCATTGCGACTTGTCGGCGGCACGCCATTTCAAAAGTCCCGTTATTTAGGGATGGCCCTTACTATAGAATGATTCACTTTCCTTAAATCATATCTCAAACCCACCAAACGTACCTATCGTCATTATTGCAATGATAACTCTCCCTTAAGGGCTAATCTGAGTCACCGATGGCTTAACATCTCCCTTATGTGCTGAACACATAGGTTCCAGTCGATTATCAAATATTGGGGTGGCCTCAAAGTTCTCTAATGGGTTGAACACTGTGTATTTTCCCAGGCCTGAAAATCCTATCTTAATAGTTAATCAGACTAATAACGTCTTAATCAACTCATAATCGTATTACGTATGCTATTAAAATGAACAGTGCATATTGAGTCGCCTTCTTAGGAAGGTTTGTTCAGAAGTGGATTAGCTGTTCTTTGTCACGGTCACCATGAAATATAGTATGACAATTAGCCTATTGGCTTGGTGGAGCGGTGGTAGAGTGTCCATGTCTTAATTCCAAGAATGCGGATTCCATTCCAAGTCCAGAAAGTAGGGTTTCTGAAACATACTCGGCACTTCACATTCGCACGATGTTGGTTCGTAAAAGATCACATTTGATGATTGCAAGACAAAATTAATTACATCTCGGCCACAAGTCAATCAACAGAATTCCGGTTTCGTTGATACGTGGCAGTGCAACTGGAAAGTCAACATTGGAGAGCATGCTAAATCGCCTCGACAGGTCAAATTGCGAAGATATAAACCAAATAGCTGATATCTAGAGCCCTGCGCGGATAAACAAAACATTATCCGCACCTGCCCCGCATCCGCACGTTTCTTATCTGAATCTACTGGCATTACAATAATTATACCGACAGTAGTGGCTACGCCGGCTAAAGCGCAGCGTTAGGCCATGGGGCCAAGCTCTCTGCTGACTCGCAAGACGCATGGGTTCGAGCCCCACCGTCGGCCGTCCTTGAAAGGGTTTTCCGTGGTTTCCCATTTTCAACCCCAGGCAAATGCTGGGACGGTACCTTCTGACAGGCCACGGCCGCTTCCTTCCACATCCTTGCCCAGTTTCATTCCTCTTCATCCATTCCATCTCTCATCCCGACGCGCAGGTCGCCCACGGGCGTCGACTAGAAAGACCTGCACTCGGCCTCCCAGGAGGCCACACGACAAAAAAACAATAATTATTATTTATCGTATGGCTTTTAGTGCCGGGATTGTCCGAGGACATGTTCGGCTCGCCAGAGGCTGTAGCTGCTTCCAGCGGACACCCTTAGGGTGAGCTACAAATTCCGTTCAATTCCAACTTTCGCCAACAGATATCAATGATACCTATTGGTGAACGTTGGAACTTTGATAGAGCGATCCGACGAAATATAACCTAACAATTTAGCTTCACACAAGTTAAGTCTGTGGAAGGATCTTTTACATGTCATAAATCTATGACTTGGGACCACCGGCTTTACTTCCCCTCCGAAGGGAGGCATACTGAAGGATTTTCAACGCTCTTAAAAAATCCAACGACTTCGGCCGGGTTTGAACCCGCTATCTTGGGCACAGCAGTTCAGTATGCTACCAAGTACGCCACCGAAGCCGCTATTACAATAATATTACAATAATTTTGATTAGATAAAGTATTAAACAACACATTTAGATATTTACGGAGAAAGTCGTCCCTTGTCGTCATGTGCTATGTTTAAAATGAATGTTATACAGCCAGAATTGCACCTCTTCACAGTTGGGAGTGTTAATTATGCTTTATGACATAGTTTGAATGAGATTAGCATAAATCATCATCTTACTTTTGTCATTTAAAAAAAAAAAAAACATAGCCTAACGGAAAAGTATGATATGTCATATAACTTACATCCGGGTCCCAGTAATGATATTCAACAAGATCAGATTGTATTCTAAAAACTATCCGCAAATTTCCTCCAAACATTATCCGCAACTTATACGCTATTCGCACAGCCATGCAAACTATATCCTCATTGCGAAAATATTTGCGGATATCCGCGGATTTTCTCATCCACGCAGGGCATTACGTGATATCATACGAAGATTATTATTATTATTAGTAGTAGTATCACTACACAGATCTGTCGATGCAATTTAAAATAGACTACTGTTCCTCCGATAACCATGTGTTACGTTAAATGAAGACTATTTTACCCAGTTCAGTTACCATTTAAGTACTGTAAAAGTGTCTCGTCGAAAGTTAGTCCGTCTGAGTCCGAATAGCCCACTCTCCCTAAGCAGTTATAATAGTACATAATGCATACGACTGTTTATGTTCGACGATAATTATAACTATTTTATGTTCGAACATAAATATTCATAAATATCTCTCGAGATTTCACCAGTTTCATGTACTGAACAGAGCGGATGGGACGCAAAGAATACCTTGTATTTGACCGTGGCCTCCTGGAATACCTCACTATGACACTCGCCACGCAGTGAAATTTAAAATAGGGGGCCATGGAAGTGAGCGCAGGTGCGATGCTATCCTCACCTAATTGGTCACACAACTGTTTCTTGAGCTCTGATTGGTGGGAGAAACTGTATCATAATGAAAACTTGTACTATAAAGAGCCTCATTAGTACAGTTTTCTGACATATAACTTAATATTTACATTTCGCCTGGGTCGAACATAAAACATGTTATGCTGTTCGTCGCCCGCATTGCGACCACCTGGGTGTGCAATGACCATCACTACTTCCCTGATTCCATAACGTTTTTCTGCAGCGACGAGTGACGAGAGTGACTACAAGCGTTGTTTAATGGAACTAAGACGTTAGCAACTTTAAAGTAACCGTCCAACGGTCCCAATTGTGGATTTGAAACAGTGAGTTTCACTGCCGGGTCCTCTGATGCTATAAGAGAGTCGACACATTACGCCATAGAGATCTGTCACAATGTGACCTATCTCCATTGAAACAATTACGAAGTCTTAAGGTGCCTGTACACTGGAGAGCTTTTGCCCTAGCTAGAGCGTAGAGTAGCTCTAGCTAGGGCATTCTAAGCTCCTCTCCAGTGTACACAGGTGGTAGAGAACCCTAGCGGAGACCGCTCTAAGCTCTAGCTAGGGCCGGCTGACTCTACTGTATAATAAACAGTATTTGGATGCCCTAGCTAGACCAGTCTAGCTCTATTCGTTCGGTTGAATATTGGAAAGTGCTCTACGTAGAGTCCGTGGTGGATTGTTGGGGTTATTCGTTTGTTTTTAATTATAGTGTTTGAATATGGCTGAATTTGTGTGGGGTCACGAAAAAACAATAATTGAACATCCAGAAACATGGAATTGTACTCGGAATGAATACAGAGACGGAAATTTGAAGGCACAGTCGTTTCGGGTGATCCCTTTTGCTGATCCTGGGGGTAATTTTGGCCAAAATATAATCATAGTCATATTTGCTCATTCTTAAAAAGTTCTTGTACGCTTCAGAATCTTCTGAACATAACTCTTGCAATAATTTAGCGTGTATTCCCTCGTATTCTCTTTTTGATATCCAATTCCTCACCCACAACCTTCTTTTCCTCTTCATAGTTTTCTTTTTTAACAAGGCACACACAACCACCACACATGCTAAAAGCTCTCTTGAAGACATTTTAACTTCACAACACAGCGCGAAAAACCAGACTCAAACTGCTCTCAGAATGTTTTAGCGCTGCTCTACCAAGTGCATTTACGTTTGACAGTGTACACAAGTACAGAGAGTGCTCTAGGTAGATTTGCCTATCTCCGCTCTACGAATGCTCTACCTAGGGAAAATTACTCTACAGCGTACACGCACTCAGTTTAGCTAGAGCGGTCTAGCTAGACTTGCTCTATGAAAATCACTCTCCAGTGTACAGGCACATTTAGAGATGCAATGTTGCAAGGTTAGATCTACTGAAACTCGCCAGATACGGTAGTACTGAAGTAAAAAGAACCTCTAGATTCCTATGATTCAATAGCCGTAAGGTGACACAAAATGCTCCTCTCTCCAATAGCATAGCCACCTACGCCAATAGTGGTATCGTCCTTAGTAACATGTCCAGCTTGAAGCAACCTTCACAAGGTCTTTTGAATAGCCCAGCGACCCTGACCATACCTTCAAGCAGGTGCGGTAATCCAAGAGCAAAAAGCAAAAGCCATGACTTGCGTCACTGATATTACCAAGACCTAGTAAAAACTAGTAAGATAACGAAAAAACATGAAAACATTAAACACCGGTATGATTATCTTCATAAAGCTGTTGTTTTATTATTCAGTTAGGGGCTTTGCAACATCGTGGGCATGTAGCCCCGTGTACGTGGGTGTCTGTGTGGAATTTGTCTGATTACCTGTGATACCACGATGGCCGTATTAGTGTGTATTTGTTATTCACGTGAGGACTGGGAAGGAGGCGGCCGTGAACTTACGTTAGGAACCATCCCAACATTTCCCTGGTGTAGAAATGGAAAACCACTAGCAGATGGCTGAGGTGAGAATCATCCTCCTTCCCAATCCTCACCTGAATTACTACAGGCCGGATTTTTGTTTTAGACGATTGCCCTTGACCTTGAAGCCTGCGGGTGAGCCTGTACACAGTCACTCTCTCACCCTATCGCTTCACATTTGTCACCACCGATCTGATGTAATGGAATTCCAGACTTGAGCACGTGGCGACACCGACTTGCAGACAGTACAGTCAACGTCGAAGTATTGTGTGACGCGGAAGTACACGTTACGTATTTACGAACAGAACGTCATTATATTTGACAATGACTGTACTTCAGTAGGAGTGTGAGACAGCTTTGTCAATCATCGGAACGCTTGGGGCAGCTGATAACAACACAGGTACTGCAGTAACTCGCCTCCAGGCTTCCATTAAGATTTTTCACTCGTCTAAAACGAACGTCCGGCCTGTACTACTACTACTACACAATAACACAGGTTATCAGGCGAATTTTTTTCTCTCTCACTCTCCCGGGTGACTAATTGCCAAAGATAAAAAGCTGCGCTGCTCTGTTGCTGGACCGATAATGAGAACCCTGTAGCCTACTGTACATCCAACACGGAGCTAAATTATCACGATGTTCCAGCCCTTCAAATGAAATAACAACATATTAAAGGTTATGATAGCGGCTCCAAATGAGACTGGGTTCATTATGAAACAGTTTCTCACAACGCCGCTCCACTGAGGAGATACTATATTGGTCTTGCACCACCCATTAACAAACCTCAGACGCTTTAACTCCGCATAGTTAAACTGGTCTTGTTAAGAGGGAGAATTAGATACGTGGATGGTACTTCTAGATATTGAAACAAGTTGTTTTTTTAAGTTTTGACAGGGATGTAAATACGTAAACCTTTCCTGATACCTCACGATCCCACCCCCCAGTCATCAAAATTCGAACGTTAACCATTTGGGTGAAAGCCAAGCATTTGTGTCATTGCAAAACTGCATCGTCGTATCCCGAAACCAGTCTACAGTGAGGGCCATCCTTAAAGAACAGGGCTTCCCAAATGCCGTTATAGCATGGGCCGATTTCAACAGCCCGCCAAAACTACTATCTTGTATAAAAAATATATAGGATGTATTTCTTTTATAAGGAGAAACTTGTAGCCTCACGCGACAGTCATCTTGCAATCATGAGCCACGGGACCTCAATTTATTTACGTGAAATCCGAACCACAGGACGTGGTCTATTATCAAATTACTTTTATATTTGAAATGAAAATCCACAGCCTGCTTCCAGTCTCCGACCAGGTCAGGAATGGAATGACTGAAGCCCCCATCTAGCGGCGAGGATATGAACTGTGCCAGCTGCCGAGGCCTGACGCACTCCTCTGGGGCAATGATTAAATGAATGACAGATGAAATGAAATGATAGTGTTGCTGGAATGAAATTTTGACAGGGAAAACCAGAGTACCCGGATAAAAACCTGTCTGCCTCCGTTTTGTCCAGCACAGATCTCACATGGAGTGACCGGGATTTGAACCACGGACCCAGCGGTGAGAGGCCGGCGTGCTGCCGCCTAAGCCACGGAGGCAATAACTTTTATATTTATTTTCCCCTATTTTTTTAGCTTAATTTCACTTCAAAAATCTCACATCTGTTGATCGGGAATCGAACCCGGTCTACCTTGGTGAGAGGCAAGCAGCTTGACCAGTGCACCATCATGCCTCTTTAGAAGAAGAAACGCTGCAATACTTGAAAAGACAAATCCAAGTCTTTACATGAAAATATAGAAGCATGGGTCCAACCAGCGCACACGCGAGGGAAACGGTGAAAAAAGAGGACAAATAATACTCAACTACATATAAGGGCTTTTTTTTTTTTTTTTTTGCGTACGGCTTTTAGTGCCGGGAGTGTCCGAGGACATGTTCGGCTCGCCAGTTTTGTAGCTGCTTCGAGACGGACACCCAATGGGTGAGCTACAAGTACCGTTGGGGAGGGAAGGAGGGAAGTTGGATTGTAAGGACGAGGAGTTGGAAGGTAGCGGCTGTGGCCTATAGTTAGGGACCAACCCCGGCATTTGCCTGGAAGGAAGATGGGAAACCACAGAAGACCATCTTCAAGGTTGCCGGCGGGGGGATTCGAACCTCCTCGCCTCCCGGATGTGAGCGACTGCCATCAGTCATGCCGTAACCACCACGGCTAACTCACCCGGTATATAAGGGCTACTCAGCCCTTATATACTACGGGCCAACCGTTACCCTTTGTTTACAGACCAGGCGGCATTACCTTTCGTGTCTGACAGCTTCCCAATTGCCCTCCTAGGTTTGGTAGAAACACCGTCCTATCCACCTCCTTAGCAACAGGAATCTAAATCTGGATATCTGATCAGGAAGTAGACCATAGTAATGCATTAAACTTCAATCACAGAGCACACGCGCTACTTCCGTTATTTATTATTTTATATTATATATTTTTTTTTTTTTTTTTTTTAGCGTATGGCTTTTAGTGCCGGGAGTGTCCGAGGACATGTTCGGCTCGCCAGTTTTGTAGCTGCTTCGAGACGGACACCCAATGGGTGAGCTACAAGTACCGTTGGGGAGGGAAGGAGGGAAGTTGGATTGTAAGGACGAGGAGTTGGAAGGTAGCGGCTGTGGCCTATAGTTAGGGACCAACCCCGGCATTTGCCTGGAAGGAAGATGGGAAACCACAGAAGACCATCTTCAAGGTTGCCGGCGGGGGGATTCGAACCTCCTCGCCTCCCGGATGTGAGCGACTGCCATCAGTCATGCCGTAACCACCACGGCTAACTCACCTTATATTATAATATTACACTTGATCAGTGACTTAAAGAGCTCAGCCGTCCCTGTCACATGACAAGATGGCAGCTGACCTCTTGTGCCTGTCCTATATATCAGTACTTTGAGTATGTTGCATGCGATATAGCCCACTGATAGAAATAATATAAACTTTGTATGAAATGATTGATAATGAAGATGTACTGCAGTGAATAAATCGTTTATTACAAGACATTATTTGCTAACACGTAGTATTATAGTTATGGACATGTTTGGCTCTGTGGTAGCGCATTAGTCTCTCACGTGGGCGGCTGGGGTTCGAAACCTACTAGAGTTAACTTTTTTACTTGAATTATTTTACAAATGATGTGGACGAGCCCTTTTCACAGATACAGTAAGTTACTAAATAGAATGCTATTTAGCTCAAAGGAGATGCTAATATACACACTCGTTTATTAATAATCACAGCCCCTGCATCGCACGTAAACAGAAGATATTAGAAAAGGGAGAATAGAAGAACAAGATACACGCTGTCATCAACCACAGCCTTCTCAATGCCTCTGTACGGTGCTGTCCTCGGTAAGTTACGAGGGTAATTGTTCCAAACATTCCGCTTTGTAAATACCTAGCCTCCTGATGTATTGCAATCTTCTAATAGTTCAACTTCTAGCCATGACCGTGCTCCTATTAGCTTTAAGCACTACCAGCTGGATCGCATCCCTCCTGGTTGCTTTAAACGGCCTGCCTATTCAACACTCAGAGGCGTACAAGATATATATATTAATTCACTGCTAGGTTGCAGCACCAACCTACTGTGAATACCGTGGATATTTAAAGGGGAAGATAGCCTACCTGAAACGAAGGATTCTTAAGTTTGGAGGCTTAATATCGAGATTAACGGACGTGAATGCATTACAATAAGTTAGCAGTTTTGTTATTCAATCATCATAAAGTATATAATATTGATTTAGACACATAATTACTGGTTAATTATCAATATAGAAGAAAAGAAAATATACGGTGCAGGAGGTGATTTTTTTAGGGGTGAGGACAAAGAGTTATAAGTATACCCATACATTTTGGAGAAAGTAGGCTATACGTTATTTGCTGAACATCTTGTATTATTCCTGGAAACTGCCGAGATAGTATTAGCTTTTCAAGATACGATTGCCGGCGACCAAGCTGGGAACTATTCTTTGTTTACTTGTGTCACGCTATCAGCCTGCTTGGTTGACAGATACAGTCGTGCAGGTAGGATATGACTCAGCTCCAGTAGCCTCAGTCATCGCTCTCCACTCCGTGGTGACATGAACTCATATAAGCTAGGCTGTGTTGTTGCGAAACAATTAGAAACCCACGATTCTTAAATCGACCATTATTATTAATGTTTACGTTCACAATTCACAATATGAATTATGTTCTATTATACACAAGTAGTGCGCGCAATGCAGCTTACCGTATGCGCAGACCACACTCCGTCATCACCGGGTCCCCCTGTTCATTCTGCAAGGCTTCTTCTCGTAGAGCCCTGCACGGATAAACAAAACGTTATCCGCATCCACCCCGCAACCGCACGACTTTTATACGCATCCGCAAGACTCTTATCCGCATTCCCATGTTTGTTATCCGAATCTACTGGCATTACAATAATATTTTAATTAGATACATCATAAAGAATACAAGCACAAATTTCTATATTTGAGGAGAAAGACGTTATCTTAGGCCAGGGGTTCTCAACCTTTTTCAACCATCGTACTCCTTAAAAAAAAAAACATCCTGCATACCCCCTACTAACCTTTCTTAGGTAGTAGTAATGGTTATTAAAAATGTAGAAGGTATTTAGTTAGTATGGTTTAACCTCTGTAATTTTATAAGGAAATATATTTTAATAAAACAAAATATAGTTGTTTCTCAGTTCCTTTTCCCAAAGGGTGATTTTTGCAATCATTGCGTTAGTTTTCATTTCAACATAGAACATATCAGAAACACTACCTTGCATACACTTATTCTAAATGTTCAGTTTTTTTCAAAAATATCACTTAAATAGGCCAATTTTAAAAGCCAACCAAAGTCATTGAGTACTGATGATAAATTAGAATTGTGCTCGGTAAAGAAAAGATGCAATTCTTTGTGGAGTTCAAATACACGCGCCGTAAATAACTCACACAGTAGTCACGGCACGAAGCTCACTGCGCATGTGGATCGAGTAGAAGGATGGCCTGCCGCTTACCCCCTGAAATGTTTCGCGGAGTGGTTATGCGTACCACAGGTTGAGAACCCCTGCCTTAGGCTATGTGTGCCATGTGCTATGTTTAAAATGAATGTTATACAGTCAGAATTGCAACCCTTTTCAGTTGGGAGTGTTAATTATGCTTAATGACATAATTTGAATGACATAAGCTTAAATCATAATCTTACATTTGTCATGAAAAAAACGCAGGCCTATCAGAGAATTTGATGGTATAACATCCGGGTCCTAGTAATAATATTCAACAACTTCGGATTGTATTCTAAAGCCTATCCGCAGCTTATCCGTTATCTGCACATCCATGCAAACTATATCCAAATGCCAAAAAAAATGCGGACATCCGCATCCGCGCAGGGTTATAGGCCTCTACAGCAATTGTCAACAAACGCTGGCGCAGCAAAGTTCAGCGGCACTCGAATCTTGAAAGGCTAATACATTATTTCAAGATGTTCCCAGCTCCCGACGGCAATAATAAATACAAATTCTCTTATAATCTTGTAATGATTACAGTTTACATGTGCTCCAAAACCCCATCCCCGAACATAATAACATTCACATACAGTTTGTAACACAGTACCGACAGCGAGAACTACGCTCACTAACACGCAGCGCTAGGCCATGGAGCCAAGCTTTCTGCCGACTTGGTAGACGTGGGTTCGAGCCCCATCGTCGGCTGTCCTTGAAATGGTTTTCCATGGTTTCCCCATTTTCTACTCCAGGCAAATGCTGGGACGGTACCTTCTACGGCCGCTTCCTTCCACATCCTTGCCCAGTTTCATTCATCTTCATTCATGTCATCTCTCATTAACTCCTCTCATGAGGTTGCCGTCAGGAAGGGCATCTGGACATAAAACCCATCAGCCACATTTAATTCCATCGCATCTAATCCCCTATCCCGTTGGAAACGGGAATAATAAGGGGTAGACATACACACACAGTACCACAGTTACCACATAAGTACAGGTTATCAGACAAATTCAAAATACACTCAATTACACGGGGTTGATGAACAAGGATGTCCGAAGCCCATTTGGTATCACGAGGCTAGTAGGAGACAGTGCAAACAAATCATGCTCGGATTTTAAATTTCCGTGCAAATCCGGAAATCAAACTACACCATAAGCTGGTGCAGTGGTTACATTACAAGCACGTAAGTCAATGGCAGGTCAAGTTAGGTTCATAGCAAAATAGTACTGTATTTGTTCTGGCTACTTACAAACAAACAAACTTTGCGCCATTACTTGGTCGAGTGTGGAGAAATCATCATCTGATGTGTGTCACATCAAGAGACCGCCCATATGAAGTAAACAGTGTTCTCACATCATTTGTATGCTCAACATGGTGGCTGCGAGACTTGCCCTCATAACTCCCGAGCGCTGCGCTCGACACACAACATTATTGTTGTAAACATAAAGCATCCTTGACTTCAAAGTATAGGCATGCTTTATTTTCCTCACAAGCAACTTTCTCTGATTAGAGTTCGGCATTTTCAGATTTCTGCCTCGCAATGCACTTAGTCCTTCTTCAGCTTCTCGCAAAAATTGCCATTCCAGACTAAGCAAGAGAACCGTTTCTAATTTTCAAATATCTCACAGCCATTAACCTAGAAGGAGGCAAACAGCTTGACCCCTACACCGTCACACCCCTGTCTAGGTTTACTGGCACGTTGTAGATCCCCTCCAGGTCTAAATTGTGACACCTCGGCGACTCTAACAGCTGCAGTAGTTAACAGGGACGTAAAACCAATAGACTAATATTAAGATGATTACTTGAATACTTATAGGTTGCTTTAGAACTGGGTATAACTTAATTTAAGTTTTGGAGTACTTGTGAACTACAGTAACAAGGCTTCACTATAGTACGGAACCTCGCCGGGGCGGTATGACGGACGGAGAGTGATTAGTCACCGCTAGTTGACTGGTATCGAATGATTACACAAGAGCGGGTCGCGTACACGGTCGTCGAATTTTCCTAGTGGAAAATTATCTTCTCAAGAAGAAATCTTCCAGTAAATGTGTTCGTAAGTATCAGCGCCGTGCGATTTTTACTTGTGGGGGAACCTCAAACAGGGTGAATTCGCCCTGTCTCAAACAAATGGTATACAGAAACAATCCGCGCACTCTGAAGGCTCTCGAGACCGAAATAACTGCACTGATACCAAATACCAGTGAATGACGACAGCGAGTGTACAGCGTTGTTGCAATGTGTGGTTAGAAAATGAACGACAACATTTCCAGCAACTAACTTACTCGGAAATCATTGGTTGGTTGACTCCTTAGTTTAGGGGCTGCGACAACACGGCCATGTAGCCCCGTGTACTTTGGGTGTGTGTAGAATTTGTCTGATAACCGGTGTTAATTGTGATGTCTGTAATAGTGTGTGTTATCTGTGATTCAGGTAGAAGCACTGCAGACGATCAATTTTTCAAGTAGTTCCTACTTTTGCTATCAAATGCTACCGTCCACGACACCTAGCTGCGGACTTGGCTATTAGATGCCATTGTAGCCAGCACCTGGCAGCGAACGTTGGAACTAATGTAACGTTTTCAAACTAAACTACAAATTTTAGCTTCCACAAGTGGAGTTCGAGGAAGGTTCTTTTTCATGCAATTTATTTATCTATTGTATGGCTTTTAGTGTCGGGAGTGTCCGAGGACATGTTCGGCTCGCCAGAGGCCGCAGCTGCTTCAAGCGGACACTCATAGGGTGAGCTACAATTTCCGTTCAATTTCAACTAGTTCCAACTTTCACTACCAGATGTCACTGATACCTAGTAGTGATCGTTGGGACGTTGATAGAGCGTTCCAACGAAATCTAACCTAGAAATTAAGCTTCACACAAGTTTAATCTGTGGAAGGATCTTTTACATGCCATAAATCTATGACATGGGACCGCCGGCTTTACTTCCCCTCCAAAGGAAGGCATACTGAAATATTTTAAGGATTTTTTCATGCCATAAATCTATGACATGGGACCTCCAGCTTCTGAAATCATAAATGATGATTATTAAATACGCTAAAAAGTCTAAATGTGTTAAACTAGCTGGGCGATACGTTGCTGTTAGCGCCATGCCTTGCTCGAGACGCTGCAATACACAGAGTCCCGGCCGCCACACGGCCTTTGCGAGTCTCCGTTCTATAGCGAGGGCCCTCACTGTATAAACATTACAAGATTAAGAAATTTGCTGTTGTTGCCGAAGGGAGTTGGGAGCGTCTTGGTCGGCAGCCCCATGTACAGTACACGACTGTGTGTAGAATTTGTCAGAACTTGTACTATTGTGGTTACTGGTAGTGTAACTGTCTAGAACAGGAGACATACGTCCTATCATTCACGTGGAAACACCACGGAGAAAATAACGCTCAGGAATGCCGCTAGCACCAGGATTCGAACCTCGGATCTTAATATTATCTTATTGGTTTTACGTCCCTGTTAACTACAGCAGCTTTTAGAGACGCATACATAAAAAGGAGATCCCGTGTCTTATGATCGCGAGATTAAGGAAGAAGCTTCTACTGACACGGCTCCCTGCATGTACGACCCCTCATGCCAACCGACTACGGTGGGATTTGAGCCCCACAACCTTGGGCATAGCAAGTGAGACCGTTAACGCTGCGCCACGCATCCATCCTGCAATCATAATTAACAGGACATATTATTCGATGTTTCTCCTCGAAAACCTCGCTCATTAACCGGGACAAACTGAAGAAAGATTTTTTTCTCCACAAACTATACTGTAGTATTCCTACCTTAATACCTCATATTTTATAAAATAAACATTAATTGATAGAGAGGGGGGATTGCACCAAGTAATCCGCTATCCTAAGACAATTAAAGAGAAATACCATCCAATTTGGAGACGCTGTGAAGAAGAAATTGTCCCTGTTGAGGAACATGAACGCACTGTAGTAGCCTACTGACGCGAGATTGTCGCATTTCAGCATCCTAAAATACCATCAGTCCAAACCGAGGTTGTCACGCTTCTCGGTGTTAGAGTAACCAACTATACCACAAAACCTGACAGAAACAGATGAAACGCTGTGGTTCACATCAAGTCTGGTAAATTACAAGTGTGGATTAATACAGAATGCTCTCACCGCGTCGCCACTGACAAGAAGCTGTAAAGAGAAATTAAATTCTCCACCAAGAAAGATTAGATCTACTGTACCTTCGACATTTACTCTCATGTACACATTATTCACATATTATGGGAAATGCAGCTTTCCACTTCCCCATTTTTTCGTTCACGAAATCCACCTTCATAGCCGAGCGCGTGAATTCGAATTCCACGTTGATGACTGAAGCTGGACATTCAGAGATCCGAAATTTGATTATTTGCACTTACAGGGACTATCTCAACTGTGTTTCCGCCAAGGTTCTCTTACACATATTCCATGAAATTGCTGGGTTTGTTGTACAGTATACCCATCCCACGGCACCTATTCCCCGCATAGACCCTATTAATTCCAGTTATTCGTATAGACGGCATAATAATACAAGTTATTACACAAATTTCACACAACTCATGACCAAAATTTCCCAAAGGCCATATGAGTCGTGCAGTTTGCTAACTCGTTTAATCCACTTGTGAATAAGGATCATGTCATAAAATTATTTATTTATTTGTTAATTCCCCATAAGGAGAGCGTTACAACACAATGAATTTTCATGTTTTATTTTAGCCCTTTCTTCCTTTTCCCAAAAACCTCTCATGTATACACTATGCTTCCTTATTTATTTAATTATTTTATTTTATTTTGTTTTATTTTGTTTAATTTAATTTTGTTTTGTTATGTTTTATTTCGTTTTATTTTGTTTCAAATTGTTTTATTTTTTGTTTTATTTTATTTTTATTATGTTTATTTTGTTTTATTTTGATTTTGTTTATTTCGATTTTGATTTTTCAGAAAACAAACACAAAACGATAAACCAAAAACACGAAGCAAAAAGGAAAATTCAAAACCAAAAGCAGAAAACAAGAAACACAAAGCAAAAAGCAAAATTCAAAAAAGCAAAACAGAAAACAAACCCAAACCAAAACCAAGAAGGAAAAGCAAAAGGGAAAATTCAAATGCAAAAGCACAAAGCAAAAACAAAACCAAAAATCAAAAACACAAAGCAAAAAGTAGAAAACAACAAACACAAATGATACGTGAGACAAAGTCCAGAGAAACGTTTCTCATAAAAATGATTCTTATTCACAAGTGGATTAAACGAGTTTTGCAACTGAACGACTCAATAATGAAGTGCCTTCACAACAACAAATATTAATGTATCTGAAGCACTTCATTGGAACTTGCATGATGTATCATAAGGTAAATACGGAGTACAGTAATGATGTATGAGGGTTCCCTTTCTTTTAACAGTACATACATTTATCTATTACACACATATACAGTATTATCGTTAGGGCCAGTGAGATCTCCGAAGTCTTAAATGTTTGACTTCCTGCGGGCCCACCTCCACGCGGTCATCCTTTCCATCTTCCATTCATCCGAGTGAACAAGCTTTGAACGAGTTACAGTTTCTTCATGATGAACGTTTTTGAGTTATGTTTTAGTGGTGTTCAGAGTCGAATATCCGATTCTAAAACTCCATACTTTGAAAGGTTCTTTTCGACCTCCACCCCACCTCGTAGTGCAGCACTATTGACTGTCGCTCCAGGGGTCCGGGTTTAATTCCCGGCTCTGCCAAAAAATTAATTCTAGTCTGAGGGATGAAACGGGATTCACTCAGCCTCGCGAGGAAAAACTGAGAGGAGGTGGGATTCTGATTTCCACCTGGAAGTGGTTTTACCGTGATTTCCCAACTCTACACCAGGTGAATGCCGGGTTGGTTCCTAACCTAAGGCCATAGCCGTCTCCTTCCTAATCCTCCACTCACTACTAAAGACACCACAAAAATACAGGTTATCACACAATTTCTACACACGCAAATTCACGGTCCTAAATGGCCACGATTAAACAACTTGACTTCTACTAGCTAATGAAGGATAGTTTTAAGGCTTGTGAACTAGGAACTCAAACAATGAGAGATTCTTTTGACTGGCGTTCTCAGAAATAACGTAGTTCACATAGTTCTCGGACTATGCTCGAGATATTTTCATTGCTTGTAGCTATGTAGATTTCTGAGTTGCTCTGAAGCTTGTAAAATACCATCTTTGAAGTCAGCACCATGTGTTTCCTGATGATGTTTCACTGATTGCAAGTTTTTCAAGCAGGCTACGGAAGCAAAGTGTTGAACACTTGACTGGATACAGTGTGCTTGTGGTCTAATCTATTATTTTAAAAGAATTGGAAGATTTGTATAGAATTTCAACGGATGATTTCTATGTACGGACTTTTCTTTTATCGCAAAAATTTACATTCGGCAATTCCAAGAAAATCAATGTATTTCAACTGAACCATATGTAGAAAAGAAAAGAAAGGGGTTAAGGTAACACAGACCTTTAAATCATTATCAGTATCACATTTGTATTTTTTTTAAGGTTACAGAATATCTTATGCTAAAAAGAATTGCACGTAACACTTACCCAATGCTCTCAATCCCGCAGCGGTGTGGTGATAAAGAACACGTTTATCCAACTAGTCCGCCACATATTCTCTCACTTCACGGCGCTTACATGGCTAATAGCAGATTTTTCTTGATTATAAAAGAAAATCACACGCAATTTTATTAGTTAAATGATGCCTTCACACATGCGAATCTCTCCAGTCTTTCTAGTATTTAATCTGAATCATTAGATAGCTGGAATTACGCGAGAAAAAGCACACACAAAAATTTATTTCTAAGTTTCCAACGTATGTATTCGATGCACAATAATAATATATTTTATTAACTGCTTACACGTATGATCAGCACGTGTAAAACGCGGCTCAAGACTTGCATTTCTAACCAGCACCGCGTCTGGACAACTACTGAAAGCTAACACCTTGCGCCAAAGGTAGCAGCGCGCATGCGCATTCTGATACATGGCTGCCGATGGTGGCGCTCCTCTTTGGCAATTTGCAGAAAGTGCACGCTGTGGTGGTCCCAAGGGTGCCGCCACACACGGACAGCGATATGGAATGTTTTGGAAAATATTGTCATTACGAGACGGCGTTTACTACTAATGCATTTTAAGGGTGTAAATCACGTGACCAATCTAGATTTAACTGAATAAACAATTTGAAATTAGAATAATAGCAATAATAACGTAGGTATTTCAACCCCTTATATTCCCGCCACTAGCATTCTTGGCTGTCACCGCAGAGGCCCGGATTCAATTCCCGGATCTGCTAAGAAATGTACTGCTCGGTTCCAAGCTCTGTGAACTTGCGGGATGAAGGGAAGAGGCAGAGTAGGAGCAGGCGAGAATTGAGAAGCCTGTCGACAGCCCGCCGTGTTGCCTGACATTATCGTCTATTCCAATACTGCTAACATAGGGTCTTTTCTGAAACCAGTGTGGTGTTACGAATAAGTCAGTGAGTCACCGACCAATGTATTTGGTTCGGTACTATGCACGGACCGAGAAACCTCATCACTCGTCAACACCATTTCTCGTAGTCCGCGTAAACATTCCTTTCAGGTTCACGCAGCTTGGACTCCAGCAGTAATTTTGGTTTGAAGGCTGAAACCGGGTTACGCGATATTGAACATCTTTACACGATTAATTGTTTGCGTTTTTCAATGATTTTTTTCCTTTCTGAATTTCCACGGAAACTTGCGTCATTAACGCGTTTCAGACTGTTTTATGACCATTGCGTGGAAAGACAAAATTTGTGTCCGTCTGTAGGTATGTCTGTCTCGCTATCTGTCTATAGTCTGTCTGTAGTACCTCTGCTAAAGAATTAGGATATTTGTCACTTGTAAGACCTATTCTGGAATTCACCTCGGCGGTTTGGGATCCATATCAAGTAGGGCTCATAAATGAGTTGGAAATGGTACAAAGAAAGGCCGCTAGATTTGTGCTCAGTGACTTTAATCCCAGGAGCAGTGTGAGCCGTATGTTAAAGAATCTCGGGTGGGAATCACTTGAGGCTACGAGGATGTAATCTAGACTCTGCGCTATGTACAATATGTATACAAATCAGCCAGCATGGGGTGAGATTAGCAAACGTATGGGGAAGCCCACTTACATGGGTAGGGCCATTGATAATTGGAACTCTCTATCTGCCGCTGTCTTAGAGCCTTTTCCCAAACATATGTGTTTAAGAAAAGACTGACTATTTGTGTAAATACTCCAGTTTAATTGTTATTGAATTGTTATGTATAAATATTTATTTGTTATGTATATCCAATTTGCCACCGGGGGACACACCCCCAATTGCAAATAAATGAATGAATGAAAAAAAATCTGTGTACAACTTTGTACGCTTTTAACTCGAGAACGGCTGGGTGGATTGACGTAAAATTTGGTGTCATCAGAGGTACGACACTAATCAATGATGCACTGTAACTCTTCTCCATAAAATACATGCTGAAATAGGCGTAAAAGGACGAGACAAAGCTCATTTTCAGCCCCTCAATGTGAAAAACAAATTGATTCCCGAAAACCACTTTTTAGGGTACTAAAATCAACAGTTTCTTAGATATTCCCAGAAAACTAATTTCATTTAAGAAACTAATGACGGAATAGCCCTCATTATTTTTCACTACCATAATTCGTTCACACTTCATAACGGGACTCGATAAAAGACAAGTCACACGCACATGGGAGCTGCGAGATAGGAAAGATATTTCACCGCCTTTTACTCTAACTTGATACATTGCGTAATGTGTAGATAGTAGACACTGGCAGTCAGCACAAATTGATGGCTGACAAAATACTTGTATGAAGGATACACGGGAAGAACGATACTGTAAGATGCAAGAAGGGTGAAAGACTCCACTCTTTCAGGCCAAGTACTGCTCGATCCAAGCTCTGAACCTGAGAGCATTGTGGATCGCGGACGATGACTAGAGATGTGGGGGGTTCCCAGTCCTTGAGTAGTCTGTTAGGTAGTTAGCTCGGAGGCTGGCTGGATCCTCAAAAAGTGCCACTATCAATTATGAGGGCTGAAACCCACAAAAACCAAGGGGAGCACTACAATGAGGCGTACTAAGCAAGGTAAGTAGTGAAGTAGTTTGCCATTGATTTCCTCACTGAGTCGGTACAGCAGTTCACACTTCTACGAGTAGAACCTTTCACAGCATCCACCGACACTAGCTGTGCCCCGACGGTCATTACTCAGCACCACTCATATACAACTGTAAAAACTGTTTTAATCGACGTTTCTTAGTAGTACTTAGGCCTACCTTGAAATACTACATTAGACTTGAAATTCCAAAGAAAACTGTGAAATTATTCTAAGTAATGGTCCTTAGTGATAGTCGCACTTATAATGTTGGGAGACATTGTGTAATATGCATTTTGGGAGTTACCGCCAGAAAACTGTCGGCGACTGTGTGGTAAGAAATTTTAGTGTTATTGTGGTCTTTGGAGATGGCGAGATTTTAAGCAGGGTTGGCGGCGAGGTTTTAAGCAGGGTTGGCGACAATGTGCTGGCACAAGAAAACAACTTAACTTCAAGAAATTCAACCATAAACCAAAATTTACGTAGGTATAAGGGATGGACGTTAATGTTGGCTACACGTTTTTCGTTTAGGAACTTATTTAAGGTGACCCGGACTATACCTCAGTACGTCAGTAGCTTCCATATAATCACAGTCATGAATGAGACTGAGCTATCGATGAAAAACCACGTGCGTAGTAACAGAACCAAATACATTGGTCGGTCATCCACTCACTCATTCGCAACACCTTACACCACACTGGTTTAGACAACGGCCCTATGCTAGCAGTATTGGAATAGACAAGAATTCCAGATAACATGGCGGGCTGTTGTTAGGCCCTTCACTTCCCGCCTCCACATTTTAAGGCCCTAAATTTAACAGTGTCTGTAACATTCCCAGGAAACTAAATTCGCTGTGGTAAACTGATGAAGGAATGACAAGCCCCTAACCATTACAGCAGTGGCTCAATTGATAACATCTGACTATTAATGCCGATGACCGTTCGAAGAACGGGCAATTCTACTAGTAAGCATATCAATTTTACTCGATGAACCCAATTTTGTAATGATCTCTCAGTGAGATACCTAATTATTTCCCAATTTGACAGCATATGTGGAGTGATAAAAATAAACAAATAAATAAATAAACAAATAAATAAAATATTTACACAATTAAGTTAAAATCAATGCAAAACAATTAAACTTTAAACTGAAATAAAAAAAAATTAAAATTTTAGAAAATATATATAAATGAAAATAAAAATAAACATCTAAATTTAAAGAATAAATTTAAAACTAAAATATATATAAAAAGGTAATAAATACAGTAGCCTATATAGAAATTAAATAGTACTGCAAATGGACTAATAATAATTTAAAAAGTAAAATAAATATAAATATTAAATTTGAATTAAACATTAAAATATAAAAATTTAAAATTAAATTAGTGAATCACAAATAATTATTTAAAAATAAAAAGTAAAAATACAAAATAACACAAATAAATATAAGTCAATATAAATTGGTAAAAGAATAAAAAATAAAATCGAAAAAAATAGTCTAATAAACAAAAAAAAAAGAAAAATTACAAATAAAAATAACAATAATAAACAAGTAGTTCCGTGAAGAACTATACAGCCTATTTTCATATATCCTACTTATGTTAATAGCCTCTATCTACATACAAAATTTCAGTTTGATTGCTGTAATAGATTCGTAGATATTGAGAACCGACTAAATATTTCGGATGGTCGCCATGTTGGATTTTATGTATGTAGGTCCTAGAGTTATGTACTGTTACATGAAGATTACATGCCAAACAGGTGGATGTAGCTCTCAACGATACCTGCAGAATTATAACAGGCTGCTTGAAATCAACTCCAGTCGAATGGCTTTATCTCCTCGCAGGAATAGCACCACCCCCTGTTCGAAGAGAAATAGCTGCGAACAAGGAACGAAATACAGTGGAGCATGAAAGAACTTATCCTCTATAAGGACACGAACCGCAGCCGCAACGACTGAAGTCGAGGAAGAGTTTCCTTAGAACATCAAAGGAACTTAGAACCACTGCTGAAAAAGCTAGGTTGCAAATGTGGAGGGCTACGACCAACCTTCCCCCTGGTTGGGAAAATGTTTCTGAAACTCTACCTCCTGGCTATGACGAGGTATGGACGACTTGGAAGTCCCTGAATAGACTGCGCTCTAGAGTAGGCAGATCAAGGGTTAATATGCCAAGAAGGGGTTACATTGACCAGGATGATATGCAATGTGATTGTGGAGAAGAGCAGACTGTTCAGCATATGACTGAATGTCGACTGTGCCCAGCATCCTGCACGGAAGAAGATCGTCGGGAGCACAGAGTGCACTGGAAGTGGCCAAGATTTGGGTAAAGATAATATAATAACTGTGTTATATGTTTAAAATGTATGTTTCTGATACGAGAATAATAATAACATGAAGATTATTGTGTACGTGTAGCATTCAAACTTCAATCGCATGATTAGGACACAAGAAGTAACAAGGAGATTTTAAAATTTCGCACAGCTGCCATCTTGTGGTTATGGAAACAATTGAAATTAGATGCCAGTGGATTAACATTCGTATAAGGATTTACTGTACCAAGTTTCACTGCACTCGGATGGTTAAATGGCGAGAAACGTCCATGTGAATATTTATACTTCGCGTCGCCGCCATGTTGGAATTGTGATCACCAGGTTATTTAAAGTCCTATAGGTCATAGTCATAGCCCCTATGACCATGAACAAAATCCGTTTGATTGCTATAATAGATTCGTAAATATTCAGAGCCGTCTAAATATTTCGGATGGTCGCCATGTTGGATTGTTATATGTATAGGCCATAGAGTCATGTACCATTAATGGAAAATTATTGCGTAGGTTCATTATTCAAACTTTTACATCGATCGCATGATTACGACACAAGAAATAAAAACTTAATTTTAAAATTCGCCAAGTCGCCATCTTGAGGTTATGTAAACAATTGAACTAAATTAGATACCAGTGTATTACAATGTGTAAAAACATTTCCTGTACCAGATTTCATTGCAGTTGGAACATTAAATCGCGAGAAAGGTCTATTTAAAATTTTCATATTCGCTTGGCTGTCATGTTCGTTTTGTAGTTAACCGGTTTTTGAAAGTCTTATAGATGAACTTCCAGTAGTGCCCTTTATCTCCGTACAAAATTTCAGGGTGATACCGCTAATAGTTTCAGAGATATAGAATGCCGGTGAAATATTTCGCACATCCGCCATCTTGTGGTTATGTAAACAATTGAACCAAGTTAGATGTCGGTGCATTACAATGTGTATAAACATATACTGTACCAAGTTTTATTGTGTTTGGTTGGTTAAATCGTGAGAAACGTCTATTTAAAAGTCGCAAATTCGCATGGCCGCCATGTTGGTTTTGTAGTTACCAGTTTTTCAAAAGTCACTTAGGTGAACTTCTAGTAGTTTCCTTTATCACCGTATAAAATTCCAGGGTGATATCGGGAATAGTTTCGCAGATATTGAATGCTGGTGAAATATTTCGCACAGCCGCCATGTTGGATTGGTGAGACGTAACAACATTTGAAGGGCACGGTCGGGGTCGTCCGGTATAGTGCTATGAACTTACCGAGTTTCATTGAAATGTTCGTTTTCATACTTGCGTTTCTCGCTGCGTATTATTTTTGCTGTTTGTGCTCGCTGGTCTATAAAGGTGTTCCAATCTTCCTTCTCTTTGGAGGTGTAGCACTTTTTCCAAGCATTTAGACGATCCTCTAAGGTCTTCTCGCAGTTATTTTTCCACCATGTGTGTTTCTTCCTCTTCTTGATGTATTTTTATTCTTTATTTACTCAACTTACAGTTGGTAACATGACTCATATCGAAACATTACGTACAAGAAACTGACTAAAGTCACACTTTGAAAAACCTATAGCATACATATTCAAAATATATAACATGGAAGTTTGACAGTTAATTTTCTCCAGTAATGTTATCTTCCACGTCTCCTTTTCACAAGAGGGTCCGAGAAAATCCTAGTGTGTATTCAAAATTTACCTAACGATGCTGCAGGTCGTCAGAATTGCAGCCTTTTGTGCAATAGTGAGGGAATATATGGGGAGATTTAGTGTGGCTAGATTTACTGAAAAGGATTTAGGTGTCAGGCCAGTGGGAGAAAAGAGGAAGGGTAGGAAGAATTGATTTATTGATTTATTTACGAATTAAGTATACTTAATTAATGTATTTATTTACTTTTAATTATTTTATTTATTTACTTGCATTAATTAATATTAATTTATTAATTTATTAATTAATTTATTTATTTATTCTTTTATTCATTTATTCATTATTTCAATCATTTATTTATTCATTCATTCATTCATTTATTTATTCATTCATTTATTTATTTATTTATTTATTTATTTACGTATTCATTCATTTATTTATTCATTTATTCATTTATCATTCATTTATTCATTCATTCATTTATTTACTTATTCATTAATTTTTTCATTAATTAATTTATTTATTAATTGACTTATTCATTCATCAATTTATTCATCATCATACATTTATTTATTCACTCATTTACTCATTCATCATTCATGCATTCATTCATTCATTCATTCATTCATTCATTCATTCATTCATTCATCCATTCATTTATCCATTCATTCATTTATTTATTTATTAATCCAATCATTCATTTATTTATTCATTCATTTATTTACTCTTTCATTCATTTATTCAATCATTCGTTTATTTATTTATGCATTCATTTATGTACTCATTCATTCATTTATTCATTTATGTATTCATTCTTTTATTATTTATTCATTTATCTATTCATTCATTCATTTATTTATTTATTTATGTACTTCTCATTGACAGCTGTCGTTAGACTGGTGTCAGGAAGGTCATCTGGCCGCAAAAACCATCAGCCATATAGAAAACTCATCCCACCTCATCTCCAACTCTACTGATGCAGAGATAATGGGAGGTAAAAATTCAACATTATTATAAACTACAGTATGTTCGCCAAATGATGAACTCCATAGACTGCGGTCAGAACCCTCCCACAATTATAGCTTGGGTTGGAGCCCGTGATCTGCGCACATAATGGCCAGTAAAAGAATAGCGTTCACTTTTGATGTTACACTTAAGGTTCTGCTTGTTAGGAACATTATGGTCGTTAAAATGAGACCATCACTCAAAGTTGCTATAAGTACTCTCATTGAATATAAGAGCGGCAGTTGCTTTGTGTCACGTTAAATATAGCAACTCATGTGGCCGCTCTGTCATAAAATTGTAGTCTCGTGTCTGCTGGCAATAAAGCAGACATGCAAATTGTGTATTCCTCAATCGTAAAAGTAGAAACAAGCATACAGTAATTTCGAGGCCACTGATCATCGAAAGGTCGATGTAATACACGTCTTACGGTATGAAGGCCATGCAGTACTCTCAAGATGAGCACGAAAACACAAATGAATAACATTAAACTTAATTAAAACTGAATTTATGTTCAGTGCTTCTTCAAGGAAAGTTTCTTCGTTGATAAGATTTAATTTCGGGGAGGCCACGGGATGTTCTTAGCCTATTTTCATAATATAAAATATAGGCTTATGAGATCACTTGTGTGTGTGTCCCCGTAATAAAGTCTAAAAGGATGAAGCGACCACAATGGAACTTGGTGAAGACATACTACTACCTCGTCCGCCCTCAATTTTAATACGTTTCACCAATTCAACATGGTGGCCACGCGAAATATTTCACCGACATTCTATATCTCAGAAACGGTTACTGATATCACCCTGACATTTTGTATGGTGATAGAGGATACTAAGGTACGTTCACCTGCGTGACTTTTAAAAACATATTGACCTCATAACAAACATGGCGGCGAAGGGAAATTAAACTATTTAAATTAAACTTTCTCTCGATTTAATCACCCGAGTACAGTCAAAGTTGGTACAGTAAATATTTATACAAAGCTGTAATTTACTGACATCTAATTTAATTCAATGGTTTTCAAAAATTCAAAATATCTGCTAATTAAATATTAAGTTATTATTTTCGTGTCCTGATCATTCGATAGAAGTGAACATTTGTATAATGAACCAAAACAAGAATCTTCATCTAATGGTACATAACTCTATGGCGTACATAGAACAATCCATGGCGATCACCCAAAACAATTCACCAGCTCTCGATATCTTCGAATATATTACAGCAAACTGAAATGTTGTATTTTTATTCAGGCCTTCTAAATAATTTCAGCTATAGAACTTTGAATACTCTGATCATCACAAAACGAACATGGCGGCGATGCGAAATTTATACATTTCAATGTGTGTTTTTAGCCTATTTTCAATTTGAAAAAAAAAATAGGCTTATGAGATCACCTTTTGTCCGTGTGTGTGTGTGTGTGTGTGTGATGTGTGTGTGTCCCCCCTAATAAATTCTAAACGGCAGGAGCGATTTCAATGAAACTCGGTAATTTCATAGCACTATTCCGGGCGACCTCGACCGTCCCTTCAAATTTTGTTACTTCTCACCAATCCAACATGGCGGCTGTGCGAAATATTCCACCAGCATTCAATATCTCCGAAACTATTCCCGATATCACCCTGGAATTTATTACGGTGATAAAGGGAACTACTAGAAGTTCACCTATGTGACTCTTGAAAACCTGGTAACTACAAAACCAACATGGCGTCCACGCGAATTTGCGACTTTTAAATAGACGTTTCTCGCGATTTAACCAACCAAACGCAATAAAACTTGGTACAGTATATGTTTATACACATTGTAATGCACCGACATCCAACTTCGTTCAATTGTTTACATAACCACAAGATGGCGGCTGTGCAAGATATTTCACGGGCATTCTATATCTCTGAAACTATTAGCGGTATCACCCTGAAATTTTGTACGAAGATAAAAGGCACTACTGGAAGTTCGTCTATACGACTTTCAAAACCAGCTAACTACAAAACGAACATGGCGGCCAAGCGAATTAGAAAATTTTAAATAGACCTTTCTCGCGATTTAATGTTCCAAATGCAATGAAATCTGGTACAGGAAATGTTTATACACATTGTAATGCACTGGTATCTAATTTAGTTCAATTGTTTACATAACCTCAAGATGGCGGCTGTGCGAATTTTAAAAGTAAGTTTCTATTTCTTGTGTCGTATTCATGCGATCGAAGTGAAAGTTTGAATATTGAACCTACGCAATAATTTTCCTTTACTGGTACATGACTATATGGCTTAAACAATTAACAATCCAACATGGTGACCATCCGAAATATTTAGACGGCTCTGAATATCTACGAATCTATTATAGCAATCAAACAATTTTTTGATGTTCATAGGGGCTATGAACTTAAGTTCACCTATTGGACTTTATATAACCTGGTGATCACAAATCCAACATGGCGGCGACGCGAAGTATATATATTCACATGGACGTTTCTCGCAATTTAACCATCCGAGTGCAGAGAAACTTGGTACAGTAAATCCTTATACGAATGTTAATCCACTGGCATCTAATTTATTTCAATTGTTTCCATAACCACAAGATGGCAGCTGTGCGAAATTTTAAAATCTCCTTGTTACTTCTTGTGTCCTAATCATGCGATTGAAGTTTGAATGCTACACGTACAGAATAATCTTCATGTAACAGTACATAACTCTAGGACCTACATATATAAAATCCAACATGGCGACCATCCGAAATATTTAGTCGGTTCTCAATATCTACGAATCTAATACAGCAATCAAACTGAAATTTTGTATGTTGATAGTGGCAGTTAACATAAGTAGGATATATGAAAATAGGCTGTATAGTTCTTCACGGAACTACTTGTTTTTTTTGCGACTTAATCATACGAGCGCTGTGAAACTTCGCACGGCATATATTTATACAAGGTTTAATATATTGGCGTCTAATTTAATTCAATTTAATGAGAACCTAAAAATGGTGGCCGTGCAAATGTTTAAAATCATGCTTTTATTTCTCGTGTCCTAAACAAGTGATAGAAATGTAGGATGGCATAATGAGCCACGATCATAATCTTCATCTGCTGCCATTTTATATATAATCCGGTATTGATCTGTTAGTTGTTTGCTGTTGTTCATTCATTTAGGGGCTTTGCGGCATCGTGGTCATGTAGCCCCGTGTACTTGGGTGTGTGTGGAATTTGTCTGATAACCAATTAGTATTGTGATGGCTGTATTAGAAGGTGTATTTGAAATTCAGATGGAGATTGGGAAGGCCTAAAGTTAGGTAACATCCCGGCATTTGCCTGGCGTAGAAGTGGGAAACCACGGAATACAACTTCCAGGAGGATTGAGGTGGGAATCGAAATTACCTCTTCCCAGTTTTGCCTCACGATACTGAGTAAATCCAGTTCCAGCCCTCAGACCAGAATTGAATTTCTTGGCAGAGCCGGGAATCGAACCCGACCCTCCGGGGCGTCAGCGAAGAATGCCAGCTGCTACACCACGAGGTGATTGGTGAAGGAGAGAAACAAGGTGTTTGCCATATTCTTACGTGTAATGTGGATGGAGGGGTCAAATGTTACTAAAAGGGTCTGATGTGATTTATGGCTGGGTGCTGGAGATATGCCTGAGTAATGAACTTCCGGCACTAAGTAGCAAGAGTGCTATTGCAGCATTGTGTTGGCCGAACAAACGTGACCGAGATGAAACGGTGAAGTGTCACGGAAAAGAGATCAGAAGTGAGCTCAAAGTTCACTTTACTTCACCCATCTTGTGCAACATCACTTTCTGTTACGTTGCTTAACCCGCAAGGTGTGGTCGGATCGAACCGCGAAATAAATCGAAGTCATTATTAGTAAAGATAAACTTACTGAAACAAAACCTTTATCCACAATTATGGCCAGTTAATTGCAGTGGAATGGTTTTAAGCTCGCTTTATGGAGTATATGGTTTCATTCTCAATAACTTTGATGATATTATTGATAAATAGGAAACCAGGATTAAGAAAAAGTAATTGTAACTCCAAGGTATAAAACACAATTTCGACAGCATTTTTAAACGCTTGAACTACTTTGGAGCAGGCATGGCCATCACGAGCCGTCGATAGCGGCATCATTTTTGTCAATCACGAATTTTAATGAGCTAAAACTATTGGAATATCCTAAATTAAATTGTCAATTTGTAATTATTATAGTGGGGTGTACTGATGAGTTAATATGAGCGTCCATCTCAAATTTCTCTTGAACCTTTATTATTGATACTGTGGGGAATTAATTAACTTTAAAAAATTATTAATTGAGAAAAACTGGAAAGGTCACATAACATGCGTGTACATTTATTGATTGTTGGCTACCTTCATGACCATCATGGAGTATCATCCAAGGTACGCTCTAGAGCTGAAATTGTATAATTTAGAACACTAATTTTCTCCCAGTAGACTTGTCGGACTTAGGAAACAAATATATCACCAAATTTGACTACTATAGGCTATTTTACGATCGTTCTGATGGCGGGTGAAATATGTTAAAGTCCATTACGTTTGTATCGCTACCTCTGTGCTTTAATGGTGTAGGTTGGCGACCACGGGTACCCAGCTGAGTCCAGCATTGCTTCCACTTCCATTGCTTCCTCTCTGTCATCTTTCCTGTTGACTTACCTTGGTCAACTCTTGTTTTCTTCCTACCTCGACGGTATCAGGGTATCCGAAGCCTAGGGCGTCTTTCACTCTCCCGCCTTAATTGGCCCTTGTCTCATCTTTCCTGACACCCTCTTTACGAGTGGTCAGACCTCTTCTTTTTCGTTCGTGGTATCCCCTGCCTTCTGCTCAAGGCCCTAATAGAGACAGGGTGTGTGTAGCCTCACCACTTATGATGCACTCTGGATAGTGGTACACCCTCAAGGGCACATGGATGGTGAGTTTGGGAGTTGGTGACTCCCAGGGATTCCTAAGCAGAGTCCGTTTTCCCCTTTTTCCATTGCCTTTGGGAGCGGACTCTCTCCTCTTTCTGCCTTTCCTATCTGCATTTCATGGTTCTTCGTTTTTTCCAAGTTCCTCGATCCTTGAAGGTTGAGGGAATTTCTGTATCCTTCTTCCTTTTTTTTGTCCTTGTCTTCTTCTAGTGTGTAAGTTAATTCAGTAGCTATTCTTAATGTAGTTTTAGGTTTAATTTCATCATATGTATTTCTCGCTATCACCCAAACTATTAGGGACTGATATCCTAGATGTTAGGCCCCTTAAAACAACAATTGTCATCATCATTATCATAATTTTAAGATATCCACGATAAAACGTATTTCGTCCAATCACAACCATGTGCCAGTTATTGCGATTTATCGTGGTACTCGTGTCACAAAATTATTTTCAGTTCAGAAGATATTTAATGCATGGAGGAAAAGAACTCATCTTAAGAGTGTGATAAAAAAAACAACTAGCCTAAGTCATGGTTTTTAACAACTACCAGTGGTGTGGTAAAATTTGCTTGTCCGTGATAATATTATTAATAATAATATTAATAATAATATTAATAATAATAATCATGTGAAACTAGCTTTTCTTTTAATTATTATTGTCTTATCTACACCAAGTTATAGTAATTTTGCCCTTTAATAGATCTTTAACATCCCAGCTGACATGTCTCCTCGTCAATCTTCGTTACAGGAGGCGAGTGCCTTGCCGAGTGCACCATACAGGCGGCTGTCCCGCGCGGGTAAAAGAGACAGGCTGTTTGTTGCTAATTTGTTTTAGGGCTTGGGACATCTTGGTATTCAGCCCCGTGTGTTTGGGGGAAGTTCAATTTCTCTGATAACTGTGTTTCTGTGCTGACTGTAAGAGGATGGGGTAGGTACTCCGAGATTTGAAATAAAGTATTATTCCGGCATTTATCTGGAGGCAGTGTGGAAAACCCCGGAGAAAACCAAACTAAGGATAGCCGTAGTCAGCGCCAAGATTCAAACATCCGAACTGTGGTCTCAACGCGACACAATTCTGGCTGGGGCTATCGTCTTGAAAATTTGTTTAAACGCACTTTTTAAACAAAGTTATATAAACAAGTTATTTATGAAATCAAAATATAATTCGTCACCACGGCGGATTTTTTTTAAGCTTATTTGTTACCATCGGTGACTTGTGACCACCCCATCTGTATCCATCTAGCATTGCTCTTATGCAGGCTGGATGCGGCATAGTTCTGGCAGGGTTTATCGTGTTGTTTATTTGTTTAAATTCACTTTTTCTTTCCAAGCGAATTGACCACTTATGATAACACAACAACTTTATTTCTTTTTGACGTGTAACATCTTTCCGCTCGGCTGCTGGATAGTTTTGTGGGAGTGATTTTGAAAATTGGGGACGGAAGTGGATCGGAAAGATCGATCTGGCAGCGGTGGATCGAACGGAAGTATGCACTGCCCGCTCGATCGATCGAACGGAAGTGTACTAGCCGGCAGTGGTGGAAAACGGAAGTATGCACTGCCCACTCGATCAATCGAACGGAAGTGTACTAGCCGGCAGTGGTGGAAAACGGAAGTATGCACTGCCCGCTCGATCGATCAAACGAAAGTGTACTAGCTGGCAGTGGTGGAAAACGGAAGTATGCACTGCCTACTCGATCGATCGATCCAGCGGGCAGTGATAAGACCCAGCTGGCAGTGGTACGAGAAACAATGAGCGTGCGGTGTCTGAAATTGATACCATGACGTACTCTCGGCCATGTGGAATGTATATGACGTACTGAACGGAAAACGCTCATGTGAACTCTGGTGTCAAGTGATTGAAACAAATGACATGGTACATGTTCGAAGTCTTCGTATCAGTATTTAAATGGTAAAATGCCTTAATACCAAACATTGTAAGTAGTCGGCATTGCCGGTATTATGTTTCTGCACAATGGCTATTCAAATATTAACCCACATAACGGTAATGCAGTCATCAATATAATATAATCGTTGTGGTTATACGAGAATTGAGCAAGCTTTCATGAACTATTACTGAATACATTCTCTTTACTCACAAGAGGGCCTATTCATAAGGCATTTTAAACTCAATTTCACGCAGGAGCATTATCGAAACAAGCAGAATATGAATGAAACTTAATTCCGTAATGCAGTATTATTGGAACGTGGAAATAAGTCACCATCTTGTGCACAAACTTCGAGTAGTCGAAATAGCCGTGGGGTTAGTGCTTATGACTGTGAATCTAGAGATCTTGGGTTCGAATCCCAGACGGAGTAGATATTTTTGCTACCAGATTATCATTTTAAACGATATTTATCTCATCAATATGACTCATTTTAACAGAATCCATATGAAATTACGTGTTGGTCTGTGAATGAAGAGGACCTGTTTATAAGGAATTTAAGGTTATGAGCGGTGTCGCGTCTATTAATCTAGTTGATCCATATCGTATTCTTTATTTAGGCTAGTGCTGGTGGAAGCTACAAACATCTAATAAAATGAGTTCCGTATTATAAACTATAATATCTGTAAAACAATCCCTTTTACAATAGATTAATATTTGTGCCAATAATAGTATAAAATACCGGTGTATCAACAATTTCACGTGAGGTTTCTTCTATGTCAGATGTTACACATCATATGCGACTACTGTAAGGCTCGTAATTTTTTCTTCTCATTTGCCTCCAATATTCCTTCATGCACTTTATAACAAATTTCCGTTGACTTTTCATTAAATGCAAGATATTTCCTGAATCATGGAGACGATTTGGAATATTTTGGTATAAACTGCACCTTCTAACTCGCCCTGGTTTAAGAGCTAGAATTTTGTGAATCATATATCTTAACATTTTATATAGGCTACCGTGGTGATGATGATGATGATGAAGATGATCATGATGATGACGATGATGATGAATACTGCTCTTGTCCAGAATGATTAAATGAATGAATCCAAGCTTTTTATTTTTGCAAGAATCCTCTTGACCATGTTTCTTTATAAGCTCACATGTCGTGTGTGTGAGTCTTCAATCTTTAGACTGGTTTGATGCAGCAGTCCGTATCTTCCTGTTCTGAGCTACAGTATTCGTTTCATCTCTGCACATCCAAGTTAATCTGTTTAACATATTCTAATCTCAGACTACTCCTACAGTTCTTGTCCTAAACTCTCCTTTCATAACTACTCGTGAGCTTGGTTGATAATCTTGGGGAAGTGCTCGGTAAATCGTGCCCCACGGCCGCGCGGGCAGCCAGTCCAGTGATCGCAGGTTCAAATCGAAGCGATGGCAGTGGCTATCCTGAGTGTGTTATTCCCCGTTTTTTTTCTCACTACCTCCTGGCAAATGCCGGGATAGTACAGAGCGTCCGCAAAGTCTCTCCGCAGCGGCGAACTACGTGGGACGTGTTAGGTGGGCAGCACATTCATGTCGCTGTGTACGCAAAGTCTCACCGCAGCGGTTTGCATAAGCATACACTTGTTCCGTGTTGACCTTCAACTGGAGTGATAGTGTGGGGAATACCGGTTCATTATTGCCGACAGTGAGTACCTGTGCGAGGCAGTGTTGACGCTGTAAGTTGTGTTCTTGTCAAGTTCTTCTGTAAGCTGAGTCTAATGGGAATGCTAACTACTGAAGAGCGTGTGTTTTTAGTGGAAGAGCTTTACCTTGCTGGTGGAAACTTTACGGAGCATAGTGTAATAGTGGTGAGTACCGAATATATAATTGCATTACTTAATTTAATGTTATTGTTTTCCTTGTAACAGCATAACATGAATGTACTGGCAACCCAAAACGTCCCGCAAGTCTAGACACGCGCTGCGGAGACTTTGCAAACACACTAAACCTTACTTCGAGTACCAGGGCGCCTACTCCATACCTGCCCACTCCATAATACAAGTGCATACACTACTACAGTCACCGCATAAATACAGGTTATCAGACAAGTTCAACTCACACTCAACAACACGGGGCTGATGACTAAGAGGTCCCAAGTCCCTAAAAAGGGTTAACAACAAGATATTGCTGGATGCCTTAGTATGTGTCAAACCAGCCACTAACACGCTTCTCCCCCACTTGTCTTAATACTTGATAATTTGTTACTCTATCTACCCATCTATTATTCATCATTCTCCTGCAAACACATTTCAAATGCTTACATATATAGGCTACATTTCCTTCCCACACAATTCAAGTGTAACGTTTTACGCGTTCCACCCAGACATTTATGACGGAAGCAATCGTGTGACATTCGTGAGGATGTTGTAAGTATATCTGTTTAAAGCTCAGTAAATCTCATGCCCATACCTGTGTCATTTAGCAGAACTCTCGCCCTGAGAAACAGCCTTGAATGTTTCCGGAGAATGAGATAAAAATAATGGACGATAAAGCAGACCGTACTACGCCCTAATTTGTGTTCCTAAGTAAGTATGTAGTCGAGCCTCCCTGTTCGAGGGGAAGGAGACTTCATGGTAAATCGTGCTTCAATGCGATGTCATTTATATGCAAATGAGCATGAGAAACCTGCTGGCATTCCAGGACCTTAAGATCCATGCGTGCTCCATTCACGTCAGGGGCAATCTCGACATGGGCGCATAGCAGGGGAATTTGGTAGAGTGGATGCACAACAAGTTTCTTTGCAAGTACATACACTCATACTGTACAGCCTGTTCCGATTCAACACGGAACTGTAAAATGGGTTGCCTACCCACCCGCAATCGGCTTGAAATCTGCTCGCAGCGCGCTAATGAAGGGGCTGAGTTCGATTTCACTGATTGCCGCCTTCTTATGCACCATTGCAAAGTCCTGGATTTCTTCATTTGGGGCTACGTCAGGTCGAGAGTATTTTTAAGATCACTAATAACACCCGAAGAAATGGAGCTCATCGTTACCGAAACCTTTGCGGAAATCACTCCTCAGGTTATCGAACGCAAGAGAGAACTTCATGCGACGAGTGACTCTCTGCTTGGAAAATTATGGACGCCACTACGAATACCTTATGTAAATGTCCATTTGCAGTAGATGTAACGTCTGTGATAAATTAACTTTTTTAGTCGCATCGAAGACTGATTACAATTTTGTAACAAATCATTTCCAAATTGTATCTCGTTTTGTGGTATTGGGTTAAAAAGCAATAAATTGTGTTGTAAATAAAATACAACACTAAAATGCATTGTGTTTTAAGAAACTATGTTGTAAAATAAAATTTTATTTGATAGAAATGCTCTGCAAAAGCCATTAACAGAAGCGTAAAATAACAAGTTCTGAAACAGAAATCGTTCAAACATATGGTGAAGCCTGTGTAAATATATTTTCAAAAAGCAAAATACTTTGCAATGCTGCATAAAAAGGCGGCAATCAGTGGTATCGAACACAGCCCCGTCACTAGCGCGCTGCGAGCAGATTTCAAGCCGATTGCTGGTGGGTAGGCAACCCATTTTACAGTTCCGTGTTGAATCGGAACACGCTGTATTACCCATTTAAGATTTGATTGCCGCTGAGCATGGCTGCGAAACTGTTGGTTGTTGATTGTAGCATGAGCCCCGCGGGACGAAGCGGGGAACACAGCGATGATAAGAGTTCATTCTGCACATAAGACACGCAGCATTGCGCTTCACAGGAGCTCATGTCACCATGGACAGTCAAACGATAACTGAGGCTACTGAAGGTGAGTCATTTTCCTACACGGGCAACTGTACCTGTCAACGAATCAGGCTGACGTGTGACACAAGTAAACAAGGAATAGTTCCCATCTCGACCACCGGCAATCAATTCGTGAAAGGGTAATAGACCTACATGCATAAATATGAGGCGTGACGGCCGTACAGTCCATAATCGGTAAGCCAATCAGGCCAATGCCGCACAGTGTGTCGAATCCCAATTCTAGGTGGAAAAAATTAATAACTTCGTTAATAGTGCTGGGATTCTATTAAAAGTTGGCAATATACCGTTTTCGAGGTCGCTGAATTCATTTCTGGCATCGTCTAAAGTGCACGATCTTCGGGGGTAAATATATAGGGGGGAGGGGGTAAGGTGAGGTGTAAAAAATGGACGAAAGAAACACAAGAATCATCCATTTTTGGTAGTAAAAATCACGATTTGGATGTGTATATGATAGTTTATGACAGTGGTAAACATACTATTTAAAACTGGATAAAATATGAATAAGTATTCTTGTTACACCTTATTTGAGGAATAGACGAAGTCACTGTATGTAATATCGTCCAGATTAAAAACGTATATTAAATTGTTATTAAACATAGAACAACGAAATATGCACAAAAATAACATTTATTTTCTAAAAATAAAAAAAATATTCGTCAAAATCATACCAACAATTTCTCCTATTGTAAATAAAAAGAAAACGTCCATTCGTCAAGTAATGTTCCCATTAATCTCACTCCCCTTAATAATAACAAAATGTCTAATGTTCATTCGTCACCTGATTCTTCTGTAGAGTCCAAGATCGCGGGTTCAAATCCGGCCGAAGTCGTCAGATTTTTTAAGAGCGTTAAAATCCCTCAGTATGCCTTCTTTCGGAGGGGAAGTAAAGCCGGCAGTCCCATGTCATAGATTTATGGCATGTTAAAGAACCTTCCACTAATTACACCTGTGTGAAGCTAAATTGTATAGGTTAAGAATGTAAACAACGCTCTTAGGTTCCTACGATCGTTGCCAAGAGCCGACTGCGGTGGCGTCTGGTAGCTAAGTTCTGAACTAGTAGTCGTTGACGGTGGCGTTTGGCGGCAAAAGTAGGAACTATTTGAAAAATTCAAAACACACACTAATAGAGTCATCACAGTTAACACCGGTTATCAGACAGATTCTATACATACCCAAAGTACACGGGGCTACATGACCGCGTTGTCGCAGCCCCTAAACTTAAGAACCAACCAACCAGAGTCCAGAGCATCGTAGTCATTGCTATACTGGTCTTCATCATTTGATGTCCAAGTTCCTTGGGAGTCATTAAGTAATTCAATAGCTTCCATAGGTAGATTATACCTATGTACGTGGCATTGTTCTTCCTGCACTCTCCCATTTTTAGTCTACTTTTCACATTTTGCAAAAATGAGGAAAAAGTAGACTTATGAGACCGGGCAAATGCGTGTGTGTGTCGGTCTGTCCTTCTGTCTGTCTGTCGAGCTGTGTGTGTGTGTCCCCCTATCAAATCCTAAACGGCTGCAGAAATCGAAACAAAATTTGGTAGGAGTAAAGATCTATACCTGAATATCTCACGGCCATATTTGAAAATGATGTCAGTGCTACCAACTGCTGAAAATTAGCAATTGAAATTTGAGCTCCATGTTGGATATCTTGGAAGGTATGAATGGGAGCTATTTCAAAATTGGCACAAGTATAGATAATAATATTGCAGTTTAATTTCCAGGAGGCCATACATGGCAGTGTTGCCAAAATGTTTATAAGCCTGCTGATAGGTACAAATTTTAAATGCATATAACTTCTACACTATCAATTGGATTTCAACCAAATTTCGTATGTGCTATGTGTATATAAACAGATATGACTATGCCGATTCGTAAGAGTAACCAGGGTTGCCAACTGTTAATAAATGCTCTCAATTCTTTTTATCCAAATACCCATATATCAGAAAGTATGCAAGCCGACAGCTTTAAACTATGCACACGTATAGTACCTATATTAATTTGGAGTAACTTATATACGTCAGTGCTACCAACATGATTCTAAGCCTGCTGAGAGGTCCAACTTTAAATACATGTAACTTCTATACTATCATTTGGATTTCAACCAAATTTCGTGTGTGCTATGTGTACCATAACAGATATGACTACGCCGATTCTTAAGAGTAACCAGGGCTGCCAACTGTTAATAAAGACTGTCGCTATTTTTGTTACCCTAATATCAATATATCAGAAAGTAGGCAAGCCAATAGCTCTAAACTTTGCACACGTATAGTACCTGGCATTCTACATTAATTTGGAGTAACTAATATAGGCCTACGCCAGTCTAAGCCTGCTGATAGGTCCAATTTTAAAGCATGTAACTTCTATACTAACTAATGGATTTCATTCAAAATTGACACAACAGTAGATCAGATTATTTCAGATTATTTCTGACCAATACATGTATGTCATTGTTGCCAACATGATTTTACGCACGCTGTTAGATCCAATGTTTAACTGCATGTAACGCCCATGCTATCCATTGGACTTTAACTAAGTTTTGTATCCTGTGCCTAGATGGAACTAAGCATATATTCAGTCACCAGACTGCCAACTGTAGTTCTCTATTAGGCTACATTATGTCAGGTATATAGTATTTCGAACTAATTAGAAATTTCGATATTACCAACTTTATTTCGTCATTATTCTAGATAGATCCATATAGATTAATCATTAGCATGGATCTTAAATTTTAAGAAAAGTAGGCTCTTTAGTTCGTCACGGAACTTCTTGTTGTTAATATTATGGGATATCAACTTAATTTTGTTTCTTAGCTCCTGCACCTGAGTGTCAGTAAGAGTTGTAGGATCAAATTATTTCATAACATATTGAAATATGACGTCTGTACGCCCCTATTTACGACACGACCGCCACGCGTTGAAAAATTCTCCTCGCGGTAATGCCCACATAGTCACTGGAAATAGGAAAATAAACCATCATGCACATTCGTGCGCAACCAAACCACTACCGATTCTGAATCTACATTAAATTTCCTATAGAATGACGTTTAAAGTAAAGTGGCACCATGAGGTACTCATAAAGTAAATAATTTATTTAGTGCAGAAAGCTTGTATTACGCCTAAAAGTGCGGACACATACCTCTTTTCACTATTCCATGAGCCGCAGAGGATAACACCTCATTGAACTTGTAACAGTAGCCCCTCCCCCCCTTACCCTGTTTATTAGCCAAAATGATAATAATAATAATAATATTAGCATATCAAAATAAATGATCACATGACATTACCACACCCAGAATTAATAATAAAAAAACATATGAAAAGGCTAATTTAATTACTCACTAGGTCAGCTGAGTTCACAGCAAAAAACCTAGGAGTGAATGTTCCAAATTTTCGTGGTATTCAAGAACATCCCCGATTTGAATTAGGAGAAAAGATAAGGCGGGACGAAGCCAATGTCAAGACCAGCTTGTTGAGCGGAACGCTGGATGCGTACCTCAGCAGGCCGTATTAAATTGACCCTGCCAAAGATGAAAAATGAAAAGGGGAATAATCTTCCTAGTGACTTCATGCAATAAATAATATGACAAATCGAAATAAGCTAACATGTATTGAGCAGTAAAATAAAACAATTACAAGAAACGGCCTTCCACCACTTAATTAACTAACTGACAAATATGATCTAATTAAACACCAATGAATCACTTAACCTAAACAAACCAGACACTTGCCCGCTTGGCAAAATTACACATCTACATTTGTGATAGAAACGAATTTATCAGGAATGATTCCCCTGACGTCAAAACTAATGGAATAATAACATGAAGTTAGACTCTGTGCCACTTCCAAAACAAAGTTACATAAGTAATTTAAGAGCCGTTTAATACGACTAAGGCGGTCCGAAAGCCTGCTTTTGATTTAACGTCTTCAGCAGCCTTTCTGACCAAAGTTAAAACCACGAGGGTCCCATCCAGCTAACCCGAAATAGGATAATAATAATCCACCCTGCAGTAATTACATATAAAGGTACCACCAAAGTATTACTAGACCCTCCAAAAGATTACATACTAAAGTGCTAAAATAGACTTTATCTAGTTAAGCTTACGGACCGCCGACACGCGGCCTTAAAATGACGTTACAAAATTTAGCAGTCAAAGTTTGTATTGATAGTCCTTGGTTATGCCCCTTAGTAATTAAATCATGATAGTACCACCTGGAGTCTTCGAACCCTCCGGGGAAAACTGCACACACGTTTTCCCCGGAGGCAAGTGCTCAAGAGTCTTTCTGTCACCAAACTTCCTCACACACTGTTCCTCTCGTACTGTTGTCTTGAGTCACCGATTCCACCCTTGTATATCAGCCTATCCCCCACCACAAACCTCCAGTAGTACCAACTGCGACTAGTTGCACAACCGGCCAAAACAAAAGCCAGAGTTCAAGGTCTTGAGTGGGTACTATAGAATAGCAGCCCATACAGGTTACTGCGTAGAAACCTTCCAGGAGTCGAGGTGTTACACAATGTCCTTTGTAAGATCTTTCTCAGAATAAGAGCTTGACGAATGCAGCTGACAGTAAATGTTCGCTTTTCCAAAGTTTGCAGACACAAAGCTCGATTTTCTCTCTTGACGAGTGTCTATCACGATAAGCCAATAAGTGACAGCACACACAAAGGCACAAATCCTGGCAGGAAGGGCCAGGCGATCCCATTTCAGCAGTAGCCAGGTGCCAATTTGGTGAATGGAATTCTCAGAAGGGGGCTGGTGTATTTTCTCATGAGAATCTGCCCAGACCTGGAGCTCCAGCTGCGTCTCGAAGATAAGATGAACATGTACCGATTTGCAAAATTGGTACATCCTCCTCCTCCAAAGGAAGACGATGGGGAGATGATGAACAGGGCGATGGTGTCCAGCTGGTCTCTTGGCAGCTGAAAAGGCTACTCCAATCTCCGCCAGCGGACCTTGAAGTAGATCTCCTCCGGGTAGAATGATGCCATGGGACCTAGATGATACCTCCAAACTGGGCCCAGATTGGTAGTACACGTCCCACATAGTGACCGCTGAAACACACATCGGAACAGCAGCGTATGGTCCAAATACAGTTCCCTTAGAGGGAACAATCGTTCCAGGCCAGCCAACCAGCCCATAACAGCCGAAGTTATCCCAGGAAGGATAAAAGAAAACATTACACGAAGCATTAGTGTCCCATCGAAGTTCACTTAAGAGTCCTTCATGTCACAAGGGATACTTGAGGCTTCAAACAAGGTTCTACGCAAGGAGATAGAGTTCAGGGCATAATTAAAGGTCCACTGAAGTATTAAAATCACACGAAAGGGGCAACCAACTATACGATATGACTGACGTTAACAAGCTTAATTGAAAGTTCACTACAATACTTAGCAAGAATAACTAAAATTTAACTAAGGTGTACAGAACCCAGAATTTTTCTTTAGAATATGCAAATCAAAGGCACCTACAAACTTGCCCACCAAAAATTTTTAAACAATTTTTTAAAATGAATTTACTTTAACAAAACCGAAGGACCATTTTTCTGCGACTTCACGAAATCAGGACAGCACGTAACTATTTCCAAAATTCACAATGACAATTACATTAACAAGCCGCACGGGGCATTCCATCAGAACTACATTTACTATACCTCCCGTGACACCGCTCAAGTTAATACATTATAAAATTACCTACCGCACCGAAGGCATCACACAGAGCTCGTTTTGATATGCACACAAACACAAATTACATGTCTTGCTCAATTTTACATGTTCCTGACCCACACTGCCCTCAGTGGCCTCCAAGGACAGGAGGAACAGAGACCACAACATCCTATCACGCAAGCACACTAGCAGCAAGACAAACAAAATAAGGAAAAACCACGTCACCCACATAATTCACACACACACATTCACACTTTAATAATAAGAATGCCCTTAATTCCATCGGGCTGTCACCCCGATATTTCTCCCACTCCATAACTGCCAACGGGCACTGTTCCCGGTGACACACAACGTCTCCTACTCCATAACTGCCTACGGGCTCTGTTCCCGGCGACAACACAACGCTCCCACTCCATAACTGCCTACGGGCACTTGTTCCCGGCGACAACACAAAACATAAATAATCCTAAATTCCATAGGACAACTAGCGAACCAGGAAAACAGCACGAGGACTGCAGTTCATAACCTGACGTGAATTATTAAAACAGTATGTACTGTCATTCACACACTACACAAACAAACACCGCCCTGTCCTTCACATGACAGGTCCTCTCCCTTATGACACCGGGAGGAACATCACTCTCGCGCCACCAAACCCTGGCCATCACGACAAAATCAGCTCGGTACCTGAGCTCCCCCTCTGGATCAACTCACGACCCCACAGAGGGTAATTAACATCTTCCCCCACAAAGGCATGGCCGCCTCAGAAGATGACAGTACAACACATTACCAAAACATAAATACACATTCGACACAAGGTAGGGCACCCACCAAACGTCACCCACACCCTAGTGCACGTGGTTCACCTTCCAATCACACAACACAGACAATCACAACCCCGAAAATTTCTCTACGTGGCGTTACCACAGACTACAGACGTCTCCAACTAACAACGTGTGTCACCTACCATTAATATTCACCATCCAAATACCGGGTGACACTTTATGACCACACTCAAATCGAACCCATGATGCTTCAACTCACCACTGTCATCAAAACGTTCTTAAAACATTAACTTCACGAAGCTACTTAAAAACTCAAAATTCACAACCTCCTTGACTAACAACACGTGTCTGTATCTCCCCAAATTCTAACGCCAATAAAATTCCTCCCAGAATATCAAAACTAATTTATTCAGAATTACAAATCACAGAAGTGACAGATGTTACATCTCAAAAGGCACGAAGCAATTAAAATCTTCAAAATAAATCCATAAATCCAGCTCTCACCAAACCACATTGGAACCTCGCACTAAAAAAAACTGCCAAACTACCAACACTCTATTACTCAGAGAATTTAAATTTATTTACCACCCAAGATGATTACTCCAGTATCTACCCAGGACACTAACTGTCACTAAGGCTCACAATCGATCAGAACATCCGGTGGCAACAGCCGAACTCGCACACACCCAAGATGACGGGGCTACTCGAAATTTTAACGAACCCAGAACTTTTCAGAGTTGAGACTACAACAGAGACCCTAGCGGTCTAACAGATCAAGGCTGCAAGTTATAAATAACTAACCAACTAATGCACTGAAGCACCCTCAAGTGAAAACTCCAGAATCAAAATATCAAAATATGCATGAACGCCTACAACAGCTGATTGTGAAGTGAACACACCCAAGCTAACGGGAGTCTACATGAAATCTCACGAACCTACAACCCCTCAGAAATGCGACCACAATAGAAATAACCTAGCCGCCTAACAGCAAGAAACTGCAAGTTATGAATAACTAACGAACCAGCCCATTTCAATGCCATCGCAAACGAAGCATTGCAACCTCCCAAAAATCTCAAAATCAGACTAGTGAACACAGCAGCTGACATACAACGACAACTCAGCATGCCACCGCAGGATATCTCCCTAAAGGAAAACTTTCACCAACCGAACTACCAAATATTTTTTTTTTATATATACCAAAAATCAACAAGTATTTCCAGAGCTAGCAACTTCATCACTGGAACTCGAACACAGGACTCCAGTTCCTAACATTCATCCATCATCCATCACACATCCTTCTCAAACATCTCATTATAAGATTTTACCACCCACTACAATAACCCGTTACTTTCAATTATGCAAATTAGCAGTCGTACAGATATCATGAACCTAAACTAATGGTATTGCGGACTCTTACCAAGAGGGCCTCCGTAGAGGTCTTTTAACCCCGACTCCCCACTGACTGAGCGGCCTCAACTACCCCCAAAAAAAATTTTTGCCTGTCACCGAGTTATAACGAAGTCCCATACCTTTCAGTCACTCGAGTCGGGCAAATGCTATATACACCCTGCCCGGGCCCAATCAAGATGGTACTCACACCCCAAATTAAATGGACTCCTGACAGTAGATCCCCATACGAAGCACATCTGCATAATAGGTCCATTTTCAAAATACAACTAATACAACTAATATAAAATCAATAATAATCCATTTTACGTTACTGGCAATTAGGCCTCAATTACTCCCACCCAAATTCAAATTGCAAACCTACATCAATTCATTCACACATGACTTTCATTCAATCAGCAGGATTAAAAAAAACTGAAGGATCACAAAAGAAAATAAATACAATTTTGACCACCAAAGAACACCAGTTCGATTCCTAGTCAGGGCAGCAATAAAAATCGCATCACACATACTCTTTCACCCTGAACACAATCAACCACAGAAATACATTCATACCTCCACCAGACATACATGCTCCCTTCCCTGGACAATCCTAAAATTCCCCATTTACATCAGTATGTTAGTATTCGGATCGTCAAGACACTATAACGCCAACGGAGTATCAACTCACGTAAGGACCTGATAAAACAACCCAAAGTTGTAGCCCTGAAATCACAGTTCCCCTTACATCGTAGGAAAACGTCCTAAAACGAAAGACACGAATCGGGGGGAAATATTTATTTACACCCTAAATGAGATGCGACGTGAAGGTGACTGCCTCCCAGAAACATCCCACTTAGTAAGTCACTCAACGAAAACACACTAATATACTGAATATTAAAGCCATTTAATACTTGACCAATTTAGATGACAATCTAACCTTAAAATCCCCATGTCACAACAAGACTATTTACTCTCCCCCCAATTACTAAGCAAACTTAAACATAAATCATACATACATAAACACTCACCTGATTCATTTATACTGAATTAGCACACACGCAATTCGACATTTAACATCATTCAAAACACAATTACCGAACGTACATATAGACAGCAATTCGACCATTTTCCAGAATTAATTTAACGCAGAATAAGTTGACAATACCAAATTTTAATACTCTCACGGTCCAATTTAATTTGACAGAACTACCAACAGCGAAATAATTAACCCCCAGCTAAAGAAATGACAACAAACCATGAAATGTTTGGCCTAATGAACAGCTGATCACTACCAATTATACCTCACACGTATTACGCACAGCAAATTGCAGAATTTCAGCCTTACATCACTAACAATTATTAAGAATAATTACAGATTTACCCCAAAGAACCTGCTGATGATAAATCCACACACGCAATTCACATTTTCACTGACATCAGTTGTATAAAATAATAACTTGTCACAGACGTCTGCCATGATGGTTCAAAATCACTACGTGATTCAACAGGCGTGTACTAAACGCACATCAAAACAGACACTAAGTTATTCTTACTGGAAATACAAGTTTATCAATTTCAGCCTATTTTCAAGAGAATTTAAAACGTCACCAATTTAAATTTTACCAAAACTACTTCCAACCAGACAAACATTTTATTATTTCAAACACGTGACACAATTTAGTCAAAACAACACTTCCCGAGGTGTAGATTTAACACAGGTGCAGTAAAATTGAGCTGGACTAGTTCCTACAAGAACAGAATGAATTTACAACCACCCCAAAACCATACAAACAGCATATCAAAACTCACCACGTGTGAAATTCCTTCAGCCGGTCAACTCGTCAATCTGGCAACGCAGCACGGCCATTACTCTCCCGTCAGTCCTGATTTCGTCCAGCGCACGTGATCGCCACTTTCGGCTATCTGCTCGTCTTAACAGCTGACGACAGAATTGTTCATTTGGTCTTCGGTGTACACAGCGGTTATTTTACATGAAATAAAATCACAACATGTATTAGGTTCTGCTCTAATTACTAGCCTACCTATTGGAGAAAAGATTAGTAGTATGGAGGGCCCAATCTACATTAATTAAGTTACTGAATTTAATTTTAATTAATTACTGCAATCAGTCAATAGGAAGGATTGTTTACTAATGGCAAGATCACAGAGCAAAACCATGCTCTCTGCTACCATTGTAACGGTTAGCCTCTCCCCCCCTTACCCTGTTTATTAGCCAAAATGATAATAATAATAATAATATTAGCATATCAAAATAAATGATCACATGACATTACCACACCCAGAATTAATAATAAAAAAACATATGAGAAGGCTAATTTAATTACTCACTAGGTCAGCTGAGTTCACAGCAAAAAACCTAGGAGTGAATATTCCAAATTTTCGTGGTATTCAAGAACATCCCCGATTTGAATTAGGAGAAAAGATAAGGCGGGACGAAGCCAATGTCAAGACCAGCTTGTTGAGCGGAACGCTGGATGCGTACCTCAGCAGGCCGTATTAAATTGACCCTGCCAAAGATGAAAAATGAAAAGGGGAATAATCTTCCTAGTGACTTCATGCAATAAATAATATGACAAATCGAAATAAGCTAACATGTATTGAGCAGTAAAATAAAACAATTACAAGAAACGGCCTTCCACCACTTAATTAACTAACTGACAAATATGATCTAATTAAACACCAATGAATCACTTAACCTAAACAAACCAGACACTTGCCCGCTTGGCAAAATTACACATCTACATTTGTGATAGAAACGAATTTATCAGGAATGATTCCCCTGACGTCAAAACTAATGGAATAATAACATGAAGTTAGACTCTGTGCCACTTCCAAAACAAAGTTACATAAGTAATTTAAGAGCCGTTTAATACGACTAAGGCGGTCCGAAAGCCTGCTTTTGATTTAACGTCTTCAGCAGCCTTTCTGACCAAAGTTAAAACCACGAGGGTCCCATCCAGCTAACCCGAAATAGGATAATAATAATCCACCCTGCAGTAATTACATATAAAGGTACCACCAAAGTATTACTAGACCCTCCAAAAGATTACATACTAAAGTGCTAAAATAGACTTTATCTAGTTAAGCTTACGGACCGCCGACACGCGGCCTTAAAATGACGTTACAAAATTTAGCAGTCAAAGTTTGTATTGATAGTCCTTGGTTATGCCCCTTAGTAATTAAATCATGATAGTACCACCTGGAGTCTTCGAACCCTCCGGGGAAAACTGCACACACGTTTTCCCCGGAGGCAAGTGCTCAAGAGTCTTTCTGTCACCAAACTTCCTCACACACTGTTCCTCTCGTACTGTTGTCTTGAGTCACCGATTCCACCCTTGTATATCAGCCTATCCCCCACCACAAACCTCCAGTAGTACCAACTGCGACTAGTTGCACAACCGGCCAAAACAAAAGCCAGAGTTCAAGGTCTTGAGTGGGTACTATAGAATAGCAGCCCATACAGGTTACTGCGTAGAAACCTTCCAGGAGTCGAGGTGTTACACAATGTCCTTTGTAAGATCTTTCTCAGAATAAGAGCTTGACGAATGCAGCTGACAGTAAATGTTCGCTTTTCCAAAGTTTGCAGACACAAAGCTCGATTTTCTCTCTTGACGAGTGTCTATCACGATAAGCCAATAAGTGACAGCACACACAAAGGCACAAATCCTGGCAGGAAGGGCCAGGCGATCCCATTTCAGCAGTAGCCAGGTGCCAATTTGGTGAATGGAATTCTCAGAAGGGGGCTGGTGTATTTTCTCATGAGAATCTGCCCAGACCTGGAGCTCCAGCTGCGTCTCGAAGATAAGATGAACATGTACCGATTTGCAAAATTGGTACAGAACTCACTAGAATCACAACGTTCGGTTCACTCCGACACCTCCTATCAAATGACCTGATAACTGCCAGGAAGACGTTTCAGCACCTATAACCTCCCTCCTACACACCAGAGAGAGGAAATGAAGACCGAAGGTCACCATCTGGTTTGTTCACTATCGAATGAGCCAGTTTTCGCTTTCATTTTCGTCAGTGAATTTTTTTAACCTAGATATGGGATTCGAGTGCCGTGAGCATTGAGGCAGTCATCTCACCGACGTGCCAGGTTGAAGATCCCCTGGGGGTAAAACACCATGTCCTGCTCCGTGAAGAAGTCTGTAACCACCAGCGGCACATCCTCGTCCAACAGGAATCGTCGACCCTGCAAGGCCTTTTTAAGGGATTGAAGGCGTGATAACCGCATGGGGAGAGATCAGGACAATAGAGCTAATCCTCCAGTGTCTCCCACGGCGTACCTCCTGCGTTACGACCATTACGGTATGGGGACGTGCGTTATCATGAAGCAGCAGCACCCCTTGCTAAAGATATGGTCTCAATACTGAACGATGAAGATATACATACTTAACTTAGTTAAGTGAATCGTCAAACGTTTCCATCGGGTCCTATTGCTGGCCATTCTCTTCACCTCACTCCATGTCCTTCCCATTCTTAGACACTCCTGCTCTTCAAGATCTTCTTTGGGTGACCAGTTTTCGGGTACCTTGTGGATTCCAATCCTGTGCAGCCTTTTACGATGGCTCCAGTAGGTTTCCTCAGAGAGTGACCAATCCAACGCCATTTTATCTTTTATCTGGAGTTCAATTTGCTGCTGGTTCGTTTCCTCCCATAGAGCTTCATTTGATATAACGGCCCACTTAGATTGATGAAGCGTCTCAAGCAACGATTCATGAACACTTGCATTTATTTCGTCATCAGTAGGTAATATAGGCCGAAGCTGGGGCAGGGCCTAGTGGGCAAGATGGCCGCCGCGCGCAACCACTCTATGTTATTCTTATGGAGGGGACAGTCATAGCTGGGGCAGGGGCTAATGGGCAAGGTGGCCGCCACGCGCTGCCACACTATTTAATGGCGGGCTTTACAAATTATTATTTGTTTGTTATTAATTTATAAATTTTTATTTATTTAATATTTAATTTATTATTTTTTAGCACAGGGCTAATACACAAAATGGTCACTGCACACAACCACTTACACGTATAACATGTTAACCTAACCTAACCTAACTTCACCTAACCTAACCTAACCTAACCTAACTTTACCAAACCTCACCTAACTTCAAAGTGCAAGCAAAAAAAAAAAAAAAGTGAGAGCAAATGTGACAGCACAAATAATAAACGTAGTTATAACCTAACCACACCTAACCTAACCTAACCTAACTTCACCTAACCTAACCTAACCTAACTTCACCTAACCTAACCTAACCTAACCTAACTTTACCTAACCTCACCTAACTTCAAAGTGCAAGCAAAGAAAAAGTGAGAGCAAAAAGTGTCATAAAAAAGTGAGAGCAAATGTGAGAGCACAAATAATAAACTTAGTTTTAACCTAACCACATCTAACCTAACCTAACCTAACCTAACCTAATTTCACCTAACCTAACCTAACCTAAACTAACCTAACCTAACCTAAACTAACCCAACCTAATTTTACCTAACCTCACCTAACTTCAAAGTGCAAGCAAAAAAAGTGAGAGCAAAAAGTGTCATAAAAAAAGGGAGAGATAATGTGAGAGCTCTAATAATAAACTTAGTTATAACCTAACCACACCACACCTAACCTATCCTAACCTAACTTCACCTAACCTAACCTAACCCACAGAAACCTAATTTAAAGATTTTGATTTTACATTTTAACATTTTACATTTTAACATTTTAGATTTTAGAATTTTTCATTTTTACTTTTTTTAGATTTTACATTTTTGATTTTTTCTGTATTTTAGATTTTAGTTTTTTTTAGATTTTCATTTAAATTCAAGATTTTAAAAACTGTAAATGGCAATTTGGTAAATTGACAAATGTGTAAACAACAAATTGGGAAATCCATGTTTCTATATCATGAAATTGAAAAACCTTAAACTGACATTTTAAAAACTGTAAATGGGAAATTGTGAAATTGATAAATGTGTAAACAACAAAATGCAAAATCCATGTTTCAATATTATGAAATTGAAAAACTTAAAACTGACATTTAAAAAAACTGAAAATGGAAATCGGAAAATTGACAAATGTGTAAACAACAAAATGAAAAAAAAATTACCCGGTTGGGGTAGTGATCATGTTTTACAGTAGCCTATAAAACAAGCATAAGGATAGTTGCATGTGCCCTTATATACTTTGTGTATGTGCATTAGCCTTTGGATTAGCTTCAGTTAGGTTTGGTAAAGTTAGGTATGTGACCTTGTTGTTTACTCTTTTCGGAAAATGTAAAATGTAAACTCTAAAAACAAAAAATCTCGAATTTAAAATGAAAATCTAAAAAAAAACTAAAATCTAAAATACAGAAAAAATCAAAGTGTAAAATCTAAAAAAAGTAAAAATGAAAAAATCAAAAATCTGAAATGTTAAAATGTAAAATGTTAAAATGTAAAATTAAAATCTTTAAATGAGGTTTCTGTGGGTTAGGTTAGGTTAGGTGAAGTTAGGTTAGATTAGGTTAGGTGTGGTGTGGTTATAACTAAGTTTATTATTTGAGCTCTCACATTTGCTCTCACTTTTTTTGATGACACTTTTTGCTCTCACTTTTTTTGCTTGCACTTTGAAGTTAGGTGAGGTTAGGTAAAGTTAGGTTAGGTTAGTTTAGGTTAGGTTAGGTTAGGTGAAATTAGGTTAGGTTAGGTTAGGTTAGGTTAGGTGAAGGTAGGTTAAGTTAGGTGTGGTTAGGTTAAAACTAAGTTTATTATTTGTGATCTCACATTTGCTCTCACTTTTTATGACACTTTTTGCTCTCACTTTTTCTTTGCTTGCACTTTAAAGTTAGGTTAGGTTAGGTTAGGTTAGGTGAAGTTAGGTTAGGTTAGGTTAGGTTAGGTTAGGTGAAGTTAGGTTAGGTTAGGTTAGGTTAGGTGTGGTTAGGTTATAACTACGTTTATTATTTGTGCTGTCACATTTGCTCTCACTTTTTTTTGCTTGCACTTTGAAGTTAGGTGAGGTTAGGTAAAGTTAGGTTAGGTTAGTTTAGGTTAGGTTAGGTTAGGTGAAATTAGGTTAGGTTAGGTTAGGTTAGGTTAGGTGAAGGTAGGTTAAGTTAGGTGTGGTTAGGTTAAAACTAAGTTTATTATTTGTGATCTCACATTTGCTCTCACTTTTTATGACACTTTTTGCTCTCACTTTTTCTTTGCTTGCACTTTAAAGTTAGGTTAGGTTAGGTTAGGTTAGGTGAAGTTAGGTTAGGTTAGGTTAGGTTAGGTTAGGTGAAGTTAGGTTAGGTTAGGTTAGGTTAGGTGTGGTTAGGTTATAACTACGTTTATTATTTGTGCTGTCACATTTGCTCTCACTTTTTTTTGCTTGCACTTTGAAGTTAGGTGAGGTTAGGTAAAGTTAGGTTAGGTTAGGTTAGGTGAAGTTAGGTTAGGTTAGCATGTTATATGTGTAAGTGTTTGTGTGCAGTGACCATTATGTGTATTAGCCCTGTGCTAAATAATAATAAATTAAATATTAAATAAATAAAAATTTATAAATTAATAACAAACAATTATTTGAAAAGCCCGCCATTAAAGAGTGTGGTAGCGCGTGGCGGCCATCTTGCCCATTAGCCCCTGCCCCAGCTATGGCTGTCCCCTCCATAAGAATAACATAGAGTGGTTGCGCGCGGCGGCCATCTTGCCCATTATCCCCTGCCCCAGCTTCGGCCTATATTACCTACTGTCATCTTCTGAGGAACCTTCCGAGTTTCACACCATAGAGGAGAATGGATTTGTCAGTTGTGTTAAAAATCGTAACTTGGTCCTCCTAGAGTTGTTCTTGTTCCTCCATATAGGATGTGGGCTTAGCTGGACAAAAGCACCTTTTGCTTTCCTGATGCGACTCTTTTTGTCTTCATCGGATCCTCCAGTTGCAGTAATAATGCTCCCAAGATAGAGGAAGGATTCTACTTGTTCAATATCTTTGCCATGTAGAAACAGTTTATTATCCCTCTTTGATTTGACCCTTATATCAGTGGTATTGTTTATATGTATTTATTTTAAGCCCAGCAGCCTCTGCATCTCTCTTTTAACAGCATAAGCTTCTCTTCCATATCTCTGAACCTTTGATCTAGCGGATATATATTATCTGCAAAATCGAGATCTTCCAGCCTATCTTGCAGGCCCCATTGAATCCCCCTTTTCTGATCTCCATTTACTCTCCTCATCACACTATCCACCACAATCAGGAAAGTGTAGGAGAGAGAATGCAGCCCTGTCGAACGCCAGATATCACATCTATAGGCTCAGTGAGCGCTTCATTATGCAGGACCTGACATTTATAACCCTGAACGATGAAGGGATGGTTTCAACCTACATCATTATATTCCTCCTCTTACAGAATACCGAAGATCCCATCTGAGAACTAATTGTATACACCTTCAGTTGAATGGAAATGCATACTGTATATTTTATATTATTTCATTTTATGTATTTTTTTTCTCTTTATTCCTTCTTGCTCACACCTATATTCTTATGTTTTTGTCTCCGTGCATGTAAATACGTCTGTTTCATAGATTACTTTCTCGTAGAATGTTACTTTAAACAGTATTTTTTTCAACACTGTCATTCTGTTATATTGTTATAGTCTACGTTAAAGTACTGCACGGCGGCTTTGGTGGCGTAGTTGGTTGCTTATATGCCCAAGGTCACGGGTTCAAACCCGGCCGAAGTCGTCGGATTTTTTAAGATCGTTAAAATCCCTCAGTATGCCTTCCTTCGGAGAGGAAGTAAAGCCAGCGGTCCCGGCATGAAAATGAACCTTCCACTAACTACCCTTGTGTGAAGCCAAAATTTGTATGTTAGATTATTTGATAACGCTATATTAGTTCCAACGTTCACCGCCAGATGCTGGCTGCAATGACATCTAGTAACCAAGTCCGCAGCAAGGTGTCGTGGACGATAGCATTTGGTAGTGAAAGTAGGAACTACTTGAAAAATTGATCGTCTGCAGTCCTTACCTGAATCACAGATAACACACACTAATACATCCATCACAGTTAACACAGGTTATCAGACAAATTCAACACACACCCAAAATACACGGGGCTTACATGACCGTGTATTTTTCGGAATGAAATGTTCGCAGGCGAAATGAAGAAATGCTGAGTTGCGCTTCCAGGGAATCTCCAAACACAACCACTCTTCTCTGAAGTCGTAACTCAACACGGCTCGACAGTTTGCTGCTGGCTGTATCTGGGGCAATAGGCTCGCCCGCTAGCTAGGCTGTAACTGGGGGTGATAGGATCGTCCTTAGCTAGCTCGTAAGCAGTCGCCTCAGTAATTGAATGGATATGGTTGGAAGACATGAAAACGTAAAACACTTATAGTGGGCGATGCATTGAAGATAGAGATATGCTTTTACGGACTTTATTGTAGAACTTCTCATGCTGAACAATTCATACACTCACAGAATACAGGTATACAATATATATATTTAACGGTTTGCCCAGTTAAATCTCAAAAAGCGCACGGATGTCAGTTTTTTCGACTTTTTCACTGAAATCCTTGCTGCTTGGCTTCCTTTGATCATAAATAAATTATTTTGTACAGAAACCTTCCTCGAGATATCCTTTAGAGAATGGTGAAAACCGCATCAAAATTCATCTAGTGGTTCTCGAGATTACCAGTGAAATCCAAAAATCGTGACTATGACATTTATATGTACTGAAGTGTCAAAAAACTTGAACAATCTGAAATGTTTAATATAGCGTTCTTACGGAAACAAATAGTTATTTGTCCCTTATGACATATCGTGCCTGTAATGTGTCTTGATTATTAAAGCAATTTGCAGAATACACAGTGGATCATCCACAACAGTAGCATGCATTTAGTGTAGGAAATGTAATCAATAAATCAATCAGCCAATCAAATTTGCCAGTTTAACCGACTGAAGTCGTTTTTTTTCAGGACACTGAGTGGTGAATTTATAGTCACTTTTATGGGATTTAAATATTTTATAATTACTCTTCTCCCTAATGTTATATATCAAAGCGTAACATTATTATTATTATTTATTATTATTATTATTGTTATATTCGGCTAAAGATAAACAGTTTCGGTAAAATTATTTTATATTCTTCACCTTTTGGGGGAGGGGTGTAAGTCAACATGGTCCCTGAAAAAAAACCACAGGGCATACGGCCATATTTTTCTTTAATCCACATTGGGTTCTACCAATTTATCTCCTTGTTATTTTTACTAGTATTTAGTGGGTATAAATCCTGAGCCTAATCATGGCATTCTATTGTCTGTATCCTTGGGTTTCCCCATTCACTTTCACTGCAGGGTACTGCGCTACTCTCCCTGACACTCAGGTGTATCATTAGCCGACCAACGACATGTGAGTTAACTTACGATAATTAAAGATGCAGTATATCAACAAGCCAGATAATTTATGGTCCTTGTATCTGATATCTGATTACCCCACTGTGTTCCGCTGTGATTTAAGGTAAGAGCTCCTATCTCTCTTACAACCGAAATTAATCACAAGTGTTTACGAGCTCCGAGGTTCCGGGTGTGTGTGTTGTAATGAGGGAGTTGGTTCCATGACCACGGGACGCAGCAATAGACATCCCAGCAGTGTGTGAGAAAAACTTAGAACAAAGATTTACCACCACCTCGGTTTTGTACAAGAGTTAACGGAGCGGGGGATGGTAGGGAAAGTCTTCCATATTATCACAACAACGCAAACATAATAAGAAACAAGATGTTCAGTAAAGAACGTATAGCCTACTTTCTCCTAAATGCATGGGTATTGTTATAACTCTTTGTCCTTTTCAAGGAGTATAATTGAATGTTGGTTGTAGTAGCTTGTTGAAATACAACGTGCTATAGGGATATTAAACATGAATATGAGGTGCCCTTTGCTAGTGCTACCTCTGTAAAAAATTCATTCAATTCGGTTTCACCGTGATTGAATTGATCTGGGGAATGGATTTGCACACATACATGGCTGCTATTTGCAAACTATTGGGCTGATGACCTTGTAGTCAGTCATAAGATGTTTTCCACAAAAAGGCATGTTGTTGCAAAATCCGGTAGAGATCAAATTATTAGGATGGTCGAAATTTGATTTAAGCTTTTAACATTTGGGTGGCCATCATTCCGTTTCCGTCAAGATGGCGGCGATATAAAACATGACACTGAGGTGCCTTTTGCTAGTGCTACCTCTGTACCAATTTCGTTCAATTCGGTTTCACCGTGTTTGAATTGATAGGGGGAATCGATTTGCACACATACTTGGCCACCATCTGCAAACTATTGGGCTGATGATCTAGCAGTTTGGTCAGAATATGCTTCCCACATAAAGATTTGTTGTTGCAAAATTTGGTAGAGATTAGATTATTAGGTTGGTCGTAATTACATTTTAGCCTTTAACATTTGGGTGGCCGCGATTACGTTTCCGTCAAGATGGCGGTGATATAAAACATGACACTGAGGTGGCCTTTTCTAGTGCTACCTCTGTACCAAATTTCGTTCCATTCGGTTTCACCGTGTTCGAATTAATAGGGGGAATCGATTTTCACACAAAGATGGCCGACATCCGCAAAATATTAGGCTAATGACCTATTAGTTTGGTCAAAGGATGCTCCCTCCATAATGGTATGTTGATGCAAAATTTGGTAGAGATCGGATGATTAGGTTAATCGTAATTTGATTTAAGCTTTGAATATTTGTGTGGCCGCCATTACGTTTCCGTCAAGATGGCGGCGATATAAGACATGAAACTGAGGTGCCCTTTGCTAGTGCTACCTCTGTACCAAATTTCATTCCATTCGGTTTCACCGTGTTCGAATTAATAGGGGTAATCGATTTTGACACAAAGATGGCCGCCATCCGCAAACTACTAGGCTAATGACCTATTAGATTTGTCAAAGGATGCTTCCTCCATAAAGGTATGTTGTTGCAAAATTTGGTAGAGATCGGATGATTAGGTTAGTCGTAATTTGATTTAAGCTTTGAACATTTGTGTGGCCGCCATTACGTTTCCGTCAAGATGGCGGTGATATAAAACATGACACTGAGGTGCCCTTTGCTTGTGCTACCTCTGTACCAAATTTCATTCCATTCGGTTTCACCGTGTTCGAATTAATAGGGGTAATCGATTTTGACACAAAGATGGCCGCCATCCGCAAACTATTAGGCTAATGACCTATTAGATTTGTCAAAGGATGCCCCCTTGATAAAGGTATGTTGTTGCAAAATTTGGTAGAGATTGGATGATTAGGTTAGTCGTAATTTGATTTAAGCTTTGAACATTTGGGTGGCCGCCATTACGTTTTCGTCAAGATGGCGGCGATATAAAACATGACACTGGGGTGCCCTTTGCTGGTGCTACCTCTGCACCAAATTTCATTCCATTCGGTTTCACCGTGTTCGAATTAATAAGGGTAATCTATTTTGACACAAAGATGGCCGCCATCCGCAAACTATTAGGCTAATGACCTATTAGTTTGGTCAAAGGATGCTGCCTCCATAAAGGTATGTTGTTGCAAAATTTGGTAGAGATCGGATGATTAGGTTAGTCGTAATTTGATTTAAGCTTTGAACATTTGTGTGGCCGCCATTACGTTTCCGTCAAGATGGCGGCGATATAAAACATGACACTGAGGTGTCCTTTGCTAGTGCTACCTTTGTACCAAATTTCGTTCAATTTGCGCTCACCGTGTTCGAATTGATAGGGGGGACAGACATTCAGAGTCCACACACACACACACACACACACACACACACACACAGACAGACACACTTTTTTTCGCCCTGTAGTGATCTCATAAGTCTACTTTCATTTTTTGCAAAAATCGAAAGTAGGCTAAAAACGGCAAGCTTAATAATAGAAGAAAAGCAAAGCAAAGACTTTCGTGATGGTCCACAAAATGGTCATTCTCACTCACTTTAGTATACTTTTCTGAATTAGGAAATTGGAAAGTAGCATTCTAAGATCAGTTTGGGAATAAATGTAGCCTATGTATTTATGTATGTATGCAAGACCAAGGTCGCCTCCGTAGCGTAGCGGTCAGCATGGTTAGCTGCCGCCCTGGAGGTCCTGGGTTCGATTCCCGGCTCTGCCACGAAATTTGAAAAGTGGTATGAGGACTGGAACGGGGTCTACTCAGCCTCGGGTGGCCCAAATGAGTAGAGGGGGTTCGATTCCCACCTCAGCCATCCTCGAAGTGGTTTTCCGTGGTTTCCCACTTCGTCTTCGGGCAAATGCCGGGATGGTACTGAGCCAGTATTTAGCTGAATACTTGAACCCTGATACGACAGCGAGACGTATTTTGATATTATTGATTGGCATTAATTTGGCTGCAGGCTGGAGGAGCTATACACTCATCTTTCACTGAGGAGATAGATAGGCAATCCCGCCATGCTCTTGATTACGTGGACAGAACATGCTCACTAACTTATTCCTGCAACTGTCTGATGCACATATAAAATGATAATCGACAGAGATCGATTGTCAACCTCGATTCAGGAGAGATGCATCATGGGTAGACTGCCAGCTGGAGCATCTACGAGCAGTTCTGATATGACACACACTTGAGTTTTGTGACACACGCAGTGAACATGCTATCGCCTTAGTAAGAAAGTTTCGTTAATCACGCAGTCATACGAGTGTACTCTACTCGCGTCGCCGAGCGAATGGGCGGATTGCTACATAGCAATATGCGGTTGTTCGTACTTCTGGCGTGTTTGACATAACCCAGAGAGTAGATATACGCGAGTGAGCTTAGTTATTGCATGGACTTGTCAGTACAAACTTCACGATGAGGAAATCTACTACATATATGGTTGAAATGCAGGAAAGCATTAGTATTATCAAGAACAATACGACTGGACTTTATTGTGAGAATCTAGCTGCTGTAGCAATGTTGGGCTAAGCAGATCGTACAGGAATGTAATGCAGAGGCAGGATTGATCATTTGGAGTGACAACCTTATAAATACTACAATGAAGAAAAAGAAACGATGGGGAGCGTTCGTTCCGACCCAGTGGTTTTGAAGTACCGGAGAATGAAGAAACAACTCCAAATGAACGAAACTACTTTACTGATAACGTCGAAAGAGCCTTGTACAAGTAATATGTAGGAACTCCATTTCGTAGACAGTGGTTTTCGAGTTAGGGGGAAGTTGGTTCGACGACTTACAGCTCCAGCCATGGACTACTCAGGGATGAGGGTTCAGTTCCTGAAAGGAATGTATATTCCTTTACTTTCTTCAATCTCAACCAGAACATCGTCCAAGGTAGCTGGAAACTTTTCTTTCTTGTAGACAGTAGACTTTGTCACTTTTAGTTCGATACTTTTCACCAATATTTTATTAAATAGTATGAAATTCATTCGAAGACTAGATTTGGTTCCTTTTACCATTTCTGTCGGAGAGTGTAATTTATTGTGTAGTTAACAGTAAACGTAATGCTATTTAGAGCATAACTTGTTGTTTATTTTTGAAAATTTTGGAAATAAAACCAAGCATTGAATTTTGTTGGGAAGATATCTGCAGCATAATTAGGACCAAGACGACGATATCTTTGTATAAGAATAGCAATTAGGAAGAAGATGGCCACACACACGTGCACTTGAATTATTCCAAAAGTACTTCAGTGATACTCTTCGTTTGGACTGATGACATTCTAGTAGAAATTCTTTCTTTTAGAAATGATAGTTCATTTTCATCATTATTTTCCATGGGTATGGAATTATAGAAATCGTCCAGCGAGAACAATTGTGAATTGATTATCAAGGCATTTGTAGCCTACTTTCATATTTCTTTTGATTAGAGATTTTTTTCTTTTTAACTGAAACTTAAGTTCGTTCAGTCTTTAGCTTGTGTTATTTTAACTCGTTTTTGGTAGGCTCTTGGCTAGATCATCGTTTGATTTAATGGTTTGCGTGTATCTATTGATATGATAATAGACTCCTTTCCATGGTGTAAGTCTCACGTGTTTTCTTCTGAGTAGTTGAGCCATTTTTCGAGTTTGGATAGGCGAAACTGAACCGACTATTTTACTAGTGTCTATCTACGATTTTTTTAATATATATAAGTTATTATGGAAATAACTATATATATATATATATATATATATATATATATATATATATTGTACCCATGTGAGTATTCTCCATGGAAAATATGCTCCCGCCTCCAGCTAGCGTCAGGTCCCAGGCGTGTACCGTTCCCCCATTGAGCAGTTGCATATTTTGGATCTGAGGCTAAAATGTATCAACTCTACAATTATAAGGCACAACTCTATTCTAAGACTTTAATTCAGTAAGAAAATCATGGCTTCAAACAAATAAAACAATCCCCACAAACATAACACAAAATCAAACAAAAATTACTTCCACAATCCACTAATATTAACATAATATTATCATAATAAACTGATATCGTAACTCAAACCTTTACCCTTATATTAACTTTACAATTCACTCCAGTGCGCTGATGCACATACAACTCCATAAACAAACTGTACTTTGATTCATCCGTCATCTAGTGTGACTTCTTTAATTTCAAAAAAAAAAAAAAAATCCTTAAACCTCGTCTCTCTTTGACAATTATGTGTACCGTGTGTGTTTGATCTCTCTCTTCCCACCAAATGCTTTACATGCATTAGCCTATTCAGGTGTTGCACAACAATCTACGTGCAACTCCATAATTATGCAAAGCTACCCCTACACTTCTCTCTATTTATATAGCTCCACTGCATGCCGTTGTGACTTCATCTTAAAAACTTTCGTTACCGCTGTGTCGGATGGTATCATTAAGCTACCCTTGCAAGCGTAACTTGTGGCGTAAGTAGCCAACTTCTGAACTAGGCGTCATGACAGTAACAAATGCAACTTCCAACCATTCGTTAGATTGCTAAAATCATGAACCATCAGGGTGATCTATAATTACCAATGTGTTCTTAAACCACATGACTTCATTACTCAATATAACAATGTTTCCTTTTCATGTTACTAACAGGGTCTAGAATCTGCCCTTCATTAACCTTAAACCTTCACGGTTCGCTTGACAGCGCAGCCCCTCTACCGAGCGGCCTGTATACAATAGGGTGGAGTGAGGTCCCAACAGTACCTCGACCCTCGCCTTGCCACATGGCTTACCTCCCCAAGCAGTAATACGATTTCTAAAGACAATACCGTGGTCTCAATGACACACTTATCCCAATGGATTTAAACTGAATATTTATGCAAATAGGGACTGGATGAGCTTAACATTTATTCCTACCCTGAGGATAATATAAATTGGCACCAAATAGGTCCATTTCAACATGAAGGCACGAGATTCATAAAACATTGGTCGATCTGGATAACCGGTATCTTAATAAATGGTGCGGTCAGCCCACATGCTGCCGTCATAAGATTCGCTTCACAAGAGCCGAATCACTCAATAATAAGTTCTCGGGTGATCAGATAGAAGTGCAGAGGTGTCCAACGTTATCCTCTCATCTATCACAGGATTCGAACCCGGAACATTCCATATCCATCATCAGAGTTAGGGTCCAAACACTAATTACCCTCTAGCACAAAGCACATATCTCACTATGCCCCACGGCTATGCTAGATTTCATACGTCGACTAGATTACCTGGTTCCATGACCTAATGTTATGATCTTCGTCCTATAATTATTAAGAGAAATCTATCCATTACTCTATAAACTTTTACACAAGCTGCAAATTCAATTCACTAGAAAGCTCGTCCATTTCCTTGCATGATTATATTCCCATTAATACAATATTCTGATATTAAACTCTTTTCTTCATCCCTTAATGTGATCTTACTGCTTAGATCGATAAGTCTTCCAATTAGCGTAAATCTTTCTTGCTTACAACATTTTTCCTGATGTATTCATTCATACCTTTATTATTTATTATTATTCTTACTGACATAAATTACCATAATTCCGACACAACTTAACCATCTTAAAATCGAACACCCGTGTTCGTTAAATTAAGTTTACATAACTGATTTGCCATTTTATTCAGAGTGGTAACGATTAATCCACTTACTGAGGTATAACCACACCTCAACTCTATTAAAATCAACACAATAATGATTAAACCTGGAGGGTCTATCTCCTAATACTGATTCTTATTGGCATCTTTATAATTCTGAAATCACCTTACATGCAGTGGGCTATACTTCTACATAACCATAATTTGTGGGGTACTCACATTCTAGGCTTTATCCTGGCGGCTCCAACCACCTATATCCTTCCGGGTCGCCTGCCATTTGCAGATTTAGTGCGACATTTGCATCTTGCCTATACACATTTTATGATACATTTCTTTCACCAACCACACGGCACTTTTCATTTCTATAGTGAAGCTATTGCTTCCAAAACACATGACACTTTATAACACTTATTACACCATTAATTTAAAAGATTTTTCACATATAATTTATACATAACACACGTCATTTTTACACCTTTCCTTGGTTGAAATTCCCTGGCAAAATATCAGAATCGCAGGTATCAACGGCATCCTCCGTGCTCCTACCAACTCCTGATTGAAAGTCTGGTTGATCTGCCTCCGGAATTCACCAACAGTCTATCAATAATCCTACGGTAAACTTGCTGCTTTGCATAAATATGCTTACTTTCGTCCTGAGCTTTACTATTTGGTATTCTTAAGACATTACCAAATGCTTCATAAAGTTTCTCCAAGCGCATTCCAGCGTAATAAGACATGTATAACCACTCGATATATTATACACTGCGCTTAACATTGTACATAATTTTTACACAAATTATTACTTTCAATAGTTCTGCAAGTTATATCACATGGTACTTCCTATGTGAACATAAACCGTTGCTCGTACTGCTGACTTTACACATGCAGCACGACAGTCCTTAATAAAAGCCTTCTAAAGGTTTTACTGCGCGGCTTCCCAAGTTGAAGTCCGTGCCTCCTTCCTTGACTTCGATAATACACATTTCACACAATAAAGTTCGTTGATTACCGTACTTCTTATTCCTTCATGACCATGCATGATTATCTTCTCACTTGGTGCATTACACTGCGCGGTTATATAATGATTGACACTAAATGTTCAAGTCCTTTGTGTGAGCGTCCTCTCCTGAGCCAGAGTAACGTACGTTCCGCGCTCGAGTCTGTTCAAAAACTGACAACAACTGACTTCTGCCAAGGGTCGACTCCCTTATATTGGTTTCACACAAAAAAAATAGAGCTAGAATTCCCGCGCTATATCAACTCCTCTCCCAGCATGATTCTGGTCTCGAAACAATGCTCATCGGGTTCCTTTTTCTTCACTGATCCCAGAACTATCCGCGTGCTGAAGCATCGATCGGCCAATTAATTAATATTAATTGCTTTCTCCATGGCGTGGGGACGCGGTTTCCTTGGGAATCCCTGGTGACATACTCATACCCAGCCGCGAACATCCATAGTCCTATGTCCTTCCGCACTCCATTAAATATGCCTCAATTTCGCAGATTAAAGGCTCTAAAATTAGCCTCCTGGCTAAAGATTCACCTGTGTGCAACTCTCATGTCATTGCGTTACTCCAATCACGAGTAATCAATGATTTTCCTTGGGGTCTATTCTCAAACGGGGAAGAACTGGGCCATTATTCAACCCCCCGACCTCTTCCAGACGACATAACTAGGTCAGCGAGATTGACAGAGCTCCAAGGGTCTCCTCCCACAATTCTGGGGCTATTAGTAAAATGTCAAACTCTCTACTTCTGCGTTCTAAGTCCAGCATAGCCTACTCCATGTAGTTCAATAATGCTGTATTCCCCTCATTTTCCCTGCATTATCTCACTAAATAATGCCATTTTCCACTGATATCACACCAGTGATTAAATATATACATTCCTCCAGGTTTTTTTTTTTACAATGAAACTCCCTCAACAGATCTCGGGTTCGTTCCCTGGTGGAACCTTTGTCCTGAGATCACAGTCTCTGAGATCCACGTTCGATATCAGTCAGCATGACCCCCTCGGGTTCAATATATATTGGAATAGTGAACTAATTTAACAGTTCAAACAAGTATAACAGAATTTGTCATAGACTTAAATGACGATAATTTATGGAAGTAGATAATAGAATTTATCTAATAAATTGTTGCATCTTGTTTAGTGAAGTTGGAAAAGAGGTACTCTGTGACACTTCTATATTCGTCTACGATAAGGCATGATATTTTCAGAGTAATTCTTGAAAGGTTTTGAGTTTAATTACGTTTGGGAAAAATGCTTGACAGCTTTGGAAAGCTGAATTGTTGTATTGCAATTTAATGCATACGAATTTATTGTGCTAATGAAGCGAATATTTGACATCATTGGATGGTCAACCTTAATATTGTATAATGTACTCGAAGTCTTTTGTGAAGACATTAACGTAGTCATTTCGTTTTGTAAGAGTGAAATTAGCTTTTGAGCTATCACTATTTGGATAGGAAGTTGTAGTAAACGTGAATTGGAATCACGAATGTTTCTCTTAAATGATAGTTTTAATTCAAGTAACCCTACGTTTTTATTCTTGCCTATTAAGATTTGCCGGAGATGAATTGCTTATATCATGACACACATATTTAAGTGACACAGCCACTTCTCGAATAACTTTAATTAATTCATGCAATATAATTCATTTGATATTTCAGTGATTTTAGCAAAAATATACTGCATTCATTGAAGCATCTAGATAGTTAATAAACTATTTCATAACTTGTAACACTATTCGATTATCTTAATTGATTGTTGAATGCAACAAATTAAGAGAATTATAACCTGGAGATATACTTGTAAAATTAAATGGAAATGGGCAGCGATTATAACAAAATCCTAACTAAGGATATAACCTGTATATAAAATGTAAGATATGTATAAATGTTTAATAAGGGTATAGCATCAGTGCATGATTTAATATTGTATTTTTCTTGTAATTTGTTCATTGGATGAGATATTTAAACACTGCGATTTAGAGCAGTAAGATGGGGCCTTATTATAGGCGTTTATTTAAGACAATTTTCGTCATTTGATCTAAAGAAGCTTTTCTTTATTTTTGTGTCTAGTTGACAGACATACACCATTTGCCAGTTAATAAACTGAATTTAATTTAAAACATCTTAGAACGACTGGTGTTTTCTTTTAGAAAAGGGAGTGCGTTAGGAGGACCAGTGGGTGGTTTTTCCTTGAGTTTGCTTAAACTTAACGCCCGAGATAGTTTTATTTTAGAGTCTCTTATTCGAGTTCTTTTAGAGCTTCGTTCCATTGTAATTTATACACCACTGGCATCTTCGTACCGCATTCTTTAATATCGACGTATCCTGATCCCTGGTTGATCCTAGTTGGTAGGCTTTTAGGGGTTATTTCAGCCGGGAACTTCTAGAATCTACGATCCAGCTTTTCCATCGGATTTCAACAGGTAAGACCACGTGGATTACGGGTACAGTACCTACTGTAAGGCCACGGCCGCCTCCTTCCCTCTTCCTAGCCTATCCATCCCAATCTTCCATCCCTTCCAATCCGTCATGAGGCCCCTGTTCGCTTTGCAGGTGAGGCCGCCTGGGCGAAGTGCTGATCACACCTCCCCAGTTGTATCCCTCCTGACCAGATGTTCCAAGCTCCAGGACACCGCCAATAGAGGCGGTAGTGGTGAGTTCCCTCGCTGAGTCCGTGGGAACCACCAACCTAGAGGGTAAATTGACTAAATAAAAATAAATAAAAATAAAAAAAAATAATGCAAGAACAAGTAGTTAATTCCTTTGTATGTATGTATGTATGTATGTATGTATGTATATATGTATGTATGTATGCATGTAAACATCAGCTGTTGAAGATGATGTACGAAGAAACTGTACTAAGAAACTATCTATGTCCAACGGCCTAGCCGTGTTGAATCACCGGATCCCATGGAAACTCCGCAGTTAAGCAACATTGGGCGCAGTCGGAACTTGGATGGTATGCCAGCTCTAGGCACTGCGCGCTGTTGGCCAACATAACGAGGAGCGGAAAGGCCCTGGCCACCCTACCATAAGTAAACTCCGGCTGGGGGTAGCCTCTTCGGAGTGTCGGACCTGCCTTTTTTTTTAGATAAGTGGTTTTATTTACATAGTAATAACTTTACACACACAGAAAGGAATTGTCAGTGCACAATGTGAATAGTTAATACAGAAAATAAAAGTCACTGCACCATTGTTTGTAAAGCAACACAGAAACAAATTGTCACTGCACCTTGGTAAAGGTCAACACAGAAAGTAATCGTCACTGCGCCATTTTAAAGCCAAAGCACTTATAAGCATTAAACACTCCAGGCTGACGATAAGAACTCGTGGCTGTCCAATAGGGATGTAGCCTGAGAAAGTTCGCGCCAGATAGCGCTCGTGTAGTACTGGGTAAGCGCAAGGCGATCGTCCTATGTTTCCCCCAGTCAGCTACGAGGAATGTATAAATTGTGACCGAGTTTTCTAAGCTAAAGTAAATTATATCTTCTCTAATTTTACTCCAAGACTATATTAATTAATTCCATAGGTATATCCTCAAATATATTATGAACGATTTTCAGCGTTTAAGCGTTAAACAGCTGCAAAATGAGCTACGGACTAGAGGCGCTAAAGCTAGTGGGAGGAGGGAAGAATTAGTAGGCTACAGCGGTAATAACAAAATTCTAACACGCTTTATTATTCAAATTATGAATAGGAGTCAGCATGCTTGAGTATTGTAGGCCTATATTGATAAATAGCCTATATCTCCATAAGACTTAAATCATAAATAGAGATTTCCCGGTCAATGCATGTGAGATTTTCAAAGAGAAATGCCTTGTCCTGTTCGGATTCCACGTAAAGAGGAAGTCCTCTGTGCCTTATGATCTCTAGATTAATGGTCACGTAAAACTATAATCTTCCTTTTATAAATAGAGATTTAAATATTCACTGGCTCCCCTTGCTTATAGACTTCGATTCGTGTAGTTTTTTGGTTGATAGCGTATATGAAACGGTCTTGCTTTAAGGTAAACATAATCAAAGAAAGTTGATACCGGTATTGTTTTCCTCAAAATGCATCGCAGCGTTTGGTTCTTTTGTAATTTGTCAATTTCTTAATACAAATCGTTTCCGTACCCCTTGGAAACGACTTAGGGGTACAGTATTTAAAAAGTTTGAGAATCCCTGTTTTAAGGCCATGAACTGTTTCCATTCATCTGGCTAACTTAGGCCTATGACTCAAGAATGTAGACGTCAGTCACTACCGGTACCACATTCTCCGTCGGGCAGATGTAAGTTGACGATTAATTCTGATTTCAAGAAACCAACCATAATACGTTTTTGACTGTTAATGTTGTGACATTTATTCTTGAAGTATTTGTCCGAGTATTGATGCCTTTGAAAATGGGAGTCACAAATGTTTCATTCACTTCTTCCTGTATATTGACGATTTCTTCCCGTACCGTACTTCAATGGAGATAATTAATGCAGATTCCGATATTGTAGGCTTATCGTGGTAAATGGCAATTTTCTTGTGTATGGCCTCTTGCTTATTTTTTGTTGTGTTCGTGGTCCACGGATAAAGCGATGGAACAGTGCCCGGTTTTAATCTTGCTCTCTCACCTTCAAATACAAACGCATAAATTCAGTGGTTGTTATCGATATGTCTATTCAGTTTATAGGTAGGAATTATTTCCCTTTGTAAATCACACTTGCCCAACACAGTTTTCGTGAAGTCATCGAGTTGAAAACGATGGAAACACACTTCAATATTTTCGGTCAGATTTTCTTCACCGAAATGTTTCCTTCTAATAGCATGTAACCATTTCTTCCCCATTTCTTTATTTTGTGAAAATTGGTGACACGAAATCGGATTTCCCTGATTTTTGCAAAGAGGAACACTGCAATAGCTCGGCATAGTCACGAAAATAGCCATTTAAACAACTTAAATTCGTGGATGTTAGCGGCATGAGAACACAGGAGACAAATGAAGAGCGCCTTGCGCTTACCCAGTACAACAGCAGTGCGCTCTATCGGTGCTAGTTCTATACATCCCAATTCAAAACATACTGTTACGGCCGTGAGTTTGTTTCATCGCTCGCCGCATGAGTGACAACTGCTCCAGGGCTGGGCTGCTCTGCCTCAGTGTATTGCGTGCGCCTTATGCAACAGGACTACTAGGACAAAGGGATGGTCCAGAATATTCGTGACTGAGCCAGTGAAGGAAACCTCGAGAAGCCGTGAACCCTGGATGGGTCTAGAAGCATTTATTGAGTCACCGGCCTGCTATATAAGAGCGACCTGTCATGCAGTTGGTGTTGTGTTTTACGAGCTAGTGCGAGCGTTTATCCTGAGCGACAGAACTGTGGTGACTTGCGAAACCCCTAGTGAAGCCGTTTCTCTTGACAGCGAGGAAGTGAGAAGCATACAGGGGACTGCCTGTGTTTTGAGTGAGTGTGATTTCACTGAGCGTCAGAGATATTGTGGTGAAGTGCCGTGCGAGTTACGAAATCCAGTGACATTGTTTCCCAGCTCGTGAAAAGCGAAGCAGCGTGTAGAAGTTTATCGTAAGTAACTGTAATTTGTGTACAAAAGGAAGAGTTGCGTGTAGTTCTGTCAAGGCCACCAGACTAATTAGCGAGAGGATTAACTGTTGACAAGTGAAAAGGGGGCAAGAGCTCTCCATAAGCAAGAGATTTGAGGAAACTGGAGTAAGGTTCCAATTGCTTGTATTTGCTGATGAGTAGTGTATCTTTCTGGCCGCAATAAAATTAATTATTTCTTTAAAGGAACATCCTGTGTTGTGCTTTCTACCCACCGTAATCCAGTTAACAAAAGTGTCACTAGGGGGTGGCACGTAACAACTGGTGTCAGAAGCCGGATTACGAACTCAAGCACTACACCTGACGGTCCTGGTTTCAAAACCCGAGCAGGTCATTTTTCTCTAATTTTCCTGTGAGTGCATGCCCTTAACAAGACAAACAACTAAAATGGAGGCGCAATTGGCAGCATTGCTAGAAAAGTTAAGTGGCATGGAAGCCAAGATGGAAGACGGCCAGAAGAAGATGGAGGACGGCCAGAAGAAGATGGAGGACGGCCAGAAGAAATTAGCTGAGGACCTGAAGGACGGCCAGAATAAGTTAGCAGAGGACCTAACCGCCAAATTTCTGGATGGCAAGAAAAATCTGGAAGAGTGTCTGCTGACGAAATTAGAGGAGAGCCAAAGGAAATTAGAACAGGGCCTACGTGAGAAAGTCGCAGCAGTGGAAAATAAGTTCGACGCCTTACAAGTGGAAGTTGCCGAGCTGCGCCAACGCCCGCTGATGGGGGTGGAGGAGAAATTCAACGCCTTACAAGTGGAAGTTGCCGAGCTGTGCCAACGCCCGCTGATGCGGGTGGAGGAGAAATTCATCGCCTTACAAAAGGAAGTTGCCGAGCTGCGCCAACGCCCACTGACGGGGGTGGAAGAGAAATTCAACGCTCTACGAGAGGAAGTTGCCGAGCTGCGCCAACGCCCGCCCACCGTTACACCGGGAATATCAGGAACGGGACATAGCAGAGTGACGCCCCCAACCTTCGACGGAAAGGTCCCGTGGAGCACATACTTACGTCAGTTCGAGGCGGCCTGTTCCATAAACAACTGGAACAGCACGGAAAAGGCTACAGCTCTCATTGTAGCGCTGAGAGGTGACGCCCTTAACGTCCTTCAGGCCATCCCGACTGGATCCCAGGATTACGCTTCACTGATCGCCCATATGGAGTCCCGATATGGAGATAGCCATCTTCAGCAGGCCTACCAGATGCAGCTCCGGACCCGGGTACAGAAGAACGCGGAAACCCTGCAGGAGTTCGAGATGGACATCGCACGCCTCGTAAGGCTCGCCTATCCAACAGCGCCGGCCGACTTTCTGGAACAGATTGCGACGCAGACCTTCACCGACGGGCTACGGGACTCGGACACTCAACAGGCGCTGCGACTCGCGCGCAATAAGACCCTGGCAGATGCGCTGAGCCACGCACTTGAGTTCGAGATGGCAAAGCAGGTATCTAGAATGCGCGCGGGGGTGCGTCAGGTGGACGTCGGCGACCAGCCAAAGCCGACAAGACCAAGCCCCTGGCCGATGAACTGATGGAGGCGCTAGGCCGGTTCTTCAAGAATCGCAGTTCCACCAACAAAAACGTAGCCGAAGGACATCCGGAAGAGGACTACGACCTGCTGGACCTGCCGTAAGAGAGGCCACCTGAACAAGGACTGCGGTGATCGCCGCCGCCAAGGGTTTCCGTCGGGACAGTCAGTCGTAGGGAAACCGCGCGGCCCAGGAAAGCAAGTATCAGCCAGCCTTGAGGGGCAAAGGTTGGCTTGTGACAGTCGTCAAGCCCCGGCAGTCAAAGTTCGTGTGACGCAGTTACGGAGGGATAATAGCAGCCTGATGGTCGACGGAGTCGTCAACGGAGAGAGCTGGCCCATGCTAATCAACACGGGAGCATCGAGGACCATCGTCAGTCCCACCGTGATCCCGAAGTGGAGAGTGCAACCCACACAAAGGAACCTCCAGCTAATAACCGCGACCGGAGAGACCACACCGGTACATGGCGAAGCATCACTGGAGTTCGTCATTGGTCGACGGGCGATAAAGCATCCAGTGCTTGTGGCTGACGTATCAAATGAATTGATCATCGGACTGGACTTCCTGGACCTGAACAACATCATCTTGGATCTGAGTACCAACACTCTGCACTTCGGAAGTGAGGAACTTGCTTTGCAACCAGCACACGAGGCCGTCGCCGCACGACGAGTAAGGCTGAGAGAGGACGTCATCGTTCCCGCCGGAACGGAAGTCAGCGCTGCCGTAATTGTCGACGGAACAGCTGAGGGAGTGGCGGCTGTCATCGAGCCAAAATATGAGGACATACAGACAAAAGGATTGCTAGTTGCCAAGACTCTCATCAACACGACGTCTCAGCCGTACGTCCGCTTGTCCAACCTGAACGACTACGATATTACGGTTCACCGGGACACCAACCTAGGAGTCTGCGAGCCCGTTACCTGGATTGCCCGCAGCACAGATACGACGGACGGACACCTGAAGACGGACAACCGAAGAAGACGCGCACTGCCAGAAGAACCACAGAAGCTGTACCAAGGATCCCAGGACCATTTAGACGAGGAACAATCACGCCAACTTCAGGACCTGATACGCGCATTCCAGGACGTCATTTCCGTGGGGAGCAAAGACTTCGGCAGGACAAGCTTGGTCCAGCACAGAATCGACGTTGGGGACAGCGCAGTAGGGGGATGATGGTGCTTCTGCCCCACTCCAAAACATACATGCCCTTACTACTAAGCCTCAGCCATGTAATATATCAATATCTCTCGAACGCATGGTCCGATTTTGACAAATGAGGTGTCGTTGGGAAACATAATTTTTTGGTGTAAAACTGCGATTTTAGACTTTCTGTTATATCTCACAAACCAATAATGCCAGAGACGTATACGAGGGGTCGTAGGACTCGGGGTGACGCCCCTTCCCACACCACACCCCCTTTCGAATATAGTATTTATGTTTAAAAAATTGCGAAAGGGTCTAACGAAACTTTTGTTGAAAACATTTTAGTTTTTAAAACTTTTTTTTTAAATCTGTCTAAAATGTTCACGAAGAGTGGTTGTAGATAGAAAGAGACGATACCACTGGCCACGTGTTTCAACGAGGCTATTACTGGCCACGGTGGTGATATACCAATACAGTATTCGCTATTTCGATGAGACGGCGGGTCGAGGGTTCGTTTTCCATTTTTTCCTATGATGGAATTCCTAATTCCTAAACCCCCTGATGGGGGTCTTTAACGTGTAGAGGATCATGAGTGACATGACAAATGATAATTCCTTGATCAGATAAGCTGGCTTTAGATACAACAAACAGAACTTGGTTATATGTTGCTTGAAGTGAGTATAGAAAACAAACTTGCTGGGGCAGACTGACAGGATGTGGATGTTATTTGAGCTTATTGGAATGCATTGACCTGACTTGACAACAGGCAATGAAAAAAAAAGCACAGAGATGCTGAGGACACTTGAAGGTCAAACGATATGGCAACCATGGCGGGAGGGGGAAGCGAGGATGATGTCGCCGATCATGTTCAATGTTCAATGGATGAATTTATATTTTGCGAAGCATTGTTCGGAGAGGGTCATGTGACGACTTGTTTTAAGAGTATTTATTTTTCCAATCTTTCCTATGGTGGACTCATTGATTGAAATAATCCAAAATTGCTAGGGCATGGCCTTGAGATTTTATAAACCGATAATGGGATTTTGACATACAAGGTCCTCCCAGAACTTGACATGATGTCATTCATTCATTTTATGGCTTATGAATTTCACCAAAAAAGACCCAAAACAACAAGATCATGGACTTTTGCTTTTCTTAATACATTGCAAACCCATAATGTAAGATGTTTACTGTGAGTGACGAAACCTAGCTAGGTAAAGAAAGAATTATTGTAGGCTACATGTATGGTGACTGACACGTCTTTGACCATTGGAACTTGTTTTTAGATGTGACTAGTACATAGGGAGTACAGGTTGTAGGCAAGGCTTGACAAACGGTGACCTCATCCCCAACGAGGTGCCAGAAGTGTTTGTACCATTCATACGGCAGAGCATCTATTCCCGGAGTCTTGTTATTTGCTGAGTTTCGGAGAGCATAGACGATCTCTGCCTTCATGATTGGGGCGCCAAGTCGACGCATGCAGTCGTTGTCCAGGCGCCGGTCCGTAGACGTCAAGAGTTGGTTACCTGCCAATTCCGAGACTGGTTCCTCAGCCAGCATCTCCCGAAAATAGCGCTCACCTTCTGCAAGTAGTTCCTCACGGGTCGTTAATATGCCCCCATCCGGTCCCGTCCACTGACGAATACACTTACGCCCTTGCGAGCGGCGGAGACGGCCAAGCTGATAAACAGACATCTTTTCCCTGTCAATCAAGGAACATTTCTTGACATGCTGCTGCAGGGTGGCTAAATGGCTTTCTCGGACATGGCAGATGGTTGTCTTAATCGTGCGTAGTGCCACCGACACATTTTCCCCAAGTTGTTCTCGATGGTGGAGGTCCTGAAACACGGTGTCATAGAAGTCCAGTTTCCGATATAAACGTTGATTACGTTCAAAGGTTATGGCATTGGCGACTGCCCGAATGGCCGGCTTCACCTTTTCTAACCACCAGTCAGCCACATTGTTGTAACGGTGTTTCAGCCGTTGACACTGCCGATACACAGCCTCAAAACGCTGTGAATCCTCTTCCCTTTCAAAGCAGTTGGTATTCATTTTCCACGTGCCTCGCCCTTGTATTGTGTGTGCAGGGGCGGCACTTCTCGCCGTAAATAGAAAGGCATTGTGGTCACTAAAGGCGACAGGGATTATCCGACAGCCGCGTACTCGTGAGGCGAGCGTACTGGACATATACGCCCGATCAATCCTGGATTTAGAGGCGCCACGGCAAAATGTATATCGGATCTGGTTGCCATGTATGTGTGGCCATATATCTATTAGTTGCATGCTCTGGGTGAGTCCCTGTAACCCAGGACAGAAATTGAAGGAACCCGTCTGGTCCTGGGGGCGTAAGGTGCAGTTGAAATCCCCCATCAATAGAATGGGGAGATTCGTTACAAGGTGGGGTAAGATGTCTTGCCTAAATAAAACGTTTCTCTCAGATTTATAATTGGAGCCAGATGGACTGTAAACATTTATGATCCTGACACCATGTACCGTAGCAGACGTTATACACCCGGAAGGATCCATCACCACATCAGTTACTAGGGTGCCTTTACGGTAGATAATGGCCGTATCCCTAGCAGTGGTGCCCATGTTAACTATATAGTCATGGTCATACAGGAAGCCAATGTTGCATTCGCTGACTTCTTGCAGAAAAAGAATGTCAACATCATATTCACGCAGAAAACGGCTTAACAGCGCCTGAGTGGCCGGATTCCTCAAGCCAGGAACATTTACTGTGGCATAGGTCATCAAATGTGAATTATGGTCCATAGTTGATATCGGATAAGAGGGGAGCTAACTGTAGATCCAAATCCTGCAGTGCCTCCCGGGACTGCTCACTATATTTAGCCCGCATCTTGCTAACGAACTCGGGGACTCCCTCATGCTGACCCATTTGAGCGCACTTGCGTAGAAGTGAAATAATGGGTCCGGGGCTAGGAAGGGTTGCCATATGACACAGGTCCGACATCATTTGCTGAACCTCAAGGGCTTCGCCGGTAGCAAGGCTCGCAGCAGGTGAGGCCTCTGTTGGACAACTTCTGGGGGTTTCCGGCACTCGGAAACGGGGGTCTATCTCACTGACACGTATTTCACCTTTCATCAGCTGCTTAGGATTGTTCTGTGCTCTACGGGTTTTAACAAGTTCGGTGGCGAGCGAAGCATCGGATTCATCGGAAGTAGGGTTAACCTTGCGCTTAGGTTTACGATTTTTCACGACTGGGGTTGCGAGCGAAGCATCTGAGTCATCGGAAGTAGGCCCACGGCTAACGAGCATGCTTTCCTCAATGTCCTCAGACCAGGTGGTCGTTTTGCGTATCCCCGAATTTTCCTGTGCCGAGCCTTCTCCGTGGGGGGAACAATGGGTAGGTTTGGCGACTGGAGGGGGTGACCGGTCAGCATCCAAGGGCAATCCGAAACTAGCTTTAACTTCTTTAACAACAAACAAGCAAGGTCATTGTTTACCTTACTACATGCATTTTATTTCACCAGTTTGAATTATTGTTGATTCGTTTAGGGGCTTTGTGTCATCGTGGCCCTGTAGCTACGTGCACTTGTATGTGTGTTATTTGTCATATAACCAGTGTTTCTCTAATAGCTGCATTAGTGTGTGCATTTCTAATTGAGTCTAAGATTATGAAAGGTGGTGGCCGTAGCCTTAATGTAGGCACTAACCTGGCATTTACCTGGAGTAGAAGTGGTAGGTTATGAAAAACCACTTTTGGATGGCTGAGGTAGAAATCGAATCAGCTTTACCTCGCGAGACTGAGTATACCCCATCTAGCCCTCAGAGAAGAATTAAGTGTCTTTACAGTGTTGGGAATCGAACCCAGCCACTGTACCACGAGATGGTCAGTTTGAATGATTAACTGGTCGTAACAGGTTATGTAGTCACAAATGGTTCACCTATCATGAACGAAAAATACAATTTCAATGAAACTTTATAAGAACGAAGTGCTTGCTAGCAACATATACTGCTCGGGTCCTAGCTGCGTGAACCTGAGAGGAATGTGGATCGCGGACTATGAGAAGTGATGGTGACGAGTGACGAGGTTTCCCGGTCCGTGCGAGGTAACAGAACCAAATACATTAGTCGGTGACTCACTCACTCATTCGCAACACCACAGTGGTTTTAGCAACGCACGCCCCCCCCCCCCCCCCATCTGACTGGGGGTTTGAGGAACTTGCGCATAGGGCTTCCCTTCACCTTACGACCTCGCTGGGACGGTACACCCTTCTTCTTGGTAGGCGTATTGTCCTCGGGTGGCTGCGGAGGAACCACCTTCTTCGAAGTTTTCGGACAACGCTTCTTCTTCTTCTTCTTCTTCTTCTGTGGAGGCATCTCGTCTTCTTCCGGAGGTCGCTGAGGTTGTAGATTCTGGGCAGGTTCCGGGCCAGGAAGAGAAGGAACCCGGTCTCTGCCGTGTTTGATGATTACTGGGCCGGTGCTGCCGCTGCTGTGGCCGCCCCTCGATCCCTCACCGCCCCGCGTGGTCCACGTCCTCTTCCTCCTCTGCCGCGGGAGACCGCTGCCGGACGGGGAGTTGGCTGGAGATGGAAGCCCTCGGGGAGAGTGATGATCTTGTCCCCGGTGGCTTGATCTAGTTACAGGGCTTGCCCCCAACCTCTTGTGAGAGCGATGTATAGCAGGTTCGCCCGGTTGAAGATATGTTTGCGTTCAATGGGATCCATTGCTGGCCACAGCGACAAGAGGCACAATGATGTCGCTGCGTCATGATGATCTCGCCCCGTGGGAATCGTTTGAAGGAGTTGCTTCAATGCCTGTGCTAAGTTGTACACCCGTTGTACTGGAGGGACTTCGAGGCCCTTGCTCATGAGGTTGGGGTGTAGACTGCGCCATGGGTTCCCTGGTTGCGCTGGTTCGGGCTGGATATCGTTGCCTTGGTCGTCCTCCTCTTGCTCCCCCGGATCGTATTCCTCTCGGCCGACCTCTAACAAAGTCAGCCTCTGGTTGATGGTGTCCAGAATGGCCTTAATATCTGCCACATCTTGGGCGGTCATGACCACTACTGTTGAAGCTTGTGAAATGTCTGACAATTCGGATTCAGAGCGTGCTGTTTGGCTGCCGGTACTGCCGGTGGTTGTGGCCGTGCTGTTGGTCGCCGTACTGGTGGTGGTAGTAGTGGATGCCGTGGTGACGGTTGTGGTCGCAGCTGCTTTTCTAAGATGAGCGTTGTAAGCTGCCCTAGTGACCCGGAAATGTCCTGTTAGCGTCTGGGTCATAACCCTATTGGAATAGAAAGAAATACGACATAACGCGGTGGGCTGTTGACAGATCCTTCTCTCCTCGCCTGCCCCTTCCCTGCCCCTTCCCATCACTCCGCAAGTTCACAGAGCGTGTACCCGAGCACTTTAGTACTGTAGCTTGTATAATTTCTGTTCAGCTAATTTTACTCTCCTCGGCGTTTCTGAATATTCAGTATCCCAGTTTGCTCGTCTAAGGATGACTCGTGAGATGTCGACCTCATATTTATTGCAGAACTAACTACACCTGGCATGCGTTGCAATGCCAATCAAAGACAGAAATAAAGGAGGATAGTAATAATGTTATTGGTTTTCCAAGCTTGAGTTCAGTTTAAAGAACCCCCGGCCAAAAACCGTGGCGTGAACTGTATTGGATTAGACAGCAATACCAGATAACACGGCGGGCTGCTGACTGTCTCCTCTTGTCACCTCGCGAAGAATCAGCAAGCCATTCTCACACCTGGCGTTGCTTGTGTGATGCTTCACTGTCACTCGGCAGTCCTGGGTAATGAGTGCATCAACCAGCTGGACGTTGTCATTGGTAATGCAGGGGGGTGCCCCGAGATTGTGCAATTGGGTTACTGTGCAATTTAAGGGTTCTTGTTAAGTCCCTCACCCTTTTGTGTTACATAGCCAGAAACCTTCCCTGGAGTGCACACAACAACTCGCCCAAATTGCATCGCAATCGGATGAACGGAATAAGGTGCGTTCAAAGAGTAACGAGCCGGAGGATACCATTCCTGCACTCGTGTGGATGGCCTTGCCTATTTTGGGTGGTGGTGGCCCTGGATGCTTCACTGTCACTCGGCGGTCCTGGGTAATGAGTGCATCAACCAGCTCGACGTTGTCATCGGTAATGCAGGGGGGGGGGGGGGGGGTGCCCCCAGACCGGGCATCATCGGCTAACGACACCCGTCCTTCCCTGAAGCGCTTGTGCCACGCCTTGACCCTACTCCTTCCGCTGTCAGAAACCGAACAACACCTCTTTGCTCTTCGTTTGACGCCTCCATGTCACTGTTTGGCAGCGTTGGACGATTCATGCATGCTGCTGCTCGCTTTGTATTGTCACGTGACGTGCACTCGTGCCCTCTAGCGACGGGCTGTGACCTTCCACGCTCTGGTCCGAACCACACCTCGTTACTGCTCGGGTCTAAGCTCTGTGAACTTGTGGGATGAAGGGCAGAGGCAGGGAAGGAGCAAGCGAGAATTGAGAAGCCTGTTGACAGCCGCTGTGTTACCTGACATCCGCGTCTATTCCAATACTGCTAACATAAGTCTTTTCTGAAACCAGTGTGGCGTTGGGAATGAGTGAGTGAGTCACCGACTAATGTATTTGCTTCTGTTACTATGCAAGGACCGAGAAACCTCTTCACTTGTCACCACCACTACTCATGGTCCGCGATGCACATTCCTCCCAGGTCCATGCAGCTTAGACCCGAGCAGTACACACGCCACGATTAGCCGATGTCGTCACCTGTTTGCGCATTCCAGCCTCCGGCTCGTTACTTTTTGACTTTTTGAACGCACCTTATACATGAATGCATAGGGGACATACATACATACATACATACAGACAGACAGACAGACAAACAGACAGACAAACTATCACGTAACATTGATTTTTATATATAGATAGATATACATCAAACTATTGTGAAATGGTAGAGTTGACGTTGAAGAAGGTGCCGAAGATGATGGTTCATGAATCTCCTATAGAAATGTCAAACCACAGACAAGTTTAATTGATGAGCTGAAGACGAGCGCGTATCTGAATGGAAAATGACGCCATCGCCCAAGCTAATTATTCATCCAGTATTGTTTCCACACGACAGGATGGCAATTGACAACTACACACATCAAAAAAAGTTTTGCATCACCTCGGTTCCAAGAGTTCCGGAACCTTTAAATACAAAGGGAATAGAGATCAACACAAACAACATTTCAGCTCGTTTTATTGCTCATGAGACCCACACATTGCATGTTGTACCATCATACAGCAAGACTTTCAGCATTTGTGGTCCAGATTGCAGTACACACCACTACCTCTAATACCCAGTAGCACGTCCTCTTGCATTGATGCATGCCTGTATTCGTCGTGGCATACTATCCACAAGTTCATCAAGACACTGTTGGTCCAAATTGTCCCACTCCTCAACGACAATTCGGCGTAAATCTCTCAGTGTGGTTGGTGGATCAAGACGTCCATAAACAGCCCTTTTCAACATATCCCAGGCATGTTCGATAGGGTTCATGTCTGGCGAACATGCTGGCCACTGTAGTCGAGCGATGTCGTTATCTTGAAGGAACGCATTCACAAGATGTGCACGATGAGGTCGAGAATTGTCGTCCATGAAGACAAATGCCTCTCCAATATTCTGCCGATATGGGTGCACTATGGGTCGGAGGATGTCATTCAGGTATCGTAAAGCCGTTTCGGAGCCTTCCATGACCACCAGTGGCGTACGTCGGCCCCACATAATGCCACCCCAAAACATCAGGGAACCACCACCTTGCTGCACTCGCTGGACAGTGTGTCTAAGACGTTCAGCCTGACCAGGGTGCCTCCAAACACGTCTCCGACGATTGTCTGGTTGAAGGCATATGCGACACTCATCGGTGAAGAGAACGTGATGACAATTCTGTGGGGTCCATTTAGCATGTTGTTGGGCCCATCTGTACCGCGCTGCATGGTGTCGGGGTTGCAAAGCTGGACCTCGCCATGGACGTCGGGAGTGAAGTTGCGCATCATGCAGCCTATTGCGCACAGTTTGAGTTGAAACACGACGTCTGTGGCTGAACGAAACGCATTATTCAACATGGTGGCATTGCTGTCAGGGTTCCTCCGAGCGGCAATCCGTAAGTAGCGGTCATCCACTACAGTAGTAGCCATTGGGCGGCCTGAGCGAGGCCTGTCATCGACAGTTCCTGTATCTCTGTACCTCCTCCATGTCCGAACAACATCGCTTTGGTTCACTCTGAGACGCCTGGAAACTTCCCTTGTTGAGAGCCCTTCTTGACACAAAGTAACAATGCGGACGCGATCGAACTGCGGTATTGACCTTCTAGGCATGGTAGAACTACAGACAACATGAGCAGCGTACCTTCGTCCTGGTGGAATGACTGGAACTGATCGGCTGTCGTACCCCCTCCGTCTAATAGGCCCTGCTCATGCATGGTTGTTTACATCTTTGAGCAGTTTTAGTGACATCTATGAACAGTCAAAGGGACTGTATCTTTGATACAATATACACAGTAAACGTCTATATGCCGGAGATCTGGGAACCGAGGTGATGCAAAACTTTTTTTGATGTGTGTATTATACGTATTCACGTAGTGTTACTTAGATAAGTGAACTGAAAGCAAATAAATGAACAAAACTCCACAACAACACTGGTTAATATGTAACTTAGGTGTTTGAAGCCATTTTCAGTGTTGCCTTAGTAATCGAAATTTGATGTTTTTCAGTCAGTCAACACGATTGTACCCAATTGTGATGGGTAATTCCCTAATCCTGAAAAAAACCCAGCAACTTGAGAATAATAAATACACTTGAATGCTAAATTTAAGTGTATCCACAAGCTCCACACTCCAAATTATAATTTACATAATGACAAACGATCAACAACCTCCTGGCAATGCAGTGTTGCTATGACGATCAAAACCATACGAATCTTCGCGGCTTCGGTGGCGTAGTTGGTAGCATGCTGAGCTTCTATGCCCAAGATAGCGGGTTCAAACCCGGCCGAAGCCGTCGGATTTTTTAAGAGCGTTAAAAATCCCTCAGTATGCCTTCCTTCGGAGGGGAAGTAAAGCCGGCGGTCCCATGTCATAGATTTATGGCATGTTAAAGATCTTTCCACTAATTACACCTGTGTGAAACTAAATTGGATAGGTTAAGAATGTAAACAACGCTCTTAGGTTGCTACGTTCGTTGCCAAGAGCCGACTGCGGTGGCGTCTAGTAGCTAGTTCTGAACTAGGCCTAGTAGTCGTTGACGGTGGCGTTTGGCGGCAAAAGTAGGAACTATTTGAAAATTCAAAGTTGCAGTCCCTACTTGAATTAAAAAAACAGATACACACACTAATACAGTCATCACAATTAACACCGGTTATCAGACAAATTCTACACACACCCAAAGTACACGGGGCTACATGACCGCGTTGTCGCAGCCCCTAAACTAAGGAACCAACCAACCAACCTTCGCATCAACGCAATTTCAATTTAGGGTAGAGTTAAGTTACTCCGTGATATCAAGTAACACCGTGATAAAGCGTATTTCCTCCATCATTCCGAAAGTTCTAAGTTTTTACCAACATATAGCAGTAGAAACCAGGCATCCACGAAGCCCTTGCGCTGACCAACTCAATGAAGTTTTAAAAATGTTGACATTTCAACAAGTTTTCCACATCCAGTGAAATCTGTGGTGAAGATATTAATTTCTTATAAACAGCTGTTTCATTGTATAAGTTACATTTTAACACCAGTCAGAAATAAGATGCAGACCATTTGCATACAAAACTTACATGCATGTAGTGTTACGCATGCAAGGAGTGTGAGCATAGCAATAAGTACGTTTTTCTTAGGTTGGACGCTGAAATGGCGCCAAAACGGAATAAAGAGACTCGCTCCTACACAGCTGAAATACTTAAAGAAGCATTGAGGTCGATGAAGGGTTCAGAATGGTCAGTATACAAGGCCAGTAGATGTTTTGATAACCCGTGGAGTACACTAAAGGATTATTGCACAAAATCTTCAGCAGATCCAGTGCAAGCCTTGCAAAAATTAGAAAGCCACTCGTTGTGTCACCTGAATTTGAAGTGAAGATAGTGTGTCAAGATAGACACAATATATCGGTGTAGGTCTAATTTCATACCCCAGAACAATGACGATGATGGTTGAGGTGGGTGAGGTGGCTCCCCTGGCGGATGACACCAAGAGGAAGAATGGAGCCGAATGGATTATCAGTTTTGTAATGTCTGGTACCGATAATGTCTATTTTATGTGTGATAGGTGTGAGGAATCTGATAGTGACTAGGCAGACTTAAGATATGTTTAATGGAATATGTTTAATATAATGTGGTTCTTTTTCTATTTAAGAAATGTGTAGTGGAATGTTTCAATATGGGCAATATGGGGTAATAAAAACTTATAGTCTACATATAATTTGAACACTTTTATTACATTAAACATTAGTTTTCACGATTAAAAAGAACACTGAATGGTGAACACCATGCTATCACGGAGTGACTTGAATATCACGGGGTAACCTACATCTACTACCGGATTTTGTTGGTTAATACCTCGAAATAACTTATGGATATTTGCAAGATATATGCCAGAAATGTTCCGTAGGGTATCGCTCTTAAACATGAAACGAATCGAAAAACTTAAATCTAAAATTTCTGAAACAGTAACAAAAAAAGCTCAGTATCACGGAGTTACTTAACTTTACCCTATGTCGCGTCCATCGTTTCTTTTCATCAAAAAATTCCCCTAATTTTATTAGAAAGAAAATACTATGTTTGACAGTGATATGTTAATGGTTATAATGTTGATTATAGAAAAACTTTCCGACCGACCAATACTTATCAATCTAGTTATATTTGAATCGGAAGGCTTTTCCTTTAATGCACATTATAACCATTATACTGTTGTCAATACGGAACCAAGATGAATTTAAATATTCCCACATGCTGATATGCCTTTAAAATGACAATTTATCCTACATCACTAATCTTAAGGCGGGAGGAATAATTTAATACAATGTGTCACAACTTTGATTAATTAAGCCGTGGTCCAGCTGTTTCATTTTGAAAGATTCCGCAACCTTTTTTAAATAGTTCTAAACGAAAAGTTCACTAAAATGACATTTTTAGCATAATGTTACTCGTCAAGGAAAAAAAACTTGCAACGATTTTTCAAGTGTACAGTAGCAGTGTTATACACAAGAGACATAACTGTTTGTCTTCGTTATAGCCACAAGTGTTTTACGCGAAATACCTTGGTGCTGTGAGGCAGTGAGTGAAAAACAACTTAAAGTTTTGAAATGATTGTTTCTTATTTGATTTTCCTATTTTTAGACAAACAATTATTATTCCTACGCACCACAATGATGAAACTCTGGTTTAATACATATTTACGGAATTTCTCCAGTTATTTCGTGTTTTTCAACATCATCATTGAAATGAATTGTCATACTGAATCAATCACTCTACAGTATATCAATTCAATAATATAATCGTGGAGGCAGCCACATGTGAACTTGCAACCTTCATATTGGGTGCCAATCCGGCTTGAGACAGCTTCTGTCTTCTGAAAGTTTTGTTTAGTTTTTGTTTCTATTGAGGGACTTGGACATCGTGGTCATTTAGCCCCATGTAGGCTACTTGTGTGTGTGTGAGTGTGTGTATAGGGAATTTGCCTGATAACCTGTGTTATTGTGGTGTGTGTGTATTTATAATTCAGACCAGAATTCACAAGGTGACGGCCTTGCCTTAAGTTAGGAACCATCCCAGCATTTGCCTGGAGTAGAAATGTGAAACCACGGAAAACCACTCCCAGGATGACTGAGATGAGAGTAAAACCCATCTCTGCTCAGTTTTGTCTCACGAGGCTGAGTGTGTCCCATTCCAGCCCTCAGAGCAGAATTAAAATTCTTGGCTGAGCCGGCGATTGATCCCGGATCTCCAGGACGACAGCCAAGAACGCTAGCCACTATACCATCTACTAAAATGTGTCTGTAGAGTAGTGAATATATAACAGAAGCTCCATTTTGTGTTTTGTGTTTTTATTTTCGTTCCACTTTACGAACGTGTTAGTGGCGCTTTATTTTTCTATCAAGGTTATACAGCATACGAAGAAGACTTTTTAAACTTTCACCTTAGCATTGTGTTCAGTTCTGTGTAACTGTTATTGTTTTTCATCTCATGTAACTGTTATTTTATTTGACGTTTCACCTTGCTTTGTTGCGTGGGATCCCAAGAGTCACAGGTCACGCGAATCATTCTGTTGCCATGCTCTCCCGGATGAGATAGCACGCTCATCCATTACAGGGTTACAGCCACTGGCAGAAGATTAGTATCTGCTACTTTAAAACACAGAACACCCAACCCACCGGTATGTTGCGTGAACGGAACTTACACAAGGCGGAAGCAGGGTTGTTTCTGGAGATAAGTAAATGCACGGTGGGGTTCTAGTCAGCTAACAAGAACTATAGCTCCTCGGTATCAGTGGTACAGTGTCCGCATCAATATTCCAAGATCGTGGGTTCAATTCCCGACCAAGGAAGTCACATTTTAGAATGGCCAAAAGAATTCAGAGCAATCCGAGTCGTGTTATGCCAGTTCCTAAAAGATAACTAGACTCAATTATTTATTTATCCATTTATTCATTAATTAATTATTTATGTATTTATTTATTTTTATTTTTTATTTGCGAATTGACCACTTAGGATCACGCTACAATTTCAGTATTTCTTCTTTGTCAGTAATTTCCTCTACCTCCACTACTCCTTCATACGTTCATTGTGATGCTGCTGTTGGTTTTCCGTCCAAGCTCCTCGGGTCTTTGCAACACTTATCTCGTCTTGAAGCCTTTCCAGATCGTGCGTGTATACTGTTTCGAAACGTGTCCCTTTCTAACATTTGGCCCTCCGGGATGTTAGATATTTCAAGGTCTTTCCGAATTTCTTTAATCCACGATGTAGTGGATTTCTTGTTCCAGAAGTAGTCAAATAACTGTTTGGATAATTTGGATTCGTCCATTCTGTGCAGGTGTTCAAGAAATGAAGGGTTCACGGGAAGAAGGGGGAATGTACTCAAAATGTAAAATCCAGATATTGTGACGTATTGAAGGTACAATTGTGCCTGGCAAGGAACAATGAGGGTCATGAGAAAATGACGTTTCAAGTTGACGCGTACATATAAGTACACCTAAGTAATGAAACTTAGAACTCGTTTCCTGAACATTTTACATTATTTGGCATTCCCCCTTCTATCCCCGGAGCCTTCAAATATTAGCCTCCGTTTCCTCATGGCCTCAGAGATTTTCTCTACATTCTTATAGACTTCGTTGTTGCTCCGAAGTTTCCATCCGACTTCAGTCTGGATTGGGCCCATGATTTACCGTAGGATTCTCCTTTCCAGGGCCTCCAACTTCTCTAGCTTGTTGTTCATCGAAAGGCATTCGCTGGCGTACAGGCATTCTGTTTTGACCACAGTGTTGTAGTGCTTTATTTTTGCGTTCCCAGGATATGCATTTCTTATTATAGATGCTTTTAGTAAGCACATATGCTCTGTCCATTTTTGGGATCCTATCGCCTACCGCTGCTTTTTCTACCCTCTGAACCCGCCCGATTTCCGTTTCAAGGAATTTCTCTAATTACTCCTGATTTCCTCCCTAAGCGATAACATCCGATTGGCAACACTTCGAGCTATTCTTACTGCGCAGTTGTTTTCTCAATGTCTTGTTTTTTATGGATGCGCTGCGGGCGCTTTCTAGAAGTGTTGCCAATAGGAAGTTATCGCGGATCGAAATTGACCAATTTTGCCGTCAAAATTACCAAGTAAGAAGTTTGTTAGAGAGGCGACCAAATGCATAGTATATTTTTAGCCCACTTTTCACAGTTTGCTAAAATGAGGAAAAAGTAGACTTATGAGACCGATCTGGGCAAATTTCTGTCTGTCTGTCTGTCTGTCTGTCTAGCTGGCTGTGTGTGTGTCCCCCTATCAACTCCTAAACGGCTGCAGCAATCGAATCCAAATTTGGTATGAGTAAAGATCTATACCTGAATATATCACGCCCATATTTGAAAATTATGTCAGTGCTACCAACTGCTGAAAAACCGCAATTGAAATTTGAGCTCCGTGTAGGATATCTTGGAAGGTATGCATGCGATCTATTTCAAAATTGGCACACGTATAGATAATAATATTTCAGTTTAATTTCCAAGAGGCCATGCATGGCAGTGTTGCCAAAATGATTCTAAGCCTGCTGATAGGTCCAATTTTTAAATGCATATAACTTCTATAGGCCTACTATCAATTGGATTTCAACGAAATTTTGTATGTAATATGTGTACATAAACAGATATGACTGAGCGTTTTCGTAAGAGCCACCAGGGCTGCCAACTGTTAATAAATGCTCTCTCTTTATTTTCTTATCCAAATACCAATATATCAGAAAGTATGCAAGCCGACAGCTTTAAACTATGCACACGTATAGTACCTGCCATTCTAGATTAATTTGGAGTAACGTTTGTACGTCAGTGCTACCAACATGATTCGAAGCCTGCTGAGAGGTCCAACTTTAAATATATGTAACTTCTACAATATCAATTGAATTTCAACCAAATTTCGTATGTGCTATGTGTACCATAACAGATATGACTATGCTTATTCTTAAGGGCTGCCAACTGTTAATAAATGCTGTCTCTATTTCTGTTACCCAAATATTAATATATCAGAAAGTATGCCAGCCAACAGCTTTAAAATTTGCACACGTATAGTACCTAACAATCTAGATTAATTATAAGAAACTAATATCCGTCAGTGCTGCCAACATGACTCTAAGCCTGCTGATAGGTCTAATTTTAAAATACATATAACTTCTATACTAACAAATGGATTTCATCCAAAATTGGCACAACAAGAGATCATGATATTTCAGATTATTTCTGACCAACGCATGCATGATCTTGTTGCCAACATGATTTTACGCGCGCTGATAGATCCAATGTCTAGCTGCATGTAACGTCCATGCTATCCATTGGACTTCAACCAAATATTGTATTCTGTATCTTAAAAAATGGAACTAACAATATATTCAGTCACCAGGGCTGCCAACTGTAATGCTCTATTATGCTGCAGGTATATTTCGAACTAATTAGAAATTTCGATATTACCAACTTAATTTCGCTATTTTTCTAGATAGGTCTATATAGTTTGGCATGAATCTTAAATTCGTCACGGAACTTCTTGTTAGCCTAATTTTCACATTTTGAAAAATGAGGAAAAAGTAGACTTATGAGATCGATCCGGGAAAATGTGTGTCTGTCTGTCCTTCTGTCTGTCTGTCTGTCTGTCTGTCTGTGTGTGCCCCCCACCCCTATCAACTCACTCCTAAACGGCTGCATCTATCGAAACAAAATTTTGTATGAGCAAAGATCTATACCGGAATATCTCAATGCCGTATTTGAAAATAATGACAGTGCTACCAACTGCTGAAAATCGCAATTGAAATTTGAGCTCCATGTTGGATACCTCGGAAGGTATGCATGGGAGCTATTTCAAAATTGGCACACGTATAGTGAACCCATGGGCCATAGGGTCCATGACGGTCGAACCAATGTCCTTAAGGAAGAAATGAAAGAAAAGTATAGTTTCTTAAAGGAACGGAGAGAGATTTTAAGCCAGGAATATAGCTTAACATTGTGCAAGCGACTAGGGACAGATGCTCCTTAGATGAGATCACCCCACTCGACATGCCAGAGAGGGCTGGTCACGAGTATTAATAACTGAGTGGAATCTTCCACCGTGATAGAAAGAGAAGCCTGAATCGGAATTCAAGCTGACGTGGCTGGAAATTGACAACGTCGCATACGCGCCATAAGAGGAATAATTAAAATTAACACGTTTACGAGCATAATAATGAGTAAACAAGCACAGTACAGTGAATCATTTTGAATGAGAGATTTTTCAGTATAGAGAAACCATGTAATAATTGTGCAGAAATAAACTGCCGACGTAAGACGACGTCATCGGTGAATTACCTAAGCCTCTGTGGAGGGGAGAGACCAAAAGGAATGCAACTCCCACACAATTGAGGACGAGAAATTAATTAATATCTCCAAATTGCACGATCGATTCTTAGGTGCAATAAGATCATTTGACATTGAGAAGACGAGCTTTCGGAAGGTATAATTTTTATATTTGTGGCACCATTATTTTAGAAGTTGACCACAGGAAAGGCTTGAGTCTTATTTTTTTGTAGTAAAACAGTATAAAGCTTCGGGCGTTTCTAAGCCAATCATGCAGTATTCAGACAGCCAGAGGGCACGTCACTGTGTCATATCGCATGCAGTCCTACGAGCATTCCGTGAGGGGAAGTGCTGCTCCACGACGTAGAAGTAATCATTCCGACAGTCCGTGAGGGGACGTAACTCTGCGTTACATCGATAACAGCTACCAGTACTCCTTGAGGGGAGAAACGCTGTTTTACATCACCGAAGTAAGATCCAATAGCCACAGGCGTCACAGTAGTAACGACTTGCTTGCCTCCATAAGGAGCATTCAAGACGAAATTTTAAAGTATCGCCGTTGTGAAATATTAGGAAAATCCTAATTATAGGATTTAGGCCCGACTGTATACAAGTTAAAGTGAAAATTCGCAAGATATAGTCAGAGCAGGCTGCGAACGTCGGACTTAAAGGCGATAGGTCGTTAAATGTTCGAACGAACAGATCATAACGTACGGAAGTATCGTACCAGACAGATAAACTGTTATTTAAATTGAAGCAACCTAAAAAGGAAGAACAGAATAAGGTTCGAACGTAGGAGCGTTAAAACAGTTCAAATAAATAGAATAGGAGACTATAAACATTAGCTCCAGATATCAGGCGAACAATTCTAATAGTACTAGAATCAAGAAGTGCTAGCTGCTAGAAACTAAATCTATAGGTCTTAGAGGAGACCTCGATCCATATAGACTTTCGTTAGGATCGATAGACAGATCTACAGACAAGCCGTTCAAGCTAGATAAATAGCCAGTTATCCAGGATAGGAATAGCAGAATTGAACTCCAGGGAACCGTAGATGTTTCAGGACTTTCGCATTCTTCAGAGTAGGAAGCCGACATCAGATAAATCTCACCCTTGGAAACGGGAACTCAAGAAGATCACGTGTGATAGGCTCAGAAGTACGGCCTAGTGATCGAGTAATTGTGAAGTGTAAAATAATCAAGATTGTGTGTTAGATAATATTTTTAGTGTTATTATGTGTTCAAAAGGGACACACCAGTATATAAAAATGTCGTCAATATTAAGTGTTCTAGATATAGGTCAAAAAGTGTTTTTACGTAAGATGAATACCTTCAATATGGTGTAAAAAGTTCGAAGTGGGCCCAAAAATGAAACACCACACCAGATTTAAGATCATGGGATGATCTGAAAATATGTGAGTACAAAATTCCTTTTCATTTTGGTGTCGGAAATTGATTGTGTACAGATCCACCGGAGTTTTTGAGTGAAAGGGATGTGTTTTAAAGAAATAAATACTGAATAATCAAGAACACGGTCTGAACAATAATAAAATAAATAGAGAAATTATGAATAATTATGTAAAGAATAATTCCCGTAGAGGAAATATGTGAATAAAGGGTTAATGTATTTAACAAATGTCATAAGAGCAAGCGAAATATCATTTAATTATCATAAAAGACATTGAAATAAAGTAAAGTTGAGATATGAAAGAAATAGCTTTTGAGCTTGTATAAAGAATAAAGATAATAATAATAATTAAATATGGAAATGTTAAATAAAAATCAAATAAATTGATATGAACATAAGAACGTTAAGCCTTAACGTATGTGTAAAAGATGAGGTTAAATGGAACATTTTAAAACAGGGAGCGATTTATCGACCACAGAAAGATTAATAGGTGAATTAAAATAATATGAATTGTTACTAAAGAGATTTACCAGTTCTTGGGAAGACATTTTCGGCTTAAAATAATGCATAGCGCATAATGAGCGCAAATATAATATTAAAGTGTCACGCTAGGAACGCGTAGTGGTTAAAATACTTGGTACATTTCTTATGGAGGGTAGTTGATTGCAGTGAATTGATAATTGTGTAAGTCCTCTATTAGTGACATTAGTATCACGAGGCATTGTGTATGTATTTAAAAAGGGAGCTAATATATGGTATTATTGAGCGTATGTCATATGGGCCACGGCCGACTCTAAATCGCATTTTGGATAAGTCCTCTGTACGGGATTAGTTCCCGAGGTACCTGAAGAGATTCGAATGCAGGATCTTCTTATGATAAAAGCCCCTGAAATTCTCCGTCGTCGTATGTGTATTAATCTTCCCAATCAATGAGGACCCTCTCATAATTAATAAATGCCAAGGATATGAAAATGGTCTGTGAACCAAAGAATAGTTGTTTGAATGTTACGGTACAATAAAGCCCGGTCTCCTCAGAACTGGATAGAATGGAAAGGTTTGTTTTGAAAGCCTTGAAAATAAGCTACTAATGTTGGGTCAGACAGGATGGCTCCGCCACCCTAAGATGTCATAAATCGCACCCCTTGTAGTAGAGACTAGCTCTTTTAAAGCGAGGGGAACAGAGACCGTCTCGTAAGCTGTTGTAAAAGAGAAATGAATACACCAGGAGTGTTTAAAGTTGTAAACGACCCGGGCGTTGAACCGAGGTCCTTAAAGAGGGATATTTCGTTTGCCGGTTCAGATCGTAGTTTCTTACATGATAATGGTCTATTGAGACATAAGAGATAAATAACAATCCCTATTGTAATAATGTAAGGACGTGGGATTCCACGAGTTGATTGAAGGCAACTGAGTTCGGGAGTAACTATATTTTTTTGACTGTGTCAAGTACCTTCACGCTCTGGAGTACACAATTGATTTTCTGATTACCTTAATATGTTTGTGAAATAAAGAGAGATGATAACAACTGAATGTGTGGACATGCCCAAAAATATTGAGTTAGATAATTAACCTAGATTTTTAAATATAATTATATATTTGTTCTTGAGAAATAAGAAATATAAAAGCTAGTGTTTGAGGTGTACAAGAATGACACCGTCATAATGTAAATGCATGGAGCCAAAGAGCTCAGAATTATGTAAACTTAATGTTAGTGCTTTATGGAAGTGAGACTAAGTAAGAATTGATGGTTTATGTGAACCCACATTTAAAAAAAAAAACATTTGTGTTATCTTAGGGACTCCGTGTTTATTTGGAACAGGAGTAATTTTAATTTGTCTAGTGGCTTCAACGTGGGGCTACTAGCTAAACTAAACATGGCGCCCAGTACGCAGGGCTGAGTTTTCCTAGGGAAAACCCGAGTTTTCTCGAAAAATCAAAATTTTCATTTTTGAAAAAAAAATGGTTTTTCGAAATTTTGAATTTTAAACACTTCCATAAAGGTTTATGAAAATGAACAAAAGTATCAAAAGGGTACGTTGTAAGTGAATACCCGTACCAAAGTAAAGTTTTGAAAGAAATTGGGACACACAAGTTCAGAGTATCATCTCTCAAGCATGTACTAGTGTGGTGGCATTTGTGGCCCACTGTATTCTCATAAGATGGTATTGAGTGAGGAATTGCAGGGGCTTTTGGAGGCTATCAAAGCCGATAGCAATGAGAAGTTAGAGGCTATAAACAAGACATTGGGCCTCCAAAAGGATGAAAATAACGAAGTGTTCGAATCCATAAATAAGAGTTTAGAGTCACTAAAAACTAACAGTGATAATATGGGCACTAAATTAGAAGCTATCGAAGCCGACGGTATAAACATGAATAAGGAACTGAAGGCTGAAATAGAAAAGATGAAAACAGAAAGTGGGGAAACCATTAAACAACAGTGGGAAGTGATGAAAACGGAGACGTTAGAGTCTCTGAAAGCCAACAGTAAAGAAAACAATGGAGTACTGAAGGCTGAAATAGTAGAGACAATGGAGATAAAATTTAAAATTTTTGATGAAGGGTTTGACACTAAGTTGGAGACTAAGCTAAGTGAAATTAAAGAGGAAAGTAAAGGATTTTACTCAGGAATACAAGTCCAAATAGAGACTATGAACAAAAATAGTATAGAATCCAAAAAGGAGTGCCAAGATAATTTTAAAAGTATAGGGAATAAAATTGATACCATGGAAAATAAATTTGGTTCTATAGAAACTAAATTAATTAACATAGAAACAAAGGGTGATGAGTGTGAAAATAAACTTGTAACCCAGATCCAAGGTGTGCAGAAAGAATTGGAAGCTCAGATAAAATCTAACAGCGATATTTGTAAGGCATCCCGGGATGAAATAAAACAAAGCGTGAATAAGTTAGGAGATAGATTTGAAGGGGTTGAAGAGAAAGTAGAAAAACTCGAGGGGAAAGTCGAGAAAGTACAGATAGAAATAACTGAGGTTAAGAAGCAAGCTGAGGCCGATGCCAACAAAAGGGAATTGCAATTTAACGTATTCACGGGACAGGTGGACGAATGGTTGAGAAAGCATGAGGGGGATATAACTACGAAGTTAAGCGAATACGAAGGGAATCTTAAGAAGGAAAGCACGCAACGAAAAAGGGATCGTGATGAACAACTTATAAAAATAGAGAAGATAGATAAAGGGGTTACTGGAATTCAGGAAACCGTAGTAGGATTAACAAAACAAATGGGAGACACAAAGGGAGAGATAGATAAGGTTATGACCGACATAACAATTATATTCGAGGAGCAAGGAAGGGCTCGAGAGGATATGAACAAGATCCAGGATAAAGTCTACAAAGGACAAAAAGAAGTGGAGAAGCAAATAAAGGAGATACGAGAGGGCCTGGAGACCATAGGTGACGTTAAGCCAGAAATTATAGACCAACAGGCTAAGATCATTAAGAAAGAGGTAGAAGACCAAATAAAGGAATTCAGGGATAGTTACAGGGATGAGAAATTCCAATCCAAAAAGGAAGAGGAAGAGATTAAAAGGAATCAAGAAAGAATTCAGAATGAATTAAGATCCCGATTGGAGAGGACGGAACATAAGAACAGTCAAATGGAAATCCAACTCATGGCAAATGAAGAAAGTGCCCGAAGAGAAAGGAAGCTAGAATTCGAAAATCAGGAGGAGTTTCCAAAAACAGGATGGGCAGATTCTCGTGAACAAGGCACAGATGCGGAGAGGGACTTAGGAGGGGAGAGCCCTTATAAGATCCCAGGATATCCAATGGCGATGTCAACCCCGTACACGAATCAGACAAATGGCCAAATAATAAATATTATTAAATCCAATGAGGATAGACCAGTAAAGTTTACGGGTAATAACATGTCTATTACTCCAAAATACTGGCTCAAAGAAGTGGCAGAGTATCTAAATGAAATGAAGGTTCCTCAGGATCGGAGACTGAGAGCTATTGAAAAGCTGTTGGCAGGTGATTGTCTCACCTGGTTCAGAAGCTTCAGATACACTTTTGATACGGTGGAAGGCTTTAGGGAAGCATTTTTGAAGCGATATTGGGCAGCAGATGTCCAAGAAAATTTAAGGCTAGATCTGTACTCTAGGAAGTACAGCACCAATGCACCCACTAAATACTCGGAATTTTTCACCGCTCAGCTGTGTAAATTCCGCGAACTGGATATTGCTCCGGCAGAAAACGACCTGTGTGCCGCCATTGCAAGACAGCTTCCATATGAGATTCAGAGGCTGCTAATCTCATCCAAAGCCAGAAGTGCTGTGGAAGTGGAAAGCGTATTACGTCAGTTAGATATGACGACTTCGCACGTAACACCTCGGCATCAGAGACAAACTGAGCAAGTACACATGGCCAGCAGTCAGGAAACTGGAGAAAAACCAGCGACCAGGAATCAGTCCACCAGTACGGATACTCAAGGACGAGATCGAGAGTATGGGCACCAGGAGCCTAGAAGGATACAGCCATATTACCGGGGAGGATATCGAGGAAGGAATCCTAGAACGACGGGTTATAGGCAACAGGAAAGCCGACCCTATAACAATAACCAGCAAAGGCCGGACAATAGAAAGAAATGGGAGAATTATCCCAGGAGGAATGTAAGGCCAGACGATAGGGATGATGAATATCGGGCCGAAATAGAAGAAAGATATCAGGAGAGTCTTCGTTATATGAACGAAAGACCAGATGAACCTGATAGGCAAAAAGTCCGTTGGAGTGAGGCAATCAAGAACCGGAAATCACCCGACCGACTAGACGGAGCTCAAAGCTTGGAACTACAAGCTCAGCTAAAGAATGAGGGAAAAGGGAGCCCTCAGGATAAAAAAAAACTCCAAATTTAAATTGTCAAAAGTGGAAACATACCAGGAGCTGGGAGGAAGTAGAAATTGTAAATTGGATAGCCAGACCAGATGAACTAATTAACGAGGATGTGGAAGGAATCCCACCTGTTAAAAGAGAACTACCTATAATTATGCTTAGGATAGAAGGATTACTGGTCAGAGCATTGATTGATACTGGATCCACAATAAGTTTAATTACACAAACCCTTTTAAATGAATTGGAAACAAGGGGCCGAGTACTAAAGATTCCCACATCAAGTGTAAAGATTAAGGGAATTATCCCTGAAAAATCTTTGACATGTAAATTTCAGGTGTACATTGATTTAATCATGGGTAACGCTGAAATTTCGCAGTGCTTTTTGCTGGTAAATCAATTACCGTATAATGTCATATTAGGTATTGATTTTATCCGTGAGAACAAGGTCATTATAGACCTAGCGCAAAATTGCATTAGAATTCAAAGAGAGGATGTGGATGAGCAAAACATTAACCTACAGGAACAGGATGCGAAAATAGTAGAACAGGTATGGCATATGGAAGAAGTGATTGAGGAAGATTATAAGGACATAGAAAAAATATTTGAAGTCCTCAACATAGAACTCGAAGATAATGTGGAAAATGAGTTCGAGACCAACCTGTCAGGAAAAGTGGAGGAAGCTAAAGTCAGCCTCGAAATTAAGGAACAGTTAAAGAAATTATTATTGGATTATAGGGACGTATTTGATTCCAAGCCAGGGAAGATTGAAAATTTTAAATACGCGTTCCAAGTCAACGATTGGGCACCGTTCAAACAAAAACCATACCCGGTTGCGGAAAAACATTACCCACAAACCAAGAAAACACTGCAGGAGATGATGAATGCAGGTGTTATAGAAAAGATGGCGACACCATATGTTAGTCCATTAGTGATTGTGAGTAAACCGGATGGCTCAGTAAGGGTGTGTTTAGATGCCAGAAATCTAAATGCAAAAATCATACCTGAAAATGATTCGGCACCACCCATAAAAGAAATACTGAGGAAGTTTAAAGGCAAGAAGATTTTTACGAATATTGACATGACTTCTTCGTATCATCATCTCGAACTGGAAGAGAAAACCAGCTTGTTGACTGGATTTCAGTTCGATCAACAAACATACTGCTTTAGAAGATGTCCGTTTGGATTAAAGACTGCAGGATCCGCATTAATAAGAGCGCTTGATCGAAACCTGTCAGAGGAAGTGAAAGAGTGCACTATCCGATACGTAGATGACATTTTGCTTACCTCGAAGAACATTGAGGAACATTTAGAAAATTTGAAGAAATTATTAGAAGACCTAAGAAGGGCAAATTTTAAGATAAATTTAAAGAAGTCGAACTTCTGTCAAAGGCAAGTGACATTTTTAGGGCATGTGATTGACAAGGATGGTGTTAAACCAAATCCATGCAAATTGGAATCGATAAGGGATTTTCCAAGGCCTTTGAAAGTGAAGAACGTTCGCCAGTTTTTGGGATTGATTGGGTTCTTCTCAGGACATTGTCCATCATACACCAAAACTGTGGCACCACTACAGGACCTTCTGAAGAAGGGGGGCAAGTGGAAATGGACGGAGGAAGCAGAAAAAGCATTCGTGGAAGCCAAGGAAATGCTCTTAAATTACGTGAAGCTAGGATATCCTGATTTTAATCAGAGATTTATCATTCAGACAGACGCATCCCAGATTGGAATAGGGGCAATGCTATATCAGGAGAACCCGGAAAACCCTGATAAGAAGAATTATCTAGCTTTCACAAGTAGGAGACTGAAACCACACGAGAAAAATTATACGATCAGCGAGATCGAGCTGTTAGCGATATTGCACGCGTTGCAATATTGGCGGAAGATCGTATATGGGTTTCATGTCATTCTAAGGACGGATCATAAAGCCTTAACCTTTTTGATGAAGACGGATTTATCCAGTCAAAGGTTGATGCGTTGGGCTTTATATATTCAACAATTTGATGTCAAGATAGAGTACTGCCCAGGAAAGGAAAACATAGTTCCAGACTACTTAAGTAGACAGCCAGAGTCCATAGAAGAGGAAGTAATGGCTATAGATTTGGAAGACAGGGATCAGCGTACTCTTAATGAGTTAAGAAGCATTAGTCAAAGACAACGGGAGGATCCATGGATGAACATGCTCATATCATTCCTTGAGGGAAGCTTGATAAGAGGAACACCAGCGTACACTGAAGCTGAGAAGATAGCACAGGACTACACGTTTTATAATGGGTTATTATATAAGTTTGTGGACTCTGACCATACGAAATTAAGGATTGTTGTACCTGCAATTTTGCAGAGGAAAATAGTATGGTTAGCCCATAGATCGTTCGGACATATGGGAGTCGACAAAACAGTCTCGATGCTGAAAGAAGCATTTATATGGCCGAGACTGAGAGAAACTGTAAGGGACACGTTAAAGACATGTGATCTATGTCAAAGGATTAAACCTAATGCATTTCTGATGAGACAGAAGCCTATACCATTGTTGCCTGAAAGGCCCGGCCAAATCATATCTATCGATAATTTTGGACCTTTGCCAAAGGCAAGAAGAGGAAATCGACACATAATGGTGGCTATGGATGTCTTCACTAAAATGGTTGTCCTTGCTCCCATACAGAAGACTAGTACCAAACAGGTGTTAAAACGACTTAAAGAAAAAGTGATACCGATTCTGGGGAAACCTGAGAATTTGTTGTCGGATCACGGCAGTTGTTTCACCAGTGTAGAGTTCAGACGAGAATTAGAAAGACTTGGAATACGTCAAATTTTGTCAAGTATTCGCCATCCTGAGGCAAACCCTGTAGAGAGAGTTATGAGAGAAACGGCCAAGTATTGTAGAATATACTGTGCCGAAGAAAATTGGAAGTGGATAGATATTTTGGATATTATTGAATTTTGTATAAATAATACAATCCATGAATCCACAGGAGAGATACCCATAACGTTACATCGGAATGAGCAACCAGAAAGACCTTGGAATCTGGTAATTCCTAGACCAGCAGACGCTCAACCGGGAAGAGATGTACGAATTAGGAGAGCCTTTGAGCATCTAAAAGCTCAAGCCGACAGGAGGCAGAAAAGAAATAGGCATAAGAGGTATCATCGACCATTATTAGCAGGAGAAATGGTGTTAGTGAAAAGACCAGCCATTTCGGATCCAGGGAACCGTGTGTACAAGAAGTTCCAGAAAATGTACCACGGACCATATCAGATAATCAGAGATTTGAGGAATAACGCATATAGAATTCGGCATTGTGAAACGGATCACGAAGTGACCATGAATTCAGCAAATTTGAAATTATATTACCCTCCCGAAGATTTTGATGAAGAAAATGAACAAGCCCTGGTCATGGAAACATTTAGAGATGAATCCACTTTTGACATAGACAAGAATAAGGAAGAAATTGAAATTAGAGCTCAAGCATTCGAGTGCGAATGCGAATTGGAGAAAGTATATTGGGAAATTAAAGAAATAATTGAATTTATTGAAGAAGAAAATTCCAATTTAAGAAAAGAAAATGATGAAATAAGGAAACGGGTAGGGATAGACCAAACCCGTAAGGGAGAATGAGGTTCTGGGAACTTAAAGTCCAGACAATGAAAGAAAGAAAGAAAGGGTAGGGACAGAGCATACCCAACCTACACAATTACCGGATACGACTTAAAAGAAGTAAAAACAACAGTAAATACGGATGACGTCATGATGGATTCGACGAATAAAGTAATACAAATTAAATTGAAATAAATTTCCTCAAAATTTTCGAAAATTTATTTACCTAAGGAGGGGAGAGATGAACCCATGGGCCATAGGGTCCATGACGGTCGAACCAATGTCCTTAAGGAAGAAATGAAAGAAAAGTATAGTTTCTTAAAGGAACGGAGAGAGATTTTAAGCCAGGAATATAGCTTAACATTGTGCAAGCGACTAGGGACAGATGCTCCTTAGATGAGATCACCCCACTCGACATGCCAGAGAGGGCTGGTCACGAGTATTAATAACTGAGTGGAATCTTCCACCGTGATAGAAAGAGAAGCCTGAATCGGAATTCAAGCTGACGTGGCTGGAAATTGACAACGTCGCATACGCGCCATAAGAGGAATAATTAAAATTAACACGTTTACGAGCATAATAATGAGTAAACAAGCACAGTACAGTGAATCATTTTGAATGAGAGATTTTTCAGTATAGAGAAACCATGTAATAATTGTGCAGAAATAAACTGCCGACGTAAGACGACGTCATCGGTGAATTACCTAAGCCTCTGTGGAGGGGAGAGACCAAAAGGAATGCAACTCCCACACAATTGAGGACGAGAAATTAATTAATATCTCCAAATTGCACGATCGATTCTTAGGTGCAATAAGATCATTTGACATTGAGAAGACGAGCTTTCGGAAGGTATAATTTTTATATTTGTGGCACCATTATTTTAGAAGTTGACCACAGGAAAGGCTTGAGTCTTATTTTTTTGTAGTAAAACAGTATAAAGCTTCGGGCGTTTCTAAGCCAATCATGCAGTATTCAGACAGCCAGAGGGCACGTCACTGTGTCATATCGCATGCAGTCCTACGAGCATTCCGTGAGGGGAAGTGCTGCTCCACGACGTAGAAGTAATCATTCCGACAGTCCGTGAGGGGACGTAACTCTGCGTTACATCGATAACAGCTACCAGTACTCCTTGAGGGGAGAAACGCTGTTTTACATCACCGAAGTAAGATCCAATAGCCACAGGCGTCACAGTAGTAACGACTTGCTTGCCTCCATAAGGAGCATTCAAGACGAAATTTTAAAGTATCGCCGTTGTGAAATATTAGGAAAATCCTAATTATAGGATTTAGGCCCGACTGTATACAAGTTAAAGTGAAAATTCGCAAGATATAGTCAGAGCAGGCTGCGAACGTCGGACTTAAAGGCGATAGGTCGTTAAATGTTCGAACGAACAGATCATAACGTACGGAAGTATCGTACCAGACAGATAAACTGTTATTTAAATTGAAGCAACCTAAAAAGGAAGAACAGAATAAGGTTCGAACGTAGGAGCGTTAAAACAGTTCAAATAAATAGAATAGGAGACTATAAACATTAGCTCCAGATATCAGGCGAACAATTCTAATAGTACTAGAATCAAGAAGTGCTAGCTGCTAGAAACTAAATCTATAGGTCTTAGAGGAGACCTCGATCCATATAGACTTTCGTTAGGATCGATAGACAGATCTACAGACAAGCCGTTCAAGCTAGATAAATAGCCAGTTATCCAGGATAGGAATAGCAGAATTGAACTCCAGGGAACCGTAGATGTTTCAGGACTTTCGCATTCTTCAGAGTAGGAAGCCGACATCAGATAAATCTCACCCTTGGAAACGGGAACTCAAGAAGATCACGTGTGATAGGCTCAGAAGTACGGCCTAGTGATCGAGTAATTGTGAAGTGTAAAATAATCAAGATTGTGTGTTAGATAATATTTTTAGTGTTATTATGTGTTCAAAAGGGACACACCAGTATATAAAAATGTCGTCAATATTAAGTGTTCTAGATATAGGTCAAAAAGTGTTTTTACGTAAGATGAATACCTTCAATATGGTGTAAAAAGTTCGAAGTGGGCCCAAAAATGAAACACCACACCAGATTTAAGATCATGGGATGATCTGAAAATATGTGAGTACAAAATTCCTTTTCATTTTGGTGTCGGAAATTGATTGTGTACAGATCCACCGGAGTTTTTGAGTGAAAGGGATGTGTTTTAAAGAAATAAATACTGAATAATCAAGAACACGGTCTGAACAATAATAAAATAAATAGAGAAATTATGAATAATTATGTAAAGAATAATTCCCGTAGAGGAAATATGTGAATAAAGGGTTAATGTATTTAACAAATGTCATAAGAGCAAGCGAAATATCATTTAATTATCATAAAAGACATTGAAATAAAGTAAAGTTGAGATATGAAAGAAATAGCTTTTGAGCTTGTATAAAGAATAAAGATAATAATAATAATTAAATATGGAAATGTTAAATAAAAATCAAATAAATTGATATGAACATAAGAACGTTAAGCCTTAACGTATGTGTAAAAGATGAGGTTAAATGGAACATTTTAAAACAGGGAGCGATTTATCGACCACAGAAAGATTAATAGGTGAATTAAAATAATATGAATTGTTACTAAAGAGATTTACCAGTTCTTGGGAAGACATTTTCGGCTTAAAATAATGCATAGCGCATAATGAGCGCAAATATAATATTAAAGTGTCACGCTAGGAACGCGTAGTGGTTAAAATACTTGGTACATTTCTTATGGAGGGTAGTTGATTGCAGTGAATTGATAATTGTGTAAGTCCTCTATTAGTGACATTAGTATCACGAGGCATTGTGTATGTATTTAAAAAGGGAGCTAATATATGGTATTATTGAGCGTATGTCATATGGGCCACGGCCGACTCTAAATCGCATTTTGGATAAGTCCTCTGTACGGGATTAGTTCCCGAGGCACCTGAAGAGATTCGAATGCAGGATCTTCTTATGATAAAAGCCCCTGAAATTCTCCGTCGTCGTATGTGTATTAATCTTCCCAATCAATGAGGACCCTCTCATAATTAATAAATGCCAAGGATATGAAAATGGTCTGTGAACCAAAGAATAGTTGTTTGAATGTTACGGTACAATAAAGCCCGGTCTCCTCAGAACTGGATAGAATGGAAAGGTTTGTTTTGAAAGCCTTGAAAATAAGCTACTAATGTTGGGTCAGACAGGATGGCTCCGCCACCCTAAGATGTCATAAATCGCACCCCTTGTAGTAGAGACTAGCTCTTTTAAAGCGAGGGGAACAGAGACCGTCTCGTAAGCTGTTGTAAAAGAGAAATGAATACACCAGGAGTGTTTAAAGTTGTAAACGACCCGGGCGTTGAACCGAGGTCCTTAAAGAGGGATATTTCGTTTGCCGGTTCAGATCGTAGTTTCTTACATGATAATGGTCTATTGAGACATAAGAGATAAATAACAATCCCTATTGTAATAATGTAAGGACGTGGGATTCCACGAGTTGATTGAAGGCAACTGAGTTCGGGAGTAACTATAGTTTTTTGACTGTGTCAAGTACCTTCACGCTCTGGAGTACACAATTGATTTTCTGATTACCTTAATATGTTTGTGAAATAAAGAGAGATGATAACAACTGAATGTGTGGACATGCCCAAAAATATTGAGTTAGATAATTAACCTAGATTTTTAAATATAATTATATATTTGTTCTTGAGAAATAAGAAATATAAAAGCTAGTGTTTGAGGTGTACAAGAATGACACCGTCATAATGTAAATGCATGGAGCCAAAGAGCTCAGAATTATGTAAACTTAATGTTAGTGCTTTATGGAAGTGAGACTAAGTAAGAATTGATGGTTTATGTGGAAACCACAGGTTTTGAATACAATATTTGTTTATTTTATTTTGTGATCCCTTGTTCATTTGGAACAAGCAGTTGATATTTGGGTCAGTAATTAATTTGTTAAAAATGTTTGTAGCGCCGTTAATTTTATTAATTAAATGTGTTTAAATAGGAGTTGATTTTGTTGTTATTTTTGCAAGTGTATCCTCTAATTAATCCAAAATATGTGAGTCACAGAGTGGGGGAACTTACCGCTGCCCCGAAATCCCGAATTGAGCTACGCTGGTATACTGTGATTGGCATATTTCTTGCTAAATGGGCACAATAGATACTAATATTTCAGTTTAATATCCCGGAGGCCATACATGACAGTGTTGCCAAAATGATTCTAAGCCTGCTGATAGGTCCAATTTTAAATGCATATAACTTCTATACTATCAATTGGAATTCAACAAAATTTCGTATGTACTATGTGTACATAAACAGATATGACTGGGTGTATTCTTATGAGCCACCAGGGGTGCCAACTGTTAATGAATGCTCTCAATTTATTTTATCAAAATACCAATATATCAAAAAGTATGCAACCGACAGCTTTCAACTATGCAAACGTATAGTACTTGACATTCTATATTAATAGGTTATGAATATTCCCAAATGGGAATATGATGTAATTTCCGTTTGATCAGATAAATTATCAATTAATATGATAAAATTGGTCCGGTCTGATCAAACATAAATGCCAGCGTTTCGCCCCAGTGTGCCGTTGGGCACGTCAGTTGGTACAGACACACCTCACCAATATGCATGGCTAGCACCTACTGAGAAGGCCATCACAAGACACAAAACAAGATGTTCAGCAAAGAACATATAGCCTACTTTCTCCTAAATGTATGGGTATATTTATAACTCTTTGTCCTCATCCCTAAAACAATCACCTCTACCACCATGTAGTGTTTGTTTTCTTTTATATTAATAATTAGCCAGTAAGTGTCAAAATCAATATTATATATGTATATTAAGGCTTTCACGGCCCGGATTATATAAATAATTCATGTTTTTGGGCTAATATCATGTACTTTATGATGATTGAATAACAAAACTACTAACTTATTGTAATGCATTCACGTCCGTTAATCTCTATATTAAGCCAGCCTGCAAACTTAAGAATCTTTCGTTTTGGGTATCTTCCCCTTTAAAAATCCGCGCCGTTAAAGAACCTTCCACTAATTGCATCTGTGTGAAGCTAAATTGGATAGGTTAAGAATGTAAACAACGCTCTTTGGTTTCTATGTTCGTTGCCAAGAGCCGACTGCGGTGGTGTGTAGTAGCTAAGTTCTGAACTTGGCCTAGTAATCGTTGACAGTGGCGCTTGGCGGCAAAAGTAGGAACTATTTGAAAAATTCTAAGTTTCAGTACTTAAATTAAAAAAAAAAAAAATCCTCTCGGCACGCCGGAAGGCGGAGGTAGATTTCACCGGGCAAACTAGGGGATAGGCTATAATAGGCAAAATATGCAGGTTTTCGTAGGAGGATCAGACCTCATTTATTGCGAGAAAGTATTTTACAATTGGAGGTTAGTTAACATTTTTTCGTCTTTCTATGCATATTTTTAACATTTTACTGTCTTATGGGGATGGTAACCTTCTTGTCATTTGGGGTTCACTTTTATACTTGTGATCACACTGTCCTTATGCAAGGTTTGGAACTAATGTGTAACTATCTAACAGTCTGTTACTTCTTCACGCAAAATTTTATCTCCCGCAGAGATGTTGGTTGCTTCCTCAGTTTAGGGGCTGCGACAAGGTGGTCATGTAACCCCGTGTACATTGGGTGTGTGTACAATCTGTCTGATAAACGGTGTTATTTGTGATGACTGTATTAGTCTGTAATTCAGGTAAGGTCTGCAGAAGGTCAATTTTAAGTAGTAGTACCTAATTTTGTACCAAATACTAACGTCAACGACACCTAGCTGTGAACTTGGCTGCTAGATGCCACCGCAACCAGCAACTTGCAACGAACGTTGTAACTTCCCCTCCGAAGGAAAGCATGCTGACGGATTTTTAGCGCTCTTAGAAAATCCGGCGACTTTGGCCGGCTTTGAACCAGCGACCTTGGGCATAGAAGTTCAGCATGCTACCAGTTAGCCGCTTCCCTCATAGTCAGATGGAACAAGAAGTTCCGTGACGAACTAAAGAGCCTACTTTTCTTAAAATTAAGATTCATGCCATAGATTAATCTACAGTATATGAACCTATCTAGAATAATGACGAAATTAAGTGGGTAACATCGAAATGTCTTAATTAGTTCGAAATAAGGTATACTAGGCGTAATGTAGCCTAATAGAGCAATACAGTTGGCAGCTCTGGTGACTGAATATATTCTTACTTCCATCTCCTAAGGTACAGAATACAAAATGTGGTTGAAGTACAAAGGACGTTACATGGATTTAGACATTGGATCTATTAGTACACGTAAAAGCATGTTGGCAACAATGTCATGCGAGTGCTGGTCAGAAATAATCTGAAATATTATATCTTTTTGTGCCAATTTTGGATGAAATCCATTTGTTGGTATAGAAGTTACATGTATTTAAAAATTGGTCCTATCAGCAGGCTTAGAATCATGTTGGTAGAACTGACGTATATAAGTTACTCCAAATTAATGTAAAATGTCAGATAATTTACGTGTGCATAGTTTAAAGCTGTCGGCTTGCATACTTTCTGATATATTTGGATACAAAATAGAGAGCAATTATTAACAGTTGGCAGCCCTGGTGGCTCTTAAGAATACACTCAGTCATATCTGTTTATGTACACATATTACATACAAAATTTGGTTGAAATCCAATTGATAGTGTAGAAGTTATATGCATTTAAAAATTGGACTTATCAGAAGGCTTAAAACTATTTTGGCAACGCTGTCATGCATGGCCACCTGGAAATTAACTGAAATAGTATTATCTACATGTGTGCCAATTTTAGAATAGCTCCCATGTATACCTTCCAGGATATCCAACATGGAGCTCAAATTTCTAGTGCGTATTTTTTTAGCAGTTGATAGCACTGGCATCTTTTTCAAATATGGGCCTGAGATATTCCGGTATACATCTTTAATCATACTAAATTTGGTTTCGATTGCTGCAGCCGTTTAGGAGTTGATAAGGGGACACACACACACACAGCCAGACAGACAGAAGGACAGACAGACAGACAGACAGAAGGACAGACACATTTTCTCGGATATATCTCATAAGTCTACTCTTTCCTCATTTTTGTAAAGTGTGAAAAGTAGGCTAAAAATGAATGTGATCTCGTCAATGGCGTTGTCTTGGCAACCTCTGATAGACCATCCCTCATCAATTTAAAAGCGTTGTTATGGTAACCTCTGATGGCACTTGACATTTTTTAAAATTCCGAAATCATTTTTCTCATCCCTTGGCGTAATGGTGGGTCATATCAAAAATTCTTTCAGACAAAGGTTTTAGGTAATTATTAGGGGAATATTTTCCATTTCGTACGGTTTTGATATTGTGCCTATTAAGAGAGATATGATTAATGTTTCCCGAAAAACCCACTTTTTTCCACCCCTTTGGTCAATGGTTGGTGCTATCAAAAAACTTATTTGACATAAATTTTTGGCACTTATCCGACACATATTATGAACTTTGAATGGATTCGATATTTCACGTATTAAGAGAGTTATAGCGAAATTTCACTTTTTCGAAAAAAGCCCCCCATTTTCACCCCCTTCGACCGATTTTGCCCATTAACGAAATCGACCGAGATTTTATAGGGATACATATTATGTAAAAAATTCAAAGTCATTGGTCCAAATTACGGCAGTTATCGTGTCCACAAGAAACTGATATATATATATATATATATATATATATATATATATATATATATATATATAGATAGATAGATAGATAGATAGATAGATAGATACATATATACATAAATTATATATAAACTTTTGAACTGACGGTGGTTTTGGGGTCTGGGGGATGTGAAACGCGAAGATATGTCGAAATTTTCCGGAAGTCGAAACATGGTACCCATTGCAATAGTTAGCTTTCTAATGAAATCTACCTAAAAACAGATAATACACACTAATACAGTCATCACAATTAACACCGGTTATCAGACAGACACTACACACACCCAAAGTACACGGGGCTACATGACCGCGTTGTCGCAGCCCCTAAACTTAAGAACCAACCAACCAACCAACCAACCAACCAACCAAAAATCCGTGCCGATCGCAGTAGGTTGGAGCTGCCACCTAGCAGTGAATTAATAATTACCTTGTACGCCTATGGGTGTTGAATGAGCAGGCAGTTTAAAGTAGCCAAGAGGGAGGCGATCCAGCTGGCAGTGTTTAAAGGTAATCGGAGCGCGATCGTGGCTAATAGTTGAACTACCAGTATTACAAAATTGCCATACTTCAGGAGGCCAGGTATTTACACAGCAGTATGTTTGGAACAATATTACCCACATAACCCACAAGAGGACAGCATCGTACAGAGGCATTAAGAAGGCTGTGGTTGATAACAACGTGTATCTGATCTAGTTCTTCTATTCTCCTTTTCCTAATGTCTTCTGTTTAAGTACGATGCTGGGGCTGTGATTTTATTAATAAACGAGTGTATACATTAGCCTCTCCTTTGAGCTAAATGACATTTTATTCAGTATCTGTGGAAAGAGCTCGTGCACATCATTTGTAAAAGAATTCAAGAAAAAAAAAGTTAACTGTAGCAATATTCGATCCCCAGCCAACTGCGTGACAGACTAACATGCTAGCCCAGAACTAACCATACCCTTAACGTCCTGGTGTTCTTAACTGACATATTAGATACAACCTGTTGGCAAATAATGACTTGAAATAAACGATTTCTTCACTGCAGTACATCTTCATTATAGATCATTTCATACAAAGTTTATATTATTGTATCAGTAGGGTATATCACATACAACATACTAAAACTACTGAAATATAAGACAGGCACATGAGGACAGCTGCCATCTTGTCGTATGGCAGAGACGGCTCAGCTCTTTTAAGCCACTCATACAGTATAATATCATAATATTAAATTATAATAATTAACGGATCACGACCTTCAGGATAGCTTAAACCACCCTAGGCTCGATAATCGGAATTGGTGGGTCTTAAGCTATTGATTATAATGGTTGCATAATTCACGCGGCCGCCATCCTGAAATGGCAGGGCCGATGACCTTGAAGTTTGGGTGAAAGACGCGTCCTATATATAGGTATGTTGTCACCAAATTTGGTAGAGATCGGATGATTAGTTTAGCCGTGATTTGATTTTACATTTTGAACGTTTGAGTGGCCGCCATTCAGTTTTGGTAAAGATGGCGGCGATATAAAGTATGACACTGAGGTGCACTTTGCTAGTGCTACCTCTGTACCAAATTTCGTTCAATTCGGTTTCACCGTGTTCGAATTGATAGGGGGGGACAGACATTCAGAGTACACACACTCACACACACACAGACTCACACACACACACATACACACACAGACAGACACACAATTTTTCGCCCTGTGTTGATCTCATAAGTCTACTTTCAAGAGTTTAGTGCTTTTCAGTCGGTCAACACGAATGTACCCATAAGAGATGGGTTATGCCCTAATCCTGAAATAAATTACATGAGATTAATAAAACACTAGGATGACCAGTTTCGATCGTCAAGCGATCATCATCAGATCCATTACACTTAGGCTACAAAATCTATGTTTGAAATACAGGTGAAAATATTTACAATATGTACAATTATTTAGTTGCAGTATTGGTACTGCAACTGTCAGTGTATGCTAAATGCAGTATATATGTTAGGTGAAATGCTAAATGGTGATAGCTATCCGTAGATTGTACTTTAGAGAGATTATATGGTTGTAAACTATGGTTAAACTATAAAATTTTAGGCTAACTACTTATCTGATTGTCTTCAGTACAACAGCTACTCGCAGTTTTCGTGCTCACTGGAACTCACTTTGCGGTAGACTGCGGTGGTTATCTTAACGACTGGTTTTTCCCTGCTTTCTCCCCCCTGCTCCTACGTGCTGTGGGGAGTGATAGCGATGTGTTTATGTGAGGTGTTGCCAACCTAGATAAGATGTATGTTATTGAATGAGGTGGGTCTACAATTATTAAAGACCGTGGATTAGCCCTCGCCACGCGTGGAGCATAACCCATTCGAACTAAGCGTTGACGGTCTTATGAGGACGTCCCGGCACCTTTAATACTGCCGCGAATATGGGCCTTGGTTTATTGCAGAAGAAAAGTACATCGTACACCTGATCCAGATAACATTTACCTATTAATAACCCCCTAATTTCCCCCCTTTTTTATCTAGCTTGGCTGTGTCGCTAAATTGTGTTTTGTTTCCGACAGGGTGTGTTTTTTAGTAGCGTGAAGAGGGGTGAGCTCTCCATGAACGTGTGTTCATTTAGATTGTTGGGATTGTTTCGTTTGGCTAGGTGTATCTCGATTGCTTCCTTTATGTCAAGAGCTCTGCCTTTCGATTCGTGATGGATTATTTTAAGGTCTGACTCTATGTTGGTAAAGCTGTGCCCTGCGTCACACATATGTTCGCACACGGCTGAAAGTGTTCCGTATCTTATCGCATTCCTATGTTCATTATAACGTGTGTCTACTCGCCTTCCACTCTGCCCGATGTAATTAGCTTGACAATCGGTGTCTTGGCACGTTATAGAATATACCTCTGACCTTGAATACGGGTCACGTTTATTTAGATTACTATTTAGGAGGTGCCTAGCGGTTGTGTTTTTCGTCGTGAAAGCTATCTTTATGCCTTGCTTTTTGAATAGGTTAGTGATTTTATATGTATTCGCATTCACATAGTTGAAACGCGCAAATTTTTTCTCATTACTGTTCGGTTTGGGAATCGTTTTATCTTTATTTTTATGTTTGGCTATAATTTGATTTATTTTGCTTGGCGAGAAGTTGTTTTCCTTTGCTATTTGCATAATAGTTCTTATTTCCTTATTATAGTTGTCTTTTGACATGGGTATGTTTAAAGCTCTGTGCACCATTGAATTGAAACCCGCTAGTTTGTGCGTACTGGGGTGGTTAGACTGATTGTCGATTGCATGCGAGGTTTGTGTTGCTTTCCGGAATATGAAAGGTCGTGAACCCGAAAATACCGTCATTGAGGGGACAACCAAAAATACACAAAAAGGAATGCCCAATGAGACCAATAGTCAATTGTAGGAATGCCCCTAATTACAAAATCAGCAAAGAGTTACTAAAAATCTTAAAATGCCGTCTTTCCAACGACAAAAACAACTCTGTAAAGAACACAACAGAACTAGTAACAGCATTGAACACCCTACAAATGAAACCTAGCTTCAGGCTAGTATCCTTCGACGTAACTAACATGTACACCAATATTCCGATTATTGAAGCAATCAACACTATCGAAAACAACTTAAAATCCAACAATTCGGTAAAAGAAATTGAAGAGATTGTGAGATTACTGAGGGTCGTTCTCACCCAAAACGTGTTTCAATTCGACAATAAAATATACACACAGAGAGAAGGCCTAGCAATGGGATCGCCACTAAGTGGGTTAATCGCTGACATCTTCATCAATGCACTAGAAAATGCGTTCTTAGAAAAGACTTCAACAAAGGGAATAGTAATATGGAAAAGATACGTAGATGATGTAATTTGCATCTACGATACTGAACTAACAAGCGAAGAAACAATTCTCCAATCCATTAATAGCCTTCACCACTCTATCAAATTCACTAAGGAATCCGAAATAGACCGGAAAATAAATTATCTCGATATAACTATTGAACGTAAAGACAACGACCTTTCATATTCCATATTCCGGAAAGCAACACAAACCTCGCATGCAATCGACAATCAGTCTAACCACCCCAGTACGCACAAACTAGCGGGTTTCAATTCAATGGTGCACAGAGCTTTAAACATACCCATGTCAAAAGACAACTATAATAAGGAAATAAGAACTATTATGCAAATAGCAAAGGAAAACAACTTCTCGCCAAGCAAAATAAATCAAATTATAGCCAAACATAAAAATAAAGATAAAACGATTCCCAAACCGGACAGTAATGAGAAATAAATTGCGCGTTTCAACTATGTGAATGCGAATACATATAAAATCACTAACCTATTCAAAAAGCAAGGCATAAAGATAGCTTTCACGACGAAAAACACAACCGCTAGGCACCTCCTAAATAGTAATCTAAATAAACGTGACCCGTATTCAAGGTCAGAGGTATATTCTATAACGTGCCAAGACACCGATTGTCAAGCTAATTACATCGGGCAGAGTGGAAGGCGAGTAGACACACGTTATAATGAACATAGGAATGCGATAAGATACGGAACACATTCAGCCGTGTGCGATCATATGTGTGACGCAGGGCACAGCTTTACCAACATAGAGTCAGACCTTAAAATAATCCATCACGAATCGAAAGGCAGAGCTCTTGACATAAAGGAAGCAATCGAGATACACCTAGCCAAACGAAACAATCCCAACAATCTAAATGAACACACGTTCATGGAGAGCTCACCCCTCTTCACGCTACTAAAAAACACACCCTGTCGGAAACAAAACACAATTTAGCGACACAGCCAAGCTAGATAAAAAAGGGGGGAAATTAGGGGGTTATTAATAGGTAAATGTTATCTGGATCAGGTGTACGATGTACTTTTCTTCTGCAATAAACCAAGGCCCATATTCGCGGCAGTATTAAAGGTGCCGGGACGTCCTCATAAGACCGTCAACGCTTAGTTCGAATGGGTTATGCTTCACGCGTGGCGAGGGCTAATCCACGGTCTTTAATAATTGTAGACCCACCTCATTCAATAACATACATCTTATCTAGGTTGGCAACACCTCACATAAACACATCGCTATCACTCCCCACAGCATGTAGGAGCAGGGGGGAGAAAGCAGGGAAAAACCAGTCGTTAAGATAACCACCACAGTCTACCGCAAAGTGAGTTCCAGTGAGCACGAAAACTGCGAGTAGCTGTTGTACGGAAGACAATCAGATAAGTAGTTAGCCTAAAATTTTATAGTTTAACCATAGTTTACAACCATATAATCTCTCTAAAGTACAATCTACGGATAGCTATCACCATATAGCATTTCACCTAACATATATACTGCATTTAGCATACACTGACAGTTGCAGTACCAATACTGCAACTAAATAATTGTACATATTGTAAATATTTTCACCTGTATTTCAAACATAGATTTTGTAGCCTAAGTGTAATGGATCTGATGATGATCGCTTGACGAACGAAACTGGTCATCCTAGTGTTTTATTAATCTCATGTAATTTATTTCAGGATTAGGGCATAACCCATCTCTTATGGGTACATTCGTGTTGACCGACTGAAAAGCACTAAACTCTTGTTTACTAAGGCAACACTGAAAATATGGCTTCAAACACCACAAAGTCTACTTTCATTTTTTTTCAAAAATCGAAAGTAGGCTAATACAAGTGGTATTGGCGTCACGAGTGATGCCAATGTGCCACGGAAGTCAAGCTCCCTTTCATAAAACAAAAACCTTACCTTGGCAATCCAAATAGGTTATGAATATTCCCAAATGGGAATATGATGTAATTTCCGTTTGATCAGATAAATTATCAATTAATATGATAAAATTGGTCCGGCCAGATCAAACATAAATGTATCCATGTATTCCATCTGATGACGGGTTTTGAGATAATAATTCTTAAATGTGACGCATGGTTGAAACACGCTTAAAAACGGGCACTTGTTGTGTTCCAGCTGCGATAAAAATTATTAAAATATAAATTAACAAGAAGTTCCGTGACGAACTAAAGAGCCTACTTTTCTTAAAATTTAAAATTCATATCAATGATTAATCTACTCTATATGGATCTATCTAGAGTAATGACGAAATTAAGTTGGTAATATCGAAATTTCTAATTAGTTCGAAATACTGTATACTTGGCATAATGTGCCCTAATAGAGCACTAAAGTTGGCAGCCCTGGTGACTGAATATATTCTTAGTTCCATCTCTTAGGGTACAGAATACAACAGTTGGTTGAAGTCCAATGGATAGCATGGACATTACATGCAGTTAAACATTGGATCAAACAGCGCGCGTAAAATCATGTTGGCAACAATGTCATTCATGTATTGGTCATACATAATCTGAAATATTATGATCTATTGTTGTGCCAATTTTGAATGAAATCCATTAGTTAGTATAGAAGTTACATGCATTTTAAAATTGGACCTATCAGCAGGCTTAGAATCAATTTGGCAACACTGACGTATATTAGTTACTCCAAATTAATCTAGAATGCCAGGTATTATACGTGTACAAAATTTAGAGCTATTGGCTTGCATACTTTCTGATATATTGATATTAGGGATCCATGTTTCGAAAGTACAGAAGAGACGCTTACAAATGATCTTTCTGCACTGGGAGATTATTTTCGCAAATGGAGACTTCAGCCAAGCACAACTAAGACCGAAGTTGCTTGCTTCCACCTGAACAATAAAATGGCAACAAGGGAACTTACGGTTTACTTCAATAACATCCTCCTTCGCCATAACAGACATCCCAAGTATTTGGGTATAACACTGGATAGAACATTGTCCTTCAAAGAACACCTACGAATAACTTCTGCCAAAATGAAGACAAGAAACAACATCTTACGGAAATTATGTGGCACCACTTGGGGTGCCAACGCAACTACTCTCCGTTGCTCAGCTCTAGGCTTAGTTTATTCTGTTGCTGAGTATTGCGCTCCTGTGTGGATAAATAGTCCGCATGTAAGATTAATAGATGTACAATTGAATAACACCATGCGCATGATAACAGGAACAATTATGTCAACTCCTACACAATGGCTTCCTATTCTCAGCCACATCCCACCTCCTCATTTGCGGCGATGCAACATTTTGATAAGAGAATATAGAAAGATCCAGACCAACAAACAACTACCAATCCATGGAGACATTGGTGATCTACATGTGAAACGATTACGTTCAAGACATCCACCTATCTGCACAGCGGAGAATCTTGCAACTAACAAATTCAACCTGATTGAGAGATGGTCTTCTGATTGGAATTCGTTTGCCCCTCCAGAGAGTACAGTAATGCCATGCATAACTGAGCAGGTGCCAGGGTTCACTCAGCCCAGAAAGACCTGGTCAAAATTAAATAGAATCCGGACCAATCACGGTGTATGCGGCGATCTCCTGTACAAGTGGAGGAAAAAGTCTTCGCCATGTTGCGAGTGCGGTGCTGAAAGACAGACTGTTCGGCACCTAGTTCAAGAATACCCACAAACATCATACGGCGGTGACTTCAGCAACTTCTTCCTAGGGACACCACAGGCACTTCATTACGTTTCGGAACTTGATGTTAAATTGTAAATAATTTTCATGTATGCCATACGATAAATAAATAGGGTAACAAAATTAGAGACAGTATTTATTACCAGTTGGCAGCCCTGGTTACTCTTAAGAATCGGCATAGTCATATCTGTTATGGTACACATAGCACACACGAAATTTGGTTGAAATCCAAATGATAGTATAGAAGTTACATGTATTTAAAGTTGGACCTCTCAGCAGACTTAGAATCATGTTGGTAGCACTGACGTATATAAGTTACTCCAAATTAATATAGAATGTCAGGTACTATACGTGCGCATAGTTTAAAGCTGTAGGCTTGCATACTTTCTGATGTATGGGCATTTGGATAAAAATGAGAGCATTTATTAACAGTTGGCAGCCCTGGTGGCTCTTAAGAATACGCTCAGTCATATCTGTTTATGTACACATAGCACATACGAAATTTGGTTGAAATCCAATTGATAGTGTAGAAGTTATATGAATTTAAAATTTGGATCTATCAGCAGGCTTTTAATCATTTTGGCAACACTGCCATGTATGGTCTCCTGGAGATTAAACTGCAATATTATTATCTATACGTGTGCCAATTTTGAAATAGCTCCCATTCATACCTTCCAAGATATCCAACATGGAGCTCGAATTTCAATTGCGATTTTTCAGCAGTTGGTAGCACTGACATTATTTTCAAATATGGCCGTGAGCTATTCAGGTATAGATCTTTACTCCTACCAAATTTTGTTTCGATTGCTGCAGCCGTTTAGGAGTTGATAGGGACACACACACACACACACACACACACACACACACACACACACAGCCAGGCAGACAGGCAGAAGGACAGACAGACAGACACACATTTGCCCGATCTCATAAGTCTACTTTTTCCTCATTTTTGCAAAATGTGAAAAGTAGGTTAAAAATTCCAAACCTACATGAACTAACGTAAAATAGAACGACTAAAATGATGATGTTATTGGATTTTATGTAGGTATTGGTTACTTCACAAACAACCTTCAAACTCAAGTGCACATGATACTTTGGTCGACAGTAGTTACAAGTACTGACAGTGAGACAGAGCTTATCGAGAGGGTGCGCATTGCGCAAGGTAGCCCCAAAGACTATTTTACAAAACAATGAATTTTATTTTTAAAACAGTTACAGCTGAGAGCTAACTGTAGGTTGATCCTCACGTCCTACATGGAGGAATCGACAATGGATCAGGGTATACTCAACCTCGTGAGATACAACTGAGGAGAAGTGGATTCGATTCCCTCCTTGGTCATCCTAGAAGACGTTTTCCGTTGTTTCCCATTTCTAATTCAGGCAAATGTCAGGATGCTTCCAACTTAAGGACACGGCTGCCTCCACCCCAACCCTCGCCTCAAGTAAAATAATTGACACCACACTAACATAGAATATCAGACAAATTCTACACACACACCTAAGCACATGGGGATGAAATTACCACGATGCCCTAGCCCCTAAATAAACAACAAATTATTTGAGCATCCTTAAACACGCATTGTGGATAGATAAATTAGAGTTAAAAATTGATGTTTATTTTCACAAAATGCGTGACATATTGGAACACTTGTGTATTTCTGCAAGTAGATAGCATATTTACGAAGATTTGTGAGGATCCTGAGCTTCGATTGTTTTGCTGTCATTTATGATCATACAATATTTATAATTTCTGTAGCTTTAGAGACGCCATAAAATTGGAACTTTCCCTTGGGAGGGAATTTTAAACGTGCCAGTAAATCTACTGACAATAAGTTGTCGCATATCAAAACCTTCAGATAGTAGCTTTAGGATGAAGAAGGGATCGAACCCATTACCTTGTAATTTAAAGGTCAACATTTAACCAATTGCACCGCTGAGCCTCACAAAAAATCAATTTACCTTGTGGTGTTATGTTTAACTATCAACGTTTAATTTAAAGGTCAACGTAATTACCGACTGCACCGCTGAGCCCGACAAAAAAATAATTTAGCTTGTGGTGTAATGTTTAAGTAGAGGGGCAGATGACCTCGCAGTTTCACCCCTTAAAACAACAATAACTAACTACTGTTTAACTATGCAATATAGTATTTACTTCAGCATTAGACTAGAAGTCATTGCTTGGAGAAGGCATGCGAAAAGTGAATGTCGGATCGAGAATTTACCAAAATGTAGCCTATACAGTAATTGAAGATGGAAACCAAAGGTTGATCCGGGAGCAATCATACTGTACACCCCACTATAACTGAATGTGAGGATCGTAAGTACTTGTAAGAGATTTTTCACATGGCTTGTTTTATCTTGTTACGGCAGTGTTACAAAGCACACAGTGCAGTGGTGAAATAAGAATATAGCATCACATTCTAAACCTGATCGTTTCATTTCAATTAAAATAATTATATTAGATTGTTTTTCTCTATTTCATATCAGAAACCAATTAACTTTTGTTTATAGAAGGTAATAAATTAAAATAATTATATTTTCGTGTGTAGAATTGTCATGAGATCGTGCAAAAATTCAAATTCTAATGATTTTTAAATTGAAACGTTCGTATTAACCAAGTTTGACCGGCCACGCTGCTAACGTGCTAGCTCGTGCTTTGCTGGCACCAAGAGAGCGTAGGTTCGAATCGCACCTCGGCCGTCTTAAAAATGGGTTTCGTGGTTTCCCATTTTCACCACCAGGCTAATACCAGAACGATTCCTTTCAACAGGTCGACGGCCGTACTTATTTCAAAATCCCTTCCCTGGCCCTTCCTTAGTTAGACCCAAATTGGCGGTTACCTGGGTGATCGGCCTGTCAGTTTTTTCTGCTGGCAAAGTGTGTTCATCTCCGAGACACCGTACTTGCGAAGGTAGCGGAATGATCCTTTGCCGAGTCCGTGGGCGAAGCCGAGCTGGGGAAATAAGTGATCAATTTATATATTGTGCTGATATCAACAGGTGAGCAAGTAATCACACTACCTCTTGTCTCTAGCGTTATTTCCTCTCGTCTACTCTTCCAAGAAATGAGCTGATAAGTTCTGCTCCATTGTTAAGTAAAATATTGGCAACTGAGGAGCATGTATTGTTGCTAAATAAGACTGGGGAAATCGAGTAACAGAAGAGTGATTAATTAATCCACGAATACTCTAACAGTCATCATTAACTGGTTACGGGACTCAGCGATAACGTTCTTGCTTGATGTGCCCAAGGTTGCAGGATCGAATCCTGGCACAGTCAGTTGGTATTTGAGGCTTCGAAAATGTGAGGGAGCCGTGTAAGTAGATTTAATGACCGGCTCCTCGGCATGTCTAAAAGCCTCATTAGTTAAATGTGACGTAAGACCAATACCATCACCATTATTATTATTATTAACAATTATGCACAGTTGATTGAAAGAATCTCTTGTCAAAGACAAAATAATGAAAAATGAACGTTGATGCAATAAATATTCCCACTAATGTACAACTAAAATGTAAATTTGAAAAGAATGTCGCTTGGTCCATTATATATTTTCACTCTTCAATAAATTGTAACCAAGTGATCTTCGGATCACGTTACACAAAGAATCATTCAACAATAGTTGTAAGGCAGAAAGCGATGAAGGATCCCTCGTTGGGGAATTATTAATTTCAGTATTTGGTAAATGATTTTTCAGAACTTAATCCTAATTTGAAAATAGCATAAACTCAAAATATTAAATTTTCGACAAGAAGTCCGGTTTCGCCTTGCGCCTTACATTTACAGTTTAACATGCAGACCACATCCTTTGTGCTTATTCTTGTCATGATGGTGACTAGTGCTTTTAAGCGGGGGAACATCGAAATCATGTTAACACACTATTACGGTATTGAAGAGCAAGAGTTCCGTAAAACCAGGATTCAGTTTGTCGGAAATTAATATCGTATGAATGAATTTCATGTTATAGTTATGTTGTTCGTAGTTTCTTCATTTGAGTACTGGGGTCATTTTCGTCATCAGTCCCGTGTTTTAGTGAATAGGTCGGTGGATGAAAATCCACAGCCTGTGTCCAGTCGACCGACCGGGTCAGGGAATGGAATGAATGAAGCCCCCTTCTAGCGGCGAGGATATGAACTGTGACGGCTGCCGAAGCCTGCCGCACTCCCCTGGGGCAATGATTAAATGAATGACAGATGGAATGAAATGACAGTGGAGAGTGTTGCGGGAATGAAATTTGTGACAGGGAAAACCGGAGTACCCGGAGAAATACTTGTCTGCCTCCGTTTTGTCCAGCACAAATCTCAGATGGAGTGGCCGGGATTTGAACAACGGACCCAACGGTGAGAGGCCAGCGTGCTCTCGTCTAAGCCATGGAGGCTAATAGGTCGGTGGATATATTTCTAAATGATAAATGAGAAAGCGGGAAGTTGATGATCAACAGGCATATGCTGCAGAGGCTGAAAATAAATAGTAATGGTCTCGGAACTTTTGAGTTGGGACCATGTGAACTTTTTGCATGCTATCCCCTGCCTATTGTACGAGGTCCTGAAGAGGGCAGAATGTGTGCATGCCCACCATATAGTGCACCCTGAATAACGCTACACCCTCAAGTGTTCACGGTTCAGCTCGGAAGTTGGTGACCCCGAGGGGTTCCTCATCTAGGTGAGTTTTTATTTCCTCTTTCTGAGGATCTTGGCGCTGATCTCTCCTCGCCCACCCAATTTCCTATTCGCTTTTCATGGCTTTACTTCTCTCGAAGTTCCACAATGCTCATTCTTCTGGGATAGAGAGCATTTCTTTTAACTGCCTTTGACTGGCTTTATCCCCTCGTTTTGTATTTTTCTTCCAGTATGTAAGCTAAGAGTAACTCACTACTACTACTACTACTACCACCTTTGCTAATAGTTGTTACTTCCTTTAAGCGCTTGGAACATCTTAGTGATCAGTCCCGTGCAGCCTACAGTAGAATTTAGAGATACGAGTGCCTCTGAACTTGGCTGCGCCAGCATTTGTTGGAAATAGAAGCTGGAGCTTTTCGGGATGATCAGTGAGACACAGCGATGACGGTGTGCGGTCTGCACATAAAAGTCGAGCAGCGCTGCGCGTGTTACTTGTGTTAGACAGAGTTATAATATTGTTTTGTTTTTGTTTTTTTAGCTTATGGCTTTTAGTGCCGGGAGTGTCCGAGGACATGTTCGGCTCGCCAGTTTTTTGTAGCTGCTTCGAGACGGACACCCAATGGGTGAGCTATAAGCTACAAGTACCGTTGGGGAGGGAAGTTGGAATGTAAGGACGAAGAGTTGGAAGGTAGCGGCTGTGGCCGATAGTTAGGGACCAACCCCGGCATTTACCAGGACGGAAGATGGGAAACCACAGAAGACCATCTTCAAGGTTGCCGGCGGGGGGATTCGAACCACCTCGCCTCCCGGATGTGAGCGACTGCCAGCAGTCATGCCGTAACGACCACGGCTAACTCACCCGGTTATAATATTGTGAATTGTGACCAGAAAAATAATAATATTGGGCGAATTAAGAGTGGTGCGTTTCTAATTGTATCGCAACAGCACAGCTAAGCTTAATAGGAGCTCCTATTACCACGGGGAGTAAAACGATGGCAGACTACTGGACCTGAGTCATATCCTACCCGTGTGGCTGTACTTGTCAACCAAGCAGGCTGACAACATGACACAAGTAAACAAAGATTACTTTCCACCACGACCACCGGCAATAGTATCTTTAAAAGCTAATAGTTGCAGTAGTATTAATTTCCATTGTCATCCTTACCATTGGGATCAGATGATCAACATATTACGCCCCGTAAAACACCGTACACTTAATTATTTTATGAAAGCATAGCCTTGTTAATGGAGTCCAAATGAGAAACAACTGTTTGATTACCATGTTAATACCACAATTAATACTGTTAAATGGCATGCTGTTGATTCGTTTCGAGGCTTGGAAATCGTGCTCGTTTCAGGTCCATGTAGGCTATTTTTGTGTGTGCAATAGCCTGTGTCATTGTGCTATGTAATAAGCCTGTGGCCGGCCCCGTGGTGTTGGGGTAGCGCGCCTGCCTCTCACCCGGAGGCCCCGGGTTCGATTCCCTGCTCCGTCAGGGATTTTAAAACTGACGTGAGGGTTGGAACGGGGTGCACTCATCCTCGTGAGGACAATTGAGTAGCTGTCTGACAGTGAGGCAGCGCACCTATCACGAAAACCAAGATTAACGGCCGAGGGGACCCGATGCGCTGATCACGCATCACCCCAATATCTGCAGGCCAAATGGCTGGGCAGCGGTCGCTTGGTCGGCCAAGGCCCTTCATGGGCTGTATAGTGCCAGGGGTAGTCGTGCGTTAGGTGGAGTAGATGGCCCCAAAATAGGACACGAAATGTAACTCGATAGGCCTATCCGTCGCCCCGTCATGGTTGTTTAATGTTATCCAGGTGTATGCATAATTCAAGTGAGGATTGGGAAGGAGGTGACCGTGGCCCAAAGCTAGGGATTATAAATGGGGAAACCACGGAAAGCCACTTCTAGGATGGCTGAGGTGGGAATCGATCACGCCTCTACTCATTTTTTCCTCACGAGGCTGCATGAATCAACAGAGACATGTGAATGTAAACTATGTGGACATGCGTGTGAACGCTACTATTTATAATTCTGCAGCCAAAGAACAATATCATTTAAAGACTATGCAAACCAAGGTGGAGGTGCGCAATTTTAGTGTATTACCTCTCTTTTCATGGCTATTTGGCTGCAATAAAAGTATTATTAGTCGCCTCCGTAGCGTAGCGGTCAGCATGGTTAGCTGCCGCCCCGTAGGTCCTGGGTTCGATTCCCGGCTCTGCCACGAAATTTAAAAGTGGTATGAGGACTGGAACGGGGTCTACTCAGCCTCGGGTGGCACAAATGAGTAGAGGGGGTTCGATTCCCACCTCAGCCATCCTCGCAGTGGTTTTCCGTGGTTTCCCACTTCGTCTTCGGGCAAATGCCGGGATGGTTCCTACTTCAAGGCCACGGCCGCCTCCTTCCCCCTTCCTTGCCTATCCATCCTAATCTTCCCCTCCTCCCTTCCCTCATGAGGCCCCTGTTCGCTTTGCAGGTGAGGCCGCCTGGGCGAGGTGCTGATCACACCTCACCAGTTGTATCCCCTCCGACCAGATGTTCCCAGCTCCAGGACACTGCCCATAGAGGCGGTAGTGGTGAGTTCCCTCGCTGAGTCCGTGGGAACCACCAACCTAGAGGGTAAATCGACTAAATTAAAAAAAGTATTATTTCATGGCAGAGCCGGGAATCGAACCCGGATCTCAAGAGTGACAACCAAGAACTCTTAGTCACTACACCCCACGGTTATATGGTGTCTGATCAATTTGCAAGCAGTACTAGACTACTAGTTTCAATGCCACGCAAATCTGGTGTTCCATATCTCGTCATATCCCGACAACTTGAACAAAGATGACGGGGTGACGAATACGCCTATCGAGCCACATTTCGTGACCTATTTTAGGACCATCAACATCACCTCACGCACAACACAAGCTTATTACATCAGCGACAGATTCGGACCTCCAACCTGACTGAACACAATACACATTGGTGATAATAGGCTACTGTACGAGGCTGTCGAGTGACTCAAACATTAACTCGACGGCCAAGTGCATACACACTCAAATGCGATAAGACATGGTGAGACATTACGCTCTACTGTACTATAGGTTCTTGCGATGTCCTCAGCTCTTACTAGCCTATTTGTTCCGAATGAACTTTTATTAGCCTACTTTCGATTTTTGCAAAAAAAAAAAAAATGAAAGTAGACTCATCAGATCTACACAGGGCCAAAAATTGTGTGTCTATCTGTGTGTGTGTGCTGTGTCCCCCCCCCTTATCAATTCAAACACGACGAAACAGAATTGAACGAAATTTGGTACAGAGGTAGCACTAGCAAAGGGCACCTCAGTGTCATGTTTTATATTAACGCCATCTTTACCAAAACTTAATGGCGGTCACTCAAATGGTCAAAACTTAAAATTAAATTACGACCAAACTAAGCATTGGATCTTTACCAAATTTGGTAAAAACATACCTTTATATGGGACGCGTCTCGCGCCCAAACTACAAGGTCATCAATTATACCATTTCAGAATGGCGGCCGTGTGAATTATGCAAACTTTATGATCCATAACATGGGACCCACCAGTTCCGATTATCGAACCGAGAATCGTTTAAACTGTTCTAAAAGACATGACCCGTTCGAAATTAGAAGTTTATTTTGTAATATTATAGTGCAGAAGTGACTTTAAATAGCTGAGTCGTCTCGGTTACAAGACAAGATGGCAGCTAATCTCTCGTTCTGACCTATATTTCAATAATTTGAATATGTTGCATGCAATATAGCCTATTGATACAAATAATATGAACTTTGTATGAAATGGGTTATAGTGGAAATAGACTCCAGTGAAGAAATCGTTTATTCAACGTCATTATTTGCTAAGACTTTGTATGTAAATCAATTTAAACGTTTAACATGGGAGGATATGTTTGGCTCTGCGGTTAGAGCTTTGGTCTTTCACCTGGCCGACAGAGGTTCAAAACCTATCAGATTTGTATTTTTCTGCTTGATTTTTATATTTATTGTTTTTTTAAGTTCTAAGACGTTATAAAATTGAGCGTTATATTGTGCAAAATGCAATGAAAAATATATATTTTAGTAAAACAATATTCTCCACCGGATCTGCACGAGTGACTTCTACTAGCAACCAGTTGAACTATGCGGGAGCTAACCATGGCCTACTAGATGCGAGCTGCGCTCTATATCGGCCAGTTAGTGAACCCATGCCTACGGTGTAATTTAAAAAATGTCCTTTTGTTGCTGATAGAGCGCACTTGCACCCAAGGATAGACGCGATTAAAAATTAGCTGTACATTAGGTATATTAAATGTGTTTCTCCCAGTGATACGTTTAGACCAACGAAGTTTCAATTATTTTACATAGTCGATGTTAATATACTGAATTCCTACGTTGTTTGGAGTGTTTACTGATGAAATTGTAAAATGCTGGGGTAAATTATAAAGTATGGTTTGAACGCCGCTGCTCAAATCCAGTGTGCCATTTTGCACTTCGAATAGGTAGAAAATAGGAGGTGATAAGGACAAAGAGTTATAACTATACCCATACATTTATGAGAAAGTAGGCTATATGTTCTTTCCTTATCATCTTGTTTTAGTTGTTAACATCAGTCGTGAGTAGGGCTGTACATATCATTCGAATACTCGATTAATTCGACTACAGTACTTCGATCATTCGCCGATTATAAGTTCAAATAAATTATTCGATTATTCCAATGATCGAAGTATTCGATTATTCAATTGTTTACTTTTACTTTTTACAATTACTTATTTAAGTCCTGCAAATAATCTGCTGAAGAAACTGAAAAAGAACAACGGACGAAGATTTCCATTCTTTGCATAATTTTCTTAATTGTATTGAATTACCGGTACTTTTTAGGACTAATTCCATACACCTTTCCTAGTTCCAGTCAGCAGTAAATGACATCTGTCAAACTTAAGAGGTCGTCTAATGTTGTATGAATACGGTTGTTGTTGTTGTTTTAGGGACAAGATATCCAGGCTATCAACCTCTAGGACACAAAGAAAACAACTAAATCGAAATCTCCAAGTTAATGAATTAATAAAAAATAATAGAAAAATATAAAGTACACTCCTCATTTATGAGTCAATTTTTAAACCAGATACAGCTCAGCATTAATTTGTTCCGTAACATGTTCGCGGTAAAATATGGTTCATATAATTGTTAATTTAAAAAATTGAAATATTTATATTTTGTTACTTCAGTTACATTCATGAGGTGGTGGTCCTGATTTCCAGTTATGAGCAGATTATCTTATTTCCTTGGGAAAGACAAGGTGATAATAATTGTTATTTTAAGGGTCTAACATCTGGTTATCAGTCCTTCATGGTTTGGGTGATAATGAACTAGACGAAGGAAAGAACCTTTTTTTAAAGGAATATGGGCAAACGAAATGTTCGTAACACTTGAAAAATGAAGACAGAGGAATTCGGAAAGAAGTAGAGCCATGAAAGGCAGATAGGAAAGAGAAAGAGGAGTGGATCCGCCCCAAAGGCAAGGAAAAAAAGGAAAATGGACCCAGCTCAGGAATCCCTCGGGGTCACCAACTCCAGATATTATCTGCCGTGAGCCCTTGAGGGTGTAGCACTATCCAGGGTGAACCATAATTTGACTGAATACACCCTGCCTACTTTAGGGCCTTGTGGAGAAGGCAGGGGATACTAAAAAAAGAAAATAAGAGGTCTGACCCCCCCCCCCCCCGAAGAGTGAGGGTATCAGGAAAGATGAGAAAATGGTCAATTAAGGCAGGGAAATTATTTACATCCTAGGCCTCGGATACCCTAATACCTTCGAGGTTGGGAGAGAACAAGAGTTGAGCAAGGGAAGTTAATAGTAAATATGAAAGAGAAGAGCCCGGCACAAGTACATGGAAGCAATGACGGACTCAGCTGGTGTCCCGTGGCCACCAAACCACGTCCCAATACTTGAGATCTGGGGGGGAAGCCGAGCAATAAGTTGAGTACACTGTAGTATCAACATCTATCCTCCTATTAGAGAAGACGGTCTTGATGTTTCATCTCGACTTCCTTCTATTTAGAACTTCATAAATAATGTCCCTCTTACATTACTATTAATGGTGTATAGTATATTAAATGGAAAATAATATTGTTTACAACAGAAATATAGCAGCCTATTCAGTGGCTGAAGTTCTTGGTGGACTGTAACGGCAAGCGTAATTTTTCTCCACTTTTGTGAGTTTTACTTTGGAAATACAAGCACAAATTCTAGAAGACAAAGATATTTGTTTTAAAATCAGTACTCATTGGTCTGTTAAGTAACAGCTGATCAGTGATGCCGATTTAAATTAACGGAAATGTTGTTCAAAAGCAACTAAATCCCTCGTTAGACATCATAAAAATTAAATTAATTTGTGGCTAAACGTTTTTAGAAGTCATTAGTTCTGGAGGCAAAACTGTTAAATTGGTAATACTGCTGCTGATTGAATACATTCCAAGTATTTTAAAGTACAATATTATCACATTTCAATTTTTCTGGGAAGGGTTATCTGACTCACTCCCCTTCCCAGAAAGAAACATTGCTGAGACGTGTTGTTAATTCATTTTAGGGGCTTTGGACACCATGGTCATCAGCGTCGTGTTGAACTTGTCTGATAACTTGTATTTATGTTATGACTGTAGCAGTGTGTGTAACTGCATAAGGGACAGGGATGAGGAAGGTAGGTACTATACCGGCATTTGCCTGGAGGGAGTGTGGAAAAATCCGGGGAAAACCACACTCAAGATAGCTTTATCAGCGCCGGGTTTCAAACCTGCAATCTCCAGACTTGCAACTGCCCTTGCCCTTGCGACCGTGGTGCACGATTTAACGAGCACGGTTACGCCGCGTGACCTAAGATCTGTGACTGCCTACCTGCAGACGACGTACTACTTGAGCTTACCACTCATGAAAACAGAATTTGAATGCACTCACCACTAAAAGGATGTTGCCCATTTTACCCAGTATCACTACACAATGTATTGTCGCTGACTACTCCACACTGAGCAGATGATTAAAGTGGAAATCGCAAGTCAAGCTTCAGACAGCCCTCTGTGTGCAGAAGAACTTACTGTAACTCAAACGTAAGGAAACAAAAGCCAGAGTGCCAATAGAAATCAATGCGAACTCCATTCATGTATTGCGGAAAGGGCGATTCACACATAGCCTGTGACCACCCCGGGTACAAAGGAATCGAACCCTTACTCTGGGGAGTTACAATTTTATTAATCACATGTATATTTTTATTTGATGCTCCTTATGTTTTATAGTGCAGCCATACAAAGAACATATTCATCCCCCATTGGGGTTATCAACAAGAAATTAAGATCAAAAGAGAAAGACATATTCACATACACATGCAAAAGGGTTGTCCAATCAAAAATATATCACTGAGTTCATAGTCACTAGTTCTCACACACATAACCACCGGCACTATTCTTCTCCCGTTAGGTCGGGACCGCAGAGCTCTGTTGCGATGTGGGATCCGTGAATAGCCAGAGCTGCCTGGTAATCGTACAACGAGCGCCACGATCGAGTCCTAGGAAGTCGGATGGTCGGAGAACTTGTAGCTGGTTCTGGTCGTTCCGATCTGCTGGCCCGCCGGGAGGACCGCAGAACGGACTCTACTTGGCTGCCGCCCCTCGTCCGCCCCCGCGTGATCCGCGTCCTCGGCCGGCTCCCCTGGGGAGCCCTCCGCGGGAGACCGCGGGCTGACGAACTGGCTGGTACTGGAAGTTCGGCGGGAGCTCCAGGATCTCGTCCCCGCCGGCACTGTCCATTTGAATAGCGAAGCCCCAACCTTTTGTGAGAGCCGGGTATAAGAGGTTGGCTCGATTGAAGGCGTATTTTCTCTGGCACTGGTCGAGGCTCCGCCAATTGGATAAGAGAAACAGGATGGTTTGCGCGTCGTGGTGGTCTCGTCCGGTGGGAATATACACGAGCTGTTGTTTGAGGGCGACCGCCAAGTTGTAGACGCGCTGCTCCGTTGGAACTGGAAGGCCCTTGGGATATTCTGCAGGTGCCAAGGCCCTCCAAGGTAAGATAGGACGCTGAGGATGCCGTGGAGGTCGTTCGTTGATGTCTTCCTCCTCCTCTGCAGTGTCGTCTGGTGGGTCGTCGTCTTGCTGGCGCTCCTCTAAAAAAGTTAATCTCTGTCGTATCTCTTGCATCAACTCGAGGAGTTCTGGATTGATGGGTGGTGCTGCCATTGTAACTGATGTGACCGATACTGTATCGTCAGAATGTTCGACCTCTTGATGCTGTGATGCAGGAGGCGGTCGCTTGGCTGGCGACGGTGTCCTAGTTCTTGGTTGATGCTGCGTCTTGGTTTTTGGTGCGTTCTTAGGTGTGGAAGCTCCTGCCTTTGTTTCTCTGAAGTGGGTTGAAACACTAGGCTGATCTTTAGCAAGTCGCCTCGTCACGCCTCGGTCCCCTGAAGTTACTGGCGTCTTCTGGGCCTTTGGAGGCATGCTCCGATGCACGTGTAGTGGGCCGCTGTGGGCGGCGATAGGTAGGACACTCTAAGCTGCTGCTGCCTGCTCCTCCACCTTGACGACTGCTCCCGACAGCCCGACTCCGCTCCTTATATACAAAACCCAGCCGGGCGTGATTGGTCGACCGACACATCGACGTCGCCGGGGGGTTGCCTGGTCGGAGCAGGCAACCAACGCCAAGCATCTGGAGCGGTCCAACACGCCGATGCTAAACTGCGTTCGGTACCCAGCAGCACGTCATTTGCAGTCCGCGCTACGCGAGTTCTGGGCTGAATACAACCCAGACGGGATCGACCCAGATCCTAGTGAGCATCCGCTACCAGAGCACTTTGTTCCCTTACACTCACAGTGGCTGCAGTGGATCCGGTGGCGCTCCGCGCCATGGGACGATATCATGGAAGACGATCGTGAACCACTGCCAAATCCGAACGTGGAAGCCGCCGGCAACCCGGCGGAACAGACGGGCACCCCCGTCCCTGCGGATCCCGAACACATCGGGGATACTCAGCTCCAGGTGACAGAAGACGATGATGACGACGAACTATGGTGGTTCGACCCCGAATACCCGCGTCGCCCACCGGTGCTTCTGCATCGACCAACGGAACAACCAGACACACCAGGATTTCCCAGAATCGAAGTGCTCCCGCCTTCAATGAAGCCTCCGCAACCGGAACATTACAGGTCAGTGTCTGTGCCAGCAGCAAACCCAGTGCCGTACCTAGATACTTCATTAGGAAATTACGCGAGTGTTATACTAAGTGACGGTGTTAATCTCCCAAGGCCCACACATGCGCCTCCTGTGTTTCGTGCAACTAAGCCATCACCGATTATGGACTTGGCTATACAGGACCTTATAGACAACAAAATCTTAGTAAATTTCAAAGGATTTTATGCATTCCCAATGTTCGTGGTCCCGAAAGCCGATGGTTCCGCGCGGCTTATATATGACTTGAGTGAGTGGACTCCCTTTATTCAGAAACCAAGGTTTAGCCTTAAGGGACCAGCGAAAGCCCTTACGATGATTCCACCGAACGCTTTAGCTATCAAACTAGATTTGCGATCAGGGTTTTACCATGTGCCGTTAAATGCAAGGACCCAACTTAACTATGGTATTTACTATAGGAAAAAACATTACATATGGACACGTTTGCCCATGGGACACGCGCTGGCACCCTCTGTCATGCAGCGTTGGGCAGAGGCAGTGCGCGAAGTGTTAGAGCAGGAATTTAAGATTCACATGATACCGTACCTAGATGACTGGCTGATCTGGGGGGTGGACCAGATCCCAGTAGAAGAAATTGTATTATACCTCGAAGTCGTCTTGGGAATAACTTTAAACCGGACAAAGTGCATACTGACACCCATGCAGGTGATAAAATATTTGGGTGTAGTTATTAACATCCCGAATAGCTGTATCATCCTGCACCAGGACACTCAACGTAAAGTGCTACGACTGCTCAAAGATATCCCCCACTACGACGAGAAGCAAGCTCAACAAGCGGTGGGATATCTAAGCTGGACGTGCTGGGTCATGAACTGGCCCATGTTCGTGCCCCGGCTCGTCCTAGCTGCAGATGGGTTTTGGCCGACTAAGCTCCTGACACCGACATTAGTGGCGACACCCAGGGACATCTCCAAAAGAGAACACGCCATCGACATCTATACAGATGCGACCCCGTGGAGTATTGCGGCGGTCTGCCCTCGAAGAAGACAAGGATGGGTCCAAGGTTTCCAATACCCGGCAACAATTAACCAGGCGGAGACGGCGGCCGCCCTCCTAGGGGCAACTTGGATTTTGAAGGAGATCAAGGACGAGGACTTTAACCAGATCAATGTATACACCGATTCTAGTGTAGCCAAATTTACTCTCTGTACGGGCCGAGGCCCATTATTGTACTCTTGTGCACTATATCATGTATCTGTTTGTAGACTACCACTATCTGTGGTAGTCATGTGACTTTCGTGAGCTGACCAATAGCTTCTTCTCGCAGATGTTTACGATTTGAATGTTTTTGATCGGACGTCAAGTTATAAGGAAGGGGGAGTAGGTGATAAATATCTCAAGAGAGGAGCGTCGGACCAAAAGCCAATACAAGTCAAGAAAATAATTTGTTACATAATTTAATAAGTAGGCTACTGATTACATTGCGACAATTCAAACAAATTTTGGTAAAACTGGAGGAGAACGAAAAGAACTGCTGAAATTAGGCAAAATACCTTTTGTAATGATAAACAAGATGTTCAGTAAAGAACATATAGTCTACTTTCTCCTAAATGCATGGGTAATGTTATAAATAACTCTTTGTCCTTTTCAAGGAGTATAATTGAATGTTGGTTGTAGTAGCTTGTTCAAATTCAACGTGCTATACGGATATTAAACATGAATATGAGGTGCCCTTTGCTAGTGCTACCTCTGTAAAAAAAATGTCATTCAATTCGGTTTCTCCGTGTTTGATTTGATATGGGGAATCGATTTGCACACATACATTGCCGCTATTAGCAAACTATTGGGCTGATTACCTTGTAGTTCAGTCAAAAGATGTATGCTGTTGCAAAATTTGGTAGAGCTCAAATGATTAGGTTGGTCGTAATTTGAATTAAGCTTTTAACACTTGGGTGACCGCCGTTCCGTTTCCGTCAAGATGGCGGCGATATAAAACATGACACTGATGTACCCTTTGCTAGTGCTACCTCTGAGCCAAATTTCGTTCAATTCGGGTTTACCGTGTTTGAATTGATAGGGGAATCGATTTGCAAACATATATGGCCGCCATATGCAAACTATTGGACTGATGACCTTGTACCATAATCAAAGGAAGGAAGCTTGTAGTTTAACGTGACCGTTAATCTCGAGATCATGAGCCACGGGACCTCCTTTTTACGTGGAATCCGAACCACAGGACATGGCATTTCACTTCGAAAATCTCACATGCATTGACCGGGAATCGAGTAACATAATCAAAGAACGCTTCTCACAGAAAGGTATGTTGTTGCAAAATTTGGTAGAGATCAGATGATTAGGTTGGTCGTAATTTGATTTAAGCATTTTTACATTTGGGTGGCCACCATTACGTTTCCGTCAAAATGGCGGCGATATAAAACATGACAATGAGGTGCCCTTTGCTAGTGCTACCCCTGTACCGAATTCCGTTCAATTCGGCTTCACCGTGTTTAAAAAGATAGGGGGAATAAATTTGCACACATACATGGCCGCCATCCGCAAATTATTGGGCTGATGACATTGTAATTTGGTCAAAAGATTCTTTATACATAAACGTATAACGTTGAAAAATTTGGTAGAGATCAGATGATTAGGTTGGTCGTAATTTGATTCAAGATTTTAACATTTGGGTGGCCTCCATTACGTTTTCGTCAAGATGGCGGCGATATAAAATAAACACTGGAGTGCCCTTTGCTAGTGCTACCTCAGTACCGAATTTCGTTCAATTCGGCTTCACCGTGTTTAAAAAGATATGGGGAATCAATTTGCACACATACATGGCCGCAATCCACAAAGTATTAGGTTGATGACCTTGTAGTTTGGTCAAAAGATTCTTCATACATAAACGTATAACGTTGCAAAATTTGGTAGAGATCAGATGATTAGGTTGGTCATAATTTGATTAAGCTTTTAACACTTAGGTGGCCGCCATTACGTTTTCATCAAGATGGCGGCGATATAAAACATGAAACTGAGGTGTTCTTTGATAGTGCTACCTCTGTACCAAATTTCGTTCAATTCGGTTTCACCGTGTTCGAATTGATAGGGGGGGGGGGGGCACAGACATTTAGAGTATACACTCTCTCATACACACACGCAGCCAGACACACAGACACACAATTTTTGGTCCTGTGTAGATCTCATAAGTCTACTTTCATTTTTTGCAAAAATCGAAAGTAGGCTAAAAAGAAATCTGGAAATGATGTAGTACCCAAAACTTTCTCCAGGAGTCCGCCATTGCACGAATAGAATGGCCTGCGATGTCGCCGGACATAAAATGGATCGAGCATGTCTGGGATATGCTGAAGCGGGCTATTGCTCAGGGTCCACGCCCTCCCATAACCCGCCAAGAGATCATGGAGGCCGCCTGCCTCAAGAGGGCCTGGACAACTTGATCTGTGGTATGACACGGCGAGTAAGAACCCTGCTGGACGCCCGTGGCAGCCATGTTCCTTATTGAAACGTCACAGGATGGCAAGATTACAACACACAGTCCCTGTTTAACAGACCAAATGTCTTCCTGTTTGTAATGTTCTTTTCACATACGAATAAAGTGTGCAGGATTTTTCAGAATGCCGTCTCTTTTGTAATAACCTTGTAATTGCAAGCCGCTTGTCGACGGTCTCTAAACAAATGGAGACGAGTAATATTGTAGAATTAAATCAGGAATTCTGAGAGCTTACCTTGAATGGAAGACGTTGCTAGCTTGTCTGCTTCAGCGATTAGTGCATTATGTTTGTACGTGAGCGAATACAACCTATCACTCCAAAATAGTTTAAGGCTGAGTTACTGGTCACGTACTGCTTGCGTCTCAGTAGGATATTGCTGAGCAGGTGCCCTACTCATTGTCAGGAGAATTTAATTTACGTCAATGGCCTTCTTCTCCTGTTGTATTATGAGAGTTAATCAGTTTCTTCATCATCTGTCCAAGATATCTTAACGTTACCCATGAGTGAAATTTCGAAATTATAAACCAAGCGATCCATGTTTTCATACCACATAGGCTATTAGTTAAAGCCCTGCGCGGATGCCAATATCCGCGGATATCCGCAAAATTTTTCGTCATGTGGATATAGTTTGCATGGCTGAGCAGATAGCGGATAAGCTACGGATAATAGAGTAAATTTGCTGATAGTTTTTAGAATACAATGTTGAACTGGATAAAAAAAAAGAGTTATAGTCAGTCTGAAAGACTAGGCTTTATATCCTTTTAAATGCTACAAATGCTGAAAAATGCTGGGTGAAAGCCTCATGATCATGCAGCGAACTTCGTGAACTCCATTAGTAAGTGCAAACCAAGGTCAAAGGAGGTAGCTGGCTGGATGACGTCACGCTCACCGGAGCGTGCGGGGAAAGGAGGAAGCTCAAGTGGTATTATGACGTCACACACCTCAGTGCATTCTCGGTACATTTCGTCTCGTCGGCGTAACGTAACGCCAGACCTCAGCGTAACGACGAAGTCGACAAGATCATTTAAAATGATAAAAAGGTTTTGCTTAGATCAGCATCTTTCACGTTTCTTGTTGTTTCCCTATTTGCTTTCTCTTGGATTGTATAAAAATAATAGAGAAGTGAGAGAAGGCAGTCATGGAAATACCCTCAATTTGTGTTGACTTATGCACCCCCCCCCCTCCCCAAAGAAAAGTCCTTTATACCTGCGTGGGTATATCCGACGACTAAGAGGTACTATAATAATTCGCCACCCGCTGTTGCTCATGCCGTTATTCAGAGGGACAAAACTCAGTCAACATTGTCTTGCGATTCACACATAGCCTGTGACCACCCCGGGTACAAAGGAATCGAACCCTTACTCTGGGGAGTTACAATTTTATTAATCACATGTATATTTTTATTTGATGCTCTTTATGTTTTATAGTTATTTATTAGAGAGTATATGATGACGCGTTTGATTTCCAATTAATTTGTTTAGCTTTTAAGTATTGTAATTTAGAAGAATCCGAAAGTTTTGTAGTTGGAAAGTGTGCACAAACGAGGAAACACGGGTTGTTGTTCAGACCCGGGGGTAAACCCGAGCGCATGGGGAGGATGAGTCAGGGGTGAAACTTGACATCTATGTACGAGCGAGGACGATGGACTGTTTCCATATTTGGTAATGTTGAGAATCGGGCAGTGTGATTGGTTGGATCCCGTGGCTGAGGCCAGGTAAACCAGTGATCGTGGAAGGGGATGATGACGGTTACTTAGATTTTGTGGAGGCAAGTGGAAGACACTCAACTTTAGGATCCCGTGGGGATTACACTCATTTTTGGACCACGGAGCGGTCGACTCAATTTTGGAACCGCGGGGTGGTGTAGTCTCAGTTTTCAGACCGCGTGTGAGCGGAAATTATTATTCGGTACTCCATGGCAGTAGGACTTGTCTTTTGGTTTTTTGTTGAGGAAGAGGTATTACAGTATAACACTAGTCGTGTTCTTGATACAATAACCAAGTTGCTGGCTATACGTTCTTGATTGAATGATGAGCCTAGTCTTAAGTATATCGCCAAGATTACTTATTTCGAACAGCACGAAGTATTGTGATCTGATATCTGTACATCTGCATTTCAACTATAGCGGCAAATTATTCGTCCAGGAATGCTAGTTACATATGCTATGCATTACTAAATTCACGAGTGGAGTTAATGCGACGATCCAAAACGGATTCCAAGCATTTGTATGGTAATAGATCCATAACGCAAATTAAATCGTTGGATGCTGGTTACAAAAGTAACAAACATAATAGTCATCATAAAAGTAGAAATGGCGTGTGAAACAAAATTAATTGTGCTGCGAGTAAATAGGGCTAATTCTTTGGGAGCACTAACCCCAGAATTAGTAGAGTTAGGTCACCACTGCTGAAGCCAACATCTGTAAGTACCGGTCAACTTTATTCCCGAGGGTCATCTATATCATGTCATATGTGTATCTGTGTAAATACGATAGGGAGTGCAAATGTTATGTACGAGGAGGATCCTGCGAAATGTGTGTTTTATGTCTGGTATAACAATATATTATCGATTTCACCAGAATCTGAAGGGTTTTATTTATTAGGTCACTTAGGAGTAGTTAGGTGTGAATGTCTATTGCTTTTGGTATTATCGTACAGGTGTTTAACCCCCACGCACCCCGTACATATAGAAGTATCGAGAGGCTGGCATATTACAATCCTAAGGGAACGAATTTCTCCTCAAATATCTAAATATGTTGCGTTAATACTTTATGCTCTTTCTAATAAATTAAAAAAAATATTATTGTGATGTCAGCGGATTCGGATAATAAACGTGCAGATGCGGATAATAGCCAAGCAGTTGAGTTGCGGATGCGGATAACAGTCGTGCGGATGCGGGCCGGATATGGATAACATTTGCTTATCCGCGCAGGGCTCTAGCCATAAGTAATACTAATAATAATAATAATAATGTTATTGGTTTTACGTCCATTTTAACTACTCCGGCTTTTAGGGGCGCCAGGATTTTGCCCCGAAGGGGATCTTTAAAGTGTCAGTAAATCTAATAACATGCCTCCCTCACATTTGCGCACCCTTAAATGCCAAAAGACTGCACCAGGATTCGATCCTGCAACCTTGGGTATAGCAGGCTATACAGTAAGTAGATAGCAGGCTTGGATACTTTACACCTTAAAAGCTAGTGCGATACAATTACCATTGTCAAATTACCAATGCTTCGTTACGTTTGTTGTTTCTCAACGATACTTTACAGCTCCTACAATTCGGTTGATTTGAACGGGATAATGGGCTCTAAAAACAAAATGCATTGACAATGTGTACATCATATAAAATGATTGTTCTGACAGTCTAATCTCTGTAGATTCACGACTCGTTTAATAAATTCACAATATTGTTATACCCTGGCTTTCCCACGATCACTCCTTTCTCCCTCGTTGCGTAGTGGCTCGCATTCTTACCTGTCACCGCAGTCGCCCGGGTTAGATTCCCGGCTCTGCCAAGAAATTTAATTCTGGCCTGAGAGCTGGAACGAGGTGCACTCAACCTTGTGAGGCAAAACTGAGATGAACCATAATGGAAGTGGTTTTCCGTGGGTTCCCACTTCTACCCTAGGCAAATGCCGGGAAGGTTCCTAACATAAGGCCACGGCTATCTCCTTCCCAATCCTCACATGCATTACAAATACACACACTACTACTATTATTACAGTACTACAGATACCACAATAACACATGTTATCAGACAAATTCTACATACACACCCAAGTACACGGGGCTAAATGACCACAATGTCGCAGGGCTCCTAAATGATTTTTTTAATGTTTATTTTTAGCCTACTTTCGATTTTTGCAAAAAATGAAAGTAGACTTATGAGATCAACACAGGGCGAAAAAAGTGTGTCTGTCTGTGTGTGTGTATGTGTGTGTGTGAGTCTGTGGGTGTGTGTGTGTGTGTATGTGTGTGTGTGAGTCTGTGTGTGTGTGTGTGTCTGTGTGTGTGTGTGAGTGTGTGTACTCTGAATATCTGTCCCCTCCCCCTATCAATTCGAACACGGTGAATGCGAATTGAACGAAATTTGGTACAAAGGTAGCACTAGCAAAGGACACCTCAGTGTCATGTTTTATATCGCCGCCATCTTTACTAAAACTGAATGGCGGCCACTCAAACGTTCAAAACGTAAAATCAAATAACGACTAACTAAATCATCCGATCTCTACCAAATTTGGTAACAACATACCTTCGTGTAGGATGCGTATTGTGACCAAACTACAAGGTCGTCCGCCATACCATTTCAGGATGGCGGCCGTGCGAATTATGCAAACTTTATAATCCATATCATGGGACCCACCAGTTCCGATTATCGAGCCGAGAATCGTTTTAACTGTTCTAAAGGAAGAGGCACGTTTGAAATTAAAAGTTTATTTTGTAATACTATAGTGCAGACGTGATTTTAAAAAGCTGAGCTGATTCAGTAATAAGACAAGATGGCAGCGGATATCTTGTGCCTGACTTATATTTCACTAATTTGAGTATTGCATGCAATATAGCGTACTGATACAAAATAAATAAACTTTGTATGAAATGCTTTATATATAAATAATATACTCCAGTGATGAAATCGTTTAGTATAAATCATTATTTGCTATCAAGTTCTATGTAAGTCATTTTATATAGAACGATATTCGTTGACACAATTAGCTCAGTGGTAGAGCGTTAGCCTATCGCTCAAATGCCTATGGTTCAAACCCGATCAGAGCTAGGTTTTTTGCTTGAAATGTTATATGTTTATTGTTTTGTAATGACTCAGATGTTTTAAAATTAAGCGTTATATTGTGCATATTATGGTGTAAAATATATATTTAATTAAAACATAATTCGCCAGCAGATTTACTCGAGACATCTAGCTGCCAAAAAGGTAACTGCACGTCGACCTACTTATTAACTTCCAGATTTTATTGAAAAGTTTCTTCTTCTGGCCGCTAGAATGCACTCGCTCTGTTAGGATTATATTGTTCGATATTTCACCACTAGATATCACGACTAGTCTACGTGGGGCTCCATTGATTACTATACCATTGGCATTCTATGCGCATCGAATTTGAAGAATGACAAGATGATACTACGATACATTTTTACTTTTTATTTTAAAGGGTTTGTAACAGCCTATTTTGCGTTACTTGAAAATGTTATTTGAAGTAAAGAACAAAACGATTTCACATAGTAGTTTGTATACACACGTCTCTGTAGGGTCATGGAAAGATTTGTTAATTCAATTGGGGTTTTCGATTCCCGGTCAAAGCATGTGAGATTTTCGAAGTGAAATGCCATGTCCTGTGGTTCGGATTCCACGTAAAAAGGAGGTCCCGTGGCTCATAATCACAAGATTCACGGTCACGTAAAACTACAATCTTCCTTCCTTTTTTTTCAATTAGGGTTGTGAAAGCCATGCACAACCAGACGTGTAAAGACATGCCTCAACTCAAAGTTGGATGTTGCCCACGGCAGGTCGTATATGTAATAATAATAATAATAATAATAATAATAATGTTAATGGTTTTACATCCCTTTTAACTACTGCTGCTTTTAGAGACACCGGGGTGCCGGAATTTTGGCCCGAAGGGGATCTTTAACGTGCCAGTAAATGTACTGACACGGCTCCCTCGCATTTGTGCACCCTCAAATGCCAGCTGACTGCGCCAGGATACGAACCTGCAACCTAGGGCCCAGCAAGCGAGAACGTTACCGCTGAGCCACACAGCCAGTCCGGTCGATTATGTCTCCAGATCCATAACATTCTTGATATACTTCTTATCTTTCTTTCTTTCTTCAATGATGGTAGCAGTTTTTATGTAGGTTGTGGCGTTTGGTAGAGGTAAATCGTTTCTAAGGTCTTCAACAAAGAATAGTTCTATTATACTCTTTGATAATAACGAGTTATAACTATACTCATACATTTAGGAGAAAGTAGGCTATATGTTCATTACTGAACATCTTGTTTATTTTATTTTTTTATTTTAGCGTATGGCTTTTAGTGTCGTGAGTGTCCGAGGACATATTCGGCTTGCCAGACTTTTCTAGCTGCTTCTATGCGGACACCCATGGAGTGAGCTACAAGTACTGTCGCATGTGGAGTGTTGTCTGGGGAGGAAAGTTTGAAAGTAAGGACGACGAATTGGTAGGTAGTGGCTGTGGTCTATAGTTAGGGACCAACCCCGGCATTTGCCTGGAAGGAAGATGGGAAACCACAGAAGACCATCTTCAAGGTTGCCGGCGGGGTGATTCGAAGCTCCTCGCCTCCCGGATGTGAGCGGCTACCTGCAGCCATGCCGTAACGACCACGGCTAACTCACCCGGTAATGAATTAATAACAACAGAAACTTCCCTCTCAAATCCTTGTCTAGCCTTATCGTAATGAGAACTGGTCAGAGCTCACCTGATTACAGGCGTCTTCATACGTGGCGCCCTCAGAGGTCGTCTTCTTCCTCCCCTCCTCTGCTCTTGTTTTCTCCACAATCCTCTTATTCTGTTGCTGGTTTTCTTCAGGAGTAAAATATTAATAAATAAAGGTTTATCGAAGCCATGAAAAATTTGCATGCTGGGTGTTTCAAGGTTACAAGAATTTTTCAACAGGTCATAGAAACATAAACTTTGCGCCAGGAAGAAAATGATGGACTTTTTAAACACAGGAAAGTCTTTTTCTTATGGTGTAAAATAACCCAAAGAGATCTTTGATTATATTTCTTCACCTCATGTTCGCGTAACTAGATTACTTTTTCGTAAAACTCGCCAAAGACAGACAGATTCCACACCCTCAAGTGCACTGCCTTAATGACTACGATATCCCAAGTCCCTACGCAGAGCACAACAAATATTTGCTATAGGTAAATGATGAGTTGCTCTTAGTTGCTCTTGACATCTTGGTCATCAAAACGGTGTGCTTGGGTAACTTATGTATTCAATTCGTCTGACAACCTGTGTTTCTTTGGTGGTGACTATAGCAGTGTGTGCAACTGTAATTATTAGTGTCGGGGAAGGGGTAGGTAGCTCAGGACTTCAAAGAAGCAACTACCCCGACATTTGCCTGGAGGAAGGAAGATTGTAGTTTTACGTGAGGGAGTGTGGAAAAACCCTGGAAAATCCATACTCAGCGCCATGATTTGAACCTCTGGCCTCCGGACTTACTACACCTCCCCAGTGCGGTCAGGGTGAGCACGACAACGCCAAAACTGAGAATCGTAATATTCAAAGGCGTTGACTTACCGTATTTTAAATTCTGGAGTGGGGAGCAAGACTAGCAACACAAAATCTGATATTAGTAATATTTGTTCAAACTATTACAATAATAGTTAATAATGATATTAATACACTTACTAGTAATAATTATTATTTAATTCAAAATTAGAAGCAATATGGTAGGTCAGTTGTATCGTATCTTATTGCTTTCCGTCAAACGTTTTGCGTCTTAGCTCTTTCCTACTAGAAAAATAATTTTCAGAATCCTTTGATCTAGTTATGGACACGTAATGGTTTACCACCGACTGCCTTAAGCCAGAAAGGTCTGTACTGCCCCCGTAATTGAATTATACAGAGACCACGGTGGCTATTTTGGAAATTATAGCGAAAGTTATGGCTGTCATAGTTATGACGTGGGTAGTCATGACGTGAGCACGGATGACGTAAACGTTATGCCAGCAGGCTACTTGAGCTGAGATTCTCAGTGACGTCAGCAATTTATTCGAGAAGGATCCGAGATGTACGACGCAGTCGCAGGAAACATGGAATTCTGCTGAGGAAGAAATTATGCTATTGGAGGGGAGACTTAAACCAATGAACGATAGTCTAAAGGAAGACGGAGATTGCTGAAACTATGGTATTTTTATTACTTTTTGGAATGCAGAATTGTGGAAATCCATTTGCCGTAGAGGCATTGTTCTGGAATTTTGGTGAAATTTATTTTCAGTTTTTGAATTATGAAAATCCGTCATGTATTGACGAAGTTGGAACTTCTAGCGATGACGCAGTAACACGCGATGGAAGGGATAGATACGCCCCTCATGAAGTTCATAAAAGGCCTTGCGCAGAAGAGAGGAGCCTCATTCGCTCATTCTCAATTGTGAGATCTCAAATAGTCATTTCAGTGAAACGTCGAGTGAGTTTAGTAGTGAAAAAGTCGTCTTTGTAACGCGTGGCGAAGCCACTGCATGAAACGAGAGTCGAACTTATAAGCAGTGCAGGTTTACCGTGAAGTAAATCTAGGTGAAGTTGAAACGACACTTATAACGCTTCTACGAGATTAGCTGTGAACAGTTAGCGGTCGCCTATAAGCTAATTCTCTTGTGCATTGCTACAGTAAGGACTGTAGAAAAGCTGAACAATTTCGAGGAAGTATTTTGGAAGTTATTGACAATATTAGACGACTGACAAAAGTGATTTTCTCGCCACAGAAGAAACACTTTGTATAGCCAGACTCAACGCTACGGCTGACAGGGCTAGTGAAATAGGGAGACGTCAGATTGCTTTTGTGACACAACACTGCAGTATAATGGAGCAATTTAATAAGGCAGTTTGTTCTTCTAATACTATTACCGAAGAGAAGATGGAAGGCTAAAAGACTTAATGCAATTGGGACATATTTCAACGGAGTAAGATAGCGACATGGAACTTCGCTAATTGCTATTCCATACAAGCGAACATGCGGTAAATAACCATCTACACCCATGTTTCGTGAGTAAAGGCTGAATACTATCAAACAGCAATAGAAATGATTTCATACTTTCTGAATATGAATATTTCTTCGGAAATTTATACAAAAACTTCATGGCGATTTTCAACTGGAACTTCAGGGATTTTTCAAGAGAGGTCAGGGTTGTCCCGACTCACAAAGAAGATTATTGCCGGAAGGATGTCGTTCGTCTTCGTGAAGCAGTTCGATTCTCCGATGGTGCTGTTTCTGGTTTCGAGGATGGAGCTCAGCTTTAACTTGGTGAAATGGATCCATCAACAGTCTTCTTTGGGGAATTTTCCTCTGGAACGTCAATCGGCAGATAAGGTAGTCGTGAACGTTTATTGTATTTGAGTTTCTTAGCAATGTTTGAGCAACCATTTTTTTCCATATTTTGTCCTCATGTGTTTTTTGCCCGATATTCTTGTTTGAGATTCCTATTCTCAGTACACCTTGATGAGTTATGCATTTTTCGACGTTTTATTAAGACATTGTTATGTCATGGGCATAGTTAAATGATTTTGAATCAGTTGAGACTGATATTTAGATTTTTCAGTAATTTGCTAATTTTTGTAGTCACGATATGACTGTAAGTTAATGATTTTTATGGCAGATTTAAATTCAGACAGCGTGTCACTCTATTAAAGTAATTCTACCCCAGTTTAATTACTTTGACCAATTTTCTGTCATCATCAAGAAGGAAGAACACTTAAATGATTTTAGAGCGTTAAAATCCAGTACGTTGTCGACGATCTTGGAAATACTAGTCGTTATTTGAATTGATTGCAACACAGACATTTATCGTCAGTCATGAACGACCATTGCATCTTAGGCAATTTTGTGAAAGATGAACATTAATTATGAATTATTGAATGCATTAAATTCGTGAAACTTGTGTTAGGTTTTTTCTCATATAGAGATTTATATAATGATGTTTGCATTCCCCAGTCTAATTGGATTCTATTCGACTATTTTGCAGTTAGTCGCACTTTGTTTGATGATAGTATTTTTATACTACAATTCTTTGAAGATGTTAATCTTAAATTTTGATAGACCAGACAGGCGTATATAAGCGTATTCACTATTAAATTTGTTTGTGATTGGCAAATTTTTATTTCATTTCGATTCATGAATGAAATCCACGAAGTTTAAATGACAACAGTTTTGAAACAATTATTGATATAAGAATTTTTAAGTGGAACTATGAATGTATAATCGATAGTGCAGCGGACATGTTGAAAGTCGCTGATGTATAATGCCATTAAATAAATGAAGGAGATTCCCACAGTAGTTAATAATGATAAAGAATTATTTGTGGAAGTTTTGTAAGTTCGGTGGAAGTTTAATGCCATATAGATTAATATATGATGAATTTTGGGCTATTTTGAATGCAGTTTGTGCATTATTTTGTAAGCGAAGTATTTTCCGCTAGAGTGTATTGTCATAGTTCGTTGAAAATTAATCAAGTGAATTTACTGTTATAATTAACAAGAGTTGTGAAAGAATTTGAGATAAGATATTGAATGAAGATTGCCGTCACAAATAATTAAATTTATTACAACCTTTATTAAACCAGATTGTGACATTTACATGTATAACTAACCTTCATTGGTCGATTATATTAAACACGATTATGAATTTACCAACCGAATAAAACATGTGGTTCAATGTATTTCTTAAATTATTAATTTAAATAATTTAAATGTTGATAGTGTAAATAATAAATGTAAATATCTTTGACAATAATGTGGAACGAAAGTAATGTTAAAGGCGTGTTTAAATTTTTTTGTAATTATTTTCGACAATATTATAAACAATTTAAGATTGTTATAAATAATTTATGTGATTTTGTTATAAACATTTAAGAGTGTGTTTGATACTCTAAACTATGCTGATTAAACATTTGGATGATAACTTAACAAGTTTAAGGATAGTTAAAATAATCCAGTGGGATGTAAGTTAAACATTTGAAAGATTTGCGTCAGTATGTATGAGTTGTCTTGTAGACATTTAAAGCTTTAAAAGGAGCTGAATTCTTACGCAAGTGTGGGGAGAGGAGTGCGCCCCATTTGACAGGTGTGAGCCAGGTTAAAGAGTAGACCAGCCGGCTCGACATCTGGTTACAAGCAGGCGAGGTCGATACTCCGGCCTTGTGCCTATTTATAAAAGTGTTATGTTTATTAAAAGGAAACCAAATGCTCTATATATGTCGTACCCTGACTTCCTCATCCAATCCAAATGTGTTATAAAATGTTACGTTATTTTGAGCTCATGGGAGCTAACATATGGTTTGATAAATTTGCAAGTCCTTTAGGAGGACGTAGTCAGATTGACATGGGCTACTGATAGCCACGTTTATTTTGTTGAGTTGTGAAAATCTTACTCTTTATTTGAAAATAAAGCTCTTGTACAGTTCAAAGTTCTCGTCTTCGGTCTGGTTCATTTTTAAATGTCATGGTGAAGGTTATTGTGAGAGCATACTTTAAGGATCCTGTTGTCAACCCAATCCCCGAGATATTTATAAGAGGTAAGTAAGAGTAAGTATGAAACCCCGTCTATTTTGGTGTGTTCCACAATAATTTTTCTTGGTAACTTCTGTGTTCAAACCTCGGTAGTATCTGTCAGTGCCATTTTCATTGATGTAGCTGAGCTGGTGCGATTGATTGTTGGCAATCCGATTGAGGGGGCGGATATCTGACAGCCTACTATCCGGGTAAATGGGGACAGTACCAAAGGACTGATGACCGGCGCAAATTCAGTTAGACTCAGCCTTAAATTACCTGTATTAACATGTTCGTAACTAGTTTAAATTAATTATTTATGATTTAGAAATCAGAAGCTTCATCGGAATTACTTGGGAAAGCCAGGCTCCAGCGGAGGCGATGCCCATTGTTTTATAATGTGGGGGATCAGAAAATGCCTTTACCCCCGACGTCGGCACATGCATTAATATCGATCACACGTTGAGTGATGGCAGACAAGTTAAAAGAGGTAATTTGAGGATGAACCAAACTAACCTTGCGCTGGACATCAGTCCTTTGCTACAAACTTATCCCTTATCAGTTTCAAAGGCATCGGTGTTCAACATTACGTGACCAATTTATACAAACACCTTGACTATCAATGACAGATTATGTGCGTTCACCATATTCTCATTGAGTTGTGTATATTCATCAATAGCATTAACATAGACCAAACAGAACGAGTTTTGATACATTAACACATGAAGGATCGATCACACGTTGAGTGATTGCAAACAAGTTATAAGAGGTAACTTGAGGATGAACCTAACTAATCTTGAGCTGGACATCAGTCCTTTGTTAAAAAAGTATCAGTCTCAAGGCAGTCGTTTATTAGTATTTATAACATTGTGCCAAACTAATCAGCACGATTGAACCTATTGAGTCCACCTCATTGCGTAGTGGCTAGCATTATTGGCTGTCTCCGCGGAGGCCCGGGTTAGATTCCCGGCTCTGCCAAGAAATGTAATTCTGGTCTGAGGGCTGGAACGGGGCACACTCAGTCTCGTGTGGCAAAACTGAGAAGTGGCAGGTTCGATTCCTACCTCAGCCATCCTGAAATTGTTTTTCCGAGCTTTCCCCACTTCTACTCCAGACAAATGTTGGGATGATGGTAGCTAACTTAAGGCCACGGCCGCTTCTCACCCAAATCCTACCTCAATTACAAATACACACACTAGTACAGAATCACAGTGACACAGGTTATCAACAAATTCTACCCACACCCAAGTACAAGGGGCTACATGACCACGATGTCACAGAGCCCCTAAACGAATTAACTAAATAAACTGAACCTATTGAATAGCAATAGATTTTTAAGCGCGTTAAAATCCTTCAGTGTGCCTTCCTTCGGAGGGGAAGTAAAGCCAGCGGGCCGATGTTATAGATTTATGACATGTAAATGATCCTTCCACTAACTAAACTTGTGTCAAGCTAAATTTGTAGGTTAGATTTCGTTGAAGCGCTCTATCATATTTCCAACGTTTACCACTAGGTGTCACTGGCATCTGGAAGCGAAAGTTGAAACTACTTGTAATTGAACGCGACTTGTATCTCACCATATGGTTGTCCGCTTGAAACAGCTACAGCCTCTCGCGAGCCCAACATGCCCTCGGACACTCCCGGCATTAAAACCCATGCGATAAATAAATAAATAAATAAATAAATAAATAAATAAATAAATAAATAAATAAATAAATAAGTCCAACCCCTCGTTCACGTCGTGGGAGACGGGCAACGGCACAAAGTAGGGGATCGCCTGTAGGGGCGAAGTACAGTGGGGACTTCGTGTGCCCCGGGACCGTTACGGTAGCTGTGAAGGTCCAACAGGAACCCTGAAAAGTGACGGCTAAAGGGGCTCTGGTGAAGCTACGATAGGCCCAGCAAGCCAGTAGTGGATGAAACCAAATGCTTTCAATAATGGAACGAGCCTCGGACATGATGGATTTAATAGACGACGACACGGCTGTACACACGGACTAAGATTTGGAACTTTAATCCTAAGAACGCTGACGGGGAAGGTGGAGGAGATAGTGGATATGATGGAAAGAAGGAAGTTGGATTTATTGGGATTGGCAGAAACAAAGTGGAAAGGGGAAGGAAGGAGAGAACTGAGAAAAGGCTATAGACTGTACTGGAGTGGGAACGAAGAGGGAAAGAGGAATGAAGTGGGAGTAGTAATACGAGATGGTTTAAAAGAAGAAGTGAAGAGAATAAGTGATAGGATGATGAAAGTGAAAGTAGCACTGAGGGGAGAGACCGTAGAAATAGTGCAAGTGTATGCTCCACAAGTAGGCTGCGCCTCTGAAGATAAGGAGGAGTTTGAAGAGGAATTGCAAAAGCAGCTGGTAGGAAGAAATATGATTGTTACGGGGGATCTCAATGCCCATGTAGGAAGAGAAAGACAAGGTTATGAGAGTGTCCTAGGACCAGAGGGTTGGGGCGGAAGAAATGAGGAAGGAAAGAGACTGTTGGACTTCTGCCAGAGGAACAGCCTGCTAGTTGGGAACTCCTGGTTTAAGAAAAGAGAGAGCCACACAATCACATGGTACAGTGATGACTTGACCAGGAAGTCGGTGGTCGACTATATACTGTATGAGAAGGAACTAAATAAGAACATCACGGTCATCAACGTTATACCATCGGAGAACATGGATAGCGACCATCGATTGCTGGTAATGAACCTGAGAAGGAGTAAGGAGAAGAAAGGGACTGAGAACCAGGTAAGACGTATAAGGATATGGAAACTGAAAGAAGGGGATAGAAGGGTCGAGTACCTCAAAATGGTAAAGGAAGGAATTCCAACAGATGAAGAAAGAGGGGTGCAAAGGAATGGGCTAGATTTAAGAAGACACTAGTAGGTGCAGCAGAAGCAGTGTGTGGGAGGACAAGTAGTAAGAAGAGGTGGAAGGAAACACCATGGTGGAATGAGAAGACAAAAGATATAGTAAGGGAAAATAATAGAGCCTTTAGGAGGTGGTATCAAAATAGGACGGTAGAGACAAGGGAAGAGTACCAGGAAAGAAAGAAGGAGGCGAAGAGAGTAGTGGCTGAGGAGAGAAGAAAGTGGATGGAAGAGTGGACAAAGATGATGAAGGAGGATAGTGAAGGTACAAAAAAGGTCCTGTATGGGATGGTAAAAAATAAGAGGCGGAAGGATCCTACGGATTATGTTAGAATGGTGAACAAAAGGGGACAAGAGATAGAAAATAGGGAAGAACTGAAGAAAATGTGGAAAGAATATTTTGAAGAAGTACTGAACCCAAATGGAAAAGATGGTGAGGAGGAAGAAATCGGGGAAGAGGAAGATGAACTGCAAACAGAAAAGGACTTAACATGGAAAGAAGTGGAAGATGCAGTGAACAAGATGAAAGGAGGGTAGGCACCGGGTGTGGATGCGTTGAGTGTGGAGATGGTGAGAGCAGCAGGAGAGGTGGGGATACAGTGGTTGTACCGAGTGATGAGGACAGCATGGAAGGAAAGGAAGACCCCAGAGGACTGGAAAAAAGGAATAATTGTCCCGATCTTCAAGAAAGGTAGTAGAACAGATTGCAGAAACTATCGGGGAATAACACTGATGAGTCATTGTGCAAAGATCTTCGAGAAAGTTTTGGAAAAGAGAATTAGGACAAGGATAGAAGGAGGGATGAGGGAAGAACAACATGGCTTCAGAGCAGGAAGGTCCACAGTGGATTTGATTTTTGCTGTAAGGCAGTTACAAGAACAGCACTATGAGTATGGAACAGATCTACTGATGGTCTTCCTGGACATTGAGAAAGCATATGACAGTGTATGCAGAAACAAAGTATGGAAGCCCTGGAGGATAGAGGAGTAGAGAAATGGACTATAAAGAGGATAAAGGAGATGTACAAGGGAAGCGTGAGCTGTGTGAAAGTGGGAGGAGAGAGATCAGACTGGTTGGAACAGAGAAACGGCCTGAAACATGGAAGTGCACTGTCACCGTTACTTTTCATTGTGGTGATGGATGACATAATGACCCGAGTGGCACAAGTAATTGGGGAAGGAAAGATGAAAGCAATGGTGTTTGCAGATGATTTGATGATTTGGGGAAACAAGGAGGAGGAGGTACAGGAACAGTTGGACGTGTGGGAAGGAATAATACAAGGATTTGGGATGAAATTTAGCATACATAAGAGTGAGATGGTGATCACAACAAGGAAGAAGGAAAGAACCACAACGGGAATAACAATTGGTGGGGAACAGCTGAAGAAAGTGGAGAGTTTCAAGTATCTGGGAAGCCTGATACAAGATAATGGAAGAAACGATAGACAAATAAATGAGCGGGGGAGGCAGGCAGAAGCATTTCGGAGGAGTGTGAGAAGCATGTTATGGAGCAAGGATGTCCCTCAGAACAGCAAAAAGATCATATATCGGAGTTCTATGTCCCTATCCTGACGTATGCCTCGGAGACCTGGGTTATGAAAGGAAGGGAGAAGAGCAAAATACAGGCCAGTGAGATGAGGTTCTTGAGAAGCAGTATTGGAGCTACAAAGAGGGACAGAATAAGAAATGAGAGGACCAGAGAATTAATGAAGGAGGAACCATTACAGGATGGTATAGAGAAATCTAGACTTAGATGATATGGACATGTAAAACGAATGGAGGAGAAGAGGATACCCAGGAGAGTACACGAGACGAAGTGGGAAGGAAAGAGACCGAGAGGAAGACCGAGAGACAGGTGGCTGAAGGGGGTGGAAGATAGCGTGAAAAAGAGAGGAGAAGACTTGACAAGGGTGGAGGCTGAGAGATGGTGGGAAGACAGAAGACGCTGGAGAGGCGTGTGTTCCAAACAGACCCGGCCAGTGGCTGGAAACTGTGCAAGATGATGATGATGATGGATTTGCTATCATTACTTCCCAAAATCTCGTCATTCTCTCACTACGTTTTTTCTTCCTTTCTTCTGTTCTTGCAGTGGTGGCTCTCGTCCGGGAGTTTGAGTTAGTTATTGTTGTTTTAAGGGGCGGAACTACGAAGTCATCTGCCCCGGGGGAGTTTGAGGCAAAGTGATGTTTGTTCATTAACGTTCAGAAGCTAGGCCTGTCCCTTAAAATTTCGCCTGTTGATTTCTTGAAGGTTATTATCATTTTCGATTATCCCGTTATTCTTAACTTTTAGTGAGAGGGCACGATTAAATAGCCTTTTAGTAAGTCTTTCATGGTCCATTCTTTGAGTATGTCCATAAAATTTCAATCGACTTTTTTCTAATACTGTAGTGTCTGATATTTTCTCGGAATGTTGGTACTGTATAACTCGTGAGACGTCCTTTTCATCCCCACTCCCTCTATGAACACTGGATCAAAGATTTTCCTTTCTTGTTTTAACATGGACATGTTTTTGGGCTGGGAGTCAAGCCAAAATTCGCGTGATACACATCGGAAGTGTGACGGACTACCGCGCACCATGCCCCTAAGCGGGCGCGCGCAGATACTAACCGCATCTCATTCCTGACTGCCAGGCGAGCAAATGAATGTATAGGCCTACAACAAAATTCCTATCATTATCGAAGCTGATCTAAATATCGATCTGAAAAGTACTCCAGGTAAAACGTTCATCTCGATTATGCGCGATACGTTTAACCTCGAGATGATTAATCCAGCCATTACAACAAGAAATAGTACATGCGTCGACGCCGTGTTTAGCGAATTTCTTAATCATTTGACAACTCAAGAGTACATTTCATACTTCTCTCTCCATCGTTCTTTACTCAGTATCGTGCCCTAGCTGTTCTTTTCTTGGTCTGGATTTATACTTGTCTCCGCAAATTAAATGCAAAAATAGCTAACTTTCTGTGTCAACAACGTTATAAAGTAACTGGTTCATAGACCTATCCTCATTCAAATTGCGAGTTGTGTAAACACGTGCTCGCCTAGTTAGAAAGGTTAACAGGTATTCATCATCTAGATCTGAAAAACATATCTATAATTCGATGTTCCTCAGTGTAGAGGAGGATATATGAGTCTTCAATGTTTATAATTCTGCAGTCCGAATATCGACATTTTACAACTCGATTGTCAATGAAGAATAACAATTTAAGGTAATGGGACCAGTACATGGCACTTAACACAGTATAGTAGGCCTAATCATATACTGTGGCACTTACATAGTTAATACAATTTGTTAAGCTTGTAAGAGAAGTTTTAATGGATTTGGAGTAATAGTGCCCAAGAATAATTATGCAGTAGAGCACACAAAATAAAATATAATTTTGTAGTACCTTATATGAGTTTGAAAAGAGGTTCTACTCATATAAACAGCTGTGTGAGCATTCGATGTAAAATGGGGTCCAGTTGAAGGTGCTGTTAACGAAGAGGTTATAATACAGGCAGGGCGAATAAAGTAATAAGTGGTGGAACTTCCATATGAATCAATGGTTAAGATGAAGTAGTTCTAAATTTCAACACAACGCTCCGCGTCGAGCATATGGTCCGAAGCTCATGACGGGACGGCAGTCAAACAGTGATACATTACCGCGCGCACATTGTACTTACGTTTTATTTCTATGCTTGTTTTAAATTTCTTTTATCATTATGCCAGGCTGCTTTGTGCCTTCTTGTAAGTCTGGGTATAAGAAAGGAGATAGTCGGCACTTGTTTAGACCATGTCAATACTGTTTGGAAGAATGGAACTGAAAAATTCCACGAGCTGACTGACAATTAACTTTGAGTGACCGTGTGTGTGATTTACATTTTAATGATGACATGATTATTAAAGTGGATTCTTTCATAATAGATTGAAAGACGGTGGAATTACTTCGTGATAGCTGGAAGCTAGCCGAGAATGCTGTGCCGCAAAATTTTCCGGGGATTCCTAGTTATTTAAATTTCGAACCTCGTAAAAGGAAAGGTCCAATAAAACGCTCACCTCTTCCAGAAAAGAAACAGAGAGGAGTTACAGTTGCTCAGGATGTTTTAAATGAAGCGGTCAGTGTCAGCATTGGGATTGAGTGCGATGGAAAACGTGATTCTCAGCCATGTAATAATTTTGAGAGTGAAGTAATGTGATTGCGTAAGGAGGTAATAATAATAATAATAATAATAATAATAATAATAATAATAATAATAATAATAATAATATCGTATGGCCTCGGGTGCCGGGTGCAAGCTTTGTAATTTGACATCCAGAGGGTAGCTTGCGTGTCAAATTTCGTTGTTCCTTGAATCACTATGAAAGTCAAGGAGGTTAGTTATCTAAGCTCCTTGAACACTATAGCGCTTTCTAGTAGAGAAATGAGGAACATTGTGTTGGCGGAAAAGCCCGAGATAAATGTTGCCATTATGAACACGGCCTACTGAATTCAAATGGGTTCGTTGACATGCCATCATCGTATGACATGCGTGTCGTATTTTTGCCGCCTTTCAAAAATCACGTACCACGGCCAGGAGCGAACCTGCAATTTTGGGGTTAGTAGAACGACACGCTATCCACTCACCCACCGTGGCAAGCGCGTAAGGAGGTAAAACGTCTGAAGCATATTGTCGTTCTTAACCGAAGGAAACGATGTGAGCAGGCGAAACAAATAGCAGAATTAAAATCTTTTATTCTCAAATATAATGTGAATAGTATATCGGAGAAGCAAAAACGTATCGTTCGCACCATGATTAAAATGAATGAAGCTAATTCGCATGTAATGCGTTACAAACCTGAATTTATACTAGGAAGCTTACTCCTGCTGATTAAGTCTAGGAAAGGGTAAGAACATTGCGAGAAGCATAAATTGCTCCCATTACCGTCAGTTTCATTGCTAAGAAAGTTGTCTTATGGACTGAATTGTTCCTATGGTGTAAATCCACATGCTATTGCGGCAATTGCTAAAGAATTTGAGGGGGATGACGAGAATCACCGTAACAGCGTTCTTATATTTGACGAAGTGAAGTTAAGAGAGGATATCAGATATAACTCTTCAATGTGCAGTTTTGATGGATTTGTAAACATGGGTGAATTTACAAAACAGGAAGATAAAAATGTTCTCGGTGACCATGCACTAGTGTTTTTCATTGTTCCTGTAATGAAAAACTGGTTACATCCTGTTGCAGTTTATCTGAGTAAGAATGCGACTAATGGCCATACCATTGCAAAACTGATTTTACACATCGTTATACAGTTGGAAAGCAGTAATGCCAGGGTAGTAGCCTTCACCTGTGATGGAAGTCAACACAACAAAAAGGCCTGGAAGGAGCTCGGCATTTCAGGAGAAGCAGGAGATGTGAAAAATTATATTTTGAATCCCAGCGATTCAAGTAGACACTGTTTTGCCATGGGAGAGTCCGCCACGAAGTGAAATGTGTACGAAATAACTTTCATAAATTCAGGAATGTAATTTACAATGGGCACATGATAGAATTTGAATATTATAGAAAGTAGTACGACACCGAAACCACACCTAATATCGGCAAAAGGGTGGTGCCACGTTTAACATCTTCCCACATCGATCCCTAAGTTTTCCTCCTACTTCTACCGACTTCTTTCACCTCCATTTGTTTCAGTCTATATAAATACCGCTGAAAGATGTCCTATCTTCACAAGCTAATACTGAAGACGTTATTTTTTACCCATTTAAGATTTGATTACCGATGAGCATGGCTGCGTCACCGTTTGTTGATTATTGTAACAGGAGCCTCGTGAGTAGTGGAGTAATGGCGCTTCTAACGCACAAGGTGCTCAAAAAGTTAGTCCACACTTTTTGCTTATTCATATCTCGCGAGCCCATGGTCGGATGTTGACAAATGAGGTGTCTTTGGACTCGAGCTGACGTCCTCTTTCCTATGGACCCTGTATTATATATTATTTAAATTTTTGAATTTATTTGTTTTTGAAAGTAGGCGATTTTCTTTAAACCAAACATTCTAAAAAGTGTTGTATTGGCTTAAAAGAATGGTCTCTAAGTCCTTTATTTTTATAATATTTTTATTTTATTTTTTACTTTTTTTTAAAAAAAGTTCAATTTTGAAATTTTTATATTTTGGAAACTAAAGAGTTTACAAAAAAATTTGTTTGACATAAATGAATGGTATTGACCCCTTCTACCACGAAAATAAATTTCAAGCCTCAAGGACTAAAACTTGACAGTAGTGCTGTAGTGAGAGTTCTGCTTACAAAAGGAAGTTGTAAGCCCCTGGCGACCTTGGGAAGGAAGGAGTAATGCTAGGAGGGCGTGCTTGGATTCGCTTTTTCGTCTCGTTGTGCTCTTCACGGGAATGTAGGTGTTGAAAAGGTGAAATGCTGGAAACATGTTTTTATGGGGGTAAAAACGTGATTTTAGACTTTTTTTATATATCGCGAACCAATCATGCTAGAGGGATGTAAGAGCGGTCCAAGGACTCGGGGCGACGTCCTCTTTGCTATGGACCACTCGTTATATATTTTTAAAAAATTTGGAAAATCGATTTTGGGGTAAACAAGTGTTTTTTGTGATTTTTGCTGATATATTACGAACCAATAAGCCTAGAGATTTTCATTTTTTTCGTCACGTACGTTGTCCTCTTGCCGAGGATGTTAGTGTTGAGCAGGAATGAAAAACCATTTTGAGGTAAAACCATGATTTTAGACTTTTTGCTATATCTCGCAAACCAATAACGTGTACGAGGTGTCATAGGACTCGGGCTAACGCCCCCTTTTCGAAACTATTTTTGAATTTTTTACAAAGGGCCTAACGACACTTTTGTTGAAAAAAAATTCTTTACCTGTTTAAAATGTTCATGAAGCGTGGTTGTTGAGCGAGACGATACTGCTGGGTGTGTGTTTCAACGAACCTGTCGCTGACCACGGTGGCTGTGCTCAATAGAACATTCGATATTTCGACGGGTCGGTTTATGACAGAGGGAGGGTTCGTTTTTCTGATCTTTCCTATGGCAGACGGATGGAGGCTAATATTTGAAAATGTGTGAAGCATGCTAAGATTTATTTACCCCCCGAAGAGAGCCTTTAACGTGTAAACGGTTATGAGAACTTGATTCTATGTTGGTCGAGGCGAGTACAGAAAACAAACTTGTAGAGGAGCAGACTAGCAGGATGTGAATGTCATTTGAGCTTATTGGAATGCGCTGATCTGACTTGACAACAAGTGCAATGGAAAATTACAAAGACGCGGGGGACGCTTGAAGGTTAAATAATCTGACAATCGTGGTGGCAGGGAAGAGCGAAATGTATGTGAACACGTGTGAAACCACATGTAAGCTAAACAAGTTACATTCTGTTTGCTTCGTACGTGACAAAATGCAAGTTCATGTGAAATTTGACCTGGCACAAGTGTTCACGTTGGACGTTAGCTGTCCACGTGCACGATAACAGAATGTTCAAGCGTGAGAAAAAAAATGATTATACATGCAACGTAACATATATAAAGACATGTCGTAATCATTTCCACTCTCACTTATGTGACTACCTTTGAACACACTGCGTTGCATGAAACACATGGTCTTGTTTAACAGTTTTGGTGTTGGTGGAAAATACTTAATCTTGTTGTGGGGTAGGTATTTATTTATATATTTATTCATTTATATATTTATTGATTTATATATACTTACATGCAATTATTTATTGATTGTTAAAGTTATAAATAAATGTTTATTTTTGTTTTGTTTGCAGATAACCGGTATACCTTACATGTCTGAAATACAAGAAACCACTGCACTTTTGACCCCACAAGAAGGAAACAGCAACAAGCCAGTGCAAGTGAAGGTGAGTTTTTTTTAACTAACTTGTTTCATTTTTTGTTTGATATTATTTTATTTTATTTTATGAAATGCATGTATGTATGTCTACCCCTTATTATTCCCGTTTTCCAACGGGGTCGGGGATGGGATGCGATGGAGTAAATCTGGCAGCAAAAAGTGGGAGCAAAAATTTACAGTTAGGTAACCAACGAGCGTGTTGCACAAAAGGGTCATCAGTCATTTGCCAATCCTTTAAAGCAAATCCACAATAAAACATATTGTTTTATCCCCTCCACCAGTATTAAAAAAATCCAGCTTCACTTAGCTGTTTGGTAAGGTGTTTTAATATTAATGGCCAAACATTTTTAAGATTCTAAAGGTTTTTCAACGGAGCTGTACTCTGGATGTGCTAGTGCTTTAGTCTTGCAAACTCCCAACTTTTCAAAAGCACACGCCAATTCAACACTGTCTATAGCATATGAACCACATAAATCGACACTACCGTTGGCTGGTAATACATCATTATTATTATTATTATTATTTATTTGTGATTCAGCAACGTAAGTAGCGGCCAATGGCCTTGTGGTTCGGTAAAATGAATACGCGGGTATGTTACCCACTTGTTTTCCAAGCATATAAGGACAACAAGGAGACCATCGCAAATGGTCTCTAAAGGGATCATCCCCTTCTTCCCAGTGTGAAAGTTCAATACGACAAAACACACAGCGCACCACATCTTCTCGGTTCAAGTAAAAAAACGGCTTTTGCAAGTTTGTGTGTTGACAAAAAGCCTACAGGCCAGGATTCAAATGTTAACCAACGATCATGTTCTGATTTTAAATTTAACCCACGTGGTAAACCAACTTGTTCACTTGTTGTATTTGGTACTGACGCCATGTGTTATAATAAAACTGTTTCTTATTGTAAGTTATTAACGTTGCACACAGTACTTTAAACCACAATGTATGCTTTTTTTCACTGTCAATTCACTATGTTAATGACGCATGACCACACCTAAAAAAAATAATAACCCATTACTCAATCAATCAATCAATCAATCAATAGTTGTAAATAAAACGTTAACGTTAATTGGCATTAATATATCAAAACACCACCAAAAAATATTTAATAATAAACTGTATGTCAGCACTAACAGTAACCCATGTACTTATTTTCTTATTATAAAGCTACAGTCGTTTACATCCCCCTTTAAGCAATATATAAACAAAAATGAATGAATATCATGTCGTTTTGTCCAGATTATCATGTTCAAACCTGTGGATATTCGTTGAGTCCATAGGGAACCGTCCATAAATTAAATTAAATTTTTTGTTTAAAAAAATCCAATATGGCATTGTACTTTCCCGGTCAACAACCAATATGGTCTTGTACCTTTTGCCAATACATAGCCATTAATCAATAAAGCAATCATCGTCCCAGTCATGTACAGGTAATGATTTTTTTCGTTTAGTGGTTTTCAGTAGTGGTAAAATGGAATAGCATTTTAAGTAAGGCTTACCTCAGTTTTAAATAGTTCACTCTTTGGCGATGGTTTCGCTCTAGTGCGTCTCAGGTTTTCAGCAACTGCTACGGCAGAAAGGCTTTTCTTTACAAGTTTCTAAAAATAAATAAAATAAACCGCTATAAATACCTAAATTCAGGTTAATACATGCATTTGATAAAATAAAATAATATAATATCAAACAAAAAATGAAACAAGTTAATTTAAAAAAATTATCTCATCTTCACTTGCACTGGCTTGTTGCTGTTTCCTTCTAGTGAGGTCAAAAGTGCAATGGTTTCTTGTATTTCAGACATGTAAGGTATACCGGTTATCTGCAAACAAATAAATAAACATTTATTTATAACTTTAACAATCAATAAATAATTGCATGTAAGAATATATAAATCAATAAATATATAAATGAATAAATATATAAATAAATACCTACCCCACAACAAGGTTAAGGATTTCCCACCAACACCAAAACTGTTAAACAAGACCATGTGTTTCACGCAACGCAGTGTGTTCAAAGGTAGGCACATAAGTGAGAGTTATATATGTTACGTTGCATGTATAATCATTTTTTCTCATGCTTGAACATTCTGTTATCGTGCACGTGGACAGCTAACGTCCAAGGTAAACACTTGTGCCAGGTCAAATTTCACATGAACTTGCATTTTGTCACGTACGAAGCAACAGGATGTAACTTGTTTAGCTTACATGTGGTTTCACACGTGTTCACATACATTTCGTTCTTCCCTGCCACCACGGTTGTCAGATTATTTAACATTCAAGCGTCCTCCGCGTCTTTGTAATTTTCCATTGCACTTGTTGTCAAGTCAGATCAGCGCATTCCAATAAGCTTAAATGACATTCACATCCTGCTAGTCTGCTCCTCTGCAAGTTTGTTTTCTGTACTCGCTTCGACCAACATAGAATCAAGTTCTCATAACCGTTTACACGTTAAAGGCTCTCTTCCGGGGGTAAAAAATCTTAGCATGCTTCACACATTTTCAAATATTAGCCTCCATCTATCTGCCATAGGAAAGATCAGAAAAACGAACCCTCCCTCTGTCATAAACCGACCAGTCGAAATATCGAATGTTCTATTGAGCACAGCCACCGTGGTCGGCGACAGGTTCGTTGAAACACACACACACCCAGCAGTATCGTCTCTCTCAACAACCACGCTTCATGAACATTTTAAACAGGTAAAGAATTTTTTTTCAACAAAAGTGTCGTTAGGCCCTTTGTCAAAATTTCAAAAATAGTTTCGAAAAGGGGGCGTTAGCCCGAGTCCTATGACACCTCGTACACGTTATTGGTTTGCGAGATATAGCAAAAAGTCTAAAATCACTGTTTTACCTGAAAATGGTTTTTTATTCCTGCTCAACACTAACATTCTCGGCAATAGGACAACGTGACGAAAAATATGACACCTCGTACAAGTCTCTAGGCTTATTGGTTCGTAATATATCAGCAAAAATCACAAAAAACACTTGTTACCCTAAAATCGAGTTTCCATTTTTTTAAATATAACGAGTGGTCCATAGCAAAGAGGACATCACCCCGTGTCCATGGACCCCTCGTACACGCCTCTAGCATGATTGGTTCGCGATATATAACAAAAAAGTCTAAAATCACGTTTTTACCCCAAAAAAATAACATGTTTCCAGCATTTCACCTTTTCCACTCCTACATTCCCGTAAAGAGCACAACGAGACGGAAAAAAAACGAATCCAAGCACGCCCTCCTAGCATTACTCCTTCCTTCCCAAGGTCGCCAGGGGCTCACAAGTTTTGTAAGCAGAACTCTCACTACAGCACTACTGTCAAGTTTTAGTCCTAAAGGCTTGAAATTTATGTTCGTGGTAGAAGGGGTCAGGGCCATTCATTTATGTCAAACAATTTTTTTTATTAACTCTTTAGTTTCCAAAATATAAAAATTTCATAATTGAACTTTTTCAAAACAAGTAAAAAAATAAAAAAGTTTTACTATAAAAAAATAGAGAACATAGAGACAATTCTTTTAAGCCCATACAACGCTTTTTAGGATGTTTGGTTTTAAAAAAATCGCCTACTTTCAAAAACAAAAAATTCAAAATTTAAAAAAATATATATAATACAGGGTCCATAGGAATGATGACGTCAGCTCGAGTCCTAAGACACCTCATTTGTCAACATCCGACCATGGGTTCGCGAGATATGAATAAGCAAAAAGTGTTTACAAACTTTTTGAGCACCTCGTGCGTTAGAAGCGCCATTACTCCACTACTCTCGTGGGGCAAAGAGGACACAGTGATGACACAGTGCAGTCTGCACATAAGTCAAGCTGCATTGCGCGCGCTACCTGTCTTAGAAGCGCAGATAAGCCTCATGGGAGCTCATGTCACCACGGACACTACTGGAGCAGAGACATATCCTACACGTGCAACTGTACCTGTCAACGAAGCAGAGTGACGTGTGTCACAAGTAAACACAGAATAGTTCCCATCTCGACCGCCGGCAATCAATTCGTGAAAGGGTAATATTGACAATAAGCTTTTTTGTTTTCTGTTGCAAATGCGGCCAATGGCAAGAAATGAGATGCGTAAGAGCAGAGAGATGAAGGAGAACAGTTGTCAGCAGATTTAAAAAAACATTACACTGACAAACATTGAACCCGAACTTGATCCAATAAACCTGTCAGTTAATGATGACAGTTCTTAGAGAGCAGGCGATAACGTTATTTATTATTTGTGTGTTTTCCTGGTTCATACTGCCGCAAAGAAGATTGTGAAAATGTATTTCTGCATTAGGTCATTGGAAGGTGATTCCGAAACATTCAATGCTGCTAGTGATGTATGTATCTTCTCCAAGCAGAGAGACTATGGTGGAAGTAATTCTAAATTTCTAAAATACCCGTCCTTATCTTTCTTTCACGTGATGAAACGTGTAGATGCGGTAGTGGAGGAAAAGTTGGAACAAGAAGGCGCGTTGTGGGGTGATATATTTTCAGATTGTGTGGATATAATCTGTGAACTACCTGTGTTCCGAAATGTGTGCTGCTCAGAGGTTCACCTGTTACCATATTTCCCTAGGATAGTATTTCATTACATTAAATGCCGGTGCATTTTCCTGGCGAAAGAAATATCCAGGGAACTGAGATCCAGATCGTCTTCAAAATCAGCGAGAAAAAAATGAAAGTCTCTTCTGTTTAGTGGTAGGCTCTATTCTTCTTAGAAATTTATTTTAGTGTGTTCTGGATAGTATTATATGTTCGTATTCCTTTGAAGATTTTTTCTGTTATTCACAACTTGCTTAGTATTTAGTGCAATACTTCTTTTAACAAACAGCGAGCCAGACAGGCCTGCTCTCACAGGCCAAGTTACGCTAGTTCCACCTAGCGGCGGAAACGGTCAACCACCGGAGTTCCTTCACTTATTACTTTATTCGCCCTACAGGTATGTTTCTTGACAGAATATCGAGGTCATCTGCCCTTCGTAACATATGGCATACGAGTGACTGGACTTTGCATGACTTATAAATATGGACTTTTAAAATTGGAGATGCAAATGCTAAAATAATAGATGATCTATATTTAATATAATTATATGAATAAAAATTTAATCAAAATCAAATATTATACTGTACTACCGTTAATAAAAATGTTTGGAAATACATAAAAATAAAATTCGAAACTAAAAATTAACAGAGAGAATTAAATAATTGTCTCAAATCAAAAAGGTCCCTATGTCCATTGAGTCACAAATTACACTTTGAATTCAGTGGTTGGCCCCAACATACTGTAAGGTACCTGTGAGGGTTGCCTATACAAATGGTGGAAGCGCTAGGTACCGCGACGTTGTCTTAAAACAACGCCTACAGGAGTACAGACAACGTATTCCGCGGAAAAGATCCCTAGAACCTAAACCCTCTTTCTAGCTAAGCAAACGCCACCCAAAATTGGGATTTTTTTTTGAAATAAGGGTCCGATAATATTTTTATACCCAACCCAAGCCCGCCCCGATAGATAGTACATTTTTAAACGCCACCCTTACCTAGCCATACACAATTTATATCCCCATAGATACGCCCTTACAGAAGGACGTACAGTAAAGATCCATGCTCAGATATCAACATATTAGTAAGGTCAAGCGTGTAATCACAGATACAGCACACAACCTCGCCGTTACCACCAAACCACTACGCCCTAAAATCCTGGTTAAAAACCCTGACTTAATAACAGAACACAACGCAGGCCAATTACTTACCGAACTTGAGGACGCAGTTATAAATCTTAAACTCAAGTACCCAAACGCAATCAGGCAAAAACGTCCCATCACACGAGCACAGACACAGAACGCTCAACAGTCGTCCTCAGATAGCGGTGATAGTGAGGAATTCACCCCCACATTACTATACGCTATATTACAACACGTCAGTGACACGCAGCAAACCTATAACGGGTTGCAGGTCCTGTTACAACAGTTAAACGAAATTCCACACAATTCTTCAAACGGGAGACTAATCGAAGATATAAACGCCATTGCCTTAACTCTAGGCGACAATATTAACAAGGCGCTTTCCACACTACAGGAGGTTAACATTGAGCATAACTTGTCGCTGGATAATATCCAGGGTACTGAGCAATTCAACCCTCAGGACGCTCCACACTCTACCCCTAACCACCCAGGAACCTCCCAAAGCGGAAATACCTATATAACACCAGTTCAGGTTCACCAGCAACCCCTAAACCACGCACACTCTAACGTTGCATTAAATAACAGCGACCTAGATTCCCCAGTTGAGCGTACCCCCTTAATTACCCCCAACACTTCCTACAGCGCGGACATGGCCATGCCTACCAAGTATCCAATGATACAACCTGCTAAATAACCAGATGACAAGCAGGACCCCGAGGAATATTTGAGAGCCTTCAATCGAACGGCTAAAATTAATGGCTGGACAGCTGAGGATAAGAAACGTCTTTTACCAGCTTATCTCACTAAATCGGCCCTCACGTGGTACGAACTTCATGAAGCCACCTTGGCCGATGCCACGTGGGAACAATTTTCAGCCGCCCTCGTCAATACATTTCAGCTAACCCCTGATGAGGATGACTTGTATGACAAAATCCGCGCTCACACACAAGGTCCCACGGAAGGCACACAGGCATACATTAATGCTAAATTATTAATGTGTGAAAGGTATAATAGGGAGATGCCAGACAGGCAAAAAGTACGGCTCCTTATGCAGGGAATGCGCCCTACCTTGGTGGACAAGCTCTGCACATTGCAAAGCAACACCGTACTAGAGTTACAGGCCAATATTAGATTTATCAGCTTGCCACGGTGGGTGAGTGGATAGCGTGTCGGTCTACTAACCCCAAGATTGCAGGTTCGCCCCTGGCCGTGGTAAGTGATTTTTGAAAGGCGGCAAAAATACGATACGCATGTCATACGATGTTGGCATGTCAAAGAACCCATTTGAATTCAGTAGGCCGAGTTCATAATGGCAAAATTAATCTCGGGAGTTTCCGCCAGCACAAAGTTCCTCATTTCTCTACTAGAAAGCGCTATTGTGTTCAAGGAGATTAGATATCTAACATCTAACCTCCTTGACTTTCATAGTCAAGGAACTACGAAATTCGACATGCAAGCTACCCTCTGGGTGTCAAATAGCAAAGCTTGCACCAGGCATCCGAGGCCATACGATATTATTATTATTATTAGATTTATCGAAGAGGGCAATAAAATGACTCAAAAAGCCGTGGACCAGCACATCCGCACGGACAACGGTGATTTACATCAGCAAATCCGAGGTCGATACCCGGCCAGGTAGATCAACGCTACCCTACTAGGATAATGACTAGGGAACCCTCGATGCATACCGGTCATGCAATAACACTACCGATTAGTTACACATTTACATAGAAATAAACTATCCTAAACACAAAATGGTAGGACGAGGATCTCGGCTCTCGGGTGTGAACGGTGAACGTTGAGACTAACATGAACTCTAGTAACTAATTCGCAGTATTATCGCATGTCGATCGCCAGAATGAAATGATGATCAGATTTATAAAAAACGAACAGGCAAACAAAAACTAGTGCCTGGGATTTATTTCCAAACAAATACAGATAATTAAATAAAATAATCCCTATCACCATGAATAAATAAACATGTTAGAATTAACTGTTACACACGTCAAATGGTTCTACTAATTGTAGAATAAGTGTATCTAAATATTCTTGTTACAGCAATGTAACGATATTAAGTTTCATAAAATGTTTACATAACTTTACAGTCACCCTGTGGCTGTGTCATTAAAAATGGTCTGATAAAATCAGCTGTTCACTCATGAAAAATGAAGTTAACAATTCAAAACCCTACATTATACACGAATGTGCATAGAATGTAACTGTCTACTCTAATCAAATTGTTATTAATAATATACTAGAAGACCCGTGCTGCTCCGCAGCATTCACTTCAATCCTACAGCATTTCTGTCCATATGACATTTGCATGTGTTCATGCTAGTGACCTGAACAGACATTTAACGTACCGTCGCTATTGGGTAAATGATGAGGTAGACTTATGAGATCAAATGTCCTCTGTGTGTGGCACTATTTACCCAGCGTAAGCTTAAAAGGCGCCCGGACATCAGGTTCCAGACGCAATTCTGAAAATCCGAGGTGAACAGCTAACTCCAAACACATAAGCTATACTCTTCTCTGAAGTACGTGGGTTGGCGACCACGGGACCCCAGCTGAGTCCGGCATTGCTTCCACTTACTTGTGCCGGGCTCCTCTCCGTCTTCTTTCCTGTCGACATCCTTTGGTCAACTCTTGTTCTTTTCCGACCCCGACGGTATTAGGGTATCCGAGGCCTAGGGAGTCTTTCACTTTCCTGCCCTAATTGGCCCTTGTCTTATCTTTCCTGATCCCTCGTTCTTCGAGGGGTCAGACCTCTTGTTTTCTTTTCATTATATTTCCTTTACTCTTTAAGATCCCGCACTGTTTTTTGTTAATTGGCTCCCGAGTATCTAAATTCCATTGAGCGATTTCTTTTGCATCCACACTCCATTTTGTAGCTGTTTTCAGACTACATTGCATTTTTTAAGTCTTTTCGATCTACAGTAAATTGCATTTTGCTAGTGTTTTCAACCTCGATTGCATTTTGTAAGGATCGACAATCTAAATTGTCTTTCAATATAGGGGCTGGGACTTTTGTGAGTATTTTGAATCTAAATTGCATTTTGTATGGTGGTCATTTTGCAGGTATTTTGATTCTCAATTGCATTTTGTGGGTATTTTGAATATAAATTACTTTTTGTAAGTATTTTAAATCTAAATTGCATTCTGTAAGTATTGTCCATCCAATTGAGTAGTTTGAATCTACCATGCATTTTGTAAGCATTTTCAATTTCAATTGCATTTTGTAAGTATTTTGAATTTCAATTGCTCTGAGTGTTTTCTTGGAATCTGAAATGCGCTTTTTTCAATCTAAATTGCATTGTGTATTTTCAATTTCAATTGCATTTTGTAAGTATTTTGAACCTCAATTGCATTTTGTACGTATTTTCAATCTCATTTGCATTTTGTAAGTATTTTTCAATCTATTCCTTTTGTGAGTATTTTCGTTCTAAATTCCCTTTTGTAAGTATTACCGCTCTCCATTTTGTGAGTAGTTTCAATCTGAGTTCCTTTTTGTAAGTATTTTCCTTCTCACTTAATTTTCGTTCTGGTTTCCACTTCATTGTCATTTTCGCTATCACCCAGACCATTAGGGGCCGATAACCTAAACGTTAGGCCCCTTAAATCAACAATTATCATCATCATCTCTGAAGTATTAACTCGACACGACGCGACAGTTTGATGCTGGCTGAAGGTAGGGTGATAGGTAGCTGGCAAGCTCGTAAACTCACTCTGAAGCTAGTAATATAAATTTCCACTGAATGGAGATTGCTTGAAGAAATGAAAACATAAAAACACTTACAGTGGTCGTTGTGGGAGCTGTCGCGATCTTTCCTGCAGAACTTTTCGTGCTGAACAATTCTCAGAGTATATCTATATTTTTAACGGTTTACCCATAAAATGTCATAAATAATTTTTTTTCTACCTAATCCTTCCTCTTAATCGAGAAATCCTTCACAGAATGGTTAAAACCGCATCAAAATCCACCAACTTGCTCTCGTGATTACCCGTTACATCCAAGAATTGGGAACTTTTGCTTTATACTAAGTAGATAGAGATATCCACACAATTTAATGCTACAGCAGTACAATTTGGTGATCTGTCTACTTATGATACCAATGGTATACATTTAAAATAAAAGATGGGTCTCTTATTTTTGAATTTAGAGATGCACCGTAACTCTTGGGTAACATAATTATAAAAGTGTGCAAATTAATAGAATTAAATAAAATAATTTTAATAAGTCATAATATCTTTTATTCAAAATCATTTTATTGACCAACTTCTTTTGTTATCCTACTTAGTAGTGTTTCCTCTCCCGTGGAATTACACCTTTTCCCATAAGGAATTGCGTCTGGAAACTTTCAGATTATTGGATTCCGAGGGATATGTGAGCTGGGTCCGCTTTCAATTTTTCATTGACTTTAGAATTTAAGTCAGGTGATTTCAATGAATAGTTCATGAATCTTTGAATAGTTCAATAGCGTTCATCAGTTGAAAGACCCCAAATCCCTCTGCTCTAAATTCACGCGTAAAGTAGAGTGAAGTAATAAAAACGAAACGTGTGGCATCTTGCATTTGCAAGGCTCCTCTGTTAGTGGAAATTCTAAAAAATCATTTTAATTTGAGTTTCTTAAATTAAAATATAATTAGGAGTCTTGGTTAAACATTTGAAGTAATTTCATCGCCTTGTAAACATAGGCCTACTTAGTGCATTAAACCGTGAAAAGTAAAAATGCAATTTTGGAAAACTGACATCGAATCTAATAATTTGCACACCTCTGTAAAGACAGCTATCGCCTCTACCACTACGGATAGAATAGTGAGTCAAGGAAGATTGATGAGAAATGAAAAGATAACTCACACAGAAGGAATTAATATTTATTAAGCTGTAAATTTGATTGAGTATATCTTAGTTATAGAACTGAGGGAATGAAAGAACAGGATGTAGGATAGTAATCACCGATGTAGGACAATAGCACATTTTTACCATTACCACAGGACAGTTATCGTATTAGGGATTCGGACATCCTTGTATAATTGTTATTTAATCTGTGCCCCGTTTGCTGAGATCTGTGCTCCTCCGCAACATTCGTTTCAACATTCTAATAGTACTTCCTTCCATACGACATTTGCTATTCGCTTGCCTTTTGGTTCTATTTGAACTTTGACGTCACGAAAGGATTTTGCTCGCGATAGTGCGACATACAGTTGTCCGTGGCTAAACACCGGTTGAGGTAGATAAATGCCTACTTGATCTAGTGTTTGACCTTGAGCTTTATTGATAGTTATACAAAAAGCCAAACGTACTGGAAACTGCCTCCTTTTGAAGGAAAACAGCATAGAAGTATCTGATGGCGTAAGGTCAAGGCGAGGAAGTAGAACATTGTTTCCAACATTTACGCCAGTAATAATTTCCAGGTGTAAGCAATTGTCATGCATCTTCCGAACCAACAGTCTAGTACCGTTCAACAGACCTTGGGTAACATTAATATTTCTCAACAAAATCATAATAGAGCCTTCTTTTAGTCGAAGGATATGAGGTGGCAATCCACTTATGTCTAAGCTGTCTAAAAATTCACTCTCATCTTCAGTAATTAAATTATTCACACTGATGTAAGTTTTCGATGGTCCTGGGATTAGCTCTAAAACTTTGTCATTGATTTCTTTACTGTGTTCATTTTTAGGTGCTAAAATCGCAATATTTGAAAAGCGTGAAATATCTTTCAGTGTGGAAACTTCATTTCCATATATTTCAGTGATGATATCAGTTTTAGCAATGATGGAGGGTGGTAAGTCGACTAATTCTGAATTTTCTCGATCGACGTGAGGGTATTCACCGTTACCAATTTGTATCAAGAAGTTTGAAAAGCCACGTTGATCTATATCCGATCTTATATTTTTGTTGAGTTTAAAAATTTTGAATAATGGCCACAAAGGAGAGAACCTTACTGACATTTGGACTGAAGCTGCTCTAGATGCGTGAGGCACAACAGGCAATACCTGCCTGAAATCTCCACCTAAGATGATAATTTTTCCTCCGAAAGGCACGTCGTTATTCATGTCCTTGAGCATCCGATTTACACACATCAATGCGTGCTTATTAGCCATAGGGGCTTCATCCCAAATGATACGTTTTGCTGAACGAATATAAAAAGCTTCCTTGCTGTTAACTTTTATTCCTGATACTGAACTTTCATGTAAATGTAGAGGTAACTTGAACTGGCTGTGTACAGTGCGCCCCTGAGGTAGTAACATTGCTGCAATACCAGTCCATGCAACAGAAACTACATTTAACCCCAAATTTGTGCAACTGTGAATCAAGCATTGGTAAAGAAATGTTTTCCTGGTGCCCCCTGGACCGTCAATGAAATATGCATTACTCATCCTTTCATTGCCGTTTTGTACTAACCCCAAATTTTCTGTAATTATAGCCGTTTGGTTTTCATTTGCTTGGTTTATCATCCGACTTAATTGATCCTCATTAAGTTTTGGATAATTCATTGGTAAATTTGTCCGAGGGAAATTATCAATAATAGCTGGCAATTCGAGAGAAGTAATGGGAAGACCATGGAACTTTAATGTATTAGAAATATGTATAAGAGTGAACTGATATGCAATGTTAGGTTCGTGAAACTGCAGATAATCTTCTGATAATGAATTCTTGAAAATGTCCCATAACTGTCTTACATTTGAAGGGGTCTGCAAGATACATATGTAAGAAAACAGTTGTAGTAACTGAGAAGGCATCTGGAATTGTGACGCTTCTGCCAAACAACGCTGCCATTCAGAATCATCAATCAGCAAACCTCGCTCCTTAGCTGTTTCTTTAAAAGTAGAATAGACAACGGCTTTGTATGTTCGTAGATCCTGGAAGCTGGTAGCACCTATGACGTGAAGCAATAACAGGCGTAACTAATACCTTTCTGTTTCTGTAGGCGAAATATTATACATTCTGCCTAATTTTTTTGAAAATTTTTTTCTTTTTTGCCACTGGCAGTTGCTCTTATTCCAGACGTAATGTACTGGTGTTTCAGGATATATATATATATATATACGGACTTCTGGCTTGCGAATCTTGATTTAACTTGACCACGCTTGTAATTCCGTGTTGCGCAACTGTGCTTGAAGTAAAATATCAGGAGCGTTATCATTTTTAAAATAGATATTTTGCAAGTTTGGCAAGTGAACTGGTAATCGCACGATAGAATGTGACTGTTCATGCATGTGAAATGAAAATATCCTGTATGCGGCTTCTGTTGGACCAATATATCTAGCATTTAGAAAAGAAGTAATTTCATCGTAGTTCACCGTTTCGCCTTCAGGACATATTTTAACATTGCAGCAGTCATGACCTTTATACACATACTTGTGGATGTATTTAACACTCCGAACACTCGAGCATATTTCAACATTAATATGAGCTTGAAAGTAAAGTAAAAGAAATGGATTGTAGGGAACAATGAATCGACTATCGATTTCAATGTCAATACCTCGAATTGTTTTTACAATAATCCGTCCATTATTTCTTCTCATATACAAAGGATAACCATTGGCGTTATCTTTGGTCTCTTCCTGAAACTGTTTAGGGAAATCTTTCTTGCATACGCCATCTTTCATACAGACTGAAGAAGGATTCAAAGATCCGCAAGGACCATGTACCATATGACGCCTTACCAACTCGTATAGCGCTTCATCCTTGAGATCTGGCATTTCGGCTGACACCACACTGTCAATGTCAAAGTTTCTCGAAACTTACTATCTTCCGTTAACGTTAATAGTAAATGGATGGGCGGGAGACCTCGTTTTTGAAATTCCACTGTACATAGATATGCTTTTACTTTACCGAAAATTTCCTTAACATTAATCAATCGTAGCAATTCCTTTACGTTGCAATGGAAAACTCTCACTACAATATCAGGCCTATTATTAGCCGTTTCCCAAGGATGAATGCTGTTAAGTATTTCTGGCCAGCCCGCATTACAGGTGAATGTAATGAATAAATCTGGCTTTCCAAACTTCCTCACTATCGCCATCGCATCCTGATAATTTTGCAACATATTCCTTGGGCTACCAGTAAAAGAAGATGGCAAAACTACAATACGACCGACTCTGAGATTTTCATTTTCTGCTCGTACATGCAAGGCGCCTGCTAAACCGGCATATGTATCAACTCGCAACTTAGTTTGTTGATGACATATATATTTTAACCGGTCACCTTCCATACGACAGTAGTAATCCACGAATAGCTGTTGAGTCAATTTACCAGCGTTAATAAGGGGATTGAAATCAAACTCAGCTGCTAGACCTCGAATGGCAATTCTGTACAGAATATACTAACGCATTGTGACAGTATGACGTATTTTAGTTTGTATAACTCCAGCAGTTGGCATTGAAATGTGCCAACCAGACTCTCCGCAAGGCCAAGTCAAGGTATAACACATAGGATCACAGTGCATACTATCATAATCAACATTTCTCAAGCCACCTTCTCTCTCATATACTGCAATGTGTCGATGAGATGGTGGAGCTCCATCAACAGTTCCAAATACAGCAGCAATTTATGAACATGTGGGGTCATTATAACGTCTTGGATCTGAGGAAGGTTCGTGATAGAAACGCATTACCCAATTCCTTTGACGACGATTTTCTTTCAGAGCTGATTTTTTCTCTTCACTTACTTTCTCGTGCATTGTTTTATAAGAGCGCACGTAAGGATTGTGCTGATCTAGTAAACGATTTAAAAGACTGAGGGTATCTTCTCTCAGTTCGTGATTAGCATCATTCAGTAGCCTTAAATCATTTGCCTCTGAAAATTCTAATATGTATAATTGGCCATATGAACTGTTTTCCTGTTTTCTGGCATATAAAGGGGAAATTCTATGATGAATGACACCATTGATTTTGAAACAGTAAGGCCCATGGCTCGGTAGTAGCTCAGCAGTAGCACCAAAGGATACAAACGACATAGCATTATTATACTGCCGAACATTTTTCCTAAAATTTTTACTGATTTCGTCACAATTCGTAAACAACTGCTTAATTTCTGGAAGTATTGTGTATGGTGGAAGTTTCACTTTGCCATCGCTACAACAAAAAGAAAAGCGACCACTTGTATTTTTCTCTTTAGAAAAGTATACAGCTGAGCAGTAGTGATAAATGTTACACAGACTTCCAATTGAGAATGGTTCTATGTAGGGAATAGTATCAAAAATAGCACATCGATAAGTGGCTGAGAACGGTTTTGTGACAATCTGTTTCTGATATCGATTTGAGTCGCGTAGTGCTCGTTTCTGTTTCTTGGTATTGACGTTTTCGACCATACTTGACTCTGAGTTAGCACTGATATCTCGGACGTCATAGTGACCGTTCCGGCCATCTCCAGAATACAGTAAGGAAATTATTCTATTTGGTGGCGTATTTTCGGCGTTTACAGTATGCGTTTTATTATTAGTAACTATGTTAATATTCATTTTGTAAACTTGAGCAGCGGCTACTAACTCAACATGACCTCCATGAATACCATTCATAGACATATGCATTTTGTAATCATCGCTCGTATTGATAGCAATTTCGTACATATCGCTGTTGTCAACAATAAAGGAAGAATACTTATTCCAATGGTCTGTAAGATGTTGAAGAATTCGTTTTCTAACCTTTGTAAATAAACTCTGATTGTTGTACTCACAATATGCCAATGACCTGAACAGACAATTACCGTCACCTTTAATCTTTATAACATTTGTAATTGAGTGTCGCCTCACATTCATCATAATATGATTCATTGTTTTGATTGAGCACACAACCTATAAGGACGAATGTTGAAACGAAAAGAAGACAGTTTGTAGCTGGTGAGACCAAAGACTATATAACAGAAAGATCGGATACACAATACAAAATGGTGGTTCCAACATTCGACTGTAGCGGCATCTTCGTGAAATTAGTTGTCTTTCGTATACAGTAAATGTTGTCATTCAAAGAGATGTTGACATGCCAATGTCATTAGCAAAATGGCTGCTGATTGTGCATGAGCATTTCAGTCTCAAAGTAATCCATTCTTTGAGAAGTTTTAATTAAATTATGTGCACAGAATCCCCTTCTGCTTATTGTATGGACTCATGCGACATTAGCGCCCGAGTGGAACAGGTAGAAGTTAACGATATCATGTATGGTTACATGCGACATTAGCGCCCGAGTGGAGCAGGTAGAAGTTAACGATATGACGTAATTAGGGAACTCTCGGTTAATATCAAGTTCGATTTATTATTGGGGCGGCGTTTAATATCATGATACGGTGTTAGTCGTTGTCGCCTAGCGACAATATGTCCGTCAAGTCGTTCGAATATTCCAATTTCGTGAGACCTTGAAGGAAGTAATATTCGCTATTATTTTAATACTCGAATGATATAATCAAGTAAGGTGGGTATCAATCGAGAGTGCGTGACAGGCATTACATTTTAAGACAACAAACGTCGTCATAGCGCAAATACTTCCCGAGATATTTCAGTTTTAGTAAAGGGTGAACTTTTTTGGAAACTATTTTAATATATAAGATGGTTTAAATATTTACATTATTTACCAATCTCGTGCTTCACACGGTTCAAAAATTACCATTAACACTGTCAGTCACGCTCTGACAGCTTCATAGTGTCTTTGTTATACAAAATACAGTTCTCCAACAATGCTTCTACCAACGATAAAATTCTCAGGTACTTCAAGTGGTGTGTCATAATAAAATAAGCCTGAGTAACAAACAATTAAGTTAAATACAGCTTGGAATGCCGTGTCAATAAATAAAACAATAGGATAAAGATCGATGCGAAACTACTACAAGACTTTATACATTACGTGGATCATTTACAAATACTCTCAAACATAAACAATTCGAACAATAACCTCTGTGTTAGCGCTTTCACTCATCTTGTAACAATTCGTTGCTCCACATAGCAATATATTCCTTCCTTCCGCAATACAGTGAACAATACTTATCAAAGGCGTCTTACTACGCTCTAAACATGTCATACATCCTTCCTTTCCTCTCTGTGAACAATCTTCACAATTCCGCACGGCATTACTTCCTTGAAAAATCCATCTTGCTATACACTTATAGAAGAATTAGTGATTTTACTAGATAACTACACTAGAGTATGTTACCGTTCAGAATGCACTCCTAACTTTCACATCCTGTCAAAATTATTAAACCTCGTGCATCAAATTACAACAATTACATGTTCGTTCACATTAATACAATTCACAAAGTACTTCTAATTCCTTTCATTAGCGCTTTTCGTTCTCTATGATCCATAATAAACTTGTTCTTTCACGTTACCAAACGTTAACAATGTTACTTTGTAGATCGCTCGTCTTTTAGTTGTTAATAAAAATAAATTCATATCCTCCCGCTTCTGGTGTAAATTTAAATATATGAACAATTCATATTTAAGTTGTTTTTTACTTATAAGACCGCAGGTAGACTAACATATCTCCTGGTCTATTCATCTCAAATAAACAATGTTTATACGTTAATTGTTGATAAATATAGGCATCATCTGACCTCAATTGTCAATACCATGATCCTAATTTATAGTGTATATCCGTAATTTAATAGTTCAAGACTATTTAGTTGTCTAATAAGTTGTATTCCGCTATAGGAATTTTATAACACTCCAATTGTTATAAATAATTATATCAGATGTATATTAACATCGTAATGTTTGTTACATAATATTATAGCATCTCATAGTTATGCTTTACTTGATAACAATGCATTATAGATATATCAATGAATACTTTCGCTATTACGCATAGAAATTGTTAATAACAATTATAATGTTTAAATGTTCTTACAATATGTCAATATTTACGCTCTTCTCCAAAATACAATGTAATCAAATAATCGGAACATTCTCAAATTATCTTCGTTTTATCGAGTTATCTAAACATTATCGAAGCATTCCTTTATAAAACGAGTATCGTTCAAAAGTGAGGGTCAAATAAAGTTTCCTTCAGAATAAAAATTTACGAGAAACGCAAATTTAAGTTAAATGAATTAAATAACGTCTCATACGACACATGAAGACTTATCAAAAATTACAATGAAACTCTACAATTTAAGCTATTAAAAGACAAAGAATAAAGATAAGAATAACTACAAATTATGTTGGTCACTCCAAAAGTGGACCTCTACTACTACAGCAAAACTACAGACATGAAACAAACGGTTGTTCTACCTTGAGACGTCTTCTACAGCCAGGGAATACCTCTGTCAGCTGTCCTAGATGTTGCGTCGAAGCTGTCATCGTTCGTCTCCCAGCGAAACCAGTTACTACCAAGCTCGTGCTTCAGCTGCGGTGGACCCCTACTCACTTGGCCTGCCAGCTGTTCTGGATTACGGCTTGAGCTTCTAACGGTAGCTGCGTCATCTTCTCGGCCAGCGACCTGGAAACTGCGATTCCCAGTTCGATCGACTGCAAATGGTCTTCGTCTTCTTATCTCTGTCCTGCAGAGTGGTCTCGCCATGGTAGATCCGCAAGTCCTGGGTTGACATTTCGTCCTGGTGAAGTTGGACATCTTGCTTGTGGTGTAGAAATTCATATTTGAAAACTGCAAGTTGGTGTGCAGTTGTAGCTGTGTCGATCCTTGAATTTTCGAGTCAGTCTGACCTCCCAATCCATGGTATGGATTAACCTCCTTTCATTTTACTTAGTTCTCCATAATCTCTTCTTCAATAGACTATAATAAGCTTCTCCTCCCCGACTTATGATTTCTGCCATCATGTAGACTGTGATGTAGCTTGTGATGAAATACTGCTGTATATTTATATTTGGAATAGTTGTAGCAATATCGTTGCTTTCAGTAGATAATGCTCTTAATTATTTCTTCTGTTTGAAGTGCTGCTGATATGCGAAGTCTCGTTCTAAAATTGTAATGCTTTTATACTCGCTGTTCTCTCCAATAATGTAAAATGCGTTTCGCCGGCTTCTCTACCCATCTTCCTCGGCGATGCCTTGGTTGTTTGATGGTACAACGGTTCCTATCGTCCGGGCTAATGCTGTGTGCAAAAACTGCTTCTTTGTTGTGCGCGTGCGTGAAACGCGTCTGCTCGTGGCCAGTCGCTATGAGAGATTGTTTAGCAACGCTTCTCCTTCGCGGCGCGTGTCAGTCCTGGCTTCGCTTCGCTAGCCTCCAACACTTGTATATTAATAGAAATATACTCATATTCGCTCTATTATTCAATAATTTATATTTCTTTTCAACCAAATAAATTTCATTTTGCAATCTACACCTGTAGATGTGCTTATTTCTCTTTATATCTGCCAAATTTATATTAAAGCGATTCCCACAAAAATTATGTGCTATTAATTGATTGGTTGTTGAAATATTCTGAAAAAGGCTCCTGGGTCTAGCCTCTTCACGGGTCGTGTGCATTGCTTTGTTATGATAGCCTTGCTAACCAAACTGGTTTTCTCGTGCCAAACATGAAGCTTTGTACAAAATCAAGCTCCGAATGATCGAGCTCTTCCTTAGTTAAAATCTAATTCACCAGAATATTTCTAAATAATAAATTCTTCAAAATGCTTCAAATTTCTCCGAAATACGTTCATTATGCATCATTTGCATCCCATAATACATATATATTTATTAAATTAATTTAATTCCAAATTTCCCTTTCAATGGTGCACAAGTCGTTCGAACCTCGGCTCGGTCAAAGGTCCTAAGCTGGGCTGAATTCGAGTTCAGTACCTTAGTCGTACATGTTTTGGTTCTGAACACATGGTTGTTTTGGTGATGCGTAAAAGGTTGGATGTTTCATGTGAGTGTTTTGATATACTGATCTTTGCAAATAACTACTTCATCTTCCAAACTCTTGTGTTATGTTTTGAGTGTGTTTATTTTCCAAGCTGATCCAGATTTTCATCTGTTGTATGACAGCGATCCTCTTGTTTTGATTCGAAGCAGTTTTAAGATTTTCTTTTTAACGTTCTGGTTTTATTTGTTTTCCCCCTGCTTCGTTTCAAGTAGAATGCTCCAAAAGAGCCTGTGTGAACATCTCTATGATGTATTATCTTTTTCTTGGGTCATCGTTGGCCTGGTAACCTTAACCTCATTGTTTTGGGTTATGGATTATTAGACTTGGATTTTGTCTTTAACATCTGATTTTGAGGACTCCATCTTGAGATTTTGATGACGACAGCTGCGTTAACGTCTTGGTCCCTTGTGATTGGGAATGATTTAAAATATTTTCTTCGTGTTTAACTGATTATTCTTGATGACCGTCATGCTTGGTCATAGTACTAACTTCTCCTACGTTTTATTGAAAGATCTTGACCATTTAATATCGACTAAGATGATATATTTCGATCGTCGGAAAGGGTAATTATTTTAATGTTTTTGGGTTTCCTCCTTTCTAGTACTGTATTAATTGTTTGTGTTGGTATGACCTTTCTTATGTTATTGTATCTTAATATCTTGGTAAATATATTATAAGGTAAATCTGACCTGTGGTTTTCTATCACTTAGATTTAATGTCTGGTAGTTTCTCTCAAAGGCAAACCCCCTGGGGATCCAAATGGGTAGCAATATTCCACAAGTACCTTCCTTTTTAGGTAGGTACTACTCGCTGACTCCTCAACTTCCAACTAATTTAAATCTAACTTACATACTAGACGAGATGAAAAGAAAACAAGATGTTCAGGAAAGAACATATAGCCTACTTTCTCCTAAATGCATGGGTATTGTTATAACTCTTTGTCCTTTTCAAGGAGTATGATTGAATGTTGGTTGTAGTAGCTTGTTGAAATACAACGTGCTTTAGGGATATTAAACATGAAAATGAGGTGCCCTTTGCTAGTGCTACCTCTGTACCAAATTTCGTTCAATTCGGTTTCACCGTGTTTGAATTTATAGGGGGAATCGATTTGCACACATACTTGGCCACCATCTACAATTATTGGGCTGATGTTCTTGCAGTTTGGTCAGAATATGTTTCCCACATAAAGATATGGTGTTGCAAAATTTGGTAGAGACTAGATTATTAGGTTGGTCGTAATTACATTTTAGCTTTTAACATTTGGGTGGCCGCGATTACGTTTCCGTCAAGATAGCGGTGATATAAAACATGACATTGAGGTGCCCTTTGCTAGTGCTACCTCTGTACCAAATTTCGTACCATTAGGTTTCACCGTGTTCGAATTGATAAGGGGAATCGATTTTCACACAAAGATGGCCGCCATCCGCAAAATATTAGGCTAATGACCTATTAGTTTGGTCAAAGGATGCTCCCTCCATAAAGGTATGTTGTTGCTAAATTTGCTAGAGATCGGATGATTAGGCTAATCGTAATTTGATTTAAGCTTTGAACATTTGTGTGGCCACCATTACGTTTCCGTCAAGATGGCGGCGATATAAAACATGACACCGAGGTGCCCTTTGCTAGTGCTACCTCTGTACCAAATTCCGTTCATTCGGTTCCACCGTGTTCGAATTAATAGGGGGAATCAATTTTGACATAAAGATGGCCGCCATCCACAAACTATTAGGCTAATGACCTATTAGATTGGTCAATGGATGCTCCCTCTAAAAAGGTATGTTGCAAAGTTTGGTAGAGATCGGATGGTTATGTTAGCCGTAATTTGATTTAAGCTTTAAACATTTGTGTGGCCGCCATTACGTTTCTGTCAACATGGCGGCGATATAAATCATGACACTGAGATGCCCTTTGCTAGTGCTATCTCTGTACCAAATTTCGTTCCATTCGGTTTCACCGTGTTTGAATTAATAGGGGGAATCGATTTTGACACAAAGATGGCCGCCATCCGCAAACTATTAGGCGAATGACCTATTAGATTGGTCAAAGAATGCTCCCTCCATAAAGGTATGTAGTTGCATAATTTGGTAGAGATCGAATGATTAGGTTAATCGTAATTTGATTTAAGCTTTGAACATTCGTGTGGCCGCCATTACGTTTCAGTCCAGATGGCGGCGATATGAAACACGACATTGAGGTGCCCTTTGCTAGTGCTACCTCTGTACCAAATTTCGTTCCATTCGGTTCAACCGTGTTCGAATTAATAGGGGGAATCAATTTTGACATAAAGATGGCCGCCATCCGCAAACTATTAGGCTAATAACCTACTAGATTGGTCAAAGGATGCTCCCTCCATAAAGGTATGTTGTTGCAAAGATTGGTAGAGATCGGATGGTTATGTTAGTCGTAATTTAACTTAAGCTTTGAAAATTTGTGTGGCCGCCATTACGTTTCCGTCAAGATGGCGGCGATATAAAACATGACACTGAGGTGCCTTTTGTTAGTACTACCTCTGTACCAAATTTCGTTCCATTCGGTTGCACCGTGTTCGAATTAATAGGGGGAATCGATTTTCACACAAAGATGGCCGCCATCCGCAAACTATTACGCTGATGACCTATTAGTTTGGTCAAAGGATGCTCCCCCCATAAAGGTATGTTGTTGCAAAATTTGGTAGAGATCGGATGATTAGGTTAGTCGTAATTTGATTTAAACTTTGAACATTTGTGTGGCCGCCATTACGTTTCCGTCAAGATGGCGGCGATATAAAACATGACACTGAGGTGTCCATTGCTAGTGCTACCTTTGTACCAAATTTCGTTCAATTCGCATTCACCGTGTTCGAATTGATAGGGGGGGACAGACATTCAGAGTACACACACTCACACACACACACACACACACAGAGACAGACAGACAGACTCACATACACACACACAGACAGACACACTTTTTTCGCCCTGTGTTGATCTCATAAGTCTACTTTCATTTTTTGCAAAAATCGAAAGTAGGCTAATAATAAGGGCAATAAGAGACAGGGAAAAGAAATGCCTCCGGCCACCGAAGAATGTTGGAATGTTGGTAATTTAGGGGCTTTGGAACATCGTGCTTATGTAGCCCCGTGTACTTGGCGGTGTGTTGGATTTGTCTGATAACCCGTCTTATTGTGATGGCTGTATTGAAGAAATGAAAATCCACATCCTGCTTCCAGTCTCCGACCGGGTCAGGAATGGAATGAATGAAGCCCCCATCTAGCGGCGAGGATATGAACTGTGCCGGCTGCCGAAGCTCGTCGCACTCCTCTGGGGCAATGATTAAATGAATGACAGATGAAGTGAAATGATAGTGGAGAGTGTTGCTGGAATGAAATTTGTGACAGGGAAAACCGGAGTACCCGGAGAAAAACCTGTCTGCCTCCGTTTTGTCCAGCACAGATCTCACATGGAGTGACCGGGATTTGAACCACGGACCCAGCGGTGAGAGGCCGGCGTGCTGCCGCCTAAGCCACGGAGGCTCTTATTGTGATGGCTGTATTAGTGTGTGTATTTATGAGTCAAGTGAATTATCCTTAGATCATAAATACAATAGATGGCTGATGACGTCACATTTGTGAAACCAACATCTCAATCAGCTGACTAAAGGGAACTGCGGATAGTTTGGAGCACTGAAATACTACACGTGACGATAGAATTGGGCTATTCTGTTCTATTCATTACCGTACTAAGCCAGAATGGTGTATTACTGTGCAGCGTATGGATGTAAGGAGACGTTTAGGAAAAGATCGGGCATTTCTTTCCATAGGTAGTCCTAAATTAATTCATTGTAAAATAACCCTAAAATTCTTGACTTTCTACTTTCATTTCTTTACGTTTCCTCTTAACTCCGAGACATGAAAGAAAAATAATTTAATCTGTAAATTTATTACAAATTATTAAAATTTACTCTATCCCTTACTCCACTGAACAGGCCTATGAAGAAAAATTAGGACCATCACAACATCAAATAGCCTTCCTTTTCAATCATGTTCAGTGTCAAATTGCGGGTTATGCTACTGATGTGACGATGTAGTCTTCGATAATAAATACGCTGAGGTAATATTTGTCATCTTATTAAACGTATGGACAGTGCGTTTGGTTGAGGAAATTTTCAGATCCTTCTAGGATACATTGCAGCCCTAAATTAGTCAATTCGTAGGATTTCAAAGTTCTGGATTATTACTGCGAAGGTTCCTATGATTCGTGAAAAATGGAATTTAAAAGGAAACAGTTCATTGCTTGTAATGTTTTCCGTTGTAGCAAATGTAATGCATAGTTGTTAAAAAGCAACGCTTACTAAATCAATAGACTTCCTTATTTCCATTTGCCTATGTTTTGTTCACCTTCATAAAGTACTGAAGTGGAAAGTAACGCTGAATAAGAGCTAATCGTACGATAACATTTTGTAAAGTAATGCACCGGTACTGAAATTAGCCAAAATACATTTTCTAATGATGACAAATAAATTAGGAAATGATGTAGTAATGGATTGAACTTGTTTGGAGCTCTCGGGCGTACAATTAAAAATGACCAGCTACACAAACACAATTCTCTTCAAAAAATCAGTAGGCCTAATTCAGAATTGGATTTGTTATTAATTATTTACAAGAGGGGATCTTGGATGTATGAGTATTACGGAACACGGCAGCCACTTTTTACACCAACACAATTCTGTTCAAAAATCAGTAGGCCTAATTCAGAGTTGGATTTGTTATTAGTTATTTACAAGAGGGGATCTTGGATGTATGAGTGTTACGGAACACGGCAGCCACTTTTTACACCAACACAATTCTGTTCAAAAATCAGTAGGCCTAATTCAGAGTTGGATTTGTTATTAATTATTTACAAGAGGGGATCCTGGATGTATGAATACTGTATTATGGAACACAGCAGCCAATGTTTACACAAACACAATTCTGTTCAAAAATCAGTAGGCCTAATTCAGAATTGGATTTGTTGTTAATTATTTACAAGAGGGGATTCTGGATGTTTGAGTATTACGGAACACGACAGCCACTTTTAACACCAAATATGTTACAATCTTAACCTTTGCTACCTTCCGGTACGTAAAGAAACATGCGATGCTTTTCCCAATGTCGTATAAATTACGAAAATGTGTGTTTAAACCCTCATTAAAAATCATTTCCCCACCAACTCCTATCACCTTCCATTACGAGTTCCTCTGTTTTCCCTTCAGTCAGCTGATCCAGATGTTGGTTTCACGTCACAGTACAGGCGCAGTGTGGCAATGCGCACTCTATTGTATTTATGCTCGAAGGAATTATCCGATGGTAACTCATGAAATGAGATTCCTTGGGATTCAAACTTGCCCTGTTCTGATTTACAAAAGCACACACAGCAGAACATCGTGCTTATGTAGCCCCGTGTACTTGGCGGTGTGTTGGATTTGTCTGATAACCCGTCTTATTGTGATGGCTGTATTAGTGTGTGTATTTATGAGTCAAGTGAATTATCCCATGGTAACTCATGAAATGAGATTCCTTGGGATTCAAACTTGCCCTGTTCTGATTTACAAAAGCACACACAGCAGTACGCCATCATAAAATACAAAACACAACTTCACCATTAACATCAATACAAAACAAATGTCTGTAACAGTGACTTGAAAGAGCGGCGATCACAGTGGGTTGGTGCTGCTCTTAGCGTCTCTATTTTGAAACGATGATGATGATGAAAATTGTTGTTTTAAGGGGACTAACATCTAGGTTATCGGCCCCTAATAGTTTGGTTGATCGTGAAGATGATAATGAAATGTAAACTATAACTAGAATTAACGACTAACTTATATACTAGAAGAAGAAATGGAAAACTACAGGAGAATAATGAAAATAAAGGACAGGAGGAAAAGAAATGCCCTCAACCCTCGAAGAATGTGGATTGAGGGACTTGGAAGAAAGGAGAGCCATGAAAGGCAGGTAGGAACGTGAAAGAGGAGAGGGTCCACCCCAGAGGTAATGGATAAAAGGGGGAACCCCGGACCCAGCTCAGGAATCCCTCGGGGTCGCCAAATGTCGAACTCACCAGCCGTGAGCCCCTGAGGGTGTAGCAATATCCAGGGTGCACCAGAAGTGGCGGGGTTACATACACCCTGCCTCCTTGTGGGCCTTGAGCAGAAGGCAGGAGATAACATGAAAAAAAATAATGCTGACCCCCTCGCAGAAGAGGGGTTTCAGAAAAGATGAGACAAGGGCCAATTGAGGCGGGAAAGGAAGAGACTCCCTAGGCCTCGGATACCCTAATACCGTCGGGGTTGGAAGAGAAGAAGAGTTGACCAAGTGAGGTCGACTGGAAAGACGACGGAGAGGAGCCCGGCACATGTAAGTGGAAGCAATGCTGGACTCAGCTGGGGCCCCGTGGTCGCCAACCCACGTCCTACTAGATGAGAGCCCCTGGGGGGATTTGTAAACGAGGTTGTACGCATAAACCAAAACTGTAATCGTTTAATGGGCAGGCAGTTTAAAGCAGCCAGGAGGGATGCGATGCAGCAGGCAGTGGCCACACCATCTATTGTCTAAGGTACGATAAAAAAAATCATTAGAAATCTGAACGCAATAATAATATGAAACCGTATCTCTATAAATTAACAGGGGTCGTAATAGGGAAATTAAATTAAACAAGTAGTTCCGTGAAGCAATATACAGCCTATTTTCATATATCCTACTTATGTTAATTGCCACTATCAAGATACAAAATTTCAGTTTGATTGCTGTAATAGATTCCTAGATATTGAGAACCGACTAAATTCGGATGGTCGCCATGTTGGACTTTACATAATTATGTAGGTCCTAGAGTTATGTACTGTTACATGAAGATTATTGTGTACGTGTTGCATTCAAACTTCAATCGCATGATTAGGACACAAGAAGTAACAAGGAGATTTTAAAATTTCGCCCAGCTGCCATCTTGTGGTTATGGAAACAATTGAAATAAATTAGATGCCATTGGATTAACATTCGTATAAGCATTTACTGTACCACGTTTCACTGCACTCAGATGGTTAAATTGGGAGAAACGTCCATGAGAATATGTATACTTCGCGTCGCCGCCATGTTGGATTTGTGATCACCAGGTTATTGAAAGTCCTATAGGTGTACTTATGTTCATAGCCCCTATGAACATTAAAAAAAATCAGTTTGATTGCTATAATAGATTCGCAGATATTCAGAGCCGTCTAAATATTTCAGATGGTCGCCATGTCGGATTGTTAAATGTATAGGCCATAGAGTCATGTACCATTAAAGGAACATCATTGCGTAAGTTCATTATTCAAACTTTCACTTCGATCGCATGATTACGACACAAGAAATAAAAAAATAATTTAAAAATTCGCTCAGCTGCCATATTGAGGTTATGTAAACAATTGAAATAAATTAGATACCAGTGCATTACAATGTGTATAAACATTTCCTGTACCAAGTTTCATTGCGATTGGAACGTTAAATCGCGAGAAAGGTCTATTTACATTTTCAATTCGCTTGGCCGCCATATTCGTTTTGTAGTTAACCGATTTTTGAAAATCTTATAGATGAATTTCCAGTAGTGCCCTTTATCTCCGTACAAAATTTCAGGGTGATACCGCTAATAGTTTCAGAGATATAGAATGCCGGTGAAATATTTCGCACAGCCACCATCTTGTGGTTATGTAAACAATTGAACGAAGTTAGATGTCGGTGCATTACAATGTGTATAAACATATACTGTACCAAGTTTCATTGCGTTTGGTTGGTTAAATCGCGAGAAACGTCTATTTAAACGTCGCAAATTCGTTTGGCCGCCATGTTGGTTTTGTAGTTACCAGTATTTCAAGAGTCACATAGGTGAACTTCTAGTAGTTCCCTTTATCGCCGTAAAAAATTCCAGGTAATAGATTCGGAGATATTGAATGCTCTTGTAATATTTCGCCCAGCCGCCATGTTGGATTGGTGAGACGTAACAACATTTGAAGGGCACGGTCGGGGTTGCCCGGAATAGTGCTATGAAATTACCGAGTTTCACTGAAATCGCTCCAGCCGTTTAGAATTTATTAGGGGACACACACACACACACCTCACACACACACACACACACACAGACACACACACACACGCACACACACACACGGACAAAAGGTGATCTCATAAGCCTATTTTTTTAAATTGAAAATTGGCTAAAAAGAAATACATTGGCAAACCCTGCATTCGACATACTATTGCAGATTGTTCTTAAAGTAGCATTATTTTCTTTGTGATAGATTTTGGATGATAAGGACCAAACAGTAGCTACGGCGGCAGTAACACAATTTGCCACCAGGACCGATGTGGCGGTAGTAACACAGAATAACACCAGGTACTGCAATGGACAGAGACAATCCAAAGATATTAGTGTTGACCAAAGAGGATATAAATAAAGTGTTGACTAAGGCTAGCGGTAGCCATGACTACCAGTTTGGTTATTGACAAACGAGTGCTGTTCTTTGAACATGTATCTGATCTCTTATTTCTTCAAATAAAAAGTGTTTATCCCACATGTTGCTGATTTCCTACGAATTAGCCATTTTAGTGCTTACTGACGAATGATATTGAATAACGGTGTAGTTATCACGAATTCCCCGAACTCCGCTATAGCATTTTAGAGATTATTACGGTATGGGTTTAGAGAATATATTTCTTATATTACGAAATACTTTAGGGACTCAAGACGCCCAATGTGTTCTCAATCAATGCACCTTATTGGGCATTATATTGGGAATATACGTTGCTGCATTTATTTTAACTTGGTGAGATAGGTTGGTTGGTTGGTTCCTCTGTTTAGGGGTTGCGACTTCGCGGTCATGCAGCCCCGTGCACTTTGGGTGTGTGTAGAATCTGCCTGATAACCGGTGTTAATTGTGATGGCTGCATTATTGTGTGTTATATGTAATTCAGGTAAGGACTACAGACAGTCAGTTTTAAGTAGTTCCTACTTTTGCTACCAAATGCTACCGTCAACAACACCTAGCTGCAAACTTGGCTAATAGATACGGCCGCAACCAGAACCTGACGGTGAACGTTGGAACTTAATAGCGTTAATAAAATTTAACCTACAAATTTTACCTTCACACGAGTGCAGTTAATGGAATGTTCTTTCACACCACATAAATCTATGACATGGGCCCACCGGCTTTACATACCCTCCGAAGGAAGGCATACTGAGGGATTTTTAACGCTCTTAAAAAATCCGATGCCTTCGGCCGGGTTTGAACCCGCGACCTTGGGCATAGCAGCTCAGCATGCTACCACATACGCCACCAAAGCCGCCCAATATGAGATAATTGGCATGGAAATATAGCAATACTATTCCCTAACATGCAGCTATAGTAGCCTACAGACTGACCTATGTACATGAATAAGCCATTTATCATTAATCACACCATTTTTGCGGGATTAAAAATCGTAAGTATATTTGACACTAGAAGGATGACTTTATATTCCAAACATTGAATAATTTAAATATTGTTTCCTTTCAAGATGGTAGATGCAACAATTTAAACATTTTAAGAGAACTATGTGAACAAAACGTCTAAATTACACCCATTACAACAAAAATAAAGACTATCAGGAAAGTACTGTAATTGTGAGACTAGGTCCTTGAGAAATGTGCATATACAGCCCTTCTTTGATAATGATGCATTCTCTACTACGTTATTGTACTCCACAGTACCTTTCACCTAGATTTACAGTGAGTTAATATTGCACTTCATGAACTTCAGAGCCCAGGAGAACTATGTTTTAAACTCACTTAGGGCCAAAGTGAATATATTTTGTGAAATATATTGGCATGCATCTTTCTATAACAAGTAAATACACCTCCCGGGCAACGCTGAAGAAAATAGCTAGTAGTACATAAATCTAAGGCCTATAATATAAAAATCAAACATGATGACCATCCAAAATATTTAGACGGTTCTCAATGTCTACGAATCTATTACAGCATTCAAACTGACAATTTGTATGTTGATAGAGGCAATTAATATTAGTAGGATATATGAAAATAGGCTATTTAGTTCTTCACGGAACTACTTGTTAGCCTAATTTCATTTTATGAAAAAAAAAGGCTTATGAGATCACCTTTTGTCCGTGTGTCTGTCTGTGTGTGCGTGTGTGTGAGTGATGGTTGTCGCCCCCCCCCCCCCCAATAAACGGCTGGAGCGATTCCAATGAAGCTCGGCAAGATCATAGCACCATTCTGGCCGACCCCGACCGTGCCCTTCAAATTTCATTGTGTCTCATCAATCCAACATGGTGGCTGTACGAAATATTTCACCATTCATTATCTCCGAAACTATTACCGATATCACCCTAAAATTTTGTACGGCGATAAAGGGAACTACTAGAAGTTCACCTATGAGACTTCAAAAACCTGGTAACTACAAAACCAAAATGGCGTCCAAGCAAATTTGCGACTTTTAAATAGACTTTTCTCGCGATTTAACCATCCAAACGTAATGAAACTAGGTACAGCAAATGTTTATACACATTGTAATGCACTGAAGTCTAATTTAGTTCAATTTTTTAGATAACCCCAAAATGGCGGCTGTGCGAAATATTTCACTGGCATTCAATATCTCCGAAACAATTTATGATATCACCCTGAAATTTTGTACGGTGATAAAGAGCACTGCTACAAGTTTACAGGTTTTTGAAAGTTACATAGATAAAGTACTGTACCCATGGTACTTGTGCTGACTGGCGTCGAACCTGATGCTCCAGAGAGGAAAAATCACGCATAGGATTTTTCGGGATATCGAACCAAACGTCTTTGAGGGGGAAAAACCTCGTGGTAACCAAGAACCACATAATATAAGACTATTCTTGAAATTTCAGCTTAATTCCAGATTGTGTACAGGAATTATAAGCATTATTGAAAAATAAAAGGTCTCCATACCACTGTAAGATACAATATTTGAGCTAAGAAAGTACAGATTCGAGGCAAGACTGACATTTGACAAATTAGCAAAGTCAATGGAGGCGTGTCAGCTGGAGCCTAGGGACTCTTTACGTCTGCAAGGGGGAACCAAGACAGAGACTAATTGCTGTGGGATCCATCGAGACATAAGGAAGAAATAATGGAAAGGGAAGGACGCCGCATGAAATTAATTGATTACATCAAAACCAGGCATCCCAGAGAGTTGAAATCAGCACCAAAATGAATAAAATCCGGAGAGAATAATTATGAGCCCAAGAAGTATGTTTATTGGAGCAGATTAAGCATTTCATGGACGGAGAACGTATAAATGCGGATGTTTGACCATTGGCGTAAGACACAGAAGGGGAATCCCGGAGGTAGCGTGCCCACGCCATCACCAAAATCAATTAATATTAATTAATTGAACGATCAAATCACAGGCAAGAGACTGGAAATGGACCCTCCGTGAGAAATTGGACCAGATGAAGGCAGTTATAGCCCTGCGAACTGCAGTTTTAAAGGAAAGGTCGGTCCGTGAATTTGAGAGAACTATGTTTCGAGAAGAAAGCCTTAAATAGAGCATGGAGCCATGAAGAAGTCAGTCGACTTGGATCACTCAAACGGGGAAGGTGCTGTCCGTCCGCTCAGAAATATAAACAAAGACCGCGCAACTACAAGTGTAAAGTATTCTGAAAAGTCAACATGAAGCGCTTAGACCGCGAAATTATAAGTAATGTACAAGTGCGTACAGGAACATTTTGATGTGTAAGGTCTATAGAAGTATTTTAGTCAGGAATATGTTCGTCAGTACTGGAGTGATTGGACGAGAATACGAGAGCGTAGACACCGTAAAAATGAAAGCCAAGTAAAGCTGATAGTCATCAAGCTGCGCAGTAAATAGTAAGTGGTATTGAACAGTAAATTACACCGTCACATGGGTAATTTGATAAAGCTCGCAAGTCATGATCTAGTAATCAACAATGGTCACACCATATCCATTATGATAGATCATGGGATGGGATTCAGGTCACAGTTATTGTGATATTATGCCACTACAGACAAAGACCCTGAGTAGAAGGGGGAGGAACATTCACACTAGCAGCAGTTTGATCGAGGATTAGCCAGGATCGCGGTTGATAGAGACTTCCAGTGGAGTTTGATGTCGGAAATCGCGTCACCTGCAGCTCTGTTATTACGAAATCGTGAAGTGTATGAAACAAATCGTGTGAAAAAGTGTCTGTAATATAAATTTTAATATATGTCAGTGTTAAAAATAATGTATTGTGTGGTGAAATGTTGCAGGAAGATGTGTAAATACGGTAAATTGAAAATGTGTTTTACCGAAGTGAAAAGTGTATTGTGTCCACAAAAGGAATATAACATATCCATCATGATGCATCAGTAAGCACCACGATGGTGGGTAAAATGTGGCATCATAGGAGTCGACCGCCAGATCAATGTGAGTACAAATTCCAGTGATATAATGTAGAAAGCTAGCGATACGATAGTCTAAGTCGAAAGTCATGACAAAATAGGTATTTTGAAGTAATATTTATACGAGATTGCATTCCTCGTTATTTGATGTCGAAGCATTTGCAATTTGAGAATGATTTGGCTTACAGCTGTTTCGCGTAAGACCAAAATAAGTCTAATATTAAAGTTAAACAGTAACTTTATAAGCAAGAAAGTCGAAGTAATGAAATATTCAGCATGTTTGCATGAAGTGAAAAAAGTTGCATCAGATCCCAGGTAATTATAAAGTAAAGATTATATGTAAGAACGATATCATAATGTGTCAGCAATTAAAGTTATACATGCTAAAATGTAATAAATGTAACTGTGGTAATGTAAAGCCAGTAGTAATGCCAGTAAACAAAGACCAGTATGGATAAGTAATGATAGAGAAAATCAGTAAACACGCCAGGTAGAAGGGAAACTAGAAATGTCATATGATCTGTGGTATACCAACAGAGGTAGTATTTGTGCTGCTGATATGCGAGCAGATTAAGAGTAAAATCAAGATGATTAAGTAATTAATGCAAGGAACGTTTCTAGGACACTGTCAGGACCATGCGAGAAAAATTCTACGAAGGTTTGTATTGATGTATAGCCATGGGGCATACCATTGTATTAACGATAGCGGGTGGAGACAGACAGGTGTCTGGGCTACCATACCAGCTTCGTGAGGGCAATTGAGGATTAACGATTGCCAACTCAATTAGCTACTCCATTGTAATGATCCGCACTGTGATGCGAGAATCTATTTGTACGGAAGGGTCGTGGACGCCTTACCGAGACTTCGTGCGTGAAAGTGGCAAGCCGTAAGACCACTAAACCACGCCATTAAAAGCCGTGTGCAGTTCCCCAAGACTTTGTGCCTAGTAAAACCCATTCCTTTGCTATATTATGTTATTGAGCTACATTGGAGCCAATTAATGTTACCCTATCGATAAGATGTTAAATATTTGGATATCCAGTTCATAAGGTGAATAGTTTCGCCTTAAACTATACACAGAATCAGAGTGAGATATTGTAAAATCTGGCTGGTGTGTGTGAATAAGTAATGACACAGCTGGGGAAGAGGCTGGACGACGAGGGTCGTGCCAGACAGCAGGGGGTTCTTAGCGACCCAAACCATTAAGCTATTGTATTCACTGAGGGTGGTAGTTTTATGACTGACCCCATTGTAAAGTGTATTGGAGACTACGATATCATGGTCTGGCATATTAATTAATAAGAAATTGTTTATTTTGACTGCAGAAATCAATTCTTAGCATTATAAGGATGTCATATCCATCTTTTAATTGCTGAAATCGAGTGATATTTAGCAAAGTTAGCTGTTCTGGACACTAACTGCACTAAAGGCGACTGACACATTATTTGAAGTTTAAAACCCAGTTAAGATGCATATTTGCATACGGGTACTGCGAATTTGGATTTGATGCAAACATAACTATATATCGACTTATATCTTGAACGGCTTAGAGACGTATAGTATCGTTATAGCGGACTAGCATTGGTTATGTAGAGTAGGAATGTACTATTGTTAGCGTTTGTGGAGAGGGTGGATGAAGGATGCAATACACAGAAATTAAAGTACATTGTTGTACAAGTAACCTATCGCAACAATGGCTAACGCATTGCTGAAACATGAAATAAAGTAAATATTCCATAAGCACTATGGACAGTCAAGCAAATAATTACTGTAACGTAAATAATATAGAAGTGCTATTTGTGTAAAATATTGATGTCATGTTTATTTGATTTAATTTGATTATTATTTTTATTTGTTTAAGAGTGTGCATAAAATATGAACATTTGTCAGATGACAGAAAATGCATTCCCATAAAGGAACAGGTTTAGTGAAGTGCAGAGTAGGGTGTATTGAGACACCAGTGATAGACTCATAGACTCACAAGAAGAGATGTGGCAGTATGCCTGGTGAGGTCGGATTACGATCTCAGCTGCGGACCACAGATGATGTAGAATAGCATTCATTGTCCCTTTGCCATTATCATCTGTGCGATCCAAAGTGCATTTTGTTGTTTGTGGGGTAATTTAAATGTAATTGGATGTTGTAATTGTTGTATAATAAGCCATGAGTTAAAATTAAATATTATTTTTAGGAAGTTGTTTACCCTTTTCTTGTAGAGTAGTACCTGGTAGTATTCGGATCCTGAATATGTGTTTGCACAGTGGGGAGACGCACCACACCCTGAAAGGACAGAGCCATTCGGGATGTGAACACATGTTCTCCACATGTTGTCATATGGGTACAGTACAAAACGAACATGGCGGCCAAGCGAACTTGAAACATTTTAATAGACTTTTCTCGTGATCTAACCATCTGAGCGCAGAGAAATAAGGTACAGTAAATGGTTATACATATTGTAATGCATTGACATCTAATTTAGTTCAATTGTTTACATAACCTGAAGATGGCGGCTGTGCGAAACATCAAAATTAAGTTTTTATTTCTTGTGCCGTAATCATGCGATCGAAGTTAAAGTTTGAATAATGAACCTACGCAATAATTTTCCTTTAATGGTACATAACTCTATGACCTATACATACACACATCAAAAAAAGTTTTGCATCACCTCGGTTCCCAGATCTCCGGCATATAGACGTTGACTGTGTATATTGTATCAAAGATACAGGACAGTCCCTTTGACTGTTCATAGATGTCACTAAAACTGCTCAAAGATGTAAACAACCATGCATGAGCAGGGCCTATTAGACGGAGGGGGTACGACAGCCGATCAGTTCCAGTCATTCCACCAGGACGAAGGTACGCTGCTCATGTTGTCTGTAGTTCTACCATGCCTAGAAGGTCAATACCGCAGTTCGATCGCGTCCGCATTGTTACTTTGTGTCAAGAAGGGCTCTCAACAAGGGAAGTTTCCAGGCGTCTCAGAGTGAACCAAAGCGATGTTGTTCGGACATGGAGGAGGTACAGAGATACAGGAACTGTCGATGACAGGCCTCGCTCAGGCCGCCCAAGGGCTACTACTGTAGTGGATGACCGCTAATTACGGATTGCCGCTCGGAGGAACCCTGACAGCAATGCCACCATGTTGAATAATGCGTTTCGTTCAGCCACAGGACGTCGTGTTTCAACTCAAACTGTGCGCAATAGGCTGCATGATGCGCAACTTCACTCCCGACGTCCATGGCGAGGTCCAGCTTTGCAACCCCGACACCATGCAGCGCGGTACAGATGGGCCCAACAACATGCTGAATGGACCCCACGGAATTGGCATCACGTTCTCTTCACCGATGAGTGTCGCATATGCCTTCAACCAGACAATCGTCGGAGACGTGTTTGGAGGCACCCTGGTCAGGCTGAACGTCTTAGACACACTGTCCAGCGAGTGCAGCAAGGTGGTGGTTCCCTGATGTTTTGGGGTGGCATTATGTGGGGCCGACGTACGCCACTGGTGGTCATGGAAGGCTCCGAAACGGCTTTACGATACCTGAATGACATCCTCCGACCCATAGTGCACCCATATCGGCAGAATATTGGAGAGGCATTTGTCTTCATGGACGACAATTCTCGACCTCATCGTGCACATCTTGTGAATGCGTTCCTTCAAGATAACGACATCGCTCGACTACAGTGGCCAGCATGTTCGCCAGACATGAACCCTATCGAACATGCCTGGGATATGTTGAAAAGGGCTGTTTATGGACGTCTTGACCCACCAACCACTCTGAGAGATTTACGCCGAATTGTCGTTGAGGAGTGGGACAATTTGGACCAACAGTGTCTTGATGAACTTGTGGATAGTATGCCACGGCGAATACAGGCATGCATCAATGCAAGAGGACGTGCTACTGGGTATTAGAGGTAGTGGTGTGTACTGCAATCTGGACCACAAATGCTGAAAGTCTAGCTGTATGATGGTACAACATGCAATGTGTGGGTCTCATGAGCAATAAAACGAGCTGAAATGTTGTTTGTGTGGATCTCTATTCCCTTTGTATTTAACGGTTCCGGAACTCTTGGAACCGAGGTGATGCAAAACTTTTTTTGATGTGTGTATAACAATCCAAAATGGCAAGCACCCAAAATATTTTGACGGTTCTCAATACCTACGAATCTTTTACAGCAATCAAACTGAATTTTTTAATGTTTATAGAGGCTATGGTCATAAGTTCACCGATATGACTTTCAGTAACCTGGTGAGCACAAATCCAACATGGCGGCGACGCGAAATATAAATATTTAAATGGACGTTTCTCGCGATTTAACCAGCCGAGTGCAGTGAAACTTTGCACGTTAAATGCGTATACAAATGTTAATCCACTGGCATCTAATTTATTTCAATTGTTTTCATAACCACGACATGGCAGCTGTGCGAAATTTTAAAATCTCGTTTTTACTTCTTGTGTCCTAATCATGCGATCGATGACTGAATACCCCACGTACACAATAATCTTCATGTAATAGTGCATAAATAAAAATCCAACCTGGCGATCATCTGAAATATTTAGACGGTTCTCAATATCTACGAATCTATCACAACAATCAAACTGAAATTTTGTATGTTGATAGAGGCAAATAACATGAATAGAATATATAAAATAGGCTGTATAGTTCTTCACGGAACTACTTGTTTTTTTTAGTATAATAACGTCGAATTAAACCTCCCGGTTAGCAAGAAAAATGAAACATTTTTCGAGAATAGATTGTCAATATCCTAAAAACACCGCTTTCTGTGATCTAGGGATAGGCTACGTATTCAGACTCCGGATCCAGAATTTCTAGGTTGGATTTTCGGCCCTGCAAAAATTAATTTCTGGTCTGAGGGCTAGAATGGGGTCAGCCTCATGGGGAAAAACTGAGAAGATGGGTTCGATATCTAACTCAGCTGTCCTATAAGTGGTTACGCACGTTTACTTCTACTCCACGTAAATGTGCGGACGGTAACGACATGGCCGCCTCCTTCCAAATCGAAGCCTCAATTACACACACACATACACCTACAGCCATCACACTTGGAACAGATTATCAGGCAAATTCCACACACTCCCAAGTACACGACATCATGAGTATGTCACAAAGTCCCTAAATGATTCTTCTAAAACAACAACATCAACATCCTAGGAACACGTATTTGTAGTGCTTTGCTGCGTGTTTATAAAAAAAACAAGATGTTCAGTAAAGAACATATAGCCTACTTTCTCCTAAATGCATGGGTATTGTTATAACTCTTTGTCCTTTTCAAGGAGTATAATTGAATGTTGGTTGTTGTAGCTTGTTGAAATACAACGTGCTATAGGGATATTAAACATGAATATGAGGTGCCCTTTGCTAGTGCTACATCTGTAAAAAAATTCATTCAATTCGGTTTCACCGTGTTTGAATTGATCTGGGGAATGGATTTGCACAAATACATGGCCGCTATTTGCAAACTATTGGGCTGATGACCTTGTAGTCAGTCATAAGATGCTTTCCACAAAAAGGCATGTTGTTGCAAAATCCGGTAGAGATCAAATTATTAGGATGGTTGAAATTTGATTTAAGCTTTTAACATTTGGGTGGCCGTCATTCCGTTTCCGTCAAGATGGCGGCGATATAAAACATGACACTGAGGTGCCTTTTGCTAGTGCTACCTATGTATCAAATTTCGTTCAATTCGGGTTCACCGTGTTTGAATTGATAGGGGGAATCGATTTGCACACATACTTGGCCACCATCTGCAAACTATTGGACTGATGATCTAGCAGTTTGGTCAGAATATGCTTCCCACATAAAGATTTGTTGTTGCAAAATTTGGTAGAGACTAGATTATTAGGTTGGTCGTAATTACATTTTAGCCTTTAACATTTGGGTGGCCGCGATTACGTTTCCGTCAAGATGGCGGTGATATAAAACATGACACTGAGGTGGCCTTTTCTAGTGCTACCTCTGTACCAAATTTCGTTCCATTCGGTTTCACCGTGTTCGAATTAATAGGGGGAATTAATTTTCACACAAAGATGGCCGCCATCCGCAAAATATTAGGCTAATGACCTATTAGTTTTGTCAAAGGATGCTCCCTCCATAATGGTATGTTGATGCAAAATTTGGTAGAGATCGGATGATTAGGTTAATCGTAATTTGATTAAAGCTTTGAATATTTGTGTGGCCGCCATTACGTTTCCATCAAGATGGCAGCGATATAAAACATGACACTGAGGTGCCCTTTGCTAGTGCTACCTCTGTACCAAATTTCTTTACATTCGGTTTCACCGTGTTCGAATTAATAGGGGTAATCGATTTTGACAAAAAGATGGCCGCCATCCGGAAACTATTAGGCTAATGACCTATTAGATTTGTCAAAGGATGCTTCCTCCATAAAGGTATGTTGTTGCAAAATTTGGTGGAGATCGGATCATTAGGTTAGTCGTAATTTGATTTAAGCTTTGAACATTTGTGTGGCCGCCATTACGTTTCCGTCAAGATGGCGGTGATATAAAACATGACACTGAGGTGCCCTTTGCTAGTGCTACCTCAGTACCAAATTTTATTCCATTCGGTTTCACCGTGTTCGAATTAATAGGGGTAATCGATTTTGACACAAAGATGGCCGTCATCCGCAAACTATTAGGCTAATTACTTATTATATTTGTCAAAGGATGCTCCCTTCATAAAGGTATGTTGTTGCAAAGTTTGGTAGAGATCGGATGATTAGGTTAGTCGTAATTTGATTTAAGCTTTGAACATTTGGGTGGCCGCCATTACGTGTCCGTCAAGATGGCGGCGATATATAACATGACACTGGGGTGCCCTTTGCTAGTGCTACCTTTGTACCAAATTTCATTCCATTCGGTTTCACCGTGTTCGAATTAATAGGGGTAATCGATTTTGACACAAAGATGGCCGCCATCCGCAAACTATTAAGCTAATTACTTATTATATTTGTCAAAGGATGCTCCCTTCATAAAGGTATGTTGTTGCAAAATTTGGTATAGATCGGATGATTAGGTTAGTCGTAATTTGATTTAAGCTTTGAACATTTGGGTGGCCGACATTACGTGTCCGTCAAGATGGCGGCGATATATAACATGACACTGGGGTGCCCTTTGCTAGTGCTACCTCTGTACCAAATTTCGTTCCATTCGTTTTCACCGTGTTCGAATTAATAGGGGCAATCGATTTTCACACAAAGATGGCCGCCATCCGCAAACTATTAGGCTGATAACCTGTTAGTTTGGTCAAAGGATGCTGCCCCCATAAAGGTATGTTGTTGCAAAATTTGGTAGAGATCGGATGATTAGGTTAGTCGTAATTTGATTTAAGCTTTGAACATTTGTGTGGCCGCCATTACGTTTCCGTCAAGATGGCGGCGATATAAAACATGACACTGAGGTGTCCTTTGCTTAGTGCTACCTTTGTACCAAATTTCGTTCAATTTGCGCTCACCGTGTTCGAATTGATAGAGGGGGACAGACATTCAGAGTACACACACTCACACACACACACACAGACACACACACAGACAGACACACTTTTTTTTCGCCCTGTAGTGATCTCATAAGTCTACTTTCATTTTTTGCAAAAATCGAAAGTAGGCTAAAAGGCGATTGTCAAGTAATGCTGCACCACAACATTATTTTTCAGACAAGCATTACATAAAAGGATTAGACACACGCACTGGGAAGAATAAGAGTTTTTGTTGATTCATTTAGGGACCTTGTGACATCGTGGTCACGTTGCCCCATTTACTTGGGTGTTTGTGGAATTTGTCTGATTACCTGTCTCTTTGTGATGGCTGCATTAGTGTGCGTAATTGGGGCTTGGATTTAAAAAGAGACGGTCATGGCCTTAAGTTACGAACCACCCCGCCATTTGCCTGGAGTAGAAGTGGGAAACCACAGAAAACCACTTCCAGGTTAGGTGAGATGGAAATCGAACCCAGCTCTTCTCAGTTCTGCCTCACGGGGCTGAGAGTATCCCGTTACAGCCCTCAAACCAGAATTAAATTGCATGTCAGAGCCGGGATCGAAAACGGACCTCAGGGGGGATAGCTAAGACTGCTATATATAGACACTGCGGTATGAGGTAGTACAAAATTAAGAATAAGACGATGACAGAGAAGAAACATATTTTTTTATTCCAAGATGAGGATGATACTAGCAAAAAGTCGGGGAACCGAACCGATATGTGGGCTGTAACAGGAAAGGGAAAGGTCTTCTCATTACTACGCTGCGTCATTCTCTTTCCACGTTCTGTGAAACAGTTTTCTTCTAAAGAAAACTTCATTTCTGGACTTGGGAAGTAATGAAGAAATTACCCGTCACGATTACATTTCCAGACCTCAGGGCTGATGACCAACATGTCCCAAGTTCTTAAAAAGAACTACTTGTAACAAGAAAAACATTCCCCTTCAGAATTTCCTAATCCCCGTTTTTGTTGTCTTCAGTCTTTGGATTAGTTTGATGCAGTCTCCATGCCTCCCTGTCCTGGGCTAATCGTTTCATCTATACCATAACTACCACACCTTGCATCCGAGGCAATCTGATTGACATATTCTAACCTTGGTCTACCCCTAGAGTTCTTCCCCTCGACCCTTCCTTCCATAACTGAGTTTTTTTTACTCCAAGGGCAAAAATGATGAGATGAGGATGATACTAGCAGAACATATATATGAGCTGTAACAAGAAAGGGAAAGTTCTTCTCAGCACTACGTTGCGTCATTCTCTTTCCACGTTCTGTGAAACAGTTTTCTTCTAATGATAACTTCATTTCTGGACGGAGAAGTAAAAGATTTTTTTTTTACTCCAAAGGCAAAAATGATGAGATGAGGATGATACTGGCAGAAGGTCTGGGCACCGAACAGATATATGGGCTGTAACAAGAAAGGGAAAGTTCTTCTCAGCACTACGCTGCGTCATTCTGTTTCCACGTTCTGTGAAACATTTAACACGGATTTTTAAGAGCGTTAAAAATCCCTCAGTATGCCTTCCTTCGGAGGGGAAGAAAAGCCGGCGGTCCCATGTCATAGACTTATGGCATGTTAAAGAACCTTCCACTAATTGCACCTGTGTGAAGCTAAATTGGATAGGTTAAGAATGTAAACAACGCTCTTAGGTTTCTACGTCCGTTGCCAAGAGCCGACTGCGGTGGCGTCTAGTAGCTAAGTTCTGAACTTGGCCTAGTAATCGTTGACAGTGGCGCTTGGCGGAAAAAGTAGGAACTATTTGAAAAAATCCTAGTTGCAGTACTTAAATTAAAAAAACAGATAACACACACTATTACAGTCATCACAATTAACACCGGTTATCAGACAGATTCTACACACACACCCAAAGTACACGGGGCTACATGACCGCGTTGTCGCAGCCCCTAAACTTAAGAACCAACCAACCAATTTGTATAGGCAACACTGAAAAGAATGGCTTCAAATCTCTGGTTGGTTCTTAAGTTTAGGGGCTGCGACAACGCCGTCATGTAGCCCCGTGTACTTTGGGTGTGTGTAGAATCTGTCTGATAACCGGTGTTAAATGTGATGACTGTATTAGTGTGTGTTATCTGTTTTTTTAATTTAAGTACTGCAACTAGGATTTTTTCAAATAGTTCCTACTTTTGCCGCCAAGCGCCACTGTCAACGATTACTAGGCCAAGTTCAGAACTTAGCTACTAGACACCACCGCAGTCGGCTTTTGGCAACGAACATAGAAACCTAAGAGCGTTGTTTACATTCTTAACCTATCCAATTTAGCTTCATACAGGTGCAATTAGTGGAAGGTTCTTTAACATGCCATAAATCTGTGACATGTGCCGGCTTTACTTCCCCTCCGAAGGAAGGCATACTGAGGGATTTAAACGCTCTTAAAAAATCCGACGGCTTTGGCCGGGTTTGTACCCGCTATCTTGGGTATAGAAGCTCAGCATGCTACCAACTACGCCACCGAACCCGCTGCTTCAAATCTCTACATAACTGAGTTTGCTATTCCTAGGTATATTAGTATGTGCCCTACCAATCTATCTCTTCTAGCAGTCGCCAGAAACAACTCTCCTCTCCCACTTGTTTTAATACCTCTTCTTTAGTTACTCTTATCTACCCATGCGATCATCATTCTCTTGTACGTAGTGGCTAGCTCTCTTGGCTGTCACCACGGAAACGCGAGTTTGATTACTGGCTCTGCCAAGAAATTTAATTCTGATCTGAGGGCTGGATCGGGGTACACTCAGCCTCGTTAGGTAAAACTGAGAAGAGGTGGGTTTGATCCCCACTTCCACTATCCTGGAAGTGGTTTTCCACTTCTACTCCAGGCAAATGACGGGATGATTCCCAACTTAAGGCCACGGCCGCCTCGTTCCAAATCATCATCTGAATTTAAACAAGTAGTTTCGTGAAGAACTAAATAGCCTATTTTCATATATTGTATTTATGTTAATTGCCTTCATGAACATACAAAATTTCAGTGTGATTGTTGTAATACATTCGTAGATATTGAGAACTGTCTAAATATTTCGGATGGTCGCCATATTGGATTTTTATATATGTAGGCCATAGAGTTATGTACTATTACATGAAGATTATTGCGTAGGTGTATTATTCAAACTTCAATCTCATGATTACGACACACGAAATAAAAACGAGGTTTTAATATTTTGAACAGCCGCCATCTTTAGGTTATGAAAACAACTGAAATAAATTAGATGTCAGTGGATTAGAACTTGTATGAGCATTTACCGTACCAAATTTCACTGTGCTCGGATGGTTAAATCGCGAGAAACGTCCTTTTAAATGATTAAATTTCGCGTCGCCACCATGTTGGATTCGTGCTCATTAGGTTATTGAAAGTTCCATAGGTGAACTAATGTTAATAGCCTTATCAACATACAAAATTTCAGTTTGATTGCTGTCATAGATTAGTAGATATTGAGAGCCGTCTAAGTATTTAGGATGGTCGCCATGTTGGAATTTTATTAATGCAAGCCATAGAGTAATGTACTGTTAGATGACAATTGTTGCGTAGACTCATTATTCAAACTTTGACTACAATCGCATGAATAGGACACAAGAAATAAAAACTTAGTTCAAAAATTTCGCACTTCCGCCATATTGAGGTTATGTAAACAATTGAACTAAATTAGATGTCAGTGCATTACAATGTGTATCAACATTTTCTGTACCAAGTTTAACTGTGCATGGATGGTTAAATCGCAAGAAACGTCTATTTAAATGTTTGAACTTCGCTTGGCCGCCAAGTTCGTTTTGTATTTGAAAGAATTCTGAAAGTCGCATAGGTGAAGTTTTGTAGTGCCCTTATCACCGTACAAAATGTCAGGGAGATATCAGTAGTAGTTTCAGAGACATAGAATGCCGGTGAAATATTTCGCACAGCCGCCATGTTGGTTTGAAGAGACGATCGGGGTCAGACAAAATAGTACTAGGCCCAAGTTCTTACCGAGTTTCATTGAAATCGCTCCAGCCGTTTATATTTTATTAGAGGAGGGGGACACACACACACATGGACAAAAGGTGATCTCATAAGCCTATTTCTTTTCCTAAACGATAATAGGCTAAAACACACACTATTACAGCCATCACAATGCCACAGGTCATCCGACAAATTCCAAACACACCCAAGTACATGAGGCTACATGACCATGATGTTGCAAAGCCCCTTAATTAATCAACAACATTCTCTAGTAACACCATATTTCAAATACTTCTATTCTCCTCTTTTCAACTGTGCCAACTCATCACCATTTTGCATCACACTGTATAGTTCACTCCAGGGGCGTATATAGGGGGGGGGGGGGGCATTTTTTGTCACATATAATATTAGCCTACTTTCGATTTTTGCAAAATATGAAAGTAGACTTATGAGATCTACACAGGGTCAAAACGTTTGTGTGTGTGTGTGTGTGAGAGAGAGAGTCTGTGTGTGTGTGTGTGTGTGTGTGTGTGTGTGTGTGTGTGTGTGTGTGAGTGTGTGTACTCTGAATGTCTGTCCCCCCACCTATCAATTCAAACACGGTGAAACCGAATTGAACGAAATTTGGTACAGATGTAGAACTAGCAAAGGGCACCTCAGTGTCATGTTTTATATCGCCGTCATCTTTACCAAAACTGAATGGCGGCCACTCAAACGTTCAAAACGTAAAATCAAATAACGACTAACCAAATCATCCGATCTCTACCAAATTTGGTAACAACATACCTTCGTATATGACGCGTCTTGTGACCAAACTACAAGGTGATCCGCTGGACCATTGCAGGATGGCTACCGTGCGAATTATGCAAACTTTATAATCCATATCATGGGACCCACCTGGTCCGATTATAGAGCCGAGAATCGTTTTAACTGTTCTAAAGGAAGAGGCACGTTCGAAATTAAAAGTTTATTTTGTAATACTACAGTGCAGAAGTGATTTTAAAAAGCTGAGCCTTCTCAGTTAGAAGGCAAGGTAGCAGCGGATATCTTGTTCCTGACTTATATTTCACCTATTTAAGTAAATGCAATATAGCGTACTGATACAAAATAAATAAACTTTGAATGAAATGCTTTATATATAAATAATATACTCCACTGATGAAATCGTTTATTCTAAATCATTATTTGCTACTACGTTTCATGTAACTCATTTGATATCGGACATTTTTCGTTGGTACGTTTGGTTCCGTGTTAAAGCGTTAATGAGAAAGCTGACTATCTCGCCAGGATTGCTGCCAGCCATAGAACTGCAATAGATTATAGATCACCACCCCTAAACCAGGTAAAAACAGTACTAACTGAGCATTATACAAATATATGGAACTCCATATATACCAATTCAGAAGACTCCTTACATACAAAATTATTCCTTCCTAATACACCACACAGACTTTCATCATCTCTCTGGCCCAACTTCATAACCACCCAGTTTATCACAAATCATGGTCGCTTCAAATCCTATCTTCATAAAATGAAAATTATTGATTCACCAATTTGCAGCTGCCAGGAAAAATCTCAACAGACGGCTCGTCACCTGTTGACTGAATGCACCACGTACTCAGGAGAACGACCAACTGTACTACGATCATTACCACTGCATAACATTATGAAACACCACTGGAATACTGTCGAAATAGCAGAATTTATAAAAGAAATCTTCCACTCACTTCAATGATATTATTCATGTTAATTTTGCATTTAAAACTGTAAATATCCCGTGATATACCTGTAGGTGAAACACGGGTTGTAACTATATTAAATAAATAAAAAAAAAGCGTTAGCCTATCAATCTTATGGCAATGGTTCAAACCCCATCAGAACAATGATGGTAGCAGTTTTTTTCGAGGTTGTGGTGTTTGGTGGAGGTAAATAGTTTCTAAGGTCTTCAACCAAGAAATGATTCTATTATACTCTTTGATAAAAACGAGTTATAACTATACTCATACATTTAGGAGAAAGTAGGCTTTATATTCTTTACTGAACATCTTGTTTTTTTACGAATTCAAACATTAAAAACCAATATTATCATGTACTACTGTTACTAAGTGATGTATGGCAACGTTGCAAAGCAAGGCGAAGGTAGAGCGATGTAAACAGTGTGACAATCAGTTTGCTCTGATCTTATGTGTAATAACATAACCTCTTATTACTCTCCAGTGCCTTCGCTCTTATGAACGAACAAAAGTTGTTTTCCCTAAATTGTATACCCTTATCAAAATTTTGGCAAATTTGCCTCTCTCTGTAGCTACCGGTACTGCCGAACGGAGTTTGAGTTGGTTGAAAACATACCGTACTTACTAAATTCTACTTCTGAAAACAGACTCAATGGTCTAGTATTGTCATCTATTCACAGAGACATACATCTCACTGACGATGAAGTTATAAACCGATTTGGTAATGCTTCAAGAAACCTTGGCTTTATATTCTAGTGTGAGTTGTAAATCAAAACAGTAACATTAATTCTTTCGATGTAAATACTATCAAGTTAGCAAGATGATGGTATTAATAAAAAGTATCATAAAATGGTCTTAGTTGTGTTTGACATTAACCAACCATAAAACATCACAACAAATTGGTGGAAAAAGTGATGTCAGATAGCGTTAAAACTCATCATTTTGCACCAAATTATACAAAAGTTTCCCGGGGAGAACCCCGGACCCCCTATTCTTTGGGCCTAAGCCCTGGTTGGGCACCCCCCGAAATAAAATTCTATATACGCCCCTGGTCCACTCATGACTATAACTCTGACGTGTTGTCATTGACTCTCAACTTATATGGGATAAGATGTAGTGATAAGAAGAGCACAGGGAAGTAGACATTGGGTATAATGCGCAATACGGTAAGTAACTCTTCTTTTCTTATCTTTTCTCGAAAAATGTCGGTAAAATTACCACTTTCTAGCAATGTCAATCAAATATTATCTTTATTATTCGGTCGTTTGAGCCACCTATGGATCACAGTGCTTGTGTTTTAGCTGAAGTTATTGTCTGCCATTTCTGGTGTTCTTGGTGGATTGTTGACGGCTCGTATAGGGCAATATTAATATGGTTAATTTGACAGCGAACATATTACTATAAGCAAACTGCTACTGATATTGCACATTTTTATAGTTTCTCTACCTGCGATATTGAGCCTTGCGACCACTTTAAAATATTCAACTTGAGGCAATAATATTTTGTTATTTTAAAATAAAAATTGAAGAATTACCTAAGTATCGAGCGAGTTTTCTGAAGTATCGTTCGATGAGCGCGAATCCAACATGGTGGCGACGCGAAATTTAATTATTTAAATGGACGTTTCTCGCGATTTAACCATCCGAGCACAGTGAAATTTGGTACGGTAAATGCTCATACAAGTTCTAATCCACTGACTTCTAATTTATTTCAGTTGTTTCCATAACCTAAAGATGGCGGCTGTTCGAAATATTAAAATCTCGTTTTTATTTCGTGTGTCGTAATCATGAGATTGAAGTTTGAATAATACACCTACGCAATAATCTTCATGTAATAGTACATAACTCTATGGCCTACATATATAAAAATCCAATATGGCGACCATCCGAAATATTTAGACGGTACTCAATATCTACGAATGTATTACAGCAATCAAACTGACATTTTGTATGTTGATAAAGACAATTAACATAAATACAATATATGGAAATAGGCTGTTCAGTTCTTCACGAAACTACTTGTTTAAATTCAGATGATGATTTGGAACGAGGCGGTCGTGGCCTTAAGTTGGGAATCATCCCGTCATTTGCCTGGAGTAGAAGTGGAAAACCACTTCCAGGATAGTGGAAGTGGGGATCGAACCCACCTCTTCCCAGTTTTACCTCACGAGGCTGAGTGTAACCCGATCCAGCCCTCAGACCAGAATTACATTTCTTGGCAGAACCAGTAATCAAATTCGCGTTTCCGTGGTGACAGCCAAGAGAGCTAGCCACTACGTAGCCTACAAGAGAATGATGATCGCATGGGTAGATAAGAGTAACTAAAGAAGAGGTATTGAAACAAGTGGGATACCATGCAGGTATTGAGATTATCGAAAGTATTGAGGATCTGTCCGTAGTTAAAATGCGATTGAGCTTACAGTACCGTGCAGACTAAGCTTTCTTCGAAGGTCTGTAAGATCCACAGGTACGATCTTCCCTTTTCTTGAGGTACTGTATGAGTGGGTGGACTTGCATGACTTGCTTCTTAATCTCTTTCAGCTTACTGGGTTTTGGATCAGCTAGTCATCTTCCCAGAATATCAGTAATAGGCTGCAGAACTAAGAACAAACATCTCTCTAGCTGGTACTTCCAATGGTCTAGGTTGTAGTGATACTGCCTCCTTTGCATCTTGATTCACCCATGGTGTAACTACAATGGTGAGGCGGATCGCTTCCTCTCTCTCGTGCGGATGACGTCACAACGGGAGCATTGCGTTCGGTGACACAGCACTCTGTATTTTACGCGGCTCTGGTCATAATAATACAACTTGAAGGCATTAATAACAGCATTTATTTTTAACACTGTACATGCTTTGTATTGAAAACACTGATAATGATGTTGGTAATTATGAATACGGCGTACCTCGAAACAATATTAATAGTCCTTTAACGAAATCCACTATTTTTACACATTGGTGAATTTAGACATTTTGCGATTCAATTTTCTCTGTGAATTGCCGAAACTTATTTTTCTGTTTAAGTCACGCAACCTAACATATGTTCGGGTTCGAGCTAAACAGTGAATAACCTCATATGCAATATTAATGAGGCAATTTTCTCGAGGTCCTGTTGGTTAATTCATTGAATATAAACTTATCACTTGATAGCGAATTGCCATGAAATTTATGAAACTCAGCCTCCATTGTCTTTGCAACTTCCATAAGTTCATTAGAGGAATACAAAAGATTTCCCCTTGAAATAAATTGGATCCAATCTGGGCCTTCTTTACTGGGTTCAAGTACTTGAGATAATGTTCCCAAGTTTTTGTACTTATCCCAGAATCTGTGTGCTACATATCCTGTAATGTATTTTAAACCTTCGTGGTTCATTTCATCTTTAAAATCTGAGAGATCAAATTCATCGAACATTTCATTCTGATGATCGGTCATTTCAAACAAACTCATGTTCAATTCCACAGTTTCGTAATTTGATTCAACAAATAAACTAGAAACTAGTTTTTCTTCGTCAGGAGCATCCACGATATCAGGAATACGTTTGGCAACATTCACTAACGCAGTCTGCGAGAAACAGGTGTCAGTTTCGGTTTCCAATGGTTTAATCAGACACTTTTCGTCAATTTTCTGCTGGTTGCTTCTTTCGATACACATGCGATTTGAAATATAAATTTCGTCAAATGTCAATACAGTCAAGCGTTCCAATTCGGTTAGTCCTGCTGATTTATATTTCATTAGTTTCACAACATCATGCAAAACACCCTGCTCTAAATTCAAACATTTAGCCCAATCACGTAACGTCGTCAGTCCTGGCAAGGGATAGTTATTAGCCCTTAAAAACCGGTAGGCTTTAGGGCTTACACTTCTTAGTGATATAGCCGCTGCTATATCGTCAGAACACCAATTGATTTTCTTACCTTTCTCTGTACTTAATAAATGTTTTATTTGACCTGGAGTGAAGGCTTTACCCAGTATCGTCTGAATTTCTTTGTAACGACCGTTCTTCAGATCGGCGATTTCTTTCTTCAACACCGAATGGTCTACACATAAATAATCGTACTTTTGTTTCCAAGCTTCGGATTCCTCACGTACCTCCTCAACTAATTTCTTCAAAGTGTTGACCTCATCTTCATGAGAACGAGTGCTTAGAAGGAAAGACATTCGTTGAATTATCAGGTTTATTTTTTTAGACTTATATTGGAACTAGAGTAGTCTTACGTTTCTATTCACAAGAGAAATATTTATTTCATATGACCACTAAACTACGACTGCATGAAGGTCAAGATTAGATTAATACTATAGCTACACCACGCTTTAATTAAACTCATGATATCAATGTCTCAACGATCTGGTGAAAGCAGTGCTTTACTCCGATAGTTACCTTTCTTCCAAGTATAATAATGAACCTTAGTTGTATTGTGCGTGTAAAATACACAAATTCACCTTTTATTATTAAGTGAGACTTCAATGTTCAAAAACAAAAAGAAGTTTACCTTATTAACTCCTTCTCATTCAAGCAGGTATGTTTAGATTGTATTCCTTCGGTGAGTGTTTCATTGTTATGTATAATTTCACTTATAACACTTTTACGATGCCTCTTTTCCAGCCTCATCGACCGACTTTCAGCTTCTTCCAGAGATCTTTTTCTTTTCCTTTGTGTAATTTGAGGGGATTTTGGTAGATTTTCAGTCGGAATGGCATCTAATTTTAAAGTTTTACTGTGCACTGGAGTATAGTTCAACAATTGCTGTCGAAGTGGAATAGCAAAACTGTCTTTAGTGAAATGAAGAGAACATACTCGAGCTGAAATCTTAATAATAATAATAATAATAATAATAATAATAATAATAATATTAACAATAATCTCCACTCGTAATTGTTATTTGGTTTGCCTATTCATTTCTATAATATTCTTTAATATCTCAGTTTGAAAATGCGTCCAGAGCTATTGCAATGTTTTAATTTTAGAGAGATATAATTTAAAGAATGATTTACTGTTCTGCTCACAATAGACAGATTAGTTTTAGAAATCATAACTTACCATGCTTTAAATTAAACATGTCCTCCCTCCTGCAAGCTCTGACCCATGAGCTCGCTACATCTTTGTCTTGTGGAAATACAAAGTATTTTATATTAGACCCTTTTGTTTTCCTGGAGTAGTTGTTGCAACCACACATAGCACAATTCGGCATTGCATCCCACTTTCCGTCGACAGAGATTAAGAAATACAATACTTTCACTAGCAACGCACACACTTGTCAACATTAACATGTTACAATCGACTGCTGATCACATGCGCTTGAATCTCGCTTATAGCCACAACTCGCAGTTGCCCCCGTTGTGACGTCAGCCGCACGAGAGAGAGGGAGCGATCCGCCTCACCATTGTAGTTACACCATGGATTCACCGATTCATTTCCTACAAATCACATGTGGCTGGGAAGCCACAGGAAGGTGATTCTAGTGTCCGAGTGGCACAACGCAGTCTGAAGGTTGGGGCAGATGACCTCGTAGTTCCGCCCCTTAAAACAACAACAACAACAACAACTAATAATAAGTCTAAAGGTCGTTGATTTGCTGCACAATTGGTTGCTATGGTAAACATGAAGCAACTCCCTGCAATGAACTCAAAAGCTAAGTACTATGAGAGCTGTGTTCCCTAATGCAAACAAGTAGTTCCGTGAAGAACTATACAGCCTATTTCCATATATCCTGCTCATGTCAATTGCCTCTATCAACATACAAAATTTCAGTTTAATTGCTGTAACAGATTCGTAGATATTGAGAACCGTCTAAATATTTCAGATGGTCACCAGGTTGGATTTTTATTTTATTTTCATACTATTACATTAAGATTATTGTGTACGTGTGGTATTCAAACTTAAATCGCATGATTAGAACACAAGAAGTAAAAACGAGATTTTAAAATTACGCACAGCAGACATCTTGCGATTATGCCAACAATTAAAATAAATTAGATGCCAGTGGATACACATTTGTATAAGCATTTAACGTTCAACGTTTCACGGCACTCGGATAGTTAATTCGCGAGAAACGTCCATTTAAATATTTAAATATTAATACTTCGCGTCGCCGCCATGTTGGATTTGTGCTCACCAGGTTACTGAAAGTCCTATAGGTGAACATATGTTCATAGTCTCTATGAACATTAAAAAAAATCAGTTTGGTTGCTGTAAAAGATTCATAGATATTGAGAACCGTCTAAATATTTCGGAAGCTCGCCATTTAGGATTGTTATATGTATAGGCCATAGAGCTATGCACCATTCAAGGACAATTATTGCCTAGGTTCATTATTCAAACTTTCACTTCGATCGCATGATTACGACACAAGAAATAAAAACTTAATTTTAAAATTTCACACAGCCGCCATCTTGAGGTTATGTAAACAATTGAATTAAATTAGATGGCAGTGCTTTACAATCTGCAAAATCATTTACTGTATCACATTTCACTGCGCTCAGAGAGTTAAATCACGAGAAAAGTCTATTAAAATATTTCAAATTCGCTTGGTCGCCATGTTCGTTTTGTACTTTACAGGTTTATGAAATATACATAGGTAAACTTGTATCAGTACCCTTTATCACCGTACAAAATTGCAGGGTGATATCTGTAATAGTTTCGGAGATATAGAATGTCAGTGAAAAATTTCGCACAGCCGCCATTTTGAGGTTATATAAACAATTGAACTAAAATAGACTCCAGTGCATTACAATGTGTATAAACATTTGCTGTACCAAGTTTCATTACGTTTGGATAGTTAAATCGCGAGAAAAGTCTACTAAAATTCTCAACTTCGCTTGACCGCCATGTTGGTTTTGTAGTCACCAGGTTTTTGAAAGTCTCATAGGTGAACTTTTAGTAGTGCCCTTTATCACCGTACACAATTTCTGGGCGATATCGGTAAGAGTTTCGGAGATATTGAATGCTAGTGAAATATTTCGCACAGCCGCCATGTTGGATTGGTGAGACGTAACAAAATTTGAAGGGCACGGTCGAGGTCGTCGGGAATAGTGCTATAAACTTACCGAGTTTTATTGAAATCACTCCAGCCGTTTAGATTTTATTCGGGACACACACACACACACCTCTCTCTCTCTCACACACACACACACACACGCGCGGACAAAAGGTGATCTCATAAGCCTATTTTTTCAAAATTTAAAATAGGCTAAAAATGGCCTGCCTAGCAGATCCAGTTGAAATAAGCTGTTTCCTAAAGGATCCAGAAAGTGCATTTACCTGTCTATCTTTGCTGCTCTGAAGAGAATGCGCGGTCAACTGTTTTACCTCTATCGTGTCAGGTCTGGTATGGGACAAGAGGGAAGGCATCAAGCATTATTGACATTAGCTGCTGGTACTATAATACTACCCTAATAATACTAATTCTACTGTAATAATACACCACTCATCAGTTATCAATTAATCGCATGAATGCCTCAAAACTTTTCACTTAACATAAATTTGAAATATCCAACTGGCTAAACACAATGATTCATAGACACACAGTGCAGACTGTACCGCTACCTCCAGGCAAATCGATTGTGTCACACTGTTGACAACTTGTAGTTTATAAATCTACCGTACATTGGCTGCATTCGATTAATTTTTAGGGTCGGTATTGACACACAATAGATTAGTAAAAGGGACTGATAAAAATTCTTCCGCCTAGACAATACTTGTATGTAATTTGTTTTTAAAAGTACAAAATGTATAAGAATAAATGAAAGAATTGTAAAATATTCTAATAGACATTGATCACTTTCGTGATGTTGTAACGTGTTTATTTACTCGCTTATTTGTTGGCACATTTGCTGATCAAATGCTTGAAGTATTCCGAGACCACCGAACAAATAATATTTATTTAACTGCATTAGTGTTTGTATCATATCGGTAATTATGAGTAATTTATAACCTCACCATAAATTTCTAAAGACTCTTACCTTAGTCATGTTTTAGGATTAGCACTTGCCAAGCTTCCAGAATATAATGGCGGCATGCGAAGCTCCTTCCTCTCTGCTCAGCTGACGTAATGACGCCACATCATCTGCTTCAGCCAACCACATGCCTTCCTGTGTTTAGATCTTTCTAGAAGACTGCTGACACTACTTAAAGGGAAGCTTCCACCATCTCGATGTTCGCACTCTACTTACTGCCTCATCTATACCCCATCGCTATTCTGCTTCTCCGCAGTTCATCAGCATGTCACACTGCTGGGAATCTTCAAATAAGCTCACGGCAAGTTGAGTTGGTGTCAACTTAAACCTTACCTTCGCTACACTCAACAAGATGGGTGCTTGTTCTGCTCTCTGTTCTACTTCTAAGTGGCATGTCAACAAAATAGCATCTGATTTCCAAACAAGGAAACCTTTTCTACGAAGCATCATCATTCCTGGATGCAGGATATTCTCACCGCATCTTCTAGAAAACCTGGAATGAAAAAATATTCTCGTTTCTGCCGCTCGGCCAGCCAACTCAAGCCACAGCCGACCCGCTACACAACAAGCGTAACCTATCTAGTCAGTTCAACGCTTTAAGTTGGTAATATTGCTTAATGCCAGTTCAACATCGCCGCAGAAGATGAGTGTTCTCTTTTATTCATAATCTTAATAATTCCCCCCTCTTCTTTTTGTGCTTTTAATATTCATATTTATGGTCTATTTACAATCAAGTGAAACCGTTTTATTGGAACACTTCAAACTGAACTTTTGTGGATTGTACCATGCTGTGCCAACGTAAATATAACTTTAATTCTAGTGTTTTTCTTTATGCGAATTTAACATGTTTATTACTTTAATAAAATTTGTAATCTATGCACACTTATATATTCATGTGTGAAGTTCAAAGAACCAGGCCAAAATCCTTAGCTCAATTATTCAGTCTAATCGATTATCTCACAGCAGTTAGTTTGTCCAGGCATTTTGCCGGATGCTGTTTGCCCATTATGAGGAAGAGCTCGGGCTGTTCTTCACATAATCAGACATCAACATAATGATGTTTCTAGACAATGATATATGCAAGAAACTTTGAATATTTCATAATATACTTACTGTATTTTCATTTAAAAAAAACTGAAGAAGGAAACTGTTTGTTTTCCGAAACATGTACTTTTTGTTGGGATTCGTATAATGTATAAATCAGTGATCGTGAAACACGGACGTCTTACTTAGCAGCCATCTTTTATTACACTAACTTATATCAAAGAGCTTCAAACATAAAGAATAAATACAAGAAATAAACCAAAGTAGAAATACATGAAATAAGCCAAAGATGTCCATCTTCTCAGTCCTCCACATCCTCCCCACCCTGGTCTATCTCGAGAGGGAAGACCAGCTGTACAGGCCGACTAATCTTGGTCCCGTTGGCCATCTGAAGGATGAGGGTTCGCACCTTGTTGTCCCTGCCTGGTCGCCTTTCAGTTATTCGTGCCTTCTGCCACATGTGTCTAGGTCGCATGTCGTCCTGTAGTAGTACTATATCTCCTACTCGGCACTCCTTCGTCTGTCCATTTGGGCGGCGTACTTCGTGGTAGCTTCTCAGATCAAGAAGATACTCATTCCTCCATCTCTTGAGGAAGTCCTCCTGCATTTTCTCTCTAAGTCTCCTCTCCTTCCGCAGGTCTATTCGGGTCGTGGGTTCGGAGACATTGGGCAGGGTAGTCAGCCGTGCCCCAGTCAGGAAATGACTTGGAGTCAGTGTCTCCGAGCCATCTTGGATTATGGGTCGGGAGTTAATGGCGGCTTCTACTTCTACCAATAGAGTTCGGAGTGTGTCCTCACTAATCAGAGCCTTTCCCAATACCTTTCTAAGGCATCTTTTAGTCGTACCCACCATTCTTTCCTACCAGCCTCCCCACCAAGCCACCCGTGGGGCTATAAATTTCCACTGGACTCCGTTGTGGGCGAAGTGCTGGCTCGTTCGTGGGTCAGTGAGGACTTGGCTGAGTTGTGTCATTTCTTTGTGTGCTGCCTGGAACGTTCTAGCGTTGTCTGAGTAAATGGTGTTTGGAAGTCCTCTTCGTCCCGCAAATCGTCTGAGAGCCATCAGAAACGTCTCCGTAGTCATGTCCAAAGCCAGCTCAAGGTGAAGGGCCCTTGTAGTCGCACATGTGAAGAGCACAATATATGATTTCTGTACGAGATTCCCCACCTTAACGAGTAGTGGCCCTGCAAAATCCACACCCGTAACTGCAAATGGCGTAGTAAGTCGCACACGTTCTGGAGGCAACGGGGCTTCGATCTCGTTACCTTGTTGGCTTCTGGCGATCTTACACGGTAAGCACGTGTGGATGACCTTCTTGACAGCCTGGCGTGCCTTGAGGATCCAAAATTCTTCGCGTAGTACAGAGAGAACGATTCGTACTCCAAGGTGGTGTAGCCGTATGTGAGTCTGGAGGATCAACAACTTAGTGAAGTGGTGTGCACCATCGAGTACTATAGGATGTTTCTGCTGCGTTGGCAGGTCTGCATGGTGGAGGCGCCCTCCCAGTCGAATAAGGCCGTCCTGTAAGAAGGGGTTGTAGCGGGCAATCCTGGACTTCCCTGACAAGTTTCTCTCTTTTGTTAGAGCGTCGTACTCTTCGGAAAAGCACTCACGTTGGACTGTACGTATCCAGCACAATCGGGAAGCCTCTAATTCACGTGCAGTGAGATTCCCAGAATTTTTCTCCGACTGTCTGATGTTGTTCAAGAAGCGTAAAATCCAACCCATGATGTGCAGTATTTTCCAATAACTGCTGAATCTGGAAGCAATGATGAGAGGTTCCGTTGTAATGACATTAAGTGTTTGCTGATGCGTCTTGCGAGTCTCTGGAAGTGAGGCGTTAGGCACACTGCTGTGGGGCCAAGAGCTTGGATGATCGGCTAGCCATACAGGCCCGTGCCATCAAAGTGAAGAAGACTGTAGTGCTTTTGAGGATATTCCTCGTGACAAGAGGTCGGCTGGATTATCCTGGCTCGGGCAGTACCGGCACTGAGCTGGACTCAGGATGCCTTGAATTTCCGTCACTCGGTTGGAGATGAATGTCTTCCAACGGTTTGCATCGCTTTTAATCCAACCTAGAGCGACCATGGAGTCACTCCACAGAGTAGATGTGGTGACATTAAAGTCTGTTGCTTGGCAGAAATACCTCAGAAGACGGCAACCCACTAAGATGGCCAGTAGTTCTAGTCGTGGGAGTGTAACCTTCTTGACTGGAGACAGTCTATTCTTAGTGCAGACCAGGTGTATGTAAGTGTTTACGTCGGCTGAAGTTCGAACATACAGTGCAGCTCCGTAGGCCCGCTCTGAAGCGTCGCAGAACACGTGGACATGTGAAGTCTCCGATGTTGTCCTTGATAAACCAATCCATCTTGGAATGACCACACTTGCCAGATCCGTGAGGCTGGTTATCCACAGCTGCCATCGCAATGCAATGTCATGTGGAAGTATTTCGTCCCATGCTATGCCCCTACACCAGGTGTCTTGGAAGAGAACTTTTCCAACTATGGACACCGGTGAAAGTAATCCAAGAGGGTCGTAGAACTTTGCGGTCGTTTTCAATAGCTTTCGTTTGGTTCCTGGATCCTGCGAAAGGTTGTCGGTGATATCTGTATGGTCAAAGAGTAGTGAATCTGATTCTGTGTCCCATCGTACACCTAGTACTCCGGTTTCCCTTTTCGTTTCACGTCCTTCGGCTCTCCATATACCTTCCAATGGCCCAGAATTTGTTGCCCATTTTGCCATCGGCATCCGTATCTGTCGTAGTAGACCTGTCACCTCGTAATATAAGGTGATAACTCTGTTGTCGTCTTCAGCTCCTGCAACAAAGTCGTCCATGAAAGTGCTTTGATCCATAAGTGCTGCTGCTGACGGGAACTGATCCTTGAATCTCGTTGCTAGTTCACGGAGAGTTGCAGACAGAAGAAAGGGACTGCTAGCAAGGCCGAATGGTAGACGAGTGAATCTATAGACGGCTGTATCATCTCTTGCTTGCCATTTTCCAAGTTCGTCCTTCTCCACATTGAACCAGAAGAATCTTGTTAAATCTCGGTCTTCGGTATCCAGGCATAATTGAAGGAAAGCTTGAGTTCCATCTCCTACTATGGCTTTGCGGTAAGTTCGGAAGCGGATCAACGTGGACAGTATTTCTGGTAACAGATTAGGGCCTGTTTCCAGAACATCATTGAGGGACGGTGCATCTCTCTCGTGGGATGATGCGTCAAAGACGATCCTCCATTTCTCTGTGCCATTTCTCTCTTTCTTGATAGCGTGATGAGGCAGGTAGTATACATCATTTGTAGTTTCCTCTGTAGCGATCAGCTGAACATGTCCCATGTTTACGTAGTCCATCATCTGCGCATGGTACATTTCTTTGTACTGGGCATTAACGGCAAGTTTTCTCTGCAATGTGTGAAAACGATTTAGAGCGTTCTTACGGTTTGAGGGTAAGACCAGATCATCTTTCTTCGGTAGGGATACTACCCTCCGCCCGTCTTGTAAGTGAAACGAATCGTGGAATTCTTGAAGAATAGTGGCATCTTTCGTTGTGAGGGTCCTTTTCTGATCTTCCCTTATTCCTAGGGACTCTAGATCCCAAAATCGTCGCATATCATCGTCCTCGACAGATGGGTCATTAGCAGTATGAATGTGGTGCACGTTGACGCTGTGAACAGTAATTCCTGACCTATTTCCACTCAGAATCCATCCAAATCTAGAAGGAAGCAGTACTAACGTGTCTGAGAGGCGTATTGGCTTGTCGTCAAGTATCACCTTCCAATAATGGTCTCCACCTATTAGAAGTTCTATAGGAAGTTCATTGTTGTCATCCTTGGGATCAGCAAGTCTCAATTTTCGTAAGCGTGACAGGGACTGGACGTCGAGTGGAACAGTCGGATGTGGCGAGTAAACGTTGTCACTCTCAAATGCAGAAATACGCAGAGCAGCCTCCGTGCATAGTCCACTGATGTTGAGGTCAATGAGTCTGCGAGCTGAAGATGTGTGACGAGATGACTCGAATCCGGTAACTGTCAAATCCTTGTGTCCCACGATATTCAGTTGAAGCTGATCTACCAGACTTCGGCTTACGAAGGTTGATTGACTGCCAGCATCCAATATGCATCGTGTACGTTTTCTCAGTCCGGTGGGCCCTGTGATCCAAATATTCGCCGTTTGAAGATAAGTGAACTGCGGCATAGTAACGTCAATCTTCCCCACGGATATTGATGCGGGCTGTTCTCCGGTGCAGATGGAAATGTGATGATTCTTTTTGCACTTTGCGCATGATACCTTACTCTTCTTCATGCAGGTCTTCACACTGTGACCTTTATTGAGGCACAAGAAGCATCGGTTGGCAGTTTTTAACTTTTCAATCCGCTCAGTTACATTGCGGATCTTCACACAGTTCTGGGCCCAGTGGCCTTGAGTCTCACAGAACACACAGAATTCGGAATACACTTTCTTTGTGTTCATGCCCGTCCGTTTTGACTTTGTGTTCACATGGAGTGTCGCGGCAGTGCCTGAGAAGGATTCGAGTGAAGTGATATCTCCTCTGATCTTCTGTGTGATCACAGCGCCCTCTACCTCCTCGTTCAGGAACTCCATCAACTTGGCAATGTGACTCTCGGGAATGCTTTCTCGTTTGGAATAAATTATCCAACGGCGGACAATACCTTGAGGGAATGCTCGGAGAATTTTAGGGCATAACATCCGCCCGTAATTATCTACATTTTCCCCTAAGGCCCGTAAGGCTTGTACGCGTCTATTGCATTCTATGTACATGGCATTTAGATTAGAAGGAGTATCGTCTGAAATTGGTTGTAAGGCTTCGAGATAGTCAAGATGGGCCTGAATTATGCGGTCAGTGTTTCCGTAGCGAGAGATTAATATCCGTTTAGTTTCTTCATAAGCATCAGCCGTTATCGGTATTCCATCAACTAGATTCTTCGGCTCACCCTCCAGATATCCACGGAGATAGACGTGCTTGTCAATGTGAGCGAGAAATTGATTGTTGTCAACAGAAGACTGGAATTGCTCCCAAAAACGTGCCCAATTCTCAATGTCACCTGCGAATTTGTCTAATTTTACGGCAGGTAGCTTCACTGTGTGCGTGACGGGTGTTGGGACTGGAGATCCTGGCGTTGGTTGCATACTCATTCCGGCGACCGATGTTGTCAAACTGGAGAGTGACTTAGATTTATTCTCGGCGTGTGATGCTTTCAGAATCGCTCTCTTCGCGATGTCGATGTATTCCTCACATTTTTCGACATCGGCCTCGTATTCTGCGTCGGTCAAACATTCCTGTATACTATCGTCCAGAACTGTGAGATGATCTAAAGCTTCTTGGAGTCTAATGCGATTATATTCATATCCTGAGATGTCGCCGACCGTAGCACTATTTATTATTGTACTGAATTTAGTTATAGTTGCTCGTTCCGTCTTCCGCTTTCTTTTCAAAAACGCTAGTTTACTCTTAACACTCTCGTCTTGCATCTTAAAGAATGGGTGACGAAATAAATAAATAGTACCGTGCTGCGACAGGTGAAGGTGATTATCTGATGTCAGCGCATGCGTGAGATCGTCTTGTAGTGTCCGTGATGGCTAGGAGGTATTTAGTTTAGGATATACCGCAAGATGGCAGCACTTGCTCGTCTATCATTCGTGAATTCCGTTACGTGGTGTAAAGTAATTATATTACAATTCGTGCACTGTTTAGTCGTAGTAGTATCACTTTTACAATAATATTAAAACTGAAATATCACGTTAGTATGTGGCGCGTGTAGAAGGTCCAGTATCTTCTTACCTCGTAATCCGGCGTGGCGTGGCGGCATGTACAAAACGTGATTGCTGTTTGTAGTGATAGCATCACCAGTTTACTTTGTACACAAGTAAAACACAATTGCCCGTATTCTAATGCACATTTCTACGTAATCTAAAGTTTTCGGCACCAATGTTGGGATTCGTATAATGTATAAATCAGTGATCGTGAAACACGGACGTCTTACTTAGCAGCCATCTTTTATTACACTAACTTATATCAAAGAGCTTCAAACATAAAGAATAAATACAAGAAATAAACCAAAGTAGAAATACATGAAATAAGCCAAAGATGTCCATCTTCTCAGTCCTCCACACTTTTAAAAACAAAATAAATACAAGTATTGACTGGGCGGAACAATTTTGATCAGCCTCTCATACTAATCTATCATACTGTAGATCTACTGCTGGCAACGATTCATCAGACAGGTGACACCATACCAACTGACAAGCTCAATGATACACCGGGGGCCAAATGCTGGCGAACAGACGGAGGTGATAGAATCAATTTTTCAATTTTGTATTCACAAAAAACAGTTTCAGTGACAGTCGATGGTATAGCGCAAACCAGTTGTCTACCAAGCCCGGAAATGCCTGGCCTCGTGGCCTTGGGCCTTGATGTGCATAGCTACCGCGGTTGGTATTGGTAGTTAATTTTAAAAGCACTGAATACATGTTGTTATATACGAAAATACAAAAATAGTTAAGGTTGTGAGCATGGTAACTTGTCTGTTAAGGACATCACTACAAAATTCAAGACTGGTAGAACACTAGCCTTCAAAATTCTGTGACAATTCTATGAAAGAACCTGAAAATTTGATAAAATACATCATAAACTGAACATGTGTGACTGAAGTAAATATTTCCCTCTACTACATTGACTGGCAAAAGAAGGGCATCACTTGAGAAAAATACTGTACCAGTACATTTAAGTACCATCTTAATCGACCCTAATCTGTTTCTCTATTCTGTATACAAGGCATTTTAAAGTAATGTTATTCTCTTTGGCACTTCACTTCCCCAATAATGAAAATTACGAAAAAAAAACAACCATGTTTTGTTTATTTATTGCCTTTGGTCAGGTTTAATGGAATTCTGGCCTGGTGTTATGCCTCAATGTAAGCTTTTTTAAGTTCTATGACTGGATATTGATAAGAGATCACTGCCTTAAGATTGCTTGAAATTTGTGACCAATGTCATGCACCTTATGAGAAGATTCTGCAAGTGAAAGATGTCTTTACGTCGAGAAGTAGAGGTAAGAGCAGTGAAGGGCAAATTCTTTGTTATGTGGCTAATGCTATTGGAGCTTCATATGGAATTGTCTAATGTGCTATAGAAAGCTATCAAGAGGGTGTCACCTACCTGAATCAGGCTGTTGGAAATTAATTTTGGCCCGAGGTGGTCAATTCATCGCCCTTCAATTTTTGTACGACCGCAGTTTAGGCCTGGAATTGACTCCAAAGTGTGAGGAATATGAATATCAGTGAAAGGACAGTCAGGTGAAGGTTGGATGAGGCCCGTCTTCAAGAAGACCTGCAACAGGGGCACAGCTTACGCGACACCACAGAGTAGCGCGACTCCAGTTTGCAGGACTGCATTAACTCTGGACTGCTGAACAGTGTGGATCTGTACTCTTTACAGATGAGAGCCATTTCAGGCGAAGGTTCCGGAAATCCCAGATGGGTGTGAAAGTGTTTGGAAGGAGGCCAGGGGAGTGACTTTCACCCGCTACACTGTCTGCTGGGACACCTTCTGGAGGAGGTCGAACTATGGTGTGAGAAGGCATCAGTCTTCATGGACGCATTGTGCTTGTCAAGGCATCGACTGCGGCAGGGAAATTCTAGGCTCATCGGTATATCGAGGAGATTCTGGTGGACTGTGTGTGCCATATACACCACTTGTGGGAGAAAACTTAAGGCTTGGGCATGACGATACCTGGCCGCTTGTTGCGAATTGCATAAATGTGTTCTCTCACATAAGTTGGAATTCGTACCCTGGACTGGTCAATACGCAGCCACGACTTGAATATCATCAAACAAGTGTAGGATATGCTAGCAAGAAGTGTTCAACATGGTGATTTTAATACCTCGGAACAGCTTAGAGATGATCTGTAAGGATCTTCTGCTCAGTTAGCCCCAACGTTTTCAAGCTGTTATTGAAGCTAAGGGAGGAAGCACCCGCTATTAGTGTGTGTGAAGCTATTGTGTCACTTACACATCAATAACAGTAAAGCAGTGCATAAGAAAAAACTTTAAACTTCCCGTTAAATTGGTAAAATTTTGAAATGTTGTTCAATATTTTGAAGATTAAAAAATTTATCTCGGCACGCCGGAAGGCGGAGGTAGATTTTACTGGGCAAACTAGGGGATAGGCTATAATAGGCAAAATATGCAGGTTTTCGTAGGAGGATCAGACCTCATTTATTGCAAGAAAGTATTTTACATTTGGAGGTTAATTAACTTTTTTTTTTTCGTTTTTGTATGCATATTTTTATCATTTTATTGTCTTATGGGGATGGTAACCTTCTTGTCATTTGGGGTTCATTTTTAGCCTACTTTCGATTTTTGCAAAAAATGAAAGTAGACTTATGAGATCAACACAGGGCGAAAAAAAAGTGTGTCTGTCTGTGTGTGTGTATGTGTGTGTGTGAGTCTGTGTGTGTGTGTGTCTGTGTGTGTGTGAGTGTGTGTACTCTGAATGTCTGTCCCCCCCTATCAATTCGAACACGGTGAATGCGAATTGAACGAAATTTGGTACAAAGGTAGCACTAGCAAAGGACACCTCAGTGTCATGTTTTATATCGCCGCCATCTTGACGGAAACGTAATGGCGGCCACACAAATGTTCAAAGCTTAAATCAAATTACGATTAACCTCATCATCCGATCTCTACCAAATTTTGCAACAACATACCTTTATGGGGGGAGCATCCTTTGACCAAACCAATAGGTCATCAGCGTAATAGTTTGCGGATGGCGGCCATCTTTGTGTGAAAATCGATTCCCCCTATTAATTCGAACACGGTGCAACCGAATGGAACGAAATTTGGTACAGAGGTAGTACTAACAAAAGGCACCTCAGTGTCATGTTTTATATCACCGCCATATTGACGGAAACGTAATGGCGGCCACACAAATGTTCAAAGCTTAAATCAAATTACGATTAACCTAATCATCCGATCTCTACCAAATTTTGCAACTACATACCTTTATGGAGGGAGCATCCTTTGACCAATCAAATAGGTCATTCACCTGATAGTTTGCGGATGGCGGCCATCTTTATGTCAAAATTGATTCCCCCTATTAATTCGAACACGGTGGAACCGAATGGAACGAAATTTGGTACAGAGGTAGCACTAGCAAAGGGCACCTCAGTGTCATGTTTTATATCTCCGCCATCTTGACTGAAACGTAATGGCGGCCACACGAATGTTCAAAGCTTAAATCAAATTACGATTAACCTAATCAACCGATCTCTACCAAATTTTGCATCTACATACCTTTATGGAGGGAGCATCCTTTGACCAATCTAATAGGTCATTCACCTAATAGTTTGCGGATGGAGGCCATCTTTATGTCAAAATTGATTCCCCCTATTAATTCGAACACGGTGGAACCGAATGGAACGAAATTTGGTACAGAGGTAGTACTAGCAAAGGGCACCTCAGTGTCATGTTTTATATCGCCGCCATCTTGACTGAAACATAATGGCGGCCACACGAATGTTCAAAGCTTAAATCAAATTACGATTAACCTAATCATCCGATCTCTACCAAATTTTGCAAATACATACCTTTATGGAGGGAGCATCCTTTGACCAATCTAATAGGTCATTCGCCTAATAGTTTGCGGATGGCGGCCATCTTTGTGTCAGAATCGATTCCCCCTATTAATTCAAACACGCTGAAACCAAATGGAACGAAATTTGGTATAGAGGTAGCACTAGCAAAGGGCACCTCAGTGTCATGTTTTATATCACCGCTATCTTGATGGAAACGTAATCGCGGCCACCCAAATGTTAAAAGCTAAAATGTAATTACGACCAACCTAATAATCTAGTCTCTACCTAATTTTGCAACACCATATCTTTATGTGGGAAACATATTCTGACCAAACTGCAAGAACATCAGCCCAATAGTTTGCAGATGGTGGCCAAGTATGTGTGCAAATCGATTCCCCCTATCAATTCAAACACGGTGAAACCGAATTGAACGAAATTTGGTACAGAGGTAGCACTAGCAAAGGGCACCTCATATTCATGTTTAATATCCCTATAGCACGTTGTATTTCAACAAGCTCCTACAACCAACATTCAATCATACTCCTTGAAAAGGACAAAGAGTTATAACAATACCCATGCATTTAGGAGAAAGTAGGCTATATGTTCTTTACTGAACATCTTGTTATACTTGTGATCACACTGTCCTTATGCAAGGTTTGGAACTGATGTGTAACTATCTGACAGTCTGTTACTTCTTCACGCAAAATTTTATCCCCCGCAGAGATTTTTGTTGGTTCCTCAGTTTAGGGGCTGCGACAACGTGGTCATGTAACCCCGTGTACATTGGGTGTGTGTAGAATCTGATAAACGGTGTTAATTGTGATGACTGTATTAGTCTGTAATTCAGGTAAGGTCTGCAGACGGTCAATTTTATGTAGTAGCTCCTAATTTTGTACCAAATACTAACATCAACGACACCTAGCTGTGAACTTGGCTACTAGATGCCACCGCAACCAGCAACTTGCAACGAACGTTGGAACTTCCCCCTCCAAAGGATAGCATGCTGAGGGATTTTTAGCGCTCTTAGAAAATCCGACGACTTTGGCCGGCTTTGAACCAGCGACCTTGGGCATATAAGTTCAGCATGCTACCAGTTAGCCGCTTCCCACAGAGATGGAAAAATGAATGTGATCTCGTGCAATGGCGTTGTCTTGGCAACCTCTGATAGCTCCTCCCTCATCAATTTAGAAGCGTTATCATGGTAACCTATGATGGCACTTGGCATTTTCTTTAATTCAGAAATCATTTTTCTCATCCCTTGGCGTAATGGTAGGTCAGATCAAAAATTCTTTCAGACAAAGTTTTAGGTAATTATTAGGGGGTTATTTTCCATTTTGTACGGTTTTGATATTGTGCCTATTAAGAGAGAGATGATTAATGTTTCCCGAAAAACCCACTTTTTTCCACCCCTTTGGTCAATGTTTGGTGCTATCAAAAACTTTTCAAACATAAATTTTTGGCACTTACCCAACACATATTATGAACTTTGAATGGATTCGATATTTCACGTATTAAGAGAGTTATAGCGATATTTCACTTTTTCAAGAGAAAAAAAAAGCCCCCCCCCCCATTTTCACCCCCTTCAACCGATTTTGCCCATTAACGAACTCGACCGAGATTTTAAGGGGATACATATTATGTAAAACATTCAAAGTGATTGGTGCAAAATTACGTCAGTTATCGTGTCCACAAGAAACTGATATATATGCATATACACACATATATATATAAACTTTTGAACTGACGGTGGTTTGGGAGTCTGGGGGATGCGAAACGCGAAGATATGTCGAAATTTTCTGGAAGTCGAAACATGTCATCCATTCCAATAGTTAGCTTTCTGATAAAATCTACCTAAAACAGGCTATATAATTAAAAATACTACCATCAACGACACCTAGCTGTGAACTTGGGTACCAGATGCCACCGGAACCATCAACTCGCAACGAATGTTGGAACATCCCCTCCGTAGGAAAGCATACTCAGGATTTTTTAGCGCTCTTAGTAAATCTGACGACTTCAGCCGGGTTTAAACCCGCGTCCTTGGGCATAGAAGTTCAGCATGCTACCAGTTCAGATACCGAAGTTGCTTCCCACAGACAGATGGAAAACTGAATGTGATCTCGTGCAGCCGCGTTGTCATAGCAACTGCTGATGGCTCATCCCTTATCAATTAAAAGTAAAGTTGTCATGGCAACCTCTCTTGGCACTTTCTTATAATTTAAATCATTTTGCTCACCCCGTGGCGTAATGGTGGGTCATATCAAAAATTCTTTCAGACAAAGTTTTAGGTAATTATGGGAGGAATATTGTCCATTTTGTACGGTTTTGATATTGTGCCTATTAACAGAGATATGATTAATGTTTCCCAAAAAACCCAATTTTTCCCACCCCTTTGGTCAATGGTTGCTGCTATCAAAAAACTTTTCAAACATAAATTTTAGGGCCTTATCCGACACATAGTATGAACTTTGAATGGATTCAATATTTCAGATATAAAGAGAGTTATAGCGATATTTCAATTTTTCAAAAAAAGCCTCCCATTTACACCCCCTTTGACCGATTTTGCCCATTAACGAACTCGGCCGAGATTTTAAGGGGGTACATATTATGTAAAAAATTCAAAGTGATTGGTGCAAAATTACGGCAGTAATCGTGTCCACAAGAAACTGATATCTATACATATATACATACAGTGAAACCCCTCAAATCCGAACTAATTGGGGCTGTAGCCTGTTCGGATTTCAATTTGTTCGGATTAGCCAAAAAATATGCTTAACATAATAACCAGCCCTCATTACGGTATATGACTGTACATTGAGCGAGGAAGAAGAAACTTCGACCGACAATGTGACTTATACTGAAGCTGCATCTCCTCTTGACATCGCATTGCGCTTCGTAAAACAACACACAGCAGCCACGCCAAGCGATGTCGTGTTCATGCGACGCTCGCTCACAATTGCCTCGGCTGGAAGGTTTTCGTCATTTGGACAATAATTGTTGATAGCTGATTTCAAGTGAAAGATTATGTGATATTTTGTGTATTTCTATGGTTATTTCATTGTTTTTGCAATGTGATTAACCTAAGGAATTACAATAAGCAACTTTTCCGTTGTTCAATCCTGGAAGAGATAAGTAAGTAGGCACATTTACACTTTTCTAACTGTACTTCTTTGTTAATTTTTCGACTAATTATGAAAAATAAAGTTATAATGTAGAATGTATCAATGTTTTATGACTGAATAAATAAGTTTCTCTTTTCTTTGCGCGCCTTTTTTCAAACTTATATCTGTCGGAAAGAACTCGTTCGGATTACCAGGGGATTTCGGATTTTCGGATTTGAGCGGTTTCACTGTATACATACATAAATTATAAATAAACTTTTGAACTGACGGTGGTTTTGGGGTCTGGGTGATGTGAAACGCGAAGATATGTCGAAATTTTCCGGAAGTCGAAACATGGGACCCATTGCAATAGTTAGCTTTCTAATGAAATCTACCTAAAAAAACACACTTGAATTTGTAAACAAATTTCAAATATTTGGTACTTCATTTTTGTCAAGTGATCTACATTTTTTTGTTTTGCCAGTCAATGTATTTCTATGGCAGGAATATTTACCACATATATATAATGTCTGCCCCTTATTATTTCCTTTTCTACAGGGTCGGAGATGAGGTGAAACGAGTTTCTACAAGACTAATGTTTTTTAAAGCTGGACGCCTTCCTGACACCAACCTCATGATAGTGGTTGCTGGATGGAGATGAATAAAATAAGACATTTACCTGCAGTTGAAATTGGGAAACCATGGAAAGCCGATGGTGGGGGTTCAAACCCACTTCTCTCCTGTGTGCTGCTATGGTTTCGCGCTTTAGCACCCATAGCAAAACCTCTTTATATGTACATTCAAACTTGATTAATTCAAAAGTTTTCCAATGATGAACAACACAATGAAACTTGTCTAACTCAATATTTTGAATAATTTGATTTTCATATTCATCCCTTCAACTTTGAATTAACTAAGTTTGGCATGGCCCCGTGATGAGCAACACAATGAAAGCTGTTTAACTTGAAATCTTGAACGATTTGATTTTTGTTATTGAACTCTCCAACTTTGAATTAACTATGTTTTAATGGTTATAATCACTTGCACTAATTGGAATAACCCCCAAGAAATTCTGTTATATACAGTTTTTCTGTAATGATACTGGAAGTAAAACTGCAGACAGTTTCTTCGGTTCAAATAAGTGGTTAAGGATACACCTAACATGTGGCAGGTATGGTTCATTTTGAAAGGGTGACAATAAACTACACAGCAAGAACAGCTTCACAAATATTCACAAAGTGTGGCTATATTCACAAAAAACAATTACATTTATGCATTATTATAATTATTATTAACTTTTTACGTCACAATTACATCACTATCTTTGTTTTACTTATCATATAAGATTATGTCTCTACTATTTACTTTCTAGTATTTCTTGAAAACAATGTTCGAAGACTGACTTGGAGAAAAATTTATATTAATTCTCCTTTGCAATGTTCTGCATATTTTTGGTCTATTAACATAGAAACATGTACAAATAAATAAAAAATAAAGTCCCTGAATAATAAAAATAATATAATAATAGTAACACAAAATACTTGACACGAACATTAATTTGTACAGCATGAAACACAAGTTCTCTTTATCACTTTTGCTCTCTAAAAACATTGATATAACGCACTGATTCAACTGGCATCAAAAATGCTATTTTCAATTATTCTTTTACACAAAGTGTCAAAAATATATATACAAAGTATGTAAATATATACTTTCTCATCAAGTTTTTTTAATTCTCATGTGAAAAAATGTGATACTGCACTGATCATTTTCTTATTTTTTCAAGAAATCTCATCCTACCATATTTCATATCATACTTTTTTCACACGACAAATTACGAACACACATTTACTAATAGGTTATTGATTTAAATATTTAAAAAAAAAAAAAATTATTTTATATTGAAAAACTAGCTTTTCCTCATCCAGTATGATGGACATTCGATATTTCTTTAAAAATTATTTTACTTTTATATATAAAACAACTTCTATTTTGCATTTGGAAGGAAATTCACACTGGAATTCTGAACTGTACAATTTGAGGGTATTTTAAGGTTTACTGGGTGGGTATAAGGGTGGGATCTAACAGATATGGGATTGAACAGGTATCACTTTCTCTTTTTATTTTTGTTTTGGTATTTTCTTAAAAATTAATATGTATATTGGGATTGCTCTTATCAGGAGGAACACTGAAGGGATGCTTGCTAAAAAAGTAAAATCTGAAGGCATCAAAACAGGGTAAGATACACTTGTTTGCATCTAATTGTAGGATTTCTTGGCACTTAGAAAGCAGCAATGTCTTAATACAACTAATGGAGTTTCTTTTCAAAAATTAGTCTTTTAAAAATAAGGAAGTATTAGCTTAAAATAGAACAGAGGTAATATTTTAGTGTCACTTATTAAAAAAATTGTACTTTACTTCTGAGCTTCTTGATTATTTTATAAAAATCTTTCACCGCTGACTAAAAAGAAGTTATGTTTTTTTTATACTTCCTGAAATATAATAAATATAGTAAGGACAATGTAATGAAAATACTGAACTTCAACAGTAAAAATCAGCAATAATACTGATTAATATTTATAAAGTAATATATATATATATAAAAAGAAGACTCTCACTTTTGGTAGTAATGAAGCCTCATTAAATTGCTCTTGCATTGAAACATTTGTAATATTTATAATATTAACTAGAAAGTTAATATTGCTAGATCACTCATTCAGATCACTTTGAAGAATTACACACTGGAAAAATAAAATAAATAGAAATACACGAATAATGAGTTTTTGATGACTGTTATAATGTTGACAGATAAGAGTATTTAAATTTTCTCTCTAAAACTGGACAAGAGAATCTTTTTAACAGGTCAATTACGTAAGACCACATCACAATTCTAGTGTGCAAAGCTTTTCGAGCTAGGTATTAGGATTCACCATTCTAAATTTCTGTATCAAAAGGGATTTAAAAATTGTATCCCAGTATTGCCTGACAAAAATTTAAAGAAATTATAACGAAAGGGAATTATAACCTTTCACAGCATCCTTTGGAACTCAGCTACACCAACCAATTGCTTTTCAGCATCCTTCGGAGACATGCCTAAATTCCCTCCCACTAGTTTGAGTCATAATTTATAATTTCTCTCATTTTCTTTTTGATGAGCATTTAACTATCACTACCATTATGATTTCATGATACATACTTTAAATTATTTATTTCCTTATCCATCTAATTTTTATTTTACAAAACAGACTGCCAAAGAATCTTTTCTAATACTATCAGTTCTTGTGGTTGGGGCAATCACAATTTTCTTCAAAAATCTAAAATAATAAATAAATAGTTTCAAACCAAATTGGCTTGTTGTCACTAGATTACACAAGAGAAGAAAAACAAGTTTATAAAAATTCACAGAAACATATATTTACATAGTACTTATAAATAAGCCGTATTTTTTTTAATTTTTCAATTTTCATTTTGTTTGAAATACCATATTGTCAAAATACTAGTCTTTTTTATCATAACTTTTATTTAACAACATTATCATCACTTATTTCCAAAAATAGCTTCATTTTTTGTTTCTTTTGTAAGTGAAGTGTATGGGAACTGCATAGGGAAAGAGGGTCAAGGAATAGAATTAGACTGATAATTGCGTCAGCCCTAATACTTATCTCTACTGGATATAAGGGATGAAAGAGAGCTTACTCCGCTAGAAAAAATATTTTTCCCCCTCCTTCAATCCCTTCTGTAATATATATGCTGATTATTAATTTTATAACCACTTGTGACCTTACACATAACACAATAGTTGAAACATTGTCCTCACGTTTAAAAAAAGAGGAAGTTTTCTAAATAGTTTCACCACACCTCCTTCTTCAGTCAGTCATTTCTTAATAGTTTCATTAAAATTAAATAATATATTAATAATTACATGCATGTTTTACACTACAAGAACACATGGGGATGAAAAGGGTAACCCCAATGTAATAGACTAAACATTAAGCTGTATTCTTCATAGCTTAGGCTACCATTATTAGCTTTATCAACATGAGCCTAATCTAATATTAATACATTTATATAAAAATGTTTTGAGCTTCCCTTTGTTTTATTTTATGCAGTCTGATTAATGTCTACATGCACAGACTGTTTATGCTCAAGTGAATGTTCATAATTCAAAACCTACAATGAACTAGAAAATCAACAATAATACAATGTGATGTGAGATCAGTGCTTTGCTCCGACTTACCTAGCTGGCAACATAAATAGTTAGATACATCTATTTTTAAAAAATATTACAGCACAGTAAAATTACCTGGGAAATTGGACTAGCTACGTACTTGGTGAAAGACTTATGTTGAGAGAGAAAGGAAGAAGTCAGTGCAAAGTGATTTGAACATAGATTATAATGATTAATAATGAATAGTAACATACAAAATTCATTCAAAATATCATATAAAAGAGTTTAACTAGCAAAAGCACTAGCACTGAACATCAGGCTTATTAACAGTGCACACTATTTCTCTTTTTTGTACATACTTGTCTAATTTGACAAGATAATTTAATGATATGACGCATTTGTCTAATGCTTTTACTAGGTAAAAATGTGAAAATAAATAATGGCAATACAAAAAATATCTTTGGGTAAATATAGTGTTGATTTCAGCGATTAAGGAGGAACTGACAATTAAAAGCAGTCTTAGATAGTGATAGCTCTGTATTCACAGTATTTCTGACATAATGAAATGTAGATCTCCAGCTGTGAATAATGAAATACTCTATCCATCGAAAACATTTTCAACTGGCATTAGTTCCAAAACCTTTCACTTTAGTATGCATTGGAGAAGAGATATGAAAATGAAACCCCTAATATTAAATAAAATACATCTACGGGATAAAGTATAAAGAAAGGTATAGTTCAGAATAAAGCCACAATACGGTATATAAATAAATTACTAAGGACATGGACATATAAACAATGCACCAGGTAATAACTGACAACTGGTACAATTAATGACATATACTGTAGGCTATACATATACAGTCTATGATAAAAGCTTTTTCAACGAGCAAAAAATGCAATTGTACCTTAAACTTTTGCAGTTTAAGGACATACGAACAAAAGACAAGTTATGACAACATATATTTATGGTATGGGAGGTAGGAATGAAAATTAAAAATAAGGTGTTTATATGCTACAATTCTAAAATGCTTTGTAAGCTCAGAAAGAACACTTATGGTTTGGACTAGCTACCATTATTGAAAAAACAACTGGAGTTTGGTTCTAATTTGATTTCTATTAAAATCAAACGTATGTTACAGGTAAAATTATATAAAAATAAAAAATGGCATTCAGACTAGTTCTGAGATAGATGAATGATAATAATTTATGATATGTTCATTTGATTCTGATCCCTAGATCTTATCATGGGAGATGGAACATTTTGCAGAGTTTGTACTAAAATGACATTGTTCCCTACAAACTGAAATATCCTGGCATTTAAAAAACTACACGAGCGATTCCCATAATCCTCAACCAAGTGGTTCTAACGGCAATGCAAACAGAAATACAAAATTTTCATCGTATGTAACACACACATCAGAATGGGGTCAGTTTCTAATAATGAGCAAAGACCTGACTGAAACTTTAAAAAAAAATATCAAAAAAGAACAAACAAGATATGTTTATTAATTTGTGTTTAAAACCTCTTCATTATTAATGGAGAAAAGTATGTGAACTTACAGAAAAGAAATTCATGAACGTAAATACTCTGTGCAGCCTATTTGTCGTTTCTCAATATCATAAGAAAGAATGCAGTTGAGCATTAGAATTACAGGTGAACACCAAATACTAAAGGGAATACCTTCTATTCACACATACTAATCAAGTATCATGCATTACTGATTGATTTCTTCCCAAATTCTAAGAGAGCATAGCCTGGATTCTTACTGTTCCAATTTTTCACCCGGTGAAGTATGCACAGTCTATGGTAGACACCAATACATACATGTAGGTTTAATAGTAATTCTAAAACATATTAAAACAAGAATACGTGGTTTCAGATATAGCACAGAGGAAATATTTATGATTATGGCTTGAATCACAGGTTCCAGAAATTATGTTCAGTTTCCTAACGCAGGCATGTCAACAACTGCTTTCTATGGGTTGGGTGGAACAAACAAATGATTCTCCTTGTGACATAGCCTATTGTAGTATGGGGCTGAATCTAGCAACTCTTTTGTGCATTTCAAAATTATATCTCTGTCATCAGAACCTTTGGGTGTGGCGAACCCATCGTACAAATAGCCTAAATATGATAGTATGTTAGTCGAGGCCTCAGATGGAGGTTTTTGATTCACGCCCTGAGCCAGATCACTGGAACCGCGATACGGTTTGAAGAAGAAGGAGATGTCTGTCATCAGAATTGATTTTAAAAAAGAATGTCGCTAATGTATTTGCATGACTGCTTCATCGTCCTAGTTCTTCAACAAAGAAAAATGTAAAACCCGATAGGGGTATCTGAAAAAAGAGTTTCCAGAGTTCTTAAAATAGTAAGATAGAAGCAAAACTCTTGGCACTTAATGTAATTTGACATGCATAGTAAGTAAGCAGTTTCTCCGAGGGTCAAGTACATCTTCACTGGTGAATTTGAGCGGTAACCCACTGTTCAGCTTTTCCGTTAAGATTTCACTATCCAAGGTCCAATGTGCCAAAAATAAAAACATTTTGGTTATCTTTCCATAAATGAATCTGATATGCATACTTTTCACTCTCAAACAAACTAATGTTGAAACGTTAGTTCTACCACCAAACTGCCATCAAAAGTACCCTATCCTATTTTCCTTACAGTTCAAACTGGCAGGAGGACATTAAAGATGGTTGGGATATTTAAAACACTGTAGCATTCTAATAGAAGAAAAGTCTCAGCTAATTTCCATGTGGAAAATGTAATTACATACGGAAAAGGAGTTCATTTCCACAAATACTTTTTGAGAAGTTCTAGTAGGCTTACCAATATTAACAATTTCAAAATAATTTACAGGGTGTAATTGTTTCTTCCTCTTACCCTAACAGATAATAACCGACTAATTTGAGATCGAAACAAATATCCTGTTACAATTATCAGCTTCTATAACCATAACATACAAAATGTCACTCTCAGGATATGAAACTGAGAGACTGTAGGAAGCTTTGTAACTGACACTCTTCACTTTGCAACTCAATGAATCTCATTTTATGCAACTTTGTTTGAAAGAATGCTGGCAGTAGAAGATATTTTACTGTTCAATTCACAGAGATTTCATTTAGTAAGTCAAAGCTTGAAAAGTGAGACAATTTTAATAATACTATGGTACTTAGGAAAATGGAAGTAATCAAAAATGTATGCCAAGAGCAAAATCTGGTGGTTACATACTTTGCAAAGCTAAAAACAATCTGTTAGACAGTTCACAGTTACCCAAGAGCTGTTAAAATGAAATCACTTTTAGCTTGCAATAGGGATCATGAACTGGAAAATTTAAAGCTTAAGAGTTGCAGTACAATTCTGACCAACTGTAAGGAAAATTGAAACTCTTTTTGGACATTTCAGTGACAGAACTTATCTTTCAAATCTGTTTTCTTTTTGTACATATTAACATTTTAAAGATGAAGAGGTTTTTGACAAAATCTCATAATGAACACTCTTGTCTAATTCTTAACCCAGTTTTATTTATGACTGATGACTTTAATGTTAAGCCCTTACCCCTAAACATTAATCACGAGTCATATTAAGGGTTTTGATACTTCTAAAAATGACAAAGAATTAGGCCACTACCTCAAAATTGGTACAGATTAATACTGAGGTACTGTATGAAAAAATGAAAATCCACAGCCTGCTTCCAGTCTCCGACCGGGTCAGGAAACTGAGGTACTGTATAAACTTCTTTAATATCTTCATGAAAATTATCTTAGGGATTGGAAACTTCATAAGATGCATCCTATTTTTTTAACAAAATAATAATGGCACTTGGAACTTTATTGCATTTCATTATAAGCAAAGGTTAGAACTTTTCTTTAAATATAAAGGGGATATAAGATCACACTAGTTTAATGCAAAAAATATTTATTTATTAAAACACAGTGGATTGTTGATCTCCAAAAGTGGCACACACAGATTAATTTTGAATCTGATATTCACTATTATGTTACTTATATGTATAGAGTTGGCCTGTTTGCCATCGCTTGATGAATGCAGTACCTTTGCATTTGTCTATTGGCACAGGCTAGAGTAAAATGTGGCTTTGCACCGAGGTCTCAGTCTCACTCATGGCTGTGATTATATGGAAGCTACTGAGGTATGGGTGGTGCTTAGTAATGACATCCAGGGCACAGTCAGTGCCTGTGGATGCTGTGAAAGGTTCTACTCATAGGGTTCTGACTCAGTGAGGAAAGCAATGGCAAACTACCTCACTCCTCATCTTGCCTAGTACGCCTCAATATAGCGCTGCCTTGGGTTTTTGTGGGTATATACCCACATAACCTAACGGCGGTGCTTTTTGAGGATCCAACCAGCCTTCGGGCTGACTACCTAACAGACAGATGTATAGAGTAAATGGTAAATTAAACATTAACTTGTGTAGCCGATAACCCTGTGAGTCTTCTTTTCTTTGAGGCACTTTTCACACAACTCAGGTCTATTCAAAGCAAATGTAGGCAAGTAATACATTTAAGTCTGTGTATCCCACCATTACATAAGACCAGTTGCAGATATTTAGATAGGAATAGGTTTTGGACTAAGATGAAAAATGAAAATCCACAGCCTGCTTCCAGTCTCCGACCGGCTCAGGAATGGAATGAATGGAGCCCCTATCTAGCGGCGAGGATATGAACTGTGCCGGCTGCCGAGGCCTGACGCACTCCTCTGGGGCAATGATTAAATGAATGACAGACGAAATGAAATGATAGTGGAGAGTGTTGCTGGAATGTGATTTTGACAGGGAAAACCGGAGTACCCGGAGAAAAACCTGTCTGCCTCCGTTTTGTCCAGCACAGATCTCACATGGAGTGACCGGGATTTGAACCACGGACCCAGCGGTGAGAGGCCGGCGTGCTGCCGCCTAAGCCACGGAGGCTTCGTAGGTTTTGGACTAAGATAAACTTTGATTATTTGAAACCCAGAGGGTAGCTTGCAAGTCGAATTTCGTTGTTCCTTGAAGCACTAATAAAGTCAAGGAGGTTAGATATCTAATCTCCTTGAACACTATAGCGCTTTGTAGTAGAGAAATGAGGAACTTTGTGTTGGCGGAAACTCCCGAGATTAATTTTGCCATTATGAACATGGCCTACTGAATTCAAATGGGTTCTTTGACATGCCAACATCGTATGACATGGGTGTCGTAATTTTTGCCGCCTTTCAAAAATCACTTACCATGGCCAGGAGTGAACCTGCAGGCTTGGGGTTAGTAGACCGACACGTTAACCACTCACCCACCCTGGCAAGAAACTATGAAATTAAAGATCTGACATAACATAAGATCAAGAAGAATTTCTCTTCCTACTGTTGATCGTGCTTGAATGCAGAGTCTGCTCACATACATTGTTTCCAGTGGCGAAGCTACATTCATGCAGCTGGTATTCTAAAGTTCATACCTTATAGTTTTTTTGTACATAAACTCCAGTGGTCGGGTTTTTTGCTCTGATAGAGCATGCTCTATTCTGTGTTGTCCCAGAAGATGATATTGTTCCCAATTAATAATATGTTTCTTAGAAATTTGATGCTTACGTGCTCTATTATGAAAATTTTTAATACATGTAATCCCAGTTTCACCACCAAACAGAATAAAAAACATAACAATGCATCGTGCCTGTCATTATACTTGATGTTAACCATTCATACAGCTCATACCACTGAGACTGGAATTTACGTGACTGATGTTTATCACTCTGTACAATATTTAGATGAGGTTTTGGTCATCTTTCACTGTACAATAGGACAACGAAGAAAATGGTCTTGATTTTAAATACACTATTAAATCACTACACTGATCCAAGTTTTAAAACTCACAGACGAACATGCACGCGCTGAAATACCGCCCGCCTCATGAAAGCACTGCTTGGAGCCTAGGCTCCCTGTTGACGTATTCAGCTTTAGTCAGATATCGACCTTCTTCTTGGCATATGTGCAATTGCCTTCTCTACCCATAGAGACTTGAGCCTGTTTCAAAGGAGACTTACTGACTGCCCAGTCCCGCACTGAGAAGCTGGCGTCAATCCCACCGTGGCTACAGAGAATAATACCGAAAACTAGAGATTTAATTCTCCTATGCCAATGAAAAATAGGAAAATTTAAATGTGCATATTCTTTGAGAATGAAATGGGTATTCTACGACTCAATGATTCCCCTCCAGCTTTGCCACTGCTATGTTGTACATCACTTTGGTTTACAGTACCATTCCAAAATAATTGCCTGCAACTGTTAAAACTAAATCAGGGTAAATAATTACATCCAAATTCAAATGTCAAATTAACTAATCTGTGTGCACCACTTGCTACAAGTGAATGAAAATTCCAAGTATTAAATGAAACTGTCCATTATCTTCCTGATTAATGATTATGCATCTGGTTGGAATATCTCGGATGACTTACTACCAGCGTAAGGCAAATGTTTTCACGGAGAGCATTGTATGCCAGATTATTGCAACAAGTTCTGCTCAAAATGAACGTGGGCGATGGTTGTGATTGTCTCACCCTTTTCAAGACGGTTCTCATTTTATGTCTAACTTGTATCATAGACCATAAAACAGATGATAATTCATCTGGAAAATATTTTTCTGCATAAAGAAACAACAGGATCTACCACAGGATCTGTCTAATAAAGACTACACGTTAAGCATGTCTACAGCAAACTGCTAGCTTCCATAATTAAATTACCATCAGTTACACAGTAATTAAAATAGGCAGTGATAAGTTTCAAAATAATAATATATATTAATTTACCATATGTATAAAAAATGTTCTGTAAAAATATACAAAATGCACTTGATTGTTCACTTGCTTGATGTTTGGAAATACTGTACCTACAACTAAAATATCCTCATCATTTATATATAATAATTTGGAATCCATAGCACTCTTAATTTCATCTCGTAGTGATACTCAGATGTGTTCATGATTCCTGATACTATTAACACATGCTATTAAAATGTCAAAACCATGTGTTAAATTAATATAAATACACAAGCCAACATGAATGCCTTCAATGAAGCATAATGTTGTTCAAACAAAGTAATAACAACAGCAGGTAACATTAATTGTGAACCAATGCTACACAATTTAACAAAATATATTTCTATGAAAGAAATGTTAATGCTTTCAGAAACAAGTATAAAAAACATAAATAATATTAAAGTCATAGTTGTCAATCAACACAGTGGTTGATGAGCCTGTTCTGAACATTAGCTTCAACATTATTAATATAAAAAAAAGTTGAAAGCATAATTGTTAATCACCTCAATGGTTGATGAACTGTAGTGAACATACAGTAAGCTTCAACATCACTAATATATAGAAACACAAATAAAATTGAAAGCATAAATGACAGTCGCCTCAGTGGTTGACGAATTATTGTTCTGAACATTAGCTTCAACATCGCTAGTTAAAATTTAAGAAGAAGAACACATGAATAAAGTTGAAAGCATAAATGGTAGTCACGTCAGTGGTTGACACTGTTCTGAACATTAGCCTTGTGGAGCACAGCATTCCTGCTATTTACAAATACCAGGAGTTACTGCATATCACAATTAATGGTAGCTGCATTAACGATGAATTTTAAACCATAAAACTGATTTGATTAAATTACTTAAATTTCTCCATGACATTCAAGAAATGGCAGTTGTGAGCTTGGTAATTATTTTCAAGATCTACATAACAAAAAGAATACTGCAAGGAAAATGTAGGAAGATGATTATTGTATAAAATAGGAACCTAATGTCACAATGTAATAATAACAATAAAACAAGAAAATAACAAAACAAATGAAAAGAAGCAATTTGTTAAGATGAGCTGTAACTGATATTTTGTGAAAGTCAATTAAGCACTGGATTAAATGAGTTAGTATTTCACCCTATCACAGCAACAGAATGTAATTTGTAAATAATAACAGCCTAGGTCAATACTAAAATAATTTTATCATCTACAATATCGTATATAATCATATCATTCTTCAAGGCATATAGTTTCTTGATCACACCCTGATGTCTGAAACATGCCCATGATAATTGAAATTGCTTTTATAATTGCTTCAAGCTGTTGATATTTACAAAATAAGCACAGATTGCAGTTAACAGAAATGACTCTCTTGGTGATACAGTAGAAAGAGTTGAAAGATTTGCAAAAGACATCTGGAAGTTCAAACACCTTTCGTAGATGGCAGCTGTCTTAATGAAGTGCTACTTTCCATCTGCTTAAATTTTATCATTGTAAGCCTAATAGTTACATCATGAACACAAATGTGATTTACTATGGGTACTGAGTTTATCCAACAGCAGCACCTCCCTCTTGATATGGGCCTGTTACCATACACGGATGCATAGGAAACAATGTGGTCCATGTGGTGGTGGTGTAAGTTGGTGTTCGCATTAGGAACTGTGATGTGTATGAAGGTGGCCTGTCTGTAAGTGGTAGGAGATGAAGCAGATCTGTTGCTGATGAAGTACTACCACCAGCATTACCAGGACTGTTGGCAGTACTGTTTGCTCCACCAGAAGTTGAATTTGAGCTAGTAGTAGTACTCGCTGTGGTGGTGATGCCCAACTTTCGCAGCCGCATCTTCTCCTCCCATTCATCCCAGCCATGTTTAGCACGGTTTAGATTACGATGCTGATAGAAGACTAAACTAATTCTGGTTGGATGCAAACGATTTGGTCTTCGAAGAGCTGTTGTCGCATGAAGTTCATGCTTAGCACACTCAAAAAGCACCGACCCATGACCAAGAGCAATAGCAACACCACCCATCTGAGAATCTTTAAAACATTCTTCATTTTCTATATAATCTGTCACTTCTCCTATTGGTTCTGAACGAGGTGGTTCGGGCACAACAGGGAAAAATGGAGGTGGTCCATAAAGATCCCAACGATGAGGGTCCCAGCGATGAGGGTGAAACTGCCCGGGATACTGTGAAGTGTTGCCATACTGTGGATGGAACTGACCCATACTCTGATAACTATACGGCGTTGAATGATAACATGCTGACCGAGCAGCTGCTTCTTGCTTCGTTTGCCCAGGATAAAACTGTGAGTTGAAGTCAAGGGCTTGATATGAATAGTTCATATTCATAGGATTGATATGAGTGCCTGCTGCAGCTCTGGAGTCCATATATCCAGGAGTTTCATTCCATGTGCCACCAGAAAAGTTTTTAGTTTCTGGGAACATAGAATAGCTGCCTGAGACAAATGGACTGTTAGATGAGCCACAGTAACTGTAACTAGAGTTTAGTGGAGAGACAAAAGGATTTGAGGCACTAGGCGTCACTGGGTACGTATTTGAAGCACATGTGGCAGTTGCAGTGCATGCTAATTGAGCTGCAGTATGAATATCATTCATCTGCTTCACTTCGTCTGCTGATGCCCATACTGAGGACATGTTTTCTTGTTTAAGGCCTGCACAAGAACTTTTAACTTGTCCTCCAGAATCTGACAGCACTGCACTACAGGAAGTTTCACCCTCAGAGCTGGTGCCACCACAATGGCCTCCAGACTTCACCTGTTGAGATGATGCTCCTTTTACAACATTTTGATTCACCCCAGGAGTCCGAAGAGATTCTCCATTACACCACGACTCTTGCCCAGTAGCAGTTGGACCAAAAGGCGATTGTGCTGATAAGGGTACACCCTGTGATCTTCCAGAATTCTTTCCAAACTGTTGTGGATTCAATGAGCTTGAATCTGAAGTCCAGGTTGCAGATGCATCTTTAGGGCAAGTACTGGATATTTGCTGCTGTTGAAGATTCTCAGGAGAATTTCCTTTAAATGCAGTGTTGTCTCCAGGCGGAAATGGCTTCAAGAACCCTTTACAGTAGGATGGTGTACTTTGAGCTCCAGTGGTCGGGGGAGTGACTGCATCACTGAGATCTTGCGACTGAATGGGAGAATTATTTGGATTACCATTAGAAACATTGGAATGCATATTAGATGAGCGGGAAGGAGGTCTTCCTTTTGGAATACGGAATGGTGATGGATTGGTAGGAGATGTCTCAGTGGGTGTAGCTGGAGTAAGTGGGTTGTATTCCCATGAAGACTGTGGCCTATCTGGGGTGACCCATCCCCCACGGCATGACCCTGAACAGGAAGATGAAGTAGATTGGTCAGTGGGTGTTAAAGGTAAAGGCACAGATGTGGAGCGTTCAGGAGTCTTGTGGAGGGTACCCTCTTGTTGGTTGACAGGGTTCATCTCAGCTGACGGTTGTCCTTGAGCAGAATTAGTTGCTAAACCAGAAGAATGTCGTACCTGTGTGGCACTGGAAGAGTTCAAAGGTGACTCAGGTGTAAGAGAATTATTGACTGTGGCTTGCTGAGGGCTGTTGATGGGTTGCTGAGATGGTGGAGACGAAAATGGTGATGGGGGTAAAGTGGCATATGGTGATCTTTCTGGATTAAGGGATCCTGATTCCTGCAGCCCAGAACTTTGAGTATTACCTCCAGCTGGATTTGATGAGGGACTCTTCTGTTTTGTAGACATTCCAACAACTGAAGGAGAGGATGGTACCTTGGCTTGTTCTCCTGAGGAATTCTGCATGCTCAAACCATCTGACCACGCACCAGCAGTTGAAGTACCTTGCCCAGTTGGAGTGGAGTATAGGCCAGAGGTATTCTGCTGCGCCTGAGCAGTCCCACCTGTCCATGGAGACGACGGCTGCTGGAACACAAACGGGCTCGATGGCGTCGATGTGTGATTGTTTACTGATGGTGAAATAGGGCTGCCAAGTTGTGGCAGACCAGCAGTTGCAGGGCTGTTGAGACCAAAGCCATTATAAAGGTTCCGGCTCAGTGGGGACTGCGATGAGTTAGCACCAGCCATATTGGCATGATTGGTAGTGCTGTCAGGATCCACACGCTCACACAATGACCCAAATTCAGCCCCCCAGCCTGCGTTCATCCACGTCTGCTTGCACTGTGCTTCTGCTGCCATCCAGGCATGGGACTGGCTCCTATGATGACCCCAAGCGCCGCTGGCTCCCGGAGAACCCCGATGGTACATATCAGTACCACGAGAATCAACACCAGGTGTGTGGTGGGAGTAGCCCCATCCCTGGTACATGGAGACAGGGCTGTCCAACACAGTGGACGACACCTACACATGCCAGAAATACTCAAAGACTGGCCAACTCTTAGAAGAAATTAAATGCTAACAGCAAACTTAAAAGAGGCTGTAATTTAGCAACTGAGAGGACAAATATTCAAAAACAACTAATTGTCATCAATAGAATCACAAAACTAGAGAAATCAACTTGCTATGTAATAAATTACTGAACAAGTGGTACAGAAGAGATGTACATTCATTAACATGTTTAAATCACGTACTTAAATTGAAAATATTTATTTGATGTTTACACCAAATAAACTAACTTATCACAAATAGATTTTAAGTGATAACTAGAGCCCGGATTTGTAAGCACAATCAAATGGTGAAATAAGCACGCATATAAGCACTAAAAATGAAACAAATAAGCTCAAGAAATAAGCAAATAAAAAATTAAAATAAAATCATAAATATATTGTTTCGTAGAATTCTTACCGTATGTAAGCTTGTCACAGTACACGTAAAAGGTCATCTTGAGATTTTCTTGTGTGATGTGCGTGCGTTTGTCAGTAAAGAATGTTCAAACAGTGAAAATGATCTCTCAACGTTGCAGGACGTTACACGAAAATGTGAAAAGCACCAAAGATCTTCTTGAGTGAATTTCTTTTCGATATACTGTATGATTCTGTACCAGAAAGCGTTACACATTGTCCTGCTGCATCTGTGGTTTCATCAATAGAAATCCATATTATTTCGTGCTTTATTTGATTCCTAACATGACAAATTACGTCTTGAAAACGCGTTGCAAATAGTTTTTTCGCAATGTAAATTTGTCCGGCATCCTTCTGTTTGTGAGTTTTTTTTAAATCCCCGAAGCTGCTCATTATTTAATTTCCAAAGTGGAGTGTACGAACTCACTAATGCGAACCACAAGTCTTTGAAAAATGTATCACTTGAATTCGATTGTTCGCATACAGTGCCTGTAATTAACTGCTGATTTAACTTAGATTTATTCTTAACCCTCTCCACATGTTGCGTTGTATTAATATGCTGTACAATGTCATTTTTTTCTTTGTAGAAACACTCTTTTGCAATAAGACAATAAGACTCTGCCATTTTTGCTAAATATACTAGTTCCAAACTGGTTTTCGTATTTGCACAACAAAGCCGATTGAGATGTTAGTACATTACCGATTGAGATCATATACACCTTATCACACGAACACGTGTTGCACGACTGAAAGAAGAATACAGATTGCATCAGGAAGCTGAGCCTTAACAGCTTGTAAAGCAGGGAATTCACCAACCAAGTGCCAACATGTCGCTACCGGATTGGACATCTTAATCGCAGTAGATGTTATTCGGCGGGGCATCCCAAGTTTCTCTCGTAATTTAAACTACACAGTGTTATTTCACAACATCCTGGGGCTTCCCCTTTTACACTTGTACCATATTGCTTATTATTAGATATAAAATGGCAGACAAATTGCTTGAATGATAAAATGGTGGTTAGGAGTGAAAATTTACTTTTTTAAATTACATGTTTGGGATAAAATAAGCTAAATAAAAAAAAATCATAAAATAAGAAAACTCATATATCAGCGAAAAAAGAATTTATAAGCATTTCACTTAGAAATCCGTGCTCTATTCATAACTATAGAGATATCATGGGTATACATTCAAAACAATGTAAGTCTAATTACTAATATGGATATCTTAAAAGATATCACTTTTCTCAACACTTGTCTTATTTTGAACTATTTATCAATTTTATTTCAACAGCAAATGATCCCTATTTCAACAATTTTTAGCCTAATTCATTTTATGAAAAAAAAACAGGCTTATGATATCGCCTTTTGTACATGTGTGTGTGTGTGTGTGTATGTGTATGCGTATGTGTGTCCCCCCTAATAACTTCTAAACAGCTGGAGCGATTTCAATGAAACTCGGTAATGTCATAGTGCTATTTTGGCCGACCCCAACCTTGCCCTTCAAATTTTATTACGTCTCAACAATCCAACATGGCGCCTGTGCGAAATATTTCACCGGCATTCTATATCTCCGAAACAGTTACTGATATCACCCTGAAATTTCATACGGTGATCAAGGGCACTACTAGAACTTCATCTATGATACTTTCAAAAACCTGTTAACTACAAAACGAACATGGCAGTCAAGCGAAGTTGAAACTTTTAAATGGACTTTTCTCGCTATTTAACCATCCAAACGTAATGAAACTTGGTACAGAAAATGTTTGAACACATTGTAATGCACTGGCATCTAATATAGTTAAATTGTTCACATAACCTCAAGATGGCGGCTTGTAATTTGATAATTATATATTTCTTCTGTGTTAATCATGCTATCGAAGTGAACATTTGAATAATGAACCTATGCAAAAATCGTCATCTAATAGTACATAACTATGCCTACATTTATAAAAGTCCAACATGGTGATCAACCAAAATATTTAGACGGTTCTCAATATCTATTAATCTATGATAGCAATCAAACTGAAATATTGTATGTTGATAGAGGCTATGAACATAAGTTCACCTATGGGACTTTCAAGAAATTGGTGAGCACAAATCTAACATGGCAGCGACGCGAAATATACATATTTAAATGGACGTTTCTCGCGATTTAACCATCCGAACGCAGTAAAACTTGGTATGGTAAATGCTTATAAAAAATTTAATCCACTGGCATCTAATTTATTTCAATTGTTTTCATAACCACAAGATGGCAGCAGTGCAAAATTCTAAAATCTCGTTTTTACTTCTTGTGTCCTAATCTTGCGATTGAAGTTTGAATACTACACCTACACAATAAGCTTCATGTAATAGTATATAACTCTTAAGACCTACATACATAAAAATATTTAGACGGTTCTCAATATCTACGAATGTATTGCAGTAATCAAACTGAAATTTTGTATGTTGATAGAGGCAATTAACATACTAGGACATAAGAAAATAGGCTGTATAGTTCTTCACGGAACTACTTGTTTCTTGTATTATCCAAAAACAATTTTTATAAATCTAATTTATTTTAATGATACCACTTTTGATGATCAAATTTTTTCCCCATAAATCTAACTTTTATTTCAGATATTAATATTTTAAAGACTAGCTTCTATTAATGCACAGTGCCTACGTCCATTCACCTGTCACTAAACTCAATGAATAAAAATAGACACACAGCGCATGGATGTTACATAGTAGACTCAGTCATGGTTCCGTATTGATTGACAATATAGGGCTATATATGTAAATATGTGTATTGATCAGGCGGATCTCCCAAATTTTATTATACTTGGATGTTACATTCCTTTAATTCATTTTGAAACCACAAACTGATGTTTATATTTATAATGCAGGTTTAAAGTTACTTAACTATCCTGCCAATCTTTACCTTGTTCAATGTTTTTAAATGATTCATTCCACTCAGTATTTTTTAAGACTTTTTCAAAACCAACAAGAGCAAGAACAAGTAGTTCCGTGAAGAATTAAATAGCCTATTTACATATATCCTACTGGTCTTACTTAGGACATGAGTAATGAAAACGAGATTTAAGAAACATTGCACAGCCCCCATTTATAAGCTCTTTGTGGTGAAGCCATATTTTCAGTGTTGCCTTAGTAAACAAGAGTTTAGTGCTTTTCAGTCGGACTGAAAAGCACTAAACTCTTGTTTATAAGCTCTCATAAAATTCCAATAAATTACACATCAGTATATTAAGGCTTGTATGAAGATATACCGTGCCAAGTTTCACAGTGCTCGGATAAAATATTTAAATTTCGCGTCGCCGCCATGTTGGTTTTGTGCTCACCAGGTTATTGACTGATCCATAGGTAAACTTATGTGAACAGCCTTTATCAACATACAAAATTTCAGTTTGATTGCTGTAATACATGCCTAGATATTGAGAACCGTCTAAATATTTCAGATGGTCGCCATGTTGGATTGTTATATGTGTCGGTCATAGAGTTATGTGCCATTAGATGAAGATCATTGCGTAGGTTCATTATTCAAACTTTCAACTCGCTCGCATTATTAGGACACAAGAAATAAAAACTTAATTTTAAAATTTTGCACAGCCGCCATCTTGAGGTTATGAAAACAATTGTACAAAATTAGATATCAGTGCATTGCAATGTGTATAAACATTTGCTGTACCGATTTTCACTGTGCTCGGATAATTAAATCGCGAGAAATGTCTATTTAAATGTTTCAAATTCGCTTGGCCACCATATTCATATTGTACTTAACAGGTTTATGAATGTCACATAGGTGAACTCCTAGTAGTACCCTTTAAACCGTACAAAATTTCATGGTGATATCTGTTACTGTTGCTGAGATATAGAATGCCAGAGAAATATTGTGTGTGGCCGCCATGTTGGATTGGTGAAACGTATTAAAATTTGAAAGACATGGTCGAGGTCGGACGATGTAGTAGTATGTACTTACTGAGTTTCATTGTAATCGCTTCGGCCACTTAAGAGTTTATTAGGGGGGAACACACAGGCACACACATACACATTTACGGACAAAAGGTGATCTCTTAAATCTATTTTTTTCATAAATGAAAATAGGCTAAAAATCTACACAGTAATCTATTTATAAATATGAAATTGAATTATTACATTTCTTGTAATGTACCACTTGTTTGTAAAAGAAATACTGTACATTCAAAACAAAAGGAGCAGCTTCAGGCAGTAGGCCTCAAAGGACATAGTCACTCACATCTACAGGAAAACAAGCACAGGATGACAACTAGCAACAAGCCTTCTAATCGCCTCGACTATTCTACTAGACGGCATGGAGATAGGCTCACAGAAGATATCAACAAACATTAACAAGTCTGCTGGAAGAAAACATGCAATGGTACTGTTGAGGAAACAAACTAACAAAGATCAAACATCTAAACAGCTGACAGTATGCGGGTTAACACATTTATTGTGCATGCTGAAAAATAACCTAACCCCAGGGTGTGTGCTTATTCCAATGTTCACTACCAAACAATGCAAACAAGAAGTAAATGGATTCAGCCTCATCAGCAGATCATCAGTCACTCCTAATTTAGTTTTGTAGTGGTTCTTAAATATGAATTGTAAAATTTAAAAAGAAAAAATTACCAACACATTAATATGGTACCATACTTTTATGTTTTTGAAAGAAGAAGAAAATAAAAATATTTAAAAAGAGGCATCAATAACTTCATATTCGAAATGCATTTTGGAAGGATAACAAATAGAATAGTAAAATGTGACAATTCCTATAATAATATTCATAGGGTATGTGTTTCCATCACCCAAAAGCCCTGTCGTTGAGGAAGCCTCAGCAAGCTATTTTCTTTAATTTAACACCATTAGTGCTATTATTCTTGTGATTAATATATTATGCAAATCATTCATCAATATCATCCCTATTATCCTTATATATTTTGTGTTTAGAATAACCACTTATTGGGCACCAATGTTGTTAATTCGAGGGGACATAGAAACAAATCGAGCAGTCACACGTTCTGATTCTGTTTTTTTGTGTTTTTTGTTGAAAGGCTAATATAAAGTATAAAATCCCAACATGAAAGGTAATATGAATGAGTTGACTTTTTATTTTGACCCAAAAAGCTCCTATCTAAAATAATAATAAATATGAAAATCTCAAAAGCGATTTTTTATTCTCGTGCAACACATTCTAAAATGCAATACTTCTACTTAGGTATTTTATACAGAGGAAAAAAGGATTTGCATTGGGAATTTAAAATAAACGTCGGAAAGAAAATAGGAACCTAAATTAAATAGAAACCTAAATTAATATCATCAAAAAATCTATATAAGTAGCAAATTATTTTCCACATGCCACTTAACTCTTACATCTACAGAAACTACACTCTCTTCCAAGTAATTCATAGTCCTACTCCATTAATTTTAATAAAAATAACCATAACCAAAGAGGTTGTAACCTACACATAAATTGCACAAAATAGATAGGGCAAACATTTAAAATAATACTAAAAATATAGAAAGAAAAAAACAACAGAAATGAACAGGAAAGAAAAAGAAAAATATGCTTAAATGTATTAATATTACAAAACACATATTACCACATGCAGGGAAAGCTCACAAAAATAAAGTAGCAAGAATTTAAAACAATATCAATATCGTTATCGCTTAACAATAAAGTTAAGGTAGTGCAGCTTTCTTTGTAAATATTTTAAGCCAAAGCTATGATGAAAGGAATTCAGCACTATGGTATGAAATAGCGTTACAAATCATTAAATGCCTCAATCGAAGGATAGGAACTTTTTCAACTGTCTTATTCAAGATTATAGAAGTGTCTGGTTAGAGTGAAAAGAATACCAATTTACTACAACAAAATAGAAGTGAGAAACCATTCAATTTAAAATGAGAATAATGGGGGGGGAAAAATCAATATTCAAAAAAGTTTTTTTTAAATCAGAACATGAGAGTCCCACCCTGTTTATGTAAGTACATTACAGCCTTGCAAACATGCAACTGAACAAGAATCTAAAATATTGTCTTGAACAGAAAAACACCATACTTATACTGTATGTGTATAGCATGTATCTCTCTCCCCATAAAATGTAAATCCTAACATCAATGTGCTCCATTATACAGGGTCAACATTCAAAGTACTTGAGTAAGGACCGTGTAGTGTCAAACAATAAAATTTGGGTTTGTATGCCATACCATCTCAATCATGATTCCATGAGTTTATCTGTGATGGGTGCTACTTTTAGACTACCCCTGATACTCGTATATTAATTTTGCACCTTTACCTTTATGCATGATCCCATTAGTCCATCACAGCATGTGCATTTCCACAGTGTGTAGTTCCTGTTCATGGACTTTCTTTATTGGCCAAACCTCACTACTATACAGCTAGGCAGGATTCACGACTATTTTGTATATCTTGCCTTCTGTTTTAACTGACGTTTGTGTGTCACATATAACACCTGACAGTGGGTGCCATTTACTCCAGGCTGTGGTTGTACTGTGTATAATATCTGTGTCTATTTTCCCATCATCCGAAATAACAAAACTGAGTTATTTAAACTTGTTTATTCTAGCTAATTTGGCACCATTAAGCATGAGACCTTCCTTTGGTGCACTATTCTCAGTACAGTCAATATAAACCCCAAGGCACTACAGCCCATTAAGGGCATTGGCCTTTAAAGCAACCACTGCTCAGCCATTTGGCCTACAGATTGCTGAGTAACGCATGGTCAGTCCGACAGGTCCCCTTGGATGTTAATTTTGGCTTTCTTGACCGGAGCACTGCATCTCTGATCAGACAGCTACGGTATTTAATTGTCCTCACAAGGTTGAGTGTACCCTGTTCCAGCCTTCACATCAGTTTTTAAAATCCTTGATGGAGCCGGGGCCTTCAGGCAAGAGACAGGCGTGCTACTCCTATGCCGCTGACTATACAGTCAAACTGGCAGACCATATATTCGGTTTTGGTTTTACTAATGTGAAAATCATTGTCCTTGAAAGATGTTTTTTCCACTGTTCAAGACAATTCTGAATTTCTTCTTTGCTGTCAGGTATTAGTACTACATCATCCGCATATTACAATATTCCATGGGATGGGCTTTTGAATCTCGGCACTTAAATAATTCATGGCAATATTTGACAATACTGGACACCTACATTGTTGGTGCAACTTTTGGATAACCCAGATGGGCATATTACACAAGCTTGGACACAACTCTACCCGTCTGGTATACTTCAAACGTAATATGGGATTGTATTGTTTGCCATATTACGGATTTAAGCACTTGATCAAACACCTTTTCTAGATAAATAAGGGCTAACCATAAATCCCTCTTGTTCTTACACACTATTTTCTTTGACTGTTCTAACTGCATGTATTGCATATGTAGTGCCTTTACCATGGTGAATCCAAATTGGCTATCCGTATAAGTAGGCACTCATCTCATTCATGACTCTTTCCCAGTTCTTAACAACAAGCACTGTAAGTTTAATGCCTTATAAATGTTCACATCACATTTGTTCTTGTAAAAAGGTACAAATGTAGTGTTTCTGGCATTGTTTCACAGAGCAAGACATAGATAAGTATAGTCAGCCTAAACACAACATTGGCATGCTGAGTCTTTCATAATTCAGTGGCAACACAACAGTCAACATCTACACTGACCGGCACGAAAAACACAACATACAATAAATGATGTGCAATTATTGTGTTGTAATTATTATCTATTTAATCTAAGTGAAGCACTCCAACCTATCTTTTTAGATGGGGTATGTTATTGGTGTTGCTTTGCGAGCAAACATTGAAGTGTCGATTGTTAATTGCACTAGCCTCAATTGTTTTTTCCTGCGCAACCTGCAAAACACATCACTGGATGTGAGCCAATAATGTGTCCCCGCTCTTATAGCGCTTATTGTTGTACTTTGAATTGTTCCCTTTTCAATCACACGTGTTTGTAGGATCTTTCTGTGATTGTCGTAATCAGCTTTCTGGAGCAAACATGCCACTAAGCCCTGAACAAGCTGCAAAAGTGTTGCTTTGGTGAAAGATGGTCGCAGCATGCATTACGTTGCAGAAGTGTTGAGGACTACACCTTCCATGATTTCCAGAACCGCATGAAGGTACGGGGAAACTGGAGGCATTGCAAGGAGACCAGGAACAGGCCCGAGAAGAGCAACATTGGAGAGGGATGACCGCTTCTTACAACTTCAAGTTCTCTGCGACCATCACACCACCGCCACTGAAGCACGAAATCGACTCCACGAAGTTCGAGGGGGTCGATGTTAGTGAGAGAATCCTCCGAAGAAGATTGGAAGAAGCCAATCTTCAATCCAGAAGACCAGCTACAGGCCCAGAACTCACCAGAGAACATCGCACAGCTCGACTACGTTTTGCAAGGGAACATCATGGCTGGACAGTACAACAATGGGAACAAGTGTTGTTCACCGATAAGTCGCGATTTGGCCTCCGATCACCTGACGGAAGAGAGAGGGTCTGGAAAATGCTCCCCTTGCACATTCTCACCCAGGATGCCTTTTCAGAGTGGTTCTGTGATGGTGTGGACAGGAATCAGTACGGCTGCAAGGACGGATTTGGTCTTCGTGGATAATTACCGCACATCGGTATGAGGAGGAAATCCTTCTGGAGCATATTGTGCCTTTCACTCCATTTATTGGCGATTATTTCACACTAATATATGACAATGCACACGCCCACATGTTGCAAGAGTTGTGCGAGAGTTCATGGATGAAGCAGGGATTCATGTTATGGCTTGGCCTACTTGAAGCCCTGATTTGAATCCTATTGAGCACGTTTGGGACCGGCTGGGGAGAAGAGCCCATCAGAGCTATCCAGAGACCCTACAGGACCTACGGAAAGTCCTCCTGGAAGAATGGGAGATGATTCAAGAGGACATTACAGCATTAATCAGGAGCATGCCTGAAATATTCAATGCCGTCATTGGTGTGAACAGAGGTCTCCGAGGTCTTTGAAGTAAAGTGTGAAGTGTATAAAATCATACTCAAAATTTCCCACTCTTATACCGCTCTTTTCTTGTGTGCATCTATGGCTTAATTTGATAAACTTGTTTAAAATAGTCTTTTTTTTTCCATTGTTAGATATCTACATGAGACCATACAAAAATATTTCATCATCATATAGTACATAGGCAATGAATGGTGTTGCAATAATATTGAGAGAAGACTTAGTGCAGTATGTTGAGAAAGTAGACCAAATTAATGACAGAATGATGAAAATTAGACTAGGACTTGAGAGTGGAACAAAGGATTTTATACAGATTTACACACCCCAGACAGGGAAGGTAGATGAATGTTTAGAGGATTTCCTAGAAGAACTGGAAAAGGGTATAGAAGACAAAGAGGTTATAATAATGGGGGATATGAATGCACATGTAGGAACAGATAGGCAGGGAAAAGAAGAGATAATTGGCCCATTTAGCTATGGAAATCAGGATGAAGAAGGAGAAATGTTAATAGATTTCTGTAGAAGGAATGGATTAATTGTTGGAAATACATGGTTTAGGAAAAAGAACTCCCAAAAAATAACTAGGTATGGATGGGGAGACAGAAAGACAAAAACAATGATCGATCTTATCCTAGTGTAAAAGGATAAACGTAGACAACTGGTAGATGTGACAGCTATGCCAAGAGGAGATTTTGAAGGAGACCATAAAGTGGTGATAGCCAAATTAAGGCTTGGGAAAATCACAAAGCTTGCGGAGAAAAGGGAAAGAAAAATAAAGGTGTGGAAGCTAAAAGAGAGAGAGGCAATGGAAAAGTTCCAAGAAGACTTGAAAAAGGAAATTCCCAAAGACGAAGCAAAAAGTGTCGAACAGGAATGGGCATGTTTTAGAAATTGTTTTGCGAAGTGTGCAGTAAACACTTGTGGAAGACTATCAGGGAAGAAAAAGGAAAGGGAGACTCCTTGGTGGAACAACAGGGTAAAGGAAGCTGTTAAAGAAAAACAAATGGCATGGAGGAAGTGGATAGGCAGTAAAAATGCAGAGAAATGGCAAAAATATAGAGAAGCAAAGAAGGCATGCCAAAAAATTGTACAAGAAGAAAAAAGGAAAAGTTGGGAAGGTTTCACGGAAACTTTGAAGGAGGATATCCAAGGAAGTAAAAAGGTTCTATATGGATTGGTGAAAAACAGTGTAAAAGGTAGGGAAAACACAAAATTTGTAAAAACTGAAGCAGGACAGATATTGTATCAAAGAGATGATATATTAAAAAGATGGGAAGAATACTTTTCAAAGCTACTAAATGTTAAATACATTGAACTGGAAGATGAAAAAGAACAAGAAGAAACAATGGAAGAAGAAGAAGAACAAGAAAAGGAGATCACTATGCTAGAAATAGAGGAAGCCATACAGAAGATGAAGAGCGGTAAAGCAGCAGGAGAGGATGAGGTGTCCGCGGAAATGATAAAAGCAGCGGGACCAATAGGTGTACAGTGGTTGTATAGATTATTTAGAATAATTTGGAAGAAGAAAGAGATTCCAGAAGAATGGGGAAAGGGATTAATTATCCCGATTTTTAAGAAAGGTGACAAAAAGGGATGCAATAACTACAGAGGGATCACTCTTATCGCTCATGTAGCTAAGATCTTTGAGAGAGTTTTGGAAGGCAGACTGAGGAGGAAGATAGAAGGAGAGATGGAAGAAGAACAGTATGGTTTTAGGAAAGACAGATCAACATTTGACCTAATCTTTGCATTAAGGCAAATGATGGAGAAAAGATGGGAATTTGGAAAAGACATGGTGATGACATTTATTGATATTGAGAAAGCGTACGACAGTGTGCCTCAACAGGTGGTTTGGAATGTATTAAGGAAAAGGAGAGTTAACGGAGCTGATGTCCAAATGTTAAAAGCTATGTACAAATATTGTGTGAGTAGCGTGAAGACCAGTATAGGAGAAACAGAATGGTTTAAAGTGGAAACAGGTCTCCGACAGGGAAGTGTATTGTCCCCCTTACTATTCATCATAGTCATGGATGAAATTCACAAGAATGTTAAACAGAGATGGGGACAAGAGGCAACAAAGGTCATGCTGTTTGCAGATGATATAGTGATATGGGGCGAGGATGAAAAGGAAGTACAAAAACAACTAGATGTATGGAATCAAGAAATAGAGAAATTTGGGATGAAAGTAAGCACAGAGAAGAGCAAGACAATGGTAATGTCAAGAGGAAGGAAGGAAGGAAGGAAGAGGAAAGATAGAATTGAATGGGAAAATTCTAGAAGTGGTTAAAAGTATCAAGTACTTGGGAAGTGTGATCACAGAAGATGGAAGGATAACTGAGGAAATTGGAAAGAGAATACAACAAGCGAACAGTTTTTACCAGAGCATAAGGGGTATTCTGTGGAACCGAGATGTCCCAAAGAAATGTCAAAATGTATTATATTCAACCTACTACAGGCCCATACTAACATATGCAGCTGGAGCGTGGACTACTACAAAAAGAGAGGAGAGTAGAATACAAGCCGCGGAGATGAAATTCCTAAGAGGTATAGAGGGCAAGACCAGAAGAGATAGAGTTAGAAATGAAGAGATTAGAAAAAGGACAGGAATCTTGAAGCTGCAGGACAGGATAGAAACAACAAAGTTAAAGTGGTATGGACATATGATGAGAATGGGAGAGGAGAGAGTACCAAAGAAAACTTTCTGTGAAAAGATGACAGGGAAGAGACCACGAGGAAGGCCCCGAAAGAGATGGGCAGATACAGTGTGGGAGTGTGTAGAGAAGAGAGGAGGAAAACCTGAAGAAGTACTAAAAACAGGAGAGGAGTGGTGGAGAGACAGGAAACGTTGGAGGTCCTTAATTCACAACCCGACCCAGGAAGCTGGAAACGGGAAATGAAGATGATGATGATAGTACATAAGTGTCATAAATTTAATATAAATTTCAGCTATTGTAAGAAATTCAAGTGTTGCATTTTTCGTGCCAGTCAGTGTACTGTATATCAAATACATACATAAAACCAACATTTATATTGTAGATATCACTAACGTGAAGTTTTCAGGTTACTTATTATTGTAGTGTTTGACTTAACAAAACGAAGTCCCAGATCAAATCAGTCTAGAAGAACTCGCTATGTTCTGCGCTGAGAAATATTTATGAATTATTTTTAGAATGAAGGAACATTACTTATCTTGCATAAGTAAATTTAAATTTGAGACTGTATTTTTAATGATAAAAAATAACTATTTTATAATAGGAAGGCTTTGAAAGTTTTATTGTTGTATTGCATTTAGTCAGTATAAATAAAATAATCATAATAATAATTTCTCTCTCCCTAAATATTGCTCATGAACGTAAAATAGTTCTTAAGTTTTCTTGTCATTACATTACTTTGTTTCCAAATTCACATATGAAAGGGAGAAAAAGAGATCCCAGAACATTTTTTTCCCCTTCATACTGAAAGATATATCACATTTGATTCCCCACAAGAAGTCTTCAGTGATTTGTAGATTAAAAAAATGATGTAGCATAGGAATGCTATTTACCTGTGAGCTTTGGAGCTGAGCCTCCATGCCCTCCAACATGGTTGCCATGTCTATGGACATTGGTGTTGAACCACGAGGATCCACAGAACAAGGACTTCGGTGTAAAGATGCTGGTTCTTTGCGTCCTATAACAGCATCGGGCTCATCTTCCTTGCGCTTCTTACCATGGCGCCGGCAGGGCTGTAGTGGAACGGCACGTACCCGAACTTCGCAGGGAAATCTGATTAAATATATAATGTGTGGTACACTTCTCTCATTTGTCTAGAAATGTTCAGAGCAGATATTATAACAAAAACCACATACTTAGAAAGCTTTTCAACAGATCCATCTTTTGTTTTGGCTTCCTGCGCTTCCTTGCTACCAAATTCATCTGTATCATCCATGATGTACAATGGAAGAACATGGAGTTGTTCATCATCAGGCTTTCCTAACGATCGGTGTTTTGTCAGACTCACGACCTGTAATTAGAAATACATTATATATCAGTGGCGACGCATTCTATATGTTCAGTGGTTCAGTGAACCACCTAGAAATATATAACTCTTAGTAAAATGGTTAATCAAGCGCGTATTTCTTTAATTACATATGTAAATTTGCGCTCGGAGGGATAATTTTGACATCAACACTCGGTTGATCTCCGGAACCAGCGAAAAGGTTCAATTTCTGGATCGCTGGCACGCGAAAGGTTCAATTTCGGGATCGCTGGCGCGCTACTGTGGGATGTAAGGAGGGAGCGATGGGCGCGGAGTCGTGTGAGGCAAGGGGGGTAAGCTGAGAACGAAGCTAAACATTCGCTGGTGAAAGGACCAGCTCAAGCCAGCGCTAGACACGATCTACCTCGAACCACCCCGAAGTTAGACGATGCAGTCCTGGGCGATGTATTGTCTCCAAGCGTGCGGTTTAAAATTTGTCTGTTATGGTATGTTTTGAAGGGATTTTAATTTCACGATTTTGCGTTTTAGATAAAATTAACCGCAATGAACCAGAATATTATTGTAACTACGATTTGTATAACATCAATAAGCTTACGTAGCCTATGTTTATGTAATTAATGTAAACTTTTAATTATTTAGAAGTGTTCATAAAGGCAAAATACGTCAAGATAAGAACATAAATAACAGTCTGCCTAACACGTTCTTGAAGCAGTGTTTATTTCTGGCCCGTCAGTTCAACCACCTCCGGATCAGTACCTTAGCGAATATCTTCTCAAGTCTGTGTTTATCGAAGTGCTCTATTGTATCTGACGTTCGTTATCACGGTGTGTGGCGGTGTCTTGATGCGTGTGTCGTGTATTCATCAGTGTGAAAATGAATACCATTCGGTTTCTTCTAGAGAATACCTTTCCAACACTTAGTATAGAAGAAAAGTGCAAAATAAAGCAGCTTGGCAGGCCTCTTCCCTCCCTGAACATTATTCAGAAGCAAACTAGTAGAGGTAAGGATTTTTGTAGAACATTTAAGCCACAGATTTATGAGAGGAATACTTGGCTATGTGGTTGCGATACCATTAATAGGCTTTTCTGTTTCCCGTGCTTGCATTTTGCTAAGGGTAAGGACACGAATTGGACAAAAACAGGGGTATCAGATCTCAGCCATTTAACACAAAAGATCAATAAGCATGAAGCATCTATTACAGATAAGAGTGCATGTTTAGATCTTTCAGTTCTGGGGAAAACAGATATTAGGCAGCAGCTAAGTAGCGCTTTCAGAAGGAATATTGAGAGGCATAATGATAGTGTCAGAAAAAATAGGTACGTACTCTCAAAGATCATTGACTGCGTGAAATTCTGTGGTGAATTTGAACTTGCTTTGAGAGGTCCTGACGAAACACTCGATTCAAACCATCCAGGCGTATTCAGAGGACTCATTAATTTTACTTCGGCATTGGATACCGTCGTTAGGGGTCATTTCAACAGTGCTACAGTCTTCAAGGGTACGTCGAAGGACATTCAAAATGACATTCTGGAATGTATGTTGCATGTGTGACGCGAGAATATTTTAGCTGAAGTAGCTACTGCAGACTTCATCTCCCTGATAGCAGATGAAACATCTGATGCATCTTCAAAGTATCAGTTAGTCATTGTACTTCGATATGTATTAGCTAATGGGAAGCCTGATGAAAGGTTCTGGACTTTCTTAAACCCAGCAGGAAACGACGCCTGCTCATTAGCCGATTGTATAAAAGGAGTCCTCACTCACGTAGTTGGAGAGCACAAAGAAAAAGTAGTCTCCCAAAGTTACGATGGTGCCAATGTTATGAGTGGCCGACACTCCAGAGTACAAACAATTGTAAGACAAGACTACCCATTTGCTTACTTTGTGCATTGTTACGCCCATCAATTGAATTTAATTCTGGCTCAGGCTGCTAGCCACAACAAAGAAGTGCGATTGTTCTTTGCCACCATTGGAGTGATTCCAGCATTTTTTTTCTCATTCGCCTCAGAGAGTGGGCATTCTTGATGAGGTTGTGGGCAGAAGAGTTCCGCAGGGCTCAGCTACGAGATTGAAATTTAAATCAAAATGCGTTCTTACATTGCATGAGCATAAGGATGCAATTCTGGAATGCTTGGAGAAAATCGAAGACACGAGCAGACAAACAGCTACTATGAACCAAGCACATGGACTGCGTCTGAAAATACAACAGCCAACGTTTACTTTTTGGTTAGCGTTCTTTTACAGTGTTATGCCTCACGTGGACATTCTATACAACCAATTACAAAAGCGTTCTGCTAACCCTGTATCAGTGCAAAGTGCAGTAAGCTCCTTTGAAACTTCAATTTTGAAAGTAAGGGACAATGTTGACAGCATCGTTGTGGAGGAAAATGTAGAAGACAACAGAGGGAAAAGAAGATGCGAAAGGAGTTATTACTCGAGAAACATTGCGGCGAAGGAGGTGTGACGTGATTAGAAATCACAGCAAAGAGAGATTCAACTTCTCCAACCACTTACTGGCCTCCACCTTCTTTGACCACCAATTCTTCTCATCCTTCCAAAATAATTTTCCAGAGGAGAATCTTACGTATGTTATAGAATCCTATCCTTTACTTGATAAAAATAACCTGAAAACCGAACTGCAGGTGATTTATTCAAGAAGTGATTTTAAAGAAATGAAAGATGCAACTGACTTCCTTGCTTTTTTGATAGAGAACAATCTCAAGGAACCTTTCGGAGAAGTGATGAAACTTTTGAAATTAATTATTACTGTCCCCATGACTACTTCTGAAGCAGAAAGATGTTTACCACTTTAAAGCGGATTAAGACGTTCTTGAGGAGTACAATGCATCAAGATAGACTGTCTGCTCTCGCTATGTTGTCCATCGAGAAGAAGATGACCCATAAATTAGTCGATTTTAATGAGAAGGTAATTGACTTATTCGCCGCCAGGAAGGAGAGGAGGATGGATTTCCTGTACACACAGACGACAGCTGTTAATACCAACGCCAGCAACGTCTTCAACATCAGACGAAACTGGATCAGCTGAAGGTAATTACACCTTATATTCTCTGTCTTTCATTTCTCATAGTTTTGGTAACTTCTTCGAGCTGCAATCATGTGTCTTCAAAGGAAATTCACCTTTCTAGTCATGCAATGTCACTATTTTTCGTCTATGTAAACATCAAGTAACATTAAATTTGGCCACGTTAGTTTTCAAAGTAGTAAACCCACAGATGTTTTATCCACGTGCCCCACTGTTATGTATAGATATGAAATTAACCATATCTGAAACAAATTGCTCCTTATTGACAAAACTAATTGAAATCTCAAGTATTGAATAAAACCACCAATCATCAATAAATATCTTGTTATTAGTTGTTTAAGGTACTAGGACTAGTTTCGACCACATTGTGGTCATCAGCAACCTTAACAAGTTGAATCTTTGGAGTTAAGATGTTTTTTACGAATCCATTGAGCAGGGAACTTTCTTTTTGGCCAAAAATTCACATTTGGCTAATTATTGCCTAGATTTGTTCCATGGTTTCGGATATCTATCTCTCTATTATTTTTACTTGTTTCATGACAAGCTTGAATAAAAGAAAGAATAGTCATCATTTCATTCTACAGTTAGCTTTATACAAAATAGCTTCTAATCTGCTTAAGTGAAATTGGAGTTAAAGGGATGTCGCAGGTTCTTTTTATGTCACAAAAATCCAATATGGAATTTTTAAAATCATTCCATCAGTATGCTGATATTTCAGTTCATATTTCATCAAATACCTTTTATGTAGGGAAATGTATGCCTTATTGCCATATACTTCTGCACGAGCCACTAAACTTACCGGATATATTGACTATCTCAGTTATCACTCGTGTTTCTTGAGAGTATTTGTGTAATGATGTTATAGCACTCTTAGCAGGCATAATTATCCCGAAAATGAATAATCCTCGTTGGCTAATTGCCTGTTGGTAAATCAAACCATTCATTTCTGGCATAATAATTGATGGTATAACAATGCTGCAAGTTACGCACTGCAATAAAAAGTCGAAAAGTGGGAACAGCTGAATATCCCTCCCATCTTCAAAGACCATTTGGTGGTACTTAATGGACTATTACAACCATAAATCTATAAAAGGCTCTTAGACCTACCCATTAACGATGGTTATGGCTGCTAGTAACACATAATAAATAATACAATCCTTGTTATATATTATAGAAACTTAGAATGCTCAATCTATGTGTAAAATATACTCACAACAGTACAGCCATTGTTCATATTGTGCAAGTCCCGATGTGAATGTGCGCAAAAGTCGATGCAAGCAGTGACACCTGAAAACGGACGACCAGGTTTAAATCCCAGCCTGCATTCTGAGGCTTCCCGTTCAAACTGAGTCTGGTTCTTAAATGCTTCTGGTGCTAAACTCTGATACAGAGGGGAAAGCAAAGTAGCCAACACATGCATTCTTTCTTCGACTTCTTGCTCCTGAAACAAAATTGTAATGTATTGTAATGGTGTACATTGTTGCCAGACCACTTAGTACCACAAATCATTAACTATTAGGGCCACCACGATGAGAGCCAACATTCACAATAGACTACTGTTTGAATCTGAATACAAGATGGCTACTTTTTGAGTGTCTACAAAAGAACAAAGAAATTTAAGTTACTCAGAATACTCAGTTGGTGAAATTTTCATAAATTTTCCAGTCTTATTAATAACTCTCAATAGATTTACTGGCATATGCAAGTGTCCTCTGTTTTAACAGAAATTTCTAATATTTATTACAGTGCCGGTAGTAACATTCCTCACTACATTATGCAGTTTGAGTTTAGCATTGTCAGCACGTGAAGTGTGTTTCATTTATAATTGGAGCATCACCATCGAAGATTTACAAAAACTTAACACATTCACTCCCAAAGTCACCACATTTCTGTTTCCTACAGAGAGAAATATTCCTTTCTTTTCTCTTGTTAAATGGAGTTTAATTTTTCTCTAAATCCCACTCCAGATGATATGGCACATTAACATTAAATACTTTTTCTAATATAGCTTCATGAATTTCAAACTGCAATCAAACTTTAACATTACATGCTTTGCCCAAATATTTCCTATTTCTTAGGTGATTACATAATTAAAACTACAGAACAGGAGACCAAGCCGTCGTAACTTTCAACAAGGTATATTACTGAAAATATAGTATTTATGATTGACAAACCTTTCTCGGAGATGTTGGGAGTCGTTTTACTTTCTCAATTGCCACTGCTGCACCGGAATAATTCCTTTTAATTGATTATTTACGAAAATAATGCTTTTAGCATTGTCTTCATTTCACTATGGACGCCATCTTGGACACTACGTCATACGTCATGTGACACCCGAAAAACAAACATCTGAGTACGTTACCAACATGTCCAATACAAAATTCACCATATGACAAGTAAAGTTTGAAATTGTTACAAATTTCCACTAAGTTAAGCACTGTCTTGCGGAAAATTACTGCTAGTACCACAAGCAAGAGGGTCTGGGGCGTAAGCCCCAGGTTAGGTTTGTTTTTGTATGTAAAACATTAATAAGATAAGAGTTTATGTCCGCTACTAGGTTAGGTACTGCCTGGTCGAAAATTACTGCTAGTACCATAAGCAAGGGGGTCTGGGGCGTAAGCCCCAGGTTAGGTCTGTTTTTGTATGCAAGACATTATAAATACATAAATAAACACTGACAATTGGCGCAATTTTTCATTACATTACTTTATCGACACTCTTTTGTTTACTCGTTCTATACCCGATGTGAAATAGTACCAAATGCGTGGGGTTGGCATTCCTGACTTAGTAAGCAAGATGGCTCCAAAAGACTTCATTTCTGCTATATAAGTCGTGTATCTATTTGGGATGGCTGGGTGGGTTTATGGCAGCGGACGAGTCAACATCTATTATTTTAACATCTCCGGGTACCACTACTAAAGGTACTTTGGCAAATTTCATTACCTACATTTTTTTATATCTTTGGTCTCCTGTTCTGTAGCGCTACCATTACATATTGGTATCTTTTACATCTACTATCTTACAGATAATTCAAATTGTTTTTTTTTTTTTTACATTATATAGGCCTACTCTCAGTTTTAGTAGATAGACCTATTAAAGGTATTGAAGGTGTCTCTTTGTAAGGAACAATAAATGCAAAGCTTAACAGCATATTTACTATAACATGTTATAAACATTGATACAACATATTTATTAATAATCTTATTGCTTTTACATCCCTTTTAACTACTGCGGCTTTTAGAGACGCCGGAATTTTGCCCCGAAGGGGATCTTTAATGTGCCAGTAAATCTACTGACACGGCTCCCTCGCATTTGCGCACCCTCAAATGCCAGCTGACTACCGGTACTGCATATTTATGATCTTATTCATGCACACATGTATATGAAGTTGTCTGATAACCTATGTTATTGTGATGGCTGTATTAGTGTGTATATTTGTAATTGAGAAGAGGATTGAAAAAGTCAATAAATTCATAACCAGTTCAGAGAAATATAACTTTTATGAACAGACTCTATTCCACATATTTTGAAAGTAGAAGGCTTGGTAAGCCTGACCAGTTAAAGGTGACAACAAGAGATGAGAATATTAATGCAACAATTTACATACAATTATGTGTGTAGGTACGTATGAAAAGGTTTCAATTATTACATATGAAGTTGGCACCATTTCTGGGCTGTATACACCTGTATCTTAGCAGTTAATAGTCATTTTCAATAATTAAGGTTATTTATCATCTGAAAAGTGAAACAACCTAGAATTTGAAAAATATGATAGAAATATCAACTGAATGCCTTCATTTTGTATGTTGGCACTTGCCTTTAACCTTCTGATTCAGTTTACATTTAGTTTTGAGTCAGAAGAATGTAAATCCAATAATGTGTGTAGGTACCATGGTATCGGTATATACATTGAAAGATATTTTCACTCTAAACTGGAATATCTCTTGAAATAGAAGCCATGAACTGGTACCTTTTTATACAAAAGTACAAATTTTTGAATCATAAAAGGCTTACCTCAGACCGGACAGACAGACGAAACTTTCTCACAGTCTTGCTACGAGCATATTTGCAGCCGTTATAATACATGGACCAAGAACAACCAAAAGAAAAGGAAGCCCCACAAGTATCGGGATCCAGGCCTTGACAAGCACATGTTCTTGGTTCGTTGGTGGCACAACGTCGAGTAGTGGGCAAACCGTACCGGTTTAACTTGTGAGTCAGTAAGTTATAAACCCGATCAGCTTCAGGAGATGGTACCCCTTCCCATGCCACCATCACAACTACAATCCACGATGATGGACATTTATGTCCTTGCCGATGCTTGACGATGCATAAGATCTTCTCTTCCATAGATGAACGACGTATTATCTGGACAAACCAGAGCAATACTATAGATCACTTGAATCAATATATTACAGTTAATTGATTTTAAGATATAAAAAATGATTACTTACCCACTTGGCTAGTGGACAGCCTTGTGTTGTCTTGCCTTCTTTGCCCGTGTACATCACTTTCTCAATCCTAATTGCCTTGCCCGTGAGACCAGTACGTTTCTCTACATCCCTGCGAAGCTCAGGCAAGCTAGATGCACATCCTAGGTGAGTGTAGTAGGAACCAGGCTCTGGTGGACCTGAAGCGACACATGACATGATAAATATGGAAGAAAGAAAGACAATAAAGAAGGTCAAGAGAGGAAATTTTATGAAGCTAAGAAGGGGAAAACAGCGAGGAGGAGCTTACCTGGGTAGCTAGGCAATACAGTAGGTACATTAATAGTACAGCAGGACAAACTAATACCGGTAAACACAATTTTTTTTCTATTTAAGTCATCATTATTGATTGAGAGAAGAGCCTTCTTACAGACAATGTGTATATTAGCGTTCGTCCTGCTTCACTATACGTGTATCTATTGTCTACTTACCCATGTAAGTCACTCTTCCTCTCTATTTTTAACGTGGCTATGTTTCAGGACAGGGGATTTATCTGGGATTAGCGTGAACAGTTTTCCACAACAAATTTCCGACAACTAGTTACCATGCCAAGCACTGTCGGTTCTCTCGCATTGAAGTGTGTGCGATCACCATACAAAATGTTGGAAGCCATTTTTCAGTGTTGCCTTAGTAATCGAAATTTAATGTTTTTCAGTCGGTCAACATGTTTCCAAACCCTGAAAAATTCACTTCGATGACGAGATTTGATCGTCAAGCGATAATCTTCTGATCCTTTACACTTAGGCTATTAAATTTATGTCTACATGTATGTGGGTGATGGTATTTACAATATATAGGCCTACACTTATTTAGTTGCAGCAGTTATTATTAACTGGTGCAACTCGGCAAGATTTGTTAGTTACACGCGATTTTTGAATTTTTCGTATGATATTGTTAGTGGTGATTGACCTTCAGGTTTGTTTGCTTAGTGCCCTCCTAAGGGAGGTGCAGAGAGTGATAAAGGGGGGAGAGGGGGCGGGGGCGCCTCTGAAATATTTATATTTCATACTCTGTAACAAATATTGCTATCCTCATATCCATGGACCTACTGTAGGCATTCAAGTCTAATAAACTCGTACTTTTGCTGTCTTATTTCACAAGAACTGACCAGTAGATCCTGCCAGTAGGAATTCTGAGAAAAAGTATAGAGTAACATTTCCCACACAGCACCTGCAGTGATATCTCCTTACCAAACACTTAACAACCACTAATGACAATAAGCCGCTGGACAATGTGAGCACCACTTCCTTAAAAGAATAGATTCTTCTATTTCTGTCATTGTCGACTCGAATCTAGCCAGGCCTTTGCAGTCAGTTCAAAGACAGTGAGTGAACAGGTGAATTCTAGTGCGACTTGATTGGAAGTGGTTAGCCTGATTTACAATACACTTGATACAAGTAAAGCCATTACCCATGGAAAAGAGGCTTTTTAGCAGTGGTAAAAAGAGACCCATGAATGTGATAGTGGAAATATTCAGTCCTAATAAAGAACAAGATTCGAAGGTATATTGGCTTTCACGGCCAGTGAATTAAAACTCAGCAATTTTTCTAGGTTTGTGCCGAGTCTTGTGTGGGGTTTCACCTAGGACACCAAGCTAGCTCATCAGCGGGCTCTTGGTGTCCCCGCCTGGACCCGCCGGTGCGCTTCATATAAAGGGAGGTAGCGCGCAGTTCGCTACTCCTGTGGGGGTCCAGGCGGGAACGCCAAGAGCCCGCTGATGAGCCAGCTTGGTGTCCCAGGCAAAATCCCACACATGACACGGCATAAACCTAGAAAAATTGCAGAGTTTTAATTCACTGGCCATGAAGGCCAATATACCATATTTTTGGAAGTCTTCATAGGGAGGTTATGGCTGCTTGAGCTTTTAAGAGTAAAGAGGCACAGATGCGCTTCATAAAAAGGGAGATAGCATGCAGTTCGCTACTCCTGAGGGGGGTCCAGGCGGTGATGAGCCAGCTTGGTTTCCTAGGCAAAACCCCAAACAAGACACAGTGCAAACCTAGAAAAATTACTGAGTTTTAACAAGATTCGAATTTAAACACAGCCCATTGTTCTTTTTTACAGAAAGTTGTTGTACTTTGATGTGCTCTGAGAATAGTAAATTGTGTGTTATTATTATTATTTTTATTATTGTAACTGGTAGATGAAGTAATTAGACAGGAGCAAATACTGTAGATCTTGTGATCCGTTTCTTTTTGTGCGAAGTAGGGTATGAGAAGTGCTAAGAAAGGAAAGAAGAATAATTCTATTTAATTTAGTTCTGATTAATGAGGTTCTACTGTACTTCCCTTTCTAGCTTGTTACTTTTGTAAACACACACTGTAGAGTAAAAACCATAACACAAACATTTTGTTTCTACCATGGACTAATAAGTGATCTCAAGACACTCTAAACACAGAGAATGGTGGCAAGAATGTACACTGTCAATGGTTTTAATGGACACATTAACTTCTAGGATGCTCACTAATCTCTTGTCCACAGCACTAGGAGAGAAGATTAATTCATGATTAATTATACAAAGTACAAAAAGACCACACCTATTAATATTTGTAGATAAATTTAAACCTCAACCCTAGTGATCAATAACTGATGATGTCCGCTTGATGGTTGAAATGCGTAATCTTAAATTGCCCATTATTTAACAGTGATTGTAACTAATATATGTACATTTTTTCAGGAGTACTTATTTTTTATGTATAGGTTTATATATACTCATATTGGGCAAATTTACTTTGACTGAGAAGAGTTACAATTTATGGATTGAATCATGTCCAATAATGTTCATTAAAACTAACTGTCCCTATTAGAAATGAGGAAAGGTCACATATACCCATGCCTGAACCTAAATTAGGCACTATTTATTCAAAGCCTGTTTGAATTATACATCAAAAGTATGTATTTCCTTCCAAAGGTGAATAATGAAAGGTTACACTTACATTTATCTGGTGGAAAGCAGTTGCAGTCTGGCACCTCGGTGCGGACATTGTTTTTGAGCCGTTCCAAGTGGTCTTGAAACTCCTTGGCAGTCAAACCCCCATAGCCTTTGGCTGGTGGAGGCTCATCTGGTTGTTGAGGAGACCAGGCTTGTTTAGCATCCAGCTCGTCTGCAGTCTGCAATCCTTGACAACAACCATCTCGTAGATGTTCTGGCGTCGGAGTCTCTGTCCCACCTAGTCTGCAACACCATGCGCCTGACATTTTCTCCAATTTGTTTGGTCCCCCCTCACCTTCAAATAAATATGACAGATTCTCTTCCTTCACCTTAGTCTCTGCATTTTCAACATTTTCACAGGACTGAGCTGTTTCTTCTTTCATGCCTGAATGTCTCGTTAATGATGAATTATTGCTCTTGACAGTGACATTGCTATTGTTATTACTTTTAATGTGATCAGTGCAACCAAAAGTATCTGAAGCAGTAGTAGTTGGTGCAGATGGCAGTTTCTTGCATGTTCTAGGAGAAACTTTAGTCCCATTATCCACATTCTGACATTGGTAATTACTGCCACTTGCACCAGCATTGTTCCCTGATGATTTTCTGCATTCAGTTTTGATATTTATAGAAGGATCAAACACTGGTGCTGGTTGTTGAAAGTGATACCCTCGATTCGGTATGGATGCTACAGATTTATTCTCATCCTGGTTGGCACTGTAAACTTGTTGACATGAGTAAACAGAATTAGTTGGCAGTCTAGTGATACTTCCAGACTGTTTTCCTTCCTCTGAATCAACACTGGATCTTGAAGAAGAATATGCATTTGCTTGAAATTCATTCCTACCATCAATCCCAATTCCCATTTGCTTCTGAAAAGATTTGTCATCTACTTCAAGAGACCTCTCCTTTCTGCATTTGAAGGCATTAGACGCTTCACCAGTAGGATCACGACTGCACTTGAATGAGTTCCGAGAAGACATCTGTGGTAACTGTTCCTTGTAAGATGAAGGTACAGGGGAATGATCTGGTTGCAACATAGGGGAGTGCCAATTCGTTCGAGGCAATGTATTATTACTTTGCCTATTATCATTACTACTATTATTCATCTTCTGTGGAAATAATGACTGGCTGGAGGCCATGAACTGCTTGATAGATGGACTGGAGTTGGGCAAGTCCATTTCTCCCCGTTCTTCACTAGCAGCATATTTTATGAAATTTTCCATAGCTGATATGCTGTTTGTGTCAACAACATCACTCGAAGCAGTATTGCTCCCCATCCAATCCCACGGAAAGCCACCACCCTCAGACGTCAGAACTGACGGTTGATTCTGAGGATGGTGGCCTTGGACTAAAAAATTATTCTCTGAATTTGATTGGCTTTCTTGCTGTTGTTGCTGTAGTTGTTGCTGCTGTTGTTGGCGTTGCTGATGTTGTTGTTGTTGTTGTTGTTGCAGCTGCTGATGTTGTTTGCGCTCCACATTCATTTGGTTGCCCGGGAGCATTCTATCAACATCACAATTTTCAGCAATCATTCTTTCCAAACTATGACTATCTGACATCATTCTTTCAATTCCAGTGTGATTTTCCATCATTCTTTCAACATTACCATGATTCTCTGTAATACCTCTATCAACACCACTCCGGCTATCTCCTAACATTCTTTCAACACTGCTTCTTCCCTCTCCTATCATTCTGTCAACACTGTTCCGACCATCCCGCATTATTCTTTCAACACTACTTCGACTATCACCCATTATCCTTTCAACACTACTGCGACTATCACCCATCCTATCCACATTGCTACTGTTACGGTTCATCATCCTTTCAACCAACGCCCGATTCTCGGCAGTTTGCTGCGACATCATGGCATTTGATGCTGAAGACATGTACTGATTTTGTGATCGAGAAACAGATGACATCCTCTGATGAGCATGTTGGTTAGCTATCTGCTGACCTGCTGAAGTTTGATGGTGATGTGAATTGTTGGAATTATTATGAGCAGCATTAGCATCCAAAGACATTTGCCTTTGCATTTGCTGACGCTGCTGCTGATGATGCTGCTGCTGTTGTTGCTGCTGATGAAGATGTTGCTGTTGTTGTTGTTGTTGTGACATATGCTGGCCAAACTGTTGCACCTGTTGGCTAGCCTGCTGATTCATTTGATGATGATGCTGCTGCTGCTGCTGCTGCTGCTGCTGCTGCTGCTGCTGCTGCCGTTGTTGTTGCTGTTGATGTTGTTGCTGCAGATGTTGTTGCTGCCGCTGTTGCTGCTGTTGTTGCTGTTGCTGCTGTTGTTGTTGCTGCTGCTGTTGTTGCTGTTGTTGTTGTTGCTGTTGCTGCTGTTTATTTAATATCATAGTTTTTAACCTACTATTTAAGTTCACTCGCTCATGGTACACAGAATCATTCTGAGAACTAGTTCTTTCTTCTTCTCTGAATGCACTCACTGGATCAGTCTTTGAGACGGTAACTTGGTCTTCTGCAGGCCAGGAAACCCTAGCATCGGCAGAACCCCAAGTTCCCATGACATCCCCCATGTTTCCTTGGCCTGGATACCTACTAGAGTTCTGTAAACTCTGTGGAAGCTGCTGCTGTTGCAGTTGGGGGTGAAGAAGGTATCCAGGCAAGGCGTTTGGGTGACCGGTCGAGTTGGCTGAGGGATTAGTGCTGCCACTATTACTATTACTATATGCTGAATTTGTTTTGGTTCCACTAGTGAGGACCCCTTCCGGTCCGGTGTCCATATGAACCGAGCTGCTACGACTGGTGGGCGTCGTGGAAGGCGGTGGTGCCATAGCCACATCCTGCAAACAGATTAAATAACAAATTCTGATCAGTTAGAAAATACTAGAAAAGGAAAGATAACGAGGAGTACATGCAGGGGTGTAAAGTTTTGAAGCCTTTTTTCAGTGTTTCCTATACAAAAAGTTATTTGTAGCTCTTCAATCGGTCAACATGAATTTTCCCAAAGACTGGGCGGAGTACAATGTGTGTAACATATTATGTATTTATTTTTGTACATATATTACATACCGTATTGGTCCGAAAATATAGAGCACTTTTTATTGAAATTTCGGTTGTGAATAATTAAGGTGTAGCTTATATGAGTGACCTTACAAAAATGTCCCTAACTATAACACATCGCAACATTGCCGTATGCAGTAGAATTCAAGCATAGCGCTTGTTCCTCATTTGGAAATACTGCAACATTGTCACTAGTGTCATCAAGCGAGGAGTGTTGCGTAAGAATGCAATGTTTGAACTCGGCATTATTGTGACCGTTGTTAGTCTTGTGAGCAGTACTTTGCTTTCCTGGCTATTCTAGTACCATACAGTATTAGTACAGTAATAACGTTAATCTTTTGCTACCATGAACGATTACTGGTACTTGGAGCTAAAGGAATTCGGCATGATTACGATGCAAATTTCAAACTAGCAGGTGCGTTATGCTAAAAGCAAATTCCGTAAAATAATATAATGTTAGTTGCCTCTCCATAATCTCTTTTCTTTTTCCTTTCTTTCTGTCTTTTCTGTATTTTTGGATATTTTCTTTTCCCCCTCAAATTTTAATGGTGCAGCTTATATTCGAGTGTGGTTTATATTCGGACCAATACGGTACATTGTACCCTGCCCAGTCTTTGGGCAAATTTGTGTTGACCGACTGAAGAGCTACAAACAACTGCTAACATGCAGGGGGGTCGCCAGTGGCTAGGTGCGAGCCATCCCAGAATATGGCTTTGCCTACCCAGTTACCCCATAGATTATTTTGAAATGAGAAATTGGTATTCTCCCCTGAGCTATAGCTTAGGAATAAAAAATCACAGTCAATCTGAAAGACTAGACGTTGTATCATTTCAAATGACGCATGCTACAAATGCTACACATGTTAGAAAGACTCAGGAGGGCTTCTCGCTTTGCTCGAAGCCCCAGGACTCTTTCAACAGACTGCATTACCCATTAACTTAGGCTTCCCGCGTGGGCACCTCTTTAAGGGTCACGGGAAGAAATGTGTTTCTTGTACTTGTATTAGAGATGTGTTTGGTTGAATAAAGCGTAAATTGTGTACTTTTTGATAGCGGTTTTGTGGCCCATCATCCCAGGCAAGCCGGCGGAAACCTTTGCCTCCCTGTCAGAAGGATCATTTGGCCGTAAATTTGAATTAGTGTAAGGATGTAGTATGAGTGTCCAGATTTAGACAATAGCCTACTCCATGAAGGGGTCATGACTATGCCTTATATGTTTGTTTAATGAATAGTGTATCTGAAATAAGGGAAGAATACTGATTTACAGATTTGTGGAGTGAGTTTCTGATTTTTAAATAGAGTTTATGAAATTTATAGTAAAGGTGAAGGAGAGGTGAACATGATTAGACAATAGCCTACTCCATGAAGGAGTCATGATTATGCCTTCTGTGTCTGTTTAAAGTATAGAGTAACTGAAATGAGGGAAGTTTACTGAATTTGGTGTTTGTAGAATGTAATTTTCGATTTTAATTTGGGTTTTCGTGAAGCTTGTTGCGGAGTTGTTATTTCTCTGAAAAGGAGTGTTTTTGCCCCAGGCAGGCCTGTGTTCGATCTGGCTAGACTAGTGTAACGGTAGAGAGTTGGGAGATGAGTTGTAGAACCTGGGAGTGAGAGTAGGGATGGAATATTGGGACTGGTTCGATGCTTTGCTCTGACATCCTGCACACCTCTTTAGGAGGCACCCTGTATTCATATTGCAGACTGACTGTAATTTTTTGCTCTGACATCCTGCACACCTCTTTAGGAGGCACCCTGTATTCTTATATGGCATCTTGTATATCTCTTTAGAAGTCACCCTGTATTATTGTGTTCGCTTCGCTCAAAGCCCCAGGTCGCTCGACGCCAGGCCTCTTTCAACAGACTCCAATAATCATTAGCGTCTGCTTCTCGCTCCTCGCGTGAGCATGACGTCACGTTCCCGCGCGGCTGCATGACGTCACATCCGTCTCCGTGTCCGTGTCCGTAACGCATAAGGATGGACCCCAACCATAACGACGAAGTCGACCAGATCATTTGAAATGATAAAATAGATTATGCTCTGAACAGTAGATACATTGGCTAGGGTAGCCGATTTTTAGTCAAATGTTAAACATGTTCTGCAATTTCCTTTAACCACAGAAATCTCTTAATAGAAGTTTCCAGTGATTCTTGCCATGAGCATACTGATTTTACATGAATTTTAGTAACCCTACCATTCAAAGGTTTGTATGTCTAAAAGAACGGATTGCAGTATCTAGGCTGTGAGTAAACAATAGCAGTCTGCATTATATCCGTCTCAGAACAACTTGCCACTTTGAAGGGAGAAGAAAGGTTTCCGGTGAATCTACCTCATGTTAAATGACAGCTAGAATCCCTGTGGAATATGAAGGGGGAAGGTGCTTTTTGTGGTAGAATGGACATAGAAGTGCAGTCAGTAGCTTGAAACAAATCGATTCAATGTCAGCACAGATTATCATAGATTGTATGCAAAGCTACAGAGAGGTCCTTCTCTATGGAACAGAACCTTGCAGGCACTGTGTGGCAGGCGGATTGCAATAGGTTATGGCCAGATAACTAGCATGAACTGATAACAAAACAGTGGGTCGGGAAGCACCGATTGATTACATACGGAGCTGGCAAGATACCTTAGTTAAGATAATTAAGACTTGTGGTGAAGTACTGTAGCCTATCTCGTATCCTGTGAACATGGTTAGTTAGAGAACACAACAACAAATGTTATCATTTTAAATGATCTAGTCGACTTCATCGTTACGTTATGGTGACGTCACGAAATGTACCGAGAATGCACTGAAGTGTGTGACGTCATAGTACCGCGTGGTGCATGTATACTGAGTTCATTGGTGAGCTCTGGCGTTACGAGACGGCAACGACACGGCAAGCGTGACGTCATCCAGCCAGCTCCCTCGTTTCACCGCGTGCTCCAGCTCCCTCATAACTTGTAACTTTCTAGCGTTCTGATTGTTTCTTGATGTCAAGAGTCTTTGGCTTCGAGCGAAGTGAGAAGCCTCCAGCCTTCCTAGCATTCTTCAACATTTGTAGCATTTAGAATGATATGAAGTCCAGTCTTTAGACTGACTCTCTCTTTTTTCTAGTGGAAAATTATCTCAAGAAGAAGTCTTTCAGTAAATGTGTTTGTAAGTTTCAGCACCATGCTATTTTTACTTGTGGGGGATCCTCAAACAAAAGGTATACAGAAACAATCTGCATACTCTGGAGGCTCTTGAGAATGAGATAACTGCACTGATATTTCATATCAGTGCGGAAGAATTACAGTGACTATACCAAAACTTTCAACATTGGTGCAATGTGTGTCTAGAAAATGATGGTCAGAATTTCCAGCAACTACCCTGAAATTCATGTAAGTAATAATGATTATTAAATTAGTTAAGAAGTGTAAATGTGTTGAACTAGTTGGGCACTATGCTGCTGCTAGTGGCAGTGCCTTGCTCGACACGCTGCTACACACAGAGGTCTGTCTGTCACTCGGCCCATGAGAGGTTCTGTCATTTAGAGAAAGATTTCACTGTAATATAGCTACTTCAGACACATTTTGACTGGCTGCCACTACAGTAAATAGAATTAATTAAATATAATCACTTGTAATCACAGTATTGCTACAAGTTACTAATCATTTAACTACTCACACTATAAGACTCAGTGCTCAACAAGAAGAGAAATCTAGAAGACACCATTACTTTACTACTTCAAAATAATAGAAAAAGATGAAGATGCATACATGCGCACTGATGGTAGTGTATGGATTGAAAGTACCTATTCTATCGAGTGATAAGGTAGTGGTCATCTTGTACAATAAAAAACTTGGTATCTGCTTTCAAAACCAGAGCCCATAAGTTATTTTGGAAGACTGACAAAAGTAGGATATTTGAAATTCCTATACCGGTAATAAAAATAGCGGAACATATTTGAGCAAGTAGAAAACGGAACAAGGTTCCTGAAACCACATTGAAGTATAAATTCACAGAAGCCAATACTTTGATGAGATAAAAAAAACAAATGAAGCTTCACAAATATTCTAACCTGCGAAGGATTGTAGCTGCCTCCACCATTGACATACTCCCGCTGTTCTGAGTACTGACTTCCGGGAGATGTATCCATGTACTGGCCATTAAGGCTGCCATTTCTGTGTACAGTTCCTCCACTAACACCATTTACTGATGATGTGCCATTATGGCTGGATGTAATGCCATTCACATTACTCCCAGCATGGCCAACATTGCCTGGGCAAACAGTAGGAGAAACATCACTCAAATTAGAAAATACAGACATACCAAGGACTACTTACTGTAACACTGGAATTGGAATTAAAAGATGCAGAATATAAGAAAGAAAACAGCACTTCACCATACTTGATCTATCACTTTCTTCCTTGTACATAAAAATGTTGTCTTCCAAACTAGTGACAAATGAATGTAACAATTGAAGACCCCCACAGAAAGAATGGGGAAGTCCATTTCTTTCGGAAACGAGTTTATGGCGCATTCTGATAGCCAGCCATCGTAACTACAGATCAGTTGAAATTAATTTCAAATAAAGCGGTAAGTCACCGAGATACAGAGGTTTTTATTTTTAGTGGAAACGGAAGAACGTCCCATATCCTCTCACTTTTTTCATAATTCAACTCTAGTTGTTATTTGTTTTACATGTACTTCCTTTATAAGAAATAAATTTGGCAATAGTACATTATGCAAAGAGCCTATAATGGCAATAATTAAGACACGAGTATGTCTATAAAACGAGCGTAGCGAGTTTTATAATTTACATACGAGTGTCTTAATTACCATTACAGGCGAGTTGCATATGACTGTTTATGCTCGACGATAATTATTATAACTATTTTATGTTCGAACATAAATATTCATAAATATCTGTCGAGATTTCGCCAGTTTTATGTACTGAACAGAGCGCATGAGACGCAGAGAATGCCTTGTATTTGACCATGGCCTCCTCGATTACCCTACTATGACACTAGGCCAGGCAGTGAAATTTAAATTGGAAGGCCGTGGAACTCAGCGCATCTAATTATCTAATTGGTCAAACAACTGTTTCTTGAGCTCTGATTGGTGGGAGAAACTGTTTCATAATGAAAAATAGTGTTATAATGAGCCTCATTATAGTACAGTTTTCTGACATATAATAGTCAGGGTCGAACATAAAATAACTATATTGCTTACACGCAATTGGGGTGTTTTAAGTATTTCTTTTTAGTGTTGAAAGTTTAAATTTAAAAAATTACTAAATTACTAAATGTGATTCCCCCCGTTCTTCCCGTTGAGTCTTCATTTATCATACAGCTCACCAACTCTCTCTAAAGCTTCTAACAGGATTACTTCCTTTACCAATTTTCCCTCAATAGTTATGTTTTAGTATGGAATCAGGAAGTCCCAGAGAAATGCAAGAAAGTTCAATTCTCAATGTACTACACACCAATTTTGACATATGCAGCAGATACTTGGACCACAACAAAACGTGATGAAAGCAGAATCCAAGCAGCCGAGATGAAGTTCCTTAGCAGAATAATTGGGAAGACACAGAGGGATAAAATCAAAAATGTGGACATTAGGGAGAGAACTGGGTTCCCAAAACTGCAACACAAGATAGAAACCAGTAAGCTGAAGCGGTACGGAGATATGATGAGAATGGAAAAATATAGAGTACCAAAAAGAATATTTATGGAGAAAATACCAGGAAAAAGATCATGAGTAAGGCCCAGAAAGAGGTGGATAGATATGGTGAAGGAAAGCATAGAGAAAAGAGGAGTAAAAGATAAAGAAGTATTGAAAGAAGGAAATTAATGGTGGAGGGATAGACAACTGTGGAGGTCCTTGATTCGCGACTCGACCGTGGGAACTGGAAACGGGAAATGAAGAAGAAGTTATGTTTTCTCATGCAGTCAAACCTCCTTGGTCTGAACTCCAAGAAAGGAATACCAAGGGTACAGTATACACGCAAAATGTTAAGAATTTATCTAAATATGAACTAACATTTGAAATGAAAGGCTTAATTGGATGTACACTGTGCAATTGGTTATATATACTGTAATTGAAATCTTTGTATTTACTGTTTTTACTTTGGTATAGATACATAAAGACCTGAGTGGATATCCGCAAACCTTTTCGCTGTGCGGATAGCAGATAAGCTGCAGATAATGTATGGAGTTGGCGTTCATTACAGAAACAGCATTAGTCAACAGACTTCTCCAGCTGCAAAGACATGAGCATGTGCAATATTCCTGCACCCTTGTTGAGATTTATCTACATGTCTAGCCGACATGGAATATAGAACTATACATATCCCGGTGTAGTTGACAGATCCAAAAGATTCGCCAGTGGTGATATTAGGCTTGAATATACAGTAATCTTGATACCGAGTTTTATGATTATATTACAAATTCTATACTTGACACATTGCACAAACAGCAGAAGGAAAAGCTTGTCTTTATATCAGACTACTGTAGTTGTTTCGGGCATCATTGTTTCCTTGGTACCTTTGAATTTATTAGAAGTCAGTCTTCAAATTCTTACGATGATTCTTTCAGCCTTTTTGAATAAAATCATTTTTAAAGCAGTTTTCACATTGTTTGGAAGGTATCACAATTGAATTTCCCTTTTCCTCATGGCCATGAAACACTGTGGTTTTATCAATGTATGAATACCTTTCAATTGCCCTTTAGGCTTGCTATGCTTTTGGCCCAATTAATATTATTTCAAATGAAGACGGTGGATGATGAAGTGAAGTGCCATCATCAAAATTCTTTAGAATAAGTGGAGTGATTTGTGTACTAACACTACAAATAATATGGGAATTTGAATCTATTTTTTCTCCTCAATATTTTCAGAGCATAAAGTTTGCAGTGCTATGAGAACATTAAAGATGGAATAGTTTATGTGTGGTAACAGAAAATCTATCTACAAGTGTTTCTGTATGCTAACAGAAAATATGTCTACAGCTGATGAACGTTAAGGTATGTGTGCCCAGGTACAATGGGCACACGATAGGGTATGACTATGATGGTGTCCAATTATAAACTCCAAGTTAGCCTCTCATTTGACTTAAAAATGATCTAACCTCCATTACTTTTACTATGACAGTGCACATGCCGTTGTACTTATTCCATTAGGGGCATATAACCTCGATGTTAGGCACCTTAAAACAATAATTATCATCATCATCATCATCATCATGTACTTATTCCACTAAAATATAAAGAGCCCTTATTAAATCACAACAAATCTTTTGGGATTTGCCATCCAGAACATTCAATATTTTGATAGTTTTGTGCTATTTTAGGCTGTGAACGATGAAGTGAAATGTCATTATTGAAATTCTTTGGAATAAGTGGACTAGACTTCACCATATTTTATTATACAGTACAGAATTCATCTTTGTTTAACTTTTGGTGATGGCCATTCTGACAAATTGGCTGTTGCACGCATCTAGAAACAAGATGGAGTTTAGTTTGACTCCCGAGGATGCCCAACATTTTCAGCTGATACCTATTTAGAGGTGTCTGTCTTAGGGGAAGGCAGTTTGTCAGTTTCACACGACTGTTAATCTCACGATCATAAGCAATGCAGCTTCCTTCTTATGTGGAATCCAATTCACTAGCTGAGACATTTTATCTCGAATATCAAGCATAACTTCAAAGCCATAACTAAGATTCTAAAATAAGCAATCCAAGATTCTGAAATCAGCTGATTGAGTGTCTGACATAGTTATACGACTTCAGTTATAACATGATAGCACTGCAGTTGCAACAGCATGGCAGAAAGTGATGTGTTCTTGGCAAAGCAGCTCTAGTGAGTACTTAATTGTACCTACACAGAAATATGAAGAATTTGGGATCTATTCCCTGAATAGTCTAGCAACAATATGAAATTTTTACAACCAAAATATGAACATTCTTCAAGGATAGTTCAGTACTTATGTATTTAGGATTAAGAAACTGTAAACTTACACAGAGAAAAGATAATTTGCCAACAGTATTTCCACACTCAAGATTCTACCTTCAAGTACCCAAAGAGTTCAACTGGGGTAAACAAATCGAACAAATATCTTTTGTAAAACTGTGGAACTGAATACTGATGCAATTACCAGACTAAACTAATCAAAGAGGCATAATCACTAAGAGATACATCATGAAGACAAGTTACAATCAAAATACATGAAGGTCATCAGTTCCACCTACTCCTGAATAGGCTGCGAGAGCGGATGTAACATGCAGACATAAGGAAATTAGATCCTCACCAGAATGATTATTCTGTAAGCCATTGGTTGCACCCAAAGGAGAAGGCTGAGGAGTATGTACTTGTGAGTAGCTACCACTGCCTCCCCTTGGAGTCAAAGGCTGTTGGGCTGGGGAAGAGGGTGGCCGATTGCTGGCAAGACCACCAGAATTCGAGTATTGCTGTTGTTGAGCAGATGTTGGTGTGGCTTGCTGCTGTTGTGATGAAGCCTGTTGTTGGAAACCAGTGGGAGTCTGGGGATCTGCATTCAGGAATGTAGTTTGCTGCTGATAACCTGCATATAAAATATGTGCGATTAAACTTATTTTTCCATTACACAGTGTTTTAAATTTCCGCATTGATATTATGAATTATGAAGAGAATGGGTAGCATACAACTACAATGTTGTTTGAGTCTTTTGACTAGTTTGATGCAGCCCTCCATGCTTCCCTGTCCTGAGCTTATCGTTTCATCTCTACATAGCTATCACACCCTGCATCCAAGGCATCTGTTTAACATATTCTAACCTTGGTCTACCCCTACAATTCTTATCCTCGACCCTTTCTTCCATAACTAAGTTTGCTATTCCTGGGTGTCTTAGTAAGTGTCCTACCAACCTATCTCTTCTCTTCATTAGCAGTTGCCAGAAATATCTCTCCTCTCCCAATCGTCTTAAATACCTCTTCATTTGTAACCCTATCTACCCGTCTGATCTTCATCACTCACCTATAACACCACATTTCAAACGCTTCAATTCTCCTCTTTTCTGCTGCTCCACAGTCCAAGTCTCACTTCCATAGAGCACCACGCTCCAGACAAAGGCTTTCAAAAATGACTTCCTAGTCCCTAAATCTATATTTGATGTTATCAATGGCAAATGTGTTTGCATTCTATGTCAACAGATTCCTTTTCTGAAGAAATGCTTTCCTTGTCTGTGCTAACCTAATTTTATATCCTCTTTGCTTCGTCCATCACTGGTTATTTTGCTTCCTAAGTAACAGAAGTCTCCTACTTCCTTTAGCTTTTCACCTGCCAATTCGACGTCCATAAGGGTTTCTGAATTCTTTGACTCCATTCCAATATTTTTGTTTTTTATTTATTAATTTTCATCATGATTATTTCCTCAAGACAGAATCCACACCATTTAAAAACTCATTCAAATCCTCTGGTGTGTCGGCTAAGATGACGATGTCATCAGCATATCTCACGAGTTGAAATTATTTCTACTTGAATCTTTACACCTACTTTGAATTTTTTTCCAATTTCCTTCATAGCTTGCTCAATGTATAGATTGAAAAGGAAGGGCAATAAGTTGCAGTATTGCCTTACACCTTTCTGAATACCAGCTTCTCTCTCATGTCCTTGGGCTCGAATAACTGGTGTTTAGTTTCTGTATAGATTGTAGAGCACCCTCCTATCCCTGTACTTTATTCCAATCATTTTCCAAATGTCAAACAACTTACTCCAATCAACATTATACAAAGCCTTTTCTAAGTCTACAAATGCCATGATCATTCTCTTATCCTTCCTTATTCTAGCTTCCAAAATCAGCCTAAGATTTAGTACAGCTTCCCTTCTTCCTACGTTTCTCCAGAAACCAAACTGGTCTTCACCCAACTCTGTTTCTGTCTTTCCATCCTCTAGAAAATGATTCAAGTGAGGATCTTTGAGGCATGAGTGATCAAGCTGATTGTACGGTAATCTTCACATCTGTCAGCTCCTACTTTCTTCGGTATAGGGATGATAACATTCTTCTTGAAATCAGAGGGTACCTCACCTGTCTCATAAATCCTACACACCAAGTGAAATAACCTGATCAGACCTTCATCGCCTATGCAGCGTAGCAACTCAATTGGTATATCATCTATGCCTGGTGCTTTGTTTCCACTTGAGACTTCCAATGTTCTGTCAAATTCTGACCTCAATATTAAATCTCCTTTCTCATCCTCATCAATTTCCTCTTCCCTTTCCATTACATGATTCTCTATTCCCTTTCTCGTATACAAACACTCTATGTAAGCTTTCCATCTCAACCTTTTCTTCCCTATCTGTTACAGGTTTTCCATCCGAGTCCTTAATATTACAGCACTTAAACTTTCCCCAAAAGTAATCTTAATCCTTCGAAAAGCTTTATCTACTGTTCCTTATTTCAGAAAATTTTCTATACCTGTACATCTCTCTTTCAACCATTCATCTTTTGCTTCCCTGCACTTCTTGTTAACCTCATTTCTCTGTATTCGGCTTTTCCCCTTTGATCTCTTACATTCTTGTGCTTCCGCCTTTCGTCCATTAAATCTAGTATACCCTGTGAGATCCACGGTTTTCTACCTATTCCTTCTTTCCTACCGATGTTTTCTCCTGCAGATTTTGTTATTTCATTCTTCAAAAGTGACCATTCCTCTGCAATTGAAGTTTGTTCAGGTTTTTTCATTAGTCCTTCCTTTATACTCGTCTTGAATCGTTTGTTCACGTCCTTCTCTTTCAGTCTACAATAGGAAAAGAAAAACTATCTTTTACCAACTTTTTAGAACTTTACTCATATCAAATTTGGTTTCGATAGCTGCAGCCATTTAGGAGTTGATAGGCCACGCACACACACACTTGCCGGGATTGATCTCATAAGTCTACTTGTTCACCATTTTTGCAAAATGTGAATAGTAGGCTAAAAATATTAAGGATACAGTTCAAATTAGCACACCTACCTGCAGTCTGATGGTATGGTGTGGTAGTGGCATACTGTGGATGATGGTGGTACCTCAAATCATCCAGCTGAGGCCCTAATTGCTGGATGAATTGGCCTTGGGGTGACCAAGTACCTGAAAATCAAATAAACAGATATAAAATTATTTGTTGTTGTTGATTGATTTAGGGGCATTATGGTGTTTGAAGCCATTTTCAGTGTTGTCTTAGTAAACGAAAGTTAGATGCTTTTCAGTTGGTCAACACGATTGTACCCAAATGAGATGGGTTATTCCCTAATCCTGAAAAAAAATTACATGAGATTGATAAATACACTTGGATGACCAGTTTCGACCGTCAAGCGATCATCATCAGATCCATTTCGCTTAGGCTACAACATTTTTAAGTCTGAAAGTATGGATGAAAATATTTACAAAATGTACATTTCTTTAGTTGAGGTATAACTTGAGATAAAAATTCAGACATAAAAATTTGTAGCCTAAGTGTAATGGATCTGATGATGATCGCTTGACGATCGAAATTTGGTCATCCAAGTGTACTTTATTTTCAGGATTAGGGAATAACTCATCTCATTTGGATACAATCTTGTCGAACGTCTGAAAAGCATCAAACTTTCGTGATTTAGGGGCTTTGAGACATCGTGATCGTGTGTGCGAAATTTGTCTTGATAACCTGTGTTATTGTGATGGCTGTATTAGTGTGTGTATTTGTAAATCAGATGAGGATGAGGATTGGGGAGGAGGCGGCCATTGGCCTTAAGTTAGGCAGCATCCCGGCATTTTCCAAGATGGGAATTGAGCCCTCCTCTGATCAGTTTTGCCTCACAAGGCTGAATGTACCCCGTTCCAGCCCTCAGACCAGAATTAGATTTCTTGGCAGGGCCGGGAATCGAACCTGGACCTTCGGGGCGACAGCCAAGAATGCTAGTCGCTACACCACGAGGTAGTCTGTATATAACGAGAGGGCAAGAGAAGACATGACTCATAAAACCTGTGGAAAGTACAAGACATGTTTTAATATTCACAAACAATTGTATCTAACCACAGGTGACATATTTTACTCCCTTTGTTTGTTAATAGCACAGTTTGCCTTTATCAGGGTCACATGGGAAGCAACAGATATTGACACCATGGATTGCGCAGAGATTTTCTTTTTATTTCTCTTTAATTTTGCTGGAAATGTAGAATAACTTATTTTGCAGTTTGATTCATCACGCAATTGCTTTTGAAACGAAGGATGTGAAAATAGCAGAATATTTCCTCCGCATAGGGCTTGTGATCTGAATGTCCTCCATAAGGCTCGTGATCTGAGTGTACTCAAACAGCAAGTAATGCTTGGTGTATTGGTTAAAATGCACCCTTTTCCACCTCGATCAAGTAACTGTTTGTTTGTATATTGACTATCACGGCCAAGGAATTAAACGCAGCAATTTTTCTAGGTTTATTGCCGTGCCTAGGGCGGGGTTTCGCCAAGGAACACCAACATAGGCTCATCAGCGGGCTCTAAGCGAAACCCCGCACAAGACACGGCGATAAACCTAGAAGAATTGCTGACGTTAACTGTTGGTTTAAACTTCTCATGCGCGAGTCTCCCTTTGCTCTTGTTGCTTTTCCATTTAGGATCTTGGGCATCGTGGTCATCAGCTCAGTGTACTTGGACGTGTATAGAATTTGTCTGGTAACCTGTGTTATTGTGACGTCTGTTGTTGTTGTAGTAGTAGTAGTACCGGTATGTAATATTTAATCAAGGCTAGGTTTGGGAAGGAGATGGCCGTGACCTTAAGTAAGTAACGATCCTGGTATTTGTATTGAATAAAAGTGGAAAACAACGGAAAACTACTTTTAGGATGGCTGAGATGGGAAACGAGTCCTCCCTTCCTCATTATTCCTCACGAGGCTGACTGTACCAAGTTACTGAGGACGCACAGGTCGCCAACTAGAAAGTCTTGCACTCGGCCTGAAAGGAGGCCACATGACATTTACTTAATCCTCATACTAAATTGAATTTCTTCACTAGCAGATTTGCCTAATTTTTGGCAGAACTTTACGTTTGACCGTTACTCAAACTGCAAAATTCTCAAACTCCACCGTGCGCATTCAACGACCCTCCACAACAGAGCCAGTACTTCTACTGACACTCTATGCACACAACTGCCTCTTGCTGGGACGCAAGAATGGCTCATACTGCACCATCCTGCGGCGCAACTTGTTTGCAGGAGTGCACAACAACGACACCATGCGCCCAGTCCACGAACTTATTGACTCTACTACGTTTATATTGGTGCCGAAACCCGGGACAAAATATATACTGGGTGTCGCAAAATTACGTCGACAAACTGAAACCAGAGGTTCCGGCCCTTATCTGAAGCAACTTGAGATAGGACACCTAAGGTCGGAAACGAACCGTTAAAAAATCTGTGCGACGTTAAACTTATAACGAGGAAAATCCGCAACACTGCGTCGCGAGTGTGCGACTTTTTCTAAAGTTTCCGGTACATACCAGCCGCGGTGGAATGTCGCCACTTCCCGTCTGGCGAACTAGCTCAGTGGTATCGTGCATGGCAAAAAATGGAAAAAACGTGATAAGAAAAAAACTTACGCTGGCTCTGATTCGAACCGCTACCAAATGACTCGCTTCAAGGAACACGCCGTGCCGTGCACGATACCACTGAGCTAGTTCGCCAGACGGGTAGTGGTGGCATTCCTCCGCGGCTGGTACGGAACGGAAACATTGGAAAAAGTCGCACATTCTCGGTGCGGGGTTGCCGATTTGCCTCGTTAAAAGTTTAACGTCACACAGATTTTTAACGGTTTGTTTCCGGCCATAAGTGTTCTATCTGAAGTTGCTTCAGATAAGGGATGTAACCTCAGGTTTCAGTTTGTGGATGTAGTTTTGTGACACCCTGTATATATATATGTTGCATCTGAAGCCCGTGAATGAGAATCACGCACCAACTGAACACCAAGTTTATCTTTCAACTGCAAAGATCCAAGACTACAAAGACTACACACTTATAGAATACAACTATCAATGTAAAGTCCAAAGAACAGGTGCATCAAAGTTAATCCTTATGAATCCTTGATAGTGGTGGTCACAGTGGTTACTATACTGTGGTGGTGGTGGTGGTGATAATTGTTTTAAGGGGTGTAACACCGAAGGCATCTCTCACAATTTTCTAGTGTAGGTATCGTAAATTACAGTTTAAACGCATGCTAATTTCTGAAAAGAAACGTCTCTTAGGCCTACTGATGATTTACACAATCGGTCTTCAGAAAGTTGATAAACCAGTACCATGAACTAAATATTCTGGCACACAATTCTTTAATGTTGTAATCATGTATTGTACATAACGCTTCATGGTGTGGCATTGGACACATGTTTTCCAGTGCTTGATGTGTGTTGATATACCGGTAAGTTATCTTGAGGAACGATGAAAGCTTTGGCAACATGGCAAGACCATTTTGGTAGCTTAAAATATTATTTTCTTGTTTACTGTCTAAAATGACCATAATATTTGGGTATAGAGTTTTGAGCCTAAATTGTTGCCCTATGCTTTACCACAACGTTGGTCATCTGCCAAAAGCTATTTAATCCATCATATGGAAAATCTATATAATTGACGAGAGAATTGACCAGAATGTAAAGAAATGGGAAATTTAGTTCTTCACTGAACTACTTGTTGTTAAGTGAAATGAACTGTGCAATAATTCTTTAGTGAGTTGGCTGCAGAATACGTAATGTAGGCAATTTGCAGCTACTTGACTCGAAATGAATATAAACAAAAATAATATCGGTACCAATTTATCCTGCGGCCACGAATTCAGTATGAAAAAGATGTGCTAATGTATGATAAGGCCCAATCTATAAGTATCCTTTGGATAAAATTGAGGAAATAGGGGCCCGAAAAGCTTGATGTGGAACCCGTGACATATGTGGGCGTCCCGAGTGGAGCGGAGGTTATGGTCGACTGATTGAGGAGGTCTTGAGTTGTATAAAACAATGCTCTATTAAAGTACTTACCCACGCCATTGGGGTCGGCGGCATTAGCCGGGTGCCACACCGAGTTGGGGTAGCGTTCTCGGAGAGGCGGTGCGAAACCGGAGCTGGGGTCCACCATGTTGCCGGGCTGGGGGGGCAGCGCACCCGAATTGGCTCCGTAGAACGGCATCACAGACGGGGCCTGGAACAAGCAATTAGCATCATCAGCGACCCAGAACATGGTAAGCTAGAACAAGGAGCCTATCATCAAATCGTAAGTCTTTAAGTACTACCTAAAATACTCCGACGAATAACACAGGTTTTATAACCAACCATTTAGCAACAACAAGTCTGGGCAATATACCATAAAGGGAAGGGAAAAAAACATAAAAACAAATCGGCCAATTACTCAGTGCAGACCACAGGATAAAGCAGAGGTGTCCAAACTGTCGATCGACAACACTTGGGTGATCTATCGCATGGTAACATGAAAATCATAATTAACACTTACCGTGTCTTTGCCGGAATATTCTATGCACGATCAGAGGTTTACATTTAACTGCGATGGTTTACCATCAAGTGACAATAAAACTAGAGAGTAGTGGCGATGCAGATACAAAGGTGCAGTATTCCAAGATATGCCTGCTTTCCGCGATTTAAATTTCATAGTTTCCATGGAATGATTATATTTTGTACCGTTTTTCTCTTTTAAAATTGTCTTCTAAACAGTAGCCTATAAGAAAGTTAAAAAAAACTAGGCTTGTCTTAAAAATTTGCCTTAAAACGATCACTTCTTTCTTTCTTTCTTTCTTTCTTTCTTTCTTTCTTTCTTTCTTTCTTTCTTCGGCTTTTCCCAATTAAGTGGGGGCGTCGGAGCCAACCAAGCTCATTTTGGTTTTGGCTGGGGATTTAAGGCCAGATGCCCTTCCTGACGCCACGTGATTTTTAAGGTGAAAATTCCACCTCGCTGTCACCGGGATTCGAACCCCGGCCATCCGAATGAAAGATGAGCAGCTCAGCCACTGCGCCATCACGCTCCCCCAAAAATGATCGCTCAAAGAATAGTACCCTACAACATATTTCAGTCTATGCCCAAGATCGCGGGTTCAAACCCGGCCAAGTCGTCGGATTTTTTAAGAGCGTTAAAAGTACCTCAGTATGTCTTCCATCGGAGGGGAAGTAAAGCCGGCGGGCCCATGTCATAGATTTGAGGCATGTAAAAGAACCTTCCACTAACTACACTTGTGTGAAGCTAAATTTGTAAGTTAGATTTGATTAATGCTCCATTAAGTTCCAACGTTCACCGCCAGGTGCTGGTTGCGGTGGCATCTAGTAGTCAAGTTCACAGCTAGGTATCGTTGACAGTAGCATTTGGTAGAAAAAGTAGGACCTACTTGAAATTGATCGTCGACAGTCCTTACCTGAATTACAGCTAACACACACTAATACAGCCATCACAATTAATACCAGTTATCAGACAGATTCTACACACACTCACAGTTCACGGGGCTACATGACCGCGTTGTCGCAGCCCCTAAACTGAGGAATCAACCAACCAACTGCTTTCCGCGATGTGAATTTCATAGTTTCCCTGGAATGATTATATTCTGTACTGTTTTCCTCTCTGAAAATTGTCTTCTAACCAGTGCAAAACAGTAAAAAATAAATTAAGCATGTCTTAAAAATTTGCCTTAAAAACGATCATTAAAAGAGTAGTACGACATATTTCAGTTGCACTGAAAGGGTTAACATACAGTAGTATACTTGCTAACCTCCAGCAATTGAAACCAGTAAAACTTAAAACATACTCAACCAAGCGTGTTAAGTTTGCTTTGTAATACATTAGTTCGTGTTTAATTAAGAGGTTTGGACATCAAGGTCATCAGCTTCGTGTACTTATTTGGGTGTGTGTGGACTTTGTGTAGTACCTGTGTTGGTATTTGTAGTCGATGATAGGATTGGGAAGAAAGTGACCGTGGCCTGAAGTTACGAATCATCATGGCAGTTGACCAGGGTAGAAGTGAGAAACAACGGGAAACCAGTTCTAGGATGAATGAGTTTGGAACCAAACCCATCTCTTCTCAGTTTTGCCTCACACCGGTCCAAACCTCAGACCAGAATTTAATGTTTTGGCAGATCCAGGAATTGACCTTAGGACGTTTAGGACCGGAGTCTCATTACATAGGAAGCCCGCGGCGTAACCGTGCTCGTTAAATCGGGCACAAAGTCCGCGAGGGCAGCTGAAGCAATTCCGGAGATCAGAGGTTTGAATCCCGGCGCTAACAGCGGCTGAGTGTGGTTTTACTCAGGTTTTCCCACACTCCCTCCAGGAAAATGCAAGGATAGCACCTTACTTCAAATCCCGGATCACCTGCCCCAGACCTGTTCCTACTACAGCTACAAACACTACTTCAGCCATCACAGGAATGCAGGTTATCAGACAAGCTCAACACCCAACTACACGGGGCTTATGGCCAAGATGTTCCAAGCCCATTAAATGAATTCACAACAGCAACAACAATCAATACATAGGCTTATTCTGAGACCACAGAGGATGTTAGTTATTGTGGTTTTAAAGGGCGGAACTACAGTATAAGGTCATCTGCCCCTCCACAGAAGAAGGCTGAAAGACATTTACGGTCTGTTCAATGCAGTACACAGTGTGGTCCAACCCGTGGCCCTCGGGCCGCATGCGGCCCGCCTGTTCATTTTTGTTGGCCCTTGCCCTTATTACTGCCCTTCACTCTTCGACAGTTATAATCCGTGGCGTGCCTACTTTAATTTTCACTTTCATTCAGTTATTTTACGAAGGAGCCAGGTGGGAATGTAAATATCCCGAAAAATACGCCAGTAATCAGAGTTGTCTTTCCACGAATACGTACGGCATGAGACTTTGCGTGCTGGGCTCGATTCGATTCGAAGAGGTTGTTTTTGACGAGAGGTTGCTCGGGGGATATAGTATGACGAGAGTTTGTTATCATCGTTGCGAGAGCGGTACATAATAAACGGCGTGTTGAATATGAGAAACGACAATTTCAGTCAAAGTGGCAGGAAAGTTACTTTTTTGTTGAACATAATGGAAAACCACAGTGTGTTATCTGTTCTCACACCTTAGGTGTTTCGAAGGAGTATAACGTGAATAGACACTATACCAGCCTGCATAAATCAAAATACGATCAATACCAGGGAAGTGCCAGAAGTTATGTGTTTAATGATTTGAAGTTGAAACTAATAAAACAAGAGATGTGCTGTAAAAATGGCATCTTCATTTGGAGATAATAGGATGGCCAAATATTTTGAAACAGTTTCCTTGTCTCATCAGACAGTTAGTAGAAGAATTAATGATATGGCTGGTGAAGTTTCAGGTTCTCTCAAGATCATTTTGGAAAAATGTGAATATTACTCTCTAGCTCTAGATGAGAGCACAGATATAGCTGACATCGGCCAGCTCCTTATCTTTGTCAGAACAATAAACGACGAATTTGAAATTCATGAAAAACTGTTGGAATTAAGATCATTAGAAACCAGCAAAAAATGTATTGACATATGCAACTCACTGGACGATATCGTTTCTAAATATGGAGGTTTTGTGAAGTTCTCTGGCATTGCAGCAGGTGGAGCTAAAGCAATGGTTGGTCCTAACATTGGTTTAGTAGGACTGTGTAAAGAAATAGGATTGAATTTTTTTGTTTTTCCACTGCATTATCCACCAGGCTCAGTGAGACAGTGAAAACTGTTGTAAATACTGTCAATTTAATAAAGGGAGGCAATAAAGCCTGCAGACACAGAGTATATATTGCATTCCTAGACAATTTGGAAGCTGAGTGTGGTGACATTTCATTGTACTGTGAAGTGCGTTGGCTAAGTGCTGAAAATTGCTTGCAACAGTTTTTTTGGGTTGAGGAATGAAATTCTTGCTTTTCTCAAAAATGAAAACATTGGGCATGAGTATCAACAAAAACTGAAAGAAATCCTGTTTTTAAATAATCTTGCTTTTCTGACAGATTTAGCATCCCATCTAAATGCTTTAAGCCTGAAACTACAAGGCAGAAAACAAATTATTTCCCAGCTTTATGGACATGCTCCCGCAAAGAACTTGATTTAATGCAAATTGAATTGAAGGCAAATAATATGTCACACATTGCATGTTGTTAGCAGTTGAAAGAAGAAAAAAGTGACATAAATTTTAGTATGTTTCATGAAATAATAAATATCAAGAAAGAGTTCCAGAACAGATTCCAGGATTTTGACTCCCTAAAACCAAAACTTGCACTGTTCAACAACCCCATGGATATTGAAGTGAGTGAGGTACCCTGCGACCTTCAAATGGAAATTTGTGATCTTCAAGCAGACCCATTCCACCAGACTAAAAAGTGTGATGTCCCTGAAAGTTTCTGGAAACTGATTTCTAAGGAACGTTTTCCTAAACTGCTTAAATTATCTCTGCAAGTGTTATCGCTGTTTGGTAGTACATAGGCTATGCGTGCGAAAGTGCGTTTTCTGCTCTCAAATTAAATCAAAAACGAGAAATCGAATTGAAAGTGCTTCACTGGAATCGAGACTGAGACTTTGCCTCGCTGAACTTAGAGTGGACATTGATTCACTTGTATCAGGAAAGCAGTGCCAATCACCACATTGATTTCTCGACTGTAAAATGAAGTGGTATATTAAACTAGTAATATTAAATTTCTTTTAATATAAATTTAGTAAATGATTTTGAGTAAAATATGTAATACGTTTTCTTTCTGGAATGTCTCAGGCCCTCACATTCCTACACTAAAGTTTGTTTGGCCCTCGGGTAACGAAAGGTTGGACCACCCTGCAGTACAGTATTGTTAAAAGCCTATTTTTCTATTTGCATGATCTTTGAAGTTACTACGTAGACCCCATAATGAAAATGCATTATTTTCTTTCAATATATGAGGCAAAACTGAGAAGAGGCGTGTTCGATTCCTATCTCAGCCATCCTGGAAGTGGTTTTCCGAGGTTTCCCACTTCTACTGCAGGCAAATGTCGGGATGGTACGTAACCTAAGGCCACGGACATTTCCTACCCAAATCCTACCTCAATTATAAATACACACACTAGTACAGACATCACAGTGACACAGGTTATGTGACAACTTCTACACACACCCAAGTACACAGGGACACATGACCACGATGTCGCAAACCCCCTAAAAAATTCAATAACAACAAGTCTTTGAATCTACTACTAAATGACGCAGTAGAGGGTACACAATATTAATTTGCTCGACGCCATAAATTCACGCGGCCACAGCATTATAGCTCGAGCATATAGCCTGCAGTTTATTTGATTGACAGGTAAGTATCAGAACATTATTAGGCCTATGCTTCTTATGATTATCTCAGGGTTTGTACTTCATTGGGGCATTCGGCAGAACGGGCATCAAGCAACCTACGATTTGTTAGCCTACTTTCGATTTTTGTGAGTGTGTGTGCGTGTACTCTGCATGTCTCTGTCTCCCTCCCCCACAGTGAAACCGAATTGAACGAAATTTGGTACAGAGGTAGCACTAGCAAAGGGCACCACAGTGTCATGTTTTATATCGCCGCCATCTTGACGGAAACGGAATGGCGGCCACCCAAATGTCAAAAGCTTAAATCAAATTACGACCAACCAAATCATTTGATCTCTACCCAATTTTGCAACAACATACCATTTTATGGGAAGCATCTTTTGACAGAACTACAAGGGTATCAGTCCAATAGTTTGCAGATAGCAGCCATGTATGTGTGCAAATCGATTCATCATATCAATTCAAACATGGTGAAACCGAATTGAATGAAATTTTGTACAGAGGTAGCACTAGCAAAGGGCACCTCACATTCATGTTTAATATCCGTATAACACGTTGTATTTCAACAAGCTACTACAACCAACATTCAATTATACTCCTTGAAAAGGACAAAGAGTTATAACGATACCCAGACATTAAGGAGAAAGTAGGCTATATGTTCCTAACTGAACAATTTGTTGTTGACTTAACATAGCACAAGCAGGCGTCAATTCATGAAATAGGTTCTCTGAGCTACTCGTGCTTTGTAAAATAGTCAAAAACAAGAACAAAGCTATTTCTGGCATTAATTGAAATATGGGCTAGTCTACGATCAGCCATTCCTTCCGAGCAACCAAGTCATAAAACTGCCATCAGCATCGACAGACAGACAATGCTGCGTTGTTCCACAATTTAAATTATGGAGTAAACGAGTTTGTAAAAACTTCTCCCATCTTAATATATTCCATAACTATGCAATTTATCATCCAAGTTATTTTAAATAGGGGGTATGAATATGTAACAGATAACACACAAGAAAAGTTCATCGCACATAAAAGTTAGTTAGTTAGTCAGTTATTGTTGCTTTAAGGGCCGGAACAGAAGGATTCCGAAAACTGTAACAAGTAGGCCTACTGTATTGGAATACAGTTTACTACTACTACCTATTACTAAGGAGTAAGGGCCGATAACCTCGATGTTAGGCCCCTTAAAACAACAATCATCATTATCACTAAGGAGTAGATGACCTTAAAGTTCCACCCTTTAAACCAACCACAAAGAAAGAACGAAGAATTATAATAAAAATATTGGGATCAGAAAAGAGAGAAGATGGACTATGGAGGAAAAGGAGAAATAGTGACTTGTACAGTCAGGCGGAGAAGCTTAAGGACACAATAAAGAGATGGATGACATTTTATAGACACCTCACAAGGATGAACAACAGTAGGTTTACCAAAAGGATATTCATTTACATTACCAAGTTGAACTCCTCCAAAATATGGGTTGAAAAAACAAGAAATGATCTCCAAGAAGTTTGAATTAATCTAGAGCATATACTAAACAGGGTTTCGAGGGAAGATTGGTAAATTCAAAGGGTTTCAGAAAAATGATAGCTCAAAAATTCAGGCCATCTGGTCTGAAGACAGAAGGAGAAGACTTAGTGGCCGTATGAAGAAATTCTGGTTTGGGAAAACAAGAATGGCAATTCCGCCAATTGTTTACCTCGGTCCACAGCAGGCCAAAATCGGCAGAAGAAGAATATATGCACGCCTACAAAGTATCTAGGCGTTCTACATATCAATTCAGATTTTCCGCTTCTACATCCAACTAGTTTATCAAACTAGGCTATAGCAAATAATTGATATTCTCATGTAGTCTCTAAATGAGCCATTACAGTTCTTTTGCATGCTGACATATTTTCTCGCCCGTCAAAATACCACTACAGTACAGATAGATCTTGGAATTGCCTGGGCTCCATATAACAACACTATATGGGTGCAGTGACTTCGCGAACCTACCTATCAGGGTTTCAGAACAAGTGGGGATGTGGATTGTCGACCATCGGGATCCTATGGAGTACCGTACGGCAAAGCTTCCACTTACACACATCAAAAAAAGTTTTGCATCACCTCGGTTCCAAGAGTTCCGGAACCTTTAAATACAAAGGGAATAGAGATCAACACAAACAACATTTCAGCTCGTTTTATTGCTCATGAGACCCACACATTGCATGTTGTACCATCATACAGCTAGACTTTCAGCATTTGTGGTCCAGATTGCAGTACACACCACTACCTCTAATACCCAGTAGCACGTCCTCTTGCATTGATGCATGCCTGTATTCGTCGTGGCATACTATCCACAAGTTCATCAAGACACTGTTGGTCCAAATTGTCCCACTCCTCAACGACAATTCGGCGTAAATCTCTCAGAGTGGTTGGTGGGTCAAGACGTCCATAAACAGCCCTTTTCAACATATCCCAGGCATGTTCGATAGGGTTCATGTCTGGCGAACATGCTGGCCACTGTAGTCGAGCGATGTCGTTATCTTGAAGGAACGCATTCACAAGATGTGCACGATGAGGTCGAGAATTGTCGTCCATGAAGACAAATGCCTCTCCAATATTCTGCCGATATGGGTGCACTATGGGTCGGAGGATGTCATTCAGGTATCGTAAAGCCGTTTCGGAGCCTTCCATGACCACCAGTGGCGTACGTCGGCCCCACATAATGCCACCCCAAAACATCAGGGAACCACCACCTTGCTGCACTCGCTGGACAGTGTGTCTAAGACGTTCAGCCTGACCAGGGTGCCTCCAAACACGTCTCCGACGATTGTCTGGTTGAAGGCATATGCGACACTCATCGGTGAAGAGAACGTGATGCCAATTCTGTGGGGTCCATTCAGCATGTTGTTGGGCCCATCTGTACCGCGCTGCATGGTGTCGGGGTTGCAAAGCTGGACCTCGCCATGGACGTCGGGAGTGAAGTTGCGCATCATGCAGCCTATTGCGCACAGTTTGAGTTGAAACACGACGTCCTGTGGCTGAACGAAACGCATTATTCAACATGGTGGCATTGCTGTCAGGGTTCCTCCGAGCGGCAATCCGTAAGTAGCGGTCATCCACTACAGTAGTAGCCCTTGGGCGGCCTGAGCGAGGCCTGTCATCGACAGTTCCTGTATCTCTGTACCTCCTCCATGTCCGAACAACATCGCTTTGGTTCACTCTGAGACGCCTGGAAACTTCCCTTGTTGAGAGCCCTTCTTGACACAAAGTAACAATGCGGACGCGATCGAACTGCGGTATTGACCTTCTAGGCATGGTAGAACTACAGACAACATGAGCAGCGTACCTTCGCCCTGGTGGAATGACTGGAACTGATCGGCTGTCGTACCCCCTCCGTCTAATAGGCCCTGCTCATGCATGGTTGTTTACATCTTTGAGCAGTTTTAGTGACATCTATGAACAGTCAAAGGGACTGTATCTTTGATACAATATACACAGTCAACGTCTATATGCCGGAGATCTGGGAACCGAGGTGATGCAAAACTTTTTTTGATGTGTGTACTTGTTGCGGGCTAGTCATTTCTCTTTCATGTTCACCCCACTTGGTCATCGGCTTTCATTTTTCCGTCTTTCATGGCACTTTTCTTTTCATTTCCCGATACCCTGATTTTTCGAGGGGATGGTTCCCTTTCAACTTAATTGCATGTAACGAGATATAAATAAAAAAACCATGATGTTACTTACGCCCCTTAGAACAACCACCAGCATCTCTCCCGACTTCGCAGATGTACGCTCTGCAACAGTGTGGGAGCGAGATATTTCGAACGTTCGCCCTGATAAACATAATGATAGACCACCTCGCGGTGTAACGGCTAGCGTTCTTTGCTGTCGTTCCGTAGGTCTGTGTTCAATTCCCGGCTCTGCCAAGAAATTTTAATTCTGGGGTGAGGGCTGGAAGGGGGTACAGGCAAAACTGAGAAGAGGAGGGTTCGATTCCCATCACAGCGAAGCTGGGAGTAGTTTTCTGTGGTTTCTCAGCCTTCAATTCCAGGCAAATGTCGGGATGGTTCCTAACTTGAGGACACGGTCGACTCCTTCCCAATCCTATTCCCAATGTACAAAAACACACACTAGTACAACCAACACAACAAAAGAGGTTATCACACAAATACCTAAAGCACAAAAATACACGGGTCTATATGACCGTGGTGTCGCAGCCCGTAAAATAAGCAACAACAAACAATGATAGATACAGTAACAGTAATTTAAAGTTTGCCGTTCATTTGATATAATGTTTCCTACCAAACATGTGATACAATCTTCCAACCTTCAGAAATAATTTGGTGGCATGAGAAAAGCATTAGATAGCACAAATTAAATGCTTAGAGCTTAAATCTCACTACACTAGACTCTCGCTAATCCGGTAATTCCTAGCACATATGGTTGTCGGATTAGCGGAAGTGCCGGATTATTGAGAGTGTCTGAAATTTAGTTAAACTTATCTAAAATTTCGAGTTTGTGCTTAGTTCTAGCGTAACGTGTCTCCTTTTAGATGATGATGATGATAATAATAAATGTTCTTTGAAGGGACCTAACATCTAGGTTATCGGCCCTTTCCGTTTAGAAGCCATGATACTGAACTGCAAAGAAAGCCACAATTACAAATACTATACTGTATGCATAGCATTGTTTAACATGTAATTAACTAACAACATTGTTGCGCACGATAATTCATTGGTGTGCCCTTCATTTCTGCTTAAAGCGACTAGAGGCTGGGTTACTGAGAGGCCAGACTACTAATAAGAGAGTTCAGTATATTTAGTCATCAGTGCTTCCATGTAGGTACCGGGCAGATAACATCACTATTAAGCCCCTTAAAACAATAACAATATTACATGTAGGTACACTATATTACCACATTTCCCATCCAGAAAAGATCTCGAGTACATCTAGAATCCTAGTCTACACATACAGTAGTCCATACTTTGTTCGAATCATCTGAAATGAACCGCCTTACTTATTGGATGTATCCATAAAGTAGGCTCATTTCCGACAGCCCCTGCCTAATCGAGGTATTGTCAAGAGGACAGATCCCTTGGGCAGCGCCCGCCAAGAGGGTGCCACAAAACCATCATTACTTTGAAAATGGCTTTTTGTTCAGCAGAACATTAATAGCATCTGACGTGAAGGTAGCTACAGGCAGGAGGTAAACAACAAGACTTGTAAAACATCTGCTCTTGTCTAACAGTGAATTGTGCGAGCATAGTTCAGACGGCAAAGCTCAGGACCAAAGTATGAGGCTGTGAAAATGAGCGTTCTGTGAACCGCCGGCTCAAATACACTTCATCCATAATCCATGTAAAACAAAATCATAATACAGTTAAGTACTGTGTTCAATATGTTTATGCCCGATCCTCTTTTCTTTTTTTTTTTTTTTTTAGCGCAAGTGCCACGCACTCTACAAGCTGTAAGAAAAATGACGTCCAATAATAAAGGGGATTAGGACGAGTCAAATGAGGATGAAAATAAAAATCCACAGCCTGCTTCCAGTCGACCGACCGGGTCAGGGTCGGCGAGGATATGAACTATGCCGGCTGCCGAAGAATGTCGCACTCCCCTGGGGCAATGATTAAATGCATGGCAGATGAAATGAAATGATAGTGGAGAGTGTTGCTGGAATGAAATTGTGACAGGGAAAACCGGAGTACCCGGAGAAAAACCTGTCTGCCTCCGCTTTGCCCAGGACAAATCTCACATGGAGTGACCGGGATTTGTACCACGGACCCAGCGGTGAGAGGCCGGCGTGCTGCCGCCTAAGCCACGGAGGTACCAATAAGCTATCTCACAATTTTCATCCTGAGACGAATGGGGCAAGCAATGTCATGCAATTTTAAGCGCGTGTAGCATAAAAATTACTTGCAATGCATCGGAATGAGCCCCACGACATCACTACAGTCATTTTGCTAACAGTGAATATTGGCCAAACTTGCTGCTCGTCTGCATGTGGCCGACGCTACCAACAGAGAGGAGCGAGTGCGCGGGGCACCACAGGTCAAGCGAGATGCCTTCAGATGGGTGGTGCACATTTTAAGCAGCTGTTGATGAGCAGCCTATTTCCATTTGTCCAATATTTCTCAAAAACATATTAAGCCTCTTTAGTTGGTTTAATGAATTTGGCAATGAACTCTACTTCTATATTTTATCGGGGGCGTGGTGGCGCAGTGGTCAAGCTGTATGCCTCTCACCAAGGCGGACCGGGTTCGATTCCCGGTCAATGCATGTGAGATTTTCGAAATGAATTGCCATGTCCTGTGGTTCGGATTCCACGTAAAAAGGAGGTCCTGTGGCTCATGATCGCGAGATTACCAGTCACGTTAAACCACACGCTTCGAGCTGCTTTGCTTTCTTTTATCTCTGTTACTGTGGTTTGGAGAATGTTGCTTCTTATACTTAAATTAATCGGTGTTATGTCCCCTATCTCTATTTTCGTACACACTGTATATGGGCGAAATGACTGAAATCAGCCTCGAAAGCAGCGGACTGAGAGATTTTGTATTTAGATATTCCGAAATCGGCTCTAAATTTGGTTATTAAGGGAATGAAACCAGTTTAATATGTTTTATATCTAAATTTTCCTGTTAGTGTCAAGCCTAGGAACGACCCGCCCCCTTTAGGGACGTTACTAGGGCGTAGAAAAACCATGTGCTTTGTAAAAATACAGCAGTGGAAATTGGTTTTTCTTTCTGGCTCGAGTTCACATGCTCTATATTAGTTTATCATCGGTCCCCAGAAATAAGTAAATAATGCGCCTTTGAAGCGAAAACATAATCTGGTGAGAGTGATTCTTGTTTTAAAGGGTAGAAGGATCATCGAGGTCATCTGCCCCTATAAAGGAATCTGGCACTTGGATTTTCAAGAGTACCTAGAGTAAACAGTTCTTGCCAGATTCACCCATAACATTCAGGAAGGCATAAGCAATATAAGTTAATTTATAGATTTCAATATACTGTGTGTGAATCACAGATGGGTTGATCTAGAAACCTTATTTACATATCAAAACAAATCTGTATTTTTATATGAACATCTAAATGAGACATTACAGTTCTTTTAAATCTCCAATTGACTGAAAATTAAGGCCAGCAGTCAGAGACCACGTATGATCAGGCTGCTTTTAACATTTTAAAGGCACTATAGTACACCGCAGTCGCAGCCATAGTGTACAGACAATATAGTGACTGCCAGTCCAGACGGCCTTGGCGCAAGACAGATTTAAATACCGTTGCTGTTAAAAATTCATTTTAGAGGCTTGGGACATCTTAGTCATCATCCCCGTGTAGCTGGGCATGTGTTGAACTTGTCTGATAACTGATATTTATGTGATGACTGTAGTTAGGGACATGGATGAGGTAGGTGCCCCGGAACTTAAACGTAAGATGCTATCCCTGCATTTGCCTGGAAAGAGTGTAGGAAAACCTGGGGGAAGAATACACTCAGGATAGCCACTGTCAGTGCTGGGATTCAAACCTGCGATCTCCGGACTTGCTGCAGCTGCCCTCGCGACCGTGGTGCACGATTTAATGAGCACGGCTGCGCCTTTGGACTAAACTTAAGTACTTTAAGGTAAAACAGGTAATACCGAAACTTCATCTCACCAAGAAATAACTTAAAAGGCAGTCCCTATCCAAGGAGATTAATTTCAATAATACACTGCCCGGCAAAAAAAGTGGAACAGTTAAAAACTTTTCACGCATTAGAACAAACATCCGAAACACCCGTGAATAGAAATTGTTAATATGACATTTCTTAGGGTGATTTATTACCACCAATCTTCGACGAGTCTTATCTTAATGGTTTTATGGCGGGAAGCGCACTGTAAGCGTTTAAGGTTTATGAGTGTTGCCGCTCGCTTATTGTTGTTCTAGGGATAACAACTGGCATTTGTTGAACACCTGTGAACCATTGTCATACATTTTAGTAAGTTATCCATGTGCAGTTCACGCTAAAACATGCCTCATAGCCGTGAAGGAGCTGCACAGGCAGTTGCATTGGTGGAGGATGGCCACAGCTTCCGTTATGTTGCTGAGGTCATTGGATCATCTCTCGGTAGCATTCATTGTGCAGTGCAACATTACAGAGAACTCCAAACATACGACAGGAGACGAGGGTCAGGCCGTAGAAGAAGCACAATTGCCAGGGATGACAGATTTCTCAACCAGCAAGTCCTGCGTGATTGCCATACCACAGCAGTCCAAGCACGAAATCAACTGGAAAATGTCAGAAATGTGAGAGTGAGTGAGCGAACAGTAAGAAGAAGGTTTGAAGAAGCTCATCTTTCGTCCACGAGACCTGCACGTGGACCCGCACTCGAACGGCATCACAGAGAGGCGCGTCTTCGCTTCGCAGGGCAGCATCTGGGATGGACCCACGAGTAGTGGGCCTCTGTTCTCTTCACTGACGAGAGTCGCTTTAACCTTAGATCTCCTGATGGAAGAGAAAGAGTGTGGAGAAGGTGCGGGGAGAGGTACAGCCCTGTTCCTTTCTCCTCCAGGACTCCATTTGGAGGTGGCTCGGTTATGGTGTGGGGTGGCATCAACGTTATGGCCCGTACTGAGTTGGTGTGCATCGATCACGGGACCCTCAATTCCCAAAGGTACATCGAAGAGATCCTGATGAACCATGTGATTCCCTTTGCGCCTTTCATTGGTCAGAATTTCATGCTGATGCAGGATAATGCCCGCCCTCATACTGCTCGCTGTGTTGTACAATATCTGCAGGAAGTGGGGATTCAAACCCTGGACTGGCCAGCTCGTAGTCCTGACTTGAACCCCATCGAACATGTATGGGATATGCTTGGGCGGAACGTCAAACCGCGTGACCACACCACCTTGGCACAACTGAGAACATCGCTGCTGGAGGAATGGGATCGCATCCCGGCAGATGCCATTCGACGAGTTGTGAACAGTATGCCTGAGCGTTTACAAGCTGTCATAGACGCTAAGGGCGGAAACACTCGTTTTTGTGACCAATGTTCTCGTGCAGTGCAGTGCAAACATTAACACTGTTTTGTTTGGCAATACGTTTGATAAAATTCAGCCCAAAAGAACATTACTAAAAAAAAAAATTGTAAGATTTGCAAAATGTAACGAAATTTGTGAGTTAAAGCGTGTTGTAAAACATGTTTGAGTATTTTCTGTAACCAACCATCAAAAATGTACATGAATAATGCAAATATTGGAAAACCGATACATTTTAGTGGTATAAATTAAGAAATTACATAAAAAATTAAAGTGTTCCACTTTTTTTGCCGGTCAGTGTACTTGCCACGGTGAGTGAGTGGTTATCGTGTCGGACTACCAACCCCAAGCTTGCAGGTGCGTTCCTGGCCGTCATGTCATATAATGTCATGTCATTTGAACCAGTAGGCCGTTTTCTTAATGGCAAACTTAATCTCGGGATTTTCCGCTAACACAGAGTTCCTCCTTTCTCTACCAGAAAGCGCTATAGTGTTAAGGAGCTTAAATATCTAACCTCTTTGACTTTCATAGCACTCCAAGGAACCACAAAATATATTCGACATGCAAGCTGCGATCGACTATTAAATTTCAATAAGAAGCCATGTGAATCACAGGATAGCAAGTAATAAAATGAAAGGATTCCTTCTTGAAAAGGCATGAAGTACAGCAAGTACTCAGAGAAATTACAGAACACAGCATATTGCAATTAGAGAAAAGAGCAATGCGTGTTGGGGAGAGTGGAGGCGATACGGGGACAGCAGACAGCTAGTCCCAGGGGTATCTACACAATGGGTGCTGATAAAGACACACAACGTTGCATGCACTGGAATGCATTCACTGCCAAGGACGAGCATAGCAATGAGACACATGTGTGGTGCCGGTAACCTACCACCATTAATATCATATCTACTCTTCGAGACTGTGGGATTACGGCAGCTTTTTAACAGTTGTGTTGTAGGATATGGGTTTTATTGCGCTACTTAGAATAGCAGTTTATGTGCCCATTGCTAAGTGCAGTCTTTGCGCACACCGTATTTACAGGAGGATGTTATGTAGTTGCTATTCCAATCAAAGTGCTCTATTTCTATAACAAAGCACTTTGCCCATTATTTTCACACTTTCCATTCCACTTACCATCATTTTATTTGTTCACAAAGAACACCAACAATGGACTAGCGGTTTTACGCTCCGTTTTATCTACATACCGTATGTAGGCCTATACGCTGAAGTTTGCAAAGAATTTCGTCGTTCTTTTATTGACGGATACAGCAACACTGGTTGGATGTTTCTAAATACAGTGAATTAAAATTAATTATGTTCGTATATTTATTTATATATTTATCGAATTTATTAATTATGTATTGCCACAGTGGGGCAGTACTTCGGTTACATTAGCAAGTGCAATGGCAGTTTAAAGGTTTAAAATTGAGTTAAATAATTAAATAGCAAGACATGAATTCAAAAAATACATTAAAATAATATGTGAACATGGTGGTAACAAGAAACATTCAAAAATGATACTAATGATAGAGAGAAACGAATATTCACTGACCTAATATCAAAGGAAGCGAATATTTAAAATAGGCCTATTGAATGCAATGCTAATTAAATATACAGGCCCACAGGAAATTTAAGGATCGTGTTGAACAGTCAATATACAGAATGCAATTCATAAATTTGAAATCCTCTTTGTCTTTCGGGCACAAAGGCACTCGTTACATTACATTTATGATAACATATGTTTCTGTAGTGACTGTAATAATGCGTGAAACTGTAATCACTAGGATCTAGGATTGGGGTAGGTGTCCCGAGACTTAACACTAGGTAGGCTACACTAGGGAGTGTAAGAAGGAAAAAACAACGGGAAAAATCAGTTAGTTCGATATCTACCATCTCGTGGAATAGTAACTAGTATTCTAGGCTGACACACTCGAGCATAGCAGACGGCGATGGTACATCTAATTAGAACCTTTGATCCTTGCCCCTACAAATAATAGGGGTTATGCACTCACACACTGCGGAAATGAAAATCTACAGCCTGCTTCCAGTCTCCGACCGGGTCAGGAATGGAATGAATGAAGCCCCCATCTAGCGGCGAGGATATGAACTGTGCCGGCTGCCGAGGCCTGACGCACTCCTCTGGGACAATGATTAAATGAATGACAGATGAAATGAAATGATAGTGGAGAGTGTTGCTGGAATGAAATTTTGACAGGGAAAACCGGAGTACCCGGAGAAAAACCTGTCTGCCTCCGTTTTGTCCAGCACAGATCTCACATGGAGTGACCGGGATTTGAACCACGGACCCAGCGGTGAGAGGCCGGCGTGCTGCCGCCTAAGCCACGGAGGCTACACACTGCGGAGAGGTTTGATAATGATTAATGAAGAAAAATTCTTGGTATAAAGTAGTAAAAAAACCGCTTCACCACCTCACCCTTAGCTGTCACCACATTCCACTAGTAAATACTATGTCCATTACTGGAATCGCAACTGTTTAAACTTCAATTTAAAGCCGAAATCGCATAAACCATAATGACTTCGGATACGATATTGTTTGGAATAACTCCTGGAGACAAGAAAAATAAAAGACTCACTGACCCAGAGAATAAAGGTTTCTCACAAGAAGTGATCGAGTAAGCGAAACAGCAAAATAAAAGGTCAGTTGTACTAGCACTGCTAGAGGGGTGAAGAGATTCATTCAACAAGACTTACGGCAAGCGAAGAAGCAGCCAGTCTTGGCTGCTGCCTCGCCAAGTCGCCCATAAACATAGCTCCGCTATTTATAGACACTTTCCAGCGAACTTCAGGCAAATTATCTCCTTTACTTGCCAATTTACTTCGAAATAGGTATGAATAATAATAATAACAACAATAATAATAATATCGTATGGCCTCGGGTGCCGCGTGCAAGCTTTGTTATTTGACACCCAAAGGGTAGCTTGCATGTCGAATTTCGTTGTTCCTTGAAGCACTATAAAAGCCAAGGAGGTTAGATGTAAGATATCCGAGCTCCTTGAACACTATACCGCTTTCTAGTAGAGAAATGAGGAACTTTGTGTTGGCGGAAACTCCCGAGATTAATGTTGCCATTATGAACACAGCCTACTGAATTCAAATGGGTTCTATGACATGCCAACATCGTATGACATGCGTGTCGTATTTTTGCCGCCTTTCAAAAATCACTTACCACGGCCAGGAGCGAACCTGCAAGCATGGGGTTAGTAGACCGACTTGATAACCACTCACCCACCGTGGTAAGCTATAATTATAATGATGATGATAACTCAGCGATAATAATTACAATCAATAGTGCCGGAATTACACCAGGCATTTATTTATTTATTTAAATAAATAAATAAATAATACACCAGGCAGATAAGAAAATATTGTTATTTTTATGATACTACTGTACCGTACGTATTTTCCCCATGTAGCGAAAGTCGTGTGGCAGAGGGTTCTTGTAGCTACAGTATAACGTTTGCAAGTGCCTCAGGTATCTCAGTCATCAGCACCGCGTACTTATGTGTGTATGCTATTTGTCTTAAAGCCTCTGTTTCTGCAGTGAGTGCAATGTTGTGTGTCTGTGTAATTGTTGGGGCCTGATGGGCCAGGAAGTGCTAAAAGGTACGATCCCTACATTTTCCTGGAGGGAGTGTGGAAAACCCCCAGAAGAAAACCACACTCAGGATGATCACTATCCGTGCCGAAATCGTCGATCTACGGACTCCTGGCTCCCCCTTGCAGTCGTGGTGTACGACGTTACGCACATGGTGCTGTGGGTGATTGGGTAGGTGCTTTGGTAGCTACTCGCTAATTGGTTGGAGTGAAGGAAAACTCACAGAAAATCCCACACTAAGGATGGTCGCAATCAGTGTTGGGATTCGAACTTGATACGAGGGGTGTTCAAATGAAATGGTACGAATCGTCGTAAAACCAAAACCGGTTGATATTTGAATATGTCGCTGTGGGATAACGTAGGCCAACTTCTAGGAGATGTAGTGTCCGGCGTGGTACTGCGCATGCGTCGGCGCACACACACACGGCGCAGAAGAGAATCTGACAGTTGGACGTTCCGTCCCGTCCAGTTGAAGTTGAAGCATTAACAGTGACGTGGATTGTGTATTGTGCGACACTCCGTAACCTACGCAAGTCCATCAAGAACAAACGGCCTGGACTGCTCATGAAGGGAGTGATTCTGCTCCATGATAACGCTCGCCCACACGTTTCTAACGTCACACAATGTGTATTGGCCACGTTCAAGTGGGAGAAACTTTAGCATCCGCCCTAGCACCCGGACTTGTCACCCTGCGATTCCATCTGTTTGGGCCGTTTAAATAAACACTCAAGGGAAAGGTTTCCAATCGGACGACGAACTAAAGTACACCGTACAGGATTCGCTCCCATCACAACCACAAGACTTCTGGGAACAGGGAATCCTGCGGCTAGTGAAGCAATGGGACACCAGTGCACAGGCCTGTGGTGATTACTTTTGAATAACGAATAAATTGCACCCACAGTGTATCTTTTCATTTGAACATCCCTCCTGATCGTGAAGAATCCCTATCATGGCTTGGTGCATGACATAGCCCACTCGGTTAAGCTGGTGTGTGCTATGTATGGATTAGGAAGCCAAATTTACGTTCGCCAGACCCCAGGCCATGCGATTTTTCCCACTCACCTCAGACAAAGGCTAATATAATACCATCCCCAAACCTGCCCGAGCAATTACACATAGCCTACATATACGAAAACAGCCAGACACCCAAGCAAGTAAGTGTAAGGGAGATAATGATGTCCCTTGCCTCTGTATAAAACAATAAAACATTATCTGAAAATGAAAATATAGGCCAGATGTAGTTCCAAAAAGGCACTGAATTTTCTAACACCATACAATTTCTATTTTAACTCCTATTTAGATAGAGAATAGGTCCGCCTCGTTGCGGAGTGGCTAGCATAATTGACTGTCACCGCGGATCCCCAGGGCCGGGTTCGATTTCCAGCTCTGACAAGAAATTTCATTCTGGTCAGCCTTGTGAGCCAAAATTGAGAAGAGGCGGGTTCAATTACTACCTCGTCCATCTTGGAAGTGGTTTCTGTGGTTTCCCACGAATGCCGGGAGGATGCCTAACTTCGGCCACAGCCGCTTCCCACCGAAATCCCACCCCAAAAATTCTACACACACCCAAGTACATGGAGCTACATAATCACGATGTCGCAAAGCCCCTAAGGAATCAAAAAGAATCAACAACAAGATAGAGAATTAGTCATAAATAAGTTGATTATGAAAATAAAGAAAACATAGTATTACTTGTCTAGAACATAAACATTCAAATAAGTGGACTAGAGGTCCACCATTTCAGCCTTGTTAATGTTATGGATATTATAGGCCTATACTTGAATTAAAATATAATAATGTAGCAAATTAAACAAGAGGATCCTATCACAAGAAATTCTGTTCCTTCTATCAAAACATAACATTTATTTTCACTATTTAACAGGTCAAATAAAATATAAAAAACGGGGCTTCTACAAAGTATATAAAAGCGAGAGGGAATGTAGGCAACGAAATTTTTGCACGCTCTTTTTTTTTCTTTTTTTTATATTCGTAAGTGGGCTTGCCCGGGATTGGGTAGAATTCTGCCAAAACCTCATAAAATATCTCCCACCCCTTCCCTTTTCCCTTAGTAACCCCCCACCACCCTGAAACCTTCACCACCAGTACTACACCCCTCTCCTCTCTTCCTCACTCTTACCCACACAAGCTCCAAATTACAGTACCGCAGTGGCACCACTTCCAACCCCTTTCTCCACCAACCCGAACACATACACCCCCTCGCCCGACGAGCGCTTGCTCTGCTTGCTGGCTCGCACAAGCCATCTGGCAACATAGCATAATAATGCTTGCACTACAGCAAAGCTGCCAACCTCAAGAAAACCCTCTTCAACATTTCATCTCTGCCTTGTCTCAAGACGACAGAATGGATATTATTAAGAGAAGCCATGCTAACACAATACTATGAGCGGTCCACAGGCCGGTTTCGAAACGTATTTTACAGCTCATAATACTGCTTCTAATAAAAAGGTCCCACAGCTTCCCTTCAGGACGTTAAAATCGATATATCTCTCACCATGTCCGAAGCTGACAGCACAACCCCATCAAGAGCCCGACTTGGAACAAAATATCGCAATGCTTATTAGCAGAATAAAGGAGAATATATACTTCTTATTTACTTGTTATGTATTTTGATTCGTTTCTTATTACAACGGTTGTTGGTAACCTTAATGCCACTGTAAAAGAAAGAATAAACAAAACAGGAAAAAAGGTAAATTTTTAACATTAAAAATGGCAATCTAATATTAAGTTGGCATGCCTGAGGCTATTAAAGTAAAGATAAGGGGGAGAGGGAAACCCAGGCAGCTACAATCGATCTTTTCTATGACGTCATAGACGAGCCAAAAGGGGGAGAAAAAGTACGGGAGAGATGCGCAGTGGAAGATGCGCACTGGTATTTAATCAGACATCGCCGAAAAGGCAATTGAGAAAAGCACAGAGAGAAGAGAAGCGGAGAGAGTGAGAGAGTACGCGGGGATAAAGAATAACATGAGGGAGAAAACGAGAAACATGATAGGAAAATTGGAATTCTGAATTTCAAATAAAAAAGTAATAAAAGCAGAGGGTTATACAGAACTTGAAAAAACATTTTTGATATTAAATGTATAAACCACGAGAGAAAGTGGAAATAACAGGAATTGATTATGGATCTTCGAAAGGGTTGTTATTTCTATTTCATATCTGATGAAAAATGGAAAATTGGATGCGTGGGTTAAAACAATATATACTTTAACTGACATCGTCAGGTCAAAGGTTCAAATCTTCTCTGGCTACACGTGGAATATTTCAGAACACAATTATCTTCTTTGTATTTTCTATCAAATGAACATTTAAGCGTGATATGAGAGAGAGAAAAAAAACGAGATCGAACAACACAGGAACGTGAAGAGAAAAGGTTTCAGTATATTCTTTTCTCTCTTGAATTTCCACCATTAATAGCTCGAGAGCGCAATACGAAGCATGCAGCAGACTGAAAATATTCATTCCACATAAACAAAGGGGTGCGGTACAAATAGATGAGAAGTACCGTTTGATGAAAGAACAACGACTTCATGGTATTTATATTACGATAAAAACAAATGAGTCGAAATAACACGTCATCTATCAGATGATTGACATCCCCAGGGCAATAATAAATCACGTTAAACACTCCAAGCTGATGGAAAAGCGTTGTGACATTCTCTATGAGTCTCTTTTCCATTTGTTAGGTTTAAATTTCACACACGTTTGGAAGAATTCCTTCACATCATATACCTATATTATTTCAGTAGTATAGATCCCTCCTGCGGCGCTCACAAGCGACCGTTCGTGACAAATGAACATTCAAATGAAATAGAATATACATTAGCAGTGACGAATTCCACTATAATTTCATAAATATGTATAATTTCTTTAAAAAACGACTTTTAAAAAATATGCGAAGTGTGCGATTTGCAGTTACTGTTGCTGTAGGAAAATACGCTCCATAATTGCTGTCCACGAGCCACTGTAACGCCTGTTTCATGTCATTAGCCTACTTTCGATTTTTGCAAAAAATGAAAGTAGACTTATGAGATCAACACAGGGCGAAAAAAGTGTGTCTGTCTGTGTGTGTGTATGTGTGTGTGTGAGTCTGTGTGTGTGTGTGTGTGTATGTGTGTGTGTGAGTCTGTGTGTGTGTGTGTGTGTGTGTCTGTGTGTGTGTGAGTGTGTGTACTCCGAATGTCTGTCCCCCCCTATCAATTCGAACACGGTGAATGCGAATTGAACGAAATTTGGTACAAAGGTAGCACTAGCAAAGGACATCTCAGTGTCATGTTTTATATCGCCGCCATCTTGACGGAAACGCAATGGCGGCCACACAAATGTTCAAGGCTTAAATCAAATTACGACTAACCTAATCATCCGATCTCTACCAAATTTTGCAACAACATACCTTTATGGGGGGAGCATCCTTTGACCAAACCAATAGGCCATCAGCCCAATAGTTTGCGGATGGCGGCCATCTTTGTGTGAAAATCGATTCCCCCTATTAATTTGAACACGGTGCAACCGAATGGAACGAAATTTGGTACAGAGGTAGTACTAGCAAAAGGCACCTCAGTGTCATGTTTTATATCGCCGCCATCTTGACGGAAACGTAATGGCGGCCACACAAATGTCCAAAGCTTAAGTTAAATTACGACTAACCTAATCATCCGATCTTTACCAAATTTTGCAACAACATACCTTTATGGGGGGAGCATCCTTTGACCAAACCAATAGGCCATCAGCGCAATAGTTTGCGGATGGCGGCCATCTTTGTGTGAAAATCGATTCCCCCTATTAATTCGAACACGGTGCAACCGAATGGAACGAAATTTGGTACAGAGGTAGTACTAACAAAGGCACCTCAGTGTCATGTTTTATATCGCCGCCATCTTGACGGAAACGTAATGGCGGCCACACAAATGTTCAAAGCTTAAATCAAATTACGATTAACCTAATCATCCGATCTCTACCAAATTTTGCAACAACATACCTTTGTAAAGAAAGCATCCTTTGACCAAATGACTAGGCCATTAGCCTAATAGTTTGCGGATGGCGGCCATCTTTGTGTGAAAATCAATTCCCCCTATTAATTCAAACACGGTAAAACCGAATGGAACGAAATTTGGTACAGAGGTAGCACTAGGAAGGGGCATCTCAGTGTCATGTTTTATATCGCCGCCATATTGACAGAAACGTAATGGCGGCCACACAATTGTTCAAAGCTTAAGTTAAATTACGACTAACATAACCATCCGATCTCTACCAAACTTTGCAACAACATTCATTTATGGAGGGAGCATCCTTTGACCAATCTAATAGGTTATTAGCCTAATAGTTTGCGGGTGGCGGCCATCTTTATGTCAAAATTGATTCCCCCTGTTAATTCGAACACGGTGGAATCGAATGGAACGAAATTTGGTACAGAGGTAGCACTAGCAAAGGGCACCTCAGTGTCATGTTTTATATCGCCGCCATCTTGACTGAAACGTAATGGCTGCCACACGAATGTTCAATGCTTAAATCAAATTACGATTAACCTAATCATCCGATCTCTACCAAATTTTGCAACTACATACCTTTATGGAGGGAGCATCCTTTGACCAATCTAATAGGTCATTAGCTTAATAGTTTGCGGATGGCGGCCATCTTTGTGTCAAAATGGATTCCCCCTATTAATTCAAACACGGTGAAACCGAATGGAACGAAATTTGGTACAGAGATAGCACTAGCAAAGGGCATCTCAGTGTCATGATTTATATCGCCGCCATATTGACAGAAACGTAATGGCGGCCACACAAATGTTTAAAGCTTAAATCAAATTACGACTAACATAACCATCCGATCTCTACCAAACTTTGCAACAACATACCTTTATGGAGGGAGCATCCTTTGACCAATCTAATAGGCCATTAGCCTAATAGTTTGCGGATGGCGGCCATCTTTATGTCAAAATTGATTCCCCCTATTAATTCGAACACGGTGGAACCGAAAGAACGAAATTTGGTACAGAGGTAGCACTAGCAAAGGGCACCTCAGTGTCTTGTTTTATATCGCCGCCATCTGGACGGAAACGTAATGGCGGCCACACAAATGTTCAAAGCTTAAATCAAATTACGATTAGCCTAATCATCCGATCTCTAGCAAATTTAGCAACAACATACCTTCATGGAGGGAGCATCCTTTGACCAAACTAATAGATCATCAGCCTAATATTTTGCGGATGGCGGCCATCTTTGTGTGAAAATCGATTCCCCTTATCAATTCGAACACGATGAAACCGAATGGAACGAAATGTGGTACAGAGGTAGCACTAGCAAAGGGCACCTCAGTGTCATGTTTTATATCACCGCTATCTTGACGGAAACGTAATCGCGGCCACCCAAATGTTAAAAGCTAAAATGTAATTACGACCAACCTAATAATCTAGTCTTTTCCAAATTTTGCAACACCATATCTTTATGTGGGAAACATATTCAGACCAAACTGCAAGAACATCAGCCCAATAGTTTGCAGATGGTGGCCAAGTATGTGTGCAAATCGATTCCCCCTATCAATTCAAACACGATGAAACCGAATTGAACGAAATTTGGTACAGAGGTAGCACTAGCAAAGGGCACCTCATATTCATGTTTAATATCCCTATAGCACGTTATATTTCAACAAGCTACTACAACCAACATTCAATCATACTCCTTGAAAAGGACAAAGAGTTATAACAATACCCATGCATTTAGGAGGAAGTAGGCTATATGTTCTTTACTGAACATCTTGTTTTAACATTCTGAGGTCTTTTCCTTTATCCCGAAATGTAAATAGTGATCTATAATCATTTGAATGAAATAAATACATAACAACTTTCTCATTAAGTCTCTCAATATAAACATTTTGAGCGGCTTCGGTGGCGAAGTTGGTAGTATGCTGAGCTTCTATGCCCAAGATCGCGGCTTCAAACCCGGCCGAAGTCGTCGGATTTTTTAAGAGCGTTAAAAATCCCTCAGTATGCCTTCCTTCGGAGGGGAAGTAAAGCCGGCGGTCCCATGTCATAGATTTATGGCATGTTAAAGAACCTTCCACTAATTACACCTGTGTGAAGCTAAATTATATATAGGTTAACCATTCAACAAACGCTCTTAGGTTCCGACGTTTGTCGCCAGGTGTGGTGGCATCTGGTAATCAAGTTCTGAACTAGTAGTCGTTGACGGTGGCGTTTGGCGGCAAAAGTAGGAACTACTTGAAAAAATTTCCTCTGCAGTCCTCACTTGAATTGAAAACAGATAACACACACCAATACAATAATCACAATTAACACCAGTTATCAGACAGATTCTACACACACCCAAAGTACACGGGGCTACATGACCGCGTAGTCGCAGCCCCTAAACTGAGGAACCAACCAACCAACCATAAACCTATTGGGGACAGTGTGGTTCATTAACATGCAAGATTTCCCGCACGGGTAGGCTAGTGTTTTAAATTTGCCCAATTTCGATACACTCTCTGTGAAAACTAAATTTAACACCTCGTGACGCAGTGACTAGAATTCTTCGTGGTATCCCACTTGTACTCCATGTTGAGATGGTTCCTAAGTTAAAGCCACGGCTATCTTCTTCCCAATTAAATTTGGCGGGAACTAAAATCTACTCACTCCTACAAACACTAATATAAACACCACAACATCACAGGTTGTCAGACAAATCCTACACACGTCCATGTACACGTGCATAAATGATCACGATGCCCAAGCCTCTAAACGTATTACGGTAACAGCAACATTAATTACACCGGTCCTTGGAAGTGAAATTATCATGTGGTGCAATTAACAGAGACCTACTGTATATATATATTGTTGTTGTTGTTTTCTTTTACTTTTAGGGTTGGGCATCAAGGTCATCAACTCCATTTTCTTAAGCGTATAGAATTTGTATGATAAACTGTGTCTTTGTGATGCCAGTAGAAGTGTGTGCATTTGTAGTAGTTAGTTAGTAGTTAGTTACCGGGTGAGTTAGCCGTGGTGGTTGCGGCATGACTGATGGCAGTCGCTCACATCCGGGAGGTGAGGAGGTTCGAATCCCCCCGCCGGCAACCTTGAAGATGGTCTTCTGTGGTTTCCCATCTTCCTTCCAGGCAAATGCCGGGGTTGGTCCCTAACTATAGGCCACAGCCGCTACCTTCCAACTCCTCGTCCTTACATTCCAACTTCCCTCCTTCCCTCCCCAACGGTACTTGTAGCTCACCCATTGGGTGTCCGTCTCGAAGCAGCTTCAAAACTGGCGAGCCGAACATGTCCTCGGACACTCCCGGCACTAAAAGCCATACGCTAAAAATAAAAATAAATAAAAAAAGTAGTTAGTTATTGTTGTTTTAAGGGGCGGAGCTAAGAGGTCATGTGTGTGCATTTGAAATTGAGGTTAGGATTGGGAAGGGGAGGCCATGGCCTTAATTTATGAACCACCCTGGCATTTGCCTGGATGTTTTTTTCTTTTTGCCAGTGTGCAATTTTTACCCTTCTTCTTCGATTCCCATGAGTAGCAAGTGAATCCACTCCTTTTCGGCTTTGCCACATGAATGTGAGTGATACCTTATTCCAACCCTGAGACCAGAGTTTAATTTCTTGACTGAGGCAGGAATAAATTTGAACCCGAACCTCAATGATAACCAAATTAAGGTTTATAAAACAAATGTGTTCATATTTTGGTAGCAGCTCTAATGTTTCTGGTCCACCCCATGACATAGCTCAGATTGTAAGTGTGACAGGTGGTGAAACTGATTCGGACGGTGATCCTAGGTTCGAATATTCTAGATTCAAAGTAAGTAAATTAAGCTTCTGATCAGTCTAAGAAAGCAAATGGAAAAAATAATATGACTACATAATAACCTCATCCAATGAGAGTATACACAACGGAAGACATAGTGAAGGCGAAAATTGGCCAGTTCTGATTTAGTAGGTTTTCGAGTTTGATGTTCCATCATATTTTTATGCGAGTGCACATTTCTTGTCCATTCTTTCTCATTAATATAAAACAGCAACAACAGTTCCTTCTTTTGACCATTAGCGCCAAACTGAGATTTGTTTATCACTCCCTTGTGGTGGCGAAACACTTTGATTTTTGGCGCCAAAGTGAGTTTTCTTATATTCCCTATCTGGTAGCGAAACATTTTGATCCTTTGCACCAGAGTGAGATTTCTTATCCCCCCCCCATATGGTTGCGAAACCATTTGATCGTTTGCGCCAAAGTGAGTTTACTTCATCACCCCAATCTGGTAGCGAAATATTTTCATTATTTGCACCAAAGCGAGATTTCTTATCACCCCCATCTGGCTGCGAAACATTTTGATCCTTTGCGCCAGAGTGTGATTTCTTGCCACCCCCATCTGGTAGCGAAATATTTTGATCCTTTGCGCCAGAGTGATATTTTTACGATCCGACATCACACGACTGGAGTGCCGTTGATTTTGTTGCACTTAAAAAAAATGACTCTCTCAGTCAGGAATCGTACCACGCGAATGTTGCATCAAAAAGCGGACACTCCACTGCTGATCCACGGAGCAAGCCTATTTGTATCGGTGATTCCTATTGTTAATTGAAAGGTGAATTGCTGGAAAAGCGTACCTTTAATATTAATTTCATGATTTTGTTTGATTCCTGCGAATATTTGCATAGTAGATGGTCTTATTTTTTGACATGTAGAATACACCAGTTCTCGTCCGATCACAAAGGATAAGCGTTGTCGTTTCATTTGAGGGGCTTGTTAAATCTTGGTTGTTTAACCCCGTGTACTTGGGTGTGAGAGTGGAATTTGTCTGATAACCTGTGTTACTGTGGTGTCTATAATAGTAGTAGGCCTATGTGCATTTGTAATTCAGTTGAGGATTGGGTAGGAAGCGGCCATGGCGTTAAATTAGGAACCATCCAGGCATTGGCCTGGAGTAGAAATGGGAAAACACGGAAAACCACTTCTAGGATGGTCAAGGAGGGAATCAAACCTGCCTCCTCCGAGATTTGCCTCAAGAGGCTGAGTGTATTCAGTTCCAGCCCCCAGACTAGAATTACATTTATTGGCAAAGTCGAGACTTATGCCTCGACCTCCTGGCCAACAGTTAAAAATGCTCACCGCTACACCACGAGGTGGTCAGATGATGAAGTTAACATCAAGAAGAACATCCGGTCAACAAAAAAAATCACCACGTTGATACGCTTATCAACTCATTTCATACCGCGCAGAATAGCCGTGAGTGTCTCGTAAATCGCCAGTGGCTCATGATCGCGAGATTAACTGTCACGTAAAACTACGAACTTCCTTTTTAAATCGCTCACCACGACCACGATGGGGAGCTGCAGGAAGCCGAGAGATCAAAGGTTTGGATCCCAGCGCTGATTATGTTGAGTGTGGCTTTTGTCCGTTTTTTTCCACATTCCCTCCAGGCAAATGCCAGGATAATACCAAATTTCAAGTCCCGGGACACCTACCCCAACCCCGATCCCAGCAATTACAGTTACATACACTACTACGGTCACTACGGAAGCACAGGTTATCAGACAAAACTAACACACACCCAAGTACACGTGGCTGATGACCAAGATGCCCAAAGCCCCTTATAGGAATTAACAAAAACAACTCATCTTCAACCCAGTCAAAAGGAGAATAATGAGGGGTAGCAATAAAGGTAAATCAGTCACGCTAGAGTAAATCCTTCATAAGTGTGGTAAGCTGATTCATCAACAGAAGGATAAATAAACAGTAGACGTAACTAAGATATTTATTGATAAGTTACTTTACTCTGGAATTTAGCACGAGGCGGGTTGTGTCCTCACCGTGTGCAATAGCATGGTAAGATATATTACGTGCCCGGAATTCCTTCCGCAACGCGCAAGGATAAATCAGTGAGAAGACGAGCAGAGCACGTTCTGAACATAGTACGTCAGCGAATCCCAACGGTCGGAACGCAGGTTTAATGTACACCACCACATGCTTTCTTCTGGCCTGTCGGATTATTATTATTATTATTATTTATAATAATAATAATAATAATAAATGAACTGGAAGACATCAAGATTGAAGAAAGAAAAATCATTCGGAAAATACTGGGAGCAAGACTCACTCCTGACGGGTACCGACTACAGTCAATCAAGACAACTGAAAAATACTCAAACATCGAAGTCGACATCAGAAAAAGACGACTGAAATTCTTCGGGCACATAAGTAGACTGCCGAATTCCCGACTAACCAAAAGAATACAAGATTACATATCATCACTCAAAAGTACAACACCATGGATGAAAGAAGTACAAAAAGACATGCGAACTGCTAACATAACCGACACATCAGACAGAGACTCCTTCCGTAACAAAGTGAACAACTGGGAAGTCTAACCAGAGCAACCAAAACCTACACCTTACAGACCTCAATGGTCTGACGAAAGAAAATTGGCATTCTCCAACAGAATGAAACAATACTGGCAAAATAAAAAGAACGTCAAGAATTGAGTCAAATTGTTAACGCTTTCCAATATTGGGAAAATACGCTGTAAATAAATAAATAAATAAATAAATAAATAATAATTAATTTTCATTTGAGACTGTTTTGCCTTTCAGGGTACTGTCAAGTCTGAAAGTCTCCGTTTGCGTAAGAGTCTCCTTCAAGATCCCCTATTAGCAGTTATCACTGGTTCTATGCATCTCAATTTGTAATCGTTTAATACTGAATCTAACAATCATCTCCTAGGTCTACCTCTGCTTATCTTACCATCTATGGCTGAGCTCATTAACCTCTTAGGTAATTTTTCCTTCCTCATTCCCATCACATAACCTCACCATGTGATTCGGCTCATACGAACAACGTGTTCTTTTCTAACGTATGAGATATCCTGAATCTAGCCATCTCCCACTTCCATACAACAAGGTCGGTCTAAATACTGAGCAATGTAGAGGAACTGTCGACACTATTCTAACTTCTTTCTTACAGAATACAGTAGATCGCAACTGAGAACTCACTACATTTCTAATGATAAAATACAAGCCAATCACGAGGAGCAATTTTCAGGCGTTAAACAATGCTTGGACTTTGTAAAAATATTGTGGTATCCAACCTGAATTATTCCAATTTAACTGTCAGTTTTGCTATACGATATGAAGTTAGGATAACCAACAGAAATGCAGTAAATCTGTGTGTACCACGACAGGTTGCCTACATTAAAAAAAACAACCACCCTGGTGCGAAGGTATTCTACTAGCCCAGGCATTTTAGTCTAAAAATCGTCAAAACCTAGAAAAAAATCATGTAAAGCTAATTTTCTCAGAATTTGACAATTTGACCCTGGGGAACAACATACTAAAATTCTCCAAGCTTCCGATCCCGGCTTCCTTGTTTTCCAGGCCTGGAAACCTGGAATTTCAGGATATTCTTGGAGCGCCCACAAAAACCGAATCGTTTATCCAAAATTGATCAAGTATGGTATCAAATGAAAGAGGAAAACATGCAGGCTCTAAAAACGTAAGTAAAGCAAAATTTGGTCATTTCCGGTCAATAAAAAAACAAAAAACGCGCGAAATTCAATTTTATAAGTTTTGTTTTCAACCAACGTGGTTTTAAGGACCAAAACATGGGTTAAAGTACAATAAGCTAAACAGAACGAAAGAGCATGATTTTAGCTTTCCAGAAGTGTCTTGTTTGTTCGTACGTCTAATAATGCACGAGCTACAGCCAGAATAAGTTGAACGCCACGTTGAGTTGGTTACACGACGCCCATGTAAAAATCATAAAACGACGCAAGATTTGCTAAATGAATAACAAAGACCGACAAAAAATCACACTCACATGTACAGTTGATGACATGCGTTTTAATGAACATTTGGTTTGTGGTTTTAACAGAGATAATTATTTTAAAAAAATTGTGAAATTTCAAAAATATGATGAAATATTGTACATGTAGGGTCGACTAATGTCCAACGTCGGTACCTATGGCTGGCACGGCCTCCTCCTAGAAAGTAAAAAATAGCTTTTTTTCGTGAAATCGTTCGAATGATTACAATGACAGAAATATTTATAAGAAATGTAAATAAGTCCTAGGCTTATAGACACATAAAAGCATGTTGAAACATGAAATCTATAAACTAAATGATACAGCAGCAGCTGATATATTTCGTTGCCGTGTTACTGCTTTCCGAAGTTAAGTAGGGGCTGGTGTAGACATCATAACACCATCCATGTTGTGAAACGTCCCGTGTCTGGTCTGCGTGCGCGATTTAACGTCCGTGTTATCAACGGAATATTGAACAAATTCTTTGTTCGGCTCTGCTTCACCAGGCTGTTCTCCGCCTGTGTCATTTTCACTTTCGTGAAAGCTATTACGTTATTCTCCCAACAAAGAACCTCGTTGTAGGACACGGAGAAACCCATGTTTTGAAGAAGATCTACAAGCTGCCGCGACCCGTAGTGTCGGTGGACATACACGGCAACTGCCAACAAGATAGGAGATAAAAAGGACTTCGGACGACAAGCTGAAATAATTGCCTGCCCAATGGCTTTTCTCTTGGCGGTTTTGCCGGTTGCGCCGTCTAACTTGGTCGTGATGATCCGATCAAGAAACAGAGCTAGAGTATTCGGTAGAACGTCGGCATCCAATGACTACTCTTCTGCGGACGGATATTCCTCCAGATTATATGCACGCGCCCGAATATCTTCTTTTATAATTTGAGCGGCCTTTTCTACGATTCGCCGACGTTCATCGGCCCCGGACTTCCTACGTTCCTCGTACCATTTGTCGTGCAAGATGTTTTTTGCCGTTTGTTTCGTATTTACAATGCAGTTTCGACCTGACAGCTCGGTGATGAAGATTCGCTGTCCGTAGTGGCTAAGTAGTTTTTCTTTGAAATACTTCTGCGCATATGGGCCACATTCCATTTCTTTACATACTTTCTCAAGGTAGTCATACAGATCACCAAGCGCGAACTGGCAATCCTCATTGGTCTCCACGAACGTACAGAGCTTTTCAAAGGGGTCGCGTTTTTCGGGGTCCGAAGGCCAAATATCATCGAGAATGTCATCTCCGATTTGTATCTGGAGGCGTTTTGGAGGGTGATGGTAGCAGCGTCAAGACTGGCCGTGGCCGTGGCCGTTCTGCGGACCCCGAAAACACGACGCCTTTGAAAATCTCTGTACGTTCTTGGAGACCAATGAAGATTGCCAGTTCGCGCTTGGTGATCTTCATGGCTACCTTGAGAAAGTATGTAAAGAAATGGAATGTGGCCCATACGCGCAAAAGTATTTCAAAGAAAATCTACTTAGTTACTATGGACAGCGAATCTTCATCACCGAGCTGCCAGGTCGGAACTGTATTGTAAATATGAAAGAAACGGCAGAAAACATCTTGCACGGCAAATGGTACGAGGAACGTGGGAAGTCCGAGGCCGATGAACGTCGGCGAATCGTATAAAAGGCCGCTCGAATTATAAAAGAAGATATTCGGACGCGTTCATATAATCTGGAGGAATATCCGTCCGCAGAAAAGCAGTCGTTAGATGCCGACGTTCTACCGAATACTCTAGCTCTGTTTCTTGATCGGATCATCACGACCATGTTAGAGGGCGCAACCGGCAAATCCGCCAAGAAAAAAGCAATTGGGCAGGCAATTATTTCAGCTTGTCGTCCGAAGTCCTTTTTATCTCCTATATTGTTGGCAGTTGCCGTGTATGTCCACCGACACTACGGGTCGCGGCAGCTTGTAGATCTTCTTCATAACATGGGTTTCTCCGTGCCCTACAACGAGGTTCTTTGTTATGAGAATAACGTAATAGCTTTCACGAAAGTGAAAATGACACAGGCGAAGAACAGCTTGGCGAAGCAGAGCCGAACAAAGAATTTGTTCAATATTCCGTAGATGACACTGACGTTAATGCGCGCACGCAGACCGGACACGGGACGTTTCACAACATGGATGGTGTTATGATGTCTACACCAGCCCCTACTTTACCTCGGAAAGCAGTACCACGGCAACGAAATATATCAGCTGCTGCTGTAACATTTAGTTTATAGATTTCATGTTTCAACATGCTTTTATGTGTCTATAAGCCTAGGACTTATTTATATTTCTTATAAATATTTCTGTCATTGTAATCATTCGAACGATTTCACGAAAATGAGCTATTAATTTTATTTTTACTTTCCAGGAGGAGGCTGTGCCAGCCATAGATACCGACGTAGTACATTAGTCGACCCTACATGTACAATAATGAACCAAATATTTTTTAAATTTCACAAATGTTTTTTTGTATTTTATAATTGTCGCTGTTAAAACCACAAACCAAATGTTCATTAAAATGCATGTTATCAACTGTACATGTGAGTGTGGTTTTTGTCGGTCTTTGTTATTCATTTAGAAAATCTTGCGTCGTTTTATGATTTTTACATGGGCGTCGCGTAACCAACTCAACGTAGCGTTCAACTTATTCTGGCTGTAGCTCGTGCATTATTAGACGTACGAACAAACAAAAGACACTTCTAGAAAGCTAAATACATGCTCTTTCGTTCTGTTAAGCTTATTTTCCTGTAACCCCATGGTTTGGTCACTTAAAACCGCATTGATTGAAAACAACATTTAAAAAATGAATTTTTCGCGTTTTTTTTTATCGATCAGAAGTGACCGAATGTTGCTTTTCTTACCTTTTTAGAACCTGCATGTATTCCTCTTTCATTTGATACCATACTTTGCCAATTTTGGATAAACGATTCGGTTTTTTGGGCGCTCCAGGAATATCCTGGAATTCCAGGTTTCAAGGCCTGGAAAACAAGGAAGCCGGCATCGGAAGCTTGGAGAATTTTAGTATGTTATTCCCCAGGGTCAAATTGTCAAATTCTGAGAAAATTAGCTTTACATGATTTTTTTCAACCTTAAATCCTAAAATGCCTGGGCTATACTGTAGGTGGCAAATTCGAAAGTTGTAATAGCATTTACAAATGAAGATATTTGAATTATTTTAACATTATAATTTTATACGTTCAATGAAAACTATGTGCTTTACATTCAATAAAAATGTGTCAGTATTATAATATTAAGAGAAAACAAAAACCAAATGAAACATTCAAAATGCTAAAACAATTATAGTGTTGAAAGCCAATTTTCAGCACTGCCTTAGTTAATTAAATGTAAATGTTTTTCAATCGGTAAACGCGATTGTATCGAAATTGAAATGAGTGTTATTCCCTACACTTGAAAGCAATTATTTACATGAAATTAATTAATCTCATTATTTAGAGTTTAGACCTATTAATTATCATTAAGAACTAAGCCTCCGTGGCTTAGGCGGCAGCACGCCGGCCTCTCACCGCTGGGTCCGTGGTTCAAATCCCGGTCACTCCATGTCAGATCTGTGCTGGACAAAACGGAGGCAGACAGGTTTTTCTCCGGGTACTCCGGTTTTCCCTGTCAAAAATTTCATTCCAGCAACACTCTCCACTATCATTTCATTTCATCTGTCATTCATTTAATCATTGCCCCAGAGTAGTGCGTCAGGCCTCGGCAGCCGGCACAGTTCATATCCTCGCCGCTAGATGGGGGCTTCATTCATTCCATTCCTGACCCGGTCGGAGACTGGAAGCAGGCTGTGGATTTTCATTTTTTCAAGAACTAATCTCATGTATGCATAATGTTGAATTTTGGGCTTATGCCGTGTATCTATATATTTAAAACAGTAAGGTGATTTTTGTTACCACGAGATTGAGAGAACGACAGAACCGATTTACTTCGTAGAGCACTCTAACGAAAGCTCTTGGCCTCTAGATTTGCAGAGTGTCTATGAAATAAACAAATATATTACGGTATAATTTGAATTAATGTAGAAAATAGCAGAATTCTAGCCCCTCACGCATGCGCACAATCCGCCTGGGGTCATGACAAAATGGCGGTGAGAAGTCCATTAAAATGTAAGTTATTTAATAAGCTTGCATGTAATTGAAAACATACACTAACCAAGTTCTGACAATAAAATATAATAACAGTATGAACGTATACGAATGTGCAACATTGATTTATTTGGATAATGAAATGGATTATTTCCTTCAGACAGCGGCTTTTAATGATAAAGAACGGCTGCGTCTGCTGCTGACCAAGAGTGCGCGAGTAGCTATGTGGTTAAGGCGACAGACTGTGGTTCCAAGGTTCACCGGTTCGATTCCCGCCCTCGCCGATTTTTTTTTTTTTTTTTTTTTTTTTTTTTTTTTTTTTTTTTTCCACTGAAATATTGTTTAATCAAAGAGTAATAGTAAGGTTTTATGTCTGTTAAAGATACATATTTCTACATTCGCTCTCGGTATATTTTTGAATTAATATAGAAAATAGCAGAATTCTTGCCTCTCACGCATGCGCACAATCCGCCTGAGGTCATGACAAAATGGCGGTGAGAATTCCACTAAAATGTAAGTTATTTAACAAGCTTCCATGTAATTGAAAACATACATTAACCAAGTTCTGGCAATGAAATATAATAACAGTATGAACGTATACGAATGTGCAACATTGATTTATTTGGACAAGAGTTTAGTGCTTTTCAGTCGGTCAACACGAATGTACCCAAAAGAGATGGGTTATGCCCTAATCCTGAAATAAATTACATGAGATTAATAAAACACTAGGATGACCAGTTTCGATCGTCAAGCGATCATCATCAGATCCATTACACTTAGGCTACAAAATCTATGTTTGAAATACAGGTGAAAATATTTACAATATGTACAATTATTTAGTTGCGGTATTGGTACTGCAACTGTCAGTGTATGCTAAATGCAGTATATATGTTAGGTGTAATGCTAAATGGTGATAGCTATCCGGAGATTGTACTTTAGAGAGATTATATGGTTGTAAGCTATGGTTAAACTATAAAATTTTTAGGCTAACTACTTATCTGATTGTCTTCCGTACAACAGCTACTTGCAGTTTTCGTGCTCACTGGAACTCACTGTGCGCTCGACTGCGGTGGTTATCTTAACGACTGGTTTTTCCCTGCCTTCTTCCCCCTGTCCCTACGTGCTGTGGGGAGTGATAGCGATGTGTTTATGTGAGGTGTTGCCAACCTAGATAAGATGTATGTTATTGAATGAGGTGGGTCTACAACTATTAAAGACCGTGGATTAGCCCTCGCCACGCGTGGAGCATAACCCATTCGAACTAAGCGTTGACGGTCTTATGTGGACGTCCCGGCACCTTTAATACTGCCGCGAATATGGGCCTTGGTTTGTTGCAGAAGAAAAGTACATCGTACACCTGATCCAGATAACATTTACCTATTAAAAAAACCCTAATTTCCCCCCTTTTTATCTAGCTTGGCTGTGTCGCTAAATTGTGTTTTGTTTCCGACAGGGTGTGTTTTTTAGTAGCGTGAAGAGGGGTGAGCTCTCCATGAACGTGTGTTCATTTAGATTGTTGGGATTGTTTCGTTTGGCTAGGTGTATCTCGATTGCTTCCTTTATGTCAAGAGCTCTGCCTTTCGATTCGTGATGGATTATTTTAAGGTCCGACTCTATGTTGGTAAAGCTGTGCCCTGCGTCACACATATGTTCGCAGACGGCTGAATGTGTTCCGTATCTTATCGCATTCCTATGTTCATTATAACGTTTGTCTACTCGCCTTCCACTCTGCCCGATGTAATTAGCTTGACAATCGGTGTCTTGGCACGTTATAGAATATACCCCTGACCTTGAATACGGGTCACGTTTATTTAGATTACTATTTAGGAGGTGCCTAGCGGTTGTGTTTTTCGTCGTGAAAAACCTTGTTATTATATTAAAATTCGACGCGTTTCGAAAGAAACCATGTCTTTCATCGTCAGGAATCATCTGGAATACGACAATGTTGCTAAGAGAAAGCAACGAAGATCATATAGAAGGTGCCCAAAGATGGACGCCATTATAGCCCCATGTTAGGGACAACGGAAAGCAGCAGTGAATTACTTTCTCAGGGTTCTGATAATAGGTAGCCAGGATTCACTGAGATTGTAGCCGGTGTCGCGGTTGAAATTATCTGGGTGTTTACGTATTTCAACCGCCTCCCTGATGATTCTGGGACGATATTGCTTTATACGGGCAAGAACATCCACTCCTTGGAACATGGCATCATGGCCAGGTGTTAAAGCATGATCGGCAGCAGCTGATTTATCAGGTTGAATGAGCCTGATACATCTATTATGTTCCTTAATGCGAGTGCATATTGTTCTCGAAGTCTGCCCGATGTAAACCTTGCCACAAGTACAGGGAACTCTGTAGATACCCGGTTGTTGCAATTTAGGCAAACTGTCCTTAGTTGGTCGCAGGAGTTGCCTAATCTTAACAGAAGTTCCAAATACAGTCCGTATGTTGTACCGACGTAGGATTTTAGCAATACGATCCGTTGTGTTATGTATGTACGGAAGGTAAGCAGTTCCTCTTACATCTCTTTTCTCAACTGACGTCCTATTATTATTTGTTGGTTTCAGAACCGTAGAAATCAAAGCCTTGCTATAACCGTTGCTCTCAAAGGTGGTTCGCAGGGTGTTAATTTCTTCTTGTAAAGAAGACACTTCACAAATCCTCCTAGCCCTGGTAGTTAGAGTTTTAAGGATACCAACAAATAATAATAGGACGTCAGTTGAGAAAAGAGATGTAAGAGGAACTGCTTACCTTCCGTGCATACATAACACAACGGATCGTATTGCTAAAATCCTACGTCGGTACAACATACGGACTGTATTTGGAACTTCTGTTAAGATTAGGCAACTCCTGCGACCAACTAAGGACAGTTTGCCTAAATTGCAACAACCGGGTATCTACAGAGTTCCCTGTACTTGTGGCAAGGTTTACATCGGGCAGACTTCGAGAACAATATGCACTCGCATTAAGGAACATAATAGATGTATCAGGCTCATTCAACCTGATAAATCAGCTGTTGCCGATCATGCTTTAACACCTGGCCATGATGTCATGTTCCAAGGAGTGGATGTTCTTGCCCGTATAAAGCAATATCGTCCCAGAATCATCAGGGAGGCGGTTGAAATACGTAAACACCCAGATAATTTCAACCGCGACACCGGCTACAATCTCAGTGAATCCTGGCTACCTATTATCAGAACCCTGAGAAAGTAATTCACTGCTGCTTTCCGTTGTCCCTAACATGGGGCTATAATGGCGTCCATCTTTGGGCACCTTCTATATGTTCTTCGTTGCTTTCTCTTAGCAACATTGTCGTATTCCAGATTATTCCTGACGATGAAAGACATGGTTTCTTTCGAAACGCGTCGAATTTTAATATAATACACGGCATAAGCCCAAAATTCAACATTATGAATAGAAACACGGGCCGTGAAAGTCTAAATGACAATATAATCTCATGTAATTTATCTGTACGTTTAAGGTATAACACCGATAACAATTTGGGTACAATCGTGTTGACCGACTGAGAAGCATTTACATTTCATGTAAAACAATGTTAAGTCACACACTGCTTTGTAAAAAAGGCAACATTACAGAAGGGTTAAGATGAAACAAAATTTATTTCAGTAAACGAGAAAAAGAAACTCCCCCAATAATTTTAAGACAACTTTATGTTAAATTAAAACTTTTTAGGTGTAGTTTTAATGCACGTGAACACAAATGACACAGTTCAAACATGTATTTGTTGCATTAATGGACTATTCTTAATGGCCTGATAAACTTACGCAGTTGGGTTTCGATAATGGGGAGTAATAAAGAACAAGGAAATCAAACTAAGAAATTAACTATGCTTGAAATGTGTTCTCTCGCCAGAGTTCATCAATAGTGACCACTGTGTGAACGCGCTCATCTATCCTAGTTCGCACCATTTCATTTGAGCGTGAGCAATATTAATGTTTTGCCTTGAAAGAAAAAAACACTAACCACAAGAAACTAAGAAGTATGTAAGGTGCAGTTTATCTCATTACAATAGCCTAAAGGATGTTGCGTCCACAAGCAGGACTATCCAGATCCACCACTTGTGTTCATAAAACACGCAAGTTGTATCAGTACTAACTACCATTATCGCATTCCGCGTCAATCCGATGAACAATTAACACCAGTAAATGAGTTATGAGTGAAACAATGGCACAACACAATACCTGCTAAACGAAAACATCCCGCCCTCGTTAAATAAACAGGCTGACGCATCCGTCAATTGTGGTATGCAATAAGCCGATAAAGTGAAATATTTCCAACGAAACAGCAAGAATGTAATCTTCCCTTTGCCTGAAGGTGCTGTCATCACTTCATTAATTTATATTTTAGCCTATTTAGTGTACATTCATCGCATACAAGAGAGTCAAGTAAATTATATCAATGGGAATACATGCAACACTATATTTAAATGAATTCCGCGTAATATCGTACTTTTTTGAGAGGGAATGATGGCTGAGTGGTCACGCTGCTTGTCTCTCACCAATGAGGACCTGGTTCGATTTCCAGCCAATGCATGTGAGATTTTCGAAGGTGAATTGTTACGCCCTGTGGTTCGGAATCAATGTAAAAAGGAGGGCCCATGGCTCAAGATCGCGAGTTTAACAGTCACGTAAAACTAGAAGCTTCCTTCCTCTTATCGGACATTTAAGGGCGGACACAGATCAGCCCCGTGTAGTTGGGTGTGTGTTGAACTTGTCTGAAAACCTATATTCCTGTGATGACTGTAGTAGAATGTGAAACTGTATTAAAGACAGGGATGTGGTAGGTGCCCCGGTACTTGAAGAAAGCTACTATCCCGGCATTTGCCTGATGGGAGTGTGAAAAAACCGGGAATAAACCACACTCAAGATAGACGCTGTCAGCGCCGGGATTTGAACCTTGCGATCTCCGGACTTGCTACACCTGCCCTCACGACCGTGGTGCACTAATTTAACGAGCACGGCTACGTCGCGGGACACAACAATTATACGCAAAACATATTAATAATAATAATAATAATAATAATAATAATAATAATAATGTTATTGGTTTTATGTCCCTTTTAACTACTCTGGCTTTTAGAGACGCCGAGGTGCCAGAATTTTGCCCAGAAGGGAATCTTTAATGTGCCAGTAAATCTACTGACACGGTTCCCTCGCATTTTAGCACCTTCAAATGCCATCTGACTGCACCAGGATACAAACCTGCAACAAGCGAGAACGTTACTGCTCAATACACAAAACATTTTGCTGTCAAGAACAAAGTTCTCAATTTTCAAAATTGCTATCGTAATTATTTTTATTCATGTCTCTCCTATTTTTCAAAAATTTCCCTTTACTTTTGAGCCGTCCTGCCAGCACTGTAGTGTTGGTGATGCACTGCCTCCCACTCGGAGAACCCCGCGTTCGACTCCCGGTTCCAGCAGGGAATTTAGAAACTGACGTGAGGACTGGAGCTGGGTGCACTCATCCTCGCGAGGACAACTGATTAACTGTCTGAACAGAGAGGCAGCACCCAGGTCAAGAAAACCAGGAATAACAGCCGAGGGGACCCGATGGGCTGACCACGCGTTATCTCACAATCTGAAGGCCAAGTAAGTCAAGGCTCTTCAGGAGCTATGGGTTATTTTGAGCAGTCCTTCGCCATTTCCCTCAGATCTCTAATGTTAAGTGTTTTATTTGGTGAAGTGCAAGTTAAATATTCAACTAACAATTGAATCTCACTCAGACCAATTGGAATTTAATTAGCCTTTCTACGGGGAAAAGCCACACGCTGTCAGCGCTGGGATTTGAACTTACGATCTCCGGACTTGCTGTAGATGCCCCCGAAGTCGTGGTGCATGGTTTATCGAGTACGGCTACGCCGCGGGGCAGCAAGCAATACTCATGCGAGAGCCAATATCGTGCACTTTGACTGCCATCAGGGAGATGGGTTGTTGTTTTAACGGGACGAAAAGTGAGACCATCTGCTCCAAAGGGGTGTGGGAAGGGTTGGTACCTAAATTAAGGTAACGGTCACTTCCTACTTCCTACCCCTATTACAAATACACATACCAGTACAGCCATCACAATGACACAGGTTATCAAACTGACTCTCCACACATCCAAGTACACGGGGAATAAACGACCACGATATTACAAAGCCCCTAAATGAATCAACATCATCATAATCACGCCTTGCCTGACATATAGCCTAATACATTTTTAGTCGATTGCGGCTGGTGAGGATCCGACTTATATGCTGGACTTTAATGTTCAATATCTCGCAGCCTACATGCGACGTAGTTATAGGAGGGGCTATCGTCTTTATTCCACTTTTTAGCACCCTTGTGATACCTGAATTATATGAGTACAAAATAATACTGTAATTTCAAAGATTTAGGCGTAAGCCGCACCTCCTAACTCCCTCTGGTTTCGGACTTATAATTTTGTGAATGATAATTTATATTTTATATAATAATAATATAACCTCGTGGATAGAGAAGATCACAGACACAATGCGAAAACGCAGAGTTTGCTTCTACGGTCATATTCGACGGATGATCGACTCCAGATGGACGAAACGTATCTTCAGTATATTCGACTCAAAACCAAAAACGACAATGCCATGGTATGTTAACGTCCAGAAAGATCTGAAAGAAATGGGGATACGAGCAGAAGATGCACAAGACCGAAATCTTTATAGAGCAGCCATCAAGACGTTTGGGACTTTCCGGGACGAAAAACGCACAACTGGTGCGAAATGGACAGAAGAACGTCGTGCTAAACACAGTGAGCTCATGAAGACAATGTGGATCAAGCGAAAAATGAGCAAATGCCAGAATGTAAAATGAGGCTTATCGTGGTCCCTAGTTCGCCGATTAGCGAAACTGAATGAATAATATAACATGGTCTCATAGATAATTTGGTTTGCGTATCACCATCAGGAAAGAAGTCGGGAACCCAGTGGTATGGAAAAGAAAGTTAATAAAAAAGAAATCACCAAAAGCAATAAACAATCACCGCATTCTAATTCCCACATGACCAATATTCTGTCCCTTTGCGCGGGTCGATCTATAACGCTCTGACCGTAGCATTAAATAATTAATGTAATGTTATATTTATTCATGCTGTAAGTGGTTACAAACAAGTAGTTCTGTGAAGAACTATACAGCCTATTTTCACATATCCTACTTATATTAACCGCCACTATCAACATACAAAATTTCAGTTTGATTGCTGTAATAGATTCGTAGATATTGAGTACCGTCTAAATATTTCGGATGGTCGCCATGTTGGATTTTATATATGTAGGTCCTAGAGTTATGTATTGTTACATGAAGATTATTGTGTACGTGTAGCATTCAAACTTCAATCGCATGATTAGGACACAAGAAGTAATAAGGAGATTTTCAAAATTTCGCACAGCTGCCATCTTGTGGTTATGGAAACAACTGAAATAAATTAGATGCCAGTGGATTAACATTCGTAAAAGGATTTACTGTACCAAGTTTCACTGCACTCGGATGGTTAAATTGCGAGAAACGTCTATGTGAATATTTATACTTCGCGTCGCCGCCATGTTGGATTTGTGATCACCAGGTTATTTAAAGTCCTATAGGTGAACTTAAGTTCATAGCCCCTATGAACATAAAAAAATCAGTTTGATTGCTATAATAGATTCGTAGATATTCAGAGTCGTCTAAATATTTCGGATGGTCGCCATGTTGAATTGTTAAATGTATAGGCCATAGAGTCATGTACCATTGAAGGAAAATTATTGCGTAGGTTCATTATTCAAACTTTCACTTCGATCGCTTGATTACGACACAATAAATAAAAACTTAATTTTAAAATTCGCACAGCCGCCATCTTGAGGTTATGTAAACAATTGAACTAAATTAGATACCAGTGCATTACAATGTGTATAAACATTTCCTGTACCAGATTTCATTGGGTTTGGAACATTAAATCGCGAGAAAGGTCTATTTAAAATTTTTAAATTCGCTTGGCCGCATTGCTCGTTTTGTAGTTAACCGCTTTTTGAAAGTCTTATAGGTGAACTTCCAATAGTGCCCTTTATCTCCGTATAAAATTTCAGGGTGATACAGCTAATAGTTTCAGAGATATAGAATGCCGGTGAAATATTTCGCTCATCCGCCATCTTGTAGTTATATAAACAATTGAACCAAGTTAGATGTCGGTGCATTACAATGTGTATAAACATATACTGTACTAAGTTTTATTGAGTTTGGTTGGTTAAATCGCGAGAAACGTCTATTTAAAAGTCGCAAATTCGCGTGGCCGCCATGTTGGTTTTGTAATTTCCAGTTTTTCAAAAGTCACATAGGTGAACTTCTAGTAGTTCCCTTTATCACCGTAATAAATTCCAGGGTGATATCGGTAATAGTTTCGGAGATATTGAATGCTGGTGAAATATTTCGCACAACCGCCATGTTGGATTGGTGAGACGTAACAAAATTTGAAGGGCACGGTCGAGGTCGCCCGGAATAGTACTATGAACTTACCAAGTTTCATTGAAATCGCTCCGTCCGTTTGAAAGTTATTAGGGGGACACACACACCTCACACACACACACACACACACACACACACACACACACACACACACACACACACACACACACACACACACACACGCATACACACACACGGACAAAAGGTGATCTCATAAGCCTTTTTTTTTTTTTTCAAAATTGAAAATAGGCTAAAAACGGTGGCAGCCATATTATGTTATGTCCAAATGCACACGGAAACCGACACTGGTACAGTAAATCTAAACAAATGTACAGCGAAATAAAGACCACAAAGTTAACGAAACTATAGGTGCACATGCCAGTAACGTAAAATAAAATTCAGTACTACAGAGCACTAAAATAGGAATAGGCATTGTTTATAGCAGCGAACGAGAACGACATTTTTGTCACGCTATCAACATATTGACAAACAAACGAGAGAGATCATTGACCTATGCGGCCTAAACCGCTTGTGGGTCGAGGGGCAGAGCAGTCAGTTAAGAGGCGCACATGATGTTAGGGGAGTTGGCTCTTCAACAGGTGATGACGTAATGAGTCATCCCCTAGGATAGGGGAGAATTCACCCCGATCGGTATCTTGTGAGAACAATGGGCTTACTTACTTTATAATGCTAAAATCAGTACCAACCCATCTAAACATCCTTCACTTCTCACACTATTATTTACGAAGATTCACAATTAGCATGTAATGGAGCATATGTTATACTGGTCTGAGGTCTGCAACGGGATGCACTTCACATCGGGAGGCAGAATTGAGAAGAAGTGGGTTCGATTCCTAACTCAACCATGACGAATAGAAATAAACAGTGTCATCACTCCGCTCCTTAAGCATTGTAGTTCATGTTCCAGCCAGTGTGCGACGCGGAAGTCGCGCCGAACCATAAGCACGTGTGACAAGTAGCCCACGAGGTTAGTACTGTAATACAGTGTGAGCGAGAAGTCATATTATGCGAGGAAATTTGTTTCTTTGTAATAGTTCACGAATGTCTGTGCAGTGCTTTGTGTGTGCAAACAAATACATTTTCTGCTGTTTCGGGAAAATGTCGTACTGTTTCGTTCCTGGATGTAAATCGGGTTATGGAAGAAAATCTGATGGTAGACATTTTTTCACCCCACCAAAAGAAACAAATCTGTTTGCGAAATGGGCGAGAGTTATTCCGCGAAAAGATAAGCAATTGTCGATCAAAAGTAGAATCTGTGACGTGCGTATTTCGGAAGATTTAATTATTATAAAGGCGGACTGTTTCGTAGTGAACTGGAGAACTTGGAACTTCCTCGCGTGAAGTGGAAATTAAAACCAGGAATAGTACCTCACATTTTTCAAAATTCACCGAAATATCTATTCACTGAGGTAAAATCACGAAAGCACCCAGTAGGATACGGAATGAAGGCAGCCTTCCATGGTTACTTTTTCTACTTCGTGCCATCCTTACTAAAAACGAAAATATAGCCTATAATAATAGGTCTAAAATAATAATAGTTGTTGATTCTTTAGGGACTTTGCGACAATGTGGTCACGTAGCCCCGTGTGCTTGGGTGTGAGTAGAATTTGTCTGATAACCTGTGTCATTGTGATGTCTGTAGCAGTGTGTGTATTCGGAATTGAGGTAGGATTTGGGTAGGAAGCGGCCGTGGCCTTCAGTTAGGTACCATCCCGGTATTTGCCTGGAGTAGAAGTGGGAACCCACGGAAAACCACTTCCAGGATAGCTGAGGTAGGAATCGAACACGCCTCTTATCAGTTTTGCTTCACGAGGCTGAGTGAACACCGTTCCAGCCCTCAGACCAGAATTACATTTCTTGGCAGAGCTGGGAATCGACCTGGGCCTCCGCGTTGATAGCCAAGAATGAGACGGACATATAATAATAATAATAATAATGGCCAACCTGCCAATAAAATAAACGGCCATCCAATTCTTCGCTTCCGTTACCGTCCTCCTGATCAATTATCATAGTCAGTATCCGAGTCTTCGGATCTTGTTTCAACTTTGTCTTCAGTATCAGTCACAAATTCCTTTGACATTACTGAAGCATGAACTAGTGATTCGTTATCTCACTCGTGTAGAGTTACTTTTAGGCTCGCCATTTCACAACTCTAGGAATATGCGTACTAAGGTAAGGAGTAAGACGTCCCGAGACGATAAGATTATAACTTGAACTGTTGGCTTCATATTAAAACTAAAACGAACCACGGAACTGTCAGATCAATGTGCGACTAACGGAAGGTTTTAAAAGATAGTTCTACATGGGGACTGAGAATATTAATAATAACTCTTTCACAGTATTATTCATAAGTCTAAACAAACAATTTGTTGTAATCAGCGTAACCGCAGCCTTCGTAAAGAGGTTTACGTAGCCCAGCGCATATCCCATATTTGAACAGCTGACTGCGGCTGACTGTGTAGCGTTGGGGGTCTGCGCCGCTAGCGCTAGCCAACAGCGGAGTGCGCTTGAACTCGGTCAGTGATAACACTATGTATTCTATTCGTCTGACTCAACCATCCTAGAAGTGGTTTTCTGAGGTTTCCTACTTCCACTGCAGGAAAACGAAAAGATTCATAACTTAAAGCCACGAAAGCCTTCTACCCAGTTCTAGTCTCAATTACAAATACACGGACATCACAATAACCCACGTTATGATACAAATTCTCCAAATACCCAAATGGCCCGCATGGGGCTAAATAACCACGATATCACAAGCCCCTAAATGAATTATTAACAACAACAGATGCATTCAAAGACCTTCAAATGCCATCGGACTAAGTCGGGATCGAAGCAGTTAAATCATAAATAAGTTCTTACATATAGCACCAATGCTTCAACTACTTTGCTGTAAAAATTTCTGAAAAGGGGAGAAAATTTTTCAGTTATTTCTTATCACGTCTTCAGTTTACAGAATATCCCACCTTTGTATTAAGGCGAAAGCAGCAGCATAACTAAGAACAAACACTCACGTATCAGTAACTAACTGATCAAAATTTGAGAATATAAACCTTTTAAAAAATGGTGATCTTTGTTACGGATGATTATTTAATTATGTGACTGCTGACTGATGCCTTGTGTTATCATTACGGAACGGATTTGTATGTGATAAGAAACGTGTAGATCTTTTATTTTATTTTTTATGTAAGTTAGGAAAAAAATAAAAATATTTATAAAAATTGAAAAACATGCATAAGATTTCAAAAATATTTTGTTTCAATATTGCAAATTTGTAAACTCCTCAATCCTATTGAGGCACTGATGGATTAAAAGAGCTCACTATAGCAATGGAGTATGAAAACCTTTTTCAAGTTTTCCATCACAAACCGATGTCAGTTGTCTAGGAACAATGCACGATACCGGGAAAAGTACCATTGAACATCACAAGACGCAAAAAGTTTCAGAAATTCATTCACATTACGTTTTCATTAATACTAAAAATATACGAAATATGAAGAGTTTTTTTTCTTTTAAAAATTAGAACGAAGAAAAAATAACTGTGTTAGAACACAAAAAAAAACTATTAAGGTGTTTTTATTCAAATTTTTAAAATATTTATTTGCATAAAACTTTTCTAAAATATGTATTTTTATGTGAAATAAAATATAGAGAGATTACAGTGTTCGAGTTCAGAATTTATGCCGTATTTACAGTCTTTTATCTACAAGCAAAAAAAAATTATTTACATACAAATCCGGTTATTATGGTGAATTTAATAATGTGTGCAGATCAAAATAATGTTGCAGCTATTATTATGAAAAGTGCTCAGGAAATTTGAGTACGGTACAATCCTACCAAATGCCAAAAGGTGGGGAGAAAATCCAAAAGAATATAAAAAATAGAATAGTTGACACCATCATTGGGACATCATTGCTTTCATCACGCTAGTAGACTAGGTCTTTCGGAATTGATAGTGCGAGTGGTAGATGCTATTACTGGGATATGTTGTCACCGGAGAATTGCCTGCCAGCTCCAGCCCACACAATATTGGCTTTCTATGTAGCAAAATTAGCGGTTTTCCTCTCAATCTTTGATGTCTTTAAAGTTCAGTAGACTAGTTTTTTGGAGTTTCCAACCACGCTTGTCTGGTATGAGATTGCTTGTTCTGGCGCTCGCTACAACTTGCTGAAGTTTGTTCAAGTTAATCATTAACACACTGCATGTACAGAATGTGGTGAAAATAACTCTTCAAACATTGGAGAGGCGATAGTGGAAACCAAGAGAAAGATTACGAGTTAGGTAACTATCTGTCGGAAATTCGTAATTGGCCACATATTTGCTAGAATCCGCGGTATCGTAACATCAAACCAGGAAACCTTTACCACCTCGCCGTGGCGCAGTGGCTGTCACCTCTGAGGTCGGGGTTCAATTCCCGGTGCTTCTGAGAAATTCAATTCTGGTCTGAGGACTGGAACGGGATACGCGCCACCAAGAGAGAATAACTGAGAAGAGATGAATTCGATTTACAAATTAGTCATACTCGAAATGGTTTTTTGTAGTTTCCCACTTCTCAGGCAAATGCTGGGATACTACAGGGTGTTGGGTCACTATCGTCTCCTTACCTATCAAGACAGATTCTACAAGCATCCAAATATATGGGTTTGTTAACGACAACGAACCAAGTCCTTATATGGAACAACAGTTATGACAACGAACAACTTATAACATCAGATTTGATCTTAAAAGATAGATAAACCCAAGTGGAACGTGTGTGTAAGTTGTGTAGTGATATCTGTGAACGTTATCACGTACTACATTGCAAACAGAGACTTAAGTTCCTAACAGACTTTTGTAGTGAATAATGTATGTATTTATCTTTTATTAATGGCCATTGGCTGCAATTAAATCTATTGAACCCCTCACATTAATAAGATATGTGTTGGATATTCGAGTCATAAGTTAGTCGAATTTTGAAATTTAACATACTAATTTAGCAATAGAGGCTCAGTAACGCAGATAGTCTACTTACATAAGAGGATCAACCATCTTCATGGCATAACAATCTCTTTAAATAACGTCACTGCGGAGGCCCGGGTTTGATTCCCGGCTCTGCCAAGAAATTAAATTTTGGTCTGAGGGCTGGAACGGGGTACACTCAGCCTCATGAAGCAAAACTGTGAAGAGTCAAGTTCGATTCCTACCTCAGCCATCCTGGAAGTTTTTTTCCGTGGTTTACCACTTCCACTCCAGGCAAACGGCGGGATGTCTGAACGTTTTGAATTTTCGGCTAAAACTTGGTATCTATCCCAGATGAAAAAGTTCCATATTTATTCTATGCATTTAGATGATTTCAGATATTTGCTTGTCCCACGGCATAGCCATGCTCGTTAAATCGTGCACCCGAGGGCAGAAGTTCGGATGTTCGAATCCTAGCGCTGACACTGGCTATCCGGAGTGGAGTTTCTCCCCGGATTTTACCCCACTCCCTCCAGGCTACTGCCGGGATAGTAGCTTACTTCAAGTCCCAGGGCACCTACTTAATCTCTGTCTCTAATACAGTTAAACACACTACTACAGTCATCACAACAATGCAGGTTATCGGAAAAAATCCACATACACCAAACTACACAGGATTGATGACCAAGATGTCCCAAGCCTCTAAAATAAATTAACAACAACGAAGGTATTTCCTCTAGCTCTAGGATTCAGTACGAGATGGAGCGGGAGAAATGCACACGTAGCCTAAATAAAACACGGCATTCCACTCATGCCATTGTAGGACTACGTTCTATGTGCGGTCTTCCTGAAGCGTAGGGAAATGTGCAGCAAAGAGGAAAAATTAAACATACTTAGTATTAAGGGAGAATGTAAAAGAAATGTGGTAGCGTTAGACGCGGAGAGGTATCAGTTGTGACGGTGCCAATCACAAAACTACCTTTCGGAGATTGTGTAGGAAATTGTTAACTAACGGAAATTGGATGCCTTGTCTATCGCCACCGCTGACATCACATTTCTTTCATATTCTCCATAAATGAGCACGCTCAATATTAATCCTCGTTGCTGTTTATTAGCCGACTTTCATTTATGAAAAAATAGGCTTATGAGATCACATTTTGTCCATGTGCGTGTGTGTATGTGTGTGCGTCCCCAAATGACTTATAAACGGCTGGAGTGATTTCAATGAAGCTCGGTAAGGTTATAGTACTATTTTGGCTGACACCGACCGTGTCCGTCAAATTTTATTACAACTCTCCAATCCAACATGGCGGCTGTGCGAAATATTTCACCGGCATTCTATATCTCCAAAATTATTACTCATATCAACCTGAAATTTTGTATGGTGATAAACGGCACTTCTAGAAGTTCACCTGTGTGACTTTCAAAATCCTGTTAACTACAAAACGAACATGGCGGCCAAGCAAAGTTGAAACTTTTAAATAGACTTTTCTTGCGATTTAACCATCCAAACGCAATGAAACTTGGTAGAGCAAATGTTTATGCACAATGCAATGCACTGACATCTAATTTAGTTAAGTTATTTACATAACCTCAAGATGGAGGCTGTGCAAAATATTTCACCGGCATTCTATATTTCCGAAACTATTACTCGTATCACCCTGAAGTTGTTTACGGTGATAAAGGGCACTACTAGACGTTCACCTATGTGACTTTCGAAAACCTGTTAACTACAAAACGAACATGGCGGCCAAGCAAAGTTGAAACTTTTAAATAGACTTTTCTCACGATTTAATCATCCAAACGCAACGAAACTTGGTACAGCGAATGTTTATACACATTGTAATGCACTGGTATCTAATTTAGTTCAATTGTTTAAGCTCAAGAAGGCGGCTGTGCGAAATGTTCAAACTAAGTTTTAATTTCTTGTGTTCTAATGCGATCGAAGTCAACGTTTGAATAATCATCCTACACAATAATCCTCATCTAATAGTACATAGCTCTATGGTCTACATATATTCAAATCAAACATGGCGACAATCCGAAATATTTAGAAGGTTTTAATATCTATTCATCTATGACAGCAATCAACTGAAATTTTGTATCTTGATAGAGACTATGAACAACACCTATGGGACATTCAATAACCTGGTGAGCACAAATAAATATAAATTTTAATCCAGGGGCATCTAATTAATTTCAATTATTTTCGTAACCATAAGATGGCAGCTGTGCAAAATTTTAAAATCTCTTTTATATTTCTTGTGTCCCAATCATGCGATTGAAGTTTGAATAATACACCTACACAATAATCTTCATGTAATATTACATAACTCTAAAAACCGGGTGAGTTAGCCGTGATCGTTACGGCATGACTGCTGGCAGTCGCTCACATCCGGGAGGCGAGGAGGTTCGAATCCCCCCGCCGGCAACCTTGAAGATGGTCTTCTGTGGTTTCCCATCTTCCTTCTAGGCAAATGCCGGGGTTGGTCCCTAACTATAGGCCACAGCCGCTACCTTCCAACTCCTCGTCCTTACATTCCAACTTTCCTCCCCAACGGTACTTGTAGCTCACCCATTGGGTGTCCGTCTCGAAGCAGCTACAAAACTGGCGAGCCGAACATGTCCTCGGACACTCCCGGCACTAAAAGCCATATGCAAAAAAAAAAAAAAAAAAACATAACTCTAAGGCCTATATATAAAAATCCAACATGGTGACCATCCCGATATATTTAGACGGTTCCCAATATTTAGAAATCTATTGCAGCAATAAAACTGAAAATGTGTATGTTGATAGAGGCTATAAAGATAGGTAGGATATATGAAAATAGGCCATATAGTTCTCCACGGATCTACTTGTTTTTCTTTGATTCAGGAGTACCGAACATAGAACGTAATCGTACAATGGTAGCATGAGTAAAATACTGTCTCGTACTGTGTACATTTCTCCCTCTCCATCTCGGTCTGAATCCAAGAGGAAATATCTGAAACCACCTACCTTAATGCATAGGATAAATAATAAGTATGGAACTTCTTCAGTACTGGCAAACCTGAGAAAACAAAATTAATTTACATATTAAAATTAGAAGAGCCTCCGTGGCTTAGGCGGCAGCACGCCGGCCTCTCACCGCTGGGTCCGTGGTTCAAATCCCGGTCACTCCATGTGAGATCTGTGCTGGACAAAACGGAGGCAGACAGGTTTTTCCCCGGGTACTCCGGTTTTCCCTGTCAAAATTTCATTCCAGCAACACTCTCCACTAACATTTCATTTTCATCTGTCATGCATTTAATCATTGCCCCAGAGGAGTGCGTCAGGCCTCGGTAGCCGGCACAGTTCATATCCTCGCCGCTAGATCGGGGCTTCATTCATTCCATTCCTGACCCGGTCGGAGACTGGAAGCAGGCTATGGATTTTCATTTCATTAAGATTAGAAATTATTACATTTAGTTTATTGTGAACGTCTCGTATAATTTTAATTCTTACGAGTCTGGTTAACCAAGCATTATGAAAATGTACAAAACATCACAGAATGCTATGTACAGAATACATTCGGTATGTGTGTTTGTCAACAAGGAGTGGGTCTCGCAAGAGAATCATGCACTCGACATTACAGCCCATTGCTTTCTGTCTAATGTCTACCCAAATGAATATCTCCTAAGTACTCGTAGGATTTGCAATATAAGCACATCACTGAACTTGTCTGTTGGGTGAAATCAGCATTGTCCCTAAAAGCAAAGAAAGTTGATACAGGTTTCTCGGTAAATACGTACGTGATGGAGACAAAATGGATTGTGCTCTATGAGCACCTTAATCTACTACATATATTAAAATGAATGTTTGTTTGTTCGTCCCTTATGCGTTCATATACCATTTATCCGATTGCGATCAAATTTTGGTGAGTTATTGTGCACACTCCTGGGATGATTATAGGCATAGTAAATCAAATTTACAACAGATAGCGCGTGAGTAGCTTCGACGAAATGGCGCGGGATTAGTTTCAACAAAGTCCCGCATGCGTGTATATGCCATTCATCCGATTGCAATGAAATTTTGGTGAGTTATGTACACTCCTGTGAAGGTTTCTGGCCTAGTAAATCCATTTTACAATAGGAAGTGCACGAGTAGATACAATACATGAGAGACAGCGCCCGAATCGTTTCAAAAAAATCCCGTATGCGTTCATAAACCATTCTTACAATTGCGATGAGACTTTAGCGAGTTGTTGTGTACACTCCTGCGAAGGTTTTTACTTAGTAAATTCATGTTACAATCGGTAGCGCACAAGTAGATTCAACAAATGAGTGACGACGGGGAATTGTTTCAACAAAGTCCCGTGTGCGCTCGTATACCATTCATCCGATTGCGATGGAACTTTGGTGAGTATATGTGTACACTCGTGCAAAGGTTTATGAATTAGTAAATCCATATTGTAATAGATGGTGCGCGAGTAGATTCAACAAATGTGTTACGGCGCGCGAATCGTTTCTACAAAGTCCCGTATGCGATCATATACTGTACCATTCATCCGATTGCGATGAAACTTAAATGAGTTATCGTGTACACTCCCGTTAAGGTTTCTGACTTAGTAAATCCATATTACAATAGGTAGCGCACGAGTCGATTCAACAAATGAGTAACAGCACGCGATTTTTTTCTTCAATAAAGCCCTGTATGCGTTCATGAACCATTCATACGACTGCGATTTAACTTTGGTGAGTTAATGTTCACACTACTGCAAAGATTTCTGACGTAGTAAATCCATGTTACAATAGGTAGTGCACGAGTAGATTCAACAAATGCGTGACGGCGCGCGAATCATTTAAACAAAGTCCCGTACGCGCTCATATACCATTCATCCGATTGGGATGAAACTTTTGTGAGTTGTTGAGCACACTCCCGCGAATGTTTCTGAGATAGTAAATCAATTTTACAATATATTAGAGGCAGTTAACGGAAAAAAGAAATAAATATTGTGTGTCCAACATTACAACGCTAACACTTTCTTTGATTGCCATTGCAACGCATGTCGGGTCCAACTAGTACAATTTAAGAATTCGATAACAGAATGTTTATATCTCTGGTTGGTTGGTTCTTAAGTTTAGGGGCTGCGACAACGCGGTCATGTAGCCCCGTGTACTTTGGGCGTGTGTAGAGTCTGTCTGATAACCGGTGTTAATTGTGATGACTGTATTAGTGTGTGTTATCTGATGTTTTAATTCAAGTAAGGACTGCAGACTTTAGAATTTTTCAAATAGTTCCTACTTTCGCTGCCAAACGCCACCGTCAACGACTACTAGTTCAGAACTTAGCTACCAGACGCCACCGCAGTCTGCTCTTGGTAACGAATGTAGGAACCTAAGAGCGTTGTTTACATTCTTAACCTATACAATTTAGCTTCACACAGGTGTAATTAGTGGAAGGTTCTTTAACATGCCATAAATCTATGACATGGGACCGCCGGCTTTACTTCCCCTCAACGGATCGGTAGATATTTGAGGTGGACAACTTAGTCGAATAACCCTGTATATGTGACATGCATAAAATATGTTGATATTGACTCATTTTAGGGTCTAGGGACATCCTTGAAATCAACCCCGTGAACTTGAGTGTTCTTTGAATTTGTCTTGCAGCGTGTTATTGTGGTGATTGTAGTAATGTGAGTCATGGTGATTATTATTTCGGCCGGGACGTAAGGTACCATTCCGCCATTGTTCAGGAGGGAATGTGAAAAAAAACGGAGAAAAAGAATTACACTCAGTATGGCCACTGTCAGTAACAGGATTCGAATCGTGGAACACTGAACTTGCACGAGTTTCCCATCGTTACACCTAAATATAAAATTATAACACTGTCAAAGAGGACTCAGCCTTTTACTTCGGTGCTATTAAAAAACCCAATTGTTAGGTTAAGAAGTAAGATATGATCACAGCGGGGCTGACATGACATTGAAGACGGGAACGTGCGGTGGAGATGCTCAGTGGAGCAAAGTGAAAGCGGAGAAAGCCGGCCGGCTAGCCGGGTCAAGGGAAGCTGAACTCGACTGCTCTGCTGGGCGTGATCCAAGAATGTAGGGAACTGGGTGACGTCCACGGGAATACAGCCCTACGATAACACACAGATAGGGCCGTGTTTGCACGATCAAAGGACTCTGTCATAAAGTACGGTAATTAAAAATATCGTTGGTAAACAATCAAACTCTCGCATGATGAAATAGTCAAACACTGACGAATTTAATTAGCATTCTCACATCACGGTTTATACCAAAGTCAGACTCAACTGCACTGAATTTTTAAATAAATTGCTTTAGCTTTCCGCACAGACATGCGAGTTCTGTATTTGTATCTGCCATAGGACATACAGTATAAGAAAGGCAGGTTTGAATCGCACCCTCCGCCATCCCAGAAGTGTTTCTCCGTGGATTTTTAAAAACGTAATAATTTATCTGGAATTAGCGTGGACAACATTTTCGACACCTAGTTACCATGTTAACAAATACAAACGCACTTTATTCCCGCTCGAAGCTTATTACGGCGACAAATGTCCGACACCTAGTTACCATGACAACAAATACAGTACAAGCATACTTTTTCCCACTCGAAGCGTGTTGCGGCGATCAATTTCTGATACCTAATTACCATGGCAACAAATGCAAGTGCACTTTGTTCCCACTCGAAGCGTGTTGGGGACAAATTTTCAACACCTAGTTACCAAGGCTACAAACTACAAGCGCACTTACTTCCCACTGGAAGCGTGTTACGGCGATACATTTCCGACACGTAGTTACCAACTACTACAAATACAAGCGCACTTACTTCCCACTGGAAGCGTGTTGCGGCGAAAAATTTTAAACACCTAGTAACCATGGCAACAAGTGCAAGCACACTTACTTCCCACTTGTTGAAGCGTGCGCGATACTTTAAATACGAATAAAACATATCCAAGATTCGATGTTTTGGTTCTTTATCTTCACAGTAGGGCCTATATCTTATTTTATCTCAACTTCAGGCAAATACCAAGATGTTATCTAACACAATACCAGGATCGCTACCATCCTTGAAGTACACACACTATTACAGTCACCACAATAACATACGTTATCGCGAGTAATAATCCAACTCTGGCGGACAGTGTCGTCTGCGAATTCACGGCCATTTCTCGATATCCAAGAAGCCGCTCCTCAGAGCCCTCTACATTAACGATCCTGGTTATGGCGTGGTCGCACTGATGTAAGTGCTTACTGCACCTACCCGGACAGCAGGTGATTTGGGCTCGAATCTCCTCATTTTCAAGTATTACTCAACCGTAGCACAAGTCATCATACAGATTATACACAAACCACAATGAAGAACAAGATGCTAGTACAAGCTCAATCAACCCATTGCCATCTCGGGAACGTGATGCTTGCTTGCCATGTAGCCAACCTAAATCAACCAAAACTAGGCATATCTTTGGTTCAAGTAACTCAAATATACTTGCTTCTTAATGCCAGCTCCCAGGGGAGGTGAAATTAGCCCGAGTCCCTCCGATATGCAGTCGGACACTACAACATGATTAATTTTTCTATTGTTTGAAAAACACTATTACTATACATTTTACACAATAGAAGCCTTTTAAACCCAAGCTACAGGCTATATTCCAGTTAGCACGTGTGTCCACGGAGCAGCTGGAAACACGGTTCTCACATTTCACCGAACCAATATTTTGAGATATTAGCGTGATGCAGAAGGCAGAAGTGACAGGGATTTAGGCAAGCTTCATTTGGGAGATGCCTCAGTATGAATTACATATGAAGATCAAATGCTACTACATTGGCCAATTAAAAACAGTGTCAACACACATCAGATGCTAGAGCGCACATCTGACTGGAGTTTTGGGTGAACACGAGATCCGTAGCTCCAATCTCTGCCTTGGCAAGTTTTTCCGCGATTTAAAACGCCAGAGGATCATTTCTCAACGACGGGAACGTGATATAATTTTATATAAAAAAATGTCGTATATTTCAAAGAAGTCATAATACAATTTATACTGAATATTAGCCTATGGGGGAAGTGAAAAATAATCGGGACAGAACACACGTTTAAAATACATGCACGGGACAGTCACAATAATTTTAAAAAATGGTTCCATTTCAGTAAATGCGTGGACATGACGAAGTGGTTGTAGGTCTACTATTGTGAAAACAATTTGTGACAGTTTCCTGCAGCGACCGACGAACGAAAAGGAACTCAATAGTAATAGTTACTTTTTAAGATGGATATGTTTTTGGGCTGGGAGGGTCAATCCAAACTTTGCGTGATACAATTTGTGTTATACACAAGAAAGTGTGACGGTGTACCGCGCACCTTGCCCCTAAGCGGGCGCGCGCAGATACTACCCGTATCTCAGTGTAGCCGTTCTTGTTCTGGACTTATACTTGTCCCCACAACTTCAATACAAAATTAGCTAACATTGTGTATCAACAACGTTACAAAGAAACTGGTTTACAGACCTATCCTCATGCAAATTACAAGTGGTGTAAACACATGCTCGCCTGTACAGTAATATAGCCGTGTTAGAAATGTTAACAGGTATTCATCATCTAGATATGAAAATCATATTCATGATTCTATGTTCCTCAGTGTAGAGGAGAAACTTCCATTTTATTTTTTGTTTTGTTTTGTTTTTAGGACCGCTTGCCAAATCGCATTTCGTTTCTGATTGTTCCCTAACTGTTATGTCCAGTGAACTGAGCTAGGTAGCTGTTTTTCGTAAAAAAAAAAATAAAAAAAAATAAACAATAACGGTAATAAAAGAGTTACCCAATCAAGGAGCTCCCAATGAAATTAAATTTGAAGTATTAAAACAAATAGAAACAAATATGTCATTGACAGCTCCCAAGTAGTAAAACATCTTAAAGCCTGCACCCCAATCACTTCTTTGAAATGTCAATTCATCGCTATAATCCAGAATGGCCTTGGTTACGTTTGACCTAGAGACACAGAGAAATGGAAAGCGTGCCGGGATGAGTCTCGGGGGGAATGTTGGCAGTCCTTTGACACATCATCCTGGGAGCAAGCGAGAGCGAGGTGTCACCACCAGGCCAGAGCGAGCGTCCCAGCGCGGTGCAGAGATGAGTCGTAACATCAAGGTGGCCGGCCCGGCACTAGACGTGCTCACACAAACCATCATACTGTAATAACTGAACGAGAGAATACTACGATAGCCACCTTTGAATGACTGAACCACAGGATAATTATCTGATTCTACTGAAACAAGGAACGTGTTTGCCTATGTTCCTGATGACGATGATAATAATAATAATAATAATAATAATAATAATGATAATAATATTAATTTTGATCACCTATCCTCACAGCACGACTTCACCCACGGACTCTGCGAGGGATCATTCCTCTACCGTCGCAAGGGCGGTGTCTGGGAGTTGAACACACTTGTTCATTAGATACAACTGGGGATGGTGACAGGTCGATCGCCCAGTCGTGGGTCTAATTATTAGGGACGGGTCAGGGAAGGGATTTTGGGAGGAAGTCGACCATGGACCTGTTGAAAGTAACCGTCCCGGCGTTTGCCCGGTGGTGAAAATGGGAAACCACGAAAAGCATTTTCAGGACGGTTGAGGAGAGATTCGAACCCACGCTCTCCCGATGCCAGCGAGGCACGAGCTAGTAGGTTAGCGCTCTCGCCCACCGTGGCCGTTATAATAATAATAGGACATGTTAACAATCATTAATCACGTTAGATCAATTGAATATCAACCTAAGACATTTATCAACTATGTTTCTTGCAAAAAATAATTCTCAAGTTCTTATATGCATAATCTTTAGTCTTTTATCTTGGATATCTTCCTAGTGTGAGCCTGAAATTCTCTCGTTTAGGTTTAGACTGATAGAAGTGGCACACACTTCATACGGTGTACATTTACGCAGGTAGTTCATAGTTCATTTTTACTGTTATATCCTGGAGCTAGTTAAACTTTAATAGATTCATAATTTATGAATGGCATAAAATAAATACCGATTTTATACCCTGAAGTCTTGTGTAGAGGATACGCTACATCGTCACATTAAACATCAGCTGAAGCAAAAGAATATCCATAAGCGTTGAACACTTGTAGGGGGAATTATTTTGTCGATTTTACCTTTTCTCCAATAAATACTGACATTTGCACCAAATTTAAAAGTGCAAAAGAAAAGAAAATACACCACACGTCAAGATGCGAAAACCTGCTAAATGTCAATGACTAATTGTCCCCCTGGAAGGTCGTGGTGTCCGAGTAATAAACCACATGTCAAGGAAGAAAACTTATCCAGTGAGACAAAGATAGCGATAGTCGAACAGAAGAAAAGGGACGGAGAGAGGATTATATAGCCTAGGCTAATGCTGAAGTCCCGTTGAATTAAATAGGCCTTTCTAAGACTCGTAAATACGGGGAAGACTGTTTATTATGAAATCAGAAGTTTGGAATTAAGATAATTCCGTTAACACTTAATCCAAAGTACGGTCATATTTTAAATATTTACATTTATGGCATTAGGATATGGGAAGGAGGCGCCCGTTGCCTTAATTTTATGTATCATTTTATGTACTTTCGTCTGGGACAGAAGTAAAAAACCACGAAAAAACACTTCTAGGATGGCAGAGGTATGAATCAGACCCACATCTTCTCAGTTCTGCTTCGTGAGGTTGAGTGAACACTGTTCTGTCTTCAGAACAGAATTAATGGGAGAGTCGGGAATCGAACGCGAGCCTCCACGATGACAGCCAAGAAGAAACAGTGCTTCAAGGAACAACGAAATTCGACATGCAAGCTACCCTTTGGGTGTCAAATAACAAAGCTTGCACCTGGCACCCGAGGCGATACGATTTTATTATTATTATTAGTAGTAGTAGTAGTAGTGCTAAATAGAAGTGGTATGTGTTGCACTTATATCACCTATCAGATTTAGAACATTTTCAGTTTAGTTGCTCCGTACCATTTCCCGGCTAAAATGAGATTTCATTCAACTCACGGTTTTGATGGGGCCCATTGAAATACAGTAAGCTTTATTGGGGCTTTGCTCTATTTGGCTCGATAATATGGACTGAAATAATTAAGAATGCTAACTATCACAACGATATTGGTGGTGGTGATTGTTGCCTTAAGGGATAAAACATTCTAGATCATCTGCACTAATGATATGGAAGGTAATTGAAATGAATGAATGCGAATAGTCTACTATTAGCCTACTACAAGTAATACTAATAACTTACAACTAACTTAAGCACGAGAAGAAAACATAGGAAGAGGAAAGAAGAATGAGGTCAGAGGGACTTGAAATGAAGCAGAACCATGAAAGATCGATAGAAAAGGGAAAGAGGAGAGAATCCCCCCAAAGGCAATGGGACAGGGAGGAAGAACTGGACCCAGATCAGGAATTCTTGCAGGTCTCCAACTCCCGAACTCACCAATCCTGAGCCCTTGAAGGTCCCCATATTCGGCGGGACTTCATGCACCCTCCCTCCTCTGGGGCCTTTTTCAGAGGGCAGGAGATACCATGAAATGCAAAGAAGAGGTTTGGTGGTATCAGGAAAGATGAAACAATGACCAATATAGGCAAAAAATGAAATATTCCCTAGACCTCGGATACCACAAAACCATGGGGATCGAAAAAGAACAAGAATTGAACAAGGGAGTTCGACAAGAAAGACAAAGAGAGAAGCCCGGCACAAATAAATAGAAGCAATGTCGGAATTAGCTGGAGTCCCGTGGTCGCCAACCAACTATGCCATTGAGAACCACACTGATATTGCAGGTGTGATTGTTATTTTAAGAGGCCAGAACATAGGAGGTTGACTGGCAGCGTGGCTCAGCGGAAAAGTTCTCGCCTTCTATGCCCAAGGTTGCAGGATTGAATCCTGGCACAGTCAGTTGGCATTTGAAGGTGCGCGAATGCGAAGGAGTCGTATCAGTAGATTTACTGGCACGTTGAAGATCTCCTTCGAGACAAAATTCCGGCACCCCGGTGGCGAGATTGCAATTGGAGAAGGATACAGCTTCCTAATTGGCTATACTGACGAAACCTGACAGCACCAAGGGCTGTGATTAGTCAGCGAAGTTATAGAGTGGAACCAATCAGCGATGTCGTTCCAGGTTTGATACAAAATATGTAGAACTCCCACTGTTGTAACTTCCAATTTCCTAGGTACCCGTTTAAGTTGTAATGCGCCAAGCAATAGTTGCATGACCATTGATCCTAAGCCATAAGTGTTTCCGTATCATCTTAAGTCAAGAAGAATCATTACCACAATGATTTTCATCGATTAGCTCATTTACTCTGTATGAATGCGCAAGTAGCTTATCACCTACTCCCGATCAAGAATTGTATGCACATGGGAGGTGGCTCAAATTATTTTATTTCCGACGGCCTGAAAGGCATGAATGGCAACCACGGAGCCGAAAAATGAGCTTGCCATTCACCGCAGTTCTTGACTTAAGAAAATACGGAAACACTTATGGCCTAGGAACTATGCCATGCAACTATTGCTTGGCGCATTGCAATTTATACGGGTACCTAGAAAATACGAAGTTAAAACAGCGGGAGTTCTACATATTTTTTTTCAAACCTGGAACGACATCGCAGATAGGCTCCACCCTATAACTTCGCTGACTAATCACAGCCCTTGCTGAAGTCGTGTTACGTCAGAATAGCCAATTAGGAAGCCGTGACTTCTCCAATGCTAAAAGTGAACTAGAAATTGCAATCTCGCACCCCGGCGACCCTAAAATCCAGTTGTTAAAAGGGACGTAAAACTAAAAACATTATAACATCGAGGTTATCTACCCCATAATAATTCGAAAAAAATAATTTCCATCATACTGATTGGCAACTCTTGCTGTTGGTCAGTATGGCGGTGCCACCCTCCGCGCCGCAAGATGCTAATGCTCTCTCGCCTGGGCCCGCGCTGCAGGGTGGCTGCTATGCTCCCTGCCTGCCAGCCTGCCGGCCCAGCTAGGCCGGGACCAGTCTTGCTTGCTTGCGATGCGACCTCAAATATTGATTTTACACCAGTGGAATTTTCCTAGAGTTTGCCATGTTTTTTTCAAACGGCAAGTACAACCAATTTCACCATTACACGGTTCTCTAACATGATAGGTTAATAAAACAAAATAAATATTTATTTTAGAACTTGCAGTTATTTCAAGAAGACGTGGAGCCACAAGACTTTCCTTTCTCACAACATAGAACTTCTTTCTCTCTTCCCATTCACCGCAGATTTTACGAAATTGCGGCTGTTGTTGCTTTTTAGGGTATTTGCGACATCGTGGTCATGTAGCCCCATGTACTTGGCTGTGTGCAGAATTTGTCTGGTAACCTGTGTCACTGTGAGGCCTGTACTCGTGTGTGTATTTCTAATAAAATTGAGGTAGGATTTGGTTACGAAGCGGCCATGGTTAGGTACCATCCTGGCATTTACCTGGAGTAGAAGTGGGAAACCACTTCCAGGATGGCTGATGTAGGAATCGAACCCTCCTCTTCTCAGTATTACCACACGAGGCTGAGTACCCCATTCACGCCCACATACAAGAATTAAATTTCTTAACAGAGCCGGGAATCAAACCCGGGCGTCCGCGGTGACAGCCAAGAACACTTTGAAAAGTCTATTTTAAAGTCTCAACTTCGCTTCGCCGCCATGTTGGTTTTGTAGTTATCAGGTTTTTTTTAAGTCTCATAGGTGAACTTCTACTAATGTTCTGTATCACCGTACAAAATTTCAGGGTGATATCTGTAATAGTTTCGGAGATATTGAATGCTGGTTAAATATTTCGCACAGCCGTCATGTGAGACGTAATACAATTTGAAGGACACGGTCGGGGTCGGCCGAAATGGTGCTACGACCTTACCGAGTTTTATTGAAATCGCTCCAGCCGTTTAGAAGTTCTTAGAGGGGGACACACACATACACACACACGGACAAAAGGTGATCTCATAAGCCTTTTTTTTTTCATAAAATGCAAATAGGTTAAACAAATCATACGATTTTTCAATAAACTAGTGAGAAATATTATAAAGACGCGTTTTATAAAGAACTTTAGGCATCCCAGTGAATAATGGTGAATGTTAAGTCTCAGGTAGCAAAATACAAAAAGTATTTAACAATGTGTGGCTCATCATAAAATTAATTTGATCTATTGATCACCTGTTACTTCATAAGCTTAAAAAATTAAATAATGTTCTACAGTGATATTTGTTTTTAATCAATAACATGATCAAAAAGTGGCCTACGACCCACGGTACAACCTGCCACAACTCCCCGTTATTGTACTCGTACTATCTCAAGAAGTGGCTTCGGTGGCGTAGTTGGTAGCATGCTGAGCTTCTATGCCCAAGATAGCGGGTTCAAACCCGGCCGAAGTCGTCGGATTTTTAAGAGCATTAAAAATCCCTCAGTATGCCTTCCTTCGGAGGGGAAGTAAAGCTGGCGGTCCCATGTCAGATTTACGGCATGTTAAAGAACCTTCCACTAATTACACCTATGTGAAGCTAAATTGTATAGGTTAAGAATGTAAACAACTCTCTTAGGTTCCTACGTTCGTTGCCAAGAGCCGACTGCGGTGGCGTCTAGTAGCTAAGTTCTGATCTAGGCCTAGTAGTCGTTGACGGTGGCGTTTGGCGGCAAAAGTAGGAACTATTTGAAAATTTCAAAGTTGCAGTCCTTACTTGAATTAAAAAACAGATACACACACTAATACAGCCATCACAATTAACACCGGTTATCAGACAGATTCTACATACACCCACAGTACACGGGGCTACATGACCGCGTTGTCGCAGCCCCTAAACTAAGGAACCAACCAACCATCTCAAGAAAACAAATAAAGGGCATTACCGACAGAGATGGAAGAAGACAAAAGCTGATCAAGCGAGGACAGACAAGCAAAATGAAAGTTAGCAGCATGGATGAAATTTTAAATACGCGAAGGTATAAAGCGCCAATTTACAACACAATGGCGGCTAATATCACAGAGTTGACGGATTGACTGAAATTTTAGTTTCAAATAATACACATACAGAGAATGAACAATAAACGACTTACAAAGAAAATCTTTGATGTAGTAGACAGTTCAAGAAGGAAAACAAATTGGTATCATGAAATAGAAGACGGCTTAAAGCAACTAGGGATCAACAAGCAAATGATAGAAGACAGAAAAAAATTCAGCAACAAAATTAAGAACGCCAAATTTTTAGTAAGTGAAAGGAAGAAGATAGGAACATTGAGGACGGAACAAAGGAAACAGGAGCACAGTAAAAGGATGAAGAGATTTTGGGAAGAGAAGAAGAGGAAGAAGAAGAAGAAGAAGAAGGAAAAGAAGTGAAAATTGTGACATCATGTGATATTTAAGTTCAAACACTGTCCATAAAGGCTAAAATGATGTAATAATAATAATAATAATAATAATAATAAGATCGTATCATGGTTACTAGAGAAAGGAAAGGAATAGGAGGAAAAGAAAGGTAAGGAAAGGAAGGAAAATGGAAAGGGAAAGGAAAGGAGAGAAGAGAAAAGAAAAGAAAAGAGAAGAAAAGGGCAGGAAAAGGAAAAGAAGGAAAAGAAGGAAAGTAAGAAAGAAAGAAAGAAAAACGAAGGAAAAGAAATGAAAAGAAAAGGAAAGGGAAGGAAGGAAGGAAAAGAAAAGGAAAGTGGACACTCTAATTCTCTTTAAATTCACCCACTACTGACAGAGATGGAAGTTAACAAAAGAATATCAGGCGAGGTTGGACAAGCAAAATGAGAGTGAGAAGCATGGCTCAAATAAGTGAGCTCCTAGGAAAAAATTAGGGGAGGTGGATGAATAATCAGGCAATGTAAAGAACAGGAAACGGATGACTAAACCATAACTTAAATTTTGTGCTTGCTACAAAATATCAAATATATTACAGTGGAACGTGGCTAATTCGAACTTCTATAATTCGAAATCTTCTGTAATTCGATTTTTTTCTCTTGGTCCCTAGCATTTTATATACAATCAATGCTAAAAAATCGTGGTTAATTCGAATTATATTTTGGATCATTCAAAGTTTTTAGTGTAAAAAGCCGATCGGAAGCCTGACAGTTGGGACAGTTGGGTCAGTTCCCGAAAGAACTGTTCCGAGTGCTGCCCAAACAACAAACCACATCACAGAACTGACGCGTTTTTTTTTTTGAAAGTAGAAATGACGTAAGTGATTCTGTTTTCTGTTCCTTAAATTTGTGAGATTCTTTTGTGATGACCGAGAGGCGTAATTGTAGGAAGCAGGTAAAAATCTCAAACTATTTTGAAAATACAGTAGATTTCTCTAAGACTTAACTAGATTGCTGGATTACTACTGTCGTTAAATAGGTGAATAGTATATTTTGGTTTCATTTTTCATTTGAAACTTTTGAGGTTATTCACGATACAGTCTTTATGTAGTACCGTTGTCTGTGAATCTGCTTTGTTGAACGTAAATCATTATGTAAACATAATACAATATATTTTCTCTACCCTTTTCAAAGAACTTTCTTAATTCGAATTTTTGGATAATTTGAATTTTTTAACTGGTCCCTTGAGGTTCGAATTATCCAAGTTCCACTGTATCAAGTATGGCGATCAATATCCACTGTGTTTATTTTGTACATTCAAAACACACAAACATGTAGCCATTAAACAAGCGGATCATCGTTTGAACTCATATGCCAATTAAGTGGCGTACTAAACGTACGCACAGCTCTTTTTTAGTAGTCCTTTGTCACAATTGGCATGATCGATTAGGCAGAATATTACACACGTATCAACGCGTTTTAATGATAGCCGTGTGAGTTAACTACGAATTAATACACACACAGTTTTACTGATATACGTTGCTGTTAATTTAATTTAGGGACTTGGGGCATTTTGGTCATCAGCCACGTGTAGTGGTGTGTGTGACGAACTTGCCTGATAACCTGTATTTATGTGATACTGTAGTAGTGTGTGTAACTGTATTAGTTTCAGGGATGAGGTAGATGTCCCGGGACTAAACGTTAGGTATTATACCGGCATTTTCCTGGAGGGAGTGTGAAAATCCACACTCAAGATAGCCACTTTCAGCACCGGGATTCAAACCTACGATCTCCGGGCTTGCTGCAGTTGCCCTCGTGGCCGTGGTGCATGATTTACTGATATACGTACTGTATGTATGTCTACTCCTTATTATTCCCGTTTTCCAACGGGGTCGGGGATGAGATGCGATGGAAGTCTTTGTGGCGATGGTTTTTACGGCCGGATGCCCTTCCTGACGCCAACCTCATAGGAGGAGTTAATGAGAGATGAAATGAATGATGGTGAATGCAACTGGGCAAGGATGTGGAAGGAAGCGGCCGTGGCCTGTCAGAAGGTACCGTCCCAGCATTTGCCTGGTGTTGAAAATGGGAAACCACGGGAAAACCATTTCAAGGACAGCCGACGGTGGGGCTCGAACCCACGCGTCTACCGAGTCAGCAGAGAGCTTGGCCCCATGACCTAATGCTGCGCTTTAGCCAGCGTAGCCACTACTGTCGGTACTGATATACGTACTGTATATCAGTGTAATCTTGAACACCGACGCATTTCTGGTACAGAACTTTCATATCCACATTGCGTTGCGGTAATAGTTAGTAGTTTGATACTCAAAGTTCAACCGCCACGTGGTGTAGTGGTTAGCGTTATTGACTGCGATCCCTGAGCATCTAGGTTCAATTCCTAGCTCTGTCAAGAATTTTAATTCTAGTCGAGTCCTGAAACGGGGGGTACACTCTACCTTGTGAAGATAACTGATAAAATGCCAGCTCGCCTCAACCATCCTGGAAGTGGTTTTCTATGGTTTACCACTTTTACTCCAGGCAAATACCGGGATAGTTTGTTGTTGTTGTTGTTGTTGTTTTAAGGGGCGGAACTAAGAGGTCATCTGCCAATGCCGGGATAGTACCTAACTAAAGGCTACGGCTGACTCTTTCCATATCCTATTATTGTACATTGCAAAATACACAAATAACTTGTATACACCATCGCAGGTATTCAGACATACGCCTACTCTGAGCACACGAGGCGTTTGACCACCATGATAATGCAAGTCTCTAAATAAGACAACTCAAATGTTCACACTGGAATAATATTTAGTTTACTCAAACTGACGAAAAAAAGCTCTAGTTACTCTAAATCTAATCCGTACGAGGGACAGTATTTAGCGGCGAGCTACTGGGTGGCTACTAGAATGTACAATCCAGGTTTTTGTCCGTGATTCATATCACCGGCCGTCGAAACTGGGAAAATTGTGGGAGAAAAGAGCATGCATTTCAAATTACCACTCATCCAATATGGCGGCCACACGAAATATTTCATAGAATCTTAATATTAATAACCAAGATGGATGCTGTGCGAATTTTTTAAAATATTTCTTTTTATTTCTTGTATCTTAATGAAGCAATTGTAGTGAAACTTTGTATAATTCACCATTTCTATAATAATTATACAAAAAAATCAGATCGTGAAATCCAAAATGTGAAGGTCCTGCGTAATGCGAATATAGACTCAGATCATTATCTGTCCCTTATTAAAATGAAAGGTATTCCGTTTAGGAACAATAGAGTGAATGTTGAAAAGGGAATGAAAACGCAAAAGTACAACATCGGTGGTCTGAAGTCAAATAACAACACTTTTGCGGAAACACTCCACAACAAACCAAAAGATGGAACATGGTTTACTTTAAGGAACGCCATTGTTACTGCGGCTTCGGAATCCATTCCTCTTGATAGAACGCTCAAGCATCCATGGTGGAACGGTCAATGTGATCACGCAATAGAGGAAAGAAGAAAAGCTTGGATCAAGTGGAATAACAAGAAAGACGATGTGAACCTTGAGAACTTTCTCTGCACCAGGAAAGAAACTTGTAAAATTTTAAAATTGGCAAAAAGAAATTTCCACAAATCTCAAATTATTCAAATTTAAGATGATTTTCAAAGGCACAAAACAAGGGATTTCTATCAAACTTTTAAACACCAACTGTCCAAATACGTCGCCCCTACTCTTCACATCCGAGGATCTGATGGTAAACTTAATCTCAATAATAAAGACAGTGCTAAAGCTTTTGGAGAATATTTTGAAACCCTTTTGAACACGGACATACCTACTGAACAACTTGCTTTCTATCCTAGCGTTGCATACCACGACAGTTCACCACCCTCCGTCGAAGAAATAACACAAATCATCAAGGCGCTAAAAAATAATAAAGCCTCTGGGGAGGATAGTATTGTGGCTGAATTATGGAAATATGCAGATAATGACTCCATCATTTATCTCCAGAAAACCATTGAAGAAATATGGCATAGTGAAAAGTTGCCGGAGGATTGGACTTCTGCCATCATTCATCCTATACTTAAGAAAGGGGATAAATCCGACCCAAATAATTATAGAGGTATTTCACTGGTATCGGTAACGTACAAAATATTTGCAAGGGCTCTTCTGAACAGAGCAGAACCGATATTAGACCGTCAGTTAGGGGAATATCAAGCTGGGTTCAGGAAATCAAGATCCTGTCCTGAACAAATTCATAACATTAAGACCATAATTTCCTACTGTACGGTACGATCTAAACCTTATGTTGTGATTTTTGTGGACTTTCAAAAGGCTTATGATTGCATTCATAGAGACACAATAATTAACACCTTACGTGAGTTTGGCCTAGACAATAAATCAATTAATTTGTTCAAAGCAAGCTTAGAAAACACCATTTCTAAGGTCAAATTTCGTGGTGAATTGTCCGAAGCCTTTGCAATCAAGACTGGCTGTAGACAAGGTGATCTGGGATCACCGATGCTGTTCAACTGTGTCTTGGAAAAAATTATAAGAGAATGGTTAACAATCTTACCAAATAATTATGGTATTCGAATTGGTTATAAAAAAGAAGACCTGAATATAAACTGTCTCGCTTTTGCAGATGACATTGCTTTGTTCGCTAATTCAATGGAAGAGGCCACTGACCAACTTAATAAACTACAAATCATAGCTGCTAAAACTGGACTTAAAGTGGCCTTCCATAAAACTAATTTTATCACAAATGTCAAAGATGCCTCAAAATTCATCACGATTGGTCTGCAAAAAATCAAAAAAGTCCGAAAATTTAAATACCTAGGCGAATGGATTACCCCTAATAATTCAGAAATAGCTGCTATTGAGAGCAGATGTAACAAATTGGAAGGTGCCTTTCAAACCTGCAAAAACATTTACAAAAGTAAAAGCTTGTCCCGGAATGTCAAACTTTGTCATTATAATACAGTAATTAGGCCGTCAGCACTGTATGCTGCAGAATGCTTACAGATGACAAACAAAGGCCCATTGAGAAAATTAGAACTTAAGGATCGGAAAATTCTAAGGAAAATATTAGGACCTGTTAATGATAATGGTACTTACAGAAGAATACATAACAATGAATTATTTGAACATATAGAAGATTTGGTGAGTGTGATGAGAAAAAGGAGAATGTCTTTCTTTGGACATTTGGAGCGGATGGAGCATCATCGACTTTCATATCGAATCCACTCATCAATCTCTAAAAAAAAATCCTATTGTAAATGGTCGATGCAAGTTAAAAAGGACCTAACAGAAGCTCGAATCAATCAAACTCTGGTTTGGGATAGGAACCTGTTCAGAAAGGCGGTTAAATCAACCCGTAATCTACACCCTTTAACATCTGTGATGCCTCGCCCTCACTGCAAGTGGACGGAAGAAAGGAGAGCTGAACATTCGTCAAGAATGAAGATCTACTGGCAGACAAGAAAACAAGCTTTACAGTGATCATATGAGTGAAGAACATCGTGGTCCATTGATGGCCGAAACGACTCAAAAAAAAAAATATATATATACACTGGTACATAACTCTATGGTGTACATTTAAAACAATCCAAAGTGGTGGCCACACGAACTACAGTATTTCACCGACTCTCAATATTTCTGAATAAAAATTACTTATTCAGCTTAATCCCCGACCCCGTAGAAGCGGAAGTATACAAAACAGAACTTCCCTATTTAGCAGTTGATATTGAAAATAAGGCAACACGGAAATATGGCTTCAAAACTATCTATGTTTATTACTTAGCAGTGGTGGTAAAATTCAATCGGACTAATGACATAACTTAAAACTGAAAATTTTATCATGCATGATTAATTGTTTTCAATTATTTAATCATGACTGACAGGAGTTGTACGACAGTGAAGGATTATTAAAAACCACAATTATAGTGTTCTCGGCATCAATACAACACACATATTTGAAATCTTGATTCAGTACTCTCGAATATGTTTGTTCACAAGAGGTTTACAAATTCTCACTTCCTATTTGGAGAGCCTTTGCAGCTTTTTCTGCTGTGCTGGTAGACAGGGTAAAACATTGCCATAAAATGTGTCAACACTTTATAGTAGGGTATATCGAGAGCGTCTGCTATCAGTGCTGTGCATTATATGTATCCTTAAACATAGACGAATTCAGCTTCTCTCATACTACTGTATATGTTTGAATACCTGAACCCGATTCAGTTACACGGTTTTACATCTTAGTTTTAACATTTGTTACAAAGACTCGTAAAGACTGTTCCTTCTTGTAGCAATACGGTGAGAATATTTTGGATAATCTCAGCCCTCCTGCAAAAATCCGCTACTCAATGCACTTGATCTGAATGCACGTATCTTGCATAATGCTGTAGCTTTTATCATTCAATATTGATAGCACGTCAGCGCTCGCAGTCAAATTGAGTGTGTGCCCGCAGCATCTCAAGTGATGGGGTGTTACTGTATTAAAAAGCTAAAATGATTTCCTTGTTATAAAGCTCAATTTGGACAACTGCGGAATTTAATGGGTCTTCATCAGGTTTAACTTTCGTCTCTGTCATCGATCTCTGTAGTTCCCTCCCTCTTTACAGATTCTGTAATTTATTTTGATTGAACTACAAAAATCTAGATGCCTTCAAACCTTTTGAAACCATTATTAGTTACCGTTGCCAAAACGTTTGACAAATCAAAATCAAAATATTGATATGTTTCCAACAACTTGTCTTGAATGCGATCATAATTGCGTGCTCCTTTAAATATTCAATAAGCTATAGCAGCTGGTTTTATTTGTATGATTTCGGCAACCCAGTCGGCAGTGACACTGAAGGACATTTCTTTCGACCAAATGTCTGAAGTCGTACACGCGTATTTCGCCAATTTCAACATTTAATTTATTTTATAAATCTGTTTAGAATACTGATCTAAAATTTTCTTTGAGAGAGATCGCTAACTTGGAATTTTCATTGGATATTCTGATGTATTTCGGTTCCTCATTAGTATGAAGTATGGGTCATCTACGGCCCGCAGAAATATCATAGTGTGGCGGGCGCAGTCAGTTCCATCGGCGCCTTGCCAGGAACTCTTAAACCGCTCCATTGCTGGAAGTCATTTCTAGATCTCTTTGGCTCATGGCCTTCTTGAGAGAACAGTTTTGACTGGACTTTGAAAGGCTCGGCAAAGATCGACGCTCAGTTGTTGAAGAGCGGAGAGGTTATGAGGAAAGTGAGTGGGAAATATATGGATAATAAGAAGCTGACTCATATCGTTAGTTCACACGTGTTTTGTCATTCATATGGGCGTGTATTTGCAAAGCTTAGACGTTAGTGTTGCATGTTTAGTGTGTATTGTGATTGTTGGTCATGTCTAGACACCAATTCACATTGCGCGAACGTTTTTAGGTAGATTTCTTTAGAAAGCTAACTATTGCAATGGGTCCCATGTTTCGACTTCCCGAAAATTTCGACATATCTTCGCGTTTCACATCCCCCAGACCCCAAAACCACCGTCAGTTCAAAAGTTTATATATAATTTATGTATGTATATATACAGTATATATATATATATATATATATATATATGTATATATGTATATCAGTTTCTTGTGGACACGATAACTGCCGTAATTTTGCACCAATCACTTTGAATTTTTTACATAATATGTATCCCTATAAAATCTCGGTCGAGTTCGTTAATGGGCAAAATCGGTCGAAGGGGGTGAAAATGGGGGGCTTTTTTTCGAAAAATTGAAATTTCGCTATAACTCTCTTAATACGCGAAATATCGAATCCATTCCAAGTTCATAATATGTGTCGGATAAGTGCCAACAATTTATGTCAAATAAGTTTTTTGATAGCACCAACCATTGACCAAAGGGGTGGAAAAAAGTGGGTTTTTCGGGAAACATTAATCATATCTCTCTTAATAGGCACAATATCAAAACCGTACAAAATGGACAATATTCCCCTAATAATTACCTAAAACTTTTGTCTGAAAGAATTTTTGATATGACCCACCATTACGCCAAGGGATGAGAAAAATGATTTCGGAATTATAAGAAAATGCCAAGAGCTATCAGAGGTTGCCATGGCAACACTACTAAATTGATGAGGGATGAGCCATCAGACGTTGCCATGACAACGCACTTGCACGAGATCAGATTCAGTATTTCCATCTGACTAAGCCGGCCCCGTGGTGTTGGGGTAGCGCGCCTGCCTCTCACCTGGAGTCCCCGGGTTCGATCCCCGGCTCCGTCAGGGATTTTAAAACTGACGTGAGGGTTGGAACGGGGTGCACTCAGCCTCGTGAGGACAATTGAGTAGCTGTCTGACAGTGAGACAGCACCCCGATCACGAATACCAATATTAACGGCCGAGGGGACCCGACGCGCTGATCACGCGTCACCCCAATATCTGCAGGCCAAATGGCTGGGCAGCGGTCGCTTGGTCGGCCTTAGCCCGTCATGGGCTGGTTGGTGCCAGGGGTTGACTTTGACATCTGACTAAGTGGGAAGCGGGTTCGGTGACGTAACTGGTAGCATGCAGAATGTCTATGCCCAAGGTCGCGGTTTCAAAGCCGGCCGAAGTCGTCGGATTTCCTAAGAGCGCTAAAAATCCCTCAGTATGCTTTCCTTTGGAGGGGAAGTTCCAACGTTCGTTACGAGTTGCTGGTTGGGGTGGCATCTAGTAGCCAAGTTCACAGCTAGGTGTCAGTGACGGTAATACCTGGTAGCAACATTAGTAACTACTGCTTGAAATTGACCGTCTGCAGTCCTTACCTGAATTACAGACTAATACATCCATTACAATTCACACCGTTTATCAGACAGATTCTACACTCACCCAAAGTACACGGGGTTAGATGACCACGTTGTAGCAGCCCCTAAACTGAGGAACCAACCAGAGGTAGATTTCATTAGAAAGCTAACTATTGCAATGGGTAGGCTACCATGTTTCGACTTCCGGAAAATTTCGACATAACTTCGCGTTTCACATCCCCCAGACCCCAAAACCACCGTCAGTTCAAAAGTATATATATATCAGTTTCTTGTGGACACGATAACTGCCGTAATTTTTCACCAATCACTTTTTACCGAATATGTATACCTATAAAATCTCGGTCGAGTTCGTTACTGGGCTAAACCGGTAGAAGGGGGTGAAAATGGGGGGCTTTTTTCGAAAAAGTGAAATATTGCTATAACTCTCTTAATATATGAAATATCGAATCCGTTCAACGTTCATACTATGTGTCGGATAAAGCCCAAAAATTTATGTTTGAAGAGTTTTTTTTATATCACCAACCATTGACCAAAGGGGTGGGAAAAGTGGGATTTTCGGGAAACATTAATCATATCTCTCTTAATAGGCACAATATCAAAACCGTACGAAATGGACAATATTCTCCTAATAATTACCTAAAACTTTTGTCTGAAAGAATTTTTGATATGACCCACCATTATGCCAAGGGATGAGAAAAATTATTTCGGAATTATAATAAAATGCCAAGAGCTATCAGAGGTTGCCATGGCAACACTACTAAATTGATGAGGGATGAGCCATCAGACGTTGCCATGACAACGCACTTGCACGAGATCAGATTCAGTATTCTCATCGAAGTGGGAAGCGGCTTCGGTGACGTAACTAGTAGCATGCAGAATGTCTATGCCCAAGGTCGCGGTTTCAAAGCCGGCCGAAGTCGTCGGATTTTCTAAGAGAGCTAAAATCCCTCAGTATGCTTTCCTTTGGAGGGGAAGTTCCAACGTTCGTTGCGAGTTGCTGGTTAGGGTGGCATCTAGTAGCCAAGTTCACAGCTAGGTGTCGTTGACGGTAGTACCTGGTAGCAACATTAGGAACTACTGCTTGAAATTGACCGTCTGCAGTCCTTACCTGAATTAAGACTACTACAGCCATTACAATTCACACCGTTTATCAGACAGATTCTACACTCACCCAAAGTACACGGTGTTAGATGATCGCGTTGTCGCAGCCCCTAAACTGAGGAACCAACCAGAGGTAGATTTCATTAGAAAGCTAACTATTGCAATGGGTACCATGTTTCGACTTCCGGAAAATTTCGACATATCTTCGCGTTTCACATCCCCCAGACCCCAAAACCACCGTCAGTTCAAAAGTTTATATATAATTTATGTATGTATATGTATATATATATCAGTTTCTTGTGGACACGATAACTGCCGTAATTTTGCACCAATCACTTTGAATATTTTACCGAATATGTATACCTATAAAATCTCGGTCGAGTTCGTTAATGGGCTAAATCGGTCGAAGGGGGTGAAAATGGGGGGCTTTTTTCGAAAAAGTGAAATATTGCTATAACTCTCTTAATATGTGAAATATCGAATCCGTTCAACGTTCATACTATGTGTCGGATAAAGCCCAAAAATTTATGTTTGAAGAGCTTTTTTTATAGCACCAACCATTGACCAAAGGGGTGGGAAAAAGTGGGTTTTTCGGGAAACATTAATCATATCTCTCTTAATAGGCACAATCTCAAAACCGTACAAAATGGACAATATTCCCCTAATAATTACCTAAAATTTTGTCTTAAAGAATTTTTGATATGACCCACCATTATGCCAAGGGATGAGAAAAATTATTTCGGAATTATAAGAAAATGCCAAGAGCTATCAGTGCTTGCCATGGCAACTCTACTAAATTGATGAGGGATGAGCCATCAGACGTTGCCAAGATAACGCACTTGCACGAGATCATATTCAGAATTCCATCTGACTAAGTGTGAAGCGGCTTCGGTGACGTAACTGGTAGCAAGCATGCTGAATGTCTATGCCCAAGGTCGCGAGTTCAAAGCCGGCCGAAGTCGTCGGATTTTCTAAGAGCGCTAAAAATCCCTCAGTATGCTTTCCTTTGGAGGGGAAATTCCAACGTTCGTTGCGAGTTGCTGGCTGCGGTGGCATCTAATAGCCAAGTTCACAGGTAGGTGTCGTTGACGGTAGTACCTGGTAGCAACATTAGGAACTACTGCTTGAAATTGACCGTCTGCAGTCCTTACCTGAATTACAGACTAATACAGCCATCCCTAAGTACACGGGGTCACATGACCGCGTTGTCGCAGCCCCTAAACTGAGGAAACAACCAAAATCTCTGCGGGAGATATAATTTTGCGTGAAGAAGTAACAGACCGTTACATAGTTACACATCAGGGTCGAAACCTAGCATAAGGACAGTGTGACCACAAGTATAACAAGTAGTTCCGTGAAGAACTATACAGCCTATTTTCATATATCCTACTTATGTTAATTGCCACTATCACCATACACAATTTCAGTTTGATTGCTGTAATAGATTCGTAGATATTGAGAACCGACTAAATATTTCGGATGGTCGCCATGTTGGATTTTATATATGTAGGTCTTAGAGTTATGTACTGTTACATGCAGATTATTGTGAACGTGTAGTATTCAAACTTCAATCGCATAGTTAGGACACAACAAAAAACAAGGAGAGTTTAAAATTTTTCACAGCTGCCATCTTGAGGTTATGGAAACAATTGAAATAAATTAGATGCCAGTGGATTAACATTCGTATAAGGATTTACTGCACCAAGTTTCACTGCACGCGGATGGTTAAATTGCGTGAAACGTCCATGTGAATATTTATAATTCGCGTCACTGCCATGTTGGATTTGTGATCACCAGGTTATTTAAAGTCCTATAGGTGAACTTAAGTTCATAGCCCCTATGAACATTAAAAATGCAGTTTGATTGCTAAAATAGATTCGTAGATATTCAGAATCGTCTAAATATTTCGGATGGTCGCCATGTTGGATTGTTAAATGTATAGGCCATAGAGTCATGTACCATTAAAGGAAAATTATTGCGTAGGTTCATTATTCAAACTTTCACTTCGATCGCATGACTACATCACAATAAATAAAATCTTAATTTTAAAATTCGCACTGCCGCCATCTTGAGGTTATGTAAACGATTGAACTAAATTAGATACCAGTGGATTACAATGTGTATAAATATTTCCTGTGCCAGGTTTCAGTGCGCTTGGAACATTAAATCGCGAGAAAGGTCTATTTAACATTTTCAAATTCGCTTGGCCGCCATGTTCGTTTTGTAGTTAACCGGTTTTTGAAAGTCTTATAGATGGAATTCCAGTAGTGCCCTTTATCTCCGTACAAAATTTCAGGGGTTTACCGCTAATAGTTTCAGAGATATAGAATGCCGGTGAAATATTTCTCACATCCGCCATCTTGTGATTATGTAAACAATTGATCGAAGTTAGATGTCGGTGCATTACAATGTATATAAACATATACTGTACCAAGTTTCATTGCGTTTGGTTGGTCAAATCGCGAGAAACGTCTATTTAAAAGTCGCAAATTCGCTTGGCCGCCATGTTGGTTTTGTTGTTACCAGGTTTTCAAAAGTCACATAAGTGAACTTATAGTAGTTCCCTCTATCACCATAGAAAATGTCAGGGTAATATCGGTAATAGTTTCGGAGATATTGAATGCTGGTGAAATATTTCGCACAGCCGCCATGTTGGATTGGTGAGTCGTAACAAAATTTGAAGGGCACGGTCGAGGTCGCCGTGAATAGTGCTATGAACTTTCCGAGTTTCATTGAAATCGCTCCAGCCGTTTAGATTTTATTAGGGGGACACACACACACGAATCACACACACACACACGCACACACACACGGACAAAAGGTGATCTCATAAGCCTATTTTTTCAAAATTGAAAATAGGCTAAAAATGGACCCCAAACGACAAGAAGGTTACCGTTCCCATAAGACAATAAAATGTTTAAAATAAGCATAAAATGACGAAGAACAAAGTTAATTAAGCTCCAATTATAAAATACCTTCTCGCAATAAATGAGGTCTGATCCTTCTACGAAAACCTGCATATCCTGTCTATTTTCGCCTATCCCCAAGTTTGTCCGGTGAAATCTACCTCCGCCTTCCGGCGTGCCGAGAGGACTTTTTTAATTGGTTTTACGTCCCTTTTAACTACACTGGCTTTTAAAGACGCCGGGGTGCCGGAATTTTGCCCCGAAGGGGATCTTTAAAGTACCAGTAAATGTACTGACACGGCTCCCTCGCATTTGCGCACCCTCAAATGCCAGCCGACTGCGCCAGCGCGAACGTGTGTATATCCATATTTCGTACATGAAAAGCAGAAAATCTTGTTCTGAAACAAGACGAAAATTTCGAATCAAGTTTCCAGGAAGACCTGTGCCTAATGCCAGTACAATTAGGAGGCTCGCTAAACGATTCAAGGAAACAGGCTCCGTAAATGATAAAAAAGTTGAGAGACATTCTTTCATCAGAAGATGTCAGGTGTGTGTTACAAGAGAGGGAGGACATTTTCAGCATCGCCTATTAGCACTGTAAGTACACATTATTGAACATGTTTGGTAAAAGTGTGATAGTGCGCGCTGATCGCCGGCTGAACCAGGTGCGCGCGGCCGCGATCTGCGCTAGTTACAGCCGGCGTATTTTAGCTTGCCGTGTTTACTGGCGCGCACACTCATAATGACCCTGTATATCAGCCAATCGTAAACTGAATGGCAACTTTGAAGGAACTATTCTCAGGCATAACATGCATCCAAAATACTTCGGAATCACACTAGACAGAACATTGTCCTATAGAGAACACCTGGTCAAAACAGCTGCCAAATTGAGAAGCAGAAATAACATCTTGCATAAGCTTTGTAGCACAAGTTGGGGGTCATCAACAGACACATTACGCGTGTCAGCACTTGGCTTGGTTTACTCCGCAGCCGAATTTTGTGCCCCAGTATGGATCAACAGTGCACATACAAAACGAGTCAATGTTGTATTAAATGAAACAATGCGCATCGTTAGTGGAACAATACGATCTACCCCCACTTATTGGCAGCCTGTTCTGAGCCATATACCACCCCCACAAGATAGAAGAAAGGGTGCCCGTATTCGCGAATATCGGAAGATTGTTGACCTACAACTGCCTGTTCTTACTGACGTTCTGATCATCGAACGAAACAGGCTTAGATCCAGACACCCAGCCATTCTCACAGCAAAAGCACTACATGAACAACTCATGGAAGCAACAGTGGTTAGAAAGTTGCCCCCCACAATGTAGAACTCAACCATGCTTGACAAGAAAACCTCCAGGATCCGATCAACCACGCAGGGTTTGGTCCACTTTGAATCGCATCCGTACGAGCCATGGTGGAAGTGCTGATGCCTTCTTCAAATGGGGGAAAATACAATCCCCAGGATGCGGCTGTGGTGCTGAAATCCAATCTGTTTGGCATAAATTGTGATGGAGTGCACCAAGAGAGCGTATGTTGGAGAATTCCGTGACTTCCTGAACGCTACACCAGAGGCTCTTCATTACATAATTCATATGGACTTATCTTTGTAGTAGACTACGGTACTCTGTTTTCTATTTTAATGTCATTTATATTTTATTGATGTATGTAGCCTATGCCATACGATAAATAAATAAATAATAATTATTATTATCCTATACCTAAAGCAAGAACCTCTAATGGACCCAATCATCAAGAGACGCCTCCAATTTTACGGACACCTTGAGAGAATGAACGAGTCAAGATTGACCAGTGTAATCCACAGAGCCAGCTCTTGCAAGAAAACAACATCACTGTGGTACCAGCAAGTTAAACAAGATGTGCAAACCTTTAATATATCTGAATCCGTTATACAAGACAGACAAGCTTTCCAGAATATGTTAAAAGAAGACCCACAAATTAAACTTAAGAAAGGTCAGAGACCAAAGAGGTCAGAAGCAGCTAAACAACTACAAAGTCAGAAAATGAAGGAGATATGGGCTAGGATTGTGACACCAATCCCAACTCGTCAAACTGAAAACCATTTTGGTTAACCTACGTAGTCCATAGTTGGCTCATTCGAAGAAAGAATAATGAAAATCCACAGCCTGCCACCAGTCAACTGACCGGGTCAGGGAATGGAATGAATGAAGCCCCCATCCAGCGACGAGGATATGGACTGTGCCGGCTTCCGAAGCCTGTCGCACTCCCCTGGGGCAATGATTAAATGAATGACATATGAATTGAAATTATAGTGGAGAGTGTTGCTGGAATGAAATTTGTGACAGGGAAAACAGGAGTACCCGAAAAAAAAAACTGTCTGCCTCCGCTTTGTCCAGCACAAATCTCACATGGAGTGACCGGGATTTAAACCACGGACCCAGCGGAGAGAGGCCGGCGCGCTGCCGCCTAAGCCACGGAGGCTTATTATTATTTCTGATTAAAACTGATAATAATAATTATTATTGGAGTGTGATGGCGTAGTGGTCAAGCAGCTTGACTCACACAATGGTGCACTGGGTCCGATTCCCGGTTAATGCATTTAAGATTTTCGAAGTGAAATGTTTCTCTCTGCAACAGATTATGTTTTGGAACAAGACTGTCCCACCTCTTTCTCTTGGCTATTTATTTTTGTTGTCAATCAAAATAGGCAAACCTAAAATAGTAGTGCTCTGATAGCGTTTTGTAGCACTGAATCAGAGGAGAGGGAACCAAGTTAATCTTCTAACAAATATGACCTTCGAAACTAAGTAACAAATAATTTACATCAAGAATAGAATGTACGCTTCATTAAAAACAACACGAACGACAACATAATAAAGCCGAAATACCAGTTAAATAAACCACTTTGAAATAATATAATGGAGAGACTTTCTTTTCAAGAAATAATTGTGCATTAGGGGCCAAACGATTGCTATAATGATAATTATTTGTGTGATTCGAAGGGACATGAAGTTTCTCCCTTTGTGCCATTAAAATGGCATATCACGCAACAATATTGCTGTGAAAAGTATGTCCACACTTGCTCTGCAAAATGAAATTCAACAGCAGCAGAGGGTAAGATTATTTATACAGAACGTTTGTATCGTATTTTAAGTGATAGTGGACAGGCACCAACTCTTCCGACAGATGAGGTCCCTTGAACTGACGTTGCCTTGGTTGCAGCTGGCCTTTTCTTAATCTGATTCCTATACCTTGGGTGGTATGTTATAAATATCTCGTATACGATTGATTCTCGGGCCTTAATACATGGATTTCGTCGTCCTTAACGAGTTTTGTTTCTCCCATCGAGGTACCGTAATCAAAAAGAGCTTGTCTCGTCCTACGACAACTTTGATTTTTCGCCTACTCGTATTGAGAAGGGGTTTCCATATGGCCCTCCTTTTAATGAGTGGTACGATGAAAACATGGACAAATTAGCAAACGAAGTGGCATAGAGATGAGTGAGGGAGGAGAGTGTTGTCAAGTGCTGATGAAGAGGCATAAAGACGAGTGAGGAAGGAGTGTTGGCGAGTGCTGATGAAAAGAAGAGATAGGTTGATAGGGCCCACGAATAGTAAACTTAGTTATGGAAGGAAGGAAGGGTCGAGGACAAGAACTGTATGGGGTAGACCACGGTTAGGATATGTTTAACAGATTGGCTTGGATATAAGGTGTGGTAGCTATGTGGATTTGAAACGATTAGTTCTGGACAGGGAGGTATGGAGGGCTGCTTGAAACCAGTCTAAAGACCTAAGAATTAAACACACACGGTGGAAAGTTGTAGAAATGATTGGTGCCTTGCCTTTGGTGAATAATCATACCATATTTTACATCAAGCTACCCAGCCGTTTGTTGTAAGCGTGCAAAACAAACTAAGAAAGAAAGGAAGCAATTTTACTTTTGCACGCATCCGTCATAAAATAGACTGAAACTTGTTAACAACGAAATAAAAAATAAAAATAAAATAAAAAAAACCATTTGATTTTATGAAGGAAGAGATTCAGCTAAAAGTTTTAGTTGCAGTAATGATTGAAATTGATTATTACATGATTAATGGTTATTTACATGATTCATACTATTAAAGTCCTAGTTACTTTGAGCATTATTGATTTGTGATGACATTTTTGGTTGAGTGATGATTAGATTGATAGACATAGGTCGTCTAATTACCCCAACTCTGTTATTTACTCCAAACGCAAACCGTTGTAAATGCTTTCCATCTCTCATCAATGCCATACGTTATATAATGATTATCAGTACGATTTCTATTCTACAATATTATTGTAACTAATAGCGAGTATGATAATCGACGCAGCACATGTTGGTAAGTCCTTTCATGCAGTAGATCAAGTCGCGACTATAATAACACATTTCCTCTACAGTAACCATCGTGCAGATAACAAAGCCAGAACATAAATTAGAAATCTGAGAATCTAGAAGTAAATCATTTACTCGTAATAGGCCTACATCTTAGGTTTTGTCATTGGAAGAATTGGCAAAATGCCCGTATCTCGAGACTCCTCTCCATAACTTAGCATCCGGGCCGGAAATAGTGACGTCAATACCTGAGATGAAGCGAAAACATCCTTCATTGTATTATTCCGTCGGCACGTTCTTGTTCACTACCAGTCTATTAACTGAAAGTCATGTTATTTTTATTAGCATATACAGTACAAGAAATGCTAAACTCATAGTTGGTAGCATGCTGAGCTTCAATGCCCAAACTCGCGGTTTCAAACCCGACCGAAGTCGTCGGATTTTTTAAAGAGCGTTAAAAATCCCTCAGTATGCCTTCCTTCGGAGGGGAAGTAAATCTGGCGGGCCCATATCATAGATTTATGGTATGTAAACTAATTGTGTGAAGCTAAATTTGTAGGTTAGATTTGATTAACACTCTATAAGTTCCAACGTTCGTCTCCAGGTGCCGGTTGAGGTGGTGGCATCTAGTAACTAAGTTCACATCTAGGTGTTGTTGGCGGTAGCATTTGGTAGCAAAAGTAGGAACTTCTGTACTTGAAATTGATCGTCTGCAGTCCTTACCTGAATCTCAGATAACACACACCAATACAGCAATCACAATGAACATCGGTTATCAGACACACCCAAAGTACTCGGGGCTACATGACCATGTTGTCGCAGTCCCTAAACTGCGGATCCAACCAACCAACCAACCAACCAACCAACCAAAGGCTAAACAGCGTATTAGTGATGTTCTACGTCGGTGTTATTTACAGAGCACGTGATGAGGAGTGTGCTGTTCTTGTGAGTTGCACTCGGAACACCCCCACCCCAAGTCTCTAGGAGGGGTGTAACTGCCTATTTGACAGCCAACTTGAGATTAACAGCTTGCTTCCTCCGTCGAAGACACTAATTACTGTACTTACTTAGTCGTCCTCTTGTACCCTTCGGTGTCGAGGTTTTCCAAAAAGAGCTCTTCCTGTCCCTTGTCAGTTGTTTGGCCTGATTTCACGACATTCCTCTCGCTTCCTTTGCTCCTCTGACGTCATCCTCCCATTCTTTCCTAGGTTTCCCCCTCGGTCTGGTGCCTTGCATTCGTGCTCCATAGACTTACGAGATCTACACGGGCCAAAAGTTGTCGGTCTGTGTGTGTGTGTGTGTGTGTGTGTGAGTGTGTGATTGTGAATATCTGTCCCCCTCCCCCTCCTATCAATTCAAACATGAAGAAACCAAATTGAACCAATTTTGGTACAGATGTAGCACTAACAAAGGACTCCTCTGTGTCATGTTTTATATCGCCGCCATATTGACGGAAACGGAATGGCGGCCACCCAAATGTTCAAAGCTTAAATCAAATTACGACTAACCTAATCATCTGCTCTCTACCAAATTTTGCAGCAATATACCTTTATATGGGAAGCGTCTTATGCCCAAACTACAAGGTCATCATCCAGATAGTATAACGATAGCGGCAGTGTATGTGTGCAAATCGATACCCCTTTTCAATTCACACACGACGAAACCAAATCAAACCAACTTCGGTACAGAGGTAGCACTGGCAACGGACAACTCTGTGTCATGTTGTTTATCATAGCCATCGTAACGAAAGAGAAATGGCACCCACCCAAATGTTCTGAGCTGAAATCAAATTTCGACCAGCCAAATCATCTGATCTCTACCTAAGTTTTCAACAATATACCTTTTTGTGGGAAGCGTGTTTTTTTTTTCAAACTACAAGTTTATCAGCCAAATGGTTTCAAGATGGCGGATGTATGAATCATGCAAGTATTATAGCCTAACCGTAAATTACGATTCAACAAGGCCTGGCCTCAACAAATCAGCTGTTCGTATATAGGGAGGTTTAAACTGTCCTCAAGGAGGTGACCGGTAGGATATTAGCATTTTTTAATAATATAATATGTAATCGTAGAAGTGATTAACAGGTCAGGCTGATCGTGCCATTTTCACGCCATTTCATTTCATTTCATTTCATTAGGGGCCGATAACCTCGATGTTAGGCCCCTTAAAACAACAATTATCATCATCATCATCATCATCATCGTGCCATATCGTGTTTGGCCGTGCCGTCCCGTTGGGTTAAAATAGAGGCTAATATTCGCTGGCTAGTCCATATTTCACTAACTTCGTGAGTTTATATCCTTTTAGGTATGTGCTGAACAAAATAATACACATTTAGTATCAAATGGTTTATAAAACCGGCAGACAACACTAATGAAATCGTTCAATCCAAGATAAAATGATATGCAGTTATATTAAACCAGTTGTTAGTTAGTTATTGTTGTTTTAAGGGGCGGAACTACGAGATCATCTGCCCCTAAACCAGTTGTTAACTTATTGTTAGTACTGGGCGTGTGTAGCGTAGTGGTAGCATTCTAGACTCATAGTTTAGAGGTCCGTGGATGAAATCCAAGCAGGTTCATTTTTTATACTTGATTCTCTTTTGTACTTATTGATTTATAACTACTCACACGTTATAATGTTAAGCATGGTGTGTTTTTTTGGAATCGAAAATATTAAACATATAGGCCTATACTTATAACACCACATATTTCAAAACTCGACTACAGCGATTAAAATCCGTTGTCCTTGATCCATGGTAGAGCCTATTGTTATTGTTGTTTTTGTTGTTGATTCTTTAGGGGCATTGCGGTATCATGGTCTTGTAGCCCCGTGTACTTGGGTGTGTGTAGAAGTTGCCTGATAACCTGAGTCACTGTGATGTCTGGAGGCTTACCGGTGTGTGTACTTTTATACGAGGAAGGATTTGGGTAGGAACTGTTGTTGGTGTTTCAGTTGAGATGCATGAACATCAATGTCATTTAGCCCCGTGTACTTGGGTGATTTTAGTTTTGTGTGATAACCTGTGCTATTGGGATAGCTGTATTAGTGTGTGTATATATAATTCAGGTGAGGATTCAATCAACCAAACGAATAATATCCGTATAGCACTTTGTATTTCAACAAGCTACTACAATCAACATTCAATTATACTCCTTGAAAAGGACAAAGTGTTATAACTATACCCATGCATTTAGGAGAAAGTAGGCTATACATTCTTTACTGAACATCTTGTTTAACAACTGTATTGGCTGACTAAGTGCTGTAATGTTAAGGACACAGATGGAAAGCTTCTAACAGATAGGGAAGGTTGGGAGATGGAAAGCTTACATAGAGTGTTTGTATAAGAGAAAGGAGATTGAGAATCATGTAATGGAAAGGGAGGAGGAAATTGATGAGGATGCAAAAGGAGTTTTAATATTGAGATCAGAATTTGACAGAGCATTGGAAGACTTAAGCAGGAACAAAGCACCAGGCAGAGATGATACACCGATTGAGTTGCTACGCTGCATACGAGATGAAGGTCTGATCAGGTTATTTCTCTCGGTGTGTAGGATTTATGAGACAGGTGAGGTACCCTCTGATTTCAAGAATGACGTTATCATCCCTATACCGAAGAAAGTGGGATCTGACAGATGTGAAGATTACCGTACAATCAGCTTGATTACTCATGCTTCAAAGATCCTGTCAAGAATAATTTACAAGAGGATGGACAGCCAGATAGAAACGGAGTTGGGTGAAGACCAGTTTGGTTTCAGGAGAAACAAGGGAAGCTGTACTAAGTCTTAGGCTGATTTTGGAATTTGGCTTTTGTAGACTTAGAAAAGGCTTTTGATAACGTTGATTGGACTAAATTGTTTGACATTTTGAAAACTCTTGGAATAAAGTACAGGGATAGGAGGGCGATCTACAATCTATACAGAAACCAGACAGCAGTCATTCGAGCTGAAGGGCATGAGAGAGAAGCTGGTATTCAGAAAGGTGTAAGGCATGGCTGCAACTCATCACCCATACTTTTCAATCTTTACATTGAACAAGCAATGAAGGAAATTGTAGAACAATTTGAAGTGGGAGTGAAGATTCAAGGAGAAATAATTTCAACTCTGAGATTTGCCGATGACATAGTCATCTCGGCCGACACGCCTGAGGATTTGAATGAGTTTTTGAATGGTATGGACTCCGTCTTGAGGAAGGAATTCATGATGAAAATTAATAAATGTAAAACAAAAATATTGGAATACAGGCGAAATAAATCAGAATTCTCTATGGACATCAAATTGGCAGGTGAAAACCTAAAGGAAGTAGGAGACATCTGTTACTTAAGAAGCAAAATAACCAGTGATGGACGATCAAAGAGGATATGAAAAGTAGGTTAGCTAAGGCAAGGAAAGCATTTCTACAGAAAAGGAATCTGTTGACATCGAATATAGATTTAGGTGTTAGGAAGTTATTTTTGAAGGCCTTTGTCTGGAGCGTGGCACTCTATGCAAGTGAAACTTGGACTATTTGTGCAGCAGAAAAGATGAGAACTGAAGCGTTTCAAATGTGGTGTTACAGGAGAATGATGAAGATCAGATGGGTAGATAGGGTTACAAACGAAGAGGTATTAAGACTAGTGGGAGAAGAGAGATGTTTCTGGCGACTGCTAATGAAGAGAAGGCATAGTTTGGTAGGACACATACTAAGACACCCAGGAATAGCAAGTTTAGTTATGGAAGGAAGGGTCGGTCGAGGACAAGAACTGTAGGGGTAGACCAACGATAGAATATGTTAAACAGATTGCCTCGGACGTAGGGTGTGGTAGCTATGTAGTGATAAAACGATTAGATAAGGACAGGGAGGCATGGAGTGCTGCATCAAACCAGTCAAAAGACTGAAGACTCAAACAACACATTATAAAATAATAATATCTTCACCCAAATAATCGTAGATATAGATTTAAAGCCTGGGTGTAAAGGATCTGATGATGATCGCCTGACGATCGGAACTAGTAATCCAAGTGAATTTATTTATCTCATTAATTTGTTTCAGGCTTAGGAAATAACACGTATTACAATTGGATACAGTCGTGTTTACATTTTGAGATTTATTTAACATTCCATCATAGGAGAGTGTTTATATCCGTGATGGGAAGTACTGTACAATATCCGAGTGAGAAAACGCTATTCAAAGGCCACTGTTTGAGGCCATGTAGGTGACAGTACATCAACGCACGCAGCAGGTGTGTTTGTATGTGTGTGAACTAGAACCACATGACGTCACGGGTCAGGCAGGCAGACAGAGGGAGCCATCACTCTCGGGCTGCCCTGACCTTTCCCACTGCAGCTGTGGGCAGCTCGTCTAGCCGCAGGAAGCTCTCCAACACGTGGGAATTGCCACGCAATATCATCGCCGCGCCAGCCAGTGTTTATAGTGACGTGAGGGGAATGTGTAGCGTGGAAATTATAAAACAAAACAGCTTTCAACAGTATAGTCCCGCAAACAAAACATTAAAACGCCATGTTAAACCGCAATTAGGAGCAGTCTTTTATGAAATAAGATTTTAACTTATATTCAGCTAAACATGCCATTTTGATCTAACATCATATTTCTTAGAAAATAATTCAATGCGGGAGACTTACGATATAGAATGCATATTTAAAATATGAAGTTTCTGATATAATATTCCAGTTCTGAAGAAGAAAAGGAAGTCGTAGAAAAACTGCAGTGTAAGGTAAACATACCTATTAACCAATTAAGCTAAATAAAACATCCCAGTTTTACAAATAATCAAGTCGCTTTACCCATTCTTAGGTGCAACAGATAGCATTGCAGGAAAGAATATTAATAATAATATGATTATGATGATAAAAATAATATCTATTGATATAGAAATAATTCATGCTTTTGGGCTAATGCCGTGTGTATTTTGATTTGAACCATACGTTTCGGAGAAACCTTGCCTCCTTTTTCAATGGAAATAAACAATGTGGCCAAATAAAGTATGTCAATGAGATCACAAAAAATATAGATAAATTCCTCTGTTCGTCACCAGAGAGCAGCTGCCAGAAATTACTGTATGGACCATGGTAGAACGGCGGACAGAGTAGTAAGTAACGAGAAGGTAAAGGGGGCGGGGTGGAAATATAGAAACTCCTCGAAGAATGAGGATGTCCAAAAGAAAAGGAGGGGGGGGGAAAGGGGTAGATGGATATAAGGAAACATAAACAAAAGGTAAGTGTATCTGTACGATACCTAACGTCATACAGTCAACGGCGAAAAAACAGATGGAAACTCCTCCAGTGACGAACAAAGGATATCAAATCCAGGCTCTGAGCCATAGAGGGAAAATGTACAATTTTAAATAGGTGAAGAACAGAGAGAGGTTTCACCGAAACGTATGGTTTAAATCAAAATACACACGGCATTAGCCCAAAAGCATGAATTATTTATATAATAATCCGGGTCGTGAAAGCCTTAATATGCAAATATCTATTGATAATACACAAGAAATGTAATTCTGGTGTGAGGTTTGGAGCGGGGTACACTTAGTCTCGTGAGGCAAAACTAAGAAGAAGAGGGTCCGATTCCCACCTCAGCCATCCAAGATGTGGTTCCCCCCTCCCACTTCTACTCCAGGGAATTGCCAGGAAGGTTCCTAACTGAAGGCCACGGCCACCTCCTTCCCAATCCTAGCCCCAATTTACAAATACGCACACTAATACAGCATCACAATAACACAAGTTATCACAAATATACCCACACTCAAATACACGTCGCTACATGACCTCGATGTCGCAGCCCCTAGAGTAAGCAACAACAACAAACTTATATCTCATTTCAGTGATTTTCTTCGTTACTGTGCATATCATTCACTTCTATACCGAACTACGTTACAACATCCAATCCTGGATGCTTTAGGATGTGTTACCAGGCAACCACTCTTTTCTAAAAAAAAAAAAAAAAAATCCTATACGAGGGCTGTTTTTCAAGTAAGAGCCGATTTTTTAAAAGCCCGTAGTTAGTGCGCACGCCGCAACAAGCGTGCGCGCTACCTCCCGGCATCCTTTGCGAACAAGCAGGCGTCAGTTGCAGATGTGTAGCTAACCTGTACGCTGAACTGTGCATCTTTACAATGTTCAAGATTATTGATTCGCCCGCCACGTGTGAGGTACGATCTGTGATACGTTTTTTGAGTGCAAGAAACATGTCGGCTGCAGACATTCATCGTCAGCTTTGTGAGGTGTAAAGTGATAATGCAATGACGGAAGGTAAAGTGCGAAAATGGGTCCGCGAGTTCAAAAATGGCCGTGAAAATGTCCATGACGATGAACGCTCAGATCTGTGATCACAGATGACTTGGTGACTGCAATTGACACGAAAATTCACGAGGACCTAAGATTCATGATAACCAATCTATCAATGGATTTTCCTCAAGTGTGAATTCTTGTCAGAGCAAGCGGCAAACTTTTATGCAGAGGGATTTCAGAACTTAGTTTTAAGGTATGGCAAGTGCTTTAATAAACCAGGCAACTACAGGGTCTTTCATATAAAGTAAGAACGGCAAGCGGCAGTTTTGTTATTATGTGGTGCCCTTGGCCGAGCTTGTGGCGCGCCATGGCCCCTGCTGTACTATTGAAAGCGCGCGCATGGCACACACGAGGGCTGGTTTTTTTTTTCAAGTTCCGATGTACAGTATAAAAATAACAGATTGACATACCAAACTCATTTTACTACTAAATGTATGCTTGTTTTATTATTGTGTCTCGCCAAAGGTGAACATCATTCACGACCGCACTGTGCCAACGTTACGATAGATTTTTACAAAGAATTCAAGTGTGAAGTTTTGGACCATCTGCCGTTTAGTCCAAACCAGCACTGAATTATTTTCACCTGTTTCGAAAATTGAAGGCATGGTTGGGCGGCAACGCCTCGTCAAAAAGGAAAAACTTCAGGAGACTGTCCAGACGTATCCACCTCAGTGGCGGCAGAATATTTTGCCGACGGCATTGGGAAGCTGGTGTAACGATACGACTATTGTTTCAATCGTTTTGGCGATGATGTTGAGACATAATAATAATAATAATAATAATAATAATAAAACAAGCAAACATTTAGTAGTAAAATCAGTCTGGTATGTCAATCTGTTATTTTTATACAGTCCATCGGAACTTGAAGAAACAAGATGTTCGGGAAAGAACATATAGCCTACTTTCTCCTAAATGTATGGGTACAGTTATAACTCTCTGTCCTTATCACCTAATTTCTTCCTATTTGAAGTGCAAATTGGCACACAGGATTTGAACAGTGGCGTTCAAACCATAGTTTATAATTTACCCCAGCATTTTGCAATTTCATCAGCAAACACTCCAAACACCGACTACTTACAATAATTGAAACTTCGTTGCTCTAATAGGGCCCATCTACAATGCGCAGTCGGCAGTCCGTAGTTGGTAGTCCTCGGTCGGCAGTCGCGATCGACTCCGTGTATACTATAGGCACCATACACAACATGAAGTTGCAGTTGGTAGCTGGCAGTTGGCAGTCGCGAATTTTATCCTTGACTGCCAACTACCCGACTGCAGCAATGAAATAGCCAATCAGAGCAGATCAGAAACTGACGTCACGTTGTTGTTCTGTGTCGTATACGAATGATATAGGACTAAGTGAAGTAACTTCGCAACCCGTTAATTTATAGGCTAATCTTAAATACACGGTATAACAAAATAATCCATCTCCAAATCATCCATATTGCAAGTTTTGAGGTTATCAACAACGCCTCTGTGCACAAGGAATAAACGAATGTTACTGTATTATTACTCCTAGCAGTCGTTAAGACTGGGTTCACTAACTGGCCGGTATAGAGCGCTGCTCGAATCTATAGTTTCTGCATAGTACAACTGAAGGCTGGTAGATGTCACTCCGGTGGAGAATGTAGTTTTTTTTTTAATATATAATTTCCATTGCAAAAAGCACCATATAACGCTTTATTTTATAACGTCTCAGTACTCAAGAAACAATGAATATAAAAAAAATCAAGCAAAAAATTCTACTCTGATAGGATTTGAACCCCGGCCAGCCACATGAGAGACGGGAGCTCTAACCACACAGCCAATCGTACACTCATAACTCACGCGTTATCGATCAAATACATATAACGTACTGTATTAGCAAATAATCACTTGGACTGAAGATTTCTTCACTGGAGTGTATTTCAAACAGAGTTCATTTCATATTAAGTTCATATAATTTTTATCAGTAGGTTATATTGCATGCAACATACTGAAATTAGTAAAATGTAGGTCAGAACGAGAGATCAGCTGCCATCTTGTCGAATAGCCGAGACGATTCAGATTTTTAAAGTCACTTCTAGATTATAATATTACAATATAAACTTTTAATTTCGAACGAACCACGTCGCTTAGAACAGATTAAACGATTCTTGGTTCGATAATCGGAACTGGTGGGTCCCATGTTATGGATTATAAATTTTGCATAATTCACACGGCCACCATCCTGAAATGGTACGTTTGATGACCTTGTAGTTTGGGCACAAGACGCGTCCCATATGAAGGTAGGTTGTTACCAAATTTGGTAAAGATCCGATGATTAGTTTGGTCGTAATGCATTATTAAGTTTCGACCATTCGATTGGCCGCCATTACCTTTTGGTAAAGATGGCGGCAATATAAAACATGACACTGAGGTGCCCTTTGCCAGTGCTACCTCTGTACCAAATTTCGTTCAATTCGGTTTAACCGTGTTCGAATTGATAGGGGGGGACAGACATTCAGAGTACACACACTCTCTCTCTCTCTCTCTCTCTCTCTCTCACACACACACACACACACACACACACACACACACACACACACACACACAGACTCACACACATACACACACACAGACAGACACACTTTTTTTCGCCCTGTAGTGATCTCATAAGTCTACTTTCATTTTTTGCAAAAATCGAAAGTAGGCTAAAAAAAACCAGCCCTCGTTTGTGCTATGCGCGCGCTTTCAATAGTACAGCAGGGGGCCATGGCGCGCCACAAGCTCGGCCAAGGCCACCGGAGCAGCGAATAACAAAACTGCCACTTGCCGTTCTTACTTTATATGAAAGACCTTGTATGTAGAAAAATAGAGGAGGGTATGTAAAACCTAAAAATAAATGTGGTTTCAAAATAAAATGTTCGGTTAATTTAAAAGAAAACGGCCCTTACTTAAAAAACAGCCCTCGTATATCTCCCCAGTAATATTAGCCCCACCCCCATTTCACATTCGTCCCGAAACGTTTACAACCATATAGACCCTATATACTTCAGTAGTAATATTTAAATACTTCATGTTTTTAATTTTAGAATATAACGACAGCAGTAGTAGTATTAGTAGGAATTCTTCTTCTTCGTCTTCTTCTTCTTCTTCTTCTTCTTCTTCTTCTTCTTCTTCTTCTTCTTCAGAACTGGAGGATGGGTATATTAGACACCTTCTGTTTTAAAGATGTATAACACAAGTCTTCAGCATTCAATTATATTCTATCAACGATCATCTTTGATAAAAATGACATGTTTAGCTGAATATGTTAATTTTCATCAATCGGAATTTTATATTTTTGTTATGTTGTTTATTTTGTTAGAGGTGCGACATGACCTAACGTTGCCGATCTGAAAATTGGACACAGGCAAAACTGTGAAGAGGAGGGTTCGATTCCCACTCCAGCCATGCTGGAAGTGGTTGTCTGTAGTTTCCCCCACTTGTACTCCAGGCAAGTGCTGGGATGATCCTAACTAAAGGCCACGGCCTCTGCTTTGCACGCGAGCAGCACACCACGTTCGCGAGAAATTTTGAATAGTGTGGCCACCCGTGCAATAAATACTTTCAGCAAGTGATGATTGTGCACTTGCAATGCCACTTGTTGTGTCTCCCCCTTCTTCCTTCCTTTCGGTCGGTCACCTTACAGCAAGGGTTATTCCCTCAAATTACTAATGGCAACCAATTGGAGGAAAGTGTAAAGTGGTAAGAGCAGAGTGGTGAATAATTGCTTGCAAGAAGGGTGTGGTGTCCCCTATTCTTGTTTGACAAGCCATAGTGTTGTGAGGAGTGGGGTCCCTCAGGGAAGACCAGTAGCATATTGCGATGCGGGTGTGCTCCCGCTATTCATTTCAGCTACAATGCTTAATAGAGGGATCATTAGGACAAGGAAACGACACCTTTTCAACTTCCTACTTGCTACCTGTTGAACAAATGGTCAATTATTTAGATATTTGTCAAAATGCTGTCCATGTATTCATGCTGTCTTTGGCGGTCCTCTTTGTGCATCGGAATGTACAGCACTATTCGTAACGCTTTGAACTCCCGTATCTTTGTCGTCTTCCGTGCTTAGGCGTAGGCTATCCCAGTGATGACCAATTGGTGGTACGAGGACCCGATGCGACTCCCCTGAGATTTTTCTGTAGATCTTCGTAAGAGTTCTATGATTTTTATCATTTTAAATGATTGTCGACTTTATCTGGGGTCTGGCGTTACGTTACGGCGACGGGCCGAAATGTACCGAGAATGCACTAAGGTGTGTGACGTCATAGTACGATGTAGCAGCCGACTACCAAGAAGGCAGTGTGAGAGCAGAGTTTCAAGAAGGCAGTGCGAGAACAATTAAGTAGGCAGTGAAGAAACAAAATAGAATCTTGAAACTCTGTTCGTGCACCGCCTTCTTGGTACTCGGCTGCTAGCATTTAAAATGATATAAAGTCTAGTCTTTCAGACTGACTATCCGTGCCTTTTTTTTTAACCAAACGACAAAAATATTATTATTTTCGTTAATCCCCCCCCCCCCCCCAGAGGAGTGTTAAAACACAATCAATGTTCATGTTTTTTTCTGACCCTTTCTTCTTTCTTCCCAAAAACCTCTCATATATTCACTATGCTTCCTCTTTCTCTCTTCTATCCACTTCGTTCTTGTTTTGAGTTTTCTCTTTGGGCGTTGCTCAAATTTCTGTTTTCTGTTTTTTATCTGTATGTTTTCCTATCTATCATGCCTTCTGTACAGATGTTTAGTTTCTTGAGGTCTTCCACGGTTTCTTGTACCCAATTGGTTTTCAGTGTACTATTCATAACTATATTACATTTTTTCTTGGTCAGTCTGTCTTCGTTAATCCTATGTATGTGTCCATAAAATTTTTCCCTTTGTTTCCTGATGTTGTTTGTAATCATCTCTGTTTGTATAGTTCTATCGTCGGTCTCTTAATCCTTACGCCCTCTTTATTACATCGTTGTGCCAATCTGTGGAGCGCACTAGAACTTATTTACCTATGGTAATGATGTTTCTTCTTCCGTTATTCAGTCCATGAGTTATTGGACCGGGTATTCATTTACTCGGCAAAATGATGGTTGTTGATTACTGTTTGGAACTGGAGTCGACCTTGTATAATTTCCTCTGTAATGCCAATTACATTTTTTCTATTTCACTACCCACAAATCGTCGCGGCTCTCCACCACTGACATGTGAAGATGTCTAAATTCCGTTGCTTTTACATATGTCTCATATAATGGCTCTATTTCGGGAGCATATCACTGAAGTCTATCACTGAAGTAGTAGCCGCACCTTCGCAGATTAATTGTGGAGAGCCGCAACAATCTGTGGCTATCATTACGGGTTTCTGTAATGCTTCGTAGAGCAATTTAGTTGTCTTATAAAATGATTAACTTGGATCTGATGATGTTGCCTGATGAACGAAACATGCCATCCTTGAGCCCAACACCCGCCCCCTGTAGTCAGTGCTAACAATAATCATACAGCATGTAAAATGATCAGATAGAATCTCACATTCCCCGCCTAATTGGCAATAATACATGTTGACCGACTGAAAAGTTATCAATAACATTTTTCCTATATTTTCATTAGCCCATTTTCATTTTACGAAAAAAAAAAAAGGCTTATAGGATCACCTTTTGTCCGTGTGTGTGTATGTGTGTGCGTATGCGTGTGTTTGTCTGTGTCCCCTTCTAATAACTTCTAAACGGCTGGAGCGATTTCAATGAAACTCGGTAAGGCATAGCACCTTATCGACCGACCCCGACCGTACCCTTCAAATTTTATTAACTTACGTCTGACCGATCCAGCATGGCGACTGTGCGAAATATTTCACCAGCAGTCAATATCTCCGAACCTATTACCAATATCACCCTGAAAATTTGTACGGTGATAAAGGGAACTTCTAGAAGTTCACCTATGAGATTTTCAAAAACCTGGCAACTACAAATCCAACATGGCGGCCAAGCGAAGTTGTGACTTTTAAGTAAACTTTTCTCGCGATTTAACCATCCAAACGCAATGAAACGTGGTACAGCAGATGTTTATACACATTGTAATGCACTGGCATTTAATTTAGTTCAATTCTTTACATAACCTCAAGATGGCGGCTGTGCCAAATATTTCACAGGGATTCTATATCTCCGAAACTATTATTGATATCACCCTGAAATTTCGTACGGTGATACAGGCCACTACTACACGTTTATCTATGAAACGCTCAAAAATCTGTATAGTACAAAACGAACATGGCGGCCAAGCGAAGTTGAAATAATTTAATAGACTTTTCTCGCGATTTAACCATCTGAGCACAGTGAAATATGGTACAGTAAATGATTATGCATATTGCAATGCACTGGCATCTAATTTAGTTTAATTGTTTACATAACCTCAAGATGGCGGCTGTGCGAAATTTAAAATTAAATTTCTTATGTCGTAATCATGCGATCGAAGTCAAAGTTTGAATAATGAAGCTACGCAATAATTTTCATTTAATGGTACATAACTCTTTGGCCTATACATATAACAATCCAAAATGGCGACTATCCGAAACATTTAGACGGTTTTCAATATCTACGAATCTTTTACAGCAATCAAACTGAACTTCTTTATGTTCGTAGAGGCTATGAACGTAAGTTCACCTATAGGACTTTCAATAACCTGGTGAGCACAAATCCAGCATGGTGGCGACGCGAAGTATAAATGTTTAAATGGACGTTTCTCGCGATTTATCCATCCGAGTGCAGTGAATCTTGGTACGGTAAATGCTTATACAAATGTTAATCCACTGGCATGTAATTTATTTCAATTGTTTTCATAACCTCAAGATGGCAGCTGTACGAAAATTTAAAATCTCGTTTTTACTTCTTGTGTCCTAATCGTGTGATTGAAGTTTGAATGCTACACGTACACAATAATCTTCATGTAATAGTACATAACTCTAAGAGCTACATATATCTGAAAATCCAACATGGCGACCATCCGTAATATTAGACGGTTCTCAATAACTACGAATCTATTACAGCAATCAAACTGATTGTGATGCGATCTTAGCTGAGTTGTTCGTTCCAGGCTGGCTCATGCCTTCGCTGACGTGGATACGAGCTGGCCATACTGTGAATGTAGTTTTTTTTTTTTATTTTTTTTTTTTTAGCGTATGGCTTTTATGCCGGGAGTGTCCGAGGACATGTTCGGCTCGCCAGTTTTGTAGCTGCTTCGAGACGGACACCCAATGGGTGAGCTACAAGTACCGTTGGGGAGGGAAGGAGGGAAGTTGGTATGTAAGGACGAGGAGTTGGAAGGTAGCGGCTGTGGCCTATAGTTAGGGACCAACCCCGGCATTTGCCTGGAAGGAAGATGGGAAACCACAGAAGACCATCTTCAAGGTTGCCGGCGGGGGGATTCGAACCTCCTCGCCTCCCGGATGTGAGCGACTGCCATCAGTCATGCCGTAATGTAGGGGTGAAAGTTTGCGACAGCCTACAAGACTTATTATGTACATGTGTATTGACTCCTCACAACAGCAAAGTTCCTGGCCAACAAGATGGTATATTGGCTTTCACGGCCGGTGAATTAAAACTCAGCAATTCTTCTAGGTTTGTGCCGTGTCTTGTGTGGGGTTTCGCCTAGGACACCAAGCTAGGCTCATCGGCGGGCTCTTGGTGTCCCCGCCCGGACCCCCACAGGAGTGACGAACTGCGCGCCACCTCCCTTTATATAAGGTGCAACTGCACCACTTGACTACGAGAACTAAAAGCTCAAGCAGCCTTAACCTCCCTATGAAGGCTTCCAAAAAGATGGTATATTGGCTTTCACGGCCGGTGAATTAAAACTCAGCAATTCTTCTAGGTTTGTGCCTTGTCTTGTGTGGGGTTTCGCCTAGGACACCAAGCTAGGCTCATCGGCGGGCTCTTGGTGTCCCCGCCCGGACCCCCACAGGAGTGACGAACTGCGCGCCACCTCCCTTTATATAAGGTGCAACTGCACCACTTGACTACGAGAACTAAAAGCTCAAGCAGCCTTAACCTCCCTATGAAGGCTTCCAAAAAGATGGTATATTGGCTTTCACGGCCGGTGAATTAAAACTCAGCAATTCTTCTAGGTTTGTGCCGTGTCTTGTGTGGGGTTTCGCCTATGACACCAAGCTAGGCTCATCGGCGGGCTCTTGGTGTCCCCGCCCGGACCCCCACAGGAGTGACGAACTGCGCGCCACCTCCCTTTATATAAGGTGCAACTGCACCACTTGACTACGAGAACTAAGGCTGCTTGAGCTTTTAGTTCTCGTAGTCAAGTGGTGCAGTTGCACCTTATATAAAGGGAGGTGGCGCGCAGTTCGTCACTCCTGTGGGGGTCCGGGCGGGGACACCAAGAGCCCGCCGATGAGCCTAGCTTGGTGTCCTAGGCGAAACCCCACACAAGACACGGCACAAACCTAGAAGAATTGCTGAGTTCCTGGCCAACCCTGATCTACAGAAATCGGATAATACATTTTTTAAATTTATTTTATTTTAGGGCTATGACCATCTTGGTTATTAGATCCGTATACTTGGGTGTGTATTAAACTCGTCTTTAACCTGTGCTTCCGTGGTAACAGTTATAATTTTTGTAGCTGTAATTAGGTCACAGATTTGGGTTGGTGCTCCAGGACTTGAAATAAGGTAACTCACTACGGCCAACGCATCTCCACCAGGTGTCAAAGAAATCGGCATGTGATTGAACCTCAGCCCCCTACAAGTGTTTCTCGCCCGGCAGAAGGGCGGATTTAAGAGGGTAATGGGCTTCAAACGGGAGTTGGCTCTTAAAAGGAAGGAGGCTTGTAGTTTTACGTTGCCGTTAATCTCATGATCAAGAACCACCATTTTAACGTGAAATCCGAACCACAGGACGTGATATCTAACTTCGAAAAACTCCCATGTATTAGCCGGGAATCGAACCTGGTCCACCTAGGTTAGAGGCAAGCCCCCAGTTGGCTCTTACATTTCTACTCTACCACTAGGGAAGGACATCTGGTGTCGAGATAGAGAGATAGAGGAAGCTGACTGGAAATGACTTCAGCGGCAGGAGTATTGGGATGAAAGGGCATCAAGTGGGAACGTGTTGGCCGTCGCAATTGTATCATCCCAGCGTTTGCATAGGGAGTGTTGAATAACCACAACGAGAATGACTGCTATCACAGAGATACGATCGTTAGATCTCCGAGCACCCACTGTTGTCATAGACAATGACTCGGCTACGCTGTTGATAAATAGAGCATTATTCAAACACGGGGAAAAAGAACGAAATGAAAATATGCCTCTAAAAGAACACGAAACATGAGTTAACAGCTTTTACGATATCCTTTTATTGTGTACACCACTAGTCAATATATACTTTATGACGCCAATAGAAGTAACAAAAACAAAACTGACACGAATCAGGAATAGGGTCGGAGAATAATAAAACTCTTAATTGCGCTAGTCATAAAATATAAAAATTACCGCCGTAAAGCCAGGGCGCACATAAATCTTAACAAGAATAAATTGCAATGAAGTCAAATCATCCAGGTGTTCAAGACAGCTAATTTATAGGACAGCTGTCCTTACGATACTTAACGTCACAGTTGACGATACAGCGTTCAGCTGAGAGCTCAGCGGTAGGAGCAGGGTGTAAAGCGGTGCGGGCCGAATTCTGATAAAAGCTCAGAAGTTAGCCTATTCAAACTGTAACGGCAGTTCTTAAGAGACGTAAAATCTAGGTCATCTGCCCATAGTAATAAGGGTGATAATGAATATGAAAATGAGTATTACTACCACTAACATCTAAATGACATAGAGTAGACCACAGTTACCGGCAGTTAGCTCTGCACTTCCGCATCCCACTCCCCCGGTATACTACTGCAACGTAAAACATTTGACACGCTGAGCGTGTCTGTGTCAAATTGTGAGAACCTACTGTCACGCGGGTCAATGTTCTCAGATAGGGAAGTATACGGTCCCCGCTCCCCACACAGCTTTACACCCCGCTCCTACCGCTGAGCTCTCAAGGTCAAGTGCTGAGCTGAACACCGGTATCATTTTTTGTACAAAAAAAGATAAATTTGGGGGAATAAGATAAAACAGACAAAAAAAAGGAAATGCCCAAAACCCTCGAGGAATTAGGATTAAGGAAGTAGAGCCATGCAAGGCTGGTAGGAAAGTGATAAATCAGACCCTCCCCCATTGCAAAGTCAATGGAAAAAGTAAAATAAATGACACAATTTGGGTATTCCAAGAGATCACCAAATCCCAAGGTCGCCAGCCACGAGCCCTTGAGTTGTTGTTGATTGATTTAGGGGCTTTGCAACATAAAGTCATGTAACCCCGTATACTTGTGTGTGGAATTTGTCTGATAACCTGTGTCATTGTAATGTCTGTATTAGTGTGTGTATTTGTAATTGAGGTAGGATTTGGGTAGGTAGCGGCCGTGGCCTTAGGTACTATTCCGGCATTTACTCGGAGTAGAAGTGGGAAACCACAGTAAACTACTTCCAAGATGGCTGAGGTAGGAAATGAACCCGCCTCTTCTCAGTTTTGCCTCACGAGGCTGAGTGTACCAGAGCGGTCAACTAGACCTTGAAGTCTCACTACATACCATACGTACACTACTCCTCTCATAAGGTTAGAGTTAGGAGAGACATTTAGCTACGGGGTATACCATTCTTCGTGTCTCCGCAGCCGAGACGGGGTCCCGGTCGGCCGATACAAACTGCATTGCGAAACCTTGAATAAGCCAGTTATCATCACAACACACCGCTCCTTTCTCCCCCGCACAAACGCTATTCCGGCAAGCAAGAAGTAATAGTTTGTCCGAACCAAAAACTAAACCCCCTGGCACAACAGCCCATGAAGGGCCTAGGCCTACCAAGCGACCGCTGTCCAGTCATTTTGGTCTACAGATTATGTGGTAACGCGTGGAGAGCGCGGCGGGTCCCCTCGGCCGTTAATCTTTGTCTCCGTGACCGGGGCGCTACCTCACTGAGAGACAGCTACTCAATTCTCCTCACGAGCCTGAGTAGACCCCGTTCCAGCCCTCACGTCAGTTTCTAAAATCCCTGATGGAGCCGGGAATCGAACACGGGGCCACGGGTACGAGCCAGGTGTGATAGTTTGTCGCCCAAGCGAATCTCAGCCTCAGCTGCAAAGACACGATATATGGAGTATCATGTATAAAAGCATTGACACATAGAATATCATCTCATCCCAACCCCGATGTCATAGCAATGGGATTAATGATGGAACAAAAACATACTTAGAGTTATATTACGATTATTATTAACATCATAATATTGTTTTGGACTATCGACGCTCTATTGAGGTCCCCCAGGGGCTCACATCTAGTCGGACGTGGGTTAGTGACCACGGGACCGTAGCTGTGTCCGGCATTGCTTCCACTTACTTCTGCTGGGCTCCTCTCTGTTTTCTTTCCTGTCGACCTCTCTTGGTCAACTCTTGTTCTCTTCCGACCCCGACGGTATTAGGGTATCCGAGGCCTAGGGAGTCTTTCACTTTCCCGCCTTAATTGGCCCTTATCTCATATTTCCTGATACCCTCTTTCTGCGAGAAGTCACCCTTCTTTTTCTTTTCATGTTATCTCCTGCCTTCTGCTCAAGGACCTCAAGGAGACAGGGTGTATGTAGCCCCACCACTTATGGTGCACCCTGGATAGTGCTACACCCTCAAGGGCTCACGACTGGTGAGTTTGGGAGTTGGCGACCCCGAGGGATTCCTGAGCTGGGTCCGTTTTGTGTACTTTTTCCTCTGACTTTGGGGCGGGCCCTCTCCTCTTTCCCTTTCCTATTTGCCTTTCATGGCTCTCCTTCCTTCCAAGTCCCTTAATCCTCATTCTTTGAGGGTTGAGGGCATTTCTTTTCACCCTGCCCATTATTTGCCTTATCCATTATTTGTTTACCATTTCTTCTTCTAGTATGTAAGTTTGTGGTTAGTATTAGTTATAGTTTTAATTCTCATCTCCTCTTTCACTATCACCCAAACCATTAGGGGCCGATAACCTAGATGTTAGGCCCCTTAAAACAATAATTATCATCATCATCAGCTCTATCGAGGTCTGCGCTCCACGAGTTGAGTCACACACACCTCCGCAACCAAGCCGACTGCTATTGATAGCTCTGTCCACTAGACTCGACGCCATGATGCGTGACGTCACAGGTTACGTAATGCCGTCCGTGTCCGTGGGGGGAACGACTCTCTGTGTTGGTAAATACACCGCACCAGAGGATAAATATACAGCTTGCCAGCCAGTCCGCCTGCACTGCACCACACGGCCTTTCTGCACCTGCCTTTTACGCATCCACGCGTCAAAACAAAGCAATTAAATGTTTTTTGTGTGTAAGCTCTATAAAATGAAATTACACACTCAATTGGTAACTAAAACAACATGACGTTTGATCAAGTTTCGTTTATAGGAAGGAAACTCAGCTCTTCAATTTATCACGATTCCTTAATAGGTTCACGTAGTAGCTATATAATTTGCCCCAGTGAATAATCAATCTTCGGATTGGTAACGGTACTTGCTGTGGTTCATGGATTTGACCTCCATCCATGCAAGAGTTTTATAAAGACAATCTGTATATCCTACTTATATTAATAGCCTCTATCAACACACAAAGTTTCAGTTTCATTGCTGTAATAAATTCATAGACATTGAGTACCGTCTAAATATTTTGGATGGTCGCATTTGTAGAATTTTTATATATGTAGGCCATAGAGTCGTTTACTATTACATGAAGATTATTACGTAGGTGTATTATTCAAACTTCAATTGCATGATTAGGACACAAGAAATTAAAACTAGATTTTAAAATTTCGCACAGCAGCCATCTTGTGGTTATGAAAACAATTGAAATATATTAGATGTCAGTGGATTAAAATGCGTGTAAGCATTTACAGTACCAAGTTTCACTGCACTCGAATGGTTAAATTGCGTGAAAAGTCTATTTAAATGTTTCAATTTCGCTTGGGCGCCATGTTCGTTTTGTACTTAACAGGTTTCTAAAAGTCACATAGGTGAACTTCTAGTAGTGTTTTTTATCACCTTACAAAATTTCAGGGTGATATCAGTAATAGGTTTGGAGATATAGAATGCCGGTGAAATATTTCGAACAGCCGCTATGTTGGATTGGCGAGACGTATTAAAATTTGAAGAGCATGGTCGGGTCGGACAAAATAGTACTAAGACCTTACCGAGTTTCATTAAAATCGCTCCAGCCCTTTAGATTTTATTAGGGAGACACACACACATACACACACACGGACAAAAGGTGATCTCATAATCCTCTTTTTCATAAATGAAAATATGTTAATAAGGAGATAAAGGTATCAGATCATTATCAATTGAAGAAGGAGGATGCAAAACCGCACAAGTCCACTTTGGACCATAAATGAGCTAAGATCGGAATAGAGTTCTTTAGACAGCTAAGCATTATGTATAGTGCAAAACAACGTAAGATTCCATGAGGAAGTCCTTATAATTGTAGGAAGGAAATTAAGGCAGTTGCAAAACTGCACCTTTGAAAGTGCCAAACGCAAGAGACATAATGAAGTATATAGATAGCATCCCTAGCGAGTTTAAGTTATCGTATCAAGAGCTGGTAAAGAAGCACGGAAACCTTATCAGTGATAATACTGTACGTTGGGACACTGACAGTGATTAGAAGTTCGTAAATAATAATATTTCTACAGTATTTTGCTCAGAATCTTTGTTTTATTTCAGAAGTTCATTATATTTCTTAATAAATATAGAGTTGCAAAATGACATATGTCCAAGTACTTTATATCGTGGGAGAAGTTGCAACATGGCCTAACTCAGTTTCCCTAGCTTTACAGGAGAGAGAAAATAACATTCTGTACCCATAATTGAGTGTTCATATATTTCTACCAGATACCGGAATCAAAATTAAACTTACCTTGGAAACTAAAAACGGCAACAGAAGTCACGCGATGGCAAAGCAGATAAATGCGCAACAACTGAGATAGGCAATGTTGCATTAGTATTCCGAGATGGGTCTACTACTGCTATCAGTGGCTGTAGCTTGAAAAGGGGCCCACAGATCGATTGCGTCGGAAATTATGAATTCATCGATACCATGTCGATATGGCCAAACAGTGCGTTAGGTCATGTTGCAACTTCTCCCTCGATATATTGTATTAGAAGAAGTCATTAGACATACAAAACAAATACCCTCACCTAACCTTCCTGAGAGTCATTTCTAGCACTAGCAAAAAATAAAAATAAATAATAATAATAATAATAATAATAATAATAATAAATACAATTCTGTATACATTTAATAATTAAATAACTTAAAAACCTATTTTCTCAAAACTGTGTTTGGTGGACATGTGCTGTTTTGTATATGACTTCTTCAATTGATATTAAAACGTTCCAGTCTGACAACACATTGTAATCCCAAATACTGGGACATACGAAAAATTACGGTACATGTCATTAAATTATATATACAGACTATCCTCGATATCTCGAATCGTTAGAGGATGTCGAATTAAATTCGACTTATCGAAAAATCAAGTTATTGAGATACGTATGAAAAGTGTTAAAATTTGTAATTTGCTGGTCCCAAAATACTGTATGTAGGCTAGCAACATATACTGTAGTTGTCTAAAATTATGTAATACTTTTTAAGAGCGTTAAAATCCTTTAGTATGCCTTCCTGAGGACGGGAAATAAAACCGGCGGGCCATATCATGAATTATACTGTATTTATGGCACGTAAAAGAATCTACCATTGCAATTGGTAGTGTGTAGCAAAATTTGCAGGTTATTTTTGGCTAGTTAGAAACGCTCTATCTAGCTCCAACGTTCGCCACTAGGTGTTAGTGACAGTAGCATCTGGTAGCCAAAGTTGGAACTACTTGAAATCGAACTTGTTGGGAGCCCTCTGGCGTTCAATCAAAAATACCCAGCTATGGCCATTGGCTGCAATATAAAATTGATTTTCGTAATGGTGACAGCTTTATTACATTATCTAAGTAAATTGCATATCTAAGTATAGAAGTTGCATAGTGTTGACTCAATTGCAATACTCGTTAGAAAATTCCAATTAGAACCATCGAATTAGACAAGTTGTACTGCAAAAAAACAAAAACGTAAATGTTCGAGATAATGAACAACTTAGTGCCAGGGATAAAATTTAACCTTCGAGATATCGAAAAAATTCGATTTATAGAAATTCGACTTAAATATAAAAATACTGTCATTTGTTCAGGAAATAATAATTAATACGAGTTATCTAAAAGTCTAGTAATGGAGGTTCGAGGTATCGATGTTAAACTGTATTTGTTTTGAACTACAGAAGTGAGAGAAAACTAAGGGATGACATGTTTCACTCGTCAATCCAGCATCATCAGATCCAAATATATTGAAGACAAAATAGCTACACAATGGGACACTACCAAACCTACTAACAGTCACTGCCCTCCAGAAACAAAAATCACGTTAAAAACATAGAAAGTGTGGCAGCTATTACTGGTAAAATAGCCTAAGCATCCGAAAAACAAAAAAACAAAAAAAAAAGAAAAGAAACTATTTATAAATGCTACCTCCTACTGTATGTTGCAAGACTGAGAAATGACAATCTCAAACAGTCTGATTCCACCAACTAATCTATGAAGGTGTAGCTACTATTGCTGTGATATAAGCCTACTTAAGCAATAAGTCCTAAGCTACTATAGAATTTCAAATTAATGCAGAAATGACATCCGAGCCTATTCTAAGTTATTTATACATTGTTCTATTTCGGATGCTTAATGCTTTATTATTTTATCAGTAATAATTGCCACACTTTCTAAGGATTTGACGTATTTCTTTTTGTTTTTCGAGGGCAGTGACTGTTAGTATGTGTAATTGTAGGTTTGGTAGTGTTTTGTAGAGCATTTTTGTCTTGTATGGATTTGGATCTGATGATGCTCGCTTGACGACCGAAACCTGCCATTCCTTAGTCTTCTCCTTCTTCTGTAGTACAAAACATATACGGTATATCACATGTGATATTTTTAAGATTATTTTCCCCATTTCCCATGTCCCAGTAATTGTGATTGCATTGTGTTGACCGACTGAAAAGTATTAATATCATTTAACAATAAGGCAACAGTGAAAAAAATGGCTTCAAAGCTATCTATAAAAGGTATATAGATCATTACTATACACAAATTGAATTTCGGGATTCGAAGAATTGGAGGCCGTGGGTTCCCCCCATGCATAGGTCATTGTAATTCTCTTTAACATCCATCTAAATTGATTGTATATTTTGTACAATACTGTTAGCTGTGGTGTTACGGATTGATTTGCTCGTCAAGAGTTGCTTTTATTGCCAACGTTTCGCCATCAGTACAGCAGGCTGGATTTTTTCAGAGTAAGAGGCAGTCGAGGGCTACTTGTGATTCGTCGCAGTGAATGGAGTGTATGCAATTCGAGGAACGATATGCTATTGCTGATTTAGAAGGCGGGTAGAAACGTACACATCGTATGCGTTCCGACAATCTGGTGGCAATGATTCGACCAGTTTCCCCAATGTAGATGACATTAAAGTTGAAAGCATGCATTTGTCTTCAGTTCAGGATATTTTATTGAGTTTATTACCTCGGGGAAGCACATTTATTAATATTATTGTAAGTGCAGTCACTCAAACATAGATGTTGTTGTTTATTAAATTATGGCATTTCACGGAAAACCACTTCTAGGAAGGCTAAGGTGGGAATCGAACCAAGCTCTTCTCAGTTTTGCCTTACGAGGATGAGTGTACCCTGTTACTTCCCTCAAATGAGAATTAAATATATTGGTAGAGCCGGGAATCGAAGCCAAGTCTGCTGGGCGCTACACCACGAGGTGGTTGACGAGTAGAAAGCTCACTGTTGGAGTTTGGAAAAAGAAAAGGAGAGAATGCGCTCATTATTCATTTAATCGACTCTACATACATTTCTTCACCTCCAAGAAAAAGCCCGGAAAGTACGTTATTTCAAGTCCCAGTGCACATAATTAAAGCTACACACACTACTACAGTCACCAGGGGACAAGATGGTTCAGTGGACAAGCTGGTTGTCTCTCACCAAGGTGGACCGTGTTCAATCCGGTCAATGCATGTGTAATTTTCGAAATGGAATACTCTTATCACGTTCTGTGGTTCGGATTCCACGTAAAGAAAGAGGTCCCGTAGCTCATGGCCGCAAGGTTAACGGTCACGTAAAACTAAAAGATTCCTTTCCTATACTGCAGTCACCACAAAATCACAGACCTGCAGGATCGAATCCTTGAGGATGCGCAAATGCGAGGGAGCCGTGGAGCAAATTTCCGGGACCCCGGCTTCTCTAAAATCTGTAATAGTTAAAAGGGACGTAAAACCAATAACATTATTATTATTATTATTAGTAAAATTACAGACAAATTCAACACACGCCCAAGTACACGGGGCTGATGACCAAAGATGTCCCAGGCCCCTAATACGAATAAACAAAAACAACAATAACATCTCCTTCAAATAAGTAAGTTAATTATGAGTCAGCACTTAGCTTCTCCAATGTTTTTTGATGTGTACCATCTTTCCGCTCGGTTGCTGGATAGTTTTGTGGGAGTGATTTTGAAAATTGGGGACGGAAGTGGATCGGAACGATCGAGCTGGCAGTGGTGGATCAAACGGAAGTATGCACTGCCCGCTCGATCGATCAAACGGAAGTGTACTAGCTGGCAGTGGTGGACAACGGAAGTATGCACTGCCCGCTCGATCGATCGAATGGAAGTGTGCCCTAGCTGGCAGTGGTGGATCGAACGGAAGTATAAGACGCACTGCCAACTCGATCGATCGATCCAGCTGGCACTGTTAAGAGAAACAATCAGCGCGCGGTGTCGAAAATTGATACCATGACGCACTCTCGGCCATGTGGAATGTATATGACATAACTTACTGAACGGAAAACGCTCATGCGAACTCTGGTGTCAAGTGATTTAAACAAATGACATGGTACATGTTCGAAGTCTTCGTATCAGTATTTTTAAATGGTAAAATGCCTTAATATCAAACATTGTAAGTAGTGGGCATTGCATTGTCATAAGGCATTTTAAACTCAATGTCACTCAGGAACATTATCGAAACAAGCAAAATATAAATGAAACTTAATTCCGTAATGCAATATTATTGGAACTCCACCAATGGTATCCTTACCTTGACGCGGTGGTGGAGCTTGCGTGGTCAAATGATCCTGAGAGCTATGCCGGCGGTAGCTTAGCTACTGGTAGGGTCTCCCAAGCCGGACAGGTCGAAGGTGATGATCCAGACTAAACGGGATACTCTGGCCCTCCAGGTTGGGGGTTGGACAAGGGGCTAACAACCCCACACCATAAAAAAAGAACCTGTTACAAAACAAGGACAATTGCCTCGGAAGGACGGATTTAACAGAAGAAAACCTCGGCCTGGATTACGGAAAAGAGATTTGTATATTGCGACGTGGAATGTAAGAACGATGTAAGAAAGATGAATGAAATAGGAGAAGAGATAACTAAATTTAATTTAGACATTGTAGCGTTACAAGAGGTAAGATGGCAAGGACAAGGAAGGATAGATAAAAGGGAATATTCACTATTGTATAGTGGTCCAAATAGCAGAACAGGACAACATGGTACAGGATTTATGGTATCCAAGTCAGTAAGGAATAGTATTATGGAATATGAAGCCATAAATGAAAGATTTTGTAAATTGCGCATCAAAGGAAGATTCAGGAACATATCCATATTGTCAGTGTATGCACCAACTGAAGAGAAAGATGAGGATGAGAAGGAGGAGTTCTATGAACAATTGGAACAGATATGCGGTGAGATACAGAGATACGATACATTGATAATAATGGGTGACTTTAACGCAAAGATTGGGAAGGATCTATTGATGTGATGTGCAGGGGAACATACACTACATGATGTTAGTAACCAGAATGGCACACTACTTGGGCATTTTGCCATCAGGAACAATATGGTGATCAAAAGCACAGTTTCCCACATAAACGAATACATCTAGGTACTTGGAAGGCTCCTGATTCTACAACCGTGAATCAAATAGACCATGTGTTAATCAATGCAAGATACTCTTCGTCAATTATAGATGTGCGGAGTTGTAGAGGACCAAATTGTGATTCAGATCACTATCTAGTCAAAGCAGTACTTAGAGAAAAGCTGGCTAAAACGAAAGCAGAATCTGAAACCTGGAAGAACAGTATAAACGTTGAAAGACTAGGAGATGAAATAATTAAGGAGGAATATCAGAGAGAAATACAAAAGAAATTAGAAGAAGAAAAAGAGAGAGATGATCTCAATGAAGAGTGTAAGAAAATAGAGGAAGTAGTTAAACTGGCTGCAGAAGAAATAATCGGAAAGAGGCAGCAAACCCGGAATGAATGGTTTGATCAAGAGTGTAGGGAAGCAATAGAAGAGAAGAATAGAGCAAGAGAAAAGATGATCTTGAGAGAAACAAGAAGCAACTGTGAACATTATAGGCAACTGAGGTTGAATGCCAACAAAGTATGTATGTATGTCTACCCCTTATTATTCCCGTTTCCAACGGGGTCGGGGATGAGATGCGATGGAAGTCTTTGTGGCGATGACTTTTACGGCCGGATGCCCTTCCTGATGCCAACCTCATGAGAGGAGTTAATGAGAGATGAAATGAATGATGGTGAATGAAACTGGGCAAGGATGAGGAAGGAAGCGGCCGTGGCCTGTCAGAAGGTACCGTCCCAGCATTTGCCTGGTGTTGAAAATGGGAAACCACGGAAAACCATTTCAAGGACGGCCAACGGTGGGGCTCGAACCCACGCGTCTACCGAGTCAGCAGAGAGCTTGGTCCCATGACCTAATGTTGACCTTTAGCCAGCGTAGCCACTACTGTCGGTTAAGAAACAATTTATAGAAATAGAAGAATTAAACCAGGGAAGTGAAGTAAGAAAATTCTATGCGGCAATTGGTAAAATGGGGAAAGGTTTCCAACCGAGGGAAAGAAGATGCAAGGATAGACAAGGGATGATACTGAATGATGAGAACAAAGTGTTAGATAGATGGTCTGAACACATTAAGGAACTTCTAAGTGGAAGTGTAGAGCCCGAAATTGAACAACATATGCAACAAAACGAGAGACAAGAAGTAATTAGATCAGAATCAGAGAATGAGAATGCAAGTATTACGAGTCCTACAGAATCAGAGAATGAGAATGCAAGTATTATGAGTCCTACAAGATTTGAAGTGGCAAATGTAATGAAGAAAATGAAAAACAACAAATCACCAGGGGAAGAAAGTATAGTAGCAGAAATGATAAAATATGGAGGAGCGGCATTGGAAGATAGAATACATAAACTATTGGAAAGAATATGGGAAGAAGAGAACATGCCAGATGGATGGAGGGGAGGAATAATATGTCCTATATTTAAGAAAGGAGATAAACTAGCATGTGAGAATTACAGAGGAATTACTCTATTGAATGTTATTTACAAGATCCTATCAGGTATCCTGAAAGAAAGAATGAAGATATTTTCAGAAGAAATTCTGAGTGAATATCAGTGTGGTTTTAGACCCAATCGGAGTACAACGGATCAAATCTTTGTAATTAGGCAGATGATGGAAAAGTTTTATGAACATGATATTGACCTCCACATGCTCTTTATAGATTTTAAACAAGCTTTCGATAGTGTATGTAGAGAAAGACTATATGAATTACAGGGAGAAATGAGGATACCTGGAAAGATAATCCGGCTGATTAGGATGACACTAGATAACACATGGGCACGAGTGAAAAATGGAAATAAGCTGAGTAAACCCTTTACAATTAATATGGGTGTAAAACAAGGAGATGGATTGCCTGCAGTACTGTAACGATTCGATCCCATAGCTGTTATATTTAAAGGGTTATTCATTTATTATCATATTTATTATTATTATTAACTAGTACATCCATGAGATGATTTTTATATCAGATAATTGTAAGCGGTTTTGATTATTATATTCAATTAGATTTTTATTAACAATTACTTGTAAAGAGACGAAGTATTATATATTGCAACAAGACTGGCGATATGGACTAACCCTGTGCGTCACAAACTGAACGACGTAGTAAGAATTTCACCACGGCCAACTGCGTCATTTTCCTGAGATGTTAAGAAACCCACTATGGGGTAACCAACACGCCATTTTCTACGGTATATACGCGTCAATATATATTGCAAGTTATGAGTCAAGAATGGAGAAGGTTAATAGAGAGGGAAGCTGTGACACCACGTGACAAGGAAGTCATTAGTATTTGTACCTGCAACATCGGACAAGAATGGCATTGATCTACAGCTCTTAATGAAGGAAGGAAGTTGTAACCTTGCTTTCTGGGTCCTAATGGACTGAGCACCGAGAGTCGACACTGAACGATGTCTTGCCGACATCTATATCAATACATAATGGGTTATATCCCTGATCAAGAGTCTTTCTACAGATGGCAACGTACTTAATGAGGATATTTCATAGTAATTGAGATATCACATCATTTTTTTAAACATAAGCGACGTAACAACGAGATCATCGATCATTTCTTAAATATGACGAGTCTTCGACTGGGTGAGCCAACAATTCAATAAAACTATCGTCTCTATTATAATTTAACTTCATTTAACTTTCAATTCATTTTAATATTCATTTTCTTTTAAATAATTAATTGCCGCATTGAGTAATTTTAAATTCAATTGTGTGACTATCACTATTCTGTTTTATTAATATTTTGTTTTTGCATTTAATAAATTCATTCTCTTCAACGTAATGCCTATTTCTTTCATTGTAGTTGGTACATTAAGGCAATCATACTCCTTGATTAAATACGGATTGGTTAGATGACTTTGTCTCACTACGGCCCGGGTAAGTGGTTCTCGACTCTACTGCTGATAGCCGAGGTTAAATCAATAAATTTCGATTCACTATCTTAAATAGGAATCTGGCGCTCAACAACTTATTATATTACACTATCACAGGTAAGGTCACACCACAGTGTATATTATTTATTCATATCATGTTTGTTTTATTGAACCACAATAGTCATCACCACGTTTTGTTAACTCATTAAAAATGTTACATTTGGCGCCACAAAGTAGGGCACGAAAACCATTCGGTATTTAGTCAGAGGAGTGTATAATTTCAGTGCAAATTGTCAGTGCTTTTGGGGGACAGTGAAGTGAAGTGAAATTTTGGAAGGGCAATTGTTATACGGTGTACTTCGAGATGTCGGAGGAGGAACAGAGGCAGTTGAGAAGTAGGGATGCAGTCAAGAAAGTTAATTATAAGGAGGTTGATAGCGGTAGCGATGTTGAGAGCGTAGAGAATAATACCAAGATGTCGGAGGTAAATCTTGAGAATAATCCTGAGAGTAATCCTGAAAATAATCCTGAGGTTAACCCTGACATGAATTCAGAGGAAAATCTCGAGACGAATACAGAGGTACATCCTGAGACTAGTGGTAGTCAGGAGAAACAGAAGTCCTTAGAGGTCCATGAAATTTCATTAGCTGATATCTTGAGGGAGATGAATAAAAATAGTCAGGAGATGAATAAAAATAGTCAGGAGATGAATAAAAATAGTAGGGAGATGAAAGAAAATATTGATAGGCTAAATCAAAATATGGAAGAGAATAAGAAAGATAATTTAGAAAGTAGGAAGGAATTCAATGATAAATTTGAGAAATTAGATAAAGATATGAATAAAAATAGTGAAGAGAATAAAAGAAATTATTTGGAATTCAATGGTAAATTTGAGAAATTAGATAAAGATATGAATAAAAATAGTAAGGAGATGAGAGAAGAGATGGGTAGGCTAAATCAAGATATGAGTAAAATAAATCAGAAGCTGGAAGAGAATAATGTAAAACTAGACAGTGTGGTTAAAGTCAATGAAGGGTTGAGTAAGAAGTATGAGGTACTACAGCAAAGTATTCAGGGGGTGAAACAGGAAATCAGAGGTGAAATTAAGGAGGAGGTAGAGATGAAGGCTAAAGATATTATTAAGACAGTAGATAAGAAATTAGAAGCAGCAGAAAGTAGGATTCAGGAAAGAATAGTAACTGTGATTGAAGAGAAAATAGCAACTCAAGGTGAAAGTTTTAGCAAATTGGTAGAAGTGGAAACTAGGCAGGTGGTAGAGACTTTAGGGGAAACTGCAGTAGAATCAGTAAAGACAGCCTGTAAGGAGACTATAATTGAAAGTAGAATGGAGTCAGACGAGATTTTAGGTGAAAGCAAATTGGAAATAGCGGAGATTTTAGGTGAAATCAGATTAGAGTCAGACGAGATTTTAGGTGAAAGCAAATTGGAATTAGTGGAGACTGTAATTGAAAGTAGATTAGAGTCATTGGAGATTGTAGGTGAAAGCAGATTGGAATCGGAGGAGATCTTAGGTGAGGAACGGCAAATAGCGGAGATTTTAGGTGAAATCAGATTAGAGTCAGACGAGATTTTAGGTGAAAATAGATTAGCGTCAGAGGAGATAGTAGGAGAAAGCATAGTAGAGTTGAAGGAGATTTTAGATGAACGCAGGATAGCTGTAGAAGAGACTATAGAATGTAGCGAAAAAGAAGTGAAGAAGATGAGAGAAAAGATAGGGATAGAAGTAGGTAAGATAAAGAAAGTACTAAGCACCCAAGAGATTAAGATGCAGACAATCATAGATAAGTTAGATAGGCAAACTAGGGAAGAATTTAGTCCTGTGATAGAGGAAGTTAATATGAAATTATTAGTGGCAGAGAAGCGTGCGTTAAGTCATAGTCAGAAGAACATAATTAGTAAACAGGTTAAGAGGAGGAGAGAGATAGATAAGAGGAGAAGCAATGGGCAACGGCTAAAGAGAAAATTAAATATTAGTAGTGGAGAAGTGAAGGGAAGACATGTAGGTAGATATTTTAGAAGTAAAATGAAAGAGAAGAGAATTAAGTTGTTAGTGGAAAAAGAAATCAGAATGAAAGAGAGAAAGAAAGCATATGATGTGCAGTGGCGTAATGAATTAGCCAGACTTGGGGAAATGATAGGAGGAAAGCCGAAGTATAATGTTACTGTTGATGAGTGTAGTCCGAAAGAGGTAGAAAGTAATGTTATAAGAAAAGAGGAAAATGGAACCCTAGAAAGAGATAGAATTGAAGATGAAGATGGTAAGAACGGTGAAATGCCAGAGAAAGTAGTGATGTAAATTTATATTACCGATAGTTACTCTTCCGTATGACTTAAATATTAAGTAATGAAGTTTAATATGACTTAAAAGAGGTAGATAAGAAACCTGCTGTGTGTAATTTTAATTCAGTCGTGAAGTTAGGATGGTAAGGGGCGCGTAGTGCCTACGCTTATTGATTTAGATTGACTAAAATTATTTAATTTTGAAGACAGAGGTTGTCGTGCTATTGAGCAATGCAGGTAAGTTGAATGTAGGTCCTTAAACTGCAGGTAAGTTGGATGAAGTAAGAATTAAATTAAAAAAAAAAGGGTAGGAAGATTATTACATAGGTAAGTAATCGAAAGAAAGTAATAATTATTATGGCAACCATAATTAAGAATATAATGGTAATAAAGATATAATTCAAAAGTGAGTGAAGATAAGATGATACAGTGGTAATAAAACGAATGAGTTGAAGAATTAGGTATTGATTTTTAAAGAAGTTTCAGTTGAGGACAGCGAGGTTATCAGTGGATATATTTTGAGAAATTTATAAGTGGTTTAGAATAGTTAATGGTAATGCGTTGTATGAATTAACCAACATCGGGTTGAAATGAGGAAGTAGTAACTAATTAGGACATCTGATACTTGTTGACAGATATGTGTGTGTGTATGTGTGTATTTTCACGTAAATGGACGTGAGTTTGAAGAAGTAAGCCAACGAAGGTAATGCCATTGAGCAATGTGGTTTTTAAAGTTTTGGTAAGATGCCAAATGAAGTTGTTTTTTGAGGAAGTTTTTGGTAAGATGCCAAATGAAGTTTTTTAAGGAGGAAGTTTTGGTAAGATGCCAAATGAAGTTGTTTTTTGAGGAAGTTTTTGGTAAGATGCCAAATGAAGTAGGTTGGAGGAAGTTTTTGGTAAGATGAAGTAGGTCAGCGAGGTATATTCCGTTGAGTTATGAGTTTTTTATGGTATCTACGGGACTACGTGAAGTTAATAAGGGAGTTTTTTTTAAAGTATATATGGATGTATGCACACAAGGTAATAAGAGATTACAAAGGTAAGATTGTCCAAGTTTTTGTTACAGTTACGCACGTTTTAAAGATATTACAAGGCTTGTTATCGAGCTAAACCACTTTGTAGTAAAAAGTTACTGATGAATAATAACGAATTAATGATGTGGTAGATTGTTGTCCTACACACAGGTTAAAGTAAAGATAATAATTATAATTAAAAGGTTGACATAATATTTACTAATATTGAAAGGAATTTGTTATAATTCGACGTTTGAGGATTTAAAGATAAATCATTTTTTTTAGTAGACAGGAAATTAAAGTTTTATTTATGTCATACGGAGTTAGTAAAGATAAGTTTAATATTTTGAAGACAAGAATAAGTTAGTAATGTAAGGTGAGTATACCTAAGGGGTAATAATGAAGTTTCAATTAAAGGTAGGTGTAATTTACGCAGTTAATTTGGTAGAGCAGAAAGTATCTGAACTGTGTTAGAACTCAGAACTTGCTTTATGAAGTGATTATGGGAGAATATTTGCTAATTAAGAGTGTCGGTGTTATTGACTATCAACAGGAACACTGTCATTATTTTAGGAAGACAATAGCTAGGAAAGCATAGTGTGATGTTATTATTCCAAGGAATTAGTCGAAGCATGTACGATTTTTTTTTAGCTGAAATTTAATGTGTTATTGGTCAGTAAGAGGTGACCTGTAACAGTAAGAAGAAGTGGGATTATACCACGAATAGGGGAGGTTTTTGTATGTGACGTGTGATGTCACGATGAGTTTTGAGAGATTCTGGTATAGCAAGAGTGAGCTATAGTCCAGGCGGTCAGAACAAGTAGGAAGTGGTGTTTGGAGGACACGGTACTTAATTAAGAGTTTTGAGAGAAAACTAAGGGGGGTTTTTAGGCATTCAGCAAAAAGTCAAATCATGAATAGACTAAGTTCAAAGTATAAGAGCATTAATATTTTGTGGAACGAAATATTTATTCCGAGGAGTTTGTCATGTGTTTTTGTGAAATAGTTTAGTGATATACGTAATTCAGGTATTGAGTAGTATTTTGTCCAAGTCTTAATCATTTTGTTATGGTAAGTAAGGAATGACGTTACGGTAAAGTTATATCTTGACGCTAAGTTAAATTTTATAAAGTGAACGAGAAGTCAGATTTTATGTTTATTGGTGATTTAAAAAAAAAAAAAAAAACAAGTTATTGTTTTCGAGAAGTAGTAAAGAGGAATTATGGTTTTATGAGAAGTTAAGAAGTCGTGGAGACTTAGGAAGTATTAATTTGGAAGGAGGCGGCCGTGGCCTAAGAAAGAATTAAGCCACGAAGGCAGGTGAGTAGTAACTTGGATATTTAAATGAACTGTTTAATAACTGCTTTGAGGTATTTCGATGTCATTATGTATTTGGGGAAATATTTACATGTATGACATATGCACTGAAATAGGAATTGTCTTAGGTATCTTGCTAAGTTATTTTTTTCTTCAATTATTGAAATTTTACTGCATTTGAGTAATCCCTTTATAAAGACGAAAGGAATATTGTATTGTTTGCATCCTATTATCGTGTGCTGTAATAGTTATTATGGGTTAATCAGCTGGTATTACAACAATGTACTTCTACGCCAGACTGATATACAAAAACTACGTTCAAAAGAGATGAAGCCAAAATTGTATGTCATGCATACGATCACCGAAATATAAACGAGTGCAGCGTTGACATATATGTCAAAAATAAAAGTGAAGGGCATTTTATATGTATATTTTTTACAGCTCGTTTAATACATAAAGAAGAATGAACATTATGAACATTTGGAAGAATGAGAAATGATAGTACAAATATGTAAAGTGAAAAGAGTATGTTCTTGTATATTTTTATGTATTGTTGAAGGGTATTATTTGTATGTTGTCGTTATGGGGGTATTAATATTTAAATTTGTATTCATTTGTGTAGGATGTGTAGTGATATAAATAATGTTACATTTTATTTTAAATTATTTATATCAGGGGCGATTGTAACGATTCGATCCCATAGCTGTTATATTTAAAGGGTTATTCATTTATTATCATATTTATTATTATTATTAACTAGTACATCCATGAGATGATTTTTATATCAGATAATTGTAAGCGGTTTTGATTATTATATTCAATTAGATTTTTATTAACAATTACTTGTAAAGAGACGAAGTATTATATATTGCAACAAGACTGGCGATATGGACTAACCCTGTGCGTCACAAACTGAACGACGTAGTAAGAATTTCACCACGGCCAACTGCGTCATTTTCCTGAGATGTTAAGAAACCCACTATGGGGTAACCAACACGCCATTTTCTACGGTATATACGCGTCAATATATATTGCAAGTTATGAGTCAAGAATGGAGAAGGTTAATAGAGAGGGAAGCTGTGACACCACGTGACAAGGAAGTCATTAGTATTTGTACCTGCAACATCGGACAAGAATGGCATTGATCTACAGCTCTTAATGAAGGAAGGAAGTTGTAACCTTGCTTTCTGGGTCCTAATGGACTGAGCACCGAGAGTCGACACTGAACGATGTCTTGCCGACATCTATATCAATACATAATGGGTTATATCCCTGATCAAGAGTCTTTCTACAGATGGCAACGTACTTAATGAGGATATTTCATAGTAATTGAGATATCACATCATTTTTTTAAACATAAGCGACGTAACAACGAGATCATCGATCATTTCTTAAATATGACGAGTCTTCGACTGGGTGAGCCAACAATTCAATAAAACTATCGTCTCTATTATAATTTAACTTCATTTAACTTTCAATTCATTTTAATATTCATTTTCTTTTAAATAATTAATTGCCGCATTGAGTAATTTTAAATTCAATTGTGTGACTATCACTATTCTGTTTTATTAATATTTTGTTTTTGCATTTAATAAATTCATTCTCTTCAACGTAATGCCTATTTCTTTCATTGTAGTTGGTACATTAAGGCAATCATACTCCTTGATTAAATACGGATTGGTTAGATGACTTTGTCTCACTACGGCCCGGGTAAGTGGTTCTCGACTCTACTGCTGATAGCCGAGGTTAAATCAATAAATTTCGATTCACTATCTTAAATAGGAATCTGGCGCTCAACAACTTATTATATTACACTATCACAGGTAAGGTCACACCACAGTGTATATTATTTATTCATATCATGTTTGTTTTATTGAACCACAATAGTCATCACCACGTTTTGTTAACTCATTAAAAATGTTACAGTACTCTTTAATCTTGCACTACATAAAGCAATCAGTAAAGTGGACCAGGGAGACACTATTTTTAACAAATCAAGTCAGATCTGTGCTTATGCAGATGATGTAGTGATCATAGCAAGAGAGAAGCATACACTGAAAAGTGTATATTTAGAATTAGAGAAAGAGGCTACAAATATTGGGTTATTAGTGAATGAGAGTAAAACTAAGAGCATGGTAATGTCCACATCTAACACAAGAAGAGCCCCGCATGATATTAAAATAGGTGATAAGACATTTGAGGGTGTGACACAATTTAAGTATCTAGGAGTACTTATTAACAACCAGTGTGATATGACAAACTGTATTAAAGATCGATTACAGGCTGGAAACAGAGCATACTATGCAAACATCAAGATGCTCAGGAATCAACTTATATCGCGAACAACCAAAATGAAGATATATAAGACAATGATAAGACCAGTAGTGACCTATGGCTCTGAAGCTTGGACATTAACTATGGATGATGAGAATACTGTGAAGTGTTTTGAAAGGAAAATACTGCGAAGAATATACGGCCCTGTTAGAGAGGAAGATGGATGGAGAATACGATATAACCATGAACTAAACGAATTGATTGGAAAACAAGATATCGTAAAGTTTATAAAGGCACAGAGAATCCAATGGTTGGGACATATAGAGAGGATGCCGGAGAGCCAGATGCCCAAGAGAATGTTGAAAGGGAGGCTATTCTCCAGGAGGAGGAAAGGACGTCCTAAGAAGAGATGGTTGGATGGTGTGACTGCAGACCTCGTCGCAATGAGAGTGAGAGGATGGAGGAGCAAGGCGATGGATAGACCAACATGGAGAGCAGTTGTCCAAGAGGCCAAAACCCACCCCGGGTTGTAGCGCCATGGAGTAAGTAAGTAAGTATTATTGGAACGTGGAAATAAGTCACCATCTTGTGCACAATATTTGCGTAGTCGAAATAGCCGTGGGATTATTGCGTATGACTGAGAAACTAGAGATCTTGGGTTCGAATCCTGGGCGGGGTAGATATTTTTGATACCAGATTATCATTTTAAACGATATTTATCATATCAATATGACTCATTTTAACAGATTCCATAAGAAATTATGTGTTGGTCTGTGAATCAAGAGGACCTGTTTAAAAGGAATTTAATGTTATGAGCGGTGTCGCGCCTATTAATCTACATAGTTGATCCATATCGTATTATTTATTTAGGCTAGTGCTGGTGGAAGCTACAAATCATCTAATAAAATGAGTTCCGTATTATAAACTACAATATCTGTAAAACACTCCCTTTTACAATAGATTAATATTTGTGCCAATAATACTATAAAATACCGGTGTATCAACAATTTCACGTGAGGTTTCTTCTATGTCAGATGTTACACATCATATGCGACTACTGTAAGGCTCGTAATTTTTTTTTCATACTCATCCCAAGAATATGCTGGAATGGCATGTTATTAAAAGTCCTGAGGCTCATATCCCAATCGTAGACCTAAACACAATTATATAAAATACTATACATACCCCAATAACACAGGTTATCAAACAGATGTGAGACACACACAACTCCTAAGTAAATCAACAAAATGGATTCAAATCGTATTAAAATATCCTACTGTATAAAGTAAAACAAATATAATTCTACCTGCCAGTTGTCCTGTTCAGCATCATATTCCTTCTTGATAAGTAGCATTGGGAAAGTAAGTGTTACCGGTAGCGACCGGCCAGACACTTTTGAGTCCTGCCAACACAAAGACTACAGCTGTATTCTAGTCGACAAGTAATTTCAATCGCAATACCCAATCAAGATAGAGCGAATATCTGAAGCTATTAACATACATTGACAACAATATTAACGTGTGTGCAGCGTATATTTTAATTTGCCTTCAGTAATAGAAGTCTAGGATCAAATGACCTCAATGTTCTAACCCCTTAAAACCACCACCACCAAAACTATAGAAGAAGTGAGTGCAAGATTTAAGTCTTCGTAGAATGTATGTTTTGAAATCACGACTCTATTCTCAAATCAGAATTCAATTGACCAGGCTTCGGTGGCGTAGTCGGTAGCATGCTGAGCTTCTATGCCCAATAAAAATCCCTCAGTATGCCTTCCTTCGGAGGGGAAGTAAAGCCGGCGGTCCCATGTCATAGATTTATGGCATGTTAAAGAACTTTCCACTAATTACACCTGTGCGAAACTAAATTGTATAGGTTAAGAATGTAAACAACGCTCTTAGGTTTCTATGTTCGTTGCCAAGAGCCGACTGCGGTGGCGTCTAGTAGCTGAGTTCTGAACTAAGCCTAGTAGTCGTTGACGGTGGCGTTTGGCGGCAAAAGTAGGAACTATTTGAAAAATTCTAAGTTGCAGTCTGCACTTAAATTAAAAAAACAGATACACACACTAATACAGCCATCACAATTAACACCGGTTATCAGACAGATTCTACACACACCCAAAGTACACGGGGCTACATGACCGCGTTGTCGCAGCCCCTACGCGTAAGAACCAACCAACCAACCAACCAATTGACCAGGCTTAATGAACTGGCTGCAACTTACGGAGTTTGGCGTCTCATTTCCCCGCCTCACACACCCAAGTACACCGGGCTAAGGACCAAGATGTCGTAAGCCTCTAGCATGAATTAACAACAATAACAATTTCACCATCTCACTTTTCGTATATGTGCAATTACCGGCAGCTAGCTCTGCACTTGGCCATCCCTCTCCTTCTGCATACTACTGCAGCGTAAAACATTTGCCACGCTAAGCGGATTTGGCTTAGACTAGACTAGTAATGTCCGAGAGAACATGCTACTCTCGCGCGTGTATGTTCTCAGCCAGGGATGTATTCGGAACGATCCCTGCACCACTACACGCCCCTCTTCTACTGCTAAGCTGCTTGCCACGGTGGGTGAGTGGATAGAGTGTCGGTCTACTAACCCCAAGATTGCAGGTTCGCTCCTGGCCATGGTAAGTAATTTTTTGAAAGGCGGCAAAAATACGATACGCATGTCATACGATGTTGGCATGTCAAAGAACCCATTTGAATTCAGTAAGCCGAGTTCATAATGGCAAAATTAATCTCGGGAGTTTCCGCCAATACAAAGTTCCTCATTTCTCTGCTAGAAAGCGCTATAGTGTTCAAGGAGCTTAGATATCTAACATCTAACCTCCTTGACTATCATAGTCTAGGAACAACGAAATTCGACATGCAAGCTACCCTCTGGGTGTCAAAATAGCAAAGCTTGCACCAGGCACCCGAGGCCATACAATATTATTATTATTATTATTATTATTATTATTACCGCTAAGCACTTAAGGTCAAGTGCGCAGCTAATCGCCGGGATCTGTAATGCCATATTGCTTGGAGGGGAAGCGTGATGTGTCTATCACTCCACAAGCGAGCTTACACTATTTACTGCTGAAATAAAATAGCACTGTATGAACCCATAGCATAAGCCGTGTAATGTTGTTTTTAAATTGAAAGCAATTGTCTAAAACTTCAGTTGCATGCTCTGGATTGGATAGCGTTCGACAGATAGGCTACCTCAACGACGAACATCTTCCCATTCAAAAACCCGTGGTGAAGTGAGGCTAGACAGTTTCGCTGCATGGATCATGTCATGTCAGGCAGACGCAAATGGTAACTACAGTGAAGTGGGGAAGGCAAAGTAAGCCAATCACTCCGTCAGTCCAGTTATATACCGTGTCAATAGAGTAACGTCACGTAACGTAACGTGCAGCACACAAAATGGCGGCAACATTAAGTTTCCTGCCTGAACGGTAAGCGGGGCAACAACGATCTGAAATATGGGAAGACAATGTCTAACTAAAAATAGCCAGTTAGTCTCAAGTCCAGCACGTCTTGCCGCTGGGCTCTCCAGGATTGGCAGCGTGTCATTGATATTACACTCATGAGTGACAATAGGGCTGAGTTTTTGTCGAAAGCAGTAATTTTTTCCCCTTCTTATTACATAGATAGGCTATGTTTTAGGCTTGGGGTCTATCTTGAATTCGTCTTCTTCTTCTTCTTCTTCTTCTTCTATGTGCCCTGCCCAGTCTCCCGGACGTTGGCGATCAATGTGGATAGTGTTTGTCTACCTTCAGCAGAACGGTAGAGCTGTTCAATAGATCTTGTTCCAGTCCAATCTTGAAGGTTCCGAAGATAAGACGTCCTTGTCCTTCCCGCTCTTCGTTGCCCATCAATTTTGCCTTTTAAAATGAGATGTAATATTGTATATTTTTCACCACGCAACACATGACCCAGGTATGCAATTTTCCTGCATTTGATGGTGGTCAGTATTTCTCGTTGAGAATTTGCCCCTTCTATGGAACCACAATTCCAGAGCTTCGAGCCTCTTAATGATGGGACGATTTCATAGTCCAAGCTTCCACTCCATAAAGCAAAATGGACCAAACAAAACATTTTACAAAACGCTGTCTTAGTTTTAAATTGAAGGCATCATCTTGAATTAGCATCATCAATTTTCCTGATACCATGGTAACCATGCCAACCAGTGTTCGTCATCTATAGCAATACCAAGATGCTGTCTATAACACTGGAACAAATTCTACTAATCTTCAATAAGTTGGATGGATAGCCTATTATATAAAGCACAATGTTTGTGAGTTTGTTCCTTACTCAAGTTTAACACTTCCACCTATATTTACAAAATGTTTGAACTGCCACTCTTTGGGAACTGACTCTACGCCGCCATGGCGATACACACCCATTTCCTTTGATTCTACACATGGGGCAGTAGCTAGGCTAGAGAGATGTAACAGTTACACCCAGAATCAGGAGGAAGTGAGTACAGTCTCTGCTACTTTTCCATCAGGACAGCTGTAGATTTGCTAGATATGTAGTCATGCTACAACTACGGACATCGCAACTGTAGGTCCTGTGCACTTATTGCAAGTGAGATATGACTCTGATAAAAGAGGGGAGGTTGCGAGAGCCATATTAACAGGCTATTGGAAACATCTTTGGTGGTGAAAGAGTCATTGGAGAGAGCAAAATGCTAGGTTCATGACACAAACTTTTAAGTGTGACATTTCGCTTTTAACAGACATCCCTTTGATCTCTTATCACATTCTAGCAATTGTGTTGGTTGATTTCCTTCTCTGTGTTGTTAATTTATTATTGTTACCACCATTATGCTATGAGTCATTTTAGTATGCATATTGTCACTGGGTTTGAGAATGATTGAATACATAATTAATTAAATAAATACAGTAGACAAATAGATAGATAAACAAACTAACTATACACAAACATAAACAAACGAAACAAATAAATAAATAAATAAATAAATAAATAAACAATCGTTCATCACTAAGAGTGTTATCAGACCAGGGAACTCGAAGAGACATCATAATCATTCGAACGGGAGAATTACATTAAATAGAACCCTTATTATCCAAACCCCGTTTACCCGATATACCGTTTATCCAAAACGATCGAAAAAATGGGTTAAATAACAAAAACAAATTGAAGAAACATTGTTTTTTTATGCTTCAGACTTTTGAATGTAAGTTGTTTTTCACGCAAGCGGTATTCAATGCCTTAGAGGTAAGAGTTTAAAATACAGAAGAGCACAGTAACATTAAGCTGCATAAAATGCGCATTTTCTCACAAAGTTTTTATATTTTAAGTTAGCATTACAGTTCATCGAAAGTTGTGACGAATCAAAACCTTCTGACATTCTGATAATGAAACGGTGGCGTGACAAAGCAGCTAATAACAGACAGTGAAAAAAAAAAAAGGAGACTTGTTTTTGAAAAACACTAGGACCTACTGTATAGTTAAAGTACGTGCTCTATGGGACATCGTTTTGTTTTGTAAATACAGTTGAGGACTTTGGGTTTACAGCATTAAAATACTTGTTAACATTCAGGCGCGGATCTAGAGTTTGGCTTTGGGGGGCGGTCAGAGAATCGAAATTGTTAAGAAAAATGGTAACACTAAATACACAATCACAAAATAAACAAACGTACAAAACCAGACGAATTTTTCTTGCAAGCTACATGGATAGAAATTTGATGCGTTTAGCGCACCAAAAATATTCGTACAAATTGCAACGGCATGTTTTGCGACTTTACATCGAGCTTCGAGAAAAGTATCAAGGTACCGTACGTTACAGTTTCGGCAAGTCGAGTTGGTACCGACAAAGGGAGAAAGGCACACCTTAAATTGCCAACCAAGCTTGCTGTTTGGACGTCGGCAAATATTTTTTGGTGCGAAAAAAGCCCCAAATTCCTATCCGTGCATTGCTGCACATTCAACGTGACATCTCTATAAACATCGATTCGGTAATCACAAGGTTTGCTAAACAAAATAGACGAGTTGATTTTGTTATATAAATAATCGTTTTTATATAACAGGTTTGAAGTTGTAAATATGTACAGTTGTAACAGAACATAATAATTGCAATAAAGATATTTTCAGTATTGAATAAAATGAAAAAATAAAACTGTTTTTCAGTTAAAATTCGTCAAGTTTTATTTGTCTGGTTATTGTGTTTTCGTTTTTTGAGTTTGAAAATAAGAAGTCTCCGTTTGGGGGGGGGGGGCTCATGACCCCCGTAACCCCCCCCCCCCTGAATCCGCGCCTGTTAACGTTGTACTGTATTATATAACCTCCTGTCTTCAATTACTTTCACCCAAACCTTCAGGAAAACGATTCTTAACCTCTAAAGATGGCATTTCAATTATATGAGTTGTTTATTATCCGAAACCTCCTTCTCCCCCTTTGTTTCTGTTAAAAGAGGTTCTACTGCACATTAGAAAACTCGGCATCTTACGTTTATTGCCCCTGTATTTGTAACTAAGCGCCGTAGCCCATACAAATGTATTTTTGTTTTTATTTTGAGAACAGCATATAATTCCCTGCAACAGAATCAAGCGGCACAGTGGAACATGAAAACTGGAAAAAGAACAGTCAATGACAATTAATCCAAACAAATAATAACTTACACAGCCTGAGTTACCTGTAGTTCAAACGGTAGGGTAGTCCCACTGGTGATCGCACTCCCGCAGTTTTAATGATGGCGTTGAGAGCGTTTTCTCTCCAGGGATTATCCATATCCACTTATTCCAAGTGTAAAGAGTATTTTTCGCGAACTCCAGCACTCAGATATACACCAGTACAGACACCAAAATAACACATGACATCAGACAATTTTTTCCACACAACAGGTCGATGGCCCTTTTGCTTATCTCAATAAAATAAAGTAAGCTTTATGTTTGAAGATTTTGAATTGATGGCTAAAACTTCGAAATTAATCCCGGATGAGGTGTACGCTATAATGGCCAAATATACCTCTGTTTGTTTGTTTGTTGTCTGTTTAACTATTTGTATGGATTGTCGTCAAAACTACTGGAGCGAATGGCATGAAAATTCGTATGTAAGTAGAAGACACCCTTAAAATAAAACTAGGGTATTAATTATTCATGTAATGCAAGGGGATGAGGGGGTTATTTGCCAGCAAGGAAATTGTTTAATTCATATCCATCTCCCGGCATGCAGCTGTAGACTCAGTCATGATTTCGTGGAATGCGCTCGAAAGGGCTGCAAGTCACTCACCACCTCCACGATGAGGCGAAAAGCAAATTTTGCTGACCTCTGCGAATCTTAATCATGCCTTTAAGAAGTCGCAAGGTATCATCTATCATTCAGTTCGCATTGACCGTAGAGGTATAAACATTCTACAGAGTGAGACCATATGCACGCTACTTAAACCGTCTATAGACTGCCTTCGTGGCTTAGTGTTACGTTATCGCCCACTCTGCTCAAGGTTGCAGGATCGAATCCTGGCGCAACGAATTGGCATTTGAGGGTGCGCAAGTGAGAGGAAGCCGTGTTAGTTGATATACTGACACGTTAAAGAACCAAAAGCCTCAGTGGATACAAGAGACGTAAAACCAATAATACTATTCTTTGTACGTCCACGGCTTGCAGTAAGGATAGAATCACTTCACATATCTTTATGTTTATTGCAGTCACCCTAACTCCACTGGTTTTTTTTCTCGACGAAGGATGTACTAAACTTCATGTCTTGCTATAGATTCCAATGTTAGTAAGTACTTAAGGCTTCACGAAACATTGACTTAGTGTAATTTACTCCACTATTAGCTATTTAGAGAAAAACGCTGTAAATTTATCTGTCATAGATTTTCTTACTTCGTCGACGGGAAAAAGACCTAGTAGTTGTCACCACTTCCTTTACTCTATGTACCCGTCAACGACGGGAAATGAAAGCTAGTAGTCCAATAAAGCAAGAAGAACAAATTAAAAACACAAATAATCATATATATATATATATAACGCTAAGGTGTCTGTTTCACAAAACTCAAGCCCTTAATCCAAAGGGAGTTAGAAGGTGGAGTTTGTACCAAAATCCTCCAAATCATGTCAATAATACAGGAAAAATCTTGCATTTTTTGAAAAATCAACGGAAATATATGTGTTTGTTTGTAAACAAATAAGATGACAGCCCCAGCCAAAACTGTGTCGCATCGAGCCGGTATAAAATTAAAGCCAGGCGGGTGGTACGAGTATATACACATGAGGCGCTCACACGTAACAAATGACCATTCAAAAGAAAAAGAGAATTACCTGTAGCAGTGACGCATTGGAACTCTGACTTCATCAATATCGACAGTTTGTTGAAAAAGTGCGTTTAATCAAATAACCAAGGCGATAGCCCCTGCTAGAACGGAGTCGTGTCGAGCCCGCATGGCAGTGGTTTATACACATAGGCCAACGGGAGTTCCGCTAGTTTATATTAACCGGTAGATAATAGAACACTTCATACACAGATAACTTAGTTATAAAATGACATTTATGAAATAGCCATGCAGGTTAAACAACTCCCCGCGACGGGGAGCTGTAGGAAGTCCAGAGCTCATAGGTTCGAATCCCGGCGCTGCAAGTAGATATCCTGAGCCTTCCTCAGGTTCTTTCACACTCGCTTCAGGTAAATACAAGGATAGTACCTTATTTCAAATCCCGGGTCACCTACCCCAACCCAGTTATCTAATTCTGTCACCACGGAAACACACGTTTGAGACGAATTCAACAAACACCTAAGTACACGGGGATGATGACCAAGGATGTCCCAAGCCCATAAAATTAATTAACAAAAGAAAAAGAAAATTTCATCAAAAGTGCCTGGACTTGGAAGATTATGATGGATTTCAAGGCACAATAAGCTACACAATCTAGAGCCCAAGTAAATTCACCGTTATGCGGAGAAAATAGGTATCTTTAGAGCTGTCATCATCAGGTCTTCTATGCGATGATTGCACAACAAAAGAGTTGGCACAAGTTAAACAAGAACAAAGAAGGTATTCAAGAGATATTTAGCAAACAACAATCACAGACGGAACCCCTGCTGCGCTTTGAAATGGGCAAAACTACGTAACAAAAGGAAGCACTTACAACAAAAAACCATCTGCAGAGCTGTGATGGACAATAGGAATACAACAAAAAAACATCTGCAGAGCTGTGATGGACAATAGGAAGACAAGTATTTAAATGGAAGCATTACAATGAGAAATCTGTAATATACATCAAACAGTTGTTTTTCCATTATATTTACAATTTACTATCAAAACATGGTTTATTTTTGGTATCAGTGCGCAAGATGAAAAAGAAAACTTTTCATTCATAGATCATTGTCAGACTTGTCTTGCATAAATGAGTGAATGAATGTAATTATTTTTGTGTACTTGAGGTCAGGGAGTGTATCTTTTGATGTTAATTCATTCATTTTTGGAGTGGGAGAGGAGAGATGTTTCTGGCGACTGCTAATGAAGAGAAGGGATAGGTTGATAGGCCACATACAAGATCACCCAGGAATTGGAAACTTAGTTATGGAAGGATGTTTGGTTGGTGGTTGGTTCCTTAGTTTAGGGGCTGCGACAACACGGTCATGTAGCTCCGTGTACTTTGGGTGTGTGTAGAATCTGTCTGATTACCAGTGTTAATTGTGAAGTCTGTATTAGTGTGTGATATCTGTTTTTAATTCAAGTAAGGACTGCAGACATTGAATTTCAAGTAGTTCCTACTTTTGCTGCCAAACGCCACCGTCAACGACTACTAGTTCAGAACTTGGCTACTAGACGCCACCGCAGTCGGCTCCTGGCGACGAACGTAGGAACCTTAAGAGCGTTGTTTTAAGTCAATTTAGCTTCACACAGGTGTAATTAGTGGAAGGTTCTTTAACATGCCATAAATCTATGACATGGGAGCGCCACGCCGGCTTTACTTCCCCTCCGAAGGAAGGCATACTGAGGGATTTTTAACGCTCTTAACAAATCCGACGATTTCGGCCGGGTTTGAACCCACGATCTTGGGCATAGAAGCTCAGCATGCTACCAACTACGCCACCGAAGCCGCTTCTAGTTTTGAAATCTTTGAAACACAGACATGTTTTTTTGTGTGTCAATTCATCTGGGGGCTTTGAGACATCGTGGTCATTTATCCCCGTGTACTTGGGGGTGTGTAGAAAATGCATGATAGCCTGTGTTATTGTGGTGTCTGTTGTAGTGTGTGTAATTGTAATGCAGGCGAGGATCGGCAAGGAGGTGGTCGTGGCCTAAAGTTAGGAACCATTTGCCTGGAGTAGAAGGAAAGGTTTATAACGTATACTAGTATTTCAACGTTACCCGTGTTGCACAATATACCAAAGTTAATACACCGACAGCAAAAAATACAGTAGCCTATTCTGTACCAACCAATCACTCAAATATTTCATATCCCTTAATATATTACTGCTTAAATCAAGAAACAAACCCCTTTCCATAATAGCATTGATATGCGTAGGCTAAATAACGTACATTTCCATTCGATCAAACGTGATACCATCACCTAAGTGTTATTCGTGCTTGACGAGGCACAGTTCTACATTATGGAACCCCATTTTGGAAGCCCACCAATTTTTAAGCAATTTATGTTTTTTCCTGAACTTAACATTCCATTTAATAGATTTTGGCGCAAACTGCAATTTAGGAATTTGAGTTGTATGAAAGCTACAACTTACCGTTGTATATAGAGGGTTCTCCGCTATTTCATACAACAAAGGATACCATTTATCTCTATTAATAATAATAATTAAACTTATCTTAGGTATGTTGTGATATAAATATTTTCGGTGGATATTTGAAAGGTTTTCTGATAACTCGGGAGGAGGGGGCGCTCAGCAATCACTAGGGAGGTGGCAATGCCTCTCCCCGGAGACATGGCTAAAAGAAACACTGGAAACACGTGGAAAGGTTTACTAATTGTTTGAAGGCACTTGAATGGACCAGCGACTAAACGCAGTTGCAAGCCGACATCCGTGAAGCTTACGCCGTCAGTTATACAAGACATGAACACAATAGATAATGTAGATATGTACTCACAGTGGTTCCCGACATCATGGCGGCACTGTCATTGACTGGTGCTGTAGCAGGCTGTTGAGTCTGTTGTGGCTGCTGTGTCTGTTGCTGCTGTTGTTGTTGTTGCTGCTGTTGAGCTCGAGACACTTTGCCACGGTAACCCTAAAACAAAATAACATCACATTTTATTGAAGAATTGGAAGCCATTTTTTCAGTGTTGACTAGTGATCTAACATAGAATGCTTTTTAGCACTCACCTACATTATAAATCTACACACACTTCTACAGACACCACAGTTATCAGACAAATTGAACACACACCCAAGTACACGAGACTAAATTACCTCGATGTCCAAGCCCTTCAAGTCAAACAATCAAAAATAACTTTTAACAGGTCGTTATTAATTTACTTATTTAAACTTCAGTTTTGTTGGTCAAAACATCTAGCTCTTATGTATGCTGGATCTATTTAGGCCTTCCACGATTTGTTGACCGATATCACTAATGAAAAGAATAATTCTTCATTTGGCCTATTTTGTAGCGCTGATGAGATTGGCTATAGTTAACAATTAATTAAAACGATGTTTTTAAAATATTATATCCATAAAATGGTATCTATCATAGAATGCTTCTCAGTCGGTCAACACGATTGTGCCCAATTATATCAGGCAGAGAGTACAAATAAACATCCTATCCTGAAAGAAATATTCTTCTTCTTGAAGTGCTTCGTCCTCCTTGAACATTGGCGACCAGTAGCATGATCTGCTGTTTGGACATAGCTTTTCTAAACAGTGACACTGCATTCAGTCCAAGCCACTGGCTTTAAGTTCTTTAGCCTGGGTATTCTTCTACGCTCAGGACCCCTAATGAATTGCAACAGGATACCATGGACAGGTAAAATCATAAATGTGAAAGTATATGAACAAAGATTCAGAAATTTTCAAAGGAGGAAACTTGAATATATTGGTCATGTCTTGCGCAACACTTCAAACGGGTTTTATCACTTTTTCAGAGAGCTGATGCATCTGGGGCAAAAGTTCTAACACTCCACTCAAATGTTTCTAAGCTGTTCTTTCACTTTTGATGGCATGATGTTTGATATTGGTAATGAACGTTTGCTATTAAAGCTTCTTTTCCAATGACATTTTAGTTGCAAAGTAGCTTATTTGCTATATCTTACATCTGATGTCTACGTGTCTTCTAAGTATCAGAAGCATTTTAGCCAAGCCTTCATACTCAAGTCAAGCATGAGCTTAATGTCTCCACAATGTGTGCACTTATTTATTTATATTTCAATTTTACAAAATACTTTTTCTTACGTTTCCTAGAGCATCTTGAAGATAGTCTCATATTCTGCTATAAATCGTATTGTGGTGACATTTAACCCACGTTTATTGATCTAGCAAATTTCTTACTGCATTATTCCACTGAACAACAAAGGTGATAGTCCATATTTCTTCCTTGCACCATTTGAAATCTATGCTATCTCTGAAGGTCAAATATCAGGCTTCCAAGTTTCGGAGAAGGAAGTGGGGGAGATAGTATACCACAGCCCTTCCGGTCCGTTCTCGGCAGAAAAACAAATAAGTTTGTCACTAGCTTAAAGTACTTCAGAATCCCGCGGATATTGCCACTTTTGGTGCAATTAAACTAGTAACAAAATAAAATAGCATAGCATAACTTCACAACGACGTTTCAACGACGTATTCGCTCACACGTAAGGCTAATAAGAACACTAAAATTGTATTTCTTACTATTAGCCTATATACTGTACCACTATTTCAAGGCGTGCCCAGTGAGAAAACAACAGTCCAAATCTTAAAATTTCGAATTTTATTCCTACGAGGTAGCGGAGATGACTGAGTATCTGATACAGACCTAGCTTTCAGGACTCTTATAGTGACCTTAACTACTTAAAGCATTTTACAGCATTGAGAATGTCATCTTAGGTCAAGAAATATTAGCACTCAAACTTTGGCAATTTTCATCGCTGAACTGGAGAGTTATATTTGTTGTACAGTTTATATAAGTGCTCAAGTAAACAGCTATGCCAGAGAAGAACACGCGGTAAGTATTAAAATAGCATGACGACTCACGATAGACTATTTGTCAACATTTGTATAAACATCCATTAGTTGCCATTTTCGTCCTTACAGTAATATATAGTCCCCTTGTCAAACGTCATAGACTGGATCCAAACACTTAGATAGTAACAGTGTCACTTTTCATGCCAGGATATTAAACTGAATAACATAACGATATTCAATTGTTTAATGATATCTCCCCATGCTTCATGGAATATCTTGTGCGTGGCTGGAACTGGATGGAGCTTATTGTTGCTTATGAGTATGACTTTACTACCGAAAGACTCAGAATCCAGTTCCCACATAAAATAATGTTCGAAGTTTCGTATTTCCCCAACAAAGGGAGGTGGCCGCGCCCTTAATTTGGGTACAATTCCGACATTTTCCTAGAGTAAGTGTGGGGGAACCACGGAAAAATCACTTCTCGGATGGCTGAGTTGTGAATCGAACCTACATCTTCTGCCTCATCACAAAAAATAGTAGAATTAAATATCTTGGCGTGGAAAGAAATGTAGAATTCTACAACATGTTTTGCAAGGGAAATTTGATGCACACGTAGACCTGGCCAAAGAGGAAGATCTTGATTGCGTAACATGCGCGATTAGCGGCTTCGGGGGCGTAGTTAGTAGCCGAAGATCGCGGGTTCAAACCCGGCCGAAGTCGTCGGATTTTTAAGAGCGTTAAAAATCCCTCAGTATGCCTGTCTTGGGAGGGGAAGTAAAGCCAGCGGGCCCAAACCACAGATTTATGGCATGTAAAAGAACCTTCCACTAACTACAATATTGTGTGAAACTTAAATTTGTAAATTAGATTTGATTATCGCTCTATTAAGTTCCAACGTTCGCCAGAAGGTGCCGGTTGCGGTGGCATCTAGTGGCCAAGTTCACAGATAGGTGTCGTTGATGGTAGCATTTGGTAGCAAAAGTAAGAACTATTGAAATTGATCGCCTGCAGTCCTTACCTGAATTACAGATAACACACACTAATGCAGACATCAAAACTACAGACAGATTCTACACATAACCAAAGTGCACTGGGCTAAATGACCGCGTTGTCGCACCCCCTAATAAGCTGAGGAACTAACCAACCAACCAACCAACCAACCAACATGCGCGTTTTGGTACCAACAGGATACAAGCGCTCTATTTCTTGCGGTAAACGACAAATCTGTTATTGGTAGAATGATCGCCATCCTTGGTTGAACGGAGACGGCACCGGAAGAATAAGAAGAAGAAGAAGAAGAAGAAGAAGAAGAAGAAGAAGAAGAAGAAGAAGAAGAACATAACCGGGTATAGAATCCGGACCTCAGGGGTGACAACCGAAAATGCTATCCGTTATGCCAGAAGGTGGACGGCGCTTTAAAGACCACGATATCCAAGCCCTCTCAACGAAACATCAACAATAACCACCTTTTAATAAGAAAATAGTTAAATGCATCTCGGGAGACTAATTAGAATATATCTTTAACTGGAACCAACGAGCAAACTGTACTCCTTGACCTTAACTGCTTATTTATCTCCCACTGGAATATTATTCCATAAACCCAAGAGGAGCAGCTGTAGGGGACCCTAACGGATTTATGAATCGCTTAGAAAATATGTTCTTTACTTCCAGAGGAGCGTGTACAGTTCACCCAGGTGTACAGCTACCTAATCAATTTGTTCAGCGATGTCTGAATTTTCCAGCTGTTACTTAACTAGCCAGTGGTTTAATCCTACTGCACGCTATAAAACAGAACTTTTTATGTAAGGCCTTGAGCGAATTGGCCCTTTGCCCTTTCTTCCGGCCTGACTCGCGCTTGGCTTTTACATGGCCTTCGGTGCCACAAAAAATTACTTCCCCCCACCACCATTGCCGCGACAGCTACCGGTACACAACTTCCAACAGGTGGATCGCAGGTACGCTGCCAGAGTGCTCCACTTAAGTGCCAAAGCATTCAATTTGTATAAAAGTTTCTCTTAGAATTTTTTCCTTTGATGAATACAGGCCTCTGTATTACATTTAACATATTAAAACTTGTTTTATTAATGACATTTCGGTGTGTATTCTGATTGAATAGCCCTCTTGCTTTGAGTGGATAAAACGGCGACTGCAATAACGAGAAGTGCTTTACCGCTGGAGAGTAATTTTAAATACATTAGGTAGACGCCATTCATTTAACTTCACTTTATTAATGGGATTAAAAAAGCAATCACATAACTACAGTACATTTTTGTTTGACAAGGATGACTTATTTTCCTGACAGATTAAAAATAACCCACAAGAGAGAGAATATTTTATCGTTAGGACTATTAAGGGTACATATTCTATAGAATATCGCCAATAGTTTTCAATTCCCACCTCAATTTATCTTTATTTCTAGCGGATCCCCAAGACTCAACAGAGCATTAAATATTTCCGGGGAATTTGGACAGGTGGGAGCTTATAATTGTGTTGTTGTTGCTTTCCTTAAGAGCTAATAATATGTCAGTTATCTTTTTTCTCTTTTATTATCATTGATATAATTCTGTAGCTATTCGCAAAAAAATAAAAAAAACTCAAGGACAGATTTTCCCATGATTAATTCTGGAACTCTCTCTGCATTAGTACAGAAAAAGGATGAAGTCTAACCCAATGGTTCCCTCCATGGCCTGGTAGTATTTGAGAAGGCAAGTCGTAACTTACAGTCCCATTATAGTGGCTAGAATTTTTAGCTGACACCCCGGAGGTCCGGGTTCTATTCCCGGCTCTGCCAAGAAATTGAATTCTAGTCTGAGGGCTGGAATAGGGTACACGCAGCCTCGTGTGGCAAAACTGAGAAGAGGTAAGTTCGATTATCACCTCAGCTATCCTGGAAGTGGTTTTCCGTGGTTTCCCACCTCTTCACCAGGCGAATGCCAAGAGGGTGCCTAACTTATAGCCACGGCCACCTCCTTCCCAATCCTCACAAGAATTACGAATACAGTACACACACTAATACAGCCATCTCAGTGAAAGAGATTATCAGACAATATTATACAAACAGCCAAGTACACGGGGCTAAATGACCACGCTGTCATAGCTCTTCACATGAAACAACAACAATCGTATAACCGAAAGCTATATTCGAATTTCTTACTCGGATGGTTTTAAACGTTATCTATAGTCTACTTATGAGTAAATGAGTGCAAATGAGCTTTACTTGTAGTTCGGAAACATAACATAATGTTGTTTTGGTACGCAATGATGCCTCGAATCCAACTTCTTCGCCACGCTCTGATCTTGTCTTCAAAATCTAGCAGACCGCCAAAACTCAGAAGAGGATCAACTATGAATTTTTCTCTTCAATGGTGTAAGTTAAGTATACAGTATTTACTATAGTAATGCTAATTTTACTAATCAACAGATTTTTATAGAAATATTTGTAAATTCTAAAGAACTAACATTTCGTTAGCTGGTGTAACAGGCCACGACGATCTGTTTATAGTGACATTACAACAACACAACAACTTCTGGAACTATTCGATCTTTAAGTAGGCGACGGACTTATGCAATTAAACATGTAAGTAGCGGACCCGTGCAAGAACTCTCGCATAATTGGTTGTGTGCGCCCCCCCATGTGTAGGCTACAGACTACCCGCGTGGCCCTAGTGCTATGCGGGCTGTAGGCGCATATCGTCTTGTTTATTTGTTTAAAAGCACTTAATAAACAACCTTCTAACTCCTTCTAGTTTAGGAGCTTGAGTTTTGTGAAACATACACCTTAGCCTTAGCGTATTATATAATAAGATAAGATACTTCGGTTGTTTGTAAGTCATGGGAACTGAGTTATTACATGCAGTAGCGTAGCCAAGATCGACCAATGAGAGGGGTTATAGTAACTGGACGATAACCGTAATTCGGAGAATCGCAGGACATAGTAACATGAAGCAACTCGGCTATCTCACACTCAAGAAGTTAACAACGATCTCCAAATTAGTGTAAACATACTCATAGCATTTTAGCCCTTATTATTATTATTAACTAAAACTAGGTTAATTAATGTACAACTTCCCTCCCGCTAAGAAAAGAAAGAAAGCAAATTGCCTCGCTAGGCGGGATTTAAAATTATTTGTGGTAGGCTCAGTTTGAAAAAAGCTATATTGGCAACGCTGGGAGGACGGAGGTGTGCGTTGTCGTGTGTATAGCCTCAATGAGCCGAAAGGCGACAACAATACCTTACATCACCGGCAAGTGTCATTATTTAATTTAAGAAATGTTTATTTAGCTTATTAATTGTTATCACTTCAAGACGTCATTAATACCACCGATGCGTATCCAAATGAGGTGATCTCAGTAAGGGATTGTTTTTGTTCATCGTTCAGAAACTTTCCTATGTCTTTCAGGCCCTTTTCTGTAACATTTCCAGCACAGTCCTTACGGTATGAAATAATGTGCCATACGCAAGCGGCTATTTCCTCGAAAGAAAAATTACAGCCTCTCATGTCAACTCAATCAAATTCATTGAATTCTAGTCACCTATATGCCATTCATATGCTCATCTGATTAAGGAATACTATGACGAAGCAGCCCGCATCGCAAAATATATTTAATATCGGAATACTGCAGCTTGCTCCTGGTTGCGAATTGTACGATTGGAAATTAACAGTGAGCCCTAATAATTCCTCAAAGAATTGTAATACTTTTAAAATATTTAATATGCACGTCCTATGAAAGGAAAAGAAACGCAACTCAACCCCTTTATCACGTACAATTTTAAAAGAACAGCGGTGTACTGTAGACGTCTTTTTGTTAAATATAATTAGCTCTACAGTAGGTTAACACATTTCCTGGTTTACAGGGAAGAAAATAGAAAACTAAAACAAGGACACGTTATACTAAACGTCGGGACTATTTTGTTCTTGGCGCACTTATTCCCCTGAGTAATGCAGTTACAGTATAACATTTTATTTGCATTCATAAAACAGCTAGAAAATGAACTGGATAAATGAGAGCTCGACGTATAAAGGGGAGATACAAACAAAACCGCTATACCACTACTTGTCGACTGCTATCCTGCTTCCTCCACTTCCTTGTATCGCACCGACCCAGTGAACTTGTGTTGATTCTGCCATGAGGGATTTCGCCTTCAAAACATTTCCACTGAACAAGGGAGGTCTATTGAAATACTTTCATAAATATAAAGAAGTGGGGAGGAGGGTATCGGAGGGAGACTCAAAGACGAACAGCTGACTCGTGTGAAGCAAAGGAAGCCACGTGGAAAAGACTGAAGGGAAAGCCACAATAAAAACAAGAGACGGAAATAGCATCGACAAGGAGCAGCGACTCCATTTCTACATTAAAAGGAAATCCTCAGAGAGAGAGAGGATAAAATATAGATTCTAATACTTACAAAAGAACAGTTTAAGAATGAACAAACATCTGTTAACAGAGAATAACACCAGTGAGCGTCAGGAATTTTATCTTTTCAGAATACAGTGAGTCAAGTTCAATTATTCCAGGAATAGAATTTGCAGAATGGGAGGAAAAACATTGCGCTAAGGAAGTTTTATCACGGGACCAAACACAGGAAACATTTAGGTGTTACGAAACAAATTTAGCGAAGATACAGGTAGGATGAAAATGAGGTTTAGCGAGGTGTTGAATAATAAGCGTATACCCATTAAGCTCGCTTTGATGCAATATATGACTGTAAAGACGCCCACTGATCCCAAGAGAGTCTTGAACACTAGAAGATAAATATCTGGGAAACTAATTGCAATATCATACATTAGTATCTTTCAGTCTTCTAAGACCTAATGAAATAATATGACAATAGCCAACGGCTATTTCGAGAACCAGTCTACACAAACAAGGGTGGTGGTTTATGGATCATGATCATGATCTTTGGACTCTAAGATCCCGGGTTACTTAGTGCACTCGGCTAAGGCTTTAGCCTTAATTTAGGAACAATCCCGGCATTCGCCTGGAGTAGAAATGGGAAACCACGGAAAAACACTTCCAGGATGGATGAGGTGGGAATCGAACCCGCCTCTTCTTAGTTTTGCATCACGAGGTTGAGTGCACCCCATTCCAGCCCTTAGACCAGAATTAAATTTCTTGGCAGAGCAGGGAATTTAACCCGAGCGGTAACAGCCAAGAATGGTAGCCACTACGAAACGAGGAGGACAATACATACACACATACATACATACATATAAAGTGAACATTTTAAGTTCACATAGATCTTAGACCTGCTGAACAATCAAGCCACGTTAATTTGCAAAACACGTACTCACAAGAGTTTCTTACAGGTTCTTGATGTCCTAAAAAAACAAAAAAATATTTGCTTCCTCTAACTTTTGAGGCGATAAAAAGAGTTGGAACCCTTTCTACTAATAAAACAGAAAATAACCTAGCAACCAAGGTATTTACACTGCAAAAATAATTCCAAGATTTGTAAATTTTATTACACCTTAGTCAATAGAATTGAATAAATACACACACAGATACACATGTATTAATTATAATTAATAATTAATTAATTAATTAATTAATTGAGCCTTCGTGGCTTAGGCGGGAGCACGACGGCCTCTCACCGCTGGGTCCGTGGTTCAAATCCCGGTCACTCCATGTGAGATCTGTGCTGGACAAAACGGAGGCAGACAGGTTTTTCTCCGGGTACTCCGGTTTTCTCTGTCACAATTTCAATCCAGCAACACTCTCCACTATCATTTCATTTCATCTGTCATTCATTTAATCATTGCTCCAGAGGAGTGTGACAGGCTTCGGCAGCCGGCACACTTCGTATCCTCGCCGATAGATGGGGGCTTCATTCATTCCATTCCTGACCCGGTCGGAGACTGGATGCAGGCTGTGGATTTTTATTTTCCAATTAATTAATTAGAGGAAGATCTCACTCTTTATGAAAATTATGTACGGTACATGAGTTGTGTAAAAAGTATGACAAATTCAGTTACCTCTTAGGACTCTATAGTATTTTCAAAACTTCATATTGCAATAAGCATGCGTACCAAAATCTCCTTCTTCTTGTCCTCCTTCAACCTTATTAGTCCTGTTATGTTGCAGGGTCATTTATGTCATATACACCGTTCTCCTCCAGGTCTGCGGCGACGATCATCTCTTATCTAAAATGACTACTATTGAATATTTTAAAAATTTAGATGAAGCTAGTTAAAGAAGTAACAGATAAACGAAGAGTCGGTGGACTCATTAAAAACGGAGGAGGATGGCAGTCCTATATTTACTTCATACGTATAAGCTCAGCAACCTGTTAAATTCCTTTACGGAGTTGAGGAAAATGTGAAAAAGACTTTAGCGGAAGTACCGCCTCCTCCGTTTTAACTTGATGTACTTTTTTCTTCCATTGGGATGCCAGATCCGACCGCCTCTCGTAAGGGGGAGTTGAGGGGGACACTTTTCCTTGTCACAAAGGGCTAGGGCTCCTTGACCTCCATTCAACCCCCGCCTCGCGCCGACAACCAGACAGCTCGGCAGACGGTGTCTCTGCCAGTGGGAATGTCCTGGGACAAAAAGAAGCTTCCCAATACGGCACGATTAAGGGGGAACTAACATTAGAAGATAATAAGATAAGCATTATACCTGTAACCATCACTACTGCATACACGACACGAGGAAAAGGGCACGATACAATAAATTCATAATGAAATTGTTTATTTTTCATCTTTTCCATCATCAGTAGCTGATGTTTTATACAAAATATTTATATTTTAAGAAATGAGGAACGAGATGTAATAACGGTGATTAGGATCATGGAGAGCGAACACGTGTGTGACGATTATACGTAGTGATATGAACTTAGTCATATTTAAGAGCTTCCTTATTGACATTTAATATAAATTAAATACCAATAGGTATTTAATAATTGTATTACACGATAGTCAAAAAAATTGAATTAATATACATAAATTCGTGTTTTAATTACAATTAACTAGCGGATCAGTGCGTGAACTCTCGCATAATGGGTTGTGTGCTCCCCATTTGTACAGACTACCCGTCCGGTTCTAGTGATATGCGGGCTGTAGGCGACAGAGTCCTCGCAGGGGCTATCGTCATTTTATTTGTTTAAAGGCACTTTATAAACAACTTTTCAAGAAAAGCATGATTTTTTCTGTACTATTGAGACGATTTGGAAGATTTTGGTAAAACGACACCTTCTAACTCCTTCTAGTTTAGGAGCTTGAGTTTTGTGAAACATAGCCTACACCGTAGCGTATTATGTAATAAGATAATTTATTATAGGAAAATTCTCACGCTTGAGGAGAATTACGTACGGTATATGAGTAGGGTGAAAAGTACGACAAAAGCAACGCCAATAGAAAATAAATAACGGGAAAAAAGAAAGAAAGAAAGAAAGAAAGAAAGAAAGAAAGATATTTCCCCGCTACACTGAGGAATATCGAATCATTGATACAGTATGTTTTTCAGATCTACAGTAGATGACGAATACCTGTTAACCTTTCTAACAGGGCGAGTGTTGTGTGTAGCTGTAATTATTGGGATTGGGGATGTGGGGTGGTGTTGGTGTCCCGGGACTTGAAATAAGGTACTATCCCGGTCTTTTCCTGAAAGTGTGAAAAAAAACACAATCAGGACAGCAGCTGTAAGCGGCGGGATTCCAAACTCTGGTCCCCGAACTTGCTGCTGCTTCCTGTAGCGAACGTAGTGAGCGATTTAATTGGCACGGTTACGCCACTGGGTAGATCTATTCAAATATTGAGGCGTTCCCGACCACTAGTACGAACTCTACGTGTGAGGGTTATTTTTTTATTTCTATTTTTTTAAGCGTTCGTCTCGATGGGTAACAGTGAACATTGATGCAAATTAATGAAGTTGAATTCACCCTGATATATTATTAAAAAAATGGATAGAGTTGTTTGGTTCGACCGATAGCTGCATGGACCAGAAAGGCGAACTTGACAGAGGCAGTGCTATTATCTGGACAACGTCAGCTTGAAATCTGAAAACTTAAAACACATTCGACGCTAAAACCTCTAACGACATTAGAGATTTGCTACCTTACGTAGGCCTACCTATACCATGCAACCAATATTCTCACCAAATACTCCAAGCTCAATCAAACTATTCGGCCATCAAAAATTACGTCGAATCTGATAAATGCGATACTTCTGAAGAGAATGACAAATAAATTCGATTGTACGCATTCCTATATAATAATAATAATAACAATAATAACATTACCCTAGATGGTACCCAATCCACCCGTCAGCGAACGGCAACCAGGCATTCGGATTCTGGGGACCTGGTAAGTCACGAATACAGAGAAAGTCTGAGTTCTCTGGCAAACTAACTTCAATGACACCCATGTACATCGGAACTTTCAACATTAACACCCTAATTAAACCAGGCAAACTGCATGTCCTTGTATTAGAACTAGATCGGGAAAATATACAGATACTAGCCTTTCAGGAAACACGCTTTACGGACGAGAATACTGTAGATTACGGTAACTACTGGATCTTTAAAAGCAAGACAAACATGATGGTTGGAAAAAATGACATCCCACTATTGGGTATGGCATTTGTCGTACACAAAAATATACTCAACTCAATAAAAGAAGTTACACCCATAAACAACAGGATTATGACAATGCGTGTACAACGTGCAAACAAGAAGTACACCCAGATTAACGCACACGCTCCCACAAACATCGATAACAAGAAGGATCCGAATAAGGTTGAACAATTCTGGACCACACTTGATGAGGTCATGACCAAAGTACCCATGAAGGACACCAAGATTCTACTGGACGACTTCAATGCCCAATTGGGCAGAGAAAAAGAATATAAAAAAACTGTACGCCGAATCCCTGCACATAAATTCACTAACAAGAACGGAACGAGATTTATCACATTGTGACAACAAAACAATCTGAAGATCATGTCACTTTCCCTGAGGAAACACCCTCGAAAGCAAAAGACTTGGAGATCACACATAGGCCTACTATCGCTTGGTGAATATCAGATCGATCATGTAGCCATCACATACTCCTCGCAGAAAGAAATCCACGATGTACAAGTCCGCAGAGATGCAAACATTAACTCTGACGGACATCGGTTTCACAAAAAACTTCTCTGACACTGCTTACACTTTAATCAATGCATTCTTTCCGGGTGGAGGCGATGATACAGAAATACAAAGATCAATCAGGATAATTTCCAATTTCTCACCGAACACTGCCAATGATGTACCCTTTTCGAAACAAGAAGTTGAGCGTATAATTCTCTCACAAAATGACAAGAAAGCCCCTGGATGGGAAGGCCTATCAGCAAATATAATTAAAAACATTCATTTTTGCTTTCCTACCCTGTTCCTTACCCTGTTCAACAATTGCTTATCACTTAGCTTTTTCCCTACATCCTAGAAACTTGCAATTGTTAAAATAATCCCCAAGGATAGTTCGTTATCTAATTTTACCTCCAAATCCTTCAGACCGATCTGCCTTCTTCCTATATTAGGAAAGATTCTGGAGAAGTTAATAATTGATCGAGTCATGTTTCACATGTATAGTAATGGACACTTAAGCAATCATCAATTTGGATTTACACCAGAGAAATCTACCGAAGATGTTATCCTCGCTGTGGTCCAGTGGATTCAGGGCATTTTCTCTCAGAAACGAGTAGCTGTTCTTATTTCCTTGGACATAACTGGCACTTTTGATAACGCCTGATGGCCAAATATTTTGCATCAGCTGAAAAGAAAGCCATGTCCCAAGAATCTTTATGAATTAATACAAGCCTATTTCTTTAAACGTAAAGTACAACTTCGAGTTGGAACGGCAGTCTCGTCAAAAGTTATCAATAAGGGATGCCCTCAGGGATCGACATGTAGCCCTGGTTTCTGGAATATCTTATATGACAGCCTGCTAGAACTAACTCTTCCACCGGGTTGCAATGTTATTGCCTATGCTGACGATGCTCTTCTATTAGTTGAAGCTGATGATGTGCGTGATTTAAACGTACGAGCAAACACTTCATTATTTACCTTACTTAACTGGGGTAATGATAATAAACTGAATTTCAATCCGCAAAAAAATTAAGGGTATGTTCGTTACAAGAAGAAGAAAACTGAGAAGACCAAATATTAAGATGAGTGGACAAAAAATTATTCTGGAAGATCACCTGCTGTACTTGGGAGTTACACTAGACAAACATTTGACCTTTAGGCCCCATTTCAATAGATTAAAACTTAAAGCTAGCAGATTTTTGCAAGGATTAAACATCGCTTGTAGACCTTCGTGGGGATTAAATTCAGAAGTACTTAAAATAATTTATACTACGGCCTTTATACCTCTGATTCTATATGGGGTGGTTTCCTTCCGTCCCACATTGGAAGAGAAATGGGCCCAGGCAAAATTACTGCAAATCCAACGGGGATTCGCACTCAGAATTTCCCGTGCCTACCGTACAACCTCCACTGATGCTGCACTGGTTATTGCAGGGATTGAGCCACTGTTCCTTACTGCTGTCGGGAAAGCTGAACTGACGCTACTAAAGAAAACGGAACATCAAATACGCCTATTCTGAACATTGTCATGGAACAAAAGTGTCACTTCTGGAGTGTGGTCATCCAAGTGTCTTTAAGAATTATGTCTTGAATCACTGCCCAAACCCACACGATTGCTGTATTTACACGGATGGTTCTCTCTTTTCGAATGCCGACGAAACTGATAAAGTTGGATGTGCATTTGTAGTTTATGATAATAATATTGAGGTATTGCCATCACAGTATAAACTATCTTCAAATTGTTCCGTTTATCAGGCAGAACTTTGGGCCATAATTTCTGCAGTCCAATGGTGCAAAAAGAACAACAAGAATGCTCGGATTTTCATTGATTCCCAAGCTGCCGTAAGATCAATAAATGACAAGTACAATATGAACCCAGTTGCTGTTACTATCAGAGCAATAGCTCATTAAAACCCTCACATTTGTTTCACCTGGATACAAGGACATGTCGGAACTCCTGGAAACGAAAGAGCGGATCAACTCGCAAAAACAGCAGCAGCATCTAATATGTAAGCTTCATATGACAAGTCCCCAATATGTTATGCAAAGAGACAAATTAGAAGTCACATAACAAGTTCAGTGGAACAACTACTGGACCCGTTCTACAAAAGGATCTGTCACAAGAAATATATTTTTTCCAGAAGTTCACCATAAGCTCCAGTGTAAGATGTTTGTGCCGAATTTTGAACCTACTCAATTCTTAACTGGTCACGGGCGTTTTAAATCCTATTTCGAACGTTTCAAAATTAATATTGTAGATGGTTATTCCTGTTTTTGTGATTCTCCTCAAACAATAGATCACCTGTTGTTTGAATGCTCCATGTTTGGTAAAGCCAGATACAACTTGAACTCTCACTTACATTTCTGCAACTGGAAATTTTCAAAATCACTTGATCATATATTCACGAAAAAATGTTGTTATAACCAATTTTTAGCTTTTATTCATCTTATTTTTCAAAGATCAATCTCATAATTTATGATGTTGTTTTTTTTTCATTTTGTATCAAACTATAACCCTAATGTACTATGTGTAATAGGGTTCCATTTACTGTAATGGATATTCATAATAATAATAATATCTAGTGCGCATCAAAGTGAAATTCACCCCTAAAACAACCCATCGCAAAAGAACACACCTCCAGAAATTTATTCAAAAATGATCAAGGAAACAGGTATAAAGGAAGAACGGGGAAGAGAACAGGTGGACAGTGGCGGATCCAGGCCTTGCGGGACCCTGGGCGATATGATAAGGTGGGGCCCACAACAAGAGGAAATTTAAAAAATATCAAATCAAATGGAAAATAGTTTGGTAATAATAATAAAATAAATAATAGTTACAATATTTTGAATACACTACAGTACATGTTTTTAATAATATGAAAGAAACCTTTAAGTCCCCTTGAAGAAGGTTATCTTAACTATGAAACATTAAAATATTACTTGCGACTTTTTTCCCGGCAAAAGTTTTCTATTATTTCACTGAAATCAAAACGGTCACGGGAGGTCATAGCTGCAGTGAAAAAGGAATATGAATTATAAATTAGTTTGAAAAGCATAATTAATTAATTACTTAATTAAATTTAAAAAAAAACATGGTGCGGGGCCCTGGGCGGTCACCCTCCCCTAGATCCGCCCCTGCAGGTGGGCACCTGGGAACAGTTCCACACTAAGATCATAGAGAAAGCCAAAAAGTTAATTCCCCGAAAGAGGAACGCAAAACACCCGTGGTGGGATTTGGCTTGTGAGGATGCTCTGGAAGAACGAAAGAGAGCCTTCCATAAATATATTAGTACAAAATCACCTGAGACGCAATATAACTTTTTTGATATCAGAGAAAGGTTGCGATATTAATCAGACAAACGAAGAGGAGACATATGAAGAAGCAATTACAATCCATTGAAATGAACTTGACTTCAATACACGTGATTTCTATAGAACATTCGCAGGAAAGATTAGAGGGTATACCCTACAGAACCTATGCTTTAGAAAACAGAATGGTGAACTCGCACTGACCAATCAAGAGAACTGCAGAGAGCAAGCTCAATATTTCTCTGAGCTACTCAGCTGCCCAGAACCACCCTCGAGATTTCCTAAGGAAATGCCTTCATATACATACCCCGAATCCCAACCAACAACCAAAGAGGAAATCAACAGACACATCCTCAGACTCAAAAATAACAGAACATCTGAAGAAGATGGTATTATAGCTGAATTTCTGAAGAACATAGGGCCCAACACTCTGGAGGAATTCACTCAAAGACATTTGGCTAACTGAAAAATTACCAGAAGACTGGAAGTGCACCCTCATTCATCCACTCTACAAGAAAGGTAACAGGAAGAATGTGAATAACTACAGAGGGATTTCTTTACTTCAAGTTGCCTACATGATTCTCACAGCGTGTCTACTTAAAAGTGCACAAGAACAGCTTGAACATACGATCGGCGAATACCAAGCGGGTTTCCGACCTGGGCGCTCCTGCGTGGAACAGATCTTCAACTTGAAGACATTACTGAAGTATAAAGCAATCAGAAACTGACCAATCATATGCACATTTGTTGAATTCAAGAAGGCGTACGACTCCGTCGACCGACAGTCCCTCTTCAACATCCTGGAGGTGCAAGGACTCTACCCAAAGACTTTAAGTCTTATCAAGCAAACACACACAACCACAAAGTCCAAAGTGAAATTTATGGGCGAAGTATCAGAGCCCTTCGGAATTAAAATCGGTGTTCGTTCCTCTTCAATATCGTCCTAGATAAAGGAATCAGAGATGGGAAAAGGAGCTGAAATACCAACAACACTGGAAGCCCATTCAACTTGGACGAGCAAACGATGACATTAAGGTTACTTGCTTAACTTTCGCAGACGACCTAGCGATACTAGCGGACAGTGAAATCACTGCAATCAAACAAATACAAGTCCTCGAGAAATGCGCTGGAAAAGTTGGCCTACAAATCTCTTTTGAGAAAACTGAGTTCATCTCTACTGGGTTCAACATTCAGAAATTAATGGGCAAATATGGAAAAATCAATCACGTCTCACACTTCAAGTACCTAGAGGAGATCTTGGAACCAACAGGTTTAGAAAAGGAAGCACAAAGCGTTCGGCTACAGAAATTGAAGAGAGCGTATGGGAGAACGCGCGACATCTACAACAAAAAGTGCATGTCCACACATACAAAGATCAGACACTACAACACGGTGATCAAACCGGAAGCTCTGTATGCAAGTGAGACTCTAATACTTAACAGGAAGGATGACTTGGAAAATATCCTAAAGGAAGAACGCAAGATCTTGAGGAAAATTCTTGGCCCTGAAAGAACAGAAGATGGTTACAGGTTGAAATCTCGTCAAGCTACTGAGAAATTATCTAATCTTGCGGCGGACATCAGAAAACGAAGATTGAAGTTTTACGAATATGTTAAAAGACTTCCGCCGACTAGGCTTACACACACTATCATGACCTAAGCAGAAAGACTGAAGAATATACCGTGGATTCAGCAAGTCAAACAGGATTTGGAGAAGGCCCAAGTAAGAAGAGTGGAAGTCTTTGACAGGAACCTATTCCGATGTAGGGTAAATGGATGGAATGTAACACCAGAGAATGACGCTCCAAAGAGACCAGGAACCAAGTGGACTGAGGAAAGGAAGATGGCCCACGGAGAGAGAATGAGAAAAAGGAAGGAAGCTTGTAGTTTAACGTGACCGTTAATCTCTAGATCATGAGCCACGGGACCTCCTTTTTACGTGGCCTATGGAAGATCTGAGAGGCGAATCATAAAAGTATTGCGTGATCCATCCCGGCCCATTCGCACAAAATAATAATAATAATAATAATAATAATAATAATCCATTTATGTCAGGTGTTCAATGTAATAAATGAATAATGCGATGTAGGTTTTGTTTTATAGCCATCTATACTTTTGGATGAAAGCACAAAGCAGGAATAACATGTCGAGTTCACTCTTGGTAGAAATTTTTGATGGCATTTTTCTCGAAACATGCATTAGTTGAGATCGTCCTTCTGGTCGGGAACGCCTCAATTGCTCTGAAGGCCTTTACGCCGCTGATGAGCTGCTGAGGGAAGAGTGGGTAATAAAGCAACATGAAGATAGAACAGGATGGTTAGACGCGCACATCCAGTTGGGTGCCCTACGGTTCTCATACGCCTTATGTTGAAAGTCATATTTCGCAATATTCCTCCTTTCTAACCTAAATGCTACAGGTTTTTAAAATCTGAATTTATTTTATGAAGACGTCACTAACACCCAGTCTCTGAGTCAAGGGAATTAACTATAAAAGGTTAAAACTCCACAACGCGACAGGACATCTATACCCGGGACCCTATTGGTCAAAGCCAAGCATACCAACCATTTAGCTATGATTCCGGGCATATTCGGAACAATCATAGTTTTGAGCTCAAAGTTCCACTATAGCCTATTCTACCGGTCACATTGAGCAGTGCAAAATCTTATTCTGAAGAACTTAGCAGTAATATACTGATTCTCTGGTTTCGATTATCTATATATATAAGAATGAAAGTTTGTCTGTTTTTTCTGAATTTCTACGGAAATTTGCGTTATTTACGCGTTTCAGACTGTTTTATGACGGATACGCGCGAAAATATTTTTTTGTCTGTCTGTATGTCGGTCTGTCTGTCTGTCTGTGGACAAAGTGGTTGTTCCCTTATAACTCGAGAACGGCTGGGTGGATCAACGTAAATTTTGGTACATATATCCTTCAGAGGCACGACTCTAATCATTGATGTAACTCTTCTCTGTACCTCTCATAAAAGGGGGCCCACCCCCTTAATATACTTGCAGAAATAGGCGTAGAAGGGCGAGACAAAGCTCATTTTCAGCCCCTCAATGTCAGAAGCGAAAACCACATTTTAAGGCCCTAAAACCAACAGTTTTTGAGATATTCCCAGAAAATCAATTTCATTTAATACAATAATGAAAGAAAGTAAGTCGGTAACCATGGCAACAGAAACTCACAGGTCCATCTATTGCTGTAAGACGCAATACAATTCCATTTATTACGTTGGTTGGTTGGTTCTTAAGTTTAGGGGCTGCGACAACGCGGTCATGTAGCCCCGTGTACTTTGGGTGTGTGTAGAATCTGTCTGATAACAGGTGTTAATTGTGATGACCTTATTAGTGTGTGTTATCTGTTTTTCAAATTAAGTACTGCAACTTAGAATTTTTCAAATAGTTCCTACTTTTGCCGCTAAGCGCCACCGTCAATGACTACTAGGCCAAGTTCAGAACTTAGCTACTAGACGCCACCGCAGTCATTTATTACGTTACTGAGTTAGTTTGCAAACGGCTATAAGGTTATAACGGAACCAAATTAAGCTGTAAAATTCATCAATACATATAATGCGCTTAAGGGGGTCAAGGGGTACTCTAGAATATTTTCACGCGATTTACACGTGCGAGTGTGGTACGGAAGGTCTATTATATCCCTATCCCTATACTGTTATATTATTATTGTAATTATTATTATTATTATTAAACAACGGCCTACTACGACGAGACAACCCTTATTTTCAGCCCCTTGGTGTCAGCAAAAAAAAAGAAAAAAATCGGGGCCCTTTAACAGCCGTAAAGGGTCCCCGTAAACTACATTTTAAGGCTCTAGAACCAAGAGTTTCCGAGATATTCCCAGAAAACTAATTTAATTTAATAAACTAATGTATGAATGCGAGCCAGTAACCATGACAACAGTGTCTCAAAAAGTTACATCCAACTTTCCATCTATTTCTGCAAGAAGTAATGCCACTCCATTTATTAAATTTCTGTGAAAGTTTGCAAAAGGCTATAAGGTTATCACGGAACCAACAAAAACTGTAAAATTCATCAATGCGCTTAAGGGGATCAAGGGGTAACGTAGATTTTTTCACAAGACTTAAACGTGCGACATGTCGTACAGAAGGTCTATTATATCTTCAAACAGCAACATTATTTTCAAAAATTCCTTGATTGAAATAATTTTATTTTATTTTTCTGCTTTTAGGAATTTGGGCGATTGTAGGCTAAAAAAAAAACCTGAATTTTCAATGCACCACAAGCCTTTATAATTTATTAAAGGGGTCTTCCTCTGGATGCGGACTTGACACAATAGTGAGGGTCAGTTTTAATGTGACGTGTATAATTGCGTTTCGTCTACGAGGTTTTCAATTTTATTTTCACGTCAGGACGTACACGTTAGGTAAATTAGTTTCAGAGCATGTTTCAGCTAATCATATATCTTTGTCGACAAACAGGTTCCAAGCCCCTAACCATTGCAACAGTAGCTCAATTGATTACGTCTGGTTATTAATACCGAAGACCGTTCGAAGAATGGGTACTTCTGCTAGTTACTCAAATAAATCCACAAATAAGGATTAAATCATCTAAGATGTGATTATTTTCAATCAATTTGCTTTGAAATACTGAATCCCAATAGATCGGACGATAACATTTCATTTACCATTCGAAAGGATACATGTTGGTTGTTAACTGCCATGAATCACAGATTCCATACCCTGTTCGGTGTACAACTCGATGCGCGATCAAAACAAATGCGTGAGGGTTCATCAGCAATGATTGACCTGCTTCGGGTTGCTAAAATGTGACCAAAAACGAAGTGTTTTCTCGCAGTTCAGGATTTCAATGTTTTGATCAGGATATTTGGAACAGGTAATAACTATAGTTAATATTCATGCGCAGTATGGGTCCACCAGGTGGAATCCACCCATTGGTAGAAGACCACAATGCTAAGTAGCTGTAGATAGGGGTCATGAAGGCGTTTAGCGCTGGAAGACCGAACATTAAAAGGAACAATGAATGGACATACCTTATTAAATAGAGAGAAAAAAATAAAGCTAAATGTCCAACTTCCACGTTTAACTTTTCACTTGTTAGAATGACAGCACTGGAATTCAAAATGTTTTTATCGTAAGTGTACTTATTTATAATTAAAAATATTACAGGAGACTGCATTCTGATGGACAACTACACGTGAGACGATTATTCCATCAACAAACTTGTTGGTTCTTTTCCCCAGAGGCGGAAGTGAATGGTTGCTACACATTCCGACATGATATAAGCTTATCAGCCAGTAACAGCAGCATCCCCTGCACAGCGGGCAACAAGGTACAATACATACAAAATTAATTTTGTGGAGCAAAAATCATGGGGAATGACAATTAATTCGATACTTCGGGACTAAAAGGTTAAGTCTCAATTTTCTTAGGGGCCGATAACCAAGATGTTAGGCCCCTTAAAACAACAATTATCATCATCAATTTTTCTTTTATATAACAGTACTAGAATAAAATATTCCTGTAACCAGTTTAAATGCATTTCCAACCCTATTATACACATCTCTACGGTGTTGGGTATGAGGTGAGATGAGCTATGTACGTGGAAGATGGTTTTTACGACCGGATGTCCTCCTTAACGCCAACATCATAAGAGCAATGAGCTGCACGTATCCAGTCTGGCGTATTGTTAACCCATCCATCTCGCGGCGTAGTAATTACCATTCTTGGAATTTAATTGATAACCTGTGTTGTTGTGGTGTATATAGTGGTGTGAGTATTTGCAATTCAGGCGAGGATTGGGGAAGAAGGCGGCCGTAATCTTACGTTAGAAACTATCCAGGCATTTGCCTGGAGTAGACGTGGGAAACCACAGAAAACCACTTTCAGGATGGCTGAGGTAGGAATCGAACCCACCTCTTCTCAGTGCTTGGTCCTTGAATGAGCATTAAGACGAACAACATAGTCCTTGTACTTACTCAAGGCATGCGTAAAACACTTTGTTAGGCATGTTTAGATCTTGCCTGCCCTTCCGACCGGTTACGATAATTACCGACTACTAACGAACCTTGAAGAAGATCCCTCACCCTAAGTATTCAAGATCCTTGCCTCGTGCTGTCAAAGGGGTGAACAATCAAATTATTTCTAAATTGTTACCGTTTGTATTTTGTGACTTGTGTTTTCAAGTATCAATTTATTGTTTGTGTTCAGTGAGTACTGACCAGAGTTGGCCCACAGTCCACATTTTAAGAATGATTGGGTTATAAAATAATTCATTTACCCTAAGAATTTAAGTATGAGACTCTGCTGGAGCCACGCCGCGAGAAATTGAGAACTATAGATAACCTTTGTTATTTTAATGACTGCAAGGGGTATGTTATTGTAATTATTGGGGGTCTATGTTTTGGGTATGTGCCCCAGGATTGAAATGAGGTACCACCTCGGTATTTAGCAGGAGTTAGTATGAAACCCATGCAATATAATGCACTCAGAAGGGTTACAATGAGCACCGAGATTTGAACATCAGATCCCCGAACTTCAGCTCCCCATTACAGTTTTGCAGCATGAATTACCGCGCTCGGCTACGCTGATGGTCCCGCAATAATGAGTAATTTACAGGATTTGCACACGTTCTTTAAGTGTTTCACAAGAAACGTTTCAACTACATTGTCCGCGTAGAATACAATAGATGAACCCTGGTGGAGAAATTGGCAAGGAGAAGAGCCCTCCAGCCAATCGCCTGTTGCTGTTCTCACCGTCAGTTTTATGGGCAAATCCCCAGAGAAATCTGAAGCGGCACTTACCTGCTCACAAATCGAGATGGTGACGGATTCAATTCCGTGAAAGGTCACCGTCATCTTTTACCACGCCACTTTTCTAACATGTTAACTCAACGTGGTCTCGAATACATAGTCGTATCATGAATACACCTTCGATTTATTTAAATTTGTTAAATTTGCAAGCATTGCAGCTCTAAATAATCGTCTTTCATCCTGCTTCTTGGAGCAGTATACCTCTCACATCTGATTACTGCATTATGTTAAAAGGTTATTTTTATGCAATTAGTTTTGACTAAAACATCAGGACAATAGCATACAACAAGATGTTCAGTAAAGAACATATAGCCTACTTTCTCCTAAATGCATGGGTATTGTTATAACTCTTTGTCCTTTTCAAGGAGTATAGGCTAATTGAATGTTGGTTGTAGTAGCTTGTTGAAATACAACGTGCTATAGGGATATTAAACATGAATATGAGGTGCCCTTTGCTAGTGCTACCCCTGTAAAAAAATTCATTCAATTCGGTTTCACCGTGTTCGAATTGATAGGGGGAATCGATTTGCACACATACTTGACCACCATCTGCAAACTATTGGGCTAATGACCTATTAGTTTGGTCAAAGGATGCTCCCTCCATAATGGTATGTTGATGCAAAATTTGGTAGAGATCGGATGATTAGGTTAATCGTAATTTGATTTAAGCTTTCAATATTTGTGTGGCCGCCATTACGTTTCCGTCAAGATGGCGGCGATATAAAACATGACACTGAGGTGTCCTTTGCTAGTGCTACCTCTGTACCAAATTTCATTCCATTCGGTTTCACCGTGTTCGAATTAATAGGGGTAATCGATTTTGACACAAAGATGGCCGCCATCCGCAAACTATTAGGCTAATGACCTATTAGATTTGTCAAAGGATGCTCCCTTCATAAAGGTATGTTGTTGCAAAATTTGGTAGAGATAGGATGATTAGGTTAGTCGTAATTTGATTTAAGCTTTGAACATTTGGGTGGCCGCCATTACGTTTCCGTCAAGATGGCGGCGATATAAAACATGACACTGGGGTGCCCTTTGCTAGTGCTACCTCTGTACCAAATTTCATTCCATTAGGTTTCACCGTGTTCGAATTAATAGGGGAAATCGATTTTGACACAAAGATGGCCGCCATCCGCAAACTATTAGGCTAATGACCTATTAGATTTGTCAAAGGATGCTCCCTTCATAAAGGTATGTTGTTGCAAAATTTGGTAGAGATAGGATGATTAGGTTAGTCGTAATTTGATTTAAGCTTTGAACATTTGGGTGGCCGCCATTACGTTTCCGTCAAGATGGCGGCGATATAAAACATGACACTGGGGTGCCCTTTGCTAGTGCTACCTCTGTACCAAATTTCATTCCATTAGGTTTCACCGTGTTCGAATTAATAGGGGAAATCGATTTTGACACAAAGATGGCCGCCATCCGCAAACTATTAGGCTAATGACCTATTAGATTTGTCAAAGGATGCTCCCTTCATAAAGGTATGTTGTTGCAAAATTTGGTAGAGATAGGATGATTAGGTTAGTCGTAATTTGATTTAAGCTTTGAACATTTGGGTGGCCGCCATTACGTTTCCGTCAAGATGGCGGCGATATAAAACATGACACTGGGGTGCCCTTTGCTAGTGCTACCTCTGTACCAAATTTCATTCCATTCGGTTCCACCGTGTTCAAATTAATAGGGGTAATCGATTTTGACACAAAGATGGCCGCCATCCGCAAACTATTAGGCTAATGACCTATTAGATTTGTCAAAGGATGCTCCCTCCATAAAGGTATGTTGTTGCAAAATTTGGTAGAGATCGGATGATTAGGTTAGTCGTAATTTGATTTCAGCTTTGAACATTTGTGTGGCCACCATTACGTTTACGTCAAGATGGCGGCGATATAAAACATGACACTGGGGTGCCCTTTGCTAGTACTACCTCTGTACCAAATTTCGTTCCATTCGGTTTCACCGTGTTCGAATAAATAGGGGCAATCGATTTTCACACAAAGATGGCCGCCATCCGCAAACTATTAGGCTGATGACCTATTAGTTTGGTCAAAGGATGCTGCCCCCATAAAGGTATGTTGTTGCAAAAATTGGTAGAGATCGGATGATTAGGTTAGTCGTAATTTGATTTAAGCTTTGAACATTTGTGTGGCCGCCATTACGTTTCCGTCAAGATGGCGGCGATATAAAACATGACACTGAGGTGTCCTTTGCTAGTGCTACCTCTGTACCAAATTTCATTCCATTCGGTTTCACCGTGTTCGAATTAATAGGGGTAATCGATTTTGACACAAAGGTGGCCGCCATCCGCAAACTATTAGGCTAATGACCTATTAGATTTGTCAAAGGATGCTCCCTTCATAAAGGTATGTTGTTGCAAAATTTGGTAGAGATAGGATGATTAGGTTAGTCGTAATTTGATTTAAGCTTTGAACATTTGGGTGGCCGCCATTACGTTTCCGTCAAGATGGCGGCGATATAAAACATGACACTGGGGTGCCCTTTGCTAGTGCTACCTCTGTACCAAATTTCATTCCATTAGGTTTCACCGTGTTCGAATTAATAGGGGAAATCGTTTTTGACACAAAGATGGCCGCCATCCGCAAACTATTAGGCTAATGACCTATTAGATTTGTCAAAGGATGCTCCCTTCATAAAGGTATGTTGTTGCAAAATTTGGTAGAGATAGGATGATTAGGTTAGTCGTAATTTGATTTAAGCTTTGAACATTTGGGTGGCCGCCATTACGTTTCCGTCAAGATGGCGGCGATATAAAGCATGACACTGAGGTGTCCTTTGCTAGTGCTACCTCTGTACCAAATTTCATTCCATTCGGTTTCACCGTGTTCGAATTAATAGGGGTAATCGATTTTGACACAAAGATGGCCGCCATCCGCAAACTATTAGGCTAATGACCTATTAGATTTGTCAAAGGATGCTCCCTTCATAAAGGTATGTTGTTGCAAAATTTGGTAGAGATAGGATGATTAGGTTAGTCGTAATTTGATTTAAGCTTTGAACATTTGGGTGGCCGCCATTACGTTTCCGTCAAGATGGCGGCGATATAAAACATGACACTGGGGTGCCCTTTGCTAGTGCTACCTCTGTACCAAATTTCATTCCATTAGGTTTCACCGTGTTCGAATTAATAGGGGAAATCGATTTTGACACAAAGATGGCCGCCATCCGCAAACTATTAGGCTAATGACCTATTAGATTTGTCAAAGGATGCTCCCTTCATAAAGGTATGTTGTTGCAAAATTTGGTAGAGATAGGATGATTAGGTTAGTCGTAATTTGATTTAAGCTTTGAACATTTGGGTGGCCGCCATTACGTTTCCGTCAAGATGGCGGCGATATAAAACATGACACTGGGGTGCCCTTTGCTAGTGCTACCTCTGTACCAAATTTCATTCCATTCGGTTCCACCGTGTTCGAATTAATAGGGGTAATCGATTTTGACACAAAGATGGCCGCCATCCGCAAACTATTAGGCTAATGACCTATTAGATTTGTCAAAGGATGCTCCCTCCATAAAGGTATGTTGTTGCAAAATTTGGTAGAGATCGGATGATTAGGTTAGTCGTAATTTGATTTCAGCTTTGAACATTTGTGTGGCCACCATTACGTTTACGTCAAGATGGCGGCGATATAAAACATGACACTGGGGTGCCCTTTGCTAGTACTACCTCTGTACCAAATTTCGTTCCATTCGGTTTCACCGTGTTCGAATAAATAGGGGCAATCGATTTTCACACAAAGATGGCCGCCATCCGCAAACTATTAGGCTGATGACCTATTAGTTTGGTCAAAGGATGCTGCCCCCATAAAGGTATGTTGTTGCAAAAATTGGTAGAGATCGGATGATTAGGTTAGTCGTAATTTGATTTAAGCTTTGAACATTTGTGTGGCCGCCATTACGTTTCCGTCAAGATGGCGGCGATATAAAACATGACACTGAGGTGTCCTTTGCTAGTGCTACCTCTGTACCAAATTTCATTCCATTCGGTTTCACCGTGTTCGAATTAATAGGGGTAATCGATTTTGACACAAAGGTGGCCGCCATCCGCAAACTATTAGGCTAATGACCTATTAGATTTGTCAAAGGATGCTCCCTTCATAAAGGTATGTTGTTGCAAAATTTGGTAGAGATAGGATGATTAGGTTAGTCGTAATTTGATTTAAGCTTTGAACATTTGGGTGGCCGCCATTACGTTTCCGTCAAGATGGCGGCGATATAAAACATGACACTGGGGTGCCCTTTGCTAGTGCTACCTCTGTACCAAATTTCATTCCATTAGGTTTCACCGTGTTCGAATTAATAGGGGAAATCGTTTTTGACACAAAGATGGCCGCCATCCGCAAACTATTAGGCTAATGACCTATTAGATTTGTCAAAGGATGCTCCCTTCATAAAGGTATGTTGTTGCAAAATTTGGTAGAGATAGGATGATTAGGTTAGTCGTAATTTGATTTAAGCTTTGAACATTTGGGTGGCCGCCATTACGTTTCCGTCAAGATGGCGGCGATATAAAACATGACACTGGGGTGCCCTTTGCTAGTGCTACCTCTGTACCAAATTTCATTCCATTAGGTTTCACCGTGTTCGAATTAATAGGGGAAATCGATTTTGACACAAAGATGGCCGCCATCCGCAAACTATTAGGCTAATTACCTATTAGATTTGTCAAAGGATGCTCCCTTCATAAAGGTATGTTGTTGCAAAATTTGGTAGAGATAGGATGATTAGGTTAGTCGTAATTTGATTTAAGCTTTGAACATTTGGGTGGCCGCCATTACGTTTCCGTCAAGATGGCGGCGATATAAAACATGACACTGGGGTGCCCTTTGCTAGTGCTACCTCTGTACCAAATTTCATTCCATTCGGTTCCACCGTGTTCGAATTAATAGGGGTAATCGATTTTGACACAAAGATGGCCGCCATCCGCAAACTATTAGGCTAATGACCTATTAGATTTGTCAAAGGATGCTCCCTCCATAAAGGTATGTTGTTGCAAAATTTGGTAGAGATCGGATGATTAGGTTAGTCGTAATTTGATTTCAGCTTTGAACATTTGTGTGGCCACCATTACGTTTACGTCAAGATGGCGGCGATATAAAACATGACACTGGGGTGCCCTTTGCTAGTACTACCTCTGTACCAAATTTCGTTCCATTCGGTTTCACCGTGTTCGAATAAATAGGGGCAATCGATTTTCACACAAAGATGGCCGCCATCCGCAAACTATTAGGCTGATGACCTATTAGTTTGGTCAAAGGATGCTGCCCCCATAAAGGTATGTTGTTGCAAAAATTGGTAGAGATCGGATGATTAGGTTAGTCGTAATTTGATTTAAGCTTTGAACATTTGTGTGGCCGCCATTACGTTTCCGTCAAGATGGCGGCGATATAAAGCATGACACTGAGGTGTCCTTTGCTAGTGCTACCTCTGTACCAAATTTCATTCCATTCGGTTTCACCGTGTTCGAATTAATAGGGGTAATCGATTTTGACACAAAGATGGCCGCCATCCGCAAACTATTAGGCTAATGACCTATTAGATTTGTCAAAGGATGCTCCCTTCATAAAGGTATGTTGTTGCAAAATTTGGTAGAGATAGGATGATTAGGTTAGTCGTAATTTGATTTAAGCTTTGAACATTTGGGTGGCCGCCATTACGTTTCCGTCAAGATGGCGGCGATATAAAACATGACACTGGGGTGCCCTTTGCTAGTGCTACCTCTGTACCAAATTTCATTCCATTAGGTTTCACCGTGTTCGAATTAATAGGGGAAATCGATTTTGACACAAAGATGGCCGCCATCCGCAAACTATTAGGCTAATGACCTATTAGATTTGTCAAAGGATGCTCCCTTCATAAAGGTATGTTGTTGCAAAATTTGGTAGAGATAGGATGATTAGGTTAGTCGTAATTTGATTTAAGCTTTGAACATTTGGGTGGCCGCCATTACGTTTCCGTCAAGATGGCGGCGATATAAAACATGACACTGGGGTGCCCTTTGCTAGTGCTACCTCTGTACCAAATTTCATTCCATTCGGTTCCACCGTGTTCGAATTAATAGGGGTAATCGATTTTGACACAAAGATGGCCGCCATCCGCAAACTATTAGGCTAATGACCTATTAGATTTGTCAAAGGATGCTCCCTCCATAAAGGTATGTTGTTGCAAAATTTGGTAGAGATCGGATGATTAGGTTAGTCGTAATTTGATTTCAGCTTTGAACATTTGTGTGGCCACCATTACGTTTACGTCAAGATGGCGGCGATATAAAACATGACACTGGGGTGCCCTTTGCTAGTACTACCTCTGTACCAAATTTCGTTCCATTCGGTTTCACCGTGTTCGAATAAATAGGGGCAATCGATTTTCACACAAAGATGGCCGCCATCCGCAAACTATTAGGCTGATGACCTATTAGTTTGGTCAAAGGATGCTGCCCCCATAAAGGTATGTTGTTGCAAAAATTGGTAGAGATCGGATGATTAGGTTAGTCGTAATTTGATTTAAGCTTTGAACATTTGTGTGGCCGCCATTACGTTTCCGTCAAGATGGCGGCGATATAAAACATGACACTGAGGTGTCCTTTGCTAGTGCTACCTCTGTACCAAATTTCATTCCATTCGGTTTCACCGTGTTCGAATTAATAGGGGTAATCGATTTTGACACAAAGATGGCCGCCATCCGCAAACTATTAGGCTAATGACCTATTAGATTTGTCAAAGGATGCTCCCTTCATAAAGGTATGTTGTTGCAACATTTGGTAGAGATCGGATGATTAGGTTAGTCGTAATTTGATTTAAGCTTTGAACATTTGGGTGGCCGCCATTACGTTTCCGTCAATATGGCGGCGATATAAAACATGACACTGGGGTGCCCTTTGCTAGTGCTACCTCTGTACCAAATTTCATTCCATTCGGTTTCACCGTGTTCGAATTAATAGGGGTAATCGATTTTGACACAAAGATGGCCGCCATCCGCAAACTATTAGGCTAATGACCTATTAGATTTGTCAAAGGATGCTCCCTTCATAAAGGTATGTTGTTGCAACATTTGGTAGAGATAGGATGATTAGGTTAGTCGTAATTTGATTTAAGCTTTGAACATTTGGGTGGCCGCCATTACGTTTCCGTCAAGATGGCGGCGATATAAAACATGACACTGGGGTGCCCTTTGCTAGTGCTACCTCTGTATCAAATTTCATTCCATTCGGTTTCACCGTGTTCGAATTAATTGGGGTAATCGATTTTGACACAAAGATGGCCGCCATCCGCAAAATATTAGGCTAATGACCTATTAGATTTGTCAAAGGATGCTCCCTCCATAAAGGTATGTTGTTGCAAAATTTGGTAGAGATCGGATGATTAGGTTAGTCGTAATTTGATTTAAGCTTTGAACATTTGTGTGGCCACCATTACGTTTACGTCAAGATGGCGGCGATATAAAACATGACACTGGGGTGCCCTTTGCTAGTACTACCTTTGTAACAAATTTCGTTCCATTCGGTTTCACCGTGTTCGAATTAATAGGGGCAATCGATTTTCACACAAAGATGGCCGCCATCCGCAAACTATTAGGCTGATGACCTATTAGTTTGGTCAAAGGATGCTCCCTCCATAATGGTATGTTGATGCAAAATTTGGTAGAGATCGGATGATTAGGTTAATCGTAATTTGATTTAAGCTTTGAATATTTGTGTGGCCGCCATTACGTTTCCGTCAAGATGGCGGCGATATAAAACATGACACTGAGGTGCCCTTTGCTAGTGCTACTTCTGTACCAAATTTCATTCCATTCGGTTTCACCGTGTTCGAATTAATAGGGGTAATCGATTTTGACACAAAGATGGCCGCCATCCGCAAACTATTAGGCTAATGACCTATTAGATTTGTCAAAGGATGCTCCCTTCATAAAGGTATGTTGTTGCAAAATTTGGTAGAGATCGGATGATTAGGTTAGTCGTAATTTGATTTCAGCTTTGAACATTTGTGTGGCCACCATTACGTTTACGTCAAGATGGCTGCGATATAAAACATGACACTGGGGTGCCCTTTGCTAGTACTACCTCTGTACCAAATTTCGTTCCATTCGGTTTCACCGTGTTCGAATTAATAGGGGCAATCGATTTTCACACAAAGATGGCCGCCATCCGCAAACTATTAGGCTGATGACCTATTAGTTTGGTCAAAGGATGCTGCCCCCATAAAGGTATGTTGTTGCAAAAATTGGTAGAGATCGGATGATTAGGTTAGTCGTAATTTGATTTAAGCTTTGAACATTTGTGTGGCCGCCATTACGTTTCCGTCAAGATGGCGGCGATATAAAACATGACACTGAGGTGTCCTTTGCTAGTGCTACCTTTGTACCAAATTTCGTTCAATTTGCGCTCACCGTGTTCGAATTGATAGGGGGGGGGGACAGACATTCAGAGTACACACACTCACACGCATACACACACACACACACACACAGACTCACACACACACATACACACACACAGACAGACACACTTTTTTTCGCCCTGTAGTGATCTCATAAGCCTACTTTCATTTTTTGTAAAAATCGAAAGTAGGCTAACAAATGTACATGGTAGAGGGGGAAGATATCGACATAATTATTATATTTGAATTGCAGCTAATGGCCATGGCAGGACATTTCTATTGAACGTCCGTAGGCTCCCCAACAAGTTCAATTTCAAGTAGTTCCAACTTTGGCTATCAGAAGTGACAATCAGCGGCGAACGTTGGAAATTGATAGAGCGTGTCTAACCAAATAACCTACACATTTTGACTACACACTACCAATAGTCGTAGGTTCTTTTACATGCCAGAAATCTATGACATGGGCCCACCGGCTTTACTTCCTCTCCCAAGGAAGGCATTCTGAAGGATTGTAACGCTCTTAACAAGTAGTTCCGTGAAGAACTATACAGCCTATTTTCATATATCCTACTTATGTTAATTGCCACTATCAACATACAAAATTTCAGTTTGATTGCTGCAATAGATTCGTAGATATTGAGAACCGACTAAATATTTCGGATGGTCGCCATGTTGGATTTTATATATGTAGGTCCTAGAGTTATGTACTGTTACATGCAGATTATTGTGAACGTGTAGTATTCAAACTTCAATCGCATAATTAGGACACAAGAAAAAACAAGGAGATTAATTTTTTTTTCACAGCTGCCATCTTGAGGTTAAGAAAACAATAGAAATAAATTAGATGCCAGTGGATTAACATTCGGATAAAGATTTACTGTACCAATTTTCACTGCACGCGGATGGTTAAATTGCGAGAAACGTCCATGTGAATATTTATAATTCGCGTAACCGCCATGTTGGATTTGTGATCACCAGGTTATTTAAAGTCCTATAGGTGAACTTAAGTTCATAGCCCTTATGAACATTAAAAAATGCAGTTTGATTGTTAAAATAGATTCGTAGATATTCAGTATCGTCTAAATATTTCGGATGGTCGCCATGTTGGATTGTTAAATGTATAGGCCATAGAGTCATGTACCATTAAAGGAAAATTATTGCGTAGGTTCATTATTCAAACTTTCACTTCGATCGCATGACTACATCACAAGAAATAAAAACTTAATTTTAAAATTCGCACTGCCGCCAACTTGAGGTTATGTAAACAATTGAACTAAATTAGATACCAGTGGATTACAATGTGTATAAATATTTCCTGTACCAGGTTTCAGTGCGCTTGGAACATTAAATTGCGAGAAAGGTCTATTTAAAATTTTCAAATTCGCTTGGCCGCCATGTTCGTTTTGTAGTTAACCGGTTTTTGAAAATCTTATAGATGGACTTCCAGTAGTGCCCTTTATCTCCGTACAAAATTTTAGGGACATACCGCTAATAGTTTCAGAGATATAGAATGCCGGTGAAATATTTCGCACATCCGCCATCTTGTGATTATGTGAACAATTGAACGAAGTTAGATGTCCGTGCATTACAATGTATATAAACATATACTGTACCAAGTTTCATTGCGTTTGGTTGGTCAAATCGCGAGAAACGTCTATTTAAAAGTCGCAAATTCGCTCGGCCGCCATGTTGGTTTTGTAGTTACCAGGTTTTCAAAAGTCACATAAGTGAACTTATAGTAGTTCTCTCTATCACCATAGAAAATGTCAGGGTAATATCTGTAATAGTTTCGGAGATATTGAATGCTGGTGAAATATTTCGCACAGCCGCCATGTTGGATTGGTGAGTCGTAACAAACTTTGAAGGGCACGGTCGAGGTCGCCGGGAATAGTGCTATGAACTTTCCGAGTTTCATTGAAATCGCTCCTGCCGTTTAGATTTTATTAGGGGAACACACACACACGAATCACACACACACACACACGCACACGCACACGGACAAAAGGTGATCTCATAAGCCAATTTTTTCAAAATTGAAAATAGGCTAAAAATCCGACGATTTCAGCCAGATTTGAACCCGCGATCTTGGGCATAGAAGTTCAGTATGATACCGACTACGCCACTGAAGCCTGATGATCAACGAAAGCTAATATACGGTCCCGAAGTTTTTAAACCTCCTATATATATTCTTTTCGTGTTGGATTTCATTAGCAATTGATACGTGATATTTGCACTTATCATTGTACAAGTTCACGAAAATTAAAAATTTTGTTGTTATAAAATGATAAAGCCCAGTTTTCTTCACGAAATCATCTTTCTATTCCCCAACATTTTACAAATATTACAACTAAAGTTTAATTTAAAAACAGCGATACAACTAAACACAATATTACTCACTTTTTAAAATGGCACTTACACTCAAATATTAACAGAATGGCAACTAACAAGTTATTTCTTTTTGAAAAGGGATGAGTCAAGATAGTGCCACACCCATCTCACTGCCATTCCTTTGGCTAACTGAACAACTAATCATTTTACTCGTTCAGTAAGTTTTACTTGAGCAACACTAAGAATGTCACACGAGTAAAAAGAAATGCTTTCAAACAAAATCCAACCATTTGTCATCAATCCGAAGATAGGTTTAATTCAAAATTTAAAACTTCATCAAGTTTCATATTTTCATTATTTGGCTCTGGGGAGAAATTAACCCCCTGATTACCTCCCTAGTAACCCCACTGTGTGGTTATTAGGGCCAAAGATAGATGCCCCGGGTCCAGAGATAAGGATTTGCCTGGGATGAGTATTAAAACAAACAAAAAACGGAGAAAACCACACAGTATTTAGGATGATGAGTATGAACGCAGCGATTCGAACCATGGATCTCTGAACTCTAGCGAGCTGCAGCAATTGTGAAGTGTGACGTAACTAGCTCCTGAGCACTAAAAATACAAACGTTCATCAATGCTTCGCCTTTGAACTCTGCTAAGAGAATCAGAGTGAACGACTCAGCCCTTACGGCGGGTTCACACGGAGTCGTGTAGCGGGCGAGAGCACTACTAGTGTTGAGCATGCGTCACGATTTGCTTATTCAACTTAAGAACCCACGACCTTGTTCAGTTGACACGGACGAAGTGTTCTCGCTGGTCGGAAGTTTCTCGCTCGTTGTTCAATCATGGCAGAACATGAAGCTGCGAAATAATACGACTGAAGCGGCCGTGCGCGTGCGCGTGCCCACTCCAACCAGTCAGAGATTTCACGCCCCACCTTTTTGAGGGCGAGCACGACCCCCACTCCCACTACCACTGGTTCACACGAGATCGTATCCACGACCGGCTGATCGACCAGTAGTGCTCTCGCCCGCTTCACGACTCCATGTGAACCCGCCTCTACGATGATAATTGTTGTTTTAAGGGGCCTAACATCTAGGTTATCGGCCCCTAATGATCTGGGTGATAGCGAAAATGAAAATGAAATGGAAACCAGAACGAAAGTTATGTGAGACGGAAAATACGTACAAAGGGAAACTCAGATGGAAACAACTCACAATATGGGGTCTTACAAAAGGGAATTTAGAACGAAAAGATTCACAAAAAGAATAGATTGAAAAAGACCCACAAAACGTAGGCTAGATTCAAAATACGTACAAAATGCAATGTAGCGTCGAAATACTTACAAAATGCAACTGAAATTCAAAATACTTACAAAATGCAAATGAGATCGAAATTACGTACAAAATGAAATTGAGGTTCAAAATACTTACAAAATGCAATTGAAATTGAAAATTCACAATGCTAACCAGCCTTTAGGCTGTGTCCCCATCAGATATGCTTTCTCTTAGAACGCCACTATTATTTCGCAGTCGACTGACCTCGAAATTACCCCGTACAGCCTCGAGAATTCTATCACCACAAGAACTATAAAACGCACTATTAAACACACAAAGGACAGTGCTATCATCGTATCATTAAAACAGCCAGCTTCAGTTCTCCTCATGCATCGAGACATCAGACTTCCAAGTACAAAAAATCCATTACAAGCTCTTAAATAGGCTGTTGCTGATTCGTTTAGGGGGTTGGCGTCATCTTGATCATGCCGCCTCCATGCACTTGGGTGTGTGCGGAATATGTGTAATTACACAGGTCTGTCAAAAAGAAAACAATGTCTGCAGTGAAAATGAAAATAGGTGTCTTTGATTAACTTCGCGATGGTGAATTCGAAAATGCATTGTATTTCACTATCATTTCTGGCTAAATATCACAAAACTGACACAATTAATGGATTCAGAACATTAATCTATATTAACATGGCCTACTTACCAATTCAACACAAAATCATGCAGGCCGGGCATGAAAAATAAGAAGCAAGGAAGATTGTAGTCTTAATTAATCTCGTGACCTTGAGCAACATGACCAACTTTCTACGAGGGATCTGAGCCACGGGACATAGCATTTCACTTGGAAAATCGCACATGCATTTACGGGGAATCAAATCCGGTCTACCTTGGTGAGAGGCAAACAGCTTGACCGCTGCGCCACCACGCCCCCCTAAATGAAAAGAAAAACTGCGATACAAAAGGAAAATACGTGTGTTTGACTTATTTCGCTGAGCTGAATTTGAAAATTCATTCTGTTTTTCGCTATCACATCTTGTTAATTGGCAGAAGTGAAAAATATTATTTTGAATATACTGTAACCAGAAATTGAACCTAAACAAGATGTGATATTAAACAAGTAGTTCCGTGAAGAACTATACAGCCTATTTTCATATATCTTACTCACGTTAATTGCCTTTATCAACATACGAAATTTCAGTTTGATTGTTCTGATAGATTCGTAGATATTGAGAACCGTCTAAATATTTCAGATGGTCGCCAGATTAAATTTTTATTTATGTACAATTACATGAAGATTATTGTGTAAGTGTGGTATTCAAACTTCAATCGCATGATTAGGACACAAGAAGTAAAAACGATATTTAAAATTTCGCACAGCTGCCATCATGTGGTTATGAAAACAATTGAAATAAATTAGATGCCAGTTGATTAACATTTGTATAAGCATTTAACGTGCAAAATGTAACTGCACTCGGATGGTTAAATCGCGAGAAACGTCCATTTAAATATTTATACTTCGCGTCGCCACCATGTTGGATTTGTGCTCACCAGGTTACTGAAAGTCCTATAGGTGAACTTATGTTCATAACCTCTATGAATATAAATATATCTGTTTGATTGCTGTAAAAGATTCGTAGATATTGAAAACCGTCAAGATATTTCGGATGCTCGTCATTTTGGATTGTTATATGTTTTGGCCATAGAGTTATGTACCATTAAGGGAAAATTATTGCGTAGCTTCATTATTCAAACTTTCACTTCGATCGCATGATTACGACACAAGAAATAAAAACTGAATTTTAAAATTTCGCACAGCCTCCATCTTGAAGTTTAAACAATTGAACTAAATTAGATGCCAGTGCATTACAATATGTATAATCCTTTACTGTACTACATTTCACTGCAGTCAGATGGTTAAATCACGAGAAAAGTCTATTAAAATGTTTTAACTTCGCTTGGCTGCCATGTTCGTTTGGTACTTTACAGGAGTTTGAAAGTTACATAGATAACCTTGTAGCAGTGCCCTTTATCACCGTACAAAAATTCACGGTGATATCTGTAATAGTTTCGGAGATATAGAAAGCCAGTGAAATATTCCGCACAGCCGCCATTTTGAGGTTATGTAAACAATTGAACTAAATTAGACGCCAGTGCATTACAATGTGTGTAACCATTTGCTGTACCAAGTATCATTACGTTTGGATGGTTAAATCGCGAAAAAAGTATATTTAAATGTCTCAATTCGCTTGGCAGCCATGTTGGATTTGTAATACCAGGTTTTTGAAAGTCTCATATGTGAATTTCTAGTAGTGTCCTTTATCACCGTACAAAATTTCAGGGTGATATCTGTAATATTTTCTGATATACTGAATGCTGGTGAAATATTTCGCACAGCCGCCACGTTGGATTGGTGAGACACAATCAAATTTGAAGGGCACGGTGGGGTCGGCCAGAATGGCGCTATGATCTTACCGAGTTTCATTGAAATCGCTCCAGGCGTATAGAAGTCATTAGGGGGACATACACACGAATCACACACACACGCATACACAGACACACGGACAAAAGGTGATCTCATAAGCCTATTTTTTCATAAAATGAAAATAGGCTAAAAAGTGACACCATTTTCGGACTTGGAACATTAATCTCTATCAAAATTGCCTATTTTCTAATTTACCGAAAAATCATGCAGGCCTGCGTAATCTCTGTTATTGTGATGACAGTAGCCTACTCGTGTGAGAATTTGTAACTGAGGCTAGGATTTTGGAAGGCGGCGGCCGTGGCCTTAATTTACGAACCATTTCAGCATTAGCCTGGAGTAGAAGTGATAAACCGCGGAAAACCATTTCTAGCATGGCTGAGGTGGGAATCTACTCATCTCATGATGCTCAGTGTACCCTTAATATATCCATCAGACCAAAACTACATTTCTTGGCAGATACGTGAATCGAACCCAGGTACTTTGAACATGTACTCCAAATCATTATTTACAATTTACGGGATCTGGGATGAGATGAGACAATTTCTCTACGAAACAGTTGTTTTTTACGAACAGATTACCGTTTTGATATCAACCTTATCAACGGGGATAATGAAAGATTAAATGAATAAAGATTAATCAAATTAGGCAAGGAGTTGGAAGGAAGCGGCAGTAGTCGCTTAGAAGGTAGGTCTAGTAGCCCGGAAATGCTTACATTAAATAAGAATACAGCAAAGGTATGAAGATTTAATAAATCATAATTGTTTTCAGCAAATAAGATAGGCTATAATTAATATTTTCACTCCAAAGAACGACAATTTGAAGATGATTTATTGCAGGACTATCTTTAATGGGGCCTCCAAACCTTGAAGTAAACCGCATGCGATATACATTCCACATAGCCACAAGGCCGACAGTACGTCGTGGTATTAGCGCGCGTATCTATCTCCGCCACTGCGCGCGTTCATTGTTTCCGTCCCATCCATTTCCGTTTCATTTTTCAAAACCACCCCCGCAAAAAATATACAGATACCGAGTGGAAATATGTTACACATCAAAAATTCCACGGACCGGCAAAATCCACGATATTTGGACCAGCGTCTAGGGTGGTAACCACCTAGACACACGCCGAACGTAAGTATAGTAAAAAATAAAGCGGTCCTAATAAGGATTCAATCTGATATACAGTAGCTAAATAAATAAATAAATAAATAAATAAATAAATAAATAAATAATGAAATAATGAAATAAATAAATAATGAAATTAGTTAATTAATTAATTAAATAAATAAAATAGTTAATATTTTTTAAAAATATATAATAATAGTACATTATGCAACGCGCCTAAAATGGCAATAATTAAGACACGAGTATGTTTATGAAACGAGCGTATGAGAGTTTGATAATTTCCATACGAGTGTCTTTAATACCATTATAGGCGAGTTGCATACGATTGTTTATGTTCGACGATAATTGTTATAACTATTTTATGTTCGAACATAAATATTCATAAATTTCTCTCGAGATTTCGCCAGTTTTATGTACTGAACAGAGCGCATGAGACGCAGAGAATGCCTTGTATTTGACCATGGCCGCCTCGATTACCCTACTATGACACTAGGCCAGGCAGTGAAATTTAAATTAGAAGGCCGTGGAACTCAGCGCATCATATTATCTAATTGGTCAAACAACTGTTTCTTGAGCTCTGATTGGTGGGAGACACTGTTTCATAATGAAAAATAGTGTTATAATGAGCCTCATTATAGTACAGTTTTCTGACATATAATAGGCAGGGTCGAACATAAATATAATTACAGGACTCATGAAGGATGGCTGTTACGTGATTTTTACTGTTGCATAACACTTGAGCAATGCTTCCCCTTTTTTCCGTTTTCTTCTTATTATTATTGTCCATCGTTATGGCCACTACGGGCCGCAAGATCTCACTGTTTGCCCTCTTGCGAGCACCACCAGGTTTTCGTCCTTTCGGAGTGTGGTTTCTTCCATGCATCGGAATGAACACGGTTTGGTGAGTTTTGACTTCTTGATGAATCTGTTTAAGTTTGTGTTTGAGAGGTGTTCACAATCATTTGGTATTGAATCTTATATTCAGAAGAATATTTAAGGATTGAAGTGAAACTAGTCAATTTATTATTTATTTATTGATCTCATGTAAAAACAAGATGTTCAGTAAAGAACATATAGCCTACTTTCTCCTAAATGCATGGGTATTGTTATAACTCTTTGTCCTTTTCAAGGAGTATGATCGAATGTTGGTTGTAGTAGCTTGTTGAAATACAACGTGCTATAGGGATATTAAACATGAATATGAGGTGCCCCTTGCTAGTGCTACCTCTGTACCAAATTTCGTTCAATTCGGTTTCACCGTGTTTGAATTGATAGGGGGAATCGATTTGCACACATACTTGGCCACCATCTGCAAACTATTGGGCTGATGTTCTTGCAGTTTGGTCTGAATATGTTTCCCACATAAAGATATGGTGTTGCAAAATTTGGTAGAGACTAGATTATTAGGTTGGTCGTAATTACATTTTAGCTTTTAACATTTGGGTGGCCACGATTACGTTTCCGTCAAGATAGCGGTGATATAAAACATGACACTGAGGTGCCCTTTGCTAGTGCTACCTCTGTACCAAATGTCGTTCCATTCGGTTTCACCGTGTTCGAATTGATAAGGGGAATCAATTTTCACACATAGATGGCCGCCATCCGCTAAATATCAGGCTGATGACCTATTAGTTTGGTCAAAGGATGCTCCCTCCATAAAGGTATGTTGTTGCTAAATTTGCTAGAGATCGGATGATTAGGCGAATCGTAATTTGATTTAAGCTTTGAACATTTGTGTGGCCGCCATTACATTTCCGTCAAGATGGCGGCGATATAAAACATGACACTGAGGTGCCCTTTGCTAGTGCTACCTCTGTACCAAATTTCGTTCATTCGGTTCCACCGTGTTCGAATTAATAGGGGGAATCAATTATGACATAAAGATGGCCGCCATCCGCAAACTATTAGGCTAATGGCCTATTAGATTGGTCACAGGATGCTCCCTCCATAAAGGTATATTGTTGCAAAGTTTGGTAGAGATCGGATGGTTATGTTAGTCGTAATTTGATTTAAGCTTTAAACATTTGTGTGGCCGCCATTACGTTTCTGTCATTATGGCGGCGATATAAATCATGACACTGAGATGCCCTTTGCTAGTGCTATCTCTGTACCAAATTTCGTTCCATTCTGTTTCACCGTGTTTGAATTAATAGGGGGAATCGATTTTCACACAAAGATGGCCGCCATCCGCAAACTATTAGGCGAATGACCTATTAGATTGGTCAAAGGATGCTCCCTCCATAAAGGTATGTAGTTGCAAAATTTGGTAGAGATCGGATGATTAGGTTAATCGTAATTTGATTTAAGCTTTGAACATTCGTATGGCCGCCATTACGTTTCAGTCAAGATGGCGGCGATATAAAACATGACACTGAGGTGCCCTTTGCTAGTGCTACCTCTGTACCAAATTTCGTTCCATTCTGTTCCACCGTGTTCGAATTAATAGGGGGAATCAATTTTGACATAAAGATGGCCGCCTGCCGCAAACTATTAGGCTAATAACCTATTAGATTGGTCAAAGCATGCTCCCTCCATAAAGGAATGTTGTTGCAAAGTTTGGTAGAGATCGGATGGTTATGTTAGTCGTAATTTAACTTAAACTTTGAACATTTGTGTGGCCACCATTACGTTTCTGTCAATATGGCGGTGATATGAAACATGACACTGGGATGCCCTTTGCTAGTGCTACCTCTGTACCAAATTGCGTTCCATTCAGTTTCACCGTGTTTGAATTAATAGGGGGAATTGATTTTCACACAAAGATGGCCGCCATCTGCAAACTATTAGGCTAATGACCTAGTCATTTGGTCAAAGGATGCTTCCTCTATAAAGGTATGTTGTTGCAAAATTTGGTAGAGATCGGATGATTAGGTTAATCGTAATTTGATTTAAGCTTTGAACATTTATGTGGCCGCCATTACGTTTCCGTCAAGATGGCGGCGATATAAAACATGACACTGAGGTGCCTTTTGTTAGTACTACCTCTGTACCCAATTTCGTTCCATTCGGTTGCACCGTGTTTGTTTTAATAGGGGGAATCGATTTTCACACAAAGATGGCCGCCATCCGCAAACTATTAGGCTGATGACCTATTAGTTTGGTCAAAGGATGCTCCCCCTATAAAGGTATGTTGTTGCAAAATTTGGTAGAGATCGGATGATTATGTTAGTCGTAATTTGATTTAAGCTTTGAACATTTGTGTGGCCGCCATTACGTTTCCGTCAAGATGGCGGCGATATAAAACATGACACTGAGGTGCCTTTTGTTAGTACTACCTCTGTACCAAATTTCGTTCCATTCGGTTGCACCGTGTTCGAATTAATAGGGGGAATCGATTTTCACACAAAGTTGGCCGCCATCCGCAAACTATTACGCTTATGGCCTATTAGTTTGGTCAAAGGATGCTCCCCCTATAAAGGTATGTTGTTGCAAAATTTGGTAGAGATCGGATGATTATGTTAGTCGTAATTTGATTTAAGCTTTGAACATTTGTGTGGCCGCCATTACGTTTCCGTCAAGATGGCGGCGATATAAAACATGACACTGCGGTGCCTTTTGTTAGTACTACCTCTGTACCAAATTTCGTTCCATTCGGTTGCACCGTGTTCGAATTAATAGGGGGAATCGATTTTCACACAAAGTTGGCCGCCATCCGCAAACTATTACGCTTATGGCCTATTGGTTTGGTCAAAGGATGCTCCCCCCATAAAGGTATGTTGTTGCAAAATTTGGTAGAGATCGGATGATTAGGTTAGTCGTAATTTGATTTAAGCTTTGAACATTTGTGTGGCCGCCATTACGTTTCCGTCAAGATGGCGGCGATATAAAATATGACACTGAGGTGTCCTTTGCTAGTGCTACCTTTGTACCAAATTTCTTTCAATTCGCATTCACCGTGTTCGAATTGATAGGAGGGGACAGACATTCAGAGTACACACACTCACACACACACACACACACAGACACACACACAGACTCACACACACACATACACACACACAGACAGACACACTTTTTTCGCCCTGTGTTGATCTCATAAGTCTACTTTCATTTTTTGCAAAAATCGAAAGTAGGCTAAAAATCAGGGTTAGGGAATAACCCATCACAATTGGGTACAATCGTGTTGACCGACTGAAAAACATCAAATTTCGAATCTAGTTAAATACAGAGTAAAAACATCAGGCTAGTCTTTTTAGAATGTCAGGAATCAATCTCAGCTTTATCTTCTACTCGTTTACACGAATAAAGTGGGGTTTTACTCAATTCTGAAGTCTATAAATATGGCGGGGCTGACAACTCGAATGTACGGAAAATCAATTTCGCAGTTCATATATTATCCATAAAGATAAATATTTATGTAATTGAATTGTTGAAATATCGTTAAATCCCCATTTTAATTATGGAGAACGTATGATGATCGCTTGCAGATAAACTTGCTTGATATACCAACATAATAAATACTGCAAATGTACTGTAACTTCCACCAACACAGCAGCAGTACAATGAGGTGACAGCGAAGTGAAACAACACTTGAGATCGTAAAATATGACGTTTCAAGTCAAGAGAAAAAAAAACCATGTGTTTCAATGATGTTTGGAAACATGTTCTCCATACAGTCAACCCATACCATCACCTATTCCTTAGTACACTGAACATATTAAGCATATTAAGGTAAGCAAGCTAAATGAACTAAAACCAGGGTTAATTTGGTTACTTATTGCGTTACAATTACCGTTATTAACTAAAAATAATAACGATGTTACCGTACCTGTACCTGCTATACAGTTACAATATCCCAGGTAAAGCATAATTACTCATTCGTCATCCGTATGATCTCAACCAGAAACATGTCGACATTGATGCGTCGAACAGCTAGTTGACTCATGCGGACCTATTCACCGAGACTGAAGGATTCATGGTTGCAATCCAGGATCAAGTTGTGGCTACCAAAAATTATCTTAAATATATAGTTAAGGCAAATATTCAGGATGATAAATGCAGAAGATGCCAACTAGAACCGGAAACAATTCAACATATCACAGGAGGCTGCCAAGCAATCTCCTGTACTGATTACGTGAAAAGGCACAACCAAGTGGCCAAAACAATGCACCTACACCTAGCTCAAAAGCATTATTATCCGATAATATTTTGCCTTACTATCAGTATGTTCCTGGCGCCGTTTTGGAAAATCCTAGTCACAAGTTGTTATGGGACCGATCAGTTATTACTGATAAAACGATACCAGCAATCCGGCCAGATATCGTTCTTGTGGACGGTGCAGAAGAGAACCTTCCTAATTGATATTGCAGTGCCCAATTCCCATAATCTGCAACAAACCTGCTGTGATAAGATCACCAAATATCTGCCCTTGGCTGAGGAAATACGGCAAATGTGGAGACAAGAAAGTGTAGTGGTTCTGCCCATAGTAATTTCTTCTACCGGCATCATCCCCAAATCATTGGCTCGCAATCTACAAATATTGGGAATACATCCTGGTCTACATATCATCATGCAGAAGGCCGTCATCTTGGAGACCTGTTGCATTGTTCGCTCGTTTCTCAACGTGCCACCTTAAGAGATTTAACCATACCGTCTTGCAAACAAGCCGACGATATGTTGATATGTCCCACTTATGTGGTGAAATGAATGTAGAAATAATAATAATAATAATAATAATAATAATCTAATAATAATAATAATAATAATAATAATAATAATAATAATAATAATAATAATAAATAGATTGCTTAGCATTCGCTGATGTCAGAAGATTTCGAAAGTGCAACAGAACAGGTCAATATATTGAAGGAAGTAGCAGAACACACAGGATTACAAATTTCCTTTCAGAAGACGGAAGTAATGTCGAATATGGAACGATAAACCGTGTTAATAAATTTAAATATCTTGGGGAATGCATCCAGCAAAATTGCCTTGACAAGGAAGCCATAGAAGCAAGTATCAAGAAAATGGAAGTCGCTTTCGAAACCACCCGCAACATAATATAACTAAAAAGTGCTTTTCTATGAACACAAAAATTCGTCACTACAACACTGTCATCAAACCAGTACCGCTATATGCATCTGAATGCCTTATCCTATCCGAGAAATGTTTGCTTGCGAATTTAGAAAAGAAAGAAAGATCCTACACATCATAATATCTTGGCCCGGACTACAAAAATGGCATCTACATCAGAAAATCAAGGCAAGAAAGATAGAGATCACAGACACAATGTGAAAACGCAGAGTTTGCTTCTACGACGACGGATGATCGACTCCCGATGGACGAACCGTATCTTCAATATCTTTGACTCAAAATCAAAAACGACAATGTCATGGTACGTTAACGTCCAGAAAGATCATAACGAAATGGGGATACGAACAGAAGATGCACAAGACCGAAATCTTTATAGAGTAGCCATCAAGACGTATGGGACTTTCCGGGACGAAAAACGGACAACTGGTGCGAAATGGACAGAAGAACGTCGTGCTAAACATAGTGAGCTCATGAAGACAATGTGGATCAAGCGAAAAATGAACAAATGCCAGAATGTAAAATGAGGATTTATCGTGTTCCCTAGTTGGCCAATTAGCAAAATTGAATGAATAATAATAAATAATGTCATTTGATATATGTCCATTTTAATATCTGTGGCTTTTAGAGACGCCGTTGAGCTGGAATTTTGCCCCGAAGGGGATCCTTAACGTGTCAGTAAATTTACTGACACAGCTACCTCGCATTTGCGCACCCTCAAATGCCAGCTGAATGCGCCAGGATTCGATCCTGCTACCTTGGGCACAGCAAGAGAGAAAGTTACCGCTGAGCCACGCAGCCAGCCCACTTTTGTGCACAATTTCTGCAATTTCCTTCATTTTAACACAATAGTAGAATCCAGTATTGTGGAAAATCAAAATGAATTGGCAATGTGTAAATCATTACAGACCAAAATTCAATTAGCGACATAATCCGCCTCTTTGCGTAGTGGCTAGCATTCTTGGCTGTCACCGTGGAGGCACGTGTACGATTCTCGACTCTGTCAAGAAATTTAATTCTGGTCTGAGGGCTGGAATGGGATACACTTAGCCTTGTGAGGCAAAACTGATAAGAGTGGTGTTCGATTCCTACCTCAGCCATCCTGGATGTGGTGTTACGTGGTTTACCAACTCAACCCCAGGCAAATGCCGGGATGGCACCTAGCGTAAGTACATGGCCGCTTCCTGTCCAAAGCGTACCTCAATTTACACACACAGTCGTCACAGTGACACAGGTTAACCGACAAATTCTACACACACACAAGTACACGGGGCTACATGACCACGATGTTACAAAGCCCCTAAAGAATGAACAACTACAAACAATTCAATTAGCCACTTTCTATGGTCTTCGTAATAGTATTGAGAGTCATGATTCAAAGGTCCTGTGTTCGATTCCTGGCTGTGCCGTAAAATCTAATTATGGTCTGAGGGGTACACTCAGCCTCGTGAGGCATAACTGAGAAGAGATGTTCACCTCAGATGTCCAAAATGTTGTTTTCCCGCTTCCACTCCAGGCAAATTCTGGGATAGTTTCTTACTTAAGGCCATGGTCACCTCTTCTAAAATCCTAGCCTAAATTAATAAAAAAAATACACTCACTACTACAGCCATCACATTGACATAGGTTATCTGACAGATTCCACACACATTCGATTCACTGGGCTACATGACCACGATGCCACAAATGCCCTAAATGAATCAACAGCAATATAATTCATAACCTTGTAAATCATGATAACCGGTGGTCAGTCAAGAAAATTACGGATCTGTTTCTCCGGCAAAAATCACATTTCGAATGATACAGCCCAATGCGAAGAGTATTTCCCCAACATTGGCAGTTCCTCACATTAATCTGCCCACGATTATAGCCCTTGCTCTTCCCCGTTATTTTGATGTTAATTTACAAGCGATACATATTTGATGTGGCATTTCCTGCCGCACCGGAATGCATTACAGCAAACCACATTTTAATGGAGAATATACAGTATACCCGAAACAGCATGATTGAATATATTGTTAATAATGGATAGTAAATCATCGGAGAGAACCAGAGTTCATTTTACAACACAGGGATTACATTCGAAATACGCAATACAAACAGATTGGCTACAACACATGAAATAAGCATATTTTTAAGATCCACACTAGCCAATAAGGCGGGAAATATTAAATGACTAATGAGTGAAAGTATGTTTACTCCCATTCCACTCACACAATTTAAGATCAGCATACCATATCTACAAGGGGGGGAGGGGGGATGTAGGTGACTTTACCTTCTACTATTACTAGACTACTAATACATTCAAAAGTAATGTCTTCGTTTTGAAACACTTTTAGCCTATTTTCAATTTATGAAAAAATAGGCTTATGAGATCACATTTTGTCCGTGTGTGTCCCTAATAACTTCTACACGTCTGGAGCGATTTCAATGAAACTCGGTAAGATCATAGCACCATTCTGGCCGACCCCGACCAAGCCCTTTAAATTTTATTGTGTCTCACCAATCCAACATGGCGGCTGTGCGAAATATTTCACCAGCATTCAGTATCTCCGAAACTATTACCGATATCACCCTGAAATTGTGTAGGGTGTGATAAAGGGCACTACTAGAATTTCACCTATGAGACTTTCAAAAACCTGGTAACTACAAATCCAACATGGCGGCCAAGCGAAGTTGAGACATTTAAATAGACTTTTCTCGTGATTTAACCATCCAAAGGTAATGAAACTTGGTGCAGCAAATGTTTATACACAATGTAATGCATTGGCGTCTAATTTAGTTCAATTGTTTACATAACTTCAAAATGGCGGCTGTGCGAAATATTTGACTGGCATTCTATACCTCCGAAACTTTTACAGATATCACCCTGAATTTTTGTACGGTGATAAAGGGCACTGGTACATGTTTATCTATGTAACTTTCATAAACCTGTAAAGTACAAAACGAACATGGCAGCCAACCGAAGTTGAAACATTTTAATAGACTTTTCTCGTGATTTAACTCTCTGAGCACAGAGAAATGTGGTAGCCTACAGTAAATGATTTTACATATTGTAATGCACTGGCATCTAATTTAGTTCAATTGTTTACATAACCTCAAGATGGCGGCTGTGCGAAATTTTAAAATTATGTTTTTATTTCTTGTGTCGTAATAATGCCATCGAAGTGAAAGTTTGAATATTAAGTTACGCAATAATTTTCCTTTAATGGTACAAAACTCTATGGCCTACTCATATAACAATCCAAAATGGCGAGCATCCAAAATATTTAGACGGTTCTCAATATCTACGAATCTTTTACAGCAATCAAACTGATTTTTTTAATGATCATAGAGGCTATGAACATAAGTTCACCTATAGGACTTTCAGTAACCTGGTGAGCACAAATCCAAGGCGGCGACGCGAAGTATAAATATTAAAATGGACGTTTCTCGCGATTTAACTATCCGAGTGCAGTGAAACTTTGCACGTTACATGCTTATTGTTAATCCACTGGCATCCAATTTATTTCAATTGTTTTCATAACCACAAGATGGCAGCTGTGCGAAATTTTAAAATATCGATTTTACTTCTTGTGTCCTAATCATGCGATTGAAGTTTGAATACCACACGTACACAGTAATTTTCATGTAATAGTACATAAATAAAAATCCAACCTGGCGACCATCTGAAATATTTAGACGGTTCTCAATATCTACGAATCTATCACAACCTTCAAACTGAAATGTTGTATGTTGATAGACACAATTAACATGAATAGTATATATGAAAATAGGCTGTATAGTTCTCCACGAAACTACTTGTTTAAAGATGGAAATATATTTTAAAACTTAAAAATCTAAAAATAGAACGTTTGTCAGGGATTTTAAAACTGACGTGAGGGTTGGAACGGGGTGCACTCAGCCTCGTGAGGACAATTGAGTAGCTGTCTGACAGTGAGACAGCGCCCCGATCACGAATACCAAGATTAACGGCCGAGGGGACCCGACGCGCTGATCACGCGTCACCCCAATATCTGCAGGCCAAATGGCTGGGCAGCGGTCGCTTGGTCGGCCTTAGCCCGTCATGGGCTGGATAGTGCCAGGGGTTGACTTTTTTTTTTTTGAATATTTTTAATGTTTGTATTATAATTTCATCCGAGACATATTTTTGGCGAGGCCTAAACGTTTATGTAGTGAATAAGTTTAGGATTTGAACGACTATTTCACTTTTCTAAATATTGCTGTGAAGTTGAAACCTTTACATAGTTTTAATGAGAGTTGTATGGTTTATACATAACATTCGTATCATATTTTCGTATTCGTATCATAAATGGAGGGGTACTACCTTTGACAGAGTTAGGAGGAAATAAACATTTAAATAAAGTTCTCCGCTGCAATGTGAAACATCAACCCTTGGACATGTTTTTCAGATCTGGATGATGAATACTTGTTGCCTTGATAACCATATAGGAGGCCAAGATGATCCTTACACTTCAGATTAGGCAATGAATACTTGTTGCCTTGGTAACCATATTGGAGGCCAAGATTAGCTTTACACTTCAAATTTAGATGATGAATACTTGTTACCATGGTAATCATATAGGAGGCCTAGATGGCCTCAACACTTCAGATTCATATGATGAATACTTGTTGCCTTGGTGACCATATTGGAGGCCTAGATGACCTTTACACTCCAGATTTCGATGGTGAATACTTGTTACCTTGGTAACCATATTGGAGGCCTAGATGACCTTTACACTTCAGTAGATGATGAATACTTGTTGCCTTGGCAACCATATTGGAGGTCTAGATGACATTTACATTTCAGATTTAGACGATGAATACTTGTTGCCTTGGTAACCATATAGAGGTCTGAATGACCGTCACACTTTTGTTTGACCCCCAGCCACAAAACATCCATGTTAAAAACTATCATCCTCACACGGTTCCTCATCTCAGGAAAATAAAATAGTTTCTGTCTCAGTAATTTTCCAATAATTATGGCTTAAAAATTAACTTGCACAAACATTATACCTCTAATCGACATCTGCAGCAGGTACGTTGGGAACAAAAAGCAGTCACAATAGGAGAATATTTCAGAAATGCAGAAAAACAGAAACTCATGCTTATCCTAATGATAGATGTCTACGTGCGGAAAGAACAAGAGACGTCAGAGCCGCCCCCCAAGGGAGTGACAGGCCATAATGACGCCGCAGGTACACTACTTAACTTCCCCGCACTCTGACTGGTCAACACCGAAAGAATAGCCCACAGCCAATATTAATGGTCGAACGCAGCAACCCCTTCAAAAATACCAAAACAGCTTTCATTATTCAAACTACCGCCATTCATCATATATTATATTTCCTTTAACCAAAATTTCGTGACATAAATGTGACAAAAAAAAAAGATCGGCATATTTATCAGAAAAACTCAATAGCGTCTGTCTTATAAAAAAAAGTTTTGCGCGAGCAAAAAATAAAAAAAAAATAAATAAAAATGACGGCCTAAGATTAATGGCGCATGAAACGTCAATGCCAAAAACATCAATTCTTCACAAGGGGCTCAGGTTGACAGACAAACAGGGTGTCCAAAAGTAGTGATATTGTAGAAAATTGGATAACGAAAAGCTGGAGTGCCATAAACAAAGCTTCACGTCTACATTCCGTTATTACACGAACCATCGGAAGCAAATTACCTCGGTACTGAAATGATACAACAATTTGTAGGGGAGATTGAGCTAAATCCACTGTATTAAAGAATAGATGGTAAACATTAAAATTATGGGAAATGGTTTCAAAATAGAAATTAATTTGTGACATAAGTTCCTAACTTAACGTCAAGGCCGCTTCCTTCCTGTCCTCACCTGATTTACAAATCATGTTCTTTTCTCTGGCGTTGTTCCCATTGTGTTTTGGGGTCCGCCGCACCTGAATTACAAATACACACACTAATACAGCCATCACAATAAAACATCAACACACAACCAAGTATTACCCTACCAGCGAATTGTTACCGGTGGCTGAAATCGGAACTAATGCTCTCCACCCAGCCACACGCCTGCGATAGACGTGCAGTCGTCGACAGCGAAACCTTATCACATGTCATTTGTGTGCATGATTCGTGCTGGGTCATGCGCTGTGCGGCGTGTTCTCATTGTATGACTGTACATGCGTTCCCCTCTTGCCGCTTATCCGCTCGTTGCAGCCATAACGAGGCGAAATGACGTAATGTATACACTACAGCCGCGCTCCACGTCTAGCGGTAACAATTCCCTGGCAGGGTAGTAAAGGGGGGTAAAAGACAACAATGTCCAAGCCCCCTCCCTAACGAAACAAGAACAAGAACAACATCAACTCATTTGTATCCCGTGTACTTTGGGTGGGCGACTATAACATTTGACTGATTTTATTGGGGTGTCTGTGGTAGCGTATGTATTTGTAATTGAGGCTAGAATTGGGAAGAAGGCAGCCATGGCCTTGCTTTTGTTTAGGCCATCTCAACATTTGCCTACAGTAGAAATGGGAAACCACATAGCCTCGAAGCCTACTGACAGTGAAGTGGGCTTCTTCCATGATTTTCGACTAGTGTTGCGTTTGCGGTTGTACCCCGAGACCATAGAAGGCAGTGATCTTAAAATTCTGCTGCCCAGATGTAAGGTTTTACCACAGCCTATTCTCACTCCGGTGACTTCGGTGGCGTAGTTGGTAGCACGCTGAGCTTCTATGCCCAAGATCGCGGGTTCAAACCGGCCGAAGTCGTCGGATTTTTTACGGGCGTTAAAAATCTCTCAGTATGCCTTCCTTCGGAGGGGAAGTAAAGCCGGACGGCCCATGTCATAGATTTATGGCATGTTAAAGAACCTTCCAGTAACTACACGTGTGTGAAGCTAGATTTGATTAACGCTCTATTAGTTCCAACGTTCACTGCCAGATGCCGGTTAAGGTGGCATCTAGTAGCCATGTTCACAGCTAGGTTTCATTGACGGTGCCATTCGGTAGCAAAAGTTGGAACTATTTAAAACTGATCGTCTGCAGTCCTTGCCTGAATTATAGATAACACACACTAATACAGGCATCACAATTGACACCGTTCATTAGACAGATTCTACACACACCAAAAGTACACGGGGCTACATAACCGCGTTGTCGCAGCCCCTAAACTGAGGAACCAACCAACCAACCTGTTAAAGCTACGTATTAGGGAAATGTTTGTAGAAAGAATTGCGCGTACAATAATAGGGCCTATTGTATTTTGATCTCACACGACCGCTCAGTGTGGAAGTTGAAAAATAAGCATTCCAACTCTTTCAAATGCCAAACTCAGGGAGTTCATGCTGATATTTAATTTAGGAGCTTGAGAAATTGTGATCATCAGTCCGATGTATTGAATGGGTTTGTGATACGTATTAATAATGGCAAAAGAGTATTGAAGTTCACTTATTGCTAAATGCATTAATTCGATTAATAAAGAATACACCGATATTAAGAAAGCATCATTGAAAAGTAAAACAATGAATTCATACTGGAATATTAAATCGTTAGTCATCAAATGTATAAATAGATTTACCCACGGTTCTTGCAATCCGCCATTGCTATTCCTCGGCTTCCAATTCTATCATGGTAAGTGTCTTACAAAGAACGCACGGCTATGAATGTACGTCAGAGAGAGAAGCTCTAATAAACCCCCTATGATGGCTAAAGGGCTGGTTCCGGAAAACAAATGTATCTTGGGAGTGGATCTTCCAATTACCTCTGTTCCGGGAATACACAAACGTATCGGTGATCCTGAGTAAGGAAACTGAAAGGCTAATAAACTTTTATTGGACAACAATGTTTTCTCCACACTGACCGATTCGTTTGATTAAAAAGTTTCAACGCAATGAAAGATGCGGCAATGTTGTATGGTAGAAAATTAAATAGAAGCATCATCGGTCAAATAAAGCAGTGCCATTATCACAACTGCATGCCGTAGACTACCCGTTTATCTGAGTCACCCCTAGGGTCCTGGTACCAGTGTTAATCTATCATTCTTATTCATGAACCCCAAATGTGTAGGTTCCTATTTTAAGTTCCACATATCAGTAGTACATACTCAAATAATTTGCTTTCACAATACATCATTCTGTCTGTTAGGTGGTCAGTCCTCAGGCTGGTTGGATCCTTAAAAAGAACCGCAATAGATTAGGTAAGTAGATACCCACAAAAACCCAAGGCAGCTACGAGTGAACGTCAATAGCCTAAGTATCTGCAATGAAAATGAAAATCCACAGCCTGCTTCCAGTCTCCGACCGGGTCAGGAATGGAATGAATGAAGCCCCTATCTAGCGGCGAGGATATGAAATGTGCCGGCTGCCGAGGCCTGACGCACTCCTCTGGGGCAATGATTAAATGAATGACAGATGAAATGAAATGATAGTGGAGAGTGTTGCTGGAATGAAATTTTGACAGGGAAAACCGGAGTACCCGGAGAAAAACCTGTCTGCCTCCGTTCTGTCCAGCACAGATCTCACATGGAGTGACCGGGATTTGAACCACGGACTCAGCGGTGAGAGGCCGGCGTGCTGCCGCCTGAGCCACGGAGGCTCCTCAGCCTAAGTATCTGCAATCAACTGTTATAATTTACTACAAAATGAGTAGACTGCACACTTTATATTGATATCATTTTTCAGCATAGTCCTCCTGCTTTTCAATGCACATGGTCCACCGTTTCACAAGCTTGTTAATACCCTCTGCAAAAAAAGGTTTTTGGCTGCGCAGCAAGCCACGTATGCACCGTGTCCTTCACTGTTGATCGCTGAAGCGATGGCCTCCTAGAGCATTTTTCAGTGGACCAAACAGATGGTAATCCGACGGGGCGAGATCAGGACTGTACGCAGGCTGCTCCAACACCTCAAAACGCAGCGTCCGAAGAGTTTGAGCGGCGTGGGCGGCGGTATGTGGACGCGCATTGTCATGAAACAAAAGAAATCCTTCCGACAATCGACCTCTGCGCTTGTTGCGAATTGCACGTTTAAGCTAGTTTATCAGCATAAGTTATCACTGTAACGTTCACTGTTCACTATTTCCCCCTTTTTCTGGTAATGTTCCTGGATGAGGTCTCCATTGGTTTGCACCCACCCATACAGTAGGAGCATTCGAATGTGGTGACGAGTGGGTTAGAGAATTCACGAGCCCTTCATCCAGGAACGCCACCAACAGCACGGAGATTCAGTCATGTTTTGAGGTCGACGTACGCCTCTAATTCCTATCCACGGTAACATGATTGGTCTGGTGTACAGAGACAACATCCTTGAACCTGTCGTTACAGGTTTCGCTGCTACAATGGGTGAGGGCTTTACACTAGTGGACTATAACGCTCGTGTCCATCGAGCTAGGTTGGTCAATCAGTTCCTTCAGATGCATGCCATACAGAGAATGGAGTGGCCTGCCTATTCTGCGGACATGAACTGTATTAAACATGCATGGAAAGAGCTCAATAGTTCCAATCCTCCAACAAACAAACAAACAGCAACTGATTGAAGCTGCTGTCCAAGAGTGGGATAACCTGCCCCCAACCACGTTGGATTCGTTGGTGCTCAGTATGCCCCGTCGTCTGCAAGCATGCCTTAGAGCTCGTGGTGGCCACACACGGTATTGATATTCCCCAACATGAAGAGGACGTTTGTGTGGTCAGTCCCACATTATGAAAATGAAAATCCACAGCCTGCTTCCAGTCGACCGACCGGGACAGGGAATGGAATGAATGAAGTCCCCATCTAGCGACGAGGATATGAACTGTGCACTCCCCTGGGGCAATGAGTAAATGGATGACAGATGAAATGAAATGATAGTGGAGAGTGTTCCTGGAATGAAATTGTGACAGGAAAAACCGGAGTACCCGGAGAAAAACCTGTCTGCCTCCGCTTTGTCCAGCACAAATCTCACATGGAGTGACCGGGATTTGAACCACGGACCCAGCGGTGAGAGGCCGGCGTGCTGCCGCCTAAGCCACGGAGGCTCTAGTCCCACATAATCACTTTTGTTATTCGTTGTGTCTTTCTGTCTCTTAGTACGTTAGTTAGTTGTTGAGGTTTTAAGGAGCGGAACTACGAGGTCATCTGCCCCTCTTAACACAGATTAAAATATATAAATTTAGAATGAAATTAAGGATTTAGAGGTATTTCGGTCTCTTTTGCACAGCAGATTGTGTGTTGTTTTTCTTTGTATGTACCCACCCTACATTGTGTTCCTAGGTATAATGTGATTGGGCTGATTACATACACATAGCACAATAAACAAGTCACTAAGTATGCAAAACATTTTAGATGTGTGTACATTAAAGAAAGTGAATGGACGTGGGGTTTATCATCAACTGAAATGAACACTTACTGACCCTCGTTTCAAAGGTTCACCAATCGATTCGTAACCAATTGCATGTGCTAACATCCAGAAACATGAGAAACATGCACAGTCTATTAGGCTAACGACATGTAGTAGAATCGTACAATGTTTATTTCATAATTGTAATAAAGAATAATATTCTAAAAGTGACTGTAAAATTCAGAACATTCGAAACAACAGTAGCCTACCTTTGATAGCACTGCTACAGACAATGACTTTTGCTCTAGAAAGCCTTGGGAATGAAAATATTGTAAAAATACAGCAGTAACTCCACTGGTCGAACTACGGATCGCTCCCTCACTTGGTCTCATTAGTCACGCTAAATGGCTAAAGAACGAAATCAAGGCCATGTCTTGTGCAGCATCATGTTGCTTTGTTCGGCACATGATTACGTGCTCATTGTAGTCCAAGTAAGAATTCTGAACGGCGCGGCGGCGTGAGTCATGGCATGCATGGTTTTATGTAGTTTTCTAGCAGTTTGTTATAGTGTTTTATTACTTGTTGTGGAAGGTTATTGCAGTTGTTTAGATATATAGGACTTCGTGATCATGACTAGGCTACCTTTCGAAAAAAAAAGTTTTTCTCATCCTTTTCCTATCAATTTATACTTTTCAGTCGGTCAACACACTTGTTAATGAGGAGACTTCATCCCGTCGATGTTGAAAGGAAGGAGTCGATTGCGCGTCGACTGGTTTTGTTGCGACCCGTACTCGCGGGAGCGTGTAGTCAATTGTTTGAAATTGTTAAAAACTTACGACAGAAAGTAAAGACACAAAATAAAGATTTAAGCAATCGGTAAACGCAACAGCGTTTTTATTCACGTCAAAAATGCATACAACAACATTGGCGCCCAACGGCACGGCCTTCGAAATCCGGAGATATTCAGAAATAGCATCGGCAACGAGCCGATATTACGGGAATCGGCAAGACGGCAATACGCTTCACGGAGACGAACGTCACAAGACGGCAAATAGGTTAGAGAGTAGCCCAGACATAAAAATAAAATTGTTAAAACTTACGACAGAAAGTAAGGACACAAAATAAAGATTTAAGCAATCGGTAAACGCAATAGCGTTTTATTCACGTCAAAAATACATACAATAACAACACTTCTTCCCAATTATATTCATATACTGTATATATATTAATATTATATATATTATATATAATCCTGAAATTACATCTATTAATTTTATTCTCCCTTTATCAGTGAATACTGTATGTATGACTACCCCTTTATTATTCCCGTTTTCCCACGGGGTCGGGGATGAGATGCGATGGAAGTCTTTGTGGCGATGATTTTTACGGCCGGATGCCCTTCCTGATGCCAACCTCAGGAGAGGAGTTAATGAGAGATGAAATGAATGATGGTGAATGAAACTGGGCAAGGATGTGGAAGGAAGCGGCCGTGGCCTGTCAGAAGGTACCGTCCCAGCATTTGCCTGGTGTTGAAAATGGGAAACCACGGAAAACCATTTCAAGGACGGCCGACGGTGGGGCTCGAACCCACGCGTCTACCGAGTCAGCAGAGAGCTTGGTCCCATGACCTAATGCTGCGCGTTAGCCAGCGTAGCCACAACTGTCGGTTTTTCAGTGAATACTATAATATATTTATATTCAGGAAATTGTGTTATAAATATCATCTTAGTTACCCCACCTAATGTTATTGGGCAAAGGCGTGTGGACCGACTGAAAATTATCAACTGATAGTTTGTACAGACAACACTGAAAAAGAAAAGGTTTCAAAATTTCACATATATTTTACCTAAATCGATTGCATCCACCTCTCAAAAATCTCCATATTTCTCCATTAGTTCCTTTCTAAACGATGGTTGACATCAGCTCCATTTACTCGTGGGTGTATAATTTGATAACCTGTGTTATTGTGGTGTCTGTAGTGTGTGTGTGAATTTCTCATTAAGGCTAGAATTGGGAAGGAGATAGCCGACGCCTAACTTACGAACAATCCCGGCATTTTCCGAGATTAGGTACCATCCTGGCACATTCCTGGAGGTAGTGCTGTATTTTACAAAATTCTGGTAAAATCTCAGTTAAGACAGCTGTTGTCAGCACCAGGAATTGATCCACCAGCACCCTATGGGAGTCTTGCACCGGAAATCAAGATGCTCGGCTAACCTGCAAGATGTTGTTTTACGTGACCGATAATCTCGTCATCATAAGGCACGGCATCTTAAGTTTTAAGCGGGACCCGAACCATCTTGATGAGAGGAAAACAGCTTGACCACTAAACCATCACGCCCCTTGAATCTGCGTGCGTCGTGATCCTTAATCAGCACTTTATGCCAGTATGTTAGCAGCTGAAATGTATTAGCTAGAATATTTCTTAATTTTGCATGCAGAAGATTGAATTAAAAAGTTATGACACTCAACGGAGTCCCAGGCAGTTTCAATCAAATCGGCCGGCCATTGATCTTAAACAGCTTCCTCGGTGGGTCAGTTGGAGATTGTCCGCTTCATGCGGGTTCAATTCCTACCGAGGAAGTCAGATTTTTGAAGGGCAGAAAAAATCCACGGCACTTAAAAAGTCGTACGATAATGGCTCACAAAAGACCTCTCGTATCACATATGGTGGTTACAAGCCAAGATAATTACATCTCAGCCACAGGTCACCCAGAAGAGTTACGGTTTGCACTGCCAATATGGAGTGGTAAACAGAACGTCGTTGATCACCTCAATGACTCCAACTCAGGAGATCTACGCCACAATAGCTGAGGCTATATTATTATTATTTATTATTATTATTATTAGACTCCTTCTTCTTCTTCCTTCGTTACGGCCAACTAAGGACCACGTCATGTCAACGGTTTCTTCTGCATTTTAATGTTGGCCCAGTACTCTTTCATTCGCAATCGATGTTGCACCTTTCTCTCTGTCGTCCACGCCTTCCCGGTTTTTTGTTTCGGCTTAAGTTGAAAACGCCGATGTTTTTGAAGTTTTTCCCTAAGTGGGTCACGCTCCTGGATATCTTCACAAGTTATCCTAATCTCCAACAGATCTTTCTCTACTTCACTGAACCAGGCCCCCTTTGTCTTTTTCTCGTGGAGAAAAGCTAAAATTCGGTTGGGTAGCCGTGTTGAATTCATTCGGGTTTTATGTCCATAAAAAGATATCCTCCTTTTCCTCGTCACGTCAGTTATTTTCTCTGTGTGTACAACTCTTGGTTGTGGCGTCTTTGGGACTCGCTGTGTTCTTTGACTGGACCTAGGATTTTCCTCAATATCTTCCTTTCCTTGGTCTCCAGTTTTTCCATCATGCCTTTCCTATTCATGGCGAGACATTCCGCTGCATACAAAGCTTCTGGCCGGATGACCGAGCAGTAGTTCTTGAGTTTTGCATTCATGGATATAGACCTTTTGTTTTACACATTCGTAGTTTTTATTATTATCACCACATTAGTCACACCATTTATATGCCTAAATAATGGTAGCTTCGGGAAAAAAAACAGGTCCTTCTTTTCGTTTTAAGAGGCTGGGTAAGACTTCTTCAGATATTTATTTTTCTAGTTTCTCTGTTCTCATCTCTTAATATTGTTGTTAATTCATTTAGTGGCTTTGCAACGTCGTGGTTAGCGCCGCGTTCGTGGGTGTGAGCGTAAAGAGGAATCGTCTGTGTTATTGTTGTGGCTATAGTAGTGTGTGTATTTTTAATTTTATTAATACAGCCAATGGGCATCTATTTTATTTTCAGGGCGGGGAAAGGAAGGGATTTTGGAACGCAGTCACCATAGACCTATTGAAAAGAACCGTCCCGGCATTTTCCTGGTAGTGAAAATTGGAAAACACGAATAAGTAGTGGAGTAGTGGCGCTTCTAACGCACTCCAAAACCCTCCTTGCCCCACTACTAAGCCTTAGTCATGTTAAATATTTCTCGAACGCGTAGTCCGATTTTGACAAATGAGGTATTGTTGGACTCGGGCTGACGTCCTCTTTGCTATGGACCACTCGTTATATTTTTCAATTTTTTTTTGAAAATTTTTGTTTTCGAAACTAGGTGATAGTTTGAAAACCAAAGATGATAGAACGTTATGCCATGGCCCAAACGAATGGTCTTTATGACCTTTATTTTCTATAATAAAACTTTTTTACTTTTTATGTTTTTTTGAAAACACTCGAATTTTGAAAATCCTATATTTTGGAAACTAGGAACTCTACAAAAAAAATTGTTTGACATAAATGAAAGGTCCCTATGCCCTCTACCCCCAAAATAAATTTCAAGTCTCTAGAGAAAAAAATTGTGTGTAGTAGTGGGATGGTGGGGGAGCTGCTTCCAAAAGCAAGTGGTGAGCCCCTGCGACCTTGGAATGGAACGAGCCATGCTAGGAGGGCGTGCTTGGATTCGTTTTTTCGTCTCGTCGTGCTCTTTACGGGAGTGTCGGTGTCGAAAATGTGAAAATCTGGAAACACAGTCTTTTTGGGGTAAGATGTTAGGCCCCTTAAAACAACAATTATCATCATCATCTTTTTGGGGTAAAAACGTGATTTTAGACTTTTTGCTATATCTCACGAACCAATAACGCTAGAGGCGTGTTCGACAGGTCCAAGGACTCGGGGTAACGTCCTCTCTCTTATGGACCACTCGTTATAATTTTTAATAAAATTGGAAACTCGATTTTGGGGTAAACACGTGTTTTTGTGATTTTGTTGATATCTCACGAAGCAATAACGCTAGAGGCATGTACGATGGGTCCAAGGACTCGGACAGACGTTCTCTTTGCTATGAACTACTCGTTGTAATTTTTAAAAATTTTGGAAACGCGATTTTGGGGTAAACACGTGTTTTTTGTGATTTTTGCCGATATCTCACGAACCAATAACGCTAGAGACGTGTACGAGGTGTCCTAGGACTCGGGCTAACGCCCCCTTTCAAATGTGGTAGATATTTTTTTTCAAAAAAGATAATTCACAAAGGGCCTAACGCCATACATGTTGAAAAAACGTTTTCTTTTTCTTTACCTGTTTATAATGTTTATAAAGCGTGGTGGTTGAGAGAGAGAGACCATACGGCTGGGTGTGTGTGTTTCAACGAACCTGTCGCTAACCACAAGGACCATGCTTAATAGAACAATCGCTATTTCGACGGGTCGGTGTATGACAGAGCGAGCGTGCGTTTTTCTGATATTTTACCTTTAACGTGTAAACGGTAATGAGAGCTAGGTTCTATGTTGGTCGAAGCGAGTAGAGAAAACAAACTTGCCGAGGAGGTGAAGGTCATTTGAGCTTATTGGAAGGCATTGATCTGACTTGACAACAAGTGCAATGGAAAAAATGACCAAGACGCTTGAAGGTGAAATAATCTGACCATCGTGGTGGCAGGGGAGTGCGAAAGGCGTGCACACATGTGTGAAACCACAGGCACGCTAAACCAGTGACATCCTGTCTTGCTTCGTACGTGACAAAATGCAAGTCCATGTGAAATTTGATCTACCGCAGGTGTTCACCTTGGACGTTATCTGTCCACGTGCATGATAACTGTTAACAAGTCACATCCTGTTTTGCTTCGTACGTGACAAAATGCAAGTTCATGTGAAATTTTATCCGGCACAGGTGTTCGCCTGGGACGTTAGCTGCCCACGTGCACGATAAGAGAATGTTCAAAGCGTGGGAAAAAAAAAAGATTATACATGCAATGTGATATATAAAGACACGTCGCTGACATTTCCACTCGCACTTATGTGACTACCTTTGAACACGCTACAGCGTTGTGTGAAACACTTGGCCTTGTTTAACAGTTTTGGTGTTGGTGGAAAATACTTATTCTTGTTGTGAGGTAGGTATATATTTATTCATTTATACATTTATTGATTTATATATAAATACATGCAATTATTTATTGATTAGGTAATTAATGATTTTATTTATTTATTTGTTTGCAGATAACCGGCATACCTTACATGTCAGAGGGAGAAGAAACTATTGCACTTTTGAGCCCACTAGAAGGGAAGAGTAACAAGTCACTGCAAGTAAAGGTGAGATGATTTTTTTTAAACTAACTTGTTTCATTTTTTTTGTTTTATGTTTTATTTTATGAAATGTATGTATTAACCTGAATTTAGGTATTTATAGCGGTTTATTTTATTTATTTTTAGAAACTTGGAAAGAATAGCCTTACCGCCGTAGCAGTCGCTGAAAAAAACCAGAAACGCACTAAAGCGAAACCACTGCCAAAGAGTGAACTGTTTAAAACTCAGGTAAGTCCAACTTAAAAATGCTATTCCATTTTACCACTACTGAAAACTCGTAGACAAAAAAAAAATTCATTACCTGTACATGACTGGGACAATGATTGCTTTCTTGATTAATGGCTATGTTGTTGTTGTTGACTGGGAAAAGTACAAGGCCATGTTGGATTTTCTAAAAATAAAATAATAAATTTAATTTATGGGTGGTTCCCTATGGACTCAACGAATATCCACAGGTTTGAACATGATAATGTGAACAAAATGACATGACATTCATTTTTGTTTATATATTGGTTAAAGGGAGGGTGGGGGAATGTAAATGACTGTAGCTTTATAAAAAAGAAAATAAGTACATGGGTTACTGTTTGTGCCAACATACAGTTTATTTTTAATGGTGTTTTGATATATTAATGCCAATTAACGTTAACGTTTTATTTACAAGTATTGATTGATTGATTGATTGAGTGATGGGTTATTTTGTTTGCTTTTAGGTGTCGTCATGTGCCATTAACGTAATGAACAGACAGTGAACAAGCATGCATTATGCTTTAAAGTACTCTGTGCAATGTTAATAACTTACAATAAGAAAACGTTTTATTATAACACATGGCGTTAGTACCAAATACAACAAGTGAGCAAGTTGGTTTACCACGTGGGTTAAATTTAAAATCAGAACATGATCGATGGTTAACATTTGAATCCTGGCCTGTAGGCTTTTTGTCGACGCATGAACTTGCAAAAGCCGTTTTTTTTACTTGAACCGAGGAGATGTGGTGCGCTGTGTGTTTTGTCGTATTGAACTTTCACACTGGGAAGAAGGGGATGATCCCTTTAGAGACCATTTGCGATGGTCTCCTCACTGTCCTTACATGCTTGGAAAGCAAGTGGGTAACCTACCCGTGCATTCATTTTACCGAACCACAAGGCCTATGGCCGCTACTTACGTTGCTGAATCACAAATAAATAATAATAATGATGTATTACCAGCCAACGGTAGTGCCGATATATGTGGTCCATATGCCATAGACAGTGTTGAATTGGCGTGTGCTTTTGAAAAATTGGGAGTTTGCAAGACTAAAGCACTAGCACACCCAGAGTACAGCTCTGTTGAAAAACGTTTCGAATCTTATAAAAATGTTTGGCCATTAATATTAAAACACCTTACCAAACAGCTAAGTGAAGCTGGATTTTTTTATACTGGTGAAGGGGATAAAACAATATGTTTTTATTGTGGATTTGCTTTAAAGGATTGGCAAATGACTGATGACCCTTTTGTGCAACACGCTCGTTGGTTACCAAACTGTAAATACATGGTGTTGCTTAAAGGTCAGGAATTTGTGAACACTATTCGTAAAGAAAAAGTGATTGCAGCACAAGACATAAAAGTGCCTTTAGAGTTAGAGCACGCGGAGCAAATACATAAGGCTGAAAGAAAAGACTTGTCTCACGAACAGATACAAAAGTGTGACCAACAATTATGTAAAATTTGTTATCAAGATGAACTAGGTGTTGTATTTTTACCCTGTGGACACATGATAGCCTGTGTCAAGTGTGCATTAGAACTTAACACTTGTGCTATATGCAGAAAAGTAGTATCTGCAACAGTTAGGGCATTTCTTGCATAACTAGTATAATTTATTCGCCATGGATAGTGCAAAATCCCTAATTGCACAATATTATTAAAGCTGTTTTAGAGTGTAATAGATATGCTTTTGTTTTGTTTATAGACTACTACAATGAATGTTTTGAATGCTGTGGGACAATCATGTGGCTTAGAGACAAAGAAGCTCAGCGAATTGCCAATGCATATTCCATTCCGCATTATCAAGATTCGGAAATTGAAAACAGCATATGGTGATCGTGTACTTTGTGTATGTGAAAACTTTGAGACATTTCTGCCTATACGGTTTAATGATATGTCGGAGTGTGTTTTTGATGAAGTCAATAATGCTGTGCAACCTGTACACTTAATTTATGAAGGTTTTAAAAACAATAGGCGCATGGTTCGTTTTAATTAAATAAATAAATAATGTGAAATAATAATGGAAATTATAAGTAATGACAATATACTGAAAAAGAAAGAAAATATGTGCATAGAATAGTAATGTTTTAGTGTTTAGTGTTGTCTTTAAAAATATTATGATGAAACCAAAAAAAATGTATATAAAGTTTGTAAATAAATGCAAAATGATGTTACAATGCTGTTTTATTTTATACAAAGTTAGTATATTTAACATTGCAGAGTATACATGATTATGACAATAAATGCATACTGAATACAAGCCTTTCTCACATTACAATAGTCTGTTATAGTTTTAAACACAAGGCTTGTTGTAGATCATTTTATAGCAATGTCCCTTTAATGTTGTTTTCGAAAAGTGGGGAAGCCACAATGGTTGTATTGACATAAAAACCTTATGGTTATTACTATTTAGTCACTTTGATCCCCTTGCAGATCAACAGTAGATGACCTAGTTGTTCCACTCTTTAAAACGACAACAACAACACTACCTCTTGCATAGTTTGTGATGTTGATGGCTCTTGCGACGTGGAAGATGGATTAAAAATAACTTTGAGAACAGGGGTTAAACGTTGATCATTAAACAATGCACTATTTTGAGTAGCAATATGGTTTTCTTGATTTTTTGTCGACGGCAACTGTGTTTCATGCGGTACACTACATTGATGATCACTGACACTTAAAACCTCACTATTTTTACTTTTTAGGTCACCACGACAATGTTTGGAACGTTGCTTTGAACAACGCCAAATAACAGTTCCATTTTTATTGGTTCGTTTCACAATATATGAATATCCTTTATAGTATGCGTAAGGCTTACCATACCTAGTCACTGATACTTCCATATCAACTGTCGAGCATAGACTAAGCTCTAGTAAAGTCAACTTGGTAATAAGAATACTAGTTTAATGTGAGAGCAAATATGGATCCAAAGAGTTCAGGTAAAAGTGAAAGCAAATAAGCAAATATTAGAAACAAGAGTTGGGGTGAAAGTGGTCGCAAAGTGGTAGACCCATTACACAATAATTTCAGCACGACGAAGCTCTTGTTCAATTTCTTTGATTTCCCAATCGTGACCAGTATGGCCAGATTGACGTGAGGCATGCAACAACTGTAGCCGCTGGACGAGCTTATTGGGATTGTGCCAGTATACAAATTTAACAAATGGATTTTTAGGTGTAAACAAAGCATTACCATTATCATGATCATTATCATCATCGTCATTATCATCATCATGATCACCATTATCATCATGACCATCATCACTGTTACTATATAGTCCTTTTTGATCCTCTTGCAATACCACTTTATTTATAGTCTGAGTTGATTTTGACAGTGTTGAAGGTTTCTTGGACGTTGACAACTGTCCTAACATGACGTTTTGAGGACATGATAAGTCCTTTTGAACAAACACTGTACTATCTTTAGCCGCAATATCGTTTTCTTGAACTTGCTTTTTAGCATTTTGATAATTGTTTGTAAACAGTAAGCGTGGTTCGTTTCGAGCACTACATTGATGAACACTCACACTTAAAACCTTTCCATTTTTACTTTTCAGATTGCCTCGACATTTTGTTGACCTCTCTTTTGAGCATCGCCAGAATATTATTCCATTCACATTCTGGCGATTATAGTTATAGGAGTAGCCTTGATAGAGTGCACGTAGCCTACCTTTGTTGGTTGTAATAAGTTCCATAGTAGTAACTGACCTGTCAGTACGATGTTCACACTACAAAGGTTACAACTGTTTTGCTGATGGAGTGACCTACTATAAGCTTATATATTGGCTTATGTGTTGGCTTTTTGTGTTGGCTTTTGTGTTGGCTTTTTGTGTTGGCTTTTCATGTTGGCTTTTCGTGTTGGCTTATGTGTTGGCTTTTCGTGTTGGCTTTTCGTGTTGGCTTTTCGTGTTGGCTTTTTGTGTTGGCTTTTCGTGTTGGCTTTTCGTGTTGGCTTTTCGTGTTGGCTTTTCGTGTTGGCTTTTGTGTTGGCTTTTCGTGTTGGCTTTTTGTGTTGGCATTTCGTGTTGGCATTTCGTGTTGGCTTTTCGTGTTGGCTTTTTTTGTATTGGCCTTTCGTGTTGGCTTTTTGTATTGGCTTTTCGTGTTGGCTTTTTGTGTTGGCTTTAGTATTGGCTTTTGTATTGGCTTATTTGACAAGTTATTTGTGTCAATGTATTTAGTGGATTTTTTCTTGGTGTTGGAAAGTAGTTGAAAGAGAGGGAATATTTAAAGACTTAACCTCAGCTCACTAACCTAACCTAACCTTTCAACTCTCAGATGTTAATTAAATTCTGTGCATTGTCGAGTTGGAGCCCAAGACCTCAGGGGTTAAAAAAACAATTATTTTTGACGACTTATTTTGGTAACTTATTTTAATGGCTAACCTAACTTTACCTAACCTAACCTAACCTCAGCTCACTTTGGATATTACTAGTAAGTGTTCATATCCTCTGCTAGGTAGCATGCTAGTAGTACAGGTAGTGCTCATATTTACCGCTAGATAGCGGAAACATACTTTGCATGTTGCATGTGACACTTGTGAAGTTTAACCACATGCAAGACGTGCTTGTATAAGTTCTCTATTTAAACTCAATATACAATTAACCACTAAATGTTCAGAACTAACATGTATAGCCATGTTTAGGGTATATAGGAGACCCTTAGCAAGAAAGGCTGTCTAACCCACGAGTGTACAGCCTTGTCATACGCAGTAAGCCCCTGTTGGCTTTCTCAAATTGTTGTTGTTGTTGTTTTCTGCCAACAGGGGCTTACTGCGTATGACAAGGCTGTACACTCGTGGGTTAGACAGCCTTTCTTGCTAAGGGTCTCCTATATACCCTAAACATGGCTATACATGTTAGTTCTGAACATTTAGTGGTTAATTGTATATTGAGTTTAAATAGAGAACTTATACAAGCACGTCTTGCATGTGGTTAAACTTCACAAGTGTCACATGCAACATGCAAAGTATGTTTCCGCTATCTAGCGGTAAATATGAGCACTACCTGTACTACTAGCATGCTACCTAGCAGAGGATATGAACACTTACTAGTAATATCCAAAGTGAGCTGAGGTTAGGTTAGGTTAGGTAAAGTTAGGTTAGCCATTAAAATAAGTTACCAAAATAAGTCGTCAAAAATAATTGTTTTTTTAACCCCTGAGGTCTTGGGCTCCAACTCGACAATGCACAGAATTTAATTAACATCTGAGAGTTGAAAGGTTAGGTTAGGTTAGTGAGCTGAGGTTAAGTCTTTAAATATTCCCTCTCTTTCAACTACTTTCCAACACCAAGAAAAAATCCACTAAATACATTGACACAAATAACTTGTCAAATAAGCCAATACAAAAGCCAATACTAAAGCCAACACAAAAAGCCAATACAAAAAGCCAACACGAAAGGCCAATACAAAAAAGGCCAATACAAAAAAGGCCAATACTAAAGCCAACACAAAAAGCCAATACAAAAAGCCAACACGAAAGGCCAATACAAAAAAAGCCAACACGAAAAGCCAACACGAAATGCCAACACGAAAAGCCAACACGAAAAGCCAACACAAAAGCCAACACAAAAGCCAACACGAAAAGCCAACACGAAAAGCCAACACGAAAAGCCAACATGAAAAGCCAACACAAAAAGCCAACACAAAAAGCCAACACGAAAAGCCAACACGAAAAGCCAACACGAAAAGCCAACACATAAGCCAACACGAAAAGCCAACATGAAAAGCCAACACAAAAAGCCAACACAAAAGCCAACACAAAAAGCCAACACATAAGCCAATATATAAGCTTATAGTAGGTCACTCCATCAGCAAAACAGTTGTAACCTTTGTAGTGTGAACATCGTACTGACAGGTCAGTTACTACTATGGAACTTATTACAACCAACAAAGGTAGGCTACGTGCACTCTATCAAGGCTACTCCTATAACTATAATCGCCAGAATGTGAATGGAATAATATTCTGGCGATGCTCAAAAGAGAGGTCAACAAAATGTCGAGGCAATCTGAAAAGTAAAAATGGAAAGGTTTTAAGTGTGAGTGTTCATCAATGTAGTGCTCGAAACGAACCACGCTTACTGTTTACAAACAATTATCAAAATGCTAAAAAGCAAGTTCAAGAAAACGATATTGCGGCTAAAGATAGTACAGTGTTTGTTCAAAAGGACTTATCATGTCCTCAAAACGTCATGTTAGGACAGTTGTCAACGTCCAAGAAACCTTCAACACTGTCAAAATCAACTCAGACTATAAATAAAGTGGTATTGCAAGAGGATCAAAAAGGACTATATAGTAACAGTGATGATGGTCATGATGATAATGGTGATCATGATGATGATAATGACGATGATGATAATGATCATGATAATGGTAATGCTTTGTTTACACCTAAAAATCCATTTGTTAAATTTGTATACTGGCACAATCCCAATAAGCTCGTCCAGCGGCTACAGTTGTTGCATGCCTCACGTCAATCTGGCCATACTGGTCACGATTGGGAAATCAAAGAAATTGAACAAGAGCTTCGTCGTGCTGAAATTATTGTGTAATGGGTCTACCACTTTGCGACCACTTTCACCCCAACTCTTGTTTCTAATATTTGCTTATTTGCTTTCACTTTTACCTGAACTCTTTGGATCCATATTTGCTCTCACATTAAACTAGTATTCTTATTACCAAGTTGACTTTACTAGAGCTTAGTCTATGCTCGACAGTTGATATGGAAGTATCAGTGACTAGGTATGGTAAGCCTTACGCATACTATAAAGGATATTCATATATTGTGAAACGAACCAATAAAAATGGAACTGTTATTTGGCGTTGTTCAAAGCAACGTTCCAAACATTGTCGTGGTGACCTAAAAAGTAAAAATAGTGAGGTTTTAAGTGTCAGTGATCATCAATGTAGTGTACCGCATGAAACACAGTTGCCGTCGACAAAAAATCAAGAAAACCATATTGCTACTCAAAATAGTGCATTGTTTAATGATCAACGTTTAACCCCTGTTCTCAAAGTTATTTTTAATCCATCTTCCACGTCGCAAGAGCCATCAACATCACAAACTATGCAAGAGGTAGTGTTGTTGTTGTCGTTTTAAAGAGTGGAACAACTAGGTCATCTACTGTTGATCTGCAAGGGGATCAAAGTGACTAAATAGTAATAACCATAAGGTTTTTATGTCAATACAACCATTGTGGCTTCCCCACTTTTCGAAAACAACATTAAAGGGACATTGCTATAAAATGATCTACAACAAGCCTTGTGTTTAAAACTATAACAGACTATTGTAATGTGAGAAAGGCTTGTATTCAGTATGCATTTATTGTCATAATCATGTATACTCTGCAATGTTAAATATACTAACTTTGTATAAAATAAAACAGCATTGTAACATCATTTTGCATTTATTTACAAACTTTATATACATTTTTTTTGGTTTCATCATAATATTTTTAAAGACAACACTAAACACTAAAACATTACTATTCTATGCACATATTTTCTTTCTTTTTCAGTATATTGTCATTACTTATAATTTCCATTATTATTTCACATTATTTATTTATTTAATTAAAACGAACCATGCACCTATTGTTTTTAAAACCTTCATAAATTAAGTGTACAGGTTGCACAGCATTATTGACTTCATCAAAAACACTCTCCGACATATCATTAAACCGTATAGGCAGAAATGTCTCAAAGTTTTCACATACACAAAGTACACGATCACCATATGCTGTTTTCAATTTCCGAATCTTGATAATGCGGAATGGAATATGCATTGGCAATTCGCTGAGCTTCTTTGTCTCTAAGCCACATGATTGTCCCACAGCATTCAAAACATTCATTGTAGTAGTCTATAAACAAAACAAAAGCATATCTATTACACTCTAAAACAGCTTTAATAATATTGTGCAATTAGGGATTTTGCACTATCCATGGCGAATAAATTATACTAGTTATGCAAGAAATGCCCTAACTGTTGCAGATACTACTTTTCTGCATATAGCACAAGTGTTAAGTTCTAATGCACACTTGACACAGGCTATCATGTGTCCACAGGGTAAAAATACAACACCTAGTTCATCTTGATAACAAATTTTACATAATTGTTGGTCACACTTTTGTATCTGTTCGTGAGACAAGTCTTTTCTTTCAGCCTTATGTATTTGCTCCGCGTGCTCTAACTCTAAAGGCACTTTTATGTCTTGTGCTGCAATCACTTTTTCTTTACGAATAGTGTTCACAAATTCCTGACCTTTAAGCAACACCATGTATTTACAGTTTGGTAACCAACGAGCGTGTTGCACAAAAGGGTCATCAGTCATTTGCCAATCCTTTAAAGCAAATCCACAATAAAAACATATTGTTTTATCCCCTTCACCAGTATAAAAAAATCCAGCTTCACTTAGCTGTTTGGTAAGGTGTTTTAATATTAATGGCCAAACATTTTTATAAGATTCGAAACGTTTTTCAACAGAGCTGTACTCTGGGTGTGCTAGTGCTTTAGTCTTGCAAACTCCCAATTTTTCAAAAGCACACGCCAATTCAACACTGTCTATGGCATATGGACCACATATATCGACACTACCGTTGGCTGGTAATACATCATTATTATTATTTATTTGTGATTCAGCAACGTAAGTAGCGGCCATAGGCCTTGTGGTTCGGTAAAATGAATGCACGGGTAGGTTACCCACTTGCTTTCCAAGCATGTAAGGACAGTGAGGAGACCATCGCAAATGGTCTCTAAAGGGATCATCCCCTTCTTCCCAGTGTGAAAGTTCAATACGACAAAACACACAGCGCACCACATCTCCTCGGTTCAAGTAAAAAAAAACGGCTTTTGCAAGTTCATGCGTCGACAAAAAGCCTACAGGCCAGGATTCAAATGTTAACCATCGATCATGTTCTGATTTTAAATTTAACCCACGTGGTAAACCAACTTGCTCACTTGTTGTATTTGGTACTAACGCCATGTGTTATAATAAAACGTTTTCTTATTGTAAGTTATTAACATTGCACAGAGTACTTTAAAGCATAATGCATGCTTGTTCACTGTCTGTTCATTACGTTAATGGCACATGACGACACCTAAAAGCAAACAAAATAACCCATCACTCAATCAATCAATCAATCAATCAATCAATACTTGTAAATAAAACGTTAACGTTAATTGGCATTAATATATCAAAACACCATTAAAAATAAACTGTATGTTGGCACAAACAGTAACCCATGTACTTATTTTCTTTTTTATAAAGCTACAGTCATTTACATTCCCCCACCCTCCCTTTAACCAATATATAAACAAAAATGAATGTCATGTCATTTTGTTCACATTATCATGTTCAAACCTGTGGATATTCGTTGAGTCCATAGGGAACCACCCATAAATTAAATTTATTATTTTATTTTTAGAAAATCCAACATGGCCTTGTACTTTTCCCAGTCAACAACAACAACATAGCCATTAATCAAGAAAGCAATCATTGTCCCAGTCATGTACAGGTAATGATTTTTTTTTTTGTCTACGAGTTTTCAGTAGTGGTAAAATGGAATAGCATTTTTAAGTTGAACTTACCTGAGTTTTAAACAGTTCACTCTTTGGCAGTGGTTTCGCTTTAGTGCGTTTCTGGTTTTTTTCAGCGACTGCTACGGCGGTAAGGCTATTCTTTCCAAGTTTCTAAAAATAAATAAAATAAACCGCTATAAATACCTAAATTCAGGTTAATACATACATTTCATAAAATAAAACATAAAACAAAAAAAATGAAACAAGTTAGTTTAAAAAAAATCATCTCACCTTTACTTGCAGTGACTTGTTACTCTTCCCTTCTAGTGGGCTCAAAAGTGCAATAGTTTCTTCTCCCTCTGACATGTAAGGTATGCCGGTTATCTGCAAACAAATAAATAAATAAAATCATTAATTACCTAATCAATAAATAATTGCATGTATTTATATATAAATCAATAAATGTATAAATGAATAAATATATACCTACCTCACAACAAGAATAAGTATTTTCCACCAACACCAAAACTGTTAAACAAGGCCAAGTGTTTCACACAACGCTGTAGCGTGTTCAAAGGTAGTCACATAAGTGCGAGTGGAAATGTCAGCGACGTGTCTTTATATATCACATTGCATGTATAATCTTTTTTTTTTCCCACGCTTTGAACATTCTCTTATCGTGCACGTGGGCAGCTAACGTCCCAGGCGAACACCTGTGCCGGATAAAATTTCACATGAACTTGCATTTTGTCACGTACGAAGCAAAACAGGATGTGACTTGTTAACAGTTATCATGCACGTGGACAGATAACGTCCAAGGTGAACACCTGCGGTAGATCAAATTTCACATGGACTTGCATTTTGTCACGTACGAAGCAAGACAGGATGTCACTGGTTTAGCGTGCCTGTGGTTTCACACATGTGTGCACGCCTTTCGCACTCCCCTGCCACCACGATGGTCAGATTATTTCACCTTCAAGCGTCTTGGTCATTTTTTCCATTGCACTTGTTGTCAAGTCAGATCAATGCCTTCCAATAAGCTCAAATGACCTTCACCTCCTCGGCAAGTTTGTTTTCTCTACTCGCTTCGACCAACATAGAACCTAGCTCTCATTACCGTTTACACGTTAAAGGTAAAATATCAGAAAAACGCACGCTCGCTCTGTCATACACCGACCCGTCGAAATAGCGATTGTTCTATTAAGCATGGTCCTTGTGGTTAGCGACAGGTTCGTTGAAACACACACACCCAGCCGTATGGTCTCTCTCTCTCAACCACCACGCTTTATAAACATTATAAACAGGTAAAGAAAAAGAAAACGTTTTTTCAACATGTATGGCGTTAGGCCCTTTGTGAATTATCTTTTTTGAAAAAAAAAAAATCTACCACATTTGAAAGGGGGCGTTAGCCCGAGTCCTAGGACACCTCGTACACGTCTCTAGCGTTATTGGTTCGTGAGATATCGGCAAAAATCACAAAAAACACGTGTTTACCCCAAAATCGCGTTTCCAAAATTTTTAAAAATTACAACGAGTAGTTCATAGCAAAGAGAACGTCTGTCCGAGTCCTTGGACCCATCGTACATGCCTCTAGCGTTATTGCTTCGTGAGATATCAACAAAATCACAAAAACACGTGTTTACCCCAAAATCGAGTTTCCAATTTTATTAAAAATTATAACGAGTGGTCCATAAGAGAGAGGACGTTACCCCGAGTCCTTGGACCTGTCGAACACGCCTCTAGCGTTATTGGTTCGTGAGATATAGCAAAAAGTCTAAAATCACGTTTTTACCCCAAAAAGATGATGATGATAATTGTTGTTTTAAGGGGCCTAACATCTTACCCCAAAAAGACTGTGTTTCCAGATTTTCACATTTTCGACACCGACACTCCCGTAAAGAGCACGACGAGACGAAAAAACGAATCCAAGCACGCCCTCCTAGCATGGCTCGTTCCATTCCAAGGTCGCAGGGGCTCACCACTTGCTTTTGGAAGCAGCTCCCCCACCATCCCACTACTACACACAATTTTTTTCTCTAGAGACTTGAAATTTATTTTGGGGGTAGAGGGCATAGGGACCTTTCATTTATGTCAAACAATTTTTTTTGTAGAGTTCCTAGTTTCCAAAATATAGGATTTTCAAAATTCGAGTGTTTTCAAAAAAACATAAAAAGTAAAAAAGTTTTATTATAGAAAATAAAGGTCATAAAGACCATTCGTTTGGGCCATGGCATAACGTTCTATCATCTTTGGTTTTCAAACTATCACCTAGTTTCGAAAACAAAAATTTTCAAAAAAAAATTGAAAAATATAACGAGTGGTCCATAGCAAAGAGGACGTCAGCCCGAGTCCAACAATACCTCATTTGTCAAAATCGGACTACGCGTTCGAGAAATATTTAACATGACTAAGGCTTAGTAGTGGGGCAAGGAGGGTTTTGGAGTGCGTTAGAAGCGCCACTACTCCACTACTCGAATACCATCTACAGGACGGACATGGTGGAATTCAAACCCATGCTCTCCTGATGCCAGCGAGGCACGAGTTAGTAGCGCGTTAGCGCTCTCGGCCACCGTGGCCTCTACTGTCTGTATTTATAATTGAGGCTAGGATAGGGATGGAGGTGGCCGTGGCCTTAAGTTAGAAACCATCCCGACATTTGCCTGGAGCAGAAATGGGACACCATGGAAAACCAATTCTAGGATGCCCGAGGCGGAAATCAAACCCACCTCCTCTCAGTTTTGCCTCGCTAGAATGAGTATACCCTTGTCCTGTCCCAAGTTCCTGCCCCCGGGCTAGAATTAAAATTCTTGGCTAAGCCGGGATTCGAACCCCGACCTCCAGGACGACAGCCAAGAATGCTAGCCGCTACAGTTTCAGAGAACCAATGACAAAGTGGTTTTAATAAATACAGATCAAATAACAGGACAGATGGATTGTTGCTCCAATTGGATATTTCCCCGACTCCGTAGGCCGAAGGGACCCGGGTCCGATTCCTGGCCAGTCCATGGAGATTTTAATAACCTAGGGTTGATTCCCTTGAATTGGAGACTGGGCGTGAAGTCATCAATCATCTTTTCACCTCATGATGATGCGCAGGTCTTCTAGGGACGACTAGGAGGCCAGATGATATTTCATTGGATTTTTAAATTATTTTCTAATCAGAACTTCATAAATTTTGGCCTACATAAAAATGTAATTTCCCTCTGAAAAGAAAGAATAATGTAATTAAGAAGGGGGGACCTAGAGACTACTCGAAGACAAAATAATAATATTGAGGGGCTAGAAGCTCCTTGGATTCAAAGAATAATGTAATTGAGAAGAGGGACCTAGAGACCGCTTAAAGACAAAATAATAATATTGAGGGCTTAGAAGCTCCTTGAATACAAATAATGATGTAATCGGGAAGGGGGGGGGGGCTAGAGACTGCTTCAAGACAAGAAGCTCCTTGAATACAAAGAATAATAGAATTGAGAAGGGGGAACCTAGAGACTGCCTGATCAGAAAATAATAATGTAGGCCTAATAATAATAATGATGAGAAAAGAAGGGGGCTAGAGACTGCTTGAAGGCATCCGAAGGGGGAGGGGGTGAGATCTAGAGGCCACTTGAAGACAAATAATAATAATATATAGGCTATATCAGAATGAAGGGAGGCCCTAAAATCTGCTTGAAAACAAACAATAATATAAATCAGAAGGGGGAGGGGGGCTTGGGGACTGCTTGGAAATAAATAATAATATAAATCCGAAGGGAGACCTAGAGACTACTTGGGAAAAACATAATATAAATCAGAAGGGGGGGGGGCTTGAAACAAAAAAGCAAGCTTGTAGTTTAACTTGACCGTTAATCGTGCGATCATGAGCCACGGGACCTCCGTTTTACGTGGAATCCGAACCACAGGACATGGCATTTAACTTCAAAAGGTGTGGGACTTAGAGTCTGCTTGAAAACATAGTATAATATAAATCAGAAGGGGGGGGGGGGGGGTGAGACTTAGAAACTGCTTGAAAACAAAGTATAATATAAATCAGAAAGGGGGTGGAACTTAGAGAATGCTTGAAAACAAAGTACAATATAAATCAAGAAGGGGTAGAACTTTGGAAACTGCTTGAAGACATAGAATAATATAAATTAGAAGTTGTGGGTGGGACTTAAAGACTGCTTGAAAATAAATAATATTATAAATCAAAACGAAGTGGTACCTAGAAAAAAAATCGGAAGTGGGGGGGATAGGACCGAGAGACTGCTTGAAGACAAAGAATATCGTAATTCAAAAGGAGGTTGGGACCTAGAGGTTGCCTGCAGACAAAAGAAAATGCACAAATCGAATAAATATCTATATATACCCATATAATACGCTAAGGTGTATGTTTCACAAAACTCAAACTGCTAAACCGGAGGGAATTAGAAGGTGTGGTTTGTACCAAATTCTTCCAAATCGTCTCAATAGTACAGGAAAAGAAATCTTGCATTTCTTGAAAAGTCAACGGAAATAATTTATTAGTTTATGAAGTGCTTTTAAACAATAATAAACAAGATGGTAGCCCCTGCCTGAAAAGTGTCGCGCACAGCCCGCATAGCACTAAGGTCGGGCGGTTAGTCTGTACACATGGGGCGCATAAATCCACCATATTTTTAAAAAGTGGGTTTAAATAAATAAACATACGTATAGAAGCCCGCATAACAGTAAAGCCAGACGGGTGGTTCTCGCACGGGTCCGCTAGTTGGTTTAAAAAGAGAAATAATTCAACTTATAATTCTATAAACAATTATTCAAATAAATGTCTAGTTTCAATTTAAATTCTACTTACACCGATACCAGGGTCTGAGAGCTCGGCATCACTGCCCATCTCCCTCTTCCCTGTTTGAAACACACACAGTGAGCTTCTATCTGATCATAAAATTTACTTTGGTTGTAGATTAGCTTTCAATTAGTGTTTGTAACATCGTAATATATCTTACTATACCTGTTGATATTTTTATAGTTAGTTGATCTTCATTACTGAGAACGAAACGTGTGTTGGTTTGAAATATGATAACCTTTACTTACCCTACTATCGTCTCCACAACAACACAGGTTATCAGAAAAAAAACACACATTCAGGTACAGGGCAATCAAGACATCCTGAACACCAAATCAAAGTGACATCATCCGACTAAAGCATAAATTGACCTACAATAAAAACTAAGCTCACTGAAGTTTCAATGAACGAATGGAGAACTTGACGCATGACTCGAGGACAAACTGTCCTTTGTGGAAAAACTTCCTTCTTAAGCTGTAATAAGAGCGAGAATGATGATTAGTCGAGGGAAGCCGGCATTGTGGGAGGCGGCCTTGCCAGAGAAAACATAGCACTTGCAGTTGCAGACCTCCTACAAGGCTTGTGGCCAAAAACCCCTCCTCCTTGCTACCACACACATGGTCGCACGGTATGGGGGATCAACAAATACCGTGTTAACTCAGGCCCACTGTCATTCCACAAAGGCGACATAAATACACTTACGGCAACAACAGGTATATAACACTAGTTAGTTAGTTATTGTTGTTCTAAGGGACGCAACTACGGGATCCCTGGTATTGTATGTATATAATACTGAACATAAATTGTGTCCATAGGTTTCTTTCTCTAGGAGGGGAGAAACCACAAGGAAAATTATAATAGTTGACACAAGGGACAGCGGATTTATATTTTCGGAGTTTTAACCATTACTAGTCTACTTAAAACATATATATATATATACTGTATATATATACCTTATATATATTTGGTATGGATAAGAAACTACTGAACACGTTTTTAGTTCCAAAAGTTACAGGTAGCAATTGCCACCTCTTTCGCCTATACATGTTCCGACACTCGTCTGAATAAATTGATATTTTCGCTCAGTGCTCTTTTTCGCTTTTTTTGTTTGTTAGATGTGCAGTAACTTGTGCTTATAGAAATAAAATGAGGAGCAACTATTGAAAACGTATTATGTGCATTTGTCGATAAGGTTCACTCTGATAGGCATCTGCTCTTTAGAAGTTAACCTTACTGACATATGCACTTAATACGTTTTGATTAGTTACTACTCAAATATTATGACGGTACATCCCGACCACCTTTTTGTGTGTCCGTAAACTCGTCGCTTTTAAAATTTTGTATGGATATACGTCATGCGTGCACAAAATAATGCAATTTCGTATTAATTCATGCTCATGTAAGAATGAAAATACAATTGCAATTTTGCTTTGTGATCTGTTACCACCACCACGTGTTATTACGTAATCTTAGTTTATAAACAGCAATCTACACACTCGATTTAAATTCGCGCTGAACCGGTTGTACTGCGCGTAAATCATGTGTCGCATGCTTTCATTCTATTTCACTTCATTCACTAAAAAAGTGATGACTAAAAACCCCTTGTAATTTCATTAGGAAACAAGTACATTTGATTCTTGAAACCGGTATGGCCTGCTGCTTAACAACACAAGACATGCTTGCTTTATGTAACACTTGCACAGCCTTGAGTAGTAGGAGTAATAGTACTATGCTTACCTTAACACACTTCTCCACGAGTACGCCGTTGACACACGTGAGTCTGTTATCAGAAAGACCCGGGCCTAACTTGACTTTATAATCACACGCACACAAGGAGGAATTAAAAATGGAATTCGGCTAAATTGTGTGAATAGTGGTTAAATGTTTATAGGTGGGTTGGGTCCATAACGAGCACTAGCCATGTAAACGCACACGCATGCACACTTTCCACTGTGTTAAAAAAGAAAGGTTGTATTTTTACATGTTCAGGTGAAATGGTAGCGACAAATTAACACAACATCACAAGGAAGGATTTTTTTAATAAAAAAAACACTTGTTTATTATTTTAACACAAAACTTGGCGAACCTATAAATCTAATTTTGTTCACATGAGATCTGTATTTTTAGAACCCATTGAACGTGACAAGTTCTTTGGGGTTATTTTCTGGACGCAAGACTTAAAAATTCCTCCGTAAGAGATGATTCAAGCCAAGAACTGTCTTAACAAAACCTCCGTAGCCATGCAAGCCCGCGAAGAACGAGATTGGAACGAGAATTTGCCCCCACTCCTGCTTTTTCCTTCCTTTCTCCCCTATTTCCCCTATCGGGCACAAACATTCCTCCCTCACTCCTCTTGCCGGCGCTCCCCACTCTCTCCCTTCCCCACTTTTATCGCCGTCTAGAGAGCGCATGTGCCAGTGTAGTTGCCGCTCACAGCTAGTCTGCTTGCCTGCCTGGTCGAAGGCATCGTAACGAATAACAGGCGAAAAGGAATACACTTCATTTCGATGGCCTTCTGAAACGGGCCGCGTGCTAAATACAAACTGGCCCGTCACCACCACAACAGCAGTCCTGAACCTGGCTTCACACAACTAAAATTAGAATCTGCACCGTCAGGGCAGGATTTTGGCTCGGACAGATAAGCGGTATTTTTTTCTTTTAAATTCACCCAGCAACATGGCCAAGGGCTTTAGGTCTCACTGCACAACTGCAATGAAGGTTAAGAAATCTAGAGACCCGAGATTTGAATCTCGCCGCTGACGGAGTGTAGGTTTCCTCGGATTTTCTCCACTCCCTCCAGACAAATGTTGGCGGCACCTACCCCAATTCCTGCTGCTGGTCAAGTTGCTTGTCTCTCTATTCCTGGTTAATGCAAGTGTTTGGGATTCCTCGAAAAATGGACGTCCCGTGGCTTATGATCGTAAGATTAAGAGCCACCTAACACTACAAGCTTACATACACAAATCAACTGTTACCACACACAAGTCATCCGAGAATTCCAATACACACCTATGTATTGGGACTGATGACCGAAATGCCCTAGGCACAAAACTGAAATTATAAAAACTTTTTAGAATTGAAACCTTAGAAAATATGCTTTGTTGTTGTTATTTCATTTGAAAGGCTTGAATATCGTAGTCATTTAGCCCCGTGTACTTGGGTGAGTGTAGAAATTGTCTGATAACCTGTGTTATTGAGGTGTCAGCAAAAGTAGTTGTGTGTGTATTTGTAATTCAGGTGAAGACTGGGATGGAGGAGGTTGTGGCCTTAAGGTAGGAACCATTCTGACAATATTGCCTGGAGTAGAAATGGGACGCTAGGGAAAACCTCTTTCAAGATGTCTGAGGTGGGAATCGAACCCATCTCTTCCTAGTTTTACCTGTGAGGCTGAGTTTACCTGTTCCAGCCCTCAGACCAGAATTAATAAAATGCATGTAAGTGTTGGTTGGTTCCTCAGTTTAGGGGCTGCGACAACGCGGCCATATACTTTGGGTGTGTGTAGAATCTGTCTGATAACCGGTATTAATTGTGATGGCTGTATTAGTGTGTGCTATCTGTGATTCAGGTGAGGACTGCAGACGATCAATTTCAAGTAGTTCCTACTTTTGCTACCAAATGATACCGTCAACGACACCTAGCCTTGAACTTGGCTACTAGATGCCACCGCAACCAGCACCTGGTGGCGAACGTTGGAACATAAGAGGGCGTTAATCAAATCTAACCAACAAATTTTAGCTTCAAACAGCTGTAGTTAGTGGAAGGTTCTTTTACATGCCATACATCTATGACATGGGCCCGCCGGCTTTTCGTCACTTCCGAAGGAAGGCATACTGAGAGATTTTAACGCTCTTAAAAATATCCGACGACTTCGTCCGGGTTTGAACCCGCGATCTTGGGCATAGAAGCTCAGCATGCTACCAACTACGCCACCGAAGCCGCCCACATTAAAAATATCAATCATAATTCACAAGGATGATTTCTAAAACATTGACACTCTTTTTCTTGAAACTCCAGACTTAGGCAAGTGCAATTCTCTGCATTCTAGTGTCGTAAACAAGAAGGGCAAATTCGTTTAAGTTATTTCTGATTCATCAATTGATAGTCAACATTCTTCCCTTCAATCCTCTGCTTTCTTACGATTCTGCCGATAACGAATTGATAACTGATATGTACTTACTATACTGTATGTTGTCTAGTGGAATGTAGCAGCTCAGTTTTTCTTCGTTTTCTCACGATAAGCGTAATATCACATCATAGTTGAAGATAACGTAGCAAAATACTAACTGTGTTGACTCCCCTCTGTCTTAGTTTAGCAAAAGCCGATTGTCTTGTTCATTCAATAAAAAATGTCCCTAAAAACTTAAAAGTCAAAACTGTTCTCAAATGAGAAGTTTTTTAATTTATTTTTATTATCAAGCCTTTCGTAAGTTTTACAAACAGTCTAGAAATATTTTAGCTGCTATATTCTACATTGATTAGGAGGGGAGGGGGCGTGATGTTTCAATCGGGCCTAAGGGGGTGGGAAAACCTTCAATCAAACCTCATGCATATTCCCATCGTGTGACTTACAAACCGATTTTTCAGTAGCTCTTCTTTCAGAGAGGTGGTTCGTTTAAGGAAATCAAGGAGTCTTCAGATCCATGCTTAGAAACAGCATGACAGCCTGCATGGATATTTAGTGAAGTCCAAAACAGCGTGAATAGTAGAGTACATTTTCTCTCCAGTGTTTTCTATCGGTTGTCCCTAGAGGCGTATCGGGATACCATACAATCAGCGAACCTCTAATAATTCTGGAGCATTCGCGTTAATACACAAATAGTCAGTCGCGCAGAGAGCTTGGCCGGGTCACAATCGTGGATAAACCACGAGCTGTGTGCTCCCCTGTTGGCCAGCAGCGCCTATAGTGAGCTGTTACTAGACTACTACACTCGCTTCAATGCGTGAACTGTAAAGATACCGACAGAAATCTGTGGAGTAAACTGGATCAGACTGTGATAGGTGCCTCGGGGCTTGAAAAGTACCAACCACCCAGGAATTTCTTTCGATCTGTGTGAAGAAATACTGGTGTCCACTGGAAATAAGATCAAGATTTTACAGTATTGGCTACTAAATGCACCATTAACGATGTTGGAAGCGATTCTTCAGTGTTGCCTTAGTAAACGACATTTTAAACTTTTTCAGTCGGTCCTACCAAAATGAAATGGGTGTTATTCTCTAAACCGGAAAAAGAAAATCCATTAGATTAACAAATTCCGATTATTCGTTTCAATCGTCAAGCGATCATCATCCGATCCCTTACACTCTGGCTTTAAATCTATGGCAACTGCTATTTGGGTGAAGATATTTACAATATATGACAGAGTCGCAAACAATAATGCCAATACAGCTGTTAAAACATCGAAGCGCAAATTTTCATTAATATCAACAAGGCTGCTAGGATAAATAATCAAAAATCCACCCGTAAACGATATCCCTTTATCCTCAAAACTAATCCATGAAGTGTAAGGAATTCGATGATGATCGCTTGACGATCAAAACTACTAATCCAAGTGAATTTATTAATCCCATGTACTTTCTTTTACAGATTTAGGGAATAACACACATTACAATCGTGTTGACCGATTGAAAAGCAGTTGAAATTTCGTTCTAAATCCATCATATGCCTGGATTGATTGATTGATTGTTTATTTGAGGATTACATACATAGGTCTATTAAGTCCCTGGAGCGAGTGACAATAACCTTCACGAAAATACCCAAACTTAGGATGCCCACAACCAGCTTCGGAATTCCAATCTCCAATAGGTGCACCTCCTTAAACCTTGTCCTAGAAATCTGAGGTGATCCTAGTAGAGCCCTGAAGAGGTTGAGCTACGCTGGTGATCCCTAGCTGCTCGTCTTACTCCCTTCCTGATCACTTAAACTCAATTAGGTAATAAGATTGTGAACTTTCCTGCTGTCCACAGGGTCAGTTTTAGTTTACAGTTGGGGCAGATGACCTTGCTGTTCCGCCCCTTAAAACCACAGTCATCCTCATCATCATCATAGTTTACAGTACGTAAACTTAAAACAAGTCACCATAGGTTACCAGTTAGTCATGTATAGGGCTCGGATTTTTAGGTGCTGAAATCGGGAAAATATTTATTTTCTATGTATTAAAAATAGGCTACATTAAATATGGGACAAAAAGTAAAAATATTTAATTATAATTTAGTTTATTAATGTGAATATAAACAATATGCAGTACTCACGAATGTAATTTATTCTATGTCTCACTGACTGCTGAAGCATTACAATACACAACGAGATAAATCTGCAGGTTGTCCATCACAAATGACCGACGATTATCCCGAAACACGTATTTTGAAGGCGCGAAACTGCAGCAATATGTTTCTTGCCCTTGAGGCATTGTGTAACTTGAGATCGCTGTTCAGTCTTGATTGCTTTCCCACATGGTTGGCAGGACAGAACGCCCCCCATCAGAAGTAAACTTATCTTTAAATTCTGCAACAGACGATAACTTGTGGTTGTTTTTAATTTAGGCATCGTAGAATTGCCTAACAGAAACAAAACTACCACTTTCGGAAACACAAATGGCCCTGGGGTTCACTCAGTCTACACCAGAAATGAGTACCAGGGTAATTCCTGTGAACAAAGACGGCCGGGCATGGAGCTGACAACTCCATCCCATCTAGTGTCGATGTCACGAACAGTGGAAGCCTCTACCTTCCACTACTTCCAGGGCCTCCATGGCATGTACGGAGTTGGCTATGCTTTGCTTTTAGAACTGCCTTACACTTTACAGTGCCAGAAATGAACTGCATGTGAGTGACACTGTTTCCAGGTAGCTGAGGGAGGGGGAGGTCTAGCACGTGGTGCAATATGGCAATATACAAGGAAATGCCCGGCTTCCACAGTGAGTGGCACGGGGCGAAAAGTTACGAATAACACAGTTGCAAGCTGACATAAGTTCTGCATGAAGAATAGATAGCTCACAGGTTCTTCTCCGTGAAAGTAACACAGAACAAAAATGCATCAATAAACTGAAAGATCTAGCATACTGATTTAAAAAATGTAAATATTTTGTCTCTTTATGTGCTAATAAGTGAAAAGCAGGAATTTATGTCTTGATAGAAAAAATGCTTAAAATATGTATTTACATTAAAAAAATATTTATTTACCTAAAAATCCTAGCCCTAGTCATGTATATCCTAGACATTCACCACCGTAAGGTGTATAGTGGCTAGACCCTCTGAGGTCCGGGCTCGATTCCCGACTCTGCCAACAACACTAGTTCTGATCAGAATGCTGGAACGAGTTACACTTAGCCTCAAGAGGCAGAACTGAGAAAAGGTGGGTTCAATTCCCACCTCAGCCACCCCAGAAGTGGCTGTTGTTTTGTTTATTATAACGTATTCAACTTGCACAAAGTTACGAACCATATAGAAATTTGCCGGGGGTAGAAGTGGGCAACCACGGAATCTCATAATTATTGTAGGATGACTGAAGTGGGAATCGAACCCACCTCTTCCGACACTCAAAACCCACCCACTTACGAGGCTGAGAATTACATTTTTTGACAGAGAATGGAATCTCACCTGGACCTCAGGCGTGACACTCAAGAATGCTAGCCAGTGCACCACGTGCTACTCGTCTACTGTAAACGAGACGTGCCTTTGAGCAATCATTAAGGTAACGAGGCATGTGAACTTAGAATATGAGGATACAAGACCATTAATAAACCATTAAAATATGCACCGAGCAATTAAGAATGCCAGGGCGCCGTTTATGGGCAGTATTTAACGCAGCCCGTAACGTACTCAAAGTGTTTTCAGCGGCAATGGGAGCGGAACTGATAGCGGTAGTAAGACTTCAAGTACAGTAATGTATGTCTTACACGGGGACGATTGGTCTCATTTCCTTGTTCACATATTATTGTAGGACTTCATGTGCATCCGGTCGATCTATTGGCTCATCGTGGGTTCGGAGTGTCTGTTGTTGCTGTTGTTTGAGTCTTCAGTTTTTTAACAGGTTTGATGCAGCCGTCCGCACCTCCCTGTCTTGAGCTAATCGTTTCATCTCTACACACCCTACATCCGAGGCAACCTGATTCAAACCTTGATCTACCCCTACAGTTCTCGTCCTCAATCCTTCCATAACTAAGTTTGCTATTCCTGGGTGCCTTAGAGTGCGTCCTACCAACCTTTCTCTTCTCTTCATTAGAAGTCGCCTGAAACTTCTCTCCTCGCCCACTGGTCTCATTACTTCTTCTCTATCTACCCACCTGATCCTCACCATTCTCTGGTAACACCTCATTTCAAATGCTTCTGTTCACTTCTTCTCTGCTGCACCAATGGTCCAAATTTCTCTCCCATACAGTGCCACGATCAAGACAAAGACTTTCAAAAATGACTTCTAATACCTAAATCTATATTAATTGATGTTAACAGATTCCTTTTCTGTAGAAATGCTTTCCTTGGTTGAGCCAATCTACTTTATCTATCCTATTTGCTTCATCATTCACTAGTTATTTTGCTTTCAAAGTAGCAGAAGTCTCCTACTTCTTTTCACCGGCCAATTTGACGTCAATAGAATTTTCTGATTTCTTTCGGCTGTATTCCCTTATTTTTAGCGTACTTTTCTCATTTAGCAAAAATTAGGAAAAAGTAGACTTATGAGATCGATCCGGAAAAAATGTGTGCTGTCTGTCCTTCTGTCGGTCTGTCTGTGAGTGTGCCCCTACCCCCCTATCAACTCTTAAAACGGCTGCAGCTATCGAAACAAAATTTGGTAAGAGTAAAGATCTATACCTGAATATCTCACGGCCGTATTTGAAATTGATATCAGTGCTACCAACACCCCCCTATCAACTCCTAAACGGCTGCAGCTATCGAAATCAAATTTGGTAAGAGTAAAGATTATTGAATATTTCACGGCCGTATTTGCAATTGACATCAGCGCTACCAACTACTGAAAAATCGCAATTGAAATTTGAGCTCTAAGTTGGATATTTCAGAAATTATGTATGCGAACTATTCCAAAATTGGCACACATATAGATAATAACATTCCAGATTATTTTCCAGAAGTCCATACATGCCAGTGTTGTCAACATGATTCTAAGCCTGCCGATAGATCCGATTTCTAAATGCATGTAACTTCTATACTATTGATTGGATTTCAATCAAATTTCGTATGTGCTTTGTGTACCATAACAGTTATGACTACGCATATACGTAAGAACCAGCAGGGTTGTCAACTGTTAATAAATGCTCTCTCTATTTGTTTAATCCTAATATCGATATATCAGAAAGTATGCAAGCCATCAGCTCTAAGCTTTGCACTCGTATAGTACCTGTCATTCTAGATTAATTTGGAGTAACTAATATACCTTAGTGCTGCCAACATGATTCTAAGCTTTCTGATAGTTTCAATTTTAATTACATGTAACTTCTATACTAACAAATGGATTTTATGCAAAATTGGCACTATAATAGATCGTAATATTTTAGATTAATTCAGAGCATCCCATACATGACATTGTTCCCAATATGATCTTACGCGCACTGATAAATCCAATATCAAACAGCATGCAACGTCCATACTATCCATTAGACTTCAGCCAAATTTTGTATGTGCATTCTATGCCTTAAGAGATGGAACTAAGAATACATTCAGTGTCACCAGAGCTGCCAGCTGTAGTAAGTTACTCGATTAGGCTACACTATTTCAGGTGTATTTCAAATATTAGTATTGCCAACTTGATTTCGTCATTATTCTTGATAGGTCTAAATAGATTGGCATAATCTTAAAATTTAAGAAAAGTAGTATCGTTAGTTCATCACTGAACTACTTGTTGTTTTACATTTATTGCTTTTCATCATGAATTTCTTCCTCAAAGTGGAGTAAATATCAATTAAAAATGCATTCAAATTCTCTGGCGAATCGTCTAAGATGACGATGTCATAAATAAATAATTAAATAATTATTTAAATTAATTAATTAATAAGAGTTCGATCTCGTCGATGAAGGATTCTGATATTACCAAACATCCCTACAACGCAACGCCCATGCCCACATGTCTTGACGCGAATCTTGAAACCCTCTGCTACAGACATAATGTGATGGTGTGGATCAAGACAGTCACAAACTTTCCAAGGACATTTACGAATCTCACAGAGGAAATTACCTCTCCAGTGTGATGTTCATTTTTATCACCTCTATCGCTTCAATTGAGACGAGCCCACCCCAATAATCTCATTCCTTAGGGAACGCAGAGCAACTCCGGAAGAACAGAAGGGGAGAGAGACAGATCCGTCCTTGGAATGCACGGTGCACTGAGATAAGAGGGGAATACTCACTTAACTGTACTAGTGCAATATTCTGGACTGGTGCCTATTTGGTCACGAAGGATAACAAAGGGATAAGCTTCTGAAGGGGATATCTTACAAGAGTGGGCTGAACTTGGCCGATTAGATTATACAGTCCTCATTGCAAGATGAAATTAGAAGTTAAACGGGGGAGCAATTATCCATCAGTTTACCGGTCGAAATTTACAGACAGCCCCACAATGTCACCAATTTAATAGAAATGTAGCGTCCGTCCGTATTGCAGCTTTGTTTTGGAAAGGGTGTTATTGGGCTACAGCTACACACTAGTTGCGGATAATTCCACAGCAGGTGCGCAAAAACGGGTACCCATAAACATATCAATATTGCGTACAGGCCGGACGTTTGTTTTAGACGAATGAAAAATCTTAATGGAAGCCTGGAGGCGAGTTACTACAGTACCTGTGTTGTTGTCAGCTGGCCCATGCGGTCCGATGATTGACAAAGCTGTCTCACACTACTGCTGAAGTACAGTCATTGGCATATATAATGGCGTTCTGTTCGTAACTATGTAACGTGTACTTCCACAACACACAATAGTTCGACGTGGACTGTACTGTCTGCAGGGCGGTGTTGTCACGTGCTCAAGACTGGAATTACATTACATCAGACCGGAGGTGACAAATGTTAAGCGAGAGGGCTAGAGAGTGACTATGTACAGGCTCACCCGCAAGCTTGAAGGTCAAGGGCAATCGTCTAAAACAAACGTCCGGCTTGTACACGAACTTGGTGGGTCACAACTTACAGTGGTGTGGTCCTTGTACAAGAATGCTTAGTGGGAAAGGTAAACAGTTACGTGTAATAGACGAGTACAAGTTTTGATTCCATCGAACTCTTAGTGGTAAAGTTCAACGATGGCCATGCTTTAAGAAGACGTGTAAAGCATTTCTGAAGATTGATGTTAAAACAGGTATGACTCCTGAAGAGAACACTTCTCACAACCATGATATCCACTCAATGCTGTGACAAAAAGGTAAGCAACTCTTTGAAACGTATGGCAGTTTAACAATTATGCGATTGACCAAGCAAAATTCGTCATTATAACTCAAAGTGATAAAAACATTCATCCACACCTATGGAATCGAACTGAATTTGTTAGCCATTCCTTAGTCTGTTTCAGTGGGAAGGGAAATTTGTGTGACGAAACTCGCATATCTCAGGATACGCAACTCGTATATCTGGTAAATAATGAGGGTACGGAACGAGGATATATTCTTGTATTTAGTACGCAACTAGTAAACACGGGGTATTGTACAAGATACAGAGATGATATCGATCAGAATATTGAAGATTTCATCTCTGTGTCGTTCGGTGTGAATAGATAATAACACAAGAACTGCTAACCGTTTGTTACGAAACTTTACAGTATTAATGCTCTTTTTTTTTGTTAGTTAGTGAATTAATTATTGTTGTTTTAAGGGGCGTAAAAGCAGGGTCATCTACCCCTCACTTTGTTTTGTTTCAATTCGTCCAATAGGAGCTAAGAAATAGCATTACAATCTTAATCTCGAGAATGCAACATTCTTCCAGAGAGTGGCGGGGGCACAGTTGTTGTTGCTGATTCTTTATGGGCATTGAGACATCGTATCCTTTTAGCTCCGTGTACTTTGGTGTATCCCCTCTATCGCTTCAATTGAGAAGAGCCCAACTCAATCTCATTCCTAGGGGATCGCAGAGCAACTCCGAAAGAACAGGAGGGGAGAGAGAGGTCGATCCATCCTTGGGATGCACGGCGCAATGCACAATAGTACAGTATGTGTATTTAATCGAGGTAGGATTTTGGGTAGGAAGCGGTCGTGGCCTTACGGTAAGTCCATCCCGGCATTTGCCTGGAGTAGAAGTGGGAAACCACGGAAACCACTTCCAGGATGGCTGAGGTAGGAATCCAACCCACCTCTTCTCAGTATTGACTCACGAAGCTGAGTGTACCCTGTTCCAGCTCTCAGACTAGAATTACTTTTCTTGGCAGAGCCTGGATCCGAACCTGGGTCCCCACGGTGACAGCCAAGAAATGGGGGGGGGGGGGGGGGGGGGGCAAGCTTTGCGCACCACCAATACCACACTTATTTCTACTCTGCGGAGTACCATAGAATTTTTCCGCCCATTGAATATGTGGCTTCAGGGCAGCGGATTTGGAATCAAGAGACAGATAAGCTACGACTGATCGAATGAAAGAGATATTTATAAAATACGTCCTAAATTTACTTAGCAAAATGTCGTGCGCCAGTGGGCACATCCTGATCTATGGCGACTTTCAGGACGATCCGTGCTTTCACTCACTGCGATGTCATTGTGTATTATCATTCCCAGAACTGTTTTCCCAACCTCATCCTGAAGGTTTTTTTTAGCGTATGGCTGTTAGTGCCGGGAGTGTCTGAGGACATGTTCGGCTCGCCAGTTTTGTAGCTGCTTGGAGACGGACACCCAATGGGTGAGCTACACGTACCATTGGGGAGGAAAGTTGGAATGGAAGGTAGCGGCTGTGGCCTATAGTTAGGGACCAACCCCGGCATTCGCCTGGAAGGAAGATGGGAAACCACAGAAGACCATCTTCAAGGTTGCCGGCGGGGGGATTCGAACCTCCTCGCCTCCCGGATGTGAGCGACTGCCAGCAGTCATGCCGTAACGACCACGGCTAACTCACCCGGTCTGAAGGTAATGATGGATACGGACAGAGGACCAGATGCCGCAATAAAGGCTCCGACACACCGGAGCGATCGCGGTGGCGATCATGATGGCGTTCAGGTCTTTTCACACCCAGGCGCGTGGTAAAAGCGATCAGTTTAGAAATCGTGCACGTCAAAGATGCATCGGTTGTCTCAAGTGAAGGAAGAAGCGTTAGGCCTACTGATGGCAGCGGCAGTTGATGATGAGGAGTAGCAGTAAGCAAGGTAATTATTCCTTTCATTGTATACATTTAGAGAAATTGGAGAAGTATTTACAAATCTCAAATAATATATATTAATTAAATAATATATTTTTTCAGAAAAAAGCGTAAGAGCACGTGGATTCACGACCTGCTTCGTGAGCATCAAGAAGAAATTCACACTTTATATCGGCAACTGCGACAACATGAAGAACGAATCTACATTTACTTTCGGATGCCAATGGAATGCTTTGATGATCTATATGTTTATAGTCAGGACGCGACATGTCAAAATAATATGTTATGCAATTACACTTCCTCAATGAGTTGCTCTCTTGACGCACTCATTGTCATGCCAACACACAGTGACGCGGGCAGCGGTCAAACTCTACAAACTGTATCTGATCGCCACAGCGTAGTAGAACGCTGCACTGTCCTGAACGCTTCCCGCGTGATCGCTGCCCTGTCTGAAACCTTCTACAGGGCGCCAGGAAATGTTCACCGCGATGACTGCCGGCTTCTGCCAGAGCTAGCATCAGCAGTTTAGTTGGCAGCACGGTGTCCTTGACAGGGTGAATCTCACACGTGTGGGCTGTAGGCTGTCGAAATGTCAGTGTGGATTGCAACAAGCGAGCGTGTGTGTCATCAGCACTTCCAGCATCTGTTATGAATGGCTGTGGTGAGTACAAAGTTTACTGTTTGTTTGTCCTGATTCAAGCGACAGTCATGCTGCCAACGTAACTGCTGATGATAGCTCTCGCAGACGCTTGTAGGCACTGCGGATAACATTTCCTGGCGCCCTGTATTTAATTCTGCAGGAAGTATTTGACCACCACCGCCATCGCTCCGGTGTGTGGGAGCCTTAACTCTATCGAAAACTGGTCACACTCAATGTATGCCGCCTCTTTGTATAGTGGCTAGCATTCTTGGCTGTCACTGCGGAGGAACAAGTTCGATAACAGGCTCTGTCAAAAATTTAATTCTGATCTGAGGGCTGAAACGGGGTACACTCAGCTGCATGAGGCAAAACTGAGAGAAGGCGAGTTCGATTCCTACTCCAGCCATCCTGGAAGGCTTCTAAAATGTCTAATGTATCCGTACTTGAGATGAAACGAAATTCCGGGTTAACTGGGAAAATCTGTCCTGCCCACACTTCACTTCCTCTTACCCCCTGGGGCTCTCGACTTGTTGGAAGTGAATTGACGATCACGGGACCCCTCCTGAGTCCAATACTGCTTCCACTTACTTGTGCCGAGCTCTAATCTCTGCCATCATTTCTGTCGGCCTCCCTTGGTTAACTCTTGTTTTCTTATGACCCTGACGGTATTTGGGTATCCGAGGCCTAGGGAGTCTTTCCCCTTTCCGTCTTAATTGGCCCTTGTCTTATGTTTCCTGATCCCGTATTCTTATTATTCGACCTGTTCTTTTCATTTCAGGATATCTCCTGCCTTCTGCTCAAAGTCCTAAAGGAGTCCGAGTGTGTGCAGCCCCACCACTTATGGTGCACCCTGTATAATGCTACACCCTCAAGGACTCATGGCTGGTGTGTTCGGGACTTGGCGACCCCAAGACACTGCTGAGCTGGGCCCAGAATTTCGTCTTCTTGCCTTTGGGGCCGACTCTCTCTCTCCTCTTTCCCTTTCCTATGTGCCTTTCATGGCTCTAATTATTTCAGAGTTCATCAGACTTCATTCTTCGAGGGTAAAGGACATTTCTTTCCCCTGTCTGATAGTTTTTTGTCCTTTCCTTCTTCTACAGTGAGAACCCTCCCTATAGAACCCAGACTCACATAGGCTGCCTGGCGGCCGTTGTACTGTGGCTAGCCGCGTGTTGAGCAAGGCACTGGCGCTAGCAGCAGCGTAGCGCCCAACTAGTTTAACATATTCACACTTTTTAACGTATTTAATAATCATAATCTTCCATGAATTTCAGAGTAGTTGCAGGAAATGCTGTCCTTAAATTTCCAAAACACACATTGCACCAACGTAGGAAGTTTTGGTATACTCGCTGTAATTCATACTCACTGATATTTCGTATCAGCGCAATTATTTCGTTCTCGCGAGTCTCCAGAGTACGCGGATTGTTTTTGTGTACCTTTTGTTTGAGATTCCTCCAAAAGTAAAAAAAAAAATCACACTGCGCTGAAACTAGTGAACAAATTTACTGCAAACTTCTTCTTGAGAAGATAACTTTCTTCTAGAAACGTTCGATGATTTGCTCTAAACCTAACCATGTTCACGTGATACGAGGTAGGCTTCAGGAGTTAACTTAACTTCAGTCTTAATGATCACAACTAAGGTATCTTTCCAGCTGCGTATGTAATAAATCCTATGACAGCATCCAGGACTTCATGCCGCGCTGTTGTAATCGGGTGACGGTGAGTCATGTGTCCGCGGCACGGCTATTGGGAAGCACCGTTCTACAGGCATGGTCCTCACTGTAATAAGTAGGCTACCAGTTAGTTGGTCAGCAGTTAGTTTTAGTTGTAGTCTAGGTTTCATGTCAACATCTTTGATTTTCACTGTAGGCTAACCCAAACCATCATCATCTCTTCCTTCTGGGGGCGTGGTGGTGCAGCGGTGAAGCTGTTGGCCTCTCACTAGGGTAGACCGGGCTCGATTCTCGGTCAATACATGTGAGATTTTCGAAGTGAAATGCCATGTCTTGTGGTTCGGAATCCACGTAAAAAGGAGGTCCCGTGGCTAAAGATCGCGAGATTAAAGGTCAGGTAAAACTACAATTTACTGTACTTCGCTTCCTCTTGTCCACCACAAACATTTCACACACTGACCTAGTTTTGAACTACAGACGCAATAACGCTCGGTTAATCTTATAGTTTCAGCCTGGGTGATAATAATTGAAAGAAAACATACAGATACCTTGCGATTAGCGCTACTGAATGCTGCCCAATATCTATATTTTTGTAGTATACGAGTTCCAGATCTTGTAGCAGATAGGCTATGATTACGCAATATTGATTCTGATATGGAATGAATGAAAGAACATGTGTATATACTCGTAAATACTAGAGTATAATATACATATCTGCGTGTGAGTACAAGATAAACCATTTCAATGATATCTTACCTCCATTACTTCAACCATCCACCTCATAGGATAGCGGCCAACATTCTTGGTTGTCACCCCGGAGACCCGGGTTCGATTCCCAGCTCTGCAGAGAAATATAATTCTGGTCTGAGGGCTGGAACTTGCTACACTCAGCCTCGTGAGGCAAGACTAGGAAGAGGTAGGTTCGATTCCCACCCCAGCCACCTTGAAAGTTGTTTTCCGAGGTTTCCCACTTCTACTCCAGGCAAAGCCGGGATGGTTCCTATCAAAAGGACACTGCCGTGCCTCCTTCCCTATCCTCACCTGAATTACAAATAATACACACCCTACTACTGTGGTGTTAGTAATGACCGAGTGAGTCACCGACCAATGTAATTGGTTCTGTACAATGCACGGACCGAGAAACCTCATCACTCGTCAACACCTTACTCATAGTCCGCGATGCACATTCCTCTCAGGTTCACGCAGCTTAGACTCGAGCAGTACAGGCACCACAGTAACACCAGTTGTCACACAAATTATATATTCTGTATCCTTACACAGGGTCTTTCCAGCGACATACCAGCGTAGCAATATATCCCTCGGAAATGAGTCACACACCTACGCATACATATTTTCTCCGCTGCGTGTTTATGTTGCTAGACCGATAAGAAAGGGACCCTGTTATACAGTACACCTATCTAGTAATCCACCACGGCTTCGCCCGGTATCTTAAACTGTTTACCCAGCGTAAGCTTAAAGGGCGCACGGACGGCTGGTCCCAGACGCAATTCAGAAAAGCCAAGTTCAACAGCGAAACTCCAAATGTACTCTTCTCAGAAATCTTAATTAGACACTACTCGACAGTTTGATGCTGGCTGAAGCTGGGGTGATAGGTTCGCTTGCTAGCTCACAAAGTCGCTCCAAAGCTAGTAATTTAAATTTCCACTGAATGGAGATTGTTGGAAGAAATGAAACCGTAAAAACACTTATAGTGGGCGATGTGTTAAAGATAATAGATATGCTGTCGGATACTTTTCTGTAGAACTTTTCATGCTGAGCAATTCTTTCCACTCATAGTATATAGATATTATTGACGGTTTACCCAGCGTAAGCTTAAAAAGCGCACGAACCGCAGGTTTTTTCTCAGACTCGATTCACTGAAATCGTTACTGCTTGGCTTCCTTTGGTCATAAATGAATGTTTTTATACAGGAACCTTTCTCGAGAAATCCTTTACAGAATGGTGAAAACCGCATCAAAATCCAACCAGTGGTTCTCGAGATTACCCGTTACATCCAAGAATCGGGGAATTTGTTTTATACTTAGTTGAGATTACACAGAGCTAAATGCCCACGATGTCAAAGTTCCTCAAATGAAACAACAAGGTTACTTCACCCGTTATTGATAAAGGATACATTTGCTTCATACAGCCTATGTATTATTTGGTTTCATTTCGTATCAGCCATCCTAGTTGTTCTTGCAACTTCTATTCCAAGCAATAATATGTACAGGCCGGACGTTTGTTTTATACGATTGCCCTTGACCTTGAAGCTTGCGTGTGAGCCTGTACACAGTCGCTCTCTAATCCTCTCGCTTCATAGTTGTCACCACCGATCTGATGTAATGGAATTCCAGACTTGAGCACGTGACGACACCACCGTGCAGAACAGTACAGTCCACGTAGAAGTATTGAGTGACGCGAAGTACTCGTTACATAGTAATGCCATTATATTTGCCAATGACTGTACTTCAGCAGTAGTGTGAGCTAGTTTTGTCCATCATCTGACCACATGGGACAGGTGACAACAACACAGGCACTGTAGTAACTCGCCTCCAGGCTTCCATTATGACTTTTTACTCGTCTAAAACTAACGACCGGCCTGTAGTTATACAATTTTCCCTAATATCGCATAGATATTTAACTCAAATAACCAATAATATTTTAAACCGATTGTCTCCGATGTAAGGTGTGCTAGCTATGGAGAGATGAAGCGATTAGCTCAGGACAAGGAGCGCTGCATCAAACCAGTCAAAAATTCAAACAACAACATTATTAGCATCATTGCCTCTATTAGTATGTTTCTCATTAAGTCCTCCGATGAGACTGGCGTCAAGAAAGATATCCGGCCGTAAACATAATTCACCACACAGAAACCACGTGAGTTAGCCGTGGTCGTTGCGACGTGGTTGCAGACAGTCGCTCATATCTGGGAGGCGAGGAGGTTCCAACCCCGCCGCCGGCAACCTAGAAGATGGTCATCTGTGGTTCCCCATCTTCCTTCCAGGCAAATGTCGGGGTTGGTCCCTAACTATAGGCCACAGCCGCTATCTTCCAATTCCTCATCTTTACATTCCCAGACAACACTACACACGCGACGGTACTTGTAGCTCACCCCATGGGTGTCCGCATAGAAGCAGCTACAAACTCTGGCGAGGCGAACATGTTTTTGACACTCCCAGCACTAAAATCCATACGTTAAAAAAAAAAAGAAAAAAGAACACACACGAACACATCCCACCTCATCCCCAACCTCCGTAGAATACGGGAGAGAAACGCGTTGCATACACTGATCGTGTATAAAATGTGTTAAAACCATCAGCTGGAGTTGGGCTGTTTATATGGACTGTCCTGTTCGTAAACAGAAGTAAGCACCCAGTCGGATAACGGGGGATTCGAGTTCGAGTCCCGAGGGCGGTCTTATTTTCAACACTTAGCGTTCCAAATTACCTGATATTCTTGTACAACCAGAGGTCATTCGCAGCAGTTAACTTTGATCGGAGTAGTAAATGAGCAGGGTCAAAGTTTGAGCGATATTGTATGAAATAGTTGTAGCTTTATCTTATCGCAGTGGCCCACTAGAACAATTGCATCCCAATACGAACGAACAAGGAAGGAGCACCATCGGGCCCGCAGCGAGCTGGCTATATCGAGACAGCAAGTGCGAGGCCGTGTGCCAAGTGGGTGAGGCAGACACACTCTCACCTAACAACGCTTACTGGGACATTCTCACTCAATAATGAAGAATTGACAGGCTAAATGCAACTACCATCGCTAAGCGTCTGTGCTGGTGATTGTTGATTTATGGGGCGAAACATAGAGGTTATCTAACCCTACATAACACAGTTACTAGGCCTATACGAAATATGAATTTAAAAAGTTATTTGAGAGGTGAATTCCAAAATAATAGACGGCCTAATATTAAAAGAATGTTTGTAGTTTACTCAACAAGGCAACTGAGTGGCTTCATATTTACACAAGTATAATTGGCAGGCTGCGAGGAAGGTTTTGGTCTGCTGTGACCAAGGTTACAGGTTCGAATACCGGCGCAATCCTGCTGGCATTCGGGGATGCGCAAATATGAGATAAACTCGGCAGTAGCTCTACTGACACGTTAAAAATCCTCTCCAGGGCGAAATTCCGGCACCCCATCGTTTATAAATGCCACAGTAGTTGAAAGGGACGTAAAACCACCACAATTATTATTATGATTAGACTATTATTATTATTATTATTATTATTATCATCATCACACAAAAATATTAGATTGATGACCACCATATCCCAAGCTCCTAAATGATGACGATGATGATAATTGTTGTTTAAAGGGGCCTAACATCAAGGTTATCGGCCCCTAATGGTCATGGTGATAGCGAAAATGTCAATGAAGTGGAAAACAGAACGAAAATTAAGTGAGAAGGAAAATACTTAACAAAAAGAACTCGGATTGAAACTACTCACAAAAAGGAGATCGGTAATACTTACAAAAGGGAATTTAGAACGAAAATACTCACAAAAGGAATAGATTGAAAAATACGCACAAAATGCAGGTTAAGTTCAAAATTCGTACAAAATGCAATGCACAGTCGAAATACTTACACAATGCAAGTGAATGCAAAATACTTACAAAATGCAAATGAGATTGAGAATACGTACAAAATGCAATTGAGGTTTAAAATACTCACAAAATGCAATTGAAATTGAAAATACTTAGAAAATGTATGGCAGATTCAAACTACTCATTTGGAAGGACAATACTTACAAAATGCAATTTAGATTGAAAATACTTACAAAATGTAATTTAGATTCAAAATACCCACAAAATGCAATTGAGAATCAAAATTCTTGCAAAATGTGCACCCTACAAAATGCAATGTAGATTGAAAATACTTTCAAAAAGCGGTTTAGGTTGAAAATACAAAATACAATTGAAATTCAAAATACACACAAAAGTCCCAGCCCCTATATTGAAAGACTTAGCCTACTAAAAAGCAATTTGGATTGTCCATCCTTACAAAATGCAATTGAGGTTGAAAACACTCACAAAATGTAATTTAGATCGAAAAGACTTACAAAATACAACAGAGATTGAATACACCTACAAAATGGAGTGTAGATGAAAAAAAAAATCGCTAAATGGAATTTAGATACACGGAGAGCCAATTAACAAAAACAGTGCGGGAATCTTAAAGAGAAAAGGAAATATAATGAAAAGAAAACAAGAGGTCTGACCGGTCGAAGAAGGAGGTATCAGGAAAGATGCGACAAGAGCCAATTAAGGCGGGAAAGTGAAACACTCCCTAGGTCTCGGATACCCTAATACCGTCGGGGTCGGAAAAGAACAAGAATTGACCAAGGGAGGTGGGCAGGAAAGAAGACGGAGAGGAGCCCGGCACAAGTAGGCTAAGTGGAAGCAATGTCGGACTCAGCTGGGGTCCCGTGGTCGCCAACCCACGTCCCACTAGATGTGAGCCCCTGGGGGACCAAGCTCCTAAATAAAACAGCAACTGTTTGTAATCTGAAATGGGAAACAGTAAGTATTTACATAGTGCAGAATCTTGCTGTTGATGACTGATAATAATATACTGTATAATAAAAACCCCTGGCACTAAAGCCCATGAGGGCCTAGGCCTACCAAGCAACCGCTGCCCAGCCATTTGGCCTGCAGATATTGGGGTGACGCGTGGTCAGCGCGTCGGATCCCCTCGGCCGTTAATCTTGGTTTTCGTGACCGGGGCGCTACCTCACTGTCAGACAGCTACTCAATTGTCCTCACGAGCGTTAAATCACTCACCACGACCGTTATGGGGATGTGCAGGAAGTCCGCAGATAAGAACTTTGAATCCCGGCACTTTCAGGGGATACCCGGAGTGTGGATTTTCCTCCGGGTTTTTCACACTCCCTTCAGGCAAACGCCGCGATAGTACATTATTTCAAGTCCCGGGGCATCTAACCCATCCCTGTCTCTGATACAGCTACACACACCACTACAGTCATCATAGAGACAGAGGTTATCAGACAAGTTATACGTACACCCAATCACACTGAGCTGATTACCAAGATGTCCCAAGTCCCTAAAAACAAGAAGTTCCGTGACTAACTAAAGAGCCTACTTTTCTTAAAATTTAAGATTCATGCCAATCTATATAGACCTATCTAGAATAATGACGAAATTAAGGTGGTAATATCAAAATTCCTAATTAGTTCGAAATATACCTGGTATAATGTACCCTAATAGAGCACTGCAGTTGGCAGCCCTGGTGACTGAATATATTCTTAGTTCCATCTCTTAAAGTACAGAATACAAAATTTGGTTAAATTCCAATGAATAGCATGGACGTTACATGCAGTTAGACATTGGATCTATCAGCAGCGTAAAACCATGTTGGCAACAATGTCATGCATGTGTTGGTCAGAAATAATCTGAAATATTATGATCTCTTGTTGTGCCAATTTTGGATGAAATCCATTTGTTAGTATAGAAGTTACATGTATTTTAAAATTGGACCTATCAGCAGGCTTAAAGTCATGTTGGCAGCACTAACGTATATTAGTTTTTCCAAATTAATCTAGAATGTCTGGTACTATACATGTGCAAATTTTAAAGCTGTTGGCTTACATACTTTCTGATATATTAATATTAGGGTAAAAATAGAGACAGCATATTAACAGTTGGCAACCGACAGCATTGGCTCAGCTGGCTAAAGCTCAGCGTTAGGTCATGGGACCAAGCTCTCTGCTGACTCGGTAGACGCGTGGGTTCGAGCCCCACCGTCGGCCGTCCTTGAAATGGTTTTCCGTGGTTTCCCATTTTCAACACCAGGCAAATGCTGGGACGGTACCTTCTGAAAGGCCACGGCCGATTCCTTCCACATCCTTGCCCAGTTTCATTCATATTCATCCATTCCATCTCTCATCCCGACGCGCAGGTCGCCCACGGGCGTCGAATAGAAAGACCTGCACTCGGCCTCTCAGGAGGCCACACGAAAAAAAAACCAGTTGGCAGCCCAGGTTGCTCTTAAGAATAAGCATAGTCATATCTGTTATGTTACACAAAATTTGAAGGGCACGGTCGGGGTCGTCTGGAATAGTGCTATGATCTTACCTAGTTTCATTGAAATCGCTCCAGCCGTATAGAAGTTATTAGACACACACACACACACACACACACACGAATCACACACTCACACACAGACAGACACACTGACAAAAGGTGATCTCATAAGCCTATTTTTTTTTCATAAATGAAAATAGGCTAAAAACCATGGCGCGAGGCCCTGGGTGGTCGCCCTCCTCGTCTTCCCCTAGATCCGCCCCTGTTGGTGAATAACAAATAGGCCTAAACCTGCATTTTAAGAGTAATTTGCAAGAGTAGGCAATAAAAGGATCCAATCGTCGCAAGAACAGTTAAAATAGGCTGTCTAGAACATCAGAAATATGTAGTATTTTTAAAAGGCTTATTTTATAAAAACAAAGGAATTATTCTCAAAAGGAAGCAACAGAAGAATTCGTTTGTGGCAAGAATAGTTCAGTTGGTGGGCTAGAACGTCCGATGTAGTCTTAACAAATGATTGAAAGTCTTCACGTTTTAAAATCGAAGTGCGTTTACTTTCATAAGCTCTTTATCGTTGTCCTTGCCCGAGCTTTATTTTGTTTTGCTACATTGTGGATCTAAAAATTCAAAAGGTGCCTACAAACTAACACGACAACATTTTCTGAAGTTCTGTAGATTATTTTTGTTCTTGGTATTCGCCACAAAACGCGCAATTACAGTTCGTGTGGATAGAAATGATATATGGAATGCGTGTGTCAATAAATAATTTAAAAAAGTACCAGAGTGCTTTTATAATGCTATTTGCTGAATGACAGCATATTGTGTCGACACAAATCTTGGCTGGCTGGTTAGGCCCGACATGTTTACAGGCCAGTCGACACGCCCGTTATTGACGGGTCATGTCAATACACACACACCTCATCTCTCACAGTAGTCCACTTATATCCGATCATTTTTGAAATATATGGGGAGAATTTTTATCCCTTGGAATTTTAACATCACTTCATGGTTTACGAGCTTTGTATTTTATTAGACATCATGTATTTGATTATGTTTCCTGCCAATTTGGAGTTGGGATTAATATTCTAGAGAATTTTGTTGATGGACTGTCAGGGAAAGTGATATTTTATTTCAAAATATGGTTCACTGATAGTAAGAGAATATAAAAACATTTAAATATGCACAAGAAATTCAATTGTTACTCCATAAAGTGGTGAAGCAAGGTAAACAAGTCATATTGGTGTGGGTACCCTCTCACTGTGACATTCATGGCAATGAATCTGCCGATCAAGCAGCTAAAGAAGCCACACTTCTTCCTTTATGTGATCCTACAATAGCTACCACTGGATGACCAGTGACACTGTAATGCTGTCAAACCAAACCCAATTTATTGAGCGTTATCTAAAATGAGTTCCCAATTGCAAGAGGTTTACAAATCACCATGTTGGTCAGAATCAATTACGGCACAATTGGGAAACTTGCAAAAATATATGTGGCCGCATTGCAGGAAGAGACAGAGATCAGTTATCACAGCGAATTCCATAACCAGAAAAATCTCTTAAAAGCTTTTAAAAGATTTTAAACCAAAGGGAGTTAGAAGGTGCAGGTTGTACCAAAATCGTCCAAATCGTCTCAATAGTAGAGGAAAGAACTTGTATTTCTTGAAAAGTGAACTGAAATATATTTATTTGTTTAAACAATGCGTTTAAACAAATAAACAAGACGGTAGCCCCTGCCAGAACTGGGTCACGTCCATCCCCCAGAACAGTATAAACGGTCGGGTGGTAGAACACAGGCGAGATTTCTCACACAGGCCCTCTATAGTTATTATTATTATTATTATTATTGTTATTATGATTATTATTAGACTATTATTAGCCTCCCATATCAATATTTTGTTTTGGGTGTTGATTCATTCAGGAGCATTGCGATATCATGCTCATGTAGCCCACTGTACTTGGGTGTGTGTGGAATCTCACTGATAACTTGTGTCATTGAGATAGCTGTAATAGTGTATTTATTTGTAATTGAGGTTAGGAATTGGGCAGGAGTCGGCCATGGCCTTCATTTAGGAACCATCCCGGCATTTGCCTGGAGAACTGGAAAAACCCACGGAAAACTGGTTCTAGGATGGGTGAAGTGGGAATCGAACACACCTCTTCTCAGTTCTGCCTCAAGAGCCTGAGTGCGCGCCGTTCCAGCCCTCAGATACATTTCTTTTCCGTGGTTTACCACTTTAGGCATGTACTGTAGAAGTACGCAAGTTATGGCCACGGCCATCTCCTACCCAAATTCTAACCCCAAATATAAATACACACACTAGTACCGCCATCACAAACCCAAATCTAAGTATACAGGGATGATGACCACGATGTCATGGGACACTAAATGAAACCATGAGAACAACAGCAACAACAATGTCTCTCTCTCTACTCTCAGACCATTCTTTTGATATTACTCCGTGGACAATTACCTTACCAACAGTCAACTTCGAACTGAACAACTATTTTAAAAACCAAACGGACAGATCACGGTACCATCGATTATTTCTTGAAATCTCCAATAGATACCCAATACACAGTGCTATTTATACTGATGGTTCGAAATATGATGAAAGAAACGGCTGTGGGATAATTTATCTTGACCATACCATGCTTTTTCGACTTCCTGAATCTTTCACTGTCTATTCAAATGAACTCTTTGCACTTAAACAGGCCATGATATACATTCTGAATACAGCCAGCTGCAACAACTCATTTATTATTTACTCTGATTCGCGAAGTGCATTAAAAGCAATAGAGAATCTATCTTCTACCAACGTCCTTGCACAAGAAATTCAATTGTTACTCCATAAAGTGGTGAAGCAAGGTAAACAAGTCATATTGGTGTGGGTACCCTCTCACTGTGACATTCATGGCAATGAATCTGCCGATCAAGCAGCTAAAGAAGCCACACTTCTTCCTTTATGTGATCCTACAATAGCTACACCTCATACTGACATCATATCTTACGTCAAAAGAAAAGTATTCCAACAGTGGAAGAATCATTGGCTTATAACTTCTACCAGTAAACTCCATGAAATAACATCAGGAACCACAGAGCAATATCTACATCATAAACTTTCCAGGCAAGATCAAGTTCTAATATCACGAATAAGAATAGGTCATACCAACATCACCCACAGCTATCTCCTCGAGAAGAAACAACCCCCTATCTGCTCAACATGTAACAGCGTACTGACTGTGCAGCACATAATCTCAGACTGTGCTCTCTACAACCACTGGCGCCAGCACAACAGCATTCCCAAGAATATACGTGAAGCCTTCTCATCTCTTTCACAGCTCAAACAAGATGTTCAGTTAAGAACATATAGCCTACTTTCTCCTAAATGCATGGGTATTGTTATAACTCTTTGTCCTTTTCAAGGAGTATAATTGAATGTTGGTTGTAGTAGCTTGTTGAAATACAACGTGCTATAGGGATATTAAACATGAATATGAGGTGCCCTTTGCTAGTGCTACCTCAGTAAAAAAAATCATTCAATTCGGTTTCATCGTGTTTGAATTGATCTGGGGAATGGATTTGCACACATACATGGCCGCTATTTGCAAACTATTGGGCTCATGACCTTGTAGTCAGTCATAAGATGCTTTCCACAAAAAGGCATGTTGTTGCAAAATCCGGTAGAGATCAAATTATTAGGATGGTCGAAATTTGATTTAAGCTTTTAACATTTGGGTGGCCGTCATTCCGTTTCCGTCAAGATGGCGGCGATATAAAACATGACACTGAGGTGCCTTTTGCTAGTGCTACCTCTGTACCAAATTTCGTTCAATTCGGTTTCACCGTGTTTGAATTGATAGGGGGAATCGATTTGCACACATACTTGGCCACCATCTGCAAACTATTAGGCTGATGATCTAGCAGTTTGGTCAGAATATGCTTCCCACATAAAGATTTGTTGTTGCAAAATTTGGTAGAGACTAGATTATTAGGTTGGTCGTAATTACATTTTAGCCTTTAATATTTGGGTGGCCGCGATTACGTTTCCGTAAGGATGGCGGTGATATAAAACATGACACTGAGGTGGCCTTTTCTAGTGCTACCTCTGTACCAAATTTCGTTCCATTCGGTTTCACCGTGTTCGAATTAATAGCGGGAATCGATTTTCACACAAAGATGGCCGCCATCCGCAAAATATTAGGGTAATGACCTATTAGTTTGGTCAAAGGATGCTCCCTCCATAATGGTATGTTGATGCAAAATTTGGTAGAGATCGGATGATTAGGTTAATCGTAATTTGATTTAAGCTTTGAATATTTGTGTGGCCGCCATTACGTTTCCGTCAAGATGGCGGCGATATAAAACATGACACTGAGGTGCCCTTTGCTAGTGCTACCTCTGTACAAAATTTCATTCCATTCGGTTTCACCGTGTTCGAATTAATAGGGGTAATCGATTTTGACACAAAGATGGCCGCCATCCGCAAACTATTAGGCTAATGACCTATTAGATTTGTCAAAGGATGCTTCCTTCATAAAGGTATGTTGTTGCAAAATTTGGTAGAGATCGGATGATTAGGTTAGTCGTAATTTGATTTAAGCTTTGTACATTTGTGTGGCCGCCATTACGTTTCCGTCAAGATGGCGGCGATATAAAACATGACACTGGGGTGCCCTTTGCTAGTACTACCTCTGTACCAAATTTCGTGCCATTCGGTTTCACCGTGTTCGAATTAATAGGGGCAATCGATTTCCACACAAAGATGGCCGCCATCCGCAAACTATTAGGCTGATGACCTATTAGTTTGGTCAAAGGATGCGGCCCCCATAAAGGTATGTTGTTGCAAAATTTGGTAGAGATCGGATGGTTAGGTTAGTCGTAATTTGATTTAAGCTTTGAACATATGTGTGGCCGCCATTACGTTTCCGTCAAGATGGCGGCGATATAAAACATGACACTGAGGTGTCCTTTGCTAGTGCTACCTTTGTACCAAATTTCGTTCAATTTGCGCTCACCGTGTTCGAATTGATACGGGGGGGGGGGGGGGACAGACATTCAGAGTACACACACACACACACAGACTCACACACACACACACACACACACATACACACACACAGACAGACACACTTTTTTTCGCCCTGTAGTGATCTCATAAGTCTACTTTCATTTTTTGCAAAAATCGAAAGTAGGCTAAAAACTCATCAAGTTCTTCAAAGACTCGGAACTTTATTCCAAAATCTGATTGATCAACTCATAGTTGTGGAACTTTTCTTTATTTCTAGTGTTCATTTTATGATTTTATAGTGTATTCAATTTAATGTATTGTATGTATTGTATAACGTAAATCTACAGTGAAAGTCCCGATAAGACTTTCTAAGTTAAAGCGACTATAAATTAATTTAATAATAAAAAACAATGTCTCGAGAGGATGCGTCTATACTTACTGTTATGGAAAAATGTTGTATTTGAGGGTCTTAGATGACCTACATGGTGGTCATCTATCCCCATGTACTTGGGTGTGAGGAGAATTTATGAGATAGCCTGTGTTATTGTGGTGTCGGTAGTAGTGTGTCTATTTGTAATTCTGGTGAGTATTGGGGCAGTAAGCGGCCGTGGCCGTTTAGTACGGAACTGCTGAGTAGAAGTGGGAAACCACGGGCAGGCACTTTCAGGATGGCTGAGGTTGGAATCGAATCTTCCTCTTCACAGTTTTGCCTCATGAGACTGATTGTACCCCATTCTGGCTCTCAGACCAGAATTAAATTTGTTGACAGAGCCGGGAATTGAACCCGGACCTCCGGGGCGACAGCCAAGAATGCTAGCCGCTACACCACGAGAGCCAAAATAAATGTCCAATTTAACAGTTACGTTTGCAATAGGATAATCCAGGTTCACTTGCATACTTGACGTGGAATACAATCGCAACTAGGCCAACTGTACTCAATGTGTTACGTGTTTGAGATTGTATTCGTCTCTGCCTTCCTGTTCGATTCTACGTATATCGCACAGCACATTCTCGCGCCTTTGTGTGGCTTATCTCGCCTCTATTCTTCTCCACACGATCCGAACAAAGCTCGTGCAATAGCCCTGGCTTCGAAACAGAGCCATGTCTTCTGTTCCACAACGTGCACACTTGTATTACTGGTACTTAGCTACAGTATGTGCAGCAACAGCTCTGGATTTAGTCACTGTTCACATAAATCTGATGTGGAATGAAAAGATAAATAGAGCAGTTTTAAAATTAATAAATAACGTTTTGATACGTAACGATATGAAATTAATCAAATCAATAAAATCCCTGAAATAATATGATCTATTGTTGTGTCAATTTTTAATGAAATCCATTAGTTAGTATAGAAGTTACATGCATTTTAAAATTGAACCTATCGGCAGGCTTAGAATCATGTTGGTAGCACTGACGTATATAAGTTACTCCAAATTAATATAGAATGTAAGGTTATACCGGGTGTTACAAAAAGGAACGGCCAAACTTTCAGGAAACATTCCTCACACACAAAGAAAGAAAATATGATATGTGGACATGTGTCCGGAAACGCTTAATTTCCATGTTAGAGCTCATTTTATTACTTCTCTTCAAATCACATTAATCATGGAATGGAAACACACAGCAACAGAACGTACCAGCGTGACTTCAAACACTTTGTTACAGGAAATGTTCAAAATGTCCTCCGTTAGCGAGGATACATGCATCCACCCTCCGTCGCATAGAATCCCTGATGCGCTGATGCAGCCCTGGAGAATGGCGTATTGTATCACAGCCGTCCACAATACGAGCACGAAGAGTCTCTACATTTGGTACCGGGGTTGCGTAGACAAGAGCTTTCAAATGCCCCCATAAATGAAAGTCAAGAGGGTTGAGGTCAGGAGAGCGTGGAGGCCATGGAATTGGTCCGCCTCTACCAATCCATCGGTCACCGAATCTGTTGTTGAAAAGCGTACGAACACTTCGACTGAAATGTGCAGGAGCTCCATCGTGCATGAACCACATGTTGTGTCGTACTTGTAAAGGCACATGTTCTAGCAGCACAGGTAGAGTATCCCGTATGAAATCATGATAACGTGCTCCATTGAGCGTAGGTGGAAGAACATGGGGCCCAATCAAGACATCACCAACAATTCCTGCTCAAACGTTCACAGAAAATCTGTGTTGATGACGTGATTGCACAATTGCGTGCGGATTCTCGTCAGCCCACACATGTTGATTGTGAAAATTTACAATTTGATCACGTTGGAATGACGCCTCATCCGTAAAGAGAACATTTGCACTGAAATGAGGATTGACACATTGTTGGATGAACCATTCGCAGAAGTGTACCCGTGGAGGCCAATCAGCTGCTGATAGTGCCTGCACACGCTGTACATGGTACGGGAACAACAGGTTCTCCCGTAGCACTCTCCATACAGTGACGTGGTCAACGTTACCTTGTACAGCAGCAACTTCTCTGACGCTGACATGAGGGTTATCGTCAACTGCACGAAGAATTGCCTCGTCCATTGCAGGTGTCCTCGTCGTTCTAGGTCTTCCCCAGTCGCGAGTCATAGGCTGGAATGTTCCGTGCTCCCTAAGACGCCGATCAATTGCTTCGAACGTCTTCCTGTCGGGACACCTTCGTTCTGGAAATCTGTCTCGATACAAACGTACCGCGCCACGGCTATTGCCTCGTGCTAATCCATACATCAAATGGGCATCTGCCAACTCCGCATTTGTAAACATTGCACTGACTGCAAAACCACGTTCGTGATGAACACTAACCAGTTGATGCTACGTACTTCTGTGCTTGATGCTCGTACTGTAGAGCAATGAGTCGCATGCCAACACAAGCACTGACGTCAACATTACCTTCCTTCAAATGGGCCAACTGGCGGTGAATCGAGGAAGTACAGTACATACTAACGAAACTAAAATGAGCTCTAACATTACGTCAACATTACCTTCCTTCAAATGGGCCAACTGGCGGTGAATCGAGGAAGTACAGTACATACTAACGAAACTAAAATGAGCTCTAACATGGAAATTAGGCGTTTCCGGACACATGTCCACATAACATATTTTATTTCTTTGTGTGTGAGGAATGTTTCCTGAAAGTTTGGCCGTACCTTTTTGTAACACCCTGTATACGTGTGCATAGTTTAAAGCTGTCGGCTTGCATACTTTCTGATATATGGGTATTTGGATTTAAAAAAATTGAGAGCATTTATTAACAGTTGGCAGCCCTGTTGGCTCTTAAGAATACGCTCAGTCATATCTGTTTATGTACACATAGGATATACGAAATTTGGTTGAAATCCAATTGATAGTGTAGAAGTTATATGCATTTAAAATTTGGACCTATCAGGAGGCTTATAATCATTTTGGCAACACTGCCATGTATGGCCTCCTGGAAATTAAACTGCAATATTACTATCTATACGTGTGCCAATTTTGAAATAGCTCCCATTGATACCTTCCAAGATATCCAACATGGAGCTCAAATTTAAATTGCGATTTTTCAGCAGTTGGTAGCACTGACATCATTTTCAAATATGGCCGTGAGATATTCAGGTATAGATCTTTACTTCTACCAAATTTTGTTTCGATTGCTGCAGCCGTTTAGGAGTTGATAGGACACACACACACACACAGCCAGACATACAGACAGACAGACAGACAGACAGAAGGACAGTCAGACAGACACACACTTTCCCGATCTCATAAGTCTACTTTTTCCTAATTTTTGCTAAATGTGAAAAGTAGGCTAAAAACACTGTTAGCACAGCAGAAAAAAGAAGTATTTGAAATGTGGTGTTACAGGAGAATGATGAGGTATTAAGACGAGTGGGAGAGAAGATATGTTTCTGGCAACTTATAATGACGAGAAGAGGTATAGTTTGGTAGGACACTTATCCTACTAAGACACTCAGGAATAGCAAACTTAGTTATGAAACGAAGGGTTGCGGACAAGAACTGTTGGGGTGGACCAAGGTTAGCATATGTTAAACTGATTGTCTCAGATTTGAGCTGAGGTAACTATGAAGAGATGATATGATTAGCTCAGGACAGGGAGGCATCGAGACTTGCATCAAACCAGCCTAAAGACTGAAGACACAAGCACAAGCACAAGCACCCCGGCGTCTCTAAAAGCCGCAGTTGTTAAACGGGACGTAAAACCAATAACATTATTATTATTATTATTAATCTACAGTGCCTTTGTTTCAAGTGGTGGCCGGCCAGCAAGCTTCTCACAGTGGGGCCACCTGGCGGCAAGCAATACTGCTTCTAACCAGTTCTGTCCTCACAGCTGCGCGTACTCCATGTGCTTATTAGACCTTGGCCATCCACACAGCGCTCCTGCCGCGCTCTAAGCAAGTGCTCCGAGCGCTTTGGTGGAAGGTAGTTTCGGTAGTGGTGGGAGGAGCTTGGCTGGTTGAGCGCGTGGTCTGCCCACCGCGCCGAAGAGAGCAATGTTTGTATCAACGTACATTTGTGAGTGTTACCGAAAGCTTACCAAAGCTTACCAAAAGTAAGCATCGTGCAACAATGAGCGACAGAAACTTGCGCAATTGTTGTCCAGAAATATCGCACACAATTTAGAGAAGATTGTTTCTTCCATAACTAAAAGCTCGTAAAAACGACGGAGAAAAAGTCACTCAAGGTCTGTACTATCTGTTCATATTGGTAAAATGTTGTTGAATTTTCCTTTCTAATATGTTCATATTTCAGTTTGGAATAAATCTCAATATTCTTTACTTAACACTTGTGTTCGTTTCCTGCACATTCCATACATAGGATCAATATGATGTCAACAAACCCACAAAAGCCGTCGGCCGCACGACTGTACGTACCATACGTATCTGGTCAGCGCGGCCCGAACATCGGCCGCCTGTCTCAGGTCTCCTCGCTGCCACAGTGTAATGGTGGTAGGGGAAGGAGCGCTAGTCTGACTGCCCAGTGCTCCCCGAGCGCAATGATTGGATGGTCCTGTATTAGACAGTTGAAGACACTTGATACATTGTGAGACAACATGTTTGTGTTCGTCTTCGTGTTATAGGGCCGTTATAATGCCGAACATTGAGTTCACTTGAATTTAAGGTCTGTGAATATTCCACTCAGCCGGCAAGCAGCGCGCTGTTGGCCGCGAAGGGGTCTCGCTTAAGTCGGCCGGCCACCACTTGAATCAAAGGCACTGTAGATTAATAATAATAATAATAATAATAATAATAATAATAATAATAATGTTATTGGATTTACGTCCCGTTTAACAACTGCGGCTTTTAGAGACGCCGGGGTGCCGTAATTAGGCCCAAAGGGGATCTTCAACGTGCCAGTACATCTACTGACACGGCTCACTCACATTTGTGCACCCTCAAATGACAACTGGCTGCGCATGGGTTTCGATCCTGCAACCTTGGGAACGGAACTTGGGCACTTGGGAGTGTGTATAATTTGTCTGATAACCTGTGCCACTGTGATGTCTGTATTAGTAAGTGTATTTGTAATTGAGTTAGGATTTGGGGACGAAGCGACCGCCCATGGTCTTAAGTAAGGTACCATCCCGGCATTTACCTGGAGTAGAAATGGGAAACTACGGAAAACCACATCCAGGATGGCCGAGGTAGGAATCGAACCCGCCTCGTCTCAGTTTTTCCTCACGAGGCTGAGTGTACTCCATTCTAGCCTTCAGACCGGAATTGGATTTCTTGTCAGAGCCGAGACTCAAACCCGCGCCCCTGCGGTAGCAGCCAAGAATGCTACGAGACGAACATATCAAGGGAAGGTGGAAGGGAATGAATTACATCAATTCCAATGACAGCTCCATTAAAAGTAGCAATTTCGACGAACACTTGATATCGGCTTCGGCGGCGTAGTCTGTAGCATGCTGAACTGCTATGCCCAAGATCACGGGTTCAAACCCAGCCGAAGTCGTCGGATTTAAGAGCGTTAAAATTCTTCAGTATGCCTTTCTTTGGAAGAAAGAGAGAAAGAACCTACCACTATAACTGGTAGTATGTAGCTAAATTTGTATGCTATTTGGATTAGAAACGCTCTATCAAGTTCCAACGTTCGCCGCTGGGTGGAGTGACAGTGTCGTCTGGTAGCCTAAGTTGGAACTACTTGAAATTGAACATTCATTCATCTCCATTCATTTCATCTCTCATGAGGTCAGGAAGAGCATTCGGCCGTAGAAACCATCAGCCGCGTGGAATTTCATTGCATCTCATCCCCGACCCCGTTGGAAATGGGATTAATAATGGGTAGACAGACTCGATATTGTGTGTTTCTTTGCTTGTTAGATGCATCGCGGCGATAACGATACCGTTTTCTTGACATTTCGCCAATCGCGAAGCACCATATGTCACCTCCGTAGCGTAGCGGTCAGCATGGTTAGCTGCCGCCCCGGAGGTGGGTTCGATTCCCGGCTCTGCCACGAAATTTGAAAAGTGGTATGAGGACTGGAACGGGGTCTACTCAGCCTCGGGTGGTCCAAATGAGTAGAGGGGGTTAGATTCCCACCTCAGCCATCCTTCGTCTTCGGGCAAATGCCGGGATGGTACCTACTGCAAGGCCACGGTCGCCTCCTTCCCTCTTCCTTGCCTATCCATCCTAACCTTCCAATCCCTGCCCTCATGAGGCCCCTGTTCGCTTTGCAGGTGAGGCCGCCTGGGCGACGTGCTGATCACACCTCCCCAGTTGTATCCATCCCGACCAGATGTTCCACGCTCCAGGACACTGCCCGTAGAGGCGGTAGTGGTGAGTTCCCTCCGTGGGAACCACCAACCTGGAGGGTAAATTGACTAAATAAAATAAAAATAAAAAAGCGAAGCACCATCGTTCATTTCCAACGTAATTTATGTCAGTAACAAAATATATTTATAAACGTATCGTTGTTGGTAATTCGTATTAGGGGCTTTGGACGTCTTGGTCATCTGCCCCGTATATCTTACGTGGGTGTGTGTTGAATTTGTCTGCTAACCTGTGTTTCTCTGGTGACTGTACTAGTGTGTGTAACTGTAATTATTAGGGTCAGGAATGGGGTAGATGCCCCGGGACTTGAAATAACATACTGCCAAAGCATTTGCCTGGAAAGAGTGTGATAAACCCCGGGAAAAGCCACACAGAGGATAGCTACAGTCAGAGCCGAAATTCAAACCTCCGTTCATCGGACTAATTGCTCCTCCAAAACGCGGTCGTGGTGAGCGATTTAACACGCAGGGCTACACCACGCGGTTATAATCGTATCGTGATTACCTTCAATTCCAAGTGATATATTTCATAAAGCTATAGGCTAATGATAAGTTTTCTTTTACATTCGTACAGTTATAGATGACTGCTAGGAATACGATAAGACACGTCTTTATTATGCATGGAGTTAATATCCGTAATGCAAGCTAAGTTCTCAGTGATACCAAGCCAGAATGCCAACCTTCACATACATTAAGCTGCAAGGGCAACGTAATCCTCTCTATAGTGAAATTAAAATACGTAGATAATGGCTAAACAAAGCCTCCGTGGCTTAGGCGGCAGCACGCCGTCCTCTCACCGCTGGGTCCGTGGTTCAAATCCCGGTCACTCCATGTGAGATCTGTGCTAGACAAAACGGAGGCAGACAGGGTTTTCTCCGGGTACACCGGTTTTCCCTGTCAAAATTTAATTCCAGCAACACTCTCCACTATCATTTCATTTCATCTATCAATCATTTAATCATTGCCCCAGAGGAGTGCGTCAGGCCTCGGCAGCCGGCACAGTTCATATCCTCGCCGCTAGATGGGGGCTTCATTCATTCCATTCCTGACCTGGTCGGAGACTGGAAGCAGGCTGTGGATTTTCATTTTTCAGATAATGGCTAAACACATTAACCACAGACAATCTTTTCAGACGACCGTGCGGTCGATAGAATTGCCAATAGAGCTTTGGGAGAGCTGTGTTGTTATCGCTGATTCAGTTCTGGGCTTGCACACTTCATGGTGTAGCGGCTAGCTTTTTCGGAGTTACTCCGAACGTCCTTGTTCAATTTCCGGTTTTACCAAGTAATTTAATTCTGTCCTGTAGGCTGGAATGGAGTACACGCCTCGTGAGTCAAAACTGAGAAAATATGGGTTTGATTCCCACCTTGGCCATCGTAGAAGTGGTTGGTTGGTTCCTCAGTTTAGGGATTGCGACAACGCGGTCATGTAGTCCCGTGTACTTTGGTTGTGTGTACAATCCCGTCTGACAACCGGTGCTAGTTGTGATGGCTGTATTAGTGTGTGTTATCTGTAATTCAGGTAAGGATTGCAGACCAACTTTCAAGTAGTTCCTACTTGTGCTACCAAATGCTACCGTCAACGACACCTAGCCGCGAACTTGGCTACTAAATGCCACCGCAACCAGCAACTGGCGACAAACGTTGGAACTTAGAGAGCGTTAATCAAATCTAGCCAACAAGTTTTAGCTTCAAACAGATGTAGTTAGTGGAAGGTTCTTTTACATGCCATAAATCTGAGACATGGGCGCATCGGCTTTACTTCCCCTCCGAAGGAAGGCATACTGAGGTATTTTTAACGCTCTTAAAATCCGAAGACTTCGACCATGTTTGATCCCGCGGTCTTGGGAATAGAAGCTCCGCATGCTACCAACTGCGCTCCCGAAGCCGCATCATAGAAGTGGTATTTCGTAGTTTCCAATTTCTACTCCTGACAAATACCAGAATGGTTCCTAGCTCAATGCCACGGCCGCTTTCATGCAATCCTAACACCGACCACAAATACACGCACTACTACAGCCACACAATAACACAGGTTATCAGAAAAGAGCATACACCATCCAAATCCACGGGGTTACATGCCATTTGTGATATTGTGGCCATTTAGCCCCGTGTACCATCCAAGCATTTACCTGGAGTAGAAGAGGGGGAAACAGCGGATAACCCCTTTTAGGAAGGCTGAGGGTGGATTCAAACCCATCTCTGCTCAGTTTTGCCTCACGAATATATCCCGTTTCAATTCTTAGACCAGAATTAAATTTCTTGGCAGACTCGAGAATTGATCCCAGACCTTTGTGTCCGGATTTCAATACGTATGCCGAGACCAAAGAGTACGGCTTCAAAGTTAACACGGTTAACTTAGGAAATCAGCTTTGAAATTCACCTTGCAAGCAGGATGCCTTACTGGTGATTGGCTGCCTGTCTGATAAGCCATTATCGTTTGGCATGCACAACTATAATGAACCCTACTATCAGCGTAGTTGACAGTGGTCTCATTTCCACACGGATTTATTTTCAATTATGAAGTACAGTATGTCCGCATAGTCTCTCGGCAGCGTGTGTCGAGCCTTGTGGTACGTGTTGGGTTGGCAGTACATTCATGTTATGTTGTTACAAGGAAAACTATTACATTCCATTAAGTAATGCAATTATATAAACAATACTCACCACTATCACACTATGCTCCGTAAAGTTTCCACCAGCACGGAAAATCTCTTCCACTAAAAACTCACGCTCTTCAGTAGCATACACAAGAACTTGACTAGAACACAACTTACAGCGTCAACACTGTCACGCACAGGCACTCACTGTCGGCAATAATAAACCGGTATTCCCCACCCTCTCACTCCAGTTGAAGTTCAACACAGAATAAGTGCATGCTTATGCCAACTGCTGTGGTGGGACTTTGCGTACACAGCGACATGAATGTGCTGCCAACCTAACACATTCGCAAGGCGTAGCTAGCCGCTGCGGAGAAACTCTGAATACATAGGGTGACCAGATCCAGTACTATGAAATAGAGGACAACAAAGGAAAAAATTGAGGACATTAAGGGAAAAAAGAGGACAAATCTAAAAGTAATAAAACCATATAAGTTACGAAAAAAATTGTTATGAACTTCAAAATGTATTAATTGCATTAATAAACTTAGGACATTGCCACTGAAAATTTATATTATTCTGAAATTAAAAACATGAAATTACATTTATTTGTATTTTTTATTTCTTTTTATTTTACATTCTGCATCAACATCATTACGTCCAAGCTTGAAAGCAGGATATTTGGTTTTCAAAGCATCTGTAAACTTGCACTTTCTTTTAGGCTTCTTGAATGCGAGCAAATTTTAAAGTAGCAAACACACAACCACGCCACAAGACTGCCATTCAACGGAGCACAAACACAGAAACACATTCCCAAACCCAGCGTAGACCGGAAGCAAAATTAGTAGCGCTGCACATCGGTAAAAAATTAAACTATTGCCATGGCGCCAATATAAACTGTGAAAAACTATAACTTACAAAAGAAAGAAGGCTGTGGATGTTTGATTTGTTCATACTATAATATAGTAAATTAATAAAAAGGAGGACATTTAGACAATTTCAAAAATTGTTCGCGGACAGAGGACAGAGACGTAAATTGGAGGACATGTCCGCGAAAAAGAGGACGTCTGGTCACCCTATGAATACAGCGACATGGATGTGCTGCCAAGCTAACACGTCCCGCAAGGCGAGACTCGCATAGCTCACCACTGCGGAGAGACTTTGCGGACGCTCTGTATTATACACGTGGGAAAGTGTTTTTGTGCTTCTTTCATTTTATTTTTCGAATTGGATCGTAGTGTTGGTTGGGTGGTTCCTCAGTTTAGGAGCTGTGGCAACGCGGCCATGCAGCCCCGTGTACTTTGGGTGTGTGTAGAATCTGTCTGATAACCTGTGTTAATTGTGATGGCTATAGTAGTGTGTGTTATCTGTAATTCAGGTAAGGACTGCAGACCATCAATTTCAAGTAGTTCCTACCTTTGCTACCAATGGCTACCGTCAACGTCACCTAGCCACGAACATGGCTACTAGATACCACCGCAACCAACGTTGGAACTATAAAGCGTTACTCAAATCTTACCTACAAATTTGACTTTGGCTTTACTTCCCCTCCGAAGAAAGGCATACTGAATAATTTTTAACGCTCTTAAAAAATCCGACGAATTCGGCCGGGTTTCAACCCGCGATCTTGGGCATTGGTAGCATTATTGCCAAAGTATGCAAAGTACAACTACCAACTGTGACATCCCAGGTTAGATTCCCGGTTCACCCAAGACATTATAATCTGGTCTGAAATTTGGAAAGAAGACACTCAATCTCATGAGAATAACCGCGGAGATGTGGGTTCTGTTCCTATCCGAGCCATCCTAGAAGTGACTTTATACGGTCCCATTTCTGCTCCAGGCAATCACAGGAATGGAAATGGAAGCCTGTAGGTTTACGTGACCAACAATCCCACGATCATGAGTCACAGGACTCCCCTTTTTATGAGGAATCCGAACCATAGGACGTGACATCTCACTTTCAAAAATATAACATCCATTGTGATGAATGCAGTACATTTGCATTTGTCTATAGGCACAGGCTAGAGTAAAATGTGTCTTTCCACTGTTGTCTCAGTCTCATTCATGGTTGCGATTATATGGAAGCTATTGAGGTATGGATGGTGCTGAGTAATGGCCTCAGGCCACAGCCACCAATGCCAAACTACCTCACTCCTCATCTTGCCTAGTACGCCTCATTATAGTGCTCTTTTGAGGTTTTGTGGGTGTTTACCGACATAACCTATGGCGGCACTTTGTGAGGATCCAACCAACCTCTGGACTGACTACCTAACAACAACATCCATTGACCGGGAATTGAACCCGTTCCACCTTGGCGAGAGGCAAGGAGCTTGACCAATATACCATCATGCCCCCAACGGAATGGTACGTAACGTATGTTCACGGCCGCCTGTTACAATAAATTACAAGTACTCCTTGTACAGACAGCACAATAACACATGTCATCAGATAGGTTCTACACAACCAACTACATAATGTCACAAGCCCCTCTTTGAAACAAATACACAACGTATTTCTTTCCGTGAGAACATTCTACGTACCGTTCTACATTCCCGTTACATCTTGATAAGACTGCGGTTTCGATATGTGCAAGATGGTTTTGCATACGTTTACATTATCGGGGAGCGTTGTTTTTCTGGGGTGCCTCAAATCAAAAGAGTTGTTGCTGTTTTATTCAAGACCTTATGATATCTTTAATGTTGTGCTTGCTGTTAATTCTATTTAGGGGCTTGGACCATCTCGGTCACCAGCCCCGTATGGTTGGATGCGTGTTGTCTGATAACCCGTATTCCTGTGATGACTGTAGCAGTGTGTATTAGGGACAGGGACTTGAAATACGGTACTATCCCGGCATTTGCGTGGAGGGAGTGTGGGGAAAACCACACTCAGGATAGCCACTGTCAACACCGGGATTCAAACCTACGATCTCCCAACTTGCTGCAGCTGCCCACGTGGTCGTGGTGCATGATCTAACGAGCACGGCTACGCCGCGGGACAAAGGATGCACCAGTATCCTCAGAGATCCAATAAATGTAGCCTAATTCCTGTCTGAGGGTTGGAACGGAGAGCACTTAGCCTCGTGAGAGAAACAAACTGAGAAGTGGATTCGATTCCCACTTCAACCATCCAATAAATAATTTTCCGTGGTTTCCCATTTCTACTTCAGGCAAACGCCGGGATGGTTCGTAACACAAGGCCACGCCTGCCTCCTTTCAATCCTCGTCTCAATTACAAATTCTCACACTTCTACATACACCACAATAACACGGGTCATCAGACGAATTCTACTCACACACATCCAAGTACACGGGGCTGAAATGGTCACGATTTCAAAGCCACTAAGTCGAACAACAAGAAATCTACTCCCAATGCGAAGATTCGAGCTGGGACAGACATATGAAATACGTGCCTGAAAATTTTCTTAATGGATGGCAACTGCTACACATTCAATTTAAATCCAGCGGTCGCACTTCAAACAATAGCTTGCCACGGTGGGTGAGTGGATAGCGTGTCGGTCTACTAACCCCAAGATTGCAGGTTCGCTCCTGGCCGTGGTAAGTGATTTTTGAAAGGCGGCAAAAATACGACACGCATGTCATACGATGTTGGCATGTCAAAGAACCCATTTGAATTCAGTAGGCCGTGTTTATAATGGCAAAATTAATCTCGGGAGTTTCCGCCAACACAAAGTTCCTCATTTCTCTACTAGAAGCGCTATAGTGTTCAAGGAGCTTAGATATCTAACATCCTTGACTATCATAGCGATTCAAGGAACAACGAAATTCGACATGCAAGCTACCCTCTGGGTGTCAAATTACAAAGCTTGCACCCAGCACCCGAGGCCATACGATATTATATATATACTTCAAACAATGATTGAAAGAAAAATAAACTTTCACAAGCAGGGACAATGAGAACACGTTTTTGATTCATTGAGGGACTTTGCAATGACAACCATTGGCATGCAGGAAGCCGATATATTTAGGTTTGGATTAGGCGGGCCGCGCATGATACTGCAAGACCCACCGCACCCCGTCGCAGCGTGTTGAACTGCTATCTCCTGGCGCGATGACAATATATGTAATTCAGATGAGGATTGGGAAGGAGCAGGCGTGGCCTTAATTTAGGAACCATCCCGGCAACTGGGCAAGCACGCAAAACCACTTCCAGGATGGCTGAGGTAGGAATCGAAACCACCTCTTCTCATTTTTGCCTCACGAGGCTGAGTTGACTCTGTCTCAGCCCTAAGACCAGCATTAATTTTCTTGGCAGGGCCGAAAATTGAACTCGGTCCTATGGGGTGACAGCCAAGAGTGCTAGCAACTACGCACAATAACAAATGTGTACATAATCTAACACAAAGACAGAACAAACTTGATAACTGTTTTGTCCTAGTACCTGCGGCGGATGTCAACGATTATAAGTAAATATTATGAGGTTACTCTCCTCATACCGGGTGAGTTAGCCGTGGTCGTTACGGCATGACTGCAGGCAGTCGCTCACATCTGGGAGGCGAGGAGGTTCGAATCCCCCGTCGGCAACCTTGAAGATGGTCTTCTGTGGTTTCCCATCTTCCTTCCAGGCAAATGCCGGGGTTGGTCCCTAACTATAGGACACAACCGCTACCTTCCAACTCCTCGTCCTTACATTCCAACTTTCCTCCCCAACGGTACTTGTAGCTCACCCATTGGGTGTTCGTCTCGAAGCAGCTACAAAACTGGCGAGCCGAACATGTCCTCGGACCCTCCCGGCACTAAAAGCCATATGCTTAAAAAAAAACTCTCCTCATTCCTTTGAGTTTTGGCTTTGAGCACGAGAACTTAAAGAAAGAAAGAAAGAAAGAAAGAAAGAAAGAAAGGAAAACTGGAGTTGTAATGAGTGCGCTCATTCTTAGTTTGAGCTACTGTATACTGTATAAGACTTTCATTTGAACTTTTGACATAATTGCTTCATTTTGGGAAGGAAACACATGATATCTACGAGCCAGCCCTGTCTGCTTGAGCTGGTGCGTATACTGTTAGATAACCTGTATAGTTATGTTGTATATGTGATCAATTGGGGCTAGGACCGGGATGGAGGCAGCCAGGGTTTTAATGTAGGATCCAACCCGATACCTGCATGGAGTTGAAGACGGAACTTTTAGAATGACCGGGAAATATAAGAATGAATCCCGCTGAAGCCCTCAGGATGATCATTTTAAATCCTAAACAGGGTTAGTACTGCTGTACTAACACAGTGAGGAAAGTAATGGCAGACTACCTCACTCCTTTCCTTGCCTACTACGCCTCAATAATAGCGCTGCCTTGTATTTTTGTAGGTTTCTATCCACATAACTTACGATGGCGCTTTTTGATGACTCAACCAACCTCTGGGCTGACTACCTAATAGATAGACAAAAATGTAACAGCAAGACAACATTAAATTGAGTGTATTCTTAATGCCTCACACACATTGAAAGCCTAAGCTCCCTCCCCCTGTCAAACAATATTTAAATCAGGGGAACCTTTTTTGGAAATCTACTTATACTAAAAATCCGGGAATGGAGGACTCAAGAATGTAACTCGTCAATTTTACTTCTGATTTTGACTGAAAACAGCTCCAGCGCACCGACAAACAGCATCAATGCGAGAGAAGAGGGGCGATAAATATAAGAGTAAGATATATAATACACAAGCTAACTATCACGATGGACAGGTGAAATGACACATCTAAAACAGATCCGTTAACATCCAGCTTATTTTGACAGGAAAAAAAAAAGTTGGACATTATTTCAGAGTTGGCAACATTGGGCTATAACAACAGCTCCAGGCTGAAGGAAAGGGGGAGAGAGGAGAGGAGGAGGGGGCAATAAATGAGTTTCGACCCGCAGGCGCGCGAAGCTCGTGTGCGGTACCTCTCTTCCAGGCACGACAAGCCATGCTACCGTCATCCTCCATTCATACCTTTGACAAAATGTTAAGGAGCTATGACAGGCTTCATACATCAGTTCTTTCAGTTCGTTTCACCTGCCTGTGTATCAGTAAACATGACTCTATTGATGGATAGCAAGAACAGTTGTACTCGATGCAATGCAAATTTCTGCCCTGCAATTTGTGTAAGAGATGGTGTAAGGATTGGCTGCTATGACTGGACAGCTAGCTATCTGTCAATGTGCATACTGCTTACAAAAAATTAAAATGGTTTGCGGATTTACTCTATTTATTGACTTCTTGACGAGTAAAGGGTAGATGACCTAGAAGTTTTGCCAGTTAAAATAGCAATTACCACCATCATCGACGAGATTACAATATGAACCAAGTGAAACTTCAAAAGATCGACAAAAATGAATCTCCCAATAATAAGGAAAGGAATAGACATAGATAGCTTTGAAATTATTTTCCAGTATTGTCATATTGACAATTCATATTGCAACTTTTTCAATCGGTCAAATGAAGAGGTATTAAGACGATTGGGAGAGGACAGATGTTTATGGCGACTTCTAACAAAGGCAAGAGATAGGTTGGTAGGACACATAATAAGATACCCAGGAATAGCAAAGTTAGTTATGGAAGGAAGGGTCGAGGATAAGAACTGTGGGGGTAAACCACGGTTAGAATAAGTTAAACAGATTGCTCGAATGTGGGATGTGGTAGCTATGTAACGATTAGCCCAGGACAGGGAGGCATGGAGCGCTGCATCAAACCATTCAAAAGACTGAAGACTCAAACAACAACATCAGTCGGTCAACACAATATAATCCCAATTATTTGGAAATGTAAAAGAAGAAAAAAAAGAGACTGATAGTCAGTCTGAAAGACTAGCAGCCGAGTACCAAGAAGGCAGTGCGAGAACAGAGTTTCAAGATTCTATATTGTTTCTTTACTACCTACTTGATTGTACCCGCACTGCCTTCTGAAACATTGTTCTCGCACTGCCTTCTTGGTACTCGGCTGCTACATCATACTATGACGTCACACACTTCAGTGCATTCTCGGTAGATTTCGTCCCGTCACCGTAACGTAACGCCAGACCTCAGCGTAACGACGAAGTTGGCAAGATCATTTAAAATGATAAAAAACTGAAAAAGAAATTACATGTGATGAAAGACAAGAAGTTCCGTGACGAACTAAAGAGCCTACTTTTCATAACATTTAAGATTCATGCCAATGATTAATCTATAAGGTCCTATCTAGAATAATGATGAAATGAAGTTGGTAATACTGAAAATTTTAATTGGTTCGAAAAATACCTGACATAGTGTAGCCTAATAGAGCACTAGAGTTGGCAGCCCTGGTGACTGAATATATTCTTAGTTCCATCTCTGAAGGTACAGAATGCACATACAAAATTTGTTTGAATTCCAAACGATAGCATGGACGTTACATGCAGTTAGACATTGGATCTATCAGCGCGTAAAATCATGTTGGCAACAATGTCATGCATGTGTTGCTCAGAAATAATCTGAAATATTATGCTCTATTGTTGTGCCAATTTGGGATGAAATCCATTTGTTAGTATAAAAGTTACATGTACTTAAAAATTGGACCTATCAGCAGGCTTAGAATAATGATGGCAGCACTGACGTATATTAGTTGCTCCAAATGATTCTAGAATGTCAGGTAGAGTGCGGACGGTACCACATACCGTTCGTACTCTACTATACTTGTGCTAAGTTTAGAGCAGTTGGCTTGCATACTTTCTGATATATTGATATTAGGGTAAAAAAAATAGAGACAGCATTTATTAACAGCCCTGGTTGCTCTTAAGAATACGCATAGTGATAGATGTTATGGTATAAATAGCACATACGAAATTAGGTTGAATTTCAAATTGATAGTAGCCTATGGAAGTTACATATCTTTTAAAATTGGACCTATCAGCAGGCTTAAAATCATGTTGGTAACACTGACGTACATTAGTTACTCCAAATTATTCCAGAATGTCAGGTATTATACGTGCGAAAAGTTTAGAATTGTTGGCTGCATACTTTCTGATATATTGGTATATGGATTAAAGAATAGAGTGAGCATTTATTAACAGTTATCAGCCCTGGTAGCTCTTAAAAATACGCACAGTGGCTTGCCACAGTGGGCGAGTGGTTATCGTGTCGGATTACTAACCCCCAAGCTTGCAGGTTCGCTCCTGGCCGTGGTAAGTAATCTTTGACAGGCGGCAAAAATCACGACACGCGTGTCATACGATGTTGGCATGTTAAAGAATCCATTTGACTTCAGTAGGCCGTGTTTATAGTGGCAAAATGAATCTCGGGATTTTCCGCCAACACAAAGTTCCTAATTTCCCTACTAGAAAGCGCTATAGTGTCAAGAAGCTTAGCTATCTAGCATCCTTGACTTTCATAGTGCTTCAAGGAACAACAAAAACATTCGACATGCAAGCTACCCTCTGGGTGTCAAATAACAAAGCTTGCACCTAGCAACTGAGACCATACGATATTATTATTTTCTTTGATGGTGCACATAGTACATACGAAATTTGGTTGAAATCCAATTGAAAGTATAGAAGTGACATGCATTTAAAAATTGGACCTATCAGCAGGTTTATAATAATTTTGGCAACACCATCATGTTTAGCCTCCTGGAAATTAAACTGAAATATTATTATCTACATGTGTGCCAATTTTGGAATGGCCCCCATGCATACCTTCCAAGGGAGCTCAATTTTCAATTGTGATTTTCAGCAGTTGGTAGCACTGACATCATTTTCAAATATGGCCGTGAGAGATTGGTTTCGATAGTTTCAGCCATTTCGGAGTTGATAGGGGGTGGGTGGGGGGCGCACACACACACACACACACACACACACACACACACAGACAGACACACACACACACTTGTCCGGATCGATCTCTAAGTTTAATTTTTCCTCATTGTTACAAAATGTGAAAAGTAGGCTAATAAAATTAAAATTTGTTATGGAGAAAACGATAGGATGACATGTTTCGCTCGTCAAGCAAGCATCATCAGATCAAAACATACAGGACAACCCCAACATAGCTCTAATAATTATGCTATTGGTTTTACGTCCCTTTTATCTACTCAGGCATTTCGAGACGCCAGGGTGCCGGAATTTTGCCCTGAGGGTGATCTTTAACTTGTCAGTAAATCTACTGATACGGCACCCTCGCAATTGCGCACCATCAATTGCCAATAGACTGCACCAGGATCCGATCCTGCAGCCTTGGGAACAGCAGGCACGAACGTTACCGCTCTGCCACGCAGTCTGTCAACATAGTTCTATGGAGCTCTCGTTTGACGAACGAAACACGGCATCCTATAGTTTTCTCCCTCTTCTATAATCCATGTGTACTGAATATACCGGGTGGATCAGCTGCCCCTAATAATATTGTTTTATGCATCCCAACTAGCGTTGTTCTCACGACGGTCGATAATATTCTCTGCTTGCATGCCGTGTGGTACAGTACTAATGCACTGCAATCATGTTCTGCAAACTATACTGAACCCTGTTATGTTTCCTTCGATGTGACCACAGACTAATACGAGGGAAAAACAATAGTGTTCAGTATCGTCTTTCGCGACATGCTTGTAGTGCATTAGTAACATATGGGATGCAGGCAGAAAAACCTAACAACACTCGTTAGTTGGGCTGCATAAAACAATATTACTATGGGCAGCTGATTCACCTGGTATACAGTATATATTTTAATCACATGTAATTGTTTTAAGGTTGCTTTTTCGCATGTCCTGGTAAATTAATCCGAATTAGCCTATATTGTGTTGACCGACTGAGAAGATGCAATATCAATCGAGTAATAGACATTTACGTGAGATATCTTTAGTCAATCAAAATGAGGCATAAGCGAGTTGAGATTAGTTAGTTATTGTTGTTTTAAGGAGTGGAACTACGAGGTCATCTGCCCCTAGAGAGTTGGGATTCAAATTTATGTAGTTACATGGATTGTATATACATTTAAACCTCAACCCAGTGATCGGAATCTGATGTTGACCACTTGAAGATCGAAACTCGTAATCCTAAAATATTGCCCCATTATACAGGGTCTTTATTTTTGCTTGGCAAGGACATTCTCGCCCACGCGCTCCGCCAGTGACGGCTCAGTTCCCGGCGACCGCGCGCGCGTATGTACGACAGGATACGGCGCTTAAAATCAGTATCATGCATTTTTATTCACCATTCTTACAGTAGATGCTGAAAATATTCCCCATCCACTGCCAAACATAACCGGCATCTCCATATGAAGTTTCCGGTTACTCCAGTTAATTTAGCTTCAGTAAGGAAATAACGACATTTTCGTCTATTTTTATTGTTTACTGAACCTGTACATTTGAATCTCTTAGCCAGTTGATTTATTGTCCGATTTATAACAATGGGTCTCCCTGGAAATGACATTCGAAACTTTTGTCTTGTTCTAGCGCACGATTTCCTGCACTTTATGTACGTTTTGTGCAGATATACTAGTTCACGTAACGAATGTTTCACATAAGGCATTACAGCACTACACACAATCACAATAACACACTATACAATACGATATACAGTACCGGTACACAGTAGCTTTATAAAACACCGAAAGACTGAAACACCCAATTATCTCGGAGCTCACACGTCTACAGAAGAGCGAGGGAATACCCGGGCGATACGGCTGGAGACCACGCGTCGGGGACCGGCGACCAAGGTCGAGCGAAGGTCTACATAATACGTGCCGTCACTGGCGGAGCGCGTGAGCGAGAAAGTCCTTCCCAAGCAAAAATAAAGACCCTGTAATAGTGATCATAACTAATACGGTACATGTACTGTACAATTTTCCAGGAGTGTTATTTACTTATTGTTCATAAAATATACTCCGCCCACTCATTGGGCAAATTCGTGTTGACCGACTGAAGAGTTACAACTGACAGTTTGTTCTCAATGTATCTACACACCTCCGCGACACACTTTACCAATTCACAGTAGCAACAATACTCCGGATTCAATCAATTCAATCAACCATGTGATTTTTTTTTTAGCGTATGGCTTTTAGTGCCGGGAGTGTCCGAGGACATGTTCGGCTCGCCAGTTTTGTAGCTGCTTCGAGACAGACACCCAATGGGTGAGCTACATGTACCGTTGGGGAGGGAGGAGGGAAGTTGGAATGTAAGGACGAGGAGTTGGAAGGTAGCGGCTGTGGCCTATAGTTAGGGACCAACCCCGGCATTTGCCTGGAAGGAAGATGGGAAACCACAGAAGACCATCTTCAAGGTTGCCGGCGGGGGGATTCGAACCTCCTCGCCTCCCGGATGTGAGCGACTGCCATCAGTCATGCCGTAACCACCACGGCTAACTCACCAACCATGTGATAAAGATGCGCAAGAAGGAACGAGAGGCCGCAGAACGTTGGTCGAATTTCCCTCATGAATTCAAGTTAGGTCAAAGGAATCGATTCAGATCATACTCTAGGAAAGTCAGCTGTATGAGCATTGCCTTATTTCAACGGGCAGTTGATGACCCCTTGGCTCCTCCTGGCTGTGAGCTAGCATGTCACTAAGATTTATATTCCGGGAGGGCGTAGGTGGAATGGAGAATGTTTACAGCGGGGACGTGTGCCACTTGTACAGTATATCTGACAGGGTTTCAATAATAAGTCTTAATCGGAGTGGACTTTAAATAGAGATTTTGTTCATATAGCACATTCATTACATCGTTGATGCCAAAAATTTTATTACGTTTCCCAGTTGAATGTCTATCCAAAAATACTACAATATGAAATACTATCAGAGATACCCGCCCTTCGAACGAAATACCTTTGCCCTCAAGCGGTCAAGTCATATCACATAATCTATGCATTCGTAACGAAGTTACTATTTTATCTGCTTATCAATTAAAGCCATATTTAACCGATACACAAACCAATAAATATACAGCTCAATGCCTGTGACTGGTAGTGATTTGTGACAAATAATCAAGGGAGGAAAAGACAAGTTCAACTTACTTAAAACAACACTCCGCTCGGTAAAATAGAGCGGAAGCGCACTATTTCGGGACAAATAAATGCATAACATGTCCCTTCCAATCACTTGAATTATAATTATTTATTTTTACGTTATAGAAAAATATACAATATAAATCTTATAAGTATGTTCACACATGCTTTACAAAATGAGAGATTCAATAGCGACAGAGAGACATCCTTTCAATGGTACTTCTGAACTGAAGAATCGTTAAACATATTTTGGTTCGTTAAATTAATTACCAGTTAAGGGCATATGAATCGGTGTTATATCCCCCAAAACAACCATTACCATGAAATTAATCTAACTACGATTGCTCACTACTTAGTCTTACCATAAATAATGTTACAACATTGAACCTGAGCCATTTGCACTGGTCACTTACATGTATTGTAAACACAGAGCACCAAACATATTTCAAAATGGCTGCCTTTGACCTTCACACAGGCCCTTATATCAGTCTCTGTGGCCACGCATCAATGGAATTACGCACAGTCTCCATTGGAAAGTCCGCCACTGTCTTCACCAGAGAGCGCTGAGGCTGTCGATACTGGGATGACTTCTTACAGACTATGCCCACAAGCACGGACCACAACTTGTAGTCCAATGGGTTGAGGTCAAGTCTGCCGGAAGGCCAATCACCTAGAGCAATGAAGTCCGGAACATTTCCCCGCAGCCAGTCCTCGGTAGACTTTGCCTTGTGAGCGGGTGCTGAGTCGTGGTGGAAGCCCCATTGTTCATTCCTGAACAAAGTGTCGGCCACATCCTTCACAACAGTCTCCAACACGGTGTTTTGGTACACTTTGGCACAGGTTTTTACCCCTTTTACACTGAAATAGAGTTTGGTGGTGCCATCATATCCCACTTCCCACCAACCCATGACTGAAGCAGGATGATGGCCTCTTTGGATCTTCGGAAACTTCACACGAGCTTCTCGAGATTATTTAGCATAAACACGATCATTTTGCCTGTTGAAAGCCTCCTCAATGGTGAACATCTTTTCATCTGTGAAAATTATTCCTCTGTGGTTATTGTTTGCGCAACGCTGAAGAAGGCGTTTTGGTTTTATCATCCTCTGCTCTTTCAGACGCTGGGTTGGAAGGTGACCTGTACTCCGCCGGTAACCTTTCATCCCTAGGACATCCCGTAACAGGCGAAACATTGACATTTTTGAAATGTTAAGCTCACGAGCCAGCACGGACTGTTTTCGCACAGCATTACCTCGAATACGAGCCGCCACTGCTTAATTAACCACCTGCTTGTCCCTAATGCTGTGTAGTCTCTGGCGATCTTCAACAGTCCCGGTTTCTAGGAATCGGTATATGATCCGATACACAAACATTCAGCTTATTTTCAACTTTTTAAGGGTAGTAAAAATGGCAGAGGGTGATTTACCTACCTTATGAAGGGTTATTACTGCTACAAAATCGCCCCACTCAATCGCTACAATATACAGAAACACACTTTCCCTTCTGCAGCTCTACTCACAATGACGTTTTCTTAACTTGCCCACACAAGGGTTAACCGCGACCTCCAAAACCGGTTGTACAGCCTGAGCAGCGATTGACTTATTCTGATATTCCTCTTTTTCCGTTGCAACTGTGCTTTTTTAAACAATTATTTAAGCAACCGTCAAAATACCTTTTCTTCTCTCACGTCACTATACTGTTCTCTAAAGTTATATTAATAAATACTCATTTATGTAACGGTATGTATCATTCTAAGGCTTAGGTCATCTACAACTTTCTATTTTGTGGTATGCCCCCAGAATATGAACACCTCTGGCCAGTTCTCTTTTAAATCAACAATCAATTCTTGATGGCCCCTATGGTAGTCTGTGTAAATTAGTGCAGCAATTTTGACTGATTGAGTGATTGTCGAGATAATGGGGGGTATGACGGACAGATAGATACCTGAGTTACATTAAATGTTCCTCGAAAGAGACTATATACCATAAAACGTGCCCTTGGAGGCTGCAAGAGAACACCACACCGAAAACTGGTAACAAAACAAAACAAGTAGTTCCGTGAAGAACTATACAGCCTATTTTCATATATCCTACTTATGTTAACTGCCACTATGAACAACCAAAATTTCAGTTTGATTGCTGTAATAGATTCGTAGATATTGAGAACCGACTAAATATTTCGGATGGTCGCCATGTTGGATTTTATATATGTGGGTGCCTACAGTTATGTACTGTTACATGAAGATTATTGTGTACGTGTAGCATTCAAATTTCAATCGCATGATTAGGACACAAGAAGTAACAAGGAGATTTTAAAATTTCGCACAGCTGCCATCTTGTGGTTATGGAAACAATTGAAATAAATTAGATGCCAGTGGATTAACATTCGTATAAGGATTTATTGTACCAAGTTTCACTGCACTAGGATTGCGAGAAACGTCCATGTGAATATTTATACTTCGCGTCGCCGCCATGTTGGATTTGTGATCACCAGGTTATTTAAAGTCCTATAGGTGAACTTAAAAGTTCATAGCCCCTATGAACATAAAAATATTCAGTTTGATTGCTATAATAGATTCGCAGATATTCAGAGCCGTCTAAATATTTCGGATGGTCGCCATGTAGGATTGTTAAATGTATAGGCCATAGAGGCATGTACCAATAAAAGAAAATTATCGCGTAGGTTCATTATTCAAACTTTCACTTCGATAGCATGATTACGACACAAGAAATAAAAACTTAATTTTAAAATTCGCACAGCCGCCAATTTTGAGGTTATGTAAACAATTGAACTAAATTGGATACCAGTGCATTACAATGTGTATAAACATTTCCTGTACTAGTTTTCATTGCGTTTGGAAAAATAAATCGCGAGAAAGGTATATTAAAAGTTTTAATTCGCTTGGCCACCATGTTCGTTTTGTAGTTAACCTGTTTTTGAAAGTCATATAGATGAACTTCCAGTAGTGCCCTTTATCTCCTTACAAAATTTCAGGGTGATATCGCTAATAGTTTCAGAGATATAGAATGCCGGTGAAATATTTCGCACATCCGCCATCTTGTGGTTATGTAAACAATTGAACGAAGTTTGATGTCGGTGCATTACAATGTGTATAAACATATACTGTACCAAGTTTTATTGCGTTTGGTTGGTTAAATCGCGAGGAACGTCTATTTAAAAGTCACAAATTCGCGTGGCTGCCATGTTGGTTTTGTAGTTAACCGTTTTTCAAAAGTCACATAGATGAACTTCTAGTATTTTCCTTTATCACCGTAAAAAATTCCAGGGTGATATCGGGAATAGTTTCGGAGATATTGAATGCTGGTGAAATATTTCGCATAGCCGCCATGTTGGATTGGTGAGACGTAACAAAATTTGAAGGGCTTGGTCGGGGTCACCCGGAGTAGTGGTATGAATATACCGAGTTTCATTGAAATCGCTCCAGCCGTATAGAAGTTATTAGGGACACACACACACACCTCACACACACACACACACACACACGCACGCACGCACACGCACACACACGGACAAAAGGTGATCTCATAAGCCTATTTTTCCTAAATTGAAAATAGGCTAAAAAACATTTCGAATGGAATTTGCCAAAAGCCCTGTGCGCACGAGCAATCTCCTAAAGTAAAAAAAGTTGTCGTTAATGATGATGATTTATTTAGGGATTTTGCGAAATCCTGATCACTTAGCCTCGTGTACTTGAGTGTGTGTAAGATTTGTCTGTCTTGTTGTGATGGCTGTATTAGTGTGTTCATTTGTAATTGAAATGATGATTGGGAAGGAGACGGCCATGGCCTTAAGTTAGGAAACATCCCGGAATATGCCTGGAGAAGAAGTGGAAAACCAAGATGGCTGAGGTGGGAATCGAACCCACCTCTTCTCAGTGTTTTGTCTCACGATGCGAAATGAAGAAGAAATGAGTGAGTAACCTTAACATTGTCATTTGTATAATCTCTACTAAATATTATTCGGTACAGCTGACAGGATAATAATAATAATAATAATAATAATAATAATAATAATAATAATAAATTGACACAAATTTCCCGTGAAATCTACATGGTAGAACACAGGATTGACAGAAAAAAGAGCATAGTGTATATTTAGAAAAGGGGAAACATTAAGATCAAACGCAAATCAAAATAATAATAATAATAATAATAATAATAATAATAATAATTGGAAAGTTGAAGAATGAAATGATGACTACAGACATAGAGTTTTATGGAACTGATACAAATTGCAGGCCGAAAATACCGAAAGTCAATGGTTCAAGAAAGCTGACAAAGATACTGAGTATCATGAATCGGGATGTTTTGCCGGAACATGTTGAAGCATCAGCCAATCTGGAATCCCTTCATACTATTATTTACTGTGGTGCAGTACTGTTGTAGAGCTATGGGTATTGGACAACATGAACGGAAAAAGCAAATGCTATCGATGCCAAACTGGGAAAGAAGACTTGTTGGAAGGATTGAACAACTCAGGGCAGATATTGCTAGAATGACACAACATGTTCGTGGTACAAGAACAAGAAAATTACTGAGGAAAGCTGAGCATATAATGAGACAAAACACAGACCACACACAGCGAGATGTACCGAATTCAACACCTGAAGAGTGCTTAGATACCTTGAAACAAAGGCTGTCTGTTTTATCCGCCAGACTTGCATAGGGAGAGTATGAAGAGGAAGAAAGATAACTTCCTTTACGCCAACTCAGAGAGAAGATTCTATCAGACTCTGGGTAAGATAAAGGTTTCTGCGGACAAAAACTATCCGACTAAAGAAGAAGTTCAAGAATTTTGGGGCAAACAACTGTCTACACCATCTCATCATGACACTGAATCAAATTGGGTAAGAGAAGAACAGCAAGCTTCCCAAAGATTTGAGCAAATGCAGCACGAGAAATTCACCACAAATGATATTAAGGAAGTTATCAACAACTTAGCGAATTGGAAAGCCCCTGGCCCTGACCAGATTCAGAATTTTTGGTATAAGAAGTTCTGGAGCATCCACAATCGACTAGGTGAGTTCATTAATGATGCCATCCTTCATCCTGATAGCTTGCCCGAATTTATCACACGTGGCATCACATATTTGCTTCCAAAAGATCTTCAGAATACATGGGATCCTACAAAATATCGTCCCATCACATGTCTGTCCACGTTGTATAAGATCATTACATCATGCTTGGCTAACAGGATCTATGCACACTGTGAAAGAAACAATAGAATTGCCGTGCAACAGAAATGTTGTAAAAAGGGTTCAAAAGGGTGCAAAGAACAACTAATAATTGACTCAGTTGTGTGTGGCCAGGCGCACTTAAATCACCGAAACCTTCACATGGCGTACATCGATTATAAGAAGGCCTTTGATTCTGTGCCCCATGACTGGCTAGTAGCAGTGCTGCGATTGTATAGGATCAATGAGGTATTTGTCAGTTTCTTGGAAAGGGTTATGTCAGCATGGCAAACTAGACTGTGTCTCAGTACGCCGCGCGGAGATATACGAACAGATGAGATATCGATTCGGAGAGGCATCTTTCAAGGAGACTCCCCTAGCCCCTTATGGCTTGTCCTGGCAATGAATCCTTTATCTACCCAGCTTAACTCTACTCACTACGGCTTTTCTATCAAGATTGGAAAGAGAGTTGGTACTCGGCTAAATCATCTGCTATACATGGACGACCTTAAACTCTATGCCGAAACAGAGTCGCATCTGGAAAACTTATTGAGAATAGTTGAAGCATTCTCACGAGACATACAAATGGGATTTGGTTTGGACAAGTGTCGGACACTAAAGGTGGTGAGAGGAAAAGTACAAAAGTCCGGGTATGAGCTGGAAGATGGACAGCATATTAGGGCTATGTTGGCAGAAGACACCTACAAATACTTAGGAGTAAAACAAGCTAAGCATATTGACTATGTGTCAATAAAGAAAGATCTGTCCTGTGAATTTGACAAAAGATTAAAACAAATCACAAAAACGCACTTGAACAGCAAAAACCTAGTGAAAGCTCTTAACACGTACGCTGTACCTGTGCTGAGCTACACCTTTGGCATAATCAAATGGTGCAAAACTGACATCGAAGGACTTGAACGAAAAATGAGAACGATGCTCACAAAAGGAAGGAAACACCACCCACGATCTTCAATAGAGCGATTGACTCTACCCAGAAGCCTAGGTGGACGTGGGTTCGTTGACATTGATAATCAGATGAAACGACAGATAGTCAGCCTTAGGGAGTACTTCTACGCAGAAGGGAGGTCATCTGTACTTCACAGAGCCATCAGTGAGGCGGACACATCAACGCCACTGGTCTTGTGTCAGCAAGAGATTCAACACATCCTATATACTGACCTTCAGAAGATGGAAGCATGGAAAGCAAAACCTTTGCACGGAAGACATCCAAATGAGGTGAGTCAAGCAAATGTTGATATAACTGCGTCAAACTACTGGCTCACTTCAGGACAGATCTTTCCAGAAACTGAAGGTTTTATGCTAGCAATTCAAGACCAAGTCATCCCTACAAGGAACTACCTCAAGTTCATTGTAAAAGATCCCGCTGTACCAGATGATAAGTGCCGCTACGAGCTTGCCACGGTGGGTGAGTGATTATAGTGTCAGACTACCAACCCCAAGATTGCAGGTTCGCCCCTGGTCGTGGTAAGTGATTTTTGAAGGCGACAAAATCACGACACTCATGTCATACGTTGTTGGCATGTTAAAGAACCCATTTGAATTCAGTAGGCCGTGTTCAATGGCAAAATTAATCTCGGGATTTTCCGCCAACACAAAGTTCCTCCATTCTCTACTTGAAAGCGCTGTAGTGTCAAGGAGTTTAGATATCTAACCTCCTTGACTTTCATAGCGTTCAAAGGAACGACGAAATTCGACATGCAAGCTACCCTCTGGGTGTCAATTAACAAAGCTTGCACCCGGCACCGAGGCCATACGATATTATTATTAGTGCCGCTACGGATGTCAACAGTCAGAAACAATACAGCATGTTACATCTGCATGTAGATATTTCCTGGCAACAGAGCACAAACAAAGGCATGATGCAGTTGCTAAAATCTTGCATCAGGAGTTGGCTGATAAGTTTCAGCTTTTGAAAGTAAAGAAAGTTCCGTACCACCAATATCAGCCAGAGGGTGTTCTTGAAAACAATGAATACAAGCTGTATTGGGACCAAACTATTTTGACTGATCAATCGGTATCACACAACAGGCCGGATCTGGTGGTTGTAAACAAGAAAACCAAGCAAACTACATTGATTGATGTTGCGATTCCTAACAACAAGAATCTCCAGTCAAAACACATTGAAAAGATCAGCAAATACAGCGAGTTGGTCGACCCTATCAAAAGACAATGGCATGTAGAGCGAGTGAAGACCATACCTATCATTGTCTCGAGTACGGGCGTGATCCCAAGTACCTTGCTCCAAGGCCTTAAAGAACTGTATCTGGATACTCGGCTGTACAGACTAATGCAGAAGGCAGTAGTTTATCAACAACCAGAATCGTTCGGAAGTTCATGGGTAGCGAAATTCTAGCTTAGAAGTTGCTGTTTCCGTAGCTATACTTTGGTTCACTGAAGCCCGTATATTTACGTTGTAATATACCAGAAATGTGTTATATGTACTGTATAAACCGAAAATAATAATAATAATGTTTCTCGAAGAGAAAAAGTCAAAGAAACCCTGCTGGAGTGAGATACAAAAAGATCTGCACGAGATTGGGATCTCATGTGAAGATATCCAGGAACATGACTAGCTTAAGAGAAAACTCCTCAAACCTAAGCCGACTCTGAAAACCGGAAAGACATTGTCAAACGAGAGAAAATAACAACACCGTCTACGAATGAAGGAATACTGGGCTAATTTTAAAGCTGAAATGAATCAGTTGAAATGATGATGTCCTTAGTTGGCCGAAACGAAACAAGAAGAATTAGCCTATGCGTTACTAAGTGATACAGGGAAAGCACTGTGTCACGTTAAACAATTCTTTGTATTGATTTCATTCTGTGCTAAAACAGAAGGCCGCTACTTCTATTCCAGACAGAAGAACACGCGAGGATGTTTACAGGCGATTTGTTTCGTGGAGAGGAAGCATTCCACTCGAGCTTGATGTGGTGAATGGGGTCTCGTACAGCAAGTAGCCGTGATCTAGTGTTACTACTATCAGTGTTAAGCTTCTGCTTCGTGGTGCAATTAAGTTGAAAGCTACAAACAGTCCGAGTCGTGAAGCTGTCAGCGAGAAGGAGAAGGCAAGCAGCACGCCACTTTACCTTATAACCCACAACAGGAAGCTTCAAACTTTTCAAACTCGGGTACACAATAATTGACATACGTATTGTTACTTCATTTAGGGGATTGACACATAGCTCTCTAATAACCTATACCGGGTGTTAAGTAAACAATAGAGCCACGACACGAATAATTTTGGGTTGATGTGTTTAAACTCCTAACATTATTAACCATTAATTCAAGCATATATTTTGGAGACTGTTATTTAGATGCACCAACTTCCAAATATTTGTTAGTGACATACTTTATCGCTAAACCAGCGCTCGAAGAATAAGGAGTTTTTGAGTAAATGCAAATTGTAAGGATATCCATTTCGTTTAATGAATAATTGTTTAAGGTTTAAGATTTCGATATAAGCAATTTGGCTGATGAAGACCTCACTGAAAGGTTGATACCTGTACGATTGAATAGATATACAGATGTTCTTAATTTTGTACTGATAGGCGTTATATTTTATAAGTTATCGACTGTTATTTATGAAGTGGTGTTTGTATGCAAGTCATACGAAATGTGTATTTCTGAACAAGTCATTGAACTTTGGTATTATTTTATTAAAAGGGAATACGTACTTTTTCCACCTTTATATACTTTGTTTCAAAGTTAGTAGGCTAATCCAGTTTCTTTCAAACTAAAATATTTCAATTGCTTGAACATCTTGCTCAACAATTTCTTTAAATGAACCTGTTCAGCATTCACCATTCATAAAATAAGTTGAAAAACTAACCACCTGGATATCATGACGCAATCGCTTGTATGTACATTAATTATATACTAAATAATGTGCAAACAAGAATTCAATTCAGTATAACCTAATAGGCAATTAAACAGAAAAAGGTTATCAGCATGTGTTGCTGTATCACACTGACGAAAATGGAAATTGCAACATCATTAAGGCATTGGTCATTTGTGTTGATTTACAAGATATGGAACGATGCCATGTAGGTATGTAAACGATCAAAGTTTCAGACCCATTGGATTGTTGCTACAGGTCTCCCCACGTGATTGGTCGCGGAGGAATCAACTCCAGTATAAGGACTCTGGTGTAGCGTAGTTGACTTGCATTCTGTGCTGTGAAGTGTTCCCCGTCAAACATGCCTCGACGACAGAGAAGAGCACGCTATCAACAACTGTCGCCGTTTGAGAGGGCTCGGATAATTGGGCTGTGTGAGGCTGGATTATCGGACTGCACGTGTTGGCCGACAGGCATCTACGGTACAACGTGTATGGCAGCAGTGGTCAAATGAAGGTACCCACACTCGTAGACCTGGCACAGGCCCAGCGCTACAGACAACTGTGAGAGAGGATCGCCGCATCATTCGGATGTCCCGGATGGAACCCCATGCAACAGCAGCGCAGATTGGAGCATCTGTGGCACCCCACGTTACACAACAAACAGTTGGTAATCGCCTGCGTGCAGCTGGCTTACGATCCCGTGTCCCTGCAGAAGGTGTTCTATTGACCCCACAACAGCGACGTGTAAGGCTGGCCTGGTGTCGAGAACGATCGACGTGGGTCGACGAATGGCATAGGGTCGTCTTTAGTGATGAATCGCGCTTCTGTCTTGCCCGCAGTGATCGCCGGAATCGTATGCGCCGACGTACCGGAGAGAGGGGTCACCCAGACCTTATTGTCGAGATGCACACAGGGCCAACACCAAGCATTATGGTCTGGGGAGCTATTGGCTTTAATGTGAAATCACAATTAGTGCTTGTTGAGGGCCCTATGACTGCTCGACAGTACGTTGATAGGGTACTCAATCCAGTGGTTGTCCCTATGATGCGAACATTGCTAATGGGATGTTTCAGCAGGACAATGCCCGGGTTCACACTGCACGCATCTCCAGAGAAGCTCTACATTATACAAAATCGACGAAAGAGAAATCATGACAGTTTGATTCAAGTAGTGAAGTAGCAGATGCGAAACGAAGACCTGTAACTGAAAGGTAAATATTTAAAATGAAAAACGGATGAGAATCAAAGGCTATGTCGCCTACTGTATAATAAGGCTCCAACATGATCATAATGATGGATGAAAGAACATTAAGAGACTATAATACAAAGTCAAGGCAAACTTCTATATTTACGTGGCTCTTAATATTGTTGTCTTAAGCCTTCTTTACGTGATCCCGAACACGGATATAACATAGAATCATAAATGCATCAACTGAGAATTGAATAGACTAAACATCCAGATCATTGGCCAATTGGCGGAACTTACTGTAGGATATCGAACTAGACATTATATATAATACAACTAGAGTTGAACTCTTGTCTGCTATACTAGTAAACAATAGTATTTAATGGTGCGATTCAAGGTATAATGTATCATCATTAGCTATTTTTAATAAAGTAACTTCAATGCGCGTAACTTAACCGAACTTTTTCTTGACGAAGTATATTATTGGTAAAATTTTAAAGCAAATAAACTGAAATCTAGCTATTCCTTCTTTTAAAATACATTTTACTGCATGTACAAAGATAGATTAGAGAAAAAAAGATTTATTCGAAACGAACCGTCTGGTCTTTAGAATTAAATTGGCCAAAACGCTCCGGAAATAGAATACAGAAAGAATACGTTCATTATAAATGATAATGAAGTAAAAAATACAAGAAATATAAGATATTGTAATCTAATAATAATAATGCTACGGTACTTGTTTTACGTCCCTTTTAACTACTCAGGCTTTCAGAGACCCCGGGGTGCCGGAATTTCACCCCGAAGGGGATCTCTTACATGCCAGAAAATATACTGATACGGCTCCCTCGCATCTGCGCACCCTCAAATGCCAGCTGACTCCACCATGATTCGATCCTGCAACCTTGGAAACAGCAAGCGAGAACGTTACCGCTCTGCCACGCCGCCAGACATATTATAATCTGACCTACAAAGAAAATCCTAAAAGAGCGAAAAGAACCAACCCAAGGAAAACATTTAGGGCGTACAATAGCGCTCAATAGTACATGTACAACTGAATGATTAGTAGGGAATCATCTCTAAGGATTTGGATGATTATCTTCTGGACTTCAACCATGATACGACTTTATGAATATTACTGACTGATAAGCGGAGATATCCCCAGAGATGGTCGAACAAACGTGCTTCAATAAATAAAAGCATAGAATCCGATAATTGTATTTTCACAACCGCATTGATTTTAAGTTGAGGTTTTTGAGATTAAGACGTGTTTTGTACAAATCATACAAGCCATTTAGATGGAAAGTAATGAATTAAAATATTTGACCCCAGACTTACTCGAACCCAAGACCTAAGTCTTTGAACGCCGTATCTCTACTATTGTCACATTTTCATTCCCACTTCGTTTGAACAATACACGACATATTTGTAAACAATGCGATCGTGGGAATAAAATTCTTGGAAAGGCTCGCTCCACAGATACACTTTTGCCAATGAGAATTAAAATGTTTCCCCGTTATCTCAGTGGTACACAAACGGCGTACAAATCCTAAGTTCACGGGTTTCAGTCCCTCGTGAATTTGATACATTCTCTACCGTCCACCAAAATGGCTTTTATTATTTTTACTACACATGATTTAAGAGCTGAAAGCCTTCATTTGTCAAAAACAAATAAGAGTTTCACTATTGTTACAACATTCCCAAGGGATGCATCTTGTTCCCCGTCTATACAAACTGAACTATCTTCCAGTCATCAGGCAACTTTTATACCTTTCGTGCCCTGTCTCTGGAGCTTTGGGAACTTCCTACCCATCCCACGGGAATACTACATCCTAGAAAACTTTCCTTTCCCTTTAACATACTCTGAATAGCGCTAGGTAACAGTACAAACAGAGAACATGGATGAGTACCGCTGCAGCTCAAATGGAAGAAAAGCTTGCAACAGGCTTGTGCTTTTACTTGTGTATTAACCTCCCGATCATAAGTCACCAAAAGGAATAGCAAGAGCCTGCGAGTGCTTTACTTCATGAATATCTCCGGTTTAAATCCAGGCGCTATCAGCGACATCCTGAGACTGAGATATTTCCCCAAGTTCTTCTAACTTAATGTCAGGTATCATGTTTCAAATTCCAAATAATTAGTTTCGTTCAACAAAACACAACACAACACCCAACACAAGTTGTCAGTCAATGTGCTCAGTGCATACATAAACTAGTGAACGGAACTGATGGGCGCAATATCCAAAGACTCCATTAAAGCATTATCAACCACAAAAGTACGAGTAATACGCAACTGAATATGGTATAATACTGTACAACCGGTTTGTCACTCTTCCCCTGAAACATATGCAACTGGTCTTGCTTTTCAGTACCGCGGGCAATAGCACTCCATTATTCCTGTCAAGTTTAAACAAGATGTTCAGTAAAGAACATATAGCCTACTTTCTCCTAAATGCATGGGTATTGTTATAACGCTTTGTCCTTTTCAAGGAGTATGATTGAATGTTGGTTGTAGTAGCTTGTTGAAATACAACGTGCTATAGGGATATTAAACATGAATATGAGGTGCCCTTTGCTAGTGCTACCTCTGTACCAAATTTCGTTCAATTCGGTTTCACCGTGTTTGAATTGATAGGGGGAATTGATTTGCACACATACTTGGCCACCATCTGCAAACTATTGGGCTGATGTTCTTGCTGTTTGGTCTGAATATGTTTCCCACATAAAGATATGGTGTTGCAAAATTTGGTAGAGACTAGATTATTAGGTTGGTCGTAATTACATTTTAGCTTTTAACATTTGGGTGGCCGCGATTACGTTTCCGTCAAGATAGCGGTGATATAAAACATGACACTGAGGTGCCCTTTGCTAGTGCTACCTCTGTACCAAATTTCGTTCCATTCGGTTTCACCGTGTTCGAATTGATCAGGGGAATCGATTTTCACACAAAGATGGCCGCCATCCGCAAAATATTAGGCTGATGACCTATTAGTTTGGTCAAAGGATGCTCCCTCCATAAAGGTATGTTGTTGCTAAATTTGCTAGAGATCGGATGATTAGGCTAATCGTAATTTGATTTAAGCTTTGAACATTTGTGTGGCCGCCATTACGTTTCTGTCAATATGACGGCGATATAAATCATGACACTGAGATGCCCTTTGCTAGTCCTATCTCTGTACCAAATTTCGTTCCATTCGGTTTCACCGTGTTCGAAATAATAGGGAGAATCGATTTTGACACAAAGATGGCCGCCATCCGCAAACTATTAGGCGAATGACCTATTAGATTGGTCAAAGGATGCTCCCTCCATACAGGTATGTAGCTGCAAAATTTGGTAGAGATCGGATGATTAGGTTAATTGTAATTTGATTTAAGCTTTGAACATTCGTTTGGCCGCCATTACGTTTCAGTCAAGATGGTGGCGATATAAAACATGACACTGAGGTGCCCTTTGCTAGTGCTACCTCTGTACCAAATTTCGTTCCATTCGGTTCCACCGTGTTCGAATTAATAGGGGGAATCAATTTTGACATAAAGATGGCCGCCACCCGCAAACTATTAGGCTAATAACCTATTAGATTGGTCAAAGGATGCTCCCTCCATAAAGGTATGTAGTTGCAAAATTTGGTAGAGATCGGAAGATTAGGTTAATCGTAATTTGATTTAAGCTTTGAACATTCGTGTGGCCGCCATTACGTTTCTGTCAAGATGGCGGCGATATAAAACATGACACTGAGGTGCCCTTTGCTAGTGCTACCTCTGTACCAAATTTCGTTCCATTTGGTTTCTTCGTGTTTGAATTAATAGGGGGAATCGATTTTCACACAAAGATGGCCGCCATCCGCAAACTATTAGGCTAATGACCTAGTTATTTGGTCAAAGGATGCTTCCTCTATAAAGGTATGTTATTGCAAAATTTGGTAGAGATCGGATGATTAGGTTAATCGTAATTTGATTTAAGCTTTGAACATTTGTGTGGCCGCCATTACGTTTCCGTCAAGATGGCGGCGATATAAAACATGACACTGAGGTGCCTTTTATTAGTACTACCTCTGTACCAAATTTCGTTCCATTCGGTTGCACCGTGTTCGAATTAATAGGGGGAATCCATTTTCACACAAAGATGGCCGCCATCCGCAAACTATTACGCTGATGACTTATTAGTTTGGTCAAAGGATGCTCCCCCCATAAAGGTATGTTATTGCAAAATTTGGTAGAGATCGGATGATTAGATTAGTCGTAATTTGATTTAAGCTTTGAACATTTGTGTGGCCGCCATTACGTTTCCGTCAAGATGGCGGCGATATAAAACATGACACTGAGGTGCCCTTTGCTAGTGCTACCTTTGTACCAAATTTCGTTCAATTCGCATTCACCGTGTTCGAATTGATAGGGGGGGACAGACATTCAGAGTACACACACTCACACACACACAGACACACAGACACACACACACACACACACACACACACAGAGACTCACACACACACATACACACACACAGACAGACACACTTTTTTCGCCCTGTGTTGATCTCATAAGTCTACTTTCATTTTTTGCAAAAATCGAAAGTAGGCTAAAAAATGGTCAAAATTCAGGCCTCTCTGAATGACATTGTGTTTTACCAAATCTATTCCAGCGCTAGCTACGTTTGCTACGGCACTACACATGGCAATGGAACGAAGGTATTTGCGGACTTGGTTGGCGAGTGGATAAATTATCCTAAGTATTATGTCGTCTCCACCTAGATGTGGCGATTGCACTTGTCAGCAGACGATCGGTACACACTGTCTGAAATCAACTGGAGAAACAACCTTACTACGTCCACAGGCACGAGACAATAACCAGAAGAATTTACTGCAACTCATTACCTGACAGTGAAAGCCCAACATTTATTTATTGTTTGTGTAGACAACCACTTGCATACATCACACAGATAATGACAGACATGAACACAACATCATATCACGAATTGAAGAGGATGGCGGAGAATATAGAAGATTGGGTTGCTGAAAACCAGCCCCAGGGCTGTTAACTTAAGAGAGAGAGAGAGAGAGAGAGAATGGCTGATAACCTGTGCTATTGTGATGTCTGTAATAGTGTGTTTATTTGCAATTGAGGGTTGAATTAGGAAGGACAAGGCCACAGCCTCATGTCAGGAATCTTTCCAGCATTTACCTGGGGTAGAATTGGGGAAAATCATGGAAAGCCACTTCTAGGATGACTGAGGTGGGAATCGAACCCACTTCTTCTCAGTTTGCCTCACTAGTCTGAGTGTACCCCGTTCCTACCCTCAGACCAGAACTGAATTTACTGACAGAACCGGGAATCGAACCCAGTACTTTTTTGAACAACAGTCTCAATTTAGGCTATACCCTGAGGCCACGAAAGGTTAGCGTGTGTAACTGAGGAAATGAGCAACTCGTCTGTTGCCGGTTCGAGACCGGCCTTGGATCTGAATAGGCTATGTGTATTGTCTTGTGCCTTCTTTTCCCATGAACTGCATTCATCATATGTTTCAATTACGATTCTCATAATAAATTAGATGTATGTTTGCCCCTTATTATTGCCGTTTTCAACGGAGTCGGGGATGGGATGAGATGCGATGACAGGCTATGTATGAGGCGTTCTATTACGTCACCCTTCCTGACATCAATCTCATGAGAGATGATGAAATTGGGCAAAGAGAAGGGAGGAAGCGGCTGTGGCATATTAGAAAGTACCGTCCCAGCATTTTCCTGGAGTTGAAAACAGGGGAAACCACGGAAAACTATTTCAAGGACGGCCAAAGTCGGGGTTCGAAACTACGCCCGAGTCCGCAGATAGTTTGGCCCCATAGCCTAGTTCACAGGCGTAGCTTCTGTTATAGGTTCACTGTAAATTAGATAATATACAAACAAACAAACAAACTGGAGTTGGCTGATATGGTCTACAAAGACCAGACGCAAAAAACACCAGTCGGCAAAGGAGAAATGGCGAGAGAGTGGCAGAGGGCATCCAGAATTCGTTTCACTGCTTCAACCATGCGTAGAGTCATCGCTCTGTGTTGTCGTTATCGATGTACCCTCTACTTGTACCAGTTACTGACGGTACCTCATACATATGTGCCCCCCCGACTTGTCGCAAGATACTCTCGATACACTCTGATAACGCGACATGAGCTTGCTTTGTTGTTTATTCTTGTACTTGAGTGTGTGTAGAATGTGTCTGATAGCCTGAATTACTGTGATGTCTCTACTAATGGGTGTATTTGTAATTGAGGTAGGAATTGGGTGGGAGGCGGTCGGGGCCTTAAGTTAGGTACCATCCCGGCATTTGCCTGAAGTAAAAGTTGTCCCGTGCTGTTAGGGTAGCGCGCCTGACTTTCACCTGGAGGCCCCGGGTTAGATTCCCGGCTCCGTCAGGGTTTTAGAAACTGGTGTGAGGGCTGGAACGGGGTGCACTCAGCCTCGTGAGGACAATTGAGAAGCTGTCTGACAGCGAGGCAGCGCCCCATTCACGAAAACCAAGATTATGCCGAGGGGACCCGATGCACTGATCACGCAATATCTGCAGGCCAAATGGCTGGGCAGTGGTTGTTTGGTAGGTCTAGCCCCATCATGGGCTGTAGTGCCAGAGGTTATTATGTTATAGAGTTGGGAAAACGGAAATCCACTTCCAGGATGGCTGAGTAGGAATCGAACCCGCCTATTTTCATTTTTGCCTCACGAGGCTGAGTATACCCCGTTCCAGCCCTCAGACCATAATTAAAGTTCCTGGAAGAGCCGAGAATCGAACCCGGGCCTCCACGGTGAGAGCCAAGCATGCTAGCCACTACATCACGAGATAGCAAGGAAGGATGATATTTCAGTGTGTTGAATAACAACATTCCATAGTGATGGTGGAGTGGCAGGCCTGTTACCTATATATGGAGGGAGTGATAAGGGAAGGAAGGAAGGAAGGCAGGTCATCGCCCCAGTGCTGCTGCATGCAGGCCCAACAATAACACGCAGCGCAGAGTAGTGCCCGCTCCGGTTCGCTCCGCGCCCGCGCCAGCTCCGAGCGGAGTCTTAGAGGGAGAGGGATCAATACTTGAGGAGGACGAGGAGGTGAGGTACACGCGCGGCCAAAACAGTACACACTCGCACTCACATGCGTGCGGTGTTACACACAGCGGCCCAGCAGGACTCCCATGTAAACTAGAGCGATGTGCGGATAATCGATTAATCGAATAATCTAAATTAATCGAAAACGATTAGTCGACTCAATGTCTAACCGAAGATTCGATTAATTGATACACGAGATAAGAATATAACTTTATGTTCGACCCTGATTATTATGTGTCAGAAAACTGTATCATAATGAGGCTCATTATAACACTATTTTTCATTATGAAACAGTTTCTCCCACCAATCAGAGCTCAAGAAACAGTTGTGTGACCAATTAGATAAGGATACCTTCGCGCATGTGCTCAAAATCCAACATGTCTATATCAAGTACCGAAAGTGCACCGTCCATATGTTCGCGTAAATAAACTGGTGAATATGAGACAAGAAATAGCACTGTACCTTAATATCCCCAATTCCAATTTCTACACAGCGCGTTGTTTTGAAACGACTTCGGTGACAGTTTTACTGAATACTGGTGCACAATCTAAAAATATGGCATTGAAGCACACAGAGCGCATGCGTCGGTTAACCAGAGATCTTGGAAAACAGAGATATACTACCCAGCGCAGCACCAGATCACAACATTCTAGTGACTGAACAGATATTCATGAATATTTATGTTAAAACATATAATGAAGTTATAATTATCGTTGAACATAAACAGTCGTATGCAACTCGCCTATAATGGTAATTAAGACACTCGTATGGAAATTATAAAACTCGCATACGCTCGTTTTATAAACATACTCGTGTCTTAATTATTGCCATTATAGGCTCGTTGCATATGTTCTATTATGTTCAACCCTGGCGAAATGAAAATATTATATGTCAGAAAACTGTACTATAATGTGGCTCATTATAGTTCAAATTTTCATTATGATACAGTTTCTTCTACCAATCAGAGCTCAAGAAACAGTTGTGTGACCAATTAGGTGAGGATAGCATCGCACCTGCGCTCACTTCCATGGCCCCCTATTTTAAATTTCACTGCGTGGCGAGTGCCCTAGTGAGGTATTCCAGAAGGCCATGGTGAAATACAAGGTATTCTCTGCGTTCCATGCGCTCTGTTCAGTACATAAAACTGGTGAAATCTCGACAGATATTTATGAATATTTATGTTCGAATATAAAATAGTTATAATTATCGTCGAACATAAACAGTCGTATGCAACTCGCCTATAATGGTAATTAAGACTCTCGTATGGAAATTATAAAACTAGCTACGCTCGTTTTATGAACATACTCATGTCTTAATTATTGCCATTATAGTCTCGTTGCAAAATGTACTATTAAATTGGAGGTCATCGCTTAAGTTGAGTTGGGCTCATTTTCGGAATGATGTATAGAAATGTATAAAAAATAATTTTTGCCTGAATATACAAAGTATCCTTCCTTGTTTATGTTAACAATAACCAAATATGAGTCAGTGACTGTGGAAGGACAAACATCTATCAAATTGGGAAGGGTTTCGAAAAAAAGAAATGGAATAGTTTTCAGCAAAGATTTGGATTCTTGTTCAATTATTATTGAGTTAAGGCCACTAAGGAGCGCTTATGACTTGTTCTTTTTCAATGCTCTCTTCCGCTCCCAATATCTCTCTGCTAATTTTTCATGTCTCTCCTATGAGAGCGGTTCCTAGACTTAGGCAGGTGGAGACCACCATATCAGCAAATTTTGACCGATATTCTTGTTCAATATTTACAATTAAGGACAAAGACATTTTTGATTTACTTTGTTTTAACCTAGTTTCCACAAAAAAGGTATATTTAAAAAAAAATCGACACAATACATTTTAATTAATTGAATGTATGTTCCACTTCTGTGAGAGCGAAGTACAACAATTAATCAACAAAACAATTAATCATCATTCGACCAACCAATTAATCGATTAGAAGACCATCCATTTATCGAGTAACCGTACATTCGATTAATCGTTTCGTATCGATTAATCGATATTCTCTTTCGATTAATCGAAAAATGAAATTAATCTATTAAAAGTACCGTACCAGCCCTAATGTAAACCAACATGAGATTCTGCGTATAAATAATGTTTCCAGTAATAATAATAAAGGGTTGACGGTGGTCATGACGATGATAATGATGATTGTTACACAACGTGCAAGCGAAGAGATCACCGTCCCTTGGCGAAGAGGTCCATTTCGAGGATAATACCTATTAAGTCAAAGATAGAAAATGCATTCACTTATTGTTAGATTGAAGGCCTTGGGTCATGGAAAGATACTAGGTGAGGAGGGATGGGCATGAAGGAGATGACATAGAGGGTTGAACCAAAATTCACTGAAAAAGAGGAAATGGTCCTAACTCAGGAGTCCATAAGCATGTTACCCAGGCTGTATCCACAGAAGCTGTACTACTTGTCCCATTTCACGACAGGTAAGCGATACCATAAATACAGTATATAGAACCCTCCACCAGCGTGGGCACAAGGGGCACAAAAACAATTCTAACTATGTCAAACCCCCTGGCACTATCCAGCCCATGACGGGCTAAGGCCAACCAAGCGACCGCTGCCCAGCCATTTGGCCTGCAGATATTGGAGTGACGCGTGATCAGCGCGTCGGGTCCCCTCGGCCGTTAATCTTGGTATTCGTGATCGGGGCGCTGTCTCACTGTCAGACAGCTACTCAATTGTCCTCACGAGGCTGAGTGCACCCCGTTCCAACCCTCACGTCAGTTTTAAAATCCCTGACGGAGCCGGGGATCGAACCCAGGGCCTCCGGGTGAGAGGCAGGCGCGCTACCCCAACACCACGGGGCCGGCACATTCTAACTATGCAAATAAGGTTAATATCAAGTTAGTAAGGAGATATGCCGATTGAAACATAAAAATGACTTGACACCATAAAACCATCGGAGTCTGAAGGAATACACCGGCGACGAACGAAGATAGACACGGATGATGAATGTGAGAAGCCGGGTATAACTAGCTCAAAGGAATGCTGGATTCAGTTCGGGAGCCCGTTGTCCACACGCCAGACAAGTTGCGAAGCCCTGAGGAGTGAAGGTGGGGAGATGGTATTGATTGTTAAAACAGCCAGAATTTAAAATACTCCGTATTCATTCTAGAAATTGTAGTAAAAGACACCTCTCTAGTCGAGGAATATTAACTTTGCAAGAGAAAGAGAGCGCATTGTCGTTTTATGCGAATTTTAATTATATGAATTTGATATGAAATTGGAGAAAAATTTAAAGTAGGAGTAAAGATTCAAGGAAAAATAATTTCAACTCTGAGATTTGCTGATGACATCGTCATCTTGGCCGACACACCAGAGGATTTGGGTGAGTTTTCAAGACTCCGTATTGAGGAAAGAATTCGTGATGAAAATCAATAACTGTAAAACAAAAAATAATGGAACGCAACCGAAGGAAATCAGAAACCCCTATTGACGTCAAATTGGCAGGTGAAAATCTAAATGAAGTACGAAACAAAATAACCAGTGATGGACGAAGCAAAGAGGACAAAAAATAGTAGGTTAGCACAGGCAAGGGAAGCATTTCTACAGAAAAGGAATCTGTTGACATCGAATATAGATTTAGGTATTAGGAAGTCATATTTGAAAGCCTTTGTCTAGAGCGTGGCACTCTATGGAAGTGAAAACTGGACTGTTGGAGCAGCAGAAAACAGGAGAATTAAAGCGTTTGAAATGTGGTGTTACAGGAGAATGATAAAGATCAGATGGATAGATACGGTTACACATAAAGAGGTATTAAGACGATTGGGAGAGGAGAGATGTTTGTGGCGTCTGCTAATGAAGAGAAGAGATAGGTTGGTAGGACACATATTAAGACACCCAGGAATAGCTCACTTAGTTATGGAAGGAAGGGTCAAGGACATGAACTGTTTTAGTAGACCGAGGTTAGAATATGTTAAACAGATTGCCTTGGATGTACGGTGTGGTATCTATGTAGAGATGAAACGATTAGCTCAGGACAGGGAAGCATGGAGGGTTGCATCAAACCAGTCTAAAGACTGAAGACTCAACAACACCGATCAGATTATATAATTCTCCTTGGGCACGCTGGTATCCAAATCGAAAGTAACCCGAGATAGCAAGCTATGATAGCTGGAGATGATGAAAAATGTCTAATGTAGTTGGGGGTGATGACTTTAATACGAATTCTGAACAAAACAACATCTGTGTATACTTTGGCCACATAAGCTTTGAAATTCAGTCCTATCATCTTCCAAGTAACGTACGAAATATTTAATGCTTGTAGGAGGCTATTCTGCAAAATCTTGTTTGCGTAAGTGGAAGGCATCACGGTGAAACTATACTTCTATCGTCTTATTTAGAACTGCCTCACTCCTGGCCAATGAAACTCCACGTGAAAATGAGTGAATTTTGTAGGGTTCCTAAAACCTTTCATCATCTAATACTCAGCCGGTTTGGATTGAACGTGACTCCCAGTGAGCGTATTTTAGAGCATTTTGTTTTGGTTTGACCGTCAAGATAATGTGTTCACCAACCGATATAACCTTCAAAGTTGTATCAATGGGTAACAATCATTACAGTATGTGGGCATAAGTCGCAGGACACTTCTTGGTTCACTTTATTTTATATTTTCCTATTTCTACCGCCAGTGGTATCCACAACTGTAGTGTATGAACGGCAAGTGATGTCCTACAACACCTGAATATATAGGCCTATAGCTTTAAATCAAGTACGCAGTGGCAGCTAGAAATAATTTCAAATTATCAGGCACAATCTGTCAGCTAATGTCATAAAGATTTTGGAGAATAGCTTCTTATAAGCATTAAATATTCCATACGTTACTTAGATGAAGAAAGGACTGTTTCAAAGCTCATGTGGTCAAGTATACAGAGATGATGTTTTATGTGGATAATTCGTATGAAGGGGCTTGTGGGATATCCTTAGTCATCAACCAACCCCCCCCCCCCCTATGTACTTGGGTGTGTGTACAATTTCTCTGATAACCTGTGTTTATGTAGTGACTGTAGTAGTGTGCGTAGCTGTAATTAATATTATGGTTGGGGATATGATAGGTGCCCAGGACTTGAAATATGGTAGCATCCTGGCATTTGCCTGTAAGAAGTGTGCTCGGGGAAAAAACACACCCAGAACAGCCACTATCAGCACAGGGATTTTAACTTCCGATCTGCAAACTTGCTGCATTTCCCCATCGCTGCCGTGTTGAGCGATTTAACCCCGATGGCTAGGCCGTGGGGTAGTACACAGAGATATCTACTGAGTATCCTAATCAAATATTTAAAGAGGGGATCTATAATTATCCATATAGACGTGCAAAAAGACCAATGTAGGGGAAGAGGTTGATACACTGTAGCTCTACATCCAGACTAGAATGTTACAATACCTTCAAAAATATACCAGGAGTAAAGAATTATGTACTTAAACAAGGGTATGGTACGGGCGAATAATGAAACGTGTTAACAAGTACCACTCTACCAACTACCGTACAGATATCTAAATGCTGGATACTTTTTCAAACGATTAGAGTACGTGCAACTGAAGGCCTATGTCCGGACCCCACTACAGAATAAGAAATTCACGTTCGTAGAAGACTGAGGGGGAAAAAACCCACGCAGGTACGTGCAGGAGGAAAAGTCTAGTCGGCACGTGCAAGATCTACTGAATCTAGGGACGTACCGTGCCGTTGTTTCGGGAGACTTTGGCGCGGCTGCGTCTAGGATCGACACGAGTGAAGCTACCGTCCGAACTGCCCACGTAATGGTTCTGCAATGGGACAAACGGTAGGGTAAGGACCAAGCAAAAAATAAATAAAACTGACGGTAACAAGGAAGCAAGTGGTCTTGAAAAAACCATTCCAGCTGTCGAACATTACACAGCGTACACGTGGTATACGCACGCGACATACTACCGAGTTTAGAACACGTTGTAGGGGATATGACTATACTGATAAACGACTTTTTGTTGTTGTTTCGTTTGAGGAGCTTGGACATCGTGGTCATTTAGCCCCGTGATTTTGGGTGTGTGCTGTATTTTGTCTGATAACCAGTGTTATTGTGATGGCTGATTTAGTGCGTGTACTGTATTTGTAATTCAGGGAGGCTTGGGAAGGAAGCGGCCGTGGCCTTAAGTTAGGAACCATCCCGGCATTCGCCTGGAGTAGAAGTGGGAAACCACTTCCAGGAAGGCTGAGGTGGGAATTGACCACCCCTTCTCAAATTTGCCTCACGAGGCTGAGTGGAACCCATTCCAGCGCTCAGACCAGAATTGCATTTCTTGGCAGAGCCGGGAATCGAACCCGGACCTCCAGAGCGACAGCTAAGAACGCTAGCCACTACCAGGAAGTGAACACTGATAAACTGAGACACAGCTTGAGAAATTACGAAATGAGAAAGCAAATCATAACATGATGGGTTACAAATTAAATCTAATCCGTTCGCCTGAGGAATAGGCAATCTCCCACACACCCTAGTGTTATTATTATTATTATTATTATTTTAATGAGCAAAACATCGAGGTCATCTGCCCCTAATTAAATGGTGATAATGAAAAATGAGAATGAAATGAAAACTGCTAATACAACTACAAATACGGCTGACGTACAATTAACTTAGATTAACTGGAAGAAGAAATGGGGAAAAGGGGAATAAACGACAGCGAAAAGAAATGCTCGCAACCGTCGAAGAATAAGCATTGAGGAACGTGGAAAGAAGCAGACCCACGAAAGGCAGAGAGGAATGGGAAAGAAGAGAGGGTGTTCCCCAAAGTCAGTGGTAAAAGGGCCCAGGACAAGAATCCATCGGGGTCGCAAACTCCCGAGAAAACCAAGCAGTGAGTCCTTGAGGATGTAGCGGTATCCAGGGTGCACATTGCGTGGTGGGGCTACCCTCACCCTGCCTCCTTTAGGGCCTCTTCAATTAGGCAGAAGATACCAAGCAAAATAAGAATAAACCCCTCAAAGAATGTGTATCTGAAAAGGATAAATAAGGGACAGTTATGGCGGGAGAGGGAAAGACTCACTAGGCATCTCATAATTTAATACCGTCGGAGTCGGAAGAGCACAAGACTTGAAATATTAACAGGAAAGATGAAAGAGAGGAACTGGCACAAGTGAGTGGAAGAAATGCCGGAATCAGTAGGAGCCCCGAGTTCGCTAACCCACATCGCACTAGTTTTGAACCCTACGATGGGACCATGTCAGAAAAGATGAGCCAAAATCTGCTTTGCCTGGCCCAACGTTGAACCATTGCTATAGTCGTGACGACCAACTCATCCCTAGCAATCACCAATGAAAGTGGCTTGCGATTGATTCTAAGCCTCATAAAGTGATTCTCGCCTAGCAGGAGAAGAAGGGGAGGGGGTAAGCGGAAGTTGATTGTTAATTTTCTCTCCCAAAGACAATATTTATACAATCACAGTACCTTCAAATTAATCTAAAACATGAGAGCCACCTGTTGTCGAGAGAAACCCTCATAATCACCGGCTGACCCGGGTACGGACGCCCGCGATCTGGGCCAGTCTTTACTCGCGCGCACATAGATAATGACCCTGTAGTTGGGTGGGACTGAGTGGTAATATTATGGGGATGAAAGAACGCCACCTTGGTACGCGTTAGCCGTCACGACTATAACATCTGTTCACGACTGGGCGTTCTGCAAAGTGCGACGGATTGTGATCCTTTCAGGCGGGGCGAACCGGGATAGATTGCATTTGTAAGTTCTTAATAATAATAATAATAATAATAATAATAATAATGTTATTGGTTTTACGTCCCTTTTAACTACTGTGGCTTTTAGAGACGCATTTGTAAGTTCTTACAATGGTAATACTAAAGTAGCAAGTCAAGACTGTTAGTAAGGATGGTGGCCAACGATTAAGCTGGCGTCAAATGAACCACAGGAAGAGTTGGGCAAAATACTCACGATATGTATTTTCGATACAATATCCAAAATACAATAATAGACTCCTTAAAAATACAAAATACAAAATTGTTTTTTAAATTAAATTCAAAATCTGAACGTTTTCAGTAAAGTGTGCTTGCAAACCATCGATTTGAAATACCTCAATAGAATGGAAATCATCTTCGTTGGAAGTATTAGGTATTTTCAGATTTACAATTTTGAATGATTTAGTTGTCGTATTTTGCATTTTGTGTCGAAAATATGTTTTGAGTATTTTGTCCAACTCTGGCCACATGAAGGTGCTTTAGTTATCTCACATGTTAACTTCAAAACAAGATGATCAGTAAAGAACATATAGCCTACATTCTCCTAAATGCATGGGTATTGTTATAACTCTTTGTCCTTTTCAAGGAGTATAATTGAATGTTGGTTGTAGTAGCTTGTTGAAATACAACGTGCTATAGGGATATTAAACATGAATATGAGGTGCCCTTTTCTAGTGCTACCTCTGTAAAAAAATTCATTCAATTCGGTTTCACCGTGTTTGAATTGATCTGGGGAATGGATTTGCACACATACATGGCCGCTATTTGCAAACTATTGGGCTGATGACCTTGTAGTCAGTCATAAGATGCTTTCCACAAAAAGGCATGTTGTTGCAAAATCCGGTAGAGATCAAATTATTAGGATGGTCGAAATTTGATTTAAGCTTTTAACATTTGGGTGGCCGTCATTCCGTTTCCGTCAAGATGGCGGCGATATAAAACATGACACTGAGGTGCCTTTTGCTAGTGCTACCTCTGTACCAAATTTCGTTCAATTCGGTTTCACCGTGTTTGAATTGATAGGGGGAATCGATTTGCACACATACTTGGCCACCATCTGCAAACTATTGGGCTGATGATCTAGCAGTTTGGTCAGAATATGCTTCCCACATAAAGATTTGTTGTTGCAAAATTTGGTAGAGACTAGATTATTAGGTTGGTCGTAATTACATGTTTAGCCGCGATTACGTTTCCGTCAAGATGGCGGTGATATAAAACATGACACTGAGGTGGCCTTTTCTAGTGCTACCTCGGTACCAAATTTCGTTCAATTCGGTTTCACCGTGTTCGAATTAATAGGGGTAATCGATTTTGACACAAAGATGGCCGCCATCCGCAAACTATTAGGCTAATGACCTATTAGATTTGTCAAAGGATGCTTCCTCCATAAAGGTATGTTGTTGCAAAATTTGGTAGAGATCGGGTGCTTAGGTTAGTCGTAATTTGATTTAAGCTTTGAACATTTGTGTGGCCGCCATTAAGTTTCCGTCAAGATGGCGGTGATATAAAACATGACACTGAGGTGCCCTTTGCTAGTGCTACCTCTGTACCAAATTTCATTCCATTCGGTTTCACAGTGTTCGAATTAATAGGGGTAATCGATTTCGACACAAAGATGGCCGCCATCCGCAAACTATTAGGCTAATGACCTATTAGATTTGTCAAAGGATGCTCCCTTCATAAAGGTATGTTGTTGCAAAATTTGGTAGAGATCGGATGATTAGGTTAGTCGTAATTTGATTTAAGATTTGAACATTTGGGTGGCCGCCATTACGTTTCCGTCAAGATGGCGGCGATATAAAACATGACACTGGGGTGCCCTTTGCTAGTGCTACCTCTGTACCAAATTTCATTCCATTCGGTTTTACCGTGTTCGAATTAATAGGGTTAATCGATTTTGACACAAAGATGGCCGCCATCCGCAAACTATTAGGCTAATGAACTATTAGATTTGTCAAAGGAAGCTCCCTCCATAAAGGTATGTTGTTGCAAAATTTGGTAGAGATCGGATAATTAGGTTAGTCGTAATTTGATTTAAGCTTTGAACATTTGTGTGGCCGCCATTACGTTTCCGTCAAGATGGCGGCGATATAAAACATGACATTGGGGTGCCCTTTGCTAGTACTACCTCTGTACCAAATTTCGTTCCATTCGGTTTCACCGTGTTCGAATTAATAGGGGCAATCGATTTTCACACAAAGATGGCCGCCATCCGCAAACTATTAGGCTAATGACCTATTAGATTTGTCAAAGGATGCTCCCTTCATAAAGGTATGTTGTTGCAAAATTTGGTAGAGATCGGATGCTTAGGTTAGTCGTAATTTGATTTAAGCTTTGAACATTTGTGTGGCCGCCATTACGTTTCCGTCAAGATGGCGGCGATATAAAATATGACACTGGGGTGCCCTTTGCTAGTACTACCTCTGTACCAAATTTCGTTCCATTCGGTTTCACCGTGTTCGAATTAATAGGGGCAATCGATTTTCACACAAAGATGGCCGCCATCCGCAAACTATTAGGCTGATGACCTATTAGTTTGGTCAAAGGATGCTGCCCCCATAAAGGTTATGTTGTTGCAAAATTTGGTAGAGATCGGATGATTAGGTTAGTCGTAATTTGATTTAAGCTTTGAACATTTATGTGGCCGCCATTACGTTTCCGTCAAGATGGCAGCGATATAAAACATGACACTGAGGTGTCCTTTGCTAGTGCTACCTTTGTACCAAATTTCGTTCAATTTGCGCTCACCGTGTTCGAATTGATAGGGGGGGGGACAGACATTCAGAGTACACACACTCACACACACACACACACACAGACTCACACACACACATACACACACACACACACACACACACACACACACACACAGACAGACAGACAATTTTTTCGCCCTGTAGTGATCTCATAAGTCTACTTTCATTTTTTGCAAAAATCGAAAGTAGGCTAATATACGAAGAAAAGGTAAATTCATTTAGTCTTAACACTAAGATATTGATCAAAAGAAAATATTTTTTGTAAGCAACATAACTTGCATTTTTTGTAAGCAACATAACTAGCAACTTACATTAACATTTTATAAGTTATTAATTGTTTTTCTGCCTTAGGACGTCAACCTCTCTGGCCTGTCGAGTCCTTCCGACCCACGGAGTTGTACGTCGCAGGTTCCATAATCACACAATGTAGAGTAAAGATGTCGTCCGTGATCTGCCATCAAAACGTAAATAACATATAAAATGGGGTGATCGGATCGAGTAGTCACAATTCTCCACCTCTGAACTACCATTTCCCACAACCGTTTGTGTAGATATCATGCGAATTCACCAGCAATTGTAAGTCTATTTGTAGGTTCACAAGGTCCTGAAAACAAAAGCAACCACTGGTAGTTCAGAGAACTAACAGTGGACTCCGTAGCCTAACATATTCACTTGGAATAGGAAGACATAAAATCCGTCGGTTTTCTTTTGTTCGTGTAACTCAACGTATTGTGAATGCAGACATAATGGTTCATACGGAATAATAAATTTAAATCATTACATAATTTGGTATTATTTGAATACTCAAAATTATGACAGATTGAAACTGTCATAAATTTCCAAGAGCAGTAAGTTCAACTTATGATACTTCACAAACAAACAAACAGACAAACAAACAATAATGGGTTGGCAACAATAGCTTCACAAAGCTTAAATACGCCATGTTAAAGGGTGGTTGCAACACGTGATGGGTAATTACAGTATTTTCCCCCATTAATAGCATACTCCGTTTTAATATCAATATTATTTTGAGATGAAATAGCTGGAAACTATGTTGTTGTTGATTACTTTAGGGGATTTGCGACGTGGTCTTGTAGCCCAATGTACTTTCGCGTCTGTGGAATGTGTCCGATAACCTGCGACATTGTCATGGCTGTACTAGTGTGCGGATTAGTAATTGGTGGAAGGGTTCTGGCAAGAACGACAGTGGCCTAAACTAAGATAGGCCTACCATCCCGGCATTTATCCGAAGTGGAAGTGAAAGTGAGAAACCGCGGAAAACCACTTCTAGAATGGCTGGTGGGATTCGAACCTACCATTTCTCAATTCTGCCTCGCGACGATCGATGGGACGATCTCTAGTTCCATCCCCAAGCACTACATATGAATTGGCTAGAAAACATGTGGGCTGAGCTGGAAATCCAATTGAGGACCAATTGATCTGGCCCTCTTCCAAGGCCACGAAATATCCTTTCGAGATTGTCTTCGACTCTTGGGAGTAATTCACAGCCGGAAGGAAAGAGTTACGAGATTATATCGGTTGCAATCTCCTAACCTGCACTTCTCACCTCCAATGCAAAGTTTTAATGGACTTCAACAACTGTTCCAGATTACGCTACCTCGGTCCTTGTCCTCATAGTGATTTGTAACACAGATCACATTATTTATTCGCCAACAATGTGTCTGTAAAAATCTGAATATTTATCGTTGTCATTGCTTTAATTAGAGGACTGGGACTTACCAATCTTGTGTTTGTTGTTGCAGTCGTTTCATTTAGGGGCTGTGCGACATCGTGCAATTTTGGTGTGACTGATAACCTATGTTATTGTGATGGCTGTACTTGCGTGTGCATTTGTAATGGGGACTAGCATTTGGGTAAGAGGCCGCCGTGGCCCTCATGTAGATACCATCCCGGCATTTTCCTAGAGCATAAGTGGGAAAACCACGGATAGCCATTTCTAAAATGGCTGACGTGGGAATCGAACACGCCTACTCTCAGCTCTGCATCACGAGGTTGAAAGTACCCAGTTCCGGCCCTAGGAACAGAATTAAATTTCTTGGCAGAGCCGTAAATCGAACCCGGGCCTCCGCGGTGACAGCCAAGAATGCTTGTTACTACGCCACGAGGTGGACCCAGTCCCGTGTATTGGTGTGTGTATTGTATTTGTCTTGTTGAAATATAAACAATACTTTTAAAGTACTGACAAGGCGGATAATCAAAGGAACATGAGCCATTGTTTATATTCCAACTATTGTAGTCAGCACGAATCCATACAGAATGGTTCATATAGGCTATTACCATGAAGGAAAAATGAAAATCCACAACCTGCTTCCAGTCTCCGACCGGGTCAGGAATAGAATGAATGAAGCCCCCATCTAGCGGCGAGGATATGGACTGTGCCGGCTGCCGAGGCCTGACGCACTCCTCTGGGGCAATGATTAAATGAATGGTAGATGAAATGAAATGATAGTGGAGAGTGTTGCTGGAATGAAATTTTGACAGGGAAACCCGGAGTACCCGGAGAAAAACCTGTCTGCCTCCGTTTTGTCCAGCACGGATCTCACATGGAGTGACCGGGATTTGAACCACGGACCCAGAGGTGAGAGGCCGGCGTGCTGCCGCCTAAGCAACGGAGGCTACTATTACCATAATATGATATTTAATTTATCTGAAGCGGTGTTTTGTGATGATTCTACAGGGCGCCAGGAAATGTTCTCCGCAGTGACTGCGGGCTACTGCGAGAGCTATCATCAGTAGTTACGTTGGCAGCACGCCTGTCGCTTGTATCAGAACAAACAAACAGTAAACTTTGTACTCACCACAGCCATTCATAACAGATGCTGGAAGTGCTGATGACACACACGCTCGCTTATTGCAATACACACTGACGATTTCGACGGCCTACAGCCCACACGTGTGAGATTCACCCTGCCAAGTAGCGCGTCCAATTGAAATTATTAGGGTTTATGATTGGAACATGTGACCTAAAACGTCAAATAAATTGCTATCCATCATTCTCCTGGAGTGAGTAGGAAAATCTTCGGAGGGAAAAATACCAGATACAGGATGGCTATTGTTAGTATCAGTATTTCAATCTTGGATTTCCCACCTTCAAGTTCCCATTGCAGTCACGGAGTGTGACTTAAACTGCTCGGCTACGCTGCTGGCTAAAAACATGCTTGTAATGGGTGATTTGACAACTGAGAAACTGTGAAGAAAACAATGTTATTTTTTTATGAATGGATAATACCTATTTGTTTATTATACATAGCAAAATTACTGCTAGACATGTAGGTTCATGTTTATTTAAACTTTTATCGATATGAAAGTCATTCCATTTGTTTTTTATACAGAGGTACGAAAACAGATACGACATGAAGTTTAATTGTGCTATATTAGTTCACCGGACAAAAATGTCATTTGTGGCTGCTGCACAGTGCCACATTTAATTAAGACGCCAAGCGCGTCGAGCAACATTACGGCGAATGGAATGGACCTGTGGCGGCAATTTGTCTGCCTCTACTGTGAGACGGGTTGCATACGGTTCAGGAATCCGACAGCTACAGTTTACGCCATAGCCTTTGGGCCGGTCAGCCCCGGACTGCGCAACCGGGCCTGACTGGCCAAAAGATGTGGCGAGCACTGTGCGCATGGCATAGAAAAAAACTAAGCTTAGCCCTTGAAGGGCCTTGGCCCATCAAGCAACCGCTGCTCACCCATGTTGGCCTATAGTGTATGGTGATGCGTGCTCAGCACGACGAGTACCCTCGGCCGTTAATCTTGGTTTTCTTGACCAGCTACTCATGGCATACTGGAACAAATTTAACTTGAAGCCTCATAAATAAGGAAAACGTTCTCCTCTTTAAAAATCCAAGGACAGTTTAATCCCCCATTAGCCATTTAGCCTCCGTGGCTAAGGCGGCAGCACGCCAGCCTCTCACCGCTGGGTCCGTGGTTCAAATCCCGGTCACTCCATGTGAGATTTGTGCTCGACAAAGCGGAGGCAGACAGGCTTTTCTCCGGGTACTCCGGTTTTCCCTGTCATAAATTTAATTCCAGCAACACTCTCCACTGTCATTTCATTTGTCATTCATTTAATCATCGCCCCGGGGGAGTGCGACAGGCTTCAGCAGCCGGCACAGTTCATATCCTCGCCGCTAGATGAGGGCTTCATTCATTCCATTCCCTGACCCGGTCGGTCGACTGGAAGCAGGCTGTGGATTATATTCACAGAGCTCGTAAGTAGCACAATCATACAGGCATTAGTTTGTAGTGGTTGCCTGAAAACAGCGTTATTTGGCACAAACTGTAGTCGTCGGAATTCTTTCGCCTGTACCGGTCTATGAATGTTCCTGAAGAGCGGAATTCAAGGTTGTAGCGTTTGCAAGTTAATGTTTCGCAAAATCACCCATGTTTCATCCGTTGAAGTGCCATATTATATCGTGTTCCACAATCTCTACCTCGTTAAACTAAGCGCCGCTCTGTTAGGAAGCAGGCATAAGGGTTGGAACGGGCTACACTCAGCCTCGTGAGACAGAATTAAAAGATAAGGGTTGTTTCCTACCTCGGCTATTCTAGAAGTGGTTTTCCGTGGTTTCTCATTTCTTCTCTAGGCAAACTCTGGGATGGTTCCTAACTTAAAGCCACAGTCGCCTCCATCTCAATCCTTGGCTGAATTGCAAATATACACAGTAATACAGATGGTTGGTTGGTTCCTCAGTTTAGGAGCTGCGACAACGTGCTCATGTAGCCCCGTGTACTTTGGGTGTGTGTATAATCTGTCTGATAACCAGTGTTAATTGTGATGGCTGTATTAGTGTTTGTTATCTGTTTTTAATTCAAGTAAGGACTGCAGACATTCGATTTCCAAGTAGTTCCAACTTTTGCTACCAAACGCCACCGTCAACGACCAACTAGTTCTGAACTCTGTTGCTAGATGCCACCGCAGTCGGCTCCTGGCGACAAAAGTTAGAATTTAAAAGCGTTAATTAGTGTAATTAGTGGAGGGTTCTTTATCATGCCATACATATATGACATGGGACCGCCGACTTTACTTCCACTCCGAAGGAAGGCAGATTGAGGGATTTTTAACGCTCTAATAACCGACGACTTCGACCGAGTTTGAACTCGCGACCTTGGGCATAGAAGCTCTGTTGGCTACCAACAACGCCACCAAAGTCACCTCAGTAATACAGGCACCACAATAACACATAAGACAAAATTCTGCACGCACACATACGTACACTGTGCTGAAGAGACCACGATGTCAAAGCCCCTAAATGAGCGAATGGTAATAAGAAATTACATGCGCATTGCCTTCCAGCAGGCATATTAAGCTCTCCAACCTTTTTAATCTCAGAACTCAAACATCCCGGATGTAACATGCACCCTTATTCGGTCACACGCTACAAATACGCATGTTTCTATTTAAAAATCATATTAGCTTCAATTTATCCGCACACACAAGTGTTGCAAGTAGTAATGGCATATTTATTGGCCGCCTTACTAACATTAAGTGAAAACCTATTTTCGGTATCTTACACTGTTAAGGTAATATTGCGGGTGTCTAAGTTAGCTGTACCACTACGAAATCTCAACGTTTAAAATCTGTGAAATCAAACAGGCGTAAAAACTTTTTTTAGCAAATGAGATTATTATTGCCCAAAAATGAAGTGGACAAGCTCTCTCCAGAGATACCAAATAAAATGCCATTTAACTCAAAGGAGAGGGTAATTTATTATACTCTATAGCTACAAATGGAACGGGTGCACAGCCAGCAGATAAAGACAAACTTGCCTCTAAGTTCCCGATCGTCTACTCGACGTTTAGGTTGACTTATCAGAATATGCGTAAAATTCAAGAAAGTCCAGTTGCAGATACCGATACATTTCATAGCATTTTTTAGCCTATTTTCATTTATGAAAAAAAAAAATTAAAAAAAAAAAAGGGAGGTCACCTTTTGTCCGTGTGTGTGTGTGCGATGGTGTATGTCCCCTCCCCTAATAACTTCTAAACAGCTGGAGCGATTTCAATGAAACTCTGTAAGTTCATAGCATTATTCCGAACGACCCCGATTGTGCTCTTCAAATTTTGTTATGTCTCACCAATCCAACATGGCGGCTGTGCGAAATATTTCACCAGCAATCAATATCTCCGAAACCATTACCGATATCACTCTGGAATATTTTACGGTGATAAAGGGAACTACTAGAAGTTCACGTATGTGACTTTAGAAAACCTGGTTACTACAAAACCAACATGGCGGCCAAGAGAAGTTGCGACTTTTAAATAGACGTTTCTCGCGATTTAACCAGCCAAACGCAGTAAAACTTGGTACAGTATATGTTTATAGACATTGTAATGCACCGACATCTAACTTCGTTCAATTGGTTACATAACCTCAAGATGGCGGCTGTGCGAGATATTTTACCGGCATTCTATATCTCTGAAACTGTTAACGGTATCACACTGAAATTTTGTACGGAGATAAAGAGCACTACTGAAAGTTCATCTATAAGACTTTCAAAAACCGGTAAACTACAAAACGAATATGGCGGCCAAGCGAAGTTGAACATTTTAAATAGACCTTTCTCGCGGTTTAATGATCCAATAGCAATGACACTTGGTACAGCATATGTGTATACACTTTGTAATGCACTGGTATCTAATTTAGTTCAATTGTTTACATAACCTCAAGATGGCGGCTGTGCAAATTTTAAAATTACATTTATATTTCTTGTGTCGTAATCATGCGATCGAAGTGAAAGTTTGAATAATGATCCTACGCAATAATTTTCCATTAATGGTACATGAACCTATGTCCTATACATATAACAATCCAACATGGCGACCATCCGAAATATTTAGATGGATCTCAATATCTACGAAACTATTACAGCAATGAAACTGAATTTTTCCTCTTCAAAGGGGCTTTGAACATAAGTTCACCTATAGGACTATCAATAACCTGGTGATCACAAATCCAATATGGCGGTGACGCGAAGTATAAATATTCACATGGTCGTGTCTCGCAATTTAACCATCCGAGTGCAGTGGCACTTGGTACAGTAAATCCTTATACAAATTTTAATCCACTGGCATCTATTTTTTTCAATTGTTTCCATAACCACAAGATGGCAGCTGTGCGAAATTTTAAAATCTCGTTTTTACTTCTTGTGTCCTAATCATGCGATTGAAGTTCGAATACTACACGTACACAATAATCTTCATGTGACGGTACATAACTCTTAAGACCTACATATATGAAAATCCAACATGGCGACCATCCTTAATATTTAGTTGGTTCTCAATATCTACGAATCGATTAGAGTAATCAAACTGAAATTTTGTATGTTGATAGAGGCAATTAATATAAGTAGGATATATGAAAATAGGCTGTATAGTTCTTCACGGAACTACTTGTTCTTCTTAATAATGGCCCCAGCATTGAACATAACAAGAAGAGAAAAAAATAGAGAGAATAGTAAACATAGATACATTTGATAATCAACAGCCTTCTCAATGGTATGGTATGGTACATGGTTTGAGGCTGACGTAGGTAAGTGTTCCAAACAAAGACGTAGAAATGTAAGCTTAAGAAGTTATAAAGACTTAAACCCTAATTTTATTAAAGAGATAGAATACAACAATTATTGATCTTTGGTTCTTTGGTTTCTTGAAGATACTTGTCAAAGCAGACTCAACTGGTATGAGTGCAGACCGTGGTCGGTATGGCAATAGCCTGGAGGAAGTAGCGTCTCAGGTCATAAGTTCAGGGATGCTGGACTGATGCGTACAGTGTGATACTGGATAACCATATATACACGTCATATCTAGCGCTGGAAAAATACTCGAATTACACTTTCTAATTCTTCCCAAAACTGGGACGAATATTTTTCCTTAAATACGGAGTGGACAGAATGAAGTACAATCAAACCAACAGGTCCACTGAACAGAAAAATATGATGACAATTAAAATAGCCACTTTTGGTGAAATCTTGACGTTTAAAACCACTAGTTGGCACGCCTGCCTGCTGTAGCATAAATCACTGTACTAAGGTATAGGCCTAGTTCAAGCTCAGCCATAGGACGCTAAACAAAGGTCCTATTTCTATGCTAGATGGCAGTTCAAACGGAACGTCGAAGGATGGATCACCTATTCCGCTGCACCTAAAACAATCTAGAGCAGGTAGCTGCATACGATTCTTCTTATTATTATTATCATCATACTCGATATAGCATCCTCAGACGTCCAATTCCACGTAAGAAAATGACCTTTAAAGTGGTGGCTACAATCTCAGGCACTCTAGAAGAGAAAAAAATAATTATTAAAGGAAAAATATATCAATGAAATTCAATAACTTCAAACATACGACTGAACACCCGTAATATGCAAAATATGCTCAATGACATTGCCCCCGATGGATCATGCATAATTTTTGTACGAATCATAGCCCAAAAGTTTGGTGCTTTTCAGTCGGTCAACACGAATGTACCCAAAAGAGTTGGGTTATACCTAATCCTGAAACAAATTACACGAGATTAATAAATACACAAATAAAAACACTCCTAGTGTTGGTTGGTTTTTAAGTTTAGAAGCTGCGACAACGCGGTCATGTAGCCCCGTGTACTTTGGGTGTCTGTAGAATCTGTCTGATAACCGGCGTTAATTGTGATGACTGTATTAGTGTGTGTTATCTGTTTTTTTTTAATTTAAGTACTGCAACTTAGAATTTTTCAAATAGTTCCTACTTTTGCCGCCAAGCGCCACCGTCAACGACTACTAGGCCATCTTCAGAACTTAGCTACTAAACGCCACCGCAGTCGGCTCTTGGCAACGAACGTAGAAACCTAAGAGCGTTGTTTACATTCTTAACCTATCCAATTTAGCTTCACAAAGGTGCAATTAGTGGAAGGTTCTTTAACATGCCATACATCTATGACATGGGACCGCCGGCTTTACTTCCCCTCCGAAGGAAGGCATACTGAGGGATTTTTAACGCTCTTATTAATCTCAAGTAACTTTTTTCAGGATTAGGTATAACCCAACTCTTTTGGGTACATTCGTGTTGACCGACTGAAAAGCACTAGACTTTTGCTTACTAAGGCAACACTGAAAAATGGCTTCAAACCCCATAGTAACCCAACACATTGATTATTTCAATAGTACAGGTACCATTTTCTTTCATTAGATATTTAGTGTAATTTTAATCAAATCGAAATATGAAATTAAATTTTCCTGTCATTTCGAAAGATGTTCCGATTTTTTTTTCTTCCGACATAGAATGTTTCTAAGAAGAAAGAAGAATTCCCCGACACTTGGCAAGGGTGGTCCATGCGCTGTACGTAATACTTATAGTAATAAGAAAGCAGCCCCCACCACAGATTACCTTACGCCCCCCCCCCCCGTTTCATACACGCGAGTCGAAATATGGATGTAGGCGACATCTACCGTCCTCTGCTGCTTCTTGATCATGGATACCAGTCCACGCCATCTAGCAGCTGCAAGAGGAACTAACTGTAGCTTAACACGTGGTTATATCTGCATCCGCTCGGAGCGCTGACTTCAACCAAAAGGAAATGTACGATTGATGTTGAAAACTATAACAATGACGATATGAAATGAGCTACAATGCCTCGTAACATGATTGGTACTCATAAAAACTTAATAGTTGAATTTAAGGAGAAAAAAAGTGTTTTAGGACTATATCTAAGTTAGCGTTCTATTGATTTAAACTTTATTAATATGAATGTAGACATAATTCTTTTTTCACCTACCAGTACCGTAAAGAAATCAAGACATCATTTCAACTAGTCACAAGTGGTCGTAACTTGCATACTAATACTATTCACTTTTTACGAATTGAATTATTCTTAAGACATGAGGCGTGCTACAACACGACAAGCGCCAGGTTGTTAGCGTTGTGAGCCATGTCAGTCGATTTACTGGCACGTTAAAGATCCCTTTCGGCGCAAAATTCCGGCACCCCGGCGTCTCTAAAAGCCAGAGTAGTTAAAAGGGACGAAAAACCAATAGCATTAACATGTTAGCGTTGTAGTGATAGTTTTATTTTGTGAGAGTTAATTTTTCTCATTTTACTGGAATCCACTATATCGTTCAAATGAAGTAAATAAAAAGCGGCTTCGGTGGCGCAGTCGAGGTTATATTTGTCTAGTACGGGAACGCTCTATTCAAGTTCCAACTTTCGCCGCTAGGTGTTAGTAACAGTGGAGTCTGGTAGCCAAAGTTGGAACTACTTGAAATTGCACTTTCATTCATGTTCATTTCTTTATCTCTCATGAACTCCTCTCGTGAGGATGGCGTCAGGAAGGACATCCAGCCGTAGAAACTATCAGCCACGTGGTTTCATCGCATCTCATCCCCGAACCCCTTGGAAAACGGGACTAATTAAGGGTAGACATAGCTAGTAGCGGGGAAAATGTTATTAAAATATATAAATATTTTGCAAATCGCTTATCCTCCCAGCTTGGCGTCACAGGGGCGGTGTCTGGGAGCTGAACGCACTTAGACTGCAGATACAACTGGGGATGGTGACAAGCGACCGCTAACTTGGGTTTAAATTAAGGCGGGCTCAGGGAAGGGATCTTTTTTTTTGGAAGGAAGTTGGCCGTGGACCTGTTGATAGGAACCGATCCGGGATTTGCCTGGTGGTAAAAATTCAGGACGGCTCTGTGAAAAAGTTAAAGAACCTTCCACTAATTACACCTGTGTGAAGCTAAATTATATGTTAAAAATTTGAACAACGCTCTTAGGTTACAACATTCGTCGCCAGGAGCCGACTGCGGTGGCGTCTTGTAACCAAGTTCTGAACTAGTAGTCGTTGACGGTGGCATTTGGCGGCGAAAGTAGGAATTACTTGAAATTCAATGTTTGCAGTTCTTACTTGAATTAAAAACAGATAACACACACTAATACAGTCATCACAATTAACACCGGTTATCAGACAGATTCTACACACACCCAAAGTACACGGGGCTACATGACCACGTTGTCGCAGCCCCTAAAGTGAGGAACCAACCAACTCTTCTAGTTCACGAGCTTGAGTTTTTTGTAGGATGAACTTAGTGTATTATATAATAGATGTTTCCTTGGGACAAAATGCTAATATAATTTCAAAAATAACAATAATAATAATATTTATAATAATAAATAACTAAAAAACTATAATAGTCTTACCAGAAACCTTATACGCTTCAGAAACGGCAGCAATCAAGGGAGGAACAAAAATCAAGAAACTAGAGAAACAAGAGAAACAAATACTGAGAAAGATCTACGGGTCAGTTCAGAAAGGGAGAACAGAGACCGACAAAAGAACAATACAACAAGCCTCCATGGCTTAGGGGACAGCACGCTGGTCTCTCACTGCTGGGTCCATGGTTCAAATCCCGGTCACTCCATGTGAGAATTATGCTGGACAAATCGGAGGCAGATAGGTTTTTCTCCGGGTACTCCGGTTTTCCCTGTCACCATTTCATTCCAGCAACACTCTCCACTATCATTTCATTTGTCATTCATTTAATCATTGCCCCAGGGGAGTTTGGCAGCCGGCACAGTTCACATCCTTGCCACTAGGTGGGGGCTTCATTCATTCCATTCCCTGACCCGGTCGGTCGACAGGAAGCAGGCTGTGGATTTTCGTTTTCAATAGAACTATACAAACAGGCAGAGACGATTACAAACAACATCAGAAAAAAGAAGGGCAAAATGTTATTGACACATACATAGGATGATTGAAGACAGACTGACCAAGAAGATTTTTAATCAAAGAAACCGTGGAAGACCTCCAGAAACGAAACTTCTCTACAAATGACATGGTAGACTGGAAAGTATGCAGAGAAAATCTGAAAACCAAAACTTGAGCATTCACCCAATGTGAAAAAAAAGAGAAAGAAAAAAAAAACAGGAAAGAAGTGGGCAGAAGAGAGAATGAAGAAACACAGTGAATATATGAGAGGTTTTTGGGAAGAAAGAATAAAAGCACAGAAGAAAACAACAGCATGAAAATATATTTTAACGCTCTCCGTAATGAGGAATTAAGGATAATAATAATAATAATAATAATAATAATAATAATAATAAAGATAGAATAACAATAATAATACAGTAAAACATGTCTTCAACGGAAACGTAAGGGACTCACATCCCCCCCCCCCCCCCCCCGTTAAGGATAGGATTCTGGTTAAAGGAGGTAGGTCTATGCTAAAATAATTAAATTAAGGACTTGCACATAGTCGCCTCCGTAGCGTATCGGTCAGAATGGTTAGCTGCCGTCCCGGAGATCCAGGGTTCGATTCCCGGCTGTGCCACGAAATTTGAAAAGTGGTATGAGAACTGGAACGGGGTCTACTCAGCCTCGAGTGGTCCAAATGAGTAGAGGGGGTTCAATCCCCCTCTCAGCCATCCTCGAAGTGGTTTCCCACTTCGTCTTCGGGCAAATGCCGGGATGGTACCTACTGTAATGCCACGGCTGCCTCCTTCCCTCTTCCTTGCCTATCCATCCCCATCTTCCCCTCCCTTCCCATCCCTCATGAGGCCCCTGTTCGCTTTGCAGGTCAGGTCGCCTGGGTGAAGTGCTGATCACACCTCCCCAGTTGTATCCAATCCGACCAAGTGTTCCCGGCTCTAGGACATTGCCTGGAGAGGTGGTAGTGTTGAGTTCCCTCGCTGAGTCCGTGGGAACCACCACCCTGGAGGGTAAAAATTGACTAAAAGAACAACTTGCACATAATGGACATTCTGAGAAAAAATAAGATGGTGTATATACCTTATTCAGTGTTGTATTTACATATTTCTGCTACGAATTAATACAGCACTGTATCATTTTTGCTCTCAATGCAATATCGGTCACCAGACTGTAGATCACTTACTATATGAGTGTAAGTTATTAGGGAAAGAAAGAGATATATTAATAGCACATGTTTTAAGATCAGGCAACTGGCCTATAAAGGAAGATGAACTTGTTAGAAACTACCTTAGGGAGTTCTTTACTTTTGCAAACTCTATCTCATTTGAAATACTAAATAGATAATTTTTATTTATATTTCCTTAACTGTTTATCATTTTAGTGACACAAATTTCATTTAACAGGCCATAGATATAAAATATTTATAATATAAATTGTATAGTTTTAATCTGAAATGATTAATAAGTAATAATTAAGCATGTAGTATTACTACATTGTATTGGGGCATGCTGTAAATAAAATAAATTAAAAAAAACACAACTCTCTCTTTCGAAGCCATATGACGACTTCTGCCTAAATATGTCAGAAATGTTAGGTGAGAGGTGCTCAGTTAAAAGCTGAATTCTGAGCTGATTGACAAAGATCGAGCCAAAGGCATGCGTTTGTTGATTGACAGTTCATTAAATCGAGCTTTGGGAAAGGCTTGGCGAACCGGATACAGGCAATTGGCCGTACACTTTGACGTGTAAGATGGAGAACAAAAAAGAAATAATTATTTGCACATTCCTTGTTAGCTACAGAATCAACTGTTACACCAGACAAGGTAGACTTTAACAGGATGCCTGAATATTTTAACAGTGCAACACGGAACTCGATTTTTTTCCGTTAAAATGCATATTTTGATTTCCGTTGTCCGCGTAACACACTTTCCGTTTAATGAAGGGAATTTAACAAGTTTTTCACCCGTAAGTTGTCGGGACCATCAAATATTTCCATTTAAGACAAGTTCCGTTTAATAAAGGGTCTGTTGAAGACAGGTATTTGTATCTCGAAATGCATACCTGTGCTCCTATAAATTGCTTGAACTGTACAGTTGTTATTTTAGTCTTCAGTCTTTTGACTGTGTGATGCAGCTTCCATAACTCCCTGTTCTAAGCTAATCGTTTCATCTCCACGAAGGTACCACATGATACATCTGAGGCAATCTGCTTAACATACTCCAACCTTGGTCTACCCCTACAGTTCTTGTCCTCGACGCTTCCTTCCAAACTAAGTTTGCTATTGCTGGTTGTCTTAGTAAGTATCGTACCAAACTATCTCTTTTCTTTATCAGCGGTCGCCAGGAACCTCTCTCCTTTCCCACTCGTCTTAATACCTCCTCATTTGTTACTCTATCCAACCATCTAATCTTCAACATTCTCCTGTAACACCACATTTCAAACGATTCTATTCTCCTCCTTTCTGCTGCGCTAACAGTCCAAGTTTCACTTCCATAGAGCGCTACGCTCCAGACACACGCTTTCAAAAATGACTTTCTAATAGCTAAATCTATAGGATTTGAAGTCAACAGATTTCTGTTCTGTAGAAATGCTTTCCTTGCCTGAGCCAACCTACAGTACTTTTCATATCCTTTATGATTCGACCGTCACTGGTTATTTTGCTTTCAAAGTAGCAGAAGTCCTCGACTTCCTTCAGCTTTTCACCTGCCAATTTGATGTCAATAGGGGTGTCTGATTTATTCCGGCTATACAGTAATAGGCGCTGTTCATCGGTATTCCCAATTCGCTTCCAAACCTGTGTATCGCACGATGCATGACTCACTTGCTATGACGATATGGTGACATGAATGTAAATTACTTAGTCATCCTTTTTACCATTCGTCATATTTTCTTGTCTTCCTCATACGAACTGAAAATTAGCTGGAGAAAAGAATCGGATATCCTGAATTTCCAATCTGTCATAAACCGGCTACGGTCGCCTAGAGTGCTAACGCGCTACCTCGTGATTCGCTGGCATCGGGAGAGCATGGGCTCGAAACCCACCTCGACCGCCTTAAAAAATGGTTTCCGTGGTATCCCGTTTTCACCACCAGGCAAATGACGGGATGGTTTCTTTAAATAGGTCAACGGCCGATTTTCTTCTAAAATCCCTTGCCTTATCCGTCCTGATGGTAGGAAAATAAATGGTCAATGCTGCATTAATAATAATTTAAAAAACATCTTCAAGAAAGCTTTGAAGCCAATTTTTTAGCCTACTTTTCACATTTTGTAAAAATTAGGAAATAGTAGACTCATGAGATCGATCCGAGCAAATATTTGTCTGTGTGTGTGTGTGTGTGTGTGTGTGTGTGTGTGTGTGTGTGTCCCTATCAACTCCTAAACGATTGCAGCTATCGTAGCCAAATTTGGTATGAGTAAAGATCTATACATGTTGATCACACAGCCATATTTGAAAATGACGTCAGTGCTACCTACTGCTGAGAAATTGCAATTGACATTTGAGCTCTATGTTGGATATCTCGGAAGATATGCATGGGAGCTATTCCAAAATTGGCACACACAATAATATACGGAGCGTTCAAAAAGTAACGAGCCGGAGGCTGGAATGCGCAAACTGGTGACTACATAGGCTGATCGTGGCGTGTGTAACGAGGTGCGGTTCCGACCAGAGCGTGGAAGGTCACAGCCCGTCACTAGAGGGCACGCGTGCACGTCACGTGACGATACAAAGCGAGCAGCAGTATGCATCAATCGTCCAACGCTGCCAGTCGCATTGCAAACAGTGACATGGAGGCGTCAACCGAAGAGCAAAGAGGTGTTGTTCGGTTTCTGACAGCGGAAGGAGTAGGGGGAACGGACATTCATCGCAAGTGTACGGCGAACACTGCATGTCCCTTGCAAGGGTCAAGGCGTGGCACAAGCGCTTCAGGGAAGGACGGGTGTCGTTAGCCGATGATGCCCGGTCTGAGGCACCCCCCTTCATTACCGATGACAACGTCCAGCTGGTTGATGCACTCATTACCCAGGACCGCCGAGTGACAGTGAACGCCATAGCCGCCGTGGTCGCTCCACGACAATGCACGACCTCATACGGCCAACACAGTCGCGGTACTCCTGCAGAAATTCAAATGGGAAGTTCTCGGCGACCCTCCATACAGTCCAGACCTCTCTCCCTGTGGTTACGCCATGTTTGGTCCCCTGAAAAGGGCTCTGCGGGGCCAACGATTCACCTCTGACGCCGACGTCCAGCTGTACGTGCGGAACTGGATCACATCGCAGCCCAGGGAATTTGATGAGACAGCCATTCACCGCCTCGTGTCACAGTGGGACAAGTGCCTCAACAGCCAGGGCCAATACTTCTAACATACAGGTACTGGTTTCTGTAATTATGCCTCCGGCTTGTTACTTTTTGAACGCACCTTATATATCACTTAGAAGGCCATACATGACAGTGTTCCAACATGATTATACAGGTGCTAATACGTCATGTCTTTATATGCATGAAACTTCCATACTATCAATTTGATTTTAACCAAATTTCGTATGTAGGCTACTATGTGTACCATAACATATATGACATGAGTATTCTTAAGAGCAACCAGGGCTGCCAACTGTTAATAAATGTTCCCTTTATAATTTTTATCCTAAGTTAATAACAATATATCAGATAGTATACAAGCCAACAGCTCGAAAGTTTGCCCACGTATAGTACATGACCTTCGACAATAATTTGGAATAACTAACATACGTCGTGCTGCCAACATGATTTAAGCCTGCTGAAAGGCCCAATTTTTAAATACATTTAACTTCAATACTAAAAATGGATTTCATACAAAATTGGCACAGTAACAGATCATAGTATTTCATATTAATTCTGGGGGTGAAGCTGATTCCTGCTCGTGGTGCCCCTGCATAGGTAGTCGGAATTTGAATTTCCGTTACTGAACTGAACGTCAGCATTCCAGAAGCATCATTCAAGTACTATCTGAAATGATTCATTCTAGTAGGGAAAGGCTCTTATCAGAGCCCAATTTAACAATTATTTCTTTTAACATTGAAGGACTGTCTTCTTGTAAAGAAGATCTTTTACGTGAATTATGCCTAAAACATAATTGTGATGTTTTATGTATACAAGAAACTCATAGGGATGTTAATCAACGACGTCCTAAAATCCCTGGAATGAGATTGGCAGTCGAACGTCCTCATGGCCAATATGGAAGTGCCATCTTCACTAAACCAGATATCAGGATTCTTGCAACCTCCATCACAGCTGACAATGACATAGAAATTATTGCGATAGAATTGAGTAACTCTATCATTTTTTCCATTTATAAACCCCCAAAGGTAAGCTTTTCATTCAGACAACCTGATAATCTGAATTTGGAGAAAGTGTCCTTCTTCGTGGGTGATTTCAACAGCCACTGCATTATATGGGGTTATCCACATGATGATGAGAATGGAGAAGCTGTTATGCACTGGGCGGAATCACACCAACTGTCCCTCATTCATGATAACAAACTTCCTTCATCCTTCAACAGTAGAAGGTGGAAACGTGGATATAATCCAGACCTTATTTTTGTGAGTGATCAGATTGCCCATCAGTGTATTAAATCTGTTTGCCTTCCTATTCCTAACTCACAACATCGTCCAATAATGTGCCAGATAGTAGCAGCCGTCAGGCCACAGAGTGTTTACTTTAAAAGAAGATACAATTTCAAAACGGCAAACTGGGAATGTTTCACTTCCTCTTTAGATACAAAGATGAGTACAATCAGTCCCATACCAGAGGCATATGATCAATTTATTGATGCCATTAGATCGTGTTCTACAGAAGCCATTCCAAGAGGATGCAGAACTAATTACATACAAGGTCTTTCCCAGGAAACATCTGCCTTACTGACAAACTACTTCAATTTGTATGAAAGGGATCCTTTTAGTGCTGAAACTATTGCAAGCGGACAACAACTTATCTCTGCTATTTCAGAGTCTAAACGAGAACAGTGGTTAAAATTGATGGAAGAAGTTAACATGGATAGAAGTAGCCATAAGGCCTGGAGGCTAAGGCATCTCAGTAATGATCCTAATAAATCATCTTCTCTTTATAACGTATCTGCAAACCAAATTGCTCACCAACTCGTCCAAAATGGCAAGTCTATAAACTCCAGTTCTAGAACAAAAGTGGATACCAGGCCAAAATTCAGACCAGAGACCAGTATACTTTCTAATCCCTTTACCTTGGCAGAACTAAATGACGCTATAAATATCAGCAAAAATGGAAAGGCTCCTGGTGTAGATGAAATCTGTATTCAACAAATCAAGAATTTTGGACCTGTTACTAGAGAATGGGTACTCAATCTATTTAACAATTGCATTCGAACCTGCAGAATACCCAAAATCTGGAGGAAATCTAGAGTTATAGCATTCCTCAAACCAGGAAAAGATCCCCATGATCCTAAAAATTACAGACCAATATCCTTGCTCTGTCATTTATTCAAGATCTTAGAACGAATGGTTCTGGTAAGGCTTGCAAAAATAGTTGAACCACTTTTGATCCCCGAGCAAGCTGGTTTTAGAAGAGGGAAGAATTGTACATCACAAATACTCCATTTGACCCAATATATCGAAGATGGTTTTGAAAATCGGAAAATAACTGGGGCAGTCTTCATCGACCTAACTGCGGCCTATGACACAGTTAACCACCAAATTCTGTTGAGTAAATTTCATAAGATGACCAAGGACAACAAGCTGACTGAATTTCTTCGATGTCTTCTTGAAAATCGAAGATTCTTTGTAGATTTCTAAGGGCGACATAGTCATTGGAAGAATCTCCGGAATGGCCTACCTCAAGGTAGTGTTTTGTCTCCAATATTATTTAATATTTACACGAATGATCAACCCTTGCCAGAAGGAACTAAAAGCTTCATCTATGCAGATGATCGAGCTATTCTCACCCAGGGTGATCAGTTTGAGAGTGTTGAACGGAGATTAATGGCAGCCTTAGATGAACTGAGTCCATACTACAGAGAAAACCTTCTAAAGCCTAACACCTCAAAGACGCAAGTTTGCGCTTTTCACTTAAAGAATATGCAGGCAAGAAGAAAACTGAAGATTTTCTGGGAGGGTGCTCTTTTGGATCATTGCTCTACACCTAAATATCTAGGGGTAACTCTGGATCGTGCACTCACGTATGAACAACATTGTGTTAACACGAAGCACAAAGTATCTACGCGAAATTCCATTCTTCGCAAGTTATGTGGTACCAACTGGGGAATGCAAGCTCAAACAATGAGAACTACTGCTTTAGCACTGAGCTACTCTGCAGCAGAATATGCATGCCCTGTTTGGTATAGATCATGTCATGCCAAACAGGTAGATATTGCTTTAAATGAAACTTGTCGGCTTATAACTGGTTGCCTAAGATCTACACCTTGTGACAAGTTATATTGCTTGGCTGGCATTGCTCCCCCAGATATTAGACGTGAAGTAGCTGCCAAACATGAAAAATCTAAAGTAGAAGTTTCCCAGACACATCCTCTACATAATTATCAACCTGCTCAACAACGATTGAAATCTAGGCGAAGTTTCTTACACTCTACTGAGTGCCTGTCGGATTCACCTCAATCATCAAGGCTAACTTCCTGGAGATCCAGAAACCATAATCTCAACGGATGGATGGTTCCATCTGAAACTCTTCCTGCCGGTTATGAAGAGTCGTGGCCTACATGGAAGAGTCTAAACAGGCTGCGGTCTGGGGTCGGTCGATCTAAGACCAATATGAAGAAGTGGGGCCTTTCCGATGAGTCAACCTTTTGCGCCTGCGGAGAAGAACAAACCATGGTGCACCTTCTCCATTGCAACTCCTGCCCTCTCATTTGCACTATGCAGGATGTAGTTCAGGCCACACCAAATGGACGAGATCTTGCCAAATTTTGGTGCGATGTAATTTAATTGTTATTTTGAAAGTACCTTTAGTGTGTTTTTTATTTTAAAAAAGTTATCTATGCTAATTTTACATGATGTATTGCTTCTGATACGAATAAATAAATATTAATTCTAAGCAAAACATACATGACATTGTTGCCAACATAATTTTACGCGCGCTGATAGATCCAATGTCCAACTGCATGTGACGTCCATATTATCCATCGAACTTCAACCAAATATTGTATGTGCATTCTGTACCTTAAGAGATGGATCTAATGATATATTCAGAGTCAAAAGGGCTGCCAACTGTAGTGGTCTATTAGGCTACACTACTTCAGGTATACTACGAACTAATTAGAAAAGTCAGTATTACCAACTTAATTTCGCCATTATTCTGGACGAAATCATTGGCATGAATCTTGAATTTTAAGAAAATGAGGCTCTTTAGTTCGTCTCAGAACTACTTGTTAGTGTTGCCATGGATGATCATTTTCAGTGGATCGACAAGAATTTATGCCAAATTATATTAGGTGAGAAATATGAGTTTCGACCTGAAAAAGATGTACAGTACATGTGATAAGTTATTATTTGCACACATTACAATGATGATCACATGTTTCGTTCGTCAACTGAACATCATGGGAACCAGGTAAAACAAATCAATAGTATTTACAAGACAACAAAATTCCTCAACCAAACACTATTAAAACCCACAATGCTAATGACAAATAATCGTGGCTCTTCAACACTAATCCGTAAAGGTGTGGCAAAATCTAAATAACATTCTGCTAGTACTGCTGTGATAACCTATAGTTTAATAACCATAAGACCCCGAAAAGAAATAAAATTATTTACTAGTGGGCCCGTACGAGCCTTCGCAACGTGAATGTAGGTATATGGGGTAGCTCGCCTAGCAGTACGCCGCGCTCCCGCTAGATGGCTGCCACCGCCGCGCTGCCCTGCGCTCTAGCGGCAGGCTCGCCAGGTTACGGTGCCTCCGTTGTAAATGTACATTTGTGAAGGTATTTATTTAATTGTGAGACATTTAAGGAGGAAGTGAGTGCGTTTTGGACACACATGGGGTTATGCGGAACCTGTAGGTACCCCATATGTGTAGGTTGGTGTTAACAGGACCTTATTTTAGGTACAAAACCAGAATGGGACCTTAGCAGAATAATATAGGGAGGATTTTAATATGAATTCCACGTGGTTTCATCACCCGCCATGGTGGCTGAGAGTGCTAACGCGCTAGGTCGTGTCTCACTGGCATCGGGAGAGTATCGGTTTCCAAACACACCTCGGACGTCCTGAAAAGTTTTTTTTTGTTGTTTCCCATTTTCATCACCATTCAAATGCCAGGACGGTTCCTTTCATCAGGTCAACGACCGACTTCTTGATCCTTCCTTAATTAGACTCAAGTTACTGGTCACCCTTTGCAATCAGCCTGTCACCATCCCCAGTTGTGTCTGCTGACAAAGTGTGTAATCTCTCAGACACCGTGCTTGAGATGGTAGAGGAATGATCCCTCGTAGAGCCCATGTGCAGGGAAGATAAACGTTAAAAAAACATATATGGAGAAACGGAACACAGGAAATTTTAATATTTAGGCGTGGTTGCAGCTGTAGCTCGCTACATTCTGGCAGTGCCCTATTGAACCAAATATGCTCACACTTCAAAAATTGATAGTTGAAAAAGTATTTTTTCTTTTAAAAAAGTATACGTACTAATAGCCTAATTTTCAAAAAAAAAAGAGTCTAATAGTAATGCATCATTGAATTGTTCATGTATGGGAAATAACACTCATTACACTCTGGGAAAGTATAAGGGAAGCAGCAAAGGTACAGGAATCTCTTCTAGGAACAATTGTAAGTTGAAGGTTGAGGTGCTTGGACATGTAAAAAGAATGGCACCCAACAGAATAGCAAAAGTATGGCTGGAGAAAACAGTTCAAGGCAGTCGACCCAGAGGAAGACCTAGAAGTAGATGGCTTGATACAGTCAAACAAAACATAATTAGTAGAGATTGGACAGAGATTGAGAAGACCAAGATCTATCTGAACCGACAAAGATGGAAGAGGCCCATAAATCACACCCGGGAAACTGGAGTTGGTCTACAACGATAACGATGATGGCAATTTGGGTGCAATCGTGTTGACCGACTGAAGAGCATTTAAATTTAATTTGCTACGACAACAATGAAAATTGGCTTCCAACACGATAAATTATAGTTAATCCAAAATGTATTTATTAGTCTACTAATCATCTGTAAAAGTGCAATAATATGTTTCAGTTCGATGTTTTTGTAAATCACCTGCAATGGAAAGTCTGCCCTTTGTGTGATTTTTTGATGTGTAACATCTTTCCACTCGGTTGCTGGATATTTGTGGGATTGATTTTGAAAAATGGGAGACGGAAGTGGATCGGACGATCCAGCTGGCAGTGGTGGATCGAACGGAAGTGTAACACGCACTGCCAACTGGATCGCATTGCTGAACACTTTCATTTTGACGTTAAACGCTCATGCGAACTCTGGTGTCAACTGATTGAACACAAAGCACATGGCACATAGTCGAAGTCTTCGTATCAGTATTTAAATTATTATATGCTTTAATATGACACAGTGTAAGTAGTCGGCAATTCCGGTATTATGTTTCTGCATAATGGCTATTCAAATATTAACCCACATAACGCTAATGCAGTCATCAATATAATGTGTATCATAGTGTTTATACGGGACCTAGGCAAGCCTTCATGAACTAATGCTGAACACAGTCTCTTTACTCACAAGAGGGCCTATTCATAACGCATTTTAAACTCAATTTCACGCAGGAACATTATCGAAACAAGCAAAATATAAATGATACTCAATTCCGTGATGCAGTATTATTGGTACCGGTACGTGAATATAAGTCACCATCTTGTACCTAATATTCGTGTGAGCGAAATGGCCGTGGGGTTAACGTCATTGACTTTGAATCTCAAGATCTCGGGTTCGAATCCCGGACGGGTTAGATATTTTTGCTACCAGATTATCGTTTTAAACGATATTTATCATATCAATATGACTCATTTTAACAGAATCCATATGAAATTACGTGATGGTCTGTGAATCAAGAGGTCCGGGAACTGGGCAAGCCTTTCATGATCTACTGCTGTGCACATTGCATTTACTCGCAAGTTGGCCTATTTATAGGGAATTTAAGGTTATGAGCGGTGTCGCGTCTATTAATCTAGTTGATCCATATCGTATTCTTTATTTAGGCTAGTACTGGTGGAAGGTACGAAACCTCTAATAAAATGAGTTCCGTATTATAAACTACAATATCAGTAAAACACTCCCTTTTACAATAGATTAATATTTGTGCCAAAAATATTATAAAATACCGGTGTATCAACAATTTGCCGTCCCTGAAATGGTTTTCCGTGGTTTCCCATTTTCAATTCCAGGCAAATGCTGGGACGGGACCTTCTGACAGGTCACGGCCGCTTCCATCCACATCCTTACCCAGTTTCATTCACCATCATTCATTTCATTTCTCACTAACTCCTCTCGTGAGGTTGGCGTCAGGAAGGGCATCCGGCCGTAAAAACCATCCGCCACAAATACTTCCATCGCATCTCATCCCCGACCCCGTAGGAAAACGGGAATAATAAGGGGTAGACATACAATACCGGTGTATAAACAATTTCATGTTAGGTTCCTTCTATGTCAGATGTTACACATCAAATGCGACTACTGTAAGCCTCGTATCTTTTTTATTTTTATGCTAGTCGAAACCCGTCAATGGGAAAATATTTACTGAAGGAGTTTAAACATTCTTTGTACGATTAGTTTTTGGCTCTATTGCAACTTTAAGGTCGTCGAAAGAACGCACTCTCGACATTGCAACATATAACTGACCATGACTGAAAATTTGATTAGTTAAATCGGGACCTATACGTTTCTGAGTTTCCCCTTGAGGTTTATTAATTGTGATAAAGTATATCAAGTGAATTGGAAATTGGTGCCTCTTAAAAGAAAATGGAAGTGTTTTATCGGATGGTGTTAAATCAAGTCGAAGGAGCTCTCTGTTTAATTGTATGTGCACTTATTATATCCAAATCCAAGCAATTTTCATACATATTTCTTACAATTAATCTGGTTCCATTTAGCAGCCCTTGGTAAACGTTCATATTTCTAAGGAGCATAACTATGGCTCAAACATTTACAGTAAGAATATCTGAAGGCATACCACTTAATGCCAAGGAATTCTATAGGAAACTAAAGTAGCTGGCTTTCATCAATACATCCACGTTCCTGGCACTACATTTCACAAAACCACAATTTTAAAGGACGAGCCCTGTTTACGGCTCACGCGGTAGGCCCAGCAAAGGCAAGTCAGCCAATCAGAAGCCTAGACTCTTGTTATTTAAAACGCACAAGCTTTCAATATTAGGCCTACGGTAGATACCATTCTAATAAATGTTTGTGATTTTCGTTCCACTGAGAGCTTTTGTTCTGTAAGTGAGAAAGATAAATTTTGAAATGCACGACGTGCGTTCAAGATAAATGGGGGGCAAGAAATCAATTCATTGAAGTAGTCCGACCTCTCGTAAGTCACATAAATTTACAGTGACGCCACGTCATACGGATGACGGAGCTGTACGCTTACGTTGATGGAAATTCCTTTGATAAACAATGAATCTCACTGTGCAAATTTCACGATAGACCTAATTCACGAGGTAAGTATTTCACTAAAGAAATTCCACACCTCAAAGACCCTCCTGCATATTAATACATTAATTTATCAATCATAAAACACATTTTGGCACAAAAATCTCCCGGAATGGTTGTAAAACATACTTCATACGTAGCCTAATAAATATCTCGACAATTATGATCTTTCATGAACATTCATTCATTCATTTGCAATAGGGGGGTGTGTGTCCCGGTGGGAAATTGGGTATACATAACAATTCAATAACAATTAAACTGGAGTATTTACACAAACCGTCAGTCTTTGCTTCAACACACGTATATGTTTGGCAAAGGCGCTAAGACTCCGGCAGGTAGAGAGTTCCAGTTCTCAATGGCACGGTTTACGAAAGAATATTTACCATAATTTGTACGCTGCCGTCGGCCCTTTACTTTGAAAATGATCGCTCCAACTCATGTAAGTGGGCTTTTCTATATGTTTGCTAAGCTCAACCAATGCTGGTTGATTTGTATACGTGTTGTACATAGCGCAGAGTCTATTTCATCCTCCTAGCCTCAAGTGATTCCCACCCAAGTTTCTTTAACATACGGGTCACACTGCTTCTGGGATTAAAGTCACTGAGCACAAATCTAGCGGCCTTTCATTGTACAGATTAAACATAGATTACCCTAGATGTATTGAAATTGTAACTGTGGTGTCTCGTAGTTGGTAGCTAAATTGGTAAAAAACAATAACATTTACCATGCTATGGAAATGTTAGATACTTACCATATTGATTTATAGATAATTACTTAAAAATACCACGCCGATCAATACAAATTATGAAACAGCTACTCCAATGCTGTGATGATGATAATTGTTGTTTAAGGGGCCTAACATCTAGGTTATCGGCCCCGATCAAATGTTGTACATGCTTCGATATTCATAGATATCTTCTTCAGCGCCTAACATTACTAAAATTAAATAATCCTTACAATAAAACAAGTTGTAAAATAAAGTGGACATCCTTACAATAATTCATGTTGTTTTAAGGATATCTATCTTATTATATAATACGCTAAGGTGTATGCTTAATAAAACTGAAGCTCCTAAACCAGAGGGAGTTAGAAGGTGTGGTTTGTATCCAAACTCCCAAATCGTCTCAATAGCACAGGAAAATCATGCATTTCTTGATAAGGCATCGGAAATATATTTTGTTTGTTTATAAAGTGCTTTTAAATATATAAACAAGACGATAGCCCCTGGCAGAACATTGTCGCGTACAGCCCTCATAGCACTGGCGCCGGGCGGGTAGTCTGTACACATGGGGCGCACGCAACCCATTATGCGAGAGTTCTCGCACGGATCTGCTAGTTTTATTAGCCTATTTTCAATTTTGAAAAAAAAAAAAAGGTTTATGAGATCACCTTTTGTCCGTGTGTGTGTCCCCCACCCCTAATAAAATCTAAACGGCTGGAGCGATTTCAATGAAACTCGGTAAGTTCATAGCACTATTCCAGGCGACGCCGACCGTTCCCTTCAAATTTTGTTACGTCTTACCAATCCAACATGGCGGCTGTGCGAAATATTACACCAGTATTCAATATCTCCGAAACTATTCCCGATATCACCCTGGAATTTATTACGGTGATAAAGGGAACTACTAGAAGTTGACCTAAGTGACTTTTGAAAAACTGGTAACTACGAAACCAACATGGCAGCCACGCGAATTTGCGACATTCAAATAGACGTTTCTCCCGATTTAACCAACCAAACGCAATAAAACTTGGTACAGTATACGTTTATATACATTGTAATGCACCACCGGGTGAGTTAGCCGTGGTCGTTACGGCATGACTAATGGCAGTCTCTCACATCCGGGAGGCGAGGAGGTTCGAATCCCCCCGCCGGCAACCTTGAAGATGGTCTTCTGTGGTTTCCCATCTTCCTTCCAGGCAAATGCCGGGGTTGGTCCCTAACTATAGGCCACAGCCACTACCTTCCAACTCTTCGCCCTTCCCTTCCAACTTTCCTCCCCAACGGCACTTGTAGCTCACCCATTGGGTGTCCGTCTCGAAGCAGCTACACAACTGGCGAGCCGAACATGTCCTCGGACACTCCCGGTACTAAAAGCCATACGCTAAAAAAAAGTAATGCACCGACATCTAACTTCGTTCAATTGTTTACATAACCACAATATGGCGGATGTGCGAAATATTTAACCGGCATTCTATATCTCTGAAACTATTCAAGGTATGACCATAAAATTTTGTACGGATATAAAGGGCACTACTGGAAGTTCATCTATAAGACATTCACAAACCGGTTAACTACAAAACGAACAAGGCGGCCAAGCGAATTTGAACATTATAATAGACCTTTCTGGCGATTTAATGTTCCAAACGCAATGAAATCTGGTACAGGAAATGTTTATACACATTGTAATACACTGGTATCTAATTTAGTTCAATTGTTTACATAACATCAAGATGGCGGCTGTCCGAATTTTAAAATTATGTTTTTATTTCTTGTGTGGTAATCATGCGATCGAAGTAAAAGTTTGAATAATGAACCTACGCAATAATTTTACTTTAATGGTACATGACTCTATGGCCTATACATTTAACAATCCAACATGGCGACCATCCGATATATTTTGACGGCTCTGAATATCTGCGAATTTATAATAGCAATCAAACTGAATTTTTTTATGTTCATAGGGGCTATGCACTTAAGTTCACCTATAGGATTTTAAATAACCTGGTGATCACAAATCCAACATGGCGGCGACGCGATTTAACCAACCGAGTGCAGTGAAACTTGGTACAGTAAATCCTTATACGAATGTTAATCCACTGGCATCTAATTTATTTCAATTGTTTCCATCACAAGATGGCAGCTGTGCGAAATTTTAAAATCTCCTTGTTACTTCTTGTGTCCTAATCATGTGTTTGAAGTTTGAATGCTACACGTACACAATAATCTTCATGTAACAGTAAATAACACTAGGACCTACATATATAAATCCAACATGGCGACCATCCGAAATATTTAGTTGCTTCTCAATATCACAGCAATCAAACTGAAATTTTGTGTGTTGATAGTGGCAGTTAACATAAGTAGGATAATTGAAAATAGGCTGTATAGTTCTTCACAGAACTACTTGTTTTATTTTTGCAATGTTAGGCGCTGAAGAAGATATCAATGCATAGTCTATCGACACATGTACAACATTTTGATGTTGTTGTTGTTGTTGTTGTTGTTAGAGTCTTCAGTGTTTTGATTGGTTTGATGCAGCTCTCCATCCCTCCCTGTCTTAGATGTTTCATAATTTGTATTGACTGGCGTAGTATTTTTAAGTAGTTAGCTGAATTAGTGCAACCGTCTAAACGCACCTGCCCGGACTGCATGAGATTCGGGTTCGAATCATGACTGCGGTCATGGTTTCAAGTCTTACTTAAGAGATAAAATATAAATAAATATCTATCTCACTGTAAGTTTAATGGAACTGATGCCAAACATACAACACTTCGTAGTAAGTGTGGTATTTTAAGGTCCAGGTTCATTACGTGATTCGAATATTGGTTTTAACAGCTCCTATCCTGAAAATGGTTTTCCAAGTTTTGTTTCAAACTAAATCTACACAAATAAGCTTATTTTCAGTCCCAAGGCACTTATTCCAATCCTAGATACAACTGATAACAGTAATATACACGTACACTACAAGACACCCCCCGATAACATAACCCCAAACATTCGGGGCTGATGTCTGAAGCTTTTTATAAGTCAACCATCCTGGTTCGTAACTCGATATGGTCAAGTAAGGGATTTGGGAGCAAGTCGGCCGTGAACCTGTTGAAAGGAACCGACCCGGCTTTTGTTTGGTGCTGAAAAAGGTAAACCACGAAAACCATTCTCAGGACGGCCGAGGTGAGATTTGAACCCACGCTCATCCGATGCCAGTGAGGCACGAGTTGGCACTAGCGTTCTCGGTCGACGTGGCAATTAAAATTTTTAAAACTTGGAGCAACAACGAAGTCTACTAGAATGTAGAAAAACATCTCTGAGACCATGAGGAAACTGAGGCCAATATTTATTGGACACCTGAACAGAATGAACAAATTCAAACTAACCAAACAGTTATTTGACTACTTCAGGAACAAGAAGACCACTACATCATGGATTAAACAAACTCGGAAAGACCTTTATGAAAGATCTAACATCCCGGAGGCCCAACTGTGAGAAAGGGATACGTTTCGAAACAGTATGCACGATCTAGAAGGTTTCAAGACGAGATAAGTTTTACAATGACCGGAAGAGCTTGGACGGAAAACCAACAGCAGCAGCGCAGCGAATGTATGAAGGAGTACTGGAGCAAGAGGAAATTACTGACAAAGTAGAAATATTGAAATTGTAGCGTGATCCTAAGTGGTCAATTCGCAAATAAACAAAAAATATTGATTAATAATAATAATAATAATAATGTTATTGGTTTTACATCCCTTTTGACTACTGCGGGTTTTAGAGACGCCGAGGTGACTACTGTAATTTTTCCCCTCAAGAGGATCTTAGTTATTGTGTTAAGGTGTGGAACAGCGGGGACATCTGCCCCTGAAAGGATCTTGAGCGGGACTCGGAAGACGAGTGGGTTCGAAGTTATAAATGGGAAACCACGGAACACCGTTTCAATGGCGGCCGGCTATGTGTAGGCGGATTCCGGACCTCCTCCGAAAGTTTTCGACTGAGAACTAATACGTAAGGAGAATGAATACCGTAATAAATATAATAAAGAAAAAGACATGCTGGAATTGAAAGATTACCTTTAATGGAAGAATAATGTTTAGTTGGCGTGTGTTAGTAAGTATTTGATAATCAACGAGAACCACACCCATTCTACCCTTTGGTCTGTCATTTTCAATGTGTATTTGCATTTTTTCCTTGGTGGTGGGATTCATAAGTTGAGCGGGAAGACGATCAGGCTGGTAGATGGAGAAAGGAGTGACTTAACTTTAGTTTGGACCCCTCGAAATTAAATTTTGGCTACGTTACGCATCTTCATTTGTCTCCCTTCAACTTCTCAAACGAGCTTGGAGTCAGGAAATGCACATGGCCGAAAAAAACAGCCGCCATTTAGGAATCTTAATTCATCTCATTCCTAGTTCCGTAAAAACAAGAATAATAAAAGGAAAACACATTAATAAGAACAATAATAATAATAATAATAATCATCATCATCATCACCACAAAATCCACTTTGAGGCTAACCGAACAGTAACATGTTGAATGTTTCATTTAATTTTATTATGTTGGCGACCTTGTTTGTAGTATGAAAGCACATGGTTCCCTTCAAAACCACGTGGAGACCCTCGCTTCAAGTAGTTCACGGTTCAACCACTAGGTGCCACTGGTGGGAAAACAAGCAACATATGCTACTGCTCTCTTGCGGCTCTTGTGGTAACCATTCTGATAAAGTTTGCACAAGTTCTCCAGCGCAAGCGCCGTGAATGTTTAAAGTCGTAAGTGGTACGCACAAACAACACGCAGTTGGAAGCAGAAAATAAAATCGATTTTTCCTCCCTCAGCTTCATAGTGCGTGCGTACCACGTTGTCTCGAAAATTGAATTAGCAGTGAGCATTGCACAGGTCTGACAATTTTATTTTTGCAATGAAAAATAAAGCCATAGGATGGATTGCGCTTTTCATGAATAACTTTGACCTTCGAAATGATGTAGGACTACTTACGATCTCAGGCGATCTATTCAAACCACCCTTAACGCATCTAACACACCCTGGCATTGTTGCCAGATGGGGCAACATCTAATCCATAGAATGCATGCCTCGTATCTTGCCATCACGTGTTCCTCACTTGCGCGTATTCGCCAATAGATACACATCCACACTAAATATGAAGGAAATTAGAGAAAAATTTAAAGTGGGAGTGAAGATTCAAGGAGAAATAATTTCAACTCTGCGATTTGCTGATGACATCGTCATCTTGGCCGACAAGCCTGAGGATTTGAATGAGTTTTTGAATGGTATGGACTCTGTCTTACGGAAAGATTTCATGATGAAAATTAATAAATGTAAAACAAAAATACTGGAATGCAGCCGAAATAAATCAGAAACCTCTATGGAGATCAAATTGGCAGGTGAAAAGCTGAAGGAAGTAGGAGACTTCTGTTACTTAGGAAGCAGAATAACCAGTGATGGACGAAGCAAAGAGGATATAAAAAGTAGGTTGGCTCAGGCAAGAAAAGCATTTCTACAAAAAAGGAATCTGCTGACATCGAATATAGATTTAGGTATTAGGAAGTCATTTTTGAAAGCCTTTGTCGGGAGCGTGGCGCTCTATGGAAGTGAAACTTGGACTATTGGTGCAGCAGAAAAGAGGAGAATTGAAGCATTTGAAATGTGGTGTTACAGGAGAATGATGAAGATCAGATGGGTAGATAGGGTTACAAACAAAGAGGTATTAAGACGAGTGGGAGAGGAGAGATGTTTCTGGCGACTGCTAATGAAGAGAAGAGATAGGTTGGTAGGACACATACTAAGACACCCAGGAATAGCAAGCTTAGTTATGGAAGGAAGGGTCGAGGACAAGAACTGTAGGGGTACACCAAGGTTAGAATATGTTAAACAGATTGCCTCGGATGTAGGGTGTGGTAGCTATGTAGAGATGAAACGATTAGCTCAGGACAGGGAGGCATGGAGAGCTGCATCAAACCAGTCAAAAGACTGAAGACTCAAACAACAACAACAAATATTAGATGTTATTTCACCTTCACTGAGAGAATTCTGTAATTTCCTTGTAATTTAATGGTACGAATGTAAAGCTTCTTTGGCAGTGGGGAGAGAACTTACCCCACTCCCCCTAAAATGATGGTAAACATTTCGTCATAGTTTCTTAGCAATAATAACAATAACAAGTAGTTCCGTGACGAACTAAAGAGCCTACTTTTCTTAAAATTTAAGATGCATATAGACCTATCTAGAATAATGACGAAATCAAATTATTCATACAAACATTTCCAAGTACTGCAGTTTGAAGTACACCTGAAGTAGTGTAGCCTAATAGAGTAACTTACTACAGTAGGCTGCCCTGGTGACTCTGAATATATGCTTAGTTCCATCTCTTAAGGCACAGAATGCACATACAAAATTTGGTTGAAGTCTAATGGATAGTATGGACATTACATGCTGTTTGATATTGGATTTATCAGTGCGCGTAAAATAATGTAAGGAACAATGTCATGCATGTGATGATCAGAAATAATCTGAAATATTACGATCTATTATAGTGCCAATTATGGAAAAAAACCATTTGTTAGTATGTAGGAGTTACATATAATTAAAAATTGAAGCTGTCAGAAAGCTTAGAATCATGTTGGCAGCACTGAGGTATATTAGTTACTCCAAATTAGTCTAGAATGTCAGGTACTGTACGTGTGCAAAGTTTAGAGCTGATGGCTTGTATACTTTCTGATATATTGATATTAGGTTTAAACAAATAGTGAGAGCATTTATTAACAGTTGGCAGCCCTGCTGGTTGTTACGAATATGTATAGTCGTAACTGTTATGGTACACAAAGCACATACGAAATTTGGTTGAAATCCATTTGTTAGTATAGAAGTTGCATTAGAAAACTGGACCTATCAGTAGGCTTAGAATCATGTTGGCAGCAATGATGTATATAAGTTACACCAAACTAAGGTAGAATGTCAGGTACTGTACGTGTGCAAAGTTTAGAGCTGTTGGCTTGCATACTTTCTGATATATTGATATTAGGGTTAAAACAGAGAGAGATCATTTATTAACAGTTGGCAGCCCTTGTGGCTCTTTAGAATACGCACAGTCAAATCTGCTGTAGTACTCATAGTACATACGGAATTTGGTTGAAATCCAATCGATAGTACAGAAGTTACATGCATTTAGAAATTTGACTTATCGGCAGGCTTAGAATCATGTTGGCAACACTGGCATGTATAGACTTCTGAAAATTAATCTGGAATGTTATTATCTATATGTGTGCCAATTTTGGAAATAGTTCACATGCAGAACTTCTGAAATATCCAACATAGAGCTCAAATTTCAATTACGATTTTTCAGCAGTTGGTAGCACTGACGTCAATTTCAAATATGGCCGTGAGATGTTCAGGTATAGATCTTTATTGTTACCAAATTTGGTTCCCATAGCTGCAGCTGTTTGGGAGTTGATAGGGGACAGACAGACAGACAGACAGACACACATTTTCCCGGATCGATCTCATACGTCTACTCTTTCCTCATTTTTGCAAAATGAGAAAAGTAGGCTAATAAATTATCCGCCATCTCTCTATCCACGCCCCTCCCCAGAAATCAGAAAATATCCTTCTAAGAAGCGGTCGAGTAGAACTGTATAAAGGTAGTAAAATTTTAAAAAGTGTGGGTGATCAGCCTTGCAAAACATCTTAAAGAAGTGCCTTTTAATTAGGCCTGCTGAAAAACCGAACCTACGAAACGTAACAAGAACACAAAAGAAGATATTCTACTAAATGTGCATAAAACAAATTTTAGTTTCTCCAAGCTAAGTGGGGAAGTCCATCATCTAGGTCTATATAAAATTCTTAAATAATATCTATATATATATATAAAAATAAGAGTTTAGTGCTTTTCAGTCGGTCAACACGAGTGTACCCAAAAGAGCTGGGTTATGCCCTAATCCTGAAATAAATTACATGAGATTAATACATACACTAGGATGACCCGTTTCGATCGTCAAGCGATCATCATCAGATCCATTACACTTAGGCTAGGTACAGCAACTAAATAATTATACAACTAACTAAATAATTGTACATATTGTAAATATTTTCATCTGTATTTTCAAACATAGATTTTATAGCCTAGTGTATGTATTAATCGCATGTAATTTATTCAGGATTAGGGCATAACCCAGCTCTTTTGGGTACACTCGTGTTGACCGACTGAAAAGCACTAAACTCTCGTTTACTAAGGCAACACTGAAAAAATGGCTACAAACCCCACAATAAAATATATGTATATTTACAAAACGCACATTTCACTACTGAAGCGATTACGGGTATGACATGTTTCGTTCGTCTAGCGAACATCATTAGATATGGTCTAAGCTCACTAATTGTATTAAAATTTTATTGGTTTTACGTCCGTTTTAACAACTGCGGCTTTTAGAGACGCCGGAATTTTGCCCCAAAAGGGGATCTTTAACGTGCCAGTAAATCAACTGACACGGCTCTCTCGCATTTGCGCACTCTCAAATGCCAGCTGACTACGCCAGGATTCGATCCTGCTACCTTGGGTACAGCTAGCGAGAACGTCACCGCTGAGCCACGCAGCCTTTCAAATAGAAGGAAAGTATGGGTTTCCAGCCAGAGAGTTAATTTGCATATCTTAAGGGGCAGATGACAAAAAACCACAATAACTGACAAACTAAATTTGCACCTCCAAGCTGAGCCAGGGTTTACTTGCGGTAGGTTGACCAGTTCCTATCTGCTCACCCTATTCTTCCTGCAGCCAACAGCACGTGATCCCCAGTATCGGCCTTGTTACCAAGCACTGACTGCGGAGATCTCACGGATTCCGACATTTTCATCACGTTAATACGGCCCTCGGAATTATTGATAACGAATTAATAGCCTACAGAGGCAGATGACCTCGCAGTTCCACCCCTTCAAACAACAATAACTAACTATTAAAAGTCTAGGCTATGAACATTCTCAAATCCAATTGATATTGCAACATTTCAGTGGGTCAACACAATATAATCCCAATTACTAGGAAGTGGGCGGTCACGGAGACCAAGATTAACGGCCGAGGGGACCTAACGCACTGACCACGCATCATCCCAGTACTGCCACATGGTTAGGTACTAGGAAATTCGAAAAGCAATCTGAATAAAATTACGTTTGATTAAGAAATATTTCTTACACATTACAGAAGAGGGAGAAAACTATAGGATGACATGTTTAGCTCAATAAGCGAGCATCATCGGATCCCAAAGTTCCAATCTACAAGCCAAATATAGACCTTAGTTTTCCCGACTCCTAAAAAAAAGCTGTGTGGGATGCTGTGCATTAAGAACTAGTTATTTATTTATTTATTTACTGTTCTGTCCCCATTTCAGACATTTGAATTTATTACGAAGTATTTGTATTTATTCCTTTCAAAATGTCCAGAATAAGTTATTAGGAAGGGTTGTTTTTTATTTGGGAAAGTCGCACCTCTGAACAGGACACTCGCAAAAGAAGGAAATCAATCGTTTGCAATAAGTTTTTCTTGGCGGATGAGAAGTTTAAAATCTTGAAACCATTGAAAATGCTCAAACTTTAACATATTTCAAAAATATTTGAGAATGTAATTTAAAACGTGCTGAATCTTTCCCAAGCAAATCTAGAGAAAGATTTAATATTTTCCATCCACTTTCAGCATATTTTACCTAGAGGGAAAATTCAAAACAGTTAAGTTTGAACAACTCTCCTTTCAGCAGCCTCGGGCCCTTTAGGACGCTCGGACCCCGTTTGCCCCGCCCTCTCGTCAAATCTACACGCACTAACAATCATTTTCTGCATAAACACGTGGAAACTGTAGTGGGAAAGCGAAACGGAGCTCAACCAATACTTCATTGTCACGGAGCAGCTCGTCCACGCCCGCGCGAACGCCACATGGCGCCTATCCCAACACTACCTACTGTAAGCAGGGGCGTCGACACCAAGAGGGCTTGGGTGGACAGAAGCAATGCTGCCAGATCAGTTTTTTTTTGTAACACCGCCAAGTAATCGCTAGATTCCTATGTTACCAATAGAAAAAAAACACTTTCGGCATTAAGGGAGGTCTAAATAGTCATAAAATTCCGAAACAACACGAATTTTAAAATATTTCGTCACTAATTGTTTTGGAAAAATTGCTAAATTGGCAACATTAGACATGAGCCCCTCCACAATGAGCACAATGGTTTTGCCCACCCAAGTGTCCCACCCTCTGAATAATTTGGGATTGTAATATAAACTCTTATACGAATAATACATTTCTACCGCCTGTCTGTAGTGGAGTGTGTATTATATTGTAATCAAGCCCATCTCTTCTCAGTTTTGCCTCGCGAGGCTGAGTGTGCCCCGTTCTAGGCCTGAGACCAGAATATTAAATTTCTTGGCAGAGTCATAAATCGAAATCGGACTTCCGGGGCGACAGCAAAGAATGCTAGCCTCTACATCAGGTCAGAGTGTTATAGAAACAGTGGTAGACATAGGAGGTGATAGATTAAGTGTTTAAAAGTGAGAGGTGTAGAAGCAGCAAAGGTCTCAGTGCTAACTGGTAATAGATCGTCCTGCAGTCGCCTGCAGAGGCTTGCATACTACTGTCGACCAAAGTATTATGTGCACTCGAGTTTGAAGGTTGTTTATGAAGTAACCAATGGACCTACATAAAATCCAATAACATCATCATTTTCGTCGTTCTATTTTACGTTAGTTCATGTAGGTTTGGAATTTTTAATTTATATTTTATTATTTTTTATCGCAGTTGGAACACAAAATGTGCCCAATTTTAAGCGTGTTTCAACCATGCGTCACATTTACGAATTATTATCTCAAAACCCCGTCATCAGATCGAATGCAAATTTTAACACAATATACATTGGAATCTTGTATAACGGGTTTATTAATTTCAAAATGTTGTGTGTCCAAGAAACAAAGTTGTTATCATTTTTATAAGGTAACTTTTTCTCGGCTCGGGGTGGTTGGAAAATATAGCTCTTGGTCGCGTTGTAATCCTTATACATCAAGATGTTATGCTGTTTGACTGTGAAATACGTAAATTAATTCACCTATTTTATATCGGTTTGTATTTATTCGTGGAAATAAGGCATGATTCACCAGCCAGCCGCTCCGGGGTAAGCTGTACAGCGTTGCAGAGATGGAGCCCACCACTGCCGAGATAACAACATTGTTTCTTGGGCACGCAAAATTTTGAAATTAATAAACCAGTTAAACAACATTCCAATGTATATTGTGTTAAAATTTGGATTCAATCAGATGACGGGTTTGTGAGATAATAATTCTTAAATGTGACGCATGGTTGAAACACGCTTAAAAACGGGCACTTTTTTGTTCCAACTGCGATAAAAAATATTAAAATACAAACTAAAAATTCCAAACCTACATGAACTCACGTAAAATAGAACGAAGAAAATGATGATGTTATTGGATTTTATGTATGTCTATTGGTTACGTCACAAACAACCTTCAAACTCGAGTACACATAATACTTTGGTCGACAGTAGACCAGACGCTGAAAACTAAAACAGTGTGTTGAGTAACGAAACTTCATGTGGCCTCCTTGGAGGCATATGCAGTTTTTTTTAGTTGGCACCAGTCCACGATTTAGGGGAATTATCCCTAGGAAATTAAATTTCCCATGACTCGATCAGGACTTGAATACGGGAAACTTCAGCCCAAAGCCAAGTCTGGTAATTAGCCATAGAGCCAGACTAAAGTAATAATAATAATAATAATAATAATAATAATAATATCGTATGGCCTCGGGTGCCGGGTGCAAGCTTTGTAATTTGACACCCAGAGAGTGGCTTGCATGTCGAATTTCGTTGTTCCTTGAATTACTATTAAAGTCAAGGAGGCTAGATATCTAAGCTCCTTGAACACTATAGCGCTTTCTAGTAGAGAAATGAGGAACTTTGTGTTGGCGGAAACTCCCGAGATTAATTTTGCCATTATGAACACGGCCTACTGAATTCAAATGGGTTCTTTGACATGCCAACATCGTATGACACGCGTGTCGTATTTTTGCCGCCTTTCAAAAAAAACAAGAAGTTCCGTGAAGAACTAGACAGCCTACTTATCATGCCAATGATTATTCTACAGAATATGAACCTATCTAGAATAATGACGAAATTAAGTTGCTAATATCAAAATTTCCAATTAGTTCGAAATACTGTATACCTGGCATAATGTATCCTAATAGAGCACTACAGTTGGCAGCCCTGATGACTGAATATATTCTTAGTTCCATCTCTTAAGGTACAAAATACAAAATTTGGTTGAAGTCCAATGAATAGCATGGACGTCACATGCAGTTAAACATTGGATCTAACAGCGCGCGTAAAATCATGTTGGCAACAATGTCATGCATGTATTGGTCAGAAATAATCTGAAATAATATGATCTATTTTTGTGCCAATTTTGAATGAAATCCATTAGTTAGTATAGATGTTACATGCATTTTAAAATTGGACCTATCAGCAGGCTTAGAATCATGTTGGCAGCACTGACGTATATTAGTTACTCCAAATTCGTCTAGAATGCCAGGTACTATACATGTGCAAAGTTTAGGGCTATTGGCTTGCATACTTTCTGATATATTGATATTAGGGTAACAAAAATAGGGACAGCACATATTAACAGTTGGCAGCCCTGGTTGCTCCTTAGAATACGCATAGTCATATATGTTATGGTACACATAGCACATACGAAATTTGGTTGAAATCCAAATGATAGTATGGAAGTTACATGTATTTAAAGTTGGACCTGTCAGCAGGCTTAGAATCATGTTGGTAGCACTGACGTATATAAGTTACTCCAAATTAATATAGAATGTCATGTACTATACGTGTGCATAGTTTAAAGCTGTCGGCTTGCATACTTTCTGATATATTGGTATTTGGATAAAATAAATTAGGAGCATTTATTAACAGTTGTCAGCCCTGGTAGGTCTTAAGAATACGCTCAGTCATATCTGGTTATGTACTCATACAACATACGAAATTTGGTTGAATTCCAATTGATAGTGTAGAAGTTATATGCATTTAAAAATTGGACCTATCAGGAGGCTTATAATCATTTTGGCAACACTGCCATGTTTGGCCTCCTGGAAATTAAACTGAAATATTATGATCTGTACGTGTGCCAATTTTGAAATAGCTCCCATTCATACTTTCCAAGATATCCAACATGGAGCTCAAATTTCAATTGCGAATTTTTAGCAGTTGGTAGCACTGACATCATTTTCAAATATGGCCGTGTGATATTCAGGTATAGATATTTACTCCTACCAAATTTTGTTTCGATTGCTGCAGCCGTTTAGGAGTTGATAGGGGGGGACACACACACAGCCAGACAGACAGACAGAAGGACAGACAGACAGACACTTTTTCCTCATTTTTGCAAAATGTGAAAAGTAGGCTAAAAATCACTTACCACGGCCAGGAGCGATCCTGCAATCTTGGGGTTAGTAGACCGACACGCTATCCACTCACCCACCGTGGCAAACTGCCATACTAAAGTGTAATGAATGAATGTGAGAAATAGAAGGTTTTAAATAATTTTGTACGTTCTTTCGCTCAACGAATTTGACGAGGCTTGTCTTTGTGCCATCGAAACGCAAGCGCGTCCTGTCTCTTTCCCCGCTCGCTGATCCACATTGTCTCGTATCAACAAAGCAGGCTGTAAGCCCGCGCCCGCGCCCGCCTATGGGCCGATACCATCTCGGACATGCTGTTCAACTTAAGGACACACAACGCTGCGAATTTTTTCCCAGTAGCCCGTAACCTACTGCCCCGGGCAAAAGTACAGTTCGTTGCATTAAAACTCCCCCCAACACGTACAATCATTCTCAAGCAACGGTAGCACAAATTACACAATAGTTGACTACTTCCATACGCCAAAATAAAGATGATCTGTATTTTTCTTGCTTCCTCACGGATAACAACAGAGCCAAAACCCAAGGGCCGTGTACGTCCGTTCATTCCGCGATGTTGTTGTTTCATTTGAAGGGCTTCAACCTCGTGGTCATTTATCCCCGGGTACTTGGGTGCGTGTAGAATTTGTCTGTTAATCTGTGTTATTATTGTACTGTAGTAATGTGAGTATTTTTAATTCAGATAAAGTATGGGAAGGGGGCGGTCGTGGTCTGATGTTAGGAACCATCCCGGCATTCACCTGGAGTGAAAGTGGGAAACCACGGAAAACTTATTCGAGAATGGCTGAGGAGGGAATGGTGGTAGATTATGTAAAACCACAGTTCATCCGAGTCTCAAGAAACAAGCCACGTGCAAATGGCCAACAGCAGTAAATTATAATAATGAATAAGAACAAAGGACACGGATATACTGCACTCTTGAATTAAGTGTGTCCACGATTCCTGAAAGGTTCAAGAGAACCAGTTCTAACCCGGGTAGACTGGTCTCCACACGGTTAACCGCATCATCAGCTGCATGCTGGTCAGAACCTTTGCTGTAGATGACTTCCTTGTTGCAGCAAACCGGCTCTGCAGGGGGGTTTCAGAGGATTCTCTCTTCTCGGGATGTTTTATTGTGATGCGTAGCAAGCCATTTGTTTCCGTGATGCAGATGCAGTAAATATCCTACAATGCCCCACATATATCATATAATTGGCTATGGCTTTGTTGCATACCGTCCAATAAGCTAAACTAATCTTAGATGAAGGTGTTAGATCAGGACATCACCACGGTTTAAACGAGGAACCCCAATTTCTCTACAACTGGCGACAAGAGTACTAGCGGCCACCACACAACAAGTGTGGTAACAGAATTCTTGCAGCACCATGCGCGGAAACAGGGTTAACAAACCTTGAGTACGAAAATATTACCAACATTGCGGCTTCGGTGGCGTAGTTGGTAGCATGCTGAGCGTCTATGCCCACGATCGCGGGTTCAAACCCGATCGAAGTCGTCGTATTATTTAAGAGCGTTAAAATCCTTCAGTAGCCTATGCCTTCCTTCGAAAGGGAAGTAAAGCCGGCGGTCCCATGTCATAGATGTATGGCATGTAAAAGAACCTTCCACTAATTAAACTTGTGTGAAGCTAAATTTGCAGGTTAGATTTCGTTGAAACGCTCTATCAAAGTTTCAACGTTCACCACTAGGTGTCAGTGATATCTGGTAGCGAAAGTTGGAACTACTTGAAATTAAACGGAACTTGTAGCTCACCACATGGGTGTCCGCATTAAAGCAGCTACAGTCTCTGGCTAGCAGAACATGTCCTCAGACACTTCCGGCTCTAAAAGCCATACGCTAAATAAATGAAGTTTATGGGCGCAAGTATATTCGGTCCACCACGTCGTATGTTTAGTTACCGATTTTAGATGGCTTCACAACTAGTTTCACTGCCATGTGACTGCTTCATCAGACGATCGAAGGAGTCGTACTCACCTAAGGACGGAAGGAAGCTTATAGTTTCAAGTGACAGTTAATCTCACGATCATAAGTCAGGGGACCACCTCTTTTCCTGCAATCTGAAGCACAGGACATGGCATTTCACTTGGAAAATCTCACATGCATTGACCGGGAATCGAACGCGGTCCACCTTGGTGAGAGGCCAACAGCTTGTCCGGTGCGCCACCACGCCCCCTACGCGCGCAAATGCGAAGGTGCCGTTAAAGATCCCCTTCGGGGCAAAAGTCGCAGTATTTACAAATGACGTAAAACCAGTAACAATGTAATTATTATAAACAATACATTCACAAACATTATGTAAAATGTTCACATATTTAAATGTTACAGCAATTTGAGTGCAGACACTAATTTGTAACTAAAAGGCTAGATTTAAGTGAATTATTTGTAACTCACGGATAGCAGACGCCCTTCTTTAAACATCAACCACTTAGCACCAATACTCACCTAGAAAACAAAGAAATAAACATTTAGCAGTCTTATTAAATTGCACCCGGTCAAAAAATACTGTGCCCACTTCTAAAACAGAATAGGGTTCTAACTGCGAGCCAGTACGGGATAAAAAAAAAGATTCTTAAGTGTACTGGGATAGGACTGCACACATAGAAAGTGCAGTGACAGTGACTCATAATAACAGACGTAGTGATATTGAACAATTTCTTGACGTGTTCCATCAGTACCAAGTAATTTCAAGGAAAAATATATACACGTGCCTAATGGAACTTATCATTATGAGCTATAATAGAATACCTTATCATTATGAGCTATAATAGAATACCAATGATCGTCTAAAGCAGTGTTTCCCAAACTTTTTTGTGTGTCTGTACTTTAAGAGATAAGAATCTCTCGCGTACCACCTAATGGTTGGGAGCTATAGTAACTATAACACCCACAACCTCTACGTAGCAGACCAAAAGATGGATTGTAAATTGTGTTTGTTCGAGTTAGACTGTTGGAGATAAAGTTCAAATAATAACAAGATGTTCAGTAAAGAACATATAGCCTACTTTCTCCTAAATGCATGCATATTGTTATAACTCTTTGTCCTTTTAAAGAAGTAAACCTGAATGTTGGTTGTAGTAGCTTGTTGAAATACAACGTGCTATACGTACATTAAACATGAATATGAGCTGCCCTTTGCTAGTGCTACCTGTATAAAAAAATTCTTTCAATTCGGTTTCACCGTGTTTGAATTGATATGGGGAATCGATTTGCACACACACATGGCCACTATCTGCAAACTATTGGGCTGATGACCTTGTAGTTTAGTCAAAAGATGCTTCCCAGAAAAAGCTATGTTGTTGCAAAATTTGGTAGAGATCAAATGATTAGGTTGGTCGTAATTTGATTTAAGCATTAACATTTGGGTGGCCGCCATTCCGTTTACGTCAAGATGACGGTGATATAAAACAGGACACACGAGGTGCCCTTTGGTAATACTACCTCTGTACCAATTTCGTTCAATTCAGCTTTACCGTGTTTGAATTGATAGGGAGAATCGATTTTACTCATACATGGCCGCCATACGCAAATTATTGAGCTGATGACCTTGTGATTTGGTCAAAAGATTCTTTATACATAAGGGTATAATGTTGCAAACATTGATAGAGATCAGATGATTAGGTTGGTCGTCATTTGATTCAAGCTTTTAACATTTGGGTGGCCGCCGTTACGTTTTCGTCAAGACGGCGGCGATAAAAAAAAACAACATAACACTGGAGTGCCCTTTGCTAGTGCTACATCTGTACCAAATTTCGTTCAATTCGGTTTCACCGTGTTTGAATTCATAGGGGGGAATCGATTTGCACACATGCATTGCCGCCATATGCAAACTGTTGAACTGATGACCTTGTAGCTTGGTCAAAGAACGCTTCTCACATAAAGGTATGATGTTGCAAAATTTGGTAGAGATCAGAAGATTAGGTTAGTCGTAATTTGATTTAAGCTTGAACATTTGGGCGGCCGCCATTACGTTTCCGTCAAGATGGCGGAGATGTAAATCATGACACTGAGGTGCCCTTTGCTAGTGCTATCTCTGTACCAAATTTCGTTCAATTGGTTTCACCGTGTTTGAAAAGATAGGGGAATTGATTTGCACACATACATGGCCGCCATCCGCAAAGTATTGGGCTGATGACATTGTAGTTTGATCAAAAGATTCTTCATATATAACGGTATAATGTTGCAAAATTTGGTAGAGATCGGATGATTAGGTTAGTCGTAATTTGATGTAAGCTTTGAACATTTGGGTGGCCGCCATTACGTTTCTGTAAGATGGCGGTGATATAAAACATGACATTGAGGTGCTCCTTGCTAGTGCTACATCTGTACCAAATTTCGTTCAATTCGGTTTCACCGTGTTTGAATTGATAGGGGGAATTGATTTGCACACATACATGGCCGCCATCCACAAAGTATTGGGCTGATGACCTTGTAGTTTGGTCAAAAGATTCTTCATACATAAAGATATAAGATTCTTCATACATAAAGATATAATGTTGCAAAATTTGGTAGAGATCAGATGATTAGGTTGGTCATAATTTGAAGTAAGCTTTTAACATTTGGGTGGCCGCCATTACGTTTTTGTCAAGATGGCGGCAATATAAAATATGACACTGAGGTGTCCTTTGCTAGTGCTACCTCTGTACCAAATTTCATTCAATTCGGTTTCACCGTGTTTGAATTGATAGGGGGGGGATACACACACACACACACACACACACACACACACACACACACACACACACACACACACACACACACACACACACACACACACACACACACACACACACACACACACACACACACACACACACACACACACACACACACACACACACACACACACACACACACACACACACACACACACACACACACACACACACACACACACACACACACACACACACACACACACACACACACACACACACACACACACACACACACACACACACACACACACACACACACACACACACACACACACACACACACACACACACACACACACACACACACACACACACACACACACACACACACACACACACACACACACACACACACACACACACACACACACACACACACACACACACACACACACACACACACACACACACACACACACACACACACACACACACACACACACACACACACACACACACACACACACACACACACACACACACACACACACACACACACACACACACACACACACACACACACACACACACACACACACACACACACACACACACACACACACACACACACACACACACACACACACACACACACACACACACACACACACACACACACGAGTTTTGGCCCTGTTGAGATCTCATAAGTCTACTTTCATTTTTGCAAAAATCGAAAGTAGGCTAAAAAGTGTGTCCAGTTGTTTTTTATGTATTACAATGAGTATTCAATTCAAACATTCAGAAATGGCACTGTACAAATAATATTAAAAAAGAACTCTTAATAATTAAACATAAAAACCAAAGTTCAACTAACAACTTCAATGTGAAGGGTAAGCTTGGAGATTAGAAGCCAACTTAGGAATGTCTGGTTTAAGATTGCTGAGTCTCAAACAGAGAACCTATTCCGGTATTTATTCTTGAGATAAACAAGTGAAGAGATTGCAGTCTCACACAAGTACAAAGTAGTGAAAGGCAGTAAAAATCTAACTGCTTTGTCAGCTACGGTATGTCTAGATAGTCTGCACGCCTCTCAACCCCAAAGTTCACAAGAGCCATTTTTGAAAAAGCTTATCTTAGTACTGAATCACAATTCAATTCATAAAACTGCTCCTTATCTTTGGCCTCAAAGTCCTCCGGCAACATATCAATATTTTTATTTTTTTAAATTTTATGTTTTTATATTTTTATATTTTTCGTAACATCACCGCGTACCACTGCAGCAGTACGAGCGTACCACCAGTGGTACACGTACCACAGTTTGGGAAACGCTGGTCTAATACACTAATGTGTCACCAAGAAACATGTAACATGGGCTTAAAGACTGACCGGTACATTAATTTGCATAAATAAATACATAAATACATACATAAATAAATACATTCAGTGTCAAGGAGACAAAAGTAGGGTATTGAAGAAAGATTTTCAGTCGGTCAACACAAATTGTGCCCAATTATAACATATTACAGTACGTGTGATATTTCGTTATTTTGGTCATGGAATATTTCTTTTGTGTGTTATTTTGGTGATATTTCACGTAATATTTCTTTCAGGTTAGGGCGTTTACATAGGCTAATTGTTTTCCCGCCTAATGTACTTGGGCACAATTTGTGTCGACAGACTGAAAATCTTTGTATAATAGAAATAGGCAACACTGAAAAATGTCTTCTAATACTTCATTAAAACTAGGATAGCTAAGGAAGTTCAACCAAGTTCTACCAAGGCGTAGGTATACTTTGATTCTTTATAATCTACATAATTACTTTGTATCTTATTAGGCAATCATATGGAAGTAATAATAATAGTATATCATTTAATGTTCGAGTGCAGTGAAAAGGAAAGTGAGAGAGGCATGTTAATAAACAGAGTCGTTATAGGACGCAACTGGCTAATGCACAAGTCTGTCCTAATCAAAAGGTATTCAAAATCATTTGCAAAATTTGAGAACTCTCTAAACTTTCAGGTATTGAAAAAGCAACAAGACCAATAGCCATTAACAAATATGTCTGACAAAAGTAATTTATGTATCACACACATTTATGTAAAATAGTACTGCGCATGTCCTGGAGCATTCAGCGAGTATATTTAACACACACACAAAAAATATTATAACACAGTAATAGGCTAATAATAATAATAATAATAATTATTATTATTATTATTATTTATTATTTATTATTTATTTATTTATTTATCGTATGGCTTTTAGTGCCGGGAGTGTCAGAGGAGATGTTCGGCTCGCCTGAGTCTATAGCTGCTTCTAGCGGACACGCTTAGGGTGAGCTACAAGTTCCGTTCAATTTCAAGTAGTTCCAACTTTCGCCACCAGATATCAATGATACCTAGTGGTGAACGTTGGAACTTTGATAGAGCGTTCTGACGAAATCTAACCTAACAATTTTGCTTTACACAAGTTTAGTCTGTGAAAGGATCTTTTACATGCCATAAATGTATGACATGGGACCGCCGGCTTTACTTCCCCTCCGAAGGAAGGCATACTGAAGGATTTTTAACGCTCTTAAAAATCCGACGACTTCGCCGGGTTTGAACCCGCTATCTTGGGCACAGCAGTTCAGCATGCTACCGACTACGCCACCGAAGCCGCTATAATAATAATAATAATAATCGTTGTATGCAACAGAAACCTCAATCATTTGTTGTGGGTCCTTAACCAAAGACAGAGAAAAGATAGGAAAATTTTAAGAAAACAATTTGGTCCAGTTTGTATAGAGGGAATATGAAAAAAAAACAAGAAGTTCCGTGACGAACTAGAGAGCCTACTTTTCTTAAAATTTAAGATTCATGCCAATGATTAATCTAAATGGATCTATCTAGAATAATGTCGAAATTATGTTGGTAATATCGAAATTTCTAATTAGTTCGAAATACAGTATACCTGGCATAATGTAGCCTAATAAGAGCACTACAGTTGTCAGCCCTGGTGACTGAATATATTCTTAGTTCTTTCTCTTAAGGTACAGAATACAACATTTGATTGAAGTCCAATGGATAGCATGGACGTTACATGCAGTTAGACATTGGATCTAAAAGCGTGCGTAAAATCATGTTGGCAACAATGTCATGCATATGTTGGTCAGAAATGATCTGAAATAATATGATCTATTGTTGTGCCAATTTTGAATGAAATCCATCAGTTAGTATAGAAGTTACATGCATTTTAAAATAGGACCTATCAGCAGGCTTAGAATCATATTGGCAGCACTGACGGATATTAATTACTCCAAATTAATCTAGAATGCCAGGTACTATACGTGTGCAAAGTTTAGAGCTATTGGCTTGCATACTTTCTGATATATTGATATTGGGGTAACAAAAATTGAGACAGCATTTATTAATAGTTGGCTGCACTGGTTGCTCTTAAGAAGACGCATAGTCATATCTGTTATGGTGCACATAGCACATACGAAATTCGGTGGAAACCCAAATGATAGTATAGAAGTTACATGTATTTAAAATTGGACCTATCAGCAGGTTTAGAATCATGTTGGTAGCATTGACGTATATTAGATACTCCAAATTAATATAGAATGCCAGGTACTATACGTGTGCATAGTTTAAAGCTGTCGGCTTGCATACTTTCTGATACATTGGTATTTGGATAACAACATCGAGATAGCATTTATTACCAGTTGGCAGTCCTGGTGGCTCTTAAGAATATGCTCAGTCATATCTGTTCATGTACACCTAGTACATAAGAAGTTGGGTTGAATTCCAATTGATAGTGTAGAAGTTATATGCATTTAAAAGTTGGACCTATCAGCAGGCTTAGAATCATTTGGCAACATTGTCATATATGGCCTCCTGGAAATTAAACTCAAATATTAGTATCTATACGTGTGTCAATTTTGAAATAGCTCTTCATTCATACCTTCTAAGATATCCAACATGGAGCTCAAATTTCAATTGCATTTTTTCAGCAGTTGGTAGCACTGACATTATTTTGAAATACGGCATTGAGATATTCAGGTATAGATCTTTACTCATACCAAATTTTGTTTCGATAGCTGCAGCCGTTTAGGAGTTGATAGGGGGACACACACACAGAGCCAGCCAGCCAGCCAGACAGACAGACAGACAGACAGACATTTGCCCAGATCGATCTCATAAGTCTACTTTTTCGTCATTTTTGTAAAATGTGAAAAGTAGGTTAATAAAAATATAGCCAATATCCTAGGAAATATATTGTCATTCTGAGAAATCCCTCATACTTTTCGGAAAAGACGATTGAAATTTTATGGACACATTATCAGAATGAACAATAACAGACTAGCTAAAAGAATTCTCAACCTAGCCCTTTCATTAAAAACTAAGAACAGTGAAATTGAAACAGATCTCCAGGAAATCAATATCTCAGAAAACATTGTATGGGACAGATGGAAATTGAGAACCAAGATTGACAATCACCAATTTGGAGACAAACACAACACCACAGGCACTATAACGTGGACAGAAGAACGAAGGAAGACGATGATGATGATTATTATTGTTGTTTTAAGGGGCCTAACATCTAGGTTATCGGCCCCTAATGATCTGGGTGATAGCGAAAATGACAATGAAATGGAAACCAGAACGAAAATTAAGTGAGACTGAAAATACTTACAGAAATGGAACTCGGATTGAAACGACTCACGAAGAGTGGAGTGGAAATACAAAAGGTAATTTAGAAGGAAAATACGCACAAAAGGAATAGATTGAAAATAAAAATCCGCAAAGAATGTATTTGAGGTTCAAAATACTTACAAAATTCAATTGAAATTCAAAATACTTAAAACGAAGGAAGAAGTTCTGCGAGAGGATGAAGAGATTTTGGGAGGTAAAGAAGGCCAACACTTAAGCTAAGCAAGTTCAATCGTGCTCCTGAGTAGGGCATAACGATGTTAAAAAAATAACAATAATAATGAAGATTTAAAAAAAATCACGCTAATATACCGGTTTGGTACTGGACCAAGTGGACTACCAGAAAGTTACCGTAATCGAATTGTATAGTTTCTTTATTATGGTGATGTTTTACAAACAATCGAGTTCACATTGGTCAACACAAAATAATGGAAATAATAAAAATACTAATAATAAATATGTTGTGTTGACCGACTGAAAGCTACAATAATTATTGTTAATAAGGCAACACTGAAAAATGGTTTCAAAGCTATCATTCAATGGTAGAGGATAATAGAAGTCCAGACAGAATGTTTACAGTGAATTTACCATGAAATAGTTCAGGAGAGTAATATCTGTGCTAACTTTATCAATACACACAGAGTTAGGTAGAAAGTTACGGTATTCCAGCGCTTTATTTAGTGCTATTTAAAGGTCTGTAAAATATATAGGAAGTTTTTCGTCCATTTTGCTGCCTCTACCCAACACTTCATCATCGGTTTCACCGGAGGAAAGTTACAATATACGGCACCTCCTGAGAAACGGCTTGTTATTTATAGGGTCTGAAACTCAAAACCCCATAAATTTTCGAGCTTATATTTGGAAGGTTATTTATTTATGATGAAGAACGATAAGCGATTAATAAACAGGCTAGCACAAATTGTATTCAACTGCCGAATTAGTAGATTGCATAACAAAAAATGATGACGATGATGATGATGATGATGATAATTGGTGTTTAAAGGGGCCTAACATCTAGGTTATCAGCCCCTACAAAAAAGAAAAACCACAACTCTGTTTATTATAGTTATCTTGAATATACGGCGTGATCGAAACGTTTCTCTTTGGCGGTCGTACAGTTCAGAGTCAGTATTCCAATCAAGCAAAATCGCCGTGAGCATTAAGGCAGTCATCTCACCGACGCACCAGGTTGAAGATCCCCGAGCGGTAAAACACTGTGTCCTGATTCGTGAAAAGTTCATAGCCGCCTGCAGCACATCCTCGTCCGACAGGAATCATCGACCCTTCAATGTCCTTTTTAAGGGACCGAAAAGGTGATAATCGCATGGGAAGAGATCAGCAATATAGGGCGGATGTTTGGAGGTGCGGATCTAGGGGAGGGCGAGGAAGGCGACCGCCCAGGGCCCCGCGCCATGGATTGTTTTAAATTTAATTGATTAATTAATTATACTTTTCAGACTAATTTATGATTCATATTCTATTTTCAGTGCAGCTATGATCTCCCGTGACCGTTTAGCAAGTTTAGATTTCAGTGAAATGATGGAAGACTTCAGCCGGGAAAAAAGTCGCAAAGTAATATTTTAATATTTCATAGTTTACATAATCTTTCTTTAAGGGGACTTAAAGGTTTCCTTCATATTATTGAACAAGAAGTTCCGTGACGAACTAAAGAGCCTACTTTTCTTAAAATGTAAGATTCATGCCAATGATTAATCTAGCCTATATGGATCTATCTAGAATAATGACGAAATTAAGTTGGTAATATCGAAATTTCTAATTTGTTCGAAATACTGTATACCTGGCATAATGTAGCCTAATAGAGAACTACAGATGACAGCCCTGGTGACGGAATATATTCTTAGGTCCATCTCTTAAGGTACAGAATACAAAATTTGGTTGAAGTCGAATGGATAGCATGGACGTTACATGCAGTTTAACATTGGATCTAACAGCGCGCGTAAAATCATGTTGGCAACAATGACATACACGTAGTGGTCAGAAATACCTGAAATAATATGATCTATCGTTGTGTCAATTTTGAATGAAATCCATTAGTTAGTATAGAAGTTACATGCATTTTAAAATTGGACCTATCAGCAGGCTTAGAATCATGTTGACAGCATTGCCGTATATTAGTTACTCCAAATTAATCTAGAATGTCGGGTAACTTACTATACGTGTGCAAAGTTTAGAGCTATGGGCTTGCATACTTTCTGATATATTGATATTTGGGTAACAAAAATAGAGACAGTATTTATTAACAGTTGGCAGCCCTGGTTACTCTTAAGAATCGGCATAGTCATATCTGTTATGGTACACATAGCACACACGAAATTTGGATGAAGTCCAAATGATGGTATATGTTACATGTATTTAAAGTTGGACCTCTCAGCAGGCTTAGAATCATGTTGGTAGCACTGACGTATATAAGTTACTGCAAATTAATATAGAATGGCAGGTACTATACGTGTGCATAGTTTAAAGCTGTCGGCTTGCATACATTCTGATATATGGGTATTTGGATTAAAAAAATGAGAGCATTTACTAACAGTTGGCAGCCCTGGTGGCTTTTAAGAATACGCTCAGTCATATCTGTTTATGTACACATAGAACATACGAAATTTGGTTGAAATCCAATTGATAGTGAAGAAGTTATATGCATTTAAAGTTTGGACCTATCAGCAGGCTTATAATCATTTTGGCAACACTGCCATGTATGGCCTCCTGGAAATTAAACTGCAATATTATTATCTATAAGTGTGCCAATTTTGAAATAGCTCCCATTCATACCTTCCAAGATATCCAACATGGAGCTCAAATTTCAATTTTGATTTTTCAGCAGTTGGTAGCAGTGACATCATTTTCAAATATGGGAGTGAGATGTTCTGGTATAGATCTTTACTCTTAGCAAATTTTGTTTCGATTGCTTCAGCCGTTTAGGAGTTGATACGGGGGGGGGGGGGACGACGGGACGGGGACGACACACAGACAGACAGACAGACAGACAGACAGAAGGACTGACAGACAGACAGACACACATTTGCCCGATCTCATAAGTCTACTTTTTCCTCATTTTTGCAAAATGTGAAAAGTAGGCTAAAATGTACTGTAGTGTATTCAAATTATTGTAACATTCTTTATTTTATTATTATTATTATTACAAAACTATTTTCCATTTGATTTGTTTTTTTTATTATTCCCTCTTGTTGTGGGCCCCGCCACTGGATGTTTGAGTGTCTCTCACTTGAGTTGGCGTACCTTCTGCGTTACGACCTTTGTGGTATGGAGACGTGCGTTATCATGAAGCAGCAGCACCCCTTGTTGATGTTTCCCCGGGGCGTTTCGCCTTAATTGCACGTCGTAATTTCTCCAGTCTTGCGCAGTCCCGATATCCAGTGATGGATACACCAGGTTCCTTGAAATCAGTAAGCAATTGACCCCAGTAATCAAAGAACAGGGGGAGCATCACCTTTCCAGCGGTTGGTTGTCTCTTGAACTTCTGAAGTGCATCTGCATACAAGGAAAATGCTTAAATATTCAGAATATTCTCTGGTAGAGGAGGAACAAAAACACGAACTTAAACGTATCTCCACAGGAAGAAATCACTTGGTTTTGTGTCTGGCGAACGTGCTGGCCAAAGTAAGAGCATCTAATCACCGTCACTTCCACGTTCAATACATCTTAGTGCTAGTTAAAAGTTTAAATTATAAACCAATCAATATTGAGTATTGATTGACGTATAATTTAAAATTTTAATTATCTTTCAATACGGATATTTATAACATTTGTGTTATCAATGGCAAATGTATTTGCATTCTTTGTGCTAGTTGCTGCTACCTGGTGGTAAATGAGGTAACTAATGTCAAAATGTAGGGCAAAACTTCGAGAGTTTTTCTATAGTAATTATATGCTTTGCATTGGCTCTAAAAATATCGCAAAACCCCGACAATAATGGGAATAACCCTGTACATACAATACATGAATATACGACTATTTTGGAGAAGTGGCCCAAAATCCATTCTGTATTTTGTTCATATATTGCTTAGTTTTCCCACATAATCGTACATAGTTCTACACTTTAAAGACAGGCATGTTAGTAACTATCCCTTTAGGAAGAGTCACGAAGCGAACTGATGAGCAATGATTGGGACGAGTCACATGACAGCTCATTAAAGGGTCGCTACGTTTAAACACGTGCTCAACAGGCTGATGTGGGACAAACGGGACATTGCGTAACCTAGAAATCATTTTAATAATGCTTGTTGCAATTAATCTAGCTATATGCTTCAATTCCAACTATAAACAGTTTAAAAAGGATTCAAATTACAAAAAAACAGATAACGAAATTTCACAAAACACGGGATGATAATTTAACTACGAACATTTCATAGAAATAGTTCAATGAATTCGTACTTAAGGATTAATTTCACGATAAAAATATATACACATACGTCAAATACATGTTTGCGGATTTATACAGAGAGGACAAGAATTGTTGGTTGGTCCCTTAGTTTAGGGGCTGCCACAACGCGGTCATGTAGCCCCGTGTACTTTGGGTATGTGTAGAATCTGTCTGATAACCGGTGTTAATTGTGATGACTGTATTAGTGTGCGACAAGAATTGTTGTTGTTGTTGTTGTTGTTGTTGTTGTTGTTGTTGAAGTTGTTGTTGTTGTTGTTGATTTAGGGGCTTTGCGACATCGTGGCCAAGTAGCCCCGTACACTTGTGATGGCTGTGTTAGTGTGTGTTGTTTGTAATTCAGATGTGGATTGGGAGGGAGGCGGCTGTGAAATTAAGATTAGGTACCATCCCAGCATTTTCCTGAAATAAAAGTGGGGAAAACCACTTCAAAGATGGCTGAGTTGGAAATCGAATCCATCTCTTCTCTGTCTTAGCCTCCCGAGGCTGAGTGTACCCCGTTTGAGCCCTCAAACCAGAATTAAACTTTTTGGCAGAGCTGGGAATAGAACCCGAACCTCCGGGGCGACAGCCATGAACTACCTAAAAGTAATAACTATTATAAACACATTGTACGAGCAGAGGAGTAGAACATAACTGTATTGGAGCAAGAAATAGTCCTGAAGGATAATCATACTACCGAGAGTACTAAAATGGAACAAGAATTTGGTGACTTAACAAACATGAAACAGGCTCAATTAGAGGGACACATCATAGGTTATAGCGTTGTTGTTCATATTGAGGGCAAGTGATACACTTAGCAGAACGTGACCAGCTGGATATAGTAATGTCAGCATGTAGCCTGAGGATTAGTCCAGGTTACAGCATGTTCCCACATACCGGCACACCATGTCACGTGAGCTATTGCCAACCGATTAACCAATCAATAATGCTAATTCCCTGGCCTATTGCGAGATGAGCCCCTTGTTCAGGGGTGCAAGAGGGGGAGGGGGAGAGAATGGCACCACATTAGCGCCCATCGGGGGTTGAGGGAGACCCTCATGTAGCCCGTGCTCTAACGCTCCATGTAGCACCGTCCTGTAATAGCATTATATCCAACTAATGCAAACACATTTCAGTTACCGAGGTTCTACACAAGTTTCATAGAATGCTTGCCTATTTCGCGAGCTTCTGGTGAATAACAAAGAGCCTTTCTATTTCCTAAAGATTCCCGGCTCTGCCAAGAAATTTAATTCTGGTCTGAGGGCTGGAACGGGGTCCACTGAGCCTCGTGAAGAAAAACTCCGAAGAGAAGCGTTGGAATCCCATCTCAGCCATCCTGTAAGTGGTATTCCGTGGTTTCCCCACTTCTACTCAAGGCGAATGCCGGGATGGTTTCTAATTTAAGGCCACAGCCCCCTCCTTCCTATTTCTTCCCCGTTATCATCTTACCCACTAGGGTTTGCGTTTCCCACGAACTAAGCGAGGGACCCACCTCTACTGCCACTGAGGGCAGTGTCCTGGAGCTTGAGACTCTGAGTCGGGGATACAACTGGGGTGTGTGACCAGCACTACGCCCAGGCGGCCTCACCTGCAAAGCGAACAGGGGCCTAATGAAGGGATGGGAAGAGTGGGAGGGTTAGGCAGGGAAATGGGAAGGAGGCAGCCGTGGCCTTACGGTAGGCACTATTACGGTATTTGTCCGAAGACGAAGTGGGAAATCACGGAAAACCACTTCGAGGATGGCTGAGGTGGGAATCGAAACCCTCTACTCATTTGGACCACCTGAGGCTGAGTAGACCCCACACCAGTCCTCATACCACTTTTCAAATTTCGTGGCAGAGCCGGGAATCGAACCGCAGACCTCCAAGGTGGCAGCTAATCACGCTGACCACCACGCAACGGCGGCGACATCTTCTTCCTAAGCCTCACCTTAATTACAAATTAAGATCGTTTGAATCCTTCAGTATGCCTTCTTTCGGAGGGGAAGTAAAGCCAGCGGGCCCATGTCATAGATTTATGGCACGTAAAAGAACCTACCACTACAATTGGTAGAGTGTACCTAAATTTGTACGTTATTTGGTTAGAAACGTTCGCCGCTAGGTATCAGTGACAGTGTTATCCCTGGTAGCAAAAGTTGGAACTACTTGAAATTGAACTTGTTGGGGAGCCTACGGGGATTCAAATAAAATACCCCGCTATGGCCATTGGCTGCAATTCAAATACGCCATTCCAATAACACAGGCTATCAGACAACATTCCACACTCACCCAAGGTCACGGGACTAAATAACAACGATGTCCAAGCCCCTCAAATGAAACCCTAACTAGTTTATTTCGAGTACGATGCTAAGAAAATGGTATTCATGTACGGAATAAATTTGGGCGCTGGATATTCGTGGCCAAAACCATTCACTGATTTACTGAACGAAGACTGATAGGGAGTAGAGACTGGTTGGTTGGTTCCTCAGTTTAAGGGCTGCGACAACGCGGTCATGTAGCCCCGTGTACTTTGGGTGTGTGTAGAATCTGTCTGATAACCGGTGTTAATTGTGATTCCTGTATTAGTGTGTATTATCTGTTTTTAATTCAAGTAAGGACTGCAGACGATCAATTTCAAGTAGTTCCTACTTTTGATACCTAGCCGCAAACTTGGCTACGAGATGCCACCGTAACCGGCACCTGGCGACGAACGTTCGAACTAATAGAGCGTTAATCAAATCTAAACTACAAATTCAGCTTCACAAAATTTATTGTAGTTTGTGGAAGGTTCATTTACATGGCATAAATCTATGACATGGGCCCACCGGCATACGCTCTTGAAAAATCCGCGATCTTAGGAGCATAGAAGCTCAGCAAGCTACCAACTACGCCAGCGAATGAACGAAGACTGATTGGGAGTGGAGACTGAACCTTGTAATGCTTCCGCCAGCCGCGTCGTTTCACCCCTCAGTTTTGAGACATGTTTAGAAAAAATCAAATCCATGTTTAGCAAGATTCTTGTTTATGTCCTTCTCTCGCTCACTCTCTCTCTCTCATCTTTTTCTGTGCTCGCTACTTCTCCTTGCCTGTGTGTAATATTTGGTTTGTTCGACAAAAGAATGAAATACCGTACTGTGTTGGCTTCCGAAGGCTGAAGCAGAGCTGGTTGATGTCTGTCGTCTGTTTGCTGACAGACCTGAATACACTCACACATGAAAACATTTCCTAGCGTTATAGGGATAAGGCCAGTTAACTGATAACAACACTTGTGAAACATGTAATTTTCACAAGTATCAACAGTATACCAACCCTCATTGCCATGCATAAAAATTACTCGCTGTCACCGCGGAGGCCCGGGTTTGATTCCCGGCTCTACTAAGAAATGTATTTCTGGTCTGGGGGCTGGAACGGGGTACAGTCAGCCTCGTGTCGCAAATCTGAGAAGAGGCAGGTTTGATTCCCACCTCAGCCATCCTGGAAATGGTTTTCCGTGATTTCACACTTGTACTCCAGGCGAAGGCCAGGATGGTTCCTAATTTGAGGCCACGGCCACCCCCTCTCCAATCCTAATCTGAATTACAACTACACACACAAACACAGCCATCACAATAACAAAGGTTATCAGACAAATGTTATACATACACACCCAAGTGCACGGGGCTACATGACCACGATGTCGCAAAGTCCCTAAATTAATCAACAACAACAACAATTACTCCACAGAGACTCACAAACAGAAACAGTACATGGAGATGATGATCCACTTAATTACTGTATTATTCTCATTGCTGGTCTGCAGTTCCCTATCATGGAAGGGTATACTGTTCCGCTGTGCAATGAGTGTTAGAATGTTTCCTGTTTGTCAAAGGAACATACTGTAAGTACCTATGTTTTCTAACAATAAAGACATGTCGCAAAGGGTGCGACATAGCACTTGACGTTTCACCAGATTGACGAAGGATAATAATAATAATAATAATAATATGTATATATTTTTTACGAGGGAAGTGGAAAATCTTACATAAGACTTTGAGAAGGGTCCGCACCCCTCAAGTGTGTCGGATTCTTACCCACTAAAAACACACCATATCATTTTGACAAAATCCATCCCAGATGGAGCCATTTTCTTTGCTTCACAATCACCTTCTTACTTCTCAATTTACCTAGGTATACTCAGTCCGCGTATCGCAGACTTAATCAACTAAATCGTGCAAGTCCCCATCAGACTTACTCTGACGAAGGACCACCTCAACAAAGAAAGCGACCATATCCCAGCTGAGCTGGTTCCTCACCATAATTCCAACTATATTGTCCGGTGTTATAGGACCAACCTCAGCTTCATGTCGTTTTTCCGCTGCTCAATGAGCGCAGACGAAGAACGTATGATATACGTCATCTCGTTCGTTCTTGCAGTCAATACATACTGGACTCCTTACTTTGGCCATACGATGAAGATAACACCGAAAGTAGCCATGACCTGTCAACATCTGAGTCAGAAAGTAATTCGTTTCCCTACGTTTTTTACTTGTCAACTCAACCAGACTCGGTATCAGCCGAGCTGTCCATCTTCCTCTGAGATCGTCATTCCACCTCTGCTGCCAATGTTCCATCTTGCGTGCCACGGCTTCCTTTCGGGCTTGAGCTTTGCTTAGTTCTACTCGTCGGGAGTATACTTTAGTTCTTGCGTGAGTAAGTCAATTGGCGCAACACCTGAGACGACCAGAACTGCAGGTTACGAAACTGTACGGTAGGCACACGCCACCCTCAGAGCTCCTCTCCTCTGAATTGCAGCCAGGCGTTTCCTGTACTTCTCTATCCTCAGCGAATCAGACCAAATCTCCGATCCATACAGGAGAATAGACTGCGCTGTGGACCACAGTAGTCGACGCTTGCTTTGTCTAGGGCCATGGACATTAGCCACGAGCCTACTAATGGCAGCTGTCACTACTTCCGCCTTGTCTGCGTATATGAGACCAGTAGCCTATGTCAGTTTCGTGTTAAGAGTAATTACTAAGTATTTTGCAGTGGCTCCAGTTCAAACGACCACCTCTCCGACTTTCAAGGGAATAATAGTGTCCAATCTCCTCCTAGTTTACATTACTATTTCAGTTTTCGCCATAGCTAAATTCAGACCATGAGCGTTCATACAACCACTCATCCGTCGCATTACTTGATTGAGTTTCCACTGAGCCAGAACCGCATCTATTCAGCGTACCCAACAAGAAACGTATCATCGGGCATCTCCATGCGCAGTAAACCGTCGTACAATAATAACAACAATTGGATCCCCCCTGGAAGAAGGGTCTAAGGACCAAAAGTAAGTTGTTATGAAAAGAGGAAAGTGGTCTGTTGAAATGCTTCCCTCACATATCTACAAGGCTTAGATCTCCCTTTTTTTTAACATATTCTGCAAAATTTTGATTCGCTTATGTGATAGAATTATTAGATCAGAGTTCGATAAAGCTTTAAAATCAATATCTATGGGTAAAACGCCAGGTATTGACAAAGTTCCTGCTGAACTAATCAAGAATGGTGGGGATAGTACACTTACTTGAATGGATATTCAATTTGGTAGTAAGAATCTTCGAAGAAATTAAATGGCCTCAGGAGTTTTATACCAGCGTCATCATTCCAATTCCAAAGAATACTGAACCAGTTGAATGTAGTGACTATCGGACCATTAGTCTCATCCCTCATGCATCAAAGATACTTCTGCAGATTTTGAGGAAAAGGATGGAAATATACATCGAACAGTATCTACAGAGCATCCAGCGTTTAGAAAAGACTGTGGGTCTTATGGGCATTTACTTTTAACGCCCCCCCCCCCCCCCCCCTACACTGGTTTTGTTACCTCACCTTTTATCATGAAGGAACTCTGAACATATATATTTTTCGTCATAATAGCTTCCTACAATTATCTGCCAATTGGTTACCTTTGTTATTGCATACACGTATCGTTTATATTACGTCTTAGTGATTTAAACATTTTCGAGGTTAGCACGCTGGAAAGAAGAGCCTCGTCCTGTGCTGCATGCTCGTCCGGAGTGGAGCACGTGCTCAGTTCCGTCGGCAACATAAGTTCTGAAGCACTATCCGTCATTGGTGTTATTGTTGTGTGTCTGTTTTATTTTCTGTTCGATCAAATCAGGGCTGCCGACAGTTGGGTTCGAACCCACTATCTCCCGAATGCAAGCTCACAGCTGCGCGTCCCTAACCGCATGGCTAACTCAGTACAATATTAAAAATATTAATCTAAACAAAACAACAAGAATAGAATTGAAAGAAACTAAATTATAGCCCAACTTACAACAACAATAAAAAAGTGATGATCAACAGTATTGCTGACGTAAAAATTGTTAACATCGTCAGCATACAGTACATCCGAGAAGGAAAGAAGGGTTGTGCTCTCGACATCTGTCAATCAGTAATGCGTCATATCACAACGAAATGAATGTCGTTATTGGTTCTCTTCGCGTACGGTATCCTTAATACTGGTCCAATCCGTTAACAACTGCAAAACTGCTCCTTCCTGTGCGTGTTCTACTTTAGGTAGCTGCTGGGGTTGTGTTGTCTCGCTAACTTATGAAAGAACAGTACTCAAAGCGGGTGAACATAATGCATGACGTCAGTGCTACCTCTGCCGAGAGTTAGCAACACTGTCGCCATATGGCTCCACAGTCGTTTCTAAACGCTGGATGCTCTATAGACAACTCTCAATTTGGTTTTCGAAAGAATATGTCTACACGTGATGCTATCGGGTCCTTGCGATGTCTTGGAGAAGAGCTGTTAAGCGTAAACAGAAACCTTTACGTGTGCTTTTGGACTTCGAAAAAGCATTTGATAAAGTCAGCTGGCAAAAGCTGTTTCCTCTTCTGAATCAAATAGGATGTCCCCATCGATTAATCAGATTAATATTTGATTTGTATATAAATCAAACTGCTGTTGTTAAGCTTGGAAATGACGTACCAGAACCCGCTAAGATCCGCAAAGGTGTGCGAAAAGGTTGTTTGCTGTCCCCTGGACTGTTCAACGCCTTCGCTGAAGCTATAACAAAATGGTCTTTTAAAGGTTCTAATATGGGAGTGAAAGTTGGTGGAAGACTTATCCAGAATATTAAATTTGCTGATGATCTGGCACTACTTGCAGTAAATCCGCATACATTAACAAACATGTTGCAATGTTTAAATGATACAGCTACAGAACACGGAATGAAAATCAATTTTAAGAAAACCAAGATTCTGGTGGTAAGTAAACATCAACACCAACTAAATATAACAATAAATAAAGAACCAGTACAACAGGTCAGTCGATTTAAATTCCTTGGTCAAATCTTCACAGAAGACCTACGATGTGAAGTTGAAATCAGGAGCCGTATAGCCATGGCCAAGCAGGTATTCCGTGAAAAGCATTCGCTAATTTGTCAACGCTCGATGTCCCTCAGCCTTAGAAAACAACTGGTTAAGACCCACATATGGCCAGTTGTAATGTACTGCAGCGAGACCTGGACAATGAATAGAGATGACATTAAACTACTAGAAGCGTTTGAGATGTGGTGTTGGCGCCGAATGGAAAAGATCAGTTGGGTAGAGAAAATGACCAACATAACGGTGCTGGATCGAATAAAGAAAAAAAACGGCAAATGATCCGCCAGATATATCGAAGGAGATCCACCTGGCTTGGCCACAGGTTACGACATGGTGGCCTGATGATCGACCTACTAGAAGGCAAAATACATGGAAAACGCCCTCGCGGGAGGCCACGGAACATTTTCATGAGATCTTTCCTAGATAGCTCTGGCCTACGAAGTTATGAAGTGGTCAAAAGTACAGCACAAGACCGAACAACGTGGAAAAGACTAATTGTAGGGGCAGACTAGTCGCTTGACTGAAAAACATGATGATGATGTGATAGTGCAAATACATCTGCTAAAGTGTTTTTACATCCAGTGCGAGACACGAGTATCATCAGCAGAGTACGGTGTATTTAACAGTGCACTTGCGTCGAGACGTTGCATCACCCTTGCCATTCTTTTTCCATTTAGGGGTCTCTATAACCATTTACCAAGAATGCTGCCTGTTGATTCAGATCCATTTCATAATGGAACTGAAAGAGCGATTCTTTTTCAGCATCAGTCAGTTGCAGGCACCCCGGCTAGAAACAGTAGCGAGGATTGCAGAGCCTTCACGATAATTCAATATGAAATATACCAAGAACACCTCGAAATCTAATGGAATCGTGCCTGGCTCAACATTAACTCCTTGCATATTTATAAACAAAATCTCACTACCATAGACCCTTATTCCACGTACCCGTTCTGGTCGCCTTTTTTGCTGCTTTATGGACGCGTTTCCTGTTGGTGTATTCTTCTCCACGATTGCGCTTTACTTTTCTTTCATTATCTTTCCACTGTGCAATATTTATTTGCCTTTTCCTGGTTTTATTTAAGTTTCTCAACCCACCTGGGCAGATACTACAGCTGCTTGCATCCATCTTGTTACTCATATACCCTTATTCCAGGCAGGCCAACTTTAAAATCTACTCATTTCCTCTTTACAGTGATCTAACTGCAATCTAGCGGTATGTGAGACACTCTATAAATGCTATGGAACCTTCTTCCACTGTTAACTCAATATGTGATAAAATGTGCCTTAGACCCTTTTTCCGGGGGATATTCAATTGTGTGGATGCCTGGTGTATTATCCTTTCAAGATACGAGTGCCGCTGAACTTGGCTACGCAAGCTTTTGATAATAGCAGCTGGAGCCTTGCAGGAGGAGGGGATCACAGCGATGATGAGTGCAGTCTGCACATACGCGCGCTTCTTGTGTTAGACTGAAAAATTAACGGAAAAATTAATAATGAATTAAGAATGATGCGTTTCCATATTGTTTTGCAACAGCACAGCTAAGCGTAACAGGAGCACGTGCTACCATGGAGGGGAGAACGTTGACTGAGGCTATTGGAGAAGAGTCATATCCTATCCACGCGACTGTACCTGTCAACCAAGCAGACTGGCAGCATACACATGTAAACAAAGAATGGTCACCGGCACTCGTATCTTGAAAGAATTATATATAATGTAGATTTTGACTTTGAGCCAATTGGAGATCAACACTCCAATACCAACGTTCAGTTTAACACTGCGATTACCAACAAAAGTGGAACTACTGTATATATTGGTCGATCTGTCATTGGGAAGCAATCGTATTAACGTATTCATGCAATTTACTAATTCTCACATTAATTCTACCGATCTGTGCCCTCCACAAGAACAATGAAATAGTGCAACTGGCAGGGCCTGCCCGACTTCGATTGCATTTCGGGAACGGAAGTCTGAGTTTAGGTCTAATGAGGTATTCTTTAGCCACAGTCTGCGCTGGAAAGGACGTAGCTATAATTAGGAAATATTCCCTTCACAGAACGGTAGCCAGGAACTTAATGAGACTCTGACATTCCGGAGACTGATGTTCCTTCATATACACGAAGTTCGGGATGTTTCCTACCGGAAACATTAATAATTTAGGCGCAGATGACCTACATACGTTGTTTCATTTAGGAGCGTATTTAAGAGGTGACGTATTTATAACTGAGGTTATGATTGGGGAGGCGAACGTGTTCCAGAGCCAGGTAACAATTTCACTGAAGGAAGTTCGTGATTTTCTTTTGTTTCATGTTGTTTAGTTTAATTAATTAGACAAAATCTTCAGTTTAATTTATAGCTTTAATTACGTTATATGTTTTCAAATGTGCAACTTTTCATTTCTATTACTCCTACGTAATGATCTTGTTTATAATATTGATTTAGGCTATACGTAAATAATCGGGGTACTTCCAGTCACTTGTAAGTTAAGACATGACTATTTAATATTAATTTTGATCTGCACGAAACGCTTTCAAACTTAGAATTAATTGCTAGGTGTTCCAAAAACTCTTACACTTTCATAATCAGTGAGATCCTAGTTTCAAATTCTAATTGCTAGGTGTTCCAAAAACTCTTACACTTTCTTAATCAGTGAGATCCTAGCTTTAAATTCCCCGAACTGTAGTCGAAGAAAATTCCCAAATAATTTGTTTCTTTAACATTTATCAATTAATGGGATTTCGAGGACAGTACATTTTGTTGCAATCATCGAATAAATGGAATTACTCCACATCGAACTAAGCAATAAGTTTGCTGTCCGGTATCTAACCGTCAGGGACAGGTGTCAGGCGGTTCCGATAATGAAATAGCTCAACTCTTGTTACAACTGATTTAGATGATGGATACCGTGGTTCTTACCTTCTTACTGGCAGCAGTTTATATTTTAAAACGCTAATTAAACGTGCTTAGACAGTCGTTTAAACGACATTCGCAGAATTTGCATCAAAAACAACAGACGGTGAGACAGTTTCCTGCCATTTTTATTTCTGCGTAGTTTTAGTTGGAATCGTTTTCTTTTTTTGAGTGCGTTCTATGTAATTACGGAATGATATATCTATTCTATTGTGCTGTTGAGGAAGGATCGCCATGTGGCGTTCCGTCATGCTTGCTAGTCCGTAACACGCCGGAAGGTAGCTGTAGCAGTCATCAAGTAACTGTTGTTGTTAATTCATTTTAGGGACATTTTGATCATCGGCCCCGTGTAGCTGGGTGTGTGTTGAACTTTGTATTCTGTATTTCTGCGATGACTGTATTAGGGTCAGAGATCAGGTAGGTGCCCCGAGACTTGAAGACAGGTACTATCCAGACATTTGCCAGGAGGGAGTGTGGAAAAACCCATCAAATAACTGTTTTCCTATACAACCATATATTAATTCGACATCACTACATTTCTGATCCCAGTTCTCAAGCTCCCAAATGAAATAAGTTTTCTCGAACCCAATTCAAGATCATATTTGTTATAAATGGATACATATTGGTCATCAATCCCGTGTACTTGTATGAGTATAGAATTTGAACAACCTGTGTTACTGTGGTGACTGTAGTAATGTAACTATATTTATTTGGGTGAATAACTGGGTAGGTGGCCTGGGGAGTGAAATAAGACACCATCCCGGTATTTTCCTGATAATTATGAAAAACAAACCAACAACAAAAACAACTAGTTCCGTTAAGAACCAAATAGCATATTTTCATACATCCTACTTATGTTAATTGCCTCAATCAACATACAAAATTTCAGTTTGATTGCTGTAATAGATTCGTACATATTGAGAACCGTCTAAATATTTCGGATGGTCGCCATGTTGGAGTTTTATATAGGAAGGCTATAAAGTTATGTACTATTAGATGAAGATTATTGTGTAGGTGTAATATTCAAACTTCAATCGCATGATTAGGACACAAGAAATAAAAACGAGATTTTAACATTTCACACAGCCGCCATCTTGAGGTTATGAAAAAAATATTGAAATAAATGAGATGCCCGTAGATTCCAAGTTATATAAGCATTTACCGTACCAAGTTTCACTGCGGTCGAATGGTTAAATCGCGAGAAACGTCCATTTAAATTACTAAATTTCGCGTCGCCGTCATGTTGGATTTGTGCTCATTAGGTTATTTAAAGTCCCATAGGTCAACTAATATTAATAGCCTCTATCAACATACAAAATTTCAGTTTGATTACTGTCATAGTTCTATGTCCTTACCGAGTTTCATTGAAATCGCTTCAGCCGTTTAGATTTTATTATGGATACACACACACACGGACAAAAGGTGATCTCATGAGCCTATTTATTTCATAAATGAAAATAGGCTAAAACACAGTGGGAAATAACACTCATGGTGGCCATTGTCAGAACTGGAATTTGAAACTCGGAACTCTTGACACTAAGTGATGCCACTTTTTGGAAACTCGGCGTACAACTTAGTGCGGTACTGATTGTGCTATAAGGGGACGAACATCGAGGTCATCCCCCTCTAATACGAACTTCACTTAGAACATATTTTGTAGATCACCTCGTGGCGCAGTGTGTAGCATTCTTGGTTGTCACCTTAGGTCCGGGATCGAATCCCATCTCTGCCTAGATATTTAATTCTGATCTGAGGGTTCAAACGACGAGGTACACTCAGCAATCCTACAAGTGGTTTTCCGTGGTTTGCCATTTCTACTCCATGCAAATGCCGGGATGGTTCATGACGTAAGGCCACGTCCGTCTCCTTCCCCGATCCTAGTCTCAATTACAATTACACACCAATATAGTCATCACAATACCACAACACGTTATCAGACACACATGATTACATGACCACGATTTCACAAAGCCCCTAATAATCAAAAACAACAATATTTTGGATTTGTCATTTGTAACTTTTTAGTCGGTCAACAGATTGTGTTCACTGATTGATAAGGTAATAATAATGTTTTGGGTTTTACGTCCCTTTTAACTACTGTGTCTTTTAGAGACGCCGGGGTGCCGGAATTTTACCCCGAAGAGGATATTTATCTATAACGTGCCAGTAAATCTACAGACACGGCTCTCTCACATTTAAGCACCCTCAAATGTCAACTAGCTGAGCCGGGATTCGATACCGCTATCTTGGACTCAGCATGCGAGAACGTTACTGCTGAGCCACGGAGCCAGTCACCCAATGATTGGTCGGGGTACGAGATATAAATATGTAAATACACTCCTGAAAAAAAAAAAAACATATATTAGTTAATTATTTTTTGGTGAAATAAAACTGTTGATTTCGGTGTGAAAACTGACACTATTTCGGTGGGTATTTCTCTAAATAAATTGTATAATGATCGATGTTTCTTCTGTAATCTTCCTTATAGTATGGCATGAATCTAACAAATTACAGTGGAACCTTGGATTGCGAGCATAATTCATTCCGGCAACATGCTTGTAAGCGAAAGTGCTCGTATATCAAAGCAAATTTTCCCATAAGAAACAACTGAAACACGGATAATTCGTCCTCAACACAAAAATGTTTATTCGCATAGCATTCCTGAAACAAAATACAGTACTGTATAACGTAAAACAAATTAAACTGCACTTTACAATAGAATCATTGTTGGTGGGAGGGAGGCAAGAGATGACAGAGAAGAGTTATTGTGTAGCACTAATTTCACTAACGGAGGATTTCACGAAAATGTGATGCATTGTCATGGAACAGATTCATCGCTCGCACTTGTACAGTCTTATTCGGGTGGTGTTTTTCTACAAAAATTTGCACCGTTTCCCACATGTTGTACTTCTACCGAATCTCAGTTGAAGTGAGAGATTCCATTGACTTTTCCTCCTCCTCTTCCCCGCGCGAGATCTCCTCCATAACCTCCTGCTGTTGTTCACGATGCAGGTCCATCAGTTCGTTGGTGGTCAGTTCCTGGCTATGTTCTTCCACCAGCTCTTGAATGTCCACATCATTCACCTCCAGCCCCATGGTCTTTCCTAAGAACACAATTTCTTCGACAATCGGCGGCTCAATGTCGCCAACAATCCCCTCAAAGTCACGTTCAAGAAGACAGTCAGGCCTCACGTGACGCTCTAAGGCGGAACCTCACTCGCTTATCAAGTGACAAATTATTTTTAAATGTTTGCTCGTCTTGCAAAACACTCCTAGACCACGTTACTCGCATTCCGAGGTTCCACTGTATGTGATAAGGGTTTTTAATAATTTTATTAATGCAGCCAATGTCCATGTATTTTTCTTTTCGGGACGGGTCAGGGAAGGGATTATGAAAGGAAAACGGCCGTGGACCTATTGAAAAGAAACGTCCCGGCATTTGCCAGGTAGTGAAAATGGGAAACCACGGAAATTATTTTCAGGACGGCCGAGGTGGGATTCGAACCCATGTTCGAACCCACGTTCGAACCCAGCGAGACACGAGGTAGCGCGTTAGCGCTCTCGGCCACCGCAGCCGGTAATAAGGGGTTTTAAAGAGCACTCTTTTAATGTATCCTTGTTATTAAATCTTAGAACAACCAGATATACAAAATGTTTCAGAAATAAATATACTCTTATCAACCACTGATCCAGTACCTCGAAATCAAGTTAGATGATCTGCCCTGTAATATGAATTTATACATAGCCTACATTTTTACTTATCACAATTAAATGGGGGCAATTTAGGATAATTGTGATAATTAACTAATACAAGTAATTTTGTCCAGGAGTGTATTTAAATATTTAGGATTATAACTTGTACCCCACCCAATCATTGGGCACAATCGTGTTGACCGAATGAAAAGCTACAAATGGCTATTTGTATAGGCAACACCGAAAGAGAATGGCTTATTTTGAGACTCTTCAAGTGCCGACAAAACAAAAGTAATTATTCTCGATTTTTGTGCAAGACTACATGGATGATTTTGGAGGGGAAAGAGGGGGAGGAGGAGCTTCTGTCAACACCTCAACATTCCCCCCTATGACTGCACACGAACACGTGCATATATTCATGGTTTTATCACTGCAGAGGCAAGTACACTCGATAGGCAATGTAACATTTTGTTCTATCACAACAGGGATATTGGGTTGGTGACACGGGACCCCAGCTGAGTCCGGCTTTGCTTCCACTTACTTGTGCCGGACTCCTCTCTGTCGTCTTTCCAGTCGACCATCCTTGGTCAACTCTTGTTCTCTTGCGACCCCACCGGTTTAGGGTATCCGAGACCTAGAGAGTCTTTAACTTTCCAGCCTTAATTGGCCCTTATCTCATCTTTCCTGATACCCTGATTCTTCGTGGGGTCAGATCATCCTTTTCTTTTCATGATATCTGCCACCATCAGCTCAAGACCCTAAGGGAGGCAGGGCGTATGTAATCCCACCACTTATAGTGCACCCTGGATAGTGCTGCACCCTCAAGGACTTACGGCTGGTGAATTCGGCAGTTGGCAACCCCGAGGGATTCCTGAGCTGAGCCCGGCTTCTCCTCTTTTCTCATTGCCTTTGGGACAGACCTTTTCCCCTTTCCTATCTGTCTTTCATGGCTCTACTTCTTTCTAAGTCCCTCAATCCTCATTTGTCGAGGGCTTTCCCGATCTGTCATCCCCCTTCTTCCATATACATTTTTTTCGTTTGTTCTTCTAATAAGTAAGTTGGTTAAGCCCGTAGTCAGTTTTAGTTGTAGGTTTCATGTCATCATGTTTAATATTCATTATCACCGAAACCATTTGGGGTGGATAACCTTGATGTTAGGCCCCTTAAAACAACAATCCTCATCATCATCATCATCATCAGAAAAACTAATGTACTGTAGAATAATTGAATGAGTTGCAATAACGTTCCACGTCAGTAAGGAAAACGCACAAAGGCAGTATTTTTCTAACAAAGCAACATATGATATTCGTTTAAGTGCGCAAAAGAAGTGAAGGACACAAAAACTACCAAAGACTAAAGAACGCAAGATACATACTACTAACCTCCACTTCGCCATCTGTCGTCTCGAGTTCAAAGTTAACGGACAACACGTGTACTGTAATTCTACACAAAACAAAAGAAGAAGAAGAAGAATCAAACAGGTCATCAAGACAAACAGAACTCCTAAACATTACCAACTGTCTGATGACCGCAGGTGTATAGCAGGGCTGATTGATGGTGAATCATGCATGCGTGCTCGTCTATGTGTATTTCTTACTAGAATCAGGATGACATCATTACTAAATATAGCATTTGTAGGTTGTAAAAGTTTCATTTTGAATTTCTTGCAGCCCCTAAATTAATCAACAACAACAACTGCTTTGTTTTACACATTATAAATCAGTTGTTATAACTTTTGTAAAAGGAACAACGTAGTTGTAACATTTTCCATACTCGTTTTTACTTTACGAATGTCACAATCAAAGCGAAATACTTGATTCGATTTGATTCGTACATGTAAACTGGTACGGGTGAAATGGGTAGAACCATTGGTTATATTATTAACGAACAGAGAAATTCCAAACTCTTGGCCGGGTTCATTGACATGATTCCACATTCAATCCCAGCCTAAACGATAGTGACCGCAAACCTCTGAAAATCTCTTGAAAAAGTAGCTTGCGTTCGAAAATCTCCGTATCCGCATCTCTCCGTTATTCATTTTAAAGCGACTGGCTGCGTGGCGCTGCGGTAACGTTCTCGCCTGCTGAGACCAAGGTAGCAGGATCGAATCCTAGCACTATCAGTTGACATTTGAGGGTGCGCAAATGTGAGTGAGCCGTGCGAGTAGATTTACTGGCACGTTAAAGATCCCCTTCGGGGCAACATTGCGGAACGCCGGCGTCTCTAAAATATTCAGTTGTTGAAAGGGACGTAAATGCCAACAATATTACTATTTGTAGCCTATTATTATTATTATCTCTATTTATCATTTGAAAGTGGTGGTGGTGGTGATAGTGAAATGGGCGGAGATTGTATTAGAAATATGAAACGGGCTAAATGTCTCCCGTCTCCACTTCATTATTTATAGTTTAAAAAGCTGGGCACAGAAGTTAGCTCCAAACCCTCGAACATGTTACTATATAAAACAATGAAAGCAGCAACTCGTTTTCCACAAAACAGCAATAACACGTAATGATACTGAGCTTACGGGGAAAGCACGAGCACATTTTACGCACAGTTGATTTTCATGTTAACCGAGAGAGACAAGTCTCACCCATTCAGGAGTGAAAGGTGCTCTCCCCATATCAAAGCCACACCTGCAACCCTCGCAACCCCAGTATTTGCTATGCTCAATTTCACGTCTTAACACTACATCGGTATGGGACCAAGCGCCTGATTTCAGACTGCAATGTACAGTACATTTTCAAGATAGTACAGTTGTTGTTGATTCTGTAGGGGCTTTGCGACATCGTGGTCATGTAGTCCCATGTACTTGAGTGTGTGTAGAATTTGTCTGATCCCTGGGGCAGTGTGACGTCTGTACTAGTGTGTGTATTCGTAATTGAGGTAGGCTTATTAGGGTAGAAAGCGGCCGTGGCCTTACGTTAGGAACCATCCCGGCATTTGCCTGGAGAGGAAGTGGGAAACCAAGAAAAAACACTTCCAGGATAAATGAGGTAGGAATCGAACCCGCCTCTTTTCTGTTTTGCCTCACGAGGCTGAGAGTACCCCGTTCCAGTCCTCAAACACCAGTAATTAGGATTATATTAAATTGACCGACTGAAAAGTTGCAATATTAAACACAGCCTAACTTGTTAGTTTTTTTAAACAATATGGTAGTTCTTAATTATGTATATAATATCAATTGTGTGAATATTTTGACAATCAGAGGAGTAACTTTGGAGAAAATGTGCATACATATTTACAACTTTCAGGTGTTGTAGTAGCAGCTCTGTTACCTTGCGACTTTCATGACAATCTGGGCGATGCGCCGTCCGAAAAACTAGAGATTTTAACAAGTCTTTTCCCCACAACGAACTCATCGGATTTTCAAAAATAATCACACCTATGATTTTTCTAATTAAGAACTGATATACTGGCTATAGAAATATGTATTATTTTATTTAAAGAATGCTTAAGTTGATATCATTATTTCAGAAAATAATAACAGAACAGGACAACACTTCACGTCATTTTATGAGTTCCTAATTACCATTCTCAGCTGTAAACTGAATATCGATATCGCCAGTGAATCAGTCACTTTTTGTTGACTAGGGAGCTAAGTATTGAGACTCATGCCTTAAAGGTCCTGGGTTCGATTTCCGACTTTGCTATAGAATCTAATTCTAGGTTTAAGGGCAGGAAAGGACTACACTCAGTCTTGTGAGGAGATGTGGGTACGATTCAAACCTTAGCCGTTCTGCATGTGGTTTTCCGTGATTTCTCAATTCTACTCCGAGAAAAAGTTGAGATTGCATATAATTTAAGGCCACGGTAGCCTTCTTCTATATTCCTTACCACAATAACACCATTACAAGATTTAACACATGCCCAAGTACTCGAGGTTGAAGACTAAAATTTTTCAAGCCTTTAAAAATAACTCTTCGACGAATCAGAATACAGTACATTTCGCGGGGATAATCCTGTAGACTTATATGAAGGCATTATCTATCTACAAATCAAAAACTATGGTTATCTTATTTCTCTTTTAATGAAAACTTTATTCAGCACATACAATAGAGTATAGACGTAGTGAGTGGTAGGAAACTTCAACGGTCGATACAGTTTCTAATGTAGGAAACAGACAGTTATTTGTCTTCTCTTTTAAGTTGCGCTTTCTTACTTAGTCGCTTTTTACCGGTCACCCTGTAGCATTCAAAAGACAGAGGACCTTTCGCTGTTGAATGGATTAAAATAATTTCCAATGACTGAACACACTACAATTGTTTATGTTGATTTATTTAGAGACTTTATGACATCGTTGTCATGTCACTTGAGTGTGTTTGGAATCTGTCTGATAACCTGAGTAATTGTGATAGTTGCAATGGTGTGTGTGTATTGTAATCGAGACTAGGATTTGGAAGGACGCAACCGTGGCCATAATTTAGGAACAATTTCGAGATTTACCTGGAATAGAAGTGGGAAACAACGAAAAACCACTTCTAGTACATCTGAGGTCAGAATCGAACTCAAATCTTCTTAGTTTTGTCTCAAGAGGCTGAGTGTACCCCGTTCCAACCCTACGACCAGAATTATATTCATTGGTAGAGCCGAGCATCAAACTCAGGGCCTCTTGATCCGGAGGTTCAATACGTACATTGAGTCAGCTCTTACAACTTCCTGTATCACACAATACTAAAGAAAAAGAGGACAAATTATTGCAAGGTGAGATATGTACACTATATTCAGATAGAGAACCTGTGTTAAATATTCATATTAATTCTGCCAATTCCTGAACGTCAACTTAGTCATAATGCGGCTTATTCCGATGGCATTAGGAAGTATTTAAATGTAGCACGCTCGTATTAGCAAATTTACTGGTAGACTATGTTAAATATCCTCCATGACAAAACTTCAGCACTCCTCCGCCTTCTCTGTAGCGACAGATATTAAAAAACAGGGCATTAAAACCCATATTAATGATAATAATAATACAGTTATTGTTGTAATATAAACTTCCTTATCGTGCCTATGATTAACCTTGTGTTTTTCCATATTTCGTTCTAATAATAATCTAGGACCACAGAAAACTGCTGACGGGACATGGAAGAACAGAAAGAATGATGACTAAACACACTGAAAAAATTACTGTCACAATGCGAAAGCGAAGGTTGAAATTCTACGGACATTTGGTGAGAATGGACGAGAACGGACTGACTAAGAGGATATTCAAGTATATTACAGAGCTGAAGGCTACAACTAAGTGGGTAGAAGAGGTTAAAAGAGACGCCAAGGAAAGTGGACTCACAGTGGATGTGATCCACAATAGAAAAGAGTTTAGAAACCGAATTGACAACATCGGATGTTCGAGGAGAAAACACCTAAAATTAGAGCCAAACTGGTAATATCCGAGGAGGAGCGAAAGATCAGAAGTGAACGAATGAAGAGGTTTTGGGAAGAGAAGAGGAGATTACCAGAAAGCCTTAGGTTCCATGCCGTCCACAGGCGGTCAAATTCGGAAGAAAAAAAAGTAGTTCCGTGAAGAACTATACAGCCTATTTTCATATATCCTACTTATGTTAATTGCCACTATCAACATACACAATTTCTGTTTGATTGCTGTAATAGATTCGTAGATATTGAGAACAGACTAAATATTTCGGATGGTCGCCATGTTGGATTTTATATATGTAGGTCCTTGAGTTATGTACGGTTACATGCAGATTATTGTGAACGTGTAGTATTCAAACTTCAATCGCATAATTAGGACACAAGAAAAAACAAGGAGATTTTAAAATTTTTCACAGCTGCCATCTTGAGGTTATGGAAACAATTGAAATAAATTAGATGCCAGTGGATTAACATTCGTATAAGAATTTACTGTACCAAGTTTCACTGCACGCGGATGGTTAAATTGCGAGAAACGTCCATGTGAATATTTATAATTCGCGTCACCGCCATGTTGGATTTGTGATCACCAGGTTATTTAAAGTCCTATAGGTGAACTTAAGTTCATAGCCCCTATGAACATTAAAAAATGCAGTTTGATTGCTAAAATAGATTCGTAGATATTCAGTATCGCCTAAATATTTCGGATGGTCGCCATGTTGGATTGTTAAATGTATAGGCCATAGAGTCATGTACCATTAAAGGAAAATTATTGCGTAGGTTCATTATTCAAACTTTCACTTCGATCGCATGACAAATAAAATAAATAAAATCTTAATTTTAAAATTCGCACTGCCGCCATCTTGAGGTTATGTAAACAATTGAACTAAATTAGATACCAGTGGATTACAATGTGTATAAATATTTCCTGTGCCAGGTTTCAGTGCGCTTGGAACATTAAATCGCGAGAAAGGTCTATTTAAAATTTTCAAATTCGCTTGGCCGCCATGTTCGTTTTGTAGTTAACCGGTTTTTGAAAGTCTTATAGATGGACTTCCAGTAGTGCCCTTTATCTCCGTACAAAATTTCAGGGTTTTACCGCTAATAGTTTCAGAGATATAGAATGCCGGTGAAATAATTCGCACATCCGCCATCTTGTGATTATGTAAACAATTGATCGAAGTTAGATGTCGGTGCATTACAATGTATATAAACATATACTGTACCAAGTTTCATTGCGTTTGGTTGGTCAAATCGCGAGAAACGTCTATTTAAAAGTCGCAAATTCGCTTGGCCGCCATGTTGGTTTTGTAGTTACCAGGTTTTCAAAAGTCACATAAGTGAACTTATAGTAGTTCCCTCTATCACAATAGAAAATGTCAGGGTAATATCGGTAATAGTTTCGGAGATATTGAATGCTGGTGAAATATTTCGCACAGCCGCCATGTTGGATTGGTGAGTCGTAACAAAATTTGAAGGGCACGGTCGAGGTCGCCGGGAATAGTGCTATGAACTTTCCGAGTTTCATTGAAATCGCTCCAGCCGTTTAGATTTTATTAGGGGGATACACACACACGAATCACACACACACGCACACACACACGGACAAAAGGTGATCTCATAAGCCTATTTTTTCAAAATTGAAAATAGGCTAAAAATATAGTCCATAATATAATTGTTATAAGAGCGTTAAAAATCCCTCAGTATGCCTTCCTTCGGAGGGGAAGTAAAGCCGGTGGTCCCATGTCATAGATTTATGGCATGTTAAAGAACCTTCCACTAATTACACCTGCGTGAAGATAAATTGGATAGGTTAAGAATGTAAACAACGCTCTTAGGTTTCTACGTTCGTTGCCAAGAGCCGTCTGCGGTGGCGTCTAGTAGCTAAGTTCTGAACTTGGCCTAGTAATTGTTGACGGTGGTGCTTGGCGGCAGAAGTAGGAACTATTTGAAAAATTCCAAGTTGCTTAAATAAATAAAAACAAACAAACAAACAGATAACACACAATAATACAGTCATCACAATTAACACCGGTTATCAGACAGATTCTACACACACCCAATGTACACGGGGCTACATGGCCGCGTTGTCACAGCCTAGAAACTTAAGAACCAACAAACCAATATAATTGTTATTCACCGGTATGTATTCCAACCTCTATTAACACAATCATCAACCAGTATCCTCAACTGTACATTTATCGCTATATTTTATTATCCCCGCCATCTTTTGTTGGCTGTACCACTTAATTGTACTGAGCAGGAATCAATCATAGTTGCCACGTATCGTTCTTTAATCAGAAGCCCACCCCCTCTTTTCAACATTATGGGAGCACATATGCCGTACTTTGTAGACATTACATTTTTAAAACTACGGAAGAGAATAAAAATGATCATCTTCAAATAATGAACTTGTAAGTATTTTTCATTTACTTTGATGGGACGTGAAGGGCCGGGAGGGAGGAGGGCTAAGGTGGCGCATGTTATGCGCGCGGGCCGTACTGCTCGCTTGGTGCAGCTGCCACGCAAGGCCGGATGGCGACCGCTGCAGCCAGGTGCAACCAGCATGGCACAGTCAGGGTTGTACACCACACACTTCTCGTAGCAACAAACGGACGGGGATTTCTCTCAAATACATGCTATTCTCTACAAGTCGTGACAGTCGTCAAGTTGTCACCTTGAGAAGAAATGTCTCCAAACACTACACTATCACTGAAACATGGGGCATCATTGATGTTAAGGGATATGGAAGATTTTATTATTTAAAAAAATATGTATCAATATCATTATTAAAATTATACAAACACGTTGGCGGCATCGGTGGTGTAGTTGGTAGCATGCTGAGCTTCAATGCCTAAGATCGCGGGTTCAAACCCGGCCGAAGTCGTCGGATTTTTTAAGAGCGTTAAGAATCCCTCAGTATGCTTTCCTTCGGAGAGAAAGTAAAGCCGGCGGGCCCATGTCATAGATTTATGGCTTGTAAAAGAACCTTCCACTAACAAAATTGTGTGGAGCTAAATTTGTAGGTTAGATTTGATCAACGTTATATTAAGTTCCAACGTTCGTCGCCAGGTGCAAGTTGCGGTGGCATCTAGTAGCCAAGTTCAAAGCTAGGTGTCGTTGACGGTAGCAAAAGTAGGAACTGATCGTCTGCAGTCCTTACCTGAATTACAGATAACACACACTAATGCAGTCATCACAATTAACACCGGTTATATCAGACAGATTCTACACACACCCAAAGTACACGGGGCTACATGACCACGTTGTCGTAGCCCCTAAACTGAGGAACCAGCCAACCAACCAACCAACTAACCAACCAACCAACCGACCATTAAAACGTTAAGATAATAACGAAATAAAGACAATTTTTAATAGCGTTAAACATTAAACATCAATTTACTTACTTAAAACAAAATATCACGTGAGATGTTGATGCAAAACTTGCCCTTATTTGAAAGGAATTATTCAAAGTTCTTAAGGACACATGTGACACGTACACATTTAAGCAAAGTATGGAGTCGGATTGTGACTATTTTTACAAGAGATAAATGAATGTATTCAACTAAAATACCTTACCGAGAAAATACATCACCGGATGATAAATATAAAGAAACTGAAGATAAACTTCAATGTTAGGTAATATCTACACCGTTGGTGAAAAATTTACTAACGTTGCTCATTCTTCTAATACTGACAATTTAAGAGTTGCTCTGAAGTTCCAGTACAAAATGGATTCCAATACATCGTTCTTTGTTCAAGTTCGAAGGGGAAGAAAACTTTCACCTATTTAGGACCATCAACTGCAAACCCAAAGACTTAAATAGACAATTTATTAAATATTTACAATAATATCTAATATAAGGCAAAAACATTCACCATATTGGATAATACTTGGTTCTACGTATTTAATAAAATAATAACCAAAACTTTTCTTTTACATGTGTATCAAATTTGGGTACCGAGATATCCTTCGATTTCACTGAAATATATTTTAAATTCAAGATGCATATATTTCTAGCCGCAGGCTATAAAACTGCACGCGCGTGGAAACGAGTTTTAACTGCAAGCAATCACCTGCACACAGCGGAAGTCCTAAAATGCTCAATGTGCAGCAATAATTACCAGGCAAAAATGCCAGCGCCCGTTTAGCATAAGAGAAAATATATATTCTTACAAGTGACAAACTATTAAGCACTAATCCAGAAAACATCATTGCACTAGAATTAATAGCGACTGGCCTCTGAAGAGGTCTTGTGTAGGTCTTTCGGGTTGACCCCAGAGGACAACCTTCGCGTCGTGTCACTTGAGAGAATGAATTGATGATGAAGACGTCACAGAAGGCAGTCTCTGAGAAAAGAGAATTAATCATCTCCTACAGCCCAACCGGGAATCGGATCATCGACTATTGTGATAGCCACTTATCTACAAAACGACTGTAATTAATGAATAGATGAAAAATCTACTATATGAAACTCAAATACCACTGACTGACTGACTGACTCATTCATTCATCACAAAATCTCAGTAACTACCGAACGGATTGGAATGACATTTGGTATGCAGCTTCCTCAAGGGCCGCAAACGCCCACTAAGAAAGTATTTTTGGATATTCAGGTTCTAAAGGGGTGTTAAGGGGGTAGACCTGCATTTCATTGAATAGCAATATCTCCCGATTGGTTGCATTGGGAGATGTGATACTCGGCATATAAACTCATCATTAAAAATAAGAAGACATCTGTATGAGGGTTTTTCGATGTGGTGTATATTATGAGGTGAAAGGGGGTGAAAAGTGGGGGTTGAAGGATTCCTAACCGAGCGTGTATCTCTTAAACGTATCTCTTAAACGACATAGGCGAGGAGTTTGGAACTCAGCGGAAAAAAATCACCATAAAAAATAACAAAATAGGTGTTTGACCGTTTTTTCATAAATCCAATTTAAGGGGCCCATGGGGAGGGGTGAAATTATGGGGGGGGGGGGAACGTAATATGCCTGAGTGTAAAATTTATACATGGCCTATGTTGTAGACAATAACACATTACATCTTTTTTGTCTCTTGCTATTTCATCATACGACGAATACTTAGGGAGTTATTAATGATTTTGTACTTTTTGGCCGGAATTTTCCAAGTCCTAGGAATGACATAAAAATTGATTCGAATGAAATTTCAAAAAATAGTTTATTTTAATACTTTAATTATATTTTTCACGTCTTTTAGGGTCCGAAACCAACATGATATGTTGATGGTTTTTTTCGTCCCATGCATTTTTGGTTTAAGGTGATAGAATTATTTTCCACTAGGACCCATGCTTACCTATCTATTTAACTAATGTTATAACAGGATTCCAAATGTTATTGCGGGCGAAGCCGCGGGTAACAGCTAGTGATCTATAAATTGAAGTTAATACAAGATGAAAACGTACGAAAGTATATATTTTAAATAAGTTACTTTAGGTACACACACACACACACACACAAATTGTTTAGGACCTCAATGGTTCCCGTAACACATCCATCATCATAAGCAGCGAGTAGATGATGAGGGAATAGGGTTTACATGGGAAAGGAAAAACTGAACAGCACGGTGACGGAGAGCATAAATGAGGACTAGTGAAAAAATTACAGATTCTTTCTTACGAGCTTTACAAAGTAGAGTCAAAGGAGGGGAGTCGACAGATTAACCAAAGCTTACGTATATTACATTACTTTCATTAATACACGCAATTCACAATTAAAATAATTTGTAGTCCCATTATTAACTGATTAGCGGACCCGTGCGAGAAATCTCGCATATTCATAAACCACACTTTCCCCGGCGTCCATATGGCCGAAATGCGAACTGAACAGCAATGATGTTGCGTATTTTCCTACAGCAACAGTATTTGCAAATCACACACATCTTACAAAAAGATTATATTTATGAAATTAAAATGCAATTCGTCGCAGCTAATATCATTTGTTTTACTGTTTCTGAAATCCATACAAAGTGATAAAGAAAAGACCTCAGAATGTTAAAATGACATGAAACAGGCGTCACAGCGGCCAAAAAGTGAAGTGGACAGCAATTATGGAGCGTATTTTCCTACATTAACAGTATCTGCAAATCGCACACTTCGTACATTTTTTAAAGTCATTTTTTAAAGAAATTATAGATATTTATGAAATTAGAGTGCAATTCGTCACTGCTAATGTCTATTCTCTTTCATTCCAATGCTCAATTGTCACGATCGGTCGCTTGTGAGCGCCACAGGAGGGATCTATAGGCCTATTACTGAAATAATATATATGGTGGTGATGGTGCCGATGATTGATGTTTTAAGAGAACAATTCATTGATGGCATCAGTCCATGAATTAGTAGCCTATGTACAATGTAAAGCGAGAAGAATTTATTATTATACGTTATTTCATAAGAAGGTTAATGTGCCAGGGTACAAATTAAGACTTTTGGGCTTCAAATTCAGAATTAAGATGAATTATATCTTTTAGTTATGAGTTAATATCTAGGGAGATTGAAACATTTTACAAGTTCTATCTCTACATAATAATGAAACAAAGTCCCCGATCCTTGGAAGTAACGGGTAATCTCAAGAACCACTGGATGGATTGTGGTGCGGTTTACAACATTCTATAAATAATTTCTCGAGGAAGATTTCTGTAGCGAAAAATCATTTATGACCAAAGGAAGCCAAGCAGTAACGATTTCAGTGTATCGAGTCGAAGAAAAAACCTGTCGTCCGGGCACCTTTTAAGCTTACGCTGGATAAACCGTTAAAATACCTGTATACTATGAGTGTAAGAATTTGTCAGCATGAAAAGTTCTACAAAAAAAAGTCCGTGACAACATATCTCTATATTTAATACAACACTCAGTGGAAATTTAAATTACGAGCCTATCTTCATAGCATAGGCCAGCATCAAACTGTCGAGTCGTATCGAGTTAACAAATATCACGATACTCATGTCATACGTTGTTGGCATGTTAAAGAAACCATTTGAATTCAGTAGGCCGAGTTCATAATGACAAAATTAATCTCGGGGTTTTCCGCCAACACAAAGCTCCTCATTTCTCTACTAGAAAGCGGTATAGCACCAAGGAGCTTAGATAGGCTATCTAACCTCCTTGACATTCATAGCGCTCCAAGGAGCATTAAATTCGACACGCAAGCTGCCCTCTGGGTGTCAATTAACAAAGCTTGCACCCGGCACCCGAGGCCACACGATATTATTATTATTATTATTATTATTATTATTATTATTATTAACACTCCAGAGAATAGTATGTGTTTGAAGTCTCGCTGTTCACCTCGGCTTTTCTGAATTGCGTCTAGAACCTGCCGTCCGTGCTCCTTTTAAGCTTACGCTAGGTAAACCGTTAAAGATACCGGGCGAAGCCGGGACGGGTTGCTAATATATTACTAAAAAAATCACCTCTCAATTCCCACCTATAAGCAATAATACACAGTTCAGACACGGCGATCCTGCAGTGGTGACTATCAAAACAGCCATTTGCATTATGAGCCACATGAATCTCGACTGATTTTGTTACTGAACAAAAATTTAGTCCAAAGCTCTCGTGGACAGAATTGCATTCGTAAACGAGCCATTATTTGAGAAATAGTGATTCATCTTTAAGTAAAAGGACGAACGACGGACCATTACGTATACAAAAAATGTCAAACCATGTGTACCTTTTATAAATATAATTTTCAGATTATTTTTCTGGACTTGTGATGAAGCCATCCATGATCTTGACCCTAAATTACTGTCCGCACTAGAACATTTATACATACACCTATTTAAAGGAAATTAATTTATTGAAGAATATTTGCCAACCCAGCAAGAAAAAAGCCTAGCAAGTACAAGTTTCCACATAGTGAAGTTCGGCAGTACATGGGATAGATGCCCATGCCACTAGGAATTACCTTTGCACTGATATCAGTTAGAGACTGAGTAGACCCCAGGGACGTGTGTGTCCTGGAAGTGGCACATGGCGGGGAATCGAACCCCCCAATCTCCAGAGGATAGGTGAAACACACCCCTCCCTATCATCTCCACAAAGCAAGTCATCTATCGCATCTTACCTTCTGTAAATTACAAATGCAATAATACATTTAGTAAAATTGTCTCAATGTTATGTGTCCACTGGTTGTATTTACTCACATTCCTTGAATTTGCACAGACGTCGATGTGCTAACTTTCTTGCTACACAGATCGTTGCCGTAAGATGTAATTAAACGAACTGTAAGACACAAAATAATAAATTATTGAAAATCTGTAGCTGCTTTCAAAGCAAACTGAAACGATGCGCAAAACTAATTCACGTTACGAAGCCTTGAGAGATTTGCTGCACGGCACTCTCAAACGAGGGCGACCATACAATGAGAGAATAGAGGCAAACTTTTCAACCGTAACTTATATACCAGTTATTTTCAACTTGCGTCTCATGGTGTAGTGGCTAGCATTCTTGGCTGTCACTCTGGAGGCCAATAAATTCATTTCTGGTCTGAGAGCTGGAGCGAGGTATACTCAGCCTAGAGAAGCAAAACTGAGAACATGTGGGTTCGTACCCTACCTCAGGCATACTGGAATTAGTTTCCGTGGTTTCCCACTTCTAGTCCAGGCAAATGCCTGGATGGTACCTAACTTAAGGCCACGGCAACTTCCTGCATATCCTACATATTACAAATGCACATCCATCAATACAGACATCACAGTGACTCAGGTTATGAGACAAATTCTACACATCCCGAAGTACTCGGGGCTAGATGACCAAGATGTCGCACAGCCCCTAAAAGAACAACAACAACTTTGTTTAAGCATGTTGTTGGCAATAAACTGAAAATAATATTTAGCGGAAATACTACATACGCGATCATTTAGGCACGAATGTATTACTGCTTTAATTTTTAACCCTCAAACTGTACGGGCGGAGAGGAACGCCACTGGGATTTGGCCCAGCATAGTCGTTTCCAGTTAACTCACAAAGGCCAATAGAACTCAGTATTGAGAAAATCGTAACAATTTCTTATGCGTATTAACCTACATAGATAAACAAATAGATCGAACTTCGCTAAGAACTTCATGCAACACAATGAAGCTATTTAAGAGTAATTGACATTTGAGCCATTATAGGCATATTTAATGTGTTGTACTAACATCCTTTACTCCGGACGTTATAAAGGTCAGTTGCCGTAATTTAATCTGATAATGGTCTAAATTGTTGTTCGTGATGTCATAGATTTGGCATAGCGATAATAATAATAATAATAATAATAATAATAACAATAATAATAATAATAATAATAATAGTAATAAGAATAGTCCTAATATAATAAAGCTGAAAAGTTTGTTTGTCTGTTTAAACGCGCTAATCTCTGAAACTACCAATTGGATTCGAAAAATCATTTTTGTATATGATAGCCAGATTCAAGAGAAATAGTTTAGGCTACGCAGCATTATGCTACAACTCTCAGGTAACCTTAAATATTGATTTATGTTCAATAAGTCGGAAGAACAAGTGCGCCTGTACAGCTTCAATAATACCAAAGTCTATTGTTGCCAGGCAATGCGGGCTGCATCACGTCGCCCCTATCAGTGCTCTGGTGCAGAATTGCAAGCTGCTTATAAATTGCAGTCACGGGAAGTAATTAGTGCAAAAAGATGTCTTAGGCCCCTTAAAACAGTTATCATCATGACAATAGTGTGCCTTTGTATAAGGGCGATGGTGTTGGTGCAGTGTGCTGAGTTTTATCAGCTGCAATAAGCGTTGGTGCTTTCCGATCCTTATCTTGAGCGCTCCAGTTCTGTAGTAGTATTCATTATCATCCATAAAACAAATAAATCCACTGGGCGAAGCCGGGCACTACTGCTAGTAATAGTAATAATAGTAATAATAATTATAATAAATATAATAATGATAAGGGGCAGATGACCTCGTAGTTCCTCCCCTTAAAACAACAATAACTAACTATAATAATAATGAAAATCCACAGCCTGCTTCCAGTCTCCGACCGGGTCAGGAATGGAATGAATGAAGCCCCTATCTAGCGGCGAGGATATGAACTGTGCCGGCTGCCGAGGCCTGACGCACTCCTCTGGGGCAATGATTAAATGACTGACAGATGAAATGAAATGATAGTGGAGAGTGTTGCTGGAATGAAATGTTGACAGGGAAAACCGGAGTACCCGGAGAAAAACCTGTCTGCCTCCGTTCTGTCCAGCACAGATCTCACATGGAGTGACCGGGATTTGAACCACGGACTCAGCGGTGAGAGGCCGGCATGCTGCCGCCTAAGCCACGGAGGCTTGAACTATAATAATAATAATAATAATAATAATAATAATAATAATAACACAAAGCTCGTTTCTACGGTCATTTCTGACAGATACAACTCGCGATGGGCAGAACTAATCTTAAGTAATTTTAACCCAAAGCCAAAAAAAAAAACAATTTCCCGGTACGAACAAGTCAAGAAGAAACTCGAAAAATTGGTCTATGGACAGAAGATAAATAAATAAACAAATAATGCGGTAATAATAAAAGAGGTAAGCGGTTAAAGATCAAGAGTCATCAATTAAGAATGATGAAAGTGAGGATCCCGACACAATTGGAACCAATGCCAAACTTTAAAAGGAAGAAACGAAGGAAGGAAGAGAAGATTGCACAGGTCTGCATGATTGTGGTAAATTATATAACAGGCCTTCTTAATAGAGATTAATGTTCTGAATGCGAAAATAGTGTCAGTTGTGTAATATCACACCTTGTTTAGGCTCAGTTCCATTTTTATTGTTATAATCAAAATAACAATTTTCACTATAGCCTAGTCAGTTAACCAGATTTGTTAGTGAAAAACAGAATGCGTTTTCCAATTCAGCGCAGCGAAGTTATAAAAAAAACACCATTTTTTGTTTATACCGCAGATCTTTTCTTTTTTGCAGGTCTGCGTTATAGTTTTACGCAACCGTTCATCTCAACATCATTAGCCGAGGGACTTCCTCTTAACGAGGAAACCTAACCATTAGACTTGATATTTAATCCTGAAAAATCCATTTACGTTACCCGGGTATCGAAACCAGTCTCCCTTGTTGGAAGGCAAGCAGCTTGACTACTGCACCATCATGTATCCTTATACCAAACTTTGGTTGGTTGTTTGGTTCCTCAGTTTAGGCCAGGGGCTGCGACAATGCGGTCATGTAGCCCCGTGTACTTTTGGGTGTGTGTAGAATCTGTCTGATAACCGGTGTTAATTGTGATAGCTGTATTAGTGTGTGTTATCTGTGATTCAGGTAAGGACTGCAGACGATCAATTTCAAGTAGTTCCTACTTTTGCTACCAAATGCTACCGTCAACGACACCTGGCTGCGAAATTGGTTACTAGATGCCACCGCAACCGGCACCTGGCGACGAAAGTTGGAACTTAATCGAGTGTTGATTGAATCTAACCTACAAATTTAGCTTCACACCATTATTGTAGTTAGTGAAAGTTTTTTTAAAATGCCATAAATTTATGACATGGGCCCGCTGACTTTACTTCCCTCCGAAGGAAGGCATTTTGAGGCTCTTAAAAAGTCCGACGACTTCGGCCGGGTTTGAACGCGCGATCTTGGACATAGAAGCTCAGCATGCTGCCAACTACGCCACCCAATCCGCTATACCGAACTTTGCAGGAGCAACGTGATCCCAAACTCATGTTTCACAAGTTAGGGATAACAGTTTCTCTACCTACTGGACATTTATAAGAACCAGACATCTCAGTACACACATTTGAAAGACTGTCACAATCAAGGGCTGCCCTTAGAGCATTACACCCTATCTGTTGTTTTATTTGAGGGCCTTGGACACCGCAATCATTTAGCCTCATGTACATGGGTGGGTGTGGAATTTTGTCTGATAAAACCTGTGTTACTGTGATTGCTCTGTTGGTGTGTGTATTTGTAATTCAGGTGAGGATTGGGAAGGAGGCAGCCGTGGCCTTAAGATAGGAACCATCTCGGCATTTACCTAGAGTAAAAATAGAGAAATTACGGAAAATCGCTTCCAGGATGGCTGAGGTGGGAATCGAACCCTCCTCTTCTCAGATTTGCGTCTCGAGGCTGAGTGTACTCCATTCCAGCCTGCAGACTAGAAGGAAACTTCTTGTTAGAGCCGGGAATCGAACCCGGAATGCTAGCCGCTGCATCACGAGGTGCTCTATACCCCATCTATACTCATTAATAGCGCTATACGTAATCGAGAAATTATAATTAAATTATTTGATTATGACGTGTTATTCAGTTTATTCGATTATAATTGATCACTGAAACAATTAGTTAGCTGCGATTAAGCAATAACCCGTCGGTAATTAATGGTCAGTAATCAATGGTAGTGATTACTGGTCTGATAGTATGATTACCCCTCCCTAACAATATCCTGGTTGAATCTGGACTTGCACGACGTTATCCAGAATTGACTGTCATTATTTCTGACCAAACAATTCTAATTGATATTCAGAATTGATGGGCCTGTCATTTTTGAGTTTTCTTAAACGATAAAACTAATTTACATTATCGTTATCTGAATAACTCTTCATGATAAGTGTCTTTGCACTAAGACGAAATTTTCATCATGCGCATGTTTTTGTCTGTAAATTCTTATTCCACTAATAACTGAACTTGGAAATCGATGTGCCATAGCACCATATTCTTGGAAAAGAGTAGTTGTTGTTGATTGATTTAGTGGCTTTGCAACACCGTGGTCATGTAGGCCCGTGTATTTGGGTAAGTTGGGAATCTGTCTGATAACTGGTGACTATACACGGTTATTGTGCCAGGACTTACATTAATGTACCATCCAGGCATTGGCCAAGAATGAGTGCGGAAGTATCCATATAAAAATACGTTCAGGATTACCGCTCTCAAGATTAGAACCTTGAGTCTAGAAGCTTGACGTCTCAAAATGACTGCGGAAGAGGGTGATCCGGGAATTTAATTCATGGTTCGCAGACAGTTCTGTCGTAAACTAGTGTAGTTTTGTCTTGTGACTAAAACAGATTCCGAGAAATGTGTCTGCCAAAGACAGGAAATGCAATGAGAACTTGGCCTATGACAGCCGACTGGCAGCAACAGCGGGATCAAGATGAAACATGGCGATCCTCCACGACTAGGGGTGTACACATACACATTTCATTCTAAATAAGGGATGGAAGAAAGTGTTTACTTTCAAAATCTCCGACTGTCCGGATGGGACACAGACGGCTGGAGCAACAAGAGCAGAATTTGAAAACTTCGCGTCGATGTTATTTTTGCATCCTCTCCCTGCATTTTAAATAGATTCCGCCAATGGTATGTAATTTTCTTGAATCAACACAAACTAATAAGTATTCCAGTCTGTGAAGTTCATGCTTGCATGCATTCTTTTATTCATTCATTCATCAACAGAATCTATATCTCTTTTGCCCTTTACTTCAACTAGATAAATAATAACTCTTAGATCGGGGCTTCATTCATTCCATTCCTGACCCGGTCGGAGACTGGAAGCAGGCTGTGGATTTTTCATCTTAATAATAGGGTGGATCAAGGGGCATTGGTCAAGCTGGTTGCCTCCCTCCAAGGCGAAATGGGTACGATTACAAATGGCATGTGAAATGTCGCGTTCTGTGATTTTGATTCAACGTGATAGAAATAATATTATGTTACTGGTTTTATGTGCCTTTTAACTATTGTGGCTTTTAGAGACACCGGGTGCCGGAATTTTGCCCTTAAGGAGTTCTTTAACGTGTCAGTAAATCTACTGGCACGGCTCCGTCGCATTTGAGCTCCCCCAAATGCTAACTGACTGCGCCGGGATTCGATCCTGCAACCTTCGGCACAGTAGACGAGAACGTTACCGCTGAGCCTCACAGCCAGTCTACGTGAAAGAAAGGGCCCGTGGTTGATGACCACAAGAATGACAGTCACGGAGTTTACAATAAACTTCTGTAACTAAATAATAATAATAATGTTATTGGTTTTACGTCCCTTTTAACTACACTGGCTTTTAGAGACGCCGGGGTGCCGGAATTTTGCCCCGAAGGGGATCTTTAACGTGCCAGTAAATGTACTGACACGGCTCCCTTGCATTTGCGCACCCTCAAATGCCAGCTGACTGCGCCAGGTTTTGAATGTAACTAAATAAGTGTACATATTGTAAATACCTTAACCCACATGTGTAGATATAGATTTAATAGCCTGAATGTAAGGGATCTGATGATCGCTTGACGATCGAAACTGATCATTCAAGTGAATTTATTTTATTTATTATTTAATCGAATAGCACTATTACAGAGCACGTAAAATCAATACTTCAAATCTTGCCACATGTACTTTTTCTCTCTGCCCACATTCGCTTCATCCTCCCTGATCTCTGCTTTCGGAGCCGTTCAATGTTCCGTGGCTGCTTTCGTTGTCTTTCTTGTTCCTCCCTGAAGATCACTTTTTGAATTTTGTCCCGAAATAAATTCCTATTATATGTATCTGTAATGACAATGTCAGCTTCTTTAAGATCCTTGAATGTCTGTGTAAACCACGCTGGTTGAACTTAATGTTTTAAAATTTTATTAAAAATGTATTAATACCATGTAATTCTTTCAGGGATAGGCCATAACACCCTTACAATTGGTAACAATCGTGTTAAGTTGACCGACCGAAAATCACACATTTCGTTTACTAAGACAACATTGAAAAATGGCTTCCATCTCGAAAATCATAATCAGACATACAGAAGGATGCTTCAGAGCACTATTACTTGCAAGCTCTTCTATGTAGGCTATGCTGTACCACACATGTCATAATTGAGAAGATCGTTAACAAAGCAATTTAATCAAATCTCATAATTAAATTTCTATATATTGAAAAATACACGTTGTTTTATCGCCATGTTGCTTAGCGCTGTTCTTTTCATCACGAAATAGCCAGCGACCATCGCAGTAGCAAAAGTAGGCCCTTACGTGCGCTTAATGTCGGAACATACATAAATAAGATATCAGCAGTTGACATTCAGTATAGATGTTGTTGTTGGTGATTCTTTAGGGGCATTGCGACATCATGGTCATGTAGCTCCATGTACTTAGGTGTGTGTAGAATTTGTCTGATAACCTGTACCACTATAATGCTTGTACTAGAGTGTGTAGCCTATTTGTAATTGGGAAAAGATTTGGGTAGGAAGCGGCTGTGGCATTAATTTAGGTACCATCCCGGCCTTAGCCTTGAGTAGAAGTGAAAAACCACGGAAACCACTTCCAAGATGGCGAAGGTAGGAATCGAACCCGCTTCTTCTCAGTTTTATCTCAGGAGTCCGAGTGTATCCCTTTCTAACCCTCAGACCAGAATTATATTTCTTGGCAGAGCCGGTAATCGAACACCGGCCCATGCGGTGACAGCCAAGAATGCTAGCCACTACGCAACGAGGCGAACTCCAGTATGGACCATTTTATACGAAATATGTTCACCCTGAATGTACTTCGACAGCAGGTGTTAAACCATCGTCTCCCTAATACATAACACGTTAGGTATTTAAGATAAACACACAAAAGCTGATTAAAATATAGCTTAATTATCGACTGTATAGTATCTATCCAGTATATTAACATAATGAAGTGGCCTTCAAGTAAAAAATATAGAATTCTGCCGCTCGGATCTTTTGATCACTTTTTAACTTCCTGTGCTATTTACATAAATGGAGCAGATACCGGGAAAGAAATTACATACATATCGCATGTGACAAGAACACGCAATCGTGCTCTGCATAAAGCATTAACTCGCACTGAATTCCAACAAAACTTTTCGTCGAATGCAGAACTTAATATTAACTACATGTACAATATTCTTAAAATTTTCACCACATTCGTGGATAAAATCACACCATGTGCCATGAAATAAATACATAAAATAATATAACTTAAATAAAATAAATAAAATGTAAGTAAATTAAATAAATTAAAATAATCAATAAGTTCATTGAAACCGTGCTTAAGAGACGATTGAAATGTTATGGTCACATCTGCAGAATGGACAACACCAGATGTGCAATAAAACTGTTTGATATAATTAATTCAAAGAAGGTCAAAATCAGTTGGTTAGGAGAAATCAAACAGGACTTAAAGTAAATAAACATTACAGAAGATACCATCATGAATCGTAAGACTTTTGGAACTCTAGTTACAAATCATTCTTTCGCCGAAAAAGCTAAAAAGACCACAGGAAAAAAAATGGACGGAGGAACGTAAAAAGGGGCATAGTGTGTACATGAGGAAATTTTGGGAGGAGAAGAAGAGGAAAACACCAACAACCCGAGTCAACAAGTTCAAACACGCTCCCGAAGTGGGGAAAACGAAGAAAGAAAGAAAGAAAGAAAGAAAGAAAGAAAGAAAGAAAGAAAGAAAGAAATATGAATAAAATAAATAAAATATTAATAAAATAATAAAAAATATATAAACAAAATAAAACAATATAAATAAAAGATTATACCGTACATTAAATAAATATAAATAAAATAATATTCTGTAAATAAAATAAATACAATAAATGTATTATTATTCCAGTTTTCAACGGGGTCGGGGAAGAGATGCGAAGCAAATCTATGTGGCGGATGGATTTAACGGCAGGATGCTCTTCCTGACGCCAACTTCATGAGAGGAGTTAATGGAAGATGAAATATAATAATATTAATAATAATAATAATAATAATAATATCGTATGGCCTCTGGTGCCGGGTGCAAGCTTGGTTATTTGACACCCAGAGGGTAGCTTGCATGTCGAATTTCGTTGTTCCTTGAAGCACTATGAAAGTCAAGGAGGATAGATATCTAAGCTCCTTGAACACTATAGCGCTTCCTAGTAGAGAAATGAGGAACTGTGTGTTGGCGGAAACTCCCGAGATTAATTTTGCCATTATGAACACGGCCTACTGAATTCAAATGGGTTCTTTGACATGCCAACATCGTATGACATACGTGTCTTAATTTTCGCCGCCTTTCAAAAAAAACACACTTACCACGGCCAGGAGCGAACCTGCAAGCTTGGGGTTAGTAGACCGAACGGTTAACCACTCATTCTGTAAATAAAATAAATACAATAAATGTATTATTATTCCAGTTTTCAACGGGGTCGGGGAAGAGATGCGAAGCAAATCTATGTGGCGGATGGATTTAACGGTTGGATGCCCTTCCTGACGCCAACTTCATGAGAGGAGTTAATGAAAGATGAAATATAATAATAATAATAATAATAATAATAATAATAATAATAATAACAACAATATCGTATGGCCTCTGGTGCCGGGTGCAAGCTTGGTTATTTGACACCCAGAGGGTAGCTTGCATGTCGAATTTCGTTGTTCCTTGAAGCACTATGAAAGTCAAGGAGGATAGATATCTAAGCTCCTTGAACACTATAGCGCTTTCTAGTAGAGAAATGAGGAACTGTGTGTTGGCGGAAACTCCCGAGATTAATTTTGCCATTATGAACACGGCCTACTGAATTCAAATGGGTTCTTTGACATGCCAACATCGTATGACATACGTGTCTTAATTTTCGCCGCCTTTCAAAAAATTATCACTTACCACGGCCAGGAGCGAACCTGCAAGCTTGGGGTTAGTAGACCGAACGGTTAACCACTCACCCATCGTGGTGAGCCAAGATGAAATGAATGAAGGTGAATGAAACTGGGCAAGGATGTGGAAGGAAGCGACCGTGGCCTGTCAGAAGGTATCCCGTCCCACCATTTGCCTGGAGTTGAAAATGGGAAACCACGTTAAACCATTTCAAGGACGGCCAATTGTCGAACCCACTTATACCAAGTCCGAAGATAGTTTAGCCCCATGGCCAAGCGCTGCGCTTTATCGAGCGAAACTACAGCCGTCGGTAAATAAAACAAATTAATTACATTAATTAACTAAATAAATAAGTAATGCTGTGGGTTTAACGTCTATTTCTGACGCTGATGTGGCTATTGAGATGCACGGGTGTCAGAATATTGACCTGAAGGTGATCTTGAGGGGCAGATTACCTCGTAGTTCCTCCCCTTTAAACAACAATAACTAACTAACTAACGTGATCCCTATCATGCCGGTTATTCTACTGACTAGTGCAGTCGAATTTAAACACCCTTAAATGACATCGGACTGACAAAGACGTGATCGAACACTTAAGCTTGGGTTTGAAGGCCAACGTTTAACCGTCTGCATCACTAACAGTAAGACCCGAAAGGAGATTACGTTAATGTAGATGTACTTGCTGTTGTTGTTGTTGTTGTTAATAATAATAATTCATTTTAGGGGCTTAAGACATATTGGTCATTAGTCCCGTGTAGTTGGTTGTATGTTGAACTTGTCCTGATAACCAGTATTTATGTGATAGCTGTATTAGTATGTGTAACTGTATTAGGGACAGGGATGAAGTAGGCGCCCCGGGACTTGAAATAAGGTACTATCCCGTCATTTGCCTAGAGGGAGTGTGGAAAAACCCGACGGAAAATCACTCTCAGGATAGCCGCTGTCATCACCGGGATTTGAATCTCTCCGGATTTGCTGTACCTGCCCTAGCGGCCGTGGTGCATGATTTAACGAGCAGGGCTTCTCTGCTGGTTCCTACATAAAGAAAGAAACCACCAGCTGTATAAAAGAAAATCCAAGAGGTATTTTGTAAATTTTACTAAAAAAAAAAAAAAAAAGGACATCTGCAGAGTTAACATGTATGAAAATACTCGAAACTCCCTAGCGTCATCAATGAGTTTAGTGAATCAAAGATGGGCGTTGGTGATATTCGAATCCACGTTTTTAAGTACAGGATAACCGTACTGAGCTATCAAGGTCGGTCTTGGCGACGAAGGTAAGGGAGGCGTGCAAGGACTGTAGTGGTAGGTCAAGGCTACGGAATGCTTGTTGGACATGAGAGAGACAGTGGAAGAGGCTGAGAGTTGTTAGCGATGATGTCAGTTTTAGGAAGGAAACCTCTGATCCCTCGAATAATGAAGGAAGGGACATGGAAAGCGGAAATATGAAATACTTTTACATCCCGTTTTCCCTAACACAATAGACAGTGGTGTATCGACAAGGATCTAACACTTGTTTTACACTACAACTAATGAGGCTTATATACTCTAGTATATATTTTAAATTTGAACACGCACTTCACTTGGTAAATGCCCTAGCCCTACACTCCACTCGCAGCGGGAATCCTCCATCAGCGTTGGAGCAAGCCATGGATCAATTTTGCTGTTCAAGTCTGTGATCGATAACTTATTTCACTTCGCTTCGGACTGCTGTAAATGTGCGTATCTGTGTCACTGTGTGTCCGTTTCGTTGAAGATAATTCGGTACATGAGAATTTTCTGCAATTTATCCGTATCAGTGATGCTGATAAAACCATCAAGATAGGCAGATTTTGAGAGTCAGTAGTAGCCTAATGGCTGTAAGAGCATGGAGAGTAAAACATTATTTATGTTCGACGATGTCGAAATGTAAATATTATATGCTAGAAAACTATAACATAATGAGGGTCATTATAGTACTATTCTTCATTATGAAACAGTTTCTTCAGCCAATCCGAACTCATTCATTGACCAATTGTGTAAGGAAAGCTTCGCGCATGTCGGATATGAATTACATGATTTGAAAGTTCAAATTGGATATCGGATCAACCATTGTAGTTACAATCCCAAACACAAAGACAAAATCAGCACGAACCTTTACGGTAACAAGAAAATACTAGGACATATGCAAGAAATTTATGAATCCACGTCCAGAAGTTAGCAACTCAGCATCCTTCTACATAAATTACCGACATGGAAAGTGCACCGTCCCATATGTTCCCCTAAATAAACTGGCGAATATGAGACAAGAAATAGCACTGTACCTTAATATCCCCAACCCCAATTTCTACACAGCGCATTGCTTTCAAACGACTTCGGTGATAATATTAGTGAATGTTAGTTCTGATCGGCACTAAACAGCATGCAGGCGGTAAACAATAGCATTGGTCTCTGCTTTCGAAATTCTTTGACCCGCGCATGCGCTCTGTTCAGTCAGCAAACCACCCAGCGCGTTCTGTTCACTAACTGAAGTTACTGAATCCCACAGATATTTATGAATATTTATGTTAAAACATATAATACAGTTATAATATCCTCGAACATAGACAGTCGTGTGCAACTCGCCTATAATGGTAATTAAGACACTCGCTACGCTCGTTTTATAAACATACTGGTGTCTTAATTATTGCCATTATATGCGCTTTGCTTAATGTACTATTTTCTTTCACATAATAGTTATAAAGTCACGTATGGACCACTGAATCATTTCAGTTTTAGTATGTTCTTACTGTTTTCAATATTTAAAAGAAAATTTGATTTTTTCAAATTTCTTTTATTGTGCTGGAAAGTGTAATTAAATAGTTTTCATGCAAAGAGAATGTTTATTCAACTATGGACATTTTATGAATAATAACCAAAAATCATTTTATAATGTACACGACTACCGTACTGTATGGAGATTAACGGTCACGTTAAACTACAAGCTTCCTTTTTCGTACTGTATGAATGAACTCCTCCTCCAGACAGAAATCGTGCGTACGGCATTGAGTTCGAAGGCTGTTGTTGTTTCATTGGAGGGGCTTGAACATCGTGGTAATTTAGCCCAGTGTACTTGGGTGTGTGGTCGAATTCGTCGGATAACCTGTGTTATTATGGAGTTTGAAGCCATTTTCAGTGTTGCCTTAGTAATTGAAATTTGATGTTTTTCAGTCGTTCAACACGATTGTACTCAATTGTGATGGGTTATTCCCTAATCCTGAAAAATACATGAGATTAATATATACACTAGGATGACCAGTTTCGATCATCAAGCGATCATCATCAGATCCATTACACGTAGGTTATTAAATCTGTGACTAAAAGTATGGCTTACAATATGTAAGCTACTCTTATTTAGTTGCAGTATTAGTTGAAATAATGCAGGGGAGCGTGATGGCGCAGTGGCTTAGCTGCTCGTCTTTCACCCGGACGGCCGGGGTTCGAATCCCGGTGACAGCGGGGTGGAATTTTCACCTGAAATATCACGTGGCGTCAGGAAGGGCATCCGGCCTTAAATCCCCGGCCAAAACCAAAATGAGCCTGGTTGGCTCCGGCGACCCCAAATAATTGGGAAAAGCCGAAGAAAGAAAGAAAGAAATTTGTTGAAATAATGCAACTAGTCAATATTTGTTGGTTATAGTCTGTGTGAAGTTCTGTTAAGACGTTTTGTTTGTGGTGATCACCACTTTCAGTATCTTAACAAAACTTCACATACAGTAGACTATAACTAACAAATATTTGACTAGTTGCATTATCGAGGCAAATTACAAGATGCAATCTTGTACCAGTATTCGCATGTAGTTGGGAATGGGAAACCATAGAGAACTATTAAGGACGGACGACCGACCGACCAACATTGGGAACGCACACGTCTATCGAGTCCGGAGACAGCTTGACCCTATGGCCTGGAGTTGCGCTACTCCTTGGGGTGGGCAGCTACTACTGTCAGTAAGAAAAAAAAGGGGAGTCAATGATATGTGGTGTTCCCAACTGGTCACCGATCCAAATACTGTCCACGCCTAATATTGCTTAACTGCGATGATTAGACGAGAACCGGTGTATTCAACATGGCTTGGCCGTTGATTGTCATAAATACATACTCAATAATTATATTAATTCAATTACGAGTGAGTACTCAATGCGGGTTATTAACGGACAAATATAAAAAATTGAAAATTAGATGAAGACATAGAAAAAATATTTTCATTTATTCCTATCTGCCAAGAAACTTAATTCTGGTTCGAGGGAAAGAACGGGGTAGACTTAGTCTCGTGAGACAAAAATAAGAAGAGGTGGTTTCGATTTTCTCCTCGGCCATACTAGACGTGGTTTTCCGTGATTTCCCCACTTCAACTCCATGCAAATGCTGGGATGTTTCCTAAAGTCACGACCACCTTTATCCCAATCCTCACCTCAATTACAAATTCACTAGTACATACACCACAGTAGCACTGGTTATTAGACAAATTATACACATACCCAAGCCCCTATAATGAAGCAACAACATATATATATATATATCCAAGTATACGGGGCTCAGTGACCACAATGTCCCAAAGTCCCGTATCTGTATCTACAGTATTCACTTATTCATTCGCTATCCTCAAAATATCACAACAAAATTCTATAAACTTCCAGGTTACAATGAAACTGGATCACTGACAGTCACGAGGATCTATACTCTTTAAACTGGTAGTACGATACGACATTGAAGCTTTTGTGTATGTAATATAGGCTAATGTTTGTGCACCCCCAGGAGTTTGCCTCTGGCTGCCAGCTGGCGATGTAGGCGGTGTTACCCCTGAGCTTGGCGGCCGCCCGCAATACACGTTTTAGGTAGCATGGCAGCAAGTACATCACGTTTCAGCATCGTGTAATTTCCGCTTAATAAGAAACCACTATGAGCAAGCGCAGCTGGCCTAGTTGGGGGACAACTTGTATACACACTGTACTTCAGGAGGAACGTGCCCATATAATCATCTGCCACTGAATGGCATGGAATTTGCATACACGCGCCACGGGTAGCACAAAGAAATCATTGCTGATATAGGAAGTAAGGGCGGGGAAGCTGACTCGAACCGATTTTTACGCTTATCTTTACACTCTCTGGCGTTTTATTTCCTTCAAGCTATGGCCTCAGCTGCTCTGCCAGTACAGTAGCTAATGCACGACTTACAATAGCACATGAAGGTTCAAGAACACGAACTGCAGAATGGTTTTACCTTAACACACTGTACAAGCTTTTGAATTTCCTCTTAGACTAAAGGCACTTTTACGGTAGATTCAACTTTTACATTCAATTGTTAGTGGAGAGTTTTACAAGTGGAAGGTATCAGACATTTCCAGTGTAGGCTAACAAATTTACGTCCGGTATCTGCCTAATCCGACACTTCAAAGTACATCACATTTATACATATACTGTACATTAGTATTTATACGATAAATTGTAACAATATTGTTTCTCGTCTTCAAATATTTGATATTTTACAGAAATAATTCGATGGGGCCACAACACGGAACAATAATTTACCTGGTTGTTGCTTATTTTAGGGGCGGTGACATCGCGGTTATATAGCCCCATGCATTTATGGATGTGAGTGCAATTTGTGTGATGACCTGCGTTATTGTGATTGCTGTACTAGTGTGTGTACGGTGTTTGTAAATTTGGGATAGGTTTGGGAAGGAGGCGGCAGTGGCCTAAGTTAGGAACTATCACAGCATTTGTAGGGAGTAAAAGTACGGAGCCCACGGAAAACCACTTCCATGATGGCAAAGATGATAATCGACAGTTTTGCCTCACGAGACTGAGTGTATCCCGTTCCAGCTCTCAGACCAGAATTAAAATGTCTTGGCAGAGCCAGGAATCAAGCTCGGACCTCGGGGTGACAGCCAAGAATGATAACCACTACACCACAAGGTGGTTAACATTTGTCTAGGATCAGATCACTTGATTCATATTTTCTTAGCTGGCTGCGTGGTTCAGCGGTAACGTTCTCGCTTGCTGGGCCCAAGATTGCAGGACCGAATCCTGGCGCAGTCAGCTGGCATTTGAGGGTGCGCAAATTCAAGGGAGCCGTGTCAGTAGATATACTGGCACTTTTAAAGATCCCCTTCGGGGCAAAATTCTGGCACCCCGGCGTCTCTAAAAGCCCCAGATGTTAAAAGGGACGTAACACATTATTAATTATTCACATTTTCTTTTTTAACATGGATATGATTTGGGCTGGGGGTCGATCTGGGATTAGTAGGGACAGATTTGTATCGACAAAATTCTGAAACCAAGCGCACTTAGTTCCCACTGATTGAAGCGTGCGCGATCACAAGTCGAAGTCGCTACTTATAACAGATGAATGAAAACATATCCATGTTTCTATACTCTGTACGCTTGGAGAAAGGGATTGACATTTGGCCGGAAATTCCACGTCAGCCATCACCTCTCTGCCTCTTGACCAATCCATGTTCACATAGTTAATGTCATAATACTCTTCGTTGCAATATTACAGCCCAAGAGCTTCAGTGCCTGGTCACCTGTATCTCTGGCTTGTACAGTTTGGCAACCTCGCTCTCACCCCACATGGCGAGACGAGAACTGTCAATCGCATTCTCCCAACCTACAGAGTATATATGTCGGTTTGCAACACCATAGCTCTTTTTCAATACAGTAAAGTGTTGATAATCCGGACCGTTGATAATCAAGATTCAATTCTGGTGAAAAACAAAAGTTGAAGTGAATACATACATATATGTCAAACAAAAGCGTTGATGCGACAGGCTGGGCGGGGTCGTCTTACCGCTACAAATCAAAGACTTGGCCACGAAGAAACGAACCACTACTGCAGTTTAAAATTCAATAACATTTTTTAAAGAGCTCTGACAATGTATAAACTGTACAGTACAGTATTCTGTAAATATGTACATATCGTACATTGCATATGTACGCCTATGTATATTCTTTCAATAAGACAAATTATAATTTCATATTAGTTAATGTTTTTATTTATTTGTTCCAATTTATTTAACCTCTAAAGTGAATTATTAACGGTTATAGCAAGTTTGTTGTTGTTATGACCTCAAACGATATTTTTTCGGTTCTTTTAAAAACTCCGGATATTTTGATAATCCAGACAGGGTCCGGTCACAAATAATCCGTAGCGGCTTCGGTGGCGTAGTTGGTAGCATGATGAGCTTCTATGCCCAATATCGCGGGTTCAAACCCGGCCGAAGTCGTCGGATTTTTTAAGAGCGTTAAAATCCCTCAGTATGCCTTCCTTCGGAGGGGAAGTAAAGCCAGCGGTCCCATGTCATCGATTTATGGCATGTTAAAGAACCTTCCACTAATTACACTTGTGTGAAGCTAAATTCGGTGAAAATGTAGACAACGCTCAGGTTTATACGTTCGTCGCCAGGAGCCGACTGCGGTGGCGTCTAGTAGTCAAGTTCTGAACTAGTAGTTGTTGACGGTGGCGTTTGGCGGCAAAAGTAGGAACTCCTTGAAAAATTCAAAGTCTGCAGTCCTTACTTGAATTAAGAAACAGAAACACACACTAATACAGTCATCACAATTAACACCGGTTATCAGACAGATTCTACACACACCCAAAGTACATGGGGCTACATGGCCGCGTTGTCGCAGCCCCTAAACTGAGGAACCAACCAACCACTCCAGATTATCGACGCTCTACTGCAATTGGAATGCACTGAGAGTTAAAATCACTATCTGGCAGTGATGTTAATTACGAAGGGGGATCAGAATCTAAGGTTAATAGGCTGATATTCCTGGAGTTTCGATTGTTATAGAGAAACAGTAGTGTGGGATATTTTGAATACGGTATATATGGTTGGTAACTGAGCAGAGTTTCAGCCACTAGCTACCTACAGCGCTAGTTGTAGGTAAACAACTACTAGCGACTCATTTGTTAAACCAGTCTCGCATCGCCACTATACTCTTGCTGCGACATGAAAATGAGCATGTTAGCCCTGTTCCTTATGGACGAAGTATAATAAGTTCTCGACATTGAAAACCTTAAGTCAATTGTAATTTGTACTTTCTATTGTACCGGTTTCGGCCACATTGTGGCCTTCTTCAGCGCAATTAATAATATGAATAGAAATGCAAGACATATAGTACATAACATCCACATCACCGTTCCTTCTTCAAGCTGGTTTTATATCAAGATTTATTTCTTTCCTATTTAACATATTTTTGTACCAGATCTGTCTTTTTAAATTTATGTGCATGTGTTTTTTTTAGCGTTTAGACGATTAATTTTTTAGAAATAGTTTTGAAAGCAACCTTTTTAATGGTAAAATTGTTTAATGTACCGTAAATCTTGCATTTCTATTCATATTATTAATTGCGCTGAGGAAGGCAACAATGTGGCCGAAACCGGTACAATAGAAAGTACAAATTAATATTTACTTAAGGTGTTTAATCTTCAGAACTTACACTCTCTGTCTGAAAAGTTCAGTGAATGGGTCTATATTACAAACGGATTGATGGCCTACCTGAAACAGCCGTTACTATCCTTCGAAGTAATCCCCGTGGAAGGTTATGCACTTCTTAGAACGGCTGTACAAGTACTGGCATAGTCTTCCTGAGGGATAGCCTTCAGTTGGGTCGTCACATTACGTTGGATGTCCGAAATCTCCGAAAACCTCTGGCCCTTCAGGGCTTTTTGGCGACCCTGGAACCCGATACTCCCTACTTTGACGCTTGCTTTCGAGGTTGTACCTCAGGCACCAGGTCTCGTCACCCGTGACGATGGTTTTCAGGACCATTCCATTCCACGGAACATTCACCCCTCTCACTGCCACCCGTCGAACAGCTGTGCACGTTAGGATGCATAAACTCACCCTTCTCACTGCCGCCCGTCTATCAGGTGTGCAAGACAGGTTGCATAAATTCATGCTTCTCTCTTGCTTTCAATTTAGAATTTTGACGACCCAAACTGAAGGCTATTCCTAAAGAAGACTATGCCAGGAGTTTCCAGGACTTGTTCAGTCATTCAGTCGTTCTCAGAAGTGCATAACCATCCACGGGGATTACTTCGAAGGACAGTAACGGCTGTTTCAGGTAAGCCAACAATCCGTTCGTAATATAGCCCATTCACCGAACTTTTCAGACAGAGGGTGTATTATACTCTTGCTGTGTACCAATTATGGAGTCTCTGAAAATGTAGTCGCTTACTATCAAATGAACAAGAAAGTAATAAATCAAATTGAAGTCACTGATCCTTGCTGTATTCTCAGAACAATACCCTCTGTATCAAGATGTACGGAACATTCATTGTCATGAAACAAGACGCTAAACAGAGATAGAATGAGAATGAAACTTGTCAGAATGTTTCAGCAAATAGCAGCAGGCAGTCCTGAAGTTCCAGTATCAACAGACAATGCAGCTCGGAACAAATAGAAAACAAATTTAGGAAGAAGCACATGAACTCGTTTAAGTTAATCAAAAGTTACATTATGCTTAAGTAATTAGATACCTGGGTTCAATAAATAAGAAATTTTAGATATAGCTGAATAGGATAGCAAAGTTTAATCCCATCAGAAAACAATTGTATCTTGACGACTAATTGTTTTCCAGTTGATTCGATCAAGTACAGTGGTTTGATTCATGCAAATGACCTAAAGCAACAGTTCCTTTTAATTTTTTGTTCTTATTGTTTATAGATGCTGTTGTTTTTGTTGTTATAAAAGGAAGCTTTTAGTTTTATTTATTTATTTATTTTTAATCGCTTATCCTCCAAGCTCGGCTTTGTCCAACGACTCTGCGAAGAACCATTCCTCTGTCGTCACTAGGACGGTGTCTCGGAGCTGAACACACTTTGTCAGTACGGTATATTCAACTGGGGATGGAGACAGGTTGATCGCCCAGGCGACCGCTAACTTGGGTTTATTTAAGGTAGGGCCTGGGAAGGGATTTTCGAAGGATGTCAGCCGTGGACCTATTGAAAGGAACCGTCCTGGCATTTGCCTGGTGGTGAAAATGGGAAACCTTGGTTTCTTCAATGGAGACTCCTGTTTGGTAATAGCTGATCCCCCTCTCTTTCCTATCAAAAGTTTAGCATTTCGTCGCTTAGAAACCATTTTCAGGACGGCCGAGGTAGGATTGGAACCGACGCTCTTCCGATTCCAGAGAGGCACGAGTTAGCACGTTAGTACCCTCAGCCACCATGGCCGGTTTAAGTTTTATGTGACCGTTAATAAGCAGCATGACCGCTGGACCATCATGCCCCCTAACCAATGATGATAATGATGAAGATTATCATAATAATGGCAAGTTAAGATTGTTCGAATTGTACCAACAGTCATTTCAAGTACAGGTGTAATTCCAAGGCACCTGCTCCAACGGTTAAGAGGTCTAGATCTGGGCACTAACGTGTTGTTGATAATTCATTTGAGTGGTTTGGAACATCTTGGCCATCAGCCCCGTGTAGTTGGGTGTGAGTTGAACTTGTCTGAACCTGTATTTATGTGACGACTGTAGTAGTGTGTGTAACTGTATTAGGGATAGGTAGACGCCCCGGAACGTTAAGTAAGGTACTATCTCAGCATTTTCCTGGAGGAAGTGGGGGTGGGAAATCCCAGGGAAAAACCAACCTCAGGATAGCCGCTGTCAGCGTCTGGATTCAAACCTCCAATCCCCGGACTTGCTGCAGCTCCCCTCACGGAAGTCAGTAATATTGGCTACAACTAGGATAGTTCGGAAATTCATTGGCAGTGATTTTTATTAAGGTGATGATTAAATGTTTTGAATCAATGTAATCTGCAAAAGTGCTTTGTATATTTCCAGACAATGATTTAATAATAATAATAATAATAATAATAATAATAATAATAATATGTGCATGTCTACCCCTTACTCCCGTTACCAACGGGGTCGGGGATGAGATGCGATGAAAGTCTAGGTGGCGGGTGACTTAATTACGGCCGGATGCCCTTCTTAACGGCAATCCTAGGAGAGAAGTTAATGAGAGGGTGAATGGAGATGAATGAAACTGGGCAAGGATGTGGGAGGAAGCGGCCGTGGCTTGTGAGAAGTTACCGTCCCAGCATTTTCCTGGAGTTGAAAATAAGGAAACTACGGAAAACCATTTAAAGGATGGCCGAGAGTGGGGTTCGAACCCACCTCTACCGAGTCCGCAGATAGCTTGTCCCCATGGCCTAAAGCTGCATGTTAGTATTCGTAGTTATCGCTGTCGGTAATTATAATAATAATAATAATAATAATAATAATAATAATAATAATAATAATAATAATAATAATAATAATAACAATAATATACTACTAGTCTTTGAACATTGCGGCAAGTGTAGAAATTTTACCCAGAAGGAGATCAGTAAATCCACTGGCACGGGCCTGTTACGTTTTAACACCCTCAAATGGAAACTGACTACGTCAGATTTTGATTGCACATCCTTGGGATAAACAACAACATCAACAGCAATAATAACAACAACAACAACAACGATAGCAGAATGCATTTCATGAAATAGCACTAAAATCCAAAGAATTATGGCTATGATTGAGAACGTGTTACTAATAGTCATCTGGTTTCCCGATTATCCCTCCCCCATTCTTGGAAGTCGGTCACCCAATTCCAGGCCTGAAATGCATGCAGTTTCCCTCCCCCAGGCTGGCGCATCACATTGTGACACACACTAATATACGTGTTTTGCCAGAGCAAAGCAGAGAGGGAGAGTACTGTACACAGTCAACATTGTAGCGAGGCGGCAGCGATAAGGCGCAGCTGACACGAGTCATGAGAAATAATATACTGTATTATGCACAGTGTGTATCACAAGTACCGACCACGGGACCAAGCCGTCTCCCAAATCGGAAGACCAGTGGGTTCGAACTCCAGCAGTATTCCATGCTGTCCCATTTTCAATTCCAGGCAATATGATGATGCTAATTATTAAAGCTTGGATGTTTAGGAAAAATCATATTTTTTTATTTGCCTCTATTTTCATGCCCGATTGGTTTCTGATGCAAATCAAGTGATTATCGTCACAATACAGTGGTTTTTATTTGTCATGAAAATGCATATTTCGCACATTTTTTACCATTAAGTCATATTTTGAGCATTTTTTTTTTGGCAAGAACGTCATATTTCGGTAGTTTGACGGCAGCTGTAGGTGTGCAATCATCCTCAAATTACCGAACGGAAAATTAATATGAAAATAGGAAAAAATAATTTAGTTAACAATTTAATCCAAAGGGATTTCCGCTTGGATTTTTAATTAAACAAAATGTCCAGTAAAGAACATATAGCCTACTTTCTCCTAAATGCATGAGTATTGTTATAACTCTTTGTCCTTTTCAAGGAGTATAATTGAATGTTGGTTGTAGACGCTTGTTGAAATACAACGTGCTATAGGGATATTAAGCATGAATATGAGGTGCCCTTTGCTAGTGCTACCTCTGTACCAAATTTCGTTCCATTCGGTTGCACCGTGTTCGAATTAATAGGGGGAATCAATTTTGACATAAAGATGGCCGCCATCCGCAAACTATTAGGCGAATGACCTATTAGATTGGTCAAAGGATGCTCCCTCCATAAATGTATGTAGTTGCAAAATTTGGTAGAGATCGGATGATTAGGTTAATCGTAATTTGATTTAAGCTTTGAACATTCGTGTGGCCGCCATTACGTTTCAGTCAAGATGGCGGCGATATAAAACATGACACTGAGGTGCCCTTTGCTAGTTCTACCTCTGTACCAAATTTCGTTCAATTCGGTTCCCCCGTGTTCGAATTAATAGGGGGAATCCATTTTGACATAAAGATGGCCGCCATCCGCAAACTATTAGGCTAATAACCTATTAGATTGGTCAAAGGATGCTCCCTCTATAAAGGTATGTTGTTGCAAAGTTTGGTAGAGATCGGATGGTTATGTTAGTCGTAATTTAACTTAAGCTTTGAACATTTGTGTGGCCGCCATTACGTTTCTGTCAATATGGCGGCGATATAAAACATGACACTGAGATGCCCGTTGCTAGTGCTACGTCTGTACTAAATTTCGTTCCATTCGGTTTATCCGTGTTTGAATTAATAGGGGGAATTGATTTTCACACAAAGATGGCCGCCATCCGCAAACTATTAGGCTAATGACCTATTCATTTAGTCAAAGGATGCTTTCTCTATAGGGGTATGTTGTTGCAAAATTTGGTAGAGATCGGATGATTAGGTTAATCGTAATTTGATTTAAGCTTTGAACATTTGTATGGCCGCCATTACGTTTCCGTCAAGATGGCGGCGATATAAAACATGACACTGAGGTGCCTTTTGTTAGTACTACCTCTGTACCAAATTTCGTTCCATTCGGTTGCACCGTGTTCGAATTAATAGGGGGAATCGATTTTCACACAAAAATGGCCGCCATCCGCAAACTATTACGCTGATGACCTATTAGTTTGGTCAAAGGATGCTCCCCCCATAAAGGTATGTTGTTGAAAAATTTGGTAGAGATCGGATGATTAGTTAGTCGAAATTTGATTTAAGCTTTGAACATTTGTGTGGCCGCCATTACGTTTCCGTCAAGATGGCGGCGATATAAAACATGACACTGAGGTGCCTTTTGTTAGTACTACCTCTGTACCAAATTTCGTTCCATTCGGTTGCACCGTGTTCGAATTAATAGGGGGAATCGATTTTCACACAAAGATGGCCGCCATCCGCAAACTATTACGCTGATGACCTATTAGATTAGTCAAAGGATGCTCCCTCCATAAAGGTATGTAGTTGCAAAATTTGGTAGAGATCGGATGATTAGGTTAATCGTAATTTGATTTAAGCTTTGAACATTCGTGTGGCCGCCATTACGTTTCAGTCAAGATGGCGTTGATATAAAACATGACACTGAGGTGCCCTTTGCTAGTGCTACCTCTGTACCAAATTTCGTTCCATTCGATTCCACCGTGTTCGAATTAATAGGGGGAATCAATTTTGACATAAAGATGGCCGCCATCCGCAAACTATTAGGCGAATGACCTATTAGATTGGTCAAAGGATGCTCCCTCCATAAATGTATGTAGTTGCAAAATTTGGTAGAGATCGGATGATTAGGTTAATCGTAATTTGATTTAAGCTTTGAACATTCGTGTGGCCGCCATTACGTTTCAGTCAAGATGGCGGCGATATAAAACATGACACTGATGTGCCCATTGCTAGTTCTACCTCTGTACCAAATTTCGTTCAATTCGGTTCCCCCGTGTTCGAATTAATAGGGGGAATCAATTTTGACATAAAGATGGCCGCCATCCGCAAACTATTAGGCTAATAACCTATTAGATTGGTCAAAGGATGCTCCCTCTATAAAGGTATTGAACCCTTCAGAATAGCAGTGTTTTATGCAAGAATCTTAGATCAAGGGGTCGCGTTCAGTTCATAGTGTGGTGTTTACGTCCGCCAAACAACGTGCTTTTCTGAGGCAAGGGTTATAGGATAAAAACTATAACTAAGAAAGAAAGGAGACAAACCGTAAGATAATAACAAGATTTAATAACTAATTTGTGCATAAAAGAATAAAACAAACAAAAATAAACAAATCCTCCCTGAATTTTCCCCTGACAGGAATATTTATCACTTTGAGGAGTCAGATGGATCTCCCCTTTTCTAATAAAATGTGGATCCAAGTTCCACTATCTTGCATATGAATTTATGTTCGCGTGGTGACTATCTACGAGAAATGAGTACTTGGATGATCATTCGTTCACAACGGGTTAACAGCCACGGTGCTCACGAACAATCATCTCGTAAATCAACGTTTATGGATATGGGCATAACATTAATAAAAATCCTTAAATCTAACTCTGACACACATATTACAACTCTACTATTTACAGGCATCTCTCTGAGATCCTTATTAGTGTGGTGACACACTTAACCAAATGAGCTGCCACAATGGCCAGATACTCAACAACAAGGAAACACAGCGCCGCACGTGACTCACGGGTCACTGACATGGAAAATAAACATAGAATAAACCAACAACAACAAACAACCTGAGTGGTTAAGATTACTTTATATTAACAAAACTGCATGTTAAAGCAACGCTTCGAAGGTTATCGTGTTTCGTAGGCAACTCCCATTTATTTAAACAATTTTACCATTGATCAGTTTCTCACATTTATATTTATTTTCAAGTAATTGGGAGCCATACGTGCACTCCGCTAATGATGAGCTTGCTTGCGAAACTCAGCCAGCCCTTGTGACAACAACTCACCCTTTCCTTAATACCAGTCATGTCCCCCTTCCAGTGTATATAAATAGCCGACCAGCTGGACTGTTATCTCAAGGAATCAACAGCAACTAACATCTCCTCCAACTCAACATATGGTCAGACAATAATCACCTATCCATAATTGTCCTCGCAAGGATACAATATGAATCTGGTACCAAGCTGCCAGAAATCAGTCTCTGCTGAAATTCCCGCTTGTAATACCACAAAAAATATACTCACATTACACACATCTGGGACTGACATAACGCCTTTCACACGGGTCTGCTGAATTAGAGCTCGCAAACATTTAACACAATATTTAAAACATACGATAGAGCTGAATACTCTTCGTCACAAATTACATTGCTCCAAAGGCAATAATCACACTGAATCTGATCAATAATAAATCTCAACAAAATTTTAATTACCCTCCAATCTACTATATAATTATATTAATTCAGTCCTACTTCTGAAACACGACACATCTCCGAGAGACGTTTTTAACCGCACTTCGTAACATAGGCGAACACGGCCGTTCACATAGCTACGTTAGTTAACACAACACAAAGAAAAGAACCTTCCAAAAACTACAATTGTGCGAGCTGCTTCCAAACAAAAGTGTGTCAGATCAAAACTAAATATACTACATTAATCACACAAGCAAAGTATTTACAAAAAATATGTCCCATAAACCATAAGTTAATTTAATAAATAATAAATAATATTATTTGTACTCATCTCTTTTTGTAGTCACCCGTCAAAGAACATCAGACGCCATTCCCCAACTGGATGATTCTTTATCTCATATCAGCCATCTGGACGGAGTGTTGAGAATTCCAAACTTCCTCTGCATTCATCGATGTCATCCTTGCGCTGATACAAAAATTAGGTTATTATACACTTTATGTCTGACTACTAAATTCGCTTGTTCAGGTACTAAATTCCCTGTCACTGTTCGTTGGCGAATTATCGACGCTACTGCCCCTATAACTATAGTACTATGACTATCTATCACTGAATTTAACACTTTACAATGAATATCTTGTGTTCTCGACACACAAAATAAAAGTCTATCTCTTCAGACGAACAGAATCAAAGTCTTGTGTCCTCGACACACGGAATGAAAAGTCTACGTCCGTAGACGCACAGAATAATAATCAGTCTACGTCCGTAGACGCACAGAATAATAATAATCTACGTCCGTAGACGCACAGAATGAAAAAGTCCATGTCTTGGCTCTTCGACACACTTATAAATGAACTGGCCCTTGGGTCTAGATGGAGGGGGATTTTATGTAAAAATTTCTCGAAATAATTGTGATACAGGAATGAAATAAATATCACTGAACTCGTAATATTGCACAGGTCAAGAATATGCCCATTAATCCTAGAATCGATCGTAGAGATTTTGTCTAGGCGATTTCCCGCGTGAATGCTAGCCACCGCGTACCCCAGCCGGAGTTGGCGCGCAAGTAGGCATTCTCTTCTTATTGGTTCTCCATTTCTGATAATTTGGCGGTTTCTAGTAGACCTTGGCGTCTTGGGAGTGTCCATTTTCTTCATCAGCCATTCACGTTACTGCATCATATTTCTTCTAGGCGCGAATATCACAATGAACATACCAGAACCATGTCTCACCGCGCGTCGCTTCTAAAATTGAGGTAGCCACACCTGTCCTTATGATACATCGCTCTGCTATTTCTTTTCATAGCTCAAGTATTTAGCCTTTTGTTAAACTGTCGCAGGTATGTCCCTAATGTCTCCAACAAATGCTTGAAATTTCCTCATCACTGTCTGGCTACTTTCATGATGCTGGTTGAAATATTTATTAATTGAAGAAATAAAAAGTAGAATCATTTATCCAACATAGGGTAAAGGGTTCACAACTCTCCCACTCACAAAATTTCGAACTTAGGAATAAAGTCGACAATTTTACAATACTTCCGTAGGCCAATCTGTTTTATTTCCAGAATCACCCCTTTTTCTTACTTGGTCTAGTCGCTCCTGTCTTCAATGGCATTTACTCGTTTTCATATCCTGCTTGTATTTCCCCCTTCCAATCTTGCGTGACGCTCAGATGCCTGCGGCAACACCTTACTCGCCTCGTTAATGTTTGTCAACAACAACTCTACTTCCTCCTTCATCACGTGCCGTACTCAACTGCTCCCCGTTGACTTTGTTGATAGTAGGACGTCCGTATATTCAAACAGCGTCATTATTTCGGCGCTACCATGGTTCACTTCGACGATATTTTTTTAGGTTGGCAGCGTTGTAAACTGACATTGTTCCTGTGCTCAATTCTTTCACTCTGTAAGCATTATTTCCAAGGTTTCTTACGATAGAATAGGGTCCTATGAATTTCTCGCAGAATTTACTAAAGATTTTCTTTTCTGGGTCCGATGTAGCAGGTTGTTTCACCAAAACGAGCTGGTTGACTTCAAGATCACCGTGGAACCTCTTATTTCTTACTCGCCGTAATCTGCGGTCTGCTTGTTTTCTCATGTATGCTCTCGTTCTTTCAATTCTCAAGTCTGGTGCTATCATGGGATCTTGTGGACAGTTAATGATGCTTTTCCACGTTCTTACTGGATACTCGTTCTTGTGTAGGACCATAGGGATTTGTCCTGTTGACTCGTGCCTGGTAGAATTCATGCATGTCTCTACATCCTTAATTTTATCGACCCATTTGTGGTGTTCGTTCGGAATGAAGATCCTCAAGTATGCAGTTACACATTTAATTACCCTCTCACTTGGATTTGCTTGGGCATGTCGGATACTGCTTAAAACATGTTTTATACCCATGTCTTCCATTCCTTTCTTGAATTTGGCGCTTGTGAAATAACTGCCGTGATCTGATAATATAAACTCTGGTTTTCCAAGGGTTGGAATAACTCTATTACGAATGCGACTGAGTACCTGCTTCGATGTTGTTTTCTGAATAGGGCATAGTACTACAAACTTAGAAAATACATCAATGCACACAAGCAAATGACGGCAACCTCTCCTTCCCTTCGGAATTGGACCAAGACAGTCCATCGCCAGTAGCTCACATGGTTTCTGAGGTAGCAATGGTCTAGGATATTGCCTCAGTAAATAATTATTCGGCTTTGTTCTCTGACACGGGTCACAAGTTGTAATGACGTCACATATAGTTGTTCTCATACGTGGCCATGTAAATGTCTCTCCTATTGTCGCTTCGCACTTGTCTAAGCCCACGTGACCGTAACTTTCGTGCGTATGCCATGTCAATCCTCGTTGTAACGATGCAGGTACTAATATGCGCAACTTGGTGTGGTCATTATCTACCCATTTGTGCAGCAAATTGTTGACATAAACATATCTTCCTTCTTTGGCCTTCGCTTCTCGAAATGCAGGTGTTCCTGAAGGTAGTTGCTTTTTGAAGTATTTAATTAATAGCATCATCCATGGTTCCGCTTCCTGTTCTCGCTGTATCTCACGTAACTCCTCCAAGAATTTCCGGTCCTTCGGTGTTAATTCCAAGTGTTGTACCATCGCTGTTTCTTCATTATCAGGCTCTGGGTTCCTGCTGAGTGCATCCGGTATCACGTTCATCTTCCCTGGACAATGTTCAATTTCAATGCTGAACTGCTGAATGTATATAGACCAACGTGTCACACGTTCGCTTGCCATTGACGTCTTAAACAAGAATGTTAGTGCCTTGTGGTCAGTCCTGACAACAATCGGGTAACCATAGATTATTCGTTTCCATTGTTGGAGCGCATGAAGGATGGCCAACAATTCTAGCTCGGTTACAGTATAATTTCGCTCGTGCTTACGCAATTTTCGGCTGACAAATGCCAAATATGTTTTGTGCTGCAGGTTAGCTGGATCCTCTTGGTAGAGCATAGCTCCTATCCCAATTAGTGAAGCATCCGCTTGGATTATAAATTTGTGCTTGAAATCTGGATATCCTAATTTAATGCAGTTTTCTAATAGCTGTTTTGTTGCTTGGAATGCCTTCTCACATTCCGCGTTCCATGACCATTTGTTATTTTTCTTTAACATTTCCTGCATTGGAGCTACAGTCTCCGTATAACCTGGACAGTTTTCTTTAAAGAATCCCGTTACGCCTAAGAAAGCCCGAATGTTCTTGACTCTCGTTGGTGTAGGGAAATTCTTTATCGCTTCAATCTTAGCTGGGTTTGGCTTCACTCCCTCCTTGTCAATGACGTGACCCAAATATAAGATCTCGCTCTTGAAGAAATGCGATTTCTTCAGGTTTACTTTAAAATTCGATGCATTTAGGTTGCCCAATACTTTATCTAAATTTTCCATGTGAGTTTCAATGTTGTCGGATGCCAACAGAATGTCGTCGATGTATCGCACCGTCATCTCCTTTACTTCCTCGGTTAGGTTCCGGTCCAGTGCTCGGATTAAAGCACAGCCCGCTGTTTTGACTCCAAAAGGCATTCTGACGAAACAAAATGTCTGGTTATCGAATAAGAAGCCAGTTAGAAGCTGTGACTTCTCATCCAACTCAAGATGGTGGAACGAGCTCGTCAGGTCGACTGATGAATAAATGCTCTTGTTTTTAAAGCATTTTAATACGTCTCTGATAATTGGCGCTCTGTCATACTCAGGAAAAATGAGTCTCATGTTGAGATTTCTGGCATCTAAACAAAGTCTAATAGATCCATTTGGTTTTGTGACTGCCAAAATCGCATTTAGATAAGGTGTAGGTGTCTTCCTTATCACTCCAGCTTCTAACATCTCATCTATAATGATTTTAACTTGACCACGATATTTTTCAGGAATTGGGTACAATCTGCTTTTGAAAGGTGACCAGTCCTCGACTTGCATAGAGTACTTGAAATTTAAAATTTTCCCAGGTACTGTATCAAATACGGTTTTGTGCTTCCTTAAAATCTCTTCCAACTGTTTTCTGTGTTCACCCCCAAGTTGAATGTCATTGAGCCGCTCCTGTAGTAACTCTTCAAATTGTGCATCACTGTCATCTCCTTCTGTTAATAAAGACCATATCTCCTGGGATTCTATCTCCTCATCTAGTTCCACAACAGCCCCTTCTACGATGTTATCTTCTGCCTTTCGTACCTCCTCTTCCGTCTCTTCTGATATTGCTTCCAATGCCCAAGAATTTACATCTCTTCCGGTAGTGATTTCATCCATATGCAATCCCACGTTTTTCAGCTGGTCATATTCTCTAAAACTGACTGTATTCTTGTGTAAATCTATCACTGCTTGATAGTCACAAATGAAATTTGCACCAAGAATTATATTGAAATTCATCTTTGCCATGATAATGAATGTTTGCCCAAAAGTATGTTCCAATATGTTCAGCTCTAAGTATGCCTGACGTTTACAAGTGACGGTGCGTTCAGGAATAACACCCCTCAATTTGAGCTGTGGTACCGGAATTACAGGAATATTCTGAGTCCGTCCCAACTCTCGAACCAAGGCCTCCGATACTAGACTGATCTGTGACCCCGTATCCAATAAACATCTTATATTAATTCCACCAATCCTTGCGTAAATAATGGGTAATTGCCTAATTTCATCGTTCCGTGGTTTCACCGTCTCCTCCAGGCAGTCTTCTGGTAAAGCAATCCATTCTTGTATGTTCGCTACTATCCATCCATCTTCAACTTCCGACTGTTGTGTCTGGAGACTGTCTCCTTGATCCAAAATTAACATTTTTTTTTAGCTCCATTTCGACTCCCATCATCCTTCTATCGCTCATGTCCTTGATATTCCTCTTGTCTCAGTAGACTTCCAGCTTCCTCAGTATGTGTATCTGGGTTCTTTCTGTTCCCAATGGCCTTTTCCCATCTTCCTAGTTCTCCACCTTGACTAGCGTGTAACTCCTCTAAGTAATTTTGTGATTGAGCGTGCCTATCATCCCAGTCATCTCGACAGTTACGTTGCTCTCCTTGATTTTGATCTCTCCTTCCTTTCCATCGTTGATTGGCATTGTAATCACCGTATCTTCCATAAGGCCTGTCATTCCTTCGATTATCACGCCATTGTTGATATCCTCTTTGTTGGTATCTATTGTTGCCCTGGTATCTATTGTTGTAGTGATTTTCGTTACGCTGATATGGTCTGTTTTCCCCTTCTTCCTGGTTTCGCCTAGGTGTGGAGGTGCTTGTATTAGTACCCTGCGTTTTAGTATTTCCTTGTTTTGTTTTTACGACCTCTGTAGTGTTGACTAATTCCAGCTGTCTTCCTCCTCTAAAATGACTATGAGATGTGGTCTCATCTATTTGCCGTAATATCTGCTCTGCATGTAGGGCCGTACTAACGTTTGCTGCGACTAGTACTTGCTGTACATTAACCGGCATTTGCCTTGCTATTGTCATCACCAAATCTGCTTCGTTTAATGGGTAATCTAGGTCGCGAAATTTTAGCATTTGCATGTTAAAGAAATCTGAGTATTTCGTCTGCTGGGTAGTTTGGTATTTTCTAGAGTAAAGCTCCATTCTTAAACTCTGTTGTATGGCGGGAGACCAGTATTTGCGCAGAAACGCTAAATTAAAGTCTGACATGGTTCCAAATGTATATTTGAAACTTAAAAACCAGGTGAGAACATTTCCTGATAAAAATCTCTCCATCATTCTCAATCTACGTGCTTCAGGTACCCCAGTGTCATTAAAGTGGTCTTCAATCTCTTTGATAAAGGCCTTAGGTGTTACCCCTGAATTTTCGGTGTATTTCTGCGGTTTGTAGTCATTTGAGCGAATTACTTGAATAAGTTGTGTGGGCTGATGACCGTCCTGTGGTGTTGAGCTCCTATCTACGTTCTTGCGAAATCCGTCCGTGTTTGTTGTTAATGGGCTCTGCTTGAGTCTGACTTCCTGCTATGCTGGGTTGGGAACTATGTGAGTCATCCGGCTTGTCTTTCAATGCTCCCGTTTTAAATATAGATGATTGTTCTAATGAGCGGAGTTCGGCTTTAATGATCCTGTCTGTCTGCTCTTTAAGTTTATTTTTTACCTCTTGCTCCAAAGCTTGAATACGCGTGTGGTTTTCGCCTACTGTTTTAATAATAGTGGATCTTTAATCTTTAGAATAAATATTCATTTTCTTCCAATCTTTCCTGATCTGTTCTTTAATCGTGCTTATTTTTTCTTCAATCTGGCTCTTATTTTCATCCTGATTATTTTCTATCTGGCTTAGCCTTTCGTCTAATGTACTCTTAAATTGTTCTTGTTCCGTTTCTAGGCTTTTCCACTGTTCCGCTGATTTTATCTCGAGACGGTCCTTATCTTTAATTATGCCTGATATGTTCTCATCGACTGCTGATATTTGTCGTTGAATGACCCTGCCACTTTTCTCCATCTCCTTAAATCGACCTTCCAACTTATCCTGAGCTATTTTGACCTCGCTTGTATTCATTGTGCATGCTATTTCAATCTGCTCTAATTTAGCTAACACCGTTTCATCGAGAATGCTAAGTTTTTTATCAAAAATACTCTCCATTTTTTCAATCTGCTCTAATTGTTTCTCATTATTTTTGCTTACATCAAGGGCCAGTAATACCATCTGTTGGTTTGTGTGCTCCTTCATCTCTGCGGTTAACGAAGCTAACTGGTTCGTGTTTTATTATTTTGCGCCTCTAACTGTGAATTGATAGTGTCATTAATTTCACTCTTTAATAACCTAGCTTGTTCCGCCTGATATTCATTTTGCTCAATTCTACTGTTATTTAATTGTGTCCGCAATGATTCACTTTGTTCTAACAGTTTAGTATTTATCGATTTACTTTGTTCTGACATTTTCGTATTTAGCGATTCACTTTGCTCTAACATACTAGTGTTTATTTGTTCAGATAATTTTGTATTCAACGCTTCACTTTGCTCTAACATACTAGTGTTTATAGATTGACTCTGTTCTGCTAGTTTAGTATTCAACGCTTCGCTTTGCTCTAACATACTAGTGTTTATAGATTGACTCTGTTCTGCTAGTTTAGTATTTATTTGTTCAGATAACTTCGTGTTCAACGATTCACTTTGTTCCGCTAATTTAATATCCAACAATTCCTGCGTTCTCCTCGCTGCACTTTCAATGATCTCCTGGATTTGCGCCACCGTTGCCATGTTTATAATTTATATGAGACATATGGGAAATGGCATACGCCAATGCCCTTTGACACGCACATAAATCCAATGCACATTTAATTTCTTTATCCTACTCAAATCATTTATTTTTATCTTTAATCCCATTAGTTGATTGCATCTCTGAGTAGTTCTAGTTTTACTCAATTTAATTTTAACCCCAAGCACATATTTAGTCATTAAACAGTTATCCTGATCTGATATTAACACTGACTAATTAACAAAGTATTAATTGTCATTTTAGGCTACAGCCTCCTAATATTTCCATGAGTTTGACTTTCTAAACAAATCTAGTTTTAACTTTATCATTGGGCGCCCGGTATCACATCTTAATTTTACTTTAATTTAAAAGACAACAACGTGAACCGTATTTTACTTTGCAAACTCCTGATTTTAATTTATCTTTCACACATTTTGGCGGTATCCACTTCGCCTCAACTACTTTTAATAAAATATCACTTCCCGGTGATTAAATACTGTCATATCTGCCTGCACTTGCGGCATGCCAGTTTTACTCAAATACGCCACTATTGACATGTGTAATCTCCCCGTTACACCACAGTGAATAGCCCCACCGTTGGCCGCCAGTTTTCACCTACGAACCCTTCAGAATAGCAGTGTTTTATGCAAGAATCTTAGATCAAGGGGTCGCGTTCAGTTCATAGTGTGGTGTTTACGTCCGCCAAACAACGTGTTTTTCTGAGGCAAGGGTTATAGGATAAAAACTATAACTAAGAAAGAAAGGAGACAAACCGTAAGATAATAACAAGATTTAATAACTAATTTGTGCATAAAAGAATAAAACAAACAAAAATAAACAAATCCTCCCTGAATTTTCCCCTGACAGGAATATTTATCACTTTGAGGAGTCAGATGGATCTCCCCTTTTCTAATAAAATGTGGATCCAAGTTCCACTATCTTGCATATGAATTTATGTTCGCGTGGTGACTATCTACGAGAAATGAGTACTTGGATGATCATTCGTTCACAACGGGTTAACAGCCACGGTGCTCACGAACAATCATCTCGTAAATCAACGTTTATGGATATGGGCATAACATTAATAAAAATCCTTAAATCTAACTCTGACACACATATTACAACTCTACTATTTACAGGCATCTCTCTGAGATCCTTATTAGTGTGGTGACACACTTAACCAAATGAGCTGCCACAATGGCCAGATACTCAACAACAAGGAAACACAGCGCCGCACGTGACTCACGGGTCACTGACATGGAAAATAAACATAGAATAAACCAACAACAACAAACAACCTGAGTGGTTAAGATTACTTTATATTAACAAAACTGCATGTTAAAGCAACGCTTCGAAGGTTATCGTGTTTCGTAGGCAACTCCCATTTATTTAAACAATTTTACCATTGATCAGTTTCTCACATTTATATTTATTTTCAAGTAATTGGGAGCCATACGTGCACTCCGCTAATGATGAGCTTGCTTGCGAAACTCAGCCAGCCCTTGTGACAACAACTCACCCTTTCCTTAATACCAGTCATGTCCCCCTTCCAGTGTATATAAATAGCCGACCAGCTGGACTGTTATCTCAAGGAATCAACAGCAACTAACATCTCCTCCAACTCAACATATGGTCAGACAATAATCACCTATCCATAATTGTCCTCGCAAGGATACAATATGAATCTGGTACCAAGCTGCCAGAAATCAGTCTCTGCTGAAATTCCCGCTTGTAATACCACAAAAAATATACTCACATTACACACATCTGGGACTGACATAACGCCTTTCACACGGGTCTGCTGAATTAGAGCTCGCAAACATTTAACACAATATTTAAAACATACGATAGAGCTGAATACTCTTCGTCACAAATTACATTGCTCCAAAGGCAATAATCACACTGAATCTGATCAATAATAAATCTCAACAAAATTTTAATTACCCTCCAATCTACTATATAATTATATTAATTCAGTCCTACTTCTGAAACACGACACATCTCCGAGAGACGTTTTTAACCGCACTTCGTAACATAGGCGAACACGGCCGTTCACATAGCTACGTTAGTTAACACAACACAAAGAAAAGAACCTTCCAAAAACTACAATTGTTCGAGCTGCTTCCAAACAAAAGTGTGTCAGATCAAAACTAAATATACTACATTAATCACACAAGCAAAGTATTTACAAAAAATATGTCCCATAAACCATAAGTTAATTTAATAAATAATAAATAATATTATTTGTACTCATCTCTTTTTGTAGTCACCCGTCAAAGAACATCAGACGCCATTCCCCAACTGGATGATTCTTTATCTCATATCAGCCATCTGGACGGAGTGTTGAGAATTCCAAACTTCCTCTGCATTCATCGATGTCATCCTTGCGCTGATACAAAAATTAGGTTATTATACACTTTATGTCTGACTACTAAATTCGCTTGTTCAGGTACTAAATTCCCTGTCACTGTTCGTTGGCGAATTATCGACGCTACTGCCCCTATAACTATAGTACTATGACTATCTATCACTGAATTTAACACTTTACAATGAATATCTGTGTCTTCGACACACAAAATAAAAGTCTATCTCTTCAGACGAACAGAATCAAAGTCTTATGTCCTCGACACACGGAATGAAAAGTCTACGTCCGTAGACGCACAGAATAATAATCAGTCTACGTCCGTAGACGCACAGAATAATAATAATCTACGTCCGTAGACGCACAGAATGAAAAAGTCCATGTCTTGGCTCTTCGACACACTTATAAATGAACTGGCCCTTGGGTCTAGATGGAGGGGGATTTTATGTAAAAATTTCTCGAAATAATTGTGATATAGGAATGAAATAAATATCACTGAACTCGTAATATTGCACAGGTCAAGAATATGCCCATTAATCCTAGAATCGATCGTAGAGATTTTGTCTAGGCGATTTCCCGCGTGAATGCTAGCCACCGCGTACCCCAGCGGGAGTTGGCGCGCAAGTAGGCATTCTCTTCTTATTGGTTCTCCATTTCTGATAATTTGGCGGTTTCTAGTAGATCTTGGCGTCTTGGGAGTGTCTATTTTCTTCATCAGCCATTCACGTTACTGCATCATATTTCTTCTAGGCGCGAGTATCACAATGAACATACCAGAACCATGTCTCACCGCGCGTCGCTTCTAAAATTGAGGTAGCCACACCTGTCCTTATGATACATCGCTCTGCTATTTCTTTTCATAGCTCAAGTATTTAGCCTTTTGTTAAACTGTCGCAAGTATGTCCCTACTGTCTCCAACAAATGCTTGAAATTTCCTCATCACTGTCTGGCTACTTTCATGATGCTGGTTGAAATATTTATTAATTGAAGAAATAAAAAGTAGAATCATTTATCCAACATAGGGTAAAGGGTTCAGTATGTTGTTGCAAAGTTTGGTAGAGATCGGATGGTTATGTTAGTCGTAATTTAACTTAAGCTTTGAACATTTGTGTGGCCGCCATTACGTTTCTGTCAATATGGCGGCGATATAAAACATGACACTGAGATGCCCTTTGCTAGTGCTACCTCTGTACTAAATTTCGTTCCATTCGGTTTATCCGTGTTTGAATTAATAGGGGGAATTGATTTTCACACAAAGATGGCCGCCATCCGCAAACTATTAGGCTAATGACCTATTAGTTTGGTCAAAGGATGCTCCCCCCATAAAGGTATGTTGTTGCAAAATTTGGTAGAGATCGGATGATTAGTTAGTCGAAATTTGATTTAAGCTTTGAACATTTGTGTGGCCGCCATTACGTTTCCGTCAAGATGGCGGCGATATAAAACATGACACTGAGGTGCCTTTTGTTATTACTACCTCTGTACCAAATTTCGTTCCATTCGGTTGCACCGTGTTCGAATTAATAGGGGGAATCGATTTTCACACAAAGATGGCCGCCATCCGCAAACTATTACGCTGATGACCTATTAGATTGGTCAAAGGATGCTCCCTCCATAAAGGTATGTAGTTGCAAAATTTGGTAGAGATCGGATGATAGGTTAATCGTAATTTGATTTAAGCTTTGAACATTCGTGTGGCCGCCATTACGTTTCAGTCAAGATGGCGTTGATATAAAACATGACACTGAGGTGCCCTTTGCTAGTGCTACCTCTGTACCAAATTTCGTTCCATTCGATTCCACCGTGTTCGAATTAATAGGGGGAATCAATTTTTACAAAAAGATGGCCGCCATCCGCAAACTATTAGGCTAATAACCTATTAGATTGGTCAAAGGATGCTCCCTCTATAAAGGTATGTTGTTGCAAAGTTTGGTAGAGATCGGATGGTTATGTTAGTTGTAATTTAACATAAGCTTTGAACATTTGTGTGGCCGCCATTACGTTTCTGTCAATATGGCGGCGATATAAAACATGACACTGAGATGCCCTTTGCTACTGCTACCTCTGTACCAAATTTCGTTCATTCGGTTTCACCATGTTTGAATTAATAGGGGGAATTGTTTTTCACACAAAGATGGCCGCCATCCGCAAACTATTAGGCTAATGACCTATTCATTTGGTCAAAGGATGCTCCCTCTATAAAGGAATGTAGTTGCAAAATTTGGTAGAGATCGGATGATTAGGTTAATCGTAATTTGATTTAAGCTTTGAACATTTGTGTGGCCGCCATTACGTTTCCGTCAGGATGTCGGCAATATAAAACATGACACTGAGGTGCCATTTGTTAGTAATACCTCTGTACCAAATTTCGTTCCATTCGGTTGCACCGTGTTCGAATTAATAGGGGGAATCGATTTTCACACAAAGATGGCCGCCATCCGCAAACTATTACGCTGATGACCTATTAGTTTGGTCAAAGGATGCTCCCCCCATAAAGGTATGTTGTTGCAAAATTTGGGAGAGATCGGATGATTAGGTTAGTCGTAATTTGATTTAAGCTTTGAACATTTGTGTGGCCGCCATTACGTTTCCGTCAAGATGGCGGCGATATAAAACATGACACTGAGGTGCCTTTTGTTAGTACTACCTCTGTACCAAATTTCGTTCCATTCGGTTGCACCGTGTTCGAATTAATAGGGGGAATCGATTTTCACACAAAGTTGGCCGCCATCCGCAAACTATTACGCTGATGACCTATTAGATTGGTCAAAGGATGCTCCCTCCATAAAGGTATGTAGTTGCAAAATTTGGTAGAGATCGGATGATAGGTTAATCGTAATTTGATTTAAGCTTTGAACATTCGTGTGGCCGCCATTACGTTTCAGTCAAGATGGCGTTGATATAAAACATGACACTGAGGTGCCCTTTGCTAGTGCTACCTCTGTACCAAATTTCGTTCCATTCGATTCCACCGTGTTCGAATTAATAGGGGGAATCAATTTTGACAAAAAGATGGCCGCCATCCGCAAACTATTAGGCTAATAACCTATTAGATTGGTCAAAGGATGCTCCCTCTATAAAGGTATGTTGTTGCAAAGTTTGGTAGAGATCGGATGGTTATGTTAGTTGTAATTTAACTTAAGCTTTGAACATTTGTGTGGCCGCCATTACGTTTCTGTCAATATGGCGGCGATATAAAACATGACACTGAGATGCCCTTTGCTACTGCTACCTCTGTACCAAATTTCGTTCATTCGGTTTCACCGTGTTTGAATTAATAGGGGGAATTGATTTTCACACAAAGATGGCCGCCATCCGCAAACTATTAGGCTAATGACCTATTCATTTGGTCAAAGGATGCTCCCTCCATAAAGGAATGTAGTTGCAAAATTTGGTAGAGATCGGATGATTAGGTTAATCGTAATTTGATTTAAGCTTTGAACATTTGTGTGGCCGCCATTACGTTTCCGTCAGGATGTCGGCAATATAAAACATGACACTGAGGTGCCATTTGTTAGTAATACCTCTGTACCAAATTTCGTTCCATTCGGTTGCACCGTGTTCGAATTAATAGGGGGAATCGATTTTCACACAAAGATGGCCGCCATCCGCAAACTATTACGCTGATGACCTACTGGTTTGGTCAAAGGATGCTCCCCCATAAAGGTATGTTGTTGCAAAATTTGGTAGAGATCGGATGATTAGGTTAGTCGTAATTTGATTTAAGCTTTGAACATTTGTGTGGCCGCCATTACGTTTCCGTCAAGATGGCGGCGATATAAAACATGACACTGAGGTGTCCTTTGCTAGTGCTACCTTTGTACCAAATTTCGTTCAATTCGCATTCACCGTGTTCGAATTGATAGGGGGGGACAGACATTCAGAGTACACACACTCACACACAGACACACACACAGACTCACACACACAGAGACTCACACACACACACACACACACACACACACACACACACACACACACACACACACACACACACACACACAGACACACAGACACACTTTTTTCGCCCTGTGTTGATCTCATAAGTCTACTTTCATTTTTTGCAAAAATCGAAAGTAGGCTAAAAACAACACGGCCATATTTAAATCAGTCATTTTTAGGTGATATTTCGTCATTTTTAGCCTATTTCCAAATTTGAAAAAAAAATAGGCTTATGAGATCACCTTTTGTCCGTGAGTGTGTGCGCGCATGTGTGTGTGTGTGTGTGTGTGTGTGTGTGTGTGTGTGTGTGTGTGTGTCCTAATAACTTCTAAACGGCTGGAGCGATTTCAATGAGACTCGGTAAGTTCATAGCACTATTCCGGAAGACCCCAACCGTGCCCTTCAAATTTTGTTACGTCTCACCCGATATCACCCTGGAATTTTTTACGGTGATAAAGGGTACTACTAGAAGTTCACCTATGTGACTTTTGAAAAACTGGTAACCACAAAACCAACATGGCGGCCACGCGAATTTGCGACTTTTAAATAGACGTTTCTCGCGATTTAATCAACCAAACGCAATAAAACATGGTAAAGTATATGTTTATACACATTGTAATGCACCGACATCTAACTTCGTTTAATTGTTTACATAACCACAAGATGGCGGATGTGCGAAATATTTCACCGGCATTCTATATCTCTGAAACTATTACCGGTATCACCCTGAAATTTTGTACGGAGATAAAGGGCACTACTGGAAGTTCATCTATAAACTTTCAAAAACCGGTTAACTACAAAACGAACATGGCGGCCAAGCGAATTTGAAAATTTTAAATAGACCATTCTCGCGATTTAATGTTCCAAACGCAATGAAATCTGGTACAGGAAATATTTATACACATTGTAATGCACTGGTATCTAATTTAGTTCAATTGTTTACATAACCTCAAGATGGCGGCTGTGCGAATATTAAAACTAAGTTTTTATTTCCTGTGTCGTAATCATGCAATCGAAATGAAACTTTGAATAATGAACCTACGCATTAATTTTCCTTTAATGGTACATGACTCTATGGCCTATACATATAACAATCCAACATGGCGACCATCCGAAATATATAGACGGCTCTGAATAACTACGAATCTATTATAGCAATCAAACTGATTTTTTTATGTTCATAGGGGCTATGAACTTAAGTTCACCTATAGGACTTTAAATAACCTGGTGATCACAAATCCAACATGGTGGCGACGCGAAGTATAAATATTCACATGGACGTTTCTCGCAATTTAACCATCCGCGTGCAGTGAAACTTGGTACAGTAAATCTTTATACGAATGTTAATCCACTGGTATCTAATTTATTTCAATTGTTTCCATAACGACAAGATGGCAGCTGTGCGAAATTATAAAATCTCCTGTTACTTATTGTGTCCTAATCATGCGATTGAAGTTTGAATGTTACACGTACACAATAATCTTCATGTAACAGTACATAACTCTAGGACCTATATATATAAAATCAAATATGGCGACCATCCGAAATATTTAGTCGGTTCTCAATATCTGCGAATCTATTGCAGCAATCAAACTGAAATTTTGTATGTTGATAGTGGCAATTAACATAAGTAGGATATATGAAAATAGGCTGTATAGTTCTTCACGGAACTACTTGTTTTGGTTGGTTCCTTAGTTTAGGGGCTGCGACAACGCGGTCATGTAGCCCCATGTATTTAAGGTGTGTGTAGAATCTGTCTGATAACCGGTGTAAATTGTGATGATTGTATTAGTGTGTATTATGTGGGTACCATGTTTCGACTTCCGGAAAATTTCGACATATCTTCGCGTTTCACATCCCCCAGAACCCAAAACCACCGTCAGTTCAAAAGTTTATATATAATTTATGTATATATGTATCTATATATATATATATATATATATATATCAGTTTCTTGTGGACACGATAACTGCCGTAATTTTGCACCAATCACTTTGAATTTTTTACATAATAAGTATCCCATTAAATTCTCGGTCGAATTCGTTAATGGGCAAAATCGGTCAAAGGGGGTGAAAATGGGGGGCTTTTTTCGAAAAAGTGAAATATCACTATAACTCTCTTAATACATGAAATATCGAATCCATTGAAAGTTCATAATATGTGTCGGATAAGTGCCAAGAATTTATGTCAAATAAGTTTTTTGATAGCACCAACCATTGACCAAAGGGGTGGAAAAAAGTGGGTTTTTCGGGAAACATTAATCATATCTCTCTTAATAGGCACAATATCAAAACCGTACAAAATGGAAAATATTCCCCTAATAATTACCTAAAACTTTTGTCTGAAAGAATTTTTGATATGACCCACCATTACGCCAAGGGATGAGAAAAACGATTTCGGAATTAAAGAAAATGCCAAGTGCCATCAGAGGTTACCATGACAACGCTTCTAAATTGATCAGGGATGAGCTATCAGAGGTTGCCAAGACAACGCCATTGACGAGATCACATTAATTTTTAGCCTACTTTTCACACTTTGCAAAAATGAGGAAAAAGTAGACTTATGAGATCGATCCGGGAAAATGCGTCTGTCTGTCTGTCCTTCTGTCTGTCTGGCTGTGTGTGTGTGTGTACGTGTGGTCCCCCCCCCCCCCCCTTATCAACTCCTAACGGCTGCAGCAATCGAAACCAAATTTAGTATGAGTAAAGATGAATACCAGAATATCTCAGCCCATATTTGAAAAAGATGTCAGTGCTACCAACTGCTAAAAAAACGCATTAGAAATTTGAGCTCCATGTTGGATATCATGGAAGGCATACATGGGAGCAATTCCAAAATTGGCACACATGTAGATAATACTATTTCAGTTTAATTTCCAGGAGGCCATACATGACAGTGTTGCCAAAATAATTTTAAGCCTTCTGATAGGTCCAATTTTTAAATGCACATAACTTCTACACTATCAATTGGATTTCAACCAAATTATGTATGTAATATAAGCACATAAGCAGGTATGACTGAGCGTATTATTAAGAGCCATCAGGGCTGCCAACTGTTAATAATTGTTCTCTCTACTCTTTATCCAAATACCAATATATCAGAAAGTATGCAAGCCGACAGCTTTAAACTATGCACGCGTATAGTACTTGACATTTTACATTAATTTGGAGTATCTTATATACGTCAGTTCTACCAACATGATTCTAAGCCTGCTGATAGGACCAATTTTTAAATACATGTAACTTCTATACTGTCAGTTGGATTTCAACCAAATTTCATATGTGCTATGTGTAATATAACAGATATGACTATAAGTATTCTTATGAGCAATTAGGGCTGCCAACTGTTAATAAATGGTGTCTATATTTTTTACCCTAATATCAATATATCAGAAAGTAGGCAAACCAACAGGTCTATACTTTGCATACGTATAGCACCTGACATTCTAGATTAATTTGGAGTAATTAATATAAGTCAGTGATGCCAACATGATTCTATGCCTGATGATAGCTCCAATTTTAAAATACATATAACTTCTATACTAAAAAGTGGATTTCATCCAAAATTGGCACAAAAATATATCATAATATTTCCGATTATTTCTGACCAGCATACGCATGACATTGTTGCCAACGTGCTTTTACGTGTGCTGATAGATCCAATGTATAACTCTATGTAACATCCTTTGGACTTCAACCACATTTCGTATTCTGTACCTTAAGAGATGGAATTAAGAATATATTCAGTCACCAGGGCTGCCAACTGTATTGCTGTATTAGGCTACATTATGCCTAGTATACAGTATTTCGAACTAATTAAGACATTCCGATATTACCAACTTAATTTCGTCATTATTCTAGATAGGTTCATATACTGTAGATTAATCATTGGCATGAATCTTAATTTTAAGAAAAGTAGGCTCTTTAGTTCTGCACGGAACTTCTTGTTCCATCTGACTATGTGGGAAGCGGCTAACTGGTAGCATGCTGAACTTCTATGCCCAAGGTCGCTGGTTCAAAACCGGCCAGTCGTCGGATTTTCTAAGAGCGCTAAAAATCCCTCAGCATGCTTTCCTTCGGAGGGGAAGTTCCAACGTACATTGCAAGTTGCTGGTTGCAGTGGAATCTAGCAGCCAAGTTCACAGTAGGTGTCGTTGACGGTAGTATTTGGTACAAAATTAGGTACTACTACTTAAAATTGACCTTCTGCAGACCCTAACTGAATTAGAGACTAATACAGTCATCACAATTAACACCGTTTATCAGACAGACTATACACACACCCAATGTACACGGGGTTACATGACCACGTTGTCGCAGCCCCTAAACTGAGGAACCAACCAACATCTCTGCGGGAGATAAAATTTTGCGCGAAGAAGTAACACACTGTTAGATAGTTACACATCAGTTCCAAACCTTGCATAAGGACATTATGATCAAAAGTATTAAAATGAACCCCAAATATGACAAGAAAGTTTCCATCCCCATAAGACAATAAAATGTTAAAAATATGCATAGAAAGACGAAAAAAAGGTTAATTAACCTCCAATTGTAAAATACATTCTCGCAATAAATGAGGTCTGATCCACCTACGAAAACCTGCATATTTCGCCTATTTTAGCCTATCCTCTAGTCTGCCCGGTGAAATCTACCTCCACCTTCCGGCGTGCCGAGAGGACTTTTTTAATTCAAGTAAGGACTGCAGACGATAATTTCAAGTAGTTCCTACTTTCACTACCAAATGCTACCGTGCACGACACCTAGCTGTGAACTTTGCTACTACTAGATGCCATCGCAACCAGCACTTGATGACGAACGTTGGAACTTAAGAGCATTAATCAAACCTAATCCACAAATTTAGCTTCACACAAGCTTAGATAGTGGAATGTTCCTTTACATGTCATAAATCTGTGACATGGACCCACCGACTTTACTTCCCCTCCGAAGGAAGGCATACTGAGGGATTTTTAACGCTCTTAAAAATTCCTACGACTTCGGCCGGGTTTGAACCCGCGACCTTGGGTATAGAAGATCAGCATGCTGCCAACTACGCAAATGAAGCCGAACTTTCGTCATTTTCAGGTCATATTTTGTCATCTTTAAGGTCATATTTGCTTGCATATTCGGGCTATTTTTTGGTCTTAAACGCCCGAGCCCTACTAATTATAGTTTTGAGGGGCTCTGGAATACACAATATCTTTAAACATTTTCAAATTTTAGTTTTTGCGTCATATTAAACTACGAACTTCCAGCTTCCAAAAGGTATATTTATTTTTATCAGATCTCATTCCTGAGGCTACTTTTCTTATGTTTTCTATTAGTAAACCCACCAAAGTACGAGTATATTTTTATTTCTAATTCTATTAGATGATACGATGCAAAAGAAAAACGTTTAAGAAAGAGGCTGCGTTAAAGGCAAGGGCAACGCGACATGGAACAAATGCAAAGTCAGTGCTAGTGCTTTAAATGAACGGAAAGGAATTCTACAGTACTGGCATGTTCTAATAACCGGAGTACTTTTTGACATCAATTTCTCAATAAAATGTTTTTAAGACGTTAAAAGCTGAAATGTTTAGATGTAAATTCCTCCTGATATATGTTGTATTTTAACATGTCAGTTTTTTTTTTTTTTTTTTCAAAATATGCTTTCCCTTATTTTTTTGCCAGATGGAAATGTTCATGAAAGTGATGTAAAAATTATGAAATTTTAATAAGATTCATGAAAATTCATAAAAATTATTATCTATATTCAAAAAGCGTGCGTCAAAGTAGGAGAGTGTCTTGAGGAACATCCCTGAGAAATTTCGTTTAGTTCTTGTTAATAGTTTCTGAGGAAAAGGTACTAAATTTAACATTGGCAATATAGGACTTTCCGGAGTTCCTTAAGGGACCTAACAGCTAGGTTATCGGGCCTAGTGGTTTGTGTGGAACGAAACGAAACCTACAAGTAAAACTAACTACTGATTTAACAACTAACTTACACACTAGAAGAAGAAGAAGAAGAAGAAGAAGAAGAACAACAACAACAACAACAACAACAACAACAACAACAACAACAAGAAGAAGAAGAAAAGGATAAAAAACAAGTCGTTCCGTGAAGAACTAAACAGCCTATATTCATATATCCCACTGGTCTTTTCCATTAAAATTCTACTGCCTATTACGAGAATTTTCCGAGAAAAATCTATATAAATATTTAAATTTTGCTTCGCCGCCATGTTGGATTTGGGTTTTTTAGTTTATTGAAAAGTTCATATGTGAACTTGTGTTAATAGGCTCTATCAACATACAACATTTCAGTGTGATTGCTTTAACAGATTCGGAGATATTGAGAACCGTCGAAACATTTCGGATGATCACCATGTTGGATTGTACTATTTGTAGGCCATAGAGTTATTTACCATTAGATGAAGAATATTACATAGGTTTATTATTCAAACTTTCACTTCAATCGCATGATTAGGAAACAAAAAAAATATATATATAATTTAAAATTTCACACATCCGCCATCTCGTTATTGTGAGAAAAATTGAATTAAATCAGATGCCAGCAGATTATATCTTGTATAAACATTTATCCTACCACGTTTCACTGCGCTCGGTTGATTAAATCTTGAGAAAATACCATTACTACTTCGCTTAGCCACCATGTTGGTTTTGTATTTACCATGTTTTAGGTAGATTTCATTAGAAAGCTAACTATTGCAATGGGTACCATGTTTCGACTTCCGGAAAATTTCGACATATCTTCGCGTTTCACATCCCACAGACCCCAAAACCACCGTCAGTTCAAAAGTTTATATATATATATAAATATATATATCAGTTTCTTGTGGACACGATAACTGCCGAAATTTTGCACCAATCACTTTGAATTTTTTACATAACATGTATCCCTATAAAATCTCGGTCGAGTTCGTTAATGGGCAAAATCGGTCGAAGGGGGTGAAAATGGGGGGCTTTTTTTCGAAAAAGTGAAATTTCGCTATAACTCTCTTAATACGTGAAATATCGAATCCATTCAAAGTTCATAATATGTGTCGGATAAGTGCCAAAAATTTATGTCAAATAAGTTTTTTGATAGCACCAACCATTGACCTAAGGGGTGGAAAAAAGTGGGTTTTTCGGGAAACATTAATCATATCTCTCTTAATAGGCACAATATCAAAACCGTACAAAATGGACAATATTCCTCCAATAATTACCTAAAACTTTTGTCTGAAAGAATTTTCGATATGACCCACCATTACGCCACGATAGAGCAAAATGATTTAAATTATAAGAAAATTCCAAGTGCCAAGAGTGGTTGCCATGACAACTTTACTTTTAATTGATACGGGTTGAGCCATCAGCAGTTGCTATGACAACGCCACTGCACGAGATCACATTCTGTTTTCATATGTCTGTGGGAAGTGACTTCGGTATCGGAACTGGTAGCATGCTGAACTTCTATGCCCAAGGTCGCGGGTTCAAACCCGGCTGAAGTCGTCGGATTTACTAAGAGCGCCAAAAAAAAAACCTGAGTATGCTTTCCTTCGGAGGGGAAGTTCCAACGTTCGTTGCGAGTTGATGGTTCCGGTGGCATCTAGTGGCCAAGTTCACAGCTAGGTGTCGTTGATGGTAGTATTTTAAATTATGTAGCCTATTTTAGGTAGATTTCATCAGAAAGCTAACTATTGCAATGGGTGCCATGTTTCGACTTCCGGAAAATTTCGACATATCTTCGCGTTTCACATCCCCCAGACCCCAAACCACCGTCAGTTCAAAAGTTTATATATATGTGTGTGTGTATATATATGCATATATATCAGTTTCTTGTGGACACGATAACTGCCGTAATTTTGCACCAATCACTTTAATGTTTTACATAATATGTAACCCCTTAAAAAATCGGTCGAGTTCGTTAATGGGCAAAATCGGTTAAGGGGGGGGGGGGGAATGGGGGGGGGGGCTTTTTTTTTTCGAAAAAGTGAAATGTCGCTATAACTCTCTTAATACGTGAAATATCGAATCAATTCAAAGTTCATAATATTTGTCGGATAAGTGCCAAAAATTTATGTCAAATAGGTTTTTTGATAGCACCAACCATTGACCAAAGTGGTGGAAAAAAGTGGTTTTTTTTTTCGGGAAACATTAATCATATCTCTCTTAATAGGCACAATATCAAACCCGTACATAATGGAAAATATTCCCCTAATAATTACCTAAAACTTTGTCTGAAAGAATTTTTGATCTGACCTACCATTACGCCAAGGGAAGAGAAAAATGATTTCGGAATTAAAGAACATGCCAAGTGCCATCAGAGGTTACCGTGACAACGCTTCTAAATTGATGAGGGATGAGCTATCAGAAGTTGCCAAGACAACGCCATTGCACGAGATCACATTCATTTTTCCATCTGACTGTGGGAAGCGGCTAACTGGTAGCATGCTGAACTTATATGCCCAAGGTCGCTGGTTCAAAGCCGGCCAAAGTCGTCGGATTTTCTAAGAGCGCTAAAAAACCCTCAGCATGCTTTCCTTTGGAGGAGAAGTTCCAACGATCGTTGCAAGTTGCTGGTTGTGGTGGCATCTAGTAGCCAAGTTCACAGCTAGGTGTCGTTCACGTTAGGATATGGTACAAAATTAGGAACTACTACTTAAAATTGACCGTCTGCAGACCTTACCTGAATTACAGACTAAAACAGTCATCACAATTAACACAGTTTATCAGATTCTACACACCCGGGGTTACATGACCACGTTGTCGCAGCCCCTAAACTGAGGAACCAACAAAAATCTCTGCGGGAGATAAAATTTTGCGAGAAGAAGTAACAGACTGTCTGATAGTTACACATCAGTTCCAAACCTTGCATAAGGACAATGTGATCAGAAGTATAAAAATGAACCCCGAATGACAAGAAGGTTACCATCCCCATAAGACAATAAAATGATAAAAATATGCATACAAAAACGAACAAAAGTTGATTTTTAACCTCCAAATTTAAAATACTTTCTTGCAATCAATGAGGTCTGATCCTCCTACGAAAACCAGCATATTTTGCCTATTATAGCCAATCCCCTAGTTTGCCCGATGAAATCTACCTCCGCCTTCCGGCGTGCCGAGAGGATTTTTTTTAAGCATCACATAGCTGAACTTAACTGAATATTCTCTATCACAGTACAACATTTTAGGGTGACATCGGTAATAGTTTCGGAGATATAGAATACCGGTAAAATATTTCGCACGGATATCTTATATTTCTTATATTTCGATTTCGATTGGTGAGATGTATTAAAATTTGAAGGGCATGGTCGGGGTCGAACAAAAAAAAAATGTCCTATAATGCCCATGTTAATTTTAAACCCTTTATTTACCTTTTCCTCTGAAATTATGTACAGGAAATATTTGATTTCTTTTTCAGATGTTCTTAAGGTGTTCTCGTTACTTTAGCACATGCCTCAAAAAGTTGATTTTACAATAACATTTTTTTTAATGGCGTAATTTTAATAGCATTTTTTTTGAACGTTTCAAGCTGTCAAGATTAAACATAAAAGAACACCTTGTAGAATTCACCTACGAACTGAGCATTATAATAATGTTTGAGGTCATCTTAATCCTATACCATTAATTTCAAATGCCCACTTTATACAAAATGAATTTTAAATTAAATCTGAAAAATAATTTTTGAGAATGTATTAACAAACGTTTGGTACTTTTCAGTCGGTCAACACGAATGTACCCAAATGAGTTGGGTTATACCCTAATCCTGAAAAATATTGCATGAGATTAATAAATAGCCTCATTTTTTCATGTATTTCTATATCTCGAATATTCGATAACTCGAAGTATTTATTAATCTCATGTAATTTTATTTTCAGGATTAGGGTATAACCCAACTCATTTGGGTACATTCGTATTGACTGAAAAGCACCAAACTTTTGTTTACTAAGGCCACACTGAAAAATGACTTCACACCCCATAATGAATATATTAACGTAAAATGCATACTGTACAATTACAGTAATCTAAGTTTATCTGCAACATTTGCACAACAACATCCTAGTTAGTACACCTGCATGTGTAGACTAGTGACAATAACAGCATGGCGTAGCAACAGTTGATTATTTCCGTATTTATGATACTAGAGCCCCATTTTTAATCTATTTCTATATCTCGAATATTCGATAACTCGAAGTATTATTTTTCCGAAAGTACTTCGAGTTATCGAAGTTCAACTGTAGTTACATTTCCATTACTTAATAATTAAATTAATTACTTTGCCGTTACTATTGACAATTTAGTCACCGACATGCTTTCTGAAAATAATCACTACAACCATGTTTACATTAAGGGGGCGGGGGACGCTGCATTTCGCGGGTTATTACTGAATCGATACTGAATCGACCACCGTATATAAATCGCTGTGTGTTCCAGGCAACGTTATAGAGGAAACTGGAATCGCTAAGGATTAACATAAGCATATGTAAGTAACGATCTGAAAGACAAAGAGAAAGCAATTCTTTAATGACAGACGCTACAATATTTATGACCTTAATTCGACAAACACATGGTGATTCAGTCAGACCCCGAAACCAATGTGTTGTGGAACTGATCCTACCAATGCTATTCAAATATTCCGCAGCCAGACGTGTGAGAGGACCCGTTCCAATAGAGTGAAACAAATCAAATTATGTTCGGGGTTAGTTAGTAGAGCGTCCATCAGGAACCTGATAGGACCGGTACAACCGGCAATTAGGTTGTGTATGATTTATAAAGCTAGCAGATGGCAGCCAGATGTTAGGCTGGCACAGCAGCCCGCAGGGGTAAGCAAGGCTACCCGCAGAGCGCATGGTAATCTAATCAGCAAGTAACTAGGTGCAGACTCCCTTTCCTTTCCTTTCCACTCACTTGAGGAAAAGTGAACACGGAGAGAGAGAAAATAAAAGTATTGATCGAGACAGCAGCGGAGACTCGAACCGAGTTTATAGCGCAGGCCCGGTTAGCAGAGCTCGAGTTGTTCTACGACCCCCAGGCAATTGATAGTAGGCTATCTGCTGTCAAAACTCCAAACTGAAATTTTATGAATATAACTTCCTAACTTATTATTAGGCAGGGTTGGGGAAGTACAGTCTTAAAGACTAACTACGTTGCATTTACCGTTACCTACCAAAATAATAGCGAAGTTACTATTAGTTACAAAGTAACGCATCGTTAATTTTTTATTACTTTCAAAAAATAATTCCTTAATAATACTTAAATAATATGTGTTATATAATCTGCCTTGCCAATACTTAAATATGTAATTTAATGCTACACTGCTGTGAAAATCTTAGGGACGAGAAAGATGAAGCCACATAACATATCAAGAACTCCTTACCAATCGTGTGGGAACACGTTGCATAGCATGCATCGCCATCCGTGGTGATCGCACACCCTTTCAAGAACCATGTCCCTTCTTTTTTGGTGTCCAGGGGACCATCATGGGTCGCAGGGTCAGTGTATAAATGTGGCATTTCTGTTCATCACATCGAATATTCCTATCAGTTACCTTCCGTACCATAGTGTAGCAGCTCTTCCCATGTTTGGGTTGAGGATCAACGAGCTTTGTTACTGGCAGTGACACAACATGCGACACTTCGTCCTTCAGTTTGCACAGCAGTAAATAAAAACGAACATGTTTCAATATACAATGATATTTTCTTCAGCGTTCACCACCACAAACTGTAAATTTGTAAGTTAGCGGAGGATGACTTCATATTTAACTTACTTTGCATACTATAAAACCAAGTCCCCGATTCTTGGATGTAACGGGTAATCTCGAGAACCACTGGATGGATTGTGATGCGGTTTTCACCACTCTGTAAAGGAAGCCGAGCAGTAACGATTTCAGTGAATCGAATCGAAGAAAAACCTGCCGTCCGTGAGCCTTTTAAGCTTACGCTGAGTAAACCGTTAAAATATCTATATAGGCTACTACGAGTGCAAGAATTGTTGAGCATGAAAAGTTCTCAAATCAAGTCCACAACAGCATATCTTTATCTCCAATACATGGCCCACTATAAGTGTTTTTTCGTTTTCATTTCTTCTAACAATCGCCATTCAGTGGACATTTAAATTACAAGCTTCCGAGTTTATGAGCTAGCGTGCAAGCCTATCACACCAGCTTCAGCCAGCATCAAACTGTCGAGTCGTGTCGAGTTAAGACTTCAGAGAAGAGTATATATGTTTGGAGTTTCGCTGTTCACCTCGCCTTTTCAGGATTGCGTCTGGGACCTGCCTTTCGTGCGCCTTTTAAGCTTACACTGGGTAAACCGTTGAAGATACCGGGCTCGGGTTGCTAGTTTTAAATAAAGATGAAACTGTCAGCTAATGTTTTCTCTGAGCATTTGTCATTGTAATTTATTTCATGTTATGCCTAACTATTGTAACCCACATCAGAAATCAAAGGCACAAACACGTGATAATGAACCCGCTAAATATAAAACACAGCATAAAATATATCAATAATCTGCTACTCTATTCTTTCCAAAAAGCATTGTGCATTAAAAATAACATAAAGCCGTGTTATCTTCTGAAACACTATTATGGATTCAATAAAACCCCGTATCCACATATAAATAGCAGATTAGAAGTGAAGATTATATCTGCATCATACACAAGCGGAACAGTACCTCCCACCCCTTCCCCAATGCAATGTCCGCGATCCGCGCAGGATAGGCCTCCAAACAACATTCACGCATCCTTATCAGATACACGGCCTATTTGAAAATATGATGCGTGCACGCACCACATATACATACAATCTAATTAACAAAAACAAGCTAGAAAATGATTTTCAATGGAGAGAACATTCATTTCCCCTCGGACATTATCGAAAAATGGTCGCTAAATAACGTTAAGCTAAAAAATAATGAAGGTGTCTTTATAAATACGGACAATGCGAATGGATGTATGTCAAGTGACAAGCGACGTCTAAGGGAATAGTTTATTTACTGAATATTTCTGCTATCTCAATGATGGCTGTCCCTTCTAGTCATGTAGATTAGGGCATATGAGGGATATTTTTGAAGTAAGATATGCACGGCAATAAAAAATGACCCGCCAAATATTTATTTACAAAATGGCCACGAAAATTTAAGGGTCAGATTATTTATGTATCTATATAATATATTTAGAGTCGAATTTCGATATCTCGAAGTGCTTTCGGAGATAGAAATTACTTCGAGTTATCGAAAATTCGAGATATGAAATACATGCAAAAATAGGTTCTATTATCATAAATACATAAATAGTCAACTGTTGCTACTGTTGCTAGCTGGCTTTACCCACTTGCTCTCACTGTCTGAGGTGCACATTGACCTCAACCCATCGTCCAGCCTTAAATAGCATAATAAGCTACTGACAGAACTACATAGTCCAGGTAACCCTCACAACTGAATCGATATTGTAATTCCCATGTCACACCTAAAGAACGCAATTCAACTGCATTTTCACCCCAACTTCAGAATCTCACTCACTCACTCACTCACTCACTCCGTTGGCTTTTCTGGGACGTGGCGATCACGTGCCGCTCTCACTATCTGCCTCCATTTCCTCCTATCCAGCGCAGTATTCTCCCATACAGTAATACCCATTTGTCTGCAGTCAGAGGTCACCTCATCTTGCCATCTACTCCTAGGTCTTCCAGGGGGTCTCGAGCCTTCGATCTTCTTCTCATACACCTGGCGAACTATTCTGGCAGCGTCCATTCTGATAACATGCCCTGCCCATTGCAGCCGTTTCGCTTTCATGACGTCCACTACTCTGGGTTGATTGGCCAACTTGTACAGCTCATGATTTGATCTGAGAACCCATCTTTGTGTTTCCTGGTCAAAGATGGGGCCGAAAATTTTTCTATATATCTTGTTTTCAGAATAAATACATATTTTATGTCTGAGGAACACAATATCAACAAGTTATCGAGATATTTGAATAATACAACTTCAAATTATAAGAAAAACATGACATATAAATTGTGTAAAACTTTCTTTGGGAAATTAGATATACTTAGAGATATATAAGTTAGACTTATAGAAGTTCAGTTCGACTGTACTGTATTCATGTATTTATTTATTACACTCCTTTTTAAAATTGCATGCCTTTACCCCGCCTTTCCATATAGTTGATGTGTTAATTTAAAAATCTGTCGCAGAATACGACGAGCTTTTGCATACCCTCCTCATAGAAGTCTTCCACTTCTAACGAGGTCCAAGTTTATAGACACAATACTGTACACAAGTGAACTTATGGAAAATCAATGCCAGCACGAGGTACCGTTTGTCTTTGAGTTTTGGCATCTGTCACACACACCAATTCACCGCTGATTACAGACGACTCGCTAGAGCAGGCGATCTCAACCTAGTCTCTACCGTACTTACTTGTTAGTACACACATCAAAAAAAGTTTTGCATCACCTCGGTTCCCAGATCTCCGGCATATAGACGTTGACTGTGTATATTGTATCCAAGATACAGTCCCTTTGACTCTTCATAGATGTCACTAAAACCGCTCAAAGATGTAAACAACCATGCATGAGCAGGGCCTATTAGACGGAGGGGGTACGACAGCCGATCAGTTCCAGTCATTCCACCAGGACGAAGGTACGCTGCTCATGTTGTCTGTAGTTCTACCATGCCTAGAAGGTCAATACCGCAGTTCGATCGCGTCCGCATTGTTACTTTGTGTCAAGAAGGGCTCTCAACAAGGGAAGTTTCCAGGCGTCTCAGAGTGAACCAAAGCGATGTTGTTCGGACATGGAGGAGGTACAGAGATACAGGAACTGTCGATGACAGGCCTCGCTCAGGCCGCCCAAGGGCTACTACTGTAGTGGATGACCGCTACTTACGGATTGCCGCTCGGAGGAACCTTGACAGCAATGCCACCATGTTGAATAATGCGTTTCGTTCAGCCACAGGACGTCGTGTTTCAACTCAAACTGTGCGCAATAGGCTGCATGATGCGCAACTTCACTCCCGACGTCCATGGCGAGGTCCAGCTTTGCAACCCCGACACCATGCAGCGCGGTACAGATGGGCCCAACAACATGCTGAATGGACCCCACGGAATTGGCATCACGTTCTCTTCACCGATGAGTGTCGCATATGCCTTCAACCAGACAATCGTCGGAGACGTGTTTGGAGGCACCCTGGTCAGGCTGAACGTCTTAGACACACTATCCAGCGAGTGCAGCAAGGTGGTGGTTCCCTGATGTTTTGGGGTGGCATTATGTGGGGCCGACGTACGCCACTGGTGGTCATGGAAGGCTCCGAAACGGCTTTACGATACCTGAATGACATCCTCCGACCCATAGTGCAACCATATCGGCAGAATATTGGAGAGGCATTTGTCTTCATGGACGACAATTCTCGACCTCATCGTGCACATCTTGTGAATGCGTTCCTTCAAGATAACGACATCGCTCGACTACAGTGGCCAGCATGTTCGCCAGACATGAACCCTATCGAACATGCCTGGGATATGTTGAAAAGGGCTGTTTATGGACGTCTTGACCCACCAACCACTCTGAGAGATTTACGCCGAATTGTCGTTGAGGAGTGGGACAATTTGGACCAACAGTGTCTTGATGAACTTGTGGATAGTATGCCACGGCGAATACAGGCATGCATCAATGCAAGAGGACGTGCTACTGGGTATTAGAGGTAGTGGTGTGTACTGCAATCTGGACCACAAATGCTGAAAGTCTAGCTGTATGATGGTACAACATGCAATGTGTGGGTCTCATGAGCAATAAAACGAGCTGAAATGTTGTTTGTGTTGATCTCTATTCCCTTTGTATTTAACGGTTCCGGAACTCTTGGAACCGAGGTGATGCAAAACTCTTTTTGATGTGTGTATAAAACAAATTCCCTGATTCTTGGATGTTCCGGGTAATCTCGAGAACCACTGGATGGATTTTGATGCGGTTTTCACCATTCTGTAAAGGGTTTTCGAGGAAGGTTTCAGTACAAAATAGTTTATTTATGACCAAAGGAAGCCAAGCAGAAACGATTTCAGTGAATCGAGTTGGGAAAAAAACTACCGTCTGTGCACCTTTTAAGCTTACTCTGGATAAACCGTTAACAATATCTAAATACTACGACTTGATAATGTGAACACAATCCAAAGTAAAATAAAACATCTGAAGGCGAGAGTCGTAAGGGAACACGCGACTTACACAAATCGGCTATATTTCATTCAATCGTACCTCACTAAAGAAACTGAAGTAAAACGCGAACAAATTGTCCACCAAAATCCAATCCACACCTATACTTGATAATGTGAGTACAGTAGAAAGTAACATGAGAAATCTGAAGGCAAGACAATCTAATATCGGCACTGGTGCACTGCAATACGACTCTTAATCACAGAGGTCAAGTGTGTGCGCCCGTGTATCCGGGATATGGCAATGGATTAAATCCGATCCCCTGGCGTTTGTTCAGTTCATGCAACCAAAGATACACTAGTGCATAAGAAGTTGCCTACCTGAATCACGCCACGGCGCTGTGAGAAAGTGATACTTCGTACAATACTTCGGCACTTATATCTCGGTGAGATAAGGCGAATGGCACGATCAAACCCTATCGTATATTGTTCATCCGTGCATGTACATGTACATACAATAGAGGTGTCACCGAACTAAAAGCAGCTTCGGTGGCGTAGTAGCATGCTGAACTGGTATGCCCAAGATCGCGGGTTCAAACCCGGCCGAAGTCGTCGGATTTTTTGTGTTAAAATCCTTCAGTATGCCTTCCTTCGGAGGGGAAGTAAAGCAGGCGGGCCCATGACATAGATTTATGGCATGTAAAATAACCTACCACTACAATTGGTAGTGTGTAGCCAAATTTGTAGGTTATATTTCGTTAGAAACGCTCGATCAAGTTACTACATTAGTTGCTAGATGTCAGTGGCATCTGGTAGCCAAAGTTGGAACTACTTGAAATTGAACTTGCTCATTCACCTTCATACATTTCATCTCATCCACACGCGACGGTACTTGTAGCTCACCCCATGGGTGTTCGCATAGGAGCAGCTACAATTTATGGCGAGCAGTACGTGTACTCGGACACTTCCGGCAATAAAAGCCATACGATGACTAACTAACTAACTAAATAAATAAATAAATAAATAATTAAACTAAAATACAAATTATAACTACCTAAAAAAATAATTAATTAATTATTTGTAGCAAACGTTCAACGAGGCATTGCTCATCTTTAAATAAACGCTCAACAACTCAAAGTATCAACAGTTCCGTCGTCACTAACTGTTCTTCAAGAATTCGCGAAGGGCACAATTTCCACTCCCGAGGCATTCATCTTACAAATAGCCCAAGCGAAAGAGAAATAAGGAACTTGTGCGAGAATATAAGTCGCTATTTAATTAGAGGCATTGAAACGTGGTCATTAACTCCATGTACTTGTATGAGTGAGTTGTGTCTGATAGCTTGCGCTATTGTGTTGTATGAGTAGAAGTGTACCATATCTGAATCAAGAAATAACAGCAGCCAAGTATATGAAGCATTTTAACCGGACGTGTTTATTAATGCAATCACTACGCATGGACGCCACAGTTGAGACGTACAAAACGAGGCTACAGTGACCATTGAGGGTTAACCTAGAAAGGTGTCCCGATTCACTCCAGGCAACCCCAAGATCTTAATCATATTTAGTCATCGAAAATTACACCTAAATTCACACCAGGAAACAGACCTTGCGTTAGCATTTGGAGCGGATGACGACTGGTTGATTAGAATGACTAATGAAACCTTTATGACGCCATCTACCTTCTTAGAATTAACTGATTAGCATCCAAGTACTAATTAATGAGTCCAGAAAATCTTGGTACTGCAAACTTCAAAGACATCAATAAAACTGTCTTTTAAGCGGTAGAATAATTATTATTATGCTAATAAACACTTCATGTAAGAGTCCAATTTTATAGTTTTCTTTCTTTTCTTCTCCGTCTGAGACCCTTCGAATTACTGATGGGTTCGTCTTATTGGAGGAGTGAGGTCCTAGTCTAATAAAAGGAAGTTGGGACGGCAGCAGGAGTCACTTGGTTGACTTCTCCAGCTGTCTAAACAGAAACTAAAACTTATTTCCAATTTATACCAGGTCGCTGGTTGCTTTCCCATCACCGATGCTAACGGGACACGCTGAGTTCTCCACCTGCCATATCAAGAGGTTGAAAAGGGACTTCAATATTTGTAATTTGTCTATTGTTCCTCCAAGAGCTGAGATATTGTACTTGCAAGAATAATCCCACGGCCTTTCCCGAAAACAGTATCAAAAAGTTGAATATTTGGATTTGTCGCAGATAAGTTGTTAAACAAAATAGATTATATCACACTTCAGTTAAACGTAGGATCACTGCACGTCGTTAACATTGAAGTCGTCGACAAACTTTAGTGACCAGCAAGTCTTTCACAATGTAGGTGAGTTTTCTTTAGTTTAACGTATCTTCTGAGCTCTACAATTGGATTCTAGCAATATTTCAGACCAGTGAATCTTTCAAACTGCAGATAATACCGACAAATTAACCTTCATATTATTCTGTTCGTGTATTCCACAGTGTGTGCATTTAATTGTCGTGATTTTGTACTTTACGATCTTAAACATTTAGTAAGTGTTGTCATGTTTTTCATGTTCTTTGATGGTTCTTGTCATGTTTTTCATGTTATTTGATGGATCTTTATCAATTTGCGTACAAGTAGCAACAAACTTACAAGGAAAGCACTTCTTCACCTTCCAACGCAGACAGATGAAATAGCGTCCCTTTTGACCACTGCCTCACTGGCATCGGGAGAACGTGGCCGTCCTGAAAATTGTTTTCGTGGTTTCCCATTTTCACTACCAGGCAAATGCCGGGACGAATCCTTTCAAAAGGTCCACGGCCGATTTCCTTCAAACATCCCGCCCCTGACCCGTCCTGAGTAGAAAATACATGCCCATTGGCTGCATCAATAAAATAAATATTAAAAACTGTAGTGTTAGAGACGCCTGAGTGTTGGAATTCCTTCCTAGTGAGGTTCTTCAACGTACCGGTAAATCTAGCAACACGAGACTGTTGCTTCACAACGCTTTGAATACAATCATACTGGCCACCTCGTGGCTAGCCTTCTTGACTGTCACCACGGAGGCCCGGGTTCAATTCCCGGCTCTACCAAGAAATTTAATTCTGGTCTGAAGGCTGGAACGGGGTTCACTCAGCCTCATGTGGCAAAACTAAGCAGAGGTGGGTACAATTCCTGCCTCAGCCATCCTGGAAGTGGTTGTTTGTGGTTTCCCACTTCCAATCCATGCAAATACCAAGATGATACCCAACTTAAGGCCATGGGCTCTTCCTATCCAAATCCTACCTGGATTACAAGTACACACAATAGTACAAACATCACAGCGACACAGGTTATCAAACAAATTATACACACACACACCACAGTACACGGGGATACATGACCATGATGTCGCAAAGCCCCTAACGAATCAACAGCAACTACCACCGAACTGACTTGTGATTGGATTTTGAACACCAGCATGTCATTCAGCTGGCAGTTGTATGAGCGATTGGATATATTGGTATGGAGGTGTAATGTAGTTAATGATTAGGGGATCAATTTATATTGAAAGCGAAACCACTATTATTAAATATACTCACATTAACAATAACTTTTAAAACACCAAACAAACAATCAAACAAATAAAAAAAAGGATGGCTCTCGTTTACCGCGGGCGATCGATGAATTCGTTCCAACAAAAGAACATGCCTTGGATAGTGGTATGTTTATTTTAAATGATTCTAAAATCCACACGGTATGATTCATTCAATTCGTTTGGGCAACAGCTAATGTCCCTTGACATAGTAGCCCATTTTTCTCTTCAATACAAAATAATAGGACAAAATGAGAAGTTGTATGTTAGGCTAATGTAGGGGTGGCCACAGCGAGGCTCGCGAGCCAAATGCGGCTCTTGAGTCAATCTCGTGCGGCTCCTTGAAAACATAGTTCAGATTTAAAAAAGTTTAAAAAGCATATACAGTATATAAATGGACTGGCGTTTGTGAAGAAAGTTCCATAAATTAAATACTAACTAACAAAAGAGTGTGCTTATCTCAATATTTGGGACTACTTGCTATATGTGTGAATCACTGTACTCAACGCTCAAGTTCACTAAATCTACATATCCAACTTAAGTAACTGATGAACCTTGAATTGAACTCGTGCAAACTGCGCTTACCAATTATTATCAGTCACATTTCAAACAAATAAAAGCAAAAACGAACAGTCAAAAAAGCACTTCTCAAAAGTAAAATCCTTTATCTGGTTGGGTAATTGAACAATGCTTGCCACGGTGCGTGAGTGGTTATCGTGTCGGTCTACTAACCCCAAGCTTGTAGGTTCACTCCTGGCCGTGGCAAGTGATTTTTGAAAGGCGGCAAAAATTACGACACCATGTCATACGATGTTGGCATGTCAAAGAACCCATTTGAATTCAGTAGGCCGTGTTCATAATGGCAAAATTAATCTCGGGTGTTTCCGCCAACACCAAGTTCCGCATTTCTCTACTAGAAAGCGCTATAGTGTTCAAGGAGTTTAGATATCTATCCTCCATGACTTTCATAGTGCTTCAAGGAACAACGAAATTCGACATGCAAGCTACTCTTTGGGTGTCAAATAACAAAGCTTGCACCCGGTACCCGAGGCCATACGATATTATTACTATTATTATTATTATTATTATTATTATTATTATTATTATTATTATTATTGAACAATAATGTTACCGTAAGTGTTAACTATATAAATGTTTCTTCATCTTTTATGAAATAAAAAACGTGTCTTGATTTTATAAATCATCAATATTTTAACAATCTGGCTTGCTTCGAATCAGCTTCATAAATTTGCGGCTCCCAAAGTTGAAGTTATTGCCCACCCCTGGGTTAATGTCTTCACTGAGTAAAAGAGCATGGCGTTTTAACAGGGATGAAAGCAAATGTTACTACACTGTCATCAACCCCGTAAGCGTATCAATTAAAAGTTGCCTGATAGTATTTATCATGCAAGCATTCAGTCATAGGGTAATAATCACAGTGACTGATAGTTTAAGGGCAAAGAACATTCTTAAAACGTTATGCATGCTTATTACGAAAAAATAATCCTTAGTTGGTCCATTTAGGAGCATTTGTGACATTATGAACATGTATCTCCGTTTCTTTTAGTGTGTGTGTGTGTGTGTGTGTGTGTGTGTGTGTGTGTGTGTGTGCAATCTCTGTGATAACCTGTGTTACTGTGATAACTATTGTAGTGTGGTTATTTGTAATTAAAGCTACGATTTTGTATGGAGGCGTCCGTGGCCTTAAGTTAGTAACCATCCTAACAGTTGCCTAGAGAAGATTCGGCGAAACCGAGGAAAGCCACTCTTTCCACAGGTGAGGTGAGAATAAAACCCATTTCTTCTCATTTTAGCCTCAAGAGGCAAAGTGTATTCTATTTCAACCATCAGACCGGAATTAAAATTTCTTTGAGGAGCCAGGAATCAAACCCGGGAATAGAACCTTTGGATCCAAAGTCACAATACGTAACCCCATATAACAGAGGGCGGCTTCAAAATAATAAAGTGTTCTGCATACCAAGGAAGCTCAAGGAATAGTGAACAGTCGAGGTTTCCACTTTCCTTGACATCGGCACTCGATGGAATGGAGTTGTCAGCTACAATCCCGGCCACCTTTGCACTCAGACATTACTGTGGTACTCATTTTTATTGTAGGCTAAATGAACCTCATGGACAATGTGTTTCTGGAAGCGATAGTTTTGTTTCTTAAATCCCCAACTTGGATTGGAGTCGAACCTACTCTCTTCCAGTAAGAAGTATAAACCTAATGCATCTAACGATGGAACCTCTATGCCCCTCAATAACTTGTACCAAGTATAACAAAATATTTGAAGAAAAGAGAGAGGTGTAAGTATTCTAACAACGTGATGGGGAGCTGCAGTAAGTCCGGAGATCAGAGGTTCGCATCCCAGAGTTGACAGCGGCTATCCTCAGTGTGGTTTCCTCCCGGTTTCTTCATACTCTTTCCAGGCAAATGCCGGAATAGAACCATATGTCAAGTCCCCAATAATTACAGTTACACACACTACTACAGTCCCAACAAAAACAAAGGTTATCAGACAAATTGAACACACTCCTAAGCACACGTGGCTGATGACCAAGATGTGCCAAGTCCCTAAAATAATTTAACACAACTGTTCTCATATCAATGCAACTCAGGTAAGTTTTACTGGCATATTGTGTGAATTCTGTTTGATAACCTGTGGTATTGTGGTGTATGTATTAGTGAAGTAAGTTGCAGTTGATGCCAGGATCACGATGGAAGACACTTTGGTCTAGAGAAAATCCCCACTGCAGTCAGCATTAGCCTTGAATTAAAATCGGATAACAATGTCGAGAATAGCCGACGGCGAGATCCGAGCCCATCTGTTTCTTTAGTACATAATAAATAGTCACCCTACTCAGCCTTTCAATGGACTGATCGCAGAACCATCCCTCAAATGAAGGACAGGAACGTACTCCACAGAAGTGAGAACAAGGTGGAGAGGGATAAACTCTTCAAAGGAATACATGGAAACCCTCTTAAAATTATCTGCCCAACAACTGAGAGTAAATCATAATCTTGCTCACCATCGGGAACATGAAATGGGACAAACGAACATTACTGTTACACACAGTCACGTTGGAGATTGGTAGGGACCAATACCCTACCGAAATGTCTGACGTCATTTCACTTCTTAGTTTTGTAAAAATTTCATCTCATCGAAATTATAAGTTTAGAGGCAGCCGAAGGCATTAAGCTATTGGACCACCTCGTGGTGTAGCGGCTAGCATTCTTACCTGTCGCACAGGAGGTTCGATTGATTCCCGGTTCAGCCATGAAATATAACTAGTCTGGGGACTGGAGCCGAATATACTGAGTCTCGTGAGGCAAACAGCTGAGAAGAGATGGGTTAGATTTCCACCTTCGCCATCCTGGAAGTGTTCTTCCGTTGTTTCCTCACTTCTTCTCCAAGAAAATGCCAGGATGGTTCCTAACATAAGACCACTGCCGTCTCCTTCCCTATCCCAAATTCAATTAAAATACACATGCTAGTACAGCCAACACAATAACACAGGTTGTCAGACAAAATTCTACAGACACCCAAGTACACGCGGATAAATGACCACGATATCCAAGCCCCTCAAATTAAATAGCAACATTAAGCTATTAGGTCATGTAATGCTCAAATAATGCTTTACATGACCGAGAACTGTACACTGAAAACAGATGCGGGATACGAAGCCACGACCTCCAGCTGGGTACACCGTGACAATTAAACCGCTGAGTTAATGGGGGGGGGAGAGAGACACACACTTTAGTTCACACTTGGCAGTGGATCAAGAACTTGATTTTCACGACCGCAATTAAGTAAACGAAGGCTTTAAATCACACACAGTGCTCGCTGCAACAGGCCAGCGTCATTGATATAGCATTCATCATTATTGCGGACGTAAACATCCAATAATTGTTGTATCTTTAAGTTAGGTGTTTCTTGTTTCACTCTCCCCAACACAGCAACACTGTTAAGTACCATACCTGAATTCAGGCAGGAAGCCTAAAACAATAATTATTATGTACAGGGCGCCAGGGAATGTTCTCCGCAGCGGCTACACACTGACGCGAGACATAGCGTCACCAGTTAGGTTGGCAGCACGCCTGTCGCTTGTATCAAAACAAACAAACAAACAAACAAACAAACAAACAGTGAACTTTATACTCACCACATCCATTCATAACATACTGTTGTACTCTTCCAATAATTTAACTATACACACTGACGATTTCGACAGCCCACAGCCTACACATGTGGCCTTCACCCTATCAAGGACACCGTGCTGCCAACTAAACTGATGACGCAACCTCTCAGCCGCTGCGGAGAACATTTCCTGGCACCCTGTATATTCCAAATTCATAGTAATAACTTCCCATGGGTATTCTTGTCAAGCTAGGTTTCTCCTACAGTCCACTCATAAGCCACGGCGAGAGTTCGAATATTGTAATAAGTTCAAACAATATGTTAATTCAAGGTATTATTTCAGTTTAGGGGTGGATATCAAACTTTACATAATCATTAATGAAAACAATATAAGTCCTAACTCTTCGAGAAACGAAGCTATCCAGCTGCAGAATAGGACCATAAATGACTCATGAACGCCCTCAAATCAAAAATCATCAGGGCAGGAATGAGGTCGTACAGAAAATATTTGTTGTTATTTTAACCGAGGAGCTTGTGATGTCGTAGTCACCAATCCCATGCACTGTGTGTGTAGAATCTATCTGATTATCTGTGTTAATATGGCATCAGCGTTAGTGTGTGTATTGGGGCTAGGATTAGGAATGAAGGGGAAATAGCTTTACATTAGTTAGTATCCCGGCAACTATCTCAGTAGTAGGAGGTATCTAATTAAATTCGATTGAACACCTGTTAATAACTTCGATGTTAATACGTAGAAACAAGCATTTTCCAATATGGTTAATGTTTCTGCCTCATAGTAGGAGGTAACCATAGCAAAACACATCTAGGAAGGCTGAGATGGGAATCAAACCCATCGTTTGTCAATTGTTCACTCGAGGCCGAGCCCCATTCCAGCTTTCATACCATAATCCTAGTGTATTTATTAATCTTATGTAATTTATTTCAGGATCAGGGCATAACCCAGCTCTATTTGGGTACATTCGTGTTGACCGACTGGAAAGCACCAAACTTTTGTTTACTTAGGCAACACTGAAAAATGGCTTCAAACCTCACAATAATTCAATTTCTTGACAGAGGCGGGAATTTGACCCACCACTTCAAGGATGGTACCCAATAGCGCCAACCACTACACCTCGAGGCGTGAAACATACTCATTTCGGTCACTGTGGTTATCTCTTGAGGACACACCAAAATTATGATCCCTTCAAGGAAACCGATATTATTGCCACGTTTTCTTTTTAAGAGATATGTGGCGTCTCCTTATCTACGAATGACTTTTTTCTTCCTTTCAGAAAAGACAGTCTTCTCCCGAAAATACTTCCCGGCTACGCCCTTGGTTGTACGAAGATCAGACTGTACCATGTTGACCTCAGTCCGCCCTGTTAGCACAGTGTGCTTGCCGATATCGGCAACGGACAGACCCCAAGCGGAGCGAGTTCTCGATCCTTCAGTCAAGCCAATCAAGAAGGCTGGCCTGGAATGTTGACCTTGAGTCTTTAGAAAAGAAAAGGGTCTCACAAAACTTTCGATCGGCGGTAACCCACCCCCACCCACACCCCGAGCAGCCTTCCCTAATAAGAAATTATGTTATGTTAAACTTTATATCAGCGATCCTTCCTTCTCAATGGGTATGTTTAATTAACGATGTTATCATCTAAATGTGTTATTAGGATACAGTCTCGGAAAAAGTTTGTCCTTGCACTTGGGTCAAGGTTCTCCTAAAGCATGAGAAGCTTCAAGCGATGGAGCAACGTTCAGAAAACATGTCTCAATCATCGTTCACCAAAATGATCAAGGCGCCTGAGTATAAAGGTTCGAGCCTGGTGTACGGCGACATTCAGCGGGTATCATGAATGTGTTTTTCCGAGGCAAATGCTTGGATTGAATGTTGGCTACCTTAAATTAACTAGGGAGAGACAGTTTTACAGAGTCAAAAGGTTAACAATATCAATTTTACGACTGTGGCTGGCAAAAACCTTGTACAACAATACAGAAGACCTACACATATCTCCCCCCACCCCCTCTCACAATAAAACACAGGCAACTTTACTACTAAGAAGCTGCGGGTTTAGTTCCCACGTCAGCCATCCTGGAAGTGCTATTCCGTGGTTACCCACTTCTACTCCAAGCAATTGCTGGTATGATTCCCAACTTGAGGCCATAGCGGCCTCCTCCCCAATCCTCACCGGAATTACAAATACACACATTACAACAGACACCACTACAACACGGGTCATCAGACGAATTCTACACACACCCAAGCGCACGGGGTTAAATAACCACTAAGTCCAAGCCACTCAAATGAAATATCAAAGTTTGAAGTTTTCAAAATTCTATTTGCAATTCTTCTTATCAAATTTTCGAAATTTGACCTTGATTGGAGCTCTCCTTCACTATTCCCTCATATCATCCAAGTTCCTAAGAATTTTTTAATTTCAAATTTTCATGTGCATGTTAAAACTCTAGCTACAAAAATTGAACATCACTCATTTACACATTCGCTAATTAAGTTAGGCAATATTAGGCTATATCATTTTTGTCCTGGGCAACTTAAAAAGAAAAATTCTTTAAAGTCAAATTAAAGCACTAGTGAGGTACAAATTACAGCTGATGTTTTATCACAAACTTAGTACGAATCAAACTATCCTATAACTTGGGAGATACGACGTTAACATTTCAAAGAAAGGCAACTTTTAAATTGGATAAAAATAACCATGACAACCATTTTGGGATTATAGAGAGCTTTGAAGCCATATTTCAGTGTTGCCTTATTGCTAATTGATATGACAACTTTTCAGTCAGTCAACACAATGTAATTCGAATTACTGGGACATACGAAAAGTAATGCTTTTCAGTCAGTCAACACGATTGTACACAATTGTAATGAGTGTTTCCCTAACCCTGAATAACAACTTACTTGAGATTAGTAAATACACTTGGGTGACCAGTTTCGATCGTGCGTGGGGTAAAAGTGGGAAACCAAAGAATAGCACTTCCAGGTTGGCTGAGGTGGGAACTAAACCCACATCTTCTTAGTAGAAAAGTTCCCTGTGTTTCTTAGTGGCGATTCCTCCATGTAGGACGTGAGGATCATCCTAGAGTCAGCTCTCAGCTGTAACTGTTTTAAACAATTAAATTGATTGTTTTGTAAAATAGTCTTGGGGGCTCTCTCGATAAGCAATCTCTGTCTCACTGTCACCATCAGTACTTGTAACTAGCCTACTGTAGTTCTACATTTCGCCCCTAGATCCGTGAAGTGTGACCTTCACCGCCCGGAGTAGAAAGCTGAGGAAAGAAGCCTTGCATCCTCAAAGCACGTGTTTATAGCTTTATAAATGTATGGGAGCCCTTGAGCGTGAAGGGGCAGGTTTGGTTTGTTTAATGGCGCTTTGAGGACGTCGACAGAGATTCTTAAGTCTCGCTAATGGTTGAATTTAAAACAACTCTACGGGCATATTAGTTACGATTTCGCGTGTTCAAAATGGATAGTCTGTTTTCAGCGTGTGCACTTCTTTGGAGAGGTATTCGATTGTATTGTATTGTGGAATGTGTTCGTAATAGTGCTGTGCGACTGAATAATTAATATTAGACTCAGTCTAATGTCTCAATTTAGCCCAGCTATAATAATCTTAAGTTAAGCCTATCATATTACGTCCTACACATTAACAAAATCAGCAGTCGCCACTGGTGTTTCTTTGGAAATGTGTGTACTGTTTTGTTGCAGTAAAACCTGTCTTTAACGGAACCATTAATGAGCGGAATCCTGTCCACAACGGATAAAATCACCGGTCTCATGAATTATGGTCTATTTTTCCTGTTAATTTACCTGTAGGTAGCGGGGGGTGAAACCGAGCTCTATCGATTAACCGTTGTTTGTAGGAAATAATCGATTTTCCTGCTTTAATTAATCGATTATTCGAAAATGACATCGTCATCTTGGCCGACACGCCTGAGGATTTGAATGGTTTTTGAATGGTATGGACTCCGTTTTGAGGAAAGAATTCATGATGAAAATTAATCATTGTAAAACAAAAATATTGGAATGCAGCCGAAATAAATCAGAAACCTCTATGGACATCAAATTGGCAGGTGAGAAACTAAATGAAGTAGGAGAATTCTGTTACTTAGGAAGCAAAATAACCAGTGATGGACGAAGCAAAGAGGATATAAAAAGTAGGTTGGCTCAGGCAAGGAAAGCATTTCTACAAAAAAAAAAGGAATCTGTTGATATCGAATATAGATTTAGGTATTAGGGCACTCTACGGAAGTGAAACTTGGACTATTGGTGCAGCAGAAAAGAGGAGAATTGAAGCGTTTGAAATATGGTGTTACAGGAGAACGATACAAGATCAGATGGGTAGATAGGGTTACAAACGAAGAGGTTAAGATGAGTGGGAGAGGAGAGATGTTTCTGGCGACTTTTAATGAAGAGAAGAGATAGGACGGTAGGACACATACTAAGATACCCAAGAATAGTAAGCTTAGTTATGGAAGGAAGGGTCGAGGACAAGAACTGTAAGGGTACACCAAGGTTAGAATATGTTAAACAGATTGCCTCGGATGTAGGGTGTGGTAGCTATGTAGAGATGAAACGATTAGCTCAGGACAGGGAGGCTTGGAGGGCTGCATCAAACCAGTCAAAAGATTGAGGACTCAAACTCAAACAAATCAATTAAAATACCAGCACTGCATCAAACCAGCCAATAGACCGAAGACTCAAAGACACATACTTGTAAAGTGTCAAGGATCTGATGACGATCTCTTGGCGATCGAAACATATCCATGATTTGATGTTCCTCAGTGAAGCGGAGGAACTTCCTCTCTTTTTGTAATAAAATTTACTGAAAAAAAAATGCAACAGTAAATTATTAATGACTAGCAACCCGACCCGGCTTCGCCCGGGAACAGTTATGAATGCATTACGTGATAATCGTTTTTTTTTCCTTCCTAATGTCAATGAACAACGACCAATATACGTTTTATGTCTCGGCATGATGGGTTAAAATCACTGACTGGACTATTAATTATATTATCATGGAGATGACTGTGTAATTTAAGAATGGCGAGGTGCAAGAAACACAAATCCCCCTTCCGTCCCATCTTAACTTGACTGTGAATTTTGCGGAACGGAAACTTCACAGGCGAAATGAAGAAAAGCCGAGTTGCACTTCCAGGGAAACTCCAAACACAACCACTCTTCTCTAAAGTTTTTAACTCAACACGACTCGACAGTTTGCTGCTGGCTGTATCTGGGGCAATAAGCTCGTCCGCTAGCTAAGCTGTAACTGAGGTGATAGACTCGCCCCTAGCTAGCACGTAAACTGTCGCCTCAGTAACTGAGTGGAGATTGTTGGAAGAAATGGAAACGTAAAAACACTTATAGTGGGCGATGTATTGAAGATAGACATATGCTCTCGCGGACATTTTTGTAGAACTTTTCATGCTGAACAATTCTTACACTCATAGTATTCAGATATTTTTAACGGTTTGTCCAGCGTAAGCTTACAAAGCGCTCGGACGCCAGGTGTTTTTTTCGACTTTCCCACTGAAATCGTTACTGCTCGGCTTCCTTTGATCATAAATAAATTATTTTCTACAGAAATCATTCTCGAGATACCCTTTACAGAATGGTGAAAACCGCATCAAAATCCATCCAGTGGATCTCGAGTTTACCCGTAACATCCAAGAATCGGGGACTTTGTTTTATACTAAGTAGAGATGTGAGTCTTCTGGTAAAACTCTCCTTTCTTGCTGACCTCCGTCTCAAGACAGTGCCAGTGTGTGAATCACTTGAGCTTGAGATTTGTTGGAAGCTCGGGACTTGAGTGGCATGCTGTGGCCGAGAAGAAACAAACACAGTGAGTGAGTGGGGGAAGGAAGCATCCATGACCTGCCCCAGCCGCCTGCTACTGTGTGCGAGTGAGCACATCTTCCAACTGCACGAAAGTGAAAGAGAGGGCGCGCGCCTCGCCTCGACTCGACTGTGAGGGAAAGCAAGAGTGACAACAGAGAATCGCAATAGCCAAAGGGGGAGAGGAATCACTTTCTTCGCTAACACCCCAGGCAAGGTCAATGCTTACACAGAAATCTTCCGTCCCCGTAACCGTGGCACATATCCCGATATGCTTGTACTCGTATATCTTAGCAAAGTGCTGTTTAGTAGACTTCACTCTTATGCTCATCTCTGTAAATACAGTTGCCTTTATTGTTGTTGTTGTTGTTTTATTCGAGAGGCTTAGCCATCGTTATCATTTATCCCCGTGTCTGTGGATTTTTTGTCTGATAACTTGTGATTATTGTCATGACTGAATTCATGTGTGTATTTATAATCCAAATAAGGATTGAGAGAGAGAGAGAGAGATATATATATAGGCCAGTGGTCTTAAATTAAGAACCATCTCAGCATTTGCCTGGAGTAGAAGTGGGGAAACCACAGAAAAACACTTCCAGGATGGCTGAAGTGAGAGCTGAAACCGTTTTGCCTCACGAGGCTGAGTGTATGCCATTCCAGCCCTCAGTCCAGAATTAAATTTCTTTGCAAAACCGGTATTCGAACCCGGACCTCCGGGGTGTCAGCCAAGAATGCTAGCTGCTACACCAAGAGCTAGTCTGCTGTTTAGTAGACTTTCTGCACATGTCCCTGAACACTATAAACTAGTTGATGCCTTACGCTGATTTTTCTATAAATACAGTGTTGTTGTTTCATTCGAGGGGCTAAGACATCGTGGTTATTTAGTCCCGTGTAATTAGGTGTGTGTGTAATTTTGTTTGATAACCTGTGTTTATTGTGATGGCTGAATTAGTGTGTGTATTTATAATCCAGGTGAGGATTGGGAAGGAGACACCCGTGGTCTTAAGTTATGTACCATTTACCTTGAGTAGAAATAGGGAAACCATGGAAAACCACTTCTAGAATAGCAGAGGTGGGAATCGAACCCACATCTTCTCAGTGTTACCTCACGAGGCTGAGCGTACCCCATTTCAGCCCTCAGACCAGAATTTATTCTTTTGGCAGAGCCGGGAATCGAACCCGGACCACCAGAGCTTTTCATGTGTTAGGCCTTGTGCTTGTGGTCTGTTACGGTATCTTGCCAGCATTTCTCTAGTCTTCCCGGGTTTCTTCGACCTCTTGGAGCATACGGAAGAATCTGTAAAGGGACTCAGCTATAGATGTCATCCTGTCCACATGTTCTTTCCATTTTTCTCTAAGCTGCTGTATGTGCTGTACAACTGGGTGGATTATTAGTTCTTTCAGGATGTCTTCACTCTCCGATGATCGAGTAGGAAGTAACCAGAAGTTTGTCACATGGATCTCATTTCTGCTGCTGTTATTTTATTTTCAATTTGCCTTCCTCAAGATCCATGCCTCACCTCTATCTGCAAGAACTGGTCTAGCAAGAGTTTATTATACCTTCAGCCTTGTGTGTCATTGTACCTTGATGGCTTGGAAACTTAGCTCATTACTTCAGTAATTTTAATAAATTTTGTAATTTTCACAGCCATATCGTTTTCCTTCAGGAATGATAGGTTGTAACCAAGATAATAATAATAACAGTAATAATAATAATAACAATAACAATAATAATAACACATAATAATAATATGTTCTCTCCCTGTTGGTTCGGTAGCTATACGTCGCTTTGTTTTAACAACCCTGTACTGAGGTGAAAAAATGAAAATCCACAGCCTGTTTCCAGTCTCCGACCGGGTCAGGAATGGAATGAATGAAGCCCCCATCTAGCGGCGAGGATATGAACTGTGCCGGCTGCCGAGGCCTGACGCACTCCTCTGGGGCAATGATTAAATGAATGACAGATGAAATGAAATGATAGTGGAGAGTGTTGCTGGAATGAATTGTTGACAGGGAAAACCGGAGTACCCGGAGAAAAACCCGTCTGCCTCCGTTTTGTCCAGCACAGATCTCACATGGAGTGACCGGGATTTGAACCACGGACCCAGCGGTGAGAGGCCGGCGTGCTGCCGCCTAAGCCACGGAGGCTTACTGAGGTAAAATATTATAGGTCAAAAATGATAAGGTGCTACAGTATTAATTATTACTATTAATTATTACTATTATTATTATTATTACTATTAGACTATTATATAAGGTGTTTTCCCCCCTTTTGGTTGGGTAGCTATACTCTCCTTTGGTTTAACAACTCTATAGTGAATATTAGATGTGAAAAATGATAAGGTCCTATTGATTCTTATTCCTGTATTATTATTAGGTCTATTATTCTTCTTCTTCTTCTTCTTCATATTGCTGTATGAATATATACGCTGTTTTCTCTGTTGGTTGGGCAGCTACACTACCCTTTGGTTCAACAATCCTATAATGAGATAAAATATTGTACGTGAAAAATGATAAGGTACTATTGATAACCTTATGCTTAAGACGTCTCTAATAATAAACAACAGCCTTGACGATACAACAAGGGAATGACATTACGCATTCCATCTTAATCAGGATTTCCTGAAATAACAAGATAACGCGCGTAAATGAATGGAAGAAACCACAAGTGGGTAAAATCGCACGAGCGCGCAAGGAACGGATGCCAGTAATTAGGGCTTAGCGTGGTGTAAGTAACTCATGCGGGTTCGAATAGTATTAATTAGTGTTGGTTTAGGGTAGGACCTGACCTCCCCCAACCGCAGTGGTCTGTCCGCCTGCCTGGCTTGCGAGGGTGTCATTAGTCTTTATCAAGCCATAGCCTGCTGGACACTTTCCCAGGTCAGTGAGGACTGGCCTCAATTCTCTCCCGCTACTTACAATAACAATTGGATGGACCTCAATTTGGACAGCTTAAAGCTACCTGGTCAGTTCACTGATCAGCAGTACAGTACGGTAGGTTAATCAACGTCGGTACTAATTACGAAATCATAGGGAAACAAAAAGTGGACGACAGTTACTGTACTAGCGATTTTACATTACAAAAATAACACAGAATTACAAATCAATTCGACTCGATAGACCTCTGAACAGAAGCAGCATTAATGAGGCTGTTTGCATGGTGCAGCTCTAACGTTCTTGCCTGGTGTACCTAGGTTGTGGGATCCAATCTGGGCGCAGGCAGTTGGCATGAGTGAGTACCTAAATGATAGGGAGTCGTGTCAGTGAATTTACGGGCATGTTAGAGATCCCCTTCGAGGCACTTGACTGGCACGATAGAGATCCACTTCGAGGCGAAATTCTGGCAAACCGGCGTCTCTAAAAGCCACAGTAGTAAATTATATATGAATTGCAGCTGGATATTTTGATTGAACGGTCGAGGGCTCCCAACAAGTTCAATTTCAAGTAGTTCCAAATTTGGCTACCAGATGCTACTGTCACTAACCTAGCGGCGAACGTTGGAACTTGATAGAGCGTTTCTAACTAGCCAAATATAACCTACAAATTATGCTACACTCCACCAAATGCAGTGATAGGTTTTTCTACGTGCCATACATCTATGACATGGGCTCGCAGGGTCTTAAAAATCCAAAGACTTCAGCCGGGTTTGAACCCACGATCTTGCTACCGACTACGCCACTGAAGCCGCTAGCAGTAGTAAATGTGACGTAGTATAACCCTTAACTGTTATTATTGTTATTATTATTATTATTATTATTATTCGTTAATTCCCCATAAGGAGAGCGTTACAACACATCAATTTTCATGTTTTATTCTGGCCCTTTCTTCCTTTTCCCAAAAAACTCTCATATACACACGATGCTTCCTCTTTTTCTCCTCCGTCCACTTCTTTCCCGGTTAACTCTCTTTGGGAGTTTGCTCAAACTTCTGTTGTCTAAGTTTGTTATATTATTATTATACTATTATTATTATTATTATTATCATATTGGTACCAGCAGCACAACAACACACAATGTGGCAGTCTTATTAATGCTCGATGCGAAGTGCACATTCTATGTTCCCCATACTATTCTGAACACAGCAATAAATATATGTAAATCTAAAACAGTGCACGCGCTTCAACGGCGAAGACTCATCAGATGGGTAAAGCACCTTGAGCCAATTGGTCTTCCTCCTTACCTGCTGAGAACACAACATTGTTAGGAATTCAGTGGGGGAAGGGAACACTCCCCTCGACAACTTCTGTTTCAGGCAAGTCATCAAGTGACAACATATTTTCTTTTATTACTTGCAATCTCATTTTGATGCTCACATTTCCCGCGCGATTAAGCAACGCTGTCTTTTCCATCTCAGCCCTGTCATCTGCATACCGATATATCTCTTCCAAAAACAGAAAAAACAGAAAATCATACACAAGATAATTGGAAGTTAAACATTTCATGCTCAGTAAGCGTAATACTACGCTTCATTTCAGTAGTCATCCTGTATCCCACAATTCTGACAAGTATAATTTACAAAAAAAAAAAGTGAACGAGTTGGGTGTAGACCAGTTTGGTTTCAAGAGGAACGTAGGAACAAGGGAAGCTGTTCCAAACATTACGCTGATATTGGAAGGTAGAATAAGGAATGATAAGAGAATGTTTATGGCATCTGTAGACTTAGAAAATACTTTTGATAACATTTATTAAAGTTGTTTTTATCACATTTGAATTGTAGTCGATGACCATAGCAGAGTATTTGACAGTACAATAAAATAAATTGGTAGGAGGGAGATCGATAATCTATACATAAACGAGACTGCAATTATCAGATGTCAACTTCCTGTTCTAGCGGCTAGCATTATTGGCTGTCGCCTCGGAGGTACGGGTTCGATCCCGGCTCTGCCAAGAAATTTAATTCTGGTCTGAGGGCTGGTATGGGGTCCGCTCAAGAGGTGGCTTCGATTCTCATCTCAGCTATCCTGGAAGTGGCTTTCCATGGTTACCCGCTTCTACTCCAGGCAAATTACGGAATGATTCTTAACTTTAGGCCACGGCCGCCAACTTCCCAATCCTCACCTGCATTATAAATACACACACTCTTGCCCCGGGTTCGATCCCCGGCTCCGTCAGGGATTTTAAAAAACTGACGTGAGGGTTGGAACGGGGTGCACTCAGCCTCGTGAGGACAATTGAGTAGCTGTCTGACAGTGAGACAGCGCCCCGATCACGAATACCAAGATTAACGACCAAGGGGACCCGACGCGCTGATCACGCGTCACCCCAATATCTTCAGGCCAAATGGCTGGGCAGCGGTCGCTTGATTGGCCTTAGCCCGTCAAGGGCTGGATAGTGCCAGGGGTTGTTGACTTAAGACACCACAATAACACAAGTCTCAGACGAATTCTACACACACCCATGTAAGTTACACGGGGATAAATGACCACGATGTCACAAAGTTCCTAAATGAATTAACAACATCAGCAGTTATCAGAGTCCAATGACTTGAAATTAGAGTTAGATGGGTAAGTAGAATTTCTTGGGTATGGCTTTTAGTGGCGAGTGTCCGAGAACATGTTCGGCTAGCCCGAGTTTGAGGCTGCTTCCATGAGGACACCCATGGGGTGAGCTACAGGTACCGTTCAACATAAAGTAGTTCCAACTTTGGCTACCAGATGTCACTGACACCTAGTGGCGAACATTGTACCTTGATAGAGCGTTTCAAACTAAATAGAACTTACAAATTTGACTACACACTACCAATGTTGGCGGTAGGTTCTTTTATATGCCACAAATCTACGTCATGGGTTCACCGGCTTGACTCCACCTCCCCGAAGGAAGGCATACTGAAGGATTTTAACGCTCTTCGTCCGGGTTTAAACCCGCGATCTCGGACATAGCATTCAGTATGCTACCGACTACGCCACCGAAGCCTCTGGTACCAAATGAAGAGGGATTGAAACGAGTGGGAGAGGAAAGATGTTTCTGGCGAGTACTAATGAAGAGAAGAGATAGGCCGGTTTGACACGTACTAGGGCTGTCAGAAAATATATAGATACATTATGGAAAGTGGTAGAGAATAAGGACCGTAAGGGTAAGTTACAGTTAGGGTTTGATAAACAGATTGTCTCGGATGTAGTATATGGTAGGAATGTAGATATGAAAATACAGTATTAACTCGGGACAGAGGGATATGAAGAGCTGCATCAAACCAGTCTAAGATTGAAGACTCAAACACATCAGGGGTTTAATTTTTAAGATTCTCAATTTCAACTTTTCACAATCCCTTTATTTATTGGTCTTCCTTGTGTGAATGGCAACATCTAAAAGGAGCACTTTCACACGTTCGTTGCTATTCCGTCAAACTATTATTATTATTATTATTATTATTAATAATAATAATAATAATAATAATAATAAAAGGTGTTTTCTGGACACAAATACGTTGTTAGCATATCAATATTAGTTCTAAATTACACTCACATTTCAATCCATTTCCACTGAAGTTCGTTATGGAGATTATCGTTCTCCGGTCATGTAAGGCAAGCAAACTCAAACAGCTCCTCCAAAGTTAATTGTACTCGTGGCTTGCTCCGATAGAATGACATCGATGAGTCAACTTACAGTCGAGAGGGCTCCATCCAGCCAATCGATCAGTTCACCTCTCAACAATGGCCCAAGCCTCTGCGTCAGGCGTAGGACTCCGATTAATGGCAGATAGAATGGTAGAGGCAATTCTCCTCTCAAACTATCACATTAAACACAGGATTCCCATGCCTGTTAGCACAGAAAATAAAATGTATTGAACGTCTGAAGAGCCTTTAAGGTTGAATATTCCTACTGTTCGAGAGAAACTTGTTTCATACATGACTTTAACCTACATACTGTGTTTAAAATAGGCGCTATATCACAGCTTCAAAGCGCATAACTCACCTGGGTAGCTCAAGAACACATAGTGTGCTCTCCTTGAGGAAAGCTAGGAGTATTGATACATCCATGGCATCCTACAATTACAGGATGGAAAATGTACGAGCTAGCAACAATGTCTCGTCAGGCGATCGCTTGCCAAGTCGCCTGTTCAAGCCAATTAGAACCAATGCTATTGTAAGCAGGCTTTGTAAAGTACAGGATTGTCTGTTCAACACAGTAATATGAGTTAAGACAAAGCCCTCATTCCTTGAAAGACGGCTAACGGAACCTGTGTTGTCACATGAAACGGTCCGACTATTATAATGCACAATCGAAATATAGCCTAATGTATATCCCGCTATTTGTAACTGACTTCAGTGCATGCTCAAATCAACAAAACTTCCAATGCTGTTGGAGTTTACAAACAAACATGTCAAAAATAAATATCCTGCACTTAAAATGCAAGCGAATGACTTCAGATCTCCAAACGTAATAATAATAATAACAATAATAAAGAATAGCTTCGCACGGACGAATTGTTTAGAGAAACAGAAGAGGCTTTTTCCATTCAAGATCAAATAATCCATACAAGGAACTACCGTATGAGAAGCACATCTTTGGGCTAGATGTCTGTGATAACTTGTTCGAGAACCACTGAATCCAACCAGCATATCACGGGTGGTTGCCAAACGCTCACTCATAAGGAATACTTAGAACGTCACAACAATGTTGCAAATGTGATCCACGAAGTAATTGTATAGGAACAATTGTAGAGGAAATGCAAACCAGAGCAAGTGCTAAACAACAATAAAACACATATTTTATTGGACTTCACTATGATAACAGATGTCTCAGTGGAAGTCATAAGACCTAATCTTGTGGTTTTTGACAAAAATGTTCAGAAGGCAACAATAATCCATGTAGCGGTTCCACTGGACGAAAAGTTGCACGATGCAGTGGCTTAGAAAGTCGCAAGTACCAGCCACTTGCTGTTGACCTGAACCATTTGGATTGAATGGGGTTCGGTCATTCCTGCGGTTGTATCAGTAAATGGTCTTGTCACGAAGGACTGCGCGAGTTTCCTAGAGTAACACCACATGTGGATGGTGCCGAAAACTGCCCTCCTTGCAACTGAAAATATCGTACGCAAGTAATCAGAAAACCTTGAGCACTGATGCTAACTAACATCACTGTTTTTGGCTGTGGGCATTGGGCAGGCATGGAATATAAGAAAAAGAATGATTGCCAAAATAATACGAAGGGCGTACAATATTGTTTTACACTTTATTTATTTCTACTCAAATGAAGTACATTATACATCAGTTGTTACGTCCACCTTCTCAACATAATCTCCTTGTAGTTTTATGCACTTTTGCCATCGATGTGTCAGTCTCTCCAGACCTTCCTGAAATAATTCTTTGGGAGTGCTGCGCACCCATGCCTTGACAGCTGTGTCCAGTTCTGTAAAATCCGCAAAACGGTGGCCATGCAATGGAAGCATAGGGGCAGTCCACCACCAAAGAAATGTCGAACAATGCCATCAGTTGGCAAGCGAATGGCGACAGTCTTCTGGGACACAAAGGGCATCATCCTCATTGACTGGCTGGAATTTGGGGCCACAATTAACAGTGCAGCATATGTGACAACCCTTCAGCGATTACGTTGCGTCATGCCATTCAAACTAAGTGGCCAGGAAAATGGGCTAAAGGTGTGCTTCTGCAACATGACAATGCCCGCCCCCACACTAGCCGAGAGACCACCACTGCCATTGATCAAATGGGATTCACGGTGCTGCCACATCCACCATAATCTCCCGACTTGGCACCAAGTAATTATCACCTGTTCGGGAACATGAAGAAACCTCTGAACACAGCTGTCAAGGCATGGGTACGCAGAACTCCTAAAGGATGTTTTCAGGAAGGTCTGGAAAGACTGACACATCGATGGCAAAAGTGCATAAAGTTACAAGGAGATGATGTTGAGAAGGTGGACGTAACAACTGATGTGTAAAACCATACAGTACGCCCCTCGTTCGTCAGGAACTCGCTACAGGACACCAACTATTGAGAGAAGACAAGGTTTCATACTACATTATATTATCCTGAAAATGCACCTGGAAGTTATAATTATAGGCCTATATTGTATTGGGATAGCACTGTCCAGACAGATCAGACATGCACAACAGACTTGAACTGGTTCTTGTTCTCAAACATCTCAGTCATACCATCTTCATAAATATAGAGACTCCAAACCATTGTAACCTGCAAATAAAACACAAAATATGCCGAGCTTGGAGAATTGGTCCAGAAGCAACGACACATGAAGCAAATAAGAACAGTGCCTATTATCTAGTGCAATTCCCTTCTAATTACAGAATATTCTCCGAGGAATGAAGTTGGACCCAAAATCTTTACAAATACAATTGAGTATAGTTATCAATGGGTTGAAGAAACTCAATAGCATCCTTTACTGAACGTAATCCGAATGATATACTATATTGGATATTAGGGAGTATGCTGATGTAATTCCAGCAAATATGTTTGCACAATGAATGCGCAAGAGCAAAATAAATACATAACAATAATAATTCCTCACTTTGTACTGAGGGAATTTGGATGAAAAGGAAATCCCCGAGCTTGATCAGTATTCACAGAAAATCTCGGGACACATTCAAGAAAATGCGTTTGAAATTTTATGAGCATATTCTCAGTTTGAGTGATCACAGGCTGACTAAAAGAATTCTAAATCTTACTCACTCAATGAAAGCTAAGAAACAACTGGTCGCTTGAAGTTGAAAAAGACCTTAAGGAAATAAGACATCTCAAGTGATACCGGTATGGTAGTCGACAGTTAGTTAGTTATTGTTGTTTTAAGGGGCGGAACTACGAGGTCATCTGCCCCTAAATAGTCGACAGTACTAAATTCAGAGAACTAGTATACAATCATCAATTTTCAGAACACCCAAATATTACAACTAACAGAACGTTGACTTAGGAGCACAGTAAGAGTCATAGCATCGCCGTCGACAATTCTCAAGCCGTGTCATAAGGTTTGGCAACACCGCCCATCTCTCATCTGGGAAGCCTAGCGCAAGCACATGGTAATTGCTAACACAGCGTAAACACATAGATTGTGACGCCAAATGTTTCCGAAAATACAACAGAACATAACGTCCGCTAAATCTACACACAATCACAAATAAAGGATACATATTATCATGCTATGTAGCCTACTGTCGATTCCCGATAAGGTAATAATAAAAGGCTGTATGTACTGTACCTCAATGTCCCAATGTCTGAAGTTTCCTTTTATTGCTGCTATGCTCACTGCCGCCATTGGTGCGCTCAGAAAAAAATATTTAAGGCTATTCTTACGAACTTAGAGACTGCCTTTGATAAACAATTCTTCACTTTTTGTCCACACATGCACTCATCATAGTCACAATAGGCCTCCAATCTTAATGCTGACAGTCAAGCAATAGCCTAATGCTTCACTGGTCACTTAATTTAAAAATAAGTAGCTTTCTAATGAAATCTACCGAAGGGCACTTGCCAACTGAGTACAGTTCATAGTTAACTGGAATATAGAGGCCACATGGAGATATATACCATAACTAAATTACTAGGCACTGAAAGTCCACCTCGCTGTAGTGATCAAAACGTAGTGATATACCCAGTTAATTTAATAGTGCTCCCATAATTTGACTTACAGTCAGGCACACAACACTTCCTAGGCATCTGCAATAGTTTAATGAAATATTAGTGAAGAATTTGTTGGTTAAATTCATTAGTAAGTATTGGTTACACATGCAACTTAATACGGGAAATACTCACTTCTACAACTTTCAGCAGGTCTGATTTACCACGAGATATTTCACGAGTGTTGAAATAGTACGAACTGTTTTTAGATGCTGTAATATCAAAATAAACGATATTTATGAATAAAACCTAGCATGTGGTCTTACGTGTCTATAGAACTTACGGACTCTACTAAACGTTGCCAATTCTACCAACAGCACGGCTTGAGAATTATAGACGGCGATGGTCATAGTGATGACAAGAAAGCAAGATCAGCTAGATAGATTCAATCGCGCTCCCTAGACGGACATACCCATGTACAAACATACTAATTATAGCTAACAATCGCTGGCAATATACACTTTCGATTTTGCATAGAAAATAAATAAAACCAAATCAAAGCAATAAGGAGAGGTGGCGGTTGTTCTCTGCCAAAGTTCACTTAATCAAGGCTATCATAAAATATTCATCAATTGTTGAGCCCAGGGTACTGTATATCGACAATTTGATTAGCTGGCCATGAATAGAACAATCATTGCTAGTTAGAGATGATATACTACCCTAATAACTTACGAACTAAATTTAAATAATTTGATTTTTTAAAATGTATATGTGAGACGATGAACAGGAAGGAGAAGGAGCTATGGCTATTAATAAAACTCTATATGTAATGAATATATTACCGTGATAGCTTGCCACGGTGGGTGAGTGGATAGCGTGTCGGTTTACTAACCCCAAGATTGCAGGTTCGCCCCTGACCGTGGTAAGTGATTTTTGAAAGGCGGCAAAAATACGATACGCATGTCATACGATGTTGGCATGTCAAAGAACCCATTTGAATTCAGTAGGCCGAGTTCATAATGGCAAAATTAATCTCGGGAGTTTCCGCCAGCACAAAGTTCCTCATTTCTCTACTAGAAAGCGCTATTGTGTTCAAGGAGATTAGATATCTAACATCTAACCTCCTTGACTTTCATAGTCAAGGAACTACGAAATTCGACATGCAAGCTACCCTCTGGGTGTCAAATAGCAAAGCTTGCACCAGGCATCCGAGGCCATACGATATTATTATTATTATTACCGTGATGACAGACTGGTGAATACACTCGAAACAAGATGTTCAGTAAAGAACATATAGCCTAATTTCTCCTAAATTCATGGGTATTGTTATAGCTCTTTGTCCTTTTCAAGGAGTATAATTTGAATGTTGGTTGTAGTAGCTTGCTGAAATACAACGTGCTATACGGATATTAAACATGACTATGAGGTACCCTTTGCTAGTGCTATCTGTAAAAAGATTCATTAAATTTGGTTTCACCATGTTTGAATTGATATGGGGAATCGATTTGCACACATACAGTACATGGCCACTATCTGCAAACTATTGGGCTGAAGACCTTGAAGTTCAGTCAAAAGATGCTTCCCACAAAAAGGTATGTTGTTGCAAAATTTGGTAGAGATCAAATGATTAGGTTGGTCGTAATTTGATTTAAGCTTTTAACATTTGGGTGGCCGCCATTACGTTTCCGTCAAGATGGCGGCGATATAAAACATGACACTGAGGTGTCCTTTGCTAGTTCTACCTCTGGACCAAATTTCATTCAATTCGGTTCCACTGTGTTCGAATTGTTATGGGGGACGGGGGGACGGGACGGGACGGACATTCAGAGTACACACACACACACACACACACACTCACACAAAGACACACACACAGACGGACACACAAATTTTGGCCCTGTGTAGATCTCATAAGTCTACTTTCATTTTTTGCAAAAATCGAAGGTAGACTAAAACTCGTACAAAGTATTCAAAACTGACTTTATAGGGGAGGATCTTGAAGTACCGGCCTGCTTCCAGTACTGGCCGGTGCTGGTTCTCGTTTCTGGTGCTAAATGACAGTAGCTTACAAATGTCATATGAAAAAGGCTCATATCCCACGTTTAATACTTTGGGGGTTTCATTTTGCGTTCAGTCCTCTGCAAGGTGTGAATGTCGTACGTTGGCTGGCTTATAATCGATTGCGTAAAGTTATTTTCAAACCCCTGGTTCTCCACTTTCATGTAAGCTGTTGATTTTATTTTTACTTTTATAAGATCTGCATTCTTTAGCTGGTGAAAGTTTTCCGGTACTGGAAGAAGATTTTTTTTCGTGAAAATTTAGTTTTGTTATGTTCTTAATTATTATAGACTTATGATAAAATCATATTGAAATCACACCGTGACTTTGTAAAATCATTTACTGAAGTATAAGATAAGTTTATTAAAATCTCATACAAAGTTACATCTTATTTGTTATAAGTTAAAGTGGCCGGTACTGTACGTCTCTCCCCTGAGCGAACAGAAAGTAACGAATGAAATGATATCTGTTTGCTTGTAAATGGACAAATGAGTTCACTTAATATAAATGGAGCATTGGCAGAGTGAAACAACCTATCAGCTCATAATGCCGTTTCTCTTATTGTTGTTGTTCATTTTAGTCAACAGCCCCGTGTACTTGGGCATGTGTTGAGTTTGTTTGATAATCCGTGTTTTTGTTTTGACGGTAATAGTGTGTGTATCTGGAATTATTAGCGTTTATGATTTGGGTAGGTGCCCCTGGAATAAGATACCATCCCCGCACCTGCCTGCAGGGAGTATGGAAAACCCGGGAAAAGCATACTCAGGATGGTAACTGACAGCATCGGGTATCGAACCCTCGACTTTGGACTTCCAAATCCCCCTTGTAGTCGCGGTGCTCAGCTACTCTGGGGGATGATCCACTGGTAGTAACGGTATTAACTGCTGTTTTAAAGGACGCAACAACGTAGTCATCTGCCCTCACACTTCAGATGAAGGTTTACTTTTTAATGTCTCCTGCACAAGAAACGTTCATTTTCGATGGAACAACGTGAATAATTGGCAGGTAGAGAAAATGGGAGGCTCAAGTTGAACTTCCTACGAACTATCTCCTTTATTTATTTATTCATTCTAATTTTACTTAACTTTCGTTATTGTACTGCAAATGAGAGGAGGTTCTCTAACAATGATTCCTTGACCTTGGCTTTCACCACCGTCGCGTTGCCTTGACTCAAATCTGAAAACGAGGTTCCCTCCAATCGGGCGTGAAATCTCTCAAATAAGCATAATATCGCTCAGATTGAAAGACAGCTTTTCCTCCACGACGAATTCACATACAGAACTCATCCTAACAGAGAACTTGCAATGTCCATCAGCAAATCAGTAAATTTGTAGTTCTGAAGCGAAAGTTAAACACGTTTCTAGCGATATAACACCACAATTAAAGAGTACTAAACATTTGTTCGAAATTAGCAAGGATTCGTCAAGATGATATTTCTCGAATCAGTCTTTAGAAAATATATTCTCAGCGGCAGGCGTTTGTTCTTCTAGAATGGAGAATTCCATCACCAAGCTACATGGACGAGAAAAAAATGGCAATACGGCGATTAAATTGCCACCGTTTGAGAGAAATACAGCTTTAGGCTTGATACTATTTTGAAGTCAGTTCACTGGAAGTAAATTCTGGCGATGGCACATTTTTTTAAAGATAAATTCCTTTACGAAGCCATCCGGAAGAAAAAAAACGGCAATGCTGTGATTACATTTCTACTGAGGCGAGTGAGAGAAATGCAGCGTTGAACTTGGGCAGGTTGGCAGCACGCACGGAACGCAATGCGTGGTGCACCGCCGTATCGACCGTCCAGCCAGCGGGGAGGAACGCCGCGTCCCCTCTTGGGTTGGGGCAGGTTGCAGCACGCACAAGACGACGCCTGGCGTCGGGGAGGGATCGGCGCCATAACACAGCCACGCGCTGGGCACGGCCTGCCAGCTTCAAAACAACGCGGCCTAACACAACAAAATTCGCTCGAGTTACGAACGACTTGGACACCTATACACTCAGCACACACCAGAACAACGTATTTTTGGTCAAGAGAAGAAAAGAAGATCTGCGTTGCCTTAAAAATACCTGAATAACGATTACATTTGATTCGTATTTCTTAATTTTTCTTCTTCTTAATTATTTTCTCTAAACCACACCCAGAAAGAACCGTCAACTGAAACATTTTTATTAAACATCATAGAGAGAAAAATCCATTGGAAACGACTATTTCATTCCCACACTACGTTCCCCTCCGATCATCACCCCACCACGTTTCCCTCTGAAACAAATTGTGCACAAAATCAATGAAATGTGGCAACGTGGCGAGGCAACAAGCCATCTCGTGGAAATGCTGCACCAACGGAGAGCAGATCCTATCGAAACACCTGGAGCAGTTCCTACCTTCAATGATACACGTAGAATACAGAAGAAACGCTTGCCAGGTCATTTTAAGTGTAATTAGTAATTACCAATTGTTGAATAATCTTATTAACAGTACAGGGAGAATGTTATTTACTATTTTCAAATCTTAGCAATAACGGCTATTTTGACATTCGTTAAAGACGCTTTTATTATCACCTCACGCGACTGGGTAAAGCATCGATAAAAACTAGAGCTCCTAAACGATTTCAGAAAACCGTTTTATGATTTTAAAGATAAGTCAATTTTATAACAGTTTTTTGCTTAAAGACTGGCTGCGTGGCTCAGCAGTAACGTTCTCGCCTGCTGACCCCAAGATAGCGGGATCAAATCCCGATGCAGTCAGTAGGCATTTGAGGGAGTCTTGTCAGTAGATTTACTGGCACGTTAATGATCCCCTTCGGATCAAAATTCCGGCACCCCGGCGCCTCTGAAAACCGCAGTGGTTAAAAGAGACGCACTAGACTTGTGAACTGAAAATCCTTCGCAACACTTCCCTCAGAATCAGTCAAGACATCAGTCATCAGAAACATTTATAAATGTAAATCCAAAATCGTTTCAGAGGGTCGAAATTAAAAAGAAACTCTAAACGTTTAAGAAAATGTGTCATTGCAAAACGTCTTAAGCGTTTACAGAAAAGGGAGATGCTTCAAAGATCTCTATAACTAAATAAAGAGTACGTGATTTTGTTAGATGTTGGTCTATATGTACCAAAGGCTGTTCGAAAACGGTACTTCTGCTAATCTCTCATAAATCCAAGTGTGGTGGCATTTATTAGGTATACAAAAGAATCATGTGCCATCAAGGAAAACATTTCTCTAGATATGCCATGACGAAAAATGTACGAGGAGTGATCAGAAACTAAGGCTACAAGGCCGATATTCCTGGAGTTTCATCTGTTATAGAGAAATTAGTAGTATGGGAGTAATTCGAATACATATGGTTGGTAACTGTGCAGAGTTTCAGCCACCCGCCATCTACAGCGCTAGTTGTAGATAAACAAGTAATGGCGACTCGTTTGGAAAACTGGTCTCGAGAAGAGACCCGCTCAGTTATCGATTTCTGTGGGCGAAACATGTAACCGCATCCAGGACTTGTCATCAAGGGCGTCATCTTCCTTCATGACAACACACGACCTCATAAAGTGCAGTAGACCACCACGCTGATGAAGCGGTTTTGCTAAGGCATCATTGACAACCCTCCCTACAGCCCGGACCTCACTCCAAGCGACTTTCACCTGTTTCCTCACTTGAAGGAGCACCTATCATAGAGGGTCAACGATTCGTTTCAGAGGAGGTGGTGAAACACTTCGCAACAACGTGGCTGAACACATAAGGACAGGGTTTTTACCATGAAGGAATATTCAAACCCACCCCACGAAGCGACAAGTGCCTAAACCGATATGGAGACAATGCCGAAAAATAACCTAATGTATGAACTATTAGTTGGCTGTATTGGTTGTTTGGAATAAAATGTGCACGTTTAACTGTAGGCTTTGTAACCTACCGCTCGTACCTTGCACTAAGTTATAATTTTAATTTTGGTTGATAATTTGAATTTTCAACTTTATGAACTCTTACTATTATTGGTTTGATTCCCGGTTAATAAATGTGAGATTTTCTAAGTGAAATGCCATGTCCTGTGGTTTGGATTCCACGTAAAAAGGAGGTCCCGTGGCTTATGATTTCGAGATTAACGGTCACGTAAAACTACAATCTTCCTTCCTTTCTTACTATTATTAATCTTTTTAAGTTAAAACATACCTATTTTGGTAAAAGCCCTATGCTCTCTTTAGTTTATTAGCCTGAACTTACCGCCATCAGAAATTTACCATAAATAAAATGGATTATTGTACGACCTGAATTTTTTTACTCCAAACAACTTCTGTGATTGAAACTTAAATTTGAGGAGCGGATTCATAAAATAATTCTCGTCGTTTATTTGCAAAACAAAAGATGCATCATAATATACTCCTAATGATTCTTTTATCAGTTACTTGTATATGCATCGAACAAAACCTCAACCAATAAGAAACGAACCGTCTGAATGGAACATCACAGAGTCTCACGCCCAGTCCCAGACTAGAATATTGGTAATAAGCTATGTTCGGTTAATCTATGTATTTATTTAATCGTGTAAGACAACATACAATACACACACAAACAATCCAGCAATTGGTACGAAAAGCATACACACCTCCCCGTACAGCGGCCACCCTCATAGGCTCTGCAAACCCACACAAAATTCAAACGCAAGGTGACCAATATCCAGCCAGTTCACAGGCCTCTTTGGTGGCTTGCATCAAGTCCTCGAGAGAGCAGGTTGTTGGGCACAGCTTTCAGATCAGGAGATGGTCCATGGTCTGCTCTTCACCGCATGAGCATAATGTAGGGTCACATGCAAATCCTCACTTTTTCAGATTGCTTCTTGTCTGCCAACTCTTGAGCGCAGCCTGTTAAACGTCTTCCATATTGGCCAAATTCCTCACGTCCTGAGACGAAGCGTTTGAAATTAATCGAAAACTATTAATCGGCTGATAGCTAAATCGATTAATCGACTAATCGAATAATAGATCAATTGGCTAACCGAAGAATCGATTAATTGATATGTAGACACGAGAAAAGAAAAGAAGATTGAATGAGGGGTCATCGCTTAAGTTGAGTTCGGAATGATGTATAGAAATCTATAAGAGATACTTTTTGCCTAAATATACGAAGTTTCCTGACTTGTTTATGTTAACCATAACCAAATAAGAGTCTGTGGTAGTGGAAGGACAAACATCAATCACATTGTGAAGGGTTTCGAAAAAAGAAAAGGGAAGCGTTTTCAGCAAAGATTTTGAATTCTTGTTCAATGTTTACAATTTAGGACAGGAACATTTTTGTTTTATATTGTTTTAGCCTAGCTTTCCCAAAGAATTGACATTATTTAAAAAATATTATACAATATACTTTAATTAAAGATCTGTTTCACTTCTGTGAGAGCGTAGTGAAAGGAGCGAAGTACATCGATTCCACGACAAGACAATTAATCAATCGACTAATCGTTGTTTGTTGCATTTAATCGATTAAAAGTCCATCCCTATCCCAGACACTGACTAGCAGCTATGTTCACATGATAATGATGACCAAGATTTTCCAAGCCCCTAAATGAAGCTACAACAAATCGATACTGTGGTAAATACCTAGTAGATTCGGGTTGATGCATTCGAACAGAGTTTCCCTCTAATTTAGCTACGCGTTACTCGGCGAGAAAAATATACGAGGGGTACTATATTGTTTTACACTTCATTTTTTGTACGTCCTGGTATGGTTCATATCATGGTGTAAGTTACACCATGGTTCATATTTCAATTTGAAGGTGGTGACGTGTAACTAGTGTCTTGTTCCATCGTTCGGAAGCAGCACACGCACAGGGGCCAACGAATGCACTCGTCATAGCCGACTTCATGGCTAGGCTTGTGACTGGTGATGGGACATGGCTCCATTACCATGAGCCACAAACGAAACAACAATCGAGGCAATATAAGCATAGTGGCAGTCCACCGCCAAATAAATGTCGAACAGTGCCGTCAGTTGGCAAGCGAATGGCGACAGTGTTCTGGGACACAAAGGGCATCATCCTCATTGACTGGCTGGAATTTGGGGCCACGATTAACAGTGCAGCATATGTGGCAACTCTTAAGAGCTTACGTATTTGCCATTCAAACTAAGCGGCAAGGAAAATGGGCTAAAGGTGTGCTTCTGCAACATGACAATGCCCGCCCCCACACTAGCCGAGAGACCACCGCTGCCATTCATCAAATGGGATTCACGGTGCTGTCGCACCCACCATAGCCTCCCGACTTGGCACCAAGTGATTATCACCTGCGTGGTCGCCGTTTTGCAGAACTAGACACAGCTGTCAAGGCATGGGTACGCAGCACTCCGAATGAATGGTTTCAGGACGGTCTGGAGAGACTGACACATCGATGGCAAAAGTGCATAAAGTTACGAGGAGATTATGTTGAGAAGGAGGACGTAACAACTGATGTGTAATGTACTTCATTTGGGTGGAAAGAAATAAAGTGTAAAACAATATATACGCCCTTCGTATATTCGTTTGATAGTTAGAGGCTACGTGGGATAAATTGGAAATACCAGAAATTCGAAGAAATAGATTATGTAGGTGATAGGCACGCTAACCCGTGTACATAGGCAAGGTTAGCTGTGACATGTGTAACATGTTCCACCCACCATGCTACCTTAATTGCAGCATTAAGGGGGCTCAGCAGGCCTTAATCCGGTCTGCGTGCTACAGCAGCATGACGGGGGATCCCCCAGGATAGCCCGATCACAGAGCACAGCTCCACCCGTCAACTCACGAACACTACAATGAAAATGATATAATGACCACGAACACCTTTCACCTGTTGAGACACGTCAACTACGAACAATTATTGTAGAAATACTTTGGTTGGTTGGTTCCTTAGTTTAGGGACTGCGACAATGCGGTCATGTAGGCCCGTGCACTTGGGGAGTGTGTGGAATTTGTCTGATAACCGGTGTTAATTGTGATGACTGTAATAGTGTGTGTTATCTGTGATTCAGGAATGGACTGCAGGCGATCAATTTTCAAGTATTTCCTACATTTGCTATCAAATGCTACCGTCCACGATACCTATCTGCGAACTTGGCTACTAGATGCCATCGCAACCAGGACCTGGCGGCGAACGTTGGAACCAATAGAGCGTTATCAAATCCAACCTACAACTTTTAGCTACACACATGTATTAGTTAGTTAGTTAGTTGAAGGTTCTTTTATATGCCATAAATCTATGACATGGGTCCGCCGGCTTAACTTCCTCACCGAAGGGTTGGACCCCGCGATCTTGGGCATAGAAGTTCAGATCAATTTTCAAGTAGTTCCTACATTTGCTATCAAATGCTACCGTCCACGATACCTATCTGCGAACTTGGCTACTAGATGCCATCGCAACTAGGACCAGGCGGTGAACATTGGAACTAATAGAGCGTTATCAAATCCAACCTACAAATTTTAGCAACTACGCCACCGAAGTCGCTAAAAAGAGTTTAATGATATTTCAAAATGACAACCAGGGATATTATAGCACAGCCTGAAGTTAGCGCGTCATACACTTTGAAACACCCATTATGGTAATTAATTAAAAATACCTAATTGTTACACTCGGTCGTCATCGAAAGGATTTTCCGTGGCCTTCACATTTCAAATCCAGGCCAATGCTGCGACGGTACCCCTAATAAACAAAGACCACCTTCTTCCAACCCCTTGTTGTTGTTTGAGCCATTAGTCTTTCGACTGGTTAGGTGCAGCTATACATGCCTCCCTCTCCTGAGCTGATCGTTTTATCACTACATAGCTACCACACTTAACATCCGAGGCAATCTGCTTAACATTATTCTAACGTTGGTCTACCCCTACAGTTCTTGTCCTCGATCCTTACTTCAATAACAAAGTTTGCTATTCCTGGATGTCTTAGTATGTGTCCTACCAACCTCTCTCTTCTCTTCATTAGCAGTCGCCAGAAACATCTCCCCTCTCCCACTCGTCTTAATACCTCACAATTTCTTACTCTATCCACCGATTTGATCTTCATCATTCTGCTGTAACACCATATTTCAAACGCTTCTATTCTCTCTTTTCTGCTGCGCCAACAGTCCAAGTTTCACTTCCATAGACCGCTACGCTCCAGACAACCTAATATGTTATACTCGGCCGTCTTTGAAAGGATTTTCCGTGGTTTCCAATTTTCAAATCCTGACGAATGCTGGGATGGTACCCTATAATAGATCGCGGTCGCTTTCTTCCAACAACTTGCACTATTTAATTCATCTTGATTTTAGCAGCATAAGCTTTCACGCCCGGCGTTCATAACTAGGTATACGTTGTCCGAGCTTGTAGGCCGTGACTGCAGCGACTGACTGACGAAAGGAGCGGAACCCTTGATAATGTCGGACGCAGTTTCCGGTGAAATGTCGGGAGGTATCCTGCCTGGAACACGGCCTACAAGACCGGACAGCTTGTACCATCTTCATTTTGTTGTTGTTAATTCTTTTAGGGGCTTTGTGACTGCGTGGTCATGTAGCCCTGTGTACTTGGGTGTGTGTATAATCTCATAACCCGTGTGACAGTGATGTCTCTACCAGTGTGGTGTATATTTTTTGATTGAGGTAGGATTTGTGTGGGAAGCGGCCCTGGCCTTAAGTTAGGTACCATTCCGGCATTTGCCTGGAGGAGAAGTGGAAAACCACGGAAAAACCACTTCCAGATTGGCTAAAGTAGAAATCGACTCCGCCTCTTCTAAGCTATGCCTTATGAGCCTGAGCGTACTCTGTTTCAGCCCCCAGACCAGAATTAAATTTATTGTCAGAGTCGGGAATCGAACCTGGGCCCCACGGTGTCAGCCAATGCTAGCCACTACGCAACGAGAAGGATTTCATTTTATTTCTCACAAGGTTAGCTTCTTATTAATTCATTTAAGGGGCTTGGGACGTCTTGGTCATCAGCCCCATGTGTGTTGAATGTGTCTGATAAGATGCATTTCTGTGATGGCTATAGTAGTCTAGTGATTGCAAAAACATTTACCATATTTGTAATGTGTTGGTATTATCCGTACTGATGTCTCTTGTTCACAAAATCTGTTAAAAAGACGTCAATCAATACTGTTGTATGGAAACGTATCTATTCAATTATAACATAGAGATAGTACTGTACATGTTTCAGCTTAAAAAAGAAGCCGTCATCAGCTAAAAGTCCAATTAAAAATAAAATGTATTGGCAGAGCCGAGAATCGTACCAGGGCCTCCGCGGCAACAGCCAAGAATGCTAGTCACTAAGCAAAGAGGCGAACTGTATAATAATATGTTGTGGTTGTTGTTTCATTCAGGGGCATGGCCATCGTGGTCTTTTAGCCCCGAGTACTTGGGCATATGCCTAGCATTTGTATGTGTTATTGTGGCATCTGCCGTAGTGTGTTTATTTGTAATTTATGAGAGGATTGGGAAGGAGGTGGCCGCAGCCTCAAGTTATCCCGACATTTGGCTGGAGTTGAAGTGGAAAACCACGGAAAACCACTTCCAGGATGGCCGAGATAGGAATTGAACCCGTCACTTCTCAGTTTTTCTTCATGAGGCTGAGTGTTCCCCGTTCCAGCGCTCGGACCAAAATTACATTTCTTGGCAGGGTAGGAATGGAACCCGGTCTCCGCCGTGACAGCCAAGAAAGCTGTGGGTAGTATTAGTATTTGCTCTCGTTAAAATGGAAAAATAAATGAAAAATGAAGCTCTGAGAGAATGAGAGGGGATACGCACGCAGTAGCCAGTCGACCAGTAACACGGCAGGCAGCGTGTCCGTTGCGCGCCGAGCCGTTTAGTTCCGGCTCGCGACCCACGCATAACAGCTGCCTACCGCCTCCGATCAGCTGCTGACCAAACACCGTTCACTCAGCTCAACTCGTACGACCTTCACAACGGACGTTAGTCCACAAAGCGACCTACTTTCAACACAGATGCCACAATTCCCATGATGACTAGCAGCAAAGAGCCAACAGTTTTCTAAATCATCACGGCTCTCCAGTGCCTTATAAGGAGTAGGACGGAGTTGGCGACCACGGGGATTAAGAACCCAACATTACTTTTCCCTCCCTCGATCACTTCTTGTACACTTCCGATCCTAACGGCATTAAACAAGGACAATTACGGGGTAGTGTATCAAATTCCTTGGACCTTACTCTTCTCTCCAATACTCTCACTTTTTGAGGAGTTGGAACTCTTCTTTCTTCAAAATAATTTTATATCAGGTCTTCAAGAGGCCGATTAAATTCATGCCTCCATCCCCTTTAAAACAGCAATCGCCACCCCCAACTCTGATCATAAAAATATGGATGATGATGTTAATTCTTTAGAGGCTTTGCGACATCACGGTCATGTAGCCCTGTGTACTGTGTGTTTAGAATTTGTCTCATAACCTGTGTCACTGTGATGTCTGTACTAGTGTGTGTAATTGTAGAAGTAGGATTTGGGTAGGAAGTCGACGAGGCCTTAAATTAGGTACAATCCCTGCATTTACCTGGAGTAGGCTAGAAGTGGGAAACTTCCAGGATGGCTGAGGTAGGAATCGAACCCACCCCTTTTCTTCTCACTTTTGCCTCAGTCCGGATTTAAATTTCTTGGCAGGACCGGGAATAGAACCCGGGCAGCCGCTCCTGTGTGAATGGGGGGGGGGGGTGTCTGATGGAGGTATCAACGACTGACGCCCATGAGCTACCTGAGCGTCCTGGAAAGGATGAAGTAAATTATAAAGATATCACAAACACCATATCTTTTATCCCATTGGATTAACCATCTAAAGTTAGAAGCATATGTATGATCCATCTGGAAATTGAGCCCAGGACCCTTCGGACCGAAGTCTTATGTGCTATCCACTTTATCACAAGGTCGAATATAATTCAGTATAAACATGGCTCAGGCATTTTACACTTAGAAGTGAGTTTGTATGATATAAGAAGCTAATTTTGACATTAAAATCTAGGCCAATTTGGCCCATTATGGGTATTTTGCGTAAAAAGTCTCAAAATATTAAGTAGCATTAGCCTTTTCGTTCTTGTAGCCAATTAACTCACTGGTATGAAGAGTTTTACAAACCGAGAAGACTAAATTGAAGACGAGTTCTATTACTGTGATATTTCCAAACAAAACGCCAAGTTTCTCCAAAGGAGAAGTAAGAAATTGTATAATTCCTAAGTACAGAGAAGCTTCGGATTAAGCTACCGTACAAGTCGATCCCACACAAGAGTTGCAAACTTTAAAAGAGTGGTACCGGAGAATCCGCCAAGAATTTTTAACTGACGTTCTAAGGAAAAAGAAGGAAGATTCTAGTTTTACGTGACCATGAATCTTGTGAGTTAGATCCATGGGACCTCCTTTTTACGTGGAATCCGAACCACAGGACATGGCATTTCAATTCAAAAATCTCACATGCAATGGCCGGGAATTGAACCCAGTCCACCTTGGTGAGAGGCCAACACCTTGACCACTGCGCCACCACGCCCCTACTGACGTTCTAAATTTGTATCCTATATAGTTTACTAGTTCAACATAAGATTTAAAAAGCTCTTCGAAATCGAGGCGCCCTAACGTATAACTATAGGAGAAGAAAGGTAATGGAATAAGTATCAATATGCCAATATAATATAAACAATCCTTCATCAACGGCATGGATCTACGTATGTCCGGCAAATCCTGTTTGTTTTTAAAAATATCTTCTAATACTTTATTAATTTATGCTCATTATCGTGTTGGAAGCCATTTTCGGTGATGCCTGAGTAAGAGAAATTAATGCTTTTCAGTCGGTCAATAACAAATGAATTAATCGCATGTAAAACTTTGTTCAGGTTTAAGAAAACATCAATTACAATTAAGGAGAATCATGTTGACCGACTGAAAACGTTGATTTCAATTTGTGCTCAAGTAAGGAGAAGTATTTTGCTATAGCTTACAGTAATTACATTTTTAGCCTACTTTTCACATTTTGCAAAAATGAGGAAAAAGTAGACTTATGAGATCGGGCAAATGTCTGTCTGTCTGTCTGTCCTTCTGTCTATATGTCTGTCTGTCTGTCTGTCCTTCTGTCTGTCTGTCTGTCCTTCTGTCTGTCTGTCTGTCTGTCTGTCTGTCTGTCTGTCTGTCTGTCTGGCTGTGTGTGTGTCCCCCCATATCTACTCCTAAACGGCTGCAGCAATCGAAACAAAATTTGGTAGGAGTAAAGATCTATACCTGAATATCTCACGCCTATATTTGAAAATGATGTCAGTGCTACTAACTGCTGAAAAATCGCAATTGAAATTTGAGCTCCATGTTGGATATCTTGGAAAGTATGAATAGGAGCTATTTCAAAATTGGCACACGTATAGATAATAATGTTGCAGTTTAATTTCCAGGAGGCCATACATCGCAGTGTTGCCAAAATGAATATACGCCTGCTGATAGGTCCAAATTTTAAATGCATATAACTTCTACACTATCAATTGGATTTCAACCAAATTTCGTATGTGCTTTGTGTACATAAACAGATATGACTGAAGGTATTCTTAAGATCCAACAGGGCTACCAACTGCTAATAAATGCTCTCAATTTATTTTATCAAAATACCATTATATCAGAAAGTATGCAAGCCGACAGCTTTAAACTATGCACGCGTATAGTACCTGACATTCTACATTAATTTGGAGTAACTTATATACATCAGTGCTACCAACATGATTCTAAGCCTGCTGAGAGGTCCAACTTTAAATACATGTAACTTCTATACTATCATTCAGATTTCAACCAAATTTCGTGTGTGCTATGTGTACCGTAACAGATATGTATATGCCGATTCTTAAGAGTAACCAGGGCTACCAACTGTTAATAAATACTGTCTCTATTTTTGTTACCGTAATATCAATATATCAGAAAGTATGCAAGCCAATAGCTCTAAACTTTGCACACGTATAGTACCTGGCATTCTAGATTAATTTGGAGTAACTAATATACGTCAGTGCTGCCAACATGATTCTAAGCCTGCTGATAGATCCAATTTTAAAATGCATGTAATTTCTACACTAACTAATGGATTTCACTCAAAATTGACACAACAATAGATCATATTATGTCAGATTATTTCTGACCAATACATGTATGTCATTGTTGCCAACATGATTTTATTCGCGCTGTTAGATCCAATGTTTAACTGCATGTAACGTCCATGCTATCCATTTGACTTCAACCAAATTTTGTATTCTGTACCTTAAGAGATGGAACTAAGAATATATTCAGTCACCAGGGCTGCCAACTGTAGTTCTCTATTAGGCTACATTATGCCAGGTATACAGTATTTCGAATTAGAAATTTCGAACTAATTAGAAATTTCGATATTACCAACTTAATTTCGGCATTATTCCAGATAGATCCATATAGATTAATCATTGGCATAGATCTTAAATTTTAAGAAAAGTAGGCTCTTTAGTTCGTCACGGAACTTCTTGTTAATTAGTTGAGAATAAACAAATTAAATATTACTTACCAAGTTTTAAAAGCCTATATCCGGGACTACATAATCCCATTGTGCAATTTAAATTGAATCCGTAACGTCAAAGGCAGTATAATCGTTCCAGTTCATTCCATTACAACCACATAAGCACTAGATCTATAACGAAATAGGTTATCAGACGAATTACACACGGGTTGGCGGCGTGGCTCAGTGGTAATGTTCTCGTGTCCCGAATCCCGGCGCAGTCAGTTGGCATTTGAGGGTGCTTAGACGTGAGGGAGCCATGTCAGTAGATTTACTGGCACGTTAAAGAAACCCTTTATTTTTAAGAGCGATAAAATACGTTATTAGGCCTTCCTCCGGAGGTAAGTAAAGCCGGCGGGCCCATGTCATATATTAACGGCATTTAAAAGATCCTACCATTACAATTGGTAGTTTTTTTTAAAATAGAGTTTACCCTCCAGGTTAGTGGAATCCACGGTCTCAGCGAGGGAACTCACCACTACCTCCTCTACGGGTAGTGTCCTAGAGCTGGGTACATCTGGTCGGAGTGGATACAACTTAGGAGGTGTGATCAGCACCTCGCACAGGCGGCCTCACCTGCAAAGCGAACAGGGGCCTCATGAGGGATGGGGAAGGTAGGGGAAGATTGGGACGGATAGGAGAGGAAGCGGGAAGGAGGCGGCCATGGCCTTACAGTAGGTACCATCCCGGCATTTGCCCGAAGACGAAGTGGGAAAACAATTGGTAGTATTTAGCCAAAATGTATATGTTGTTTGGTTAGAAACGCTCTATCAAGTTCCAACGTTCACCGCTGGGTGTCAGTGACAGTTGCGTCTGGTGGCCAAAGTTGGAACTACTTGAAATTGAACTTGTTGGGGAGCCTACACGCGTTCAATTGAAATGCCCTGCTATGGCCATTGGCTGCAATTCAAATATAATTTAAAGAAAACCTTTATGGTGAAATTCCAGCCTCCCGGCGTTTTCAAAAGCCGCAGTAGTTGAAAGGGACGTAAAACCCCATAATATTATTATAATTACACACGCGACCAAATACCGGAGCTGACAACCAAGTTGCTCCTAGTCCTACATACAGCAACGCCAACAGTTAATGTCTGACACGTTAAAGTTATGGTATTCATTCCTCCTCTCAGAACATAAAGGAACATTCTTGTGTGGTGCGACCCAAAATTTTTGAAGGAGTACTAGATTTTATGCTCCATTTATTATTATTGCCTATAATGGTATTGTTACTAACAAGAGAACTTTGATGGAGCATAGGAAAGGGTTGGATAGGATTGTTCTGAAAGTGGCTCTCAATATTTAAATGTCGGGCAGGCTCTTTGAGCCGCCCCATAGCCGTGCTGGGATCGCACGACCGCAAGGTGAACTCTGAGCGGGGGGATGGACCCTCCCTGCGGAGTGGGAGAGGGGGCGAGACAGCAAAAGACACAGGGAATTCCCTAAGAATTCACCCTACTCACACACACCACCCCTTTGTGTTTAAAGTGCCTGTTACGTCACAAAATAAGAGCATATTACATCACAAATACGCTAAGCGAGAATGAGACAGCCCCCCTCTACTCTCATTCCCCTATACTGCTTCCCCTTTCTCACTTGTCCCCCCAGCAAAGAAGACACCCCTTAATCTCCCTCCACTAGTCCAATGTTACCCCAATTTTAACCCCTTGACCGACTTGCGTGAAACAGGTGTTTAAAGGGGGAAATACCACACCATTGCATGCCTGTAAACAGACTATCAATCCCCCCTCCCCCCAACATTTCCCTCCATATGCAAATAATATGGAGAACTGATAAACCTAAGAAAAATAACTAGTCATTATTGTCGATTAGGACTCCCCCATTTGTGGTATACACCCTCCACCACAAACATCATTGGGAGGATATGCACATACTCAATATTAAATTAAGCATGACGTAGTAACAGGAGTTTTAAGACGTCGCGTCGTTTCTCGAATAGACTTCGTCTTGAGGAAAGAATTCATTATGGAAATCAAAAAATATAAAACAAAAATAATGGATTGCAGCCGAAAGAAATCAGTTGCAAAGCTAAAGGAAGTAGGAGACTTTTGCTACTTAGGAAGCAAAATGGATATAAAAAGTAGTTTGGTTCAGGCAAGGAAATGATTTCTACAGAAAAGAAAACTGTTGACATCAAATATAAATTTAGGTATTAGGCAGCCATTTTTGAAAGCCTTTGTCTGGAGCATGGCGCTCTATGGAAGTGAAACTAGGACTGTTGGCACAGCAGAAAAGAGGATAATAGAAGCGTTTGAAATGTGGTGTTTCAGGTGAATGATGAGGATCAAGTGGGTACACAGAGTAACAAATGCGGGGGTATTAAGACGAGTGGAAGAGGAGAGATATTTCTGGCGACTACTATTGAAGAGATAGGATTTTTTTTTTTTAAGTACCACATTTCCTTGTCACTTTTCTCGTGGCTCATCTCTATCTTCAAGCAAAAAGAGCTACGCTTCCTGTGGGTATATTTTTAAGACTGGGCCCCTTAACAACTTCTTTCATCTTCCAAAGTAAATGAAACGAACTTTATTACACCCTGTATACACGACGTAACAGTGTAATGAGTTACCTCGAAATCACAGTTGAGAACTAGGCCGCCTAGGAGAGACAATTGGCTGTCATAGTAACCACCTTCTTGACATGTGGTACGATGCACTCTGCATGCTATTATCTAATTCTCGTATCGCCGAAACCGCTAATACAATCTGTGCGTCGCCGACTCTTGCAATAATGTCACATCCTGCCTGTCAGCAAAACTAATGAAACTCCTTAGTGCCGGCATCCTGTCTGTCAGCAAAACCAATATAACCTTTGTACTCTATTCCATAAATAGACCAATTGTCAGTTAATATAATAGATATTAGCCACTTCCCAGAATATGACTAACTGAAGGCAATATCTCAATTGCGCCCAAGCTCTAATCAATTGAGCGAACTTCCCTATAAGCTACCGTCACATCCGGTGCAGCGTAGTACTTCCGGTCCCCTTGTGGACGGTCGACGTAACCTCAATTCCAGGCTCGCAGATACCATGAGGCCTGGGTGCCTTGCGACACACAAGCGTGGCTCATCTCAGAATGGCTTCATCTTCTAAGGTTCGTAAACACATTACACTTCAGTCCACTACACAATAACACGAGCAGCCACTGTTTCGAATCTAAGGAGTGGCAGGCAGTGTTTATTCATAGAATGCAAATACATTTGCCATTGATAGCACAAATGTTTGTAGATATCCGTACTGATAGATGAATTCAAAGTTTAAATTATACGCCAATCAGTACTTACATAAATATATCTATTAGATAATGTACATGTGTCGACCTGACATTGAGGTCTTCTTTAGCTCAATTAAGATTGCAATCAGTTAAGAATAAAATAAAATGGATGAACTTAAGTCGAATGTATTTTGATATGAAAAATGTTTATGAGATCAAGTGTAATTAAAAGAATGAAACAAAATAATAAAAATCGATATCCTTACAATGTAATAGCCTACTAATTGTAAATAGATAACATACATTACATTTACATTAAATTTTGAAAATATAGGTAGTTAGAAAAATAAGAAATTATATCCAATGTTATGTTCTTCAGCATTGAATCTACGATCGAAGGACCTCAATGAACTTCTTACTGCTGATATTATAGGCCTATTCATTACACAGGGACGGCTCTAGACTTCAGAAGATGGGTGGACAAAAGGTGAGCGGATCATTCACCCAGGTGGGCAAATGTACAGCGGTTTCGAAGTATTTCTGTATATTATAATAGGACACGAGATAAAAATCCACAGTTCAAGCCCTTCAGGCAAGCAACTGAATGTTGAAAACAACCTTGAATGTCATAGACTAAACCTTCCATGAACACTAACTTATTCCTTTAGGGCAGTACTGCCCAACCTACGGCCCGCGAGACTATTTTCTCCGGCCCGCCGCTCGCGTCGTGTCGCCAAAACTTTGAAACAACTGAAGCCAACTGGACAAAGAAGTGTGCGAGCACCCGAACCCAACGCAATTCCAGTCATCGCACTAAACTGAATTATCATGAACTTTATTTCATAATTTGATTAGTAATTGTGTCAAATGAACATAAATACTCACTCTTTGTCATCCATGCTGTATGTGTATTGAATATCATCGTACTTCTATTTTAAAGGGATTTATTAAAAATATGTACATTTATTTTTAGTGTTTTATTTTTTTATCCACTACAAATAAATAATATAGAAAACTGCAACAATACTAAGAAAACTACGGTCAGACAGCCACAAATCTCACCATATTGCACCTATATTTTTAAAACAATTCCATAACCCCCAAACCGCCCAGAGTGTTATTGACCCGCAAGGTCCCCCAACTCCTTACAATGTGGCCATTATTAAAAAAGGTTGGTCAACCCTGCTTTAGGGGATATGGACTGGGGAATTTACGTACATTTTATCTTTTGGACATACCGTATAGACTTGGTATCGTCCGATTGCCGACTCGAACTCTGTTCAATACTGAAGCTTATTGTTGGTGCATTTGTAATTAATTTCCGTTGTATTCTTCACTTTTCCAAACATAAAGGTCACACTAAACGTTTCTTACGAGGTGCCGGCATGATGACACGCTTTAGACCTGGCTGTTCCAGCTGAGCAGCTCGCCAGCGAGCAGCCGAGTACTCGCCGCCTTGCGTGAGTAAACCTGCAACATGCAATACAGCTCTGCTGTGAAGGCTGCCGTCACTGCGCGGTGAAAACATCAAGACTAGCAGGAAGGGCAAGGACTTGTGCTATGACCTTCTCCCAGTGACGTATTGGCGATCACCCCCAGTCCCTCTCCAACTGTGCTTCGAGCATTACTGCTGAGTACTCGCGTGTACGCTTACTCAAACTCGTGGATTTCGAACAGCCTGAAATAGACTATTGTGCACATACCAGGGGGTTGCTTTAGACTGATGATTGTTCACAGGAAACTCATTCGGCTTCGGTGGCGTAGTTGGTAGCATGTTGAACTACTGTGCCCAAGACAGCGGGTTCAAACCCGGCCGAAGTCGTCGGATTTTTGATGTGTAACATCTTTCCACTCGGTTGCTGGATATTTTTGTGGGAGTGATTTTGGGAAAGGGACGGAAATGGGACGGAAACAATGAGCGCGCGCGGTTGGTACCACGACGTACTGTTGGCCATGTGGCGATGTGGAATGTATATCGCATACGGTTTACTTCAAGGTTTGGAGGCCCCATTAAAGATATTCCTACAATAAATCATCTTCAAGTTGTTCTTTGCTGTGAAAATATTCATTATATCATATTTGCTGAAAACAATTGAAAATGAAAATCCACAGCCTGTTTCCAGTCTCCGACCGGGTCAGGAATGGAATGAATGAAGCCCCCATCTAGCGGCGAGGATATGAACTGTGCCGGCTGCCGAGGCCTGACGCACTCCTCTGGGGCAATGAATAAATGAATGACAGATGAAATGATATGTATGGAATGAAATGTTGACAGGGAAAACCGGAGTACCCGGAGAAAAACCTGTCTGCCTCCGTTCTGTCCAGCACAGATCTCACATGGAGTGACCGGGATTTGAACCACGGGCCCAGCGGTGAGAGGCCAGCGTGCTGCCGCCTAAGCCACGGAGGCTTCCTGAAAACAATTATGATTTATTAATTAAATCTTCATACTTTTGCTGTGGAATGTATACCGCATACGGTTTACTTCAAGGTTTGGAGGCACCCATTAAAGATATTCCTACACTAAATCATCTTCAAATTGTCATTCATTGGTGTGAAAATATTCATTATACCATATTTGCTGAAAACAATTAGGATTTATTAAATATTCATACATTTGATGTGGAATGTATATCGCATATGGTTTACTTCAAGTTTTTGAGGCCCCATTAAAGATATTCCTACTATAAATCATTGGTACCACGACGCACCTCGCGCATGCGCACCGGTCAGGGTTTGGCACTGGAGTTTTACAAGTAGTTATTTTCATGATTTTGTGATTTGCAGAGATGGGTAAATCCAGGGCAGAATATATGCGGATTTATCGACAAAAGAAACGTGAGAAAAAATTAAAAACTGTTCACATATATTTCATCTCAGTTTCGTAGTAGGATAACATGTCAGATGTTACACATCACATGCGACTACTGTAAGGTTCGTAATCCTTCAGTATGCCTTCCTTCGGATGGGAAGTAAAGCCGGCGGTCCCATGTCATAGATGTATGACATGTAAAAGAACCCTCCACATACTAAACTTGTGTAGAGCTGAATTGTTAGGTGGTGGTGAAAGTTGGAACTACTTGAAATTGAACGGAACTTGTAGCTCACCCTAAGGGTGTCCGCTAGAAGTAGCTACAGACTCAGGCGAGCCAAACATGTCTTCGGACACTCCCGGCACTAAAAACCATACGATAAATAAATACCGGAAACTCAACCACATCCGGTTGATGAGATGAGCAGTTTTCCTTTTCAATCACTACGAGCGCTAGTGTGAGTCAATGAAACTCAACCATATCCGGTAGATTAGATTAGCAGTGTGCCTTTTCTACCTCTACGAGAGCTAGTGTGAGTCAATGCAGAGTTTCACTTGTTACTACTTCCGGAGTGAAGATTTTTCAAAGAATCAAGAAACCCTTCCGGGTATTGAACTTAAGAACATATTAAAGAACTAGCAGAAGTACCCGGTCTGTCTTTGGTATTAATAACCAGACGCTATCAATTGAGCTACTGTTCCGATGGTTAGGGGCTTGTCATTCCTTCATAAGGTTATCAGAACGAAGTTAGTTTTCTGGGTATATCGCAGACACTGTTAAGTTAAGTGCCATAAAATGTGGTTTTCGGCGACCCTTTATAGACTCCCTAGTTTTGTGTCACACATTGAGAAGCGCAACGTATGCTTTGGTCGTCCTTCTAGGATAATTTTTATTTTTCTCCTATTTTAGCATGTATTTTGAAAAGTTGTTCCTTATACCCACCCTTCTACGAGAAGTACGTTGAAGAGTTTTATAAATGATTGGTGTATTGACTCATTGTTCAAATACCTAATTTTACGATGCTCCAAGAACCCGAACATGAATTATAGGCGTACATAAACATAAAGATGTATCAACCACACAGTATTAAACAAAATCATCTTTACGATGCTCCCGTTTGTCGACAAAAATATGATTAGTTAAAATGTGCTCTCAAACTAAATTCACCTAACGTGTACTTCCTGACATGAAAATAATATTGCATACGCCGTAGACGAAACGCAATATATGTCAAATTAAAACTGACCCTCACCGTTGTGGAAAGTCCCCATCCCCAGGAAGACCCCTTTAATAAATTATAAAGGCTTGTTGAAAATTCGGGATTTTTAGCCTCAAATGGCCCAAATTCCCAAAAGCTGCAAAAAACACTATTCCAATCCAGGAATTTTTGAAAATAATGTTGCTGTTTGGAGATATAATAGACCTTCTGTACAACATATCGCATATCGCACGTGTAAGTCACGGGTAAAAATGGTAGGGTATCCCTTGACCCCCTTAATCGCATTGTTGATTTTTAGCCTATTTTCAATTTTGAAACAAGATGTTCAGTAAAGAACATATAGCCTACTTTCTCCTAAATGCATGGGTATTGTTATAACTCTTTGTCTTTTCAAGGAGTATGATTGAATGTTGGTTGTAGTAGCTTGTTGAAATACAACGTGCTATAGGGATATTAAACATGAATATGAGGTGCCCTTTGCTAGTGCTACCTCTGTACCAAATTACGTTCAATTCGGTTTCACCGTGTTTGAATTGATAGGGGGAATCGATTTGCACACATACTTGGCCACCATCTGCAAACTATTGGGCTGATGTTCTTGCAGTTTGGTCTGAATATGTTTCCCACATAAAGATATGCTGTTGCAAAATTTGGTAGAGACTAGATTATTAGGTTGGTCGTAATTACATTTTAGCTTTTAACATTTCGGTGGCCGCGATTACGTTTCCGTCAAGATAGCGGTGATATAAAACATGACACTGAGGTGCCCTTTGCTAGTGCTACCTCTGTACCAAATTTCGTTCCATTCGGTTTCACCGTGTTCGAATTGATAAGGGGAATCGATTTTCACACAAAGATGGCCGCCATCCGCAATATATTAGGCTGATGACCTATTACTTTGGTCAAAGGATGCTCCCTCCATAAAGGTATGTTGTTGCTAAATTTGCTAGAGATCGGATGATTAGGCTAATCGTAATTTGATTTAAGCTTTGAACATTTGTGTGGCCGCCATTACGTTTCTGTCAATATGGCGGCGATATAAATCATGACACTGTGATGCCCTTTGCTTGTGCTATCTCTGTACCAAATTTCGTTCCATTCGGTTTCACCGTGTTTGAATTAATAGGGAGAATCGATTTTGACACAAAGATGGCCGCCATCCGCAAACTATTAGGCGAATGACCTATTAGATTGGTCAAAGGATGCTCCCTCCATAAAGGTATGTAGTTGCAAAATTTGGTAGAGATCGGATTATTAGGTTAATCGTAATTTGATTTAAGCTTTGAACATTCGTGTGGCCGCCATTAAGTTTCAGTCAAGATGGTGGCGATATAAAACATGACACTGAGGTGCCCTTTGCTAGTGCTACCTCTGTACCAAATTTCGTTCCATTCGGTTCCACCGTGTTCGAATTAATAGGGGGAATCAATTTTGACATAAAGATGGCCGCCACCCGCAAACTATTAGGTTAATAACCTATTAGATTGGTCAAAGGATGCTCCCTCCATAAAGGTATGTAGTTGCAAAATTTGGTAGAGATCGGATGATTAGGTTAATCGTAATTTGATTTAAGCTTTGAACATTCGTGTGGCCGCCATTACGTTTCTGTCAAGATGGCGGCGATATAAAACATGACACTGAGGTGCCCTTTGCTAGTGCTACCTCTGTACCAAATTTCGTTCCATTTGGTTTCACCGTGTTTGAATTAATAGGGGGAATTGATTTTCACACAAAGAAGGCCGCCATCCGCAAACTATTAGGCTAATGACCTAGTTATTTGGTCAAAGGATGCTTCCTCTATAAAGGTATGTTGTTGCAAAATTTGGTAGAGATCGGATGATTAGGTTAATCGTAATTTGATTTAAGCTTTGAACATTTGTGTGGCCGCCATTACGTTTCCGTCAAGATGGCGGCGATATAAAACATGACACTGAAGTGCCTTTTGTTAGTACTACCTCTGTACCAAATTTCGTTCCATTCGGTTGCACCGTGTTCGAATTAATAGGGGGAATCGATTTTCACACAAAGATGGCCGCCATCCGCAAACTATTACGCTGATGACTTATTAGTTTGGTCAAAGGTAAGGGTATGTTGTTGCAAAATTTGGTAGAGATCGGATGATTAGGTTAGTCGTAATTTGATTTAAGCTTTGAACATTTGTGTGGCCGCCATTACGTTTCCGTCAAGATGGCGGCGATATAAAACATGACACTGAGGTGTTCTTTGCTAGTGCTACCTTTGTACCAAATTTCGTTCAATTCGCATTCACCGTGTTCGAATTGATAGGGGGGGGACAGACATTCAGAGTACGCACACTCACACACACACACACACACACACACACACACACAGACACACACACACACAGACTCACACACACACATACACACACACAGACAGACACACTTTTTTCGCCCTGTGTTGATCTCATAAGTCTACTTTCATTTTTTGCAAAAATCGAAAGTAGGCTAAAAATAGGCTTATGAGATCACCTTTTGTGTGTGTGTGTGTGTGTGTGTGTGTGTGTGTGTGATTCGTGTGTGTGTCCCTCTAAACGGCAGGAGTGATTTCAATGAAACTCTGAAAGTTCATAGCACTATTCCCGGCGACCTCGACCGTGCCCTTCAAATTTTGTTACGACTCACCAATCCAACATGGCGGCTGTGCGAAATATTTCACCAGCATTCAATATCTCCGAAACTATTACCGATATTTCCCTGACATTTTCTATGGTGATAGAGGGAACTGCTATAAGTTCACTTATGTGACTTTTGAAAACCTGGTAACTACAAAACTAACATGGAGGCCAAGCGAATTTGCGACTTTTAAATAGACGTTTCTCGTGATTTGACCAACCAAACGCAATGAAACTTGGTACAGTATATGTTTATATACATTGTAATGCACCGACATCTAACTTCGTTCAATTGTTTACATAATCACAAGATGGCGGATGTGCGAAATATTTCACCGGCATCCTATATCTCTGAAACTATTAGCGGTATCTCTCTAAAATTTTGTACGGAGATAAAGGGCACTACTGGAAGTCCATCTATAAGACTTTCAAAAACCGGTTATCTACAAAACGAACATGGCGACCAAGCGAATTTGAAAATTTTAAATAGAACTTTATCGCGATTTAATGTTCCAAGCGCACTGAAACCTGGTACAGGAAATATTTATACACATTGTAATCCACTGGTATCTAATTTAGTTCATTTGATTACATAACCTCAAGATGGCGGCAGTGCAAATTTTAAAATTAAGTTTTTATTTCTTGTGATGTAGTCATGCGATCGAAGTGAAGGTTTGAATAATGAACCTACGCAATAATTTTCCTTTAATGGTACATGACTCTATGGCCTATACATTTAACAATCCAACATGGCGACCATCCGAAATATTTAGACGATACTGAATATCTACGAATCTATTTTAGCAATCAAACTGCATTTTTTAATGTTCATAGGGGCTATGAACTTAAGTTCACCTATAGGACTTTAAATAACCTGGTGATCACAAATCCAACATGGCGGTGACGCGAATTATAAATATTCACATGGACGTTTCTCGCAATTTAACCATCCGAGTGCAGTGAAACTTGGTACAGTAAATCCTTATACGAATGTTAATCCACTGGCATCTAATTTATTTCAGTTGTTTCCATAACCTCAAGATGGCAGCTGTGAAAAATTTTAAAATCTCCTTGTTTTTTCTTGTGTCCTAATTTTTCGATTGAAGTTTGAATACTACACGTTCACAATAATCTGCATGGAACAGTACATAACTCTAGGACCTACATATATAAAATCCAACATGGCGACCATCCGAAATATTTAGTCGGTTCTTAATATCTACGAATCTATTGCAGCAATCAAACAGAAATTGTGTACGTTGATAGTGGCAATTAACATAAGTAGGATATATGAAAATAGGCTGTATAGTTCTTCACGGAACTACTTGTTACAGTCTATGTTTGATTCCACGATAACCTTATATCCATTTGCAAACGGAAATTTAATAAATTGAGTGGCATTGCTTCTAACAGAAATAGATGGAAAGTTGGAGGTCACCTCTTGTGATAGGCCTACTGTTGTCATGGTTACCGGCTTGCATTACTTCATTATTTTCTCCTTGTTCTTCTTCTTTCGGATGGGCCAGCTAAGGACCACGAAGTTCAACTTTTCAGCTTGGCGAGGGACTTGATGTTTGCCCAGTATTCGCGCATTCTCTGGCTATGTTGCTCCTTTCTGTCTTTTGTCCAGATGATACCGGTTTTTTTACAGGGTGGTCTGTCCTGAATACTCTTCTGTTTAAGTATCTTTCTGAGATGTGATCGGCATCTAATATCACTTTTCATTATCTTCAGTTCTTGAATATACTTGTTAACTACTGTTAGCGACGGTGTCACGCTCTTTCTATTCCCCCAGTAGTTGAGAAGCCGGTTGGTTAGCCTTGTCGGGTTCATCCATGAGACATGTCCGTAGAAAGCCAGACGTCTCTTCCTGGTCACACATGTGATTTTCTCAGTATATCTATATAGCTCCTGATTTGGTCTTCTTCTGTACTCGTCATCTATTTATTAGTTTATTAAAATGCAAATACATTTGCCATTGGAAACAAATGGTTTTAAATATCCGTATTGATGTTAGAATTAAACGTTTAAATTATACGCCAAATCAATACATAAACAATTGTTTATGTATTGATTTGGCGTATAATTTAAACGTTTAATAGTTTATTAAATGAAATTAGTTTTCTGGGAATATCTCAGAAACGTGGTTTTAGAGTCTTAAAATATAGTAGCCACCGAGGGGCTGAAAATGAGTTTTGTCTCGTCCTTGTACGCCACAATATAATCATAATCTTAATAATAATTTAATAATATAGGGATCGGGATATAATAGACCTTTAGTACCACACCCGCCCGTGTAAATCATGTGAAAAAATTCAATACGCATTACATACGTATTGATGAATTTTACAGCTTAAGTTGGTTCCGCGATAACCTTATAGCCGTTTGCGAACGTTCACAGCAATATAATTGCGTCTTACAGAAATAGATGGGCTTCTGAGATTATGTTGCCATGGTTACCGGCTCGCATCCTTTCAATAGCTTAATACATGAAATTAGTTTTCTGGGTATATCTCAAAAACTGTTGGTTTTAGGCAGGGAGGGAAGTGAGGCGGTATGCGCCGGTATGGAATACCGGCTCTGCTTTCAAAGGCCCAATGGCATACCGTCACTGCTTTCAATGTTAAATAGCATACCGCCACTGAAAACCAATGGATCTTAAATTTGTTTGCGCCGTAGGAATAAATATAATTACCTCACATGATCATTCATCCACTGGTACCAAGCTACCTTCAGCGATAAGCATTCGCCTGTAGACATAGCCAATATAGAACCGTGCGTTCCTTTTAAAAGCGAACCCGTAAAGCGCTTCAGCATCGCTGCAGTTAACTAGAGTGGAAAAAAAGAACGAACATGGCCGTCCATGCAGCAAAACTCATAAAGCGAGATCTTATACGGATGCTAATTATACAGTATGTCAGTAACAAACAAACAAATATTAATTTAATTCCCCACTTCACTCATTTAATTTTATTTATCTATATAGCCTAAATAATAATTCACACATACATTCTTTAAGTGGAAATTAAATTTATTACTTCAGCATGATGCAATTCTGAGTGAATAGAACAATTTCCTGCATATCCCGTTACGTTGTAAGGGAGGGGTATGCTTTTTTGATGTTGAGATATGACAGGGAATATATCTTTGGATAACATACCGCCTCTGATTTTTTCCCACTTCCTTCACTGGTTTTAGGACCTTAAAATGTGGTTTTCGGGGCCCGTAGGGCTCCCGAGTTTTGTTTCTCACATTGAGACGCTGAAAATGAGCTTTGTCTCGTCTTTCTACGCCCATCTCAGCATGTATTTTAAGGGGGTAGGCCCTCTTTTATGAGAGGTATGGAGAAGAGTTACATCAACGATTACTTTTGTGCCTCTGATGTACATCTGTACCAAATTTTACGTTTATCCACTGAGCCGTTCTCGAGTGATGCGCGTGCAAAATTGTACACAGACAAACAGACAGACAGACAAAAATTATGTTATTGCGCGCAACCGCCATAGACCAGTCTGAAACGCGTTAATAACTCGAATTTCCGTGGAAATTCAGTAAAACAGACAAACTTTCATTTATATATATATATAGAGAGAGAGAGAGAGAAGATTTATATAAATAAGTTAACTTGGCTAGGATTTGTATCTAAAAGGAAACTAGTACTGAAACAAGCTTCTTTTGCGGCTTCGGTGGCGTACTTGGTAGCATGCTAGCTCCTATACCCAAGATCGCGGGTTCAAACCCGGCCGAAGTCTTCGGATTTTTAAAGAACGTTAAAAATTCCTCAGTATGCCTTCCTTCGGAGGGGAAGTAAAGCCGGCGGTCTCATGGCATAGATTTATGGCATGTTAAAGAACCTTCCACTAATTACACCTGTGTGAAGCTAATTATATATAGGTTAAACATTTGACTAACGTTCTTAGGTTCCTACGTTCGTGGTCAAGAGCCGACTGCGGTGGTATCTGGTAACTACGTTCTGAACTAGTTAATCGTTGACGGTGGCGTTTGGCGGCAAAAGTAGGAACTACTTAAAAAAAAAACAATGTCTGCAGTCCTTACTTGAATTAAAACAGATACACACACTAATACAGTCATCACAATTAACACCGGTTATCAGACAGATTCTACACACACCCAAAGTACACGGGGCTACATGACCGCGTTGTCGCAGCCCATAAACTGAGGAACCAACCAAGCTTATTTTAGACTGTTTTTCGGGAATTGCATTTAGTCCGGAAGTGATTTTCGAAATTTTTAGTTTGTTAGTGCTCTCTAAGACACACAATTTGATACCTTTCTGGGCTCTTTAGCCCCTCAACGTTTGTCACAATTGAGGAAATGGCTTAACCCTTTATAGGTTAGTGGTCTATATATTAACCACAATGCATATTGTCAATAATGTTGATGGTTGAATCTTTCAGCCAACAAATTGTATTTTGGAAGTGTTAATGTTACCGAAAACCAAATATCATCTCTTTATCTCCTTGACCTAAAGTATATGAAACATGTTTTTAATAAAAGAATTAAAATTTAAGTTTTAAAAATGGTAGGTTTAACAAAATTATAATTAAAAATAAAAATGTTAAAGAAAATAGAAATAAGAATATTAATTAATATTAGGGCGAAACAATTAAAATAAAAAGTTAAAAGAATGATAAAATTACAGTTAAAAATAAATAAGCTTATAAAAATAAACATATATTTATTTTATAATCTTAATTTTAAGAACATTAAAATGTTAAAGAAAACAAAAAATAAAATTAATAATAATTAATATTAGGGTAAAACAATTAAAATTAAATTAAATACAAATAAAAGCTCAGCAATAATATTCTGCCCGATAAAGGGTTAATTTTACGTTTTAGCAGAAATGGGGACCTTTACATTGTCTGCTAAGAAATGTATTCGACATTAACACGCCACGGCTATCAGCTGTGTGTAAAGATTTGGAAGGGCAGCCGATGGGTGGGTGGAGATATGGTCCCCCCCCTCTAATGCCTTGCCTACCATGACACCTCTAACCCTCAAATCGACAATAATAAACTCTCAAGCCAAACCCATCCCAACTTTTACACTCCAGAAGTCAGACCCATTACTATCCCATTTATTTATTTATTTATTTATTTATTTATTTATTTATTTATTTATCGTATGGCTTTTAGTGCCGGGAGTGTCCGAGGACATTCAATCTCTTCACGCACACTATAGTGTGCTGGCTTGTAGATACACGAATGGACCTTACTGAAGTCGACATTGATCCAATGGCTACAACAAGAACTACATATAGACAAAAGATCAACACCCACAAATTTGCACCCAAGAATCCATCCGAGAAAAGCTTGAAACTCCAAAACTCATGGACACAAGAAAGACGGCAGGCGCAGAGTGAAAGAATCAAGACATTTTGGGCGAATAAGAAGTTCAAAAAGATGAATTCCAATGCTATTTAGTGGTTCCTCATGCTCCTTAGGGGGCTGAACGAATATAATAATAATAATAATAATAATAATAATAATAATAATAATAATAATAATAACATCCCTTAGAAAACACCCTAGAAAACAGAAAACCTGGCGTTCTCCAGTCCAGCAGTTAGGTGAGTTCCAAATCGACCATGTGGCAATCTCATGTCCAGTACAGAAGGAGATTCATGATGTACAGGTGCGTAGAGGAGCCAACATTGACTCTGACCATTACCTAACACGCGTTAAGGTCAAGTTCACCCCAAAGAGAACTTTCTGTAAGAAAACCTCCCTACCAAAATTTGACACAAAAAAGATCGCAGACTCTGGAGTGAAGGAAGCCTGGGAAAAAGAACATACCAAAGACTGGCAAAATTTCCACCGAAAAATCATAGAAACAGCACAAGCTCTCATTCCTTTGAAGAAGAATTCCAAACATCCTTGGTGGGATGTTGATTGTGAGAATGCACTCATTACCAGGAAATTGGCATATCAGAAATACAACAGTAAAAAATCCCCAGAAAATTTACAGACTTTCCATGAAACACGAAAAACAACTGCAAAAATTATCAGACAATCCAAGAGGAGATACCTGAAGGAACAGCTGGACTCCATTGAGGACAACTTCCGTAACTACAACGTAAGGGACTTCTACAGAACGTTTGCAGGACACATCAGAGGGTACACACCACCAAACCTTTGCTTCAGAAAATGTGATGGAAAATTAGCACTAACGAATAAGGAGAATTGCAAGGTGATGGCACAATACTTCTCTGAACTTCTCAACTGTCCAGAACCAATAGAGAGATTCTCAGAGGAAGAACCTACAATCAAGAACGCGGACTCATTACCTCCGACACAAGAGGAAGTTCACAGGCACATCCTCAAACTCAAGAACAACAGGACATCTGGTGAAGACGGCATAGTGGCCGAACAACTGAAAAACCTAGGGCCACACTCACTTAGGGAACTCACACAGATTATCACTGACATCTGGACATCAGAAAAGCTACCAGATGAGTGGAAATGTGCATTGATCCACCCATTACACAAAAAAGGCGACCGCTCAGACGTAAACAATTACAGGGGCATTTCACTATTACAAGTTACGTACAAGATCCTCTCAGCGTGCCTACTCCAACGGACTCGGGACCAGCTGGAACACAAGATTGGCGAGTACCAGGCGGGATTTCGTCCTGGTCGCTCCTGCGCGGAACAAATCTTCAACCTAAAAAGTATATTGAAAATCAAAGCCCTCAGGAATACTCCAGTTATATGTACCTTCGTTGACTTCAAGAAGGCATATGACTCCATTGACCGTCAGTCATTGTTCAATATCTTACACGAGCAAGGTTTGGATAGCAAGACCTTGCGATTGATCAAACAGACACTGACAGACACGACATCAAAAGTGAAATTCATGGGGGAAATCTCAGAACCATTTCAGATCAATACAGGTGTTCGCCAAGGTGACGGGCTCTCTCCGCTCCTCTTCAACCTAGTGCTGAACCAAGTTATCAAGGAATGGGAGAAAGATCTGAGACTTCAAGGTACTGGAGGCCAGTGCGACTAGGACGACCAAAGGACGAACTGGAGGTTGGCTGTCTAGCCTTTGCGGATGATCTGGCACTACTCTCAGATAACGAAACCACATCAATCAGACAGATAGAAGTACTCCAAGAGTGCGCTGAAAAAGTAGAACTACAGATCTCGTTCCAAAAGACAGAGTTTTTCTGTACGAAATTCGACATACAGAATTTAAACACGAAATATGGCAAGATCAATAGAGTCGCCCACTTTAAATACCTAGGTGAAGTGCTTGAACCGACGGGAAAAGAGAAAATCGCGCAGAACACTAGGTTAATGAAAATGAAGAGAGCCTTATACAAGACACGGGGTGTCTACAGCAAAAAATGTCTGTACACATTCACTAAACTTCGTCTTTACAACACGGTTATTAAACCTGAGGTGCTTTATGCTAGTGAGACGTTGACGTTACACACTAAGGGCGACTTGGAAAAAACCTCACAGAGGAAAGAAAAATAATAAGGAAAATAATTGGACCAAAGCACACAGATGAAGGATACAGGCTTCACTCCAGAGACACTACAGAGAAATTGTCCAACCTCGCAGCAGACATCAGAAAGAGGCGACTAAAATTTTACGGCCACATCAGCAGACTCCCACAAACCAGACTCACCAACAAAATTCTTAGATACATACAGCGGCTCAAGATTACTACGCCCTGGATGATTCAAGTCAAAATTGATCTAGTAAAAGCACAGGTCGACCCAGAAGACGTCAGAGACAAAAGCGTATTTAGACACGAAGTATACAAGTGGGAAGTGTTGTCAGAGAGAGCTGCACCTACAGCCCAAAGACCAAAGTGGACCGAAGAAAGGAAGAGGGCCTTTAGTGCACGAATGAAAGAGTACTGGAAAGACAGGAAGAACAAAAAGTCATGATTGCTTCGCATGGTCTAATAGGCCTGTAACGTGTATAATAATAATAATAATAATAATAATAATAATAATAATAATAATAATAATAATGGTGGTGTTTGAAGCCATATTTTCAGTGTTGCCTTAGTAAACAAGAGTTTAGTGCTTTTCAGTCGGTCAACACGAGTGTACCCAAAAGAGATGGGTTATGCCCTAATCCTGAAATAAATTACATGAGATAATCTCATGTAATTTATTTCAGGATTAGGGCATAACCCATCTCTTTTGGGTACACTCGTGTTGACCGACTGAAAAGCACTAAACTCTTGAATAATAATAATAATAATAATAATAATAATAATAATAATAATTAGCTTTTTAGTTCTTTTTCCCCAACTATCGTCTTAGGGGTATATCAGATGTTGGGCTCGTTCTCAGGCGATTAATATGGTCAAATCCACCAATTGATTATTGAACGGATAAAGGTAAGTCACAAAAAATCTTTGCTGGAGAGGCAAGAACCCTGCTTAAGATGTCGTTTACAACATGTGAGGACTTATTGCCGACGCTTAAGATAGGTACTATGCGTAGTTTACAACATGTATGACTTTAGCTTGCATTGATGCAGTCAGAGGAGAGATGTTTCTTGCGTCTGCTAATAAAAAGAAGAGATAGGTTGGTAGGGCATATACTAAGACACCAAGGAATAGCAAACTTTGTTATGAAAGGAAAGGTCGAGGACAAGAACTGTAGGGGTAGATCAAGGTTAGAAAATCTAAAACTGATTGCCTCGGAAGCTGGGTGTGTTAGCTATGTAGAGATGAAACGATTAGCTCAGTACAGCGAGGCTGCATGAAACCAGTTAAACGACTATTTAAACACAGCACATTCAATTCTCCTTGAATGAAATGGAATGGCAGCTCTATGGTGCAACGTACAAGATTGTCAGAGAACTGGATAAATACCATCTGAAAGCTACTGGGAAGCATACTCATTGAGATTCCATAGTGTTTCAGGATGCATAATTGGAAATGAGGTCCGAGAGTGCATTAAAAAAAAGCATATTCAGTATCAATAATATAAAGCCACAGCTTCATAGAACTTCACAAGATATCTGCATCTAGTGATTATATTTTATCTAAGATATGACCCCCTATGCATTCGTTCCTAGACACATTAAATTGAAGCAAACCCTGCAACAGACAACCGATATCAATAAGCTGAAAAAAGTGTGCGGTATTTTAGAAGAACAAATTCGATCTCAATACTTATCTGAAAGGGCAAACCAACTAACTGAAGAATACAAAACAATTATTTCAAGAAACCCAATTGAAAATTTAGGGATACCAGTTTCTAGATGGTTGGACGAAATTGCATGGAGAAAAGCACAACTCACCAATAAAGAGGGAATTCGGTGTTAGTTTGTGATTCTTTGCAAACAGATTTTCTATTCGTGGGGTGGAATACGACATTTTGCTGGATATTTTTAAGAAAAGAGGGATTTATTATAATTTATTTTCACACAATCTTTGAAACAATTAATACAGTTGATTATGTTTGTCAGTGGATTTTCTACATCTGCCTCAACATAATTACGGTGTCTGGCAAATGCTTTCTAGAATCAATGTATATTTATTTATATATCGTATGGCTTTTAGTGCCGAGAGTGTCCGAGGACATGTTCAGCTCGCCAGAGGCTGTAGCTGCTTCCAGCGGACACCCTTAGGGTGAGCTACAAGTTCCGTTCAATTTCAAGTAGTTCCAACTTTCGCTACCAGATATCAATGATACCTAGTGGTGAACGTTGGCACTTTGATAGAGCGTTCCGACGAAATATAACCTAACAATTTAGCTTCACACAAGTTTAGTCTGTGGAAGGATCTTTTACGTGCCATAAATCTATGACTTGGGACCGCCGGCTTTACTTCCCCACCGAAGGAAGACAAACTGAAGGATTCTTAACACTCTTAAAAAATCCGACGACTTCGGCCGGGTTTGAACCCGCTACCTTGGCAACAGCAGTTCAGCATGCAACCAACTACGACACCGAAGCCGCTATCCATGTATAATCTACATCTAAAGATGAAAAGACGCTGCTACAAAGCCGTTATTGGAGAGCAGTAATAAAATGCGATACGTCAAAGCGACAGCCAAGTCCGGAAATGCCCAATTCCTGAGTGTTCTAGGCTCGCTGCAACAGCTGCCTCACACGCTTCACGTCACAGGAAGGACCGGCTGCAATTGGCTACGCTTTGACTTGCTGTAGAAGATGGAAAGTCATCATCAGAAAACGTTATCACGCACACAGAATGAATTGAATTTGTAGTTCACGTGCAAGACACTGAGGCTAAGAAGCCGCCTTACACAGCGTGTGCTGAGGACGATTCAAACCAGGTGCAGAAAATTACTTAGAATAAATTATGAAATATTAACCCAGACTGTCTGGCCTTCTGCCGTATCGCGAATATTGCAGTGTTAGTTAGCATATTTCCATCATATAGCCTATGAAAGACTAACAGAATCGACGTTTGTTCGTGTGTGCCTCTCCAACCAATAACTTTTGATTGATTGGATATACGTTAACGAATTTGGAAATAAATTAGCACCATTTTCGGACGCCGCAACTGTGCTTTCAAGTTTCAATTATCGTCAGCAATTCAACATGGCGGCTGCGCGAAATATTTCCCCGCTGCTTGACACTGTATCTCCGAAAATATCACAGCAATCAACCTGAATGTGTGCATGACAGTAGAAGAATATATATTAAGTTCATATCTGTGACATTTAAAAACCTGGTAAACACCAAAACAACATGGCGCCCACGCTAAGTTCAAATATTTAAATTGACCTTTATGGCGATCCAATCATTCAAACACAAAGGGACTTAGTACAGTGAAGCTTGTTCGGAGTTTAATATATTAGCTTCTGAAATTATTGCATTGTTTTCAAAAAATCAAGATAGCGGCTGTATGAACATATTTTATTTACGGTTTCCAATTCAAATGAAGGAGATGAAACTTTGTATAATGACCCATCATAGTAATCTTAAGCTGCTAGTCCACAAATAGGCCTATAAGGCTCACATTTAATAATATACAGATGGCGCGTATGTTAATTACTCAATCATGTTGGTTGGTTCCTCAGTTTAGGGGCTGCGACAACGCGGGCATGTAGCCCCGTGTACTTTGTGTGTGTGTGTAAAATCTATCTGATAACCAGTGTTAATTGTGATGGCTGTATTAGTTTGTGTTATCTGTAATTCAGGTAAGGACTGCAGACGATCAATTTCAAGTACCGGTAGTTCTTACTTTTTCCACTAAATGCTACTGTCAACGACACCTAACCATGAACTTGGCTACTAGATGCCATCGCAACCAACACCCGGCGACGAACGTTGGAACATAAAGAGCGTTAATCAAATCAAACCTACAAAGTTTACTTCACACAATTGTAGTTAGTGGAAGGTTCTTTCACATGTCGTAAATCTATGACATGGGCCCGCCACGCCGGCTTCACTTCCCCTCCGAAGGAAGGGATACTGAGGGATATTTAACGCTCTTAAAAAATCCGTCGACTTCAGCCGAGTTTGAACCCGCGATTTAGGGAATACAAGCTCAGCATGCTACCAACTACGCCACCGAAGCCGCCTACCCTAACATGAATTCACCTAATTAGCCTTGAATTCTCTGTGAAACACTGCACAATGGACCCGGATAATAATCTAAAACTCTAGGTACTCTGCTTTCCACAAGTTATAGATGACGTGCATGTTATTCCTCAGAAATGAATAACCAAATCACAGTGAAACTTGGCACCGTATGGTAAGGTAAAACAGTATAGCACATAATTTTCTCGAGTAGGACTCCTCAAATGAAGATAGCACTCGTGTTATCTAAAATACATGCTTATTTCTTAGTGTCAATTGATCGTATCGTAAAAGAATTTCATAAAAGGAACAACATACAGTTGTATATTCTTATCACGAATATTATTAGATGATATGCATAAGTACATCAAAATAGAAGTAGAAGACGATTACTCTTGCATCTGTGAATCATCTCAAAGCATAACTCACCTCCTATTTGACTGTCATGGCTTCGAAAGAGAAATATATAATCTGCATCACCATTTGAACTACTGCAATAATGAACTAACAAAACCACTTTAACACGTTTTTCAAAAAACTTGTTATTACAATCAGTTTTTAACATTCACACATCACATTTACTTTAAAATTATCTTTGCAAATTGCCTTATGTGAAGCCGGCGGTCCCATGCCATAGATTTTTGGCATGTAAAAGATCCTTCCACAGACTAAACTTGTGTGAAGCTAAATTGTTAGATTAGATTTCGTCGGAACGCTCTACCAAAGTTCACTGATATCTGGTAGCGAAAGTTGGAACTACTTGAAATTGAACGGAACTTGTAGCTCACCCTAGGGGTGTCCGCTGGAAACAGCTAGAGACTCAGGCGAGCCGAGCATGTCCTGGGACACTCCCGGCACTAAAAGCCATACGATAAATAAATAAATAAATAAATAAATAAAATGTAATATGTAACCTGTAATTTCTTAAACTACAACCCTAATAGGCCTATACTTCGGTGAAATAGGGTTCCCTTGTAATGGATATTCATTAAATAAATAATCGGCTTCGGTGGCGTAGTTGGTAGCATGCTGAACTGCGGTCCCATGCCATAGATTTTTGGCATGTAAAAGATCCTTCCTCAGACTAAACTTGTGTGAAGCTAAATTGTTAGGTTAGATTTCGTCGGAACGCTCTATCAAAGTTCCAACGTTCACCACTAGGTATCATTGATATCTGGTAGTGAAAGTTGGAACTACTTGAAATTGAACGGAACTTATAGCTCACCCTAAGGGTGTCCGCTGGAAACAGCTAGAGACTCAGGCGAGCCGAACATGTCCTCGGACACTCCCGGCCTCAAAGCCATACGATTTAAAAAAAGTAAATAAATAAGTACAGTACTTCTAAAAATATTTCGTGTATTATTGAACCAACTCCTGGAATAAATGGTGCTACAATGTTAATCTTCTGACAAAGAATTGTCTAGTTTATTTTTCATGAACTATAGATACCGTGAATTTGGTGTCTAGGCGTAGGAAAATTGGTCACCCCTCTTTTAACATCACGTGGGAAGATTCATATTTTTGTAGTTGCTGGAGATAATGATTAGTGTAAATGTCGTCAGAGTTTACAAGGCAGAAGAATTATCGCGTCCTCCGGATTCTACGTAAAATTGGAGGTCCCGTGGCTCATGATTGCGGGATTAACGGTTACGTCAAGTATAAGCTTTCTTTCAGTCTCTCTTGGGGCACGTCTTAGTACTCTGGGTCACGGAAGTGGGTAGTTAATAGGACATATTATATGTTCTGCAAAAGCTCATCTTGTAAACACGGCCCGTGGGCAGCTCCTGTCCAAACTGCGTGGGCTTGCTGCATGGAAGTGTATGGTCCGCGTGATATAATTGCATTAAGCATCGTTACCCGCCACATACTCAGGGCTGGACAGCGTCCATCAAGGCTACCCAAAACTGTCTTACTGTAAATTACACACCACAAAATGTTCTTATCTCTAGTCTAGCATACAAGGAAACAACTAACAGAAAGTACCCTTCAAGAGTCTATTGCCCAATGGGGGTAAAGAATGGTTAAGTTTCCAAACTTGCTTTCGTCTTCATTACAGTAGCCTACATGGGGATATGAAGACACACCTCAATCATCCCTTTATCCCAGAGCAATCAACCGATGGGGAAAAAAATGAGAACTTACTTTTACAGCTGGCTGATTCAGAAATTAGGGGGATTGTAGGTTTCAAATCCCTACCACTAACGGGTATCGAACTCCGGCGCATCCAGAAGGTAATAACCAATGCGGTTCATCAACAAGCAAAGGCTGTAAATGGCTCTTAACTCCACGATCATAAATCATAAGCAACGAAGTCCCCATCCCAATCACTGGATGTGACTTTTTGATTTAGAAAATCATACATTCATTAATCAGGAATCGAACCTGAGAGAAACAAGCACCTTGACAGCTGCGATTACTCATCTCGGCTGAACAACATCAACAGATAACATGATGCCGTGAATTTCAACGTAGCAGTATGGGGACATTTAAGGTTAAGACCGGGATAGAACTGTCCCCTCACACTTTGCATTACTCAAAATAGCAAGCATGTTACCCACCTACTAAAAAGCAAAGTACACATGCGTACGGTACATTGTGGTGAAGCCATATGATGGCTGAATGGTTACGTCACCCACCTGCAGGTCGCGGTTCGATACCAAGCTTGTGGTATATCATTAGTATGAGAGGTTCTGTTCACATTTCCATATCTCTACAGTAACCCTAGAACACTAACCCTCATTTACAACACATTATTACTAACAATATTTGTATATTTGCCTTCTCTAGCTTAGAATTATTTTCTTTTCTAATTTTTGGTAAGATTTTGGATAATTTGAGTTCTTTTTGAACCAAACAAGAATCAATAGAGATATTAAATCTCTTAATGTGATTGTGAGATATTTTAAACTTGATACTTGGAAAATATTAAAGTATCACGCTTTACAAGAACCTATTACACAACTTAGTGCTATGGAATTACAGAGAAACCAAGATTAACATAGAGATAGATAAGAAAAATGAGTAATGAAATATTATACTTACAAGGGGACCGCGCATATTCCTCATTACCGATTTCGTCCAAATGTATGCTGCAATATATGCAAGGTTTGACCAGAATTGGAAGCTCCAGATGGCCGATCGTTTAGAGAAAGGTAGCAATTTTAGCGGGGGTCGAGCGAGGCATGAGCCACGTATGTTTTTCTAAAGCCACTTTAAAACAACGGCGTTTATAGCGTGTGCAAAATGCCAAGAATATTACTGCTTCCCCTCTTTTTACGATGAATATAACCACAGTACGTGTAAATCATCAACTGTACAATCATAAATGTATACCTAGGAATAATGAAATATACGACGTTCTTATGTAAGTTACGCCTTAATTGCAATCCCTTCCTGGAAATGTATTTGCCATCTCAAATTTTCCTTTTCCTTTCCCTTTCATAACTTTTATGCAAACATTAATAGATACAATATGAAAAATGAAAATCCACAGCCTGCGTTCAGTAGACCAACCGGGTCATGGATGGAATGAATGAAGCCCCAATCTAGCGGCGAGGATATGAACTGTGCCGGCTGCCAAAGCCTGTCGCACTCTCCTGGGGTATGATTAAATAATTGACAGAGGAAATGAAATGATAGTGGATTGTGTTGCTGGAATGAAATTTGTGACAGGGAAAACCGGAGTACCCGGAGGAAAACCTGTCTGCCTCCGCTTTGTCCAGCTCGAATCACACATGGAACGACAGGGATTTGAACTATGGACCCAGCGGTGAAAGGCTGGCGTGCTGCCGCCAAAGCCACGGAAGCTCCATTAGATACAATATAGTGAGCATTATTTCTGTGTATTTGCTGTGTAAGTAACGTACAAATAACAATGAAACACTGATAGTCATTTTAAATGCTACAAATGCTGCGTGAACTCAAAGTCCGTTATAAAAATAAAATAAAATAAAATAAAAAAGAAAGAAAAAAAGCAAGTGCAAACGAAGGTCAAAGGAGGTAGCTGGCTGGATGACGTCACGCTCACCGGAGCGCACGGGGAAAGGAGAAAGCTCAAGCAGTACTATGACGTCACACACCTCAGTGCATTCTCGGTACATTTCGTCCCATCACCGTAACGTAACGCCAGACCACAGCGAAGTCGACATAATCATTTAAAATGATAAAAACTTTCCACCTAGGGGCTCGACCCCACGACCTTCGAATCACCGTTCTGTACTCTTTCCGCAGCGTTAACCGCTGCCTGGAAACTTCGCTAACATAAGTGGCTCATACCTCACCAGACCCGCGCCAAAAATGCTATTTAATCTAAATGCATGGCCATCTGGAGCTCCCACTTTTGTCACTTTCATTTCTGGTCAAGCCCTGCATACAGCATAGAAATATTGACGAAATCAGTGATGACGAGTAGGCGCGGTCCCCTCGGTAGTTCAGCTACACCTAGGGGTCGATAACCTAGATGTTAGACCCCTTAAAACAACAATTATCATCATCATCATCATCATCATCATCATCATCAGCTACATTATTACTAACCTTTCGTTAATAGACTATGACGACACCCACCCATATATCACAATAATCAATAAAGTTATTAGCAATCCCACAAATCACAAACAACAATTCCACGAGAAATGCAGCTACACAAAAATGGCAAGAACTCACACGCGTGGAAGGCAAATAAGTAGTGCACTGCTAACTATCGTCGTTAAAATTACGAAGGTTTAGTGCTTTAGGTTTAATAACAGAAAGTTACTTCAAATTGTGTTGTGTACCATTTGCAATGCCAGTTAAAATGAAGACAAGAAACAAACCCGTTTCTATTTTTTAAACCGTCTTAACTTTGATATTCCTTACATTACTAAGAACGGTAGCCACTAAATGTATTGGGCAGTGCGAATTCAAATCGTCTAACTTGCTTTTCATCAAGTCAGCAAAGGAAACAAATTTTTCATGTTTTTTTATTGTTCATGTTCATATGAAGGTGTACATCTCTATTTTATTTAAAATCCTGGCGCAGTCAGCTGGCATTTGAGGGTGCGCGAATGCGAGGGAGCCGTATCAGTAGATTTTACTGGCACATTAAAGATCCCCTTCATGGCAAAATTCCGACACCTTGGCGTCTCTAAAAGCTGCAGTAGTTAAAAGGGACATAACACCAATAACATTATATTATTTTATTTAAATCAGTTTTTGTAGAAAATTAATAATATGTTGTGTTTGAATCTTCAGTCTTTTTACTGGTTTGATGCAGCTCTCCATGCATCTCTGTCCTGAGCTAATCGTTTCATCTCTACATAGCTACCACAGCTTACATCCAATGCAACCTTGGTCTACCCCTACATTTCTTGTCCTAAACCTTTCCTTCCGTAACTAAGTTTGCTATACCCGGGTTTCTTAGTATGTGTCCTACCAATCTATCTCTTTTCTTCATTAGCAGTCGTTAGAAACATATCTCCTCTCCCACTCGTCTTAATACCTCTTCTTTTGTTTACTCTATCTACCTACCTGATCATCATTCTCCCGTAACACCACATATCAAACGCTTCTATTCTTCTCTTTTCTGCTGCGCCAACAGTCCAAGTTTCACTTCCATACCATGCTCCAGACAGAGCTTTTAAAAATGACTTTCTAGTACCAAATTCTCTTTTTGATGTCAACAGATTTCAGTTCTGAAGAAATGCTTTCCTTGCCGAGTCATCGTACTTGGCTTCGTCAGAAAATTAATAATATCAAATTTACTTCGTATAAGACGAATGATTTCTCATTTTGAGCATATTTCGGATTTTATAACAGATTGACTATCACTAAAATCCACTCACATAGGTCATAGAGTATGAAGATACATGAAGTGATGAATATTTTGAGAAATTTTGCATCTATCGTATATGGTGGAAACCATAAACTGTAGTTATGACATCTACAGCTCTTGTATACGCTGACAGCTGCTTGAGCGCGTTACCACAGCACTGAACGGCTGGTGATTACATATACTTCGTTTTGAAATGAGGGAACGGTCGGAAGTTGTTGGGGGAGAAAATGAAGGGTAAGATACGGTAGTGATTGAATATTGCCACAAAAATGGTTGGCTCGGGCTAGTATCGATTTGGAGACAGCCGCTGAGGAAGTGTCAGAAAAAGCACGGTTTGGGAATATACAGTAGTCTTCGTGTTCGACAATATGGTTGAAAAGTGAAAGTGGTATTCCACGCACATATAACAGTCTTCGTCTGACTTCCCCGGTAGCATTAACATTAATCATAAAGTCTGGTTTCCTTCTTCAGCCCTCCATCATTCAATATGTGGTGATGGTTCTACCCTCCATTCAAACCCCTTTGCTTTACTACACGATGGCATTTCGTATTATTGAGATAATATGGCATTATCCCACCAGCAAAATGTCAGGTATGCGCACGCACTCAAAGGGTTGGTTGGAAATCACAACACGACAACGAATACATCCCCAAGCTTCTGGCTCGGCCAATCAGCGCCTGGATTGACGTAGGTCAAGCCGGCCGACATGCGAGGCCCTCTCACCGACCAATGGCGACTACAACTGGGGTTCTGCTTTATCATTAAAGCTACTTGCACACACTCCCAGCACGTGAAGCCTTCTCTTTAAAACCCAACAGGAATGGGTACTGAAATTTGTGTAATTTATAAAATTGGCAATTACTTTCAACTGGATATCAGTAGTTGAACCTCGCTAACATCCACATTTTTCTACCATTAGGCTATACAAAATTAATCTCTAGTTACATACAAAATAAACACCTCTTACATGAATATGCTACAAATAAAAAGAGAAAATTGAACAGTTATCAGTTACATACGAATGAAGACCTATGCAATAGAAGTAGGCCTATGAAAAAGTAGATGGTCTTAACTCAATTTTGGAGCGAAAGCAATTGGAATTAACTATTTAAGTTTTATTTTTTGCAATACTTCAAATAAAAGTTTCTGCAATATCCCCATGTCAAGTGTACAAGGTTTGATGAGGCCTCCGTCCGCAACGGCCACTGCCTGAAGTGTTCCTCTCCACAAATAAGCGATGGCGGAGGATATGTTCCAACCAAACTTTTATTCTTTACCTTAAATGTTAGTAAATGAGGAGTACCAAATATTCCCGATACGGTATAGTCTTGGAACTGTTGTCATTCCTTGATGAAAGCATTATTTTCGCATTTGTCTGTCGGCACAAGTTAGAGGAAATTGTGGGATATCACCTACTGTATGTCTCACAATCAATCTCATCCATGACTCTTGTTTAATGGAAACTATTGAGCTATGGACGCTTCTGAGTAATGGCATTCAGGGCACAGACAGTGTCTGTGGATGCTGTGTAAGGTTCTACTCATAGGGTTAGTGCTGGTGCACTGACTCAGTAATGAAGGCAATGGGAAACTACCTCACTACTCACCTTGCATAGTACGCCTCATTATAGCACTGCATTGATTTCTTTGTAGGTTTCTATCCACAAAACCAATTGCGATTCTTTTTTTGAGGATCCGACCTGTCCGCTGACACACGCAGCCAGCCTGCACGTAATGTAGTGGTTGGTGTTACTGGATGCCATTCCTGAGATTCTGGATTTGCTTCCCAATTCTGCTAAGAAATTCAATTCTGGTCTGAGAGCTCGAACTGGCTTTATTCAGCCTCGGATTACTGAAACCAGGTCATCTTTTTCCCAATTCTAGCTCCAAATACGCACACTCAGCTAACAGACGGGATTGATGACCATGATGTTGGAAGCCCCTCAATATTAACAAACAACATCCTTTACCTTCCTCGTTAGTGACCAGAGATTCAAGAAATTTCGAAAATTATGCCTGTGAGTCACGATTGACCCAGCTTAGGCAAGCGTTAAAGCCTATCATTGCATCAGGGTGCATTCCCCCATTCAGAGATTAGCATTAGCGACCTCAATTAGCGCTCCGTGAAGCTGTAATGCACTAATGATGACCCACCTGATCAGGCACTTTGGACAGGCTGGTACATCCACTGTACCCAGTCAAGCATCCAAATCCTGACCAGGCCCAAAGCTGCTTCACTGCGACTCTTATTGGACCCTGCGTTGTGAAACCAATAAACCATCTATTATTATAGTTAATTCGTTTTAGGGGATCGAGACATACTGACTATCAGTCTCGTGGACTTAAGTGTGTGTTCGATTTGTCTCTGTATTTTTTTAATGGTGGATGAATGTAATTATTGGGATAGATGCCCAGGACATGGAAGTATGTGTACACCCTATTTTTCGGTGAAATAAATATGGTCCATAGCGGTGCTAGAAATGTTGCCGCAGCCGTGACTATTTTTGTTTTGTTTAAGACTTCAGAAAGGAATCGCTTAAAAAGATAAACTATCCTCTGAAATGTCTTTACTTAAAGTCATTATAAAACCAACACAATTATTTTCTCTTCCTTTACATAATTACGTTGAACTTTTTTCTGAATCTCACGGCGTAGAAGTGTTTGATAAATCGCGCACCACGTCTATGGTAGGGAGTTGCAGCTAGTCCAAATATTGGAGGTTCGAATCTCAGTGCTGACAGCGGTTGTCCTGAGCGTAGGCTTTCTCGGGTTTTCCCACACTCCGTGCAGGAAAATGCCTGGATAGTACTTTATTTCATATACCACCACCACCACCACCACCACTATTAGTACTACTACAGTCGTCACACAAGCACAGGTTATCAGACAAATTTGAACACACAGCCAAGTACATGGGGCTGGTGAACAAGATGTCCCAAGTCCCTAAACCGAATTGACAACTACTCTATCTTAGGTTTGCTAAAGAATAATAAAGTAATGTTAAAAGTTTCGCTGCATTATAACGAATCCGCGATACAAGCTCCACCCTGTTTCCTTTTTCTTGTGAACGTCAGAATGTGTCAAGTGTATTTCACACGTGTTCTTCCTCTCCCCATGAGTTCTGATATTGTAGTGCTTGTACATTAAAATAGTAGTTTTACAGGGTACATAAAACCCTTCTTCTTTATACTCTTTCACCACCTCGTGGTGTAGTGGTTAGCACTCTTGGGTATGGCCCAGGAGGTTTGGGCTCGATTCTTGTCTCTGAAAAAAAAAAAAAAAAAATCTGGTGTGAGGGCTGAAACGGGGCCTCGTGAGGCAAAACTGAGAAGAGGTGTGACTTCGATTCCCATCTCAGCCATTTAGGCAGTGGTTTTCCGTGATTTCCCACTTCTACTCCAGGAAAATTCCGGGATGGTTCCTAATTTAAGGTCACGGCCGACTTATTCCCAATCCTCATCTGAATTACAAACATGTAATACAGCCATACAATAACACAGGTTATCAAACAAATTCCACACATACCCAAGTGAACGAGGGTTACATGACCACGATATCGCAAAGCCTCTAAATCAAACAACACAACAACAAGCCTACCTCCAATTTCAAATTTGTGAACAATATTTGCCACGGTGGGTGAGTGGTTATAGTGTCGGACTACCAACCCCAAGATTGCAGGTTCGCCCCTGGCCATGGTAAGTGATTTTTGAAGGCGACAAAAATCATGATACTCATGTCATACGTTGTTGGCATGTTAAAGAACCCATTTGAATTCAGTAGGCCGTGTTCAATGGCAAAATTAATCTCGGGATTTTCCGCCAACAAAAAGTTCCTCCATTCTCTACTTGAAAGCGCTGTAGTGTCAAGGAGTTTAGATATCTAACCTCCTTCACTTTCATAGCGTTCAAAGGAACGACGAAATTCGACATGCAAGCTACCCTCTGGGTGTCAATTAACAAAGCTTGCACCAGGCACCCGAGGCCATACGATACTATTATTATTTAACATTTCTTCTTTGCCTACCGAATATCTGCTGCTGTATTGCAGCTAACACTAGTCTTTGTAGAGCGGGACAGTATCCCCAGACATGGCAGGGAGCTGGTACCTACAGTAGTAGCTCTACTGGCCCCTGAATACAACAATTATCATCATCATTAACTCGAATAGCCATAAGATTTATATAAGAGATCTGTGTGAATGTAAGAGACAGTGTGGACAATATGAGCCCTGGTTTTTACCTTTGGGGGATAATAATGTTATCGTAACGTCCCCTTTATCTGTTATGGCTTTAGGGATTTGAATTTTGCTCAGAGGGGGATCTTTAATATGCCAGTAAATCTACAGACACGACTCTAACACATTTAAGCACCTTCAAATGACAACTGACTGCGCCAAGATTCTATCCCACAACCCACGGCATTGTGGGCGAGAGCTTACCGCTGTGGTATACAACCAATCCCTGGGACATAAGAACGAGTGTAAAAACAAAATATATAGCTTGCCAAATATTGTAAGAATCTGCTTATGCTGTACTAGGGAAGCAAGGATTCCCTATAAGTAGGCCTAGTGTAGTGGCATCGATACAATCTGGAGATAACCACCAAACTCCACATTTGTGCGGAATGACAGACCCTATAGAGGAGGCCAAAGACATGACTTATTATCACAATATTAATAATAATAGTAATACAAATTTAAGCTCATTGCAGTCAAGGATGATGCGCCGAGGAATGAAAGCGTGATGATGGATATCTAGGCCTGTCGCACTCCTCCGGGCCGATGTTTGTGGAGTGTTTTAGTTATTGACGGGAATAACCGGAGGATATATGTCCAACCTCTGCTTTATCCAGCATACATTCCACATGCATCGATGATTTGAGCCCAGGATGCAGCGTTGAAAGGCCCACATCTAACCGCGTGAGCCACAGAGGGACCACCATAACATACGTGGCCGTAATTGTGGTTTTACGGGGGAAAATATGTAGGTCATCTGCCAGTAAGGATGTGGATGATAATTACTAATACGAATACTACTACTACTACTACTACCAACTATAAGGTGCCTTCAAAAAGTAACGAACCGGAGGCGTAATTATAGAAACCAGTAGCTGTATGTTAGAAGTATTTGGCCCTGGCTGTTGAGGCACTTGTCCCACTGTGACACGAGGCGGTGAATGGCTGTCTCATAGAATTCCCTGGGCTGCGATGTGAACCAGTTCCGCACGTACAGCTGGACGTCGGCGTCCGAGGTGAATCGTTGGCCCCACAGAGCCCTTTTCAGGGGACAAAACATGCCGTAATCACAGGGAGAGAGGTCTGGACTGTATGAGGGTGGCCGAGAACCTCCCATTTGAATTTCTGCAGGAGTGCCGCGACTGTGTTGGCCGTATGAGATCGTGCATTGTCGTGAAGCAACCACGGCGGCTATGGCGTCCACTGTCACTCGGCGGTCCTGGGTAATGAGTTCATCAACCAGCTGGACATTGTCATCGGTAATGCAGGGGGGTGCCCCAGACCGGACATCATCGGCTAACGACACCCGTCCTTCCCAGAAGCGCTTGAGCCACGCCTTGACCCTTGCAAGGACATGCAGTGATCGCCGTACACTTTTGTGACATTCGGCGATGAATGTCCGCTCCCCCTACTCCATCCGCTGTCAGAAACCGAACAACACCTCTTTGCTCTTCGGTTGACGCCTCCATGTCACTGTCTGCAATGCGACTGGCAGCGTTGGACGATTGATGCATGCTGCTGCTCGCTTTGTATCGTCACGTGACGTGCACGCGTGCCCTTTAGCGACGGGCTGTGACCTTCCACGCTCTGGTCGGAACCACACCTCGTTACACACGCCACGATTAGCCGATGTAGTCACCGGTTTGCGCATTCCAAACTCCGGCTCGTTACTTTTTGAACGCAACTTATACATACATCTAACATACTAGAGAAAGAAAACGGAAAAATAAAGGAACAAGGGAAAAGAAATACCTTCAACCCTTAAAGAATGAGGATTGAGGGAGCTGGAAGGAAGTGGATCCAATAAAGGATAGGAACGCAGGGGAGAGTTTGCCCTAAAATCAATGGAAAAAGGGGGCAAAAAACCGGACCCAGATCAGGAATCCCTCGGGGTCAAAAAATAACCGAAGTCACCAGTCGTGAGCCCTTGAAGGTGCAGTGCTACCCAGCGTAGATCTTGCATGGTGGGGCTACATACACCCTGCTCCTTAGGGTCTCACACAGAAGGCAGGGGGATTTCGTAACAAGACAGCAAGAAGAGGTCACACCGCTGCCAAAAATGAAGGTATCGGAAAAGAACAGCAAATGAAGAAGGGAAAATGAACGACACCCTAGGCCTTGGATATAATAATACCGTGGGGGTCAGAAGAGAACAAGATTCGACCAAGGGAAGTTGACAGGAAATATGAAAGAGAGAGGCCCAGCAAAGTACCGGAATTTTGAAGTGGGCTCAGCTGGGGTCTTGAGGTCACCAACCCACGTCCTTCTAGTTGTGAGCTCATGAGAGAAATTATACTTAATGATAAATCAGAAAGCAAAGTAACCAGGGACGCAGTACAGTATTACCTTGTAGCCAGGTAATGTGTGCAGGAAGACTAGATAGGCAATGTGCGACGCTCCAGTAACACAATTGCATAGCCGGATAGGGGCAGATAACGCGTGTCAAGCTGTCTAATAACAAGCCTACACTACCTGCGCTGATAATGCACGAGAGGGTGGCTCGGGGAGGGGTGGGTGTTGTTACATATGATTAGCGTCAAGTGTGTGTGTGGCACTTGCTACGCAATATGCCCGACACACATCCCAGCCCCTTCTCTGCGACACTTTTCCTATATTAATTACACAAGCTGTTCAAGTTCATAGTAATTTTTAATCTATCCAACACCAAAACATGCTTGACAACTCACGTGCCACGAGAAGACTCAGTCAAAGCTGAAAGGTTCAATTCCGAATTAGGACGACGTTTTGTGTCCTTACTATTTCTCCAGGTTTAATTTCCACAACTTATATCCAATTTTAGCCGCAATAAATAGCAAACCATTCCGTCATTCGCCGAGAGTAGAAGTGGGAAAACACGGAATACAACTTCCAGGAAGACTGAGGTGATAATCGAACTCAGTTTTGCCTCACGAGGCTGATTTTACCCCGTTCCAACTCTTAGACCAGAATTAAAAATCTTGGCAGAGCTAGGAATCGAAACCGTACCTCCGAGGCGACAACCAAGAATGCTAGCCGCTACACCAGGAGGTGGTCATTTCTAATTTCAAAATGCTAAAAATTACCACTAGCCAAGTAGAGAAACGGGTTGGGATGCAAAAGGTGGGATAATTTTGATTTTCAGGTATGTTGTATACTGATTTGAACAGAGGTAGTGGTGTATTTTCAGTGGATATAATCAGTTTTCTTTTCAGTTTTCAGTCCACGTAGTTAGTTAGTTATTGTTGTTTTAAGGGGAGGAACTACGAGGTCATCTGCCCCTAGGCCAGTCCATGTACATCAACAAGATTGGTCATTATGCATTGTGCACTAAACTGCACTAAACAAAAGTTATTAAGGCAAAACCACTGGCATTTCTAACTTTTTGCTTTTTTTACATGTTTGCAAATGTTCACGTCCCCGTACCTTAGTACCTGTTCCAAATTTTCCAACATATTACATGCAAAACGTTCAGGAAATTTTACGCTATTTACAATATTGGTAATGACAAAATTTTGCCAAAAATGCACTGGAAGCGAGTTACTGGGGATAAACTGAAAACAAAATTATTTTTTTGCGGTATTTACAAGATGGCGGACAACGCACAATGAGGGGGAGTTCGAGGTCGAATATTTGTATTTTTACGAGAGGAGCAATACATACAACACATCTGAAAATCAAAATTACCCCACCTTTTGCATCCCAAAATGCTATATTTACCGGGCTACACCTCTAATATCGTTTATGAATGATAATCGTAGTTGTAGCGTGATAGACAACACTGAACTTCAACGACTATTTCGTTGCCTCGTTTGGGGACTACGGCTATTTTGGGTCACCTACCCTATTTACTAACGTGTATGGAACCTGTTTTACAACCTGCGTTATTGTAGTGTCTGTTATTATGCCGCCCAGAATGGGAGGAGAAGCTGCATAATTTAAAATAGGAACTCTCGGAGCAATAGCCAGGATCTAATTACCTATCTGAGTTGCCGTGCTTACCAAAATCAAATTCTGCGAATGCTATTATTAATCATTGAGATTAGATCAATATCATACACGAATTTACAGGTAAAATATCCAACCGTTAAATGCATAAGCAAGACGAAAACTAATACAACTTGATTAAACATTGGCTTAACATTGGATAATTTAGCTTATTTCAAGCCTATGAAAGACACCATGGATCGAAAAGAAAACCACCCAAATTTGTTTTCCCAATCTTCACGTGGAGCATATCATAGTGCGCTAGGCTGCTGATGTGGGTACATTTAACAAGACATATAGTGGAAGGTCAATGTACACACATTTCGTCTATGGTGGGAACGTTTTCTGAGGGCATTCCCATTTCCATCTGCCTCGGCTCATCGTTGTTCCATTATTCATAAATCATAGCATCAGGTGTGTGGTACTCCGCATGGCAGGTGATGAAAAGAAAATCCCGAGCTCCTTCAAACATCTCTTACAATGATCTTCGTTCCACGCATTATTCTACCTATAATTTTCTTCCGTCATGTCTTGTCGTTTTTCTCTGGCGTTCCTACTCACCACAGGGATGACCAACATCTGCTTGAAACAATCCACACTGTTGTCGCCGCGGACCAATTACTGAGACGGATACGGGACATTATTGACCTACGTCATATTTGTAACAAAACGAAGACAATGTAAAATTAAAATATATTATATCGACTTAGCCACGAGCATGGTCCGTAACGCGAATGGTATTCGGGTAGGTGGCTGATGGGAAAGGAACTCGAGACACAGAGTCGGGATTACTTTCTTAATTTGATAAACGAATGTGAGTTAATATTATTTTCATACCTTAATATGTGAAATATAGTACTATAGTGCACTCGACTAATACATGATTAGGTTTGACTGTGTGGGTCATTGAGAAATTGCATCGGTTTAGGACCTCTATTACGTTCCTGATACGATTTACGTCGGAGAACTGAAATTATTCACAATGTATCTGGCAATTTAAAATGTTTGGAAATTTTGTGTCAAACAAAATGAACGTTGATATTAGGAAGTCATTTTTGAAAGCCTTTGTCTGGAGCGTGCCACTCGATGGAAGTGAAACTTGGACTATTGGTGCAGCAGAAACGAGGAGAATTGAAGCTTTTCAAATGTGGTGTTACAGGAGAACGATGAAGATCAGATGGGTAGATAGGGTTACAAATGAAGAGGTATTAAGACTAGTGAGAGAGGAGAGATGTTTCTGGCGACTGCTAATGAAGAGAAGATATACACACATCAAAAAAAGTTTTGCATCACCTCGGTTCCCAGATCTCCGGCATATAGACGTTGACTGTGTATATTGTATCCAAGATACAGTCCCTTTGACTGTTCATAGATGTCACTAAAACTGCTCAAAGATGTAAACAACCATGCATGAGCAGGGCCTATTAGACGGAGGGGGTACGACAGCCGATCAGTTCCAGTCATTCCACCAGGACGAAGGTACGCTGCTCATGTTGTCTGTAGTTCTACCATGCCTAGAAGGTCAATACCGCAGTTCGATCGCGTCCGCATTGTTACTTTGTGTCAAGAAGGGCTCTCAACAAGGGAAGTTTCCAGGCGTCTCAGAGTGAACCAAAGCGATGTTGTTCGGACATGGAGGAGGTACAGAGATACAGGAACTGTCGATGACAGGCCTCGCTCAGGCCGCCCAAGGGCTACTACTGTAGTGGATGACCGCTACTTACGGATTGCCGCTCGGAGGAACCCTGACAGCAATGCCACCATGTTGAATAATGCGTTTCGTTCAGCCACAGGACGTCGTGTTTCAACTCAAACTGTGCGCAATAGGCTGCATGATGCGCAACTTCACTCCCGACGTCCATGGCGAGGTCCAGCTTTGCAACCCCGACACCATGCAGCGCGGTACAGATGGGCCCAACAACATGCTGAATGGACCCCACGGAATTGGCATCACGTTCTCTTCACCGATGAGTGTCGCATATGCCTTCAACCAGACAATCGTCGGAGACGTGTTTGGAGGCACCCTGGTCAGGCTGAACGTCTTAGACACACTGTCCAGCGAGTGCAGCAAGGTGGTGGTTCCCTGATGTTTTGGGGTGGCATTATGTGGGGCCGACGTACGCCACTGGTGGTCATGGAAGGCTCCGAAACGGCTTTACGATACCTGAATGACATCCTCCGACCCATAGTGCAACCATATCGGCAGAATATTGGAGAGGCATTTGTCTTCATGGACGACAATTCTCGACCTCATCGTGCACATCTTGTGAATGCGTTCCTTCAAGATAACGACATCGCTCGACTACAGTGGCCAGCATGTTCGCCAGACATGAACCCTATCGAACATGCCTGGGATATGTTGAAAAGGGCTGTTTATGGACGTCTTGACCCACCAACCACTCTGAGAGATTTACGCCGAATTGTCGTTGAGGAGTGGGACAATTTGGACCAACAGTGTCTTGATGAACTTGTGGATAGTATGCCACGGCGAATACAGGCATGCATCAATGCAAGAGGACGTGCTACTGGGTATTAGAGGTAGTGGTGTGTACTGCAATCTGGACCACAAATGCTGAAAGTCTAGCTGTATGATGGTACAACATGCAATGTGTGGGTCTCATGAGCAATAAAACGAGCTGAAATGTTGTTTGTGTTGATCTCTATTCCCTTTGTATTTAACGGTTCCGGAACTCTTGGAACCGAGGTGATGCAAAACTTTTTTTGATGTGTGTAGGTTGGTAGGACACTTACTGAGACACCCAGGAATAGCAAGCTTAGTTATGGAAGGAAGGGTCAAGGACAAGAACTGTAGGGGTAGACCAAGGTTAAAATATGTTGAACAGATTGCCTCGGATGTAGGGTGTGGTAGCTATGTAGAGATGAAACGATTAGCTCAAGACAGGAAGGCATGGAGTGCTGCATCAAACCAGTCAAAGGACTGAAGACTCAAACACGATATTACACAGGTATCCAAATTATTATGGTAAAGCCTAACAGAACCAAATTCTGCATTGTTAATTGGTTCACAGAACCTTCAACAATTTATAGATCTCCTGTATTCTGATGAAGAGATTGTGTTTTTGTGGCATCCTAACCAGATCAGTATTAGCCACAATTGAGCTAACGCGGCTGAAATTAATAAAACCAATTATTTCTAATCAATGATTTGCTGTGAAATAATCCATTTTATTTAAGATATTCGTGCGTCATACACTGGTAGTAACAAAAGAAGAAACAGTGACAGATTATATTTAGGACAGTGTAAGTTCTGACAGCAGACTATTTGTTTTCATAAAGATTGATATTTTAAAGTCGATTATCTAACAGAAAATAAAATAATATAAAAGCAGTTTAAATTTAAATGCATACGATGTTGGTTCTTAAAGTATTTCTTGTAGCACATTTGGTGGACACAAGGCAAAATACAGCAAAGACTGATCTTGCAACGGAGACTCGGACTCAAATAAAATCTTCCATTTTAATGCATTGTTTCTTAATTTGCAGACTGGCTGCGTGGCACAGCAGTAACGTTCTCGCCTGTTGTTCCCAAGGTTGCAGGATCGAATCCTGGCGCAGTCAGTTGGCATTTGAGAGCGCCAATGCGAGAGAGCCGTAACAGTAGATTTACTGGCACGTTATTAAAAATCCCCTTCGGGTCAAAATTCCGGCATACCGGCTTCTCTAAAAGCCGCAGCAGTTAAGAGGGAAGGGGTGGAGGGGAGGGGGGGGGGAGGAGAGAGGAAGGGAGCGCGTAAAGGCAATAACATTATTATCTTAAATTTGTAATAAGGAATTTGGTTCTAATCAGCTTTGCCATAATAATTTGACCACCTCAGTAAAACGTTAATTCCTAGGTGGAATCACTTCAAAAGATCTACTCAATATGCTGTAGGTGATGCCACACGATGATAAATATCATCATCATGTCATACGTTGTTGGCATGTTAAAGAACCCATTTGAATTCAGTAGGCCGTGTTCATAATGGCAAAATTAATCTCGGGATTTTCCGCCAACAGAAAGTTCCTCATTTCTCTACTAGAAAGCGCTATAGCTTCAAGGAGCTTAGATATCTTATCTCCTTGACTTTCATAGCGCTCCAAGGAACAACAAAATTTCGACATGCAAGCTGCCCTCTGGGCGTAAAAATAACAAAGCTAGCTTCTAGCACCCGAGGTCATACGATATTGTTATTATTATCATCATCATCATAGGTGATCAAATGTTGTCGTTGACTAGCTTGCTAGTACTGTAGGTCGGAGCACCATACGCTTAACAGAGAAAGGCTATTGATGTGCGTACACTAGCCGGAACTAAGCGTTGTTGCACACCGTGTGACACAGTTTGTAAACACTGGGGAGGGTTAATGCGCACATGCATCGTGTGTACACAAGATAATTCAGAAAGAGGAAATAAAGCGCGAATGCGGCCATTGAGGAGTTGTGTCGATACTCTTTATTCAATGCTTGAATTGTGCATCACATCTTAACGCAACGATTTCTTATAATTATTTCGTTCCTTATCGTTCTGGTGCAGCTGTTGGTGATTCAAGAGAGAAACAGTGGTGGGGACATCCTGATAAAATAAAACCCTAAGGATTTTGCGGCGTCCATATACCCTGTTACGCTACGTACAGACGCCTCATCTCTGGACCTGTAGAAACGGGAATAATAAGAGGAAGAAATACATACAAAGTGTATTTATTTATTATATTTCCTTGTAATTAAGAAATAAGAATTCAAAGGATTTTGAAATAATCTTTTTAAGCAAGCTCTTGATTATCATTGATCAATGTGATGTGATACAATACACATCATTCATTCCGATATTAAAAAGAAGACTATGACAGCTCAAAAACTATTCTGGGAAATAAAAATCTGTCAGTCAAAATAATGCTTTTCAGTCGGTCCAAACGATTGTACCCAATTGTAATGGGTGTTTCCCTAAGCCCGAAAATAATTACACGAGATTAATAAATGAATTCACTTGGATGACCAGTTTCGATCGTCAATTTCATGTAAAGTTCTTTTCAGAGCTAGGGAAACACCCATTACAATTGGGCACAATTGTTTTGATCAAGTGAAAAGTATTAATTTTTATTACTAAGGCAACACTGAAAAATGGCTTCCAACACGATAAGTATCTGTTAGTGTACCAATGCAAGGTTCAAAACTATCAAGTACTACATCGTCATAACAAGTTTATACAAAAGATACAAGATTCGGAAAATAAAGATGTTGAACTGAAATACACGAACCAAAAGATTGAGTAACAGCATGGCATAAAAATGTTTGGAGACGGAAAAGAGGGCTCGCTAATAAATAAAATCCTTTAAGAATTTTCGTTGACATGTGGTCCTCACAAATATTTGTATACCGAAAAGAAGGCTCAAACCAGGAGTCCTCACAAATATTTGTATGCACAAAAGAAGGCTCAAACCCGAATTTCTCCGTAATAAAGAAAATCCTTTAAGAATTTTCGTATACGGAAAAGAAGGCTCAAACCGGGAGGAGTTCTCCGTAACAAAGAAAATCCCTTAAGAATTTTCGTTGACAAATGGTCCTCACAAATATTTGTATACAGAAAAGAAGGCTCAAACCGGGAGTCCTCACAAATATTTGTACACGGAAGAGAAGGCTCAAACCAGGAGTTTTCCGTAATAAAGAAAATTCTTTAAAAATGTTGACATATGGTCCTCGAAAATATTTTAAGTTAGTACGCATCGTCTCCTATGCACAAGTGAAAATGAAAATCCACAGCCTGCTTCCAGTCTCCGACCGGGTCAGGAATGGAATGAATGATGCCCCCATCTAGCGGCGAGGATATGAACTGTGCCGGCTGCCGAGGCCTGACGCACTCCTCTGGGGCAATGATTAAATGAATGACAGATGAAATGAAATGATAGTGGAGAGTGTTGCTGGAATGAAATGTTGACAGGGAAAACCTGAGTACCCGGAGAAAAACCTGTCTGCCTCCGTTTTGTCCAGCACAGATCGCACATGGAGTGACCGGGATTTGAACCACGGACCCAGCGGTGAGAGGCCGGCGTGCTGCCGCCTAAGCCACGGAGGCCTTTCCTATGCACAAGAAACTGTCACGAAAATCAGATTTCGCAGAGCTCAAAGGTTGGTTCTGAGCAGAAATCAAAATGCTGGTTTTAAGGAAATAATGCCAACAATTGAACTATTGATCTTTGACCAAGTGACATCATAAAGACTATCAGGAATAGACAATTCACCATATGCGCTAATTCTTCACATCCCCACGCGTGATATTTAATTTCGCTTGGTTGTTGAAGACTAATGATAGCTTCTTGCAGGTAAGTGTTATTTTCAGCACCTGTAGCTATCGTACAGTGCTTTTTCAGCGGTCATTACGTATGCTATCCACCGAAACTAAACTCAGCTAACAGGATCTGATGATAATCGCATGACGATCGAAACATGTAATTCATGTAACATTTCTTTCAGGTTCTTCTTCTTTTTCTTTAGCGTTTGTCCCGCCTCGTAGCAGGGTCCACTATGTGAATCCACTGTCTCCTCTTTACACGGTCATGGGCCATGTCCGGATGTAGGTTGACGCTTTTCCGATCCCTGTGCAGTGTATCGGCCCAACGTTGTCTCGGTCGCCCCTTTGGTCTTTTCCCGGCGATCTCTAGGGCGTAGCCCTGTTTTGCAATGGTGTCCGCTCCTGACCATAGCACATGCCCAAACCATCGCAGACGACCATCACGTCTCCAAGACCCTTTTTTTTTTTTTTTTTTCAGGGTACAATATTTGTACTCCCCGCCTAATATAATTGGTCACAAACGTGTTGACCGACTGAAAAGGAAGCTATGATAGATTTCAAAGAAATGCTGAAAATTGTCTTCGAATACCTCATGCATCTATACTGCCTAGCATATCTAATAGCTGTCTTTGTTGTTCACATGGAGGACGTTGAACTCAAGTTTCCGTACTGAAGGAGGAGTCACGGATCTTATGAGTGGACACAGGCTGCATGTCCTGTGAAACTAGAATTAGGTTAGGCTACCTTGCTTCCATTCTGGAGGGTAGCACAAATGTGCTTAATTAATCGTCCAACAGAAGAAAGATCGTATTAATTTAATGAGAGAAGGAAAAGGGCCGTCGACCCTGGCCTTGTACAACCCTGACCGCTACATTGTAACGGTGTCAACCATTTTTTGCCGTAGCGCTACCGCACCGCAGCCGGAAGCCGTAGATGCGTAATGTAATGACCACTTCCGGTCGGAAATGGAGCACACATACACATGGGTTGCTCGTCTTCCTTCTACCTGGGCACTATTGCAACCTTGACAGTGTGCGGAAACCTCGATCCGCACGACAGTTTCTACAGTCAGAAAGTCTTTTGAAACTAAAACTATTTTTAGCGCATTCCGGTCCCACAGCATAGCACTAAAGACAGCAAACACGTTCGACAAAGAAATGTTACAACTTTCCTTCTAGGCGAGATTTAGATCACACACTCTGCCTGTCGTTGAAGGCGACTAATGAGCCTGCAGCCCACCTTACAAGGTGAAGAAAGCCAATCATGGCACAGTGGCTAGCATTTTTGGCTGTCAATGCGGAGGACTTGGTTCGTTTCCCATCTCTGCCGAAATATGTAATTCTGGTCAGAGAGCTGGAATGGGGTATACTCAGCCTCGTGAGAAAGAACTGAGAAGAGGCGGGTTCTCCTCAGCCATCCTAGAAGCGGTTCTCCACTTCTATTCCAGGCAAATGCTCGATGCTTCCTAAATTATGACCACGGCCACCTCCTACCCAAATCCTAGCCCCATTACAAATACACACACAGCCATCACAATGGGACTGGTATTCAGACAAATTCCAAACACATATCAAAGTACACGGGGCTACATGACTACGATGCCAAGTCCCTAAATGAACCAAAAGGAAATGAGAGCTAATCTAATTAGACTACATGTGTAGCCTTTGGATGTTCATGACATGTCATATTTTTTTCCTTGCTTCTATTTTAGTCGTAGTGTCTAATTAAACAAAACTTAAAAGTTTCTGATTACTTTTAGATATAGTTTGTTTGTAAGTCATTTATTAGCATATTCAGGTCATTTTACAATTTGGCACATTTGTACACTTTAAGGCAGAGGTTCTTAACCATTTTACATCCACACCTCCTCTAACTGTAAACTTAAAATTCGCCTCAAATCCCTCCCGCCCAGCCCTCCCTTTTTCACAAAATAGGCTAATTAATAATGGATCAATTATGCAATTAACATTTTTTACCTTCTCAGATGTTTGCACTAAAATACTTAACGAAATGTAACTTTTCAGGAACACCTTTTGTCTTTCAGTGTTATTATCGAGTCACTTAAAACACACACTATCGTTTAATAAGAGGCTTGTTGTTGCTTCTTGTCAGTATTTAACATATTCATCACTGTACTTCCTTTTATTTGACAGCACTGTAACTTATACTTGTGATAGTAGTGGAGATAATAGGGTCTAATGAAACAACTTCCTACCTTAAGTAGTAAAGACAAACTGTAGTTGAGTAAATTTAAAGAATTAAAAACCGTCTTGTAGAAATTCACTGTTACACTCATGCAGATTGTGCATTTCAATTAAGAGAAATACTAACCATTCTTACTTGAGGAAATCCATTGTTGCAGCTATTCAAACTATGCACCTATTAGATCTCATTAGATATATTGTTGTTTATTATAACTTTATGTTTTACGTTCAGACTGTCGTAAATTCCGAAAAGCATCATTAAAAAATGATAAGAGGACAGTCACGCCTCCCATCTACCCAGGGGAGGCACACGGCACAGGTTAAGAGCCCCTGCTTTAAGGTCTCACGCGGGTTATATTTGCGGATATAACCTTGCAATTTCAAACTTAATCATTTTTAGCCTATTTTCAATTTTGAAAAAATTTTGTTACGACTCACCAATCCAACATGGCGGCTGTGCGAAATATTTCACCAGCATTCAATATCTCCGAAACTATTACCGATATTACCCTGACATTTTCTATGGTGATAGAGGGAACTACTATAAGTTCACTTATGTGACTTTTGAAAACCTGGTAACTACAAAACCAACATGGAGGCCAAGCGAATTTGCGACTTTTAAATAGACGTTTCTCGTGATTTGACCAACTAAACGCAATGAAACTTGGTACAGTATATGTTTATATACATTGTAATGCACCAACATCTAACTTCGTTCAATTGTTTACATAATCACAAGATGGCGGATGTGCGAAATATTTCACCGGCATTCTATATCTCTGAAACTATTAGCGGTATCTCCCTAAAATTTTGTACGGAGATAAAGGGCACTACTGGAAGTCCATCTATAAGACTTTCAAAAACCGGTTAACTACAAAACGAACATGGCGGCCAAGCGAATTTGAAAATTTTAAATAGATCTTTCTCGCGATTTAATGTTCCAAGCGCACTGAAACCTGGTACAGGAAATATTTATACACATTGTAATCCACTGGTATCTAATTTAGTTCAATTGTTTACATAACCTCAAGATGGCGGCAGTGCGAATTTTAAAATTAAGTTTTTATTTCTTGTGATGTAGTCATGCGATCGAAGTGAAAGTTTGAATAATGAACCTACGCAATAATTTTCCTTTAATGGTACATGACTCTATGGCCTATACATTTAACAATCCAACATGGCGACCATCCGAAATATTTAGACGATACTGTATCTACGAATCTATTTTAGCAATCAAACTGCATTTTTAATGTTCATAGGGGCTATGAACTTAAGTTCAACTATAGGACTTTAAATAACATGGTGATCACAAATCCAACATGGCGGTGATGCGAATTATAAATATTCACATGGACGTTTCTCGCAATTTAACCATCCGAGTGCAGTGAAACTTGCTACAGTAAATCCTTATACGAATGTTAATCCACTGGCTTCTAATTTATTTCAATTGTTTCCATAACCTCAAGATGGCAGCTGTGAAAATTTTTAAAATCTCCTTGTTTTTTCTTGTGTCCTAATCATGCGATTGAAGTTTGAATACTACACGTTCACAATAATCTGCATGTAACAGTACATAACTCTAGGACCTACATATATAAAATACAACATGGCGACCATCCGAAATATTTAGTCGGTTCTCAATATCTACGAATCTATTACAGCAATCAAACAGAAATTGTGTATGTTGATAGTGGCAATTAACATAAGTAGGATATTTGAAAATAGGCTGTATAGTTCTTCACGGAACTACTTGTTTTAATTTTAATTTTTAATTATCAATCTTTAATTTTCAAGTTTTATTTTGTAATCTAATGTATTTTTATTTTGAATTTTAATGTAATTTCATGTATTATCTGTGTGTAAACAATTGTTTGCTACTGTAATTTGGGCACTGCCCTGTTGTGTCAATAAATAAATAAATAAATGCAGATATCTGAGAATGAGTCCACAAGAGTTACTGATATTTGATCTGACGGCCGCTCGGATTGCTAGACGTGCATTCTATTTTACACTGAATATAATTCTATGAGAAAAGAATGAATAAAATAACTGAAGACGCTTGTTTCGCTGCCTGTAGGCTGAACTCTAGGACTAACTTCCAACATATGATGACAATGACAAATGAGGCGACCAGACTCCATTGTCAATAATGATGCAAAAGCAACAAAGCAAGCAACTGTCCAACTAAATTCACTATTGATGAGACCTCTAATGTGCATTTCCTCGGCCAAGGTTTCTATTGTAGCTGAAATCCACAAAATATAAAAGAAACCAGTTTTACAGCGCTGTGTGTAAATCGTAATCTCATCCTGTGCGAGATTTAAAGTCACTGAACCGAACAGCTGCAGATGATTATTGAGCATACTGTGACTTCCCCAACTAGTTTCTTCCAGCCTCCTGGACATAGAATCTGACCTACCATCACAGTAGGGGTTAGAACTTGTTAAGAATATTATATCTTAGACACTCGGGACTATATGATTCTCTCAGCATTGTGGCGACCAGTTCTCTCACAGCCATGGACTAAAAACTCGTTGAACATGCTTAATATAACTTGGCGCCGCCGTACGTTGTTCTCGTGAGACAACCGACATTGTTTATACGCGTGAAAATAGTAAAACTCTAAAGACTGCCATTCAGATCTACAGGAAGTACAGTTCAGATCGCCAGCAGCAGTCTATGTGCAACACCAATGCGTGCACCACTACAAGGACTTATGCTGGACTAGTAGCACAGAGCAATCTTTACCACGTGGTTAAACAAACATAATATATTGACTAAACTAAAAATAATTTTTGAACACGTTTCGAATGTATTTTTTTAAATGTTGTTATAAAATGGTGTCAAGAGAGTTCATTCTGCTACTCTCGGTCGATGCATATGAAATCTTAGCTAGACAAAGCGGAGGCGGGACAGGTTTTTCGGGGGTTCTTAAGTTCTCCATTTCAATTTAATTCCACGTTCTCTTGTATATTTTCGATTCGTCCTCCCTTTGTCAACTCTTATTCTCTAAAAACCCCAATGATATGAGGTAACAAACGTTAGGGTATGGTTCAATATTCAGCCTTTTATGACCTTTCTTTTTCATTTACTATACGTTCCTTTTTTGGAGGGTTGGAACTCTTCCTTATTTACTCCCTCCCCCTTAAAGTGGTAACATACACTATAAATCGAAACTGAACAATCTTATCGACGCTTAATAGCAACTTCAACACACAGCCCTAGTGGTTACGCTACAACCAGTGGAGATAACCTATACGCAGAAAGCAATCTCTTTTTTTTTAAATCTACAGAAGGACTTAACTCAGCGTAAGGGGTCATTGGTTCTTTGAATCTCTGTGCATCCTAGAGACAAGAAGCATCCATCAAAATTTCATCAGTGAGATAGGAAAAACTTTGGTGTACAAAACTCTTGCCACTTCTGCTTTCTTTTCACTAATGTGAAGACGCCTCCGTTTGAGATCAAGCCAAGTGATAGATTGGGCAGGTTCCCCTTCCGAAGATAGCATTCCTTTCAGGGAATTTCAGTTCCTGTTTGATCACTAGAGAATTAGGTAGATCCGAAGCAGGGCCGACGGACAATCGTCCGATGAATAGAACAAATGAACTTGAAGAAAGCGTGGTCTGAACTAGACAGGAAGGGAAAGAAACTCACCACCGTTCGGTGTTCGTCCGAGTTCATAGCATAGGGTGACTTCCAATCGAGGACCAAACCATTCTTTCTGTTACTAACTTAAGGTACATGCACACATACACTCAATCTATCCTGCAAAGTAATTCCACGAAGGATAGGATTTGGGCATATCTTAATCATCTGGGCCGTAGAGCCAATCAATAGACCTCAGGTCTAATTTTCCTCCCCAGAGACTGGCAGTCTAACCGAGAGATCTTCCTCCTCTACCTGCTTAAATAATTCTGCGAGGTGGAAACCAGCCGTCAAGAATAAGCTATGGGTTGCTCATTTAACCCTGAGTGGGGGTCTTTAAACACTGCTAAGGGTTGCGTCTTAACCACCCCTTCACAGGGAGCTTTAAATTTCGCAAGCTTTTAAAAGCCCATCTCTCAGTGTTTCCCACAATATGCCGTTAAATTAAACATAGGCAATACATTATTAGGTATTTACAGCAATTGATGGAATAAACAGTTAGCCTAGGGGATTCGAAACTAAATATTCCAAAGAAAATATCATTATTGAATTACAGCGCACAAATTGTGCATAATGTTGATTACAAAGTTGAATAATCACTGTCACTTCTCACTTTCACAAAGGATCACAATGGGATGATCCCCGATTTTTACACGTGTTGACGTGGTATCGGCAGCAATGCAAACCACACAATTTACACAGGCAGGGGTCATCTGGGTCATGGAAGTACTCTTGTGTTACACAGTTTATGGTGGTACCCATGTACCACCATCGAGTCAACAATGTGTCGCAGGTCTTTGTTAGTGTCTGTCCATGTCCTGTTCATCATGGCCGCCGTTGAATAAAACTCGACCCACATTTCTTCCCTCTTCTTCACTCTGTCCTGGGATAGTTTTTTTTTCTTCTTCTAGGTGTCAGTGGATGGCAGCCCTCTCTTCATCCGGAGGTCTTCAATGAAGAAGGTATACTTGGCAAGTCCATACGGTAGTTTAGATTTTGCGTATTTCGATATTCCCAGGGTAGCTTTCAGGGAGCGCGACGTGACTGCTTCTAGCGTCCTCAGGTCCATCAGAGTCAGAAAATATGAATATACAATATTTGGACTTTGAATTGATCAACAGTTAAATATAATTACAAAATAAAGAAGATAACACAATGTGATCCCATTCCCCTTTCTCTTGTTACCAACAAATATCGTACAATTTGGCCATGTTGGTAAACACAGATAAATTTTATGCTGCTGTCTTTGACCTACCTAGATCATATAACACGTGCCATTGTATCAAGGCACTCATAAAAAATTTACGAAAATATTCAAATAAAACCAATTCTTTGACCAATACAATTTCGCATTGGTTACAAATTGAATCATTAAATTCCCAAATGCTACTACTATTTAAACAATGTTGTTGTTAATTCATTTAGGGGCTTTGCGAAATCGTGGTCATTATGCTCCGTGTACTTAGATGTGTAGATAATTTGTCTGATAGCCTGTGTTTTTATTGCGACTGGAGTTGTGTGTGTATTTGTAATGTAGGCAAGGATTGATAAGGAGGCGGCCGTGGCCTTAAGTTAGGAACCATCCCGGCATTTGCCTGGAGTAGAAGTCGTAAACCACGCAAAACTACTTCCAGGACGGCTGAGATGGGAATCGTACCCACCTCTTTTCAGCATTGCCTCACGAATTTGATTGGAGCCCGTTCCAGCCCTCAGACCAGAACTTCATTTCTAGGCAGAGTCGGGAATCGAAGCCGGGACTCCGCGGTGACAGCCAAAAATGCTAGCCGCTACGCATCGAGGCAGACACTATTTAGAAGAAACTAATGGAAATAAAATACTGTGCGGCTACTTTATGGAGCGTTTATTTAATAGTCTAGAACACCTCATGGTCTAGCGGCTAGCCTTCTTGATTGTCGCTCCTGGAAGTCCGGGTTCTTTTCCCAGCTGTGCCAAGAAATTCAATTGTGGTATGAGACTGGAACGGGGTACACTCAGTCTCCTGAGGCAAAACAGAGAAGAGGTGGGTTCGTTTCTCACCTCAGCCAAAATAGAAGTGGACTTCCGTGGTTTCCTATTTCGACTCCAGGCAAATGCCGGAATGGTTCCTAACTTCAGGCCATGGCCACCTCCTTCTAATTCTTACCTGAATTACAAATATACACACTAATACAGACATCACAATAGCACAGGTTATCAAACATAAATCTACTCACGGCCAAGACCAAAATGACCAAGCTGCTTAAACGAAACAACTATAATAGTCTTCATGCTGCTAATCAATGTATACTATCGTAATTCGCAAACTGAATGTAACACAATAATATGGATAAAACATCACACTGGGAATCATCATGAAGTCTGTTGGTAATATTGGTGTCCTCGTCCATTCAACTGGGCATGCCCCTTTCTCCGGGACAAAGGACATATTGCGTAATTCAGATGGTAAAGGGAAAGGATGAAGAAGCTTTCCTACTACTTCTATTAGGCCTATGTACTACATTTGGATTAATATTTTTTCTGTAGGTGGGTGAATTAAACTTTGTTTAAATCTATAATACACAGTAATTCACAGTTTTATTAGACGAATGAATGAATGAATGAATGAATGAAGGAATGAATGAATATTTACCAATAAGCAATACGGATCAACCTTTACCAAACCAATATGATAAACGGATCGCAGTTTATGAATGAATGAATGAATGAATGAATGAATGAATGAATGAATGAATGAACGAATGAATGAACGAATGATTGAATTAAAGTCCCTTGTTTATGCTGAAGTCGATGATACCTAGAATAAATAAATCATTAAATAAATAGATAGATAAATACAAAAAATAAATAAATATATAAATAATTTCATAAATAGATAAATAAATATATAAATAATTACATTCTTAGATAAATAAATATATAGATAATTACATTCATAGATAAATAAATTTATAGATAATTACATAAATAGATAAATAAATAGATAAATAAATAAATAGATAAATAAATAAATAGCTAGATAAATACAAAAATAAATAAATAAATATATAAATAATTACATAAATAAATATATAGATAATTACATTCATAGATAAATAAAGATATAGATAATTACATAAATAGATAAATAAATAGATACATAAATAAATAGATAGATAAATACAAAAAAATAAAAATATATATAAATAATTACATAAATAGATGAATAAATATATAAATTATTACATTCTTAGATAAATAAATATATAGATAATTACATTCATAGATAAATAAATATATAAATAATTACATTCTTAGATAAATAAATATATAGATAATTACATAAATACATAAATAAATAAATAGATACATAAATAAAAGTTGACTAGCTATGTCGCACAACCAGTTAGGTACCCGTCTCATGTGTTTATGTTTAGGCGGATTCCAAACCTTAATTATGACATTAATGACTGTTCAAAAAGTCAAAATTGTGAATTTCAGAACATCGCCTTACAATGAAATTTAAGGAATGCTTAATAATCAAACGAGATTAATTCAGCAAAAAAAATGTTTGGCCAATCTGTGCTTTAATTCTACTGAACAACCGAAATATTAAGTAAACTACTTCTCAGTCAGACTGTGATCTTGCAGCACGCGTCCGCACAGCAGCCGGCAGATTCTGCCAGGTAGAACACAACAGCCTAGGGCCTCGTTATGCTGCTTTTGTGTGTTGGGGGCTAACGGTCCGTTTGTGACGTGTACAGTCGTGCCTGCTTGCCATTAGAGCACCAGGTCAATGTCAACAACAGCCTGCTTATCCAACCTCCAGTGCCCCTGTGTGAATGTACGATCTCAAGAAAAACCATACTATCGTCATATGATCAGCTCCACAAAATTCCGGATTCATAAAAAACGATCGACTCTTATTACACCGAAAAATAATTATGTCTGATATTCTTACACTGATTTGCACTGCTTAACATGAAATCTATATGCATAGCCCTTACTTACTTACTTACTTACTTTACGCGATCAGGCCCAAGGGACCGCGCGCTGCTACAAGGATTCTCCTCCACCGGATTCTGTTTGCTGCTCTCTGTTGCCAGTCACCCTCTATTCCAATCTGTCGCAGGTTTTCACGGATTCCATCCTTCCATCATTTCCTTGGCCTACCCTGTGGTCTTCTTCCATGAACAAAATTGAGCAGTTTCAGAGGCCATCGGCCGGTGTCCATCCTAGTGACATGGCTTGTCCATGCACGACGTTTGCTTCTCATTAGTCCTACGATGTTTGGGCATCCATGGCATCCAGCTCTCGATTGTACCGTATACGCCATTCGCCAGTGTCCTCGTCTTGAACGGGACCAAGATCTTCCTCAAAACATTCCGCTCAAAAACAAGGAGATTATTCTTTTTTTTTTTTTCTGAGTACTCCAGGTCTCGCTTCCATACAGCACTACAGGCTGAATTAGTGTCTTGTATAGTTGGAGTTTGAACTTTCTCAATAGACTGCGGGACTTGAGGAGATGACAGACTGTAGTAGGAGCGGTTTACGGCTAAGATCCTCGCTTTAAACTCTGCCTGATATGATGCATCCTCTACAAAAAATATGCATATCCCAATTAGGAAAAATATACTTGTTATCTCAATTGTTCAATGCTTCCAAAGAAAAAAAAACTTAGTTGAAGAGTGATTTCACTTCTGACCGCTTGGTAGCACAAGCGTAGCACTTACACGTCAAGTCGAAAGTAATGATGCCCACGTCTAGGATGGGAATTGAAATCACCACTTCTCAGCGATCTTCAGCAAGCTGAGCTGTTGATGTCATCAAGTGTCACCCATATTGATTGAATTTCGCAACAAATGGCCGATAACCTAGATGTTAGGCCCCTTAAAACAACAACAACACAACGAATTTCGCAACAACTCCAAATTACGCGTCACTAAATACACATACAGATCTAGTTTCAAAGAGTAGGATATTTCTTGATAATGCAGGGCTGCGGTGATATCAAGACGCCAAACGAGCTGCACAGGGCCGAACTGAATGTTGAAATATCATTTTAGAGGCCAGTGGCGTAACTAGGGTGTGCTTCTGGAGGTGGATCAGCTGAGTCAAAATTACATTGAGAGGGGTAAGGGCTCCAACACAATGGGGCATAATAAATGAAAGGTACAGTAATATATGGTCCCAAAGTTTTTAACCTGCTATCTATATTTTTTAGTTTCTTATTTAATTAGCATTTCATACGTTATATTTGCACTTATCAATGTGCAAATGCTCGAAAATTAACAACTTTGTTTGTATTAAGTGGCATTATTATAAAGCATTTATTGCGGCCAATGGCCATAGAGTAGAACTACATATAACAATGTACATTAGATTAAATCATATAACACAAGAGATCTGTGTTCAGAGGGTCTGTTCTCACTATACTACTCTTTGATCGTTACAGCCTAATCAGTCGTCGTCTAAACAAAACTGAGTCAGTGATACAAATCTCCCAGCTATCACACTGCATATGTTCCGCACTAGTTGTTGCACAATAAACATAAACACTCCTGGATGGATGGGCTGATGGAAGGACTTCCTAATGCAGATGCGATGGTGGAAGCCATGGATCGCAAATGTGATCACTAGGTGCCTCAGCTCGCACTCTGGTCGCATCCATTCTTTATTTATCATTACATCTGTGATGTAGAAACTTTCTAGGATGGAGTCTTTCTTCCTTCAAAGTTCTCTTTAGAGGTCTACGCATGCCTGTTTGGATGGTAAGTGCATTTGCAGTCTAAGATGTTCTACCAAAAATGTTTCTCTGGCAAATGCATACACATATCGTGAGAGGGCGAATTTTGAGACCCCCAATACCCTCTTCAGATACCTTGATTTCAGATTTTCAATTTCTTTTAATCGTCTGGTTGATAGATAATTCCATATGACATCAAGCCCATATGTGATTGATGGAAGCACTTTAACTCTGAAACGTTCCATGGCTGATTTTTCTGACATTCTTTGTAGTTTTCTTCGCGAAATCATCTGGCTTTTTCTATTTCCTGATATTGCATAAATATTAATAATCTACAGTTCCCAACTTAAGTTTACACTGAAGAAAATGGAAATTGCAACACCCAGAAGGAGCGGTGCTACATTGCTGCATTTGCACATGCAGGACGAGTGTTCGGTTGTGATTCGATGATTACACTTTCAGGTCCCTCTGACTGCAAGTTTGGACAACAATCAATACAGGCTGTGACCACTACGAGCTGCAATACATTGATGAATTCCTTGAGGCATGGAGTCAATAAGGCCCTAGATCGCTTCCTGAGGAAGTGTGGCCCATGCTGGCTGCACTGCACGGGTCAGTTGTTCCAGAGTTGTGGGTGGCTGAGGACGGTTGGCCAGTTGTCGACCCATCATGTCCCACACATGCTCAATAGGACTGAGGTCCGGGGATCTGGCGGGCCATTCTAAGGTTGTGATGTCGTGGAGAGCTTCTCTGGAGATGCGTGCAGTGTGAACCCGGGCATTGTCCTGCTGAAACATCCCATTATCAATGTTCGCCATCAGAGGGACAACCACTGGATTGAGTACCCTATCAACGTACTGTCGAGCAGTCATAGTGCCCTCAACAAGCACTAATTGTGATTTCCCCTTTAAGCCAATAGCTCCCCAGACCATAATGCATGTGTTGGCCCTGTGTGCCTCTCGACAATAAGGTCTGGGCGGCCCCTCTCCCCGGTTCGTCAGCGCACACGATTCCGGCGATCACTGCGGGCAAGACAGAAGCGCGATTCATCACTAAAGAAGACCCTATGCCATTCGTCGGCCCTCGTCGATCGTTCTCGACACCAGGCCAGCCTTAAAAGTCGCTGTTGTGGGGTCAATGGAACACCTTCTGCAGGGAGACGGGATCGTAAGCCAGCTGCACGCAGGCGATTACCAACTGTTTGTTGTGTAACGTGGGGTGCCACAGCTGCTCGAATTTGCGCTGCTGTTGCATGGGGTTCCATCCGGGCCATCCGAATGATGCGGCGATCCTCTCTCACAGTTGTCTGTCGCGCTGGGCCTGTGCCAGGTCTACGAGTGTGGATACCTTCATTTGACCACTGCTGCCATACACGTTGTACCGTAGATGCCTGTCGGCCAACACGTGCAGCGACAGTCGTTAGCGATAATCCAGCCTCACACAGCCCAATTATCCGAGCCCTCTCAAACGGCGACAGTTGTTGATAGCGTGCTCTTCTCTGTCGTCGAGGCATGTTTGACGGGGAACACTTCACTGCACAGACTGCAAGTCACCTACGCTACACCAGAGTCCGTATGCTGGAGTTGATTCCTCCGCGACCAATCACGTGGGGAGACCTGTAGCAACAATCCAATGGGTCTGAAACGTTGATCGTTACATACCTACATGGCATCGTTCCTTATCTTGAAAATCAACACAAACGACCAATGCCTTCATGGTGTTGCAATTTCCATTTCCTTCAGTGTATCTTAAAACAACAATACAACTAAACACAATGTTATTCACTTTCCAAAATGGCACTAACACTCGGATACTAAAAAGTGGTGTATTTTTGGAAAAGGATGAGGAAAGATAGTGCTACACCCATCTCACTGCCAACCCTCTGTATAACTGAACAGCTGACTATTTTGCTCATTCAGTAGGTGCGAGAACTCTGTGTGCGCCCCATGTGTATAGATTACCCGCCTGGCCCTAGTGCTATGCGGGCTTGGACACGACACAGTTCTGCAGGGGCTATCGTCTTGTTTATTTGTTTAAAAGCACGTTATAAACAAATAAATATATTTCCGTTGACTTATCAAGAAATGCAAGATTTTTCCTGTACTATTGAGACGATTTGGAAGATTTTGGCACGAACCACACCTTCTAACTCCCTCTGGTTTAGGAGCTTGAGTTTTGTGAAACATACACCTTAACGTATTATATAATAGGATTTTACGCGAGTAAAAAGAAATACTTTCAAACACAATACAATCATTTGTCATCAATCCGAAGATTGGTTTAATTCAAAATTAAGAACTTACTTCAAATTTCATACTTTCATTATTTGGCTGTGGAAGGGTTTGATCCCCCCTGATCACCTCCCATAGTTACGCCACTGGTAGGGAAAAACCAGTCAAAAGACTGAAATTCTGCATGGTAACAACTTGCCAAGCGTAAGGGTCCGTAGTAAGTCCTAAAAATCGTCTCCTCGCAAGTATTCCAGGCAGATAAACGAAGAGAGAGAGAGAGAGAGAGAGTGAGAGAGAGAGAGAGAGAGAGAGAGTGAGAGAGTGAGAGAGAGAGAAGTTGGGAGAGAGTGAGAAGAGGAGTTCCCTTAAGCACCGGACGAATAGGTCGATCAAGTTATCTTTTTATTTTGATGCTCTTCAACCGTTAATGTTTTCTAAGAAATGAGCCCAGTCTACTTAAAGTATGTTTTCCAAGAAATGAAGCTAATTAAAATCCAACTTCCCCATGACGAAATTAAATTGCCCCCTCCAATAAATTGTCTGACTATCTCAACCTACGTAACAACAGCTTGCACTACAGCTCACATCGAGTCGGTAGCTTTGTTTTAAACGTTTTCATTCCAAGGCTTCCGACACCAAGTACATGAGTACCATATCTGTAAAATTATTTTAGGGGCCTTATGACATCGTGGTCATGCAGCCCCATGTACTTGGGTTTGTGTGGAATTTGGTTGGTTGGTTCCTCAGTTTAGGGGCTACGACAATGCAGTCATGTTGCCTCGTGTAGAATCTGTCTGAATACCAGTGTTAATTGTGATGGTTGTACTGTAGTAGTGTGTGTTATCTGTAATTCAAAATAGGAGTGCAAACGAACAATTTCAAGTAGTTCCTACTTTTGCTACCAAATCAAATCTAACCTACAAATTTAGCTTCACACAAATTTATTTTTTATGCCAAAAAACTATGACATGGGCCCGCCGGCTTTACTTCCCCTCCAAAGGAAGGCATACTGAGAGATTTTAACACTCTTAACAAGTAGTTCCGTGAAGAACTATACAGGCTATTTTCATATATCCTGCTCATGTTAATTGTCTCTATCAACATACAAAATTTCAGTTTAATTGCTGTAACAGATTCGTAGATATTGAGAACCGTCTAAATATTTCATATGGTCGCCAGGATGGATTTTTATTTTTGTACTATTACATTAAGATTATTGTGTACGTGTGGTATTCAAACTTCAATCGCATGATTAGAACACAAGAAGTAAAAACGAGATTTTAAAAGTACGCACACCAGCCATCTTGTGATTATGCAAACAATTGAAATAAATTACATGCCAGTGGATCAACATTTGTACAAGCATTTAACGTGCAACGTTTCACGGCACTCGGATAGTTAATTCGCGAGAAACGTCCATTTAAATATTTATACTTCGCGTCGCCGCCATGTTGGATTTGTGCTCACCAGGTCACTGAAAGTCCTATAGGTGAACATATGTTCATAGTCTCTATGAACATTTAAAAAAATCAGTTTGGTTGCTGTAAAAGATTCATAGATATTGAGAACCGTCTAAATATTTCGGAAGCTCGCCATTTACGATTGTTATATGTATAGGCCATATAGTTATGTACCATTCAAGGACAATTATTGCCTAGCTTCATTATTCAAACTTTCACTTCGATCGCATGATTACGACACAAGAATAAAAACTTAATTTTAAAATTTCGCACAGCCGCCATCTTGAGGTTATGTAAACAATTGAATTAAATTAGATGGCAGTGCATTACAATCTGCAAAATCATTTACTGTACCACATTTCACTGCGCTCAGAGAGTTAAATCACGAGAAAAGTCTATTAAAATATTTCATATTCGCTTGGTCGCCATGTTCGTTTTGTACTTTACAGGTTTATGAAATATACATAGGTAAACTTGTATCAGTACCCTTTATCACCGTACAAAATTGCATGATGATATCTGTAATAGTTTCGGAGATGTAGAATGTCAGTGAAATATTTCGCACAGCCGCCATTTTGAGGTTATGTAAACAATTGAACTAAATTAGACTCCAGTGCATTACAATGTGCATAAACATTTGCTGTACCAAGTTTCATTACGTTTGGATAGTTAAATCGCGAGAAATGTCTATTTAAAAGTCTCAATTTCGCTTGACCGCCATGTTGGTTTTGTAGTCACCAGGTTTTTGAAAGTCTCATAGGTGAACTTTTAGTAGTGCCCTTTATCACCGTACACAATTTCAGGGCGATATCGATAATAGTTTCGGAGATATTGAATGCTAGTGAAATATTTCGCACAGCCGCCATGTTGGATTGGTGAGACGTAACAAAATTTGAAGGGCACAGTCGAGGTCGCGGGGAATAGTGCTATGAACTTACCGAGTTTCATTGAAATCGCTCCAGCCGTTTAGATTTTATTAGGGGGGGGGGACACACACACACCTCACACACACACACACGCACACACACACGGATAAAAGGTGATCTCATAAGCCTATTTTTTCAAAATTGAAAATAGGCTAAAAAATCCGACGACCTCGGCCGGGTTTGAACCCGCAATCATGGGCATAGCAGTTCAGCATGCTTCCGACTATGCCACCGAAGCCACATAAGATGTTAACTTTGAGATCTTCTTGAAATAACTGTTTTATTTCAACGAAATATCCAATGGTTTAAACAACCTGAAATAATAATCATGTAGGCTACATCTACCCCTTAATATTCCTGTTTTCAACCGAGCGGGGATGAGATGGGACGAAAATCTATGTGGAGGGTAGTTTTTAGGGCCGGATGCCCTGACGCCAACCTTGTGACAGGAGTTAATGAGTGATTAAATGAATACTGATGAATGAAACTGGGCAAGGACGTGTAAGAAAGCGGCCATGGCCTGTCAGAAGGTACCGTCCCAGCGTTTGCTTGGAGTTGAAAATGGTCAAGCACGGAAAACCATTTCAAGGACGGCCAACGGTGGGGTTCGAAACCACGTCTACAGAGTCCACCGATATTTTGGCCCCATGGCGTAGCGTTGCACGTTAGGGAGCGTAACATTTGCTGTCGGTTGAAATAATAATAATAATAATAATAATAATAATAATAATAATAATAATAATAATAATAATAATAATAATAATAACAATGTTAATAATAATGGGCCCTAACTGCACTAACCTAGAGTCCCAAAATTTGTAAATCTCCATTTCCATAGACCAGGGTTACATTTCATGCCAGAGTCGGAAATCGAACCCAGGACCTTTAGGCAAGAAATTACGATAAGTTCCCCTAAAGTACAGAAGTGGCTATCGGTTCGAAACCTTAGTTAAATTCTTACTTGGATGCGTTTGAGTTGGTGATTATTGTTTTAAGGAGCAGAACATTAGGGACATCTGCCCCTAAAATGAATGAAGGCTGGATCTTAATATTGTTATTCTTATTATATTTAAAGACTAAAAATAAACTGGTCATCCCCATATACTTTGTGTAAGCGTGTAAAAGAATAATGTTAGCCTGTATTATTCTAGTGACTATATTATTATTTGGGGGGGATTGTGGGAGGACTTTACTTACTGCACCATTCCAACATTTGCTTGCAGTACAGGAAAGAGGAAATCATAAGAAAATTTCACCCAGGATGGCAACAGAAGTAAAGGAAAGATGAAATCATAAGAAAATCACACCCTGGATGACAAATGAAGTAGAGGAAAAATGAAATTATAAGAAAATCACACACAGGATAGCATCTGAAGTAGATGAAAGATGAAATCATAAGAAAATCACATTCAGGATGACAACTGAAGTAGAGGAAAGATGAAATCATAAGAAAATCACGTTCAGGATGGCAACTGAAGTAGAGGAAAGATGAAATCATAAGAAAATCACATTCAGGATGGCAACTGAAGTAGAGGAAAGATGAAATCATGAGAAAATCATACCCAGGATGGCAACTGAAGTAGAGGAGAGATGAAATCATAAGAAAATCACACCCAGGATGGCAACTGAAGTAGAGGAAATATGAAATCATAAGAAAATCACATTCAGGATGGCAACTGAAGTAGAGGAAAGATGAAATCATAAGAAAATCACACCCAGGATGGCAACTGAAGTAGAGGAAAAATGCAATCATAAGAAAATCAAACCCAGGATGGCAACCGAAGTAGAGGAAAAATGAAATCATAAGAAAATCACATTCAGGATGGCAACTGAAGTAGAGGAAAGATGAAATCATAAGAAAATCACACCCAGGATGGTAACTGAAGTAGAAAAAAGATGAAATCATAAGTAAATCACATTCAGGATGGCAACTGAAGTAGAAAAAAGATGAAATCATAAGAAAATCACACCCAGGATGGCAACTGAAGTAGAGGAAAGATGAAATCATAAGAAAATCAAACCCAGGATGGCAACTGAAGTAGATGAAAATTGAAATCATAAGAAAATCAAACCCAGGATGGCAACTGAAGTAGATGAAAGATGAAATCATAAGAAAATCGCACCCAGGATGGCAACTGAAGTAGAGGAAAGATGAAATCATAAGAAGATCACATTCAGTATGGCAACTGAAGTAGAGGAAAGATAAAATCATAAGAAAATCACACCCAGGATGGCAACTGAAGTAGAGGAAATATGAAATCATATGAAAATCGCATTCAGGATGGCAACTGAAGAAGAGGAAAGATGAAATCATAAGAAAATCAAACCCAGGATGGCAACTGAAGTAGATGAAAGATGAAATCATAAGAAAATCGCACCCAGGATGGCAACTGAAGTAGAGGAAAGATGAAATCATAAGAAGATCACATTCAGTATGGCAACTGAAGTAGAGGAAAGATGAAATCATAAGAAAATCACACCCAGGATGGCAACTGAAGTAGAGGAAAGATGAAATCATAAGAAAATCAAACCCAGGATGGCAACTGAAGTAGAGGAAAGATGAAATCATAAGAAAATCGCACCCAGGATGGCAACTGAAGTAGAGGAAAGATGAAATCATAAGAAAATCGCATTCAGGATGGCAACTGAAGTAGAGGAAAGATGAAATCATAAGAAAATAGCATTCAGGATGGCTACTGAAGTAGAGGAAAGATGAAATCATAAGAAAATCAAACCCAGGATGGCAACTGAAGTAGATGAAAGATGAAATCATAAGAAAATCGCACCCAGGATGGCAACTGAAGTAGAGGAAAGATGAAATCATAAGAAGATCACATTCAGTATGGCAACTGAAGTAGAGGAAAGATGAAATCATAAGAAAATCACACCCAGGATGGCAACTGAAGTAGAGGAAATATGAAATCATAAGAAAATCAAACCCAGGATGGCTACTGAAGTAGAGGAAAGATGAAATCATAAGAAAATCACACCCAGGATGGCAACTGAAGTAGAGGAAATATGAAATCATAAGAAAATCGCATTCAGGATGGCTACTGAAGTAGAGGAAAGATGAAATCATAAGAAAATTAAACCCAGGATGGCAATTGAAGTAGATGAAAGATGAAATCATAAGAAAATCGCACCCAGGATGGCAACTGAAGTAGAGGAAAGATGAAATCATAAGAAAATCGCACCCAGGATGGCAACTGAAGTAGAGGAAATATGAAACCAAAAGAAAATCACACCCAGGATGGCAACTGAAGTAGAGGAAAGATGAAATCATAAGAAAATCAAACCCAGGATGGCAACTGAAGTAGAGGAAAGATGAAATCATAAGAAAATCACATTCAGGATGACAACTGAAGTAGAGGAAAGATGAAATCATAAGAAAATCACATTCAGGATGGCAACTGAAGTAGAGGAAATATGAAACCAAAAGAAAATCACACCCAGGATGGCAACTGAAGTAGAGGAAAGATGAAATCATAAGAAAATCACACCCAGGATGGCAAATGAAGTAGAGGAAAGATGAAATCATAAGAAAATCACATTCAGGATGGCAACTGAAGTAGAGGAAAGATGAAACCAAAAGAAAATCACACCCAGGATGGCAACTGAAGTAGAGGAAAGATGAAATCATAAGAAAATCACATTCAGGATGGCAACTGAAGTAGAGGAAAGATGAAATCATAAGAAAATCACACCCAGGATGGCAACTGAAGTAGAGGAAATATGAAATCATAAGAAAATCGCACCCAGGATGGCAACTGAAGTAGAGGAAAGATGAAATCATAAGAAGATCACATTTAGTATGGCAACTGAAGTAGAGGAAAGATTAAATCTTAAGAAAATCACACCCAGGATGGCAAATGAAGTAGAGGAAAGATGAAATCATAAGAAAATCACACCCAGGATGGCAACTGAAGTAGAGGAAAGATGAAATCATAAGAAAATCAAACCCAGGATGGCAACTTCCTACAGAAAGATGAAATCAAAATAAAATCACACCCAAAGTAGAGGAAAGATGAAATCATAAGAAAATCACACCCAGGGTGGCAAGTGAAGCAGAGAGGAAAGATGAAATCATAAGAAAATCACACCCAAAATGACAACTTAAGTAGAGGAAAGATGAGATCATAAGAAAACCACACCCAAGATGGCAACTGGAAGTCTCTGTGGTCAGACGACTATTTTATAGTAGCAGAACAGCGGTTTACCGCGTAAAAACGGTCGCACATCTGACGAGCAAGATCTGTAAAACAGAGTTGAGGCACTGCGTATCGTTCAGATGATCCCACTAATTGCGGTGGGAGTGAGGTGTGACTAAGCTCCCTGTGCGCGGACTGCCGCGTCCCAGGATTAATCTCCTCCAATTACTTCCTGCCGAACACAAAGTGAAATTAACTGGGATTAGGAAACATGTTAATATTTGTTTCCCCCCACCATCACAAAGCACACGAAGAAACGTCGGCCATTACGGCAAGGTAGACGCCCTTTCGGGAATTATTCAGGCCAATCAGCTAATGCCGATTATTTGGAAACCACGTTTACCGCAGTAGATCATTTAACAATTGCTTGCCACGGTGGGTGAGTGGTTATCGTGTTGGATTACTAACCCCCAAACTTGCAGGTTCGATCCTGGCCGTGGTAAGTGATTTTTGAAAGGCGACAAAAATTACGACACGCACGTCATACGATGTTGGCATGTCAAAGAACCCATTTGAATTCAGTAGGCCGTGTTGACAATGGAAACATTAACCTTGGTATTTTCCCCAACACGCATAGTGCTTCAAGGAACAACAAAATTTTGACATGCAAGCTGCCCTCTGGGTGTCAAATAACAAAGCTTGCACCCGGCACCCGAGGACTTACGATATTATTATTATTTAACAATTAGGTATTAATGGGAACATGGTGTTGGCATCACTGATTAAATCGTTCGGAGCAACACATATAACATACTGCACGCCCGGACTAACATTTGTGAGTGTTGATGGTATTCATAGAGAGCTTTGAAGTTATTTTTCAGTATTGCCAATTTGACAATTGATATTGCATTTTTCAATAGTTTTGACTGAAAAGGTGCAATATCAATTGGTAGTAATTGTTGTTCGAATCTTTAAAGTAAATAGTGCTACTGTATATCGTAAGACTTTTTGTCTAAATCACCCGGCTTGGTTTTTGAATACCAGTACCTGAAAAAACTCACATTAAGTATACCAGGTCTTCTTAGTGATATCTCAGCAGACAAAGTCGAGTTCCCCCCATCTCAGGCAAAACGTAAAATTAAGCAATTTCCTCAACTGTGTCAAACGTTGAAGGGCTAAAGGACCCGGAACGGTTTCAAATTGTGAGTAATGGAGAGTTCTATCAAACTAACAATACAACTTTCGAATATCACTTCCGGCCTAAATGAAGTTCTGGAAAAACAGCCTAAAATAGCTTGCTTCTTTACTGGTTTTCCTTTTGATTCAAATCCTACCCAAATTAAATTATTTACATAATTCTGTCTTTAATGTGCTCCTTAGTTCAATACCCTCAGGGTTTTTCGATTTTCTGAGAAATCTTCACACCGGGAGTAGTTATAAGAGCTTAAGTGAAACTCTGCATTGACTCACACTAGCAGTCGTAGTGATATAAAAGGCAATCTGCTAATCTAAACAACCAGATATGGTTGAGTTTCATGTGAACAATCATCAGTCTACCGCGTGTCATCCGGCCGGCACCTCGTGAGAAACGGTTAGTGTGTCCTTAACGGTTAGAAAAGGGGAGAAAACAACGGAAATTAATCACAAATGCACCAGCAATAAGATTCATTGATGAACCGGGTTCGAGTCGGCAACCTGATGAAAATGTAATAAGTTATTATTATTATTATTATTATTATTATTATTATATAATAATATTTGCAAATGGGGGTAATTCCCCGGTGGCAATTTGTACAGATACAGAAATACAGAAAAACACCTACAATAACATCAAACACAATTCGCAATTTAGGAACTATAGTAATTACATCGTAGTATTCACACAAAATTTCAATCTTCTCTTAAAAACTTCAATATGTTTGGGGAAAGGCTCTAAGACTGTGGCAGGTAATGAGTTCCAATTATCAATACCACGGTTAATGAAATATTTCCCTTTTTTTTTTTTCGTGTGGTCTCCTCAGAGACCTAGTGCAGGTCTTTCTATTCGACGCCCGTGGGCGACCTGCGCGTCGGGATGAGAGATGGAATTGATTAAGGTGAATGAAATTGGAGAAGGATGTGGAAGGAAGCGGCCGTGGCCTATCAGAAGGTACCGTCCCAGCATTTGCCTGGTGTTGAAAATGGGGAAACCACGGAAAACCATTTCAAGGACGACCGACGGTGGGGCTCGAACCCACCCGTCTACCGAGTCAGCAGAGAGCTTGGCCCCATGACCTAACACTGCGCTTTAGCCAGCGTAGCCACTACTGTCGGTATATTTCCCATAATTTGTACGCTGTGGTCGGACCTTGGCTTTATGTGGATGATCTGCCTTGCTCAGGTTGGTGGGATTTCCCAGACGTTTGTTTAGTTCTCCCCATGCTGGCCGATTAGTGTAAGTGTTAAAAATAGCGATTTCGTCCTTCTATCTTCCAGAGATTCCCACCCTAGTTTTTCAATCATTCGAGTTACACTACTTCTAGGATTAAAATAGTGATCGACAGGCAACGAGAAGATAGTGTCGTGAACGAAGAGGAACCTCTCAGGAAACAACAACATTAAGTTTGTAATCAGAAGAGAGTTATACAAGTTAATGAAAAGCGAGTGGAGTCGTTTAAACAACCATATCCCGTAACGGAGTAGTGTTTATGGAAGGTCTAGTCCAGTGCTTTCCAAACAGGGTGTCACGTGCTACCATCAAGGGGATCGTGAGATATTTTCCAAGACTAAATGTAAACCAATATGAGTGGATAAGAAATCCTTTTGCATCCTCCAGCTCTTGTGAACTTCAACTTATCCAAGAGGAGAAACTGGCGGAACTTGAAAACAACTAGACTTTAGAACTTAAGTACTAAGAGTCCGAATTAGACAGCTTCTCGGTTTCTAATCAACAAGATTTTCCTCACTTTAGTAAAAGAGCCCTCATCGTTTTGTTGCAGTATTCTACTACATATTCGTGTGAAAAGTGCGTTTTCTGTTATGGATAATTCAAGAACAGTTAAACGTGGAAGTTTGAGAATGTTAGATGAGGAAATGCTTGTGAATTTGTCCTGCATCCGATTACAAAGCAGATTTGTAATGATCGCCAAGTGCACAGCAGTCATTGAATTGGAAGATCAAGTAGCACGTTTTGTATCTATGAGAAAGGATGTTTAATATAGCATATTATATATGTAAAATTTTGTATAAGTCAAACTATGAAAAATTTAAATTTCTTTATAGTCTATGATTATAATTAAAATAATTGAATGGGTGGCATGTAGAATTGTGTGTGCTAATACGGTGTAGCCAGGAGAAAAAGTTTGGAAATCTCGGGTCTAGTCTATGACATTAAAGGATGGTTTCAACAAGAAAAAAAAAGGAAGACGATGATAAATTACCTCACTCCTAGCCTTTCCTAGCGTGCCTTATTAGTGCTGAAGCTAACAAATACTCAATTCAATATGGCGTCAAAACCTTGACATTATTGGAATAATCCACAGTTTGGTAACCACATTGAAGTTGATCGTGATATAGCTGGAAGATACATTATATATCAGCGACGTCCGATTCACTGTAATCGAACCATATTTATTAACAAGCAGTCCATTAAGGTACATTTATCTTCATTCTATTCTTATTTATTCATATGTTTTCTAATTCTTTTTGTGAGCTTTCTTTTTATTAAAATTTCTAATAGTGTTTCGTAAGGATATCCATTTTCTCTTTTATATTTGTAAACTTAGTTTTAAGATTATTTTAATTCAATCCACGCTGAAGAGGGTGTCATTGAACACCGAAACATGTACGTATAAGCAGTAATTAAACTACGTTCTTTAGTGTTTGACAAGGCGGTTTTTAACAATATAGTACTGTCAGTCAACACGGATATTAATTATTACCATTGCCATAATGGTTAATGTTTACGCAACTGCCTTTAAATCTTCAATAGTCTACTGATTCCTACAAACAACATATTTTGAGTTTTGTCCCTGTTGCAGCAAATGAGCGAATGAAGAAGGTCTCATGCTGTATTTCATTGCGCTTGTGGTTCCTCGATGACATTGGTACACCTGGACTCGAACTCCATCTATCACCACGGCTGAGAGGCTGTCTGTGTAACCCGTGGGAAGCAAGACTAGTGCTGGCAACTTGGCAGCCTCCATTGTCCCGCCAGGTCAAGATGCTCATATTTCAAGTATTCCGAGTTTGGAAACCCAACCAGAAGGACAGATTCAGCATGAATGAATACAAATCTGGCCATTATATTACCAACTGGCCATGAGTAATTCATAATGCTCTTAGCGACAGCATCAGCAACTTTCACGCTTGTTATTAGAAAGGGAAATGAAAGATGAAATTCTTAGCAGTTATCTTGGTCATCATCTCCACGTACTTGTAGGATCAGCTGTCTGATAACACTTTTCAACAATTACATTTTTACCTGAAGAAAAATACCCAAACTTTATAGAATTCGACAATAATTTTCCTATTTTAGCTCCCGTTTTTGTGCTATATGAAGTTTGTTACGTCCTTATTTCTGTTTTAGCTCGTGGTTTATTATTTCAGGAATACCAACGAATGCTGGGTATTGTTTCTAGCTCACACAGTTTGAGATTGCTTGTCTTCCGTAGTGCTCCATTGTGTAATGAGACGCGAGTTTCTGAGATACTGTGTGGAATCAAAACTGCTCCTTTTTGTATTATGACTTTTACGCGAGTTTCCGAGTTACTGTGTGGAATCAAAACTGCTGTTATAATGCCCCGTAGATGTGCTAATAACCCCAACACCTTTTGGCCTATTGAAATATGTGAGAGACATAAAAGTTTAAATGACTTCCAAACCTGAACTAATCTAGATTTTTAACTGTCATTTTCAACTTCAGCATACTCAAATCCATATAAATCGACTATTTTGGCCTTTTTAAAAACAAAAAGTATTTTTTGTCTAGTGTAACCTGTGCTATTTAGTGTCGGTACCGTAGTAATGAATGTAATATTACTTATTTGAAGTGAGGATAGGAACAGTACCCCGGGATTAGAAATTATGTACAGTTCCCACACGGAATGAGGAATATACATGGCAATACAATCAGTATATCTGCCAAAAATTGCTGTGTCCAGAAATTCCGTAGAACCAAATTCAATATTTTCAATATTTTCTTGATGCATGTCTTGGTGGGCTCGATTAAAGACTTAAATATGCAGTTTGAAAAAAATATGAAATACAGTATTTAATTTAATAATATAACTAAGATCTAAGAAATAATATGAAACATAGGCCGTATATTTTAGAAATTATTTCAAATACTGGCCCAAACAACCTCATAATAAAAATGGCGAGGCTGAAACTTGAGCAGCGATCATGTTTGTTTATTGTAAACTAAAGCCTCCTTGGTTATCAATACAATCGTCAAAGCCAAATGCTTGGGAGTAAACAATCATTTGAGAAATAACATAAAGAATAAATTAGATAAGCCATAACGCAGAACAATACCTTGCATTACAAGATAGAGAATACGACTACATCTCAATGTACTCAAATATTGCATCTCCGATTCCTTTCTTTTTTCAGTACATCTACAATTGATGGATGTAAGAAACACTTGAGAAGCATGTATGACTAAAGAAAAAATACAGAAGCATGGAGACTGATATATACGATGATCCCTGAAAATACATCGTATTATATTCGGTAACAAATCTGATCTCATCGTTAATCGAAAAACAACATTAAATATCTCCAATTGTCCTGAACAAACACATTTTATATTGCAGAGGTAACTGTGTTAAGGACACTGCTTCTGATAGGAGAGTTATTAATTGATATAGCGATTCATGTTTCTGTAAACCCAATGTCTCTTTCCCGAAAATTTCTTTGAAAGGGGATCCAATTTCTGGGCAGATAAATGACGCTTTGTTTCCTGTACTAGTTCAATGTTTTACTCATATCATTAGGGATATGATCGACCTCTTGGAGCTTCGTTATGGTATTGAAATGAGACCTTTGAGACAATACAAGTGTTTTACATATTTACCCCTGATCTCTTAGCACCATAATTTTCATAATTTATGCTCTTATTAAAAAAAATATTATTTAAAAAGAATGTCACAAGATACAATATATTTTAGTATCTTTCGAAGATATCTTTCCGCAGCAGGTTCGACAGGCATTTTAATTCTCCACTTCCCCCATCTGTACGACATAATCTAATGGACGAGAAGTCTCCTTGGTCCTCATTGCGGTCGTCAAAATCAAATTCTTGGAGTAAAAATTAATTTCCTTGTTTTCAATTGAAGTGAAAATGTGGCAACATCGCCATTACGCAGAGGCAGTGAGTGCGTGAGTCGTGTGACAACGAGAGTGCATTCGCTCACTGCAAGAGCGTCCAAGCCTCCAGCAGGATCAATTAAACGAAGAAACTGAAAGCGTAGCACAATATCGATCGGTCCGCATTTCCTCCCCTTCCTTGCTGGCAGCGAGCACCACCACCACGCCTTCGGGCGTCCAGAGAGTAGTCGACAAATATGCGTCTGCAATTCATTTATATCAAGAGGAAATTGACCCTTCTCGGTAATGTGCAGTGCTGTACCAGGGCATCATCAACATGACACTATTGATCGTGTATGCATCTCCCCTTCACTTCCCCCACTCCTGGTTAATAGGAGCCAACATACTCAGGATGGCTGGAATCAGCAGATTACATCTCGACTCGAAAGACCCTGTTTCACCATTCCTAAATCGTTCCAAGTTTTCTGTTTTAAAATGCAACCCTTGTTAGTTAAAGCATCTTGTGGTTATGGAAACAATTGAAATAAATTAGATGGCCAGTGGATTAACATTTGTTTAAGGATTTACTGTGCCAAGTATCACTGCACTCGGATGGTTAAATTGCGAGAAACGTCTATGTGCATATGTATACATCGCGTCGCCACCATGTTGGATTTGTGATCACCAGGTTATTGAAAGTTCTATAGGGGAACTTATGTTCATAGCCCCTAAGAACATAAAAAAACAGTTTGATTGCTGTAATAGATTCGTAGATATTGAGAACCGTCTAAATATTTCGGATGGTCGCCATGTTGGATTGTTATATGTATAGGCCATAGAGTCATGTACCATTAAGGGAAAATTATTGCGTAGGTTCATTATTCAAACTTTCACTTCGATCGCATGATTACGACACAAGAAATAAAAACTTAATTTTAAAATTCGTACATCCGCCATCTTGAGGTTATGTAAATAATTGAACTAAATTAGATACCAGTGTATTACAATGTGTATAAACATTTGCTGTACCAAGTTTCATTGCGTTTGGATCATTAAATCGCGAGAAATTTATATTTAAATCTTTCAACTTCGTTTGGCTGCCATGTTCGTTTTGTAGTTAACCGGTTTTTGAAAGTCTCATAGATGAACTTCCAGTAGTGTCCTTTATCTACGTACAAAATGTCAGGGTGATACCGGTAATTGTTTCAGAGATATAGAATGCCAGTTAAATAATTCGCACAGCCGCGATCTTGAGGTTATGTAAACAATTGAACGAAGTTAGATGTCGGTGCATTACAATGTGTATAAACATATACTGTACAGTACCAAGTTTCATTGCATTTGATTGGTTAAATCACGAGAAACGTCTATTTAAAAGTCACAACTTCGCTAGGCCGCCATGTTGGTTTTGTAGTTACCAGGTTTTCAAAAGTCACATAGGTGAACTTCTAGTAGTTCCCTTTATCACCGTACAAAATTCCAGGGTGATATAGGTAATAGTTTCGGAGATATTGAATGCTGGTGAAATATTTCGCACAGCCGCCATGTTGGATTGGTGAGACGTAACAAAATTTGAAGGGCACAGTCGGAGTCGCCCGGAATAGTGCTATGAACTTACCGAGTTTCATTGAAATCGCTCCAGCCGTTTAGATTTTATTAGGGGGGGGGGGCACACACACACGAATCACAATACACACGCACATACAGACAGACACACGGACAAAAGGTGATCTCGTAAGCCTTTTTTTTTTTCATAAATGAAAATAGGCTAAAAATGCCAAGAGCCATCAGAGGTTGCCATGACAACGCTACTAAATTGATGAGGGATGAGCCATCAGACGTTGCCATGACAACGCCATTGCACGAGATCACATTCAGTTTTCCATCTGACTATGTGGGAAGTGCCTTCGGTGACGTAACTGGTAGAATACTGAACTTCTATGCCCAAGGACGCGGTTTCAAAGCCTGCCGAAGTCGTGTGATTTTCTAAGAGCGCTAACAATCCCTCAGTATGCTTTCCTTCGGAGGGGAAGTTCCAAGGTTCGTCGCGAGTTGCTGGTTGCAGTAGCATCTAGTTGCCAAGTGGACAGCTAGGTGTCGTTAAAGGTAGTATCTGGTACTAAAATTAGGAACTACTACTTGAAATTGACCGTCTGCTGTCCTTACCTGAATTACAGACTAATACAGCCATCACAATTCCCACCATTTATCAGACAGATTCTACACACACACCCAAAGTACACGGGGCAACATGACCGCGTTGTCGCAGCCCCTAAACTGAGGAACCAACCAAAATCTCTTCGGGACATAAAATTTTGCGTGAAGAAGTAACAGACCGTTAGATAGTTACACATCAGTGTGGAAACCTTGCATAAGGACAGTGTGACCACAAGTATAAAAATGGACCCTAAATGACGAAAAGGTTACCTTACCCATAAGACAATAAAATGTTTAAAATATGCATAAAAAGACGAAAAACAAAATTAATTAAGCTCCAATTATTAAAAAAACTTTCTCGCAATAAATGAGGTCTGATCCTTCTACGAAAACTTGCATATCCCCTAGTTTGCCCGGTGAAATCTACCTCTGCCTTCCGGCGTGCCGAGAGGATTTTTTTTTAAAGGAACTGTAACGCCGTTGTAAGCAACAGTTACTTTTTGTGGTAACGAGGGGGTGAGAAAGTTACTTTTTAAAATAAGTACCTGTAACAGTAAGGCCGTTACTTTTACGAGTAACGAAGGAACTTACCCAACCCTAATATTATATTATAAGAGGGCCTCTCCGTGCTATGTTCAAAGTCACAGGCCTAATCGTATAAATAATAGCAACGATGACACATAAAAGATACCAACTTTCACGTGAATTGCACAATTGCGTCTTGGAAGTATTGATTTTAATCTTTTGTCGTTACGCGCAGCCAGCATTTTGAACCTGTGAGATGGCTCTTGATTTGCCTTGGCCTCACAAAACCGCTTTTCTACCTTATTACTAATTTTCTTTATTGCAGCTCTAAAATACTGCGAATTATGTCTTTTTACATTCTACTAGTTTTGAGTACCAGTCGTTGACGGGATCAAAGAACAAAGGAAGGCAGTTATGACGACAACTTCTTGGTCGTATCCCCGTTACCGAAGAAAGGAAAGAGAAGTCATGTGACAGAAAAATGAATAACCACCCTTTGAAAGACAGCCTTGCCCTCTAAATCGCTAACAGTCGACACTATCTCGTAGTTCCACGAAGAATAACGGTACTTACTAACCAGCGGGCAATAAACATTAAATAGTTATGAAGAGAATAGATCATATCTACTCCTGGCCGGAGACAGAATTTAAGTAACATGCGTTTGGATTCACTCTAAGCTACGTGCTAAATGTATGATATTATATTGCTACTTCTTATACACTTGATTGAGACACATGCATTAGAACTGTGCTGTTACACATTCACGTCACGGAGGTATCCTTGTCATATCTCATTATTTTCAGAACATGGGAAGCATATGAGACACCAATAATTTTTGACACCTTGCCTTGACATGCCGAGAGAAGGATACAGATTGCGCAACTGAATTACTGCCGTGATTGGAGGCTTTCTCTTAACCCTCTCTCCCCATGGTATTACAATTCTTAATTTGGCGGCTCATGATATTGTAGGAGTACATTCTACTTAAATACGAATTTTCATGCCAATAACTTAGACGCCAACCGTAACAAACGACAAGCATTATTGAGAGTTGTTTACTTTTGTATTCTATAATTTCAATATGGCTACTGTGCACTATATTCAGTATGATAGTCATATGAATACTGCTGGTGAGGTTTCTTATACGATACTCATCATTTACCAAGTTTCGTGTTAATAAAACAGCTAAATCCTGAGTTACTGGTAACATTTTAATAGCAAGGCTGTCTTTATCCTTGAGCATTCTAAGACAACTGTCATTACTGTAGCTCTAAAATACTGAGATCAATTTCCTTTTATAATGTATAATTTCAAGATGGCCTCAGAACGCAATTCAGAACACCTTGTAGAATTCACTTTGGAACTGAGCATTACAATACATTTTGAGGCCATCTTACTCCTATACCATTAATTTCAAAGCAATGAAACTTCACACATGAATTTAGTGATCTCTCTTCAACTCAGGGAAATAATATTGGAATAATTCTAATGCCCAGTTTATATAAAATGAATGTTAAATTTCACCTTTTTTTTTTTTTTTTTTTTTGAGAATTTCTTAACCTCTTTATGTGCATTTTTCTCAGAAAGTACCAGACAGAGCAACAAAATATTTAATATTTTGTAGAGCTTGATATCAGTTTATATCCAGTTATATTTCACCTATTGTGTTTATAATGACCCCATGCATACCCATAAAAAACTTCGTGACAATAAGTTCAATAGTTTCTGAGAAAAGTGTACCTGAATGTTAAGAAAACTTAAGTTACGGTAAATGACAGAAAAAATCAAAGACATGCGTTTCTGGCACGTATCAGCCTATCAGTTGAGCCCCATAATTAAATGCCCATATAGAGGCATTTAAAGGCCCGGAAGGTACAAAAATCATATGCCAGCTTATAGAATAGGCCTTCCCTCACACATGTATAATACAAATAAAACAAACAAAAAAAAATGTTTCATCCCACAACTCAACAAGGTGTCCTTGAGCATTTGGAAGGTTTTACCTTGTTACCAACTGTCATGACAGTAGCTTTAATATTGAGATCAATTTATATTTATATTGTATAATTTCAAGATGGCTTCAGAACACTATTCAGCGTGATAGTCAGTTCTACCCATAAACCCACGACCTTTCCTGCCCACACAAAGAACAGTTTTTCAAGTCCTCAACATTGGGGGCACACCGCTAAACAAGTAGGCTACCTCTCACATAAGGTTTTCGAATAGGAAAAAGACACCGGTCGGGTGGTAAATGAGATCAACACGACAGGAAAATATGTGGGGGACAACAATCCTGCCACTTAGGAAGCAATGCAACCAGTCATGGCCGAAGTATGGTTTCATGCTGGATTCATGTTAGCAGTTGGTAGATCAGTTTATTGCATTATCACGTGATAAAAGCTTTATCCGATATCCAAGGAAATCTGTCCAACAGGGACTTTCCCTTCAGTTTTCGTCCCTGCTTGTGTGACAAAGCTAGTAATTGGTTCTCTTTCGGTTGTTGCATCCGTCTATCAATATTAGTATATCCCGAGTTATCCCAGGTTTTCTATATATTCTGTTGTCTCCTTTCTGACAACGTCTGCCTCAGCAACTCGTTCTCCGCTATCTATTTTAAATGTGCATCAGGGGAGGCTCGCTTATTCTTCTTCCTGAGGTGTTTCGTTATACTTGCCTTGTATCCTCCTTTGACTCTAGTTCCTTATAGTTCTGGTATTCAAGAACAAATTTTATTAAATAAAGGATGTAATTATTGCACTTACGTAAGAGAAACAAACTTATTTAAACTGTAAATAATCATATGCAAATCCCTAGGCTACAGCTACAGGGCGAGCAAATGACAGCCACTTCATCAATGAATGCATAATGTTGCACCACACAACTGTACTCAAAGTCAGTATGGTAAAAAGAATCATTCATCGCTATATAATTCACTACTTAGTTCATAGAAGCGCTCACATTGCAGCTGTAGCCCAGGGACCAAACTTCCCGCACAAATTCCACGAAATTTGGCGGAAATATTCATAATTTATTTTGTGTGTTTGGCAGTGGCGAAGTGAAAGGTCATGGTCCATTCTTACCCTTAATTTACCTGTAAGTGTGGTAAAGGGGTATATCAAATAATTAAATTGCTTACTTTCGTATTAATACCAGTCTCAATACGTAATACCACGGAGGTTTAAGCATCATATTTCAACTCATCCATGTCTATGTCCTTCATTTTTCTGCATGTTGCACATTTAGTACTGTACCTATAACAAAATATAAGCCAACTTAACCTTGCTCTAAGACCTTTCCCATTGACAGAACACAAGCAAATTCTATCCTACTCCAATGTCTCCCCTATTGGCAGAATTACAAGCCAACTTTACCCTGCTGTAAGGTCTTCCCTATTGATAGAATTACAAGCTAACTTTACCATGCTCCAATGTCTTTGCCATCGATCTTCTTCTCGTATAAATGAATAAATGATGAAACGAGACCCATCATATGAGTTTGACATTCCTTGACTCAATACAGGTCAGTTATGAAACATTCCAATCCATGATTACGCACATGAAGAGAACATACAGTACTTAGAGAAAATATAAGACGAACGCTCAACTTACGAGGAAATGTACAGGTTCAATAAGCACCTAGGAAACGATGTGGTTACGTAAGGAGGGATTAGAGAGTTTTACTTTCTTGTTAAAAACTTACTCGCATTAAAAACTTATGGAGGTCTTATTTTATTTTTGAACTTTTACCTATGTTTCAATATTTTCGCCTCACGCTTTGAAAATATTGGTCTCTCTCACAAATTTACCAACAAAATTAAGTTTATTATGGATTCTCTATTCTTCGTCATTTCAGTGGATTGAACTATAATCTGACTTACATTATTCTGCACCCTACGAAATTAAGAAAATATTAATCTGGTCATGATCTGCATCCGCTGGCCTTGTTGGTGGCATATCTGACGGAGGAGTAATAACATGGTTATTTTTAACACAATATAGGAACTTTGTACATTGAATAATATCTGGTTACTTCACTTCTAATACTCGATTTACTCAATGCTTTTGTAGTTAAGATAATGCTATGTAATATAAGCAGTGGAAAATTGACAATCCGGGCTTCAAATAAAATGGGTCTTAGAAATATCCTGATCTAATATTTCACTGTTGTAAATTATACAAAACAAACTAATTGTAAAAGTAGCTTGCGTACTATTACTTAAAAATTATGTACAAATGAAATCTAATTGGGGAAAATAATAGTAACCTAAAATGTATAGATATTTGTAGCCCAGTGCAAAAAAATGCAATCATACGCTTTCAATAAGCTAAATGGTTGAATTAGGTACAAAATATAGGCTAGTAGCACAATGTCAACACAGCCTTGCGGGAAGTAATGGTAACCCGAACTTAATATCCCCATTCATACCCAATGAAGATTATCATTACTTCTTCCACATTAATCAAATGCGGTTTTTTTTTCAACCGCTTAACCCCCCTCCCTTCACTCACGGACTATTCCGAGGGATCATTCCTCTACCGTCGGAAGGACGGTGTCTGGGAGCTCAACACACTTTGTCAGCAGATTCATCGACGGCTTCGATGGCGTAGTTGGTAGCATGCTAAGCTTCTATGCCCAAGATCGCGGGTTCGAACCCAACCGAAGTCGTAGGATTTTTTAAGAGCGTTAAAAATCTCTCAGTATGCCTTCCTTCGGAAGGGAAGTAAAGCCGGCGGGCCCATATCATAGATTTATGGAATGTAAAATACCTTCCACTAACTACAATTGTGTGTAGCTAACATTTGTACGTTAGATTTGATTAACGCTCTTTAAGTTCCAACGTTCGCCACCAGGTGGGGTTCGAACCCACGCTCTCCCGATGCCAGCAAAGCACGAGCTAGCGCGATGGCGCTTACGATAGGTCTACATGTGGTATCGCATCACACAGATTTGTTGTAAGCACGGGGGCGTGGTGGCGCAGCGGTCAAGCTGATTGCCTCTCACCAAGGCGGACCGTGTTCGATTCCCGGTCAATACATGTGAGATTTTCGAAGTGAAATGCCGTGTCCTGTGGTTCGGATTCCATGTAAAAAGGAGGTCCCGTGGTTCATGATCGCGAGATTAACGGTCACGTAAAAACTGCAAGCTTCCTTTTCTGTTGTAGGCAGCTCAAACGAACAATCTTCAAAAATAAATTTGATAATAGTAACATGATAAGTTTGCTGCCACCATTGCATTGTCTAAGTCCAAGTACAATAGCATCCCGTCAAGAAGACTTGGGCTTGTTACCCGTCTCAGTCGTGGAGGATGTACTATGGAGTGTACTCGGTCACGGGGTTGATGACCACTAAGTACACGTCCCTAAATGAAGCAACAACAAAGTTTCTTCTTTAAAACGGTGCTGAACACTAGCGCACGTCATCTGGCTTAATGCGTGAGTCAACAAGTACGTTGCCTTTCTCTTTTTACGCAGTATGGGAAGGTCAGGCTAATCTTCCTCACACATATAATCAGTGAGGGCGAGGGAGGGGTAAAAGGAAAAATAAAAAAGACTAGCCACGCTATTTGGTTTAGTTTGTAGAGCGGTACATACTTCAGTAGACTTTCAACCGGTTCAAGGATTCCCCACAAAACCAAACGTCTTAATTTGTTACTAATTGTCCCATTGACGGGTCCACGTGCCGGTAGAATAAGAGGGGATGCACCCCTTTTCTTGGGATGTCCCGTCCCGCCCCAATGAAGGAGGGGAATCCGGCAGACAGGGTGCTGTGCTGTTAGTGTCCAGTATCGGAATGTGGGTCACCCTAGCCCCTCCGACAATGCATCCCCCACAGAGTGTCAATAATATCTACACTAGCTTTTCTGCCCATTGCTCAACAAGGGGAAGGATGGATATCTTTATCGCTTCCCACTCCTCCCCTACATTAGACTACTAACACAATTTGCAGGTGCCTAAACAAGCGTTATGCGGAAGCAAAGAAAGAAAGAAAGAAAGAAAGAAAGAAAGAAAGAGTAGTTTCATTTGAGGGGCTTCAACATCGTGCTCAAATGAGCCCCGTTGTTGTTGCTCATTTTAGGGGGTACATCTTAGTCACATAGCCTCGTGTATTTGTGTGTGTAATTTGTGTTATAATCTTCCTTATTTTGATGCCTGTATTAGTGTGTGTATTGGTAAAACTGAGGATAGGATTGGGAAGGAGACGGCCGTGGCCTGAAGTTTGGTACCATCCCAGTATTTACCTGGAGTAGGAGTGGGGGAGAACCACGCAAAATCACTTCCAGAATAGCTAAGGTTGGAATCGAACCAGCCTCTCCTCAGTTTTGCCTCACGGAGCTAAGTGTAACCCGTTCCAGCCCTCGGACAAAATTAAAATTACTTGGCAGAGCTGGGATTCGAACCCAGACCTCCGGGGCGACAGACAAGAACGCTAATAGCTACATCACGAAGTGGTCATTATTTAGCTCTGTGGACTTGGGTGTGTGTGTGTATATATATTTTAAAATATGATAAAATGTCTGGTAACCTGTGTTTTTGTGGTGTTTGTAGTTGTAGTGTCTGCATTTGTGATTCAGGTGAGGATAGGGAAGAAATCAGCCGTGGTTTTAAGTTAGAAACCATCCCGGCATTCGCCTGGAGTAGAAGTGGGGAAACCATGGAAACCCACCTCGTCTCAGTTTTGCCTCATGAGGCTGAGTGTATCCCGTTCCAGCCCTCAGAACAGAATTACATTTCTTGACATAGCCGGGAATCGCTCCCAGACCTCCGGGGCAACAGCCAAGAATGCTAGCCGCTACAGCACGAGGTGGTCAACAAAGAAAGAAAGAAAGAAAGAAAGAAAGAAAGAAAGAAAGAAAGAAAGAAAAACAAGAGAGAAAGACAGAAACAACCATCTGCAGAAATCACTAGTAGAGTTCAACATGGAGCAAAATTTTATCATCTCCTGAGAGGGCTTCTTTGGGATAAGCAAGTTCCTTTTACACTCATTATATATTGATATTTTTAACGGTTTGCCCAGCGTAAGCTTAAAAATCGCACAGACGCCAGTTTTTTTTCCGACTTTTTCACTGAAATCGTTACATTTCTGCTAAGCCTGTGATATTGTGGTATTGTAGTGGTGTGTGTGTAACTGTTACTATTTGGGTCTAGAAATGGGAAATGTATCTTGGGACTTGAAATAACTTACTATTACAGGTTTTGCTGAGAGTTATTGCGGGGAAACACCCAGGAGGGGAAAGTGAGTCACACTCGGGATGTATTCGAAAGCCACTGTGATCGGAAACCGAATGTTGGTGATTGTTGTTTTAGGAGGCAGAATACCAAAGTCTTCTGACCCTCGTACATATAATTACACAGGAACCTCGTTTATCCGGAATAGGTGGAACCTGAGATAATCCGGGAAATGCGATGCAAACAGAACAGCTGTAAAGTTTCACATCTAGGCCTTCTTGTTGTAGAAGCATATCGGAGATTTGGAAAGGCAGTTCCAAAAGTTAGCTGTTTAAGTACCCTCTTCTAAGGAATGTTGATGGTTAAGTGTACAGTATTTTTCGAAGACGAAAAGGTTAAAAAAAATATATCAAAAAATATATCGACCCGGATAAACAGGAAATTCGGATTAATGCACGCCGGATAAACTAGAGTGTTGTGTACTTTGAAGAGAAAGAGGAGCTTTCTTGTAAACCATCGAAAATTTAAATACGAAAGGGCCATGCAAGGAGGGAAATTAAAATATTAGTTGATTCATTTGAGGGGCTTCGAAATCGTGGTCATTTAGCCCCGTATACTTGGGTGCGTATACAATTTGTATTTTAACCTATGTTATTGAGGTGTCTGTAGTATTATGTGTATTTGTAATTCTGGTGAGTATTGGGAAGGCGGAGTACGTGGCCTTAAGTTAGGAAACATTCCAGCATTTTCCTGGAGTAGAAGAGGAAACCAACTTTCCGAATGGCTGAGGTTGGAATCGAACCTGGATCTCCGGGGGAAATTTAATGACACCATAGGTATCCTTACATAACGTCGGGACTGAAAGAGAACAATATTTGATCAAAAGAAGTCGCCAATAAAAATGAAATGCAGGAGCCCGATTCAAGTAAGTGAAACCTATACAAATCCCGTTCTCACAAGTTATAAACTGCTGTTTGGTTTAGAAATCGAAACTCAAACTTCACCCCTTAACCCCCCTCCACGCCCATTAAGCGTGGCCTGCTCGACTAAAGAAGTACTCTGTGCGCGCGCGCGTGTGTGTGTGTGTGTGTGTGTGAGAGAGAGAGAGAGACAAGGGGATATAGAACTTATATGCTCAACTTCAGGAAATAATTTCGAATGTCGCTTATCATAACAATATATGAAGTCTATTGCTTAAGAGCAAAATATATAATCTTTGTATGTAAATACAAAGTGAGATTCAAAAGAGTATGTTGGATGTAGAATTGGGAAAGGTGTCTGGGGACTTCAAATAATTTAATAATATAACTTTTGTCGGAACTTCGTATGAAAGCAAACTTAAAACCAGGTATTAATCCACGCACCACGATTTACAGCATCCAATATTACTGTAGATTGCTACCCAGAGTACCAAAGTAGTGTCGATGGAGCGGATCAGGTACTTCTGAACTCTACGATGTATATCCATTAGTTCGTTAATTAATATCCAAGAATTCTATGATTACGACCAAATACAGAATTTCTTCTGAAAACATTAATCACCATTTCAATGTGGAAAGATTTGGTGAATTAACATGCCAAACCGCGTCTTTCTTCATACAGTTTCTCGACAACTACTGTTAACCTGAAAATATAATTTTGGAGATGGCACCAGTAAATATTTGCTAAGTCATGAGCTCAATCCATTGCAATATCAAATAAAATTGCTACATTCAATCTATATATATATATAAATGAATTGCTGTTCGTTAGTCTCGCTAAAACTCGAGAACGGCTGGACCAATTTGGCTAATTTTGGTCTTGAATAATTTGTGGAAGTCCAGAGAAGGTTTAAAAGATGAATAAATATGAAAGTTGTAGCGCACGAGTAGATTCAACAAATGAGTGTCGGCACGCGAATCGCTTAAACAAAGTCCCGTATGCGTTCATATACTATTCATCAGGTTGCTATGAAACTTTGGTTGTATTGTTGTGCACACTCCAGGAAAGGTTTCTGACTTAGTAAATCCTTTTTACAATAGGTAGCGCACGAGTAGATTCAACAAATGAGCGACGACGGCCGAAGCGTTTCAACAAAGTCCTGTATGAGTTCACATACCATTCGTCCGATAGCGATGAAACTTGAGTGAGAGGTTGTGTACACTACAGGCAAGGTTTCTGGCTTAGTAAATCCATGTTATAATAGGTAGCGCACGAGTATATTCAACAAATGAGCGACGACGAGCAAAGCGTTTCAACTGTGCGAAGCGTTTCAACAAAGTCATGTATGCGTTCAATACCATTCGTCCGATAGCGATGAAACTTGGGTGAGAGGTTGTGTACACTACATGCAAGGTGTCTGGCTTAGTAAATCCATGTTATAATAGGGAGTGCACGAGTAGATTCGACAAATGAGCGACGACGAGCAAAGCGTTTCAACAAAGTCCCGTATACCTTCATATACTATTCGTCTGATAGTGATGAAACCTGGGTGAGATGTTGTGTACACCTCAGGGAAGGTTTCTGGTTTAGTAAATCGACTTAACAATAGCTAAAGCACGATTAGATTCAACAAATCAGCGACGACGGCCGAGGCGTTTCAACAAAGTCTTGTATGCGTTTACATACCATACGTCCGATAGCGATGAAACTTGGGTGAGAGGTTGTGTACACTACAGGCAAGGTTTGTGGCTTAGTAAATCCATGTTATAATAGGTAGCGCACGAGTAGATTCAACAAATGAGCGACGACGAGCGAAGTTTTTCCACTAAGTCCCGTATGCGTTCATATACTATTCGTCTGATAGTGATGAAACTTGGGTAAGATGTTGTGTACACTTCATGGAAGGTTTCTGGCTTAGTAAATCCACTTAACAATAGATAGCGCACGTGTAGATTCAACAAATGTGCGACGACGGGCGAAGCGTTCAACAAAGTCCTGTATGCGTTCACATACCATTCGTCCGATAGCGATGAAACTTGGGTGAGAGGTTGTGTACACTACGGGCAAGGTTTCTCTCTTAGTAAATCCATATTATAATAGGTAGCGCACGAGTAGATTCAACAAATGAGCGACGACGAGCGAAGCGTTTTAACAAAGTCCCGCATGCGTTCATATACTATTCGTCTGATAGTGATTAAATTTGGGTGAGATGTTATGTACACTTCAGGGAAGGTGTCCGGCTTAGTAAATCCACTTAACAATAGGTAGCGCACGAGTAGATTCAACAAATGAGCGACGACGGGCGAAGCGTTTCAACAAAGTCCTGTATGCGTTCACATACCATTCGTCCGATAGCGATGGAACTTGGGTGAGAGGTTGTATACACTTCAGGGAAGGTTTCTGGGTTAGTAAATTCACTTTATAATAGGTATCGCACAAGTAGATTAAACAAACGAGCGACGACGCGCGAAGTGATTCAACATAGTCCCGTATACGTTCATATACCATTCGTCTGATAGCGACTAAACTTGGGTGAGTTGTTGTGTACACTCCAGGGAAAGTATCAGACTTAGTTAATCCATTTTACAATAGGTAGCGCTCAAGTAGATTCAACATATGAGCGAAGGCGTGCGATGCGTTTCAACAAAGTCCCATATGCGTTCATATACCATTTGTCCGAAAGTGATGAAACTTGGGTGAGATGTTGTGTACACTTCAGGGAAAGTTTCAGGCTAAGTTAATCCATTTTACAATAGGTAGCGCTCAAGTAGATTCAACATATGAGCGAAGGCGTGCGATGCGTTTCAACAAAGTCCCGTATGCGTTCATATACCATTTGTCCGAAAGCGATGAAACTTGGGTGAGATGTTGTGTACACTTCAGGGAAGGTTTCTGGCTTAGTACATCCACTTTACAATAGGTATCGCACAAGTAGATTCAACAAATGAGTAACGGCGTGCGTATCGTTTAAAAAAATCCGTATGCGTTCATATACCATTCATGCGATTGCAATGAAATTTTGAGAAACGTTGTTTCCACTCCCTCAAAGATTTCTGATTTAGTAAATCCATTTTACAATTGGTAGCGCAATATTAGATTCAATTAATGGGCGACAGCGCGTGAATCGTTTCCACCAAGTCCCGTATGCGTTCATATAACATTCATCCGATTATCATAAAACTTTGGGGGAGTTGAGCCCAGTCCTGCGAAGCTGTATGAATTAATAAATCCGTTTTTTAATGGGTGGCGCACAAGTAGATTCAACAAATGAGTGTCGTCGCGCGAATCGTTTAAGCAAAAACCCGTATGCGTTCATATGCCATTCATCCGATTGCGATGAAACTTTCATGAGTTGTTGTGTACACGCCAGGGAAGGTTTTCACTTAGTAAATCCATTTTACAATAGATAGCGTACGAGTATATTCAACAAATGGGTGACGGCGCTCGAATCGTTTCAACAAAGTCCCGTATGCATTCATATACCATTCATTTCATTGCGATGAAAATTTGGTGAGTTGTTGAGCACGCTCCCATGATTTTTTTTTTTTGAGATAGTAAATCAATTTTACAATAGTTTAGAGGTGGTTAACGGAAAAAGAAAAACAATATTGGGAAACCATAAGCACCTCAACATACAAAGTTAATGCCTACACTTTTTTTGATTGGCATTGCAACGCATGCCGGGTTCAGCTAGTTAATAATAAAAACAAATGCAAAACAAATCTTCGTATGAAAACAAACATAAACACCAGGTATTAATCCACACATTACGGTTTACAGCATTCAACAATTAGATTGCTATCCCACAGTTGAGTACCAAAGTGGTGTTGATGTGGGGCATCAGGTACATCTGAACTCCACAATGTAGAAATAAAGAGCTTTATGGTCATCCGATAGATGATCACATGGAGTTCGAGTGTCATTGTAATGGTTGCCTATAAACGCACCTCACACGATAATAAACATTGCAAACGGTGCTCATGAGTCATGCTATCGCAGAATACCATGCAGAGACATAATACTGTAGTTGTTGGCAGAGAAAGTTCTTGATCAATAATCACGCTCATTACGAAGTAAATATTTGATAGCATCTACATTTTTCTGATAAGTGTGTTTAAAATTAACGTAAGCCAAAACTCTCGTGCACATCAAACTAATTCTGATGTATATACTTTCCTCGCTATTATACGTGAACAATAACTGTAATTTTAATAATAATAATAATAATATAATAATAATAATAATAATAATAATAGCACCTTCATAGATGTGGCGATCCCAATCAGTGGCAACATACTAACAAAGCATGTTGAAAAGCTGTCAAAATACACAGAGCTTTCAGAACTGATAAGGAAGCAATGGCACATGGCACAAGTCAGGACAGTTCCTATTATTATATCCAGCACTGGAGTGATTCCTAACAACTTAAAGGAATCGCTCACGGCGTTGCAATTAGACCCAGGCCTTTTCAAACTGATGCAAAAAACAGTCATACTTTCTACGTGTCGTGTAGTAAGGCTGTTCTTGGGCAATCAGGCCTGAAGCAGTGAGGGAAATATGAAGCTACTACTCAATGCAGTCACCAAGAATTTGCTCCTTGTGATATGTAGGGTATCTGGGATTGTAAATGTTTTCTTTCCAGCAAATGCTGAGAATGTCTAAGCGCATGCGCAAAATAAATAATAATAATAGAAGGCCGATTAAAATGTTATGGACATATTCAAAGATGAACACTGAAAGACTTACTAAAAGGATATTTAATCATGCCTCCTCATTAAAATACAAGAATGACTGGATAATAGAAATGTAAAATGACCTTCAAGAAATAAACGTAACAGACAAAATGTTATGGGGCAGGCCTAACTTCAGATCGTTGGTGAACAAACATAAATTCTGCTGCAAACCCCCTGATGAGAGTCACCACTGCATGGACAAAGGAATACAAGAAAAATCATAGTAAGAGAATGAAGAGGTTTTGGGAAGAGAAAGGCTAATTCAAATTCATTAAATAGGTTCCAACGCACTCTTATAGTTGGGTACGACGTCTTTAAATAATAATAATAATCAATAGTCATAATAATAGTGTCTAACGTCGTTTTGAACTCATGTGTTTAGACACGCAGAGGAGCTCATATTTTGCCGCAGGGGAAGACTTTCAACATGAAGGTACCGTGTTATAAGGGCATGGGTCTCACGTATTTAAGCACAAAAAATGCCTAATTACTGCGCTGGAATTCAAGCCCGCAAACTTGGGTAAATCAGCAGAGAAAACTTACCGACAACTTCACACTACTGACAATATACTGTATATAGGCTGCGTAACAAAATTACTGGATTACAATAATAACAAATAATTCATACTGTTTGTTGTTGTTGTTGTTGTTGTTGTTGTCTTTATTGATTCATTTACGGCCTTACGACATCGTGATCATGTAGCCGCGTGTGACTGGGCGATGTTTTTGTGGTGACTGTATTAAGAGAATTTGTAAACGGGAATCGGATTAGGAAGGAGACGGCCGTGGCCTTAAGTTTGGAACCATCCTGGCATTTGCCTGGAGTAGAAGTGGCCAACCACGGTAAACGACTTCTAGGATGGCTGAGATGAGAATCGAGCCCACATCTTCTCAGTTCTGCCTCACGCCAGTTTTTAAATTTCTTGGCAGAGCCTGCAATCGAAACCGGACCTCACGGGTGACAACATAGATTGCAAGCCAGTACACCACGAGGTGGTTTTCAGATTGTTCAATGATCTGCGTAACCTGTTCAGTACCATAAAATAGCCCCACAAATATATACACTTTTATAAATTGAAATTAAGGTCTTAGAACTCTCCAGAAAGTGTTCATGCTTCAAGCGACTTTTTAAATGTACTGACAAGCGGCACAATGGATGCAAGCCAAGTTGCACATAATTTCATTTCATTTCAATGTATGAAATTACCCAATAACACCATTACACAGAACTTGATAAGTACTTTATTTCATTGAAAGCAGTGAACCATAAGGAAGAGTTCGTTAACAAAGCCACACTGAGCGTCGACAACAGCTGTCTATCTCTCGGAACATCCAAGTATGGAGGTAGACAAGCAGGCCAACCCCAGGAAAGACAGCTTGTGCTGAGTTAGAAAACAAAATGCACACACATCGTTCGTATTTTGCATTCACACAATAATATTTTTTTTTTTTTTTTTTTAGTTTTTCGAGGGAAACGTGGGGAAATCTTCAAAAGACAGATTGCAAGCTTCCGGACTTACAACTGTGCAGGAGTCTTACCTACTAAAAACCCACAAACCCTATACTTGGCTTAAGGCCACCCCGGAACTGCCTGTTCAGCCTTACTTCAGGGTGGAGCCTCTGTTACGACCAGAAGTCTCAGTCAATTTCATTAAATGTGATGATAATGAAATTACTCATCATCATCTTCACTGTCTTCAGCAACCAATCTTCTCGGTTCCTCTTCTTTTTTTGTTTTCAGCAGCTCAGAGATGTAGACTGCAATCTGTGCCCAACTTTCTCTGCTGCTGAGCATTTTATCCACCACATTGTCTGGTGTAATGACACCTACTTTTGTCTCCAGAAGCCTTCGAAGATTTCTCCACCTCAAGCATGCAAAGAATGTGTGCTGAACATCGTCCCATTGATCATCACAATAACGACAACGTGAACTCGGTGAAATTCCCATTCGATGGAGGTATGCTTCATAATAACCATGGCCAGAGAGAAACATGGTAATGTAATAATTAACCTCACCATGTTCCCTCGACAACCATGGCTTCAGTTGCTTGATGAGCCTAGCGGTCCACCTGCCACGATTTTCACGTTCCCATTCTTCCTGCCATTCCAGAAGAGATCTGTCTCTTTCCTCCCTCTTCACGCGTATCTTAGAATGCTCGTCTTTGCGCAAGTATATACGGCGCCTTTCCTTGGCCAGGATGTAAATGGGTATCGCCCCAGCTATTACTAGCACTGCCGGTCCAGACACTGTACGATAGGCAGAAGTTATTCTGAGGGCAGCTCTTCTGTGAACAGAGTTTATCCGCTTCCTATACATCTCAGAGCCAAGAGCTACTGACCAAATCTCTGCACCATAAACAATAACTGGTTCCGCCACTCTCATCAGCAGTTTCCTCTTCAATGGTGAAGGGCCGCCAATATTAGCCATGAGCCGCGACAAGTTGTTAACAATCCTTGCAGCCCTATCAGCAATCTTGCTGATATGATTCCAGAATGTTAACTTGCTGTCAATCATAACACCCAAGTAACGAACAGCAGGAGCTGTTTCTATCACTTGATTATCTACTAGCATGGGTACAACTCGTGGAACTCTCTTCTTAGTAGCAAGGACTAGTTCTGTTTTATGAACTGCTAGTTGGAGACCATGTTCATTCATCCAGGTGGAAACTCTCCGCATTACCTGAATCAGTTTAAGTTGCAGACCCTCCATGGAGCGCTCCATAATGAGCACAACGAGATCATCAGCATATCCCACCAAAGAAGTGTCCTCTGGCATCTCCATCCGTAAAATACTGTCATAATTTACGTTCCATAAATCAGGACCTAACACCGAGCCTTGAGCCGCCCCCGCTGTTACCTTGCGACACTTGACTCCTTCATCTGTGTCATACTGTATCCAACGATCACAAAGATAATTCCTCAGAACAGACGCCAAGTAGCGAGGAATGTTAAATGTTGTTTCAAGTGCAGCTATTATGTCAATCCACCGGGCAGAATTGAAGGCATTTTTCACATCCAGAGTAACCAGTAAGCACATTTTTCTAGAGAAATGGTTGCCATGCTCAATGGATCTGACAGCCATCACCACTTCTTCAATGGCGCTGATGGTGGACTTACCCTTCACAAAACCGTATTGTTTGGGGGACAGACCTCCTGCAGCAACAATCGCTGCCTGAAGCCTTCCTTTAATCATCTTCTCAAACAGTTTGCCAGCCATGTCCAACATGCATAGAGGTCTCTGACCTGAAGCAGTAGTGGGATCTCCTTTGCCTTTAGGCATGAGCACAAGCCTGGCCACTTTCCACGGGGTCGCAAAGACTCCCTGTAGTAAACAACAATTATACATATTCAGCAAAACATCTGGTTCCTCTTCGGATATCATCTTTAACACTTCAGCAGGAATTCCATCCGGCCCTGGTGCCTTCTTATTCTGAAAAGATCGTGCTGTAGTTTGTAATTCCTCCCTAGTGAATAGCGGAATATCATCTAGCATCACCGGCATGTGATCGGGAAATCTCTCTGGATGATTAGGAAATAGCTCATCTATAATAGCTTCCTTCTGGGATGCCGTCATAGCAGCAGTAGACACCATAATGCCGCCGAGCTTCTTACTGACAATTTTGTAGCCCAGACCCCATGGGTCCTGATCCAGATCGTTAATGAGCTCGTTCCATTTATGTGCCTTACTTTGAGCAATGGCCCGTTTGAGAGCCCTCCTCGCTACTCTACACTCTTCTATCGCATTTCCAAACTCTAGAGAATCTCTGCAGAGCCTTTGTGCCCTTCTCCTTAATCGAAAACACAATCGTCGAGCCTCTGCTATTTCGACATTCCACCAATAGGCTGGCCGTTTGTTTGGAAAAATCTTCTTCTTGGGCATGGATGCTCCGCAAGCCTTAACAATGAGATCAATGGTCGACCTAACCAGGGTTTCTGCAGAGCTCGCGGGGCTATGTTGAAACAAATCCTCCAGAACTTGTTTCCCTTGTGCTATTACTGCAAGAAGAATTTCACCATCCATGTGATCAACGTTCCATCTAAACGGTATCGGAATTTCATGGACTAGGCCTCCTCGAGGCCTAGTATTAAAAAGGATGTATCTATGATCACTGTTGTTATAATCTAGCATTACATGCCAGTCTGCAATGCAAGCAGCAAGATCTGCAGAGGCAAACGTTAGGTCTGGTGTGGTTTCGTTTTGCCCAGGCCGACAAAATGTTGGAACATCACCGCTATTTAGCAGCACCAAGTCCAACCTAGCAGCCATCTCCAAAATTCTATGGCCTCTCCCGTTTGTATGAGCCAAGCCCCACTCAACTGCTCGACCATTAAAATCACCGGCCACCAGAATACCCCCAGTTACTGTACCTAGGAAATCCTCAAGGGCAGATAGTCGGGTCTCAAACTGCCGAATTGATTCATTGGGTGTTAAGTAACAGCTTACATAAGAAATATTTCTGCTCTTGACCCAGACAAATCCATTTCCAGCACCAAACTTTTCAATAAAAACTCTGCTTGGATCCGCTACCCATATAGCAGCCGTCCCACTTTCATCAGAGTACCACGATGGAATATCCCTGTTCTTATATTGTTCGCTAATAAGCACAACATCAATATTCTTTTCCGCGGCAAACTGAACTAGGAGATCGTTAGCCACCCTGCTACGATGAATATTGCCTTGTAGAAATCTTAACATTTTGACTGTTGAGCACTCTCCAATGCACGTCGAAAGACAGCACACATACCTGACCCGATCACACACAATAATAATAATAATAATAATAATAATAATAATAATAATAATAATAATAATTTTATAATAATAATAATAATAATAATAATAATAATGATGATGATAATAATAATAATAATAATAATAATAATATGCAGTCATCATTGAAACAACCAGATTAGTTCGAAAAATCATTGAATAGATGGTTGGTTGGTTCCTTAGTTTAGGGGCTGCGACAACGTGTACTTTGGGTGTATGTAGAATCTGTCTGATAACCGATGTTAATTGTGATGACTGTATTAGTGTGTGCTACCTGTTTTAATTTAAGTAAGGAGTGCAGACGATAATTTCAAGTAGTTCCTACTTTTGCTACAAAATGCTACCGTTCACGACACCTAGCTTGTGGACTTGGTTACTAGATGCCATCGCAGTCAGCACCTGGCGACAAACGTTGGAACAAATATAGCGTTATCAATTCTAGTCTACAAAGTTTGGCTTCACACGAGTGTACTGTAGTTAGTGGAAGGTTCTTTTTCATGCCGTAAATCTATGACATGGGACCGCTGGCTTTACTTCCCCTCCGAAGGAAGGCATACTGAGGGATTTTAGCGCTTTAAAAAATCCGACGACTTCTGCCGGGTTTGAACCCGCGACCTTGGGCATAAAAGCTCAACATGCTACCAACTACGCCACCGAAGCTGCCTCATGGAATAGAGCAAAGATTTCTGTAAAGGTGGTGATTATGCACTGATTTCTTATAACCTGTATAGTTGCCACATATTTGCCAGATAATGTTCTAAGAGTGAAGTTGAGAGTGAAGTAAAATAATAATAATAAGTGTAACTTTCCATGTAACTGCTGTGGCTTTAGACATGCCACGGTTTGGAAATTTTCTCCAGAAGGGAAACTTCAACGTGCCAGCAAACCTGCTAACTGATACGAGAATGTCACATTTAAAACACCCTGAAATTACATCGGACTGAGCTGAAATGGAATCCGCAAACTTGCCAACGCTAAACCAACAGTGCCACACGCTTAACCCTCAAGCACACGCGTCATATTTTAGGACGTAGATACACGCGTGGGATGTATTCCACCCCCACAAGTTATGTTATTGTGATCTATAAACTACCGTATTAATTCACGATCTAAGTTATATTATGCAAGATTGACTGTTTCTCTATTACTTAGGGGCACATTTTCTTTGAAACCCTTCATCGCGTTGTATTTATAAACTAAATCTTTCTTATAATGTTTTTATATTGTCTAGTTTGCATGATTTCAGTTCAAACTCCTATTAAATTATGAATAAACTTACATTGGAGCTCATGTACGATGGAATAGTAAATAAAAGAGAATTATGTATTTTAGGTATACATTTATTTGAAAACAGAAGATATAGCGTACGGGAGGTTGAACTTTCGCTAGAAAAAACTTATCTTTAAATATGAAAATATGTTCCTCGCTAATATAAATCAATTATTTGATCTAAAATGGTACTTGGCAACAACAACAATGAATTGTATAGTTTTAAAATACCGTTATATTCAGTTAGTTAATTAGTTATTGGAGTTTTAAGGGTCATCTGCCACCCGGTATAACCTTTATGTGACAAGGACAAGACAAGGATGATAATACGCCTATGAGAAAAATACGAAGTTACTAACAGGAGATATTATCTCCTAAAGAAATGTTGCAAAGAACTACTGCCATCCCTGAAATGCCTTAACGGGATCCTTTTGAACACCCAAGAAAATAGTGAAATTGAAGAGTACGCAAAATTGCTGCTGGTAAAAAATTGACTAAATATTTCTGGAAAATTGCACTAAAATTAGTCAAAAAATATTTTAAAATATCCTATCAAACTGATTTGTTTTTGAAAACCTGTACATGTTGTAATATTAAATAGTGATTGGCACGGTTGGCTATGAATTAAACAGCTTTGAAATCTATGTACGAAAACTTTTGTGTATCTAAGCGGTCTAAAAAATTGTCGAAGAAGTAATCACTGCCCTATAATGTAAAAAAAAATGTCTTTCCAAATCAACAAAAATGTAAAATTACTGTATACTGTATATCTTCTTGATGTATGGCTGTCTACCCCAGCGTACATCGATTTAAGGTGAAAAGATAAGAAAATCTAACATTTCAACATCACCAGCCACTCAGTGATGAGCATAAAAACGCATACAAATTACTTGCAGTGAGGAAAAAAGCACCAAGTCGAACTCGAAGGAAGGTATGTTCATGTTGAGGGGGTTGTGAGTGTACAGCTCCCTGCCTCACCCCTCACCCCGAGCAGTTGCCTGGCGTGAAGAGAGAACGAAGCCAGCTGATGAATAGAGAGGCTGGCGACCGGCCATTCAGCCAGAATAAAGCCAGCCAGCCAGAGAGCCAGTTTCTTTGGGAGGCATCCACAAACATCTGCCGGTATCTCACCACTAGCTCTGCTACGGCAATTGCTGCTAGTAGTTGCTATTGCTGCGCTGGTTGGCTGGCTGCAAGACTCTGCACAAGTCTTTAGTTTCATGTACTGTATCTACCTGAGCCCTATTGTCTCCCAGCTTTGCAAGCACTTGCAACGATAAGGTGCATTAACATTTTTATTCAACAAAATGAAACTATTCCGTTATTTACATTCATTTTGTGGCTTAAAATATAGATTTGTCTTGTATTTATCTACAAGTCAGTATTAACTCCTACCATTTAAGCGGCATAGTGCAGTACATTGCACCTGAACATCGTATCCGCGGGTTTCCCGTTCGTGAATTCACCTACCACTAATCAAAAATTTTCCAAATAGATTTTTTAAATAAATGAACCAATGCTCGAGGATTTGGATCTGATGAAAAACGCTTTCTTCTTTCGTGTTGAAAGCTATTTTTCAGTGTTGCCTTAGTAAATGAAATGTAAATGCTTTTCAGTCGGACAACACAGTTGTGCCCAAATATTGTAATGCGTGTTATTCCTCAATGCTGAAAACAATTGTATGAGATCATTTTCACTTGGATGACATGTAATTTTTTCATGTTTAAGAAATAACACCCATTACAATTTGGGTACTAACATGTTGACCAATTAAAAAGCATCTAAATTTAATTTTCACTGCTCTTTCTAATAAATGTATATTATGCATCTTGAAATGAAGGATACAACTCAGCTCAAATATTCCCTTTTTGTTATGAGATGTAGAGGTATTATTATTATTATGCAGTAGTTAAATTGATTGTAGGATAAAAATGAAAGAACAAACTGTATTTATTTGTCTATAATAATGCAATACCTCCAGGGATACATTCGGTCGTTGCTATTAATACAAGTTATAGTTAAAGCCCTGCGCGGATGCGGATATGCGCAAAAACTTTCAACAATTTGCATGGCTGTGCGGATAGCGGATAAGCTGTGGATAATGTTTGGAGAAAATTTGCGGATAGTTTTAAGAATCCAATCCGAACTTGTTTAATATTATTAGGACCCGGATGTTTATGACATATCATATTTTTCCGTTATGCTCTTTTCATGACAAATGTAAGATGATGATTTAAGCTAATCTCATTCAAATTATGTCATTATCATTAAGCATAATTAACACTCCGAAAGGAAAGAGTTGCAATTCTGGCTGCATAACATTCATTTTAAACATAACAAATGACATACAAACCCTAAGGGAACGACTTTTCCCCTCAAATGTCTAAATGTGTTGCTTTAGTAATTTATGCTTTATCTAATTGAAATATTATTGTAATGCCAGTAGATTCAGATAACAAACATGGGAATGCGGAAAAAGTCATGCGGATGCGGGATGGATAACAGTTGTGCAGATGCGGGGCGGATAACGTTTTGTTTATCCGCACAGGGCTCTAGTTATCGTATGAACTTGCAGTATGTATAGCACTACTTACTTCAAGAATGTATATACAGTAAATAGCATAGTTAGACTGCATATGCGAAGACTTGAGAGAGAAACATCTAAGGGAAGAGGACGTATGGGACCGAGGAAAATGGAGAAGACTTGCCAAGAACGTCGACACCACTTGAGTGGGAAAAGACGATGGAAAAGAAGAAGAAGTTAGACTTTCTAACATAAAGGTTCTTGTGGACTAAAAGAGAGAGCGTAGAGGAGGAGGATGGACAGAAGAGAGAAAGCCACAACACTCTCAAAGAATGAAGGAAATGTGGAGGAAGAGTAAGGAAGAAAGAAAGATGAGAAGGAAATGAAGTGACATTTGCGTGGTCCTTAGTTTTGGCCGGTTTGCAAGGAAAAATAAAATAAAATAGCATAGTTATGCATGTACTGAACAGATATTTGTTCTTTTCTTGATATCCTAGACTGAAATGATGTGCACCTACTCGTTTACATGGAATGTAGTTCATTTCATTTTACAAGTATGTATTCTAGAGATTATTTAAAGCAGAGATGTTCAACATTTTCACAATCAAGAGCCGCTACTTGGGTTTGACACAATTAGTACAATTGTAAAATAACACTTTCTATACAACATAATAATAATAATAATATAATAATAATAATAATAATAATAATAATAATAATTATTATTATTATTATTATTATTATTATTATTATTATTATTATTATTAAGAAAGGCTTCTTTATAAAAATAAGCAACACTGCAAAATGGCTTCTATCACTTGACCTTTCTTTACATTAAGAGCAAATGGAAAGAATGACAGTGTCCCATCGAAGTATTTACTTTTTCTTACATTAACGTTTCTAAAAATGTACGGAAACTATGAACGCAGAATGTGCGCCCAGTAAAGTAAGTAAGTAATTAATGTGCAGATTCAAAATATATAATGAAATTAGGTCTCTTAACTACGATTATAATTAGTCACTAACTGGTCATTATAAGATTTAATCAGTAAAGGTGTTAAGATAAATGGGTGTTGGTCATCTTCCCAGTCCCTACTTTACTGTCACATTATTCGTCCTGCAATAGATCTGCCCGCAAAATATGTAAGTACTTCTGGAGAGAGAAATAATATTCAGTCCGTATCGTGGTAGTGGCTACCATTCTTGCCTGTCACCCCTGAGGTCCGGGTTTGATTCCCGACTCTGACAAGGAATTTGATTATGGTGTGAGGGTTGGAACGGGGTACACTCTTCCTCGTGATGCAAAACTGATAATAGGTGTGTTCGATTCCCACCTCAACCATCCTGGATGTAGTTTCCCGTGGTTTCCACTTCTATTCTAGGCAAATACCGGAATGTGCCGCCTTCTTACCAATCCTCACCTCAATTACAAATACATATTCTATTACAAACATCACAATAATACAGGTTTTCATACACATTTTATAAACAAACACACCCAAACACAGGGCTAAATAACAACAATACCCAAGCTCCTTAGATGAAACAACAACAGCAACAAACTATTTTCAGGACATGTGAACAGATTGCTGGAAACCTGTACATTTTAATAATATTTAGAATAGAGATAGAAAATTTCTGAGTTGCCTATACAAAACAACTACCTCATTTAGCAAACTAATCGAAATAAGTGAATACAATCCACGGGTGGATAAAAACAGCTTGGGGGAAAAATCCTAGTTATAATAATTTTATTAATGCAGCCAATGGCCATGTACTTTTCATTTCAGGACGGGTCAGGGAAGGGATATTGGAAGGAAATCGGCCGTGGACCTATTGAAAGGAACCGTCCCGGCATTTGCCTGGTGGTAAAAATGGGAAACCACGAAAACCATTTTCAGGACGGCCGAGGTGGGATTCGAGCCCATGCTCTCCCGATGCCAGCGAGGCACTTTAACCCAGTTTATCACCTCTTAGAATTGATATTTAGAAACATAGCATTTTATCCCTTCGTTGTAAACTTTAAGCAACTTAAAGTACAACCGCTGTATGAGAGAGTGGGCGAGTGAGTGAGTGGGTAACATTTGCATTTTAGACATTCCACTCCTATGACCTGATCGTTGGACTATCCCGTAATCCAATACAGACTTCCTTCCGGCTGACTTAAGAGGCCAGAAGAATATTGGACCAGGTCGTTCAACTTCCCTCAACCGGAACGTCAAGATGTTCGCATTGCTGTTGATCAGGTAAGAGTAGTGTGAGGTAGGAAAGGAAGGAAGGACAGGCGGTGAATAGGTAGCACTGATACAATAGCGGAGAGTGATGGCCGAGGTTTTCAAACTAGTGACGAGTCTACCAGACCTTCTGTTTGTCCCGAAGCGTTTGTTGCCTGAATATATCCCAAAAGGACAAAGAGGAACGGAAGAAAGAGCTTTCACAATGCTACACTACAATATTTGATTGAAGCCGTTATGTTGTATCTCCAGGAATCTGATAGTTTTGTCCCTTTGTGGATAAAATTGTAAACAAGCAAGAGAGTGGATTGCATGACAGTGCACGTTGATTGTTAACTTGTACAAACGAGCTATCAGTGACAACAGGTATCCAGATGATGATGATGGTTTCCCAGTGGCCTAACCGCGTGACGGTCTCATTTATGTAGACATACAAATTGTAATTGAATTCCTTAGGGACAAGATTGAAAATTGTTATAATCTGACTTCCCCGGTGAACTACAATAACATGTTTCTCAAATTCTCGTCTAACCTTATCCTAATGAGAATGTGTCAGACCTCACCTGGGTCCAGATCCATTCTAAAATCATAAGTTCACCCCAAGATACTGTCAGTTACAGGGGTAAGGTTAATAATTCTTTGTGGAGTCCGAGGTAAAAGCCAGACACGTATAAACTGCCATTTTGAAAAGTACTTAAATAATTGTAAATGTTTCCTTCCGAGAAAACACTAAGAACATTATAAAGAAAATTGTATTTCTTTTCAAAATAAAAAATGAATATTATTAATTGTAAATCAATTGTAGTTAATTGATTGTACATTAATCTTGAAAAAGTGAGGATCATTTTCGGTGACATTGATTCCTCCATCTTAATGAAGTAACGGACATATTCGGTGATATTGATAGTAAATGAATCTTGAAAAAGTAACGTGCATATTCAGTGACATCGATTGTAAATGAATCTCGAAAAAGTAACGATAATTTTCGGTGACATTGCAAACGAGTCTTGAAAAAGTAACTTGCATATTCGGTGACATTGATTGTAAATGAATCTTGAAAAAGTAACGATCATTTTCGGTGACATTGATTCTAAATTAATCTTGAAAAAGAGACGGACATTTTCTGTGACATTGATTCTAAATGAATCTTGAAAAGGTGACTGTTATTTTCGGTGATAATGATAGTAAATGAATCTTGAAAAAGTAACGTGCATATTCAGTGACATTGATTGTAAATGAATCTTGAAAAAAGTAAGGATACTTTTCGGTGATATTGATTGCAAATGAATCTTGAAAAAGTAACGGGCATTTTCGGTGACATTGATGGTAAATGAATCTTGAAAAAGTAACGTGCATTATAGGTGAGATTATTTACTTCATTTTGAAAAAGTAACGGATATTTTCGGTGACTTTGCTCCTTCTTGAAAAAGTAACGGGCATTTTCGTTACTGTTAAAAGTATTGGCGTTACAGTTACTGAATTTAATAAATTGTGCCGTTACTCCCTCGTTATCGTAAAGTAACGGTTATGAATGCGTTACTCCTCAAACCTGGTGAACAGGCAGTAAATGCAGTAAAGAGCAGGTAGATGGGGTGGACATCCTCGATGCTAGCAGCTGGAAGTAGCAGTGACAGACAAGCAGGCCCCGCTCCGCGCTAGCTCACTCGCTTGTGACGGGATGTACCGCAGGAAGCGAGCGCGGCCTCAAATTGCGCTCGTTAACCAAGAGAGAGGGTTTCCTTCCTCGACCACTGGCTGCTGCTGCTGGAGCTTCACTCCCAGCTTAATGCTATCAAGGAGTACAAACCTAATTAGGGAACGTGAGAATGTTCAGTCCTACACGCAGAGTGGCGGACCGCGATTGTAGCTACCATGGAGCTGTGGGCGAACGACACGGCTACAGCTGAAATTACCGTTCTAACAGCCGCCGTGACACACCGCAACCAGGTACTACACGACAGAACGGCCATATCGAACACTCATCTTGTTATGGGCTTAACATCTTCCTGTTGTACAGGCTAGCACTCTTGGCAGTCGCACCAGAGGTCCGGGTTCGATACCCAGCTCTGCCAACAAATGTAATTCTACTCGGAGGACTGGAACGGGGTACACTCAGCCTTGTGAGGCGAAAATGAGAAGAGGTGGGTACGGTTCTCACCTCATCCATTCTGGAAGTACTTTCCCACCTCTACTCCAGGCAAATGACGGGATGGTTCCTAACTTAAGGCCATGGCTGTCTCCTTCCCAATCCTCATCTGAATTGCAAATGTGCCTACCACAGACAAACTCTACAGACACCCAGGTGCTTAGGGCTAAATAGCCACGGTGTCCAAGCCCCTCAACTGAAACAACAACAAGAAAAAAAAACGTAAAAACTGCAACTGCAATACCATCGTGTTGCAAGATATGTATCCTAAAGGGGATCTTTAACGTGCTAACACGAATCTCCCACATCAAGCATCCACGAACGTCTAGTGACGATGCCCGGATCTGGTATCTCAGCGATGTAGTGCAGACCAAATAGGCTATAATACGGATTCTGATTCGGAAATTGAAGCTAGAGACTTGGACTACAATGTTACGATTTTATGACTGCAATAAAAGAAAATGCCTTTGCAAACAAATTGCAAATGATCAATTTATTTCTTCAGTTTGGCAACCACGGTAGCTACGTTTGTTAATCTGCAAGCCTATGGGCTCGGCTACCTCAAGACTTGATAGACAAGTGAGTTCCAACTCCGCCGTTGGTCGCCATTGAAATGTTTTTCCTTGATGTCTCATTTTCAACTGCAGAAAAATGTCAGTACGGTACCTTCCCACTCATTGCCCAGCTTCATTCATTTCATCTTTCATTAATTCCTCTGACGATGTTATCGTCACGAAATGCAATCTCACCGATAAAACTCCTTGCCACCTCATCCTCAACCTCATAGAAACGGCCCCCCAGGGGCTCACATCTAGTGGGACGTGGGTTGGCGACCACGGGACCCCAGCTGAGTCCGGCATTGCTTTAACTTACTTGTGCCGGGCTCCTCTACTTCTTATTTCCTGTCGACCTCTCTTGGTCAACTCTTGTTCTCTTCCGACCCCAACGGTATTAGGGTATCCGAGGCCTATGGAGTCTCTTCCTTTCCCGCCTTAATTGATCCTTCTCTTATTTTTCCTGTTCCCTCATTCTTCTAGTGATCAGCCTTCTTTTCCTATTCATTAGAGTTCCTTTTCTCTTTTAAATCTCCGCACTGTTTTTATGAATTGACTCCCTGTGTCTCTAACGGCAAATTACATTTTGTGCGTATTTTGAATTTCAACCACATTTTGTATGTATCTTCACTCTACATTGCATGTTGTATTTATTTTCAATCTACATTGCATTTTGTAAGTATTTTCGATCTAAACTCTATTTTGTAAGTATTTTCAATCTAAATTGCATTTTTTAAGTATTTTGAATTTCAAATGCATTTTGTGAGTATTTCGCATCTACATAGCATTTTGTAAGTATTTCGAACCTAAACTAGATTTTGTGAGTATTTTTAAATCTAAATTCCTTTTGTGAGTATTTTCCTTCTAAATTACTTTTTGTAAGTATCCCCACTCCACATTTGGTAAGTCGTTTCAATGAGAGCTCCATTTTGTCAGCATTTTCAGTCTAACTTAAATGTCGTTAAGGGTTCCATGTCATTATCATTTTTGCTATCATCCAGACCATTAGGGGCCGATAACCTAGATGTTAGGCCCCTTAAAACAACAATTATCATCATCATTATAGAAACGGGACTGCATTTCTAATAAGGAGGTCTCAACCAACGCAAGCTAAACTGGTTCCTACTTCCCCCACCAATTAACTGAGATACAAGTGAACAATTGCACGTGAAAATTGCAATGTAGACATGACAATTTTTAAGGCAACTATGTATTTCAATTTAGTTCCATCTTTACGCACTTCTTTTTGGGTGAAACTGAACACCCAGTTAAGTATTTCAGAAACAGATATAGACCGTAAACTTAAACTGACATAACATACGATATTATCATCATCATCATCATCATCGAAATTTGATGTTTTCTGTCAGTCAACACGATTGTACCCAATAGTAATGGGTGGTTCCCCAATCCTGAAAACAATTTACATGATATTTCCTTCAGGACAATCATGTAGTGCAAATTCTTTTCAGGTTTGGGAATAACCCATCACAATTGGGTACAATCGAGTTGACAGACTGAAAAACATCAAATTTCGATTAGTAAGTAAACACTGAAAATGGCTTCAAACACCATAATAATTATTATTATTTGAACGAACTGTTCAAGACACAACTTACCCTGAGTACCGGCATTGGAAAATAACATCGCATAGTCTATTAAGAAGCATATAATATTTCTTCCTACCTACAAACACAATAGGATGGCCTTCTCTGCAATCAGTAAGTAAATAAATACTGTTTGACGGATTCAATAAAACCACCCATTTGTACCACTCGTTTTTAAGTCTGGGTGTCTTGATGGACAGCTAAAGAGTTCAAACTCGAAGCCACAAGATCCTAGAAGTAGCACTGCATTACATAGTATAGAACATTATAAAGGGAAAGAATCTCGCTATGATAAGGATATAAAATAGAATTGCGACCAAAAGTAAGCACAGAAAGGAAATGAGGAGTATATTTAGGAGGATATTTACCATGCTCATCACCTCTGAGTCTTATATAGAGTGGAATGATGCATATCACAACTGGCACAAATCCTATTTACGGCAAACTGTGAACACCGAGGGCTAAACATTTTCCCATCAAACAGTTCTTCCTCGCCAGGAATGAGCACTCAATGCCAAATCTTACATCAATTTACTTAGAAAATTCAACAGCCTACTTGTTATCAAGAACCATATGTAATCGTATCATTCGAGGTGTGTTCAATATCGATCAAAATTGTCATTTGAGAGATGCGGAGAAAAAAATAGAGAATCTCACCCGTAAAATATCCCACTGAATGATCAACATTGTTTTTTTTTTCTTTGAACAGAATACTTGCTACCGGTTATTATTCATAGAAAAAATATAAGTGAAGATTATTTTTATATTATTTGATCGTGCTCTACTTCTGCTGCTTATCAATAAAATGCACAGCCTTTGTGAACTTGGAAGGAACAATGAAGGAAGGAAGATTGTAGTTTTACGTGACCGTGAATCTTGTGATTATGAGCCACGGGACCTCCTTTTTACGTGGAATCCGAACCACAGGACATGGCATTTCACTTCGAAAATCTCACATGCATTGACCGGGAATCGAACCCGGACCGCCTTGGTGAAAGGCATACAGCTAGACCGCTGAGCCACCACGCCCCGGAAGGAACAATAATAATAATAATAATAGACTAATTATGTTATTGGTTTTACGACCCTTTTAACTTCAGAGGCTTTTACAGACGCCAGAGTGACAGAATTTTGCCTCTAAGGGGATCTTTAACGTGCCAGTAAATCTACTGACACGGCTCCAACACATTTGTGCGCCCTCAAATGTCAACTGACTGCACCAGGATTCAATCTTGCAGTCTTGGGCACAGCCGAGCAGAACGTTACCGCTGTGCCACGCAGCCAGTCAAACTTGGAAGGATGGAGGAGACGCATTAGCAAATATGAGTTCGTATTAATTCATGTCATACAAAGTTTGAAACAAATATTGGAAACTAATTGTGATAAAACAGAGGCTTCATGAAAACTTTCAATGTATATCTTGCAACGAGCACGCTGACACGAAGTGTGAACCAGAGCATGTTCACAGTACACGTGGCCATGTAATATGATACGCCCTGGTAACACTACACGTTTGGGCATCCTTAGTGCCAATCCAAGTTGGCGTCACCCCCCTCCATATGTACACCCCTTAGATGGCAAACCAGAGGCAATGGAGGGGAGGGGGGAAGGAGGTGCATATACTGTCAGGGTGGAGAGATAGATAGTGTCCAATGCAGTACCGTAATGTAACGACAACAATTTACCTAAGTAAGAATCATAACTAAAACGTCCATCAAAAGTAGAGAAATGGCAGCTCTGGGCACTAATTATTGCTTGATAGGATTGCTCCCCTAAGTTATTAAAGGCAAGGTTACGAACCCTGTTAACGCAGAGGGTAGATTCTAGCTAAAACAATTTAAATAATCATCTGGTGAGTAACATCTCCAATCCCCCAATGCTATGTATTTTTCTGTTTTAAATCCTCAGTATAGCTCCTCTTTTCCGAACGACTTGGATCGATAACCTCGGCAAGCAGTGTTTTTATGACTCTACTTAGCTAACGCAGCGTTGCATTTTAGTGCAAACAGTGATGCCACTTTTCTCATCCGTCCAGAAGAGCATCCGGAATAACGCTCTAACATATATTGTGCAATTATTCAGATATAACAAGGAATATCCGTAAATACGGAGGAGTTATCAAAAAGAACAATACAATACAATATTTGATGATTTGTTTTAATGTTGTATTTGGAATCTGTTAACATTACACTTTCCATCTGTGTTTAAATTTTGACAATAATCAAAATAATGTTAATAATAATAATAACAATAATAATAATGTTAGAGGTTTTACATCCCTTTTAACTACAGCGGCTTTTAGAGACGCCGGGTTGCCGGAATTTTGCCCCGAAGGGGATCTTTAACGTGCTAGTAATTCTACTGATACGGCTCCCTCGTATTTGCGCATCCTCAAATGCCAACTGGCTGCGCCATAATTCGATCCTGCAATCTTGGGTTCAGCAGGCAAGAACACTACTGCTGAGCCACGTAGCCAGCGGACAATAATCAAACCGGAAGTAGTTTAATTAATGTATTATTTTGTAATAGCCTTTATGCAATAGTGTTGCAACTTAAAATGCAATTTCCCCTAAGTTACATTTTTTAATACTAAAGGAACATTTTCTCCAATTTTGCTGAATGTAGGAACTTGAAGCATTCAGGTTACATTTATATTCCAATTGCAGGAATGGCAGTTTGGTGGTAGGTAAGATACAGTATTTTTGGTTTCATAATCATAATATTTACGGAGAAAGTACTGGTACTGCAAATTTTGGCCTTTTTTAAATTTATAATTAAATACTAAAGCTAAATTCACAGGCCACATTTGCTTTCCTAACTAATCTCCTGGAAGGAAAATCACAGGGAAGTACGGCCGTGGACGAGCGAGAAAATATTTCCTTCAAGACATCACACGAACTCTTTATTATGGTTCTTACTATGAAATGAAACGAGGTGCTGAAGACAGAAAAATAGTTGCGGAGACAAGGCATTGCCTTTGGAAGTTGATGAAATCAAAATAAATAACATTGATTCAAAACTGTCATATTAGTAACAAGTAGTTCCGTGAAGAACTACACAGCCGATTTTCATATATCCTACTTATGTTAACTGCCTCTATCAACATACAAAATTTCAGTTTGATTGCTGTAATAGATTCGTAGATATTGAGAACCGACTACATATTGTGGACGATCACCATGTTGGATTTTTATATATGTAGGTCTTAAGAGTTATGTACTGTTACATGAAGATTATTGTGTACGTGTAGTATTCAAACTTCAATCGCGTGATTAGGACACAAGAAGTAAAAACGAGATTTTAAAATCTCGCACAGCTGCCATCTTGTGGTTATGGAAACAATTGAAAAAAATTATATGCCAGTGGATTAACATTTGTATGAGGATTCACTGTACCGAGTGTCACTGCACTCGGATGGTTAAATTGCGAGAAACGACCATGTGAATATTTATACTTCACGTCACCGCCATGTTGGATTTGTGATCACCAGGTTATTGAAAGTCCTATAGGTGAACTTATGTTCATAGCCCTTATGAAAATTAAAAAATTCAGTTTGATTGCTGTAATAGATTTGTAGATATAGAGATCCATCTAAATATTTCGGATGGTCGCCATATTGGATTGTTATATGTATAGGCCATAGAGTCATGTACCATTAAAGGAAAATTATTGCGTAGGTTCATTATTCAAACTTTCACTTCGATCGCATGATTACGACACAAGAAATAAAAAATAATTTTAAAATTCGCACAGCCGCCATGTTGAGGTTATATAAACAATTGAACTAAATTAGATACCAGTGTATTACAATGTATATAAACATTTCCTGTACCAAGTTTCATGTTTTATGAGTAACACGAAATATGCTGATTTGATTCAACTGTCCACACGTAAATGTATCTTATCTGCATGAGTCATGCAAGAAGTTGCAGCTTGCCTGGTGAGCGGTGAATCCCTAGCTATTTCAGCACTTCAGAGGGAGGTAGAGATAGGAAAAGGAAAGAGAGGCGCATGCATTCTTCTACTTCTTCTTCTACTTTCGTTTCACCCTCTTTGGGGTACGTTGAATCAATCATTTCCCTGTACGCTGCTCTTTCCGTAGAGCCCAGTATTTCTTCAGTCTTTCCGATCTTCTTTTCCTCTCTTCTTCCGAGATAATGGGTTTGGATTTTAGTGTAGCTCTGTCTTGGAACCTTATATTTTCGTTTTTGGTACCGTAATTAATTTGGCTGTTCGATCGAGTAATGACGTTTCTGTCATTTTCAATTCTACTAGGTCTTTTTCAATTTCTTTAAACCAGTTGGGTTTTGTTTTTTGATTACGGAAATAGTCAAAGATTTGTTTCGTTAATTTATTAGAATCCATTCTCAGAAGATGACCGTAAAAATGTATCCTTTTTTCGCATGGTATCTTAGAGTTTTTCAATTTTCTGGTAGAGAGTTCCATTCCTAATGAATATAATCTTGTTATCCTGAAATTTTGGTCCTATGCATTATTATTATTATATTCAATTTAATAGTGCTCGAGTACTTTCAACGGCATGAAGATGGTGCTCATAGTTTCAAAAATGTTCAGCGGCTGCTGTGAAGGACAGACATGCTTTCGTGGAACGCACTTGAGAAGGCTACAAATCACGACGACTCCCACGATAAGGGATCATCCATAAACGATATAAATCACATATCCTTCGTAGAGGTGGTTCCCACTTCAGCCAATATTCATATGTTAGAATTAGAGAACGAAGGTCCATACCAGCGCTGTTTCAACCAAAAGGTGTAGTCTGGTACAAGTAGAGACGTAAAACACAGTAAGTGTTGACTGAAAACACTCGTACTGTCGAGTTTGTAATCCAACGTCATACAAGATAATTATGATGTCGCTTGCCACGGAGGGTGAGTGGTTAACGTGTCAGACTACCAACCCCCAAGCTTGCAGGTTCGCTCCTGGCCACGGTAAGTGATTTTTGAAAGGCGAAAAAATCACGACACGCATGTCATACGTTGTTGGCATGTTAAAGAACCCATTTCAATTCAGTAGGCCGTGTTCATAATGGCAAAATTAATCTGGGATTTTCCGCTAACACAAATTTTCTCCATTCTCTACTAGAAAGCGCTATAGTGTCAAGGAGCTTAAATATCTAACCTCCTTGACTTCCATAGCGTTCCAAGGAACCACTAAATTCGACATGCAAGCTGCCCACTGGGTGACAAATAACAAAGCTTGCACCCGGCACCGAGGCCATGCGATATTATTATTATGTCCACTTGGTGGCGAATCATATTAATTGGATGGTATTGTGCATTATGTCTACTTGATTCAGTGCCAAAACCTGATTTTCATATTCTCCTGTAAGTGAAGTGAACTATCAGAACTTAACTTCTTCCAGATTCTCCCGTCCCTGAAGGAAACTGCAGCATATCCACTTCCATGTACTCCTAGGAGCAAATGAACTCGATATTCTTCCCCTTAAAACAACAATCACCTCTGCCGCCAAATCCTCTGCCATCAAAGAAACATCCTCCCATTTCCAGGGTCTCAGTGTACCTGAGATGTACTGCTTCAATTCCTGCCATCGAGTGAAACTTCCAGGGCCTCTAGTTACTGGAACGATCTGCGCATTGCCAGATTGCCTGCCATCAAAATACTACACTTCTAGATTCTACTATGGCAACAATGGACTAGTCTGTATTTCCAGAGACAGCATCACCGAATTGAAAAACACCTAAACTAAACTCTGCAAATGAACTTGTGATGTCCAACATTCTCCAATTGCCTGACAGAGCACACATTTCCATCCTGGCAAGAGGTTGCTTCGTTCACTTAGGAGTATGATGGTGGTAAACGGAAGGAAGCTGTTACTGAGGGGGTAGTCTTTCAGTACTCGAGAGAGATATAAAACAGGGTTTTAAAGTCTTAATTTTATGTGTATGTGAAGACAAGATGTTAGTGTAGTCACCCCAGTGGCCCATAACCTAGCCCCCACAGCTCGCGAGCGCGCATTGATCGTGGCAGCACCCGTCCAAGTGAGTCATCACGGGGTGGCTTGGGCTGGGGGGTGGATCCCCACCTTCCCATCGATCTGCTTCACTCCGGAGTGCAGCAGAACTGGCAATGCCGACGCTACCTGATGGTGATGGCCGCACACGCACCACACTGCCTGCCTATACAGCGACATGGCGCACGACAACCACATTACAGTGCCTTCGGCAGTCAATAAAAATTAAGTATCTTGGTGAAATTCTCACTTGGAACTCCAATGAAAAATCGCCAATAGAAAGTAGAACATTTAAATGTTTAAAAAAGCACAACGAATTACTTGGCCAACATACAAGAAGACATCTCTTTCGATAAATGCTAAATTTCAACATTACTGTTCCATCGTCAAACCTGAAGCGATTAACGCTTGTGAAACACTCTTTAAATTAAATACCAAATCAATGACAAATGAACTGCAGAAGGTTGACAGAAGGATACTCAGAACTATCATTAATAAAATTAAAAAAAACACCCGGTAGATGAACAATGGAGATTGTTGCTTAATGCAATTGTCCACCTGGAAAGTGATTCAATAATAGATACGATGAGAAAAAGGACAATTACCTTTTTCTATCATTTATCGAGATTACAGGACAATATACTATTGTTACTATTTAACTACTTTTGGAAAAATAAAATAAACAAGTAGTTCCGTGAAGAACTATACAGCCTATTTTCATATATCCTACTTATATTAACTGCCACTATCAACATACACAAATTCAGTTCGATTGCTGTAATAGATTCGTAGATATTGAGTACCGACTAAATATTTCGGATGGTCGCCATGTTGGATTTTATATATGCAGGTCCTAGAGTCATGCAATGTTACATGTAGATTATTGTGTACGTGTAGCATTCAAACTTCACTCGCATGATTAGGACACAAGAAGTAACAAGGAGATTTTAAAATTTCGCGCAGCTGCCATCTTGTGGTTTTGGAAACAATTGAAATAAATTAGATACCAGTGGATTAACATTCGTATAAGGATTTACTGTACCAAGTTTCACTGCACTAGGATGGTTAAGTTGCGAGAAACGTCCATGTGAATGTTTATACTTCGCGTCACCACCATGTTGGATTTGTGATCACCAGGTTATTTAAAGTCCTATAGGTCAACTTATGTTCATAGCCCCTATGGCGTAGGTTCATTATTCAAACTTTCACTTCGATCGCTTGATTATGACACAAGAAATAAAAACTTAATTTTTTAATTCGCACAGCTGCCATCTTGAGGTTATGTAAACAATTGAACTAAATTAGATACCAGTGCATTACAATATGTATGAACATTTCTTGTACCAGATTTCATTGCGTTTGGAACATTAAATCGCGAGAAAGGTCTATTTAAAATTTTCAAATTCGCTTGGCCGCCATGTTTGTTTTGTAGTTAACCGCTTTTTGAAAGTGTTATAAATGAACTTCCAGTAGTGCCCTTTATCTCCGTACAAAATTTCAGGGTGATACAGCTAATAGTTCCAGAGATATAGAATGCCGGTGAAATATTTCGCTCATGCGCCATCATGTGGTTATGTAAACAATTGAACCAAGTTAGATGTCGGTGCATTGCAATGTGTATAAACATATACTGTACCAAGTTTTATTGCGTTTGGTTGGTTAAATCGCGAGAAACGTCTATTTAAAAGTCGCAAATTCGCGTGGCCGCCATGTTGTTTTTGTAGTTACCAGGTTTTCAAAAGTCACATAGGTGAACTTTTAGAAGTTCCCTTTATCACCGTAATAAATTCCAGGGTGATATCGGTAATAGTTTCGGAGATATTGAATGCTGGTAAAATATTTCGCACAGCCGCCATGTTGGATTGGTGAGACTTAACAAAATTTGAAGAGCACGATCGAGGTCGCCCAGAATAGTGCTATGAACTTACCGAGTTTCATTGAAATCGCTCCAGCCGTTTAGAATTTTTAGGGGGGGGGGGGGGCACACACACACACCTCTCTCACACACACACACTCGCACACACACACACACGGACAAAGGTGATCTCATAAGCCTATTTTTTCAAAATTGAAAATAGGCTAAAAATAATTTGTTCAAAGAAGTTCAAAACGACGTAGATGACTTGAATATTACAATGCAACAAATTGCAAATAGAGAAGAAACGAAGAAACATACTAAGATTTACACTAAAAACTAAGCAACGAAAACCCATGTCATATCTGATGAGGAAAGGGCAACCAGGTCAGCCAGAATGAACAGGTTTTGGGAGCGGGGGAAGATGATGACAACTAAATTCCTTGTCAATTCTTAGATAACTTAAATGTAATAGGTTTGGTTTAAGTGCTCAAATGTGGGCGTAAACTAACAAAATAAATAATATATAATATTTATTCGTTACGGCCAACTATGGACCACATTTGACAGTTCTTACACTATTTTAGCCTACTTTCGATTTTTGCAAAAAATGAAAGTAGACTTATGAGATCAACACAGGGCGAAAAAAGTGTGTCTGTCTGTGTGTGTGTATGTGTGTGTGTGAGTCTGTGTGTGTGTGTGTGTCTGTGTGTCTGTGTGTGTGTGTGAGTGAGTGTGTGTACTCTGAATGTCTGTCCCCCCCTATCAATTCGAACACGGTGAATGCGAATTGAACGAAATTTGGTACAAAGGTAGCACTAGCAAAGGACACCTCAGTGTCATGTTTTATATCGCCGCCATCTTGACGGAAACGTAATGGCGGCCACACAAATGTTCAAAGCTTAAATCAAATTACGACTAACCTAATCATCCGATCTCTACCAAATTTTGCAACAACATACCTTTATGGGGGGAGCATCCTTTGACCACACTAATAAGTCATCAGCGTAATAGTTTGCGGATGGCGGCCATCTTTGTGTGAAAATCGATTCCACCTATTAATTCGAACACGGTGCAACCGAATGGAACGAAATTTGGTACAGAGGTAGTACTAACAAAAGGCACCTCAGTGTCATGTTTTATATCGCCGCCAACTTGACGGAAACGTAATGGCGGCCACACAAATGTTCAAAGCTTAAATCAAATTACGATTAACCTAATCATCCGATCTCTACCAAATTTTGCAACAACATACCTTTATAGAGGAAGCATCCTTTGACCAAATAACTAGGTCATTAGCCTAATAGTTTGCGGATGGCGGCCATCATTGTGTGAAAATCAATTCCCCCTATTAATTCAAACACGGTGAAACCAAATGGAACGAAATTTGGTACAGAGGTAGCACTAGCAAAGGGCACCTCAGTGTCATGTTTTATATCGCCGCCATCTTGACAGAAACGTAATGGCGGCCACACGAATGTTCAAAGCTTAAATCAAATTACGATTAACCTAATCATCCGATCTCTACCAAATTTTGCAACTACATACCTTTATGGAGGGAGCATCCTTTGACCAATCTAATAGGTTATTAGCCTAATAGTTTGCGAGTGGCGGCCATCTTTATGTCAAAATTGATTCCCCCTATTAATTCGAACACGGTGGAACCGAATGGAACGAAATTTGGTACAGAGGTAGCACTAGCAAAGGGCACCTCAGTGTCATGTTTTATACCGCCACCATCTTGACTGAAACGTAATGGCGGCCACACGAATGTTCAAAGCTTAAATCAAATTACGATTAACCTAATCATCCGATCTCTACCAAATTTTGCAACTACATACCTTTATGGAGGGAGCATCCTTTGACCAATCTAATAGGTCATTCACCTAATAGTTTGCGGATGGTGGCCATCTTTGTGTCAAAATCGATTCTCCCTATTAATTCAAACACGGTGAAACCGAATGGAACGAAATTTGGTACAGAGATAGCACTAGCAAAGGGCATCTCAGTGTCATGATTTATATCGCCGCCATATTGACAGAAACGTAATGGCGGCCACACAAATGTTCAAAGCTTAAATCAAATTACGATTAGCCTAATAATCCGATCTCTAGCAAATTTAGCAACAACATACCTTTATGGAGGGAGCATCCTTTGACCAAACTAATAGGTCATCAGCCTAATATTTTGCGGATGGCGGCCATCTTTGTGTGAAAATCGATTCCCCTTATCAATTCGAACACGGTGAAACCGAATGGAACGAAATTTGGTACAGAGGTAGCACTAGCAAAGGGCACCTCATATTCATGTTTAATATCCCTATAGCACGTTGTATTTCAACAAGCTACTACAACCAACATTCAATCCTACTCCTTGAAAAGGACAAAGAGTTATAACAATACCCATGCATTTAGGAGAAAGTAGGCTATATGTTCTTTACTGAACATCTTGTTTGTCTTTACCCTCTGTCAATATCTCTTCATCCTCTCTCCCACTTCCTTCTTCTGGTCCTCCATGTAAGATCTTCCTTTCCTTACTAACAACTGCCCTGTCTCCTGGAAACGTGTTAACTCCTAAATTATAATAATAATAATAATAATTTAATAAAAACATTGAACCTGTGGCGTAGGTCATCGCATGCAATGAGAAAATAATAACATAGTAGATACACACCGACTCAACCACATGGAGGAAAGAATAAGAGGAGATGCCCTGAGCTCGTTTGAGTGAAGCCAAGCGCTAGAACCAAAGTGGACGTAACCTTAACTCGTATTCGGTGTTCTGTGATTTGCATGGGGCATTGTGCATGGCTAAATTTTTTTTTGGCCCTGGTTTTTATCGCGCTCCGGTTATGCAACTTTGGAAACGTAATAACACTAGTGATAAGTTATTTAAAAAATAATAATCTTCAATTCTAATCTCAGCATATGTAGGCCTACCCTATATACCAAAAAAATAAAAATCATTCATCTGCAAATCCCAAATTATCAAACGGCTGTCGGTCAATAATTACGGTAGGCCTACGTAATTAATCAATTCGAGGCTAATCGTCAAGTTTCTACCCCCCCCCCCCCACAAAGAAAATACCGTACGGTACCGAAACGTACAGGCTATACCGTATTTTTGTGCAAATATGCGTCCTTTTTTAATTGTTCTGTTTATTAATTTTGAGGTTCGTATTCTTGAATATCAAAATGAGTACGATCAATGAGTGAAAGTGGCTGTGCTCGAAATTAGGCCTAAAACTGATGAATGCCTCAACATCAATAAGAACATAAAACTCAATTTGGTGTAAATACCGTAATTAGTTCGGCATCATTAATTCCCAAGATGTTCCTTCTTTGGTATAACTCGCATCTTCAGACACCTGTATTCAATTTAATTAGTGTTTCAGCGTATTATTACGTTTTACCGCGTCTTCCTTACAAAACTAGCCTCGCAAAGGTGCTCTAATATTTATATTTAAATTGGCTTTTAAAACGATAACGCAGCTTATTTGTGCCAAGTACCGTGAAGTACAGAGTGTATTCTGCCTATCCAAGAAAAAATCTTGACTTGTCATTTGCAGTTTTATGTCACTAAAATCCATTACTAGTTGGAGTGGTTTACGGCTTTAAGCATAGGGACAGCCATTTTCTTGCAACCAAAGTGGGCGAGCCGTTTGGCTTCAACAGCTTGCGCTAGGCAGCGCAGCGAAGGCATCTCCTTCCTTTCTTTCCTCCATGCTCAACCACTCAATACGCCACAAAAAATTGGCATGTACTGTGACTGAAAAAAAAAAAAAAAATATGAGCGCAGTCTTGGTTACTGTCTCGGCCAAGTCCCAAAGGCGAGTTTGCACGAGAGCCTTTACATAGGTATCAGAGATAATAAGAGAAAGAAAGAATACACATGGTGCATTTTCTAAATGTGCACTCCTTCATTGAGCGACTGTAGATAAGAGCATTTCAACAACTGAATTCTGCAAACTAGAAACTAAGAAAGGATTGTCCATGCGTATGGTTGTTGTTGCTTCATTTGAGGGGATTAAACATCATGATCATTTAGCCTCCTATACTAGGATGTGTGTAGAACCTGAGGTCTATTGTTGACTGGTTCTTAAGAGTCATGGTGATGATGATGATGATAATTGTTGTTTTAAGGGGGCTAACATCTAGGTTATCGGCCCCTAATGGTCTGGGTGATAGCAAAAATGACAATGAAATGGAAACCAGAACGAAAATTAAGTGAGACGGAAAATACTTACAAAGAGGAACTCAGATTGAAACTACTCACAAAATGGAGAGCGGTAATACTTACAAAAGGGAATTTAGAACGAAAATACTCACAAAAGGAATAGATTGAAAAATACGCACAAAATGCAGGTTTGTTTCAAAATACGTACAAAATGCAATGTAGAGTCGAAATACTGTCAAAATGCAACTCATATTCAAAATACTTACAAAATGTAAATGAGATTAAAAATACGTACAAAATGCAAATGAGGTTCAAAATACTTACAAAATGCAATTGAAATTGAAAATCCACAATGCAATTCAGATTGAAAAACTCCCATTTCAGATCCAAAATACTCACAAAGTGTAATTAATATTCAAAATGCTTACAAAATGCAATTGAAATTGAAAATGCTTACGAAATGTACGGTAGATTCAAACTACTCATTTAGATTCCAATACCCACAAAATGCAATTGAGAATCAAAATACTTGCAAAATGTGCACCATACAAATTGCAATTTAGATTGATTTGCAAAATGCGCACCGTACAAAATGCAATTTAGATTGAGAATACTTGCAAAAAGCGGTTTAGGTTGAAAATACTTACAAAATGCAATTGAAATTCAAAATACTCACAACAGTTCCACCCCCTATATTTAAAGACTTACTAAAAAGCAATTTGGATTGTCAATCCTTACAAAATGCAATTGAGGTTGAAAACAATCGCAAAATGCAATTTAGATAGAAAATATTTACAAAATGCAACGTAGATTGAAAATACCCACAAAATGTAGTGAAAAAATACGCTAAAGGGAATTAGACACACGGGGAGCCAATTAACAAAAACAGTGCGGGAATCTTAAAGAGAAAAGGATTTATAATGAAAAGAAAACAAGAGGTCTGGCCCCTCGGAGATGGAGGGATCAGGAAAGATGAGACAAGGGCCAATTAAGGCTGGAAAGTGAAAGACTCCTTAGGCCTCGGATACCCTAATACCGTCGGGGTAGGAAAAGAACAAGAGTTGGCCAAGGGCGGTCGACAGGAAAGAAGACTGAGAGGAGCCCAGAACAAGTAAGTGGAAGCAATGCCGGACTCAACTGGGGTCCCGTGGTCGCCAACCCACGTCCCACTAGATGTGAGCCCCTGGGGGAAATCTTAAGAGTCAAGGGTACTAATGCACAAACTTGTAAGATACAGCACACACGAAAACACACTAAACTGGCCTGAAAGCTTCCTGGCAGACAGCATCTTTTGTTGTACGCTATAAATATTATGCAATTAACACCGGTTATCAGACAGATTCTACACACACCTAAAGTACATGGGGCTACATGACCGCGTTGTCGCAGCCCCTAAACTAAGGAAACAACCAACCAAATCTTATGCGCAAAACTTCCATGTCGCTGTTCGTACGAAACAGACGACCACGTGAGATGCAGTGAAGTTCGTTAAAAGACGTGGACTCGGTTCAGCCAGGGTTGCATTATTTGCTTTAAGACTGTGTTTAATGACCAGCTCATTGAAAAGGAAACACTGTATAAAAAGGTCGATATGACATGTCTGTCTTACCTTTCTTTCTCTTTTACTGAGGATATGCCCTTTTTAATGATGGACCAAATTGTGTCATCCAACATAACATCATAGTTTGAAAATGTCCGCGTAAGACTTAGGAGTGAATCCCGGTTATGGTGAGGTCACGGTGGATAAGCAGTTAACGTACCTAATCGGAATACTGGAGATTCGGATTCGATTCCCAACAGCGGTTTCATTTTACCTATCATACTCAACAGTTAGCAAACAATGTAGTCAGTCCTACTAGTAGGGTTATTTTGGCTATACCAATAGGTAAGAACTGTACTGTCAATTATATTAGCAACTAGCTATTGTAACCATGGTTATCCGGGTGACATCTTTATATGGTATACATATCATGTCAATACTTACTACACAATGTGTATCCACTTCGCCAGTACTCCTTGCCTCTGATGCTACTCTTAATAAAACAAATTCCAACAACAAAGCACGGTATTGTTCCATGACTATGCTATCGTTATTTCGGCTCAAGGTTCGATCGAGAGAAGTACCACCAATATTTGGGGAACTCTGATAATACCAATCCATAAAATATAAAATACCACAGAAATCACATTTTCCTTACATCCTATATTAAGTGGAATAGTGCAGCACAATAACGTAGCATAAAATGAAACTGATATATAGCCTATTTATATACAATTCTTCAAGACTCTAGTCCCACAATTACTTTCCAAATATTATTTGTTTTTGGACGTCATATAGCAGTTTTGGTTATATCCATCGATATAAATACCTATTATTTAATATGTTACATTACCCCCCTTAAAAGGAAAATAATGTATTTAAATTAATAAATATTGAATTTGTGGGACAAAGTGTGTATTTTGGGGTCAAGTGTATATTTGCACTTATCACACCCCCGCCCACAAACAGCCTGATTAGTGAGGGATTACCTAGCCCTGTGCATAGCTCAATATGCATTAAATGTACATATCAAGAAATAAGATTGCTGTAAAAGTTACGTTACACGCATGTTAACTCCCCCTCATCAAGTTCAAGGGCATGAAGTAACATGCAATCCTAGAATTATACCGTAAACATAATGAATTTTTTCTAGGTCTGAACCATTCATGTTCAAGAATAATGTAATGAAAGATGCTTGGTTTCCAAATATGCTTTGCCTCTTTAGTCCCTAAAATATTATAGAATAGAATACCTCAACCTCCAAACTTTATATGTTTTGCAGAGTAGAGGAAAACTAAATTTCTTGGGCATGTCTTACGGATTGACTTTGAAGGCAAGGTCCTAGGAAAGAAATCGAGAGGAAGACAACGTCTCCCATACCTTAGAAACACAATCACTCAGCTGGGTTTTGCTTCCTACGTCACGATGAAGAGAACTGCTGAAGATCGTGGGCTGTGGCAACTGCGACAAGGCTTAGCCATTGGATCATGATGATACGTTTTGCCTGGGCTTCATTTCCACAGAAACGGATTATAGGCTATACACATGAGCAGCATTTAACTTTATTTTTCTGAGTTTTAAGGGTTGAAAGTTTATATATGGCAATAATGAAGATTGACTATAATTCAACAATTTTTCTAGGTTTATGCCGTGTCTTGTGCGGGCTTTCGCCTACACCAAGATAGGCTCATCAGTGGGCTCTTGGTGTCCGTGCCCAGACTCCCACAGGAGCTAAAAGCTCAATCAGCCCTTCACCTAACTATAAAGGCTTCCGAAAAGATGGTATATTGGCTTTCACGGCCAAGGAAGTTCGCTACTCCTCTGGGGGTACGGGCACGGACACCAAGAGCCCACTGATGATTCTATCTTCATGTTTCTAGGCGAACCCCACACAAGACACGGCAGAAACCAAGAAAATTGCTGAGTTTTAATTCCTTGGCCGTCAAAGCCAGTATACCGTACCCTCCTTTTTGCTGAATATAATAATCGTTGAAGTTTGGAGTTCATTTTCATGCGTTACACACAGTACCGGTACAGAAGTATTGATATTTTAAAAAATGAACTTTTTGCAGGTTTGTCTCACTATTTATTTTATATTTATTAAATAAATATTGTTTAAGGATTGACATGTATATAATCACACTTTAAGGAGGGTTGGATGGTATAATTCATAACGATCGTATCATATTTTAGGTCATAAATGGAGTAGCACTGTCTCTTACATAAAAGTTGTATGTCACATCTTGAGCTGCCGTTGCTATGATTGCGGCTGGCCATTCCTTGATCAGTTTACCAGAGTGCAAATAGTTATCTGGAAATATCTAGGAAACTGTTGGTTTTAAGACCTTAAAATGTGGTCCGTCGAGTACCTTGTTTCATGCATCCAGGGGCGTAAAATGAGCTACCTCTGCTCCTTGTACAACTTCGATATACAGTATTATTTGTAGTTATTGGTTGTACGTCCCTTCGTCCAATGTCCAAGGATTGAAATCAGAAGAATGTGAAAGGCTGTACAAAATTCATGTAGCCAGTGATTTATTGTGTCCTAACATGTATGTATGCAAAATTTGAATGAGATCGGTGGAATAGCATAGAATTGTACAGAAATCATACATACATACATACATCTTTAGTATCTGGTTAGATAACCCTATAATAAGCTGCTTAGCCTCAGGTATTGACAAAGACAGGTTCGTTCATGGCTAAGAACTGATAGACCCAGGTATTGACAAAGACAGGTTCGTTTATGGCTAAGAACTTATAGACCGGTGCAAAATCTTTCACTCATTACCGTGAAATTTCTCTGAGAAGTAGTTTATTCCTCACATGAGTCCAGGACAGCATCAACCGTTCTGTTTTGACGGGTCGGTCTGCCTTCATATCCATGTACCAGTTTGGCAGCTACAGAAACAAGCTTACTCAGCTGGAACTTTTAAAACAGCATCCTCAGATTTGTATGGATACCAAAAATTTCAATAATAGACTCGACCACATATGACAGTACTTATCAATTGCTTTTCTTTAAGGGCAACATGATATTTAAATGCATTCTTCACGAACCAAATCCTTGCATTCCGGGCGGGAGAGCTAAGTGATTTTACCAAAACATTCTACGCCCGAAGGAAGTTCGCTGACAACTATTTTTATAGGGAACAAGTGAGCGCTCTGCGGGCAATAACCGAAGCTCTATGATTGCTTAGCTTAATAGCTCAGTCACAATGGGAACTGTTGTCAGAACCTGGCATTGGTGAATTAAGATATAGTCTATAATAATGTTATTGGTTGTACGTCCCTTCTAATTACTGCGGCTTTTAGAGACACCGGGCGCCAGAATTTCGCCCCGAAGGGGATCTTTAACGTGCAAGTAAATCTACTGACAAATATATATTATAGCTTCTGTTAAAGAGGAACGCGCGTTACGGGTATTAGGTGTTATTTATTATCTGTCTATGGGTGATAAGTAGAGCTCGGCTTGATAAGCGCACGTTAGTGCACACATCCCAAAGCCAGTTTAGTGGAAGAGGACGCTCTTGGATAACATAGGCAAAGTTGTATGTCTTCTACAGTCAAAAGGGCACTTGTAGTTACACACGACCGCTAATCTCGCGGTTATAACCCACACGACTTATTTTGAACATGGATATGTTATTACGCTGAGGGTCAAGCCAAACTTTGCGTGATACAATTTGTGTTATACACAAGTAAGTTTGACGGTCTACCGGGCACTTTGCCCTAAGTGGGCGCGCGCAGATACTACCCGCATATCTTTGCTACCTATCGTGTTCTGGATTTGTACTTGTCTCCGCAACTTCAATGCAAAATAGCTAACCTTGTGTGTCAACAACTTTATAAAGAAACTGGTTTACAGACCGATCCTCATGCAAATTGCGAGTGGTGTAAGCACGTGCTCGCCTGTATTATATCCGTGTTAGAAAGGTTAACAGGTATTCATCATCTACATCTGATAAACATATTCATTCAGTGTAGTGCAAGAACTTTCTTTCTTCTTACAGTGAATACAAATATCAGAAAAAATTCACGTCAAAATTCCTCCTGCACTAACTGGAATCGAGCCTGGTCTGTCCTGGTGGGAGGCAAGCAGCTTAAACGCTGGGATATCACGCCCCTCCCTTTGTAGACACGCAAACTTACACAATGAATAGCATATTGCAATTTGTACAATTATTCAAAATAAATAATACGAGGCATATGGTTAGGCTATGATTCTAAAGCAGATATGAGGTAAATTACAACTGGAAGGAAGCTTGTAGTTTAACGTGACCGTTAATCTCGCGATCATAAGCCACGGGACCTCCGTTTTACGTGGAATCCGAACCACAGGACATGGCATTTCACATCGAAAATCCCACATGCATTGACCGGGAATCGAACCCGGTCCGCCTTGGTGAGAGGCATACAGCTTGACCGCTGCGCCACCACGCCCCTTAAATTACAACTGTATAATCTGCAACAATAATCACAATCATCAATTTATGCTGCGCACACGAGACTGTCAACCCTTTCAGACTCAAAATACAGTCCAACGTTTGAATTGTTATCAGCGCCAAGTGACTTGGGAACAAAACTGATGCCAGTGAGGAACAGTTTAAGTATGACTCATCAACGGAACACAGGGATCAGCAATAGGGAAAATGTTCGACCAATCGATACCGGTACTATATTGCATCCACAAGGGAAGGGTGGCATGTGATCACGTTGCGCAATCAGTTTAAAACTGCAATGGAAAACAACAACCGTTTGTAATCCTAGGAAGTTTCTTAAATAATGCAAAGTCGACCATGTATGTTTGGGCGGCATCGGTAGCGTAGTTTGTAGCATGCTGAGTTTCTATGCCCAAGATCGCGGGTTGAAACCCAGCAGACGTCGTCGGTATGCCACCTTCAGAGGGGAAGTAACGCCGGCGGGTCCATGTCATAGATTTATGGCGTGTAAAATAACCTAAAATTGTGTGAAGCTAAATGTGTAGGTTAGACTTGATTAACGCTGCCAGGTGCCGGTTGCGGTGGCATCCAGTAGCAAAGTTCACAGCTAGGTGTCGTTGACGGTAGCATTTGGTATCAAAAGTAGGAACTACTCGTCTGCAGTCCTTACTTCAATTACAACCACACCAATACAGCCATCACAATTAACACCGGTTATCAGACTGATTCTGCACACACCCAAAGTACACGGGGCTACATGACCGCGTTGTCGCAGACCCTAAACTGAGGAACCAACCGACATTGTGTGTGTTGATTCAAGTGAGCTCCATGGGTGTGTTGAATTTTTCTGATAACCTTTGTCTCTGTGGTGATCGTAGAAGTGTGTGTACGTGTTAGGGTTGGGGAAGGCGCTCCGAGACTTGAAATAAGGAATCGTTCGGGCATTTGCTCGGAGTGAGTATGGAAAACCCTTAGGAAAGCTATCCAGAAAGGCCGCTCTCAATACCGGAATTCGAATCTCGGATCTCCAAACTTACATTTCCCATTGTACTCGTAAAGCGTAACTAAACTCTGGGCCATATGTCATTCGAATAATAGCAACAAATATGTCCTGCAGTTTTAAACTGTTGCAGAGAAAATAAACCCACATGGTCTTCAAGAACATCCCTCCCTCAAAGCCGCCTTATGCAATCACAGGGTACGTATTGAATCTCCTGTCTCAACGTCTCGTCAATGTGTATTCAAACAGAGATTAAGATCAACACGCGTTATTAAGGCAACTAAAATACAGTACAGCCCAAAGAAAAGAGTGTATAGTAGGGCAAAATCACATATTACGGAGCCTCGTGCACGGAGGGAGAATCAATATGTGGAAATAAGGAAAAATAACTATAAAAAGGAAGCTTGTAGTTTAACGTGACCGTTAATCTTGAGATCATGAGCCACGGGACCTCCTTTTTACGTGGAATCCGAACCACAGGACATGGCATTTCACATCGAAAATCTCACATGCATTGACCGGGAATCGAACCCGGACCGCCTTGGTGAGAGGCATACAGCTAGACCGCTGAGCCACCATGCCCCCGAAAAATAACTATACTAGCCCTCCTTAAAATGAGGATTATATAAGGGGTAGAAGGGCAGCGATGAAAGAAATAATAATAATAATAATAATAATCAATGACAGGATCTGGAAAATAGACCGGGCATTCCATCCCACGCAAAACATCTATAATAAGAAGGCGTTGAGTATAGGTGCCAAATTTAGGCACTATAGCACAGTACTTGGACCGGAAGGGCTTCGGAGACTTTCACAGGAACAAGTCGATAAATTATTAAAACGAGAACGAAGGATATTACGGATGATGTTAGGCAACAAAAGGGTTGATGGCCAGGTACGATTGAGGTTCAATGAAGAACTTACTATACACCAAGATAGAACAAATAATGTCATCCATCGAAAAGAAAAACATTGATATTCAACGGGCATATCTTCCGTATGACTGATGACCGACGACGAAAGAAAATCTGGAAATTCACAGTGCCAAATGCAACGAAATGGAGATGGTTCCAAAAAAGAGAGAAACGAAACGTAACGAAACGAAAATTCACAACAGATTTGATTTTCGACAAATGGTTAAAAACTATCAAAATTTTAAAGTGGAATCTGAGCCCAGGAGACGGAGATGGCCTCTACCAGAAGCATAGAAGAAGAGACTGATCGATGGACTCAAGAAATACTGGGAGGATGTCATGTCCAGCAGAAGATCTAGATACACATATATATATACACTCTGTCTGAAAAGTTCGGTGAATGGGTCTATATTACGAATGGATTGTTGGCTTATGAAACAGCCGTTACTATCCTTCGAAGGAATCCCCGTGGATGGTTATGCACTTCTTAGAACGGCTGTACAAGTCATGGCATAGTCTTCCTGAGGGATAGCCTTCAGTTGGGTCGTCACATTACGTTGGATGTCCGAAATGTCCGAAAACTTCTGGCCCATCAGGGCTTCTTGGCGACCCTGGACCCCGATACTCCATACTCTGACGCTTCCCTTCGAGGTCGTACCTCAGGCACCAGGTCTCGTCACCCGTGACGATGGTTTTCAGGACCATTCCATTCCACGGAACATTCACCCTTCTCACTGTCGCCCGTCTATCAGGTTTGCAAGGCAAGTTGCATAAATTCACGCTTCTCTCTTGCTTTCATTTTCGAGTCTTGAGGACCCAAACTGAAGACTATTCTTAAAGACAACTATGCCAGGAGTTTCCAGGACTTGTTCAGTCATTCAGTCGTTCTCAGAAGTTCATAACCATCCACGGGGATTACTTCGAAGGACAGTAACGGCTGTTTCAGGTAAGACAACAATCCGTTCTTAATATAGCCCATTCAACGAACTTTTCAGACAGATGGTGTAGGCTATATTATATATTTCCGTGTCCGGGAGACACACTAAATTCTTCCTTTCCAGAACTCTGCAGCTCTTATCCCTCGGTCTGTGGCCAACAAAAGGTTTTTCTGACTGCTGGCGTCATTCAGATCTTGGCAAGTGAGCAGGTGTTGTGGAGCCTGGATTTCTCCAGTCACATCTTGAATCTGCATAACTCCACTTCACAAGGTTGCTATGACAGGCACTCCTGTTCCCATCCGGCTTAAGGACCTCCAGGTGGTATAAGGCAAATGACTATCACTGCTCAGTTCTTCTTTAGGGGTAAACCCTCTGGTACTATTTGATTCCAGAGTGACACACGCCGGACGCCTGGTTTGGTATGTAGGGGTACTGTTCTCTTAATGCAACTCTTCCTGGGTCTTAGGCGAGGAGTGGTCACCTTGTAGTTAAACATTGAATGTCTGAGATCTGTCTCAAGCTTATGACTCTCTTTCTCTGCTGCAACCACGCGTCAAATAGCTGGAGGCGCAATGCCTGCGAGAGGGTAGATCTTCTGCACTGAAGTAGGTCTCAGGCATCCAGTGACAATACGGGTGGACTCGTTAAGAGCTGTGTGCACTTGCTTGATATAGCCAGATGCTCCCCACACTGATGATCCATACTCTCCTGCTGCGAAGCAAAGTCCCAAAGCGGTTGAACGTAGAACCTGAGGGTTCGCTCACCATGTTGAACCTATCAACATCCACAGTATGCTATTCCTCGAGTTGTTCTTGCACTTCAATTCTCTACAATGTTTCCTAAAGCTCTGTGTAAGATCAAGCTTGATTCCCAAATATCGAGGCGTTTCACAGCTTTAGAATGCCACTCCTTTGCTGACAACATTCAACTTTCTCTGGGCCTCTCTACTGCGAAGATGAAATGCGCATACTTTTGTTTCTGCCGGGTTAGGTTTCCGGTGATTCTGGGTGTAATAATTGTCTAATCTGTCAAGAGCAGTTTTCCCCTCCACCTCTAGCTCCTACACTGAACAGCAATAGCAGTGTCGTCCACATAAATAAATCTCCTTGTCTCTAAATATTCTGGCTGGTCATTTGTAAAAATTTTGAATAGTAATGGGGATATCACACTGCCTTGAGGTAACCCGTTTTTCTGGTTCCTCCATCAACTCCTTTTTTCTTGAAGTGTAACGTAGAACCTTCTGTTAGATAAATACAAATTAAATTGGTATATTAGCTTTCACGGGCAAGGATTTAAAACTAAGCAATTTTTGGTTTCTTGTGTAGGGTTTCGCAGAGAAGCACCGCACAGGACACCGCAAAACCCTAGAAAAATTGCTGGAAAATTAAATAGATTGTTAATATGCAGTCCATAGAGGCTCAATTCAAATGTAAAAATAAAATAATAATAATAAAGTCAAGATCAAGAGGTTTGATATGGAAAAAATGAGAACGCAAAGCGAATTCAGTCAGAAACTTGAAGCACTTGAGCCACAGAATTGGGAACAACTCCAAGAAGGAATACTTGAAACGGCACAGGAAACCATCCCACTTACAAAGTCGAGGAGGCATCCTTGGTGGACTAATGAATGTGACGATGCCATTCACCAAAGGCGGCTTGCTTGGCTGCGATGGAACAAACAGAAGAATGAAGAAAACAGAGAGAGATTCCTGGTCGTGAGAAAGCAGACTGATAAAACCATACGCGGGATAAAACGAGCATTCCACAAAAATCAGTTGGCACAGATAGACCAAGATTTCAAAAAGAAAAACACCCGTGATTTCTATAAAACCTTCAAGCAAAATCTCAGTAAATACACACCATCCAGTCTTCACTTTAGGAATCCCGATGGGAAAGTTGCTTACAATGACAAAGACAACTGTCAGATCCTGGCGAAATAATTTAAGTCCCTTCTCAACTGAGAGGCTCCAACATCGAAGTTTTCCTTTCACAAAAATATGCTCCTCAATCCAGACTCAAGTCCACCAACTAGGGAAGAAATCAAGCAGATCATTCACTCACTTAAGAACAATAAAGCACCAGGTGAGGATTCAATAGTTGCCGAACTCTGGAAATAAGCAGGTGAAAAACCAATCGACAAGCTAACGGATATCATCCGGGAGATTTGGGAAACAGAGAAACTGCCCAGTGATTGGACATCGGCCCTGATTCACCCCCTGCACAAGAAAGGTGATAAAGCGGACGTAAACAACTATCGTGGCATATCACTCCTCTCGATAACATACAAGATTCTCGCGAAAGGGCTTCAAACGAGAGCGGAAGCACAGCTCGATCAACAAGTGGGCGAATACCAAGGTGGATTTCGAAAGGGGCGCTCTTGTGTTGAGCAAATCATGAATCCAAAATCAATTCTATCGTACATGAATCTGAGAAGTAAGAAATTTGTTGTGACCTTTGTTGATTTCAAGAAGGCTTACGACTCGCTGGATCGAAGTACCCTGATTTAGGTTTTAAGAGAATTTGGTTTAGATAATAAGACAAGAGCAATCATTCACCAATCCCTGTTGGATACAGCTTCCAAAGTGAAATTCAGGGGAGAGATTTCTGAATCCTTCGCAATACGGACAGGAGTGAGACAGCTGTGTTCTTGAGAAAGTTATTCGAGAATAGCGTAAAGAATTGTGTAAGGATGGTGTAGAGAATGGGGTCAGACTAGGTTGTAAGAATAAAAACCTGACAATCGATTGTTTAGCTTTCGCAGATGATGTTGCAATTTTCTCTAATTCTCTTGACACGGTCACACAACAAATCAATCAATTACAGGTGCAAGCAGCAAAGACAGGTCTTCAGATTTCGTTTCAGAAAACACAGTTTATAACGAACATCAAGTCAGAACCCAGAGAACTTATGGTGAATGGAGGACAAATAACACAGGTAGAGAAATTCAAATACCTGGGTGAATGGATTGAGCCCAACATTCGTGAAAAGGAAGCTTTCGTGGCACGGATTAACAAAATGGAAATGGCTTACCATTTAACCAAAGACATTTACAAAACACGATCAATGTCCTTCAAGGCCAAACTGAGGCACTACGTTACCGTTATTCGCCCGGAGGCGTTATATGCATCAGAATGCCTGGCGATGAATAAGAAAGGCCTGGCAGAACAACTCGAAACCAAAGTGAGGAAGATTCTGAGAAAGATCTTGGGCCCGGTCAAGGAACGAGGAGAGTATAGAAGACGACACAACGATGAACTTTATCTACACGTGGAGAAAATAACGGACACCATTCGCAAAAGAAGACTCTCCTTTTATCGCCAATTAACACGAATGAACTCTGGAAGATTGTCCAATCGAATCTGTGCCTACTTTGTGGGAAAGAAAACCAAAGGGATCTGGTTTACAGAGGTGGAAAAAGACCTACAAGAACTGCGGATATCATATGAGGACATCTTGGAACGTGACTCTTTGAAGAAGAAACTTGGGGAGATACAGAGTTTTCAGCCAAAACCTATATTGAAAACCGGCAAGAAGTGGACCGAAGAACGGAAGGAAGCTCACCGAAGAAGAATGTGCGAATACTGGGCCAATGTGAAAGGAAGAGGGAAAGGGCAGTTGAAATAACGTGGTCCATAGACGACCGAAACGATTATAAAAAATAAAAAAGTCAAATACCTCAGTCCTCGAGAATATAAGGCCACAGGATATGATTAAACATATGGGCTAGGCTTCATCAACTTGCACAATAGGCTACACCTTGAAAATGTCAATCATAGTACAGGGCGAAACATTCGTCTAATCAATGTGCACACGACAAGAATTCCCAAAAATAAACTTCATTAAATTTTTGGAAGTATTTATTATTGTTTAATGTATTGTTGGAACTTTGTATCGCGCTCTGTGTGTGTGAAGACTTGTGTTAGTATGATGTTTTTAAAAGCGTGTACATTTGAAATTAGGGGCTACGATCGGAAGCGAAACCACCGTGACATTGTGAAAGGTCGACACCAGCAGAAAAGGGGAAACAAAGGAAAACAAATCCTAAGATGGCCGACAATTTGATTGGAACTCGCCCTTAGCAATCGAGTCCAGAATTCTTGTCGAAGTGGCAAAGCTTCAAAGCACTGAGCTATTGTGGCCTGAACCCACGAAAAACAACGAAAGGTGAATTCCCCACATATTTCTTCCACGTTGTGGTCGGCGATTGGGGTGGTCAGAGGGCATCACGACGCACAGTGGTAACAGTGTGATTGATTGGCAACGTGCTCTGAACGGGCCTCCAGAGGAGCGCTCAGTTAAATGGCCCACTACGACAATATATATTCTCTCCTTAACCCTCCCCCTCCGGCTCTTTCCTCGTTCGTTCGTCAAGAAACCAGACGGATTTTTACGCGATACCAACAAAGGGCGCTAGTACCTCATCCTCAGCCTCCTACATATTCTTTTACATTTGCACTTTCCTTGTTAGTACGTCACGATACGAGACTGATTTTCGGGCGCTACCAACAGAGGGTGCTAGTACCTCATCCTCAGCCTTCAGACTCCTATATTTTCTTGTGAACATCTACACGTAATTCAAACATTGCATAAAACACTTGATGAACAAAAATCGCGTCTAAGGTCTACATTACAGAGGATGGCTGAGGTGGGAATCGAACCCACCTCCTCTCCGTTCTGCCTCACGAGTCTGAGTGTACTCCATTCTAGACCTCACAACATTAGTTTACCATAATTTTATCTGACTATTCGGATACCATTTGTGCATATTTGTTTAAAATTCTAGTTTGGGATTATTGCTTTATTATACAACACAGCAATAGTAGCTACACTTTCATAGATTAGTTGGTGGAGGGTGACTACTTGTGGGTTGTGGGTGGGATTTTCATATTTCAATCTTGCAACCTTGTAGATATTAAAATAATTAGGTTTTCGGTTGTTTAGTGCTTTAGTATCTCTCAGCAGCAGTAAACGCATTTTTCGAGTTTTGCCGTGACTTCTGCTGATGGTTGTTGTATTTGTTGTCGTATGGCAGTGAATGTTTGTGGGTGGCATTGTGGGTTTGGTGGTGATTTGAAGAGTAATTTTTGTCTTCTTCTATATTTATATCTGATGATGCTCGCTTGACGAGCGAAACATGTCATCCAATTAAATCCCACCATTTATAAGGCGATTGTGTTAATGAGTGTATAAATAATTCATGTAGTAATTCTTTCAGGTAATAGGGTGATATAATATGTTCTTACGTTCCTTCCAATCTATTAGGGCACTCTTGTGTTGACCGACTGAAGAGCAATTCAGTTGATTAATGGCTCTCTGTCCTATATCCTTCTGTACAGGAGCATAGTCTTTAAACTAAACCCTGTCCAGCGGCGTAGCCAAGCTCGTTAAATCGTGTAACTTACTACGACCGCGCGGGCAGCTACAGCAAGTCCTGAAATTATAGGTTGTGACAGATCTTGGATCTCCTCAGCATTGTTTATTGTCATGTATAATTATATCTGATGTAAATTTAATCGGAAAGTGCCTAGTTGTAGTAAGGAAGTAAGTATCCAGTCTGTTGCATGAGGGTCTTAAGTTCTATATGACGCGAAACCTACTTAGGAGCGACACGGTAAAACGTCGTACTAACGCACAGGCGCGGATTCAAGGGGGGTGGGTCACGGGGGTCATGACCCCCCCCCCCAAACGGAGACCAAATTTTTTTTGCAAACTCAAAAAACGAAAACACAATTACCAGACAAATAAAACTTAACGAATTTTAACTGAAAAACAGGTTTTTTTTTTCATTTAATCAATACTGAATTATCTTTATTGGAATTATTATGTTCTGTTACAACTGTACATATTTACAACTTCTAACCTCTTGTATAAAAACTATTAGTTATACTACAAAATCAACTCGTCTATTTTGTTTAGCAATCCTTGTGATTACCGAATCGATGTTTATAGTGATGTCACGTTGAATGTGCAGTAATGCACGGATAGGAAACTGGGGCTTTTTTCGCACCAAAAATTTTTGCCGACGTCCAAACTGCAAGCTTGGTTGGCAATTTAAGCTGTGACTTTCTCCCTTTGTCGGTACCAACTCGACTTGCCGAAACTGTTACGTACCTTGATCCTTTTCTCGAAGCTCGATGTAAAAGTCGCAAAACACGCCGTTGCAATTTGTACGAATATTTTTGGTGCGCTAAACGCATCAAATTTCTATCCATGAAGCTTGCAAAAAAATTGGTCTGGTTTTGTACGTTTGGTTATTTTGTGATTGCGTTTTTAGTGATACCATTTTTCTTAACAATTTCGATTCTCTAATCTCCCCCCCCCCCAAGCCAAACTCTAGATCGATTCTCTGACACCCCCCTCCCCCCAAAAAAAACCAAACTCTAGATCCGCGCCTGCTAACGCATTGTTTAGTAACTGACTAGGATCTAGGTAGCGGTGACTAGATATACACACGTTTTGATAAAGATAATTTTATTATATTATTGTTTGGTATTGAATGGATGCTGTTATAAAAGAAAATACGACGAGATTCTACATGTCCCAGTGTATGTAATAATTTAATAGAGAAGATTCACATCTTTAAATAACGGAGAAGTATCCGTGAAATGCTCCTTTATAAGATGAACCAGAAATGTCGCAAGTTGCGGAAAATAAAGAACACCTGAATACGTTATAACCCAAATCACAAGTAAGCTTAGGTAGCTAATAGAATATGCAATGCACGGCACTTTTCGGTTAGTTAGACAAAGATTGATTCATTAAATATTATACTTTCCTTCATATCGTTATACTCAGTTGTGGTTATTTGGTCATTTCCATATTCACTCTTAATACATATTATTTCTACGAGAGGGGGGAAGAGTGTTTTGCCATAAGCAATCTTATTGTCCTGCTGCCCGGGAGGAGAGTCTTATGTGTTCTGTATTTCTTTCTCATTGTGGAAATGAGTGGCACCCAATAGAATTTGTTTACTGATTTAAGAACACTCACAAGGTTCGAATCTCGGCGCTAACAGCGGCTATCCTGAATGTGGTTTTCCTTCAAGATCGGGGGGGGGGGGGGGCACCTACCCTATGCCTCCCAATACAGTTCTACACACTACTACAATCATCACATAAATACAGGTTATCAGACAAATTCAACACATACCCAACTGCATGGGGCTGGTGACCAAGATGTCCCAAGCCCATAAAAAATGAACTAACAACAAAATTCTGCTGTGGGACTCTACATGGACTGGACCGCCTCTGTAAAGAAACTCTCTGAATGGGACGCGTGTAAATGTAGAGAGATCCATTTCAATGTTAATAGAATTCCCATAAACTAAACGCGACTAATTGATGTTCCACTCACATGTTAATGCCTGCCACTAGTATCAGCTCTTGCGCCGGCCAACAGATGTTGTAGTCATTAGCAAAATACTGTGCACACTACTGCTACACTCAAAATAATTTAATTCCAACTCAAAATTAAATTAAAAACAAGATGTTCAGCAAAGAACATATAGCCTACTTTCTCCTAAATGTATGAGTATAGTTATAACTCGTTGTTATTATCAAAGAGTATAATAGAACTATTCTTTGTTGAAGACCTTAGAAACGATTTACTTCTACCAAACGCCACAACCTAGATAAAAACTGCTACCATCATTGAAGAAAGAAAGATAAGAAGTATCTAAAGAATGTTATGGATCTGCAGACATAATCGACCGGACTGGCGGCGTGGCTCAGCGGTAACGTTCTCGCTTGCTGGACCGTATGTTTCAGGTTCGTATCCTGGCGCAGTCAGCTGGCATTTGAGGGTGCACAAATGCGAGGGAGCCGTGTTAGTAGATTTACTGGCACGTTAAAGATCCCCTTCGGGACAAAATTCTGGCACCCCGGCGTCTCTAAAAGCAACAGTAGTTAAAAGGGACGTAAAACCAATAACATTATTATTATTATTATTATTATTACATAATCGGCCTGACGCGGGCAACATCCAACTTTGAGTTGAGGCATGTCTTTACACGTCTGGCTGCGTATGACTTTCACAACCCTAATTGAATTAACAAATCTTTCCATGACCCTACAGAGACGTGTGTATACCAACTATGTGGATATTTTCGATTGCTATTTGGCTGAAATAAAAGTATTAATTAATATCCTGAACTAGCACCAACGGTAGAGTTCAGATACTATGTGAAATCGTTTTGTTCTTTACTTCAATTAACATTTTCAAATAACGCACAATAGGCTGTTACAAACCCTTTAATATAAAAAGTAAAAATGTATCGTAGTATCATCTTGTCATTCATCAAATTCGATGCGCATAGAATGCCAATGGTATAGTAATCAATGGAGCCCCACGTAGACTAGTCGTGACATCTAGTGGTGAAATATCGAACAATATAATCCTAACAGAGCGAGTGCATTCTAGCGGCCAGAAGAAGAAACTTCTCAATAAAATCTGGAAGTTAATAAGTAGCGGCGTGCAGTTACCTTTTTGGCAGCTAGATGTCTCGAGTAAATCTGCTGGCGAATTATGTTTTAATTAAATATATATTTTACACCATAATATGCACAATATAACGCTTAATTTTAAAACATCTGAGTCATTACAAAACAATAAACATATAACATTTCAAGCAAAAAAAAATAGCTCTGATCGGGTTTGAACCACAGGCATTTGAGCGATAGGATAACGCTCTACCACTGAGCTAATTGTGTCAATGAATATCGTTCTATATAAAATGACTTACATAGAACTTGTTAGCAAATAATGATTTATACTAAACGATTTCATCACTGGAGTATATTATTTATGTATAAAGCATTTCATACAAACTTTATTTATTTTGTATCAGTACGCTATATTGCATGCAATACTCAAATTAGTGGAATATAAGTCAGGCACAAGATATCCGCTGCCATCTTGTCTTATTACTGAATCGGCTCAGCTTTTTAAAATCACGTCTGCACTATAGTATTACAAAATAAACTTTTAATTTCGAACGTGTCTCTTCCTTTAGAACAGTTAAAACGATTCTCGGCTCGATAATCGGAACTGGTGGGTCCCATGATATGGATTATAAAGTTTGCATAATTCGCACGGCCGCCATCCTGAAATGGTATGGCGGACGACCTTGTAGTTTGGTCACAAGACGCATCCTATACGAAGGTATGTTGTTACCAAATTTGGTAAAGATCGGATGATTTGGTTAGTCGTTATTTGATTTTACGTTTTGAACGTTTGAGTGGCCGCCATTCAGTTTTAGTTAAAGATGGCGGCGATATAAAACATGACACTGAGGTGTCCTTTGCTAGTGCTACCTTTGTACCAAATTTCATTCAATTCGCATTCACCGTGTTCGAATTGATAGGGGGGACAGACATTCAGAGTACACACACACACACACACACACACACACACACACACACACAGACTCACACACACACACACACACAAATACACACACACACACAGACTCACACACACACATACACACACACAGACAAACACACTTTTTTCGCCCTGTGTTGATCTCATAAGTCTACTTTCATTTTTTGCAAAAATCGAAAGTAGGCTAATACTGCAAAAGTTAACGTAATGCCAGTGAAATTTAAACTACTGTGTTTCAGAAGGCACCAAGCTACAGGATACAGTTAGGCTACATTCGAGGATGTTACATTAATTTTACTCTCACTTGTAGAAATAAGAACGAACAATTTATTAAACAAATGTGGGCAGAGAAGTGATTGGTTGGTTCCTCAGTTTAGGGGCTGCGACAACGCGGTCATGTAGCCCCGTGTACTTTGGGTGTGTGTAGAATCTGTCTGATAGCCGGTGTTAATTGTGATGACTGTATTAGTGTGAGTTATCTGTTTTAATTCAAGTAAGAACTGCAGGCATTGAATTTTTCAAGTAGTTCCTACTTTTGCCGCCAAACGCCACCGTCAACGACCAACTAGTTACCAGATGCCAACGCAGTCGACGACGAACGTAGGAACCTAAGAACATTAGTCAAATGTTTAACCTATATTAATTTAGCTTCACACAGGTGTAATTAGTGGAAGGTTCTTTAACATGCCATAAATATATGACATGGGACCGACGGCTTTACTTCCCCTCCGAAGGAAAGCATACTGAGGGACTTTTAACGTTCTTAAAAAATCCGACGACTTCGGCCGGGTTTGAACCCGTGATCTTGGGCATAGAAGATCAGCATGCTACCAACTACGCCACCGAAGCCGGTGGGCAGAGAGGAAGAAGACATTGAGCAAGAATTGAAGTATTGATTTGACGTGCCCTGTAAAAGTGCTATTCGATTAATTAAATAAATAAATAATCATTTTGTTTTTGTTAGTTTATTTTAAGGGCTTGTTACATCTTGTTCATCATCACCGTGTAGTTGGGTGTGTTGAACTTGTCCGATAATCTGAATTACTGTGATGACTGTAGTAGTGTGTGCAACTCTATCAGGGACAGGAACGGGGTATGCGTCATGGGACTTGAAGTAAGGTGCTATTACGGCATTTGCCGGGAGGAAGTGTGGAAACAACCGGAGAAAAGCCATACTCAGCGCTGTCAGCGCCGGGATTCGAACCTACGGTCTCCGGACTTGCCACAGCTGCCCTCGTGGCCATAGTACACGATTTAACAAGCACGTCTACACCGCTGGAATTCAATAATCATAATAATACATGCCGATCATCTCCTCGCCGGGACCCTGGATGGTTTCTTTAACGTGTCATTATATTGGCACGGATCACTCGCATATAAAGCACGCCTTGATGCCTTGAAAAAATAGAGGCAAGCACCGTAAGATGATTTGTTATATCCTTAAACTTAGGTTGTATTTTTGGAAACTGAGATTAACTTGTGAAGGATGATATCAAAATGGTAAACCATCAAACATTAAAGTACAGCTGATTATAACATTCACACACCAAATCCTTGGAAGAATATTCTGATTATTCGATATTGCAATATATATTTTAAAAGAGAGCAAATTCAAAGAACTTAGTTTCAACCAAGGATTTTCATGTATCGCAACTCAGCTGGGAGGACCAGCAAAATCCCCTTCACGTATTTTATGTATCTCCAGCTTTGAAAGCACCACAGTACGATCAATACATCATGAAAATGAAAGGAAAATCTGCAACAAGTAAACCGAAGAAATTTTCCTTGGAATTTACCGTTTGCTATAGTGCAGGCCCACTTACGCATCATGGTAACTGTCTTTGTTGACAGAAAATCGAGGTTGGTTGGTTCCGCAGTTTAAGGGCTGCGACAACGCGATCATGTAGCCCCGTGTACTTTGGGTGTGTGTGTAGAATCTGCCTGATAACTGGTGTCAATTGGGATGACTGTATTAGTGTGTGTTATCTGTAATTCAGGTAAGGACTGCAGACGATAATTTCAAGTAGTTCCTACTTTTGCAACCAAATGCTACCGTCAACGACACCTAGCTGTGCACTTGGCTACTAGATGCCATCACAACCGGCTCATGGCGTCGAACGTTGGAACTTAATAGAGCGTTAATCAAATCTACCTACAAATTAAGCTTCACACAATTGTAGTTAGTGGAAGGTTCTTTTACATGCCATAAATCTATGACATGGGCCCGCCTGTTTTACTTCCCTTCCGAAGGAAGGCTTACTGAGGAATTTTTAACATTCTTAAAATTCCGACGACTTCGAAAATCGAGGGAAGTAACATATAGAAACATTTAGAACTGCGCCGATTGCAGAATGAACGACGATAGTAAGAGTTCACAAACTGGCTAAATAAGTGAAAATAAATCTTACAACATATCATTTCACAAGGTCATAATTGTTGTTTAACTTTTAATTGAAATAAATGCTTTTCAGTCGGTCAACATGATTATACCCAATTGTAATGGGTATTTCCCTAGACTCGATAGAAATTTACATGAGATTAATATATACATTCATTTGGATGAACAGTTTCGATCGTCAAGTGATCATCATCAGATCCTTTACCCATCGGCTGTCAAATTTATGTTTACAAGTATGTGGATAATGGTATTTACAATATGTACATTTATTTAGGTACAGCAGTTAGTATAAATTTGCACAACTTGTCAAGATTTGGTAGATTTAAGTGATTTTCTGTAAGATATTCTTAGTGGTAATTGGCCTTCAATTTGCTTGTTTAGTGTGCTGTCTGTGATTGTTAGTGAATGATCAGGTTGGAATTGAACATGGACTTAGCTGATTATTTGAGCGATGTGGGATCCATTCTCATGCAACTGTTAGCACTTCCCCTAGCTCTATCATTCGATTACTAATTTAACACTGAAAAATGGCTTCCAATACGATAATAGTAATTTTTAAGCAGACATTAACATTGTCTTATTAATTGGTACTTAAAGATGTGTACAAATGTGTACCACCTTTTGAGGTAATAATGATGATGATAGTAATAATAATAACGCGCCATGTGCTATGGATTTTACTCGCCCTTCAAAAATCTGACTTCCTCATTTGGGAATCTAACCCGCAATCTTTGGTTCTTGAGCCGGACAGACTACCACTGATCCACCGAGGAAACTAAGGACGTCACGGAAGATGCGCATGAGCAGTACCGGTACCGTGTTTTGTTAGCATAGATCTTAGTATTTAACTTTGCCCATTATATAGAGCCCTTTAAAGTAAACTTTGCTCTCAAGGGATATATATATATGCTACACAAAGAAAAAATTAGGAGACTTTCAGTTACGCAAAGGAAGCAAACAATGGCCGTGATATAACTCGATTATACTGTTAAAATAAAACATGAAGTGTTACTTCGCAACGAACTGTATTGCCAGTCAAATATTAGTGTAGCGGAATGATGAGAGTCGGTGGTCAGCACATGTTGATGGATGTTGACACGAAGTAGGGCGGTTCCTCTAGTCGGGGCACCTTGAGGCAGGTCGGAGGGCTGCGGGCGCCACTGCCGCTATATTTAGCCAGCGCGGTTGCTAAGCGACAGCGCTCCACCATGAATGGATGGTGAGAAGGGCGCCCGAGGTGGGCCCACAGATTACAACCCTCGTTATGTTGATAACATTACACCAGTTAGCTATGGATATTGACATTACGTCCCTGGAGAGTAGCTCACGGAAGGCATTGCTTAGCACGAACACAACCTACACCAGGTATTCCTTGCTATTCATTCACGCATTCAAGACGTAATCTCCAAACACATATATCTCATTAAAAAAAAAACTTTCCTTGTCTTTTCAAGTCATTGCGTTCGCGTATTCAAAGATTTTGTTTTGATAATTGGATACTTGGATAATTCAAACATTTTTAATTCAGCCATGAATAATTCGAACTTTTTGTGCGGTCTTTCGACGTTCATATATAACAAAACGAAACTTGTCTAATTTGAAATCTGGAATAATTTGAACTTTTTGCGTGGTCACTTGACATTCTTATACATCGCAACGAAACTTGTCTAATTATAAATCTTAAATAATTCGAACTTTCACGCGGTCTCTTGACATTCCTATACAACGCAATGAAACTTGCCTAATCCCTAATCCTCCTTTATCTTCAAATTAACAAATATTGAATATTCCTACATGTATAGGCCTACGCAATGAATCGTATTCATTATGCAGTTTAGCATAAGAATCTCACTCGATCCCACGGATTTATTTAGTTCAGCCACCTTAACCCCAACCAATAGATATGCTAGAAAATCATAATATTAATAACGATAATTGTTGTTTCAATATAATTTCCACATGAGACAATCAGCATTAAATCTAGCTGGATTTCAACTCGATGCTGCAAACGGTCTTCAACGTTATTTTTTTTAACTTGCAAGTAGGAATATAACGCAACACAAGCCGTAAATCACCAACAAGCACCGTGGAAAAGTTAGTGCTGTTAAGTAAACATACACTTTTACAGTCCAGGTTAAGGGAGAGGTATTTCTTCGAAACCTTAAACACAGCTAAAAAAAAAAATGAAAACCAAGTTGGATTAACTTATTGATAACTTAGGTCTACCCGTCGATAATAAAAGATGATACGAATATAACCTCACTCATCGCGATACATTCTCGAAATAATCGCAAGCGGCAGAAATGCATTGAGAAACACGACTAACATCCTTAGATCAAACTACTCTAGGCCTATAAGCTAGAGAAGAAAACAAAAAGCAGGAGTGACCTTCAATCGATTCATGGACGGTGTTAACTAATGATGAACTCTATTTTCACTGTAAAATTCAACGAAATACAAATCCCTGCCAAGTGAATCGAAATATTATTCACTAGAAACAATATCAGCTTGATCTCAGTCAATTTTAATACTCTGAGCATTAGTAGAAAATACTTTATATTTATGTATTGGTATGTACAGTATGCAAACACAATGACTTCAGAACACTGAGAAACCCACTCATCTCAACTGTTCCATTTTAAAAACAATGCAATAGACACGACGAAATACAGTATTAACGCAAGGTCAGCGCTGTTTATCAGAATCACAAGAGCATTGCTCTTTAGTGTAATATACGATATGACGGATATGACGAATATTAATGCCATTACGATTCTCTTTCTATAGCAAATGATGTTTAACACCTCCATGTGAAGCAAACCCACAGTTAAAACAATAGAAATACATGTGGCCCGGATATAAAGGTACCGGTTTCTTATGAACAGTATTAAAAAGTAAGACCCAGGAAAAAGGCTCTCATGATAGTTAAACGGTAATTAACGAAGTGAGGCATGGCAGAGGTCATCATAAGTCACGCACGCCAGATGTTAGGAACATAATATACCGTAGTTTCATTTCCAACTCATTATTACAGCCTTAAGTACACACAGGTGATGAAGGAAGAAAGCGTTGCTGAAAAACAACTACTTGCTTCCACTGCAAAAAGAGAAAAGGACCAATTCAAAGTGTATGGGTACTTTCGATCACCGGAACCCGTCTAGCAGTATCGAGGACGAGAGGCACAAAAGCATTACGCCTTCACTATATGCTGCCTGATAAACAGACTTGTACTGTAAGTTGCCAACAGGATTACGGAAAGGCGACGATGAAAATAATTCAACATAGTCCAAGTCTCAGGCATTCTTCATTGAATGAAATACAAACAAAATTACGAAGAAAGGGGATTTGTTTTATTCCAGAGTCCAAACTCCGTTAAATAAAATTCCCAATAGCAGTGATCGTTTCAATACTAAAATAAATCAGAATTTAAACAAGTAGTTCAGTGAAGAACTATACAGCTATTTTCATATATCCTACTTATGTTAATTGCCTCTATCTATATACAAAATTTCAGTTTGATTGCTGAAATAGATTCGTAGATATTGAGAACCGACTAAATATTTCGGATGGTCGCCGTGTTGGATTTTACAGTACATATGTAGGTCCTCGATTTATGTACTGTTACATGAGGATTATTGTGTACGTGTAGCATTCAAACATCAATCGCACGATTAGGACACAAGAAGTAACAAGGAGATTTTAAAATTTCGCACAGCTGCCATCTTGTGGCTATGGAAACAATTGAAATAAATTAGATGCCAGTGGATTAACATTCGTATAAGGATTTACTGTACCAAGTTTCACTGCACTTGGATGGTTAAATTGCGAGAAACGTCCATGTGAATATTTATACTTCACGTCGCCGCCATGTTGGATTTGTGATCACCAGGTTATTTAAAGTTCTATAGGTGAACTTTTAAGTTCATAGCCCTTATGAACATAAAAAAATTCAGTTTGATTGCTATAATAGATTCGTAGATATTCAGAGCCGTCTAAATATTTCGGATGGTCGCCATGTTGGATTGTTAAATGTATAGGCCATAGATTCATGTACCAAGGAAAATTATTGCGTAGGTTCATTATTCAAACTTTAACATCGATCGCATGATTACGACACAAGAAATAAAAACTTAATTTTAAAATACGCAAAGCCGCCATCTTGAGATTATGGAAACAATTGAACTAAATTAGATACCAGTGTATTACAATGTGTATAAACATTTCCTGTACCAGATTTCATTGCGGTTGGAACATTAAATCGCTAGGAAGGTCTATTTAAAATTTTCAAATTCGCTTGGCCGCCATGTTCGTTTTGTAGTTGACCGGTTTTTGAAAGTCTTATAGATGAACTTCCAGTAGTGCCTTTTATCTCCGTACAAAATTTCAGGGTGATATCGCTAATAGTTTCAGAGATATAGAATGCCGGTGAAATATTTCGCACATCCGCCATCTTGTGGTTATGTAAACAATTGAACCAAGTTGGATGTGGGTGCATTACAATGTGTATAAACATATACTGTACCAAGTTCTATTGCGTTTGGTTGGTTAAATCGCGAGAAACGTCTATTTAAATGTCGCAAATTCGCGTGGCCGCCATGTTGGTTTTGTAGTTACGAGTTTTTCAAAAGTCACTTAGGTGAACTTCTAGTAGTACCCTTTATCACCGTAAATAATTCCAGGTGATATCGGGAATAGTTTCGGAGATATTGAATGCTGGTGAAATATTTTGCACAGTCGCCATGTTGGATTGGTGAGACGTAACAAAATTTGGAGGGCACGGTCGGGGTCGTCCAGAATAGTGCTATGAACTTACCGAGTTTCATTGAAATCGCTCCAGCCGTTTAGAAGTTATTAGGGGACAGACACACACACACTCCTCTCTCTCACATACACACACACGGACAAAAGGTGATCTCATAAGCCTTTTTTTTTTTTTTTTTCAAAATTCAAAATATGCTAAGAAGATACGACCCTTAGAGTAGACGCATATGATGTGTAACATCTGACATTTTGTTATCCTACTATGAAATTGAGATGAAATGTATGTGAAGTCATCTGACATGTTATCATACTCGTATAGCCTACTATACAGCTCGGATATTCTTAAAATGTTAATTTACGCTCCGTTTTCATACTGGTACTATGATGAATGTATACATTGAATTGGAGATATGCTACTGTCACACTTGTTTGAACAAACATCACATATTATATTGTAAATTAAGAGGAGGAATGAAACCATTGTCTCTAGTCTATCTATAGACTACTAGAAATAATATTCAATACAATCAAATTTCCCAACTCCTGCTTGGTGCAAACTATTGTAATTAAAATTAGATAAATCGTAAATTCATGTAGATTCTGTTAAAATGACGCTTACTGTTATGATAGATATCGTTTAAATCGATAATCCGGTAGCAAAAATAATTGCCGTAACTGGGTTCGAACCTGAGACCTCATGATTCGCAGACCAAGATGTTATCCACGCAGCCATTATAACCACAGCCATTCGGAGTGGGCCTACAAGACAGGTACTCATTTTCACGTGCCGGTAATAATATGGAAGTATCTTTTTATGCTCCATTTTTTTTTGATAATGTTCCTGCGTGGAATTGAGTTTTAAATTAGTTATGAATACGCCTACTTGACAGTCAAGGGAATTCCTATAGTGGTATATGAAAGGCTAGCCCAGTTCCCGTATACAATCATCGATATATATTACATTGATCACTGCATTACCGCAATGTGGGTTAATATCTGAATAGCCATTGTGCAGAAACATAATACCGGCTTTGCCGACTAGTTACAATGCTTCATATAAAAATACTAAGCCAATAAATACAAACTAAGAAACAACTATTCAATTGTTGTACATAAGTGGACTTGACAATGAAGCCTTCTTCAGCTGAAGGGTCAATTAAGAATATTAATTTGTCAAAACTATCAATTACTAATTACAAAGAACAATAATAATTAGCTATGACTAAACCTCAGAAATAATTATTAAAAGAAGTGGATATCCTTACGAAGAATGAATGAAAAATATTTGAAAATATACTATTTATATTTATTTGTATAATTATGACTACGGTAGCTCATTAAAACAAAGTTATAAAATGTAAAAACCTAATGTTGCAGGTCATCAAAGAAAGTTCAAAAACCACGTTGCGAATGTTTTGTGGTAATTTTGAATGTCGTAGTGCTTCAGGTAATAATTGAGGTTGTCTGAATCTTAATGCGTTAAATACGTAGGTGCCAACCAATTACGAAAAAAGGGAACGTTGGAGCACATCTACGATTCATATAAAATGCAATAATTGATGGCTCTGTTTGAACTATAGCTATATTTCAAAATGATCCGTTTCATGTCTTTCGGTACGAGAGAATATTTTCTGATTGCCTATGTTGTGATGGGTGCAGTGTGGCGTAGTGTGCTATTCAGGATGAGACTGAGATGGATAGACGTAGGTCGGTTCACACTGTGCTATCGAGTTAGGTTCGTTAACTTAAGTTACTGTCTCCGAGTATGAATGACGATCCCGTAGGACGGTAAATACCCTCCTCAAAATAAAAATGTATAAAGTATTCTCGACCACGCAAGATAAAGATTAGAAGCTGACTCATAAACGTTTTACAGGCCAATGGATAGCGGTATACACTATGACTCACAGCCCAAATGTGGAATGGTGGTTTCTCCAATGTCCTGCCTTCTGAATTCCCAATGAACGCTTAGTATTATAATTACGGTATTTTACTGTTGCATTACAAGGTTGATAGATAGTAACTTGATTGAATAAGTTACATAATAATCTCGATATACAGAAAGAGGTGTCAGTTGTAGTTCTTCAGTCGGTCAACACGAATTTGCTCAAAGACTGGGCTGAGTACAATGTATTTAATATTATGAACAATAAGTAAATACCGGTAACACTCCTGGAAAAATTACATTATAGATTAGGGTGTTTTTTGTAGAGATACATAAATATAAAAAGTTGTGAATAATGTTTATTGAAACACGAGTCACAGCTTTTACTCAGCAGAGATGTAACAATCGCAAAAAGGCAACGACAAAAAAGGAAGAAGCTTCACCATAGCAAATTGAAACATCCAAAGAGTTTTAAGTTTATATAGCCTACAGTAATATTGAGTTCATACACTAGGGTCCGCCACACATGTATTAGTTATGCTCACTATTATAATGGGGAAATCATAACTAATATACTGTATATATATATTTTTTCTTTTCCAGGAGTGTTATTTACTTATTTTTCACATATTAAAAACATTTTACCTCGCCCAGTATTTGTCCAAATTCGTGTTGACCAACTGAGGAACTACAACTGACAGTTTGTATAGGCAACACTGTAAAAATGGCTTCAAAACTTTACAACGGAAAGAAGTATTGTATGCATCAATGTCAATTAGTTTTTATTATCAGATGGACCAATAGCTGACATATATTTTGCAATATTCACTAATCTAAACAACTCATCCCCATCAAACACCTACTGTATAACATTTTTAAGTGACAAAATCATTATTATTGATCAACGCCTTACATACTTTCTAAGCAGTGCGTACTTTCCTATGAATGTTCACAGCAGTGAAACCCCAGTGATGAAAAGGCTTTCCCATTATTATTGAGAGAATTCGGGACATTCCATGTCCAGGATCAATAAGATTGCATAGCAAACACTCACCGAACAAAACGTTGTGAGTGAGCCTTCTTTCGATGTGATACACAGGAAGGGTAGATGATTCACTTCATGTTACTTTGTTAGGTAGTGGGATCTGCACTCTGCACGCAAGAGATTAATAGCAATAATGGCTGAGGTTTAAAATCCAAATCACTGGTAATTTCCTTCAGAGACGCCAAAAAAAATTCCGACAGCAATGTACGGGAAATTTACCAACATAAGTCTCACGCAACCTCAAATGACATCAAACTGAGTAGTGGTTACACCTGTTATCATGAGCTTATGGGACCAGACTGCCATACAGGCTGGTTCCAGATAGAATGAATTCTACTGTACATAAACGATTAAAGTACAGTGACTTTAAGGGATTTTCACATCATCTAGCAACCATGACTTAGGCCTACGTAAATAAATGTACAGATGGAAGTTATAACCAAGTTATTGCAAAAAATAAAGTGAAACTAAACAATTCACCCTATTAATTCAACTAAGAACTCATTTCAAGTGGTTGCAGTTTTATCTAGAGGTTGAGACATCTTGTATTACGGATGTACGTCGAATAAGTCTGATAGTCTGCATTATTTTGAATCTGAACTAGTATATGTTCTGTTAATTCCAAAAAAGGCGGCTAAACTATTGCCTGGGGTGGAAGGGGAAAACTACCTCCGGCATGGCTTGGTCGGGAAACAAATCCACATATTATCAAATGTCTTTACAAACACCACGATCAAAGCCATACACCTCAAATAAATCATTGACAGAGCAGAAAGTACATCAATCCCAGGCTCTTCGGGATAAATTTGTTTGAAAGTAGGACTACTTTGAGGAGGAGGCAATTAACTTCATCTCCACACATTTATGTGTGTGTATGGACGTTGTCTGATGGTTGCGTTATTACGGTGTCTGTGCTGATGTATGTAATTTAATTGTTTAGGAGCCAGGGTTGCTAAAGGTGCTCCTTACGAATAAATATCACAGCCATAAGTACATTTCCTGCTGTCAACGTCGGTAGTCGAACATCACACCACCTCAATGTACTGCCCCAACTATGGCAGTAAGAAACATGTAAAAGAAAAAAACAATTGAATAGGGTCATAGATGTATTTTTCCTGAAGTATAATACCTACAGAGAAAGAGAAACAAAGCCAAAATTGTACTTCGCGATATGGTGTGAAAATATTCTGTTCTAGGCTGATGTGCCATTTCACTAAACACGAGTACGTCAAAAGATTCGTGGAGGTAAAAGATAGTAAAAAAATATCCACGCTAGATTAAAAAAGTCTGGTGATTTAAAAGAAGACTTTTACAAAATTAAAAATATTACTCTCAAAATTAGGAATTCCAAAACGCATTCATCATGCTGCGTAATTGCAACTTCATGGTTGTAAAAGCCGATATCCAGTTTATGTAATTAAAATATTAGTGATATTACATCTAGCTGGCAGAGTGAAGAATGTAGCCTCATATGAGTATCACACGGACAAGAGGGGGTGGGTGGGGTAAAGGAGGAGAGGTCGCTCGTTATTTTTACTCAACACTACAAACCGTTACGGGGTTGCATGTCAAAGTTTGTCGGCATTATCTTGTAATTTACGCAGCATATTTACGGAGAACATAGTACATATATTAGTTTTGATCAGCCCAGCAAATAAAGCAGGAAAATCTCAATCCCGGAAAACAAGACAAAGAGATTGATTTAAAATAAATCTCCGATCATTAGAAATATCAGGCTGATCACAAGAATTTGGACACAAAAACATTATTGAACTTGGCAAAAGGACGAAAATTTACAAACTTGTTTCGAAGTATGCCAATAACATTATTTGATTACTTTCGATTTTTGCAAAAAATGAAAGTAGACTTATGAGATCTACCCGGGCCAAAAGTTGTCAGTCTGTCTGTGTGAGTGTGTATATCTCCCCCCGTATCAATTCAAACACGACGAAACCGAATTCAAACTGGTACAGAGGTAGCACCAGCAAACGGCACCTTAGTGTCATGTTTTATATCGCCACCATCTTGACGGAAACGTAATGGCGGCCACCCAAATGTTCCAAGCATAAATCAAATTACGACTAACCTTATCATCTGATCTCTACCAAATTTTTCAACAACATACCTTCATGTGGGAAGCGTCTTTTGACTAAACTACAAGGTCAACAGCTGAATAGTTTCAAGATGGTGGACGTATGAATAATGCAAGGATTATAGCCTAACCGTTACTTACGATTAAACAAAGCCCGGCCTCAACAAATCCGTTTATCGTTCAGAGGGTGGTCTAAACTGTCCTCAAGGAAGTGACTCGTAGGATATTAACAGAAGTGACTAACAGTTCAGGCCGACAGTGTCGTATCGTGCTGGGCCGTGCCGTCCCGTTGGATCAAAATGGAGGCTATTGTTTGCTCGCTAGTCCATATTTTAGTAGCTTCATAGTCTTCCAGGAATGTACTGAACAAAATAATACAAATTTAGTATCATATGGTTTTAAGAACGGCAGAAAACGCTAATGAAATCGTTCATTCCAAGACAAAAAAAAATGCTAGGCAGTTATACTAAAGTTGTTGTTAACGTTGTTAGGTGTAGTGGGCATGGGTAGCAGCGTGGTAGCGTGCTCGACTCCGAATCGTAAGGTTTGAGATTCAAATCCTAGCGGCTTCAATTTTCTTTACTTGTTTCTTTTAATATTTATTGATTTATAACTACGCACACGTTATAATCTTAAGTAGGCCTATATATAATGTGTATTTCCAATCAAAAATATTATATATACTTATAACACAACATATTTCAACACTGGACTACTGCGATTAAAATTCGTTATCCTTGGTCAGCGGTAGAGTCTGTTGTTGTTGATCTCATTAGGAGCTTTGCGACACTGTGGTCATGCAGCCCCATGTACTTAGGTGTGAGTAGAAGTTGTTTGACAACCTGTGTCACTGTAATGTATGTGTGTGTACTTTTAAACGAGGAAGGATTTGGAAAGGAAGCTGTTGTTGTTTTGTTTCATTTGAGAGGTTTGGACAACATGGTCATGTATCCCCGTGTGCTTTGGTCAGTGTTGAATATTGTCTGCTATCCTGTGTCATTGTGATGGCTGTATTAGCGTGTGTATATCTATAATTTAGGTGAGGATTCCATGAATCAATCAACGTATAATATAGCACGTCATTATTCAACACGTTACTACAACAAACATTCAATAATACTCCTTGAAAAGGACAGGGGCCGATAATCTACATGTAGGCTCCTTAAAACAAGAATTATCATCATCGTCATCATGAAAAGGACAATGGATTATAACTATACCCATGCACTTAAGAGAAAGTAGGCTATATGTTCTTTACTGAATATCGTGTTTTTATTTGCATTATCTGTTAAAACTGATCGTTTATATTACAAAAAATACTGAAATTTAACTTGTAATTACTTACAAAACCCCTCAAAAATGTTCTATCGGTAGCGTACTGGTTTAAATAGCGCATACTTTTGGCTAGGAGTCCGTCTCGTTGCGTAGTGGCAAGCATTATAGGCTCTCACCGCGGAGGCACGGGTACGATTCCCAGCTCTGCCAAGGAATTTAATTCTGGCCTGAGGGCAGGAACGGGATACACTCAGTCTAGTGAGGCTAAAATGAGAAGAGGTGGGTTCGATTCCTATCTTAGCCATTCTGGAAGTGGTTTTCCGTGGTTTCCCACTTCTACTCCAGGCAAATGCCGGTATTGAACTTAACTTAAAGCCACAAACTCCTCCCACCCAAATCCGAACTCAACTACAAATACACACACTGAAACGTTAATTAGTGCCCTATGTTGGTAGCGACAAATGAAGCTTTTTGCTAGCTCCTAACTGTTGGGTGAGAAATGTAACTGTTTACCTTTGCCTAAGCTATGTTGTTTTAATGGGCGCCAAGACCTCAACGCAATGTTGAAATCTAAATTTTTATTTAACAACGTCTAGCTCTGGCAGAACACCTTCAAGACACTATTCACTCAGATCGTGGTATGATTTGATCATTAACCCAACAAACAATTGTATCAGGAGAAGGAATTGGTCTATATCTAATGCTACCTACTGAAAGCAAAGATTGCATTGTAAAAGAAATGAATTTATTATATAAAACAAGAATAGCAAAATTAATAATAATAAGTATAAAATTTAAATTGGAGCGTTGTGATTTGAATATTACCGATAGAAAATTACGTGAAAACGGAGTCTGATAAATTGATTTTACTCTTATTTCCAAGCTATGAAGTTACTGAAATATGAAATGTAAAACAAAGAAAATGAGAGATTGCGTATTTCTGCGTCATTGGCGCTTACCACTGGAAATTGCCAAAGCATTTCCCTCGTTCTTGATGATGTTGTGAGCTTCCCACAGTCTCCTGGACGTCGTCATCTCCGTCGGAATTTGATGATATTCTGGTAGATTAGATAATTCCATGGTCCGTACCTCGGACCCAAACACTCGTACAACCAAGTTTTACAAAAGTTCGTCGCTAACTCCACTGAACATCGGAGCGACACGCACTTGCGACCGTACACCTCAAGTATTTCACAGATAGTCACTAACTCCACTGAACATCGGAGCGACACGCACGCGCATCCATACTCCTCAAGTATTTCACAGATAGTCCTTGTTTCACGGCGCGTCGAACGATATAACCACACGCCGGCTCCCCACTCTTCAGTCCCAACTAGCTTACGTCGTCTCCCCTGATTGGCTGACCCACCACGCGATCTTCTCCTCCTCCGGGTCATTACACTCGGCGGGAGGGTTCCGTTCCAACAATTCGTCTTTTCTAGACCTTGCGACCCAAGATTGCGTCATGCTTCTCGACAAGATTAAGCGTGTACTTGAAATCCCAGTGAGTCACGTCTCTCGATATACCCTAACTGACGAAAACTCCGTAAAATTCCGTAATCAGATAATTTTCTATGATATCGTCGTTCGTAATAATTTGCTGGATAGCGTTTTCTAAGACATAGAAAACCTATCTGAATGCTAATAATTTTTATAAAATGCTCCGAAAATACCTAAATAATAATTATAATAAATTAATAATAATAATAATAAATTAACATGAAAAATTCTCTTGGCTGAACAATTTGCCGCGTAAATAAATATAGAATGGCTTCCTACTGACTTATACCAGTTGCATAAAACCCCTCGAAAAACACGTTACATATTCGCCTCGGATCATCGGATGATTTACCGTGACGACGGTCCATTATCCGATTATCCCAGACACGTTAATAAACCCCATCCAAAATACATATTACATAAATGAAATCACCCTAAATTACAGATATATACACTCATATTTTTTCTTCACGCACTTTGCGTCAAAGTTTGTTGTCACAATGGATTGCACTTTGCAACCAGTCCAATGTTTTACATATGGAATAGTGTTCCACGGATATTTCCGCCTCTCAAATTTCTCTATGTTGGAGAAATAGACATAATTAATGTGTGAGCACTATGTATTTATGATGTCATATCACACGCATTGATGGTGTTCTGATATATTATATCACCCTAGAACTTCCTAATTTCACTGGAGGTCCCCTCCTTATGGTGACATTTAATTCCACTTATCACTGAGCACACGATCACACTATTGTGGCAGCGCCTCGTGACCATAATACTTAATCTCTCTTTGAAGTAGATTAAATTAATATTGACTTCTGAAAAAAAAAACAGTAAATGTGCATTACATATAACACCAAATATTTCTGTGCCGTAATCGCCCTGTCTTGTTAAGTTCCCGTTAACCATATTCTACTTAATACTAGTTCTCAACACAGACCATTTCTCCTCACACAAATAATACCATTGTACATATTATCTTAAATTACACACTTACAAATCTTACATGGCGAGGCCGTAAACAGAAATCACGTGTGCTGATATGTATGAGTTTCATGAAGGACTGTCTCGCATTCTGATGGCCCATCTTTTATCTCGTGGACGCCTTAAGCTAACAAGCCCTATTCAAGCGCTCCCCCATCTCTTGGAGATAAATGGGAACCCATCAGCGCTGCCAAAATGGCCTTGGTGCATCGAGACAATTTAGTGCTCAACAGCATCCGACAATCCCGTCATATTTCCCTGTACCTTAAAAACTCTCATTTACTTACATACTACCCCCATGTGTGACTTCTGATACGCCTGCCTTAAGACCAGATCCTCCCACGCACCAAATACCACACTTACTCATTTGATAGGCTGGCTCGCCAGCTAAACACACTCACTTTATGACACATATTTTCGTAGACTATGTATATTATACGTCCCGTATAATCTGTTTCCCTCACTATTCTCCAGCACATATGCTGTTTTGCCAATACGTTTGGAAACTATAAATGTTTCTGCGTCACCTGCTTCCAACCTTGCAAGTGGCTCCCTTTAAATGAACGTCATCACATTGCTCCACTAGCATATTTCTCAGTGTCTGTAACGATGCCCTGTTGCTACTGTCCACACATGCTAACCCTACTTTCCTCTGGTGTCACACCACTACTCGACACTCTATGACCTAAAAATGTCACTTCTGACTGACAGAATGACGACTTAGACAGCTTCAAAGTGAACCCTGCCTGATCTAACTTCAGAAAAACTATATTTAAATGACGTAGATGCTCCTCAAAATTGCGTGAACTAATTACCATATCATCAATGTAAATGGTTACAAACTCTCCTGTGTCATCCCCTAATGCGATGTTTAAAGCCCTAATTAAAGCTGCTGAACTACTCTTTAACCCATAAGGTGTTCTACAAAATTGATAAAGGTTATATTTATGACTAAAAGCTGTAAATGGTCTATCTTCGTACATAAGTGGCACTTGCCAAAAACTGGAACTCAAATCTACACAAGTGAAATACTTCTTCCCCTCAAATGTTTGCATTAATTCCTCTATTGACATAGATTTCAGCTGATCTGAACTAATTCTACTGTTAACCAAACGAGCGTCTAAACAAATACGAACAGTGCCGTCGGTCTTGGGTACCGTGATCAAAGAATTAACATATGGACTGTTAGAGTGCTCAATAATCCCATCTTCAAGCATCTGATTAATTTGTGCCTCAACTGCACTCTGATAAGCGAAAGGTACAGGATATCTATGTCCTGTGAATACTGACCTATCAATAACGTTCAATGAATGTGTATAGCAATTGGCCATACCAATGCGATCCTCAAAAACTCTCCTATTACACAATAACACATCATAGAGCCGAACACATTGTTCCACCTCTATATTACCCTGAAATGCAGCCTCACGTAACGAGTCCTCTAGACTTCCGTTCGTAATCACACTGCCCACAAAACATGGAGAACCCCGCTCTACGGCTGGCGATATCTCATTTAAAGTACAAATCACACCAACAATACTACTCCTCTGAATATGGTCATTGAACGCTACTTCTACTTCAGAATCTCCCCATTTAAATTTCAAACTCCCTACATCATAACATAAGTTACCAGACACTCTACTTAGCCACTCTGAACCCAAGATAACACTGAATACTAAATTTGGAATTACAAGGCAAATCTGCTTCTCTACATGATTATTAATTTTAATGTCTACTAAAACTTGCTTAGAAATTACTTTAGACCTCTTCCCAACAGCTGTGATAACAAAAGTGCTTTTAATTGGCATCTCCTCAAAATTTACTCCAGTTCCTTTCATTTTATCATAAAATGCACTACTTATGCAACTCTTCATACAACCACTATCAATTAAAACATCTGTGTACGCCTCGGACACGTTAAATTTAACTATGGGGCTCTTACTAACCACTTCCTGAATAATACCTTCATCATTTAGTTCATGTAATAATTCATTTCTTACATTTAGGTCATAGGGTTCCTGTATAATTGTATGGACAGGGCATGCTACAGACTGAGATTCTGACCTTACTTCGCAGCCTGGTTCGCGTTTAAAGAACCGCTACAGCTGGCCGTAGTACTAGTTACTACTGCACTGGTCTGGTTGTTCTGAGTTGTGTTGTCATTGTTTGGCTGTATATTACTACCACTAGGCTGTCCTCTTCCTTGACCCCTATTCTGGTTGTAATTATTGTCATTATAATTTCTCCCTTGATTTCCCCTGAAATCATTGTTTCTCCCTTGATTTCCCCTGTAATCATTGTTCCTCCCTTGATACTGATTACCATAGCCATTTCCTCTGTTCTGATTTAGCTGATTATTATTATTTCTATTTTGAGCATTGGCCCCTTCGCCACCGTTCCCTTGAACTTCCTGATGCCTGGCTTCATTAGGTCTATTATTATTATTACCCTGGTTCCTATTGAAATTGTCCTCATAACCCCCTCTCCCTAGTGCATCAAATGTGCTTAACAAATTTTCTACTTGTGATATAGTCTTTACATTCTGGATACAAGCAGCCTCCTTGATCCTATAGGGAAAGTGCCTAAGTAGCAACCTTACCAGATCACTTTCCTCCTTCAAGCCATCCAGATATTTACACACTAATACCTGCCCTAAAAAGTATTCGGTCATGGTGGAGCTTCCTTTAGGGTTATATTTACCACACACTACTCCCTCACGATGCTGCGACTGAATAACCTCATTCCAGAACTTTTCACAGAATTTCATTTTAAAATCATTCATATCAGTAAACTTGTCTCTGTAGACAGCAAACCAATTCCTCGTTTCCCCCACAAACACTTGTTCTAAAATTTCAACTACCTGGCACCACTCAATACTACCATTTTCCAACCTCTCCCCGAATTTATTTTCTATAGTGTTCATGAACTCCATTGGGCACCCCTGTCGATTGCTGAACTTACCCAATTCTACCTCCCTGTGTGTGCTATTCACAAAAACTGGTCTATTCTGACTATTTTCTTGCCTGATCCTAGCTTTTAATTTTAATTCTAATTCTGCGATTTTCTCCTCAGCCTTCCTCTCAATACTGTTTACTGTTAATTTAATGTTTCCTTCTGATTCTTCTACTTTATCATATAGCTTTGCTTGTTTCTCCTCAATCTTGCTAATGCTCTCTTTATTACTCTCTCTTAAATCATTTACTTCTGCAACTATTTGTGAGTGGACTTTCTTAATTCTACCCCCCAGCTGTTCCTTAACCTCTTTAGTAGCTACCTGAATTTTGTCAATTTCTCCCCCCAATTGCTTTTTGACCTGCTGTGTTTCCAGTTGCACTAGTTCTTTTAAATTTTCAGCCTGTGTACTGATTCTAATTTCCAACTCCTCCTGTACTTTTCCTAATTTTCTGTCTACATCTGCAATAATCTCTTTAGCCTTTTCTTCCATCACCCCCCTGATCTCACCTCTAATCAGTTCGAATTTGTCACTCATTTCCCTACTGTTTTGTTCTAATTTAGCATTTAAAGTTTCAGTACTCTCTCTATTTTCCTTACTGTTTTGTTCTAATTTAGCGTTATTCTGTTCTAACTTTGCATTTAAAGCTTCTGTACTTTCTTTATTTTCCCTACTGTTTTGTTCTAGTTTAGCGTTATTCTGTTCTAACTTTGCATTTAAAGCTTCTGTACTTTCTTTATTTTCCCTGCTGTTTTGTTCTAATTTAGCGTTATTCTGTTCTAACTTTGCATTTAAGGCATCACTACTAACTTTGTTCTGATACATAAACTCGAGAAGTAAAGTTTTTAATTCTGGTTGGCCGCCTACACTCCCTGTTTCAGTATCGGGATTTACCTCCGCTACCCCGGTACTACCATCACTCGACATACTGCTCGTATCATCACTCTCCCGTTGATGACCACTACGTAATCTCATCTGTCTTTCTTTCTCATCCCCCATAATGATATACACTGATACAGACAAATAACCCCCAAAATACAGGCACAGAAATATATACCCTTCTCCTTCCACAAATGTTATTAGGTTTTCAGCCCCAAGTTGTCGGCGACAAGTGAAACGTTAATTAGTGCCCCATGTTGGTAGCGACAAATGAAACGTTTTGCTAGCTCCTAACTGTTGGGTGAGAAATGTAACTGTTTACCTTTGCCTAAGCTATGTTGTTTTAATGGGCGCCAAGACCTCAACGCAATGTTGAAATCTAAATTTTTATTTAACAACGTCTAGCTCTGGCAGAACACCTTCAAGACACTATTCACTCAGATCGTGGTATGATTTGATCATTAACCCAACAAACAATTGTATCAGGAGAAGGAATTGGTCTATATCTAATGCTACCTACTGAAAGCAAAGATTGCATTGTAAAAGAAATGAATTTATTATATAAAACAAGAATAGCAAAATTAATAATAATAAGTATAAAATTTAAATTGGAGCGTTGTGATTTGAATATTACCGATAGAAAATTACGTGAAAACGGAGTCTGATAAATTGATTTTACTCTTATTTCCAAGCTATGAAGTTACTGAAATATGAAATGTAAAACAAAGAAAATGAGAGATTGCGTATTTCTGCGTCATTGGCGCTTACCACTGGAAATTGCCAAAGCATTTCCCTCGTTCTTGATGATGTTGTGAGCTTCCCACAGTCTCCTGGACGTCGTCATCTCCGTCGGAATTTGATGATATTCTGGTAGATTAGATAATTCCATGGTCCGTACCTCGGACCCAAACACTCGTACAACCAAGTTTTACAAAAGTTCGTCGCTAACTCCACTGAACATCGGAGCGACACGCACTTGCGACCGTACACCTCAAGTATTTCACAGATAGTCACTAACTCCACTGAACATCGGAGCGACACGCACGCGCATCCATACTCCTCAAGTATTTCACAGATAGTCCTTGTTTCACGGCGCGTCGAACGATATAACCACACGCCGGCTCCCCACTCTTCAGTCCCAACTAGCTTACGTCGTCTCTCCTGATTGGCTGACCCACCACGCGATCTTCTCCTCCTCCGGGTCATTACACTCGGCGGGAGGGTTCCGTTCCAACAATTCGTCTTTTCTAGACCTTGCGACCCAAGATTGCGTCATGCTTCTCGACAAGATTAAGCGTGTACTTGAAATCCCAGTGAGTCACGTCTCTCGATATACCCTAACTGACGAAAACTCCGTAAAATTCCGTAATCAGATATTTTTCTATGATATCGTCGTTCGTAATCTGAATGCTAATAATTTTTATAAAATGCTCCGAAAATACCTAAATAATAATTATAATAAATTAATAATAATAATAATAATAAATTAACATGAAAAATTCTCTTGGCTGAACAATTTGCCGCGTAAATAAATATAGAATGGCTTCCTACTGACTTATACCAGTTGCATAAAGCCCCTCGAAAAACACGTTACAACACTAGTACCTATTTTTGCTCGTAAATGCATATATTTTCGTAACTTTGTAAGTTTATATCCTTTAAGGAATGTATTGAACAAAATAATGCATATTTAGTATCAAATTGTTAATATAAACGGCAGAAAACGCTAGACATCACAGTGACACTGGTTATCCGACAAATTCTGCACACACCCAAGTACACGGGGATACGTGAAAACGATGTCACAAAAGAGAAAACAATAACAGCAAGAACAACGGCAATGTTCAGCTAGACATCGGAACAACATTTTTAGAAATAAGATGCAAAATCATGTACATATGAGCTCATTCCATGAGATTAGTGACACAACGTTAGAATGATCCAAGACCTACAATAAAACTGATAACAGACACAACCTAGGAGGCAGATGACCTCGTTGCTCCGTCCCTTAAATCCACTACAATCAATCAACTATGAGAAGTGAAAATGCTCTTGACAGGAATGACTGGGTTATGAAGCTACAAAATGCTCCCTAGCCGTTAACCACAAAAATACGAGTGTAAACATTACGTATTTCTCCTAGTCACCTACGTACTTAGTTTATCAGGTGTCAAAGTGTGCAGTGGGGATTTATTTTCAGCAAGAACTTAGTTCAAGGACGTGTTTAACATTCCCCAAGGTCGAGATAGCCGTTAAAGGGGCTGAAGGATAAGACAAGAGCACATAACGTGCATGCAACGCAACATAAATACGACATCCACACGAAGACGTCGAGTCAGCTGCGTGCGAGGTGATGCCTCTTTCAAAAATAGAACGTCGGAGAGAGCCGGCACCACTCCCGCAGAGACAGTTGTACACACAAAATACCAAGCAATGAGAAAGAAAGCATGACTATGTCCTACTTATGAATTGCCCTCACAGCTTCGTCGAAGGGTTGGAAGTTTTTAAAATATTCAAATCAACAATACAGTGTCGTCTGTAAGGCTCCACCTATGGTACAGACCCCTCCAGGGGCTCACAACTTGTGGGACGGGGGTTGGTTACCACGGCTGAGTCCGGCATTGTTTCCACTTACATGTGCCGGGGCTTCTCTCTGCAATCTTTTCTGTCGAACTCCCTTGGTCAACTCTTGTTCTCTTCCGATCTCGACGGTATTAGGCTATCCAAGGCCTAAGGAGTCTTTCACTTTCCCGCCTTAATTGGCCCTTGTCTCGTCTTGCCTGATTCTTCTTTCTTCTTAGGGGTAAGACCTCTTCCTTTTCTTTTCATGATATCTCCTGTCTCCTGCTCAAGGCTCTCAAAGAGGCAGGGTGTATGTAGCCCCACCACTTATGGTGCACCCTCAAAGGCTCACGGCTGATGAATTCAGGTGTTGGCAACCACGAGATTCCTGAGCTGGGTCCAGATTTTCCCTTTTTTCAATTGGCTTTGAGGCGGACCGCCCCCCTCCTCTTTACCTTTCCTATCTGCCTTTTATGGTACTCCTTTCTTCCAAGTCACTTAAGCCTCGTTCTTCTTCTGTCACTTGTAGCTCTTCAGTTGATCAACACGAATTTTTCGCAAAGACTGACGGGTTACAATGTATGTGCAGTAATATATGAACAAAAAAGAAATAGCACTCCTGGAAAAAATTACATATATTAGTTATGATCACTGTTATAATGAGGCAGCTTTTAGGATTGGTCATAACTAATACATGCATTTTTTTCCAGGAGTGTTATGTATTTTTTGTACACAAATTACATACATTGTACCCCACCAGTCTTTAGACAAATTCGTTTTGACCGACTGAAGAGCTACAAATAACTGTTTGTATTGGCAACACTGGAAAATGGCTTCAAAACTTTACATTATCTTCTTCTAGTAAGTAATTTAGTTGTTAAGTCAGTAGTTAGTTATAGTTGTATGTTATCATCTTTCATTTACACTATCACCGAAACCTTTAGGGGCCGATAACCTAGATGTTAGGCCCTTAAAACAACAAAATCATATTATTATGGTACAGACAACGAGGACACTCTGGTCAGCAGTACACCACGACTGGCCGAGAAAGTCGAAGTTGTGTCATTAAACACTCGCAAGATAGATATTAATTCTTTGAAGAAAATTTGCCGGGAGAGATTATGCTGCCAACATACAGGGTGTATCCGTGATGATGTTACAAACTTTCAGGGATGATGGAGGAAGGCAAATGGATCCATTTGAGATAAGGATCCATTGTTCGGAAACGATCGAGTCAACAGTAATTAATAATCGCAGGTGTTTAACGTCCGCCCTCAATTCTAGTTCTTAACAGATGCCGGGGTAGTGGAACTTTGTCCCGTAGGCGTTCTTTAACGTGCCAGAAGCCAACGACATGGGGTTGCCACGTGTAAACAATCGTTAACGACCAACGCCGTATCCACTACACCACTGCGACCGACAGTCAAAAGTTAAAGCAAAAGTCGGTCTGATACCTCCAACATTGGAATACATGTACTGTACTGTAATGAGCTACGATTGAAAGGTAGATACTCCCGACGAGCAGAAGAGGCTAGAAGGATAACTCAACTACTCCACTGCTTACTGACTGGATCGGAGTACGATGTCTGTACTGTAGGCTTCAGTGTTGACGAATTAGTTGCTATGCCTGCATTGACGCAGGGGGACGCCATTTTGAACAGCTGTTGTAAATGTAGCAGCTTGTGAAACGTATGGAGATAAACGGTATTAAATGAGTAGCATTTTGCTTGTAAATTGTGGTTCGATCGTTTCCGTACTCTGGTTCCTTATCTCACATTGATCCAGATCGCTTCCTCCATCATCCGTGAAAGTTTGTAACATCATCACGGATACATCCTGTAGATAATACTTTCGCAACTGACGTAATTCGCGATGCAATCACATAGATGACATAATCATGTGCCATTCAAATCATATTACCAGTAATATGTAGTAGAAATGCAGTACATGAAATGAAAAATTAACAATATTCTCAAGGAGCCCGAAATGCCCAAAATTTTCGAAATTTTGTTTTTGCGCCAAATTAATCTACGGACTTTTAGCTTTCTAACGGTACATATATTTATTCATATCTCATTTCTGAGGCTACTTCTCTTATAATTTCCCGTGCGTCCTGTTAGTAAACCCATCACAGTATATTTTTATTTCTATTAGACGATAGATATAAAAACTTTAAATAAAGGGAAAAGGTACATGGAACAACAGCAAAATGAGTGCTAGTACTTCAAATGGAAGAAGAGGAATCCTATGGTAATGGCATGTTCTAAATATGGGGAAAATCTTTGATTCCAATTTCTAGCTAAAATGTTGTTTTCTAGATATAATATTTCCATTTTTATCGGAACATTTCAACATATAAAACTGATTTTTAAGTTGTAATTCCTCCTTATATGTGTTATATTTTAGCTCGACTGTTTTTCAAAATTTACGTAAGTTTAATTTTGCCAGATGGAAATGTTCATGAAAGTGGGGTTAAAAATTATGCAATTTTAAAAGATTCGTGAAAATTCTAAACCACCTATGTTTAAAAAAAGGAGAAAGTATTGAAGAACGTCTCTGAAAAAAAAATATTACTTTCTGTTAATAGTTTCTGAGAAAAAAAAACCAAGCAGTTCCGTGAAGAACTATACAGCCTATTTTCATATATCCTGCTCATGTTAATTGCCTCTATCAACATACAAAATTTCAGTTTAATTGCTGTAACAGATTCGTAGATATTGAGAACCGTCTAAATATTTCAGATGGTCGCCAGGTTGGATTTTTATTTTTGTACTATTACATTAAGATTATTGTGTACGTGTGGTATTCAAACTGCAATCGCATGATTAGAACACAAGAAGTAAAAACGATATTCTAAAAGTACGCACAGCAGCCATCTTGTGATTATGCAAACAATTGAAATAAATTAGATGCCAGTGGATCAACATTTGTATAAGCATTTAACGTGCAACGTTTCATGGCACTCGGATAGTTAATTCGCGAGAAACGTCCATTTAAATATTTATACTTCGCGTCGCCACCATGTTGGATTTGTGCTCACCAGGTTACTGAAAGTCCTATAGGTGAACATATGTTCATAGTCTCTATGAACATTAAAAAATTCAGGTTGGTTGCTGTAAAAGATTCATAGATATTGAGAACCGTCTAAATATTTCGGAAGCTCGCCATTTAGGATTGTTATATATATAGGCCATAGAGTTATGTACCATTCAAGGACAATTATTGCATAGGTTCATTATTCAAACTTTCACTTCGATCGCATGATTACGACACAAGAAATAAAAACTTAATTTTAAAATTTCGCACAGCCGCCATCTTGAGGTTAACTAAACAATTGAATTAAATTAGATGGCAGTGCATTACAATCTGCAAAATCATTTACTGTACCACATTTCACAGCGCTCGGAGAGTTAAATCACGAGAAAAGTCTATTAAAATATTTCAAATTCGCTTGGTTGCCATGTTCGTTTTGTACTTTACAGGTTTATGAAATATACATAGGTAAACTTGTATCAGTACCCTTTATCACCGTACAAAATTGCAGGGTGATACCTGTAATAGTTTCGGAGATATAGAGTGTCAGTTAAATATTTCGCACGGCCGCCATTTTGAGGTTATGTAAACAATTGAACTAAATTAGATTTCAGTGCATTACAATGTGTATAAACACTTGCAGTACCAAGTTTCATTAGGTTTGGATTGTTAAATCGCGAGAAAAGTCTATTTAAAAGTTTCAACTTCGCTTGGCCGCCATGTTGGTTTTGTAGTCACCAGGTTTTTGAAAGTCTCATAGGTGAACTTCTAGTAGTGCCCTATATCACCGTACACAATTTCAGGGCGATATCTGTAATAGTTTCGGAGATATTGAATTCTAGTGAAATATTTCGCACAGCCGCCATGTTGGATTGGTGAGACGTAACAACATTTGAAGGGCACGGTCGAGGTCGCCGGGAATAGTGCTATGAACTTACCGAGTTTCATTGAAATCGCTCCAGCCGTTTAGATTTTATTAGGGGGGACACTCACACACACGCACACACACACACACACACACACACGGACAAAAAGTGATCTCATAAGCCTTTTTTTTTTTTTTTTCAAAATTGAAAATAGGCTAATAAAAAAGGTTGAAAATTAGCATGGATAATATAGAACATTCCGAAGTCCCTTAAGTTAAGTGTCGGTCTCTTGGTGTTAAGGCAGTGCGCCTGTTGCTCGCCAACAGGCCCTGGGTTCGATTCCCGGCTCCGTCAATTATTTTACAAACTGACGTGAGGGCTGGAACGGGATGCACTCAGTCATTCACTTGTGAATAAATTGTAAGACACTACTTTAAATTCATTCCCACAGCTCAAATAAGGGAATTCAAATCCTTTTTTGATGTGTAACATCTTTCCGCTCGGTTGCTGGATAGTTTCGTGGGAGTGATTTTGAAAATTGGGGACGGAAGTGGATCGGAACGATCGAGCTGGCAGTGGTGGATCAAACGGAAGTATGCACTGCCCGCTCGATCGATCGAACGGAAGTGTACTAGCTGGCAGTGGTGGACAACGGAAGTATGCACTGCCCGCTCGATCGATCAAACGCAAGTGTACTAGCTGGCAGTGGTGGTCAACGGAAGTATGCACTGCCCGCTCGATCGATCGAATGGAAGTGTGCCCTAGCTGGCAGTGGTGGATCGAACGGAAGTATAAGACGCACTGCCAACTCGATCGATCGATCTGACACTGGTAAGAGAAACAATCAGCGTGCGGTGTCGAAAATTGATACCATGACGCACTCTCGGCCATGTGGAATGTATATGACATACTGAACAGAAAACGCTCATGCGAACTCTGGTGTCAAGTGATTTAAACAAATGACATGGTACATGTTCGAAGTCTTCGTATCAGTATTTTTAAATGGTAAAATGCCTTAATATCAAACATTGTAAGAAGTCGGCATTGCATTGGCATAAGGCATTTTAAACTCAATGTCACTCAGGAACATTATCGAAACAAGCAAAATATAAATGAAACTTAATTCCGTAATGCAGTATTATTGGAACGTGGAAATAAGTCACCATCTTGTGCACAATATTTGCGCAGTCGAAATAGCCGTGGGGTTATTGCGTATGACTGTGAATCTAGAGATCTTGGGTTCGAATCCTGGGCGGGGTAGATATTTTTGCTACCAGATTATCATTTTAAACGATATTTATCATATCAATATGACTCATTTTAATAGAATCCATATGAAATTACGTGTTGGTCTGTGAATCAAGAGGACCTGTTTATAAGGAATTTCAGGTTATGAGCGGTGTCGCGTCTATTAATCTAGTTAATCCATATCGTATTCCTTATTTAGGCTAGTGCTGGTGGAAGCTACAAATCATCTAATAAAATGAGTTCCGTATTATAAACTACAATGTCTGTAAAACACTCCCTTTTACAATAGATTAATATTTGTGCCAATAATACTATAAAATACCGGTGTATCAACAATTTCACGTGAGGTTTCTTCTATGTCAGATGTTACACATCATATGCGACTACTGTAAGGCTCGTATTTTTTTTTATATATATCACATATTCACACCCTAAATTTTGTTACAAGTTTTAATCTGTCTTCCTACAGAAATTTGCACCGTGTATGCTCACAGCCACTTTATCAAACAATAGTAAAGGAAAATAATAAGCAGAAGAATATACTTTCAAACTCTCCGATGGCATGAGACACAGTCTTATATTATCAGGAAGGATTCTTTACCCAACCTACCCTGCGAGAAAGATAAGATACGTATGATACGCTCTCCCCTCCAGGAACACATTCCCATTTAAAGGTATGGAGACAGTGATCGATGAAGATGTATTCGTGTAAACCCGTACGCTGTTGCCCCACTGAAGGTTAAATTAATAGGAGTACAGCGATGAATCAAAAGACATAATAAGCTAGTTCCTCATTGCTGAACAATTCCTCTGCTACGGTCTTCTGCTATGGCAATTTATTTCACCTTTTGTATAGCAATCAGTTAGCATCCTGGCTGATGTAAATGGACAAAGATTTCGACCTTTTGTTCCTATCGAAGAGTAACTTTTAATAGCAGGCCGTTATTAGTTCATAAATCTAGGGCTCCTCGGTGAATAAGTGGTTGAGTGTTCGCCTCATGATCCCAACATTGCGGGTTCAATACTCGACAGATGAAGTCGAATTTCTGAAAGGTGGGGAAAATTCATGATACTGCGAGTAGTACGATGTTGGCCCGTAGAAGTTCTCTCATATAGCATTTGGTGATTCCAAATCACAATTAATTAAACCTCGTCTCTACATCACCCAATAGAGTTTCGGTTCCACTGATAGGTGCAGTGCAAGTGCATCGTTGAACGTGGAAAGAAGATCACCCAAATGGCTCCAGCAGGTCGGTAACTCCAAACTATTATTATTATTATTATTAGCCCCCAATTGTTATGTCCCGATGACGGTTCAAGGCAAAACCGTATCGAACATTCAAACCTAGTTCAACCTTGTCAGCAAGAACCTCGCTTTCTCACTATAAAAGCTGCGGGCTCAGATCATAAGAGTCAGTCAGCATCTCGGGAGGTCCATTGCCTGCCGATTGGGAGATCGGGCATGTTAGATCGTCAGATGCTCGTTGAACAAAGGGCACGGTACATGAGAGCACCTTCACTAGCAAAGCTGAGGAAACAGGTAAGAACCAGTTCTTTCGATTTCAGTTTAGGTTTGAACATAATGCAATTCAATACGTGCATCCACTCTGGTAGATTCACTTACTCCCATACTAAATAAACTGAGCGTTAAACTAGAAAAGCAGAATATTCCTTTCAAAAATTGTAAAGATGTGTATTATACATGTAAATTATTAAATAAATATATAATTATCCTTGGTGATGGTGGGCGAACATCCTCGCCACTTCACGAACGCCATCTGGAACACTCATCACGCTGTCATTCGCATAGCTGTGAATGGCTCGCGAATCCAAACTACGACCACATTTTCAAGTCTTAATCAACAGGTATTTTATACAATGTTTATTGATGCTGTAGAGTCTTTGCTTCATTAGAAAATTGAAACTAATTGAGTCATTCTTAAAACTACACAGTTGACATTGCAGAATCTTGGGGAAAGAGAAGAGAATTATAGCGAGGAGATATTTTGCCCCACACTGGTTAGAATGCTACGTTCATTTGTGAGCTGACGTAGGAACATTAAGATAATATGAGTGCCAGGAAATCAGAATTTTCAAGTAGGTATTACCAGTTATAATTTTGAAGGAAAATGTCACAGCATTGTTATGCCAACGGAATTCTAAACTGAGCAGTTTTAAAATTAAGATTAGTTCTTTGCATGGTGCCAAGAATTAAATAGACGGTAAAACCCCGTTCTTACGCGCCCGCGTATTACGCTCATCTTGTAAGGACCCTGGACGGTTCATGTATAATACTGCATAATCATACCCTATTATAACGCTCTTTTCATATTTAAAAAAGAAAGAGAGAACATTCTGTGTAATTTGTAAAAAAAAAGTGCTGCACTGATATCTATACTAATATAATAAAGCTGAAGAGTTTGTTTGTGTGTTTAAACGCGCTAATCTCTGAAACTACCAGTCGGATTCGAAAAATTCTTTTTGTATATGATAGCCAGATTCAAGAGGAATAGTACAGGCTATGTATAATTAGGATAGACCTCTCAGGTAATCATAAAGATTGATTTATGTTCAGTAAGTCGGAGGAACAAGCTCTCCCGGACAGCTTCAATAATACCTAAGTGTATTGTTGCCTGATAATGCGGGCTGCATCACGTCACCCCTACCAGTGTTCTGGTACAGAATTGCGAGCTGCTTATTAATTACAGTCACGGGGAGTAATTAGTGCAAAAGGATTTCTTAGGCCCCTTAAAACAGTTATCATCATGACAATAGTATGTCTCTGTAGAAGGGCGATGGTGTTGGTGCAGTATACTGAGGTTAACAGCTGCAATAAGCGTTGGTGCTTTCCGATCCTTATCCTTGAGCGCTCCAGTTCTGTAGTAGTATTCATTATCATCCATAAAACACATAAATCCCCCGGGCGAAGCCGGGCACTACTGCTAGTGTTTTAATAATAATAATAGATTTGGGTTTCAGGTTTCGTGACTGTTCAGGATTTCCAAGACGCTCCGACTCGTCTTTAGCATGACCCCCCCCCCCCCCCCAGAGTACGAATGGGATGCATGCGTCGCTCGTGGGCGACGGTGGATTTCTTCGAAAAGTTGCCACCTGGGGTATTAATCTCCTGTATTTGTTTTACCATCATGCTTAAGAAGCTTTAGTTTAGCTTGGAGCAAATTGCTCATAATGAATGCAACCAAGGTTGTTAGCCTTGGAGGGCCTCAAGATGTTATCCGGCACAAAATTCGTCACTACAACACTGTCATCAAACCAGTACCGCTATATGCATCTGAATGCCTTATCCTATCCGAGAAATGTTTGCTCGCGAAGTTAGAGAGAAAAGAAAGAAAGATCCTACACATCATACTTGGCCCAGACTACAAAAATGGCATCTACATCAGAAAATCCAGGCAATAAATTTACTAGAGGATAGAGAAGATCACAGACACAATGCGAAAACGCAGAGTTTGCTTCTACGGTCATATACGACGGATGATCGATTCCCGATGGACGAAACGTATCTTCAGTATATTCGACTCAAAACAAAAAACGACAATGCCATGGTATGTTAACGTCCAGAAAGATCTGAAAGAAATGGGGATACGAGAAGAAGTTGCACAAGACCGAAATCTTTATAGAGCAGCCATCAAGACGTTTGGGACTTTTCGGGACGAAAAACGGACAACTGGTGCGAAATGGACAGAGGAACACCGTGCTAAACACAGTGAGCTCATGAAGGCAATGTGGATCAAGCGAAAAATGAGCAAATGCCAGAATGTAAAATGAGGCTTATCGTGGTCCCTAGTTGGCCGAATAGCGAAATTGAATGAATAATAATAATAATAATAATAATACAAAATAAAATAAAGTAATAATAAAATACTGTCCATTACTGAAATATTGTTTCCAAATATTGCTTTCCCACCTCAAAACATATTTCCCGTGTATAGCGTTGTCGCACTTATTACGCGTTTAATCCACAGTCCCTTGAAGAGCGCAATAACGGGGTTTACTGTCAATATGTTTATTTGAAGAGAAAAAAAAACTTCCCTTAATGTTGCAATTTTAATTCGTGTGTTTTACACCACGGAGTCTAACAACGCCTGCGCGAGACTTGAGCACTGGAAGATTCCGTCATGTATGGAAGTCAAGAGGGGGAAAGGAACAAGCTTCATGTTGTTTTTTTAGTAACACTGAGCGTTTAAATGCTCAACCTTGCGATAGGCTGTGTGTACAATGGTTAAAACGTGGACGATTTTGTCGAGAGCATGTGTCACAGCACACTACTGCGCATGCTCGCGGCTCATTGGCTAACAAAGTATCCCCATTTTCTTTTCACTCATCGGGGAAACAGGCCGTGGGGGTTGAAAAACGATCGATGACGTTACTACTGCCAGCAACACCGAATGCACTTCGCGTACCATGGCTACCCCGTAACCAATGTCTCTACTTCTATTTTATTATTCGTAATGGCAGCGATCCGAAGGAAAAAGAAACACAACCTCAACTGATACGCTGTATTAAACAAGAGCTATTGCAATATTTCTCACAGTTTTAGAAAGAGAAGGACTTATTTCCATACCGTGAGATAAAATGTTAAACCCTACACTTGGAGCAGTGTATGACACTCCAGCTACGTAAGACTTCTGAATCAAACAATATCAACATTTAATCAAATTGGAACCATCCTCTATTTGAACACCTGTATACTGACCACAGTCAACGTATTACTATGTACGATAACCCCAGCCATTGCCCAAATACTAATTTGTGTAAATTAAATTAGCCCACACATAATTTTCATCTTGAATCCAAACTAAAAATGGCTTTCAATGCTGATTTAAACCGAACTGACTGACAGCGTGACGAAGCGGTAACGTTCTCGTCATCTGTACCCAAGGTTGCAGGATCAAATCATGGCTCAGTTAGCATTTGAGGGTGCGAAAATACCAGGGACTCTTGTCAGTAGATTTACTGGCACGTTAATAATAATATCATATGGCCTCGGGTGCCGGGTCCAAGCTTTGCTATTTGACACCCAGATGGTAGCTTGCATGTAAATCTCGTTGTTCCTTGAAGCACTATGGAAGTCAAGGAGGTCAGATATCTAAGCTCCTTGAACACTATAGCGCTTTCTAGTAGAGAAATGAGGAACTTTGTGTTGGCGGAAACTCCCGAGATTAATTTTGCCATTATGAACACGGCCTACTGAATTCAAATGGGTTCTTTGACATGCGTGCCGTAAATTTTTGCCGCCTTTCAAAGAAAACACACTTACCACAGCCAGGAGCGAACCTGCAAGCCTGGGGTTAGTAGACCGACTCGTTAAACACTCACCCAGCGTGGCAAGCACTGGCACGTTAAAGATCCCCTTCGGAGGCAAATTTGCGGCACCCCAGCGTCTCTAAAACGCCTCAGTAGTCAAAAGTGACGTAAAATCAAAAACTTTATCATCATTATTATTATTATTGTAATTATGATTATTTCATGCCTGTTTATGACGGGCATAACGATATAAAATAATAGTACAGAGTACATAAATATAATATGTATAATAATACAAAGCAATATGAACCAATTCATAGAGATCCAAGAGGCAGAAACCTTAAAAGAAATTTACGACCATGTTTTATTAAACAGTAAATGCGATTACTACAAATTAACATGACTAAAACCTTACAAAAAGCTCATGCAAAAGTCAATAATTCTCTTTCCTTAATTGTCGATGTGGATTACAATGCTTCCAGGGAGCTTGAAATCCTACTAATGCTCCTACGTCACACTTCCTACCCCTCACATGTGAGGCAAGTTCAATGCGAACGTTACAGCAGTCATTAATCCCAGATGTAATATCTCAATAGGGTTACCACATGTCTTGGTTTGTTTGGGACAGTCGCAATGTTTGGACACCCACACGAGGCTCTCAATAGTTTTTGGACGTGACTAGGCAATCGTAGGGCTTACACTGAGTTCAGCAATGCTTCCAATCGCTTGTACCTACTTCCTCTTTCTTTCATGTTTCCTGTCATCCTTCCCCGTTCTCCACAGACAAGAATAATATTTTATGGTATATCCAGGAATCAAACCCAGGAGACTTGGGACAAGAGTTAAAACGTACCTCTGTAGACAACATAAGGAAGCTATTGGAACTTGGTCGGTATCCTGTGCCGTAAGTTAAGAACACTCAAAGCGTACTACTTGCTTCTTTCCTCCCGTCTCTTTACGTTTGATCCCTGCCATCTGCTAGGACTATCTCTAGACCTTCCCTCTTGTCTTATCCACTTCCGGATACCGGCCGCGAAGATAATCGAGCTATCTACCTCCAAGGCCCAGACAGGCCCTCAAACGACCCGATTACCTTGTCTCATTATCTATGCTACCTTATTTATGGCCCTGAATGTCAAATGAGATTTCAATTCAAATCTTCTCCTCTTTCAATCAATGGTTCCCAATAGATATAAATTACCAGAACACGAAGGAAATAGTAAACTGTTATACATCATCATCATTGTTCTTGCTGTGTAATAAGAGCTGAGGTAGTTTCTTAAATCCTTACCATCTGGCATTATACATTATTATTATTAACAATAAAAGTATCATTATTGCGTGATATGCCATCCATCTACCCGAGACATGAATTTCACATCAATCAGAGAGAAGTGAGAGATGGTCGAATAAATCATCTGAAATAACTCGTCAACTATTCCGTATGAATCTGGATTTCAAATGGCCACGTTATTCCATTTTCTCCTGGAACCCCTCTTAAAATATTATCTAAAATTTCGTATCACGAAACAATGCACAGGTAGCCAGCTTATAAATCGATTTATGATGAACGTGACTTGATTTTAGCCTACTCTTTCTATTTTTTGCAAAACATGAAAGTAGACTTATGAGATCTACACGGGCCAAAAGTTGTCAGTCTGTGTGTGAGTGTGTGTATCTGTCACCCTATCAATTCATAAACGACGAAACCGTATTGAACTTGCAAAGAGCACCTCAGTGTCATGTTTTATATTGCCGCCATCTTTACCAAAACGTAATGGCGGCCACTCAAATGGTCAAAACTTAAAATTAAATTACGACCAAACTAATCGTCGGATCTTTACCAAATTTGGTAAAAACATACCTTCACATGGAACGCGTCATGCGCCCAAAATACAAGGTCATCAGCCGTACACATTTCAGGATGGCGGCCGTGTGAATTATGCATGCTTTATAATGCATAACTTACGACCCACCAGTTCCAATTATAGAACCGAGAATGGTTTAAACTGTTCTAAAGGATGTGGCCCGTTCGAAATTAAAAGTTTATATTATAATACTATAATGCAGAAGTGACTTTAAAAATCTGAGCCATCTCGGTTACAAGACAATATGACAGCTGATCTCTCGTTCTGACCTATATTTCACTAATTTGAGTATGTTGCATGCAATATAGCCTACTGATAGAAGTAATATAAACTTTGTATGAAATTGATTACAATGAATATAATATATAATACCCCAGTGAAGAAATCGTTTAGTTCAAGTCATTATTTGCTAAGAGGTTGTATGTAAATCGATTGATAACGAGTGGCCTGGATGGACACGTTTGGCTCTGTGGATAGAGCTTTGGTCTTTCACACGATTGGCGGGGGTTCAAAACCTATTCAAATTGTAATTTTTTGCTTGAATTTTATATATATATTTCTTTTGAAGTACTGAGAAGTTATAAAATTGTGCGTCATGTTGTGCACTTTGCAATGGAAAATACATATTTAATTAAAACAAAGTTCTCCACTGGATCTGCACGAGTGACATCGACTAGCAACCAGTTTAACTATGCGTGAGCTAACCATGGCCTAATAGATGCGAGCTGCGCTCTATACCGGCCTTGCCATTCCCAGTTAGTGAACCCATGCATTCGGTGGGATTGAAAGATTTCCTCTTGTTGCCGATAGAGCCTACTCGCCCCCAAGGATACGCGTGATTAAAAATTAGCTGTGTAGTAGGTTTATTTAATGTGTTTCTCCCAATGACACGTTTAGACCAACGAGGTTTTGTTTAAGATTCAATTATTGTAAGTAGTCGGTGTTAATACACTGAATTCCTACGTTGTTTGGAGTGTTGGCTGATGAAATTGTAAAGTGCTGGAGTAAATTATAAACCATGGTTTGAACGCCGCTGCTCAAATCCAGTATGTCATACTGTTGTGTGCCATTTTGCACTCCGAATAGGAAGAAAATAGGAGGTGATAAGGACAAAGAGTTATAACTTTACCCATACATTTAGAAGAAAATAGGCTATATGTTCTTTCCTGAACATCTTGTTTCTTCTTGTGTTGTAAGTGGCTCTCGATGAAATGATATTTAAGTCTACAAGTACAGTACAAGAGTGCCAGTAATCGAACTAAAAGCGGACGCAATTCTGCGTTCTACAATCGCAAATTATGGTACTGAGCTGCAACTACCAGTAGTGAAAACCTCAACAAAAACAACTGTAATCTTGACGCAAGCTCTTCTTCTTATTATTATTATTCTTCCCCCTTGACATACCGTACCTCGAAGTTGACAATTGGCAATGCTGGGAGGAATCCGCTCTACTGCTATCGAGAAGACTGCACGGCAGAATTATGACGCTGCAAGCCATCACAGAGCAGGAAAAGAGGGAATCAGCTGTTAATGTATTCAATCCGTAGCTACACACAAAAGAGGGATCAAGAGAGTGTACCTCTACCTTATTAACACTGCTAACCTCCTTTCTTCGCCTTGCAAATTCACTAGTCCAAGAAGATATATTTCTTACATGGAACGTAGGGCCTACATAGTTTGACAAATGCGATTACATTACGATAGTGATCCGTGATGATCATATTTGACAATTATTATCATGCTATGCTGCAAGTCTCCTCGAGAACATTTTTTCTGAAAGGGATAACAAATTGTAACGCTAACAGAAGAAGTGGGTGAAGCAGACAGGTTATGTACCTAAGCATCCTCATTTTGTAATTCATTATCGCCGATTTAAATTGGTATCGTTCATCTGCTGACTGCGACTGTGGAGCGGTCAATAGACCATACTGTTAAGGAGTGCCCACTTCGAGCATTTGACGGTAATATGAGGACTCTACACCAAGTAACTCCAAGTGCTCTGGACTGGTTGTCAAATTTGGACATTCCCATTTGATTATGGATATAGATATTTTAATGTACCGGTACTTGTTAAACCAAACGATATATAATACTGTATAAAAACCCGATTTGAAAACAAACTTCATACGCTATCTGATATCAGCAAGAATTGCGAAATCACGTCCAGGCGATGACTGTGTTACACACAGATACCAATATAAGGCGCCATATCTCCACTTTGCTAGCATAATGATTCGCATTAACGCCGAAGTGGTGAATATACAGTTTGCTTAGCACCACTATCCATCCTCTCCCGGAATGATAATTAATGTGTGCTGAAGAAGATAGACTATATACAGTACAGTAACAACAAAGCCATTCCTTGCTGTAGAAGTTGTGGCCATTGCTTCTTTTTTACAGGAGGTAGACGACATTATGCACTTATGGGTGTCAGGGTATGTGTGTGAGGGTGTCAAATATATTTGATAGCCTGTGCTTTGGAGTTTCTTCATTAGTGATAGTTAAAGGTCCACGACTGGAATATGTACATTACGATTTGAGATATAGAACATGTGTATTGTGTGACTGTGGAAATGGTCGGCGCATAGCTGCTGCAATCGTCTGGAATTACACCTTAGATCTCCAAACGGACCAGTTACCCGAACGTTACGTGAATAGAGCCTTAGCTCAGTTGGCTAAGGAGGTGGACTTTATTAAAGTAGGTCCCATGGTTTCGAGATAAAATAAAACCGTGCACGGGAAATACAAACAAAAGTGCATAATTTAAAGTCTGAAAATCAGAGTTGAAAGATAATACTGTACTTGAAAACAGAGAAGCCTAGGTTACCAACGCAAGTCGGAACTGTAACCTTGCTCGCGGCAGTTTACAGTGAGAGCCGGAAGTGTACAGCTAGCCGGCGCCTCGCAGAGAAGGCAACACAACTGTGTCTGACATTGACCGTGAAACGCTCAGCCTTGCCCCGTACGCTGGGGGAGTTACAAGACATTGTAAATAAACATTGAGCACGCTATCTGGCGCCCACGCTATAGTACAGTACACGCGGCTCTGCGAGCTCTCACTTAATGGAACACAAACGTGCGTCACAAAATGAACAGAGACAAAGGTCCTAGCTTCGAATTCGGACCTGGCCACACAATCGAATCCAAGAACTCTAAAACGTTGTATTTATCATAATCATCATTAATACTTCAGTTTGCCACCTTGGCCTAGGGGGAACGTTGCAACCTTCTTATCTGATGGTTATCGATCGATTCCCATCCCTGGTCAGGATGTAATATTGGCGTTATGACTGCAACGGGAATGATCAGATTTCGTAATGACAACTTCCTCACAAGGGAAGATTCGCCCATCTGGTCCTTATTCGCCACTATCAACAGCTGAGGCAAAAAGCTTGTAGTTTTACGTGACCGTTAATCTCGCAATCATGTGCCACCCTGACCTCCTTTTACGGGGAACCCGAACCACAGGACCTGACATTTTACTTCAAAAATCTCACAAGCATTTAAGGGGATCCATTTCGTGGTGTAGTGGCCAGCATTCTTGGCAGTCACCCGAAGGTTTGGGTTTGAATTCCGGCCCTGCCAAGAAATGTAATTTTGGGTTGAAAGCTGGAAAGGGGTACACTCGGATACGCAATGCCAAACTGAGAAGAGGTGGGTTTGATTCCTACCTCGGCCATCCTGGCAGTGATTTTGCGTGTTTTCTCCAGGCAAATGCGGCGATGGTACTTAAATTAAGGTCACGGCCGCCTCTTTCCCAATCCTCACTTGAATTACAAATGCACACACTACTACAGACACCAGGCCCAAACCCCTCAAATGAAACAACGCATTTACTGATAATCGAACCCACCCTGGTGTGAGGCACGCAGCTACGCCATCACCAGAAGATAAGCGTTACTTTGACCACGCATTCCCATAATTAGTAGATCAAGAACCATACAGCAGCTGTTATACACACATCAAAAAAAGTTTTGCATCACCTCGGTTCCAAGAGTTCCGGAACCGTTAAATACAAAGGGAATAGAGATCAACACAAACAACATTTCAGCTCGTTTTATTGCTCATGAGACCCACACATTGCATGTTGTACCATCATACAGCTAGACTTTCAGCATTTGTGGTCCAGATTGCAGTACACACCACTACCTCTAATACCCAGTAGCACGTCCTCTTGCATTGATGCATGCCTGTATTCGCCGTGGCATACTATCCACAAGTTCATCAAGACACTGTTGGTCCAAATTGTCCCATTACTCAACGACAATTCGGCGTAAATCTCTCAGAGTGGTTGGTGGGTCAAGACGTCCATAAACAGCCCTTTTCAACATATCCCAGGCATGTTCGATAGGGTTCATGTCTGGCGAACATGCTGGCCACTGTAGTCGAGCGATGTCGTTATCTTGAAGGAACGCATTCACAAGATGTGCACGATGAGGTCGAGAATTGTCGTCCATGAAGACAAATGCCTCTCCAATATTCTGCCGATATGGTTGCACTATGGGTCGGAGGATGTCATTCAGGTATCGTAAAGCCGTTTCGGAGCCTTCCATGACCACCAGTGGCGTACGTCGGCCCCACATAATGCCACCCCAAAACATCAGGGAACCACCACCTTGCTGCACTCGCTGGACAGTGTGTCTAAGACGTTCAGCCTGACCAGGTGCCTCCAAACACTTCTCCGACGATTGTCTGGTTGAAGGCATATGCGACACTCATCGGTGAAGAGAACGTGATGCCAATTCCGTGGGGTCCATTCAGCATGTTGTTGGGCCCATCTGTACCGCGCTGCATGGTGTCGGGGTTGCAAAGCTGGACCTCGCCATGGACGTCGGGAGTGAAGTTGCGCATCATGCAGCCTATTGCGCACAGTTTGAGTTGAAACACGACGTCCTGTGGCTGAACGAAACGCATTATTCAACATGGTGGCATTGCTGTCAGGGTTCCTCCGAGCGGCAATCCGTAAGTAGCGGTCATCCACTACAGTAGTAGCCCTTGGGCGGCCTGAGCGAGGCCTGTCATCGACAGTTCCTGTATCTCTGTACCTCCTCCATGTCCGAACAACATCGCTTTGGTTCACTCTGAGACTCCTGGAAACTTCCCTTGTTGAGAGCCCTTCTTGACACAAAGTAACAATGCGGACGCGATCGAACTGCGGTATTGACCTTCTAGGCATGGTAGAACTACAGACAACATGAGCAGCGTACCTTCGTCCTGGTGGAATGACTGGAACTGATCGGCTGTCGTACCCCCTCCGTCTAATAGGCCCTGCTCATGCATGGTTGTTTACATCTTTGAGCAGTTTTAGTGACATCTATGAACAGTCAAAGGGACTGTATCTTGGATACAATATACACAGTCAACGTCTATATGCCGGAGATCTGGGAACCGAGGTGATGCAAAACTTTTTTTGATGTGTGTAGGAACGAAGGCCCGTGATTTAATAGTAGGCCTAGTATTCAGCTACTCTTAATCATTTTCGTTTAACAAGTTATCCCCTCCAGCCTTCACGCCGAAGTTGTCCACGTCTATCTGGGGTCAGCAACTGAATCCTTAATGAAAGAGCCTGGGCGAGTTGGAGTGGCCCATATTGCAGGGGGTTGCCGACCTCTTCTAGATGATCCACTCGTCCCCAATTCACTCCCCCTCCTTCTTCCCGTTGTCGTAAGTATGTTTCTGTCCATTCATCTGGCAGTCTTCTTCTAGATCGTTTCAGTTCCCTTGGAATCCACTCGAGGATCACATTTTGTCCTATCCCTTCTTATCACTGAAGGTTATTTTAGCAGGTCAGTCCATCCAGGATTTCCGCATAATATTTGATTGTTGTTATTTATTTCGTGCGGCAAAATAAGGATACATTGCGGCAAAGAATTAAAGACTAACAGATAACAAAAAGGTAAATTACGGAGTAGATTGTAGGTACCGTAACGGTTTTGGCATTTACGACCCAATGCCCAGAGTCGGTTGGTTCCTTATATTAGTTTAGGGGCTGCGACAACGCGATCATGTAGCCCCGTGTACTTTGGGTGTGGGTAGATTCTGTCTGATAACCAGTGTTAATTGTGATGACTGTATTAGTGTGTCTTATCTGTTTTGAATTCAAGTAAGAACTGCAGACGATAATTTCAAGTAGTTCCTACTTTCGCTACCAAATGCTACCGTCCACAACACCTAGCTTAGAACTTGGTTACTACTAGATGCCATCCCAACCAGTGTCTGGTGACGAATGTTGGAACTTAAGAGGATTAATCAAACCTAAGCTACAAATTATTGCTTCACACAAGTTTAGTTAGTGGAAGGTTCTTTTGCTTGCCATAAATCTATGACATGGGCCTGTTCAGCCAGTTGACAGCATCATCCTTAGCACTGTGTAGGTCATGGATAGTTCCTTCAAATCTCCTCCTTGGACACTCGAGGGCAACATGCTGATAGTCTGAGGTACATTGCCACAGTCACAGAATGGGCTTTGAGTTTTTCCCCACTTGCGCAGCCAGAAATTGCATCGTCTGTGATTTGTGATAGTTTTCTCGGTAAATTGAAACCAGGCGATTCTCTGCAGGGATTAGTTATTAAACCCAGATGGTCAGGTTTTGATGCAGCCATTCTTCATTTCTTTCTGGATTTCAACCTCGCCTTTTCTCAGCATTTCTGTCCTGGTGTATGGACAGTTGGGGATTTCTGTGACCATTCAAGCATACGTTTTTCAGAGCTGTTTTTCTTCGTACATGAGATGGGTGGATGTTGGATAGCACTGGCAACCACTTCAAAGGTGTGTATTTAATGGTGCCTGATATTGTCCTCATTGTATCATTCAGTTGCGTATCAACTGTTGCAGTATGTGCGCTATTAAGCCACACAGGACTGCAGTATTCTGCAACTGGGTAGACTAAGGCAAGAGCTGACGTTCGCAGGACCGTTGCAGTTGTGCCTCAGCCCGTTCCAATGAGTTTGTGCAAGATGTTATTCCTAGTTTTGATCTTTGCTGCGGTGCTACTGATAAGGTTTTTATACATCAAAGTCCAGTCCAATGCGACTTCAAGATATTTTGGACAAGCGTTGTATTGTAATCGTTGGCCTCTGAATTCTACTTGTGGTATATGACTGGCTCTTTGATGATCATCTAGATGGAAGCAGCTAACTTCGATCTTGTTAAGTTAGGTTTAAGTCACCATGAATTGAAATATTTGTTCAGTTTTCGAGGTCCTTTGTAAGTATCGTTTCAGCTGCGTTGAAATCATTGGCCTGAGCAGTCAACGCGATGTTATCTGCAGAAATGAATATCCTGGAAGTAGTTGCCAAAAGATCTGCGGTGTAGATGTTGAAGAGTAGTGGCGCAAGAACTGACCCTTGTGGTAAACCATCACTTAGGGTGTAAGGCTTGCTCACATGGCCGTTAAAATGTACTTGAAATACTCTACTGCATAACATGTTATTGAGTAGAGTGGCGAGGGTCTTACAAGGAATACTCTTCAAGAATTTCACAATCATTCCTTATCCCCACACTGGCCATCGTGGTCATTGATCCCCAAGTACTTGGTTGTGTGTATAGAATATGCCTGATAGCCAGTGTTCTTGAGGTGTCTGTAGTAATGTGTGTATTTGTAATTCAAAGGAGGGTTGGGAAGGAGGCGGCCGTGACTAACTTAGGAACCTTCCCTGGATTTGGCTGGAGTAGAAGTGGGAAAACCGCGGAAAACCACTTCCGGGATGGCTGACGTGGGAATCAAGCCCGCCTCTTCTCAGTTTTGCCTCACGAGGCCGAGTGTACCCCGTTCCAACCTCCCTCATGACCAGAATTACATTTCTTGGCAGAGACGGGAATCGAACCCAGACCTCCGGGGTGCCAACCAAGAACGCTAGCCGCTGCACCAGGAGGTAAATTCTTAATAGATTATTGGGCGCTATATGTAGTTCTTTACTCCTTTCTTGTGTAAGGTTTAACTATTCTTGTTTACTCGAGTTGCATATGACTTTTTGCACCAATATTTAGACAATTTCTGAAATACTCTTTCCCTACAAACTCTAGGTAAATACTCGGATGGCACCATACCTGACTTAAGGACATGGCTGCTTCCTTCCCTTTCATAAACCCCCAAATACAATACACACACTAGTACAGACTATGAAATAACACAGATTGTCAGATAGATTCCACACTTACCCAAGCTGATGATCACGATGATCAAGACCCTATTGAACCAACAACATGTGCATAACCTCCAACGAGAAACATAGATTATCCTAAAGAAGAACACGGTACAGAAAATTAACGATATTTTCATGCATACTGTGAGGTCGATCTTGTTATTTAGGAAACAAATAAGTCGGTAGCTGACTATAACCAACACTGTGAAACATAATTCATTTGGGGTGGGTGAATTGCCTTTTGTGTTCAGTGTATTCAAAGAAAAGAGACACAACAGAATCACCTCAGAGGTGACCTTCCCGTCTCTAATGTGGCCGGGAATCTCCGCATGTAGAGGAGCATGTGTACCATCGCTGATGTTTGTGGATCTCTCCCTCCCTACCATTAACGCAACATCAACTCTCACACCTTGTGTTGGGGTAGGATGCCAAGTCACACAATAAACCCTGTTGCTAACTACAAACGCGACGGAGAACGTAACATTGTTTCAGAACAATAACTTAGGCCAGGAATACCCAATAACTATGCTGCGACACTTGTTGTAGGGTATGAGATGCATCGTGAAATTTCTGAAGCAATATTTTATGAATATCTTAAAAACGTTTAATATAAGTACATTTTGGAATAGAATGTATCACTTACTACAAAATAGGCTTTCAAACATTCCCTAATCGAGAACCAAATTTAAACCCGAAACGATTCGCGGGCCGCATGCATGTTTAGTGAAGATTATAAATATTGCCTCGTTGCAGCAATCATAAATGGAGATTTACATTCTCGTTATTATTATTATCTCAAACTGGGGCATCATATTCAGGTGACTGGATTTATTACTTAACAATATTGCCATATAGGCTATATGATATGTGAGTGCTGAACTAATTATTCTTATAAAACACAGGCTCACTGTTGATCAAGTTACATTTCAGCTAATTTTAATACCGGTAGTCATTATAAAACATTGCTTGCCACGGTGGGTGAGTGGTTAACGTGTCGGATTACCAACCCCAAGCTTGCAGGTTCGCCCCTGGCCGTGGTAGGCTAAGTGATTTTCGAAAGGCGACAAAAATCACGATGAAATTCGACATGCAAGCTGCCCTCTGGGTGTCAATTACCAAAGCTTGCACCTGGCACCCGAGGCATACGATATTATTATTATTATAAAACATTGGAATTGAATACAAATATAATACTATAGCATAAACATAACAATCTACCTACCTACCTACCTACATAGACAAAATTGTTCATAAATATAGTCTTCACTTGTCTTGAGATAGCATGGTTATTTTTCAGAAACAACTGATTTGCCTAAAAATCAATTTGATTTAATTATTATATATACTGACTGGAAGTCAACTGGTGATATTTAAAAATCACTGGGAATGAGGAAACTCTGAACTCGACTCGCAGGTGTATAAACCAGCCCGGAGAATCACATGCAGCCCGCGTATTGCAGACTCCTGTACTAGGGTAACAAAAAGTAAATCATCACGGTTATTCGCAACAATGAATGTGGTGTTAATTGATCATGTGTAGTATGTCGATACGTGAATAAATGAAAAAAAAAATGGTTACCGTAACTTAAAAAAATTATCCTTCTCCAGTTTTTCCCAACGTCAAGCTTAGAAATCTCCTAAGCAGTGCATTACTATTTCTATGACATTGCGTGATTCTTTTCAACTAACTGGATTAATAGTTCAAGTAAATAAATCTCGCATAGTAGATGAAGAATTAACACTGTCGGCCGGGAAAAGGTTCGGGAGACGCTGCATAAGGAGTAGTACCCTAGATCGCATCACCCAAGGATAGGTGAAGCGTCTTATGCACGAGAATAATTTTGATACTCACCCTAACACATGAAACAATTCCACTTCGAGTCCTTCACCCATTAATGAAGTTGTCCACAACCCCGGCGACGTCAACCATATCTTCTTCTACCAGTCCTATCAGTTTATCATGAAAGTTTTCTTGAATCACCCATAGATTCTGCATTTCACCCGACTCAATACTAAAGGTAATAAAATATGCTGTGACACGAATGCAGCATATTCATGAGTCTTTCTTACATTGCTCCCGTAGAAATTATTCTACTTTGCTAGTCAGACGGACAACAAAAAAACAACATAATATACACATCTCTCGTGGTACGTTTCCCATATGATTGCGCAAGGACACATCTCGCCCAATATTTTCAATCATTATCCCAACTTTAAATAATTCCTCCTCACAATTTTCAAAGAGAATATAACTAGTCTCTGTAGGTTAAAACGTTCCACTTACACGATTTCGCTCCAGGATTGGTTATCAATTAAAAGCAGCATTTGTGTGTTTATGGTCAAAGTGAGTTGATACTCATGACGGTCAACAGTTTTCAGGACTACGGTACGAAATAGATCCACGACATATGTTCCGCAAACTGTTTCAAGACTTCACCGAAGAGGACTTCAGCCATATACGGTACGAGTGAGTTATCGTTAGGTAGCCATATACGGTACGAGTGAGTTATCGTTAGGTAAACTGAAATAAATTACCACAGCAAATGAAAAAACTCCGTCTGACTAGGCTACTTAAGGAATCTCTTTTAAATGAACAAATTTCGAGTTACTCTCAATGAACCATTATCTACCAAGTTACCTAGCTCTAACTTTCGCATGGCATTTGAAAGTTTCCTCTAAAAAATGAGCACCTCCATAAGACAATGGCGAGGGCAAGTAATGTTCCCGCTAACTTTGCAAGTGATTATGCACCCTCATAGATCACGCGAAGCCTTGCCTCAGGCTGGCAATGATCCCGGAAGCAAACAGCAACTCCAGCATTCTGGGAGAAATTTTGGCTACTAGCCCAAAATATATGAAGTGTTCGGAAGCTGCCAAAACTGATAAAGAATGTTAAAATATCTTCCACTAATATGATTTCACTCGACCCATTACTTTATTCTGCACGGTTCAGAGACGATAATAAAAGAAAAATTAAATATACGCCAAGACAAAACTAACCAATATGTTATGCCTTAGTATGTATTGTAAGTACTGCATGACCAAAAGGACAATGGGTACTACAATATTAGAATTACTTAGGTGAGATACAGGCAAATGTTATAAAGAATAATGAGTCCAATAAACAAGACACAAAGGTAGCAAAAAAAAAAGTTATAAAGCACCCATCTAATAAAATTTTGTACATTATTTGTTTGCTTAAAATATACATCAGGAAGCATAACATGAATGATACTAACCTACGTATAAATTTACAGAAATCTTAATTATGCCTCTATCACTCCAGTATAACATTTCCTATTTAAAACAAAACGGTAGATAGCTGGCTTCAGAACAGAGCGTCCAGACAAGATCAAAATGTAGTCTCTAAATGCGGTTGAGGTCTCAAGAAATACCGATCAAATCCAGTTTTTATGCCAGGTATTGTGCGAATGTAGATAAATTTCTTGGAGGATATCCAACATGTCTATTTTCTATTAAACATGTTAATATTCAAAAAGTTCACGTGCTTTTGCCAAAGATCATATCGGAAAACAACTCTGCACGTGGAGTCTATATTAAATGTAAAGGTAGAGGCACTCAGAACCAACAGGCCCATAGCGGCGCCGTATGTTTACCTAGTCTTTTTGTTTCGACGACTGCCCAAAATACTTCTCAAGCAAGCAGTCCCACTTGCCTGCTCAAGTACAAGAACACAACATTATCTGTTGAAAGGCTAAGTACAATTCTTTTACAATTTCCATCTAGTCTTCAGAAATGTGGGTGTCAATTGATTGAGGCTCTTCCCAACTACTGTGAGATTTCGGAAATGAATAACCATTTTTTTTTTTTTCATTTTAATGATTTATATCAGGGCAACATATTTTCAGTCATCAGGTCACCATTAGAGACTAAAACATTGAAGCGGACGACTAAGATGTACTTTTAACAATACAATTCAAGAGCTGGGAGGATAAAGGGCGAATAGTGTACGGTATGTAATCTTAGTGCTGATTCGCCCTTTATCCTCCCAGCTGAAAGGGCGAATATTGTATGTCATCTTATTGCTGATTCGCCCTGTCTCCTCCCAGCTGAAAGGGCGACTATGTATGTAATCTTATTGCAGATTTTCCCTTTATCCTCCCAGCTCCTGAATTGAATTACATTTATTTCGATTCGAAGTTAAACCTAACACACAGAAGTCGATATCGCTATATGGATATATAGCTAGTAAGAACAAAGCGGCTAGACAAGCGTTGCCGAACTTATGATAATTTATCATGATTTATGTCTTCCCACAATAGATATATCCACTATAATACAATAATATATAACAATTTTGTAGTTATTAATTTAGCTTCAACAGTTATTACGTAACCTTACAGATTAATTGGAATTCTGTTAATTTCAGGCTTTGGTGCAAAGAAACAGTGCTGTGGAAACAGAGTGACAAAGTACGTACTTTTAAATAAATTTTCTTGAACACCGATACAAATGTGATATTTTGTATAAACAAACGGGAAAAGTATAACGAGAATGGGGAAATAAACCATTCTTAATCACGAATCATTACAATGAACCTGATTTATTATTGGCGATCAACTTCGTTAGTTTACGCATTTGAAAGATCATATCATGGCTTATAGTTTCTTTTCTTTGTCGTGGGATGAACAACAGGTCGTATAGGCTACCAGGCAAACGTCCATGCGCCATACGAATCATTGTTAGTTACCGTTTTTCTAGGTAGGCTATATCCAAATTGAGCTTTATCAGGTATCTCATATTGAAGTGGATAAACAGTAAAAATACATCACTGTTTCTAAATTATCTACATCCTTTTTCCGTATGTTAAAATTGATTATACCATTCCACAAAGAATGACATACTGACAAAGTTAATAACAAACATATTATGAAGGGTCACCCGGGTTCGATTCCCACCAATGAATGTGGGATTTTCGAAACAAAATAATTACATTTATTGGTCCAGATTCCACGTACTATAAAAATGGAGGTCCAGGGGCTTATGATCGCGAGTTTTTAAGCGCCACATAAAGCAAACTTATTTAAATTTTGAAGGATAAAAAAAAAGTTTCTTTTCAAAATCTCACCAAGTCTAAGTTAAATATTTGATTTCCATGGAGGAAGAAGCATAATTTCAATATGACGCAAACGGAAAATGCCCGCTCAAAAATAAATTACCATTGCCGCACACACTTCTCTCTCGATTGGTTGGTGACGCAAACGCTAAATGGTGCAAATGTTTACGACACAATAGCCTTACAGCCAGTGGCGCAAATGCTTGCCGCAATGCTCCATACTTCCTGTCTATTGCCTAGCCACAGACACTGCATACTGTATTAAAAACACTCGGTAAGTAATATGATCATAGCTGATATAATATTTTGGATGAACATCGAGCACACAATATTAGTAGGAAAATATACTTTTTTTTCTTTGTCATGGGATAAACAATAGGCTAGGTTATGTACCAGGCAAACACACAGATACCTTATGAATTATTAGTCAATATTTTTCTCTTAATATTTTCAATTTAAGAACGTAGAGTATGCAGTGAAATTTCATGTGTATGTAAGAAACAATGACTTCTAATTGTGCATAAAAAACTGAAGATTACATCTGACACTGTGGGAAATACCTTTTTCTTTCCTTTGATCTAATGACAATTTTCTAAACTCCCTGGCCGTAATATGTCTATAAGAAGGCTTTAGCATAAAAAGAAAGCTGCTCCCTCATCACACAAAGTGAAATAGACAAAATTTGAAATATAAAAAAATGCTTGGACTGATGTTCACATCAGTGCCATCCAATCACGAAAATTGGCTTTTGGCACTTAATTCTCAAAAACGAAGTTTCTTCAATTACTGCAATTGCCAAAACATAAACATTTGGTTCTGCTTAACCCTGACTAATGAATGGTTCAAAATATAATATACCATTGAAAGTTTGACGAAAATATGCCAGTAATATGTGCTTATAAATTAGGCAACAGAATCTATACGACAATGGTCAGATTATTCACCAATCATCCAATTATGCGAGGAATAATAAATTAGGGATTTTTAACAAGTTGTTGCACTATTTAGAGGATAGGGACGTCGTGTCATCAGCTTCGTGCACCAAGGTGTGAGAGGAATCTGATGACCTGTTTTATTGTGCTGACTATACTAGCGCCTGTACTGTACTTGAAACAGGAGCAAGGTTCGGGATAAAGGAGGCCGTAGTTATGAGTTAGGCACCACCTCGGCATTTGGTAGGCTAAATACCCACGCAAAATCCCTGGTAAATAGCCGAGTCACATCCGTGTTGTTCGGGTTCAATGAAAAGCCGTTGGTTATGTCGCCTGTTGTGTCCAAGGTTGCAGGAATGAATCCAGACGCAGCCAGTTGGCATTTCAGGGTGCGCAAACGCGAGGGAGCCGTGTCAGTAGATTTACTGGCACGTTATAGATCATCCTTCGGGGCAGAATTCTGGCACTCCGGCGCGGCGTCTCCAAAGGCCGCAGTTGTTTAAAGGGGCGTAAAACCAATAACATTATTTTTATAGGTTATGTGGCTTATGGCCAGAAGACTTTAAGCGCTGCAAAGCTACAAAATTGTTTAACTTAAAAGTGGTCAAAACTCGAAGGTACATGACAATGCTAAAACTATTTTTATCAAAAACCCATTTCTAAATGTCAATTCCGATATGTTTTAAAAATCATTCAAGTTTTGAAGAATTGGAAACTAACCAACATACGAAAGTAAAACTCATACAAGTCAAATAATAACCACACAGTTCAACTTCAGCTGCTTCTCGCAGCGATAAGTTATCTTGTGCGTCAAAAAAAACTGACAGCCTAATAAGGTTCTTCAAGGCATTACTATCAACAACATTTTCTTGTCACATGTATACGGCAAGCACATAGAAGTATCATCATATCTGCACCCTAAACCTCTGTAACCGTAGGCCTATTAGGGATGGGGATGAGGTAGGTGCCCCGAAACTATCCCGACATTTGCCTGGAGGAAGTGTGGAAAAATTCGGGAAAATACCACACTCAGGATAGCCACTGTCAGCGTCCGGATCGAACCTGCGATCTCAGGACCTGCTGTAGCTGCCCTCGCAGCCGTGGTGCACAATTTAAAGATGATGGCTACACCGCGGGATCCACCTCCATTAATTCTTCAACCTGAGCCATGAGAATGTTGGCTAGGAATATTGTCGTCGTTAGCACAATGGAATGAAATGATTATTATGGTGTTTGAAGCAACTTTCATTGTTGCCTTAGTAAACGAAGTTTAATGTTTTTTTAGTCGGTCAACACGATTGTACAATTAGCATTAAACTACGGAATTACATGAGAGGATATGAACTATGCCGGCTGCCGAAGCCTGTCGCACTCCCCTGGGGCAATGATTAAATGAATGACAGATGAAATGAAATGACAGTGGAGAGCGTTGCTGGAATGAAATTTGTGACAGGGAAAACCGGAGTACCCGGAGAAAAACCTGTCTGCCTCCGCTTTGTCCAGCACAAATCTCACATGGAGTGACCGGGATTTGAACCACGGGCCCAGTGGTGAGAAGCCGGCGTGCTGCCGCCTAAGCCACGGAGGCTCTTATTGTTGAAATTAATTATGTTAACCTCAACTGTAAATCTAAGTTGGAAACAATGTGTTAAAAAGAAGGTATTTTACTTTTATAAGTTGGCAATTGTTTTTAAACCAGAAGGAGAAAAAAAGCTAACGGTGAAAGGTATGTGAAAGATATTGTCTGTGAAATCAGAAGCAAATCAGCCATCAAAATTGTATCTCTATCGAAAGTAGAGAAGTTTTTGATAACTCAAAAACCTGCTTTATGCTGTAGAGTCAAAAGGCGCTTTTTGATGATACTTGCTGTTTAATTTGATAAATAAAAGGACGTCATACATATTGAAAACGACTTGATTCCTGCTCGTAGCCTAAGAATTCCAACAAGTACTGAAGCTGCAGTAGTGTGGAAATATGTGGAGAGAACTACACTCGGGGTGAACGTCAGAAGTCACCCGGGAAACATTCACCCACATAAAAAACAGCGCTTATAATGGCATAACATGGTACTGATCTGATGTACTTTCAGAGATAAATTAGGGTACCAGACACTCTCCAAAGTACAGTAATAAGACATGCATTCATACCATTCATATTGAGCATATCACTCACTGCTCGTCAAGAACTTCCAACTCTTTTCATTTATTGCATGATCATGCTGTAGGAGATCCATCGTCCCTTAAAAATACATTCATAATTAAGCTGCCAGTATGACTATTTCAACTTAATGGCAGTGCAGAATTTTACACCTCTAGCTTACACCATATAATAATTATAATGCTTAAAGAACATATTTTCAAAAGCTCTGAAGAGATGTTTGTGGGCCTCCTAGCTGGGGAAGAGCTTTTGATTGGTGTGATCGGTCACTTATAGGCCTTTATCAATGTAAAAGAAAGGTGGAATTTAAACCCTTTAGACGTGGGGGCTTTTTGTCATCTCAGTTTTATATTTTCGGATATTTTTTCTTGCCTTTACATTTTTTCTTCATTTCTTTAGAGGTCTTCTATAGGACTGACCAAAAATCGGTAAGTACAAGTGAGATTACCAACAAAGTATTGGGAGTGTATATAATTTGGCATTGTTATCGATTTTAAAAGTACAGGGTGAATTTTTGCTGGAGCAGGGCCAGCGGTTAGCAAACAGGCACGTGCACGCCTTCCGCGAGCCAACCGAACTCCTGCCGCAGATTGCGGGGAGGAAGAAACCGTAACAGAGTAACTTCAACCTAACGAGGCGAGCTAACCAGGGTCACTAAGCTTTCATCAACGAGGGTGCGAAGTGTCAGCACACAGATAAGAAGGTAACATAAACAACAAATTCCTGCAAGATTTATTTAAAGAAGCACAGATATTTTTTAATTCTTTGGAGTCTAGATGACCTCATGTCACTAGTTAAAGGTTAGAACTCAACTTTTCACAGAATATGCTGAAAATGTTCTCCTTCAGCTGACAGACAGTAACTTTGGATGTTACATCGTTACCTTATGTAGCTACTCCTGTAGCACCCTTCGTGTTTAATGTAATTAATCGAAGCACGGACCTAAGCCCGTTTGATGTTTAATTGTGGGGTAATTTAAAATACAAAGTGTACAGATCAATTACCCATACTCTAGTGGAGCTGGAGAACAATATAAGGCAGCATGATATCCCTCACAACAGAAGGGAATTACAGCGTGTAAACGCTAATTTATTCACACGGTACAACGCCTGTCTGTCTGCTGAAGGAGAACATTTTCAGCATCTTCTGTGAAAAGGTAAGTTCTTTAGTCATGATTTGCTGGTGAATTTACCATTAATTAATGTACTCTGTTACGGATTCTACCTGCGCGCAATCTGCGGCACGAGCCTGGCTGGATGGCAGAAGCATGTCCGCACCTGGTAGCAGGCCCGCTCCAGCAAAAAAATCACCCTGTATATTTCAACTCTTAATTTCAAGTACAAATATCCTTCCAAGATCCATATATACAATTATCACACTGGCATTACCAGTAATAATAGAACTGACAATAAAAGTGAGAAATTATCTTCATTGAGGATATTTGAATATATAAATGACAAGCTATAAGGTTTATTACACATATCTACTCCCTTTACTAATTCTACTATGACAGCCAAATCATCAGTTCTGTTTAAAATAGAATACACTTGTAAACAACCCTTAGTGGAAAAATATAAACATTTTTAAGTCCGGTTACAACTTCAAAAAACAATACTTAATATTCAGGGAAACAAAAAAACATCCTAAATGACGACCTATTTTATATTTAAAGCAAATAAATATGTACACATGAATCGGTTTAATGAATAAATGCATAAAATATGAAATATATAGAGAAAAATTTGATGATTTTTACCATAGACCTACTACCGTTTCACAGCCTTCATTACAGTCTCGCACCTCAGGAGCAAACTACTTAAAATGGAAGAAGCTTCCCACAACTCACCACGAATTAACATTAAGATTTTCAATTGGTTGTCATTGACATCGTTATCCAAGACCATCTCTACTTTAGTACTAACTATATGACTTCAAGAATCCAAGAACGCATTAGGAAACAGCAGTGACATACATTTAATGGTAAGCCAACGCATGACAACCTGTGTAGCAGCCACCTAGCTGGATATGGAAGTGCACTTCTTCGAGTATGCTGTCTGTGCACTGCACTCCTATAGAGCATTTAAGAAGTGAGGGCATTGAAGGGTGTTAGCATGAGTTAAGACCAAATCAGCTACAAGGGAATGGATGGCGACAGAAATGTTCTACCAGCTCACACTACAAACACATGGCACCACTGTAAGGAAGCTACCAGAAAATGACAAGTATTACAGCACTACCAACAATAGCATTCTTCTCCATCATAATGCTTTAGTCAGCATATATGCAATAATAAATAATTCAATTGCATATTTAAAATAAATATTATGTTCAATATTTATAGAACTACTTTTATGCATGTTATAGAGACTTTGAGTTAAATTTCCAGTAAATAATCTGATGTTGGTTCCTCTGTAAAGATATCTAACTTTGTAGGGCACTGCAGTACACAAATTGCTAGTTTTATTGACTACATAAAACTTTATTTCTTTAGAGGTCTTCTTTTGGGCTGATCAAAAATTGGTTTGGACTGGTGAGATTACCTCTAAATTTTAGAAGTGTATAGAAATTGGCATTGTTCTTGAACTTAAGTGCATTTTAACTCTTAATTTGCGGCAGATGGCCATGCTGTTTCGCCCCTTAAAACAACAATAACCAACTAACTCTTAATTTCAAACATCATCAACATCTTTCAAACGGATTTTGCAGGTGCAATGACGATATGAAAATTTGAATAATTGGGTTTTAATTATGTTCAGTAATGAAAGTGTCGTGGGTGTTAAATTCATAAAGATCTTCAACCATGTAGACAAAAAGAGCAAATGAGGTATAATTAAAATGTAGTATTTTGGTGGATTCGAACGTTTGTCTTACAGCTGAGGTAAATGAAATGACCACCGTGCATCATGGGAAAATAATAATCTATCACTAAAATATATGCAGAGCAATTAATGGAAACTCTATGAAGTTACTAAAGATGATTTTCAGAGCTACAGCCAGAGGGTCTGGTCCAACAGTATAAAATTTTATGGCACAGCATAAGCAGGTTATTATGTATTTTGAAAATGGGGTGTATGTACCAACCTGTAAGGAAGGAGTAAATAGTTCACAAACTTCTGAATATAGAAGAATACTCTACATTGCTTTAAAAATTATACAGCCTATATTAAGGCATGATGCCCCTCTTTGAATCATAATTTTATTTTCACTAGCTATTGTCTAATCAACATTCTTAATCCAATATAGGCATGAATATTGTTGATCTCAATGCATGACAAACTCCTGGAGCCAGGTCACCATGGTGCTTAAAGAGTTATTGGTGGGGCTTTGACATTTATTCCCCAAGATGGGAAACTGCATGGACACACTCTTCTGTTGAAACTGAAACAGACAGACTACTCCAAAATGCAGAGTATTTATAGGAATGTTTTTTTTTTTTTCTACATCTACCATTCTCAATGCTATGTTTAAGGGAAAGAGGATTTATTGCGTTTGGCTTTGCACTATCTAATAGAATACGGTACTGAAATATTTCCAATATTAGGATATGCCACCTCGAGTTCACTTAATGTTTTAAAATAAACTTCAGTGTAGTAAATTTCAAATAAATAAATTAAAAAATAAAAGCTCCTGGCTGAAAGTTAAAAGTTTTGTTAATATGATCATAATAAAAATGAATCGACCATTAGTGATGGAGTTAAATACTATATTGGCTATGAACAAATTACAGACATTTGTCAGCCGATGTATGAAAAATATAAAACATTACAGGCATTTGGAGGTCATACACATGGATGTTACAATCAGAGGTTGATACACTTGAAAATCATGTAGTGCAAGTTTAGTTGGTAGGGGCACAGTTACTGAAGAGAGCCAAGGAATTGCAAGAAGTGTGAAAACTTGGAAGGGCAAGAATACCTCAAGGGACGATCATAATAAAGGGAAACATTCACAATCGGAAGTTTATGGGATGAATTAAGACCAGCTACAGAGAATCCTGATTCACAGAGCTTTGTTGCAGAAGGAGTTGAAGGATTTATTTGTTCAAGCAATGCCTGTGTTTGAGAGCTTCGAGTCAAGAAGTTAAAAAAAATTGTTACCTTCCACACCTGGATTGGAGTAAAAGAGAAGAAAACTCCAATTTCCTTACTGTATTGATTCCAAATATAATGTAGCACTAGAATGTTTGGCTTACTGAATGCAAAATTTTTACATAAAAAAGTAACTTAGGCTAGGCTTGTATTTTTAGATTACTTGTCAGTTTAATTGTGCAGTAACTTATATTATTTTATATTATTTGAATATGTTGTAAAATAATATATAGACATGATAAATACCATGACTCTGTTTTCTACTGTATTTTGTTTTTGTTTCATATTGCTGTGATTTATAAATTAATTTATTCAATGTGAATAGCCTATGCAACTTGGACAATATTAAGGTGATTGGTTTGCTGGTCAGTGCAATGGGCACAATCCCAAACTCCTTTGCTAAGTTCTGCAAGGAATTTAATCTGGATAATAGCTTCATTCAAAGCATCGCTGTTGCAGCTTTACAAGGTTCAATCATGATCCTTAGAAACAACCTACAACCTTCATGGACCCTGAATGGGGGAAGCTAACGGTTTGTATTTACTATCAATAAATAATGTTATTAATAGGAGAATTCCTTAGATTTAAATCTGAGGGCTATTCCTACATAATAAGATTATGACAGGGCTGGTTTAATTCAAATTTAGACAACTGATCAACTATTATTTAAGTTAAGCCAAGCATAAAGTCCATAGTTCAGCAAACCTTGCTCAAAGCGGAACGTCTAGAAAGCAGAAACATGTCCAAAATGAACAAAAGTTATGGTCCCAGTCCACTGGGTATGGCTTTGCATGTTATTTATGTTGTATAAAGCGGAATAGGTTCAACGTGGAAACGGAAAGAAATTATGAATTGAATTGTTGATAGCAAAATCCGGACAAGTCCAAAATATTGATTTTGCAGAAACTGGAAATAACTTAACTGTCCCTCGTTTTAATGTTACAGCATAATAACCTAAAATGAATTAGGTAGGTACGGTAGCTCCTATGTTGGTGGTTTTTGTGGAAACGAGTTATGTCAATAGATGGCTCCATAAGAGGTACACAAGACATGGTACTTATCTCGGAATGTGTATATTTGGACTCGTCTGGTTTTTACAATCAACCCATCAATTGTTATAACCTTACTGTATAATGTGGAACTCATGTTTTAGCTGTCTTATTTATCTAGACATATCCGGTACTGCAGTAAAATTGCTACATAAATATTTCACTAGGGGGAGAACCAGGTGTTTACGTACCGTATCACGCTGCTCTAATAAGGTTTGGGTTTCCCAAATTCTTCGGTTAATGCAATATAACTTAAATCCACTAATTGCTCGATTCTTGCTATGGTTCGTAGATCCTCATCTCGATGTACTATACACCTTGAGCCCAATTTTAATGTAAACAGTTTTGTAACTTTGTGTCCTAAAACTGGCTAATAAATATACGTCATTGACACTGAATGAGAAGGTGGATGTTATTGAGAAGAGTGAAAAGGAAAAGTTGTGTGCGCGTGAAATTGTCCAGTTTTTAGTGTGTAAGTACATGGAGTACATACGGTATGGTAGGCTACATAATATGTTGAGCGTGTTATAGTGCAGGCCTATGCGTGAGTAATAAAAAAATTACATCAAGATATTGTGTTACTGAGATATTGTATCACCTAAACTAAGCCAATGGGTCAGGGGTAAGTAATGTGTGTATTTGTTTGCATAATTTTGTTCAATCCAGAAACTTGTCCAATTTGGGAAAAACACCTCAGACCCTTGCGATTCCTTTTTGAGCAAGTTTTACTGTAGTAAGGTTTTGAAAATAAACATAAAATATGTTTGCACCCTTAAGACATTTGATACATTCTTCAGCATCAAACTTTCCAATGGAAAATTTCCATGACTTAAAATTAGACAGCTTACTGATAAGTTTTCTTTAATACAAGAGTGCATGTTGCGAATCAAATCTCTTCATTTGGAAGTTAAATGAAGAAAATCATTTCTGTGAGTAAAACCACTCTCCAGAACCAACTACCATGCTGAATGTTAAAGCTACCTACCTTCTTCTCGGTGAGCTTCTCACAACGCCGCATTTTGCAGATCTGATGACTTTTATCGTTACGGCATGGGGCGCAATCACCACAGTTGTCCTTGCGTTGACAGCCAGTGCACTCGCCACAACGCTTTCGCTTCTTCTTGACTGGTTTATCTCCTTCACTGTCCGAAATAGATGGTGTGCTGGAAGGCTGGAGAGGAGATTTAAAACCAGCAGTACTCGAAACGGCAGCTACTTGTCCCGAACTTTCCACACTACTACTACCTGCACCATCACTTTCTGTCGAACTTTCTAAAGAGGAAGCACGGACTTTTCGTCTTTCTTTCTTCCTAGAGTCTGTGCCCCGGGGTGAACTATCACTGAACTTGAGCCCATCTCCAAGCTTATTAACATCAATCACTCCCATTGGGTTTTGAAAGTTGGAATGGTGCAACTGAGTTAACTGTTGAGGAGCCATTTTATAGTCCGAGGTCACCAATGTAACTGGTTCTGTCTTAACGACGGTCAGTACCGTTGGTGGACTCTGGGCGACTAGAGTGTTACCTTGTAGGAGAGTTGTTGCAGAGTTTGGAGGTGCAAGGGTTATTTGGTGTGGGTGATGATGAAACTGAGCATTACCTAATGTAGTGACTGTAGGCTGATTATTGAGATGAGGGTGCGGTGCTCCAAAAGGCTGAGCATGAGCGAACAGTTGAATATGTCGCTCATCAAGGAACTGCTGTTGGATGGCAGGGATTTCCCTTGCTTGGACTGGAGCTGGTACAAGAGGGTATCCCGGCCGTGGATTCACTGCAGACAGTGTATGAAAACTAGGAAGCCCGGATGAAGAAGATGAAGGCGAAGGAGAAGCTGCTGTCAAAGTAGTCAACACTTCTCCATTGTTCCCAGTAACCGTCTGTTCTTGTGGGAAGGCATTAAATTGTGACTGAAAGGAGGGAAGCTTGTTTGCGGCTGCTGAGGCCGAGTATGAGTCTGTGTAGGCTGGAACTGCACTGGGAGGAGCTGGTGTAATTGACTTCAGTAGCGGGTCATGGTGTAGGCCATCTGGACCTTTGCTTTCCCAGGGTCTATACTGGGGTTGCGGTACCAAAATTGGGATTCCATCTGGTGTTCTGTCGATGATTCTGCCAGCCAGTCCTTCACCATAGTAATCCCAGGAAGAGATGTCAAGCAGACGGCTAGTCAGACCCTCCCCGAATGAATCTCCGGATAGGCGTGAGCCCAAACCCTCTGCCATATCTCCTGCAGAGAATGAGCTGAATGGTGGAAGACCAGACGAATTTGATGATTTTGATGCACCATTAACATCCACTCCAGAAAACTCTTCCTTGTATCCACCTCCTGTATCTTGGACGGTGGAGGATGGAGTTGGAGGCTGGGATGGAGGTTGTTGGTAACCACCACCACCTCCTGTCCCAGGATAGGCAGGGCCCAGGGAGTCTGGGCCCTGGCTGCCCCCCTCACTCATCTTGATCCCCCACACATCCTCCCCCCATGCCCCCACTCCACGAAATAGCCACTGGCTCTAGGGGCTGTTTTACTCTTCATGCAATACCGAGCCTGCAACAAACAAAAAATGTTTTCTTTTTTAGACAAAATGCAAAGTGAAAAAATTACACCAAATTGTCCTCTCAAAATCAATCTATCTTTTCTTTTTACACAAATTTATAATATAATTTTCTACATCTTAAACATATTAAATGAGATTTTGAATGAATTAGGCATGTGGTATTATAGGGAAACTTAAACAAATTGCAAAAATACCTACTCCTTTTGGTACCGCAACCCCAGTATAGACCCTGGGAAAGAAAAGGTCCAGATGGCCTACACCATGACCCCCTACTGAAGTCAATTGTATGCCGTTGGGAAGAAGAACTTAAAACTAAAACTTATGAAATTAATCAACAGAAATAAAGTTCCTAAAATTGGATAACTTAATAATAACAATAGTTTTCTGGAAAAATACACACAGAAGACTAATAGAGATTATAGATGAATTGAGAAAATTGCAATCGGACGAAATGAAGAAGTACCGTACTGTGTGGATAGCAAGATTGCAAGAACAGTAGGGCCTACCTTCTTCTAAGAGAAGTGCATGTAACGACTCAAGCAGTGGCGGATCCAGAGGGGGGCAAGTGCCCCCCCCCCCTGAAAAAACAGTTGTCTGCCACATTGATATTGCCGACAAAAATGATTGTTTCTGCAAACTGCACTGCAAGTAAAATCTTTGCTGTATTGCCTGCATTCATGAATGTGATCAATGTTTGTTATCATATAGTATGTAATGGCAACACTGTTAATATAATCGCTACACCGACATACGATTTTTTATGTTTAGGACAGGTAGAAGTAGAAATATATTTCATAATCCTTTGTGCCAAGGAGCGCCTTCCTATAATACTTGACTGACTGGCCGTGGCCGGTATTTTTATTTAGGCTATGTGACTAGTTTTGACAATGTTGGTACTATGTACATATTTTGTACCATTTGTGTAGTAGACTTGTATATTGTCATCAGATAGTCACTATGATTGCCTATGTTTTAATACATATTTGACTGTGTAATGTTCATTAAAATGTGGAAATGTACATATTCTGTAGAATTAAAAAGTTTTTCTTTTACATAATGATAATGACTTGTGTTATTGAAACTGAAACCAATAAACCATTTTAATATAATGAATTTCTTGTAGAATTATAAAATCTGGTAGTTGAATGTTATGTGTAGTGGGTGTAGATTAAATACAAATTTAGTAATTTTATTACATATTTTCTCTAGCTACTCTGTAATCCTAGAGCGCCCCCTCCGAGGTGAACCTCTGGATCCGCCATTGGACTCAAGTGGTCCAATCTCACCAATAAAGTTAATAATAATAAAAGTAGAGGCACTTTTTTACATAATACTTTATGTCAAGATGATGGAATTATAAAACTTTCACTAAACCTATGTTAGCCTACCAAAGTATTTTTGAAATTCAGTAAATTAAAAACTAGACGGTTAGCCCTATACAAAATTAAAAAATGAAATTATCTGGGTATTAAGATGAACTGAATGATACATAACAGTAGAAATAGCCATTATCACTGTATAGAATTCAATAGATATAATAAATCATATCACATCTGATATCTTTTTTTGAAAACAACAAGAGCCTAGCCTACATTTAGGACCTTATAAAATTGTATTTAATAATACTTGATTTACACCTATTATTATTATTATTATCGGTAGGCCTATGTATAATCTTATGAATTTTATGGAACGTCAAATATGACTAAAATAAGTGACAATCCCTACATCAAATTAATCAGGCCTACAGCATTGTAGTGTATTATAAAAATTAAAGGTTATTTAAATTAAAATTCTAACAATACTGGATTTGAATTTTTAAATGTAATAATAATAATAAGTTAATAATAATAATAATAATAACTTAATAATATTACTAACAATAAAAATATTGATATTAACGAAGAAATAATTCACAATTAAACAAAATGTAGAACCTAATTAACGGACACAATGTGCTGAGAAAGATACACAAAAGAATACAGCATGGACAGAAGAACGCAAGAGAGCCCAGATATTGAGAAGAGGAAACATTGTGTTAAAATAAGCTCTAACGCACTCCTTACAGTAAGTTAGTTGGGCGTAGGCATAACGAATAATAATAATATGAATTTTGTAGCAACGTTTTTATCTCTATCTCGTGGCATAGTGACTTAACATTATGGCCTGTTCCGGGTTCGATTCCCGGCTATGCCAGCATATTTAATTCTGGTCTGATGAATGATAATTCATTCAGCGGGTTTACGGCATCACGATCAAGTAGCTTTGTGTACTTGGGTGTCTGTGTGAAATCTGTTTGATAACCTGTGTCATTGTGAAGGATGTATTGGTGTGTGTACTTTAATTGGATTCAGTGTAGGGAGCGGCCTTAGCCTTAATTTACGTAGAAATGGGAAACACGGAAATCCACTACTGCGATGGCTTAGGTGAGAATCGAACCTATCGTTTCTCAGTTCTTCCTCACGAGGCTGAGTGCACTCCGTTACAGCAGTCGGAACAGAATTAATTTTCTTGGGAGATATCGTCCCGGTATCTTATCTCATAATAAATAGCCTACCTTCGTACAGTTGCTTCAAATAATAATAATAATAATACAACTGAATTAGGCGTATTTATCTTTTCACTAAGGCTATATAAAACAATATCAGAAAATAAAAATAATATTAGACAGTTATTGTATTCAAAATGAAAATATTTTTAAAATTTATTTTCTGTGGTTTCATCAACTAAATCTGAAGTTACCAATAGCAGGCACACGATCACTGCATGAAATTCATAAGATTAAAGCATACGTTATATCGTCTCATATTTTTAATAAACACCAGTATTATGCTTTAAAACGTCACACAATACAGTATAATGTAAAGTGGATTAAAATAATTACATTATTATTAGATTTATTATTATTATATAGTAGTAGCAGGTTACTACGTGAACCAACTAACATTAAACAGAAACGTCAAATGGGAAAGAAATAAGTTGTTGTAACACACGGTAAATATATTTCAAATCGCCGCTCGAAATACAGTACACACTTACTGACCTTCCCTACTGTTGAACAATTCCGTGCTCCAAACACGCCGAAGACATTTTAGTAATATACTTTTCTTCTCGTAAAAACACAATTAAACTGCAACAAATTGTATTCACAGTGCATGCGGTTGTATATTCTAGCACAGGCAACACTTATTCTGTCTTTTTTGCTCAAGTATTAGTAGTACTACGAGTATTACGCTCGCGCGGAACAAGAACAAAAAAATGTACTCTCCATTCACAAGCACGACGGCATCGTAAAATCGACCTAGCGACTGAAAGCGAACTACGCAACTGTGAGTCAGCCGGCGTGCGTCCCCCTACCCCTTGTGTCGGCTGTAGAAAACATCGGCACCCGTGACTGACATTAAATCTCGGGGAAATGACTCAAAATTTATTTCCATGCGCATGAACGATCAACAGCCATTCAGTCACGACTGAATAAAATACAGGCAACTGACAGCAAAATTTAACATGCAGCAATTATTAAATTACTTACAGTAAACTCGAAAAAGAAAAAAACTTTCGCGAAACTTTCCTCACCACTCACACACCACGACAGCCATCCCCTCATGCATAGGCCATGCATTTGCAGTTCGGGGGATTCCTAAATGAAACTCACCTTCTTTCACTCAAAATATAATCTAACATCACACAAATTACACCAATCACCTGTATCTACTGATGTACACCGCGTTGTTTTGCGGGAAAAATTACCTCTTTTCGACACAACAAGAGCGCCTACCCCTCCACACGTCTCCTTTGTTGTTCACTAACGGCTTGCTGTCGTTTGTTTGCAAATAGATGGGGATGGTTCAGCTTTAGCTCAAGAGAGGGCAGGAGTGCATGTAGCTTTCCTGGAGGAAGCGGGTGGTTCCGTAACTTACCGCTAGGTTCTGAGCGGAGCTTGCTTGCTCGCTTGCAGCTGTCAAATGATATTGTACATTTCCTTTTTTGCTTTTAGCTGACAGTAATATCAGCGATAAAACATTAAATCAAGTTGGAAGTTATTCATGCACATAAGTAACGTTATTTTTATCAAAGTTTGATTTTGAACATGTTCAAGAGTTGGTGTTCCACGTGACATAGCGCCATATGGTGCTTTCGTTTCATTATCCTCTCGGTCATCCATTCTTCCATTACATCCGAATGTGCAAAACCTTGCGTTCACGTAGCTTGCTCGTGCTGTATTTTCAATCAGCGCAACTGCTCGGTACCAGGGTCACCATTATTAATTAATCATCTGGGGGATATTGGATTTTTTAAACCTACAATAAATACGGTAATCGTTTCAATTATACCTATAATTTGTTTTTTGATATTTCAACTGATAACATTGTAGCCTATTTCCTTTTCTTACATTATAAAGCTCCAGGCGAAGAGCTAGCGGACGGACCATGAGGAGAAAAGTGTGTGGGTTGCCTACCGTTAGGTGAAGATCCTTGTGAATAGGGATTAAACGTAGGGCCCGGATGTTAATGCCGTAAAAAAGTTTTATAAATGCACTTAAAATTTTCAAAAATGACTGTAATAAATGTCCTAAAAATTTGAAAAAATGCACTATAAAATGGAGAAACTGATCTTATAATAATAAAATCACCAATATTTCAAAAATTCGATAAATGCAGTATAAAATGGAGAAAATGGTCTTATAATAATAAATCAAAATAGATTTCTAGCACTTAACAAAAGGTTTATGTTCACTTTAGTCTGAGATGCACAGCACTACCCATGTCATTCAGACGTTGTTAAATGTAAATGATCTGCGATTATCAGCCAACAAGTTTTTATATCTCGAAAAGCTGCGTTCAACATCAACTGATGTGATCGGAGTGTACTTTAAAGTGAGGAAAGTCGTTTGCTGCTAAATCCTCCTCAGTCTCTTCCATGCAGTAGTTTTCACCAGAAAGAATGTCTGAGATTTTGCATAATGTTTTATACCCGGTGTTTTTGTCCCGCAATGTTTTCAGTTTTCTTGCAATACCGGCAGCAATTTCGCCACGATTGTTGCTAAGACTAGTTTCCACCTGGTTGATTAAGGAAATGGAATCAATATTTCAATATTTTAAATTATCTTGTATCAGTTACTAGCTTCTTCTTAACTCTGAGGGACGTAACTCTCTCATATATAGCTGTGACGTGACTAAATTGGAAAAAAAATGACCTCAAAAGGCCGATTTCTCTAAAATAAGACCAACAAATCTACCAAACTTAAAAATATGCTCTTAAAATGGAAAAATAGCAAAAAAATGCAAAAAGATGCAAAATAAAAATGACATACTGTATTTGAAGACGGGGTGGCCCGTCCGGAGTTTCTATGTACTTCAGCATTGTTTTAGACAGCTCAGTAAAAAGATTACATGTCATCAACACCAGGGTCCTACTGATTAGCAATTAGCATGCTTTGCTACCATCCCGGGTTCGATTCCTGTCTCTCCAAAAAAAGGTAGGTACGGTAGGTAATGGAACGGTATCGTTGCATTCAAGTCGCCCAAGTAGGGTAAACTTCGATGACTTTCACGAGGCCAATGACTTACACGATTTTGCTTGATAATGATAATAATAATAAGAAGAATACGTTGAAAAAGACCTCCTGGAAATAGACATCTCAAGTAATACGGTAACTTACTGGACAGATCCAAACTCAGAGAACTAGTTGACAGTCATTAATTTTCTGACCAACCAAACATTACATCCAGAAGAACCTGGACAGAGGAGCGCAGAAAGAGCAATAGCGAGAAGATGAAGATGTTTTGGGAGGACAAAAAGGCAAGATCAGCTCGATAGGTTCAATCGCGCTCCTTAGACGGGCATAACGATGTAAAAATATAATAATATACGGAAAAGACTCGATTCATTTCCGGCAGGAGGTTTTATAAGTTACTTCTGTGATAGAATGTTGAACTTAAATGTATTGACTGGGGTTTCGTGATATTCTGCATTGGTAAAACCCGACCATTTTACCTTGTCTATGAACTAGCACTGTAAAAACCAACTCCCAGGTCCTCTAGACCAATTTGGACCGGCCACCTAAACAAAATCAGCATAGGCTACTTCTCGTTGTCAGCTACAATGATAAGTTATTGAACGTCTGATTCACAACTCTGTTAAAATGTGGGTCTCGGTGAATAAGACTCCTTAGTTGCAAACAGAGGCAGATGACCTCGCTGTTCCACCCCTTGAAACAACAATAACTAACTCAGTTTCAAACGCAAATTGTTCTTATTATTATTATTATTCTCATTAACTTATTACTATTATTACTGCAGCCATATCTGAGAATCCTAACTCTCTAGTGATGCAATCGTTCTCCGAGTAACTGGCCTATCGGAAACATCATTAATATTCAGGAACTGCTTCTTCGCAATTCGTCCAGTCGTACACTTTTGTTGTTAATTCATTTAGCAGCATTGCAACATCGTGGCCAGGTAGCCACATGAGCTTGGGTGTGTGTGTAGAATCCGTCTGATAACTTTTACCATTGTATTATTAATTGAGGTTAGGATTTGGGTAGGAGGCGGCCGTGGCCTTCATTGAGGATCCATCCAGGCATTAGCCTGGAATAGACGTGCGCAACCCGGAAAACCACATCAAGGATGGCTGAGGTAGGAATGGAATCCACCTCTTCCCAGTTATACCTCACGAGGCTGAGTGTACCCCGTTCCAGCCCTCAGACCAGAGTTGGGAATATAACCCAGACCTCCGCGGCGACAGCCAAGAATTCTAGTCACTAAGCCACGAGGAGGACAAACGTACAATTTCTGAAACATTCCTGGAGATGAAAATGTTTGCTAAATTCTTTTCTCCCATGACCGTGACAGGTAATCCTCCGTTGAATTGAGAGATTTTAAATGTAAGTTTTTTTCAATAGCTTCAAGTAGAAACCTTTTATTAGATCAACATTTTCTCCAATACACTTCTTAACGGTTTTTGGATGAACATTCACGTGTATCTTGAATTTCCGTGGAGGCCCGGGTTAGATTCCCGGCTCTGTCAAGACAGAGGGATGGAACGGGGTACACTTAGTCTCGTGAGGCAAAACTGAGAAAAGGCAGGTTCTATTCCTACCTCAGCAATCCTGGTAGTGGTTTTTCGTTGTTTCCTCACTTCTACTCCAGGCAATTGCCGGGATGGTAGGGTAGAGTCAAGTTATTCCGTGATATCAAGTAACATCGTGATAAAGGGTATTTCCTCTATCACTACGAAGGTTCAATTCCGAAAGTCCTAAGTTTTACCAACAGATGGCAGTAGAAACCAGGAATCCAGGAAGCCCTAGCGTTCTATCTTTGACCAACTCAATGAGGTTTACAAAATATATTAACAGAGAATTGATATTTCAACAAGTGATCCACATCCAGTGAAATCTGTGGTGAAGATTTTAATTTCTTATGAACAGCTGTTTCATTGTATAAGTTTCATTTTAACACCTGCCAGAGGTAAGATGCAGACCATTCGCATACAAAACTTACATCCATGTAGTGTTACGCATGCAAGGTGTGTGGGCTTAGCAATAAGTACGTTTTTCGTAGGTAGGACGCTGAAATGGCGCCAGAACGGAAGCTCGCTCCTACACAGCTGAAACACTTAAAGAAGCATTGAAGTCGATGAAGGAAGAAGGATGTTCAGTATACAAGGCCAATATACGTTTTAATAACCCGTGGAATACACTAAAGGATTATTGCACAAAATATTTAGCCGATCCAGGAAGTGCAATCCTTGCAAAAGTTGGAAAGCCATTCGTTGTGTCACCTGAATTTGAAGTGAAGATAGTGTGTCAAGATAGACGCAATAGATCGGTCTTGGCCTAATTCCATACTCCAGAACAATGACGATGATCGTTGTGGTGCGTGAGGTGGCTCCCCTGGCGGATGGCACCAAGAGGAAGAATGGAGCCGAATGGATTGATTATCAGTTTTGTAATGTATGGTACCTATAATGTCTATTTTATGTGTGATAGGTGTGAGGAATCTGATAGTGACTAAGAAGACTTAAAATATGTTTAATGGAATATTTTTAATAGAATGTGCTTTTTTTAAATAATAAACTGTGTAGTGAAATGTTTCAATATGGACAATATGGGGTAATAGAAACGTATAGTCTACATACGATTTGAACACTTTTATTACATTAAACATTAGTTTTCACGATTAAAAAGTACACTGAATGGCGAACACCATGCTATCACGGAGTGACTTGAACACTATCACGGAGTAACTTGATTATCACGGCGTTACCTACTTCTACTACCGGATTTTGTTAGTTAATAGGCCTACCTTGAAATAACTTATGAATATGTGTAAGATATATGCCAGAAATGTTCCGTAGCGTATTCCTCTTTAACATGACATGAATCGAAATAAATTAAATCTAAAAATTCAGAAATAGTAACAAAAAAGCTTAGTATCACGGAGTTACTTAACTTTACCCTACCTAACATAAGGCCACGGCAGCTTCATACCCAACTACCTCAACTACAAATACACACACGAGTACAGACATCACAGTGACACAGGTTATCAGACAAATTCTATACACACCCAGGTACACGGGAATACATGACGACGGTGTCACAAGACCCCTAAAAGGATCAAGATCAACGTACTGTATCTTGAATTTGTTTTTAAAGTGCAAGCTTACAGACAACTCTTTCTTACACAAATTCATCTTTTTGTTGTTGCCTATTTTAGAGGCTGCGACATCGTGGTCATATTTCCCCGTGCATTTGGATGTGTGTAAAAATGTGTATGATAACATGTGGTATTGTGATAGCTGCACTAGTGAGTGTATTTGGAAGGAGGTGGCTGTAGCTTTAAGTTATGAATCAACCCAGCATTCACCTGGAGTAAAAGTGGGGAAACCACGGAAAACCATTTTCAGGATTACTGTGGTTGGAATCGAACCGTCCTCTTCTCAGTTGTGTGGGCCGATAACCTAGATGTTAGGCCCCTTAAAGCAACAATTATCATCACCATCATCATCATCATCTCAGTTTTGCCGCACGAGACTCCTGTTCCAGCACTCACATCAGAATTAGAGTTTGTTGGCAGAGTCGGGAATCGAATCCGGACTTCCGGGGCGATCACACAAATTCATTACAATATAAATCCAACTCCTAAACCTCAACCAGAACTAAAGTTTTTTTTTCTAGTGATCAACGTCTCTCAGCTAGTAGGATACATTTACATCGATTTTTAGAAATAGTCATAAATAGTCATAAATAGTCATAAACGTTGTTTCCATTAGGGGCTTGCGACATCGTGGTTATCAGCCCCGTCCTCTTGTGTGTGTGTGTCGAATCTGTATGATGACCTATGGTACAGTGGTCATCATAATTGGGCCTTAGATTGAAGAGGATATGGCTGTGGCCGTAAGTTAGACACCATCCCGGCATTTAACTGGAGTAAAATAAGCAAACAACAGGTAACCACTTCTAGGATGGCTGAGGGGGGAATAGAACTCATTTCTTCTTAGTTATTTTCATGGGGTCGAGTAGGCCTATACCCCATTCCAGTTCTTAGACCAATAGGCTATCAAATTCTTGACAGAATCGGTAATGGAACATAAGAAACATGGAGGACAGAATCCTCAATATGTACCCGTAGACCACTGAAGGTAGCATGTCAGAAACAGATATTGTACTAACCGAGTTCACGCTTGCTTTTCAGCGGGAGGTCCATCCCATACATCTAGTTTACAAGGTGAGCTACGCCACTGACCTCTGATCAACGTAGCAGATCCCTAGGGGCAAATCCTGATCGAGGAGTCTACGCATGATGGAGAGATGCTTTTAAATATATTTACCCCTACCTGTCTATGTTCCTACCTTTCCTATAATACGACGGACGGGAATCGAACCCGAACCGCAGGGAAAAGCCGATGTTTTAATTTCCAATACATCTAGCAACTTACAACGTACAATTAAATACAATTGAAGATATATTGCCTGTCTTCTTCAGAGAATATCAAAACTATCAAAATGAAGCTAAGAATGCAAGGAAGCTGAGAAAGGAGGTTATTGACTTCTACTAATGACATAAAATGAAATTATAAATATATATATAGGGACAAACGTCGCCTTGTAAACCAAATATAGTAAAGTTGTTTTTTTTTTACCAAATTCCGCAATATCAATTCATTCCTTGCTCTATCACCGTGCCACTTTCAAAACCATAAACACTCTCTGGAAGCCACAAGTTGAACGTCAGTAGCTAGCTGAATTTGCGTAGCATGCTCAGATGGCCGTTCTCACGTGTCTAACACTCCCCAGGGAGTGTGTTGTAAATTAGTTGCGCCCTTTTATTTGATTTTCCCTTTCTTTGAGTCTTCCTATTTACCGTACTTCTTTCGTGGTTTTGCCATCGGTTGGTTCTCTGGATTTGGAACTCCTTATAAACGTATTCATTAGTTGCTAGATAAGTTCAATCTATTTGATAATAATCTTCATCTTTAAATATAGGTTTTGATGAAGAAAGTACCAGCAATGCGAGAAAATCATTCCGCTTGTCTCTAGGAATCAACCAGATATCTATTTGTTGCTTTCCCCTCCTTCGGAATAATTTGTCCCGTGCTAGGAAGAAATTAGTCGACGCGAATGTTTCATAACGGGTATTTCTTTATGATAATTAGGAGTGCATTTTTACTGTGAATAAATGCCTTAAGTTTCAACATAAGAACGTAGATTTCGGTGTTAGCCTATTTTGCATGAAAAACATTGTTGTGATCTTTTGCAATAAAATACTGTAATATACTGTAAGTTCACGGACCAGGTGGTACAGACTGCCGTCACCTAGATTACAAGATAAACTACAGGTTTGTTAGCAGATTATTTCTGACCAACACATGCATGACATTTTTGCCAACATGATTTTACTCGCGCTGATAGATCCAATGTCTAACTGCATGTAACGTCCATGCTATCCATTGGACTTCAACCAAATTTTGTATTCTGTAGACTACCTTAAGAGATGGAACTAACAATATATTCAGTCCCCAGGGCTACCAACTGCAGTGCTCTATTAGGCTACATTATACCAGGTATATTTCGAACTAATTAGAAATTTCGATATTACCAACTCAATTTCGTCATTATTCTAGATAGGTCTATATAGATTGGCATGAATCTTAAATTTTAAGTAAAGTAGGCTCTTTATTTCGTCACGGAACTTCTTGTTAAGATATCATGACTGAACTAAATTAGACGTCAACATAAGCCATGTATGAAAAGATACCATACCAAGTTTCGCAGCGCTCGGATGATTAAGTCGAGAGAAAACTCCATTCAAATAGTTAAAATTCACGTCACCACTTGTTGGTTTTGTGCTCAATTAGGCTATTGCAAGTCCCATAGGTGACCTCATTTTAATGGCCTATATAAACATACAAAATTCACAGGCTGGGAACTTAATGTTGAAAACATTACTTGGGAATTATTATTTTAGGATAAAAATAGTACATTATGCAACAAGCCTATAATGGCAATAATTAAGACACGAGTATGTTTAAAAAGGGGGGGGGTTATTATTTCCATGCAAGTGTCTTAATTACCATTATAGGCGAGTTACATACGACTGTTTATGTTCGACGATAATTATTATAACTATTTTATGTTCGAACATGAAATGAAAATCCACAGCCTGCTTCCAGTCTCCGACCGGGTCAGGAATGGAATGAATGAAGCCCCCATCTAGCGGCGAGGATATGAACTGTGCCGGCTGCCGAGGCCTGACGCACTCCTCTGGGGCAATGATTAAATGCATGACAGATGAAATGAAATGATAGTGGAGAGTGTTGCTGGAATGAAATATTGACAGGGAAAACCGGAGTACCCGGAGAAAAACCTGTCTGCCTCCGTTTTGTCCAGCACAGATCTCACATGGGGTGACCGGGATTTGAACCACGGACTCAGCGGTGAGAGGCCGGCGTGCTGCCGCCTAAGCCACGGAGGCTTTTTATGTTCGAACATAAATATTCATAAATATCTGTCGAGATTTCGCCAGTTTTATCTACTGAACAGAGCGCATGTGACGCAGATAATACCTTGTATTTGACCATGGCCTCCTCGATTACCCCACTATGACACTAGGCCACGCAGTGAAATTTAAATTAAAAGGCCTTGGAACTCAGCGCAGGTGCGATGCTATCTTTACCTAATGGGTCAAACAACTGTTTCTTGAGCTCCGATTGGTGGGAGAAACTGTCCCATAATGAAAACTTGTACTATAATGAGCCTCATTAGTGTACTGTTTTCTGACATGTATTTACATTTCGACATCGTCGAACATAAAGAAAATAAATAATAAATTTTGCATCAATTTAGTGAACTACATACGATAAAGGATGTGGTTTAACGCTTGGTGTCCATGATTTTTTATTATTTTTTAAAATTAAATTAATTTATATTCACTTTAACTTTGAAAGTCTTATCGCGACTTTCACTGTAGATTTACATTATACAATACAATACGTACAATACATACAATACATTAAATTGAATACACTATAAAATCATAAAATGAACACTAGAAATAAAGAAAAGTTCCACTACTATGAGTTTTTCAATCAGATTTTGAAATAAAGTTCCGAGTCTTTGAAGAACTTTATGAGTTTCTTGAGCTGTGAATGAGATGAGAAGACCTCACATATCTTCTTGGGAATGCTGTTGTGCTGGCGCCAGTGGTTGTAGAGAGCACAGTCTGAGATTATGTGCTGCACAGTCAGTACGCTGTTACATGTTGAGCAGATAGGGGGTTGTCTCTTCTCGAGGAGATAGCTGTGGGTGATGTTGGTATGACCTATTCTTAATCGTGATATTACAACTTGATCTTGCCTGGAAAGTTTATGATGGAGATATTGTTCTGTGGTTCCTGATGTTATTTCATGGAGTTTACTGGTAGAAGTTATAAGCCAATGATTCTTCCACTGTTGGAATACTTTTCTTTTGACGTAGGAAATGATGTCAGTATGAGGTGTAGCTGTTGTAGGATCACATAAAGGAAGAAGTGTGGCTTCTTTAGCTGCTTGATCGGCCGATTCATTGCCATGAATGCCACTGTGAGAGGGTACCCACACAAATATGACTTGTTTACCTTGCTTCACCACTTTATGGAATATCAATTGAATTTCTTGTTCAAGGACGTTGGTCGAAGATAGATTCTTTATTGCGTTTAATGCACTTCGTGAATCAGAGTAAATAATAAATGAGTTGTTGCAGCTGGCTGTATTCAAAATGTATATCATGGCCTGTTTAAGTGCAAAGAGTTCATTTGAATTGACAGTGAAAGATTCAGGAAGTCGAAAAAGCATGGTATAGTCAGGATAAATTATCCCACAGACGTTTCTTTCATCATATTTCGAACCATCAGTATAAATAGCACTGTGTATTGGGTATCCATTGGAGATTTCAAGAAATAATCGATGGTACCGTGTTGGTTTTTAACTAAGTTGTTCAGTTCGAAGTTGACTGTTGGTGGGATATCAAGAGAATGGTCTGAGAGTAGTATTGGAGGAAAATTTAGGTTTAATTCTTCAAGGAACTTGGATAGTCTGATATTGAAGGACGAAGGTTGTCGTCTTGATTCAGTGTTTGTTCTTGTGTGGCTGTTAGTAGGGAAAACATACGACTTAATGCGTGATTTAGTCATAGTTGATACTGTGAGTGCATATGATAAACTTAGTTGTTGACGTCTAATTGCAAGAGGTGGTTCATTGGCTTCTATTTGCATACTAGTTACTGGACTGGTGCGGAGAGTTCCCAGAGCAATTCGAAGAGCAGCTGACTGGATAGAATCGAGGATCTTGAGGGAAGACGCTGTTGCAGAGTTGTATACTATACTGCCATAATCTAATTTGGCCCTAATAATTGATCTATAAGTATTCATGAGCACTTGATAGTCTGCTCCCCATTTTTTTGCTGCGAGAATCTACATTAGATTAATCCGTCGTAGACACTCATCCTTGAGATTTTTTAGGTATGGAATCCAACTTAATTTACTATCAAACAGAATTCCTAGGATTTTAAAAGTTGATACTGTCTCAATTTTATGGTTGTTTATGAAGAGCTCGGGATCTGGTACAGAGTGTTTGTTTTTAGAGAATACTATGCATTTTGACTTTGTTTTGGAGAACTTGAATCCAGTAATCTTGGCCCATTGTTGAATATTTTCAAGTGATTCTTGAAGTAGTTGTTGAGTAGTTGAACTATTTCTTCCAGCACAGAATATGGTCAAATCGTCGGCAAAAAGACAAGCCTTTACTGGAAAGTGGATGTTGGATACAATTCCGTTTATTGCGACCAGGAATAGAGTAACACTGATGACTGATCCTTGAGGGACTCCATTGTCGATTGTAACTTCCTGTAACAAAATTCCATTTGTCTTAACTTGAATTCTACGATCTTTGAGGAAATTGTGGATGAAATAGAGCATATTTCCTGAAATGTTATATTCCATCAATGATTTAAGTACCTGGTCTTTGAACACCATGTCATATGCCTTTTCAATATCTAGACTAACTGCTATGAGGTGTTGGTTATTTAGGAAAGCCTCCCGAATTTCAGATTCCAATCTTATGAGAGTGTCGACAGTTGAACGTCCTTTACGAAACCCACTTTGTACATCACTAAAAAAGTTTATAAGTTCAAGATACCATCGTAATCTTTTGTTAACAATTTTCTCCATTAATTTGCATATTGCATTTCTTAAAGCGATTGGACGGTAATTTTCTGGAATTGAGTTATCCTTCCTTGGCTTGAGTATTGGAACAACAATGGCTCTGAGCCATTGATCAGAAAACGTCTGAGAGGTCCATATGTAGTTGAAAATAGCCAGAAGATAATGTAATGCGTTTAGTGGGAGCTGTTTTAGGAACTCATAAGGGACCGTATCTGGACCAGGGCTGGATTTGCCACATTTGTCAAGTTCAATAATTATGTCCTGTAATTGAAAATGTTCATTTAAATTAGAATTGGAGTCATTGGGTTCATTTAAGATCAAGAGGTTCGCTGGTTTTCTTTATATGGAGAAAAATTTGGTGATAATTGTGGTCACTAGAAATCTCGGAGAATGTGTCAGCTAATTTATCAGCAATGTTTTGAGGGTTGATTATGAAGGATCCATTATTCGGGTTTCTAAGAGAAGTAATGTGGAACTGGTTATATTGACAATTTACGCGTTTGAGTTTATTCCATACTTCTTTTTGTGGAGTTTGAGAATTTAGTGAAGAAACAAATGTCAGCCACGAGTTCTGTTTGCTATCTTGAATTTCTTTTCGGGCGATTGCTCTACATTTCTGTAATTGGGCTTTATTTTCAGGAGTTGGTTTTCTCTTAAAGACATAGAAAGCATGGTTTTTATTCTTTAGAGCTTTCTTACATGCGTCGTTCTACCAAGATACTGTCTTCTTTCACGGGTTTATCTTTATTTTCGGAACACTAAGGTTTGCAGATTTAACTATTGCTTCAGTGAAATCTTGAACAATATCATTAATGTGTTTGGAAGGGAAGTCATGTGGATGGGTTAGGCCAATTAAATGGTTGTTGACTATATGATTGAACTGCATCCAATTTGCTTTATTTTAGTTCCATTTAAGGGTTTGGGGTATCGAGGCGTTGATTGAAGCTTTGTCGTTATTGATCAGTATGGGGAAGTTGTCACTATTTCCTTAGAGCGTCGAATAGACAGACCAGTCAAAACCAGTTGCTATCTCCGGAGTGCAGATAGTTAGGTCTATGCTACTATAGGTTCCATGAGCAATATCGAAACGAGTTGGAGCAGTTGAATTCATTAGAATTAGGTCAAATTCATCTAGTATCTTTTCTATTTCCATCCCTCTTGCATCGGTGTGATGACTGCCCCATAACGTGTTATGGCTGTTGAAGTCGCCTACTAGAATGAATGGTTTAGGTAGCTGACGGATAAGATTTCGTAGATCATCACCGTGAAATAGATAGCTGTTTGGTATATAAATATTGCAGATACACAGAGAGGGAGGTAGTTGCAATGAGATGGCTACAGCTTCCAAATTGGAGTTTAAAGAAATTTCTTTTAGGTATATTGAACCCGCTGAGCTATGGTTCATGTGATATTTTTTTATGACAGAGCATTCATGATGGGATGTTGTACTTTTGAACACACCCAGGAAGCCACGTGAAGCTGAGAGATCACGCGATACTTTTTGAAGTAGCGGTGAATCGCACTTTTGACTGTGGTGAAAACTGCTAATTATTTATCTGAGGTCTTATTAATTATTTTTATCTTTCCACAAGACTCAGAATATTCCATTTCGTCATGCTGCATTATTAAAACATTTTGGAGAATGTTTATTTTTACTTTAGGTAAGGTAATACCCTTGCAGATACGCAAAAAGGAACGTAAGTAGTCGCTCAACGACTTCGTTTTGACGACCTACTTTCTAGAGACACCCAGTACCTGGCACTGCGTCTTGAGAATCCGCCTTGTGTAGGCGTGGAATTACATTTGTCCTACGAGACGTAGAAGAATATCCGCTGTTTAGCGTTAAAAGTGATTATAAGGTGCCATCGAGCCCGCTAATACTATTATTCACTGTTATTGAAGCCCAGTGAACTAAAAAAGAAGCTTGGGAAATAATTATTGGCAAGTATAGTGTATTGCACAACATTGCTGTAACACCACATTTTACCCACGCGTATGTGGAGGGCAGATGCCTAGTGGAAATATACAGGTAATAGTGTTACAATTATCCTGAATAAGTGTGATTATAATTGTATGAGATATTTAAATTGCCAAAGTGGAAATTTCATTTTAAAAACGACGTATAATTCACGGATGCTGCGTGATACAAAAGTAGCGTCACTAGCACGTGCAGAATTATAAAACAGTGTTAGCTCACATGCTAATCCACATCTGCAAAATTAAGGCTGTGTCGTATTTTATAATTGAAGCCTGTAACATTCACGACAAACATTATAATTTTGAAAGTGAGAGGATGAATTATCGCGCAACTTATTTCACTACCCACGTGATTGGACTTTTCTTCACCATGGTTGAAGCAGTCACCATGGGCTAATACCATCCCGGTATGAGGGTGACGTTTCTACGGGAACCAGCATGATGGTGGAACTTCCAGGACAACGAACGAGAAGGAAGGAGCCAAAAATGCCATTTCCAGGCATATCCACGAAGATGTCGACAGGGACAAATCGAACCCTGGTCTTTGGAGGAGTCCAGATGGGAATCCTGATGAGGAGGATACCGATCCAGAGAGCCAGAGAGGATTTTGTACAACCCTTGTTGTGGAATAGAGAGCTGAGTGAGAGCTCCTCCATTTCGTGAGTTTTTGTCACACCCCTTCCTTGTTCTAGTTTCTGGTGGTATAGTAGATTTAATGTAGTATGTGACCCAACCGCACTCAGTGTCAGCAATTTTTCTAGGTAGGGATGTAACTAGATTAGTTAGATGCCATTTATTTCAGTTTAGAGTGAGACACCCTTGGGGTCAGACATTTTGGTCAGCCCTGGTGCAGCCTGATGAACGTCGTAGAACGTCAATGCCTACTTTTTGCTGAACCTGATCGTAGTCATTTTGAGGCTATTTTGTTCAACCCTACTTGGGGTAATTTTCAAGTCTTTGCTGACTTTAGTTATGGCAATCAGATGCCATGGTTATTAATTGACTGCATTCTTTGCAGCCATCCTTTGTTATACCCCTGACTGTCGTTAGAACGGTCGTATCATTTAGGTAGTCGACTGTAACTACCAGTTTTGTAAATGCATTATATTTCATTTTGAATAAAGCTCAGAAGCTATTCTTGGTCAAGTTTGAACCTAACAACTAGAATGAATGTTTCGTTGCCTAGCATCGAACCCAGTTCCCAACGTATCATTAAGCAGATCTAGTGTAGTGAATCTGTGCCACAATTATCATTTTTGCTTGTGTCATGTGAGACACGTTTTTATTTGATGTACCAGCAACTGCTGAATTGTATTTTTAAAGCAAAGAGCTCCAGTTATTGTAAGATTACTTTCATTTAGACGTCTTTGGTAGAAAGACGGAATTATATTGTTATATTCAGATTTATTGAGTGTGTTTTATACACGGACTCTTTAGAGGTCCGTAACCTATGGTAAAGTTTTTTATGAACTGGCCAGGTGCAGGTTTTGTATTGATTAAATCGCCGGCCTTGAATAAACTGGTTATGTAACCCAGTGACCTGAAAGCATGCCTGCTTCATTGAGAGACAAAACTACTATTGACAAGGACAGAGTACGATTTGTATTCGCTTCTCCTTTCATTGCTATTTTGCTTATGGAAATCAGTTTCCACTCTTGTATTTGATCACATGTTTTATGGATCGTTTTTTGTTAGTTAAACGCTCTGTTGCGTGTACTGTCGTCTGACAGGTACAATTATGTAAGGTTTTCTATAGTATGGTAAAGGCTACCCTGTTATAGCAGGATGTTATTGTATGAAGGTATTTTGAGTATGCCTTGTCCGGGACTGATCCCGTTGACTAGATGTTATTGGAAGGTAACTGTTGTGTACAGGCCTATCCCAGAGTTATTGAACGCGAGCTTAGCGCCGCTGGTAACCCGTGTTATTGTGTGTCCGAGTTGTTGTACTCGTTGATTATATTCCGACTGTTGAGTCGGGGCTTTTTGGTGGAGAATGATCTCAGTGGAGACACTCCGTGCCCAGGCTATTGTCAATGTTATTCGCCATAAACCTACGATAAACCTATAAACCGACATCTTAATAATAAGACGCATAATTGTTGTAAAACGAGGCTAACTAACGATTCTTTCTATCTAACTTTGTTCTTTGCATTCTGGAACTGTTGACATAGCCGTGCAGTTGAAGATAATTTCCTTGTGAGGAAATGACTAGGACAGTTGACATTTTTGTAGCGACCTGAAGCATGCGCGAACCTAGAGTTCGTAGCTTGTGGAGCTCAGGCCATGCGATGTCAGACGTGGTCTCAACTACGCATTCGTCACCGTAACTATACACATTAGATGACTATGGTATACAAAGAGTAAACCAAGGTGCAGGCAGGGATTTTTAATAAAACTACTGTGTTCATTTCATTACTTATTTATGATGTCAAGTGTATAAATCCTACATGTTACCTTATTGTGTGCTGTTAGCACATAGTTATTAAGCATAATTAAATTGTTTGTTTTTCATGGCTGTACACTTAGCTTTTGGATGTAATTGTTTTCTTTTACGGACGTCATCGCCGTAAATTTTGTTAATTGATAGGACTTAGCTAGATGAATTAACGTTAAATGTAAATGTCGAAATGGTACCATTCTAACTTAGATTTGTTTTGCTACCCTGTTAAATGTAAATTCAGATATTAGCTTGATCTTGTAACTTGAACTAGGGACTTGTGTTGTACCATATTCCTGGCGTTGCTGTTGTTGCTTTATTATTGTGAGTTAGATCTTTCGCGAGGGTTTTCCGTGACTTCTCAGGTAGGGACCTGCTCTTTATTTTTCTTTATTTATTAGTTTTCGGACTAGCCGATTATAACCCTCCGAACTAGGCTAGGGGCTTGTGAATTTTAATAAATTTTCACGGTGTTTTACATAAGTCTGGATGTTTATTTTCTCAGTCTAGTTTTAAGGTGAACCTTTCCTTAGGCGGTCTATGATCATCGTCACCATGTACCACGATCCCTGTGGACTACGGACTCTCGTGCCGCTTTAGCCTTTATGGAAGGTCACCTGAGCCTCACGGTAATTTTATTCGATTTATGGGACGTTAGGAAAGTCATCGTGGTTGTTGACTCGACTAGACGGTCACATAAAATGGTGCCCAACTCATGTGCCGACGTTAACGTGGTGACCCTCAGTACCATGTTATTTTTTATGAGGATCTTAATGTTGATTAATGGTAAATTGACAGGACTGGGACGAACTTAGAAAGTCGTACTGCAGATCAATTGACCGCATGGCATTCATGTTTGATAGAAGTCCATGGGGTGAGGCTTTAGTGTTGGATAAATGAAGGATAGGATTTTCTTTGATGATGCCTCATCCTAAGTAAATGTAATACTTTGCTTTGCTCACCGTTGTCTTTGTAAATGTAGAAGCACTTAGTTTGCATACTCCAGCTGTACTCGTGATATTTATATAAATGAAGCAAGCTTTATACCACCAAGTAACTAATCATAGCTGTAAGTTCCAGTAGAAATTGATCCCTCACTTTCTCATATATTTCTTATCTATGGATGAGGAAACTATTCGTCGTGTGTTTGGAGAGATGTTGGCAGGTGTGAATGCCAATCTTCAACAGATTAGTGCTGACCTAGGTGAAGTCCGGGGTGACTTGGGTCAGAATACTCAGGCTGTCAATACTGTAAGTGGTCATGTGGACCAGGCTAGACAGGAAGTTAACAATGTAAGACAGGACTTAGAGATTAACACTCAGTCTATAAACAATGTTAGTGGTCATGTAGATCAAGTAAGGCTAGAAGTTAACAATGTTAGGACTGATTTAACTCAAGTCAGGGCAGACATGGACACATATAGGGTCGAAGCGAGATATGATCTGACGGCAGGTTTAGCAGCTGTTAGGGTTGATGTCATACGACACCATCAGGAGGCTAACCAGCGCGTAGATTGCTTAACCGACCAGATGAATAGAGCTAGGGAGGATGTGCAAAACCGATTGGAGGAGCACACAGCTCAAATTCAGACAACCTTGAATAAAGTCCAAATAGACATGAGAGCAGATCTGGAACATACTAGGGAAGAATTCGGGACTCGACTAGATCATGTCGAGGGATTTATCGGCAATGTGAAGAAGGACATGGCAACCATGAACATTGGTTTAATCTTGATGAGGGGAGCTGCCAATGCCGTTAATAACAACGTGAAGACTATCGTTGATGGCATGATGGAGGTTAAAGAAGAACTCAACACCAACAGGAGAAACATTTCTGAATTGACGGAAACCGTAGCCAGTCTACGTGAGACAGTTGATGTTCATCATGAGGAACACAAAATTGACCTCATGTTATTGAGAGGTGACCTCAAAGAACACGAGACCACAGTCGAGGCTAAGGTAGCCGAGGTTAGAGACGATGTGGGTAAAATCCAAGAAAATACGTCCAGAGTTGAAGGAGAGATCGATTCCTTACAAAAAAGATTTGAGGAAGTCGCGGTGACCGAGAGGTTAGACCTCAGTTATAACCTTAGGACGGCCATACGCGAGGTAGACACAAACCTCAAGGGAAAGGTCGACAGGATCGAGCTGCAATTGAACGACTTAGGCAATAAAGTCTCAGCCAGAACCATCCCAGGACTTGAAGTAATAGAAAGACGTCTGGACAGACTCGAGACGATTCCTAGAGAGAGACACGTACACCCACAGTTGGGAGAATCTCAGGAAACGCCTATATCTCAATCAGGAGGAATGATGCCTACCCATTTCCAACCCAGCGCGCCTATGGAATCGCAACCGTCACAATTCACTAATTCAGCGCAAGGTCAGACCTTGAACTTTGACGCTCATCCGTTTCAACCAGCATCTAATCGATTTAGTCATGAGACTAACACTCCTACGCAGAGTTACATGCAAAATACGTTCAGACCCGCGCATACGCAGGGAAATGTCACCATAATTCGTTCAAGAGAGGAGCAACCAGCTCGCTTCTCAGGAACTGGAAGTGGTGTTACTCCAGTGGAATTCCTAGCAAATGTCGAAAGCTACTTACGTGATACTTTGGTAACTCCAGAGAGGGAACTACGAGTTATAGAGCGACTGCTAGAGGGACAAGCCGGTACCTGGTTCAGAGCATTCAGATACTCATTTACAGGCTACCAGGACTTTAAGGAAGCATTATTAAGAACATATTGGTCGAGCGACATCCAGCAGAGCATCCGAGCTGAGATGTACACTCGAAGGTACAGTTCCAATACACCTACTCGTTATGCGAATTACTTCGCAATACAGCTTGCGAAGCTTCGTTGTCTTCAGCCTCCGTTGTCCGAACAAGATTTGGTTAACACAATTGTTTGGCAGTACCCTGCGGACGTACAACGTGTGTTGATCGCTGCAGGGGCATCCACTTTCCAGCAGTGTGATTAGATACTGCGAAGGTTGGATGCTAACACAGAACAGTTCCCTACACACCGTCAGCAGAAGGCTGATAGGCGCGAGGATAGACATCTGAATCTGACGACTGTTGATAAAGTGAGCCAGACCCCACAACAAACGCAAACCACAAAGGACTCTGGGCGACGTGATAACAACTACAGTTATAACAGGAGAGAATGGAACAACACTCCTTATACTCGAAATCAACAAGATGACCGGCGAAGTCATTGGAACCGGCGATTCGACCGAAGGACGGACGACAACCGACGTTATGAAATCAACCGCCGAGGGAATGAAGGAAGAAATCAACAACACGGAAGTATCCGTAGAGACTATCGATATAGCAGGGGATACGACAGAAATCGAGACCCTAGATACCAGCCAGACAGGGATTGGAAAGGAAGAGCACGGGAGAGCCGTGAGTACCTCCAACAACTGAGAGAATTGCAGATCCAAGAAGAGGGAGAACGGAACCCTACTTCGAGGGAAAATAGAAATTCGGCGCAGGAGACGGAGCAGAACCAGCCCAGTACTTCTCGCCAGGACAGAAAAAAAACGCCGAAAAATCAATAGATTCTTGTTCGGTTGAGCACCGAGTAACTGCCACCATATTACTCTGGGAGCCAATCCAAGAAGACTTGTTGGACGAACGACGAACGACGAACCACAACTATGAATTAACACGTCTACCCAAGATCGTAGCCACCTTGCATGAAGTCAGTGTAGTCATACTCATCGATACTGGGGCGATGATTAGTGTAATTTCCGCCGATTGCCATGCCAGACTGAAAGCAAACTCTGAGGTGACAGAGCTGCCTATTTCAGCTGTAAGAGTCAGAGGTGTCATACCTGACCGCGTTGTAACGTGCAAAATCCAGATTCTGTGTACTCTGAAGATTTCGAGCCACGTGTACTTGCACGAATTTCTTGTAATGACGGGCCTGCATCATGATGCCATTTTAGGCGCAGACTTCATTAGAAAATATGATGGAATCATTGACATGGGACGGAATACGGTAGAGTTCAAGCCGAACGAACCCATTCAGATGAGCCTAATTGAAGAAGAACCGGAATTCCTATCCGAAGTCGACGTAGTCGAAGAATTAAATGGCAAGGAAATTGAGGAGACACTAGATGCCGACGAAGAGGCAGAATCGTTATCAGCACCCATACGTGAGGATCTTGAGGCAATATTGAACGAATACAGGGATATATTCGACACCACACCTGGTGAGATATTAGACTACGAGTAGGATCTTGTGTTACTGGATGATTCCCCATTCCAGAAAAAGATCTATCCGATTGCCGAGAAACATCTCGAAGAAGCTGCTAAGAAGATCCATGAGATAGAAGCAGCAGGCACAATCAAGAAATCACCGACTCCTTTCTTGAATCCCATAACGCCTGTGGTTAAGGTAGATGGAAGCTTGAGACTTGGTCTTGATGCCAGAGCCTTGAATGAACGCCTAGCTCCTGAGCATGACAGACCGCCCAAGATTAGGGACATTCTCAGGAAGTTCAAAGGAAAAAGGATATTTTCATCATTGGACTTGGTTCAGTCTTATTACCATATCAGATTATCTGAGCATACTCAGAAATATACTGGATTCTTGTTTGATCAGACTACTTATGTCTTCCGAAAACTACCATTTGGATTGAAGAATGCCGGAGCCGCATTAATCAGAGCACTTGATGCCAAGCTGACTCCTGAAGTGAAGCAGAGAGTAATATGTTATGTGGATGACATAATCATAGCTTCAGAAACAGAAGAAGAGCATTTAAAGACATTGCGCCTTGTTTTTGAGAATCTTCGACAGGCGAATTTTAAGGTCAAATTTGACAAGTGTCGATTCTTTCAGAAAGAAGTGAAATTCGTAGGACACATAATCAATAGAGAAGGATATAGACCGAATCCGGCAAAGATTAGAACTGTTGCTGCATTTCCAACGCCAACCCGTGTGAAACACGTGAGACAATTCTTAGGAATTCTCCAATTCTTTGCTGCTCATTGTGAGAAGTATTCCGAGACTGTTGCACCACTGCAAGGATTATTGAAAAAGAACTGCAGGTGGAACTGGAATGATGAATGCGAGATAGCTTTCAGGAGAGCTAAACAGATGCTTGTGGACTCAATTCAGTTAGAATATCCAGATTATTCTCGGAACTTTATTCTAGAAACTGATGCATCTGCCATTGGTATAGGAGCCATTTTACTGCCGGAGGATGATGAGAAGAAACGTCATTACATCGCTTTCTTAAGCCGACGTTTAAGAGCACATGAATCTCACTACTTCACGACCGAGATAGAAGCACTTGCAATTGTCTACGCACTTGAATACTGGCAGAAACTTCTGTTAGGCCAGAGGATTATTGTGAGAACCGATCATCATGCGTTAACCTTCATCTTAAGAACAAGACTGGCAAGGGACTGGATCACACGTTGGACGCTGTTTCTCCAACAGTTTGATTTGGAAATAGTTTATCGAACAGGCAGAGAGAATGTGTTGGCCGACATCCTCAGCCGGAATCCTGAAGCTACTGTTAATGCCATAGACATCGAGGGAGAATGCGAGGAACACCTTCGCCGACTTCGTCATCTACCTGAAGGACAGCGACGTGAGGAGGAACTCAGACATATTATGCGTTTCCTAGAACGAAGAATGGATCCACAGGATGATCATTATGCAAGAATTGCTGCTGTTGCAGATGATTATTTGATTTATCATCGTGTCTTATACAAGTTTGTAGACGAGGACCACACTCAACTGCGTGCAGTTATTCCTAGGAGATACCAAGAATCTGTTATTCTTATGGTACATTTATCCATTGGACATGGTGGAACAGACAAAACCATTGCAACCATCAAGGAGTCTTTTACATGGAAAGGGTTAGGAGCCACCGTTAGACAGTGTTTACGTGCTTGCGACGCATGCCAGCGGAACAAGTACACGTCACACTTGCTGAAGGAACAACCTAGACCAATACTACCAACTCAACCTTAGAGTTATATGCACAGGACCTGTATGGCCCAATACCTAAGGCTCGTCGTGGGAATCGATACATCGTTGTAACTATTGATGTGTTCACGAAATATACGATGCTTCATCCGATTCAAAAAGCTACTGCACATCAGATTATTCAGAGGATTAGACGTCAAGTGATACCGGAGGCAGGAAAGCCACAATTCCTGTTGACTGATCACGGATCACAGTACACCTGAGCAGAATTTGCCAATGCCATGAATGAGCTTGAAATAGGTCATGTTTTATCATCTATTCGACATCCAGAGAGCAACCCAGAAGAATGCGTGATGTCTATTATCGCAAAATTCTGTCGATTATATTGTCATGAAGAACACTGGCGATGGACTGAAGTCCTCGTTATTATGGCAAAATGTATTAATTCAACAGTCCATGAGAGCACTGGTCAAATACCTATGGTCTTGCATTTGAACCAGATGCCGCTGAGAATATGGGATCGTGTGATTGTAAATCCACCTTGTTTACAACCATCACATGCCAGCAGACTTTTAGCTGCGAGAGAGACTATGGACAGACAAGCTGCCAAGCGCTTGAGAAGAACTAGACGCCAGAGGTTTAGAGAACCACTAGTAGAAGGAGACCTTATCCTTATAAGGAGACCCGGAATTTCTAGTCCTATAGACGACATACACACATCAAAAAAAGTTTTGCATCACCTCGGTTCCAAGAGTTCCGGAACCTTTAAATACAAAGGGAATAGAGATCAACACAAACAACATTTCAGCTCGTTTTATTGCTCATGAGACCCACACATTGCATGTTGTACCATCATACAGCTAGACTTTCAGCATTTGTGGTCCAGATTGCAGTACACACCACTACCTCTAATACCCAGTAGCACGTCCTCTTGCATTGATGCATGCCTGTATTCGTCGTGGCATATTATCCACAAGTTCATCAAGACACTGTTGGTCCAAATTGTCCCACTCCTCAACGACAATTCGGCGTAAATCTCTCAGAGTGGTTGGTGGGTCAAGACGTCCATAAACAGCCCTTTTCAACATATCCCAGGCATGTTCGATAGGGTTCATGTCTGGCGAACATGCTGGCCACTGTAGTCGAGCGATGTCGTTATCTTGAAGGAACGCATTCACAAGATGTGCACGATGAGGTCGAGAATTGTCGTCCATGAAGACAAATGCCTCTCCAATATTCTGCCGATATGGGTGCACTATGGGTCGGAGGATGTCATTCAGGTATCGTAAAGCCGTTTCGGAGCCTTCCATGACCACCAGTGGCGTACGTCGGCCCCACATAATGCCACCCCAAAACATCAGGGAACCACCACCTTGCTGCACTCGCTGGACAGTGTGTCTAAGACGTTCAGCCTGACCAGGGTGCCTCCAAACACGTCTCCGACGATTGTCTGGTTGAAGGCATATGCGACACTCATCGGTGAAGAGAACGTGATGCCAATTCCGTGGGGTCCATTCAGCATGTTGTTGGGCCCATCTGTACCGCGCTGCATGGTGTCGGGGTTGCAAAGCTGGACCTCGCCATGGACGTCGGGAGTGAAGTTGCGCATCATGCAGCCTATTGCGCACAGTTTGAGTTGAAACACGACGTCCTGTGGCTGAACGAAACGCATTATTCAACATGGTGGCATTGCTGTCAGGGTTCCTCCGAGCGGCAATCCGTAAGTAGCGGTCATCCACTACAGTAGTAGCCCTTGGGCGGCCTGAGCGAGGCCTGTCATCGACAGTTCCTGTATCTCTGTACCTCCTCCATGTCCGAACAACATCGCTTTGGTTCACTCTGAGACGCCTGGAAACTTCCCTTGTTGAGAGCCCTTCTTGACACAAAGTAACAATGCGGACGCGATCGAACTGCGGTATTGACCTTCTAGGCATGGTAGAACTACAGACAACATGAGCAGCGTACCTTCGTCCTGGTGGAATGACTGGAACTGATCGGCTGTCGTACCCCCTCCGTCTAATAGGCCCTGCTCATGCATGGTTGTTTACATCTTTGAGCAGTTTTAGTGACATCTATGAACAGTCAAAGGGACTGTATCTTTGATACAATATACACAGTCAACGTCTATATGCCGGAGATCTGGGAACCGAGGTGATGCAAAACTTTTTTTGATGTGTGTATATGGAAAATTGCTATCCTTGTATTATGGCCCTAGTCGTATCCGACAGCCTTTGAACAATGGAAGTTATGTAATAGAAGACATTAGGACAGGAGGGCGCATTGGAAACTTTAATGCAGCCAATCTAAAAAAATATCACACTTGAATGAATTTCAAGGCAAATAAAAATGTTATCCCAACATTTTATTTGAAACGACGGAGAGGCAGATGAACCCGCTGAGCTATGGTTCATGTGATATTTTTTTATGACAGAGCATTCATGATGGGATGTTGTACTTTTGAACACACCCAGGAAGCCACGTGAAGCTGAGAGATCACGCGATACTTTTTGAAGTAGCGGTGAATCGCACTTTTGACTGTGGTGAAAACTGCTAATTATTTATCTGAGGTCTTATTAATTATTTTTATCTTTCCACAAGACTCAGAATATTCCATTTCGTCATGCTGCATTATTAAAACATTTTGGAGAATGTTTATTTTTACTTTAGGTAAGGTAATACCCTTGCAGATACGCAAAAAGGAACGTAAGTAGTCGCTCGACGACTTCGTTTTGACGACCTACTTTCTAGAGACACCCAGTACCTGGCACTGCGTCTTGAGAATCCACCTTGTGTAGGCGTGGAATTACATTTGTCCTACGAGACGTAGAAGAATATCCGCTGTTTAGCGTTAAAAGTGATTATAAGGTGCCATCGAGCCCGCTAATACCATTATTCACAGTTATTGAAGCCCAGTGAACTAAAGAAGAAGCTTGGGAAATAATTATTGACAAGTATAGTGTATTGCACAACATTGCTGTAACACCACATTTTACCCACGCGTATGTGGAGGGCAGATGCCTAGTGGAAATATACAGGTAATAGTGTTACAATTATCCTGAATAAGTGTGATTATAATTGTATGAGATATTTAAATTGCCAAAGTGGAAATTTCATTTTAAAAACGACGTATAATTCACGGATGCTGCGTGATACAAAAGTAGCGTCACTAGCACGTGCAGAATTATAAAACAGTGTTAGCTCACATGCTAATCCACATCTGCAAAATTAAGGCTGTGTCGTATTTTATAATTGAAGCCTGTAACATTCACGACAAACATTATAATTTTGAAAGTGAGAGGATGAATTATCGCGCAACTTATTTCACTACCCACGTGATTGGACTTTTCTTCACCATGGTTGAAGCAGTCACCATGGGCTAATACCATCCCGGTATGAGGGTGACGTTTCTACGGGAACCAGCATGATGGTGGAACTTCCAGGACAACGAACGAGAAGGAAGGAGCCAAAAATGCCATTTCCAGGCATATCCACGAAGATGTCGACAGGGACAAATCGAACCCTGGTCTTTGGAGGAGTCCAGATGGGAATCCTGATGAGGAGGATACCGATCCAGAGAGCCAGAGAGGATTTTGTACAACCCTTGTTGTGGAATAGAGAGCTGAGTGAGAGCTCCTCCATTTCGTGAGTTTTTGTCACACCCCTTCCTTGTTCTAGTTTCTGGTGGTATAGTAGATTTAATGTAGTTTGTGAACCAACCGCACTCAGTGTCAGCCATTTTTCTAGGTAGGGATGTAACTAGATTAGTTAGATGTCATTTATTTCAGTTTAGAGTGAGACACCCTTGGGGTCAGACATTTTGGTCAGCCCTGGTGCAGCCTGATGAACGTCGTAGAACGTCAATGCCTACTTTTTGCTGAACCTGATCGTAGTCATTTTGAGGCTATTTTGTTCAACCCTACTTGGGGTAATTTTCAAGTCTTTGCTGACTTTAGTTATGGCAATCAGATGCCATGGTTATTAATTGACTGCATTCTTTGCAGCCATCCTTTGTTATACCCCTGACTGTCGTTAGAACGGTCGTATCATTTAGGTAGTCGACTGTAACCACCAGTTTTGTAAATGCATTATATTTCATTTTGAATAAAGCTCAGAAGCTATTCTTGGTCAAGTTTGAACCTAACAACTAGAAGGAATGTTTCGTTGCCTAGCATCGAACCCAGTTCCCAACGTATCATTAAGCAGATCTAGTGTAGTGAATCTGCGCCACAATTATCATTTTTGCTTGTGTCATGTGAGACACGTTTTTATTTGATGTACCAGCAACTGCTGAATTGTATTTTTAAACCAAAGAGCTCCAGTTATTGTAAGATTACTTTCATTTAGACGTCTTTGGTAGAAAGACGGAATTATATTGTTATATTCAGATTTATTGAGTGTGTTTTATACACGGACTCTTTAGAGGTCCGTAACCTATGGTAAAGTTTTTTATGAACTGGCCAGGTGCAGGTTTTGTATTGATTAAATCGCCGGCCTTGAATAAACTGGTTATGTAACCCAGTGACCTGAAAGCATGCCTGCTTCATTGTGAGACAAAACTACTATTGACAAGGACAGAGTACGATTTGTATTAGCTTCTCCTTTCATTGCTATTTTGCTTATGGAAATCTGTTTCCACTCTTGTATTTGATCACATGTTTTATGGATCGTTTTTTGTTAGTTAAACGCTCTGTTGCGTGTACTGTCGTCTGACAGGTACAGTTCTGTAAGGTTTTCTATAGTATGGTAAAGGCTACCCTGTTATAGCAGGATGTTATTGTATGAAGGTATTTTGAGTATGCCTTGTCCGGGACTGATCCCGTTGACTAGATGTTATTGGAAGGTAACTGTTGTGTACAGGCCTATCCCAGAGTTATTGAACGCGAGCTTAGCGCCGCTGGTAACCCGTGTTATTGTGTGTCCGAGTTGTACTCGTTGATTATATTCCGACTGTTGAGTCGAGGCTTTTTGGTGGAGAATGATCTCAGTGGAGACACTCCGTGCCCAGGCTATTGTCAATGTTATTCGCCATAAACCTACGATAAACCTATAAACCGACATCTTAATAATAAGACGCATAATTGTTGTAAAACGAGGCTAACTAACGATTCTTTCTATCTAACTTTGTTCTTTGCATTCTGGAACTGTTGACATAGCCGTGCAGTTGAAGATAATTTCCTTGTGAGGAAATGACTAGGACAGTTGACATTTTTGTAGCGACCTGAAGCATGCGCGAACCTAGAGTTCGTAGCTTGTGGAGCTCAGGCCATGCGATGTCAGACGTGGTCTCAACTACGCATTCGTCACCGTAACTATACACATTAGATGACTATGGTTTACAAAGAGTAAACCAAGGTGCAGGCAGGGATTTTTAATAAAACTACTGTGTTCATTTCATTACTTATTTATGATGTCAAGTGTATAAATCCTACATGTTACCTTATTGTGTGCTGTTAGCACATAGTTATTAAGCATAATTAAATTGTTTGTTTTTCATGGCTGTACACTTAGCTTTTGGATGTAATTGTTTTCTTTTACGGACGTCATCGCCGTAAATTTTGTTAATTGATAGGACTTAGCTAGATGAATTAACGTTAAATGTAAATGTCGAAATGGTGCCATCCTAACTTAGACTTGTTTTGCTACCCTGTTAAATGTAAATTCAGATAATAGCTTGATCTTGTAACTTGAACTAGGGACTTGCGTTGTACCATATTCCTAGCGTTGCTGTTGTTGCTTTACTATTGTGAGTTAGATCTTTCGCGAGGGTTTTCCGTGACTTCTCAGGTAGGGACCTGCTCTTTATTTTTGTTTATTTATTAGTTTGCGGACTAGCCGATTATAACCCTCCGAACTAGGCTAGGGGCTTGTGAATTTTAATAAATTTTCACGGTGTTTTACATAAGTCTGGATGTTTATTTTCTCAGTCTAGTTTTAAGGTGAACCTTTCCTTAGGCGGTCTATGACCATCGTCACCATGTACCACGATCCCTGTGGACTACGGACTCTCGTGCCGCTTTAGCCTTTATGGAAGGTCACCTGATCCTCACGGTAATTTTATTCGATTTATGGGACGTTAGGAAAGTCATCGTGGTTGTTGACTCGACTAGACGGTCACAATATATTGTTTTTGACATAGGTAGCTACTCCTGCACTGGCATGACTTGCATTAGTTCTGTTTTTATGATACACATTGTAAAGTCTTAGATTGGCAGCAAAATCATTCCGAAAGTGGGTCTCTTGGATACAGATAATTGGTGGTTGGTGTTGATTTATTAGGAGTTGTAGGAATTCTAACTGGGATCGATAGCTGTTGATATTCCATTGGAGTAATGTTGTTGCCATAAGTATGATAAGGAATAGCAAAAGATCCATTTCCATTATTATAGAGGGAGAGATTAGTCATCGCTAGAGTAGTCTAGAGTTACATTGTTATCCATTGGCCTTCGCTTTGGTTGACGAACTTCAGTAATTTCTTCACTATCCGAGAGCTTCTGTTTTAATGATTTTGTCGGTGTAGTAGGGGTATAGTTTCTGTAGGGCTTTAGCGAGACCTTCTATGTCTTGGGTGTAATTGAAAGCAATTGCCAACACGTCCTTGATACCTTGGGTATTTTCGAGAAAAGATTGGAGTTGTGTGTAACTGAGAGGAGCTAGTGTTGGATCAGCTTCCAAAACCTGTTTCACAGGAAGGAGCATATCGCTGATTGTTGGTTTTTGTGGTTCTTTCTTGGGTTTCTTAGAAGTGTGATTTACCTTGAGATTCTCAGTTTGTTCCGAAGAGTCGATTTTGGGTCTGTTGCTATTAGAAATATTTTTGTCAGTTCTTTCACTGTTAGCGAGTCCAGGGAAATGTCCAAGTTGTTGGGGCAGGACATGTTTCACTATGTCCAGGTACTGTTCTTTCCATTGGAATTTCGGAGAGAAAAATACCATTACAATCTTGGTTTTGAGTTAAGTTTAGGATAGCTGATGAAGTTTCATCATGCTAATTTGTTGGAGGAAGGTCAGGAGAACTGGTTGCATTTTTGAGGTTTATCTCTGTTGTTTGTGGTTTCTCTTGTAGTTTAGGGAAATTGGAGAGGTTAGGTTTGTCAATTTCAAGAATGCCGTGCTGAGAGGTTGATTGATCATTTGGAACTGAGATGTTAGTAGGACAGTCTTTGGCCAAATGTCCCTCAGTTTTACAAATAAAGCAGGTGGGTGTGTCAGATGATAGGTAAATTCAGTAGTTTGTGCCATCGTATTCAATTTTGAGAGATGCAGGGAGTTTATCGAAGTCTTCATTTTGGATGTACATTTGTCTTCGAACGCTTAAAATATGAGAGAAACCTGGGATGGATAACCCTGCTCTGATAGTGGTAATCTTAGACATGATTTTAACACCAATGTTTAACAATTATTCTTCAATGGCATAGTTGGGTATCCCAGGACAAACGTTTGATAATATAATACGCTTGTTTTGTTTGTTTGTTTGTTAAGAGTGATCGTATTTCCAAAGATACATTGTTTATTAAGATCTTGGGGTTTGCTAATATTAGCTCTTCAACAACTTTCTTGCTAGAAAGAAAAATGCATATTCGTCCATTCGATATTCGTGAAACAAAACGAATGTTGCTAGGGCTAGTGAGTTTTCCTACAGCTAGCACATAATCTTTGATACTGATTCCATCATGAGATTCAATTACGATAGCTTGTTCTTTGGAGGGGAGAGATTGAGCTATAGCAGAACTTGGATTGATTTATTTGGTGGTTATTGTAGTTGTCATTTGGGTGCCCGATGTACTGTTGTTACAATCTATCAACAGAGGTGACGGCCATGTTGGGATGATCAGAACAGAGTTTTAGGTTGTGTATTTTCCACTTCACGTCAAGTTCACAAATATCAAGAATAATACTTACAAGAGTGTTGTAGGTATCTAGAATACTTTGATATACGATTCGCACTCCAAAGTGATATCCAAGAACCTCTCCAAATGAGATATACCTAAGGAAGCACGAACCTCGTGAACATTGTCTAGTCACAGCCTTCTCAACCTCCATGAATTGTTTGAACGAAACCATACGAATATCTATGGCTTCGTGTTCTGTTGGCGGTATTTTTTTTCGTTTCTTTGAAGTAATTTTATTTGTAGTTGTTGATCTTTCAATAATTATAATGCCTTCATCTTGTTGTCGACTCGTTCCAGGTTCGTCGCTGAATCTTACTACTTTCTGCTTTTAAATTTTATTATTCCACGTTTGAATATTTTGTGTATTAATTAAACGCCTTTTACTTGTTGGCGGTATGGTGACTCACGCTAAACTGACAAGTCATGGACACCAACAGTTAGACCACATAATTTGTCGTATGTAGTTCACTAAATTGATGTAATGTTATTATTTCTTTTTTGTTACACCAAAATATTAATTATTCCCAAGTCATTATTTCAACATTACCGACAGCAGTGGCTATGCCGGCTAAAGCGCAGCGTTAGGTCATGGAGCCAAGCTCTCTGCTGACTCGGAAGACGCGTGGGTTCGAGCCCCACCGTCGGCCGTCCTTGAAATGGTTTTCCGTGGTTTCCCCATTTTCAACACCAGGCAAATGCTGGGACGGTACCTTCTGATAGGCCACGGCCGCTTCCTTCCCCATCCTTGCCCATTTTCATTCATCTTCATCCATTCCATCTCTCATCCCGACGCGCAGGTCGCCCACGGGCGTCGAATAGAAATACCTGCACTCGGCCTCTGAGGAGGCCACACGAAAAAAAAATCAACATTAAGTTCCCAACCGGGAGCTCTAGAACTGTGAATTTATTTCCCTAAAAACTCTATTTTCCGCACCCTTTTGGTCAATGATTGGTGCTACCAAAAATCTTTACGGAGATAAATTTTTGGCCCATATCTGAAGAATAGTATGAACTTTGAATGGATCCGATTTTTCTCATATTAAGAAAGTTGTGGCGATATTTCACTTTTTCGATAAAGGTCTCCCATTTCCACCCCCTTGGTCCGATTTCGCCCATTAACAAACTCGGCCGCGAATTTGATTGGTTATAATTAGTTTAATGAATTTAATTTCGTCGGTGTGTAGATCATATTATTGTTGTGAATCTAATTTTGCCAAATAACCGACAAACTTGTTCTCACCTTGTTTATCAAAACTTTATTGTCAGCGACGCACAGTGGTCCTTTTAGCCTATCTGGCCGCGCAAAATTCCTTTGCATATGGAAGAGGTCTAAAAACTTTAAAATAACTGTTCAAAAGTATGATAAACATTTTCCTTAATCTTATTTACAAGAATTGAGTTTAAACTTGTCTTAATAATAACAATAATATTAATAATGTTCAACTGGATGAAGGCTTTCCTTAATGCTGCTGAGTGTAGGTGATTTTGTGACTACAGGTTTTTGAAAAATACTCCAGATTAAAATAAATCAGCAAACATTTGTATGCTCTGTTGGACTCCTAGCGTCATACAATCCATAGATCTTTCAATTGAACTATTACAGATATTATGCCACAAGAGGCTAATTTTCATTTGAGAATGCACTACATTACAAAATAGTATTTGATGTGTAGGTACAGTAATAATAATTGAACTCTTTTAGTAACCATAATAAAATACTGTGCAAGAATACACAAAACATATTTAATCTCCCTTGTCCTCACAATCTCTATATCTCTATCTCTATCTCTATCTCTCTATCTCTATAACACACCAATAAATTAACTTGTCACTGAAATGCGATTTCATGAGTCAGGCGAAACACATGCCGTTCCTTCCATCTGGTTCTTACCACAGCTAAACTTGTGGTGCAACGAAGCACTTAAGAAGGGAAGTAATTAATTAACACAATATATGATCTTTCAGGGGTGTACAGAATTAAACTGAAGTACCACACATCTATTCGATTAAAGAAAAATTAGGACGACAAAAAAGTAATAATGTATAGAAATATTGCACTACGTAATAAAGAAAGTGTTTTTATATTATTCTTTAAACCATACTAGTCCATTTCTCCATGCTGGTTCTGATGCCGGATCTTGTAGTTAACTTAGATCCTCAGAATGAATTGGGTCGTTTGCCTTTTGTGGCTTTCTTCTCAGGCTACTTATTAGGGGATCAGATCAGGGAGGGAAGTGAGGCGGTATGCGCCGGTATGGAATACCGGCACTGCTTTCAAAGGCCCAATGGCATACCGTCACTGCTTTCAATGTCAAATAGCATACCGCCACTGAAAACCAATGGATCTTAAATTTGTTTGCACCGTAGGAATTAATATAGCCTAATTACCTTACATGATCATTCATCCACTGGTACCAAGCTACCTTCAGCGATAAGCATTCGCCTGTAGACATCGCCAATATAGAACCGAGCGTTCCTTTTAAAAGCGAACCCGTAAAGCGCTTCAGCATCGCTGCAGTTAACTAGAGTGGAAAAAAAGGACGGCCATGGCCGTCCATGCAGCAAAACTCATAAAGCGAGATCTTATACGGATGCTAATTATATGTCAGTAACAAACAAACAAAAATTAATTTAGTTCCCCACTTCACTCATTTAATTGTATTTATCTATATAGCCTAAATAATAATTCACACATATATTCTTTAAGTGAAAATTAAATTAATTACTTAAGCATGATGCAATTCTGAGTGAATAGAACAATTTCCTGCATATCCCGTTACGTTGTAAGGGAGGGGTATGCTTTTTTGATGTTGAGATATGACAGGGAATATATCTTTAGATAGCATACCGCCTCTGGTTTTTTCCCACTTCCTTCACTGGATCAGATGACACCAAGAGCATATTCAGCATATCTGCCATTGTTTGCTTCCTTGAACATTTTCTCGTATTCCACAGACGGAAGAATTTGCTGGATTTATTAAAGGCCTCTTGGGCCTCCTCTGAAAGTTGACCTATGGGGACGAGGGACGATTTTATTATATGAGCGCCATGCAATGTTCCCTTCCAGCCAATTTTTATTTTGCGACTGAAACTTGCTTAATGTCCTGTGACTTAAAACTCACTTTTTTCTTAGTTGCGCGGAATAATTAATACTTTTTTATAACAATATCTTTAACAGACTGTCCAAGGGTTTTCTGATTAGTATTTTCTATCAAATAGTTTAGTAATACATCACTTTCTTTCACTTTCCCACTTGCAAGGAGCCAAACATCGAAAATTTCTTTCCGCGAAATTCCTTCCGACAGCACTAAAAGGAGAAAATAAGCTAAAGTTGCAAAAAGTAGCAAGCAGTTTTTATAGAGACAACAGGTATAGGCTATAGTCTAATGAAAAGAATTTCAACAATGGTTGACAATTGCAAATTTCCGGGTCTAAAAACCCATAGAAGAAGGATAAAACATATTTCAAAAGTCACTATTTTTAAACGTTTATCACATGAACACAGCAATTTGTATAGGATTTTGCAAATTCAATAAAGAAAGAGCCGGCCCCGTGGTGTTGGTGTAGCGCGCCTGCCTCTCACCCGGAGGCCCCGGGTTCGATCCCCGGTCCGTCAGGGATTTTAAATCTGACGTGAGGGTTGGAACGGGGTGCACTCAGCCTCGTGAGACAATTGAGTAGCTGTCTGACAGTGAGACAGCACCCCGATCACGAATACCAAGATTAACGGCCGAGGGGACCCGACGCGCTGATCACGCGTCACCCCAATATCTGCAGGCCAAATGGCTGGGCAGCGGTCGCTTGGTCGGCCTTAGCCCGTCATGGGCTGGATGGTGCCAGGGGTTGGTTGAATAAAGAAAGAGCATACCTTGGTCTGTCATATTCAGTGGCAAACGATGAAGATAGCTCAAAAACCCGTCTTTACAAGCACAAGATTAAAACACAAATAATCAGCCACGCTTCCAGCTGAGGATGCGACAAGAAACATCCAACTTCAGCGGTCTCTCACTCCCCAGGGGGTGAACAAATATGACATATATGCATAGTTCTGAGGTCATTGGACATTACTGATACTAAAAACGTCATAAATCATGTAAATACATAACATTTATTTTTTACATTTTGAGCGCCCAGATAGTGCAAAAGGACCACTGTGCGACGTTTCGATCGGCAGATCATTTTCAAGCTACAACAAAACATCACATTATCAGTCTCACTTGTACATCTTGTTTTCAAATTAATAAATATTCGTGTTGGTTTCTTCTTATCTTCCTCAAATCCCTGGTTACATTTTCTATTCATCAGATCTGGCGATCCCATCTCCACTAGGTCCCTCTCCACCTGTTTGTACCACTTTGATCTTGTACGTTTGGTCTGCAGACATTTGTGGATTCGGTAAGTAAGTCTCGTATGATTCATTCTTTCCGAATGGCCCAAAGATTGAATTCGTCTTATTCTCATGGTATCGGTAAGTTTAGAAATTTTCCTATATATTTCAGAGTTGGGTTTGGGATAGTGTATGCCATTTTTGATTCTGGACCCTAAGATCTTTTGCATAATTTTCCTTTCCTTAATCTCTAATTGTTCCTTAAATGTTTTCAGCTGTAAATTGAGCGTTCTGAAGCTTCCGGTTTAATCACTGTTAAGTAATGGCGAATTTTACTATTCCATGACAAGCATTGATTGTTATAAACATTTTTGTGTATTGAAAAGCGACCTCCATTTTCTGGATTCTTGATGTTACAGATTTATTTTCATTGCCATTTTCTGTAACCCATTCGCCTAAATCAGGCTGTTCCAAATCCACGAGTTTGAGTATGCGTACACGCGAGTACTCAGCAGTGGTGGGGGTGATAGCCAACACGTCACTGGGCGAAGGTCATAGCACAAGTCCATGCTCTTCCTGCCAGTCTTCAGTATCCATCGCACAGTGACGGCAGCCCCCACACCATAGCTGTGTTCCATGTTGCAGTTTTACTCACGCAAGGCGGCGAGTACTCCGCTGCTCACTGGCGAGTAGCGCGGCTGGAACAGCTTGGCCAAAGTAATTAAATTCCTTTACTCTAGCAATTTTGTGAGCGTTAATATCAATTTCAACGGCCTACTATTGAGAATTATTTACATTTTCCTTTGCATACATTTACGCAGACATCGTTTAAAACTACAAAATCATTGTGGCATAAAACAAACGTTCATAATGGCCACATTCCGGTAGGATATCGGTCACGTGACGATGAGCAGTTTCGGTGAATGCACATTTTGCGAATTTACCTAATTTATTGTTGAGATTGATTTATCTATTTTTTCAATCCTCAAACTGGTTTAAAGCGACCTCCTTGGCTCCCAAGCACTTATAGGCCTACTGAGCATTATAACGCATAATGTAAGATATACTTTATTGTTTTTAATCGTTTCAACAGAATAAACAAATCATAAAATCACGATTACAAATCGAACGTAAAGAGCGAATGAAAAAATAACTTACAATTCATCATCGTTTCTCTTGCATGCGTTCAACAGCCGATGACTCATCTGATGGTATTGATATGCTCTGCTGAATACGGCCAGAAGTCCCCAAATTGATGAATCTTTAGCCTATAACCCGAAGCGAGTCGCGCTTCAGAGGCTCGGACATTGTACAGTAGGTCCGTTGTACCAGGGCGTTGCCCATAAGATATACTGTATCCTGTATCTCGCAGGCAACGGCTAGGGCCACCTGCAAGAAGCGGAAGGAAGTGTTGAAAGTTACCTCCACTGAAATTTATTAATTGGCTTTAGTTGATGCTTTCATGTTTGGCATTGAACAGGAAATATTTCACCTTCATCCAGAATATGAGAATAAGTGAACTAGCGTTTCCAATTTGAGTAATTTCTTTGTCTTAGTATTATGATTCTTTGATGCACGATAAATGGTACACAAAGATGTCTTTATTTATATTTTCTAAGTCTAAATAAGTGTGAATGCTGCGTACGTTATACTGTATAGTAACTTATCTCTTAGACTATACAGTATACTGTTAGTTTCATTTCCATGCCTATATAATGTGTGAATGTTATTTGTTCCTATATGAATGTCGACCCCTTATTATTCTCGTGTTCAACGATATCTGGGATGAGATGGGGGGAAAGTCTATGTGGTGGATGGTTTTTACGGCCGGAAGCCCTTCCTAACGCCAACTTCATGAGAGATGAAATGAATGAAGATTAACGAAACTGGGCAAGGATGTGGAAGGAAGCGGCTGTGGCCTGTCATAAGGTACCGTCCCAGCATTTACCTGAAATTGGAAATGGGGAAACCAAGGCATACCATTTCAAGGACGGCTGACGGTGGGGGTCGGAATTAGGTCTATCGAGTCCGCAGAGAGCTTGGCCCCATGGCGCGTTAGTGAGCGTAGCTACCGCTGTAGGATTTATTATTTGGTCCTACAAACTAAATATTAATTCCACTGAAATACTTAACATATCCTTTCTTTGTTGACATCGTGTCTACTATCCCACCTATGATTTGGGGTCAAATTTCGTCCTGAAAGTTTTATACTTTAACGGAGCTCTTTGCTGCTAATGAAGGTGTGTTGTGAGATATTTTTACAACGGATTTTGTATGGAAGATCATTCGACCCCGCGATGTCCCCAATCCACTGAGAACAATTCTTGCGTCGTGCACCACTTCGTGGCGGTCCTGTCTCAGACTCCTTCACTCGAACACGTTTCCTAGCGTTCATATCGATTGCTGCTGGTAAGACGAATGTGATTTGTCTTCTGTCCATAGTTGGTCCCAATCTTTATACAGACGGAAAACCCATAAACGAAGAGTACATTTCCATGGGTAATAATCGCACTAACAGAAGATAAGAAAACTAAAACAATATAATTAATCGATGCAACGATATGTGACAAGACCAACTACAATCCTCAGACCTTAATGTAGAAAAAACATGGAGGCGACGGTTGCCCTACCAATAGCTAAGATCATGTCATCGGGCTTGTCACAGTTCGTGTAAATTATTATTTTTACTCACCTAATATCATAAAAGATATCACAAGACGAGACTAGGTTCCGAAGAAATATGCATAAATGATTTAGACTTACCTGAATTTTTATCTATATAGTGCTGGCCTCGAATTACAGGTTTCTTCGTCTTCACCCAAGGGGCAGCTACAATAGTCTCACTGTTTCTGTGGTTGAATAAGACGCTTTTTGGCGAGTTATTACGATTTGTATTTAAGTTCAGTAATTATAGATTAATATTATTAGCAAAAAATCAAACAGATTCTGAAGTAGGAGAGAAGAAAGACCCGGTTACTGAAGTGCTGTCCCAGCACATGCAGAGTATTTGTGTACACACGGAATGAGAATAGTTGCTTGAAATAATCGAACCAACGCTACAGAGATACAATTCAATTAAGACCTCTCGTAGAATTGTCTAAAATCTCGGCTAAAACATCACACCGAATTAGTTGATTGAAATATGCAAAGTAGTCGTCGTGTGGATATCTGAACATAATTATCGAGATTACCACACACAAAGGACACGATAATATGTTACCATCTAACCTATTAAACATTACATGTTACCGTTTGGAATAGTTGTACGCTGGAAATATTAGATTTAGTAAAGTAATGTAGGTAGGAAAGCACCATCTCCCTCTTACGGAATTATCGCGGCACACCATCTCGTAATATAAGTACATAATTGGCTAGTTACTCACAACACTTTATTATACACATCATAATAAAAAATAACTTGCAAGCTGTAAGAATCACAAAAGTATGAATAATGACGGAAGACAATGAGTTCAATGTTTGGCACAGGGGACACATCTTCCTTAACCAATAAACCAGAAGTTCTCTGCAATATTTGGCGTGTATACAAGGCAGTGTAGAACATCTGCTAGACTGGTAAGACTTTACGGAGGCACATGAAGCTGAGCGTTCAAGATAACGTCAACACTTTGGTCTTGCCATAGATGCTCATTGCGTTTTCCCTTTACGTACTTAAGTTCGACACTACCGGTACTAAAAAGCTATTAATATATTGTCACTAACTAGCAAATCATTGCGGTGTATATTCTTGAGACACTTCTATTAATGCTTTAGTCTTAGGTACTTCAACATCTGCAGTAAATGACACAATGCCATCGGTCGACTGAACAATCATCACACAAACGAACCAGTCCATAATAAGCGTATCATCACATATTTACACACGATTGCAGTACATTAACGCGAACTGGACTTAACAGACATACTGAAGACACTAACAATTACAGATGAGCAATAGTTTATCCCAACTTTCATCAAACGAAGCTAATCAAAGCTAATATTGTATCCCAGCAACGAATGTAAACAAACAATATCTCGGGCTTCCGCATTCGCCATTTTCACACTTTCGATACCTGCATTAAGGTCTGATGGTCTGAGTATTGGCAACTCCAGCTATCTGATATGACATCTAGCGGTAAAAATGAGAAACTTACCAAGTAGGGTACATTTGTCACGTGGTGACTGTTTGTATATGGTTTCTTGTATTGGTAAACAGATCGTGGTGAATTGTTCGTGTCTTTATACATAAGTAATAAGTTTTACTCGTTGATAGAGTGAAAAATGAGTAAAAGCAAAGTGTATTGCTCAGTTTACGGCTGTAAGTCGATGTATAAGAGGGCTGCGGATATACGTTTTCATCACTTTCCAAAAGATGCAAATAGCAATAGCCGAAATGTGATGATACCTAATAATACCTAATAATAATACCTTTCCACCCCGGGAAGGATCTAACACTTGTCGAGGTAGACAGACAGAAGACCTGTGACGTAAAGCCAGCGAAGGTTATTCAGTTTAAAAACAGCTGTTACGATGGGCGCGCTGGTAAGATTGAAGTTACTTGAATAATTAATTAAATAATTAATTATTGGCTGCTTGGTAGGGAGAAGGGATGAGTTTAACTTGTATTAAAACTCGGGGGGCGACAGGAATTGCTTGATTTGGATGGTTAAAAGGTGGGTTTGGTGTTGAATATTTGAATGGTAGCGGAATCACAGTGCCCACGGGGAGGCAAATTAGGCCTATATGACTCGTAGTGGAATAGCTCGAATATCGAAGAACTTAGCGATTACGAGGTGTAGGCTTGGCGGAAAGGCTGGCGGATCATCAGTTTGACATCAATTCACGATATAAGTCGGTGCTTGGAACAGTGGCGTCTGGTTTGCGTGGATGCTAGTCTCGGAATGATAAAAGTAGCACAGCTTCGGTGTGTTATTTATTTGTTTATGTACCGTATTTCTCTATTTGAATGTCCTCGGCGATGACTCAGGATCGACATTTACATTATATTGCGCATAATAGCACCGAAATAATGTCCGAAGTGTAGCCCTGTGTAAATTTGAATCAGCTGATCTACATCACCCATAAAAACTGATGATTGATAATATGCAAATGACACCAAAAATCCAGTGGAACACACAAATTAGATCACGTGTATCGCACAGTTATACATATATACAATTAAAAATAACACTGTCATTACTTTAGAGACCATATTCACTGAATATAACCGAAAAATAAAAAGTGTTCCATATCAAACGCGTGTTATTGAGAGTATTTTAAACCCTACTTATCCAGACCGACCGCAGCGCCCCAAGTGTTAGTTTGAGTAGTTGGTCTTGTATGTGAGGTATCTGGTGGCGAGATATATCGCATGGGATACTATCGATTCTACTCACACTGCTGCCAACCCATTAGCCCATTACGTAACTGTAAATAGATTCTACAGTACACTGGTGACAAATGGAAGCTTTAAGCTATTAAGTTGTGTACTGTAAAGAAAATACAAGCCATTTCGGTAGACGGTAAAGAATTAAAATGTAAAATCGAACCCGTGACCTCTGTCATCAATGCATTCATAAAATTATAATTCTAGATTCTGTATTGTTCGGAACGAGAGAGAGAGAGATGGTATGCACAGCCCTGCACCCGGCCATGGCCTCGGTTTAATGAGGGGACAGAAGAGCCAACAGTAGACAATTCACTCAATTTAATTTCCAAGCATATTGGAAATATTCAATACATCTCAATGTATTCTGTAAATGGCCATTACGGTATGCGTATATCTTCACAGCTAGAGAAATAGCAAGGTTTCCGAAATTGCCAAGCCTTCATAGAGCGTAAAGTTTCTTAATAACCATTGCTAAGTCCGATACGGCTATGAAAGGGGGCTTCACTTGTTCTTGTGATGAGAGAGATACCGTAATAAACTTTTCGGTCAGATATAAGGAAAACGACATTTAAAACTCACATTAATCAAATTAAATCGTATAAAAGGAAAACATAGAATCATAATAATAATAATAATAATAATAATAATAATAATAATAATGGGAACCTCATGTAAAGGGCATCCAAATTGGTATCAAAAAAGATAACCGTATTAAAGTCAAGTGCCTCGCTTTCGCGGACGATATTGCAATTATCACAGACAACAGGAATGAAGCGCTGCATTGAAAAACTACATGAAATCACGCAAAAAACTGGACTACAAATTTCTTATGAAAATCAAGAAAACAAAAAAAAAAAAAAAAAAACCAGTAACTTATATGGAAAGACGGCCAGAAAATAAATCCCCTTAAATCACACAATACGGTAAAATCGCACAAGTCCACCATTTTAAATACCTTGGCGAAACCATACAGTCCTCGGGACTAAACCGAATCGCCAATGAACAAATAATCACCAAGCTACAGAAGGCCTACAAGCTAACGTTGGACTCACTACAACAAGAAGTGCATTTAGATAGCCGTAAAATTAAGGCACTGTAAAACAGCGATTCTTCCAGAAGCATCCTACGCAACCGAAACAATGGTGATCTATGGTCATTCCAAAATTAAGGACATAGAAAAGCAGGAACGAGAAATTCTCAGAAAAAATTACTGGACAGTCAGTAAAAACGGTATTTGGATGAAGAGACCTCAGAACGAACTCTATCAAAAGACCAACACAATAACGGAAGTAATCAGAAAACGCCGAGCAAAGTTTTTCACACACATCTACAGGTTGGAAAGCTCTAGAACGAACGGCCTGGAACGGCAAAAATACTACTCAACATCATTATCAAAGAGTAAATGCTGCACGGAATGGCTGACAGAGGTCCAGAGGGACCTACAACAGATCAACATACAAAATCTCGAGGACCGCACCAAGTGCCGGAATAAAATAAAACATAAACTTGAGCAAAGAACATCACGACTACCTAGAAAATAAAAAAAAATAATAAAAAATGAACAACACGACAACCTAGAAATTATGGACAGCTGAGCGGTAGAAGGAGCTTTCCGAGAGGATGAAGAGATTTTGGGAAGAAAAGAGGGAGAACGCCCGAAGATGAAATCGTGCATTCAAGTTCAATCGCTCTCCTAAAGGGGAACAATCGATTAAATAAATACATACATAAATAATAAGTAAGAAGCAATGGCAGGTCAAGAGAGTTCGAATTGTACCAATAGTCATCTCAAGCACTGGTGTGCCTCCTAAACATCATTTTCAAGTGCTTGATCTCAATACTAACTTGTATAAATTACCGGTAATACATAAAGCCGCTATTGGCTACAACTAGGTTAGTTAGTTATTGTTGTTTTAAGGGGTGGAACTACGAGGTCATCTTCCCCTAACTAGGATAGTCCGAAAATTCATTGGCAGGAATCTAAATTAAGGTAATGATTATGCTTTGATTCAATGTAATCTGTGGCTCTCTTGCATTCTCCGGTGTCCGTTTTCAAAGTGCGTTATTTTTGTCAGTAGCGCTCTGAAAATGGTTTCTACTTACTGTGCCACGTGATTGAAGCCAACTGCTATTACCAAACACCACGAAAACACTTAAAAAAAAAAAAACGAGCCTTACAGTAGTCGCATATGATGCGCAACATCTGACATACAGTAGAAGAAACCTCACGTGAAATTGTTGATACACCGGTATTTTATACTATAATTGGCACAAATATTAATCTATTATAAAATGGAGTGTTTTACAGATATTGCAGTTTATAATACGGAACTCATTTTATTAGATGATTTGTAGCTTCCACCAGCACTAGCCTAAATATAGAATACGATATGGATCAACTAGATTAATAGACGCGACACCGCTCATAACCTTAAATTCCTTATAAACAGGTCCTCTTGATTCACAGACCAACACATAATTCCATATGGATTCTGTTAAAATGAGTCATATTAATATGATAAATATCGTTTAAAATGATAATCTGGTAGCAAGAATATCTACCCCGTCCGGGATTCGAACCCGAGACCTCTTGATTCACAGTCATAGGCGCTAACCTCACGGCAATTTCGACTACGCAAATATTGTGCACAAGATGGTGACTTATTTCCACGTTCCAATAATTATATATTTTGCTTGTTTTGATAATGTTCCTGCGTGAAATTGAGTTTAAAATGCCTTATGAATAGGCCCTCTTGTGAGTAAAGAGAATGTATTCAGCAATAGTTCATGAAGGCTTGCTCAATTCTCGTATAACCACAACGATTATAGCCTATTATATTGATGACTGCATTACCGTTATGTGGGTTAATATTTGAATAGCCATTGTGCAGAAACATAATACCGGCAATGCCGACTACTTACAATATTTGATATTAAGGCATTTTACCAGTTAAATACTGATACGAAGACTTTGAACATGTACCATGTGCTTTGTTTCAATCACTTGACACCAGAGTTCGCATGAGCGTTTACCGTTCAGTACGTCATATACATTCCACATGGCCGAGAGTACGTCATGGTATCAATTTCCGACACTGCGCGCTCATTGTTTCTCTTACCACTGCTAGCTGGATCGATCGATCGAGTTGGCAGTGCGTCTTACACTTCCGTTCGATCCATCACTGCCAGCTACCACACTTCCGTTCGAACACACTTCGATCGAACGGAAGGTGCCAGCTGGTGCCACCTCGATCGTTCCGATCCACTTCCGTCCCATTTTTCAAAATCACTCCCACAAAAATATCCAGCAACCGAGTGGAAAGATGATCAACATAGAAATGCAAATAGTAGGCTACAAATGTGGGCAAATGACTCCCATGGGTTAAATGCTTCAAAGTCTTCCTACATCGTAGCATCCCAATATTCATAACAGTAAACCACAAAAAAGAAAAAGCATTTAGTGCATAAATAATACAAATAGATCAAGGATGCATGCCAACAGAAGTTTTGAAGAATATCTAAATTACATGTTGATATGACATAAGTAATAATCTTGATTGTAATGAACAAAAAATTGCAGCAATTGAGACTCCTAAAGATAAACTACATTATACACATGAAAAAGCATAACAAAATCCCATTCCTAAGAGGCTATGCAAATTGTTAATATTAAAATAACAGCAATATTGATGTTTTTGCCTGCTTCATTGACTATGAGAAAGCTTTCGATAATGTCCAGCATAACGGACTCATTAACATACTTCGAGAATTAGGGCTTGACGGACAGGACATCCGTATTATTGGTAATCTCCACTGGAACCAGAGTGCTGGTGTAAGAGTAGATGGTCAGGTCACAGAAAAAGTGTCAATTATGAAAGGAGTTAGACAAGGCTGTATTCTTTCCCCAATGCTTTTCAACCTCTATTTGGAAAGAATTTTTCGTGATGCTCTTTATGAAAATACTCCAGGAGTGATAGTTAATGGAGTCACAATAAATAATATCAGGTATGCAGATGACACTGTCATACTTGCAACCAGTCTTAAAGATTTACAAGAACTGCTCGATGCTGTAAATGAGGCCAGTAACACCATGGGCCTAAGGCTGAATGTGAAGAAGACCAAGTGGATGGTTATACGTAGGAAAGAAGATGGCATTCATGACAGTCTCAAAGTTGGAAATGGCTGGATTGACAAGGTGACATCATTTAAATACCTAGAATGCCACATTAATGTTAACTGGGATATTGGTAGAGAGATTCGATGCAGAATTGAACAAGCTAGAACTTCTTTTCAAAAAGTCAGAAAAGTTTTAATAAGCCGAGACCTGTCCATTGCACTATGGACACGACTCCTCAGATGTTACGTTCAGCATTCTACTCTATGGCGTCGAAGCATGGACATTAACTGAAACCATGTGCAAGAAGTTACAAGCATTTTAAATGTGGACGTACCGAAGGATGCTGAAGATACCTTAAGGTTAATTCCTGCCGCTCCTTCCGGAGCATAGGGCCTTTACGAAATTTCTCCACGCAGTACGGTTCCTGGCCATTCTCTTCACTTGACTCCAGTTCTTGTCCACCTCTGCAATTTCATTTTCGATCATCCTCTTCCAGGTCTTCTTAGATCGACCTCGCTTCCTGGTGCCTTGAGGATTCCAGTCTAGCGCCGCCCTCTCAATAGCTCCGTCCGGCTTCCTTAGTGTGTGACCAATCCAGCGCCATTTCCTCTCCTTGATCTGGATGCTAATCGGTTGTTGATTGGTGATGGTCCAAAGATCTTCATTTGAGATTATGTCCGGCCACCTCACATTCATGATGCAACGCAGACATCTGTTAATGAACACCTGTAGCTGGTTGTTGATCGGTTTTGTGACTTTCCATGTTTCACAGCCGTAGAGAAGAATCGACTTTACGTTGCTATTGAAAAGGCGGACCTTGGTCTTCCTGGAAATGTTTCTATTTCTCCAGATGGGGTAGAGCTGGTGAAGATACCTTGGACAGCCAAAATTACCAATGTAGAAGTTTTGCAGGGTATGAAGAAAAAATCTGAAATTCTCAATACCATCGAGAGAAGAAAGCTAGAATACTTTGGTCATATGATGCGAAACAGTAAATACCAACTCCTTCAATTAATACTCCAAGGGAAAATTAATGGAATATGTGGTCTGGGGCGAATAAAGATATCGTGGCTCGACAACTTGGGGTGACAAGACTCGAACTGTTTAGAAGAGCTATGGACAAAAAACAGATCATGCTACTGATCACAAACTTCCTGAGAGGACACGGCACTTGAAGAAGAAAAATAACAAAAAGAAAATTTGTGCCACTTTTGCAAAAGCCAATCTTAATCAGAGGATATAAGGCATGCTCATTCACCAGCACAGAAAGTAGGTGGGCTGAAAAATCCCAAGTACAACTGTACAGTAATGAGCATTGTCCCATTCAACCATGATGTTGTGGTTCCTAGTGTGATACTCAGGGGTAATGAAACATTACTCAGATAGATATTGCCATTGTAACTGGAGTATCTACAAGTGTGGGAAACAATTAGACAGCACTGTTTCCTGTAAATGGCCTTAAATTCAAGCAAGGTGGAAGGTAGCAGGCAAATGAATAGGTGTGTTATGCATGCCTGCTTATGAAGTGTCGTAGCCCAGTGGGTGCAAACTCACGTTTAAAGTGGGAAGCTGGCTGGTTTAAATCTGCTTGGGATGTTTTATTTCTCCACTCTGCTGGCAGCAACAGAGGGCAAACCAGTCAGATTGCAGGATGCCCCACCACGCCTATCACACACAGGTTGGTCATTCTGCTGGCAACTGCGGCACACTAAGGACCTCATATCTGTGATCATGTAGTAGCTCTCACTGAACAAGGAAATCTAAGCGCAGCAGAGGCTGGGTAATGCAATGGCATCTCACAGTGGTAACACACTGGATAAGACATTTTCAAGAATGGGGAGACATGAGCCAATGTGCTGATCTGGGTTTGTAACGGGTTTATAACTGCGAACGGGATGATCACTTGACCACTGAGGCCCATTCATCCCTATTCATGAACACCATACAGTATCTCCAGGTTGCGTGTTTTCTTGACACCTTAAGGGTGGTCTAGAGGTGCCTGAATGAGGTAGGGGTGCAATCCTGGCAAGTGGCTAAGAAACAAAAGTTCATCAATGAGCAGAGGGTGCACCAGCTTGCATTTGCTGAGGAAAATGTGCTACATAATTGGTAGAATGTCATATTCTCCAATAAGAGCACATTTTCCTTGACAATGAAAGGGCTAGCACAAATGTTTTGCCCTCTCAGTATCCGGCACAATCTGGCATATGTGGCCGAGCATTGGCGCTCTGGTCATGTATCTGTTGCGTGTTGGGGTCGGATGAGTGCTCGTGGAATAGGAATGTTGCACAGAGTCGAGCAATGTCTACATGGATATGCTCTTACTGCTGGGTAAGTGCATATTTTAGAGAATATTATGGCCCCTTCTGTTATACAATTTCACCAAGAAATGGCTCTGATCCACATTCAGATTAACTCAAGAATGGTTTACCAGACAAGGTCAGGTGAAGCTTATTGACTGGCCTCCTTGGGGAACGGACATGAAGCCATCAAGAACGTGTGGGCCGAGATGAAGAGGGTAATGGTGGGGACCTGGTCTAACGCCATGCCAAATATGAACAACATGCACTCTGAGATGAGATGAGGTGGGATGAGGTGGAAGGTGGCGACAATACGTAGGCTATGCTTCTGTCCTAATTAATTCCATGGCTACATGCCAGGATGAGGTCATGCACAATGGAGGTGCATGGTCCATCACTCAGAGCACCACCCAATGGTCCCTTTTCAGAACCACATATAAGTTAACTCAGTGTCAATAATGGCATTATAAAATAAAGGGTGTTACACAGCTTGCCATATACAGTATGTCAAGTGGAAAACATGAACAAGCTGCAGCTAATAGCTCGTCATTCCCCTTCCCCTTTGTCAAAATTTCCATCTATAGAGGCAACAGCTAAACAAACTGATTTGATCCCTCACAGGTTCCGTTAATATTGACCCCTTTTGCCGACTGTCATTGGCATATCGCTCAGTTCGAAGAGGACGAGGGTAACACTCGTTCCTCCCTTCACTCATAGCAGGTTTTTACGGCTGCTCTGCATAGTTATGGAACAAGCTGCCAGGGGATGCCAATGCCTCCAAATACAGTATGTAGGCTCAGTCAGCAAAGGCAGTAGCTGTATGGGATTAATCTTTGATCTGCTATTCGCCTCGGGTGTCAACTTTTGACCTGGTTGTAATGACAGACTCTGTCCAAGCTAACATGATAAATCTTGAACAGAAATGTAGGGAAAATGGTATGAAAATCAGCATGAAGGTGATATTGATAGTAAATAATATCGTATGGCTTCGGGTGCCTGGTGCAAGCTTTGCTATTTGACACCCAGAGGGTAGCTTGCATGTCGAATTTCGTAGTTCCTTGACTATGAAAGTCAAGGAGGTTAGATGTTAGATATCTAATCTCCTTGAACACAATAGCGCTTTCTAGTAGAGAAATGAGGAACTTTGTGCTGGCGGAAACTCCCGAGATTAATTTTGCCATTATGAACTCGGCCTACTGAATTCAAATGGGTTCTTTGACATGCCAACATCGTATGATATGCGTATCGTATTTTTGCCGCCTTTCAAAAATCACTTACCACGGTCAGGGGCGAACCTGCAATCTTGGGGTTAGTAGACCGACATGCTATCCACTCACCCACCCTGGCAAGCTAGTAAAGAAACACAAGAAAACACAGGTAGAAGGAACGAAATTGCAGCAGGTGGGTTAGTTTAAGTACTTATCTCAAAAAAAAAAAAAGCATTAGGCCAAAAATGGCCATGCAACTAGCTACTTACACATCAGGACACTGACTTTTATGAATAACTTTAAACTGAAAAATAAAACATCCAAACTGAGGAATGTTCAAATAAATGCTCCTTGGTACAAAATTAACTTGGAAGGAAGAAGTGAAATACTGTTTACATAGTGGTGCTTGGTAGGAATGGTCCTGCAGGAAGCACTGTGAGATCGAAACACTTGCACAATGAAAGAACACGAAAATAACAATAGATCAAAGGAGAAGGAAGAAGAAAGGAACTCTTTCACATGGGATGTGGCAGTAGAGTCGAAGTGTCAAAAAAGCAAACATCATATGTTTAACACAGCGTGAGGTAAGAACGTAAGAAGGGCTTTGTGCACAGTTGGCTTAGAGGAAGCCAGAAAGCAGTGAATGTTGAGGGGGAGTGTTGCTCTTGAAGCTGTAGCAGAATAATCAGAAGAGTTGCTTGGTGGGCTTGATATTGGAGACAAGTGAAGAAGAGGTGATTCAAGTCGCCTACTGACTGTCAATCACAAGAGCAGTGAGGGAAATCTAAAACACCAATCTTGTGTGGATGACTCAAAAAGCTTTTGTGGTTGAACCGGATTCTAATCAGAGAGGTCTGTTGGACCTCCGTTTGGAGAACCATGGCTTTGTCTGAAGATGAGGTTGAGCGACAGTGTAATGGCGTGCACTGTGAAGCTTAGAAATGTTCCAGTCCTCGTCCAGGATTGGTGAGATTATTGATGAATGAGTGGAAGGTAGTTGGGTGGATGTACGGTCAAATGGTGACCATTTCGGCCAGCTTCTTTGGCCAACTTATTCACATGATCATTATTGTGAATTCCCATGAGTGCTGGGACCCAGAGGGAGTTAATGGAAATACCGAGTCATGAGAGATAGAGAATTTGGCTGACAATGCTGATTAAATGGATGTTCAATGGTTTACAAGCAACTGGTGTTTGTATGCTGTGAGAATGCTGAGAGAGTCGGAGATTATGAGAGCTTGTGTATTTATTGACGAATCCGAGGGCTTGAGAGATGGCAATAGCTTCTGCAGTGAAGATCAATAGATGTCGGGACAAATCGAATTGTTGGGCCTCAGACGTGTCTAAGTAGTAATAGGTGCAATCCACTGAAGGGGGAGAACTAATCTTGGATCCATCAGTAAATATTTGCAGGCCATTCAGCCACCAAATTTGGGTATAATTGGTAAAATGAACTGTAATAGCTATCAAAGTGATAGATGGAGTTGGTAGCTGATGAAATGGTGTTGAGAAAATGAAGTGTGAATAGAGGCTCTTGTACACTGTACGAGGTCTCCGTCATGGACAGGATGGGAGTATGGTCGTAACAAATTTGAAACTCTCCAGTAGATTCGCGTGCTGTAGCCATTTTTGTGTTTTCTTGATACTTGGTATGATCCAGAAGTGTAGAGAGATAATTTTAAGTGTGTTCTCTCAGGATGGTAGTATTGTGCGGTGAAAGAAATATAGTTGAGGTGTAGAAAAGGTAAGGCAGTGAATTCTGTGTTGCAATCTACAGTATTCTGCAAGAAAGAAGTTAGTGTTGTGACAAACCTCTCTCCACATCGCTTAGTATTTAGACTGCCCTGACTGTATGGGAGTGAGAGCTGGGTAGATTCAGGTTTTCTGATACTGTATATAAGCTAGAGGTAACTGATATGAGGGTAGAGCCCACACACCAGTCTCTGCTATGACACAGTTACACATTTAAGTTCCTTCACGCATCCTCTTCAACACGTGACTCGTCGTGCCTCCCTGAGTCCCAAAGTAGCAACATTGTTCATTCTCTGCTTGGACTTGAACATGGGAACATAATTCTAGCTTCGCTCATCCCCCTCGTCGTTGTGCAATGACTTGACAACATTGCATTGGCTCATGCACTCTGCAGCAGCTAGGAATGAGTGATTAATGATCGATGAGTTGTGTCCTCTTTCAAACAATTTTAAAATAACATAGAATTGTGATTCATGTTTCTATATATTCAGGAAATTGCTGCTTTTCATTCTACCCATATGTAGAAACCGTATCCTGCCAAACTTGACCCAGCTGTTGGATATCGGGATATCATTTGTAAGTATGTTCCTTGATGCAACAGCTATCCTTCGTTTTTTTTGTTAGTACTCTTTGTATGTATTCTTTGAAAGAGTGTTATTCTTTGTAATCCATGATGGAAGCATGTAGGCTATAATAAAATATCTTGCACTTAAAACTGTTTAATTATGATAAAAAGAATCTGAGAACGCCGGGTAGGCTTTAGAAACAACATATGGCGACCGTGACAGGATTATTTTGTTAAATTGTGGGTTGCATATTAGAGCAACATATATCGGGAAGTGTTTTATCCAGTTTGTGAACACATAGTCAATTGGTCATGGATACATTGAAAAAGAAACGTACGGTAGTGCGGGCGGCATTTACTCGCGTGTATAACTACTTGGAAGAAAGAAGAAACTCAAGAGTGAACACAGAAAAGCAAGATGATGTGGAGGTTATGGCGGATCTGGAATTACTACGCGAGAAATTCGAGGAGATGGCGCGTTTGGATGCAGAAATTTTGAATTTGCTACTGCAAAATACGGCTACCAAATCGCAGGATTTGGATACAGAGGTACAGACCGCTGATGAATACTCAGGCAAGTACAAACGAATAAGTATTTACTTGCAAAGGAGCCTAAACACTGTTGATGATAGTATGACTATGTCAAACATAACCAAGAGAAAATTTAAACTACCTGTTCTTGAGTTAAATAAATTTGGAGGGGAAATCAAGGACTGGTTAACCTTTTGGGGTCAATTTAAGAAAATTAATGACGATTCTGAAATAGATGATTCTGACAAATTTCAGTATTTGTTACAAGCTATGGAGCCAAACACTAGAGCTAGGGAAGTGGTAGAAAGTTTTCCCCCTACAGGCAGTAACTATAGCAAGGCTATTGAATGCTTGAAAGCTAGGTTTGGTCGCGAAGACATTTTGGTAGAATTCTATGTCAGGGAATTGCTCAAACTGACTCTAGCGATGAATTCGAAGCATAATCAAGTCAGTCTTTCCTCCCTATATGATAAAATCGAGACACAGTTAAGGGCTTTGGAAACTTTAGGAGTAGCTACAGATAAATATGCTGCAATGCTATTTCCACTTGTTGAGTCATGTCTCACTGAAGAAGTTTTGAGAGCTTGGCAGAGAAGCTACAACACCAGTTCGGCTCAAACTGATGGTAAAACCAGACTTGATAGCCTCATGAATTTCTTGAAATGCAAGGTTGAAAATGAGGAGCGAATTTGTATGGCAGTCCAAGGCTTCAAGATAGGAAACCACTCCAAGGGTAGCATGAAAACATTAGGAGCAGAATCAAACCGTCATAACACCGGTACTAATGTTCCAACTGCAGCTGGCCTTGTCAATTTTAAGCCAAACCAAAAAGTGTGCGTTTTTTGTGAAGGTAATCACTCAAGCGATGCTTGTTTTAAGGCCCAGAAAATGGAGCTGGATGACAAGAGGAACATTTTAAAAAGAAGGAACTGTTGCTTTTCTTGTCTTAAGATTGGTCACATTAGTAGAAAATGTAAAACACTGTTAAAATGTATTATTTGTGAGGGTAAGCATGTCCCAGTTATGTGTCCCAGAAGTCACAGGCAGCAAACTCCAAAAGAAGGGGGAATGGTTGAGAATTCTCTATCAAATGTGAACTGTAGTCAGGTATTTTTACAAACACTCATTGTGACCATTGGAGGAGAGCAAGAAAAACAAGTCCGTGTCCTCATGGACCCAGGCTCGCAACGTTCCTATTATAGGAAGGACACTGCTCAGTGTATGGGATATGAGCCCATCGGTGAAGAGACACTGATCCATGGTTTGTTTGGGGGTAAGGTGTCTAACCCAAAACCACATCTTTGTTACAAGGTTAGGTTAAAAAGTCTCAAGGGGACCTATGCTTGTAATTTCGAAGCACTGGATGAAGAAAACATTTGTTCTCGCATCCCTGTCATTGAGCCTGGGCCATGGTTGACTGAAACTACTGAAAAAGGTATACAGCTCTTCGATGAAGATAAACCAGTTGAAGTTTTGGTGGGAGCAGATATATATGGAAAACTTCTCACTGGCAGAAGGGAGATTTTACAATGTGGGCTTGTTGCAATTGAGACTTATCTGGGATGGATTGTCACAGGAAAGATAAAGGGGCCCAAATCTTCCAATTCTATGACAGCACTTTCAATGCTTGTTCATACCGAATCTGTAAGCAAACTTAGGGAGCTGGATGCACTCGGTATTCAAGATCCAGGTGAAAGGAAGAATAGGGAAGAGAGGGAACAGGCAACACATGATTACTTTATGGATACTGTTAGGACAAATGAAGAGGGACGCTATGAAGTGAGGTTGCCATGGATTGAAGGACACCCACCAGTTCCAAGAAATTTCAATTTGGGGAAAAGAAGAATGGAACACACCATCAAGAAGCTGAAAGAAAGTGATTCCAAAGAAATATATGATGAAGTACTGAAGGACTGGACACAAGAAGGAATCATTGAAGAAGTACCTGTGTCACAGTGGGATGAAGGCCACTATTTACCTCATCGACCCATTTTTAAAGAAAACAGTACAACGCGAGTTCGACCTGTTTTCGATGCTTCGTCTAGAGAGCGTGGCTCTCCATCGCTGAACCAGTGTTTAGAGAAGGGCATTAATCTAATTGAAATTATACCTACATTACTTCTTCGTTTTAGGCTCCACCAAATTGGAGTAATAGCAGACATCAAGAAAGCATTCTTGCAAATCAGCTTATGTGAAGAGGACCGGGACTTCCTCAGGTTTTTGTGGGTTGACATTGAGGGAGAGTTGAAAATATTCCGCCATACACGTGTTGTGTTTGGAGTGACTAGCAGCCCGTTCTTGTTAGGTGCAGTGATCAATTTACATTTGAAACGTCTTGAACGTATGGGAAATGGGAGGTATTCCATAGCTACCATCGAGAAGCTAAAAAAGAGTTTTTACGTGGATAACTGTGTAACCAGTTTACAATCTACTGAGGACTTGCACCGTTTTCAAGAAGAAGCAATAAGCATACTGGCAGAAGCTAAATTTGACTTGAGAGGTTGGGAATATTCAGATTCTAACCTAGAAAATAAGACAGCTACTCCTGTTCTAGGCCTTATTTGGGACAGAAAATTCGATACTCTAGCTGTGAGTGGCTACAAGCCTATGGACATTAAGGCCATCACTCGAAGAACTATATTGTCAATAGCACAGAGAGTGTTTGATCCTATTGGCTTCACGTGCCCTGTTTCGCTATGTCCAAAGCTTTTGTTACAGCAGTGTTGGGCCATGAAAGGGGGATGGGATGAAGAAGTTCCAGATAGTGTGAGAAATGCATTCTTATTATGGTTACAAGAACTTCCTGCACTTGAAGATGTGAAGATACCACGCTGTGTCATGGGAGTTAGCGATAGTGTAATAAGGTGCTCGGTTCATACCTTTTGTGATGCCAGTAAGCTTGCATATGCCGCAACAGTGTTCTTACGCTTGGAATACAATTCTTGTGTACATGTACAGCTGATACAGGCAAAGTCTAGAGTGTCACCGCTCAAAGGAATGACTATTCCAAGGCTAGAATTGTTAGCTGCAACCATTGGAGCTAGGTTAATGGCATCTTTGAAGAAAGAATTTGAAGAACTACATCCAGATTTCTTCTTCTGGACTGACTCGACTACTGTCCTCACATGGATACAGCGGGAAGATCATTGGGGAGTCTTTGTATGGAACAGGGTTCAAGAGATCAAGCTTCTGACAGCGAAGGAAGCTTGGAGGCACGTACCAGGCAATATGAATCCTGCTGATCTTCCTAGTCGTGGATGCTCTGCTGAACAATTGCTGGAGTCTAAATGGTGGGAGGGGCCACCATGGCTGAAGCTGCCACGGGGAGAGTGGCCTTCAGAAGCACCAGAACCAGATGAAGAAATGGTAAGGCTGGAAAGTAGGAAAGCTATCACCTCGGCACTTCTATGCAACGAGAGCGATGTGGGTCAGTTCTACAATTTCTCCAATGATTATGAGAAAGTTGTAAGGGTCATTGGTTGGATACTGCGGTTCAGTAATTCATGTAGAAAGAAATGTGTAGCAGGCCAAAGTGAGCTACAACAGAAGGAATTCAACGTAGCAGAGAAGTATCTCATACGATTGGTGCAAAGGGAGACTTTTAGGGGAGTCACAGATGAGAAACTTTCTACGTTGTGCCCCTTTATGGATGTCGATGGAGTCATTCGATTGAAGACGAGGATCACCGAAAGAAGTGATTTGGGAGTACTTCAGGATGCCAGCAGTGTTACCTTCCAAACATCCTGTAGTTGAGAAGCTAGTGCTCGGAGCACATGTCAAATCTTGCCATGTAGGAGTGCAAGGTCTCCTAAGCCATTTGAGGGAAAAATTCTGGATTCTAAAGGGAAGGAAAGCTATTCGAGCCATTTTGACTAATTGCATCATCTGTCGGAGGTATGAGGCGAGAGGTATATCCGCAAATACACCAGCTCTGCCTGAACCACGAGTGCGGGATGCAGTTGCTTTCGAGACCACAGGTATAGATTTAGCAGGGCCTTTGTATTTAAGAGACAATCACAAAGTATGGATATGTCTATATACGTGTGCAGTTTACCGCGCAGTTCACCTGGAGTTGACCTCATCGTTGTCCGTGGATTCATTTCTACGAACTTTCAGAAGATTTGTGGCTCGGCGGGGTAGACCTTCAATTGTATATACAGACAATGGTGGAAATTTTGTTGGGACAAACAATGCCTTCAGTCAGCTAGACTGGGACAAGATTTCAAAATATAGCACTGTTCATCAGATTGACTGGCGATTCAATCCTCCCACAGCAGCATGGTGGGGAGGATGGTGGGAGCGCCTGATAAGGCTCCTGAAGCAACTGTTAAGGAAAACTCTTGGTAAAGCTTCACTGACCTATGAGGAGTTGGAGACAGTCGTATGTGACTGCGAAGTTGTGATGAACTCTAGACCGCTGACATATGTGTCAGACGATAGTACAGACTTAGCCCCTATCACACCTAATATGTTTCTGTTAGATACCAAAGAAATGGGGGTACCAGACTGTGATGTGATGGATTCTGACAACCTTAACAGAAGGAGCAGAAATCGTCAGAGGTTAAGAGACAGCTTTCGACAACGATTTAGGAATGAGTATCTAGGTCAGTTGGCCTTAGCTGCTCAAAAGAAGAGTCGCAAGTTGTTACTCGGAGAAGTTGTTCTTGTTGGAGCCGACAACCAGAAGCGAATCGATTGGCCTTTAGCTGTGGTGGAACAGCTTATTCCAGGACGCGACGGAGAAGTTCGCTTGGTGAAATTGAAGACTGCTTCAGGGGTCCTCTTTCGACCAGTTCAAAGACTATTATCCTTTGGAAATCTGTGCAAGGGAGATTCAAACAGGCAATGAACTTGTCAAGAGTGGTGGAACTGAGACAACTGTCCAAAAGAGTGTGGAAGATAGTGAGGAGGTAGTTGGACTTGTGCAAACTAGATGTGGACGAAAAGTACAGCTGCCAGCTAGATTCCAAAAGTGATTGTGATTTGATTGACTGATTTTTATTTTTTGTTAATATTGTTATTCATGTACTGTGTTCTGAATTGTAGTTTTAGTTTGAGTCGTTGAGAATTTAGTCTTGACTCGAAGGTGGGAGTATGTTGGATATCGGGATATCATTTGTAAGTATGTTCCTTGATGCAACAGCTATCCTTTGTTTTTTTTGTTAGTACTCTTTGTATGTATTCTTTGAAAGAGTGTTATTCTTTGTAATCCATGATGGAAGCATGTAGGCTATAATAAAATCTCTTGCACTTAAAACTGTTTAATTATGATAAAAAGAATCTGAGAACGCCGGGTAGGCTTTAGAAACAACACCAGCGGTGCACATGATATTTTGTTTTATAAGTGACACGAGTAATCAGCCGAGCTAGGATAAGCCCACTCCTCCCATTATTCGGTGGCCACACCTCCTTGGTCATGTCGCGGCAGAGACTGGTGTGTCGGGCTCTAGAACGAATGTTAGGTGAGACAAATAGATGGGAGGAATGGCAGGAGGATACTCATGCAGACGAAACAATGTGTAAATCGGAAATGTATTGCTGGACCATGGGGCCAAGCTATCTGTGGAATCGGTAGATGTGGGATCGAAACCCTACCGTTGGACATTCATTAAATGCTGATATGGTACCTTCTAATAAGCTATGGCCTCTTCCTTCCAATTCCTTGCCAGTCCGCCTCTTTGGATAGTGGCTAGCATTCTAGGCTGTCACCGCGGAGGCTCAGGTTCGAGAATCCCGACTCTGCCAAGAAATTTAATTCTGATCTGAGGGATGGAATGCCTCTTGAGGCAAAACTGAGAAGAGGTGGATTTGATTCTCATCTCAGCCATCCTGAAAGTGGTTTTCCGTGGTTTCCCATCTCTACTCTAGGTAAATTGGTTCCTAACTTAAGCTCATGGTCGCCTCCTTCCTAATCCTCTCCTGCATTACAAAGATACACATTACTACAGACCCACAATAACACCGGTTATCAGAAAAATTCTATACACACCCAAGTACACAGGCAGGGGTGGCCCTAGGGTGGTGCGAACGGTGCAACCGCACCGGGCGCTGTCATTAGGGGGGGGGGGGGGGGGCGCAGAAATTGCAACACTAGTTTGACTGCGCAAGAAATTAAATCCTATCCCCTTATTACCCTATAACTTAACCCTACCTTTCAAAATTAACTTCTAGTTTATCGGTTGGTTTTTAATATGGTATTTTGGGAAGATATATGACCCAAAGGCTGTCTTTTTCTCTTGAGGATTCATCCTCTCAGTAGCTGGCTTATTTGTACAGGTGATAGCAGGACATATGTAACTACCTGAACCATCATTTCTTGTTCCTGCTAAGAAGGTTTTCCAAATTACTCTGTATGTCCATTGTACTGACTACCATTACCAGTATGAAACTGGTCATCCTATGTTTATGCAGAATAATCTTATTAATCAGTGGCGGCCGGTAATAAGGTTGCAGTGTTGCACAACGACCAGATTAATTCATGAAAAACAGAGAAGCGAGGCGCGCCAGCCGTCTAGGAGCGCTCGTCCGTTTGGTCGTTGCCAGGCCCAAGCACCGACCAGATCTCAATAGTGAAGGGTATGGCAGAGATGCCAGACCGGGTAAGCCCTATCCCAACAGTTAACACGGCTGGTCGTTGCTCGCTGACTGCAACCAGGATCTGAGGCGCAGGCGCGGCCGGAGACATCCGAGATGCTTCGTCAATGTTGCGCGTGAACTTGTGACACTCGCAGTTCTCGCCGTCATATATAACTTACGTTATTTTGTTCTCGTGAAGGTTTTCATGTAGACTAACTTATATTCCAATTTTAATCCGATATTGTGATGTCTCGGAACTGCGGCATTCGTTATGAATGAGGTACATCCGTTTTACCGCGCAATTGAATACAGTTTTCTCCGACATCAAGCAGTCTTTCACCCTATCACCTCATGGGTGCCCGCAGGAGGTGTGGGGAGGGGAGGGGGGGAGGGGGGCAAGGAGGGGCCATGTCCCCACCCCCTGAAATCCCGAGAATATTTCGATTGTTCATTGTCACACCAGTTTATTTCATAAAGTGAAGTTACTGATGGTTAACTGATTTAGATGTAGGGATAATTCCACAGTTTTATTTAACTTAGTAATTTGGGATTATTTGAGAATATCTTCAGTTATTTAAAAAATCGCCAAACTGGATTAACATTACTATTTTAATGAACTGCTTGATTTTTATTTTTGTCGATATGTGTGATACAACTATTTTTTCCTGTTTTTAAAGAATGAACATTATGACGATGATTCACAAAGAAAAGCGAACTCCTATGGACAAAAACTCTGAACTAAAAAAATCCCCCCATTTATGCCATAAAGACTATGTACTGAACGGTTTAAGTGCAGCCAAATAATGAATGTCACGAAGTAAGTAAGAAATTAAACGAAAATTGCGGGGGGTGTAAGTCTCAATATCACCTAGTGACATGTAGGCAACAATCCTAGAAAAAATCCTGCGGGTCCCCATGAACCACCTTAATGAAAATAGTGCAACACCCAGAACAATTATCCGCCAGCCGCTACTGTTATTAATAGTAACTCATTATTTTATTTTATTTTGCATATGGTGGCACTTCAAAGAAAAGGAGGCTGCCATTGTCGCAAAAATTACTCTGCCACCGATTACCAGTGTCGAAGAGAGTTGGACAAAATTGATAGTATCTGCACACTCAGCTGCACATTCTATCCTTTGTGTAACAAAGCCAGGTCGCCGACGGATTGAGAAAGAAACTTGGCTCGGGAATGATGAAGTAAAAGAGGCAATTCGTACTAAGAAATGACTAGATCATGAGTTTCTTGATGATAAAACACTAACCCGTTGGAATGCCTACAGAATAGCCCGTAGCAATGCTAAGAATACTGTAGCAGCAACTAAATCTGCACGTTTTGAGGAGTTGTACGCAAAACTTGACACATGTGAAGGGGAAAGAGACATCTATTGCCTCGCCAAATCCAGACATCACAAATCTATTGATGTCCATCGCTTTTATGGTGTGAATGACGAAAATGGTAACCTGCTGACGAACTGGAACAAATCAAGAGAACGTTGGCGAAGCTATTTTAGCACGATCTCAAATGAGGAATTCTCCCACCCACCAATACTCTCCTCCACTGTTGTTGAAGGACCCGTCATAGAAATAGAAGTCGTTGAGGTCCGCGCTGCTTTGAAACAAATGAAGCAGGGTAAAGCCACTGGCCCTGATGATCTTCCAGCAGAGTTGTGGTACTAGAAACGTTGGGATGCAACTGGATGGTTAACACAACTCTTCATTCAGATTATCAAAGAGGGACGAACACCAACTGATTGGCAATGGAGCATTACTTTTCCTATATTCAAACACAAAGGAAACCCTGCTGAATGCGGTAATTATCGTCCAATCTTGCTTCTGTGTCACGCCATGAAGATATTCGAGCGTGTTCTGGACAGGAGGATCCGCGAGATCATCGAGCTTACAAGAACCCAAGCTGGATTATAATTGTGTTTAACTGATGCAATTCATGCTGCACGTTTGCTTTTAGAGAAACACCTTGAAAAGAACCAGCAACTTCATCTCGCATTCTTGGACCTCGAGAAGGCATTTGATTGAACCTCACAACCTCATCTGGCTTGCGCTTCGAAAGCACGGTGTGCCAGAATACCTCGTACACTGGGTGCAGCTCCTTTACAGAGAACCAAGTAGCTACGTCCGAGCTGCCGCAGGTGAATCATAAAATTTTTCTATCAATGTTGGTGTCCATCAAGGTTCTGCGTTATCACCGCTCTTGTTCATCCTAGTGATGGACACTGTAACATCTGAACTACAAAAGCCAATAATGTAGACCCTCCTCTGCGCTGATGATGTCATGTTAGCCTCCACAAGCAAAGAAGACCTGCAGCTTCAGACCCAAGCCTGGAGCGATCAACTTGCACATGGGTGCCTAAACAAAAGATAGACGGAATACATGACGACAGATATGCAAGATACAGGTACTATCCAAGTAGATGGGGAAGACTTGCCACGTGTAACAAAATTTAAATACCTAGGCTCTATTATCACTAATGATGGAAGTCATGTAGAAGAGGTCAATACGAGAATCAGCGCAGCTTGGATGAAGTGGCGAACGACAACTGGAGTCACCTGCGATCGAAGGATGAAGGACAACCTAAAGTCAAAAATCTATCGTGATGTAATCCGTCCTGTCGCATTGTACGGATGCGAGTGTTGGCCAACAATAACAGTGACAGAACGTCGCTAGGGTGTTATGGAGACCTAGATGTTGCTATGGACAGCAGGGTCACCAAATTGGATCACATGTCCAAAGACAACATCAGGAAACGGTTTGGGGTTGCACCAATCAGTGACTAGATGCGGAAGTGCCGTCTGCGTTGGTTTGGGCATGTTCTACGAGCGGATGCGGACACAATTGCAATGACTGGCTACAATATACAAGTTGTCGGCAAGAGAGCTAAGGGAAGACCGAAGCAACGGTAGGATGATACGCTACATGGAAATCTGAAGAACCAACACCTTCATCCAGACATGGCCTGAGACAGAAACAAATGCCGACAACGTATCCATATAGCGGACCCTGCAGTTAGGTGGGACAAACGCTAAGTAATAATAATAATAATAAGAAGAAGATTTAGCATATGGCTACATCACTAATTACAAATTACATTTACGGTTAGCTTTAAATTACAAACTAATATCCATGCCACGAATGTAGTCTATAATCTCTTTGTCATCACCAAGAACTCTGTTGGATCGCCAGGGCATGCTCTCAGAGGACACTCCTGAACTGTATGGTGAACAGTCTGTTTTTCAGTATCACAATCACAACCAGACTCTTGCTCACGTCCACAGGTTTAACCTACATATCCCTGCACGTACCCCTGGGTGGTGCTAAACGAGTAACAAAATACTGGCAACCAGACAATCCAATAGATCTCCTGGTCAATATCACATAACACATCAAAACTCATTAATACTAACTGAAACATTTTATGATATTGAAAAAAATATCTCATGGGAAGTTCAGCAGGGACGCGCACCCCTCCCTCTCCGACATTTCTTCCATAGATCCGCCACTAAATGATAATATCTGGGTGAGAAGAGAAAGTGTTTTCAGCCCAAAGGCTGGTTTGCACCTCTGCAGACATGATCTTGAGTCGGAGTTTACTTGTAGTAGGGTAAACAGTTCCTTTCTGCTCCTCCTTCCTTGTGTGTTTATTGACGAATGCGAGGGCTTGAGAAATGGCAATAGCTCCTGCAGTGAAGATCAAAAGATGTGGGGACAAGGCAAATTGTTAGGGCTCAGACGTGTCCTGGCAGTAATAAGTGCAACAGCCATGGTCATCCAGAACTGGTCACCTATCTAAGTTGTGACCAAGCCTACTGTTGGTTAATATCTTACGGGATCCGTTATCTCAACATGGCCAAGCCGTTGGCTGGGTGGGAAAAGGTCTGTTAAAACTTTTAGTTTTGAAGGCAGAATATATATTTATGACAGTTACAGTGACAATATGTCTATCAATAATCTACGTCCTCCTCACATTAAAATTCGAGAAAGCCAGGATTATTTTTAAGTTCACAGATACTAGAAAACCAGGGTCGATTGAGTTCTAAATCATACATGATTTTGTGTCCTGTGAATATGATGCTCAATTGTTCGAAGGAGAATGCTCATTTACTCCTCCTCTACTGCAGTTAACATACAAAGGAAGAGGTGCATCAGCTGCTGGAGAAGGAAGTAGAGTTTTATCCCAGCTAAACAAGCAGCAGAGGAGGAGATATGTTCCTTATTCTGCTCATGCACAGATAATTGTCTGTCTGTAGGAAGTAAAGTCAAAGATGGCAATTCAAGTATCAAACTCGCTTAGCCTGCCATCTATCAGTGTTGTAATCAATCAGTTACCTTACCAGACCATAACACCATGATGAACATAAAAATTGTTCATGAGGTCTCACAAGTTCTTATGTGTGAATTACCATATGTTAAGACATTAATTGCAAGAAAATTCAGACCCTGCACCATATAACCAACCATTACTAAATACCACAAGGTAGTGGTGGTGTTGATTGCTGTTTTACAATGTTATCAGGCTTCCATGCAATTATGATATTGTAGATGGAAAAAGAAATAGTTCCCACCTATTGAAGACTGAAGATATTCAACTTTTTGCAGCAAGGACCAGGGTCACCGAGATAATTTAAGGGCCCCTATGCAATTTCTTTTTTTCAGGTCCCTCTTGAAATACTTTTAATTATTACTATCCACTACTAGCTATTCCGGAAAGACAATGTCATATTGAGAAAAGCATCTGATGCTCAGTCATAATTTAAAAGAAACATACAAATCTTATTTCATAGAAAACATGTTATCATTTATTTTATGAAATATATTTTGCAAAGAGCACAAAACAATTTGGGATTTTTAATACAGTTAACTTGCACAGGGAAATATTTTGCAATTCTGTAAGTCCTCACTTTAATTAATAGTACGTAATGAAAAAAGGAGCATTTAAAAACTCTGCATTAGTTTGATAGCAGATTCAACACTCAACTGTAATACACTGGGGAGCAAAAAAAGTGGAACGCTGAAGTAAATAAACTAATCTGATTAATTACAAAAACAAATAGATATTATTGAAAACTTAAAAAGTAGTTTTATCCTAATGTGTTTTAAAAACTATCTTAAAAAACATTACCTTCTGTTGGGAGGACATTAATGTACTTTTACATAGTGTTCCACTTTCTTTGCATTCCAGGTGTAGATTATTCCTAAACAGTTATAACTCCTAACCGAATTTTAGTAGGTTACAGAGCTTGCTTTTAGTTTCTTTTTGTTGGTAGTAATTATGTGTTTTTCAGGTTGCCAGCCATGGCCACCTATTGGTGGGGCACCACAGAGAATCTTGTGTGTTGTGGCAGAGAGATTCTTTGTGTTGGTCCGGCAGTGGGTGGCAGGTGGCTTTGGCTTAGCGCAAGGTTTCTATGGTGATGGGATATTGATAGTTGATGCCATGCGGAATGGAGGTGATCTGATGGTTGGGTAAATGTTTGAAGAGATGAGATGATGATGTTATTCTCTCTGGTCTGACAATTGGTTTTTGATGTTGGAAATTATGTTATGTTCGGTGTGGGTAATTTGTTGGATGATTGAAGATGATGGTGATATTTGGTTTTGGAATGAGATAGTACCTTCCCTGGGGCTTGTAAAGAAATATCGAGTTTTTGTGGTAGGAATGAATGATAGTGAGATATGTTTCAAAATGGATTGGGTTATCTCTGAAGGAATCTGACTTGGTCTATGAGAATGAAAAGGAGAGATTCAAAATGTTGTGACATGAAGATGGATTTTATTAGAGAAAAATAAAGAAAGGAGTTATAATTATATGAATTGCGGGAGTGTCAAGTATTATGAATTGGTTTGTCCATGCAGACAGACCAGTATTAAGGGTTGAGTTACCTACAAAAGGTGGAGTAATAATAAAGAATGGAGCAGAAGAATATTAAGCTTTGTAAGTGGAGAAGAATGAAAGTTGTAGTGGACACTGTACAAGAGATGCAGGTAACGAATATTGCTTAAATGTAGACAAAAGGGTAGTAATAGTATTGTATTTCTGATTTCGTTATGTGTGCAACATCATCTCAACCCCGGAGATTATTATGAGAATGAAGATAAGTGTAAGAGGATATGAGGAAACCAGAGATATATAAGCAAAGCGAACTGATGTGAGTTTAATAATAATAGCGAACTGATGTACATGGATGGCAATAGCGGAACCGCGCAAACTAAACATGTGAAACATGGCACGGGTTTTAGACAAAACTGAAGCATAAAGGGCAGGTGGCAGCACCTTACATATACAGAACTGCATAGCCTACTTGTTAAACAAAGTATAAAACTACCAAAGTTACAACACTTCCCCTCGAGTACAGGTTCATACAATCTTACACTCTCCAAACCAGCAAACTTCAAGCAACGTTCATGTTTCATTCGACTTAAACTCTTCGTGAGAAAGTCAGCAACTTGATCGTTCGTAGAGATATACTTCAAAACAAAAAATTTACACTCAAAGACTTCACGAACAAAGTGATGTTTGATATCAATATGTTTGCTTCTACTGTGATACATCGCGTTCTTTGCCAAATTAATTGCACTTTGATTATCACAAAAGATGAACGTAGTGGCTAAGTCTTTGAAGCCTAACTCAAGCAGAAATCGACGTAAGTACACAGCTTCCTTGGCGCACGCTGACAACGCCATGTACTCGGCCTCCGTGGTGCTAAGGGCCACGGTTCTTTGTTTTCTTGAGTCCCACGATATAGGGCATCCGCCGAGCAGGAACACATACCCCGTGAAGGACCTCCTATCTTCTTGGCAGCTTCCCCAGTCGGCGTCGACGAATCCTTGGATCGGTTCGGTGTCTGCTTCGTAGATCAGCCCGATGTTCGAAGTCCCCTTCAAGTACCGCAGCACTCTCTTGGCAGCTTTCCAATGTTCGACTCCGAAGCAATTGTTAAACTGTCCCAGGTAGCTGACAGCGATAGAAATGTCCGGGCGTGTAGTTGTCGACAACGTAAACGGCAATCAAAGTTAAGTTATTTCCGGAACCAATTTGGAATAGACACGGATCCGATGTGGTTGGTTTGGCACCGCACTTCCTCAAGACCTCACGCAGCTTGACAGATATGTCAGCGCGCCTACCAATTTGCGGTAAGGCAACTTCAACTCGTCAGTACTGGGATTCTCATTTTTGCTCAATTTCGTTCCAGGGTCGAGTGGTGTGACTACAGGGTTGCAGTCTGCCATCTCGTAGCGTTGGAGAAGCTCTTCAATGTAATCTTGCTGTAGCATGGCTATACATCCGGTCTCCTGGATTAGTTCGATGCCTAGGAAGTGTTTGGCCAATCCTAAGTCCTTGACCTTGAAATTTTCACTCAGGACTCTGGAAATCTCGGCGATCTTCTTTTTGCATTTTGACAGCACCATCATGTCGTCAACGTAAACGGCAATCAAAGTTAAGTTATTTCCGGAACCAATTTGGAATAGACACGGATCCGATGCGGTTGGTTAGGCACCGCACTTCCTCAAGACCTCACGCAGCTTGGCATACCAGTTTCTACCAGCCTGTTTCAATCCGTACAGTGATTTTTGTAGTAAGCAGACCTTGTCGCCTCCCTGCAACTGGCGAAGCATGTTCTTGGCCTTCTCCTTTGGTTTCGTCGTCAGTTCCAGACATCGCAATGCTCTCTAACATCTCCCTGAAGTTCTTCGGTTGTTTCATGAATATTTCCTCGTCTAGGTCACCATACAGATAAGCCGTTGTGATATCGTACTGTCTGATTTTTACACCGAGCTTGGCAGCGAGACAAACCATCAATCGAATTGATTCCATTCGCGCCACCGGTGCGAACGTGTCAAAGTAGTTGAATCCATACTCCTGGTTGAAACCTTGAGCCACCAGCCTGGCCTTTCTCTTCTCAAGTGTTCCATCAGATTTTAGTTTGTCGTGCAGCACCATCCGGCATCCGATGACTTTGGCATCACGGGGAGGATCCACTAGCACCCATGTATTGTTTCTCAGGATAGATTCCATTTCCATGACCATGGCACCATGCCACTCGTTAGAGTTTGGTCCTGTTATTGCCTCCTTGATTGGAATCTCTGCTAGAAAAATCTCCAGGGGCTGATAACCTCGATGTTAGGCCCCTTAAAACAACAATTATCATCATCATCATCAGAAAAATCTCCTCGTCTTCTTCTTGCTCCTCCACATCTTGGAGATTTGTTTGAAAAAGTTTCTTCGGTCTTCCCCTTTTTCCAGTTCGCAGAATCTTGGGTCGACCAGGTCCTTGTATCAATTGAGTAGTATCGGATGTTTCGATAGTCGTTCTATCATGATCATCCACTGGCGTCACATCGAAACCGAGGAAAGGTTCATCATCTTCTCCAATTTCGGGTTGAGAGACTGGTTCCTCCATGACAGCTGGTTGATCTTTCTCTCTTAGTGATTTTGGTAGTGGTTCTGCAAAGAACAGCTCCCGACAAATATCTTGCTTCGAGGATTCCGGGCGCTCCATCCTAGTCTCTTCCAGTGGCTTTTCATTCTCGAAATATTTTACATCTCGGCTGATCAAAACTTTGTCTTTGTCAGGGGAGTATATGCGAAAACCCTTGGTTTCTTCAGAGTAACCCATGAACACGCCTTCTCTGCCTCGTTGATCCAGTTTCCCTCTTCTGGGATCCCTGTCCAGGAAGTAAACCTTGTTTTCAAACGTTCTGAATTGCGAGATGTCAGGAATCTCTCCTGTCCACAATTCGTACGGTGTTTTGCCTCCGATACTTTTTGATGGCAGGCGATTACGGATGTAATTTGCAGTATTCACTGCTTCCGCCCAGAAGCGGTGAGGTAATCCAGCGTCGAACAACATGCACCTGTGTTGTGTTTCAGCAGAGATTAATACAAAAGGATAGCTTTAATCAATTGTATATTTGGACATAGATTTGGCATGACCGCCATTACAGGGAATAAACAAAAGAGTACATTTTTATATAACTTAGATAGAGGAGCAAGTTAGTGACTGGCGGTCAAACGTAAGTATAATAGTTCCTCTAGGTTGGCGCTGATCGAAACTGGATTACTTAAAAACCCAATACCCTCACTTAATCCAGTTGTCATTTTATCAATCGGATTCGATCGGCAATAATAAATTCATCAATTTGCAAAAATTCAAATGTTTCGACTTAACTAAGCTTTTTGTCAGAACATCTGCAATCATTTTACTAGTACCTTTAAAATCAACCGATACTTCTTGTTTTTCAACTGCATTTTTGACAAAATGATATTTTACGTCTATGTGCTGAGACCTTTCTTGTATTTCGCTACATTTGGCATTTTTTAACAGCTGACTGATTGTCTCTAAACAATAAAACTTTACTGTTTTTAAAAATAAGTTTGTAATAGTTTCCCTTTAAAATTTCCTTTAATATTCTATTTAGAATTACTGCCTTTCTTGTACATGTTGCTAAACTGACATACTCCGCTTCCGTTGTTGATAGAGCAACAATATCCTGCTTCTTACTTTCCCAAGCGATGGGGCCATTAGCAAGAAACAAAATGTACCCAGTACATGAAATTCTATCAGCTTTTTCGCTAGCAAAATCTGCATCTGCATATCCTATTTAAGAGCTGCCCGATTTGCTGTAAACTATTTTGAAATCAATCGTACCCTCCAAATAACGTAACACCCGTTTTGCATATTCCCAGTGTTCCCTAGTGTAACATGTGTTATATAACGACTTAGTTTTCCAACAGCATAGGCAATGTCTGGTCTACTACAGACCGCTGCATACATTAAACTGCCCAGTAACGCTTTATATGGTACATCAGGACATTTACTTGGATCTCCTTTGGGCGGATCTAACTTAGTTTTCATAGGAGTATCCGCTATTTCGCAATCTAGCATATCAAAACGAGACAAAATTGTTTTTATGTACTGTTCCTGATCTAACGTGATTCCCTTTTCTGATCTCTGCACTCTCATACCTAAAACACTTTTAGCTTCCCCTAAGTTTTTAATTTCAAAATTTTTCTTAAGTGACTTTTCTAGACTGGTAATAATTGTTTCATTCTTACAAAACACAAGGAAATCATCCACGTACACAGCTATTATGCAAAGTAAATTACCGCTTCCCTGAACATAAATACATGGTTCAGTTGAAACTCTTTTGAATCCTAATGTCATTAGGACATTTCTACATTTATCATACCATGATTTGGAAGCCTGTTTAAGACCATAGATGTCTTTCTTTAATAAGCAAACTTTGTTTTCAGAGCCCAGCTCTGTAAAACCTTCTGGCTGCTCCATAAAAAGAGTCTCTGTCAAATCTCCATTCAGGAACGCAGCTGTGACATCCAGATGATAAATATTTAACCCAACCCCAACTGATAGTGCTATCAGCATTCGTAATGCCGAATAACTTATAACTGGAGAAAATGTTTCCTGATAATCCACACCATATCTTTGTGAATATCCCTTAGCAACTATTCTTGCTTTAAAACGCTCCAATTTTCCTGCAGCATCGATCTTTTGTTTAAAAACCCATTTACATTTTATAGGAATCTTTCCATCTGGCAAATTTACCAGTTCAAAAACTCCTTTGTCCTTTAAATTTTTCAACTCTAAATTCATTGCCTCTTTCCATTGAATTTTATTTTCCGACCCTAAGGCTTCTTGCACTGTTTGTGGATCATTATGAGCGGGTAAGCTGTCACAAAAGTTTCCACTCATTGACGTTAAATAAGTAACGTGATCTGGAAATATCTTAGGAACCCTTGATCTAATAGGATACCGTCTGATTGATTCATCTTGCACAATCTCTACTGTCTCACTCATATCAGACTTATTATTCTCAGAAGTCTCATTACAAATAATCAAGTCTTCTTCTAAACTTGCATGACCCTGACTATCACTATTTATAACGTTTGCATTTTTATCGTTAACTTCAATATTTTGCTCTAAATTTATTTGGTTCCCTCTTTCCGTATTCGCGTTATCATCTTTGGCCTCACTATTTTCTTCGATTGTAACCGCAAAATCGACTTTTGGTAACAACGTTCGAAAATCTGTTTTGTCACCCTCACTGATTTCAGACTCTCTGGAGATGAAATTGTTTAAAAAAAAAACAACATCTCTAGATTTTAATTGCTTATATCCCTTTTCTGGATCCGCTAGTAGATAACCCTTTGATTCCTCGCAATAACCCACAAATACACATTTCTTGGATTTAGAATCAAACTTGGTTCTATGTTCTTTTGGAATATGCGCATAGGCCACACAGCCAAACACTCGTAAATTCCCTAAATCTACTTGCTTTCCGGACCATTTCTCTTCCGGTACTTCATTTTTTAGCGCTTTAGTTGGAGATCTGTTTTTAAGGTATACAGAAGTCCTGCAAGCTTCTACCCACAACTTTTTAGATAGGTTTGCTTCTAGAAGCATAGGTCTTGCTTTCTCAACTATTGTACGGTTGACTCTCTCTGCAAGTCCATTTTGCTCTGGAGTGTAAGGGATACTAGTTTCATGCCTAATACCACAGTTTTCAATTTCTCGTTTCATTTTAGAATTGACATATTCTGTTCCATTGTCAGTACGTAGGCATTGAATCTTACACCCTGTGTCATTTTCAACTTTTGCCTTAAATATTTTAAAATACTCATACACTTGATCTTTGCTCTTAAGAAAATAAATGAACGTTTTTCTTGAGAAATCATCTGTAAACGTTAAAAAATATTTTTCTCCATTAACTGAGGGTGGTGTCATTGGCCCACACAAATCAGAGTGCACTATTTCCAATTTGCGGGTAGTTTTCTCATGTCGAGGATTTTTTGTTTGGAAAGGTTCCCTGCATTGTTTACCTTCAACGCAAGCGATACATGGTTGAAACGGCGTTGTTCTATCCAGTTTCATACCAGTAGCCCTAGTTTCTAACAAAGCCATATTTTTGTGTCCTAGGTGACCTAACCTTTTGTGCCATAATATTTGGCCATTCTTTTCCTCCATTAAACTAGACATCGCCCTAGCTTCACTACTTTCTTCTTTCCGGTTGACTACAATACTTTTCGCATCTAACGTATAAACTCCACCTTCTTCGGAACCAGTAGCAATTAGTTCCCCTGTAATCTTTAAATTTGCTGCATCAAATATCTGACAGCTCTTCTCTTTAAATATTACACAAGCACCGTTTCTAGTCATACAACTCACTGAGAGTAAATTAGACGAAAGCTTCGGTACATAATAAACATTTTTAAGCTCCTGATCGTTGCCCTGGACTAAGCTAATAGTTGCACTGCCTTTTCCTGCTGTGCCAATCTTTTCATTATTTGCAACAGTTACCTCAAGATTATCTTTCGAGTTAGAACTAAAGTAATTTAATAAATCAATATCATTTGTCATATGAGCTGAAGAACAAGAATCTACGTACCATTTTTCTGGTTGAACATTAGATGCCATGGCCATGAGCCACGCATTTGCCCTTCCTTTATTTTTGCCGTCGGCTCGCTTACTGGAGTCATCTCCTCTAGAAACTTGCGCAACTTTATTATTTTGAGAACAATCCCTTGCTAGATGTCCGTAATTATTGCACCTAAAACATTTAACTTTATTAATATCAAATGTATTATTCTTACGTTTGCCACCATGATTTGAAGGATTAGAGGATGTTGGATTATTAGGTTTGACTTCGTGTTTAGTATTAAATGCCACCGCAGTCTCCTTGACTTCCAACGAACTTCGATAACCTTCTTGAAGTAGCTTTTGCTTGACAGTTTCGGTATTCAGTTTTCCAGTAGCTGTGTTTTCAATTGTCATTCTAAAAGGTTTATAATCTTCTGTTAATCCTCTCAACATGAGTACGGCAACAAATTCATCGTCAACTTCCTTCCCCATACTTCTCAGTTTTGCACTTATTTCGGTAAATCGCTGAACATAGGCCTCCATATCCTTTGAATTCGCCAAACTAATATCAAATAATTGGTCTATGAGAGCAATATGCCGATTAACGCTTTTATTCTCGTAGGTTGTTTTTAAGTGGTCCCATATCGCTTTTGGGGTTTTAATGTTAGCAATTTCCATTTTAGGTCCATTATCTAATAGCATATAAATCTTGGCTCTAGTACGTTGGGCCTGCTTATTTTGCTTTTCCGACGCAGTCGATGCAAGGTTAAACTCCACATACATCCACAAATCCTCATGCAAAAGATACATCTCCATATCCATCGCCCATGTCTCATAATTTGCGCCTCCATGCAATTTTTCGATTTGCAGCAACGAATTGCCAAATCCGCCATTACCGGCCATTGAACAATTTTTAAATAAATAAAAGTTCAAAACTTACAGTAATATGTCTGTCCACTTCCTTTGTACTCTGGGCCTCATAACCTGTTGTGTTTCAGCAGAGATTAATACAAAAGGATAGTTTTAATCAATTGTATATTTGGACATAGATTTGGCATGACCGCCATTACAGGGAATAAACAAAAGAGTACATTTTTATATAACTTAGATAGAGGAGCAAGTTAGTGACTGGCGGTCAAACGTAAGTATAATAGTTCCTCTAGGTTGGCGCTGATCGAAACTGGATTACTTAAAAACCCAATAACCTGGCAGTCTCCATTAAAGTCCTATTCATCCTCTCCGACTTCCCGTTTTGTTCGGGGTTGTGAGGGACTGTGAGGCGTCTTGTGATTCCGCGCTTCTTCAGGTAGTTGTCGAACTCTCAATTCAGGTATTCCCTGCCGTTGTCAGACTGGATCACCTTTACTAGTTTTCCTTTCTGATTCTCCATCCTGGTAACGTACTTGACGGTAGCTTCGTAGACCTCTGATTTTGCCTTCAGAAATCTCACTTCACACCAATGAGAGTGATCGTCGATGAATTCCAAGAGGTACCTTGAACCTCCCATAGATGGAGTCGGCATTGGTCCACATACGTCCGTGTGGATCAAATCGAGTAGCTCCGTCCGTCGATCGGATTTCTTTGGTAACTGCGTCCTGGACATCTTCCCCTCGAGGCAGACTCTACAGTCCAGAGTCGTCGATGGATTTCTCAGCTCAACGCCAGACACTCTCCCTTTTCTCACAGCTACCAAGATGTCGCCCACGTTGACATGTCCGAGCCGACGGTGTAGCAATTTTAGATCAATTATTTTGGGCGATGCAGCCATATTTGCACGTTCTTGACTCTCACTGACGTAATATAGGTTATTCTTCCTCTCAGCTCGCATCAAGACTTCTCCTTTTTCGTTCTCGATGACTGCGCCTTCCTTTTCAAAAAAAACCTTGTGGCCGCGGTCGGTGATCTTTCTCACCGACAGCAAGTTTGTCCTGAGGTCTGAAACGTGAGAAACATCTTCGTTCGCAATGCGGGTAGATAAGCGAACACTGCCTTTTCCCACGATCTCTGCCGTTGAATCATCAGCCAATTTCACCATACCCCTTCGTGACTCATCGATCTTCGAAAAAATCGCAGGGTCGCCACAGATATGTGAAGTGGTGCCACTGTCGAGACACCATATTCTGCGTACGTCACTGCTCTGAGTTGTCGTCCCCTGTAAGCATAGTTCTCTAGTGAAATTTGCCGATTGAGTATTAGAACTGTCTTTACCTTTGTTCTTCTATGGATCTCTTTGTTTAAATCTGCACTGGCTGGCTCGATGACCTTGCTTTTTGCACACATAGCCTCCTTCTGTTTCACTGTTGTTGTTTAGTTTGGGTGTTAGATTCTTATAGTTCTTGTTACCTGGACCAGTCTTCTTCTTGACGAACATAGCTCCCGCTATTTCACCTTGTGTGCTCGATTTTCGTGTGTCGTCCTCTTCGATGATTTTGGTCCGAAGAGCCTCGGGAGTCGGTAGGTTGTCACGTGACTCTATTGCACACCAAAAGTTCTCGAACCATGCCGGCAGACTGTATAAACACATAACTGTCAACAATTCCGGATTGATCGTGATGTTCATATCTCCCAATTTGTCCACGGTGTCGAAGAAATCGTTCAGATGGTCACGCACGTCGCCATCGTCCGCCAATTTTTGTAAGGTTAGCCTTTTCAGTAAGGTCACCTTCCGAGCCGGTCCCTGGGATTGGTAGATCTGTTTCAGTCGTTGCCATGTATCACGTGCCGTGACACAATTCTTGACTTGCTTTATTTCACTTGGCGACATCGACAAAATGATCAGCGACCGAGCCTTTTGATCCTTCTTGTCCCACTCTTGAATTGCCGCCGCGTTTGCATTTCCAGCCACTGGTTCTGGTTTCGTAGAATTCCTGCCGACGAATTCCCACAAATCGCCCGTAATGAGGATAGCCTGCATCTGCACGGCCCACTTGTTGAAATTGTCCTTACCGAGGGGTTCAATTCTCCCAATACTTCCGGCGTTCATTTTTGATGTTAACTTCTGGCACGTTTTTACGAATAATTACGATTTGTTATTTACGCGTTTAGTCTCGCGCATCTGGGCCCATAACCTGTAAGAGGATATGAGGAAACCAGAGATATATAAGCAAAGCGAACTGATGTGAGTTTAATAATAATAGCGAACTGATGTACATGGATGGCAATAGCGGAACCCCGCAAACTAAACATGTGCAAACATGGCGCGGGTTTTAGACAAAACTGAAGCATGAAGGGCAGGTGGCAGCATCTTACATATACAGGACCGCATACTTGTTAAACAAAGTATAAAACTACCAAAGTTACAACAATAAGTTTATAAATTTGGAAGAAGCAGAAGAAATATGATTAGCTTTGTTTCACCATGGAGTGTCTTTCTTTAAACTGAAGGGGTCTGATGGAGAAGATGGAAATTAGGGAGAGGAGAATTCTCCGGAAGATCCTCGGTCCTGTAAAGGTAGATGAAGTATTTCGTAGGCGACATAACTCCGAGCTCTACGAATATATAAAGATTGTGCGTGGAAAATGAGAATAGCCTTTTATGGCCATATCGCGAGATTACCTTCCACAAGATTGGATAATCATTCGCTCAGTTTCTGGCACAATAAGAAGGTTCATACCACATGGCTGAAGGAAACTGAGAAGGATATTAACGAACTGGAAATATCAGATCTGCATGACAGACAGGCTGTGAGGAGTGATTTGAAGGAAATCCGTGGTTTTCAGGAGAAACCTCGGAATAAAGGTACCTTCTGGGCTACTGAATGAAAGAAGTTACACAAGCAGAAAATGCATCAATACTGGGCGAAGATCAAGACCCTCCAGTTGAATAAACGTGGTCCTAAGTAGGCCAATTCGAGAGAGGAAGAAGAAGAAACTGAAACTAAAGGGCCCTCATTGCTTACGGGCCCCTATGAATTTGCACCCCTTGCCCCTCCCCCTCGGTAGCCCTGGCAAGGACCTTTCAGTTAACCGACCTTTGGATCACTCTAATCCCCTACTCCTTTCACCTTATGTTCATTTGTCCCACTCTACTCACATCTTCCACTGTTCTTCACTCATCTCACAAATAGTGACAGGAATCTGAATTAGTAGCATACAAATGTATATTATTGTTTTGTATTTTTATTTCAAATTACAGTACATACATTAGAAAGGAATTACAGCAAACAGCTATCAAGAACAGTATAATAAAAGAACTGGAGGAGAAATTATGTAACAATAATTAAAACATGTTTAAGGCACAATCTTTGAGTTTTATTCTGTGTAAGTGATATCAAAAACATTACTATAAATGACAATTCTAGATGATTTACATAGTGGTTATCACCTACACAGTATAAATCCAAAGGCTACCATATCTAGTAAAATGAGTCTTAACCAAAACATAGAAGTACCTATATTTTGATTTTGGAAATAACAAATGAAACCTAGTTTATTCGGACATAAAATCTTCTTGCCTTCATTGTATTCATTTTTATTACACTTAGGTTTCATTTGATAATGATGATGATGAGGATGTACAACCAATTACAGAATTATGAATATATGTATAAAATACATTTTTGAACATGAATTAGATATTTCTGCAGCAGGTAACAATATTCATATAAAACTTACAACTTAATTATTTTGGCTTTTTGGTTGTTTGAGAAAATGGCTACAAGATTTACCTATTACATAATTGTTCTTATTATATAACAGAGCTGCTTCATTTACTGAGTATTAGGACTTAAATAATCTTTCTTCAGAGTATACAACACTCTGCAAGTCTTGCAATGATCATCCACACAAACTGGGTGAACCACCTAACATTACTACTGTATTGTGAATATTTCAGAAACAATAAAAAGTTTTGATCACAGGAATAAATCCAAGAGAGAGACCAATGAATTACAGGATACGGTGGGAACCACCAATTAATTATTTTTAGTGAAATAGAAGGTATGTTACTAAAATTACACTAATACCAATGGTGTTTGTCCCAGTTTTCTTTAAAATTATGGGTTTGTCACGTTGATTCTTAAGATGCAGAGCAAGTTTGAAAGTAACCTCCCTGCTGTGGCTTATGTTTTGTTTAATAATGTGATTTTGTTCCACTATCATTAAAATCAACTGAGTTACAGTTATACTGTAGTTACTGTTAATTCTCTAACTCCTCAACCCTGCCATAATTAATGGAGCATATTTCCTTTACTTTACAATTGAATAAATCAATAGGGGACTCTGTCAAAAATTTAGCTTATTTTGAAGTTTCTATCCTCTAATTTCATGACCCCATCCCTTAGTTAGTTATTGTTGTCTTGAGGGGTGGAACAGTGAGGTAATCTCCATTCCTTGGTTTGATATCTATGAAAACAGTTTGTTGTTTAAGAGGCATTCACGCTGGTAATGCTCAGCAGCGCACCCTGCATGTCACATAGTCCATGTGAGAGCCAATCTTTGCCCCAGAAAATTATGGATGTTTTCATTGCATTTTGTTGGTCTTCTTGTGCTTAGTTTATTTACAATATCCTCTTACTGACGCTCACATTCAAAATAACAGTGTGTACTAATGTACTCTATTAACAGCTCCACTCACTTATGTCCTTTAGTACAAAGTCTGTTGGTAAGTCACTATTATTTGCAGCAATTGGTTTAGCACAAGACTTTGGTAGAAACAAATTTCAAGTTGCAAATCAGGGAGAAACGGAGTTTAACCAAATTTCTCCCGAGAGCTCCTGTAAACAATTTTGTCCTTTAAATATAACTGAAAGGAGATCATTAACCATTCTGAGTAATTTGGCACACACAGCAATGAGGAAACCAGAACAAGTCCGTGTACAGCTCGTCTCCTGTGGCCTTTAAGCCCACTAACCTCTTCTGAACATACTGTTGCTGGCAATTTGATGTATAGCCGTTGGGTATCGTACAGAGGCCACTGCAGCGGTTGGAACTGGAAAATATAAAACAGAGTTGATTAACATTCAATTTGTATTTTCCTTAAATCCAGAAAGATGTCAACGATGCAGTGCACCTTACAATTTACATCAGGCTTGTGTGTTATAATGTTTGCTCTGTAACTTATTTGTACCATTCCATCATGTGCAATTATTTAACATTTGTAAAATATATATTTTAAGACAGATAAAGAAGCAAAGAGACAAATAAATGTTGTTGATTATTTTAGGGTGACATTATGGTCATGTAGCCCCATGTACATGGGTGTGTGTAGAATCTGTCTGATAACCTGTGTAACTGTGATGTCTGTACAAGTGTATGTAAGTGCAATTGAGGTAGGTTTTGGGTAGGAAGCGGCCGTCGCCTTAAATTAGGTACCATCCCGGCATTTGCCTGGAGTAGAAGTGGGAAACCATCGAAAAACATCTTGATCCCCTTAAATGGATGATAGAATAACATGGATTTAACCATGTTTATTGGTAGACCCACATTGACATACAATTATTTTACAAGAATTTCTTTTCCTCTCAAAACGTTCCACCTAATCATAACTAAATAGTACATTTAGTATATCAATATTAAATAGTAAATTTAGTAAATTTATTCATACTTTTGGGATATTGCTGTGTGAAATATCACAAAAGTATGCATAATTTTAATAGTATTCCGGACCGTGAAAGCCTAATCTACATACAGTAGAACGTCGTTTATCCAGACGTCAAACAACCGGAATGTCAATTATCCGGACGAGCAACCAAAAAAAAAAAAAGACGGAGCAGCTCGCGCTACCTACAGTAGTGAGTCGGTTCTCGTTTTCAATTGTTGTCTCTGTTGTCTCCTTCCGTTTGTTTACTCTATAATGTTTCAATGTGTATTCATGGTGTGGGCTTCGCTGTGAAGACCAAACTGGTAAATTATCACCAACTTACGCCTATTGCAATCAGCGAAAGGCTCATGAATCTCCGCATACCATTCTCAGGAGGTTCCTTTATGACACTCATCTCTGCCTTTGCTCCTACCTTAGATTCTGATGATGAAGTAAAGGCTCAGTTCTATAATCAGCTAAGTGAAATCATCTCCAAGGTACCATCTGCAGCTAAACTCTTGCTCCTCGGTGACTTCAATGCCAGAGTTGGGAAAGATCACAGGCTATGGAATAATGTGATGGGCAAACAGGGACTTGGAAAATGTAATCCCAATGGACTGTTGCTTCTTGGTCTTTGTGCAGAACACGAACTTTTCACTACCAACACGCAGTTCCGGCTACCTGACCGCTTCAAAACCACGTGGATGCATCCTCGTTCCAAACATTGGCACATTCTTGATTATATCATTACCCGGCAATGTGATAAGAAGGACACTCTTATTACCAGAACAGCAAGGAATATAGACGATTGTTGGACAGATCATAAACTTCTTATATGTAAGCTCAGGATATCCATCAGACCTAAACCACCTAGGAACATAAAAAATTTGCCAAGAAAGAAGTTTAATACATCCTAACTTCAGGATGAATCCATGTACAAACATTTTGGAAACAGGGTCGTCACCCAGTTATCAGAAAACCCAGTAACAAATGATATTCAGCAAGAATGGGTCACATTACAGAAGATTATCACACAGTCAGCTGAGGAAACCATTGGTTTTATAGTGCGGAAAAGACAAGACGGGTTTGATGTCAACAATGAGGAAATTCTGTCTCTTATCAATGCCAAAAGGAATGCCTATCTTGCCCATTTTCAAGACCCAACTTCCAACACAAAGAGAGATAAACTACTGGAACTCAAGGGTAAATGCCAGACGCAGATAAGGCAGATTAAAAATACTTGGTGGCAACAGAAGGCTCAGGAACTGCAGAGACTATCGGATGCTCGAGACTTGAGGAACTTCTATGCCGTACTCAAGGAAATATATGGACCATCTCGCTCATCATCAGGTACACTGAAAAGCGCTGATAATTCTACTACCTTTACTGATAGTCAAGAAATCTTGGAACGCTGGAAGGAGCACTTCTCCAATCTCCTAAATCGTCCATCAGAAGCTGCTGAAGACTTACTCTGTGATGTGCCGCAACAACCTGAACAACTGTGGTTGGCAGTACCTCCTACTTATCATGAATTCAGTGCAGCTCTCACCCAATTGAAACCCAGAAAAGCACCTGGCCCAGATAACATCCCTCTGGAACTAATTCAAGCCGGAGGTCATTCCCTCAAAACAAGAATTTTCATCCTTATCCTCAGAATATGGGAATCAAGAAAGGTACCTGGAGACCTAAAGAATGCCACTATCGTCACTATCTTTAAAAAGGGTGATCACAGTGTTTGTGGCAACTACCGTGGTATATCACTGCTAACAATTGTGGGGAAGATTCTTGCAAGAATTCTACTTAACCGCCTCAAGGTTATCTCTGAGAGGATCCTTCCAGAGTCACAATGCGGATTTAGAACTTCCAGAAGCACAATCGACTTGATTTTCTGTGTGAGACAGCTACAAGAAAAATGCAGAGAACAACAGAATCCACTCTTCTTAGTCTTTTATGACTTGGAAAAGGCATTTGATTCGGTTCCAAGACCAGCCATGTGGGCAGTGCTGAAGCGGTTTGGTTGCCCTCAGCGTTTTGTAGATCTAATCAAGGCTCTCCATGATGGCATGACAGGTCAGGTTTGCCATCAGAATAAGATGTCTGATGAATTTCCCATTACCCATGGACTGAAACAAGGATGTGTACTGGCTCCAATGCTTTTTGCTCTGAACTTGGTTGCAATGCTTAATGATTCACCCACAAACATCCCAGGTGTGGAGGTCAAGTATCGTTTTGATGGAGGGCTTTTCAACCTAACTCGTCTCCGCTCCTTGAGGAAAGCTCAGGTTACTAACATGTTGTATGCAGATGATGCTGCGTCACCAACTCTCACACCAGAAGAGCTGCAAGAGTCAGTTAATTGTTACAAAAGTGCATGTGATCGCTTTGGTCTTACCATAAATGTCAATAAGACTAAAGTCTTGGCACAACCTTCACCAGGCACACCTCTTCCTCAGTTCAATATCTCCATCTCAAATTTGCCATTAGAACAGGTAGACCACTTCTCGTACCTGGGCAGTACCATTTCTGTGAGCTGTACCTGTGAGCAGGATGTGGATAAGAGAATTGGCGCAGCCCATGCAGCATATGGATGATTAGTGCACCGGGTCTTCATGAATCAAGATCTGTCCATGAGTACAAAGCTTATGGTGTACAAAGCAGTAGTCATTTCTACATTGTTGTATGGCTGTGAAACGTGGACCCTTTACCGACGTGATCTTAGGAAGCGTGAGCGTTTCCACCTACAAAAACTTCGATCAATCCTGAGGATTAAATGGGAAGACCGCATTACCAATATTGCTGTTCTGGAAAAGGCTCAAATCAACAGCATAGAATCATCCATAATAGGTCACCAATTTAGATGGATTGGTCATGTCCATCGGATGGATGATGTGAGATTACCTTGTCAAATGCTATATGTGAGTTATGCTATGGCACCAGACCTCATGGTGGTCCTAAGAGGCTCTACAAGGACCAGTTTAAACAGACCCTGAAATTGACAGGTCTTGATTCACCAACCTGGGACATGCTGGATGAAGACCGCTCAACTTGGCGCTGTACCATCTCGGATACTGTAAAGACATTTGAAAGGGATCGACGCACACATGAAGAGGCCAAGCGTCAAGCTAGGAAACTTCGAGCAGCCCAACCACGTCCTCCTCCACAATACTATGTGACTTGTGTGGACGCTTGTTCCATGCCAGGATTGGACTCTTTAGTCACCGTAAACACATCCACAAACTGGACTGAAGGAAGAAGATTTATACTTAGATTCGAGTTAAAGCCGATGATGATGATGATGATGATGACGTTGTGAAAATGGCTTCTACGAGTGACAAAAAAGAAAAATGAAATCGCAATGTTTTATCCATTGAGAAGAAGGTGGAGATCATTAATAAACTGGATAAAGGTGAGAGTGTGCAGTGTCTAATGTCTAATGTTAGAAAATCCACAATTTTTTGAAGAAAGGAAAGTTGAAATTCTGAATTATGCATCGAAGTTAGGTAGGGAAGAAGGGTCCAAAAAGAGTAGAACTATGAGATCAGCTAGGGATAAAAATTGGAAGAAGCGGTGTACTTATGGTTTATTCAGACAAGAAGTAAGGGAGATCCCATTTCTGGACCTTTGTTATGTGAGAAAGCATTGCAGCTAATGAGAAGCTTGGTGGTTATTACCTAATGTACTGTGCATGTTTTTTCCTATGAAATAAACGCATGTTTGATTATCCGGAAAAATCGTAATCCGGAGCACTTTCGGTCCCAATTAGTCCGGATAAATGACGCTCTACTGTATTAGTAAATTGATTAGTTGGAACATTTTGAGAGGAAATTAAATTCTTGCAAAATATAATTAAATGGATGATGCAGGAAGGAGTAAGTATCAGGCAAACACCAAAGGGAAGACAGATAAAGCAAGAAAAGATAGCAGATGGGAAACATGGGACAAACACAAAAGGAGAAAAGGACCATAGTAGGATACACAAATCTATATAGGGAAATACCACAAGGTAAGACAAACATTCATTATATACCTCATCCATGGAATCTGTGAAGTAGATTTGTGCATGACGTCACACGGAAGAAGTGAAAAGAGAATGCGATGGGTGGAGCTTTGCAGCCCAGCCATTGCAAGAGTTGGTTGAATACAAAGTTTGCGCCACCCTCCTGCGCTAATTATTCAGTGGCATCGCGCCTCATTGGACCAGTCAGCCAAGTCACTCCTGTGTGCAGACTACGTGTTTTCACACTGGCACTTCGCAGATTGCTTGGATGGAGTATAGATGTAAAATGAATAGGAACACAGAATAAAAGAGTAACACAATAATAGGTAAGTGCTTATCTCTTTCTGTTCGTGTCCAGTTATTTTAATATAAAAGTCTAACTGCGGATTTTGTAACTAGGGATCAGTGTTTACAGGTCATATAGCACTTACACACATTGCTCCGTTCCCACAAGCTGCGTATAGCGGTCATCCACTTCTGGGAGGTTAACAACATACATCCAGTTGCCTTGATTGTTCATGGCTGCTTTAGGCATGATGAAAGTTCTTCTGGTTGGACAAAGTTGGTTTTGATTCTGACTGCCATCAGCCTGTCGGCGTTGACGGGCAGGAGTTTGTGGAAGCTGACGAACTGGATTAACGCCAGCATTTCCCTCTGCCTTTGAATTTGATCGTGCATATCTGAAAGGAAGCACACATGAGGATGATTATGCTACCTTGTCTACTGTACTTTAATATAGTGCATTATTCCCTATCCAGAATCTTTTGGTTATTCAAATTCAGGGTTAATGCACTTGTTTGCGCTTTGATCTTTTCGTTGCCATGCATAGGTGCTGACTCCACAGGTCCCTTGGGCTCAAACATACCCATAACACTTTCATATTATCCTCCCTCCCTCCAAAGAAATGAGTTGTGTTGCCAAACTTTCATTGAAGTAAATGATTGGATTGTAATGTTTAATTTTTTAAATCTACATGGCAAATTGAATCAGCGACTGAAAGAAAAGAAGAAAGTTCAGGTACTCCTGCTTTGAGGGAACTAGAAAAGCCTGGTCCAACAAATCTATGATACATTACAAAGTTGCGGAACACCACATCATGGAAAATATAACAGCCAGATAGAATCGTGGTTATTTGACATGGAAAACTAAGAAAGAATTCCTTTTACAATAGTCAATTTTCATAAAGGAGCAGTTTTTGAAAACAATTGTTATTTAATGACACAATATTGAATTGCATGTGATAAATGTTTAGCCTACTTACGAATTTTGCAAAAAATGACAGTTGACTTATGAGATTTACACAGGCCAAAAGTTGTCAGTCTGTCTGTGTGTGAATGTGTGTGTATATCTGCCCCCCTCCCCCCTATCAAATCAAGCACGAAAACCAAATTGAACGAAATTTGGCACATAATTAACACTAGCAAAGGACACCTCAGTCCCATGTTTTATATTGCCACCATCTTGACGGAAACGTAATGGCGGCCATCCAAAAGTTCAAAGCTTGAATCAAATAACGACTAACCGAATCATCTGATCTCTACCAAATTTTGCATGTGGGCAGCGTCTTTTGACACAACTACAAGGTCATCAGCCAAATAGTTTGAAGATGTGTGGGCAAATCGATCCCCCCTATCAATTCAAACACAACGAAACCAAATCAATCCACCTTTGGTACAGAGGTAGTACTAACAAGGGACAACTCAGTGTCATGTTGTATATCGCTGCCATCATAACAAAAAAGAAATGGTACCCACCCAAATGCTCTGAGCTTAAATCAAATTACGACTAAACTAATCATCCGATCTCGACCAAATTTTGCAACAATATACCTTAATGTGGGAAGCGTGTTTTGCCAAAACTACAAGGTCATCAGCCAAATACTTTCAAGATAGCGGATGTATGAATCATGAAAGTATTATAGCCTAACCGTAACTTAAGATTCAACAAGGCGTTGGCTCACCAAATCTGCTCATCGTACACAGAGAGGATTAATTTGTCCTCAAGGAAGTGACCGGTAGGTTATTAGCATGTTATAATAGAAAATGTAACCGTAGCAGTGACTAACAGTTCAGGCTGACCGTGCCATATCGTGCTGGGCGTGCCGTCCCGTTGGGTCAAAATGGAAGCTATTATTTGCTCACTAGTCTACATTTCAGTACCTTCGTATGTTTATGTCCTTTTAGGAATGTACTGAGCAAAATAGTACATATTTAGTATCAAATGGTTTATAAAAAACGGCAGAAAATGCTAATGAAATTGCTCATTCCAAGACAAAATATGTTATGCAGTAATACTAAACCAGTTGTTAACCTAGTTATAGTACAGGGTGTGTGTTAGCGTAGTGGTAGCATCCTAGACTCGTAGTCTAGAGGTTCGTGGATCAAATCCAAGCAGTTTCAATTTTTTTAAACTTTATTTCTTTTGTATTTATTGATGTATAACAACTCACATGTTATAATGTTAAGCATAGTGTGAGTTTGCAATCGAAAATATTATATATATATACTAATAACACCACATATTTCAACACTCGACTACAGCAATTAAAATTCCTTGTCCTTGATATGCGGTAGAGTCTATTGTTGTTTTTGTTGTTGATTCTTGAGGGGCTTTGTGGCATCATGTTCTTTTTTCCCCACGTACTTGGGTGTGTGTAGAAGTTGTCTGATAACCTGTGTCACTGTGATGTCTGTAGCCTTACTAATGTGTGTACTTTTATACGAGGAAGGATTTGGGTAGGAAGCTGCTATTGTTTCATTTGAGATGCATGGACATCAATGTCATTTAGTCCCATGTACGTGGGTGAGTGTTGAATTTTGTCTGATAACCTGTGTTATTGTGATGGCTGTATTTGTGTGTGTATATATAATCCAGGTGAGAATTCAATCAATCAACGTAAAATATCCGTTTAGCACGTTGTATTTCAACAACCTACTATAACAAATATTCAATTATACTCCTTGAAACGGACAAAGAGTTACCCATGCATTTAGGAGAAAGTAGGCTTTATGTTATTTACTGAACATCTTGTTTTGCTTCACATTCATCATATGTATGGTAATTAACTTTATCTAAGTTGCAGGTCTTGCTTTGCTTTTATTACCCTGATTATTCTTTAAATGAAAATGATCTTTGACAATCAAACAATGCTTTTTACAAAATCCATAATTCTTTGTCAGGAATGTACTGTAATGTTGGGCAATATGGATCAACATTTTAGGCTTTCATATTTCTAGCATTGTATGTAATGCATTTCTGCATTTCACAATTAAAATATTTACATATCTTAATCTTTCTGTTAAAAAAGTTCTTGCTTATAAGTTTTAAAAAATACTATAATCGATTATCCTCCCAGCTTGGCTTCACCTATGGACTTTGCGAGGGATCATTCCTCTACCGTTGCAAAGATGGTGTCAGGGAGCTAAACACACCATGTCAGCAGATACAACTGGGGATAGTGACAGGCTGATCACCCAGGTGACCGCTAACTTGGGTCTAATTAAGGAAAGGTCAGGGAAGGGATTTTTGAAGGAAGTCGGCTGTGGACCTGTTGAAAGGAACCTTCCTGGCATTTGCTTGGTGGTGAAAATGGGAAATCACGTAAACTATTTTCAGGACGGCCGAGGTGGGATTCAAACCGACGCTCTCCTGATGCCAGCGACAAGTTATCGCTCTTGGCCACCACGGCCAGCCTTGCTTATACAAGTAAGTACTCCGAAAATATTTCATAAAAAAAATCCCTGATCAGTTTTACCATGAAGAGTGAGGTAATACCAATCATCTATTTATTATCCTTAAAATTAAGTGCTAAATGTGCTATGTGGTAAAAGCGATCCAGAAAATTTCATTAAAACAACACGAAATTGTTCAGTGTGCATGGCCAGACAAAGAAGAGCTTACATAACAAGAAAATTAATTTGAACAGAATGCCACACTTTGCAGATCCTCTATTAACGATGTTTCATGTTTTCCAGCATACATTTGACTGCTGTGATATTTTGATGCATTGATACTTGCTGATATATACATGCTAATCATTGCAAAATACTGCAATGACACAGATTGAATATTTCCCCTATTGGAAGGAATTCGGGCTGACAATCTTTGTTCATTGTGCTATAAACACCAGTCAGGTGGGTTAAAGAAGTGAGTCCCCGAAATATGATTAGCCACCATTAATATAGGAACACTCATTGCCCGAGTGCCTGCATGTCAGAAATTGCTATTAGTACGTGTAAGTTTGGTTATGGCATATTTGAATATGTTGTTATTGATAATGCAGAAAGTGAGTTGTTTCATTTAGGGGCTTGGAACATAGTTATCATCAGCCCCGTGTACTTGTGAATGTGTGGAATCTGTCTGATAACCTGTGATATATCTCTGATTGCCGGTGTGTGTACCCACGGGCGGTTCTAGGGGAGGGCGACCGCCCAGGGACCCGCGGTCCGGGGGGCCCCGCGACATGGATTTTCTAAATTTAATTAGTTAATTAATTAATTAATTATACTTTTCAAACATTGCAAACTAATTTATAATTCATTTTATTTTCAGTGCAGCTATGACCTCCCTTGACTGTTTAGCAAGTTCAGATTTCAGTGAAATAATAGAAGACTTCAGCCAGAAAAAAGTCGCAAAATAATATTTTAATATTTCATAATTTACATAATCTTCTTCAAGGAGACTTTCAGGTTTCTTTCATATTATTAAAAACATATACTGTAGTGTATTCAAAATATTGTAACTATTCTTTATTTTATTATTATTACAAAATTACTGCTCGAGTCTAAGCTGCGTGGACCTGAGAGGAATGTGCATCGCAGACTATTATGAGTATTATGAGTGGTGGTGACGAGTGATGCGGTTTCTCGTTCCTTGTGTAGTAACAGAAGCAAATGCATTAGTCGGTGACTCAGTCACTCATTCCCAACGCCACACTGGTTTCAGAAAAGACCCATGTTATCAGTATTGGAATAGACGAGAATGCCAGGTAACACGGCGGGCTGTCGACAGGCTTCTCAATTCATGCCTGCTCCTACCCTGCCTCTGCTCTTCATCCCGCAAGTTCACAGAGCTTGGAACCGAGCAGTACTTTCCATTTGATTTGATATGTTTTATTTCCTATTGTTGTGGGCCCCACCTTAACATATCGCCCAGGGCCCCGCGAGGCCTGGATCCGCCACTGTGTGTACCTGTGATTGGGGCTATGATTGGGAAGAATGCAACCATGGCATGTTAGGTAGACTACCATCCTAACATTTGCTTGGAGTAGAAATGGAAACCCACAGAAAACCATTTTTGAATGGACAAGGAAGGTACCAGGAAACCTCCTATGAGAATTAAGTGTACTTCATTCCAACAATCATACCAGGATTAAAATCCTTCATGGCTTACCCACGGATCGAACACGAGTCATCTGGTCGGGGAGCTACTAAGTTTACCCCTAGACTACTCATGACTACCATAGCGAATAACTGTTTTGTTTTGTCTTAGTACCGGCAGTGGCGGCTGGCGGATAATTGTTCTGGGTGTTGCACTATTTTCATTAAGGTGGTACATGGGCACCCACAGGATTTTTTCCTAGGGGGAGGGGGGGGGGCATATATTATTTATTTCATTACCTATATTACGCGTACACCCCCCCTACAATTTTCGTTTCTTTTCTCACTAGTTTCATGACATTCATTATTTGACTGCTCTTAAACTGTTGGGTACCATGAATGGGAGGAATATATATTATGTTTTTTAGTTCAGAGTTTTTCTCCATTGGAGTTCGCTTTTCTTTGTGATGCATCGTCATAATGTTCATTTCTTAAAAACAGGTAAAAGACATTTGTATTACAAGGTATCGACAAAAGTAAAAAATCAAGCAGTTCATTAAAATGTTTATGTTAATCCAGTTCGCCGATTTTTTTAATAACTGAAGATATTCTCAAATATTCCCAAATTACCAAGTTAAGTAAAACTGTGGAATTATCCGTACATCTAAATGAGTTAACCATCAGTAACTTCAATTTATGAAATGAACTGGTGTGACAATGAACAATCAAAATATCCTCTGGATTTCAGGGGGTTGGGCCACGGCTCCTCCTTGCCCCCTCCCCTCCCCCCCCCCTTCCTCCGCCTCCTGCGGGCGCCCATGAGGTGATAGGGTAAAAGACTGCTCGATATCGGAGAAAACTGTATTCAATCGCGCGGTAAAACGGATGTACCTCATTCATAACGAATGCCGCAGTTCAGAGACATCACATTTTCATCGGATTAAATGGAATATAAGTTAGTCTACATGAAAACCTTCACGAGAACAAAAAAACGTAAATTATATACGAGGGCCAGAACTGCGAGTGTCACAAGTACGCCCAACATTGCAAGGCATAGAATCGGCAGTTGACGGAGCATCTCGGATGTCTCCGTCCGCGCCTCGACTTCCTTGTTGCAGTCAGCGGGCAACGACTAGCCGTGTTAACTGTTGAGATAGGGATTACTCGGTCTAGCATCTCGGCAATACCCTTCACTATTGAGATCTGGTCGGTGCTTGAGCCTGGCAACGGCCGAATGTTGAGCGCTCCTAGACGGCTGGCGCGCCTCGCTTTCTCAGGCAGTTCACAGTAACTTACTATAAGATTTCCTGAATCATTAAAGAACAGAATTAAGAATTCCTATACATATAAAAGGAAACATACAACTTTTATTACTAAAGATATTATTTAGGTATTAATTGTTTTTCATGAATTAATCTGGTCGTTGTGCAACACTGCAACCTTATTGCCAGCCGCCACTGAGTACCGGTATGATAGATTGAAGTCCTCTTTGCCATAGGAATGTACCCGGAAAAACTTAAACTTTTCAGTGGAAGACACCACAGTACAATCTTGTCCCCTAAAGTTCTCATTTAAATAAACTTAACACCACAGTACAATCCTGTCCCCTAAAGTTCTCATTTAAATAAAGTTAACGTAATTTCTTTAGTTTAATGAGACTGTTCTTGCAGTGTTTACGTCAGTATTCTTAGCTGCCGTCACGTTCTTCCAGGTTCGATCACCAGCTCTGCCATGGAGGATTTTTAATCCCGTACGAGGATTGGAACACAGTGACGTAGTTAGAAGATGCTAAGGGATTCTGGCACACCTCCACCTATCACCGCCACATTCTTCAGGGCATCCTCTATATTGCGGAAGGAAAATCAAGACAATATTTGAAATATTCAAAACACATGCTCTTGTAGTGATCATATTCTGTGTGTAGACATGTGAGTAAGAAGCTCTGCATGATGCTTCTTCCACAACAATTTGTACTGTCATGTGTTTCATTATCGCAGCACATTCTTTAATGCTGGGCAGTTTATAAGGAGGACGTAATTTGAATGTGACAACTCATTGACCTCCTGCCTCATTTGCTATGTGAAGCGCATGATTCACTGTTTCTTGAATGGTCTTTACCAATTGGGGTTTCGCAAATCATGTTAGTCATATTTTAGTGCTCCTTCCTATCCAAAAGAGAAAAATCAGCATAAGATATTTACCATGGGTCTGGAGTCAAGACAAATAGAACTAAATTTTTAGTCGTTACCCATAGAACAACTCGAGCATCCCCTCCGCACCCCTAGTTCTTGCATCTTGTATATGCAATTGTTGGAATGAGGTACACAACCTTGTGATGAAAACTGAGAAGTGAGATGGGTTTGAATGCCACTGTCAACCATCCAATGAGAGGTTTACCGTGGCTTCCCACTTTCACTCCAGGCGAATGCTGGGATGACACCTAACATAATAGGCCATGACTACCCCTGTCCTTAATTGTTCAACTAGCCACTGTGAAATATGAAATAAAACCCACATGGGGGCAGGAAAGGACATTCAGCTCTCAAGCCCCAGCCAAATTCTGAGGTATTGGCAATGATTGCAAATTGCCTGTCATATGGCAGAAAGGAATGGCCTGTTATCATGAATATCTGATGAATTTCAGTGGAATAACATTGTTGTGATAGATACAGAAAGAGAGCTACAAACTTCCAGTTATTGTGTGCCCTATGCACCTATTGGACCTCTACGAAATGAGCTTGCTTTCTTTTCCCCCCCTTGCCTATTCCCGAATCCAAATCTCACTCGGTGTTGCAGGGTATTTTTCTCTTCAAATTATTTGTACATAATTTCTTCCCTGGGGCCAGGGAGTAGATACAGGGTGCAACACACTGCTCTGATGTTTCTTGGATGCTCCGAATGTTTTTAGAAATTGAGAATTTTTCTCAGGTATTCGCGGTTTCCAACCAATTTTAATAGATTCTTCGTTATGTGTCAATTTTACATTCACTGTGTTGTAGTTCCAATACAATATAACATAATACTGATGGGAAACATGCACAAATATATCAAAGGATTCTGTGAACAAAATTGTAGCTGGCTGGCGTTTTCATCTCAATTAATGATACTGTGGATCAAAAGTTTTTAAGAGTTATCTATCTCCTCATTTTGTTAAGTTCACTCACTACTGCTCAGCAACTCAAGATTAGTGTGTGGTTTCATGATTCATGATAGAACTGTAAGACAACAGTTATACTGTAAGTGCCCATGTAGCAGCATCATTGACAATTATCACATAAGGCAGGAATGATCAGAATTATCCCACTAGATCGATATTTCCCCATTCTATGGTACTTGATGACCTTCTGAACATATTCACTTCTTTCTTTTGAGACTAACAGTGTACAAAGGTGAAGTGTCTATTTGCATTAAGTGTTGTAGTCACATATAAGGTATATTGATGGGAAACATGCATAACAAAGGATTCTGTGAACAAAAATTGTAGATGTCCAATAATTCACATTGTAATGCTGTAACTCCTGTTGTATAGCTTAGTGTTATTGCACAGCAATGTGATTCTTTTTTGCTGTATCTTACTCAACTTGTTTTCAATAACATTGTAGCCTCTGTCCTTGCAAGTGCCATAGGACCTGCTGGTGTTCCCTTTACCTTGAGAATATTTAGTCTATCAATTAAGTGTGAAACACCAACATAGCCTGGGAGCTGAGATTGATACAGTGGTGCAAAATCTGCTTGCTGTAGAGTGGCACAATTTACAGGATGGAGTAGAACAAAGAAGAAAACTGGAAAATGTTCCTTTATTCATTGAACCAAAACTTTGATGGCCCACAGAGATACAGGATTTTATTGGACATCCTTTCTTTACCAATTATTGCAATTAATATGTCAAATGCTTCATATATTAGTTGTATGTATCATGTTATTTTTGAGAAAATTGAACTCACTTATTATTTCCAATGCCGTAATCGATTCAATGTCTGAACTTTTGTGCCATCCGTACACTAACACATCTATCACAGCAAAGATGAAAGTAGTGTCGTCTGTAGCCTGTACATGATGGTTTGCTGAACTGCTTCAGATGCAAATTCACCTTCTACACAAGAGCTTTGACAATGGTCCCAAGAGACCAGTCAGCGACAGGTCAGGGCTTTTGGGAGGACAGTCCAATAATTCTAGTTGTATGGCTTAGTGTTATCACATAGCAATATGATTCTTCTTTGCAGTATCTCACACAACTTGTTTCCAATAACATTGTAGCCTAATTATCCTTGAAACTAGCTCAGTGAGTCACACTAGGGCTCCACATTCGGCGTACCCACTTTGATGAGGAAATCTAAGAGAAGCCAACTTTTCTGATTCTGGAACACAGTAGTTTCCTTGCTATCAGTATTGTACAGTTTCTTTTTGAAGTTGGTGATAATATGTGTCCAAAGTCCAGTCACATTTTATTCCCTGTAACAATGCGCTGTACATCCTCCTGATAATAATGTATTGCTGCTATTGTTGCTTGCAATAGAGGCTCGGGACAACAGCTCAAGTAGGCTACTTGTGTTGCTGTGGTATTTATCTGTTCTGTATCGTCTCACTTTGAAGAGCAACCTGTTGGCTGTAGTAATACAATTGGCTAGTGAGTCTATGGGCACTCTGTGCATGCATCGACCTGGACTCGTGCTGCCCATGCAGTGTTTGAACATGGTGAATCCAAGATGGAGATATTGATACTAGGCTTCTTCGCCAAATTCTTTATTGTTCTAAAACAAGTCCTCATGGAGCCTCTTTGAGGAGATTTAAAGACTAGCTCAAAACCACCATGAAGATGACCAGTATAAATCCACAAACCTTGGAAGTACCGAACTGTGCCGAAGATCGCAAACTCTGCTGTTGTTGACTAGTTTGAAGGAGAACGTGGTGAACATGTCCTATCCATCTTAGTCGATACAGGGCCAGATGACCAAGGTGTTTTCCCCCTTATAAAAACAATCGCCACCACCACTACCATTTTAGTTGATGACTCATTATAGGGGCTTCTATACTAGGCATTTGTGGTTTCTCGAGAACTGCGATATTAGTGATGTTGTCCTCCCACCTTATGTTCATGATGGATCATTGTTTTTGCCGATGGAAGTGCTGATGTTTTCTTACATCACGGCAATCGAGAGTCCAGGTTTCACATCCATAAAGCAGCATTGAGGTTACAACTGCTTCGTATACCATTAGTTTGGAATATACTGTAAGGTCCTTAAGCTTGATGACAATGACTAGTGGCTAGTGAGTCTATGTGTTAGCCATCTAACACTGCATGGGGGGCACCAATTCTCTTCTCCACTTCTTGTTCACACAACCATTGCTTAGACAAGATGCTTCCAAGGCATGAAATGTGCTCCACTTGTTCTAGCATTGAATCCAAGATGGAGATATTGAATTCCAGAAGAGTTGAACCTTGGCCAGTGTAATGTAATAGTATTATGTGTGTATATATGATATGTGTAAATTGTAAATGTTGGTACTGCATCTTATGTTATGTTATGTTATGTTATGTTGGCACGTCTTAGAAATAAATCAGTTGAGTTACAAATGGACAAGAATGAAGGAGTCATTACAGTGGCGACAAGTGGAAAACGGATTTAGTAAAAAGAACCTTCAGAGTGCAGTGGTTAAAAACGCCAGTTAAGTGAAAAGGACAAGTAAATAGTGATTATGTGGAAAGTACAGTTAAATGGAGTCAATTAAATACGATGGACCTTGGTTGAAAGCCGTGGCCAGCTCATGGGAGCACCAGCACTTCATAATGTAATAAAGGAACTTGAGGAGGACATTCAAAATATGGCCCAACCGCGGTGGTTGGAAACTTGGACGTTTTCAATCCAAAGGATGAGAAAATTGAAGACTTTTACAGCAGATTCGAGGACTACTGTTTAATGAATAACCATGCATTGGGTCCGGATGCACCGGCAACTGAACGAAACGATTCTCCCGCGGATGGATCAAACGCCGTGAGAAAAAAATTGCTTTTCCTTAATCATTTAAATCGCGGAGTATGGGCAACTCTAAATCGTTTGTGCAGACCTGTGGAACCCAGAAATCATACCCTTGTGGACCTTCAGAAAATATTAAAGAAACATTTTAATCCTGCCGGATTGGTGCTCGCTGAGACAGTGCGGTTTAAACGTATGACACAACTGCCATCTCAGACAGTTGCGGAATTTGTGCTTAAACTTAATGACGCAGCTCAGATGTGTGATTTTGGGAACAATTTGGACTCTCGTCTACGAGATCAGTTCATGTTTGGTCTCACATCAGACAAAACTAGAGGTCGATTATACCAAGATACAAATCTTACTTATGATAGAGCGGTGGAGGTGGCTTAACAAATGGAGAAGTGGCAAACACAGTCACAACAGATGGCCACAGAACGGGAAGGATATCAGGTCAATACAATTAATCATGGGCTTGTATACAGTCAAAATCGCGGATGTAGCTGTGTCACCAATAATAGCAGGGCGCGAGGACGGGCTTTGGGACGTGGCACTATCCCAGGACGCGGAGCTTTTGGTCAACAGTTTCAATCTCCGGCACCAAACAGAGGAAAGGAAATGCACGGGACTTCCGGACGAGCACACATAGTGCCTAGAGGACAACACTCAGGGCGGAGACAACCAAACAATGTGTCACAAGGATGCTGGAGATGTGGATCGTCAAAGTGTCACCCAGATAATTGCTGGTCCAAAAGTGTAAATTGTTTTGAGTGTGGAAAAATAGGTCATATGGCTCGTTATCATAGAGAGCAAATTAAAGCAGTTGTCAGTGACGAAGGGCAACAAGAGGAGTGTAGAGAACAATGGCGGTATGCTATGCTCCGTATTATAGGGAATCAGCGGAAGCTATTGTTAGCTTAAGTGTGATAGGCCTCAACAGGAGCAATGTGAGGAAAGTATTCTGGACTATGACGTGAGTAGTGATTATGATCAATTATTCATAAACAGAGTAAATAATGGGGATGTAATAGAAGAGTCATGTGAGTGGGAACTATCATTTAATGAGGAGAAAGAAGCAAGGGAAATGTGTAGGCTAGTAGATGAGGACATGTGTGTAGTAGAAGAAGGAATAGGATTTAAACAAAACAACACTGAGGATAGTAATAAAAACAGAATTAATAAGGTAATTAGAGATACTGGGAACCATGCAAATGGAGTGGAGGTAGCCTAAACCTTGTTACACATAATAATGAACCATCGTTAGTGAAAGCCAATATTGATGGTGTAAAGGTATTAATGAAAATTGATACGGGCTCAGGATACAGTTTAATTCATGTAAAGCAGTTGCAAGAATTGTTTCCACATTTAAGTATTAGCAGATGTGATGCTGAACTTAAAACAGTAGATGGTAGCCCTATTAAAGTGGAAGGAACAGTAGCAGTTAAGGTTAGTGACAATGTGGGAGTTAACATGAGCTGAAGTTGGTAGTATGTGACATACCTCAGTTGTTTTTGCCTTTGATTGGTAGGGATTGGTTGGAAGAAATAGTAGTAAATTGGAGGCATGTAGGAGAAAGACTGGGAGAAGTGAAAAAGAAAATAAATGGGAGAGTTAAGGTGATCAAAGAATCAGAGTATTGTCCCGAAATTAAAACATTAATTGCAAAGTATCCTGAAGTATTTTCAACTGATAATAAGGTAATAAAAGGGTTTAAAGCTAAATTAATGCTCAAAGACGATGCTGTCCCAGTACGTTGTAAAGCCTATGATATACCTTATTATGCAAGACAAAAAGTGACAAATCAGTTGAGACAGATGATTGATGATGGTAGAATGGTGCCTGTCAAATTTTCAGAATGGGCATCACCATTATTTCCTGTGCCGACTATGCGTAGACTATAAGAGAACTGTCAATGTAAATATCAAAATTGATCATTATCCATTGCCAAACGCAGATAATATATTTGCTAGTTTAGCAGGAAATAAGGCTCTCGTGTAGTATCCGTTGCCCGTTTCGAAAGTGCGTTATTTTACTTAGTAGCACTCTGAAAATGGTTTGTAATTACTCTGCCACTTTATTAAAGCCATTTGCCATCACCAAACACCGCATAAACACTTCCAAAATAAGGAAATTGTCAACATTAACTTTCAAGTAATAAACTTATCAAAAAGCATGCCACCGTGTTTGCTGCCAACTTACTGATTGTACTACTAGGCAAAACCATTGGCCTGGATAAAGATAATTGATGCGTGACTACCTCCACTGTGCGTGACAAAAACCAGGGGTGTTTATATTAGCGTGCTACCTAACATTTATTGGTCTAGGCGAAAACCATTGGTCTGGAAACAATAATGTTGGCACTCTGAATAAATTCAGTAACACACTCTAGCGATAAAATATTCAACTCCTGTATATTAGTACCATTGGCCATTTCTATAGAACATTTTTCGGATTTCAATGGTGGGCAAGGTATACTACACGAGTTCCGGAAATAATATTTATTGTGTGTTAGATCTTAGTGAAGCATATTTGCAGCTTGAATTAGCCGTCGAGTCACAGGAATGTCTTACCGTAAGCACACATTTAGGATTCTTGAGACCAACGCGCCTCATGTATGGTGAGGCTCCCTCACCTGCCGCCTTTCAGGAATTCATGGATGTGTTATTGTGTGACATGGAGGGAGTGACATGCTATATTGATGATGTTCTCATTGGGGCAGTAGATTTTAAGTCTTTACTCTGTAAACTGGAGAAAGTGTTAGGATGCTTCCAAGAACGCAATGTTAGGGTATACTTAAAGAAATGTTTGTTCATGAAAGAAAGAGTAGAATATTTAGGACACGATATTGCGAGTCATGGAATTGAAACTACTCCCAAGAGAGTAAAGCCAATCGTAGAAGCTAGAATTCCCACAAATGTACTTGACAAGAGCTGAGGTCATGGTTGGGCATGATAAATTTTTATAGAAAATTTTTGCCAAACCTTAGCACCTTGCTGCAGCCCTTAAATTAATTACTAAAAAAGACAGTCAAGTGGTCTTGGTCTGATGAGTGTAATACTAGTTTTGAAAATAGTAAACAGCTGCTGATAGGGAGTAATGCACTCATGCATTTTGATCCTTGTAAACAATATTGGTACTGTGTTGTGATGTGTCACAATATGGACTAGGCTGTGTCCTAGCTCATAGAGTAGATGGAGTTGAGCATCCTGTTTATTTTGCTTCGTCAACACTCTCAGAAACACAAAAACAATATTCACAAATTGAAAAAGAAGCATTGGCTATAATGTATGGGTTAACTAAATTCTATAAGTATTTAGCAGGGAAAGAGTTTATATTAGTTACAGATAACTTGCCCTTAAAATCCATATTGTCACCTGAAAGACCCATGCCAGTATTAGCAGCTGCCAAATTACAACGTTGTGCTACTACTTTGGCAGCATTCAAATACAAAACAGAGCATAGGAAAAGTGAAAATATGGGACCTGCAGACATGTTGTCTAGACTTCCCAGTCAAGATGAAATTGTAGAAAGTGTAATAAGTGTAATAACTGAACTGTCAGGGTTACCCATAAATGCTGAAATTGTAGCAGATGTTACTCTTAAGGATCCTGTATTGACAAAGGCTATTGAGTTAACACAGTCGGGTTGGCCACACAAGTGACAATGCCAGCACTCAAATCGTATTTTGAAATACGCTATAGCCTGTCAGTGGTAGAAGGGTGTCTTCTTTTTGGAGATTGTGTGGTAATCCCCTTTGAATTAAGAAGTAAAGTACTGGATACCCTTCATGGTGGACATCCGGGTAGTGTAAGGATGAAAATGAGAGCAAGGAATGTGGTTTACTGGCCAAATTTTGCCAAAGATATTGACGAGTACGGTATATTAAACTGTGTGAACCATGTGCTAGAGTAAATTTTCAAGCGATTTCACCAATACAACATGTTTGGCCTTCAACGAACAGTAATTGGACTCGCCTGCACTTAGATTTCTTCTATTTTAACACTGAAGTGTATCTGATATTGCTTGACAGTCATAGTAAATGGCTGGAAATATGGGATGTTGGGGGTACTTCCTCCACAGCTGTAATTGACAGATTGAAAGCATGCTTTGCCACGTTCGGACTTCCTGCTCAAATAGTGACCGACAATGGTCCCCCCTTTGATTCCTTCAATTTCTTGTCATTGTACAGATAATGACATAATAGCTTCTAAAAGCCACCTTATCATCCTCAGGCGAATGGCCTTGCAGAAAGGGGAGTGCGAACAGCAAAGACTGGTCTTAAGAAAATGCTAATGTCTGAGTCAAAATTGTCAATTAAGCATAAAGTTTATAATTTCTTTTTCCAGTACCGAAATACGCTAAGCACGGTAACTAATATCACTCCAGCAGAAATAATCTTTACCTTTCCGGTACGAACACCTCTCAGCAAACTGAAACCAGCTGCTAAACACTCTTATGTGCCAAATGTAATTACATTTCAGATAGGGGAGCAAGTTCGTGTACGTAGGAGAAAGGAAGATATCCCTGAAGTGGGTACAGTGTTAAAAGCCCTTGGGCGAGGTACATACTTGGTAGATTTAAAAGGTAAACAATCCTTATGGCATATAAATCAAATGAATATGTATTATTCTAAGCCAAATACCCAAGTTGGGGAACAAAGGTCTAATCAAGATGTTTCAAACACAGACAAACTAGTTGTGTCCCATAACCAGACAACCATGTTAGCGAAACAGGCAACTCCGCTAGCAATAAACCTAGAAGCTGAAACTATACCTCAACCTAACCCTGAGGTAGCACCTGTATCAGAATCATCCAGTCAGGACATGAAATCACCAATTATTGTTTCCCCTGCTGGAATTCAAGTGGGCAGATCTGGGCGCATCAGTCAACCTCCAGTTAGACTGAATTTAAAGATTTCTAACGAGTAGATATTATCATTGAAGAGTGTAATGTAATAGGTATTATGTGTGTATATATGATATGTGTAAATTGTAAATGTTGGTACTGCATCTTATGTTATGTTGGCACGTCTTAGAAATAAATCAGTTGAGTTACAAATGGACAAGAATGAAGGAGTCATTACAGTCAGGTTGCGCTAGTACCTTGGTTTCTTGCACATTGATAGTGAGGGCAATACCATCATATTCAGTATTAAAACAGTCGACTTATTGTTACAATTCCTCAAGAGTAAGAGAAGGCACTGCACCATTATCAGCATACTGCAATTCAGTCAACCTGATGACCTTTGTTTGTCTATGGGAACAATGTCTAGCCAAACTAAAGAGTCCTCCATCAAAACAATATTGGAACTTAACACCTGAGTTGTTTGTAGGTGTTTCGTAAAGCATGACCCTCAAGTAATGAGCGAAAGGCAAGGACACAACCTTGTCTTAAACCATGAGTGATCGGGAATGCATTAGAAGTGTTATTTTGGGAAAGAATCCATCCAAACATGCCATCATGATGGAGTGTCTGCAACAGATCCACAAAATGTTAAGGGCAATTGAATTTTGCCCATGTAGCTGGTTTTGGGACTGAATCCAATGCCTTTACCAGAATGTAAAATGGTATATATGGATATTGTAAATGGTACAGGTATTTGATATTTTGCTGGACAGAATTACGGAGGTAAACTTCTGATATTTTTGCAATATTAACTTCTCATCAACATGGACCATGATGTCACAATGGGGCACCCATTTCAGGTCTATTTGTAAATGTAATAGCCTATGAGGTGGGTAATGTTCTACACTTTCCTTGACCTACACTTTCCTTGACATCTACAGTGAGTACCCTCCCTATCGAATGGAGACTCGCGGTGGCCGTGTGACGGCCAGGGCACTGTGGCTAGCCATCTGTCAAGCAAGGCACTGGCGCTCGCAGCAGCATAGTGCCCAACTAGTTCAACACATTTACATGTTTTAACATTCTTAACAATCATCATTACTTACATGAATTTCAGAGTAGTTGCTGGAAATGCAGTTTTTCATTTTCTAAACACAGATTGCATCAACATAGGAAGTTTCGGTACACTCGCTGTAATTTATCCTCACTGATATTTTGTATCTGTGCAGTTATGTAGTTCTCGAGAGCCTCCAGAGTTAGTTGGTTCCTCAATTTAGGGGCTGCGACAACACCGTCATGTAGCCCTGTGTACTTTGAGTGTGTGTAGAATCTGTGTGATAACCGGTGTTAGTTGTGATGACTGTATTAGTGTCTGTTATTTGTTTTTAATTCAAGTAAGGACGGCAGACATTACATTTTTAAGTAGCCTCCACAGCTATGCGGATTGTTTCTGTTTACCTTTTGTTTGAGGTTCCCACGCAAGTAAAAATCGCACAGCGATTTTTACAACGCTGAAATGTATCAACACATTTACTGGAAGACTTCTTCTTGAGAAGATATGTTTCCACTAGCAAAATTCGATGTTTTGTTGAATATCTAACCATGTTCCCGGGATACAGTACTTCACCACAAGTCTTAACTCTCTGAACTAAGGTATCGTAACAGCAGGGAATGTAATCAAGCTACTACTGTATGCAGTAATTTCCAACTCACTGTTGTGTAACGGTAGATTTTAGTTATCTGGCACTGACTCAACACTCCCCACGCATCACATGGGCTAAGCAAGGCTCGGTGCTATAGGGAAGGCTCTCGCTCTAGTATGGAAGTCAAAGTTAGTATAGTCATCACTATATTATGTCTGGCAGGTATTTTCCCTTGAGGATTTGCTGATTTTCAATTCTTATGCTTAACAATATGTCTGCTTTGAGAGAAGCTGTTCCTACTAAGTTTCTCAACTGTTGCTACCTCTCCTCTACAATTGCTCACATTGTCATGCAAGTTTATCATTGAAACTCTCTTTTCTATATAAACATTTAATTGCATTTCCAACTACCTTCACAATACCGTTACTGAAGAATGGTTCCATTTCATATTAGTTTAAGGATCCAAATCGTATCCCATACTCAAGTATAAAATTCATATAAATGCCAATTTACCGGTAATATGTCTCTAATGAAAACATATGCAGCCCAAAGTTTCAAATCGTAGTATCACAATAATGAAAGTTTTCTTAAACATCAATTATAAGGCTGTTTCTGAAAGAACAAATTTGAATATTAGTTCCAAGGTTGAGCAGAAATAAATTTTACTCTCTGCATTTGCTTCAAGTTTAAGCAATTTGTAAAGCAGGCACCAGTGAAAACAAGTAACACTCTACACTGACCTGCACTCTCTCTCTTTTGAATTTATCAACTCTTCGTTTAGAAAATATTTATCAGTGCACTTATCTGTTTATCATACCTGTATTGAGACAAACGGTTAAAAAGGTCATTATTGAAAATTTTGCACAATTTGCTGAGTTTTCAAAGGTACTGTTTAAACAAAGTGGCAAGAATGCTTGGGCAATCTTCTCCAATTGTATCCCAAACTTAGAAACTGCCATCTCTAAGACACTGTCTGTCAAAGACAGTAGTGTAGTTCAAAAGTGAAATGGTTTAAATATTGAAGGGAAACACTTATTCTAACCTGTATGGTAATGCCGAGTTTGAATGTTGGCTAGTTCATGAGAAAGACTAACTGATATCCTTGTAATTTGCGAATCATTAACTCGAAAGTGAACTTATTCTATGAATCACACAAAAGTCATTACAGGAGCAAGAAAGAAGTTAAAACAATAATTTTTGATGTATAAACTTCATTTACATTTTGTGGTGATAACACACTTATGGAATGTTTTTAATTTCAAAGAATTGTCCGTAAGTTACTGGACAGAGGAGTATAAGCCACAGCATTCAAGCGAATCAAGTTACAATATGCAAAGGAACAGAATGGCTTCGAAAATATCAAGCAAGCCAACAAGAACGGCAAAAAGACAACACTCATCATTCACTTTGCAGAGCAATTTCAAAATTTCAACAGGTTCACAGTGAAGAATAACATTCCAAATTTACCAAGATAACTAAGCATAGATATAGATATAGGCATTTCAAAGCTGGAGGAGGCCAAATGCAAAGTGGATATTCCTAATGAGCTGAAAACTAAGTCTAATACCTTGGAGTCACTTGCAATGTATTATACCATTTAATACCACATCTTAATTTTGCAAAAAAAAAAAACAAAAAAAAAAAAAAACAACAACAACATTAGTTTGGTGCTAAATGAGAGAATATTTAATTCAATACAATCTCATTTTACTTTGAAAATGGGACAAGACACTGAAAAGCTAATTTCTCAGAAATATATCCATGTGAGATTCTCACAAACTAAGGGTGTATATCACATTAAACACCGAGGAAAAAATGCTGTCCTATCTACTGTACTGTAAGTTATGTTTCTCAAGTAAAATGAAAGGTACAGATAAAATCATAAGAGCATTGTTTTCATGTTTCTAAACCAGAGATACTGAAGGTGTAATTGTTGGCAGTTGATATAACATTTGTGATGTGTATTTTTAAGGCATTTGTATATGATTTACATTAAATTGTTGATTGAAAGCTTGTACTATGCAATTTCTTTAATGAGAAGCATATTGTTTAGAGTCCATTCCATTGCCAGCTGTCTGTGGGTTCAAGTCACTTGAGTTTGGGTGCTTCATACGGTTCATGCACCCCAAAAGACATCATCATCTAAAAAGACGCCTGGCCACTTGTGTGGTCTTCCGACTATCCAGTGTAGTGCCCCTTTCCATATCCATACTCCAGACCAAAGTACATACCAAAACGAAAATTTCTTTTTGTTCTGCTATGTTGGCACACTTGCATACCTCTTTATCACAGTGCTTGCCACTTTTTGTAATGGTCTAGATTAGATATGTTTGCAACATACTTTCTTCTTGTCAAAAGTGATTGTATTTGTGCCAATGCAATCTATAGAGAAGGAAGTGTTACATCTGTTTCGAATTGACTAGTACCATCTTTGGGATGGAATCTACATGTTGCATCACCGAGTAAGTGAGTGAATGAAAAGGAAATGTCATCATCCTCACATCTACACTTACATTTGTGGAAAGAGAATATAGGCTACCTTAGCAGTGACTTATTGCACTACAATTTCATAAATATCTATAATTTCTTTAAAAAATGACTTTAAAAAAATGTATGAAGTGTGCGATTTGCACACCACTGCTGTAGGAAAATATGCTCCATAATTGCTGTCCACGGGTCGCTGTGACGCCTGTTTCATGTCATTAACATTCTGAGGTCTTTCCTTTATCCTGAAATGTAAATAGTGTTCTATAATCATTTGGTTGAAATAAAAACATAACCTTTCTCCTTAAGTCTCTCATTATAAACCTATTAGGGAAAGTGTGGTTTATGAACATGCGAGATTTCTCACACGGGTCCGCTAGTTTGTTATAAACACTTTACTCTGGTATTTACATATCGTAGTTAGAAAATTATGTTTAGGTCTTAGAAGTGGGCACCTTGTGGTGTAGGGGTTTTGGGGTGCATGAACCGTATGAAGCACCCAAACTCAAGTGACTTGAACCCACAGACAGCTGGCAATGGAATGGACACTAAACAATATGCTTCTCATTAAAGATCTGGCTTTGATTCCTGACTCTGCCAAGAAATCTGTTGTATTATCGTTTCGTTTAGGGGTTCAAACATCTTGGTCATGTCAGCCCTGAGTACTTTGGGTGAGTGCAGGATTTGTCTGATAACTTGTTTTTTTTTTTGGTGGTGTCTGTAGAACTCCATGCACATTTTGAAGGGAAAGGGATTGTTCCCAGGTGGTTTGTGGAGATACATACTGATACGGAGAGAATGGGCATCAGTCAGAAAGATATTCAAGACAGGAACCTCTTTCAATAATAATTAGATTCAGACTTCAAAGGCTTCCGAGGAGAAGGAGAAAAGAAATCTTCAAAAGTGGTCTTTTCAGAGGAAGAAAGGAGGGAGATGAGCCACCGAATGAAGCTGTATTGGCAAAAGACCAAAGCCAGTCGAGGGTCTATAGTTGCCCAGAGCAAACAGAAGAACAAGAAGTGTGCATATAAAAAAATGATTGAGCCTAGTGTTGGAAAGGAGGCCGCCTTCGCCAGAAGTTAGGATCCATCCTGACATTTATCTGGAGTGGAAGTGGGAAATCATTGAAAATTACTTCTAAGATGGCTGAGCGAACACCCCACCCCTCTTCCCAGTTTTGCCTCAAAAACGGAGGAACCTCCTTTTCAGCCCTCAGACCAGAATTAAATTTCTTGGTAGAATTGGTAATTGAAGCCGAACCTCAGGGGTGACAGCCACTACAATACACCACGAGGTGGTCAAAATTTAATTCTGATACCACGTATGGGAATGATATTGTTGGCATGGAATTCATCCAAGTGGGGTCAGTTTTAAAGACCTAAACAAGGCCAGTGGACTGCACAGGTTTACTTTTACCTTAAATGTAATGATTCCTTGAACTATCTGATTGTTTTTATCCTCTTATTTTTCGAGCCTCACTGGTCACGGTGGCGGAGGGCGCTAACGTGCTAGCATGCGCCTCATTGGCATCGGGAGAGCATGGGTTCGAATCCCACCTCTACCGTCCTGAAAATGGTTTTCGTGGTTTACCATTTTCACCATCAGGCAATTGACGGGACAGTTCCTTTCAACATGTCCACGGCTGACTTCCTTCGGAAATCCCTTCCCTGACCGTTCCTTAATTAGACCCAGGTTAGTGGTCACCTAGGTGATTGTCCTGTCACCATTCCCTGTTGTATATTTTGAATGAATATTAAAATATCTGCCTTTCAATACAATTTATTAACTAGTACTCACAGGTACATGTTTTGGGGGCTTTCACCCTCCCCCTTCATCAGCCTGCTTGACAAAACCTTTTAAGAAAACTTTCCTTATTCACAAGCACATATAAATCACCATGAAGATAAAAACTTGATAGTAAAAACACACATATAACACTGCTAATTGCTAAGAAGACCAATATAGGTTGGCTATCATTCACATGTTGATGTGAATGATAGCCCTGTGGAAACTATCTTATAGGAACTTTGATTTTCATCCAATTTTACATCAACATGTGAATGATAACCAAGCTATATTGGTCTCCTTAGCAATTAGCAGTGTTATATGTGTGTTTTTATTATCAAGTTTTTTATCTTCATGGTGATTTATATGTGCTTGTGAACAAGGAAAGTTTTCTTAAAAGGTTTTGTCAAGCAGGCTGATTAAGGGGGAGTGTGAAAGCCCCTGAAACATGTACCTGTGAGTATTAATTAATAAATTGTATTGAAAGGCGGATATTTTAATATTCATTCAAAATATATTTACGTCAATACGGACCACAATAAGCGACATTATGATTCCCTGTTGTATCTGCTGACAAAGTGTGTACAGCTCCCAGACACCAGCCTTGCAATGGTAGAGGAATGATCCCTTGCAGAGTCAATTAGTGAAGGCGAGCTTGGAAGATATGCATTAAGAAAAAATATTCCAAGTCCCTATTGTAGTTGAAGTCAGATTTTCGATATTTTATTATATTTCAAAAATATTACAGGTCACGGCGTTACGTGAAATAATGAGAGCATAAAGACGATGTACTATTTTGCTCACAGCTCTTTGAGAATATTCAGTCCACAAATGTACGGTATGTTACTGTATCTTACCTGGCCCACCACTCGTCTGGGTTGTACGTGGACACTGGCGCTGGCTGGAGCAGTGTGGTATAGAGGTAGGGCGCACTCAGGAACTGCTGCTGGTGTGGTGGAAGCTTGTAGCGGCGGTCTGGATATCCTGCGAAACTAGTGTTCCCTGTCCCCAGGGCTGGTCCTGCTGCTGGAGTGACCAGCTGAACAGGGTAGTAGGAAATGGGCACAGCCAGCTTGGGCGGCCCATAGATATAGCCACGAGGGTGATGGTGCGGCCCATAAGAAGGCACAGGCGTCCTGGTGGATGCAGTAGCATTCTCGTTACTGTTAGGGGAGTAAGTGAGTTAGAGAGAGAGAGACCGCAGCAACCGAAGGTTAGTGGAGCACTGAAACTACTATGATCAGAGTACTGAAGTCTCTTCTGTTTTCTTCCGGAGCTATTAAAGGAAGTGTTTGTGACCGAGACCCCATATCCATTTTGTTTTAAAATCAGGAAATGGAAGGTGGCATTCTGCCAAATAAACATGTTTTAAATTCTTAAGAGTTTCTTCTACAAACACTGTTTCCTTGTGATATGGTGGCTGAAACATTCTCACTCCTTCTTTGCCGTCTCTCCAGCCAGGAACAAGCAGTCATGTTTAAAGTTACCAGGCCAAGAAAAGATTACACTCTTTGCTGTTCATATTCAGAGATTGCATGAGATTCAATGCAATATGGCCTCAATATAACTATTCTAGTGGCTATTTCAGTAGATGTGGACAAGATGCTGGTTCTCTTCCAGGTGATGGAGCTGGTTGACTACCAAATGCTTCTTATTCAGTGGCTCTTAACAATAGCAATATAGAAAGACACCTGGTAAATAATTCTGAATAAAATAGAAGACCCAGAGAGATTTTTACTTAATGTTTTTGAATTTTGAAAATTTAAAACTTTGATTCCATAGCAAGATGTGTTTGTTCATTGTTTGTTTGAAAAATAACATAATATTTAGTAGAATATAGTAAAATTTTAAATTATGAGAATTAGAAATTGATGAACTGGATTGTAATATTCTATGTGAAATGTTCTTCAATAGGTCAATATATAGGCTACGACAGAAGACCAATTAATTTTAGGTATTAAAGTGTACAATTGTTAATGTTTGTTTGTTAAGCAATCTTATTTTAGGTAGTAGAGTATACAATTTGTAATGTTTATTTGTTAATTGGGATTCCCTATTACATATTGAAGAGCAACATAGATTCTAATAGGCGACACTGAAGAAATAGGAACCATTTCTTCAGTTTTCTATCAATAGTGAGATACAGTAGTGAATATCCTTCAGAGAAACATTGTGATGGTATATATTCTTCGAGGGTTCAACTATGGACAGCAAAAATCTTTTCCAGAGTTTTAAACCTTCCTTTGATAGAAGTTCTCCCTCTACTTTCGAGTAGGAACATAAGAAGAGCTATTCACATGTAGGCCACTGTTTATGCTAGCTGACATTGAATTTTGCAGTATATATTGAAGTTTTCTTGTTTCCTTTTCGTCAATGATTTCTCTATATTCGTGGATCCTTTTCTTATCAGTATTCTCAAAATATTGATGGTCTCCTTCAATATGTGTAGATCTGGTTTATTTCCTTTGAATTTCATCATTTTCAAGTAGATGCTATTCAGCATTCTCTGTTAGCAAAATTCTCTGATTACTGTTGCTTTAGGGGCCTATATGTGCATTGCTTTCAGCACAATAAAATGTTACATTTCTTAGCAGAACTTTATGCACTCTGATCCTAGAGTTTCACTTGGTCAAGAAAGTCACATTGAAGCAAGAACATAGATTAAACACAGACATAAAATGCCCAGAAGATACATATAAGTTACCTTAAGCCACATAAAGGTAAGAATGAGCACCAAAATTACCAATTAAAGTAAAAGTATAGTATTTAGTATTTTAGATGGCATGACCTAAGATAATTATTGAAAGCATTTAGATGAACTGCGAGAGACCATTGATCCAACTTCCATGTTAAATTGGCAGAGTTAATTTGATTTAGTTGAACATAAACACATAGCTAATTTATTCTTAGTGAGGTTTCCACAATATATATACAAGTTCTGAAATATTCCTTTATAATATTCACAAGCTATTAGAAAGACAAAGTCACTATATACAACATGTAATACACATTTCTATATTCACTCATTAGCTGCAAGTAGAAACTGTCAAATTTGATTTACATGAAAGATATTTAGTATTTTGTGAATTAAGTCCATTTATAGTAATGTTAAATGCTGATCAGCAGAAAGTATTATTTATTCAGAATTTGAAATTGAATAGTTAAAAACACATCACAATCATTTAGATAGTTTTTCAAAATCTTAATGGTACGGTAATGTAGAGTTTCTGTGATTTATTTTTATAAAAATCACACTTTCATAACATAACCTTTCATAAAAGTCTTGAACTTAGGTGGCATACAATAATAAAATTCTGTGCTTTGATAACTCTCATGGGCAGCTACTACATGGCACTTGACTTTCAGATGATATGTGGTGCGAGGTCATAACGTTGATTAACCTTTGCTATTGCATCACGGTATGCCACATTTCATTCCGGGTAGCTTCTTAATAATTGACCTCATGAGGCTGGGTTGATCATGTCCCAGTGCACCTGCCAATCGGGGATTGAGTCTAAGGGTTGCATATTGCTTTCATTTTTATTTTCATTATTTTTTAAGAGTAGGCCATTTTACGAAAATTAAAGATAAAAATGAATATATAAAATATAATTTCAGGGACGAGCCATTTTGGACGTTTGTAATATTGTCTACTCATCAAAAATTCTAAACCAAGTCTACTTTAATGGAGGCTTCCATGGAACATTCGACCACGAAGAGAATTCTATTAATTTTGTCACTCCCAGTGATGGTAACCAATAAACTAACCTGTAATTGAAGTCGTCCCTAGACTCATCGCTGAGCAGTGTGTTGTAGTCATAGCCCCACTGCTCGATCAAGTACCTGATGAGCTGCCTGAAACAAGAGATACGGTACCATCTTATAGCAAAGACCAGGATTTATAAACGAGAAAGGAAAAAGTGCATTTTTCATTAAAAAAGAAAATTAAAAGAAAAGAAAGTGGGGCACATTTCGTCAGTAGTCACACAAATGAAATGAATGCATACCGTAACCTATTTGTATATTTCATTCCATGCACATGTGTTGTATGCTGATGAATCAGAAATCTGGATGAATATTAGAGCTCCTTATTAAACTTTTTAACGTTTTCTTATCTACCGCGTTTAATGAAATAAATGTTTTCTTGAGAAACGTTTACAAGTTTTTCAACAAATAAACGACAAAACGCTAAGTAAACTCATCGTAATGATATTGACGGGTGTTATTGTTGGTAATATAAATTACTTTCCTTTAATCAGCTTTTAAAGCTGAGCGATATTTCTCATACCGGATGGCGGTATTAAATACTCCAAAAACACCAGTATATTGTGTATTGATTCCTCGCACTAGACTTGTGAACTGAAAAACCTTCGTAACCCTTCCATCAGAATCAGTCAAAACGTCAGCCGTTAGAAACATTTATTAAATTTAAATGCAAAATCTTTTAAGAGGGCGACGATTAAAAAGAAACTCTAAAGGTTCAAGAAACAGTTTTTTTTACAAAACGTTTAAAAGTTTTAAGAAAAGCGTTTAATTAAAAAAAGTATTTTTTTCTATGAGACGGTTTTAAACATTTAATTGGGACATGCAAAAACGTTAGTGATTGTGTGACCTTATGCATACAACACAGCCCAAATTATGAAAGTCAGTGAGCTACAAAGGGGCTTCAAAAACTAAGCTAACAAGATCTCGCAGGAATAAATTTCATTTTACAGACCGATATAAGGATACACAGTAGTAGGGCACTGATACTTATTACTATGAATAATATACAGTATTTTTAGTCAGCAAATACGCATTTATGACCAATAAGAAACTCACCTGAAAGAAATCTACATTTTATTAATTATTATTTGCGCATATTACAAGGGGATTACAAGGATCACATGTTTCGTTTGTCAAGAGAACATCATCAAATCAACGTCTTATCATGGGACTTCCGTACATCATGGGCACCCGCAGGATTTTTTCCAGGAGGGGGCCTACCAGTCACTTAGTGATGATGAGACGTACCCTCCCCTGCTTGCGTCGTGATATTCGTTATTTGGCTGCTCTGAAACCGTTGGGTACATTTTATTCATGGCATGAATGGGAGGAATATTTTTTTTTAGTTCAGAGTTTTTGTCCGTAAAAGTTCTATTTTCTTTGTGAATCATAGTCATAATGTTCATTTCTTAAAAAACAGGTAAAAAGTAGTTGTGTCACCATGTATCGAAAAAAAATCTAGCTGTTCATTAAAATGGTAATATTATTCCGGTTCGCCGATTTTCTATTTTCAAATAATCCCATATTACTATGTTAAATAAGACTGTGGAATATCCCTACATCTAAATCAGTTTACTATCAGTAACTTCAATTTATGAAATAAACTGGTGTGACAATGAACAATCGAAATACTCTCGGGATTTCAAGGTGTGGGGGCACGGCCCCTCCTTGCCCTCCCCTGCGGGCGCCCGTGCCGTACATGTTTCCCATTGCTGGAGATGAGTTGATTGGAGGTATCTTGAGCAATGGTGGCTGCTTTGTTTAAAAACGAGTCAAGCTCCAGGACCTCTAAAACATCACTTTGTTATCTTTATTGCCTAGAATGGCTACAATGTTTGGATATTGCGTTAAGAGTTTGAAATTAATTCCGGTACCGTACATTTTACTACTATGAAAGCTGTTCAGTCCATCACATGGAAAATCTATTATGTATACGGGGGAGTTTTGTGATATAAAGGGCTAGTTGAATACATGCAAATGAGCTAAATTAGTTATTCATGCAACGACCTGTTTGGGTATAAACCAGTATAGAACATTCCATACGTTTGTCCAGAAAATTCTTACTAAGTCAATCGGTATATTTGAACTTACCATGGGTACTTAGTCCATCATTACGTCTTATGACTGTACAGCTGTGATGAAAGAAGTGAATGCTGATAATGTTGCTGAGCACATTTTACACTTCACAACACTTCATATATTTGGGCACTGTCCTACTTGTATATAACCCAAGTATTTGGAATATTATATAACTACAGTAATGCTCGGCGAGATATGAAACAAACTGCTGACAAGAGGTTGAAAGGATTCTGAAAGGCAGAGAGAGAGAGAGAGAGAGAGTAGAGTTTACAAAGAAGTGGAATCTAGAGCACTTAAGTGTCAGTGCTCCAAGTATCTGAAAATGGATTAGCATATGTGAATGTACTGTACAAATATTTATTGCCAGAATTGCTTACATACTGGGATATTGTTTTCTGTCAACTTGAGATTTCCTTCATCCACATCCGGGAATTCATGTAACACCATGTTGCTCCAGTACAGTCAGTCACATGAAAAGTGGATGTGTGTTGGCAATAAAACATTCATTCTAATGCCACATAGGCCTATATTATAATAGTAGTTAAAGTTTGAGGCAGAAATGGCACAGAAAATGATTCCGTATGTTCAACGTCTGATTAAGGTAAAATAATTGAGGGGGCTAGTTTCAAATCCAGCAATCTCCACTTATATATCGTAAATTTAGTTATAGGTACTGTGGTAACCTTGGCCTAATATACTGTATCATTCACCTTCAAACATGGAAAAATTCGTGTTATTTATAAATATAAATATGCACACGTGGTCATATTATTAGAATAATGTGCTATATTCGTTTACCAAACCGATTGAATATTTATGTAGCAGTCTGGTAATCATTAATTTTGATACCGGTATAGGCTGTCTCAAAGTAAATTATTTCTTTGATCTTATATTTAAATATTTACGGTACATTTAAACCACAAACGTCGAACATAAATCAAAACAATTAAATTTGGATGTGCCACATAATCGGTCTCAATTATTGATGTTATTGGATTATAAATGATGTTGCATATTAATGGTTAGTTATTTCAATATAGTCTACATAGACTTCTTTCTGAGCAGTGACACAAATTAAAATATGTTTAGATTATAAAAGAAGGAATGTTATTATCTATCACAAAACAATAGCGTAGGGAGAACACCTTTGGCCTAAAATAATTCCATAAAATAATAAATAGCTCAAATTTAAGAAATTTCAATCTTATATTGAAATTTATCATCTAGGATTAAAGGATGGAGCCACGTCGTGTAATCCTAGATGATAAACTAGACACCAGCTGCGAAAGCTTTCGATATAAATTATATTGAAATTTATTAAGCACAGGTTACATTATTAATTAGGGTTACAAATAGTTAATGAATGAAGGACATTTTATTTTAATTCTTACAATTTGGCCACGTGTGTAAGTTAATATCCCTCAATTATCATGTATTACCGGCAATACTTCCCTTGAAATTCGCAAAACTACTTCGTCGGTCACATGTTCATTTACAATGCAGAAATTGCAAAGATTGATTGTTCTGCTCTTGAGAACACCTCTACGAACTTTGTAATCTCCACTAATAATGTTACAATAATTTCCCTACTTTTTGAAGGTGTATCGTATCTTTCTAACAAATACAGTAGTTGGATCAATGAGCGTGCATTTTCGGATACATTTCTGAAGTAAACCCTATTGATAATATGATTTAGTTTGCAATTAAAGTATGCAAACTGCTGACGTTGAAGTAACGATACGGAGATTGCTGAGTTTGAAGTAACAGAATAAGGAGATTGCGAACTTTCATGTAATGCTAAATGCAACATTCTCGATTTCATCCAGGATATTGTTTTAATCACTCCTATTTAATTTGTTCAAAATATCGCTGTCATATCAGCTGTTCAATCATCGTTTTTATTCGTACATATGATGATGGACAATGGAAACATCAACTCAGTCAATATCCTTCATTTACCACGTATTAACACTTTTCCTTTAAATGAGCAAAACTATTTCTTCTTATGCCACATGTTTCTACTGTGAATCATTTTCTTTTGTAAAAACTGCAAAATCGGATTGTTCTGCTCTTGATGACACCTCTACGAAGTACTGCAGTTCCCTATGCTGTCTCTATTACTTTCCACTGTGTGTATCTAACAGGCTTACAACATATTTCAGTTTTTCTGATGCCACTTTGTAGAGATTACTTGGTGGGATGACCTCGAGTTCAATATCAACGGCATTACCCTTTACTTAAGTGATGCTTCTCTAACAATCTAAGTCACTCATGTAGAACTGTACGTTTTGAACTAATATCCCTCTCCAATTTTTAATATGGCACTTCAAACCTATGTTTTTTGAAGTGGATATCAGAAAATGCCAGGATCCCTTTTGCTTCACATTTTTATCAGTCTCTTTGTGCCAGTCCCCTGCTCCTTTAAACAATATAGTAGTTTCTCATTATTCATTGATACTTCTCAGGATTGGTTATAACTTCATGCCTTCCTTCAGAGGGGAAGTAAAGCCGGCGGATCCATGTCATAGATTTATGGCATGCAAAAGAACCTTCCACTAACTTCAATTGTGCGAAGCTAAAATTTGTAGTTTAGATTTGATTAACGCTCTCATTTTCAACGTTCGCCATGAGGTGATGGTTGCGGTGGCGTCTAGTAACCAAGTTCATAGCTAGGTGTCGTTGACGGTAGCATTTGGCAATAAAAGTAGGAATTACTTGAAATTGATCGTGTGCAGTCCTTACCTAAATTACAGATAACCCTCCGTTCGTCGCATGGATTACTATTGTAATCTAGGTTCATTTGTTTTATATCTACGATCATAATACATTAGATGGTGGTATATAGTCTACCGTTCAGGGCCTTTTGTAGAAATTTTTCCCATTACAATCATCTACCGTTCAGGGCCTTTTGTAGAAATTTTTCCCATTACAATCACCGTGAAATACTACGCCAATGACCATTAGCGTGTCAGTGGCGTACCAAAGACATAACTTGGATTACAACTACTCCACTCGACTATTTACGGAACTACGCTTGAACTGCGTTGGTTTGCCTGCATAAGTATAGCATTGTATAGAATTGGCAAACTGAATACAATATGAACACTTAATTGTAGAGAAATACTCATCTATTCGCATATAATATCATATTTCTACTCAATACGGGAAATATTACCAAATTTCTTTCACAAGTTTAAATTAAATAAGTTTTTCACCTGTGTTTCGTGTATTTGTCTATGATTAGTGTATTTTTCACACTCCATACTTCTTATAAAATAGAGAAACAAAATTTTAAAACAAATAATAAATAAGATGCAATACCCATTAAATTGGCTTACGAATGCTATCCACGCGACTACTGGTGTTACATTTTCGAGCGCGACCACCAAGTTAAATGCCTTCTGTAAATTCCCAAATTGCCTTTCGGTAGGAATGAAGTATTGTCCGGTAACAGGAAAGTAATGTTCCAGTTCAGAGATATTATCCGGTGCTGTCAGCAATCACTTCGTGCACATGGATTGAAGAATTCTATTTTGTTCTGTCAAGAGCATCCGTCCGATACTAACCTGACCTTATTGAATACTGACATACAGTATTATTTTATATTTTGTACACAATGATATAGAGCAGAGGAGACCTGGCAGCCATTTCTTAGCAATGATTGGTCGGTTCGGAGATTACCAAGTTTGAAACAACTACACAGTGGAGATTGCAAAGTTCGTAGAGGACTAGTGGACTTCGTGTACTGTACATATCAATTACACCCTCTATGTTTCGAGGCTACTCTGCTCATTGCTTTCAGTCGTGGCTCTGGGGTCGAGAACTAAACAAGAAATAAATAAAAACGGTGCAGTTACAGAGAGTGCATTCATTTTTTGTTCAAGTGACTGTACTTTATTCTTTGACATGTGCTTAAATTAGTAACTGCACTTACGAGGGAGTCAGCGCAAGTTGCGATCGTAATTGAAAAAAAGTTTTGATTTGCATGTACGAGTTTTACATGTACATTACAAATAAGCGCACAATATTTGCCATGGACAATTACACTGCACCTTACAAGCATGCGCATGTTCAGTCACAGAGTTCCAAAAATGGGTCGTTGATAGTTCTGGGGAAAGGATTACGTGGATGAGCATGTCCACAGAGTATAAAATGCCGGAAACAGAGTTGCGTATTTGTTATTTGTTTCACATGTAGATGCAGATCTTAACTAAGCAGATAGTTTTTAGTCAGTTAGGGGCCAAGTGGGGATATTGATCTTCTGGTGGTAGAGTTAAGAATATTATCAGACGGTCGACCTCTTGGCCACCTATGAACTGGAGTGTTGACGGTTTCACCAGGATGCTATTAGCAGCGACAAAGCACCTGCTTTGGGTGTAACACCAGACAAGCTTCCTTGTGTAGGAGAGATGGCCTTGACTCACTTTAGAGAATTCCAATGATCCCTCTTTTGAATATCGACGTAATAGCTTAATGATTAAAGCCTGTTTTCACTTCCTATCATCCTATTAGCATGCGTGTTCCGTCTCGCTGTCCCATTTACGATATCCGCCTACTGTCACGAGTGGAGCATTGTTTTCATTGAAATGACAGCCTATCATCACCAGCTGTTCATATGGCTGCTGCAACTGAACAAGGATGGGGTTATTCGATGTTTTACCTCAACAACAGCCCTCAACAAAAATGGGACACCGGTAACATGAATCAGACACGTACGTGGTGTGCGTAGAAAGTTCGGTGAATGTTGCGATGTCTATTCGGAAGCATGCGTTGGGCCACGGCCTTCGTAAACCTTCTGCCTGATACCTGTAACGTATAGGGAGTAGGACGTCACGACACTCGGGCGGCCTGGCAGTGAGACACAATGCATTTAGTGCACACGTGGTAGTAATTCTAACGCGGATGTGTCCTATGGTGATTTGAGCAAGTACTACTGTGTTAAACGACTCGGAAAACAATGTTTTTTGTATCGTAGTGTTTGTACGGCTGTAGTATAATACATATGTTATAACTTCAGCTGTAATACTTGGTCTTTCGAGAACAAGCACTATTAGGTGTTCTGAGTGATTGTGTACTTTCGAAACGGTATTCAGTATTTGTATCGTAGCGCATTTTAACCATTAATATACTGTATAATCTCGTCATGTAGCCCCATGTACTTTCATGTGCGTACAATTTGTCTGATAACGTGTGCTATTGTGATGTATGTAGTAGTAGAAGTGTGTGTATTTGTAATTCAGGCGAGGTTTAGGAAGGAGGCAGCCTTGGTCGTCAGTTAATAACCATCCCGGCATTTGTCTCGGGTTGAATTAATAAAAGAACAACAACATATTTGTCTGTTGACACAGGCTAGAGAAAAGCATGATTCTTCACCATGTTGCAGTCTCATTTATGGCTAAGTAATCTACTGAGGTATGACTGGTACCGAGTAATGGCAGTTGGGGCACAGCTAGGGTCTGTGGATGTTGGTTGGTTCTTCAGTGTAGGGGCTGCGACAGCGTGGTCATGTAGCCCCGTGTACTTTGGGTGTGTGTAGAATCTGTCTGATAACCGGTGTTAAATTTGATGGCTGTATTAGTGTGTGTTATCTGTAATTCAGGTAAGGACTGCACACGATCAATTTCAAGTAGTTCCTACTTTTGCTACCAGATGCTAACGTCAACGACACCTAGCTTTGAACTTGATTACTAGATGCCACCGCAACCAGCACCTGGTGGAGAACGTTGAAAGTTAGAGCGTTAATCAAATCTAAACTACAAATTTTAGCTTCGCACAGTTGAAGTTAGTGGAAGGTTCTTTTACATGCCATACATCTATGACATTGATCCGCCGGCTTTACTTCCCCTCCGAAGGAAGGCATACTGATGGGTTTTAACGCTCTTAAAATCCGACGGCTTTGACCGGGTTTGACCCCGCGATCTTGGGCATAGAAGCCCAGCATGCTACCGACTACGCCACCGAAGCAGCTCCTGTGGATGTTGTGAAAGGTTCAAAACAAGGGTCCAGCTTTACTACACTAGCTCAGTGAGAAGAACAACGACACACTGCCTCGATTCTCGTCTTGCCTAGTACCCTTCGCTGTAGTAATGCCTTGGATGTTTCTGGGATTCTACCCACATAACTTTCGATTGGACTGTCTGAGGATCTGAATAGCCTCCGGGATGACTAACAGACAGACAGAATTTGATACTTTTGAATTTAAGCCGTTAGTGAAGAATATGTTGCGTGGTAAACACCTCGCCAAGAATGATAAACACTCCGACGGAGTGTTTTGGGACGAGGTATAATACTTGAGTAGTACAGTATTATTCGTACCATCCCGGCATATGAGCGAATTCTGATACGTCGTCTTTGTTGTAGAGCCTTTACTAGCACGTGCTATACAATTGGGGTGTACCTTTTGAAAAGTACCATGGGATTAGGAACATGACCCCATCCCAGCATTTTCCAGGAGTGAGTGTTGACCATATAACGGGTAAAAACCACACCGCAGCAGAAAATCAATGTCTCGCAGGATCTAATAATTCAACCTCTGTCTTCCTGTTCTCTCATGCTACGTGTATGTGCGACTATGTAGGTGGGTATTTAGGCTGCATTATGTAAGTGATTACTGAGGGTGATATCCATACACTATAAACAAGGAGACGACTTTCCTTAATTACATCATTTTTTGAACAAGGCGACGCGACGAGGCGTGAGAAATCGAAAGCCTATCGCATGCGGCAACTCTTCTAACGTAACTGTAATGCTGGTTGCTGGTCCGTGGGAAGTAAGGCGCTGTTGAAAGTTGCTAGTTTCTTCTATGCTACATGGACAAACGTTATTAGAAGACGAGTTGTACAGTACTACAATTTAGAGAATAGACGCAGCATGGGCATATGACTAATTACTAGTCAATAGTTAATAGTACTAGTGTTTTATTTCTGCCTTATCTCGATCATCATCCTAAGAAACAAAAATGTCTACCATTCTTGCTCATCAACTCTCTCAAATTATTTCAGTCCTGTTTTTACCATGGAATCTGAACGACTGGACGTGACATTTTACTTAGAAAATTTGATATGCATCCGCTGGGAATCGAACCCAGTGCACCTTGATGAGAGCAAGTAGTTTGACCGCTGAGCCATCACTTCCCTTTTCAATAGAAATCAATCTAAGGTATTCCCAACATATATTACCTAATAACGTCATTTGAATAAAAAAGTAGTTCCATGAAGATCGAATCCACCCATTTTCATATAATATACGGTACGGTACTGGCCCTTTCAAACCTAAAACTGTTAAATAGTTATCAGCATTGTAAAAGAATTATGGTATGTATTTTAAAATCATATTGTTTATTGCATATTCCATTGAACAATCAGACATGCTATAGACATAAATCTCGTTGCGTAGTGGCTAGCATTCTTGGCTGTTACCGTGGAGGCGCGGGTTCGATTCCCGGCTCTGCCACGAAAATTACTTCTGGTCTGAGGGCTGGAACAGGGTACACTCAGCCTCGTGTGGCAAAACTGAGAAGAAGTGGGTTCAATTCCTACCTCAGCTATCCTGGAAGTGGTTTTCCGTGGTTTACTACTTCCACTCTAGGCAAATGCCAGGATGGTACCTAAATTAAGGCCACGGCCGCATCCTACCCCATTCCTACCTCAAATACAAATACACACACTAGTACAGACATCACAGTGCCACAGGTTATCAGACACATTTTACACACAACCAAGTACACGGGACTTCATTACCACGATGTTGCTCAGCCCCTATCAGAGTTAACAACAATATATACTTTCTGTAAATGTTGGAATTAAAAATATGCAAAATGGTCTTATTATGGTACGGTATTGGAATTTATCCTAAAACAAAGCCGCTACCATGGATCAAAAAGACTCCCATTAGCAAAACTCCAGCCTTCGACGATTATGAAGAAGAAGAAGAAGAAGAAGAAGAAGAAGAAGAAGAAGAAGAAGAAGAAGAGGAAGAAGAATGTTTCATCCAAAAAGCCAGAAAATAGAGAATAATCAGTGGAATGAATGAATGCTAGGTAGCAACGGCAGTCAGGGCATCTTCACTATCTACAGCACTGATCACCACACTTTGGTGGCAGGGAGATGATGATGTTAATTGCTGATTTAGGGGCCTAACATCTAGGTTATCGGCCGCGAGTGGTTTGGGTGATAGTGAAAATGAAAGATGGTGGCATGAAACCAACAACTAAAACTAACTACTGACATAACGACTAACTTACATACTACAAGAAGAAAAGGACGCACAAATTAAGGAAAAAGGAAATAGCAGACAGGGAAAATAAATGCTCTCAGCCCTTGAAGAATGAGGACTCGGAAATAGTAGAGCTATGAAAGTCAGATATGCCTTACGTGTTTGATTCCTTATGCAGGTACCCGATAGTGCAGAACAACAAGTACTTTAAATAATGGGATAGTGCTTACATGAATGTACTAACATTTTAAGAGCGTTAAAATCCCTCAGTATGCCTTCCTTCGGAGGGGAAGTAAAGCCGGCAGACCCATGTCATAGATTTATGGTATGCAAAAGAACGTTTCACTAACTACAATTGTGTGAAGGTAAATTTGTTTATTAGATTTGATTAATGCTCTATTAAGTTCCAACGTTCGCCACCAGGTGCCAGTTGAGGTGGATCTAGTAGCCAAGTTCACAGCTAGGTGTCGTTGACGGTAGCATTTGGTAGCAAAAGTAGGAACTACTTGAAATTGATCGTCTGCAGTCCTAGCCTGAATTACAGATAACACACACTAATACAGCCATCACAATAAAATTAACACCGGCTATCAGACAGATTCTACACACACCCAAAGTACACGGGGCTACATGACCGCGTTGTCGCAGCCCCTAAACTGAGGAACCAACCAACCAATGTACTAAAAATGCTATAATATGTTTGCAAAATCTGTTAGTAGTGAGGTTGCTTGATGGTCAAAACGACAAATGCCATTAATAATAATAATAATAATAATAATAATAATAATAATACAGTAATAATAATAATCAGAATAATAATGCAATAATAAAAATAATACTACAGTAATAATCATAATACTACTACTAATAATAATAATATTAATAGACTACTACTAATAATCATAAAGCGACGTACACTTAGTGGCCAATAGTGACGGGAAGGATAGACCCATCATAATGTCGGCTAGTGAAGCCTATGCAGTGCAGGTATCTCCTTACAGTCCTGGTAGAAATGGGGTCCACGACTCCCAACATTCAACTGGGTGGTGATCTGACGCAGAGTAGCCCTTCAATCGACCTATATGGTTCTGCTGAAGTGACGTGATGCCCGTTCGTTAAACACCTGTGGTCGTCCCGTGCGGCGGTTTACGTGGATGGTAACATTATCTCTGTGATATTGAAGATCCACCCTCGACACTGTTGACCTAGGAAACCCGAATTCACGTGTAATCTCCAAAATGCTATGACCCATGCGCCATGCACCGATATTCATCCCACGTTCAAAGTAGGTTAACTCGCGACGTGTTGCCATCTTCACTACACTCGTGTCTGTGACAGACTGCTCTGCTCCTCCGCAGCTAGCCTCAACGCTCAGGAGTCATACACGGCACATTTTCTCGTGGGACTATTCCTTCCCGTGACTTTTGGCCACTAAGTGTAGGCTATATCTAGATCTAACACCAGACCCCGTTATGCGACACATAACTGCACTCTCGTTAGTTCCGACACCTTGGGATGGATTCATCACTATTCATCGAAACCCACTATCCAAGATTATCATAATTCCTTGGTGACTGAACGGTTTAGCATCTAACCTTCGCGGTACACGAGGATTCAGTTAGAAAACGCCCGAAGTTTGGGCTCCAAACGACATGACTGCCACACCTTTTCTAATAGCGCGAGGAGTGTTGTTGGCCACGTTATCCTCTTGCTCTTTGCTCGAAGTTGGTGTAAGCTCGAGCGCATGTTGGGCAGAGCAGTGCAGGTATATGCGGAACAGGACACAGCGGCCACAGTTCCCTGCGACATTCAGACATGTAAAGATGACCCGTGAGGAACTAAGGGGATTGTTTAGGAACGAACCTGTGTTATTCGACACAGAACATCCAGGCTATTACCAGAAGTATCCTTGCGAAGGATTTGATTTTGTAAAACTGTTTTTTATATAGTTATTCTCACATAACAGACTTAGGTTTTCATTGGGAAACGTATACGCACTAAGTCTTCTATTTTCTGGCTTCGGAACTGACCTGGAAACCTTCAACAAGTGCAAGTCGATATGTGCCATGATATTTTTGTGTTGATAGATTTTTTTAGCCTACTTTTCACATTTTGCAAAAATGAGGAAAAAGTAGACTTATGAGATCGGGCAAATGTGTGTCTGTCTGTCTGTCTGTCTGTCTGTCTGTCTGTCCTTCTGTCTGTCTGTCTGTCTGGCTGTGTGTGTGTCCCCCCCTATCAACTCCTAAACGGCTGCAGCAATCGAAACAAAATTTGGTAGGAGTAAAGATCTATACCTGAATATCTCACGGCCATATTTGAAAATGATGTCAGTGCTACCAACTGCTAAAAAGTCGCAATTGAAATTTGAGCTCCATGTTGTATATCTTGGAAAGTATGAATGGGAGCTATTTCAAAATTGGCACACGTACAGATCATAATATTTCAGTTTAATTTCCAGGAGGCTAAACATGGCAGTGTTGCCAAAATGATTATAAGCCTCCTGATAGGTCCAATTTTTAAATGCATATAACTTCTATACTATCAATTGGAATTCAACCAAATTTCGTATGTTGTATGTGTACATAACCAGATATGACTGAGCGTATTCTTAAGACCTACCAGGGCTGCCAACTGTTAATAAATGCTCCTAATTTATTTTATCCAAATACCAATATATGAGAAAGTATGCAAGCCGACAGCTTTAAACTATGCACACGTATAGTACCTGACATTCTATATTAATTTGGAGTAACTTATATACGTCAGTGCTACCAACATGATTCTAAGCCTGCTGACAGGTCCAACTTTAAATACATGTAACATCCATACTATCATTTGGATTTCAACCAAATTTCGTATGTGCTATGTGTACCATAACGGATATGACTATGCGTATTCTAAGGAGCAACCAGTGCTGCCAACTGTTAATATGTGCTGTCCCTATTTTTGTTACCCTAATATCAATATATCAGAACGTATGCAAGCCAATAGCTCTAAACTTTGCACACGTATAGTACCTGGCATTCTAGACGAATTTGGAGTAACTAATATACGTCAGTGCTGCCAACATGATTCTAAGCCTGCTGATAGGTCCAATTTTAAAATGCATGTAACATCTATACTAACTAAAGGATTTCATTCAAAATTGGCACAACAATAGATCATATTATTTCAGATTATTTCTGACCAATACATGCATGACATTGTTGCCAACATGATTTTACGCGCGCTGTTAGATCCAATGTTTAACTGCATGTAACGTCCATGCTATTCATTGGACTTCAACCAAATTTTGTATTTTGTACCTTAAGAGACGGAACTAAGAATATATTCAGTCATCAGGGCTGCCAACTGTAGTGCTCTATTAGGATACATTATGCCAGGTATACAGTATTTCGAACTAATTGGAAATTTCGATATTAGCAACTTAATTTCGTCATTATTCTAGATAGGTTCATATTCTGTAGAATAATCATTGACATGAAAAGTAGGCTGTATAGTTCTTCACGGAACTTCTTGTTTCTCTAATGATAGTCTAGGTGCTGCCGGAAAAGAGTTACTATGAAGAACTGGATGTAGTTAAAGGTAACACGCGACTTGACCCATATTCGGCACACGCTTGTGACGACATTATGCACAACCCTCGCTACGATCGTAAAGTGGCTTATTTGTTGTTCAGTTTGACCCTCTTATCTCTCAGAGGATGCAAGGTTGTACGAGATCCACGAAAAAGGTGATTTGTAACGTCAAAATTGTGAGTGTGTGGTATTTTTTCTCCCGTAATTCCCTGAACCCCATGGTAGTACATCTGCATTGCATCTCTCCCACTGAACTGCAAAAATTAAATATTCTCTTGTGAGCAGAGCACTGAGGATGCCGAAGACGTCTGAGGCGACCTTGTCGCGTGTACTCATGCGCGGGACAGTATTAGTCGCGCTCTATCGGAGCCACTCACTCAACTGAACGAGGCTATTGTGAGCCCAGGAGATGCGCTGCCATGAACCTGCCTATTGCACGCCATTAGCACTTTTAGGTTAAGGTTATAGTTCATGTGATTAAATGCAACAAGCACGACTGTCACTGACTTCACTGGTGTCGCATAGCATCAGAGCAGAGCCGTATCACGGGTTGTGGTCTCAGCAGCCATCAGGAGCAAATGGCGCTTAACTTACTGTTGACAGACTGGCTGCGTGGCTCAGCGGTAACGTTCTCGCTTGCTGGGTCCAAGGTTGCAGGCTCGTATCCTAGCGCAGTCAGCTGGCATTTGAGGGTGCGCAAATGTGAGGGAGCCGTGTCAGTAGAGATACTGGCATGATAAAGATCCCCTTCGGGGCAAAATTCCGGCGTCTCTAAAGCTGAGGGTAGTTAAAAGGGACGTACAATCAATAACATTATTATTATTATTATTATTAACTCTTGACATATAACACGTAGGATAAACATAACTAAAAGTTAGCATGTAGGCCTATGTGGAAATCAGCATCAAGGATACTACTTCCTACTGCAAATAAAAGAGAAAGGCAGCAGAAGAAAATGTTCTTTTTGGTGAAAGTATGATATCTATGTAAGGTTGTTCCGGCACCCCGGCGTCTCTAAAGCTGAGGGTAGTTAAAAGGGACGTACAATCAATAACATTATTATTATTATTAACTCTTGACATATAACACGTAGGATAAACATAACTAAAAGTTAGCATGTAGGCCTATGTGGAAATCAGCATCAAGGATACTACTTCCTACTGCAAATAAAAGAGAAAGGCAGCAGAAGAAAATGTTCTTTTTGGTGAAAGTATGATATCTATGTAAGGTTGTTCTAAACTGAAAACGAAGAGAGTATGAGAACAGTATGAGATTTCCATGTGCCTTATCTGGAACACAGGATTTAAGAGCTATTATTATAACAAAATATTCTACTAAGAATATTAGTGAAGAGTTCCGTGGGAAGTGTATACTTTTGTTGTGGTATTTTGTTACGTGAGAAGCCTGTTTGAGCCCGGGAAGCTGGTGGTCCATGACACCTGCTCTTCAAAACTGAGTTCTAAGTGGAGAGCGTTGTATTTTGGTAACTGTGAGACCATTGGGCCTTGAGCCTGATCTGGAAAGCCCAGTATTATATTTGTTAATAAATATGGCGCACACGCGAGAAAAACACAAGAGTGAAACTTGAAGAAGAATCCTAGTATAATGGTTCTGTCTTCATTCTTAATTGGTGTTGTTAAAGTGAAATAAGGTGCTGAACAGTAATTAACTTTCTTTAGGAGATTCCTCATCAAAATCTAGAATTTAAAATTTTTACAACTGCGTTGATTTTTCTTGGTTGACCGATTGGGACGTACAGTAGGTTGCACTATTCTTTCGAAACCCACCAACTAGACCAGGAGCTACTGAGTTGAGAATTTCAACTATTCAGCAACTAAACGTGTATGACGCATGATGCTGCGACGCATTCTTGTCTCTGCCCCTTTTTCGGTCTACAGGCCTTTCTAAAACGGATGGTCCTTCGATGTTGCCTCTCCTGAACGGCAATGCACAATACAGTTGTCACATGGAAAACAGTGTCCTTGAAGTCTGTCGGTGACCGGAGCAGTTCTCTGATCTCTGCCTCAACGGGGACGATTTCGAGCCTTGATCGATCAACATCTAGTTATCTAACGAAACGTTTGGTTGTGCATGAGTTAATTCAACCATTCTGTATAGTTCCTCCTTCCAGTTCTGCACAGCCAAAAGGCACTCCAGTGAAGAATTCTGTTTTCTTAAGTTGTGTTGACATGCGTGCGTGCTTCTTTGTCGTTATGTTAGCGACTGACTGATTTAGGGTGTAGGTATACTTGTAAACCCATGGAAGGCATTTCATTTCGTTCTCATTGAAAATGTTTGTGCCAAGATGATCTTTGAAGGTCCTGAACAGTAATTTGCTTTCTTTAGAATATTCCTTATCAAAATCGATAATTTTAATTTTTCTATCAAATGTCAATGACTGCGTTGATTTTTCTTGCGTGACTGGTACTTTTGTTGCACTATTCTTTCCAAACCCACCAACTAGGCCCGGTGCTAGTGCGATATGGGATGGTCTAAATCTGTTGTCTGTGAGAAGCACGAGCTGACTATAATTATTGGTAAACAACTACCGTTGCGGCGTGCCTTAAAGTACATATCGAAATATTTGTGGATGTCAATCCCGTACGACGAATAACATTTGAGGCCAACGATGGGTGTGTCAGATGAAAGTGAGTCACCTATAACACAGGGGAAGACATCGGTGTCACTCATGGATTCCCATTGTGTGAGATCTATGTAGTGGCAATATCTTAATCGAATCATTTGAAGTCAGGAATACATTGATGAAGAAAGCTTGGTGTATCGAAAATCTTTCTCTTTTTTGAGAAAAGTGTTGACGTGAGGTTCTATGACAGTAGGTTGTTGTTGAGACACTGATAATGTATGCCAGGGGTGGCATTTTGCCCTGTTGTCTGTATGAGCCCACAGGCTTCAAACACCGCGAGAACCTTGAAGCAAACTGAAATGAAGTGGATGGAATATTTACTCTCAGGGGCAAGTTATTGAACTCCACACATTCTTCTAGTTTTTTCCGAGCCTGGGTATCTCCTTGGCGTACCAAGTTGGACTCAATAGCAAGCCAGTACTCGACTGGGACACAGCTGCAAGTATGGGATGTAGTGCAAGGTGGGGTCCAGGTAAGGTTTACCAGAAGCCTGCTGATGAGTCCAACTTAGCACATCTGGATGAAACCCCGGAACAGGCACGGCAACAATGTACAGTAGAAGAATTGCTGGAGTTGAAGTGAAGTGGTGTTGTGTTGGTATGTCGAACGCCTCATTGACGTGGCAGCGTGAACCGAGGTTGTGCTCCTCACACTTAAGGCACGACGCAACGGTAGTTGTTTACCAATAATTAATAGTCAGCTCGTGCCTCTCACAGACAACAGATCTGGACCATCCCATATCGCATACCGACCTTCTTGAGCAACAAGCACTGTTGGCACGTGTTCTCTGGTACTGAGCTCCATTAAAACAAGGCATACTGCCGCTGATTAAATGCTGGTAGTTTGCACGTGGATTGGGCGACAGTGTTGTCAGGATATACGCCTGGTGCACTATCAAGTTAACGTGCCCGTTGGCTGTACAGATCTTTGAGGAAAGTGATTGAAAGTTAAGTTAAGTACTCCAGTTCTGTAATAAAAAATCTCACGAAGTTAAAACTTATATATGAAAAGAGAGCATACTCCAGGTAAACTAATAACCAATAAAAACAAAACGACAATTTAAAATTTTAAAAATTAAATTCAAAAAATTAAAATTGAAACTAAAATTAAACTAAATGAAACTTAGACTAAAATTAAAATTTTAACAGCATATAAAATTAAAATTACAAAAATACATAAACATTAAAATTAAGAAAATAACAATTTAATATAAAAAATAAACATTATAAATATAATAAATATGAAAAATTTAAAAAATTAAAAGAACATAAAGAATAAAAATAATATGCATTAGATGAGAATTCAATCAAATTGAAGTGAAATAAATAAATAAATAAATGAATGAATGAATAAATAAATAAACATCTTGGTCTTGAAGGATGATTAACAATAATATATGAAAAATATAATGCACTTAACTGGTCCAAAAGTAATCAAATTTGACTTAAACTGGCGAAAAGAATAAAATAATGAATGAATAATGCAAACTAATACAACATAATAATGTGTTATTTCATTTCACCATAACATAGAATGAATTTCTGCAATGTCGTGCTTCCTGAAAGCTACCCTGGGAATATCTAAATAGGCAAAACCTAGACTAGCGTATGAACTTGCTGAGGGTTCCTTCTTCATTGAGGACCTCCGGGTGAAGAGAGGGCTACTATCCACTGACGCCTGGGAAAAACTAATGTAGAACAGAGTGAAGAAGAGGGAAGAAATCTGGATCAAGTTTTAATCAACGGAGGCCATGATGAACAGGACATGGGCAGACACTAACCAAGACCTGCGAAACTTTGTAAAATCACCATAAACTACATAGAGAGGAGTCGTCATGAATGTTTATGACTGAGCAAATGTCATGGGATAGTGGAGCACTGATGCGCAGAGCGCAGGTGTGTTGTCTGTGCACCACACGCCCCCTGTGCCAGCAGCTGTTGTTTAGGAGACCTTGTGAGAAGTGGTTGTGCACGTGACAGGTGTAACATGCAACGTCGTCGTGAGCTGCCACCGTTCGAATGGGGTATGTTGGTCGGTGCCCGACGGATGGGTAGTGCAATTTCGGCAGTGGTGCGAGAATTAGGCTTCACACGGTCAGCCGTGTCCAGGGTGTATCGTGAATGGTTCACAAGAGATGAACGACCGGCCGTCCAGTCACCCTCGATAACCGTGACCAGCTACATCTGAGACGGATCGTCAATAAAGACAGAAGGACAACAGTGCAACAAATCACGGCTCAATTTAACACAGGCCGTGCTAGACACGTCTCCCAGTCGACAATCCGTAGGAACATAGGTTACGGGAGCCGGCGCCGCACACGCTATTAGGTGGCTATCCCATGACATTTGCTAAGTCAGTGTAAATTGTGTGGTATGCAATGCTGCCATTACCACGTGATCACTTGTAAACATCGGGCATCATCCATTGTGATCTTTAGTACAAGTGAGAGGTGACGGTACGCGTGATTATTCAAATTTGTGATCAACAAGATGACATTTCAACAACATGGACCCCTATTAATCACATTCCCAGCTGCTTCTCTACAGAGGAGAGTAGAAACATTGCGAAGATTATGGAAACTTTGCAAACTTTAAACCTCTTAGTGCCAAGCCATTTCCTGAAATACCTGCCAAGAATGCCAAGCCATTTTCAATGATCATGCAGACTATTCGAAAAAAATAATCATAAATACCACATTTTCAACGACAGAATCATTACTTTTGCTGTGTTTTATAACCAATACCTCATTCTTTCACACATTATGTTCGTAAAAGTAATTACTGCTTCTAAACCTTTTAAATGGATAATTGTTCAATTTTTCATTTTTGTTTGTTTTTTGTTTGTTTGTTTGTTTGTTCATTTGTTTGTTTGTTTGTTTGTTTGTTTGTAAAAATCAATTTTGAGTATAAGTCAAGCACACGTAAGAGTCATATTCGAAGAAACACTACGTTTCCAGATGTATAAAGTTCTTAGATACATCTGCAGGCAGAAAACTTCAACAAAAAGAAAACAACTGCACCGCAATTTTGGCGGGAATGCGCGTGATTAGGGGAGCGGAAAGGGAGGGCGTGAATACAAACTCGAACCTATCGCGTAACAGACTTCGAAGGAAAAGGGTAGACACTACACAGGCAAGCTTGGAACCTCACCTTTCCAACAGTATGAAATATTCATGGGCATATGTCTACAGAAATCTACAAACATAACATAAACAGCGCGCCGATTCAATCGGCTTTGGCTCTTTCGGCGCGAGCAGCGAGAGCCGATCTGATCGGCGTGTGGCACTGAGAGGGTTAAAGCCGAGTGTTGGTGGATGTTTGAGTAAGAAAGCTAGCAATGTGCAGTGGTGCCACCTAATTGAGCATGGCCATGCATGCACGCCCACCGGCGCGAGCCCTGTCCCATGTGCAGTAGCCAGAGCGCGGCGCGGCGCGGCGCCGTGCAGGATGAGTTATTATCTAGTCACGGAACTGGGCCGTGACGTCACGCACACAACAAGATGAATGGGTAAAGATCACCAGGAATGAGTTGAGGAGTCCATCCCGGAACCTGAGGCATCCTGTCTCAGTGTAGGACGGTAATATCTGAACTGGTTCCTAGTGTATTTCCAGCTAACCGTGAATATTACTGTATATCTCAGTCTGGGTCTGGGAGTAAATGTAGAAGCTTTCTGCCCAGATGGCCAGGGTTTCTAACTCCGGTCATAGGGTTTGAAAGAACACAGCATCGTCGTCCGCATCGTTGTGTAGTGACTAACATTCCTGGCTGTCACCGCTCTACGAAGAAATTTAATTCTGGTCTCAAGGCTGGAACGGGGTTCGATTCTTACCGCAGCCATTCTGAAAGTGGTTTTGCATAGTATCTCACTTCTACTCCAGGCAAATTTTGGGAAGGAACCTAACTTAAGGCCACCGGCCGCTTCCTACACAAATCCTACCTCGATTACAAATACACATACTACCTAGGTAGTATAGACATCACAGTGATTCTACACACACCCAAGTACACGGGGGTACATAAACACGATGTCGCAAGCCCCTAAAGAATCAACAACAACAAAAACACGGCAACGTGTGAGGAATATTCAGAAGAGCAATGTATTCGAATTTCACTCTCGTCCATCCTTTAAATAGTATCCATAGTTTAGTACTTCAGTCCCAAGGAAATGCTGGGATGGTACCTGACGTAACGCCACGCCGTACTTTCGCCAACCTTCATCCCAATTGTTAATACACACACTAGTATAGTTAACATACGCACCCAAGATCATGAGGCTGATGAATTCGATGGCCCAATAAAGTAACTGTACAGCTAATAGATAGTCTAAGGGTAAAACACAGTTTCTCTGTACAAGGCCATGTTCTGTTGTTGTTTACGTTTAAGTATCCAACTCAGCAATTAACTGTTGTCTCATTGAAACTGTTGTTGTTAATTAATTGAGGGACTTTACGACGTCGTGGTCATGTAGCCCCGTGTACTTGGATGTGTGTATGTGTGTGGAATTTGTCTGATAACCTGTGTTACTCTGAAGGCTGTATTAGTATGTGTGTTTGCAATTCAGATGAGGATTTAGAAGGAACAACCGTGATAGATATTAGGAATCATCCTGGTATTTTTCTGGAGGAGAAGTGGGAAATCACGGAAAACTATTTCCAAGATTTCGGAGGTGGAAATTGAATCCACCCCTTCTTAGTTTTTTTTTCCCACGAGGATGATTGAACCCCATTCTAGCCCTTAGACCAGAGTTAGATTATTTGGCAGAGCCAGGAATCGAACCTGGTCCTCCGCGGTGACAGCCAAGAATGCTAGCCACTACGCAACTCGAGGCGGACTATTGAAACTGTACTGAAATAACCATATTGGCATGTGCGACGGAATCTGACAGTGTTTGTCCAATGTGGTCCTGTTTAATATGGTCCTGAGCTGGGAGATGGCGAAAGTTCTTCCCGCTGATTGTAGAACACTCTCGCTGGGTCGAGAAAGTGATCAGTTGCCTTGGCTACTGGTGATGCGGCTGAGATGTGGCACAGCAGGCATCTGCTTGCCGTTAAGCACTAATGAAAATGAAAATCCACAGCCAATTCCAGTCGTCCGACCGGGTCAGGGATGGAATGAATGCAGCCCCCATCTAGCGGCTAGGATATGAACTGTGCCGGCTGCCGAAGCCTGTCGCGGGCAATGTCATGGGCAATGCTAAAATGAATGACAGATGAAATGAAATTATAGAGTGTTGCTGGAATGAAAGTTTTGACAGGGAAAACTGGAGTACCTGGAGAAAAACCTGTCTGCCTCTGCTTTGTCCAGCACAAATCTCACATGGAGTGACCGGGATTTGAACCATGGACCCAGCGGTGAGAGGCCGGCGTGCTGCCACCTAAGCCATGGAGGCTTCTGCCGTTAAGCCCTAATATCTACAAATGTATATTTGCTCTCTGAACTGGTTATTGTGATGAACAAGATTTCCTGTGAGGCTTCACGGTACTAATTTGACGGTCCACCTCTTGGCTAACACACTCAATGAGAAACCTGAAAGACCAAAGTAGAAGGCATGAATACCAAATCAGGTGACGCTTAGCAACTACCCTGTGTGTGTGTTTCGGTTGATACCGAGCTGCGCTAATGCGTTCTCTCCACGGGGGACAATTAGGAAAATCCTAACAGAAAAAGTTGACTAAAGCGTGCTTCAATGCCCAGCACTCCAAACTGGACGTAAAGGTCAATATTGTTGGAATGTGTCAGCCTGTGCTGATCTTCACAGTGTTCTTCACCATCTACTCTTTTTATCTCAAATACGCGGGGGCGTGGTGGCGCACTGGTCAAGCTGTTGGTCTCTTACCATGTTGGACTGGGTTCGATTCCCGGTCAATGCACGTTAGTTTTCTGAAGTGGAATGCCATGGCCTGTGATTTGGATTCCACGTAAAAAGGAGGTCACGTAAAACTACAATCTTTCTTCCTATCTCAAATACGTATTCGATACTATTCATTAGCAAGTTTTGGCATTGTTCCAGATTCCTGGATTTCTTTAGCTTTTCAAATAAAGATAAAGTTTTTTCTTTTCTTCTTCTTCTTCTTTTCTTAGTTGTTTACCCACCAGGTTGGTGGAACCCACGGACTCAGCGAGGGAACTCACCACTACCGCCTCTACGGGCAGTGTCCTAGAGCTGGGAACATCTAATCGGAGTGGATACAACTGGTGAGGTGTGATTGGCACCTCGCCCAGGCGGCCTCAACTGCAAAGCGAACAGGGGCCTCATGAGGGAAGGTAATGGATGGTCAGGATGGGGAGGAGGCGGCCGTGGCCGTGAAGAAGGTACCATCCCGGCATTTGCCCGAAGACGAAGTGGGAAACCACGGAAAACCACTTCGAGGATGGCTGAGGTGGGAATCGAACCCCCTCTACTCATGTGGACCACCCGAGACTGAGTAGACCCCGTTCCAGTCCTCATACCACTTTTCAAATTTCGTGGCAGAGCCGGGAATCGAACCCAGGACCTCCGGGGCGGCAGCTAACCAGGCTGACCGCTACGCTACGGAGGCGACATAAAGATAAAGTACGGTTATTTTCTTTGTGTTTCACAGTTACTATTCAGATCTAAACATTTTAATTTTTATGTTGTCGCTTCGTAAAAATGTCTTTGTATGCAACTTATGCAAGTTGTATGCCTGCACTACAGTATGAGCTTTAAAACGATGTTGTGTACATCCTAATCATAATAAAGAAAGATTTTCAGTCGGTCAACACGAATGCTTATATGTATTCTGCTACAAAACAAGATGCATTCGCAAATAAATGGGCTGAACATTCCTTGTGTGAACGCCACCGATTTTAGTCCCGTTGTGACAACTCATACAACATTTATAGTTTCCTACAACTAGCAATTATCCATTTCTTTGACTATACATGGACAACATGTTAGCTGCGGGAACTCCAGGGGGTCCAGGTGTACGTAGCTGTCAGTCAACTCATGGCTTAACCAACATTCCAGGAGAGGTTGCCTACCCCCACTCCTTTCCCAAACTTATTAGTGCAGTTCGGCCATCCCATGTATTTCACCAGGATTCATCCCCTCCAGTCTACTCCAGACAAATTCCTGTACAGTATTTATTGGAAATCCACGAACACCAGTCACTGTCATCTCTCATTGTATTAAGTTACTCAGCGTACTGGCTTTGGTACATATTACTTTTCTACGTGGTCCTCATATTTACCGAAGTATTATTTAAAATCATTGTTTAATTCATATGGCGGTGGTCTGTATTCCAAGCACCTGTCATAAGGGCGACTTTTATCCTCAAAGGTGCTGAAGGTATAATCTATAAGGTTGATTTCAACTTCCTTGTGGAAGTATTCATATTTCTGAAAACCGATTATTATTTTTCTATCGTCTTGAACTACGGCATAGTACTCAAATAATTAAAAGTAAAAAGATAAATAATAATAATAAGCTATAAATATAGAAATGAAAATATAAATACCGTTATTAAATTAAATATAAATATATGGTACACATTAGAATTATAACAAGTAGTTCCGTAAAGAACTATACAGCCTATTTTCATATATCCTGCTCATGTTAATTTCTTCTAACAACATACAAAATTTCAGTTTAATTGCTGTAACAGATTCGTAGATATTGAGAACCGTCTAAATATTTCAGATTGTCGCCAGGTTGGATTTTTATTTTTGTACTATTACATTAAGATTATTGTGTAAGTGTGGTATTCAAACTTCAATCGCATGATTAGAACACAAGAAGTAAAAATAAATTAGATGCCAGTGGATCAACATTTGTATAAGCATTTAACGTGCAACGTTTCACAGCACTCGGATAGTTAATTCGCGAGAATCGTCCATTTAAATATTTATACTTCGCGTCGCCGCCATGTTGGATTTGTGCTCACCAGGTTAATGAAAGTCCTATAGGTGAACATATGTTCATAGTCTCTATGAACATTAAAAAAATTCAGTTTGGTTGCTGTAAAAGATTCATAGATATTGAGAACCGTCTAAATATTTCGGAAGCTCGCCATTTAGGATTGTTATATGTATAGGCCATAGAGTTATGTACCGTTCAGGAACAATTATTGCCTAGGTTCATTATTCAAACTTTCACTTCGATCACATGATTACGACACAAGAAATAAAAACTTAATTTTAAAATTTCGCACAGCCGCCATCTTGAGGTTATGTAAACAATTGAATTAAATTAGATGGCAGTGCATTAAAATCTGTAAAATCATTTACTGTACCACATTTCACTGCGCTCAGAGAGTTAAATCACGAGAAAAGTCTATTAAAATATTTCAAATTCGCTTGGTCGCCATGTTCGTTTTGTACTTTACAGGTTTATGAAATATACATAGGTAAACTTGTATCAGTACCCTTTATCACCGTACAAAATTGCAGGGTGATATCTGTAATAGTTTCGGAGATATAGAATGTCAGTGAAATATTTCTCACAGCCGCCATTTTGAGGTTATGTAAACAATTGAACTAAATTAGACTCCAGTGCATTAATATGTGTATAAACACTTGCTGTACCTAGTTTCATTACGTTTGGATGGATAAATCGTGAGAAAAGTCTATTTAAATGTCTCAACTTCGCTTGGTCGCCATGTTCGTTTTCTACTTTACAAGTGTATGAAATATACATAGCTAAACTTGTATCAGTACCCTTTATCACCGTACTAAATTGCAGGGTGATATCTGTAATAGTTTCGGAGATATAGAATGTCAGTTAAATATTTCGCACAGCCGCCATTTTGAAGTTATGTAAACAATTGAACTAAATTAGACTCCAGTGCATTACAATGTGTATAAACATTTGCTGTACCAAGTTTCATTACGTGTGGATAGTTAAATCGCGAGAAAAGTCTATTTAAAAGTCTCAACTTCGCTTGACCACCATGTTGGTTTTGTAGTCACCAGGTTTTTGAAAGTCTCATAGGTGAACTTCTATTAGTACCCTTTATCACCGTACACAATTTCAGGGCGATATCAGTAATAGTTTCGGAGATATTGAATGCTAGTGAAATATTTCGCACAGCCGCCATTTTGCATTGGTGAGACGTAACAAAATTTGAAGGGCACGGTCGAGGTCGCCGGGAATAGTGCTATCAACATACCGAGTTTCATTGAAATCGCTCCAGCCGTTTAGATTTTATTAGGGGGGGACACACACACGAATCACACACACACACACACACACACACACACACGCACACACACGGACAAAAGGTGATCTCATAAGCCTATTTTTTCAAAATTGAAAATAGGCTAAAAATAAATTAACAGTGAAAATTATATAATAAAAATGTAATTTAATTTAATTGATCAAAATAAAAATTAAAACATTTTAAATTTAAGTAATGAACATTAAAATAGTTAAAATTAAAATAAAATGAATGCACATAAAAGAAAGTATTTAAAAATAGTTTTATCGTATATACCTGAGATGTACACCACAAGGCCATAGCATGAGCCTGCCGTCTGTAGCAATATTTCCATAGTTCCATAGGCTTTCTTTTCGGTTTTAAGTATAAAGAAAGCTACCTCTTGGTTATTAACTAGCACTCTTGGCTGTCACCGTGGGGGTCCAGGTCTGCCAAGAAATTTAATTCTGGTTTGAGGGCTAGAATGGGGTACACTCAGCCTCATGAGGAAGAACTTAGAAGAGGCAGGTTCGATTCTCACATTGGCTATCCTAGAAGTGGTATTCCGTGGCTCTCCACTTCTACTCCAGGCGGATATCGGGATGATACGTAAACTAAGGCCAAGGCCATTTCTCATCAAAATCCTAGCCCCAATTAAAAATACACACGCTACAACAACCAACACGACACAGGTTACCCAACAGATTTCACAACTGCCACATAAAACCACTTCTAGGATGGTTGGGGTAGGAATCAAACCCACAGTTCTCAGATCTGCCTCAGACGAGAATTGTATTTCTTGGCAGAACAGGTAATTTAACCTTCGCGGTGATAGCCATCATGCTAGTCACTACGACGCAAGGTGAACCTCACGTAAATAAAATGCATCTTGAAAATATCGTTCGTAAGTTCTGAACATGGTGTGAATAAATTGCTATATCTGCAATTGAGTGTATTCGTGGACGCGGTTGCGGAAGAGAAGATGACGGTAACATACTGTACAGTGGTCTGCCATATTATTATACTCAGAAAGAAAATAAAGTATTTGGTAATTTTTTAGCCAGAAAAGAAATATTTCCGGTAAATGTTAGTGCATTTTCTTAGCACGGTATATTTTCGTACAAGCCTTGATATATTGACGACTAATTCAATGGAATTTTATAGGAACTTAAAGTGGCTGCTGTGCAAAATTTTTAAATCTCGTTTTTATTTCTCGTGTCCTAATGAAGCAATATAAATGTAGGTTGGTACAAATACCAAATTTTAAAAATTTTGCACAGCTGCCATTTTAAGTTCTCATAAAATTCCATTGAATTAGTCGTCAATATATCAAGGCTTGTAAGAAAATGCACGTTGTTGTTGTTGTTGTTGTTATTGTTGTTGTTGTTGTTGTTGTTGTTGTTGTTGTTGTTGGAGTCTTCAGTCTTTCAACTGGTTTGATGCAGCTCTTCGTGCTTCCCTATCCTGAGCTATTGCACTAACATTTACCGGAAATATATTTTTTCTGGCCAAAAAGTTACCAAATACTTTATTTTCTTTCTAAGTATAGTCTAATAGTATGGCAGACCACTGTATGTATCCTCAATTTTTTTCCGAGTCTGTGGATAATGCCAATCATTTTATCCAAGGTTTAAATGCACAGAGTTGTTCTCAGCGATTGCGTCGGATAGATGTGCACAACAATGGACATTCTGTTTGAACTGCAAGCTGGTATTATCTCGCAAGAAGAGAGGTAAACACATGTTATTAATCATATCTATTAGTCTCTGTCAGTTAAGTAACGTAATGATATACATCTAGTGTAACCTGTTGTATGAATACCAGTTCCCTCGTGGATCTAGGTTACGAGTCTCGTTCAGTGGTATGGATGGCTGTGAGATAATGATACGCTAACCTTCACAAAGAAACTACAACTGCTATGTTTGGGTGGAACACCCAAGTGCAATTATAGGGTTGTGTCTTAATCAACATGTAATAACCATCCAAATATTCACTGTTGAATGTCCACATTGGGAAGAAATAATACAGCAACTCGCAAATACATTAATGTAATCAGATGAATACGTAACAAAGTACTAGAAGATATCTGGTAGTGGATAGATCCACTACACTGTACCGTATTATCATCTTAGTATTGCCCCATTCATGTGTATAGCTTCCACCAAACGTGTAAGGACAATTTAACAATTATACTTCCTGTCCTTAATCTTTGTAACCAACACCGTTACAGTATTATTATTATACAACCAACGTGTGCGTTTGTAAGTACTGTACATATAACATGATAAGTCTACGCCAACTCCGAGACCAGCTGATTCTCAAGTTACAATTTAAAGTCAGAATAATACCATTCATTTTCAACTCCCTTCCAGGTATTACTTGCTTAGCACAAGGAACATAGCATTGGTTCGAGTGAAATTTGTAATTCAGGGAACGTGAGTGGGCCGACAAGTGAGGTTATGACTTTGGCGGATGTTGATGTTAGAAGTCTCAATTTCCCGTATCAGTATTTACAAGATCACCACAATCCATCGCAACTCCAGTTTAGAAGCAACACTTTCTAATGTTTGAAAATAAATGTATCTGGAACTTCAATTTTTATTGAAATTATTTGTAAGGATATTTCCATTTTTATTTTATTAATGTTGAACGCTGAATAAGATATCATTGCATGTTGAAACATGTTCGTTTAAATAATAATAAACTACATATTTTAGTAGGGAGCTGCGTAGCGCAGTCAGTAGAGGCGCTGAGCTTCTAACTGAAAGAGGGTTCGATCCCCACCGAGGTAGTGGATTTTAGAATCAAAACGATCACTTTCGGAAATGCAAATAGTTCAGCCAGGGTAATTCCTGGGAGCAAAGACGGCCGGGCGTTGAGCTGACAACTCCATCCTATCTAGTGGTGTTGTCACAAATAGTGGAAGCCTCTACCTTCCACTACTCCCAGGACCTCCATGGCTTTCCTTTTACATATTTTTGTATTGACAATATTTACCAATAGCCAATACGGATCAACATTTACCAAACCAAAAATGGTAGTATTCCTCGTACTGCAGCCTATTAATCAACATAAATACTTTTGATCGCCTGTAGCAAACTTTACTCGACACCATAATCTCTCAGGATTCTCAGCATATTATCCCTTCGTACTCCTTCTCTAGATCTACAAAACACGAACACAAAATGTTGTCCATTTACATTTAAACAAGTTTTCCAAGTATTCTTGCCATCTTCCCAGTGCTTCCTTGACATCTACGATGGGATTTATTCAAAACAACATCCATTTCTATTTTTACTCTATTTCTAAGATTATTTAACCCATTTCTATTTTTACTCTATTTCTAAGATTATTTATAACACTCCAAAAAGATTTTCCTGTCGCTTGACCTAACGTTTCTAATTTATCTCCAAATTCCTCCCAAGGTTTCCTTTTCAATTCTACTTTTATTTGTTTGGTTCTGCTCCTTTCTACTACATACTGCTCTCTGTCTGCCAGATTCCTAGTTTGGAACCATTTTTTGTAAGTTTTCTTTTTACCTTTACTAGTCAACTTCACTATGTCATTCCACTGGGATGAGCGCATTATCCTGTCTTTAACTTCGCCATGAGGCTTACTTTCTCCGCGGCGATTCCAGTGGAGGGAGAGGGAGTCAAATTAAGGGGTAAGTGTATGTATTATGTTATGATGCTGGTCACCCAAGTGTTATCAATTTCGAAGTCTCAAACCAGGCCAGTGAGCTGCAAAAATAACTTTTACGAAAGAAACACATTCTATCATTTTAAGTACATGGGGCTGACGACTCGGAACAACCACCACAGAGTCCTTCCTTTTTTTCTTCCATGGGTCGGAACTCATCCATTTGTTGCTCAACTCAATTGTATATTACGATGGGGCAGATGAGCTAGTCGTTCCTCCCTTTAAAATAACTGTCACCAGTCTCAGAACCTCCTACGGTTAGAAGTGTTAGTTGATGCCTGAACCAGACTGGTTAGGTAGCCTGCCTCTCTTCTTTCTTTTTGGCTAGTAAAATATTTAATTACTGGTGAGCAGATTTCGGAGGCTGCAAACATTCACTTGCTGCAAGGTTATGTGATACTTATCTCCTCTTATGGAATAGTTAGCAGGCTATAATTCATCATTATACACATAACATTCTAGTTGTATTAGGTTGTCATATCCGGCTCAAGGAAGCCCACGCAAGACGATAGTAGATTTTTTTAAATCGTGGATATAATGTACAAACTTTTGATTATAAGGGCTTTTATTTTATGTGGAACTAACAGTTCACCCGTGTGAAGGAATCTCAGGAGCTACATATCTGCACAAGACCATCCCCACATAAGGCAACACAAAGATCTAAACATCACGGTATAATTTCTTGAACTCGACTCTAAAGAATAGATATTTGAATTATAATAGTACATTATGCAACGAGCCTATAATGGCAATAATTAAGACACGAGTATGTATCTAAAACGAGCAAATGTCAAAGAACCCATTAAGATTAGTTGAGTTACCTTGCACCACGGAGCACCTAAAGATATGTCCAAGTTGCAGACCGTTTCTAATCTTAGCTTTCATGAAAGTGTAGAAAAGCCAGTTTATCTGAAATTTAGTGATTCCGTTTGCTTTTGAAAACTGTGACACACAACTTTGTCACTTAGGACGTCAATCAGCACTTACTCTATGGTGATCCATCTTGAGTCACACATAGTTCGCAAATAATAATGTTATTGGTTTTACGTCCCTTTTAACTTCTGAGGCTTTTAGAGACGCCGGGGTGCCAAAATTTCGCTCCGAATTCGCCAGTAAATTTACTGACACGGCTCCCTCGCATTTGCGCACCCTCAAATGCCAGCTGACTGCGCCAGGATTCAATCCTGCAACCTTGGTCACAGTAGGCGAGAACGTTACAAGTGCAGCCAATTATTTATGGTTACACACCTCTCTCTATAATCGATTTAGTGATATTCAAACTTCTTTATTCACTTATCCTCAGATGCGATTTCCCTTCAAGTACTGTAGTTGGTATTTGTAATCTAGAATAAACTACGACTGATGATTTTGATGTTAAAAATTAAAACAATGCGGTCAATATGGGAACAATTAAAATAGTTGATCGTATTAAATAGGAGACAGAGAATAGGAGACAACGACTACGAGCTACATATCATACTTTCTGGCATTCCACTTATCCTTTGAACATTCTTTGGTACTCGTAGAATGAGTCAGTGCGGTATCTTATATGAGGTAAGGTGTCTGTAGAAAGTAGTACCAGTACCCACACTCTTGTGCTTGCTCATGTTCATCACGTACTCTACTCTAGTAAACTTGTACTTTCCATCTGCTCCGTGCACAGTATTTGTCAAGTGACCCAGATCCTTGCAAGAGTCGGAGGTCAATGTCTGCAACGTGAGAGCGTCTCATTCCAAACACAACACAGACAGGATAGCCTTCAGCAGGATAATGGAGACAGGAAGAGCAGAACGCCAGTTATTTTTACCGACGTAGCTAGTTCATTGGAAGACAGGCCAGTGCGGCCAACTATCTTAGACTTTGAAAACTTCATCGTTATCTACCCATTTTTGAAATCGTTTGAAGTGCTTTTCCCCGTTTAAATTCAAGCTAAATGTTGGGATGGAGCTTTTCCGAAGGCGACGAACGCTTCCTTCCCATCACTGACTTCAATATGCGCCAGTAAGTACACACCATCAACCAGAATTTACATACGTGGTTAACACTTGAGGATGATGACCATGCTGTCCGAAACAACTTGGTATAAGCTTACCTAAAGTAGTCTAGTTGGTATTCATACTCTGATGTAAACTAAGTTGATGACCTTGATGTTAAATATTAAAAAATGGAGTCAATCTACACTTAAAATAATGGAAAGGTATTACATTTGAGACAGGGAATTTATTTCATTGAAACCTATGATATATTTGTTTAAAAATAATAAATTAGATTAGATTAATTAGATAAAAATCTAAATAATGATAACGACAATGATCATAATAATTTACTAAATTTATTAATAGTAATAATAAATTTAACAGTAGGCTATAACGGGCCATGAAAGCCTTAATCAACACAGTTCCTGGCCGATACTTTCCACAAGAATGGCTACTCGATGAGACAGATAGTGTTACATCCTAAACCGAAAGACAGATTATCGCAGAATCCTCCACCTGCGAAATTGGCCTATCTGCCATACGTGCAATCTGTCACAGACAGGATTAGCAATATTCTAAGAAGACATAATATCAAAACCATATTCAAGCCTAATGTCACCGTAGGCAAAACATCGCGATCAGTCAAGGATTCAGTTGGTCTTAACTGTGCTGGAGTATATACGATTCCATGTTCCTGTTGTTACGTACAGTATATATTGGGCAGACATGTAGGAGAATCACAACGAGGGTCAATGAACACGTCAAACAGAATGACCATCGAATTATTTTTGATTAAACTTCTGTCCTTTGTATGGAGAAACATTTCACAACTCGTATGAATCGGGAGGCGATTGAAATAAGTAAACAACCACAGAACTTTAATAGAAGTGATGGTTACCCCTTGAGTAAATCATTACCAACATCTTTTTGGTCTCAGGAGGTCATGGAGTAACTATTCGTTTCGACATGGCTTCCGATCTTATACCATTTGTCTATGGAGGCTATATGCCATTGTTTACTTATTCTTTCTTTCTTTCTTTCTTTCTTTCTTTCTTTCTTGACAAACCTTGATAAAGAGACGAGCAGTTGTCTCGAAACGTCGGTGTTTTATAGTTTCACTCGACCTAATAGCCACAAAGCTACTGTATATTATGTAATAATAATAATAATAATAATAATAATAATAATAATAATAATAATAATAATAATAATAATAATAATAATACGTCGCCTCCGTAGCGTAGCGGTCAGCAAGGTTAGCTGCCGCCCCGGAGGTCCTGGGTTCGATTCCCGGCTCTGCCACGAAATTTGAAAAGTGGTACGAGGACTGGAACGGGGTCTACTCAGCCTCGGGTGGCCCAAATGAGTAGAGGGGGTTCGATTCCCCCTCAGCCATCCTCGAAGTGGTTTTCCGTGGTTTCCCACATCGTCTTCGGGCAAATGCCGGGATGGTACCTTCTTCAAGGCCACGGCCGTTTCCTTCCCTCTTCCTTGTCTATCCAACCTAACCATCCCTTACCTTCCCTCATGAGGCCCCTGTTCGCTTTGCAGGTGAGGCCGCCTAGTGCCAATCCCACCTCACCAGTTGTATCCCTTCCGATTCGATGTTCCCAGCTCTAGGATACTGCCCGTAGAGGCGGTAGTGGTGAGTTCCCTCGCTGAGTCTGTGGGTTCCACCAACCTGGAGGACAAAAAAAAAAAAAAAAAAAAAAAAAAAAAAAAACCCTACTCCTTAGGATAAAATGTTAAACACCAGTTGATTCGCAACTCTTTATAGATCTAATGCTTGGAGAAGAAAATGACGCAGGACGTTTGCTTCTATTCGCAGCTGTCTGGGATGGTTCGGGTGCAATCTGGTGTTTTGTAAAGTGAATTCAGGGTATGAGATAGGCCTTAATCCATGTTAAACTGGTCAGGATGTCTGAGAGTTTTGATAGTCATCATTCTATGTTTTAACAAGTCGCTACTCAAATTTGCTTTTGAACATGATTGCAGATTTTAGTAATGTAATCGTATTAGTTCAGTAAGACATGGCAATGTGACCACAGTCGGGATTCAAACCTGAATCTCCTGCTATCCGGGCAGGGGCTTTTAACCACTTACATGAATGCGGCCACGATTTACCGCGCTCGGCAGGTATGACCGCTCCAAACCCATTTCTAAGTTTCAAAAATCCCAGGTCAAGTTCTAATTTTGGGTCTGTGTGTATTGTCTCGGTGGTCAGGGATATTACGAAAAGTGCCACCACCTGTAATTCTAGCAATCTGGGAATAGGATAGGGAGTCAGGTAAGGGGGGACCTACACCTTCGACAGCAACAAAATAGTGAATTTTTAACATTTATTTTCTTTGCACTGATAAACTGTTTGGAGTTGTCACTTAACACAGTTTAATTTTAACACAGACCAACTATTAAATATTTAGAAAATTGCATCATCATGGATATATATGCACACAAAATGGCGGCTGTACTGTATATTATACACACGAATGGGGTTTCCTTAGTAACTCTCGGAAATATTGTTACATTTTAATTATTGTTTTTTAAATGTGGCCCTAGATGTCATGGCAACAAAATGTACTAGAATGATTGAAATATTTCAAGAAGAAAAATTATTTTGAGATTTTTCAAGTAACGGGTCTAAAAATCTATAAAATTTTCATAGTAAATAATTTATTATTAATAAACTATAATGGTTAGGGCAACCATTCTAGTAAATTTTGTTGATAACTATCGTAGAAATGTGAGTACAAAACTTCACTGAAATATCTTCTTAAGTTCATGAGTTATTAGGGAAACGGAATGAAAAATATGAACTTACGGGAAATGAGCGACGAAAGTTTCACATGGTTGGGATGTTCTAAAATTCTCCTGCCGCATAAACTGGTCCTTCCTCACCGGATTTCTGAGTGTTTTCCTACAGTCACAGTCCCTTATTTCTTTTAAAACTAGTTTTCTTTGCTAATGCTAACGAAGAGAAGAGATAGGTTGGTAGAACACCCAGGAATAGCAAAGATCGTTATGGAAGGAAGAGTCGAGGATAAGAACTGTAGGGGTAAACCAGGTTAGAATATGTTAAACTGATTGCCTCGGATGTAGGGTGTGGCAACTATGTACAGATGAAACGATTCGCTCAGGATAGGGAAGCGTGGAGGGCTGCATCAAACCAGTCAAAAGACTGAAGACTCAAACAACAACAACAACAACAACAACAACAACAACAACAACAACAACAACAACAACAACAACAACAACAACAACAACAACAACAACAACAACAACAACAACAACAACAACAACAACAACAACAACAACAACAACAACAACAACAACAACAACAACAACAACAACAACAACAACAACAACAACAACAACAACAACAACAACAACAACAACAACAACAACAACAACAACAACAACAACAACAACAACAACAACAACAACAACAACAACAACAACAACAACAACAACAACAACAACAACAACAACAACAACAACAACAACAACAACAACAACAACAACAACAACAACAACAACAACAACAACAACAACAACAACAACAACAACAACAACAACAACAACAACAACAACAACAACAACAACAACAACAACAACAACAACAACAACAACAACAACAACAACAACAACAACAACAACAACAACAACAACAACAACAACAACAACAACAACAACAACAACAACAACAACAACAACAACAACAACAACAACAACAACAACAACAACAACAACAACAACAACAACAACAACAACAACAACAACAACAACAACAACAACAACAACAACAACAACAACAACAACAACAACAACAACAACAACAACAACAACAACAACAACAACAACAACAACAACAACAACAACAACAACAACAACAACATATTCCAGCTGTATTTTCTGCAAATTTTACAATGCCAGTGCTATCAACATAATTCGATAGATAAAGTGAATATTCTAAAAGGGTCAATATTGAGGAATGGAGATTGCTCATTAAAATGGGCGTTGACAGGAAATTTAATTTTCACTGGGAGATGTCAGTCATATCGTACTTTTACTATTACTTCCGTTCTATTCGAGATATTAAACCAATTCTTTCACTGAATGAAAGAGAAATTGTTGTTCTATTCGAATATGATATTTTTGAAAAATGTCATTTTTTGGAGCTTGAAGGTGTTGGTCGCCCCCTGGTTCACTCACAAACCCGTAGACCGCACACACACAAGGGCCGGCCGTTCTTCCACCGCATGAGTCACCAAGTGGAGTTCGGAATGTCAAACCTTTTTAATTTTAAAAATCTTATCTCAAAATGCTTGATTTATGTATCATTTCTACACATAATTACAAGAAAAATCATACCAAACAACGTATAAATTACTCTAATAGACCGAAAAAAAAACCAACAACACAGAAACAAAAAATGCAGTCCATGAGTTTTACTGTATGTTTCTTTTATTCCGGTATTAATTTCAGAAAAACATGTAAGTTATACATTGCTTTGTATCATTTTCCTTGTAATGATGTATAGATACTTATCACTTAACGATAATATATATTTTAAAACATTAGTATTTGATTGGCCAAGTACAATAGGTGACTCGCTCATTCTCCAAAGGTACATAAATGACACCCTGTATATGGCCGGTCCTAATCTCCTGCGCTTGTGTGTGTGGTCTGTAGGTACTGTATGTGAGTGCACCATTATACCTCTCTTCCTGCCACATTCCCAGTTTTGAACTATAAAATACTTAGTAAATGGGGTGCGGTAGGAGTGTGGCGTCATTGGTGTAAGTGAATAAACGCCCCAGTCCTGACAGCAGGAGATTTGGGTTCGAATCCCAACTGCGGTCAAATTATCAAAACATGAAAAGGAGCTATGCCCGAAAGCAATTTCATGTAATATAAAATTTTGCTATTTCATAAATGATTAATTTTATTAAAGAGGATATGGCGCATCTTTAGCATGGAAACTAGGTAACGCCATGATGAGTATTCAATGACATATTCTCACAATTTCATTTCATTGAACAAAGCGAGACGCGTCTGCCAACGTGAGAAGTGGGTGAAGCCTTCTCTTGCTGTCTGCATGACTTATCGAGAGCACTTCTACAGGTAAGCAGTGTACAGTATTAGCGTTTGGCTCACCCCACGAGTTCCGGGTTCCATTATTTCAGCCGCGATATTTAATTATAATATATGAATTGCAGCCAATGGTCATAGCTGGGCATTTTGATTGAACGCCCGTGGGCTACCAACAAGTTCAATTTCAAATAGTTCCAACTTTGGCTACCAGATCCTTCTGTCACTAACACCTAGCGGCGAACGTTGGAACTTGATAGAGCGTTTCTAACAAGCCAAATATAACCTACAAATTTTGCTACACGCTACTAATTGCAGTGGTAGGTTAATTTATATGGTAGGTTCTTTTACATGCCATAAATATATGACAAGGGCCCACTGGCTTTACTTCCTCTCCAAAGGAAGGCATAATGAAAGATTTTAACGCTCTTAAAAATCCGACGAATTCGGCCGGGTTTGAACCCACGATCTTGGGCAAAGGAGTTCAGCATCCTGCCGACTACGCCATCGAAGCCTGTACATATATTTAATTATGGTCTGAGGGTTGGAGCGTGGTGCACCCTGCCTCTACCAACCTAGAAGTGGTTTACCATGGTTTCCCATTTCTACGTCAGCCAAATGCCGGGATGGTTCCCAACTTATGGCCATGGCTTACTCCTTCCCACTCTTAGTCTAAATTACAAATACAGACACTACAATGAGACAAATTCTAAACACAACCAAGAACACGATGTCCAAGCCCCTAATCGTTCAATGCACTGAGCTTTAAGCTGGACCAGCTTTACTATATATTTTCAATCCTTCCCAGGTTACCCCATGTCACTACAGCCTATTAAACGCCTTGGCCTACCAAGCGACCACTGAGGGGTGACGCTTGGTCAGTGCAACAGGTTCCCCTCGGCCGTTAATCCTGGCTTCTTTTTCTGACCGGGCGCTGCCTCTCTGATCAGACAGCTACTCAATTGTCCTCACGAGGCTGAGTGCATCGTATTCCAGCCCTCACGTCCGTTTCTAAAATCCCTGCTGGGAATTGAACCTGGGACTTCCGAGCGAGAGGCAAGTGCGCTATTCCCCACACATGGGGCTAGCTGTCTTCCCAGTTTATACCCTTGTAAATCCATGAAGGAAGTGGCTTTAAAGCAATAAATTTAAAAGGAATATCTAGTCTTTACAACTCATCTAAAATAAAGGCAATACTAGGCACCATTAGGTCATGGCTATGAATAGACAAGGAAATAACGATAGTGGCAGGATGATGATGATCATTAATAATGACACTAGGCAACACATTTTTACATTTTGTATTTGACTCTGTTCTCTCCTTTTGTAACTGGTCCCTTCCGTCCTAATACGAAGAAAATTAAAAGATATAATGGTCCTGATTTGCTGTAATTTTCTACGCTTTTTCAGGATTTTTTTCACGTAATGTTTGCTCTGGACGACCAATAATGATTTCCTTTCCTAGGTGATCACTTTCGTGATACTTTCAATGTTTAGCTTGGCCCATTTGTCGGTCAAATTTTGTTTCTTGTTACCGAGATCCCCGAATGGTAATTATTTCTTTGTAAATGTATTAATTGCTTAAACCAAATGCATAATCTTGTTATCAATCACCTATTCATAGATATCATAGTTCTCACCTTGAGTGTTCCAGTCGCTCGCTACCTCAAGCTTCCTCACTCCCGGCATACACGGCATCTACTGGTTCATCTGCTGTCTGCTGAGCAGGGTCGACTGACGTCACCCTGACTTTCGTTCGACCAATGGCAGGTCTTTGTCTGGTCGGGCAATCTCCAGCTTCGAGATTGTTCCATGATCACTATTTAAGACGCCACTTGCTGGCGTTCTTCACCACTTCTGATCAATCGTCACTTCTGATCACTTCAACCTGCTGGTCACCGCTACTGCATCTCATGACACCATCGCTAGTCTCTACGCTACCTAGCAGTTACGTCACGAGATCTGCACCCTGACGTATTTCTCAAGATGGCAAGAATAATTGCCAACCGTCGTACTCTTCAAGCCGTACCTTAGATGGGGTACTTTGATTCGTCTTTCGAAGTAGCTGCAGTCCTTTCGGCCGCCAACGAATTTCCAAAATGCTACTGGATCACCACTTGGACGCTATAAGTGTCATTCCTTCGCAAGAGAAGAAGAGAGAGCTGACCTTATTATCAATTGTGTACTTATCTCTAGGCCATGTACGCCTCCTTCAGAAGAAACTGTGAGGACTTCTTAATCAACGCTTATGATAGCTGGAACTTTTAAGGAGCTGGCTCTTCAACCCTTTGAGAAGATAAGTTCAATTTTATGAAGAATTTAAATCATACTAGTTATCTTACACTCTTAATCAGTTTTATGGTTCTTTTTATAAGGTGCATTATTTATGTTAAGCTCAACTTCTCTCGAATTAAGCAAGCTTGTTTCATTGGCATTTCCTTAGTCTGGGTTTCTGTCATCAGGCCCTCACACTTTGTTCCATTTATAATTATTCATTTCTGTGATAAGCACTTAAGTGCAATTTGTTTATTGGTTATAAATTTATTATTAGAAATAAACATTGTTAATGTGTGGTTACCTACATTGGTTTTCTAGTGATGTATTTCATGCCCACTACCCCGCACCGCTTCAGTCTAATTTTCTTGACCAATTGTAGTTATTTTGTCCAGGCTCTCGCCTGATGCGTTCTCCCGTATGGGGATGTTTTAGGGCAGAACTTTACTCCATATTTTTGGTGCCTCACCCCCGGGAAACATATCTGTTGCACCCTGGGAATGTTACAAGTTTCATATCTTGAATTTCACATTAACAATTTTTGTTCATTGTGTTTCAACACTAATTAACATTGTAAGTTTCAGCCTGAGGCGCATGTTCAGCAGAGGAGGAGAGAAACGTAAGCTAAGCCGGTTTCTTCCGCATCAGACTAAACCTTACTACCTAGCAAGCTGTCATCCTATGGCTTCCAGTACTCGAAGTCACAATATTGACGTGAGTAACAAACAACTTTTAACATGCCTAACCTTGATGAAAAACTCAGCAACGCCAGAGCCTCTTGTAAGGGCAAGCTCACACGGTTTCGTACTTTCTTAACGGAGCTTGAACCCCAAGAGCGTAATCTTGACATAATTTCGCAGAGGCTTAAGAATTATGAACAAGCCTTTGAGAAATATGATGAGATACAATGCAGTATAGAAACTCAGCATCCGGACCAGCAAAGTGATAGGTTGGAAGTTGAAAAATTACACTATCAGGGATTTGCTGAAGCTAAACAGCTTATTAGGGCTTTAACTTTAAAAGAAAAACAAGAAGATCAAACTTCTGCAGCATCTTCTACATCTTCTTCACGCATTATACTACCCAAATTAGAAATACCCAAATTCACTGGTAAGGACATAGAATGGGAGCCATTTTTTGAATTATTCAATTCTTTAGTACATGAGAATACTTCTATACCAGTAATTCAAAAATTTCACTACTTGCGTCTGGCAGTTCAAGGCAACGCACTTAACCTGATCTAAGCACTTTCTTTGACCAGTGATAATTATGAAGTTGCTCTGAATCTTCTTAAGGATAGATATGGGAACATTCGTTTATCTATTCAACGCCATATACAAAGCTTATTCGAGTTACCTAACGTGCAAGCAGATAACAGTTTATCACTTCGTAAGTTGATTGACACTGTAGAGCTACACGTCAGAGCATTGTCCAATTTAAACCAACCTGTAAATCACTGGGATTTATTTCTAGTTCACCTCATTTCTGCAAGATTGGATGCAAATACATTAAAAGCCTGGGAAACAGAACTTTCCCAGAATTTGCAATGCACTTATGAGGCGATTATTAACTTTTTGAAGGCTAGAAGCCAAGTCTTTTCCGCCATAGCTAATCAAAAAACTAGTAGTTCAGATTCAAAAGCCTTCTCAAAAGATAAGGTTAGCAGTTCTAATCAAAGAATTTTAAGATCACAGGCTCTTCCTGTTGATGCTCGGTCACCTAACCAAATGCAAACGTGCGGTCTGTGTCAGCAATCGCATAATTTATACAATTGTGATGAATTTAAATCTTTATCAGTAGATGAAAGACGAAAGTTCATTACGAACAAAAAACATTGTTTCAACTGTTTGTCAGGAACGCATATGTTAAACAATTGCCGTTCACAACGTTTATGCTTTCATTGTAAGGCTAGACACCATTCCCTTTTGCACAGACATGAAAGATCACGGTTATCAGGACCAAGCAGTTCCAATACCAGGTCTAATTCTGAGACTTCTCAAAATAGTGCGCAGTCGTATGCTCAAAGTTCTACCTCGCTTGGCAAAGTCCAGGTTTTATTATCTACCGTGCAGGTTCTATTGAAAAATTCTCACGGGAAATGGGTATCTGTCAGGGGATTATTAGACAATGCCGCTACCAACAATTTTATTAATGAATCTTTGGTACAAAAGTTAGGCCTCCCAAAACATCCTACCTCAATAGAGGTTACAGGAATAAACTGCTCTAAATCGCAATCCTTAAGCTTTGCTAAAGTGGATCTGAAGGACTCTAATAATCTTGGTACGCAGTTGCAATTAGATTGTTTGATTATCAAGTCTATAGGCAACAATATTCCTGGCACTTCTTATCCTATTCAAAGTTGGAATATCCCGAATTTTGTCCAGCTAGCTGACCCTCATTTCAACAGAGCTTCGCCCGTAGAGCTTCTTTTCAGCTCAAGCGTATTTTGGCAATGTCTTCATTCCAATAAAGTAAAAATTGCTCCTAATGTTTTCTTCCGCGAACCTGATTTTGGTTGGATCGCTACTGGCCAAATATACCGTAATCCTATTCAAACTGTATCGAATTGTTATTTTGTTGGTACCGATTTGAGTCAAGAGCTAACCAAGTTCTGGGATCTTGAGAATGTTCAGGCTACTTCTTCTTCTTCTAACGAAATTTGTGAAAAGTTATACAAGGAAACCACTGTCCGTACTGCTGAAGGCAGATTTATAGTAACTCTTCCACGTATTCCGAATCCTCCCGCCATTACGGGCTCGCATTCCAGAGCACTTAGGGCACTATTTGCTATTGAAAATCGGTTCAAACAAGATGCTTCTGTTAAAACTCAGTATGCTTCCTTTATGGAGGAATACGAATCATCCAATCACATGGAGGTAATTTCTAAATCAGAAGAAATTGACCATCCTTTAAATGAAATAGTTTATCTAAATCATCACCCGGTATGGAAAAATTCCTTAACACAAGACAATATAAGAGTAGTTTTCAATGGCTCATCACCAGATTCCAATGGAGTCTCTTTAAATGATACCTTGCAATGTGGTCCCGCGATTCAAACAGACCTCACCTCTGTTTTGCTTAATTTTCGACGGTTTCCTATTGCTGTAATCTCAGATATTAAGCAGATGTACCGGCAGATTCTCGTAAATTCTGAGCAGCAAGATCTGCAAAGAATATTGTGGCGCGATGAGAGTTCCAAACCCATAAAGATATTTAGATTGGAGACTGTGACATATGGCCTGAAGCCTTCAGCCTTTCTTGCGATTCGGTCTCTCCACATGTTAGCCGAGCAAGATGGTCATCTGTATCATCCTTTGGCCTCTGAGTCATTAAAAACGGCATTTTATGTTGACGATTTCTTGTGCTTTTTCCCTAATATTTCTGAAGCATTCCTTGTGTGCGAAGATTTGAAACCCCTGCTCCTAGGAGATGGTTTTCCGCTCCATAAATGGACTTCAAATTCTACTGAATTTATATCAAAATTTTCATCACAGGTCCCAGTTGATGAATTTGTTGCTATTCCTACTGATGAAGCAGCCGTAAAAGCATTGGGTGTTTTTTGGTGTCCTTCTTCTGATACCTTCTCTTATCAGGTACATTTCTCAGAATCTCCCCCTGTAACTAAGAGACAAGTTCTGTCATAAATCGCAAAGATCTTTGATCCTTTGCAATATATTGCTCCTAGTGTTATTGTTGCAAAAATGTTCTTGCAAAAGCTTTGGTCATTGAAATCAGACTGGGATGAAAATCTCCCCCTTCCTCTTGTAGAAGATAGGTTAGAGTATCGCAGCAGTTTGCTGGATCTCTCCAAGGTTTCTATACCCCGCCTTTTAATTTCTAATCCCTTATACCAGCAGTATGACCTGCATGTATTTTCTGATAGTTCAGAACGGGCTTATGGCTGTTGTGCATACATAGTAGGACGTTCCTCAGCCACTTTCCCTGGATTTTCTAATTTAGTGTGCGCTAAATCAAAAGTTGCTCCACTTAAAACGGTATCATTGCCGAGATTAGAATTATGCTCTGCTTTAATGGCAACAGAATTAGCTACTAAACTAAATGTCAGTTTAAAGTTAAAATTTTCCCGCACATTTTTTTTGGAGCGATTCTTCTATTGTATTAGCTTGGATTTCCAAGCCTTCTTCTCATTGGAATACCTTTGTGGCAAATCGCGTTTCTAAGATTCATGAAGTTTCTCATTCTGAACAATGGAGACATGTTCCTAGCCGTGAAAACCCCGCGGACATAATATCACGTGGTTGCACGCCTAAAAAATTGATTTCCTCAGACCTGTACTGGAATGGTCCTCCTTGGCTAAGTCAGGAATCATCTTGCTGGCCTCGCTTAGCTAATCAATTTGCAGAAGAAATACCTGATGCCCGTAATGACCCTGTCACGTCGCATCTTACTTCTACTTCTACTAGTCTTTTTCATAGATACTCTTCATTTGATAAATTGATTCGTGTAGTGTCTTATATCTTCCGATGGAAATATTTAGTAATTGATCAACCATTGAAGCCTCAACCCTTTCTCACCAGAGTAGAGTTAGAATTTGCTACTTGCAAGATTTTGTTACTTGTTCAGCAGGAAGTATTTGCTCCTGAAAAGCAAGCTCTTATAAGTAGTAAAGATTTGCCCAAGTCTAGCAGGCTTTCACCACTCACTCCTTTTCTAGACCAGGACGGCATAATACGTGTGGGTGGAAGATTAGCTATGTCTAGTTGTGAGGATGGGAAAAAGCATCCCATCATCCTTCCTTCAAAGCATCCTATCACTACCCTTATAATAAAAAAGTTTCATTATAAACACCTTCATGCTGGCACTCGCACCTTGCTCTGTCTAATTCGTGAACTCTACTGGATCATCAATGGCGTTCATGAGGTTTCTTTTGTTGTCAAAAAGTGTATACCTTGCTTTAAGGTTAAACCACGGCCCGCCACGCAGATTATGGGCAATTTACCTCCATTTCGTTCAGAAGCTAGTAAGCCCTTCGCTCTTACTGGGATCGATTACGCTGGTCCTTACGTATATCAGACCAATCCCTCTTCATCTAAGCGCAAAATCTTAGGTAAACTTTACATCTCGTTATTTGTATGTATGGTGACGGGAGCTATCCACCTTGAGTTGGTTACGAACGCTTCTGTATCTTACTTTTTGGCCGCCTTTTCTAGATTTGCTGCTAGAAGGGGTGTCCCATCTGAAGTCTTTTCAGATAATGCAAAATTTTTGTAAGCGCTTCTGATCTCTGGAAAAAAGTGTTAAGTTCCCCTTCTGCTAAAGAAAAAATTTCCAACTTTTCCTATTCTTAAGGTATCAAATGGCATTTCACCCCGCCTTATGCTCCCCATCATGGGGGCCGATGGGAGTCCTGCATCAAACTTACTAAAAGACAGCTTAAGAAAACTCTTGGTCCTACCATACTTTCTTATGAGGAATTCAACTCTTTAATTATTCAAGTCGAAGGTATTGTAAATTCCAGACCTCTGACTCCTCTTTCAAACGATCCTAAGGATCTTTTACCTTTAACACCCAGTCACTTCCTGATTGGCTGTTCGCTTGCTGCTACTCCGCCTTTGCTGGTACGACGCTGTGATCCTAACCTACCTATCTTTTGGAGAAAAGTAGAATCTTTGCGCTGTTCTTTTTGGCGCCGATGGAAGTTAGAATATCTCAGCTTGCTAAATAGGCGTGAGAAATGGCGGCTTCCTCAACCTGATGTACGAGTGGGGGACATGGTTCTTCTTCGAGACCCATCTCCGCCTCTCGTGTGGAACCTAGGCAGAGTTATTCACTGCCACTTTGGCCGTGATAAACGCGTCAGAGTTGTTGATGTTTTAACTAGTAAAGGTCTTTATACTAGACCCATCTCTGCTATCTCTGTTTTGCCTTTCGAGTCTTAGTTTCTCCTCGTCTGTTATCCATGTTTTGCTTCGACTGATTCTTTTGTTTGTTTTCATTCGGAGTTCTCGGAGCATGATCACTTTCGTGATACTTTCAATGTTTAGCTTGGCCCATTTGTCGGTCAAATTTTGTTTCTTGTTACCGAGATCCCCGAATGGTAATTATTTCTTTGTAAATGTATTAATTGCTTAAACCAAATGCATAATCTTGTTATCAATCACCTATTCATAGATATCATAGTTCTCACCTTGAGTGTTCCAGTCGCTCGCTACCTCAAGCTTCCTCACTCCCGGCATACACGGCATCTACTGGTTCATCTGCTGTCTGCTGAGCAGGGTCGACTGACGTCACCCTGACTTTCGTTCGACCAATGGCAGGTCTTTGTCTGGTCGGGCAATCTCCAGCTTCGAGATTGTTCCATGATCACTATTTAAGACGCCACTTGCTGGCGTTCTTCACCACTTCTGATCAATCGTCACTTCTGATCACTTCAACCTGCTGGTCACCGCTACTGCATCTCATGACACCATCGCTAGTCTCTACGCTACCTAGCAGTTACGTCACGAGATCTGCACCCTGACGTATTTCTCAAGATGGCAAGAATAATTGCCAACCGTCGTACTCTTCAAGCCGTACCTTAGATGGGGTACTTTGATTCGTCTTTCGAAGTAGCTGCAGTCCTTTCGGCCGCCAACGAATTTCCAAAATGCTACTGGATCACCACTTGGACGCTATAAGTGTCATTCCTTCGCAAGAGAAGAAGAGAGAGCTGACCTTATTATCAATTGTGTACTTATCTCTAGGCCATGTACGCCTCCTTCAGAAGAAACTGTGAGGACTTCTTAATCAACGCTTATGATAGCTGGAACTTTTAAGGAGCTGGCTCTTCAACCCTTTGAGAAGATAAGTTCAATTTTATGAAGAATTTAAATCATACTAGTTATCTTACACTCTTAATCAGTTTTATGGTTCTTTTTATATGGTGCATTATTTATGTTAAGCTCAACTTCTCTCGAATTAAGCAAGCTTGTTTCATTGGCATTTCCTTAGTCTGGGTTTCTGTCATCAGGCCCTCACACTTTGTTCCATTTATAATTATTCATTTCTGTGATAAGCACTTAAGTGCAATTTGTTTATTGGTTATAAATTTATTATTAGAAATAAACATTGTTAATGTGTGGTTACCTACATTGGTTTTCTAGTGATGTATTTCATGCCCACTACCCCGCACCGCTTCAGTCTAATTTTCTTGACCAATTGTAGTTATTTTGTCCAGGCTCTCGCCTGATGCGTTCTCCCGTATGGGGATGTTTTAGGGCAGAACTTTACTCCATATTTTTGGTGCCTCACCCCCGGGAAACATATCTGTTGCACCCTGGGAATGTTACAAGTTTCATATCTTGAATTTCACATTAACAATTTTTGTTCATTGTGTTTCAACACTAATTAACATTGTAAGTTTCAGCCTGAGGCGCATGTTCAGCAGAGGAGGAGAGAAACGTAAGCTAAGCCGGTTTCTTCCGCATCAGACTAAACCTTACTACCTAGCAAGCTGTCATCCTCTGGCTTCCAGTACTCGAAGTCACAATATTGACGTGAGTAACAAACAACTTTTAACATGCCTAACCTTGATGAAAAACTCAGCAACGCCAGAGCCTCTTGTAAGGGCAAGCTCACACGGTTTCGTACTTTCTTAACGGAGCTTGAACCCCAAGAGCGTAATCTTGACATAATTTCGCAGAGGCTTAAGAATTATGAACAAGCCTTTGAGAAATATGATGAGATACAATGCAGTATAGAAACTCAGCATCCGGACCAGCAAAGTGATAGGTTGGAAGTTGAAAAATTACACTATCAGGGATTTGCTGAAGCTAAACAGCTTATTAGGGCTTTAACTTTAAAAGAAAAACAAGAAGATCAAACTTCTGCAGCATCTTCTACATCTTCTTCACGCATTATACTACCCAAATTAGAAATACCCAAATTCACTGGTAAGGACATAGAATGGGAGCCATTTTTTTTAATTATTCAATTCTTTAGTACATGAGAATACTTCTATACCAGTAATTCAAAAATTTCACTACTTGCGTCTGGCAGTTCAAGGCAAAGCACTTAACCTGATCCAAGCACTTTCTTTGACCAGTGATAATTATGAAGTTGCTCTGAATCTTCTTAAGGATAGATATGGGAACATTCGTTTATCTATTCAACGCCATATACAAAGCTTATTCGAGTTACCTAACGTGCAAGCAGATAACAGTTTATCACTTCGTAAGTTGATTGGCACTGTAGAGCTACACGTCAGAGCATTGTCCAATTTAAACCAACCTGTAAATCACTGGGATTTATTTCTAGTTCACCTCATTTCTGCAAGATTGGATGCAAATACATTAAAAGCCTGGGAAACAGAACTTTCCCAGAATTTGCAATGCACTTATGAGGCGATTATTAACTTTTTGAAGGCTAGAAGCCAAGTCTTTTCCGCCATAGCTAATCAAAAAACTAGTAGTTCAGATTCAAAAGCCTTCTCAAAAGATAAGGTTAGCAGTTCTAATCAAAGAATTTTAAGATCACAGGCTCTTCCTGTTGATGCTCGGTCACCTAACCAAATGCAAACGTGCGGTCTGTGTCAGCAATCGCATAATTTATACAATTGTGATGAATTTAAATCTTTATCAGTAGATGAAAGACGAAAGTTCATTACGAACAAAAAACATTGTTTCAACTGTTTGTCAGGAACGCATATGTTAAACAATTGCCGTTCACAACGTTTATGCTTTCATTGTAAGGCTAGACACCATTCCCTTTTGCACAGACATGAAAGATCACGGTTATCAGGACCAAGCAGTTCCAATACCAGGTCTAATTCTGAGACTTCTCAAAATAGTGCGCAGTCGTATGCTCAAAGTTCTACCTCGCTTGGCAAAGTCCAGGTTTTATTATCTACCGTGCAGGTTCTATTGAAAAATTCTCACGGGAAATGGGTATCTGTCAGGGGATTATTAGACAATGCCGCTACCAACAATTTTATTAATGAATCTTTGGTACAAAAGTTAGGCCTCCCAAAACATCCTACCTCAATAGAGGTTACAGGAATAAACTGCTCTAAATCGCAATCCTTAAGCTTTGCTAAAGTGGATCTGAAGGACTCTAATAATCTTGGTACGCAGTTGCAATTAGATTGTTTGATTATCAAGTCTATAGGCAACAATATTCCTGGCACTTCTTATCCTATTCAAAGTTGGAATATCCCGAATTTTGTCCAGCTAGCTGACCCTCATTTCAACAGAGCTTCGCCCGTAGAGCTTCTTTTCAGCTCAAGCGTATTTTGGCAATGTCTTCATTCCAATAAAGTAAAAATTGCTCCTAATGTTTTCTTCCGCGAAACTGATTTTGGTTGGATCGCTACTGGCAAAATATACCGTAATCCTATTCAAACTGTATCGAATTGTTATTTTGTTGGTACCGATTTGAGTCAAGAGCTAACCAAGTTCTGGGATCTTGAGAATGTTCAGGCTACTTCTTCTTCTTCTAACGAAATTTGTGAAAAGTTATACAAGGAAACCACTGTCCGTACTGCTGAAGGCAGATTTATAGTAACTCTTCCACGTATTCCGAATCCTCCCGCCATTACGGGCTCGCATTCCAGAGCACTTAGGGCACTATTTGCTATTGAAAATCGGTTCAAACAAGATGCTTCTGTTAAAACTCAGTATGCTTCCTTTATGGAGGAATACGAATCATCCAATCACATGGAGGTAATTTCTAAATCAGAAGAAATTGACCATCCTTTAAATGAAATAGTTTATCTAAATCATCACCCGGTATGGAAAAATTCCTTAACACAAGACAATATAAGAGTAGTTTTCAATGGCTCATCACCAGATTCCAATGGAGTCTCTTTAAATGATACCTTGCAATGTGGTCCCGCGATTCAAACAGACCTCACCTCTGTTTTGCTTAATTTTCGACGGTTTCCTATTGCTGTAATCTCAGATATTAAGCAGATGTACCGGCAGATTCTCGTAAATTCTGAGCAGCAAGATCTGCAAAGAATATTGTGGCGCGATGAGAGTTCCAAACCCATAAAGATATTTAGATTGGAGACTGTGACATATGGCCTGAAGCCTTCAGCCTTTCTTGCGATTCGGTCTCTCCACATGTTAGCCGAGCAAGATGGTCATCTGTATCATCCTTTGGCCTCTGAGTCATTAAAAAACGGCATTTTATGTTGACGATTTCTTGTGCTTTTTCCCTAATATTTCTGAAGCATTCCTTGTGTGCGAAGATTTGAAATCCCTGCTCCTAGGAGATGGTTTTCCGCTCCATAAATGGACTTCAAATTCTACTGAATTTATATCAAAATTTTCATCACAGGTCCCAGTTGATGAATTTGTTGTTATTCCTACTGATGAAGCAGCCATAAAAGCATTGGGTGTTTTTTGGTGTCCTTCTTCTGATACCTTCTCTTATCAGGTACATTTCTCAGAATCTCCCCCTGTAACTAAGAGACAAGTTCTGTCATAAATCGCAAAGATCTTTGATCCTTTGCAATATATTGCTCCTATTGTTATTGTTGCAAAAATGTTCTTGCAAAAGCTTTGGTCATTAAAATCAGACTGGGATGAAAATCTCCCCCTTCCTCTTGTAGAAGATAGGTTAGAGTATCGCAGCAGTTTGCTGGATCTCTCCAAGGTTTCTATACCCCGCCTTTTAATTTCTAATCCCTTATACCAGCAGTATGACCTGCATGTATTTTCTGATAGTTCAGAACGGGCTTATGGCTGTTGTGCATACATAGTAGGACGTTCCTCAGCCACTTTCCCTGGATTTTCTAATTTAGTGTGCGCTAAATCAAAAGTTGCTCCACTTAAAACGGTATCATTGCCGAGATTAGAATTATGCTCTGCTTTAATGGCAACAGAATTAGCTACTAAACTAAATGTCAGTTTAAAGTTAAAATTTTCCCGCACATTTTTTTTGGAGCGATTCTTCTATTGTATTAGCTTGGATTTCCAAGCCTTCTTCTCATTGGAATACCTTTGTGGCAAATCGCGTTTCTAGGATTCATGAAGTTTCTCATTCTGAACAATGGAGACATGTTCCTAGCCGTGAAAACCCCGCGGATATAATATCACGTGGTTGCACGCCTAAAAAATTGATTTCCTCAGACCTGTACTGGAATGGTCCTCCTTGGCTAAGTCAGGAATCATCTTGCTGGCCTCGCTTAGCTAATCAATTTGCAGAAGAAATACCTGATGCCCGTAATGACCCTGTCACGTCGCATCTTCCTTCTACTTCTACTAGTCTTTTTCATAGATACTCTTCATTTGATAAATTGATTCGTGTAGTGTCTTATATCTTCCGATGGAAATATTTAGTAATTGATCAACCATTGAAGCCTCAACCCTTTCTCACCAGAGTAGAGTTAGAATTTGCTACTTGCAAGATTTTGTTACTTGTTCAGCAGGAAGTATTTGCTCCTGAAAAGCAAGCTCTTATAAGTAGTAAAGATTTGCCCAAGTCTAGCAGGCTTTCACCACTCACTCCTTTTCTAGACCAGGACGGCATAATACGTGTGGGTGGAAGATTAGCTATGTCTAGTTGTGAGGATGGGAAAAAGCATCTCATCATCCTTCCTTCAAAGCATCCTATCACTACCCTTATAATAAAAAAGTTTCATTATAAACACCTTCATGCTGGCACTCGCACCTTGCTCTGTCTAATTCGTGAACTCTACTGGATCATCAATGGCGTTCATGAGGTTTCTTCTGTTGTCAAAAAGTGTATACCTTGCTTTAAGGTTAAACCACGGCCCGCCACGCAGATTATGGGCAATTTACCTCCATTTCGTTCAGAAGCTAGTAAGCCCTTCGCTCTTACTGGGATCGATTACGCTGGTCCTTACGTATATCAGACCAATCCCTCTTCATCTAAGCGCAAAATCTTAGGTAAACTTTACATCTCGTTATTTGTATGTATGGTGACGGGAGCTATCCACCTTGAGTTGGTTACGAACGCTTCTGTATCTTACTTTTTGGCCGCCTTTTCTAGATTTGCTGCTAGAAGGGGTGTCCCATCTGAAGTCTTTTCAGATAATGCAAAATTTTTGTAAGCGCTTCTGATCTCTGGAAAAAAGTTTCAAATGGCATTTCACCCCGCCTTATGCTCCCCATCATGGGGGCCGATGGGAGTCCTGCATCAAACTTACTAAAAGACAGCTTAAGAAAACTCTTGGTCCTACCATACTTTCTTATGAGGAATTCAACTCTTTAATTATTCAAGTCGAAGGTATTGTAAATTCCAGACCTCTGACTCCTCTTTCAAACGATCCTAAGGATCTTTTACCTTTAACACCCAGTCACTTCCTGATTGGCTGTTCGCTTGCTGCTACTCCGCCTTTGCTGGTACGACGCTGTGATCCTAACCTACCTATCTTTTGGAGAAAAGTAGAATCTTTGCGCTGTTCTTTTTGGCGCCGATGGAAGTTAGAATATCTCAGCTTGCTAAATAGGCGTGAGAAATGGCGGCTTCCTCAACCTGATGTACGAGTGGGGGACATGGTTCTTCTTCGAGACCCATCTCCGCCTCTCGTGTGGAACCTAGGCAGAGTTATTCACTGCCACTTTGGCCGTGATAAACGCGTCAGAGTTGTTGATGTTTTAACTAGTAAAGGTCTTTATACTAGACCCATCTCTGCTATCTCTGTTTTGCCTTTCGAGTCTTAGTTTCTCCTCGTCTGTTATCCATGTTTTGCTTCGACTGATTCTTTTGTTTGTTTTCATTCGGAGTTCTCGGAGCATGATCACTTTCGTGATACTTTCAATGTTTAGCTTGGCCCATTTGTCGGTCAAATTTTGTTTCTTGTTACCGAGATCCCCGAATGGTAATTATTTCTTTGTAAATGTATTAATTGCTTAAACCAAATGCATAATCTTGTTATCAATCACCTATTCATAGATATCATAGTTCTCACCTTGAGTGTTCCAGTCGCTCGCTACCTCAAGCTTCCTCACTCCAGGCATACACGGCATCTACTGGTTCATCTGCTGTCTGCTGAGCAGGGTCGACTGACGTCACCCTGACTTTCGTTCGACCAATGGCAGGTCTTTGTCTGGTCGGGCAATCTCCAGCTTCGAGATTGTTCCATGATCACTATTTAAGACGCCACTTGCTGGCGTTCTTCACCACTTCTGATCAATCATCACTTCTGATCACTTCAACCTGCTGGTCACCGCTACTGCATCTCTTGACACCATCGCTAGTCTCTACGTTACCTAGCAGTTACGTCACGAGATCTGCACCCTGACGTATTTCTCAAGATGGCAAGAATAATTGCCAACCGTCGTACTCTTCAAGCCGTACCTTAGATGGGGTACTTTGATTCGTCTTTCGAAGTAGCTGCAGTCCTTTCGGCCGCCAACGAATTTCCAAAATGCTACTGGATCACCACTTGGACGCTATAAGTGTCATTCCTTCGCAAGAGAAGAAGAGAGAGCTGACCTTATTATCAATTGTGTACTTATCTCTAGGCCATGTACGCCTCCTTCAGAAGAAACTGTGAGGACTTCTTAATCAATGCTTATGCTAGCTGGAACTTTTAAGGAGCTGGCTCTTCAACCCTTTGAGAAGATAAGTTCAATTTTATGAAGAATTTAAATCATACTAGTTATCTTACACTCTTAATCAGTTTTATGGTTCTTTTTTATAAGGTGCATTTTTTTAATGTTAAGCTCAACTTCTCTCGAATTAAGCAAGCTTGTTTCATTGGAATTTCCTTAGTCTGGGTTTCTGTCATCAGGCCCTCACACTTTGTTCCATTTATAATTATTCATTTCTGTGATAAGCACTTAAGTGCAATTTGTTTATTGGTTATAAATTTATTATTAGAAATAAACATTGTTAATGTGTGGTTACCTACATTGGTTTTCTAGTGATGTATTTCATGCCCACTACCCCGCACCGCTTCAGTCTAATTTTCTTGACCAATTGTAGTTATTTTGTCCAGGCTCTCGCCTGATGCGTTCTCCCGTATGGGGAAGTTTTAGGGCAGAACTTTACTCCACTAGGTGGCCCGATATGGTTCTCAATTACTAGAAAAGGCATCATAGAACAGTCATTGGTAGAAAAACTGTTTAAAACCTTATTTTTAAAAATAAAAGAAACTTTTATAGCCTATTTACGTGAAACAAAGATTTTTACTTTGTTTTACAATGCAAATGGAAAGTTAAAATACGTTTTATTGTAGGAAGGCTCGTGCCAATGCGGCTTCCTAGGTTGGAGAGACCTTTTATAGGTCGTCCAGAGCAACTTTGACTAAAAATCGAAAAGAAACACATTACGCAAACATGCAATATTTTGTCTTTCATGACCAAAATAATTAATTACAAGGAATTCTTCTAGGTATGATGCAACGTCTGTACGGGGTTCATCTGGGCGAAGTCCTTCACTGACATAATACTTAACAGAAATTGTTATTTAAACAAGAAATGATTCAAAAATGATGTCCTGATCGGAAAAGCAAATCAGGACTATTATATTTATGATTTTACTTATTTTTTTTTTGGCAAAAGGACTCAGCCACGCGTGGGGACAAACAAGTTATAAATATCATGTTGAAAGGTGTTATCTAACATCTATTTGAACTTCTGTCGTTTTAGAGATGCAGGGATATCATGATTTAGTTGCAAGGACGTTTTATTACCATATCAGTAAATCGTTTAATTTATAACCCACAACCGTCTGAACATAGAACGCGTTGAATTTAAAAGAGTAAGATACTCGTGCTACATTTCTTTGCTATGTTTGTTAACTGCATTCATACTGAAGATGAGAGAGTTCGGAGCAAGGACTCAATCTACTAGGAATGAAAGTAGGTATGTTAGTTGTTCTTGTTAATGAGTTATCAAACGAGATTGTAGCATGCTTTAATGAGTCTGACCTCCCGACAACCAATTAACCCTGGATTCTATCGTCCTAGTTTAATGCCTGTCTTATGAACTACAGTATTTTCACACAGGGCCGGTTTGTGTACACGTAAAGGAATTCCACAGCTATTTGTTATTAAATACCTTAATAATGGGAAATACATTACAAGAGAATGGTATTTTTCAACTTAATTACTTTGCTCTATGAATCCATTAATTTATCAGTGAAGACTACGCTCTCTAGCTGCTGTCTTCAGTCAAGATACATTCCTGAGGTGGCACACGTCCTTCATTACGCTAGTCTGTGCCAACCTGTTGATACACGTAGGGGCTAGTTAAAGATCGCTTACCAAGCGCCCTGGAACACGCTAAAATACTGTATAATAAATCACCTCTTTCCAATCTTTGTGTAAGCTATCTTTTCCCCGGTACAAATAGCTCTGATGATGCTCGTATGTTTCTTATGTGTCGCTACCACCTAGTAAATACAATCCGCTCAATCCCGAAGTAGGGAATCCCTCCTAACCAAATCATTAGCGACATGTGGTGGGTCCATTAGGAAATATCACAGTCATCACAAAATAACCGGTGACAATTAACAGTAAACACTCAACCTAAACAAACCTTGGATCTAAATTATGATGACTAACAGAAGCTGCAATCCTGTTCAGTAGTGAGCCTAGAAACTTCTTAGAACTTGAAGATACAAAAACAAGTTAAATGATTTTTATTGGCAATATCCGGCCGAGCCTACATAAGTTTGTAATTGCTGTAGCAGTAATGATGTAGGGCTATAAATCAAGTGACGCGAGCCGTTCATTAGAAAATTTCACTATATGTGAGGTAACTGCTCAGAAGTTAACCTAGGGCAAAGAGAGAGGCTATCACTCCGCACATCAGCTGATCGTAGTAACCTCTGGACCATTCCCCTCACTCGTTGCTTGCGTCACAGTTTGTCTACCACAGTCAGCGTTACCAACTTCACCAATTGGTGCAACTACTTCAAAAAGTTCGTATTATTCACAGTAGGATTGTACATAAAATAAATAATGCATATTTATGGTTCTTCAGTTGACTGCGAAATGTATACAGCTCTTCACATCGATTTCTTACAAATTCCTATTGCTATCAAGGTAATACGGTATATTATAGGGACAGATGCCTCGCTGTTCTACCCCTGAAAACAACAATAACTAACGGAGATATTGTTGGTTTATCGTGTGGAAGTCGTCGTCATCTTTACCAGCAGTGGTTGATGTTGAAGGCCGGCGGTAAAGTTGAGTCGTATTCATATCCGGAGTGACTTAAGTAATTACCTCCAGGTTGCAGACCGTTTTGTCAACCGCTGTTTACGGAAGATTCTCAACATCTACTGGCCGGAAGTAATCTCTAACCATAAACTTTGGAGAAGTACGGGGGAAATTGAGAAGACCATACAATTCAAAAGGCGGAAATGGAAATGGATCGGCCATACACTGAGAAAGGGAAATTAAGCCAAAGGGAGGCATTTGATTGGACCCCGCAGGGTACAAGGAAGAGAGGGAGACCTGGCGAAGATCAGTACACATGGAAACAATGGAAGAACACAAGACCTGGAGTGAGGTGAAGATGATGGCTGTCAATAGGACCAGATGGAGATACATTGTTGATTCCACGAGGGACAACAGGAATTAAGTCAAGTTAGTCATATCCGGAGTGGGACTAACATTTTTGCGCGAATCTCTGCTCACACTTATTTGTTGTTCATTATTGAAGTCGCAAGCCTATCTTGTTTCTAACTTTGACACGATTCATTTGGCTGAATACCCTCTCACAGTAGGCATTATCATTAGAATGTGACAATATCAATGAATACATAGTGGATTCGGTGAGAGCTGTGTCACGAAATTGTGTTTTTGGGGAAATTGTTTCTCCAGTTGTAAAATGGATAGAATAGGCTACATATAAGATACGAAAGTACGAGGATCGTACAATGTAAGTACGATCTTTCTATTGGATCGTGCATCGTTCATAGAATGACGTGATCGCGTTTGTACAATCAAGATCGTACTGTTTGCAAAGCTGATCGCAGTGGTTCCAAGGCCTGGTGGGGTGGTAGAGAGCCCAGAGTAAACACATTTACTAAATTTATTTTTCATGTCTGTTAGGTAGTCAGCCCGAAGGCTGGTTGGATCCTCAAAAAGCACCGCCGTTACGTTATGTGAGTAGATACCCACAAAAACCCAAGGCAGCGCTATATTGAGGCATTCTAGGCAAGAAGAGGAGTGAGGTAGTTTGCCATTGCTTTCCTCACTGAGTCAGAACAGTCGTCCTAACCCTATGAGTAGAACCTTTCACAGCATCCACAGGCACTGACTGTGCCCTGAATGCCATTACTAAGCTTATAGCAAATCATGACTTGGACTAAACGTTTTCTTTACTGGAGTATATTTTAAACCGAGTTCATTTCATAGAAAGTTCATATATTTGTTACTACTAGCCTATATTGCATGCAACATACTGAAATTAATAAAATAAAGGTCAGAACGAGAGATCAGCTGCCATCTTGTCAAATAACCGAGACGACTCAGCTTTTTAAAATCACTTCTAGACTATAATATTAAAATATAAACTTTTAATTTCAAACGGGCCACGTCGTTTCAAACAGATTAAACGATTCTTGGTTCGATAGTCGGAACTGGTGGGTCCCATGTTATGGATTATAAAGTTTGCATAATTCACACGGCCGCCATTCTGAAATGGTACGGTTGATGACCTCGAAGTTTGGGCACAAGACGCGCCTCATATGAAGGAACGTTGTTACCAAATTTGGTAAAGATCCGATTATTAGTTTGGTTGTAATGCATTATTACGTTTTGACCATTTGAGTGGCCGCCATTAAGTTTTGGTAAAGATGGCGGCAATATAAAACATGACACTGAGGTGCCCTTTGCCAGTGCTACCTCTGTACCAAATTTCGTTCAATTCGGTTTCACCGTGTTCGAATTGATAGGGGGGGACATACATTCAGAGTACACACACACACACACACACACACACACACACACACACACACACACACACACACACACACACACACACACACACACACACACACAGAGACTCACACACACACATACACACACACAGACAGACACACAATTTTTGGCCCTGTAGTGATCTCATAAGTCTACTTTCATTTTTTGCAAAAATCGAAAGTAGGCTAAAAATATGCCCAAAATGTAGTTTAGGTTCAAAATACTTACAAAATGCAATGTAGATTCGAAAGACTCACAAAGTGCAATTGAAATTGAAAATACTTACAAAATGCAATTGAAATTGAAAATATTACAGAATGCAATTGAGATTCAAAATTCTCACAATATGTCGGCCCGCGATTCAAAGGACTTACAAAAAGGAATCTAGAGCGAAAATATATTTACAAAATGGAGTTTAGATCGAAAATACTTACAAAATGCAGATTGAAAATACTTACAAAATGTGGTTGAGATTCAATAACTCACAAAATGTAATTTAGATACATGGGGAGACAAGTCAAAAAAAACAGCGCGGGAATCTTAAAGAGAAAAGGAAATATAATGAAGAAAGAAAAAAGAAGGCTGATCCCAAGAAGAATGAGGGATCAGGAAATATGAGAGAAGGACCAATTAAGGCGGGAAGCGAAAAGACTCCATAGGCCTCGGATACCCTAATACCGTTGGGGTTGGAAGAGAACAAGAGTTGACAGAGAGGTCGACTGTAAAGAAGTCGGAGAGGAGCCCGGCACAAGTAAGTGGAAGCAATGGTGTACTCAGCTGGGGTCTCTTGGTCGCCAACCCACGTCGCACTACGCACTAAATGTGAGCCCCTGGGAGGGTTAAGCACCTGACTCCCAGTCGCAATCCCAGTTCCCAGTTTGCTAGAATTTCAGGTGGTGGTACCTTTCGTAAAGTCTGTGTGGTAGTCCGCCAAGAGGCTGGTAGGATCCTCTTAAAGTACTGGTAGAGGTTAGGTCCGTAGATATCCACAAAAACCTAAGAGAGCACTTTGATGAGGCATACTAGGCAAGGTCAGGAGTGGGGTAGTTTGCTATTGCTTTCTTCTCTGAGTTAAACAAAGCACTGACCCTATGACTAGAATCTTTCACAGTCCACACACGCACTAGCTATGCGCTGACGGCCATTACTCAGCACCACCATACCTCAAAGCTTCCATATAATCACAGCCATGAGCGGGACTAAGATATCGTGGAATGCTATTTCGTGTTGGTGTGGTTATATCCTCAATCACTGAGACGAAACACACAGAGCCACCTGTGTGCCAAAGTTTGAACATATCTTGGGATTGTTTTGAAACTTAGAAATGGAATTAGGACGGAACATTTAACATAATGGTGACAAAATCCAACTTTTACTTCATATGATTGAGAAAAACATTTGATCTGGTCTGGTGATGAGAGTTAACTTTTCAGTCAGGTACAATGCAGATGACTTTTGAAATTTACATTAAAAACAAGATGTTCAGTAAAGAAAATATAGCCTACTTTCTCCTAAATTCATGGGTATAGTTATAACTAGGGCTCGGATCGATATGCTCGATAAAATCTCCATATATGCTCGAAAACCATGTGTTTTATGCTCGATAGATATGCACGAAAAAACCATTATATGCTCCATAGATATGCTCGAAAAAACCGTTATATGCGGTTTAATATGCAAAATATGCTCGAAAAACACCGTTATAAACTATAGAAAGGAAAGTGAAACGAAATAACCAATAACATACCTTTATATACGAGCTTTATTTTCTAATATTCACATTCAAGTTTTTCAAGTATATATAAGAGAAGTTTTCTTATAAATGTTACAGTTTAAAAGTTCATTTACAAAATGTTCAGAATTATGCGAGTGAATGAAGTAGATCTGCATTGGTCTGTACAACAAGAATTTTTTCTATGTTTTCACTTTTGAATGATTTTCTTAAATCAGTCAATAAAAGTTTCAATGACGAGAACGACCTCACTAAAGGTTAAACACTTGCGGTTCCATCATACGCACCAGATAGGCTTTTCAATAATTATTTCTTTTTTCGAACCGTAAGGATGGTCTGGGCCTGAATTCGGGGGAAGGGGGAAGGGGGGGGGGGGGGGAGAGGTTGAGGTAGAATTCGAAGAAAAACAAACTATTTAGACGAAAACCACGGTTTTATGCATTTATATGCTTGATAAATTTCAATTCCGTTGGTCTCAGAGAGGTGAAAATACCACCGAAAGGCTTCTTTCAATGTGTACTATTCAGGAAAAAAATATGCAAATATGCTCGAATCCGAACCCTAGTTATAACTCATTGTCCTTTTCAAGGAGTATAATATAATGTTGGTTGTAGTAGCTTGTTGAACAACAACGTGCTATATTATACATTGCTTGATTGAATCCTCACCTGAATTATAAATACACACACTAATACAGCCATCACAAAGACACAAGTTAGCAGACAATATTCAACACTCACCAAAGTACACGGGGATAAATGACCATGATGTCCAAACCTCTCAAATGAAATAAAACATCAACAGCTTCCTACCCAAATCCTGTACTTTACTGTTCAAAATGTTGTATTTCCTATTTGAGTAAAAAATATTGTGTACAGGTGTGTGTTTGACAGCTAATGGGGGTGGAGGAGGCTGTTAAAAATTGTGCAAATGCCAAATTTTTGTCAGGAAAATTGAATAATTTGGTCAAGGAAAGTCAGGGAAATTAATTTGACTTTCTGGCTGGGAACCCTGCTTATTGGCATGTCTGATTACTTTCGAGAGCGACTGAAAATGAACCACAAGCGGATAGATTCAGAATGCAACGAGTTCGTAAACATCAAACACAGCGCCAGCGAGCACGACACACTGAAAATGACCGATTGCGCCGACGCGATGCTCTTGTGAACCTGGAACGTCAGTTGACCACATCAAAAGAGGAGCTCATTCGGCGTGTTTTTCCGAATGTAGCGCAGAACTTCAAAAACCATAATTGCTGAATCAAAGGAGGAACTCATTCGGCGTGTTTTTCCGAACGTAGCGCAGAACTTAAAAAGACATAATTGGCTGAGCAAACGAGCCATATTGGCAGCGAAGAACAACGATCTCAACCAGCTATTCAAAATCTCATTCCGGGACAGTTGTTTTCCTTCAAAGCGGTTGACACAGTTATCAACCAGGATGAGGTAGCCTAGTCAACCATCCTACAGAATTTTGAATTCGCTGAAATTGCCTGGATTACCACTTCACAATTTGCAATTGAAAGTAGGCTCAGTCATCATCATGTTACGTAACATCAATCAACCTCGACTATGCAATGTAACGAGACAGGCTCTGAAAAACCTTATGTACAAACTTATGCGATGATCATCAAGGGAAAGTACAAAGGAGAGGATGGTTTGATTCCACGCATCTCGATGATTCCAACAGACGTGCTATTTGATTTTAAACGGTTGCAATTCCCCGTGCGTCTGGCCGTCGCAATGGCCATCACCAAATCACAAGGCCAGTCGTTGGAAGTTATAGAATTAACTTGGAGTTTCTGTGTCTCGCGCATGGACAAGTGTATGCCACGTGTTCGTGTGTCGGAAAGTCATCATCTTTGTGTACTTACGTGCCGGAAAACAAAACTATAAACGTAGTTTAACAGAAAACTTTGCATTTAATGTTAACTGCATTTATCTTTCATGAATATAAATTACTTTGATTTCATTTGAATTACAAACGAGTTTCATTTAATAACCAAACAAAACTCAAACCGTACACGGTGCGGCTACTATTATCGATCTCAATTAATTGGAGTTGGAAGGTTGATTAAGATTAATAATCGCATATGAAGAGTTACAATCAAATCAATTTCAGATGGTACGAAGTTCAACGGGTCATCTAGTAAGTACGTATATATAATATTTTCGATTGCAAATACACACTATATATGCTTTAGATTATAACGTGTGAGTAGTTATAAATCAATAAATATACTGAAACAAAATTGAAGCCGCTAGGATTTGAACCTCAAGCCTTAAGAATCGGATTCTAGCACGCTGCCACACTGATACACATGCCCACTACACCTAGCAACGTTAATAACTGCTTTAGTATAACTGCCTAGCATTCTATTTGTCTTGGAATGAACGGTTTCATTAGCATTTTCTAACTTATTTATAAACCATTTGATACTAAATTAGAATTATTTTGTTCGGTACATTCCTGGAAGACTATCAAGCTACTAAAATATGGGCTAGCGAACAAACAATAGCCTCCATTTTTACCTAACGGGACGGCACGGCCCAGCACGATACGACATGGACGGCCTGAACTCTTAGTCACTTCTGTGATATAATATTCTATTATAAGATGTTAATATACTACCGGTCACCTCCTTGAGGACAGTTTAAACCACCCTCTGTACAATAAACGGATTTGGTAAGGCCGGGCCTTGTTGAAAAATACTTGCATGATTCATACGTCCGCTATCTTGTAACTATTTGGCTAAGGACCTTGTAGTTTGGGCAAAAGTCACTTCCTACATTAAGGACATTGTTGCAAAATTTGGCAGAGATCGGATGATTAGGTAGGTCGTAATTTGATTTAAGCTTAGAACATTTGGTTGGACGCCATTTCTTTTTCGTTATGATGGCGGCGATATACAACATGACACCGAGTTGTCTCTTGCAAGTGCTACCTCTGTACCAAAGGTGGTTCGATTTGGTTTCGTTGTGTTTGATAGGGGGGGGGGGGGGGAGGGGGCTCAATTTGCACACGTACACGGCCGCCATCTTCAAACTATTTGGCTGATGACCTTGTAGTTTGGTCAAAAGACGCTTCCCATAAGAAGGTATGTAGTTGCAAATGGTAGAGATCAGATGATTAGGTTAGTCGTAATTTGATTTAAGCTTTGAACATTTGGGTGGCGCAATTACGTTTCCGTCAAGATGGCGGTGATATAAAACATGACACTGAGGTGTCCTTTGCTAGTGCTACCTCTGTACCAAATTTCGTTCAATTCGGTTTCGTCGTGTTTGAACTGATAAGGGCGGGAGGGGGTAGGGGGGGGGGGGGTAGGGAGGGATGGACAGATACACACACACACACAGAGACAGACTGACAACTTTTGACACGTGTAGATCTCATAAGTCTGCTTTATTTTTTTTTGCAAAAATCGAAGGTAGGCTAATAATATAAACGCGAAAAAATGAAGCTCTAAATTCCATGGAGATTTTATAGAGGGGGTTAAATATATAAAAGCAAATTTAATACTTCCAGGATGTCTTGACATAAACAAGAGGGCCCCGCAAAACTTAGTTCTAGATCTCGTGCCAGGTCTCCACGGAACTGAGTGGTTCCCAAACTTTTCCAGCTCCCCCCCCCCCCCCTCCCTCCCATTTTGCAACCCATTCAAACTCCACACCCCTTTATATTGCTTACAAATATATTGTTTTTAGAAACACTCATATTTGTGAATAAATGTAGTGTTGTACTGTATATTGTAGAATAAATGAGAGAGACTCAAAATTAAAATAATAAATTATTAATTTTCTCATAGAGTACAGAAGAAAAAAGAAGCTGCGTGGAACCTGTTGAAGTTTTTTCATGAAGGTACTCAACTGTCATTTACCAAATTGGTTGTGGACGCATTATTTTATAAATACAAAAACATAATCTAGACCTAATTCCTTACTAGAACGTACATTTGAATTACTGTGCATAAAACAATGCCATAATTACAAATGTCAAGATCAACCTCTAAAACGATACATACTGTAACTGCAATATGATTATATTTTTAATCGATAAATAATGTGGTATTCAGGTAGTTTTGTACCGGTATTTGTAGGTCAAAATATGCGACCCGATCAACTTTCTTGACTAAGCCAACAAATGAGGCGTCCTGAGCCGGATTTTAAGTGTTGTAGGGTGGCCAGTTTCTTGCACCCCCCCCCTAGTTCCCCCTCCCACCGTCTTCCCCCCCCCCCCCGCCACAGTATCTGACAAGCTCTCTTGTGGCATATTGAGACTGGGGCATTCCGTATCTGATCATACCAGAACTTTTAAATTCTAGGCAGAGTAGGGGATCGAACCAGAGATCTCAAGGGTAGCAGTCTACAATAATAATAATAATAATAATAATAATAATAATAATAATAATATGAGGTTTTACGTCCCTTTTAACTACTACGGCTTTTAGAGACGCCGAGTTGCCGAAATTTGCCCTGAAGGGGATCTTTAACGTGCCAGTAAGTCTGTTGACTCATTTAGGGGCTCTGCGACATTGTAGTCATGCACTGTAGCCCGTGTATTTGGCTTCGTGTGTGGAATATACTGACACGGTACCCTCATATGCCAACTGATTGGGCCGGAATTTGAACCTGAAACCTTGGGCTTAACTGGCGAGAATGTGACCGCTGCGCCACGCAACCCGCCAGTCTAAAATACTACTGTAGGCCTATACCAAGAGATGGTCTGTTTATAAGCGACATACCGGTAATGACTGTATACCACAGGGCACTGAGTTGCTCAGAACGATGTCCTGGGTCGAGCCTACATATGTTAGTATTCAAGGTGACCTCGAGCGAAGGTGTGTACAGGTGTGAGAACTTTCACTACTCAGGACACCCGCACCTTCTGGACCAACCCACGAGCAGTGAAATGTCCTGTGACACCAGCTGCTGAGAGCTCAACTGACGTAGCCTACATGCTAATCATGCGCGAACGAAATTTACTTGAATTTTTTAAAGTGTCGCTTGTATGATTTAGAGGTACGTATTGAGATTTCTGTCCCAAGGGTGTTGGATTCGATTCCCGCATCTGTCAAGAATCTAATTCTGATGTGAAGAACGGAAAACGGTTTAATTCCTGCCTTAGCCAAACTAGAAGTGGTTTTCCGAGGTTAATCACATTTCTCCTGATAAATCCTGGAATAGTATTGAATACTACGGCTGCCCACATCTTTCTCAAGGAAGACAGTACATTTTGGTCCGTCCACTTCGTTGCGTAGTGGATAGCATTCTTGCTGTCATCGCGGAGGCTTGGGTTCAATTCCCGGGCCTGTGCTGCAACGGGGTGCAATGAGCCCCGTGAAGCAAAAACTGAGAAGACGTGGGTTCGATTCCAATACCTCAGCCATCATGAAAGTCGTTATCCGTGGTTTCCCAATTCTACTCCAGACGAATGCCGGGATGGTACCTAACTTTAGTGCATGGCACTTCCTACCCGTATCCTACCTCAATTACAAATACACACACTAGTACAGACATCACAGTGACACAGATTATCAGAATTCTTTTGATACACACACACTCAAGTATACGGGGCTAAATGACCACGAAGTTGTAAAGCCCCGGAATCAGTTAACCAAAACGAGTTAACTGCTTCATATTAACTGTGTGGCTCACGACACTTACTTTGTGTGTTATTCTTGCAAGATAACCGATGTTATCGACCGAGTGTAGACAGCAGCAAATGATGTATGCTCACTCGCTGCGTTAAGTGATTCACTTGAGACCAAGGTCGTACGGACCATTTGCATTTCCAAGAGGAGGAAGACATCTCTTAGCGATGCCAGTACGTAATGGTATTTATGTGCTAGGAGAGTTGTGTGTGTGTGTTCCTTGGCTTCCGAATTTCTCACAGTGCGTTGTTTTTGAACGGGCACAATTACTATAAATTGACAATACTGCACACTCCCCAATAAAGCAGCAAACGTTCCTGGTGGCTGGATTTGCAGTCACATTTAGGTGACAATGCATTCTCTCCGAGATTATATTATCTGGTAGGCAACTACCTCGGAGAATCAGTGGTAAAGTAACCACATCATGAACCCAAGATTACTTCCGAGAAAAGTAGGAGTTTGGAGGGCGGCAAAAATCCAAGGCACTCCAAGACGTATATTGTAGGCTGTTTGGTGTTTGCAAAACAAACTCCAATTGAATCTCAGCAACAGGTCACCCAACTGGCAAGTGGCAATACTGAAAGGAGCACCACCACTGCAAGGATATCGTCAACAGTGTCTTGGACAAGATTCCTCTCCATCCACTGTATGACATGCAAAAAGAGTTTTTATTTTATTCTTTGTTATTGCATACACTTTGCACACTTCTAAGATTTATTACAGTAACTTACAGAGGCGTGCAAATTATTAGACTGGTCACCAGTTTTCCAACATTTCATTTTCATTTTTTTAATAAATGAATGCAGAAAATTGTTTGCAAGGTGGTGAAATTATTTCAAACGTTTAATTAATAGTCTTAATTACATTTTCATAAAAAAAAACTGACTAAAATGATTTTTTTAATGTCCACTAAAATAGTAGCCTTGCTAATGCAGAATGTCACAAGTTTCATTTTGATTACTTTATTCTAATTTTTGTGTGAAATTAGAGCAAAGGAATTTGAAGTAATTTGTTACTAATGGGCCAATCTTAAACAATTCAAAGATTCGTGGACATTGGATTGACATCACCTGATTTAGATGGTACATTTCAAAGGAAATGAAAAAAGAAGAAAAAAAAAGAAAAACAGAAAAGAAGGAACGGAGCCAACTCAGGTATCTCTCAGAATCTCCAATTTTGAAAATCCCAGACGCAATATGTTATGGGGAAAGTTGTGAGTCCATAGGGGAGAGAGCATCACTAAGCAGGGTAATAAAAATCAAAAATAATATGAATTGGAATAAAAATGTGTGCTGATTTACATTCTTTAAATATTTCTTTTGGCCCTCTAGCAATGAAAGGTTGGACCACAGTGATTAAAAAAAAACGATGGACGAATTTAGCGAACTGTCTGGTGTGACCTTAGACAGAGTCAACGGACACGTGCTCTTCCTCTGACGGGAAGAGTGAGGGTGGTACCGGTATAACGGGTTGATGACGCATCCCGCACTGAAGTGTGTCAGTGTCGCCTGAAACTTGAGGACTTAGCCACGACACTGCTACTGACATCGAGCTCTTCGGCCCTTTCAGCACACGACATGTGGTTTTGTTGGTGGAGGAGTTCGCCACTCTGTCCAAGGTTGTATATTCAATATTTTTCTGACACAATGATGAACTACTCCCACATCACTATGTTGAGTTCGTCATCTAGTCTCGAAACATGGATATCACAGCACTATGACTACAAGAGTAATGCAACAAGATATACGTACATCAGTCCTCAATATGGGGATGCACGTAAATGTATTAGTAAAACATTTTCATAGATGCTTTCCTAGAAGTATGGTAAACATGTATGTAAACGTTAAACTCTATTAGCAAGATCATAATTGCGACATTTCCTTCTCAGTGAAGGCAATAGAAACGTTCTATTTCAACAATTCGCACCGCTTCTAATAAATATTGCGTGGACAATTCAGGTGCGGAAGTTCTGAGGTGCACGTGAGATCCGTATTTCGAATACTGGTCTCGAAAGTGTACGCAGAAACCGTCAGCAAGGATGTTCTTTCTATTTCCTCGTGAAGATCTACCATTCTTAGTCCTTTAGTACATACTCACAAACAATTCCTAATGACTAAAGATTCACTCCTTTATAAATAGAAGGGCATGGTGACGCAGCGGTCAAGCTGTTGGCCTCTCACCAAGGTGGATCGGGTTCGATTCACGGTCAATGCATGTGAGATTATCGAAGTGAAATGCCATGTCCTGTGGTTCACATTCCACGTAAAAAGGACGTCCCGTGGCTCATGATCGCATGACTAACGGTCACGTTAAACTACAATCTTTACCTTAATAAATAAAATGAAATAAATTTAAAGAAAACAAACAAACACAACAAAAATCTCAATAAACGAGCCGAACCGAACCAATAAACACAAATAAAATATAAAAAGTCAAAGGGTGTATGTATATCTACCCCTTATTATTCCCGTTTTCCAACGGGGTCGGGGATGAGGTGCGTTGGAAGTCGTTGTGGCGGATGGTATTTACGGTCGGATGCCCAACCTAAGGAGAGGAGTTAATGAGAGATGAAATGAATGATGGTGAATGAGACTGAGTCAGGATGTGGAAGGAAGCGGCCGTGGCCTGTCAGAAGGTACCGTCTCAGCATTTGCCTGGATTTGAAAATGTGAAACCACGGAAAACCATTTCATGGACGACCGACGGTGGAGCTTGAACCCACGCTTCTACCGAGTCAGTAGAGAGCTTGGCCCCATGACCTAACGCTGCGCTTTGGCGAGCGTAGTCACTGTCGGTTATAAAAAGTCAAAAAGTCAAAAACAAAAAATGGAAAATAGAACAAATCCAAACAAGAAACCAAATAAAAAATCACAAATATAACACTAAATAAAACAATACAAAATCAAGAAAAAAACCAGAACCAAGAAACAGAAAATAAGAAACAAAACAAAGAAACGAAGATCGAGAAATGAAATCAAGAAACAAAATAAAACTCGAAACACCAAACACAAAAGAGACAAAAGCAAAAACCAACTAAACATTAAAATAATAATAAAATAAAATAAAAATATGGACAATTGACTTAACACACGCTCTTTCTAGATCAATCAACCTTGGCTAGATTAAGAGTAGATTTTGATCTGACTGCAGCTAATCCTGTAGGCCTATAACTCGTCATTTTTAGACTGAGCATCAACTGTGTCGTATGCTGCGTCAGGTCACACTGAGTAGCCTATATCCGGAAGGTCGACCGGTACGCTCCACAGCAGACCGCCCATCACGAGCGGATATCTCTGTCACTTCCTTTCCTTGATTCCAGCGAATCTCAGAATACTACCTGTACATAGTAATCGGGTCACGGTCGTCTCTAGGTCGCATCAACCACTGTTCGTTCATCGTCGAGCATAATCCTCGCCCAAAGCACCCGAGTTCTAATCCGGGCTCTGGTATGGAATAGCTAAGTACTCAAACGAGTGTTGGAATAAGACACACCCAGCCTCGTGAGGACGACGTAGAAGAGAGGTTGGTTCGAATCTTACTCTAAGACATCCTCGAAATGGCTTTCAAAAGTTTTTATACGAATTCTGTGACGATAATAATGTCATGGCCTTACTATACATTTTCAATGTATGCAACTTGCAGACATAATGAGACCCGACAATAGGACAATGTTCTTTCCCAGACACAACGTTGGTCTCCCGGCAGACATCTGCCTAAAATGTGCTTAACTGCGAGTGACCGTGTCAGTAGAATTACTGACAGGTCCCAGAAGAAATTTCTGGCCCTGAAGTCACAGTAGTTAAATGGGATGTTAAACATTAGTATTTTTATTTCAAATCATGTAACGAAATAGCTGTCGTAGGGTCCAGGGGCTAAGGTAAACTTAGATGGTACGTTGAGAGATAGAGATTGTTTATTTGATTGCTTGTTTATTTTAAGGATTACATGCATAGGGCTAAAATGTACCTTTTGTTTCCTACAATCACCTCTCTTGCAACAGTGAATTTAACAATCATTACTGCAATTTACCAACCTACGGTGCACTCAGCTCAAAATAATATATTACCTAATAAGCTAAGAATGAAGTCTCACGATGTGTTAGCAAAGACCCTACAGCAATCTATAATAAATTATCACTAGTAGCCAGTCAATAATGCGTCAGTAATGTGTCTCCTGAGTACTGAGTGATGTGAATTATCATTAGTATGAAGACTATATATGAGTGATGCACTACAAATAAACAACGTGTTGTATTTAGTCGTACGAACAGGTATTTGCATTGTGAACTCTGTGGATATTAGGGCTCACGATCAGAAATGTTCCTGCGATGTTTTAATAGAAAACATTTTTAAAATGAAGTGCATTCTAAAACTGTTTCATAAACGTTAAGAGTTCCTTTTTAATCTTGACCCTCTTAAATGATTTTACATTGACATTTAATAAATGTTTCTGACGGCTGACGTTTTGACTGATTTTGAGGGAAGTGTTAAGAAGGTTTTTTTTAGTTCACAAGGCTAGCGTGAGGAATAAATGTACAGTATATTGGTATTTTGGAGTATTTAATACCGCCATCCGGTATGAGAATTACCGCTCAGACTTAAAAGCTGATAAATGGTAAGTTGTTTATTTTACCGACAATAACACCCTTCAAACACGAAATGTCATTACGATAAGTTTATTAAATTAAGGAAACAAACAAATGGAACACAGTAAAGGCTGAAGAAACATAATAGTGTTATGGGATTTACGCCCCTTTGACTTACTGCTGCGTTTAGAGACTCCGTGGTGCCGGAATCTTACCCCGAAGAGGATATTTAACGTGCCAGTAAAACTACTGACACGGCTCCCTCGCATTTGCGCACCCTCAAATGCCAACTGGCTGCGCCAGGATTCGATCCTTCGATCTTGGGTCCAGCAAGCGAGAACGTTACCGCTGAGCCACGCAGACAGTGGCTAAAGAAACAAATTTAAATGAAAACTGGTCTAAAATCGATTGTCTTTAAAATCATAAATGGTTTTTAGAAAAAGTTTAATTAGGATACAAATTGATAAAGAACGTCTTGTTTGTTTATTTATTTATTTATTTATTTAGAAACGTTTAAACCTTTCTCTAGAATATGTAAGAAAACGTTTATTTAACTAAATGCTCTATCAAGTTCCAACATTCGCCGATAGGTGTTAGTGACAATAGTATCTGGTAGTAAAGTTGGAACTGAAACTTGTAGGGAGCTCACGGGCGTTCAATTAAAATACCCGCCTATGGCCATTCGACTGCAATTCATATATAATAATATGTATAGTACCCCATATTATTTCATAAGCATACACAACATGATAAAAATAAAACAAAACCAGTAATTTGGAGTGGAATTTAAAATACTAGGCTATATAGTCGTAAGGAACACGACATGAGCGTTACAATGCTGGTGCAACCCAAAGTATTGGAGATGCGTGACACTGTGCACAAAAATTATCTTTTAAAATCATCTTAATTGTTTTATGGAAATAGTGTATAATATGACAGATTTTCACTTTTGTTAACATCCTATTTTACATACCGATCTAGGCTAAGGCTTTAACTCCACATCACCTTGAAACCAAGTCACGACTGACTGCAGTAACACAGCGTGTTTGGAGACGCCATTTACTTCAAGAAGATGTTCCTATTACAGCAGTTCCGAGCTAGGAGTGATGAAATGATATCAAAATTTGAAAATGAACTACTTTGAGAGGCTGAACCCGCATTATGAAGAGCTGAAATGCACCACAATGGTCTACGCCCACGAAAGTATACTTTATTTTTCCGTTCTTCGTGATAGTTCTTCAGTAACGGGGTTATGATCCACATGTTAAGTTTTTTAGTAGACCTACTTCTTTTTTGCAGAGCCCTTTTACGTAAGATTTGGATGTGGGTTAGTCTTTGGTTGGGGACTTACTAGATTGCAGAATGTTCGGGGTTGAATCCTGAGTGCTGTCTCATTTTATTGTAAAGTCTTGTATCTATATATATAAACTCGCTTTGCTCGTTGGGGGCTCCGCCCCTAAGCTCCGGTGTTTGACAAACCGGGTTCTTTTAGGAGACTATCAACATACACTGCAATTAAACTCTTCAAGCAAAAATCACAGCGATAATCTCGTATGTCTTAGAAATCATTTGGTGAAACCTCTCTAAAAGGAACCTCTAATATGTAGAAAAAGTTGAAACAATCAATGTGCAAAAGTGCTATACATAACGACTTTATCACGATGGTGCTATGAATTGTCGAGAGCAGATTTCTACACGCACGAACATCGACTACAAATGATGTTACAGTCTACCCTTGTTTACAACGAGCTTCAATCACAACTGAAATTTAAGAAGAGTCGCATATGCGAGGACTTCTACACCTCAAGCTATGACCACAACAGACTGGATGAAAGCTGACTATGGACTACGACATCTAGTGATCAGAATGGCAACCCGCGGCTTTCATCATAAAGTGTGTGCTACTAAGGCATTTCACATCCCGATTGCGGACTGCGTCTGCGATTTGCGGAAAGAAAGGAGTGATAGATATCACTTACTAACTTGCCCTGAAAGACTTGAATCACTATCAAATTTCTGTACACATCTGTAATTGTGTCTATGCACATTGTGCGCGTTTCTGTAATCATTTTGTAGAAGTAATGGCAATTAATATTATAGTCTTCAGTCGGTCAACACAAAATCATTCCAATTACTGGAATTATCGTTGAAGTTGTGGGTTGACGTGTTTAAAACATATCGGTTTGAATTTTAGGTTTCCCTTTGCTATAAATTTGTGAAAAAAAAGACGAATATGCCGCATTTACATTTCTCTTTGATGTAAATTTCTAGTAGAATAGTGCATGTCACCCATCGAAATAAATTGCGCTAATGGGCCAAATGAAATCTAAGTCTCTGTCATGCTATCCTTGGCTGACAGCGCTGTGTGAGCTGTAGAGTAACTAACAGGATTTCATGCAAAATGGCTCATTGTCTAGGCCGGTAGTGGAGAGCGCAGCTCGCATCCAGTCGGCTGTGATGAAAACTAAATAAACAAATATCGGAGTCGGAAGACTTCATCACATCTGTGCATCAAGTTGCAGCTCGAGAAAAAGAACGTCAAGAAAAAGTAAGGCAATAGCAAATTGTTATTTTCAATTAACGAAAAATAACTCTATAAACAATAAGAAAGCGTACCGTGCAATTATTAGGCATTAACACTTTTTAAAAAGGCTTACCGAGCCAAAACCTCACATACAACAGACAGCACAATTAGACTCAAAATCACGTCCAGTTTTAGACCTCACAAAACGTACTCCTCTATAAATACTGTACATTATAAATTATAAGTAAAAAATCCAAGTGGAAAATAATTACACTGCCTGAAAATAAAAATATAGTAAAAGTAAGAAAAAAAAAAAAAACAAAAAAAAAAAAAAAAAAAAAAAACAAGAAACTGAAAATTCATTCGGATCAATTTTGAAGTCATTCGTGGGACTTAGAAATTTTCGGCTAAAAAGTAAAAAGTCATTAATAACCCTTATTCTTCGTCGTATGATGAAATAGCAATGGACAAAACGATGTAATGCGTTATTGTCTATAACATAGGCCATACAGTCAGACATTTAACCGGAGATTTGAAGCCATTCTTTTTCAGCGTTGCCTATACAAATTGTCTTTTCAGTCGGTCAACACGATAGTGCCCAATTAATTGCCCATTTAAGTGTGATAACTAACTAATACATGTAATTTATTTCCAGGTGTATGTTTACATATTTATAACTTGCACCCCGCCCAATTCATTGGGCACAATTGTGTTGACCGACTGAAAAGCTGCAAAAGATAACCGGAGATTTGTTGCTTCCAACTATTTTTTGTTTTTTCGAGAATTGAAAATTTAAAAAACCTTTTCGGAATTTTCTCGTTGGTTACAGGCTAAAATATGTGTGATTGCCAAATATCAAGTTTCTAACTCATTTGGAAGTGGGTAAACATTATGTCAGCCAGTGAACTTTATAGGGTCTTGGTGACATCGTATTCATGCTACTCCGTCTACTTGTGAGTGTGTGAAATCTGCATGATAACCTGTGTCATTGCCATTGTGTGTACTTGTAATTAGGACAAGAGTTTGGGTTGGAGGCGGTCGTTGTATTAATTTAGGATCCATCCCGGCACTCACCTGAAGTAGAAGTGGGAAACCACGGGAAACCAATTCTAGGATGGCCGAAGTAGGGATCGTACCCACCATTTCTCAGTTCTGCCTCACGAGGCTAAGTGAACCCCGTTTCAGTCCTTACATTTCTTGGTAGAGCCGGGAATCGAATTCGGAGTAGTTTCAAAAATTGAAGAGAGAGCCCTGGAAAGATGTAGAAGTGGGCCTCTATTGAAACTTTTAAATTTCCTCGTCTGCTGTGGTCAAGGTTGCAAGATCGAATCCTGAAGAAGCAAGTTGGGATTTGAGGGTGCACAAATGTGAGGGAGCCGTGTGAGTAGATTTCTGGCACGTTCGAGGCAGAATTCCGGCAGGGGGGTGCCAATGCGGGTGGTCCTTTGCCTAGCCGCTCTTGGGTCACGTGAAGCCGTGACGTAGGTAGTATGACAAGTGTCGTTGTAGATACAAGCTAGCCACGGTGAATGTCAATAGCCGTAGCGAAACAAATGCCTTATTTCTTGTGTGCGAACTTTGCCTTGTTCCTAGTTTCATTTACGTGTTTTATAGGTGGTATATTGTGTATTGAATGTACTTCCCTTCAGTATGTACAATCGTCTGTGCACTAGTTGAAGCAGAATATACTCATGTACGTTCCCTTACAATGGAATGTGCTATTGCCAAATGCCGGAACTATTGGAGGAAATCAAAAGACAACATTGATATTGTGTATAATTGCTTCCCAAAAGATGCAACTCTTGTGAAAGCTTGGCTGGCAAAATGTAAACGAGGGGATAAAGTAAATATATCCTAGTCAATGCAAAAGTTTGCTCCGTCCATTTTACGAGCGATGTTTACTATTGTGATTTAGAGTATGAATTATTGGGCCTGCCACTAAGGAATAAAAGACGTCTCACGACGGATGCTGTGCCTTCTCTTCATCTTCCCTTCGCCAGAGTTCAAGAGCCCTACTCGGACATTCAGAACAGCTCTGATAATTAGAATGGTGGGTCTCCACCGCTTTTTCAGATGAGAATAAAAATGAAGATGAGCATGCAAATCTTTTCAACTCCTGAGCGTGTAGAGTAGGTTGGTATGAGTGACTAACATAACGCAAGTTTCTGTGCTCCGTGTTTATAAGTCAAATAGTTTAGTAAAGTGCACTGCTCGGGACAAGGATGTGTTCACACTGAATCGGTGAGTAATAAAGATCATTTGGATGTATAAATCTTAATACAACATCAATGGACTAGCAACATCTAGGATATTTTCTAAGCGTGTGGATGCATAACCAACAAAAGCTACTTTCAACTGTTCGTTTGAACTAGAGATGGGCAGCAGTCGACTGAAAACAGTCGAATTAGTCGATAGTTAAAACAATCGACTTATTCGACTGCTTTTAAAAAACAGTCGAATGAATTCAACGACTACTCACCGTATCATAAACAAGTCGTTTGCAAACGACTGATCCCAAAGCTATCGTTGGAAATCATTCGAATGAAACAAGTCGATGGCAAACGACTACTTCCAAGCGAATGGAATCATTCGAATAAAAGTAGTCGTTGTAAACGACTGATCCCAAAACAATCGTTGGAAATCATTCGAATGAAACAAGTCGTTGGCAAACGACTACTTCCAAGCGAATGGAATCATTCGAATAAAAGTAGTCGTTCTAATCAAACGACTTCTTCAGGATAACTTCATGCTACAATTCATTGTGCTGTATGTTTATTGTAGAACTTTAATTAATAAGTTAAGTATACCTGTAGGTGCCTATAGTTTTATACAGTTCGTTGATTCTTTCAATGAAATAGCCTAAATCCAATTGTCCAAGTTATTGGACAATTCAATATTGTCATTCAATATTTAGGTTATGTTTGAACTCCAGATACCGGTTTTGTGGCACATCATCCCAGGCAAGCCGGTAAATACCTTTGCCTCCCAGTCAGATGGATCATTTAGCCGTAATTTTGAATTAGAGTAAGGTTGTAGTATGCATGGTCAGATTTAGACAATAGCCTACTCCATGAAGGGGTCATGGCTACGCCTTCTATGTTTGTTTAATGAATAGAGTAACTGAAATGAGGGATGTATACTGATTTTAAGATTTGTGGAATGAGTTTATGATTTTTTAAATAGAATTTAATGAAGTCTTCAGTAAAGCTGAAGGAGACATGATCGTGTTTAGACAATAGCCTACTCCATGAAGGGGTCATGACTATGCCTTCTATGTCTGTTTAAGGTGTAGTGTGGCTGAAATGAGGGAGGTTTACTGATTTTGGTGTTTGTGGAGTAGTCTTTTCGTTTATAATTTAGGTTTTTGTGAAGCTTGTTGCGGAGTTGTTTTATGGATTTTATTGCTCTGCAAATGAAGTGTATTAGGGGTTTCTGGGTTTGGTTTAGCTGTAGTTTACAGGGTTATGGCTGAGAGTTGTTGTAGCAAGCCTAGCAGTGGCGTGCTGTTTGGGATGGGGGAAGGGGTTAGTGGCAAAGACATGAGGGCAGGGATGGAAGAGTTGTAGCGTTGTCTGTGGTTAAACTGCCGTTGCCTTATGGCTGATTTTATGTACTGACATCCATCATAAGATAGAGTGGTGATGTGAATCTCTACATCTATTGCAGCGGGTACTGTGAGGATAGCTTGACCGTACGCACAAATTGATTCTGGTCGTCAATTGTTTGGAGATGGGCAGCACCGCAGCAGTCGACTGAAAAATGTTAAATCCATCGACTTGTTTGACTGCTTTTAAAAAACAGTCGAATGAATTCAACGACTACTCACCGTAACATAAACAAGTCGTTTGCAAACGACATATCCCAATTGTGTTTTAACTTTTAACATGTAGAACGCGCTCGGATAGTTTTACGTTCTGGTCGTCAATTGTTTCAGCACATGGATAGCGCGCGCATTAAAAAAACTTAGTATTAACATTGTTGCCAACATCTCCACTGAAAGTTCGCCCTCGTTGCTGTTCTAAAGTGTTCTATTTTCGTGTGTATTTACTATGAAGTGTGATTATTTCAATGTTGGCTATGGAATTGTTCCCGGTACTTAAGAACTCCCTCTCAGTAATAGTGATTTAATTTACTCTTAGGTTAATTAAGTATTGGTCTATTACTTCACTTATCCACAGTACATACAGGTAATGTGCCCTGTATCAATACCGGTATCGGGGAACATTTACTCACACATTTTGCATTAAATGAAATGTGCAACATTGCAAATAATGACTCCACTCTACACGACGTAAACCACCATTTCGAAGCACAGTAAAAATAAATAAATAACTTGGACCATTTGCATGTTGCCGAGCGTCGAGTAGTCCAAACTAACGTCTGAAAAATAGGTGGGTTAAGGAGAAGTTTGATTTTCATCTGTTGGTACGACTCAACTCAGCCGGTAATGGCTTGCAGTGCTTTGAACGCTGCCTAGAAGCGACTACTTTCAGTCGAATACATGAAACAACACGCTTAGGAGCTATGCGAATTCAGGTAACCATTCGACTGAAAGTAGTCGACTATCTAGTCGATAGTTTCTTCCAATGAATGACTAGTCAGTCGATGGTTAAAAGTAGTCGATAGTCCCATCTCTAGTTTGAACAACAGTGCTACCACCCAGCGAAACAATAATCTGTGACTCAAGTGCACCCCGACAGTCAACTGTTTCTGCCAACCACTCCCAAACAAATTTCCGACTTGAACGCTACCCTACATCCTTGTCCGCATCAGCGCTAGTGAGCTCTCGCACAAATATTAAACAGTGAAGTGACGAGTTACGTACTGCCAAAGAATTAATAATACATCTTTCACATCTAAAGCAGTGCCTTTACAATACTAGTAGCATTATTAGGAGCCAGTGCAAAACTGGGTGTCTGTTTCGAGTGCAACAAGGCGGTGTCCAGGCAAGACATCAATGCAAAAATTCAATGTGCTGTATGTAAAAACTAGTATCATAATTATTGTGTAAATTTAAAAGAAGATGATCTCAAGTCCATAATTTCTTCGCACAAACAATGGAAATGTAATAAGTGTCCCAAGAAGAAGCTTAGCCTACATGAAGAGGGAAAGAATCAGTTAGCCCTACCTAACAACGACGAAGTTTTTAACTTATTGACTAATTTAAACAAAGAAATTTCTGAGTTAAAGGAATTGTGTAAACAGAGGGAAACTGATTTAGGGAGGTCGTTAGATCTGGTGCATGAGAAATTGGACGAAAATAAGGAAACCCTGCGGAAACAAGCAGAAACTATTAAAGATTGCAGGCAAGCGATTGAAGAGATGCATCAGGAGAACCTAAAGTTAAAGAAAGAAAACTTGGAACTAAAATCAAGACTTACTGATTCTGAGCAATACTCAAGGATCAATATGATAGAAATACATGGTATACCGTCAAACCCTGCAGAGGACACAAGCAGGTTGGTTCAAGAAGTCGCGCGAACACTCCACGTGGAACTGAAAGAGGAACATATTGACGCTTGCCACAGACTTCCCCCTCGTAACAATTCCCAGATTGCGCCTATAATCGTGAAATTTACAAGACGTCACTACAAAGAAGAAATCCTCAGACAACGGAGAATTAAACGTAATCTGAGTACCCTTGACCTTGGATACACCTACAACAACCCGGTGTATATAAATGAAAGCCTTTGCGGGGAGCGGAAAAAACTTCTAACAAAGGCAAGGGAAGTGAAACGAGCGAAGGACCTAAAGCACTTATGGACAAAGAATGGCAGAATACTCATGAGGAAACACGACCACTCTCAGGTAATCTCCATCAACACTGAAGAGGACCTTGACAAACTTTAATCTGAACATTGAAGATGACTCATAAGAAAAAATAAACCATCATTTACTACCAGAACGTAAGAGGACTACGGACCAAATCCAATACTTTATTTTTAAATACACTGTCAAATAACTATGATATTATTTGTCTTTCAGAAACATGGCTTCTTGAGGGTGTAAGCAGTTCTGAGCTCTTTGATGACAGATATATTGTGTATAGGAAAGACCGAGATTTTTCTTTAAGTTCCAAGAAAGATGGTGGTGGAATTTTAATAAGTGTTAAAAGTACAATACATTCGAAGAGAATGCCAATGTTAGAATCGGATACCGAATCATTATGGATTAAAGTTTCATTCAACAATAGGGAATGTTATATATGTGTTCCATACTTTCCGCCGAATTCCAATATAGAAGCATACAAATCATTTTATGAGAAAATAGAAGAAAATATGCAGTTATTTAAAGATTACGATATTTGTATCATTGGTGACTTTAATTTACCGGAAGTAACTGATAAATCTTACAATCTATTGAAGGGTTCAAACAAATCCAAAGAGTTACAGAATTGTTTGCACCTGCTGAATGCCAGGCTGTTTAACGATATTAAGAATGTTAATGGGAGAACTCTTGATTTAATAATCAGTAACATTGACCAGTTGCATATCCAGGAAGAAACCGACCCCTTAGTCCGATTAGATGAAAATCATCCAGCATTGCAAATTATATACAAACAGGGGAAAATAACCAGATCACATGAAAGTTCAACCTATGAATATAACTTCCTCAGGGCAGACTTCTTAAAATTGTATGAATTAGTGAAAAACTGCAATTGGGATAACATGAATAATTGTAGAAATGTAAACGAAGCTGTTGATATCTTTTATGACAAAATATACTCTATAATTGACCAGTGCGTTCCAAAGACTAAACATTACAAGCGCACATATCCTGTTTGGTTCACTCAGTCCATAATATCAAATTTAAAGCTAAAGGAAAAATATAGAAAAAAGAAAAATTTATCCGAATATTACTTAAATAATTATACTCAACTTAGATCTAAAACTAAAATAGACATAAAAAAGCCTATGATGACTATGTAGCTCTTACTGAGCGGAACATGGAAAAAGATAGCAACAGCTTCTGGAACTTTATAAAAAATAGAAAGGAGCGTAAAGGATCAGGATTGGCGATGGAATATGAAGGTAAAGAATATTGTAAATCACTGGAAATTGCCAATTGTTTCGCTGACTATTTCAAATCAGTATATTCGCAAACTATTCCCAACTATAATTTGAACACAAACAGCAATAACGTAAAGCAACATTATTTTCAAAATTATTTGGTTATATCTGAAGTCACCGAGGATATGGTTGAATTCGCCATTAAGAAACTAAAACCAAAAAAGTCAGCGGGGCCTGATGGGTTACCACCATACCTCTTTAAAGGCTGTAAGGAATATATTACTAAACCACTGACTATAATATACAATCTCATACTGAAGACCAGCACATTTCCAGATAAATGGAAACATACAAAAGTAACACCAATTCTAAAATCCGGAAACTCAGTTCAGATTAAGAATTACAGACCTGTAGCTGTATCGTCATCTCCGGCTAAGATATTTGAGAGTATTTTGTATAGTCATATTTTTCAACATGTTAAAGTGATCATTTCCCCAAATCAGCATGGATTTATACCAAACAGGTCAACCGTGACTAACCTTATTAATTTTACGCAATTTGTATCCACGGAGCTAGATCACAAAGGCCAAGTAGATGTAATATATACTGACTTTCAAAAGGCATTTGACAAAGTGAATCATGACGTACTCATCACTAAACTATCAACGTATAATTTTTCTGAACCACTGTTTCGTCTGCTGATTTCATACCTGAAGAACAGAACACAAGTTGTGAAATATAAAACGCAACTATCCAAAACATTTCCCACCAACTCAGGAGTTCCTCAGGGATCTAACTTAGGACCATTACTATTCTTATTATTTTTAAACGACATCTCTGATAAAGTTCAACACTCAGAAATTTTATTATTCGCAGACGATATAAAATTATATAAATCAATACGTGACCCTTACGATTGTATCAAACTTCAAAATGATTTAAATGAACTAAACCTATGGACGAAAGAAAATAAATTGCCATTTAACATCAGTAAATGCAAGCAAATTAATTTTACTAGGCGAAAAAATTACATAAAGTTTCACTATGACATTGACGGGGAAAGCTTACTAAAAATTCATGAAGTTCAGGATCTGGGAATTGTATTTACCAATGATCTGAATTTTCAAAGACATATAGAGAAAATTGTCTCTAAAGCACATAAATGTATGGGATTTGTAATAAGAAATTCATTTAATTTCTCCTATGGGATTTTAATATTGCTCTTTAATGCCTTCATCAGATCACAACTAGAATATGCTTCAGTTATATGGAATCCATACACATTGAAACATAATAAGCTTATAGAGAACATCCAAAAGAAATTCTTAAAATATGTATATTACAAAAGATTTGGGTATTATCCCTCTTACGAATCGTACACATTTATATTACAGTCCTTCAATGTCAGAAAACTATCTCACAGGCGAAATTGTCAGGGCCTGCTTTTTCTCTATAAAATAGTAAACAATAAAATTGACGACGCTAAAATTCGAGAGAGAATTACGTTATATGTACCAGCTGTGAAACCTAGTAGATTCCGAAACATTTTCTTTATTCCGAGAGTTCACACAGACAACCATAAAAACTCGCCGATTAACAGAATTTTATCCCACTATAATAAAGTTCATCATCTTGACTTAGATATTTTCAGTATGTCAGAAAACCAGTTTGCAGCGTCCTGTGATAAACTGCAAGATGTCTTGTAATATATTGTACTGTATTCAGCCCATTTCCTTCTCATACCTAACCTTCATTTTCTTATTATTATTATTATTATTATTATTATTTATAACGTGTTTCTCTATCTATATCTTCTCTTTATGTATCTTTTGTTTTTCTATTTATATATTGTTGTATATTATATGATTTTAGTAGTGAGCAATGTAATTGGGGCTTCCTGTAATGTTCACAACATAAATAAATAAATAAATAAATAAATAAATAAATAAATTTCTCAAGTAAGTATATACATATTATTCTATGAGTTCTGAAATCAGTGGCGTAGCAAAATAATAGGTTGTTTGTTGCTGTTGTTGTTGTTGTTGTTGATTCATTTAGGGGCTTTGCGACACCGTGGTAATGTAGCCCCATGTAGGCCTACTTGGGTATGTGTGGAATTTGTGTGATAACGTGTGTTATATCGATGGCTGTATTAGTATGTGTATTCGTAATTCAGATGAGGATTGGGAAGGAGGCGGCCGTGGTCTTTATTAATTTAGGAACCATCCCGGCATTCGCCTGGAGTAGAAGTGGGAAACCACGGAAGACCACTTCCGGGATGGCTGAGGTGGAAAGCGAACCCTCCTCTTCTCAGTTTTGCCTTACGAGGCGCAGTGTACCCCGTTCCAACCGCCAGACCAGAATTTAATTTCTTGGCAGAGCCGGGAATCGAACCCGGGCCTCCGCGGTGACAGCCAAGAGTGCTAGCCATTTCGCGAAGAGACGGTTCAAAATAATAGGGTTCCCAATTGTAGGTTGAAATTATATAAATTAATACCTGCTTTTCCAACAACAACAACAACAACAACAACAACAACAAAGTGAATTATTAGGAGTCAAATGAACCGATAATTTTGGTTTCATTGACCAATTCGGCAATAGCAACAAAATATAGGGGTGGATGACCTCGATGTTCCACTTCTTAACGACCAACAACAAAATACAGTAAATATAAATGAGCTGCAATTATTTCAATTGGAGGGATCGTAGCAAATGTTTGAGGTATTCTTTAGTTTACAATCAATCAATGCTTTTTAAGTAGGTTAGACAAGTGTAACAACATCTCTCACTTTACTGGTCATTAATTTTTTAAAGTACCTGAGTCGTAATCTATTTTAAAATACCAAATGTGATATAACTGTGAAACGTTCATAGTGTGTGCGTTCCTACAAAATCTGTTATAATTGCCTAAGATATATTAAGTATTTTGGGATTTTTGCGACAAAGGTAATTTTTTTTAAATAAGAAGAGGGGTAGGTTATATCTTAATTTTTTCTCCTTGTGTGCAATTGAATGAAGATAGCTCTAGTAACTGACCTCGACCCCACACACACAACTACGCCACTATGTTTTGTTATGACCAAGGAGCGGATGAAATGTTAGGCCCACATAAAAATGTACAGGTTTTAATGGTAAGATCTTTGTGTGCTAAATGGAAGCAACCTGTGTATTATGACTTTGATGTGTCCATGTCAGCAGATCTTACTAAAGATATCATCGTCAATCTAGAGAAGATAGGTGTCAAGGTTGTAGCTATTGTGTTTGACATGCGTGGAAAATCCTCTCCCTCTGGTCGGAGTTAGGTGTTTCTCACACCAAGACTTATTTTCAGTTATCTTTGGATTGTGATATTTGTGGTTTCCCAAACCTTCTGAAATTATTGCGCATTTACTTCCTCAACTGTGGAATTCTCTTGCCGAGTGGTAAAGAAATCCAGAAGAAAATAATTGAACAAATAATTCAGGCAAATTCAAATGAAATCAAAATTGTGCCTAAGTTAACGCAACTGCATGTAACTTGCCGAGGTCGTGCCTCGACTTAGTGAACGGTTCTCTGAACATTTTTATCTCTCGCGTACCTGATAATCCTGGAGTAAAAGCAGCCTTTGGAGTGCGTTTGGAGGAACAGCTTCGGGATTTGGATATATTTGAGATCCTCTGGGAACATATGCGAGTGGTAGGTAAAAAGACAATGCTGCCTTTTCAGAAGCAGAAGATCTTATGAGTTTAAGATCTTTGAAAGGACTTTATAATTATTTATGTAAACAGGGATTTCGCTTCATCTTGAAAGCCAAGCTGAATCAGGACTGTGTGGAAAATTAGGCTACGTGGACTTGGGCATTTCTATGATCACCCATTACCAGTAGAGGTGAAGAACAGAATTCGTTTGTTATTAATAGACTAAGTGTGAATGCGGGAAATATTCCAGTTTCAAGTGCAAGTTCTGTTAAGAAACCAGACGATAATGATGAGTGCTTCCTGACACTCCAGCTTCTAGAACGAATGTAGAGAAAATGGGACATAACTCTGTTTTAGAAAAAGATGAATCAATTAGGGATTTACGCATTGAAAATCTCACCTTTCGAGAGGATGTCAAAGAATATTCGTCACATGTGGACTTGCCGTTTGAAGGCCTTAGGTATGTAGCTGGATATGTGGCTTTCAAGTGTAAGAAACATTGCCAATTAGGCTTTCAATCTAAGCCGCTCTCAATATGCCAGAATGTACTGTCAACAATGAACTGTATACAAGTTATTTCAAAAGGCGGTTTAATTGAGCCAAATGATGAGTGGTTTGATGAGGTGAAAAAAATGATGATGATGATGATAATTGTTGTTTTAAGGGGCCTAACATCTAGGTTATCGGCCCTTAATGGTTTGGGGGATAGTGAAAAATGAGATGAGAATGAACACTATAACTAATACTAACCATAGACTTGCATACTAGAAGAAGAAATGGTAAAACAATAACGGATAAGACAAATAAAGGACAGGAGGAAAAGAAATGCCCTCAACCCTTGAACAATGAAGAATGAGGGACTTGGAAGGAAGGAGAGGCAGATATGAAAGGAAAAGAGGGGAGCGCCCGCCCCAAGGTAAGACGAAAAAGGGGACAAAAAGGACCCAGCTCAGGAATCCCTCGGGGTTGCCAACTCCCAAACTCACCAGTTGTGAGCCCTTGAGGGTGTAGCATTTTCCAGGGTGCACCAGAAGTCGTGGGGCTACATACACCCTGTCCCCTGGAGGGCCATGTGCAGAAGGCAGGAGATAACATGAAAAGAGAAAGAAGGCTGACCCCTCGAAGAATGAGGGAAACAGAAAAGATGAGACAAGAGCCAATTAAGGCGGGAAAGTGAAAGACTCCCTAGGCCTCGGATACCCTAATACCGTCGGGGTCGAAAGGGAACATGAGTTGACCAAGAGAGGTCGACAGGAAAGAGGACGGAGAGGAGCCCGGCACAAGTAAGTGGAAGCAATGCCGGACTCAGCTGGAGTCCCGTGGTCGCCAACCCACGAAAAGAAATGAGCCAATTTTTCAAAATTTTCGCGGAAATGAATTGAAAAGGGGTCAACGAATAATGCATACGCTTGCATTAGTATTGCAACAGAAGTTCCCGTGCACTAATGAGAATGCTCTTCGGCTGTATGTAACAACGAGGACATTATTAGAATGCGCTTCCTCAACGCCCTTAAGTCTCTCAGAGAGGCTGAAAGAAGGGCAGCAAGCAAACGTCTGAAATGGGCGAAATCAGCCTTGTAAAATCCCTATGTTGGTGATGCCATGTACTTGTGATATTGTATTATATTGTATATGAATTTCCTTATGCTATATGATTGTCATGTGATATATAAATAATTAATATAACCTCACGGAAATCTTTCATTCAATATACTGTTTCCCTTCACTCACTACCTCCCAACCGCTGCGTGACATAGTATCTACGTCACAGTCGTCAGCCAATTGCCACGCGCTCCCCGACTTGGCCCAACCTTAGTATTTAAGTAACCTTGGAATTCCGGCACCCCGGTATCTCTAATACCCGATATAGTTAAATGGGACATAAAACCAATAACATTATTATTTTTAGTTCCGTTTGGGCCGGCTGTGGACCACGTGGTTCTTATCTCGGGCAGCTTTCCTCCTAGCCCAGTATTCCTTCATTCTGGCACTGTGAATGTCCTTCCGCTCCTGAGTCCATTTCACACCTACTCCTGGACGCACTGCTTTTGCTGTTAGTGACTGGAGAGAGTCTGATGTTCTGACTAAAGTCCTGTATTTATTCCTGTCATAGATGTTACTGGGGTCAATATCCAATTGTTCAAGGTCTTTTCTGACTAGTTTCGACCACTTGGCGTTAGTAGCTTTCCCTCTAGAGACAGTGTTGAAAATTCTGGAGGTGAGCCTCTGATTATCCATTCTCACAATATGACCATAGAAGATCAGCCTCCTCTTCCTCATAGCTGTTGTAATGCTCTCCTCTTGTTCATAGAGTACATTGTTGTGCCTGATTCTATACTTGCCTTCCTCTTTAATAGGGCCCATGATTTTTCGTAGAATCTTCCGGTCCTTCAGCTCCAATTTCCGGAGTTGTCCTTTTCTGACCATATTTAGGCATTCTGAGGCATATAGTACTGATGGTCTCACTACAGTACTGTACTGTCTGAGTTTGAAATTCATTGAGAGGGATTTGGATTTGTACATATTCTTGCATAGGTGGTAGGCTCTCTCCAGTTGATGCATCTGTCGTTCATGGCCAGGTCTTCATTGATGTTTGGGGTTATCCATTCTCATAGGTATTTGAAGGAGTTAGTCCTTTGTACTACTTTGTCCCCCAGTGGGATTGACTCGGGCGCATCTCTGATGTTGCTGATAAACTGTGTTTTGTTGATGGTGATCTTTAAGCCTACTTTAGCTGCTATATAGTTCAGAGAGGATAGTTGATGGTTAGCTTCCTCCACACTGGACGCTAGGAGTGCAAGGTCGTCTGCAAAGGCTAAACAGGGGACTGTTAACTTGTCTTTCTTGTAGCCTATTCTTAATCCAGAATCATCCTTCAGAGTTTTCGTCCACTCACGAATTACTTTTTCTAGTAGGCAATTGAAGAGGATCGGAGACAAGCCATCCCCTTGTCTAACACCAGTTCTGACCTCGAAGCTCTTGGACAGTTCCCCTCTGAATTTGACTTTGACTGTGGTGTTAGTGAGAGTCGCTTTCACTAGATTCAGGGTCTTTTTTATCTAGCCCCAATTCAGCCAGTGCAATAACATTATTATTATTATTATTATTATCATTATTATTATTATTATTATTATTATTATTATTAGGCTATTATTATTCTGAACATATGAATAATAATAATAATTCCATCTTGCAACAATGCCAATTATTATTATTATTATTATTATTATTATTATTATTATTATTATTATTATTATTATTATTATTATTATGCTATTAAATTCATATTATCAGCAGTTATTCATAGTAAACTATTCTACTGTAAGTATTTTGATCTTCAATAATGAAACTGTGGAAACACGCATGACAGACTTTTAATAAAATACTACAAAGAATTTCGACAACATCCATTGAACCTTTTTAAAACAATAATTTATTATAATACAAAGATGAGTAGTTCTCAGCTTGGAACACTTCCCTGTTTCCTGAAATACTTCCAAAATTTAATGCCAGATGTCGGCACTGCTTTGTAAGATTTTTGTGTAGAAGTGGTTTGAAACGGAAATTGAATATTACTGTGTACTATACGAGTCAGCACTCCTGCAGGAGGTAATAATAATCGTGCGGCCTCCGGAGAGGCCGAGTGCAGGTCTTTCTAGTTGACGACCGTGGGCGACCTGCGCGTCTTAATGAGGATGAAGTGATGATGAAGACGTCACATACATCCAGTCCCCGAGTCACGGGAGATTAAAATACCTGATGGCTCGGCCGGGAATTGAACCCGGGGCACTTTGGGCCAAAGCCTAGCGAGCTAACTATTTAGCCACGGAGCCGGACACATGCAGGAGGTGTGTACAGCCGATATTGCACACAGTAATAATTGCTCTACTAATTTCGCTTTCATCGCTAAACTTCTCTCTCTTGACTGGCCTTTCACCTTGCGGGGTCATCTTTGTTTGGGAGCGCGTCTGGTCTGGCGTGAGAGACGTAGCGTCGTGATGACCTGCATACAGCACTGTGTCAGTGACCTGTACGGGGGTACCATTAATTACACTGCTCGCCGCAGTGGGTCAGGATTGTTCCTCCTATCAAAAATGGCTTCAACGTGACAAGCATATGCTCAAGTCCATGAAAATACCAAGGTTTATGTATACCTGGTACCAGTAGCTGTTGCGATAAGAAGACGATCCAACAGCAATCAAAGTTATTGTTGTTTGAACATATCAGTGGAAAACTAATTCCCAGGATGTCGTGGGTCGCCAAGCAAAGCCATAGAGCATAACTTTCAATAGCACCAGGAGGGTTTACTTCTTTCAAACGTAAACTTATAGCAGTGCAATCGATTGGTGGAATATAGGAACTACTGGTTTAAAAAGAAAATTGTAGTTTTACGTGACCATTAATCTCGCAATCATGGGTCATGACTCATGAGACTACCTTCTTACGTGCAATCCAAACCACAGACGTGACGTTTTACTTCGACATTCTGACATGCATTAACAGGGAATCGAATCGAACCCAGTGCGATTTGGTGAGAGGCAAGCAGCTTGACCACTGCGCCATAAAACCCTCCATATTTGAGTTCGGTGGTCTTAGTTTCTACTTTTGTTGTTGTTGTTGTTGTTGTTGTTGCTGTCGTTCTTGATTGATTGATATAGGGGCTTGGCGACATCGTGGTCATGTAGCCCCGTGTTCAGTACTTGGGTGTGTGTGTGAGGAATTTGACTGATTACGTGTGTTGTTGTGATGGCTGTATTAGTTTGTGTGTGTTTGTAATTCAGATGAGGAATGGGAAGGAGGCGGCCGTGGCCTTAAGTTAGGAACCATCCCGGCATTTGCCTGGAGTAGAAGTGGGAAACCACTGAAAACCACTTCCAGGATGGCCGAGGTGCGAATTTAACCTTCTTCTTCTCAACTTTGCTTCACGAGGCTGAGTGTACCCCTTGAACCCTCAGACTAGAATTAAATTTCGGCTGGCTGCGTGGATCAGCGGTAACGTTCTCGCTTGCTGTGTCCAAGGTTGCAGGAATGAATCCTGGCGCAGCCAGTTGGTATTTGAGGATGCGCAAATGCGAGGGAGCCGTGCCAGTACATTTACTGGCACGTTAAAGACCCTCTTTGGGGGAAAATTCTGGCACTCCGGCGTCTTTAAAAGCCGCAGTAGTTAAAAGGGACGTAAAGCAATAATACTATCTTTATTTAGAATTACATTTCTTTGCGGAGCCTGGAATCGAACCGTGACCTCTGGAGCGACAACCAAGAATGCTAGCTGCTACACCATAAGGTGGTCTTGACAAGTATGAACCTGCTTCTTACATGTGCTTGTCATATTTGCCAACATTCAAACATGTTCACAGTTGCCTACTCCATAACAGATCATCCACATCTTTCACAGATATTTGCTGTACCCAGACTGCCATTACTCAGCACCGTCCATACCTCAGTACTTTCCATATAACCACAGCCATGAATGAGACTGAGACATCGGGGAAAAGCCGCATTTTGCTCTTGCCTGTGCTATTCCTAGTCATGTTTTGGAAATTGATCACATATTTGTAAAATTGTGGCGATTTATTTCTGACTGTTTTATAGGACAGAGCATCACGGTTTTCTCCAGGGGTAATTAGAACCTTGGGCATGCATACTAGACATGACTGTTTCCAAGTTGAGTGTACAGGATTGAGAATGAACGTCGCTACTCACGTTGGGTAGTGTTCGAGCTTCTCACAGAACGTACCCCCAGGTTTGGCGCAAGAGGGTGTCCTGCCGGGTGGTGCCGGTAAGAATGGGTAGTTCCTGCAGCCGCCGTAGTGGTCACACTGTGGACTTGTGTCAAGTGGAAGTACCAACAGCAGTGATACCAACACACTCCATATCTGCAACAAAATAGTAAACGAAGTTTTTCAATTGAACAACTGGTTTAACACATAGATGTTTTTGTTGATTCATTTAGGGGTTTTGCGACATCGTGGTCATGCAACCCCGTGTACTTGTGTGTGTGTAATTTGTTTGATAACCTGTGTTGTTGTAATGGCTGTATTAGTGTGTGGGATTGTAATTCAGATGGGGATGGTTAAGGAGGCGGCCGTGGCCTTAATTTAGGAACCATCCCAGCATTTACCAGGAGAAGAAGTGGGAAATCACGGAAGACCACTTCCGGGCTGGCTGAGATGGAAATCGAACCCAACTCTTCTCAGTTTAGCCTCAGTCCTTCTCGGCTATCACCCCAGAGGTCAGAGTTCAATCCCGGCCTTGCCAAGAAACGTAATTCTGGTCTGTGGCTTGAAACGGTGCACACTTAGCTTCATAAGGCAAAACTTACCAGATATCATCCTGGATATGGTTTTCAGTGGTTTCCCACTTCTACGCCCGGACAAGACCACGATGGTAGCGAAATTAAATCTATAGAGGTAGCAGCCAAACAAACTGATTGGATATTTGACATTAAGGTCCTCACAGGTTTCGTTGTTTTGCTGCTGTCATTGCCATATCGCTCAGTTCGAAGAGGACGAGACGTAATTCTCGTCCACCCTTCGCTCGTAGCAATGCCTACCTGACAGGTTTCTACAGCCACTCTGCGCGGTTATGATCATATTGCCAGGGGATGCCAAGGACTTGCGATGCCCACCGAGTGCCATTAAATGCATGCACCTCCACATACCTGCATGCTGGTGATACTCACCGACTGCCATAAACTTCACAAGTTTTCTATCTGTTTGACTGCACCGCACAAACCACCAACGACAGTTCAAACCTACATATGGAGTGTTTAACACGCTAAGTGTGAGAGAAAGCCGACAATACGAGAGAGAAATCCTCATTCTTCAACCATTTTATGGCTGTAAAGCCCATGTACATGTTTTGCTTATTTAAGTGTGATAGTCGCATTCCTTAATCTACACATCAGTCACAATTTCCCTCTTAGTAGATTGTTCTCTTCTCTTATTTGCTTCCTGTTCTTGCAAAGCAATTATTCTGTTTCTTTCATAGAACATAACAAAAAGATAAATGCACGGCTTCCTTTAATTCACACAGTGAGACTTATAAAGTAATAGCACTACTGATTAAACTGAAGGTTCCACACGTCAGATTCCCCGCAGTATACAGACCGCGAATTGAGCTCCGTGGGATTTAGCCTAACCTTCTTTAGTATAGTCACGACGGTCAACGGAGTCTCAGGTGTCTTCAAACAATTCAGCATGCAATTGATCCTAAACATTATGCAAGTGCTTCTAGTCCAGCAAGGGGTGGGGGGTGCACAGTGGGTTTGGGACTTTAAGCGGAAATTGGCTCATAAGTTCCTCTCTCCAAGACAATAGTTATACAGCCGGACCACACTTATATAGGCCTACCTTCAAATCACTAAGGACATCTGAAGTCTAGAGAAAGCAAGCCGACACCAAATCTTCATAACTAGTTGGGTGGGACTGAGCGGTGGGATTTTCGAGATGAAAGACTTTAAAGAGGATATCAGTTGGCTATCGCAACAATACGGTACGAAGATGGCGGGTAGTAAACTACCGAGTAGGTGACTGTGTATATCACTGCAACTATTGGCTATGGGCCGCATCTGTACTTATATGATGCGTGAATGTACTGTATGTACGTTTTCAGGACTTGAGTAGGGGGCCTGTATCGAATACAGTAGTTAAAAGAACACAGAGTACATTACTAACCGGGATCAACTTATGATACGGGACATTCCTTGTGAACGAGAAGAATACACACATCAAAAAAAGTTTTGCATCACCTCGGTTCCAAGAGTTCCGGAACCTTTAAATACAAAGGGAATAGAGATCAACACAAACAACATTTCAGCTCGTTTTATTGCTCATGAGACCCACACATTGCATGTTGTACCAGCATACAGCTAGACTTGCAGCATTTCTGGTCCAGATTGCAGTACACACCACTACCGCTAATACCCAGTAGCACATCCTCTTGCATTGATGCATGCCTGTATTCGTCGTGGCATACTATCCACAAGTTCATCAAGACACTCTTGGTCCAAATTGTCCCACTCCTCAACGACAATTCGGCGTAAAACTCTCAGTGGTTGGTGGGTCAAGACGTCCATAAACAGCCCTTTTCAACATATCCCAGGCATGTTCGATAGGGTTCATGTCTGGCGAACATGCTGGCCACTGTAGTCGAGCGATGTCGTTATCTTGAAGGAACGCATTCACAAGATGTGCACGATGAGGTCGAGAATTGTCGTCCATGAAGACAAATGCCTCTCCAATATTCTGCCGATATGGTTGCACTATGGGTCGGAGGATGTCATTCAGGTATCGTAAAGCCGTTTCGGAGCCTTCCATGACCACCAGTGGCGTACGTCGGCCCCACATAATGCCACCCCAAAACATCAGGGAACCACCACCTTGCTGCACTCGCTGGACAGTGTGTCTAAGACGTTCAGCCTGACCAGGGTGCCTCCAAACACGTCTCCGACGATTGTCTGGTTGAAGGCATATGCGACACTCATCGGTGAAGAGAACGTGATGCCAATTCTGTGGGGTCCATTCAGCATGTTGTTGGGCCCATCTGTACCGCGCTGCATGGTGTCGGGGTTGCAAAGCTGGACCTCGCCATGGACGTCGGGAGTGAAGTTGCGCATCATGCAGCCTATTGCGCACAGTTTGAGTTGAAACACGACGTCCTGTGGCTGAACGAAACGCATTATTCAACATGGTGGCATTGCTGTCAGGGTTCCTCCGAGCGGCAATCCGTAAGTAGCGGTCATCCACTACAGTAGTAGCCCTTGGGCGGCCTGAGCGAGGCCTGTCATCGACAGTTCCTGTATCTCTGTACCTCCTCCATGTCCGAACAACATCGCTTTGGTTCACTCTGAGACGCCTGGAAACTTCCCTTGTTGAGAGCCCTTCTTGACACAAAGTAACAATGCGGACGCGATCGAACTGCGGTATTGACCTTCTAGGCATGGTAGAACTACAGACAACATGAGCAGCGTACCTTCGTCCTGGTGGAATGACTGGAACTGATCGGCTGTCGTACCCCCTCCGTCTAATAGGCCCTGCTCATGCATGGTTGTTTACATCTTTGAGCAGTTTTAGTGACATCTATGAACAGTCAAAGGGACTGTATCTTTGATACAATATACACAGTCAACGTCTATATGCCGGAGATCTGGGAACCGAGGTGATGCAAAACTTTTTTTGATGTGTGTAGATAAACAATTTTGTTTCTTCTTTCATCAAAGTTATCGTATTTGGTTGCGAATACAAAATCTTTGCACACACGTAACATTAAGTTCAAATCTTTTACAAACTGTATTTTAAATTAATAAGTTAAGTTACTAAAGATTGAAGAAGAAAAAAAAAACAGTATTCCCAACTCGCGATATTTCAAAATAGAAAATCGTTAAATTGTGCGAAATTGGTGGTGATATTCTTACGGAGGTCAAATATGTTTAATTATCAGGTGATCGTGTTTAAGTTCATCGACGTAATATTTAGGGTTAACAATAAAACATGACAATTTAAATGCAACATGATTTTCATTTGGGGCTTGTGATATCATGGCAATCAACACTGTGCTTTTAGGTATGTGTAGAATCTTTCCGACAGCCTGTGTTGTTGTGTTAACTATACTTATGTTTGTGCATATAACATAGCCTTGCTTGTCCCAGTATTTGCCCGGAGTAGATATGTGGAAAACTTTGAAAAACATTGGTAGCTCGCTGAGGTGGGAATCAAACCCAATTCTTCTCATTTATTCTCAAAGGGCTGGGGGAATCTCATACCAATCCTGAGACAAGTTCCTTCCATCCACTTCGTGGTGTAATAACTAGCATTCTTGGCTATCGCCGTGGAGGTCGATTCTCTGCCAAGAATTTTAATTCCGGTCTGTATACAAACAGCCTCGTGATCCAGAACGGAAAATACAGTAGGTGGCTTCAATTATCAACCCACCTGTCCTAGAAGTGGTACTTCGTTGTTTCCCATTTCTACTACAGACAAATGCCGGGATGGTACTTAAATTAAATCCACGGCCGCCTTCTTCCCAATCAACACCTCAGTTACAAATAGACACACTATCACAGCCATAACAAAAATACAGGTTATCATCTAGGTTTGACAAACGCTCAAGTACATGAGGTTACAAGAGACCACGATGTCGCAAAGTCTTTAACCGAATCAACCACATTAACAAGAAGCTGCTTCAAGTGAGGAAGTGTTAACCATTAATTAGCTATGTCGAAGAGTTCAGGATATGAAAATTATTACTTTTGGTGATAACGCTGGCGCCTTGGAGGTCCGGGGTTGTAATAATAATAATAATAATAATAATAATAATAATAATAATAATAATAATAATAATAATAATAACAATAATAATAATAATAACAATAATAATAACAATAATAATAATATTAATAAAAGTCAGAAAATGAAGGAGATATGGGCTAGGAAGAAGACTCTTAAGAACGTGAAACCAATCCTAACTCATCAAGCTGAAAACCATTTTGGTTAACCTACGTAGTCCATAGTTGGCTGATTCGAAGAAAGAATAATATTAATAACTAGCTGTACCCGGCATGCGTTGCAATGCCAATCAAAGAAAGTGTTGGCGTTGTAACTTTGTTTGTTGAAGTGCTTTTGGATTTCCAATATTTATTTATTTTCCGTTAAACACCTCTAAACTATTGTAAAATTGATTTACTATCTCAAAAAATAATCATAGGAGCGTGCACAACAACTCACCAAACTTTCATCGCAATGAAATGAATGATATATGAACGCATACGGGACTTCGTCGAAACGATTCGAGTGCAGTCACCCATTTGTTGAATATACTCGTACGCTACCTATTGTAAAATGGATTTATTAAGTCGAAAACCTTCCCTGGCGTGTACACAACAACTCATGAACGTTTCATCGCAATTGGATGAATGGCTTATGAACGCATACGGGATTTTGTTTAAACGATTCACGCGCCTTCACTCATTTGTTGAATCTTCCTGTGCGCCACCCATTGAAAAACGGATTTACTAATTCATACACCTTCACTGAACTGTACTCTACTCACCAACGTTTTATCACAATCGGATGAATGGTATATGAACGCATACGGGACTTGGTTGAAACGATTCACGCGCTGTCGCTCATTAGTTGAATTTACTCGTGCGCTACCAAATGTAAAATGGATTTACTAAATCAGAAATCTTTGCGGGAGTGGAAACAATATTTCTCTAAATTTAATTGCAATCGCATGAACGGTAATTGAACGCATACGAATTTTTTTTAAACGATACGCGCGTCGTTACTCATTTTTTGAATCTACTCGTGCGCAACCTATTGTAAAAAGGATTTACTAAGTCAGAAACCTTTCCTGGAGTGTGCACAATAATTCAACCAAAGATTCATAGCAAACGGATGAATGGTATTTGAACGCTACGGGACTTTGTTTAAGCGATTCGCTTGCCGTCGATCATTTGTTGAATCTACTTGTGCGATACCTATTGTAAAGTGGATGTACTGAGCCAGAAACCTTCCCTGGAGTGTACACAACAACTCACCCAAGTTTAGTCGCTATCGGACGAATGGTATATGAACGCATACGGGACTATGTTGAAACACTTCGCGCGTCGTCGCTCATTTGTTTAATCTACTTGTGCGATACCTTTTATAAAGTGCATTTACTAACCCAGAAACCTTCCCTGAAGTGTACACTACCTCCCACCCAAGTTTCATCGCTATCGGACGAATGGAATGTGAACGCATACAGGACTTTGTTGAAACGCTTCGCGCGTCGTCGCTCATTTGTTGAATCTACTCGCGCCCTACCTATCGTAAAGTGGATTTGCTAAGCCAGAAACCTTGCCTGAAGTGTACACTACCCCCCACCCAAGTTTCATCGCTATCGGACGAATGGTATGTGAACGCATACAGGACTTTGTTGAAACGCTTCGCCCGTCGTCGCTCATTTGTTGAATCAACTCGTGTGCTACCTATTGTTAAGTGGATTTACTCAGCCAGAAACCTTCCCTGAAGTGTACACAACAACTCACCCAAGTTTAGTCGCTATCGGACGAATGGTAAATGAACGCATACGGGACTTTGTTGGAACACTTCGCGCGTCGTCGCTTGTTTGTTTAATCTACTTGTGCGATACCTATTGTAAAGTGCATTTACTAACCCAGAAACCTTCCCTGAAGTATACACAACATCTCACCCAAGTTTCATCGCTATCAGACGAATAGTATATGAACGCATACGGGACTTTGTTGAAACGCTTCGCGCGTCTTCGCTCATTTGTTGAATCTACTCGTGACCTACCTATCGTAAAGTGGATTTGCTAAGCTAGAAACCTTGCCTGAAATGTACACAACCTCTCACCCAAGTTTCATCGCTATCGGACGAATGGTAGGTGAACGCATACAGGACTTTGTTGAAACGCTTCGCCCGTCGTTACTCATTTGTTGAATCTACTCGTGCGCTACCTATTGTTAAGTGGATTTACTAAGCCAGAAACCTTCCCTGAAGTGTACACAACACCTCACCCAAGTTTAGTCGCTATCGGACGAATGGTAAATGAACGCATACGGGACTATGTTTAAGCGATTCGCGTGCCGTCACTCATTTGTTGAATCTACTCGTGCGCTACAACTTTCATATTTATTCACCTTTTAAACCTTCTCTGGAACTCCACAAATAATTCAAGACCAAAATTAGCCAAATCGGTCCAGCCGTTCTCGAGTTTTAGCGAGACTAACGAACAGCAAATCATTTTTAGCCTACTTTTCACATTTTGCAAAAATGAGGAAAAAGTAGTCTTATGAGATCGGGCAAATGTGTGTCTGTCTGTCTGTCTGTCTGTCCTTCTGTCTGTCTGTCTGTCTGGCTGTGTGTGTGTCCCCCCCTATCAACTCCTAAACGGCTGCAGCAATCAAAACCAAATTTAGTATGAGTAAAGATGTGCACCGGAATAGCTCACGTCCATATTTGAAAATGATGTCAGTGCTACCAACTGCTGAAAAAACGCACTAGAAATTTGAGCTCCATCTTGGATATCCTGCAAGGTATGCAAAGGAGCTATTCCAAAATTGGCACACATGTAGATAATACTATTTCAGTTTAATTTCCAGGAGCCCAACCATGACAGTGTTGCCAAAATAATTTTAAGCCTTCTGATAGGTCCAATGTTTAAATGCATATAACTTCTACACTATCAACTGGATTTCAACCAAATTTTATATGTAATATCTGTACATAAACAGATATGACTGAGCGTATTCGTAAGAGCCACCAGGGCTGCCAACTGTTAATAATTGCTCTCTCTATTTTTTTTTATCCAAATACCAATATATCAGAATGTGTGCAAGCCGACAGCTTTAAACTATGCACACGTATAGTACCTGACATGTTTGATTAATTTTGGAGTAACTTATATACGTCAGTTCTACCAACATGATTCTAAGCCTGCTGATAGGGCCAATTTTAAATACATGTAACTTCTATACTATCAGTAGGATTTCATCCAAATTTCGCATGTGCTATGTGTAACATATCAGATATGACTATAAGTATTCTTCAGTGCAATCAGGGCTGCCAACTGTTAATAAATGCTGTCTATATTTTTTTTACCCTAATATCAATATATCAGAAAGTATGCAAGCCAACAGCTCTATACTTTGCACACGTATAGCACCTGACATTCTAGATTAATTTGGAGTAATTAATACAAGGCAGTGCTGACAACATGATTCTATGCCTGCTGATATGTCCAATTTTAAAATACATGTAACTTCTATACTAACAAATGGATTTCATCCAAAATTGGCACAACAAGATATCATAATATTTCAGAATATTTCTGACCAGCACACGCATGGTATTGTTGGCAACATGCTTTTACGCGTGCTGATAGATCCAGTGTCTAACTGCAAGTAACGTCCATTGGACTTCAACCAAATTTTGTATCCTGTACCTTAAGAGATGGAACTAAGAATATATTCAGTCACCAGGGCTGCCAACTGTAGTGCTCTATTAGGCTACATTATACCAGGTATATTTTGAACTAATTAGATATTTCGATATTACCAACTTAATTTCGTCATTATTCTAGATAGGTTCATATTCTGTAGAATAATCATTGGCATGAAAAGTAGGCTGTATAGTTCTTAACGGAACTTCTTGTTATATATATAGATAGATAATAATATTAATAATGATAATAATAATAATAATAATAATAATAATAATAATAATATTGGTTTTACGTCCCTTTTAACTACAGTGGCTTTTAGAGACGCCGAGATGCCAGAATTTTGCCCCGACGGGGATTTTTAACATGCCAGTAAATCTAATGACACGGCTCTCTCACATTTGCGCCCTCTCAAATGCCAGATGACTGCGCCAGAATGGTCCGGGTTTGATTCTCAGCTCTGCCAAGGTATTTAATTCTGGTCCGAGGGCTGGAGCGGGGTACACTCTGCCTTGTGAGGCAAAACTGAGAAGAGGTGGGTTTGATTACCACATCAGCCATCCTGGAAGAGGTTTTCCTTTGTTTTCCCACATTTACTCCAAGCAAATGCCGGGATAGTTCATTAAAGACCCAATCCTCACCTGAAGAAACACACACACACACAAAAAAAAAACCACTACAGTGGCTTTTAGAGACGCCGAGATCTCTGTTACACTCATCATAATAAAACAGATTATCATACAAATTCTACACGCACCCAAGTACATGGAGCTACGATGTAATTACTTAGTGGAAACTTATGTATTAACATGGTTTAGATTGGAATTTTAGCCAGTTCCGTTGGCGATATACTGTACATAAGTTATCTCTCTTCATGATATAGGAATCTAGCGACTTTTGACAACTATTTACTGTTGCCAACAAATAAATATTAGTAATGCTACCAATCACGCTTCAATGAACTCACTGGGCTACGATGGTCGATGGTAAATTACGTTCATCAGACTTATGAGACACGTGCTACTGTCAGGGACGGTAGCTGGCTGCCTCACGCCCCCAGACATACAGATGGGTTAATGAGGCTCTCATCATTACCGTTTTTCATGCTTTCTTACTCATATTCTCATCATGTGCGTAGGCTGCCGTCCCGGATGTACGCCAATGTGTTTAAATTCAAGCAAGTTAGAGCGAAGTTCCACCGCATTACGATGATGTGCGCAAATAGCCTACACAGTTGATAAGTGGAGTCTGTGACTCTTCAGTTCCATAAATCTTTCATGAGCAACGATAAGAGTATCCTTCTTGGCATACCGACCTATCCTGGTCACTGGGATGTACGGCTTGACTTATTTATTTACAGCAGTGGCGCCGTAGCTTGAGGAGGAGATCGTTAAATAAATGACATTAAAAAAAATCAAATTAAAATTTGCTCGACTTGCCAGGTACTAGGCGAGTCAAAAGAGGAAGCGAAGCCACCTTCTATAGAACACTCAACAATAATGCACGTCAAGAAGGAAACACATACTGTATTGAAATGTGCAACAATTTTAGGACTTTTGGGGTGGCCAATTATCCATTGTACTGAGCTACAATTCTGAAGCAAGTTGGCTGCGAGAAAGAGAAAATGCATCCCAACAGTAATGCAAAATGCAGAATGAGGAATGCTGAATTTAGTACGTAAGCGATATCATTAAAATGTTGACTCAATTGGCGAGCACCTGGTCCTAGCAAAATCCAGAATTGCTGGTACAAAAATCTCTGGTGTGTTCATGAGCGATTGTGTAGCCTAATTAATGAGTAACAGAACACAGGAATTGCAAACGTATCGTGCCCAAATTACGCATAGCCACCACCTATATCCGCCGAGATGGAAAGGATTGCAAGGACGTTGATACCCAGCCAGATAAACCAACACTTCCCTACTAGGTGAATAACTAGGAAATCCTCGGCGCATACCGGCCATGCAATAGAACTACTAACTAGTTACATATTTTCTAGCAATCAAACAATTAAAACAAATTGGTAGGACGAGAATCTCGGATCTCAAGCGTGAACGGTGAAGTTGAGACTAAGTGAGCTCTAGTATCCAACTCGTAGTACTACCGCACGTCGATTGCAAAATGAAAAGATTATCAGTTTCTATAAAAAAAGGGTAAGCAAACTAAAAGGAGCTTGTAAGTTTATTAAAAAAATAACATACTATAAAAGATGTCCCTAGCACAAATATTAAGATTTAAAAATTAAAAATAAAATATTTGAACATAAAATGTAGATAGTTCTTCTATCTATATTGACTTTCCATGCGAAAGAATTCGAGAAAAAAATTGTTCGCATAATAATAATAATACTGAAAGTCTTTTTACTAATGTCACCACGTGACTTGGTTTCGAGAACAGCCTGAAATGATCAGGTGTTATCATTAGTTTTTGTAAAACTGTAGTTGATAACATATAAGACCCTAAATTATACATTTATCGTTCCTAAGACACATTAACATTATGTTAATAGAAATTATTAAATTATTAAAGTATTTACAATAATCGAATTATCATGACCAGCACGATATTCTATCAATATAATTACAAGATCTTACGTGATCTACCTATCTCGCTGTGTTTCCTTTCACTAAAACATTTCTTCAAATACAATTCACAACCAATATTTCACCTAGTATCTTATGTTTTTGTCACAATCAATAGAACCTTCGTAACGAGCAACAAAGCTAATTACGGCTCTGTAATGCCATTATCAAAGAATAAAATTCGATAAACTGGAAATACGATGCGAGACGAATCTATTACTCCTAATAAATTTCGTGGATTGTGGAATTACTCTACACTGACATGTACAACACAAATAAACACTCATATGTCAGTTAACTTCTTCTACATACTGTACCGAACGATTGCTTTCACTAGAAATATACTTACAAACCTTCATAAACTGGTGAACAACTTCTCAATAGTGCGTCAGCTTTACGCATACATTTCTCAACACATTCCTTTCCTTCCGACGATAATAATGCACGGTATTTCTCCAATAAAAGCCCATCTTGATACATTTCTAAACATGTATAAGATTCAGTGACCCTACTAGATAATCACTAACACGTGAAATATCTTTCATGATGCACTCTAACAACTCTCTTCCACAAACTATTACCTTCTTGCTCTTTATACTTCAATACTATTTCTGTTCACATAATTACATTTTTGTACGATTTTCCACATTGCTTCAACTGACAAAGTTCCGTTAATTACCTTCACATTAAAATATTATCCACGTTACAATAAAATATAAACTTTATAAGACTTTAGTCCGCTCATCTTCGTATTTAATAAGAATAAATCATTTCCTCCCTTCCTGGTATTTATCAGTGAATTAATTATTCATGTACATATGTGTTTCGTCTTAAAATAAACCTCAGGTTGATCTATACATCACCTGGTCTGTATATTCGTAATAACCAATTACATCAATAAAATTGTGTACATCTTTAGGCATCATCTTGACTTTGTCTGTCAACGATATGATCCTAATTTCATTCATTTTTCTATCGTGTTAATAACAAATGACTATAACAATGTCATGTTTCGTAAAACATCCCGTTATGGAATTATTATACTTCAGAAAGTATTTCATAATTATTACACATGTTCTGTTACATATTAAAATGCTTATAATAAATACCTCAGCATATTTCATTTATGCTTTCTATATTAGTCGATGTGAAGTAGCAACATTGACGCATACTATAGACAGTTACGCATTCTATCGAAGCATTCCATTCGTATAAAACAGTTTCGTTTAAAAATGAGTTTAATTGAAAACGTATCAGCAAAATTAAAATATGAAACATTAACAATCCAAATAATCGTTAATATACGTAAAAAACGACACACGCTGACGTAGAATAATATTTACAATTACTTTTACAAAACTGACAACATAATAACATGAGTTATGAGTAAAGAAAATCTACATATAAAGTTGGTCATGTCTGAAACATCCCCAAAATGCAACAAACTACTAAGATTTGGGACAATCTTTCGTCTACCTTCATGATGCTCGAATCTCGCGATACCTGGCTGGACGTGTAAGGTGTTTCTGCCATTTCTCGCCACGCTGGATAACGGGTTTCCCTTGGCCTGCAAGTCATCAGCTGGTCGGCTCTCTTCTCCCCGCCTGCAGCTGGCTGCTTGGATCCCGCTCGCGTCAAAAGGTCTTCTTGCTTCGCGATTCGCAATCTGGACTCCCGTAGCCTGGTTGAATGAATTCTTCGAACGGCTGATCTCTCGTTGCAATGCCTCATGATTGTAGATTGAATGTCTATTTGTAGAATTTTCCGAGTTGGAAGTGGAAATTCTTGTAGTATCATTGTTGGTAATTCAGAACACTGCTGTTGGTATTGCAGTCGTAGAATGAGGAACTCATTGTTGTCTGGTCCACTCCGAATTCCACTCCGTAAATGTAGACTAACTTCCATCCATGATTTAGTACTGCATGTCTATCTTCAAAACATATTCACATTGGGAACTTCCCCCCTGACCTGAATTCTTTGCCATCATGTATAAATAATAAAGATACTTTTTATGGTTTCTTCACTATGACAGTCGATGTATAACTGACTACTCTTAATGCTGTAGTAGTATCTTCTTTTCAATAATGTAGACTGCTTCTTATAAACGTCGTATTATAATCTGTCGTTTCAAGTTTCAAAATACTGCCATTGTTTCTTCACCGGCATCTCTTATCATTCCTCGGTGAGTGCTGCGTCTCCTCCGGTCAAGTCTTCAGTTCCTTGCCGTACCTCGTATATGCGTATTAGCTTCTCTCAGACAAACAGTTACACAGATCTACACTGTACCTGTCACAGTAAAGGAATGAATCTACATGCTCTCCAATGCCCCGCTCCTTACTGTCAGAAATGGTGGACTAGCCTCCAACACAGTCCTAATTTCTGTAATTCGCTCATATCTTCTCTCGTATTCATTACTTTTTAATTCTGTTTCGACGAAAAACTATCATTTCGTCTTCTCTAAATGTAGGAGTGCTTATATCGATTTATTCTTCAGAATTAAATATAATGACAATTCCCTCTATATTTATGTAGCTTTTTCTAATTGGCTCTTGAGTTATCAAGCAAAACTCATTGTTCTAGCCTCTTATCAAAGTGTCGTGTGAAAAATTTTGTTATTGTCGACTCGGCGAACAAAAACCGATCCTTGACGAGCTAACTTGATAATTTGGTCATATTCCAGTGTCTATAGATTGGACTCTCCCTTGGTTAAAATAATAATCACTGAAATATTTCCAATGTTTAATTATTTAAAAATGCTGCAAATTTCTCCAAAAACTCATCAATATGTTCCATTCACATCATAAAATAGTTATGTGAATAAAATATTGTTCCAATCTTAATTTATATTTCTTGCATAAATTTAGTACGCAAGTCGGTTCGATCCTTGCCTCGTCTTCTCTAAATATAGGAGTGCTTATATCGTTTTGTTCTTCAGAATTAAATATAATGACAATTCCCTTGAGTCAAATCGAATTCAAGTTCAGTATTAACAGTTTTGACCAAATTTGTGCTGTTAAGGCTAGTTTTCAGAATCTGCCTAACTCTAGTGACAAATTCATCTGTCAACTCTTGTTTGATTGACGCCTGATCAATCGGTTGCATAAGTTCGATCCGCAGGTTATAGCATCACTGAAAGATGTGATTTCGATTTGGAGAACACGGATACATGATCATTTGGTATTCTAAAGTGGAGCAAAACTGACACCAAGGGTCTTGCACGAAAACTAAGAACGCTAATGAAGAAAGTGCCTAAGCATCACCCCAGGTCATCGGTAGAGAAGATGACTCTGCCAAGATATCTTGGCGGTCGCGGATTCCTTGATATCGGGAATCTATAGTAACATCTGGTGAATAGTCTGAGGAAGTATTTTTGTCAAAGTAATTCTAACCTCCACAAAGCCATTTGTGATGCTGATGATTTCACACCACTGGACTTGAGTGAACAACACATTGTTAATCATATAACCAATGATCTTCAGAAACAGAATCGACCACGCAATCTTGGAAACAGCAGGCGAGATCGTTACCACTGCACCGGTTACTTCATTCCCATTGGTTAAGTTTCATTTGATGGAACAACTCTCCCTCACGGTTGGGATACATTTGTTTCAAATACTGTATATGAAGAATCTGGAAGTGCAGAATATACAGCTGCACGGGAAGCACCCGCACGTATTAAGTCAAGTCCATGCCGACACGGTAGCGTCGAACTTCTGGTTGACTGCAGGGCAGATCTTCTCCGAATCTAAAGGGTTTATGGTGGCAATACCATACCAGGTCATTCCAACACGTAATTATTTGAAGTTCATTGTTAAAGATGGAACTCTTCAAGACGATAGGTGTCGCTACAGGTGTCCTGTATCAGAGCCTATCCACCATATTACGTCTGGATGTACAATATTACCGGGTACAGAATACAGATGAACGCATAACGCAGTGGCTAAAATCTTGCACCAAGATCTAGCTGACAAATTTCAGCTTCTGGGACTTCATAAAGTTCCATACTATCAGTACCTCCAGAGTACATCACGGAAAATGAAACCTATCGTCTCTATTGGGATCGTACTATATTGACCGAGAGGACAGTCTGCCATAACAAGAAATATATTGTACTCATCAATAGGAAGGTTAAAGAAGTCATCCTGGTTGATGTAGCAGTTCGCAATTGCAACATCTTAAAGGCAAAGTACGACGAAAAGATCTCAAAATATAAAGACCTAGTGGAGCCCATCAGAAAGCAATGGCAGATTGGAAAGGTGAAGATCATACTGCATGGGTTGAAGGTACTTTATGTAGAAACGAATTTATGCAAGTGAATGCAAAAAGCAGTCATCATTGCGACAACCAGATTAGTTCGAAAATTCATAGACCAGTGAAAATAACTTTAAAAAATGGTGATTATGCTCTGATCTCTTACAATCTGTATAATTGCCATATATTTCCCAGATAATGTTCTGAGACTGAAGTACCATACTACTACTAGTAATATAATAATAATAATGTTATTGGTTTTACGTCCCTTTTAACTACCCTGGCTTTTAGAGACGCCGAGGTGCCGGAATTTTGCCCCGAAGGGATCTTTAACGTGCCAGTAAATGTACTGACACGGCTCCCTCGCATTTGCGCACCCTCAAATGCCAGCTGACTGCGCCAGGTTTCGAACCTGCAACCTTGGGCTCAGCAAGCGAGAACGTTACCCTTGAGCCACGCAGCCAGACACTACTACTACTACTACTACTACTACTACTACTAATAATAATAATAATGAATAATGGTTTGGACATGTCAAACAGGTGAAGTAAGGTTATCAAGACGAGCACTGGAACGACAGATACAGAAGTACCATACTATTACTACTACTACTACAACAAATAATGAATTTGGCAAAAGAACATTAGCTTACATGGTATATTTTCTATTTAACAAGCTACCACATTCACTGCTGGTCTTTGAGAGTATGTCAAAAACAAACAAAAAAGATATAAAAAATTCGATACTAAATAACTCCTTAGACTAAGTGGACAACTGCTTTTATATGTATTAGACTATGAACATGATAGTAACATTTGTATTTTAAGTTTTAAGTTAAGTTTTTACAATAGTAACGACATAACCGTTGTTTTAAGGTGGGTAAAATATTATAATTTACTACAAATTCTTTATTATATTAATATTAACATATTATAATAATTTTAACCAATATTAATTGTTATGAGCTGATTGAATATCTTTGTGAATTATTATTAGGGGCACTATATAAAATAATTGGAAGGTGAGAGATTGGACTGTATATTGTGTAAATTTAATTGTTTGTTAACATATATATTGTAACTATAATTTGCACCTACCGACAAGCGTTAGCTTGGTAGGACCAAAAAATGTAAAATTGGGTATAGATAAACAAACTGTAAACTGTAAACTAATAATAATAATAAATAATGCTACGGGCACAGTATTACTGCGGTTTTTAGAGACTCCGGGGTGCCGGAATTCTGTCCGTAATGGGATCTTCAGCGTGCCAGTAAATCACCTCTGCACCAGTTACTTCATTCCCATTGGTTAAATTTCATTTGCTGGAAAAACTCTCCCTCACGGTTGGAAGACATTTTGTTTCAAATACTGTATATGAAGAATCGTGAAGTGCAGAATGTATTTATTTACATAACTTAAAATGCAAAACTTAATGTACTCGTATTAACTAGATGTTCAGCAAAGAACATATAGCCTTCTTTCTCCTATAACTCTTTGTCCTTATCAAGTAGTAGACTATCATTGAACATTCGTTATAGTAGCTTGTTGAAATGCAACTTGGTGTACTGTGCGTTACACTATGCTGATGATTTTCCTTATTTCCACTTTTTACGGTTCTTACTGGACCGAGGCTATTACCTATTTTGTCGAGTGTTCTTGCGGCACCGGGGCTAATAGGTTAGCATGCTCGTCTTTGGTCCTAAAGCCTGTATCACACGACACTCATGGGCATGGAAGCTTCTGTCAGTATGCGTATACACGCTGGTAAATACGCCATTATTCCTGTGCGAATTGTACCTTCTAGGCTAGGTTCTGGCTTCCGTGATAATTCACAGAATTGAACAGGTGCCATTTTCCTGGCAGCTTTCATGGAAGATTGAGTACAACAACCAATCGAATTGCTTTCCTTGTTCTAGCTGGAATCCTAGCGGCAATATAAACAAACTTTATTTTCTTTAATTCAGTGTTTGGCATGTTATCAACTTGATTTAAAGCAAGTTTCCCCACCCACTTTGCGTTCATCTGAAAATCACTCTCAAACGACACTTCCCATATTTAATTTCTTACACTTTTGCGAATAATATATAATGATACATTTATTGCGCTCAATGTGCAAAGTCTGTACAGTACAAGATACGTAAGCCATGAAGAGCATAATTGAGCTAGTGATACTCTTCTTTTCTTGCACTTCATCGCGTGGTAAATATCACACTGTTCACTGCATAGAACACATAATTATACACTCCTGATTGGCTTGGTGAAATGATTTCCCGGCACAAATATGATGAAGAAAACCATGTATCGCAAAGCGTGTCATCAGATGTCTCAACTCGTATTCCTCATTCATCCTCTCCTCATGTGCCATAGCATCGGTAGTACAGAAACTTTCCTCGATCAAGACCCATTTCTCCTCAAGTTCTCGTAATAGCCCGAGTTGACTGAAATTGCATTTGCATTCTTTAGTCCTCAATCAGAAAGTTTTCCCTCGCTAGGACATATATGGCATACTAGGTGACCCGGCGAACTCTGTTCCGCCTTAGAGGCAATAAATAAGCTGATTTTCGATTTTATTAAGTTCAATTTTTTATTAGGAAATACAAATAAAAAAATTAAGTATTTTAATGATTCTTTATTGTTCATGTATTTTGGTGTATAGGTTGCACTCTTCAGTTAAGTACCTTGTGATACACGACATTTCTTGTTTTATTATCAGGCGCAAGAACTAACAACGCAGATGGTCTTCCGACCCGTGAACATGCCACATATAATTGGCCATGGAAACAACATGGATATTCCAGATTCAAACCACAAACTTTCAAGGATTGGCCTTGTGATTTGTTAATGGTCATGGCGAATGCAAGACGGATCGGAAATTGAAGTATTTTAAACTCAAACGGCATATCGGCTGGGATAATCGGGATCCTCGGAATGAGAACTTCCTCACCTTTGAATTTTCCTTTGAGTATCGTCGCGTAAATCACATTGTTCATCAATTTACTTACCACCAAACGCGTACCGTTGCACAGTTTTGGTTGGTTTATGTTTCTAAGCGTGATTACTACGGAGACAACCTTTAGTCGTAAATTGTGCGGTGGTAAGCCAGGCACATCCAAGGAGTTTAAAAATTCAATTGGATAGTTGGTGGCTTCATCTTCATTTGTTACACAGTCAATAGATTTGAATGAATGCATTGTTCCAATGATCTCATTCTGAGTTATGTAGTTTAGCTCATCTACATCTTTATTCTTAGCCGCTAAAATTGCTCGCTCACTCAACCATTCGTTATTTTTGTAATTAGTAATGATGTTTGAGAATACTTTGTTGATACGTTTGTCTTTCGATGAGACAAAGTTACAGAAATTATGAGGAAATGAAATCAATCCGCTCGATTCGTCGACAGGTACTTGACCATTACCGATAGTTAGCAATTGCTCAGAGAAATCTTCAGCAGATGTATCATTGAGCAATGCAACTCTCATGTTTGTTGTCAGCTGAAAGTTTCTTCACATAGCGCCATAGATTCGATGATTTGAGGCAAGCGTTTATTTCGTCGGCAGCCGTTGATCTTGGAATTACTGGCAGTGTTTGGCGGAAATCGCCAGACAGTAAAGGCATTGCTCCTCCAAAACATCTGGAGTTATTGCGTAGATCTTTCAATGTTCGGTTAAGTGCTTCTAATTTATGTTTATGCGCCATTGTGCATTCGTCCCAGATGATGATTTTCGATGCTGATAAAACTTTGGCCATTGCTGTTTTTTGTGTGTGCAATATTACATGTTGGTTCTTCAATAGTTTGAAGATTTAACGGCAACTTTAATGCTGAATGAGCCGTACAACATCCTTCTAACAATGTGGCTGCTATTCCAGAAGAAGCAACTGCAACCGCAATGTTGGATTTCGCCCGAACAGTGGCTAAAACTACTGACATGAGGAATGTTTTACCAGTTCCACCAGGGGCATCCAGGAAATATAAACCACCATTTCCATCATCAATTGCCTTCATTTATGTATCATAAACTTCCTTTTGTTGCGGATTCAACAGGGGTACATTCGTTTGAACTATTAAATCTACTTCCTGGTGATCATATTCACGTTCCCGTTCCAATTCTTGATTAAATGCGTCATTCATTTCACAATTTGGCGCTGGCATTACTAACGTGACTAATTAACTACCGCACATGAGGTAACACATGTCTTCGATCAAGAGATAAGCCTGATTATGTATATCCTCATTCATCTCAAGATCGCGATTTCTGGAACTGACACGAATTTGATGTAAAATATCTTCTGACTTATTACCCTTGTATTTGTGCCACAGGTTAGATGGTTTCGATGGAAAGCATGCCGAAATGATGATAGAAAATAATGTACGCATCTGACTTGGAGATGCAGAGATAATGGCTTCAACGATTGTCCTATCCCAATGGGTATCGTTTTCTAGTAAATTGAGTTCTTCACATGCAGCACGATATGTTGGGAATATACCATTAACAGTCCGTAGTGTCTCAAATGACGTTGGCCCACGCACATTTACCAGCAACAACCGCAAATAGAAGCATTCATCATGCTTTGGATGAACTGTATACATACGACCAAGAGCATCAGTATAACGCACATCCGGATAACCAGGAACCGCATCGCCTTGCTTCCGTCGTTGAAAATTCTTCGATGAAGCATTCCAAGTGCAATAACGTGGCATCTCCGAGTAAAACAAAGTTCGTGCAAACGGATCGCTTTGGCAGATCGCAAAGAAACTAGTTAATGTTGTCAATGGCTTTGTCGGGAAAGATTCGATCGTCTTTGTCGCGGCATTGTTAATGATGATTCAAAGAGAATACAAATTACGTTGAGTAACTAACGGGATTTCATATTAAGAGCCTCATTTTCTATACCGGTAGTGGAGAGCACTACTTGCATCCAGTCGGCCGTGTCTCGTCAAGAGCTACTGTTGCCTGGAAACGACTTGCCATAGCTGTCATTTGCGTAACGTTTTATAGTGACTTGTATCTCTTTGACGTTTTATGTCACGTCACGGGGTAAAAAGTATCATATGTCCGTCTCCTGGTTCTAAGCTACCTCCACACCAATTTTCAGCCAAATCGGTTCAGCCGTTCTTGAGTTATAAATAGTGTAACTAACACGACTTTCTTTTATATATATAGATTGTGATAACCCTAGAGCCTGGTAGGAGCCATTAGCAAGCAAGGATCGACTTCCATCATACTTATACAAGGAACTGCGTACCCTTCATCACGTCACTTAAAGGTAATCGGAGTGCGATCATGGCTAGAGGTTGAACCGTTATAAGATTGTAACATACTTCAGGAGGCTAGGGATTTGCAAAGCGGAATGTTTGGAACAATTACCCACGTAATCCGCAAGAGGACAGCACTGTACAGAGACATTGAGAAGGCAGTGGATGACAACGTGTAGCCTATCATGTTTTACTATTCTCCTTTTTCTTTTGTCCTCTGTGTATGTGCGATGCTGCAGCCGCTGTCAAAACCTGGTTTCAATAGCCCAGGCTTTTAATAAAACAAATATTTTCCATTGTAAAATGCAAAATATAACGCTTAATTTTATATGATCTGAGTAGTTATAAAACAATAAATATAAAAGAATGCAAGTAAAGAAGATAACTAAAGTAGGTTTCGAATCCCAGCCGACCACATGAGAGACGAACACTATACCTTAGAGACGAACATGTCCGTAACACCTCAGTGTTATTAACTGACTTACATACAACGTGTTAGCAAATAATGTCTTGAAATAACCTATTTCTTCACTGTCGTACATCTTCATTATAATAAATCATTTCATACAAAGTTTATATTATTTCTACCAGTAGGCTATATCGCAAGCAGCATACTCAAACTACTGAAATATTGGACAGGCACAAGGTCAGCTCCCATCTTGTTATGTGACAGAGACAGCTCAGCTCTTCTAAGTCACCCTTACAGTATAATATTGCGATATTAAATGGTAATACTCAACGGGTCACGTCACTTAGAATAGCTTAAACCACCCTCGGTTCGATAATCGGAATTGGTAGGTTATAATGCTTGAATAATTCACACGGCCGCCATATTGAAACGGTACAGCTGATGACCTTGTAAGATGGGAGCAAGACGCATCCTATATGAAGGTATGTTGTTACCACATTTGGTAGAGATCGGATGATTAATTTAGTCGTAATTTGATTTTACGTTTTGAACGTTTGGGTGGCCGCCATTCAGTTTTGGTAAAGATGGCGGTGACATAAAACATGACACTGAGGTGCTCATTGCTAGTGCTACCACTGTACCGAATTTCGTTCAATTCGGTTTCTTCGTGTTTGAATTGATAATGGGGGTGGGTGGAGGTGGGGTGTGGGGGCAGACACACACACACACACACACACACACACACTCACACTCACACACAGACAGATTGACAACTTTTGGCCCATGTAGATCTCATAAATCTACTTTCTTTTCTGCAAAATTCGAAAGTAGGCTATAAATACTTGAAATACAAGAGAATGGGAGCTTCACTAACTGCACCTGAAAAATCACCAGTGCAATTTACATAACCAACATTTTGATAAACCTTTCCTTTTCTTTTTACAGTAGAATGAGTGGACAATTTTTTAGCCTATTTTTAGCCTACTTTTCACATTTTGCAAAAATGAGGAAAAAGTAGACTTATGAGATCGATCCGGGAAAATGTGTGTCTGTCTGGCTGTGTTTGTGTCCCCCCCTATCAACTCCTAAACGGCTGCAGCAATCAAAACCAAATTTAGTATGAGTAAAGATGTGCACCGGAATAGCTCACGTCCATATTTGAAAATGATGTCAGTGCTACCAACTGCTGAAAAAACGCACTAGAAATTTGAGCTCCATGTTGGATATCTTGCAAAGTATGCATGGGAGCTATTCCAAAATTGGCACACATGTAGATAATACTATTTCAGTTTAATTTCCAGGAGGCCAACCATGACAGTGTTGCCAAAATAATTTTAAGCCTTCTGATAGGTCCAATGTTTAAATGCATATAACTTCTACACTATCAATTGGATTTCAACCAAATTTTGTATGTAATATCTGTATATAAACAGATATGACTGACAGTATTCTTAAGAGCCACCAGGCCTGACAACTGCTAATAATTGCTCTCTCTATTTTTTAAATCCAAATACCAATATATCAGAATGTATGCAAGCCAACAGCTTTAAACTATTCACACGTATATTCTGACATTTTAGATTAATTTGGAGTAACTTATACCCGTGAGTTCTACCAACATGATTATAAGCCTGCTGATAGTACCAATTTTTAAATACATGTAACTTCTATACAATCAGCTGGATTTCAACCAAATTTCGTATGTGCTATGTGTACCATAACAGATATGACTATAAGTATTGTTAAGAGCAATCAGGGCTGCCAACTGTTAATAAATGCTGTCTATATTCTTTCTACCCTAATATCAATATATCAGAAAGTATGCATGCCAACAGCTCTATACTTTGCACACGTATAGCACCTGACATTCTAGATTAATTTGGAGTAATTAATACAAGGCAGTGCTGCCAACATGATTCTATGCCTGCTGATATGTCGAATTTTAAAATACATGTAACTTCTATACTAACAAATGGATTTTATCCAAAATTGGCACAACAAGATATCATAATATTTCAGATTATTTCTGACCAGCACACGCATGGTATTGTTGGCAACATGCTTTTACGCGTGCTGATAGATCCAGTGTCTAACTGCAAGTAACGTCCATTGGACTTCAACCAAATTTTGTATTCTGTACTTTAAGAGGTGGAACTAAGAATATATTCAGTCGCCAGGGCTGCCAACTGTAGTGCTCTATTAGGCTACATTATACCAGGTATATTTTGAACTAATTAGATATTTCGATATTACCAACTTAATTTCGTCATTATTCTAGATAGGTTCATATACTGTAGAATAATCATTGGCATGAAAAGTAGGCTGTATATTTCTTCACGGAACTTCTTGTTATTTATGAATCAAGATGTTCAGTAAATAACATATACTGTAGCCTACATTCTTCTAAATGCATGGGCATGGTTATAACTCAGTCCTTTTCAAGGAGTATAAATGAATGTTGGTTGTAGTAGCGTGTTGAAATGCAACTGCTATATTATACGTTAATTGATTGAATCCTCACCTGAATTATAAATACATACACTAATACAGTCATCACAATAACACAAGTTATCAGACAAAATTCAACACTGACCCAAGTACATGAGGCTAAATGACCATGATGACCAAGCCTTTCAAATGAAACAACAACAGCTTCCTACCCAAATCTTTCCTCGTTTAAAAATACACACACTAGTACAGACATCACATTGACACAGGTTATCAGAAATCTTCTAAACACACTCACGTACACGGGGCTACATGACCATAATGCCGCTGAGCCCCTAAATAATCAACAACAACAACAACAAGAATAACAGACTCTACCATGGATCAAGGATAACGTATTTTAATCGCTGTAGTCGAGTGTTGAAATAAGTGGTGTTTTAAGTATATATAATACTTTCGATTGCAAATACACACTAATGCTTAACATTATAACGTGTAAGTAGTTATAAATCAAGTAATATAAGAGAAAATCAATGAAAAAAAAAAAAAAAACGAATTCACTTGGATTTGAACCACGAACTTCAAGGTTATGAGCCTGAGACGCTGCCATTACGCTACACACGTCCAATGCTAACATTGCGTTAATAACAGCTTTAGTATAACTGCCTAGAATATTGTCTTGCAAATGAACGATTTCAATAGCGTTTTCTGCCTTTTGTATGAACCATTTGATACTAAATTTGTATTGTTTTGTTCAGTACATTCGTAAAAGGATATCAATCCACTGAAATATGATTTAGCGAGCAAAACAATAGCCTCCATTTTGAACCAACAGGACGGCACGGTCCAGCACGATACGGCACGATTAGCCTGAACTGTAAGTCACTGCTGCGGTGCATTATTCATACGTAAGTATCGTAAGTTACGGTTAGGCTGTAATACTTGCATGAGTCATACGCCCGCCATCTTGAAATTATTTGGCTGATGGCCTTGTAGTTTGGGTAAAATACGCATCCCACATTAAGGTATATTGTTGCAAAATTTGGTAGAGATTGAATGATTAGGTAAGTCATAATTTGATTCAAGCTTTGAACATTTGGGAGGGCACCATTTCTTTTTCGTTATGATGGTGGCAATATACAACATGACTGAGCTAGAGCTACCTCTGTACCAAAGTTGGTTCGATTTTGTTTCGTTGGTAGGGGGTTTGCACACATACACGTCTTCAAACAATTTGACTGATGATCTTTTAATTTGGTGAAAAGACGCTCTCACACGAAGGTATGTTGTTGCAAAATTTGGTAGAGATCAGATGAGTAGGTTAGTCGTAATTTGATTTAAGCTTTGAACATTTGGGTGGCAGCCATTACCAAATTTCGTTCAATTCGGTTTCGTCATGTTTGAATTATTTATTTATCGTATCGTTTGAATTGATAGGCGGGAAGGGGGAGGGGGGTCAGACACACACACAGACTGACAACTTTTGGCCCTTGTAGATCTCATAAGACTACTTTATTTTTTTGCAAAAATCGAAAGTAGACTAAAAATTGGCTTATGAGATCGCCTTTTGTCCGTGTGTGCGTATGTGTGCCCCTAATAAAATCTAATGGGCTGAAGCGATTTCAATGAAACTAGGTGAGGACATCTGACCCCGACCGTGCAATTCAAATTTTATTCCGTCTCACCAATCTAACATGGTGGCTGTGCGAAATATTTCACTGGCATTCTATATCTCCGAAATTATTACTGATATCACTCTGAAAGGTTGTACGGTAATAAAGGGCACCTCTAGAAGTTCACTTTTGTGACTTTCAAAAACCTCTTAAGTACGAAACGAATATGGCGGCCATGCGAATTGAAAACAATTAAATCGACTTATCTCACGATTTAACCATCTGAACGCAGTGAAACATGTTACAGAAAATGTTTAAACACATTGCATTGAACCAACATCTAATTTAGTTCAATTGTTTACATAACCTGAAGATGGCGGCTGTGCGAAATTTTAAAATTAAGTTTTTTTTCTTGCGTCCTAATCATGGGATCAAAGTAAACGTTAGGGGCAGATGACCTCGTAGTTACACCCCTTAAAACAACAATAACTGACTGACTGACTGAAAGTCAACGTTTGAATAATGAACCTACACAATAATTGACAACTAATAATACATAAATCTTCGGCATATATATAAAAATCCAACATGGCGACCATCCGAAATATTTAGATGTTTCTCAATAACTACGAATCTATTACAGCATTCAAGCTGAAATTTTGTATGTTATAGAGGCAATTAACATAAGTAGGATATATGAAATAGGCTATTTAGTTATTCACGGAACTACTTGTTTCGAATGGTGGTCGTTCTATCATCCCTCCCTAACTTTGGCCCAACTCGTGCCGAACCAGTCTAGCAGGGGCTGCCAGTGACTTACTGCATCTACTGTGAATAGTGGTACAATACACCTACAGACTCAGTAGACGTTGCGTAAGGCGTGATGCGTACCGACACGCGCCCACAGCAAGGCCTGTTGCCAGACCTTGGGGTACGTGACAAGTTGACGAGATTGGTGCGGCGCGACCACAGGAATCACGAATCATCGGAGCTACACAATGCTGTATATTTCCGCTATACACTCATTTAGCACCTTGCTAGACGTGGATCACCTCCGATACAGCGATCTCTGCTGTAAACAGTTTTATTTGAAACGCTCAATAAAAAAATCGCGAAATGAAATGAAAATCAATCAAAATAAGCGGGGAGATTTTTTTTAAAACGACACACCAGTCATTTCTTCCAATTCATCTTTTGCTGTTGAAGACGTGCGTACGGATGTGTCACAATAGCATGAATGTTCCAGTCTTGTGGAAAATGGATTATAGTATTTAATAGCGATAGGAATTTGTCCTCAAAATCCATACAAGTCACAGACAGATTAAATGTTACTTACTGTACTTTCCGTGTCAGGGAGACACACTAAATTCTTCCTTTCCAGAACTCTGCAGCTCTTATCCCTCGGTCTGTGGCCAACATAAGGTCTTCCTGGCTGCAGGTGTCATTACGATCTTGGCACGTGAGAAGGTGTTGTGGAGTCTGGATTTCTCCACAGGCACATCGTGGATCTTCTGCATAACCCCACTTCACAAGGTTGCTACGACACTTAGGCACTCCTGTTCTCATCCGGTTTAAGGACCTCCAGGTGGTATAAGGCAAATGACTACCACTGCTCAGTTCTTCTTTAGGGGTAAACCCCTCTGGTACTATTTGTTTCCAGAGTGACACACGCCGGACGTCTGTTGAGACTGTGACTCTTTTTTGTCTTCTGGGAGTTCATATCAGTAACATAATAGAAGCCCTATCGCAGTATTGGAATAATGGAGGAAAACATGGTACTTTCAATTACTGACAGCTCTTTGAAGAGATCAATACCACCAGAATCATAGTACTACTATACCAGTTGCCTTCGGGCGGCTACGCTGGCGTAGTTGGTAGCATGCTGTGCTTTTATGCCCAAGATCGCAAGTTCAAACCCGGCTGAAGTCGTCGGATTTCTTTAAGAGCGTTAAAATCCCTCAGTTTGCCTTCCTTCGGAGGGGAAGTAAAGCCAGCGTGTTCATGTCTTAGATTTATGGCATGTAAAAGAATCTTCAACCTTAAAGCTGATGGATTGGAATCCGGGCTAGCCATAGGAAACAGAATCTTCAACCAACTACACTTGCGTGAAACTAAATTTGTAGGTTAGATTTAATTAACGCTCTATAAGTTCTAACGTCTGCCGCCAGGTGCCTTGGCATCTAGTAGCCAAGTTCGCGGCTAGGTGTCGTTGACGGTAGACTTTGGTAGCAAAAGTAGGAACTGCTTGACATTGATCGTCTGCAGTCCTTACCTGAATTACAGATGAATGAAAAATGAAAATCCACAGCCTGCTTCCAGTCTCCGACCGGGTCAGGAATGGAATGAATGAAGCCCCCATCTAGCGGCGAGGATATGAACTGTGCCAGCTGCCGAGGCCTGACGCACTCCCCTGGGGCAATGATTAAATGAATGACAGATGAAATGAAATGATAGTGGAGAGTGTTGCTGGAATGACATTTTGACAGGGAAAACCGGAGTACCCGGAGAAAAACCTGTCTGCCTCCGTTCTGTCCAGCACAGATCTCACATGGAGTGACCGGGATTTGAACCACGGACCCAGCGGTGAGAGGCCGGCGTGCTGCCGCCTAAGCCACGGAGGCTTCCCCACCTGAATTACAGATAACACACACTAATACAGCCATCACAATTAAACCGGTTATCAGACAGATTGTACACACACCCAAATTACACGGGGCTACATGACCGCGTTGTCGCAGCCCCTAAACTGTGGAGCCAATCAGTAGCCTTCTGTATCTAAATTTACAATAATAACGATCTTCATTCATTCAATACAACTAATACAGAGTCAAGAACTGTGGTGTGTTATTCTACGAATGAAAGGTGAACTACTGTATACAGGATTACAGAAGATTAAAAACATTTTGAATATTGTGATAATGGGTATAAATTACATATATGTCTTGAAATTGAATTGAAAGGAAAGGAAAGAGGTGAGGTAAAGAAAAAGGTATGATAAGGAGAGGAAAGGAAAGAGGTAAGGAAAGGAATGGAAAGAGGTAAGGTAAGTTAAGGTAAGGAAAGAGGTAAGGTAAGTTAAGGAAAGGAAAGGAAAGAGGTGAGGTAAGTTAAGGAAAGGAAAGAGGTGAGGTAAGTTAAGGAAAGAGGTAAGGTAAGTTAAGGAAAGGAAAGAGGTAAGGTAAGTTAAGGAAAGAGGTAAGGTTAGTTAAGGAAAGGAAAGGGGTGAGGTAAGTTAAGGAAAGAGGTGAGGTAAGTTAAGGAAAGAGGTAAGGTAAGTTAAGGAAAGGAAAGAGGTGAGGTAAGTTAAGGAAAGGAAAGAGGTGAGGTAAGTTAAGGAAAGAGGTGAGGTAAGTTAAGGAAAGGAAAGAGGTGAGGTAAGTTAAGGAAAGAGGTGAGGTAAGTTAAGGAAAGGAAAGAGGTGAGGTAAGTTAAGGAAAGAGGTAAGGTAAGTTAAGGAAAGGAAAGAGGTGAGGTAAGTTAAGGAAGAGGTAAGGTAAGTTAAGGAAAGGAAAGAGGTGAGGTAAGTTAAGGAAAGAGGTAAGTAAGGTAAGGAAAGAGGTAAGATAAGGTAAAGTAAGGAAAGAGGTAAGGTAAGGAAAGGAATTGAACAGTTGATAACCGTTAAATGTACATTTAAACTACAGCGGACCAGGTTCGGTTCCAGTTAATGCATGTGAGATTTTCGAGGTAAATGTCACGTCCAGTGACTCAGATTCCACGTCAAAGGAAGGTCACATGTCTTATGATCACAAAATCTATCTTCCATCTATACTACATAGGGCTTCTTTATGTTTGTAAACAGTGAATTGCTTCAAATGGTAAATTGCAGAATATATGACCTAGCACTGCGCTTTAGCGATCGGACCCACTGCTGTCGGTGAGAATAGACTTACTTGACTGGAAATAAACTATGGAGGGGCTAGGAGGATGAAAAGAAGAAGAGCATAAATAACAGAATCAACATCTCAGCAGGCATGCCAGGCAATGTGCTGTATACTAGGCGGGTAGGAATAGCTTGGTTCTCACGGTTGGCTCCTATCCCAAGATTTATTCTCTTCAGGTGCAACGCAACATGCATAGCATATTGACGACAAGATTACAGCTATGCTGCAGTGTTGCGATGGTTAGTGCTTGAAAGTTAGCTCAGAATAACCGTGTATTTGGTGAGCTCACTTTTACTAAATACGAAACTACTTTATCTAGGCTATAGTGTTATATGAAGAAATTAAAATGCTTTTCAGTCGGTCAACAGGATTTTACCCAAATTGTAATGGGAATTATTCCCTATCTTCTTCTATTCCCTATACCTGAAAATAATTACGTGTGATTCATTAATACACTTGGATTAATTAAAGTAGTGTATTAAACATCTATTGCAAATTTTAAGCGTTCTATTTAATCTGATGTAATTCATAGGCCCTTGTTTTCCTCACCTTCGTTTGCTTTTGTTTACCCCACCTTCATTGGGCTTTGTTTTCCTTTGCTCGCCTTTATTGACCCTTGTTTCCTACCCTTCGTTGGCCTTGGTTTACCCCACTTTCATTGAGCCTCTTTTCTTTTGCTAGTCTTCATTGGCTTTTGTTTTCCTCATCTTCATTGGCCCTTGTCTCCTTTTTCTTCGTATTCATTGGTCCTAGGATTTTTACATTTTCTCTACACAGATATGTCAGATAAGTCAGTAGTACTAATGGTTTCCATGTTCTTTCATCCATTCTTTACTAAGCCTATTAACTTAGAGGCATATGACCTAGTAGTTTCTCCCCTTAAAACAGCAATCACCACCACTGCCAGTTTCACATAAAAGGAAAATAATACTGGAAACGAAAAATCGGAAACTTAGTATGCCTAACGAATCTCCTCCTCATTAGTTCATTTGTTTTCTTGGCATTCATCCTACCAACATAACGCAACAAAACGTTGGTATATGTGACTAATCTTCTTGTTGTGCCCGCTTGTGCAGGGACAATTCCATACTATGACTTCAGTACGGATGCAAACGAGAACTCTGATAATCACGTGGTAGATTTGATTACGAAAGTATAACACATCGTACTTGAGATGTAAGGCCCGTTACTGCGTCATAAGTATGACTGTAATTTAGATTTTAAAAGAATGTGAAAGTGTAATTCATATGAACAATACTGCTTGCATAAGAGATCTTACCCACAAAAGTGTATGCATACATCAAAATGCAGGTCCTCTCGATCTCCAAGCTTTATCTCGGTGTAAGAGGGGTGCGGTCATTGAAGAGAGCGTGGGAACTCAGTGACACGCGTTACATATCAGAGGATGAATTAACGATCTTATTCAAGTACAGAGCTTTAGACCAGTGTTGGCAGTTTAAGTTACAAGATGCCGAGGGTTTTACGAAAGAGACCGCTGCAAAAAGGATGATAGTGTGCTAAGGAATCGGCAGATCGCCGCTCTCTATATTCTCACCCTGTGGGATAGCCATGCGCGTTAAATAGCCCACAACGACCACGATGGGGAGCTGCTTCAAGTACGGAGAATGGAGGTTTGAATCCCGCGGTGGGCAATGGTTATCCTGAGTGTGGGTTTTCCCATTCTCTCTCCAAGGAAAAGCTGGGATAATACCTTATTTCGAGTCCCGTGGCACCTACCCTGACGAGACATGCTCGTAGTATAGTGGTTAGTAAGCTCGGCTGACAGCCCGGAGATCCAGGTTCGATTCCCGACTATGCCAAGAAATGTAATTCTGCTCTGAGAGATGGAACGGGATACACTCAGCCTTGTGGGCAAAACTGACAAATGTGAGAAGAGGAGGTTTCGATTCCCACCACAGCCAACTTAGAAGTAATTTTTCGTGGTTTCCCAACACTACTCCAGGCAAATTCCAAGGTTTCTAACTGGAGGCAACAGCCACCTCCTTCGAAATCCTAGCCTTAATTACAAATATACACTCTACACCAATCATTAGGGTACAATGATACAGGTTATCAGACTCATTACATACACACACCAAAGTACATGTGACTACATGATCACGAAGTCGAAAAGCCCCCAAATCGAATCAACTACTACATAAAATCTCACAAACATCGATACATTTTATAGAATATCTATGATATATCCTCAGTGTGATCGGCCTGGCTCAGCGGTAACATTCTCGCCTGCATTTCCCAAGGTTGCAGGATCGAATCCAAGCGCAATCAGTTGGTATTTGAAGGTGCGCAAAGTGGGGGAGCCGTGTCTGTAGATTTACTGGCACGTTAAAGATCACCCTCGGAACAAAATCCTGGCACTCTGGTGTCTCTAAAAGCCGTCGTAGTTAGAAGGGACGTTAGAACATTAACCTTATTATTAATATTATTATTATTGTTATTATTATTATTATTATTATTATTATTATTATGGTTGTTGTTGTTGTTGTTGTTGTTGTTCGAATCTTCAGTCCTTTGAATGGTTTGATGTAGGGCTCCATGCCTCCCTGTCCTGAGCTAATCGTTTCATCTCTACATAGCTACCACACCTTACATCCAAGGCAATCTGTTTAACATATTTTAACCTTGGTATACCCCTACAGTTTTTGTCCTCGATCTTACTTCCATAACTTAGTTTGCTATTCCTGGGTGCCTTAGTATGTGTCCTACCAACCTATATCTTCTCTTCATTAGCAAATTGCCAAAAACATCTCTCATCTCCCACTCTCTTAATACCTCTTACTCTATCTACCCATCTGACCATCATTCTCCTCCAACAACACATTTAAAATGCTTCTATTCTCCCCTTTCCAGCTACGCCAACATTCCAAGTTTCACTTCCATAGAACGCCACGCTCCAGACAAAGGCTTTTAATATTGACTTTTTAGTACTAAAATCTATATTTGATGTCAACAGATTTCTTTTCTGTGGAAATGATTTCCTTGCTTTATTATTATTATTATTATTATTATTATTATTATTATTATTATTATTATTATTATTATTATTATTATTATTATTATTATGTTTAACATCTGTGAGGTAGGAAGGACATATTCTGCACAGAATTTTTTTTCTGGTAACTGTAGCGTCTAACAAGCATGACATCCTGTAACTATGACCGCGGCAAGATTTGTAAGGCAGGAATTGTCTACTGAAACGCCATCGCCAGTCGGTTTGTCTTGGAGCAGTGCCACCTGAATTCTGTATCATGAAATTAGCCATGTAAATGCATGATTTGTAGTATGCTCACATATTGAAGTGCCTCGCAGTTTTGTCAATGTGCAGTCACTCTACATAATTTCACTACTATGTAGGTGGTCGAATGTAGACGTATGGGAAAATAACCAACTGTACGAGGACACACCTATGCTGCATTGGCATAGCAATGCCGAGGCAACGTTAATTCAGCATTAGAGTTGATGATCTTGGTCATTTAACCCCTCATTGTTCTTGTTGAGGATTCTTCAGGGGCTCTGCAACATTGTTGTCATGTATTCCAGTGTACTCGGGTGTGTGTAGAAGTTGTCTGATGACCTGTGTCCCTGTATGCCTGTATTAGTGTGTGTACTTGTAATGGAGGAAGGATTTGAGTAGGAATCAGCCTTGGCCTTACGTTAGGTAGTATCCCTACATTTGCCTGGAATAGAAGTAGGAAACCACGGAAAACCACTTCTAGGATGACTGAGATTTGAAACGAACCTACATCTTCTCAGTTTTGCCTCACGAGGCTAAATGTACCACGTTCCAGCCCTCAGACGAGAAATAAATTTTTTGACAGAGCCGGGAATCAACCCCGGGCCACCGTGGTAATAGCCAAGAATGCTAGCCACTTCACAACGAGGTGGCCATGTATCCCCTTGCACTTGGATGTGTGTGATATCTGTATGATAACATGTGCCATTGTGCTAGTGCGTGTATTTGCAATTGAGGTTACTATTTGGGTAGGATGCGGTCGTGGCTTTAATTTAGGTACTATTTCGTCATTTTCATTAAGTAGGAGTGGGAAACCACGGAATTCCACTTGACTGACTTGGAAATCGAACCTCCCTCTCCTCAGTTTTGACTCACGGGGGTGAGAATAACTCGTTACAGCCCAACGACTAGAATTGAATTCTTTAGCAGAGGCGGAAATCGAACCCAGACCTCAGAAACGACAGCCAATAATGCTAGTCACTACACCACGAGTTGGTCACAGCCGGTTTCCGTTTAAAGTGGGTGTCGCATAACGTAACAGTTTCTATGTGGGTTGAAATTACCAACACATTAATGAAACCTCACTTGCAAATATCTCCATTAACATAGAAGTGGTTCCCCACTTCTACTCCAGGCAAATGCCGGGGTGGTTTCTAGCTTAAGGCCATGGCTACCTCCTTCCCAATACTCACCTGAATTGCAAATACACACACCAATACAGCCATCGAAATATCACAGGTTATCAGACAAATTCTACACCCACCCAAGTACACGGTGATGAGTGACCACGATGTCCAAGGAACGCGTAGCCATGGCCTGTACAATCAAGTCGGCCGTGTCTCAACATGTTCCGTACAGAAGTTCACAAGAGGGCAAGCGATTACGAACACCACACACAGGAGTTAAATTGCAATACACATCCATTCACCTTGTGGCGTCTCTGCAAGGTTTAGGAAGATTAATTCGCAATGAGCACACACCTAGTGATTTGCGTGGTGATTTACGAGTCAGCAGGAGTTCGATACCCGCCCCACCCGGATGCATTAAGCCGTCAAGCTGCCAAACTTGTTGGTTTCTCCTACACCGTCCTTGTCGATACAAGTGCTCTTCTTAAGACACTTGCTTACCTCAGACTCAGCGACTACCTAATTTACTGCAGCTTTCATGTGCCCCAGAGCCTTATCACATGTAATAATAATAATAATAATAATACTAATAATAATAATATCGTATGGCCTCGGGTGCCGGGTGCAAGCTTTGTTAATTGGCACCCAGAGGGCACCTTGCATGTCGAATTTCGTCGTTCCTTTGAACGCTATGAAAGTCAAGGAGGTTAGATATCTAAGCTCCTTGACACTACAGCGCTTTCTAGTAGAGAATGGAGGAACTTTGTGTTGGCGGAAAATCCCGAGATTAATTTTGCCATTGAACTCGGCCTACTGAATTCAAATGGGTTCTTTAACATGCCAACAACGTATGACATCCATGTCGTGATTTTTGCCGCCTTTCAAAAATTACTTACCACGGCCAGGGGCGAACCTGCAAGCTTGGGGTTGGTAGTCCGACACGTTAACCACTCACCCACCTGTGAGAGAAGACTTCTGTCAATACTTCCATAGTGGTGGTGGTGATTATTGTTTTAAGGGGAAAAACATCTAGGTCATGTGCCTCTAATAGTGTGGTGATAATGAATAAGTAGTTTCGTGAAGAACCATATAGCCTATTTTTTATAGGCCTTATATTCTACTGTTCTCTTCTATTTAAAAGCATTTCAATGTGATGTAGCCTACTAAATACAAGTATATTCGATCCTCCAATCTTCGGACTTGCTGCAGCGCTCCAACACATTTGTGGTGAACGATTTAAAGCGCACGGCTACGCCACCTTATGTTTTGACCACAGCACCAATATTTAGTCCTTTTTTAAAATCTTGTAAATAACACACGATTTAGGTACTGAAAACACGCAGTAGAAGACATCGCTATCCTTGGTTAAATGAATGAACCAACTCCACCAACGTGTTGATTGTAGGATCGGAAATATAGTGGTTGGAAAGGGACAGTCTTAATTTTTACAGTACAGTGTATCTTGATCTTCTGTATTTCAAACTAACCATATTACACGCCGCTGACAGATGCCACTTGTCAGAAGCTGATAAGTTATACGGAACACAACGACATGGAGGACAATAGAATAGTCCACTCTTCGCAAGGTGTGCAATACATTGATTTTTCAGGACGTACGAGTCTAGTTGTCCAAAGCATTCACACAGTGTTTCAATACAAGAGTTATATTTGCTTCACCAGTGCACAGCTCCCGGAATTCATTTTGAGGAAGAAAATAGCTACTAACCTTCTCCTAAGAACAACTTATTTCTGAGAAAAATCCTCATTTGAATCGATCGTGTAGTATCTATGTTTAATTACAACTGACGGACAGACACCTAAGAAAACAGCTTTTTTTTTTTTTTTTTTTTTTTTTTTTTAGCGTATGGCTTTTATTGCCGGGAGTGTCCGAGGACATGTTCGGCTCGCCAGTTTTGTAGCTGCTTCGAGACGGACACCCAATGGGTGAGCTACAAGTACCGTTGGGGAGGGAAGGAGGGAAGTTGGATTGTAAGGACGAGGAGTTGGAAGGTAGCGGCTGTGGCCTATAGTTAGGGACCAACCCCGGCATTTGCCTGGAAGGAAGATGGGAAACCACAGAAGACCATCTTCAAGGTTGCCGGCGGGGGGATTCGAACCTCCTCGCCTCCCGGATGTGAGCGACTGCCATCAGTCATGCCGTAACCACCACGGCTAACTCACCCGGTAGCTATTTAGTAAATTCTCTAAAAGGTACGAGTTGAAAATAAAACCGCTGTAGGACCTCAAACCGAAATTCCCTGCATTCCAGGCAGGGGTGCAAATCCATTTTAGAAGGGTTTGTCAGGTGTGGTAACATTTGACTGAACAGTGCATCCCCACGTTTCTGAGAGCCAGTTCCTAAATCGTTCTAAATAAAACTATTCCTCCCCATTCAGTACGGTATACTTCATTGGTAGAGCTAATAGCAGTTACAGATTACATCATATACGGATCAGTTACATGCCAACAGCGGTAGCTACGTCCACTAAAGCGCAGCACTAGGCCATGTGACCAAGCTATCTGCGGACTCCATAGAGTCCGAATCTCATTTGCGTTCGTTCTTGAAATGGTTTTCTCTGGTTTGCCGGAACGGCACCTTCTAGGCCACGGCTGATTCCTTCCAACTCCTTACCCAGTTTCATTAAACTTCATTAATTTCATGTTATTTAATTTGGGAGGAATTGGACAAAAGTGGTAATTTATCGGCGTGTACTTGGGTGTGGTGCAATTATTCATTCGTTTTCTTTATTTGCAAATGGGGGTTGTAACCCGGTGGCAAATTGTACAATTACAGAAAATTGCCAACAATAAGATCAAACAAACTTAATGCACACAATTCACAATTTAGGAACTATAGTAATTATATTGGAGTATTTACACAAAATGCCGGTCTTCTCTTAACTACATCAATATGTTTGGGGAAAGGCTCTAAGACTGTGGCAGGTAATGAGTTCCAATTATCAATACCACGATTAATGAAAGAATTTCCCCCATAATTTGTACGCTGTGGTCGGCTCTTGACTTTATGAGGGTGATCTGCCCTGCTCTGGTAGGTGGGATTTCCCAAACGTTTGCTTAGTTCTCCCCAAGCTGGCCGATTAGTGTAAGTGTTAGACATAGCGTATAGTCTAGATTTCGTCCTTCTATTTTCCAGAGATTCCTACCCTAATTTTTCTATAATTCGAGTTACTCTACCGTACTTCTAGTATGAAAAATAAATCATTGAGCTAAAACCCAGTAGCCTTCCATTATACCATCTTCAGCTCATTGATGAGCCCTACTTAATATGGGTCCCAAACCGCTGAGACGTATTCCAAGATTGGCCTCACCAGGGTCAAATATCCTAATTCTTTTGCGGCGGAACTATTGCCTTCTAGTTATGTCTGATAACCTATGTTATTGTGATGGCTGTATTAGTTTGCGTAATTGTAATTCATGTGAGGATTAGGAAGGAGGTGTCCATGGCCTTAGGTTAGAAACTATCCCAGCGTTTGCCTGGAGTAGAAGTGGGAAACCACGGGAAATATTCTCCATGTTGCCAGAGGTGGAAATCGAACCCACATCTTCTCAGTTCTGCCTCACGAGACTGAGTGTGCCCCGTTAAATTCTTCAGACGAGAATTAAATTTCTTGCCAGATCCGGGAATCGAGCCTGAATGTCCGGGGTGGCAGCCATGAAGGTTAGCCCTCACACTACGGTAGGTGGTAGTTCATTATTTCATCTCTCATTAACTTCTCGCATGAGGTAGGAGTAAGGAGATGAATTTGAGAAGAGATGAGCACGATTCCCAACTCAGCTGTCCTAAAAGTGGTCTCCCGTGGTCTTAACTTTTAGAATTCTACAGTTGGTGATTCGGGGGAAGACGGCACTGCAAGAAGGAGAAGAAGAGGACCAAGAAGAAGAGGAAGAAGAAGAAGAAAACAACTGCACGTCTACGAAAGTATCTAATAACTTTTTGTACTGTTGGATTGGCACCTTTTCCCCCCTCTAGGATGACGTTTACACACAGTCAAGTCAGTGGTGGCTGATCACTACAAATTCTAAATTATCTCGGAAACGGCACATTTTCGGACCCGTGTTTACTAAGATATTTTTGCTTCTAGTATCGTGTACTTATAGCTGTTGTACTTTGCGCTATTAATTATGACACACCCAGTATATCAGATAGATCGCACACACATCCACATACAATGCCACAAGGCCCCAAAATGTGTTAACAAAAATCACAAACTTTCAGTTTTGGGTAGTGACGGGATCACAGGGAGATTTGTTCTTATTGTGAGCTCGAGAAGAGTCGAACCGAGTGCACTATGGTAAGAGGCCAGCAACTGCGTTACTGAGACATAGTGCCCTTCACCTCCTGTTCAATAAGTTAGTGTACCATGACGTTGGTTTACGCTGCGGTGGAATGAAAGGAGACACTAGTGATATGACATATGTAGCACAGAGCGCCTGAGAGACAATAGGCTAACCAAGGTTATGCAATAACTCCAAGGTAGTTTCCGAAACACTTTCATTCCTGGTGGCCTCCTACATGAGTGTCCGCTTCGACCGCGCCTAGTTGCCGAGTTCCGATTACACACTTGCTACATAATATGAGGTAACTCTGGCTTTATAGTACACTCCACAAGTTATGCTACGCATTTGCAACTGACGATCCACATCAGTCAAATTCAGTTTATATTTTAACAAGAAGAATTGAATTGTAGTATGGTGAAGGATATATAGTCGAGGTATAGAAAAGCCAATGCAGTAAGCTCTCAGTTGCGTTGTACAGTATTCTGCAAAAATGAAGTTAGTGTAGCGATGAAAATCCCTCTACATCGCTTAGTATTTAGGCCAACCATGCTGTATGGAAGTGAGAGCTGGGTAGATTCAGGATATCTGATAGATAAGCTATAGGTAACTGATAAGAGGGTAGCACGAATGATTACTGGGACAAATAGATGGGAGCAATGGCAGGAAGGTACTTTCAATGAAGAGACAAAAACTTAAGTTATAAATGCACACACTAGATGAAGCTGTCTGTATGAGCCGACTCAGATGGTGGGGTAATGTGAAGAGAATGAGGGAGCAGAGATTACCTAAGAGGTTAATGAGTTCGACTGTAGAGGGTAGGAGAAGCAGAAGTAGACCTAGAAGGCAATGGTTAGATTCAGCGTTGAATGATTTCAAAGAGAGAGGTGTAGAAGCAGAGAAGGCAGCAGTGCTAACTGCTAATAGGAGAGGATGAGGTGACTTGTTCGTAAACAGAGGCTTGCAGACTAGACTGGACGCAGAGAGGTAAAACAGTCTCAAATGAAAATGTGTATGCATGTATTGATTTTGAGATTTATTTTATTTATTATGTTGATTGTTCATTTAAGAAGAGTACTTTCTAGGTTATCAGACGATCATGCTTATGCTTTCTATTACTAATTCTACAGTATTAGCAAGCCTATTACAGATCCAGAAGTCCTGGGTTTTATTACTGGCTCTACCAAGAAATTTAATTTTGTTGTTTTTGCTTATTTTCGTGGTTGCGACATCGTGATCATATATCCCTTTGTATTTGGATGTGTGTGGAATTTGTGTGATAACCTGTCTTATTCTGATGGCTGTACTAGTGTGTGAATTTGTAAATTGGGGATAGGATTGGGAAGGAGGCGGCCGTGACCTTACGTTAGGAGCCATCCCACCATTTTCCGGGAGTAGAAGTGGGGAAACCACGGAGAACTACTTCCAGGATGGCTGAGGTGCGAATCGAACCCTCCTCTTTTCAGTTTAAATTTAATTCTGATCTGAGAGTTGAAATGAGGTGGTCTCAGCCTCGTGACGAAAAACTGTGAAGAGATCCAACATGGCGATCATCCGAAATATTTAGACGGTTCTCAATATCTACGAATCTATATCAAACTGAAATTTTGTATGTTGATAGTGGCAATTCACATAAGTAGGATGTATGAAAATAGGCTGTATGGTTCTTCACGGAACTACTTGTTTCATTAATGAAAATAGGCTAAAAATATAAAATAATAATAAAGAAAAAGAAAATCAAATAAACAAAAATTCAAAAATTGTTATTTTTTTTTAAATTTAAAAATTCAAAATTCAAAAATTAAAACTTAAAATTCGAAAGTAAATAAATAAATAAATAAATAAATAAATAAATAAATAAATAAATAAATAAATAATATGGGGTATAGTTTCTCACGGCCATATAAAATCTCCAGCAAATCTTCCAGGATTTTTCCTGTTTGTTGCGAGGCTTCGCCCAACTTGGTACTAACCATACATACAATCGTAGCAATTTACAATTTCCATTATTTTAACATAATCTGATTGCCGAAACAAGAAATAGCAGGGAAGGAAACCACCCAGTTATTAGGAAGATACTATTGTTCATATCTCCTCGTAGCAAACGTTATACTTTAGTCCACTAAAGACCACAAAAACTACTAAATGTAAACCAGTTTCTAAAAGATTTCTTTTATCTGGCAACGGGTACATCCTTTAGGCGGGAGGGAAAACTGTTAAACAACTAAGTTCGTAATACCTGAAGCTGCTCTGTGTCTACTGCAAGATGTGTATGCCTATTGTAAGCCATTCTTATATCTTGTGTTGTATGAATTAACTTGACGAGTTAAAAGTACATCCAGATTTCTTACCGTTTAAAGAGAAATATGTCAGTAACCAGGGGCCGGGAACTGCTACATGGGCTCAAATACTATTATTTGGCCCAAAACTGCTGGGCAATGACCTTGAGATCTTTATATTTATTGCTGACCTTCTCTATACGGCCATTAGCTTGACGCAGTACTGAGGGAGTAGGCAACTCATTGTAATGCAAGCCGCGCATTCTCTGTGTAATTGATAGCGGATCAAATGGACTTGTTCTGCCTGCTGTAAGCCTGCTCCGAGCAATTTATAGCTCAATGAATAGAATAAATGCATGGGCGATTTAAATGAACCTCGTTATCTCCGTCATACATACTACCTTGCCGTTGGTTGGTTCATTAGTTTAGGGGTTGCAACAACGTGGTCATGTAGCCCCGTGTACTTTGGGTGTGTGTAGAATCTGTCTGATAACCGGTGTTTGATGTGATGGCTGTATTAGTGTGTGTTATCTGTTTTAATTCAAGTAAGGACTGGAGACAATAATTTCACGTAGTTCCTACTTTTGCTACCTAATGCTACTGTCCACGACACCTAGCTTGCGGACTTGGTTACTAGATGGCGGCGAACGTTGGAACTAATAGAGCGTTATCAATTCTAACCTACAAATTTTGGCTTCATACAAGTGTAATTAGTGGAAGGTTCTTTAACATGCCATAACTCTATGACAGGGACCAGCGGGTTTACTTCCCCTCCGAAGAAAAGCATACTGAGGGATGACCTCGGCCGGGTTTGAACCCACGACCTTCGGCATAGAAGCTCAGCATACTACCAACTACGCCACCGAAGCCGCCTACCTTACTGTTGTTTCAAGAGGCATAGGCTTCGTGGTAATTTTTAGCCAAGTGTACTTGGGCGAGTGCAGAATTTGTCGGTAACATGCTGAACTGCTATGCCCAAGATCGCGGGTTCAAATCCGACCGAAGTCGTCGGATTTATTAAGAGCGTTAAAATCCTTCAGTATGCCTTCCTTCGGAGGGGACGTAAAGCCGGCGAGCTCATGTCATAAATTTATGGCCTGTAAAAGAACCTACCACTACAATTGGTAGTGTGTAGGTAAATTTGTAGGTTATTTGGTTAGCAACGCTCTATCAAGGACTAACGTTCGCCTATAGATGACAGTGACAGTGGCATCTCTGGTACACGAAGTTGGAACTACTTGAAAATGTACTTGATGGGGAGCCTTCAGTCGTTCAATTAAAATATCCCGCTATGGCTATTGGCTGCAATTCAATTATAATAAGAATTTGTCTGATAACCTGTGTTATTATAATAGATGTATTAGTGTGTGTATTCTTAATTCAGTTGAGGATTGTGAAGGAAGTGGCAGTGGCCTGCAGTGAGAAAGCATCCCGGTATTATCCTGAGTAGAAGTGGGGAAACCACTTACAAGATGACTGAGGTGGGAGTCAAACCCACCTTTTCTCAGTTTTGCCTCACGAGGCTGAGTTAACTCTGTTCCAGCCCTCAGATCTGAACTACATTTTTTGGCTATAAAACATTTCCCATAACTTGCTTGATTTGCACGGAATGATGGATTCTAGTAATATGGGAAAACAAAATCAATTCACTCACGATGTGTAGACTTGGGCCTCCGGAGCGACAGCCAACAATGCTAGCCACTACTCCACGAGGTGGTCGTACCTTTATTTGAATAACAGAGTGATTGTGCGGATTCTTACGCACCTTGGAGAGGTCTGCATTTGCATAGATGGGTGTCCTTTTTAGCAAACTAGGGGTCGCCATCTTAGCAAATACGTAAAATTAAGCAATTTCCTGATATGTGCTAAACGTTGAAGAGCAGAGGGCCCAAAAATGTTTCATATTAATACGTGCTACCCCTAGTAGCAAGATCGTTAATTGGATCAAAGTAGATAAAGCACAACACAAATGGTCCTTTAAAGAAATATTAGCTTTATTGCAGGTCAGAAAGTTACACCACACAATAAGCATATAGAAACAATTAACTGTCTTCCTTAAGTTTCTCCCTTATGGAGCACTCTCTCCTCTTCCACTCGCTCACGCAGTTAATCCCTCACTAATGAGACCGGTGGCCTCGGTAGAAATACCCGCAACACTTCCTTGAGTACACAAGCTACAGTTATTTACGATAGTCTGGCACTCACCACTAAATGCTTGAATACCGCACACTGCTTCGCTGGCCGCAGGCTAGGGAAAGGTCCACTGGGTTTCGCAATTCACACAGCACTTCACTGCAATAACCTCTGTCGCACAGTGAAACACACTCACTCAAAAACACAGTCCGTCGTCACCGGCCAGGATGGCTCTTTATATATCGGGGCTGATGACTCACAGATGTTTCTAGAGTAGACCAGAGTTCACACCTTCTCGAGAATTCCAATACTAGTTGGTCCACGGACATTCTGGTCCATCCCTTTTGTTCTCGCCGGCCGACACAGAGCCCGGGGGTAACCTCGGGGGGTTGTGAGTCACGCGCAAGGGAATGAAGCAACCCCGCAGCCGTAACAATATTGTGAGTCTTGGAGAGCTCTATCAAGCTAAAAACCAAATTTCGAAAATCACTTCCGGCCTAAATGCAGTTCTGGAAAAACAGCCTAAAATCGCTTGTTTCTTTGCTCGTTTCCTTCTTGATTCTGTAACGTAATCTTGATTACGGTACAAATTATTATTATTATTATTATTAAAGTCATTGTGTAATTATTATTATTATTATTATTGAAATATCAAAGTTATATAGTTTTATTCACCCATTAATATCAAGGGAGGGGCCATAACATATTCACGTCATTACCATAATCATATATAATACTGTCAAGTGTTTAGATTTAGAAACAGGGTTTTTATAGAGGTCTAGGGGTGTTTTATTAGTTAAATTGTAAAGACAGGACGGGCATGGTTGGAAGAAGTTACGGACGGTGAAGCAACATATTGCAAGAAAATGTATTTCTGGAACGAAGCCAAGCTGACAGGAGACAAGGGCTTGGAGAAAGATTTGGCGGAAATATCTACATGCGCAATGAGAGGAATAGCGGGTACTGAGTGGAATATTTGAAGTTCGCGGGCCTGTATTCCCGCTCGGAAAAGTAACGCGACGCTTGAGGACTGAGAATTGCTTTGCTATAATTGGTCTGATAGATCGCGGGCAAATTTATGCCGCGAAACATCGGGACCATTCAGAGTGTTTAAAAGCCCAGCGCGACTGCAGCACTGGCTATTCAATTCTATTCTATTCTGTCATTCACTTATTCGATCACGCACTCACTCATTGACTTTGTGAGTCGTAGACTCCGTCAGTCCCTCAGTAAGATGGGACTTAGTGAATTCAATTAGCATGGTTTGTTCAAATTTGCTTACCATGGTGATCAAACTCAGAAACAAGCAGCAGCAGCAACAACAACAACCACAACAACTAGACGAAGTACAGTTAGCAAAGTAAAAACATATGTTTTCAAAGGTCAATAAACGCGTGTTGGCGTAAGATCTCAAATTAGCCTACAAGCAGACCAACGAGATGGACTTTGAACCACAAGGCACCAGGTATGCGGACCGAGTTATTATCAACACAGAAGATCAGCGCTAGCGAGAAGACAGTCAATATTGCCCAGCAATTAGGGAATATTAATGCACATATTGTACACAGCTCGAAACCTCAGATCAAATGTTATTAATAATTTTGTTGTAAATAAACCAGTATTAGTTAAAATGTCTTGTTCGTTGTGAGTTGAATATATAGGATAGTTGGAATGCAAAGAGTATCTCATAGAGCAAGTTAATTGCCCTACGCTCCGATGATAGATCTTGGCTCAAGGAAGGGAGCGGCCGTGGCTAAATAAAATTTTAATGTGTTATCTTTACGAAAACTGGTGCCCAGTAAAACTAAATTAATAAAGTGTATGTCGTCTGTCTAGACAGGCCAATGCTAAATAAGAACGATGAGGTGGTTTTAGGGAGTCTTGAGTGTAATAGCTGGATAAACGTTATAAATGATCGCCCAACTAGTAGAGCGATATCCAACGATGAAGGTAGCCGTTACAAATGACGCCCAACAATGGGACGATATTCCTAAACCCCTTGTAGCCGTTACAATTCCAATCCTAGCCAAATTAACTTATTTACATAGTTATTTCTTTAACCGACAGCGATAGCTATGCTCGCTAACGCACAGCGCTAGGCCATGGGGCCATGCTATTTGTGGACTTGGTAGACGTGGGTTTGAGCCCCACCATCAGCTGTCCTTGATGTGACTTTCCGTGTTTTCCCCCCATTTTCAATTCCAGGCAAATGCTGGGACGGTACCTTTTAATAAGCCACGGCCGCTTCCTTCCACATCTTTTGCCCAGTTTCATTCATCTTCATTAATTTCATCTCTCATTAACTCCTCTCATTAGGATGCCGTCAGGTTGGGCATCCGACTGTAAAACACCCGCCACATAGACTTCCATCGCATCTCATCTCCGACCCCGTTGATACGGGAATAATAAGGGATAGATATACAGACAATCAACATAATTATTTCTTTAATGTGATCTTTGGTTCAATATCCTCAGGCGTTTTTTGATTTTTTGAAAAATCTTCACACCAGAAGGGCTGAAACTCTGCATTGATTCTCACTAGCGCTCGTAGTGGTAGAAAAGGCAAATTGCTAATCTAATCAACTGGATATGGTTGAGTTTCATTGACTCACACTAGCGCTCGTAGTGGTAGAAAAGGCAAACTGGTAATCTAATCGACAGGATATGGTACAGTTTCCGTGAACAATCATCAGTCTACCGCGTGTTATCATACCGGCACTTCGTAAGAAACGTTCAGTGAGTCATTTACGTTTGGAGAATACAACGAACATTAATTAGAAATGGACCAAAAAAGGAATATTGTTCAGAGAAAGTCTGGTCTATGACATTAAAGGATGTTTTCGACATTGTTGCTTGCCTGAAAGGCTGGAACTGTGCCATTTTTTTTTTGCGGTGGGGATACTTTGTATTGATCAGAAAATTGCCTGCATTTTATCTCGGTTATCATTCGGTGCTATTTTGTTCCTAGAATTTAGACGGTGAAATATGGTTGACACCCTCCTTCTATCGAGGTATTTCCGCTAAGTGAATGCTTTCCGGATGACGTGAGATCTGAAAGTAGGCAGGTAGCCACCCTCGCAGGGGATTAACCTGCCGTTAGGGAGTGCACAAGGGCACTGGATCGAGTCAAGTAGAGTCGTTCAGGAAGTGGGCTGGCAAGGCAAGGTAAATTGCTGCCATTGTGCCAGTCGGAAATTGGCTTTTGTCTCGCCTCGACCTTGTACTCGAGATAGCGCGCCTCCTAAAAAGGTTTACTACTCGGTAATTGATTGAAAAAAGTGAGTAATGGTCACGAGAAAGGCAGCAGTTTGCAGGGCACGCGCACGAGTGCATTGTTTATTTTAACTACCGTAATACTATGTTGGTAGAGGTAATACCGTTTCTTAGCATGGATTATTACATGACTTAATTTCAACCACAGTCACTAGGTTATTTATTAGCGTGTGACAGGTACGGTACATGACGTCTTAACCAGCCCTAACCATATACCCCAAAGGTCCTCTGACCGACGCCACTGTGGGTCAAAATCGAAATCTATGAGGACAAAATTTTTTATTTTCATAATAAAAACAAAACAAAACTTATTACTTCTACAGCATTCTCATATAATTGCCGCTCACTATTCTGGGATATAAACGAATCTTAGTGTAAATCTGTCACCACTGTTCGAACAGTCTGAATTGGAGGGTGAATATAAGTGGCTGTGGTTTGGTTGTCTTTGTGGTTAGTGAGCTGCTTTAAGATGGAAGGTATGCTCTTTGTAACGTGTTTCAGTTATTAATGGGCATAATTGTTACGTAATTTTAGCTATATTTGCATTATATAATATTTAACTATTATTTTCAAAATTATATTTTCACTTAGATTTTTAGTATGTTGCGTCACTCTGCGTCACTTTCTACTTAATGTTAAAATGTAGATAACGTCTTGTAGTTTACGCCTGTTGTAAGATTTTTTGCATCTTTTTGCAACTTACTTAGTTATTTTACGTTTTAGAAGATGCCGCGCAACCAGTTCTCACACGTTTACAACTGTTTGAAGCACTTGGTTCGACGATCATGTCAAAAGTGGAACTTTGTGACTTTGTTAAAAGTAAATTAGGGGTAGAAAATTGTTCAGAAGAGGTAACTGAATGCTCTATCCAACTCCTAGTCATAGACAATTTCTTGCATGTGTAGACGTAGCTTAAAAAGGTCTTAACTGATGTTTATTATGAAGTAAACAAATTATATACGTTGCTTTCACTCTAAAAAATAATGTTGTCCCCCTAGATTTCGATTTTGACCCATTGTGGCGACGGCTGTCTTTGTCAATCACGTTCCCGACTCTTGTATTTTTAGTTGTTAATTCATTTTAATGGATTGAAACATCTTCGTCATCAGCCTCATGTAGATGTGTGTGTGTCGAACTTGTCAGATAACCTGTATTTATGTGATGACTCTAGTAGTGTGTGTAACTGTATTAGGACTTGAAATAAGGCACTATCCCAGCATTTTCCTGGAGGGAGTGTAGAAAATCCGGGGGAAATCACACTCAGGATTATCGGGTTACAAGGTATTATTGGACTATTTGCCTGGAGGGAGTCAACCCCTGGTACTATACAGCCCATGACAGCCTAAGACCGACCAAGCGACCGCTGCCCAGCCATTTGGCCTGCAGATATTGGGGTGACGCTTGATCAGCGCGTCGGGTCCTCTCGGCCGTTAATCTTGGTATTCGCGATCGGGGCGCTGTCTCACTGTCAAACAGCTACTCAATTGTCCTCACAAGGCTGAGTGCACCCCGTTCTAACTCTCACGTCAGTTTTTAAAAATCCCTGACGGAGCCGGGGATCGAACCTGGGGCCTCCGGGTGAGAGGCAGGCGCGCTACCCCAACACCACGGGGCCGGCTTGCCTGGAGGGAGTGTGGGAAGAAAACCGAAGAAAACTCAGGATTATCGGGTTACAAGGTATTATCCGTTCATTTGCCTGGAGGGAGTGTGGGAAATAACGAGGATAACCATACTCAGGATAGCCGCTGTCAGCACCAGAATTCGAAACTCCAATCCCCGGATTTGCTGTAACTGGTCGTGGTGCGCGATTTAACCCACACGCACTACGGCTGTTTTTTCGTGTTAGATTTCATAGCATTTGATACGTTGTGTTTTCACTTATCAATGTGCAAATTCTCAACAATTAACAACTATTTTCATATAAAGCCCATTTTTCTTCGCGACATCATATGGCCCTTTTTGTTCTCCGACATTGTTTAACCCTTTATAGGGCAGAACTAGTATTAATATATTTTATTTGTATTTATTTCATTATCTTATCCTAATTTTAATTTATTAATTTTATTTTGTGTTATCTTTTTATTTTTATGTTTATATATTTTTGTCACTTTAGTCTTTATAATTTTTATAATCTTATTTTTATTTCTAATGTTATTAGCTTATTTAATTTTAATTGTAATTTTATGAGTTTTTTTACAAGCATATTTATTTTCAATTTTAATTTTTTTCACCATATTTTATTTTTTACGTTTTAATTTTAATTGTTTTTGTTAAAAGAATTAAATTTTATCAAGCATCTTAGGTCAAGAAGATAGAAGCATATCATTTAGTTTTCTTAAATATTAACACTTCCAAAAGAAAATTCGTTGACATATGGCAGAATGATTCAACCATCAGCATCTTTCACAATATAAATTCTCCTTATGGTAGGTGGTTAATATACACCCCACTAACCTATAAAGGGTTAATATTAATAAACTGACTGAAGCTGAGAAGGATATCAAAGAACCGGGCCTAACAGACCTGCAAGCCAGACAAACTGTTAGGCATATTCTCAAGGAAGTCCGTGGTTTTCAGGATAAACCTCTACGGAAAGGCACCCCCGTGGTCGGAGGAAAGGAAGGAAATACACCGGGAAAAGATGCGTCAGTCCTAGGCAAAAATCAGAACCCAGCAGTTGAATAAACGTGGTCCTCAGTAGACCCATCCGAAAGAAGAGGAAACTGTAGTTTTCATCTAAAGTTTAAAGTTTAAAACAGCTGAACTCAATATTATTCACTTTCACCAATGACACTCACTCTCGGATACTAACACTATGATAACTGACAAGCTGTGTTATTTTTGCAAAGGTATGAGGAAACATACAGTAGTTCTTCACTCATCTCACAGCCACCCCTCTGGTTAATTGAACAGCTGACCATTTTGCTCATTCAGTAAGTGTTAAGAGAGGGTAATGCTAAATATTTTACACGAGTATTTTTATTATTTGTCTCTGGGGGGACTGATCCCTTCACCCCTCATAGTTACGCTACAGCATACCCTAAACTTTCAGTCCCCTCTTTCGAGAAGCAGATTTATGCGAATTATCTTTTGCAGTCGTTTACTGGCATCGAACTCACCGTCTTTACACTTAGAGGTGAGTAGCGAGGGTGATCACCTACCGGTTCCAGTATGTACACCTTGTAAGCATATAAAATTGATCTTAATTCTGTTCAAGTCAATGAAAAGCGTGTCAGACTTTCTGACATACCCAAGAACCACTACAGCCAAATTTGCTGAGCGAAATATCTCGCGTGAAATCTAGAGCTAAAATGTAATTAGTCTCTGTGTTGAAGACGGAGGAGGAAAGGAAAGACTGAGGATGAGAAATAAACAAATAGGGGATCCTATAGCAGAGTGGTCTAACCACTCGTTTCTCATCAAGAGGGCAAGGGTTCAATTCCCGACTTATCAGTATGGAATTCTTATACTAAAAAGTCACGCCCAAAGATTTGGAATGCAGATATAAAAAAGGATATCATGTGCATGGGCGTAAAAAGAAAATACATTTTGGAGGATGCAAGCATAGATTTTCTTATGTAATGACTGGCTTAAGGACCGCCCATAGGAGGGGGGACTAGGCATTTTTGGGGAAATACCTCCCTAACCCTCTTGCCTACGCGTCTGATCCCTGGCTTACGACCTCAAGGTTAAGAGCCAGATAAAACTGCAACCAGAAGAGAGAAAGAATGGAAGAAAGAAAGAAAGAAAGAAAGACAGAGAAAAAGGAACGACGAAATTAAGGAAAATGAAGGAAAGGAAGAAAAAGGTGGAATGAGGAAAGGAAGGCAGGCGAGCTAGCATATGATTTTATTATCCTCCCGATCTTAAGTAACAGGATCTCTTACAAGGAATCCAAACCATTGGACTTGACATTTCACCTAAAAATGGTTCCGTGCAGTAATCAGTAGTTGAACTCGGTCTACCTTGGTCAGAAGCAAGCTGCTTGACCGTTGCGCCATTATGTTCCTTAGGAAGGGAAATAACCTAGGATGGTGAGGAAGGTGGAAATGCAGAAGGGAAAGAATAAAAAAAGGATAGAGGAAAGATGGATGAACTGAAAGGAATGAAACGGAAGGCAAGGCAAAGAATGATGAAGAGAAGTGACAGGGCTGAAGCAATGAAAGAAGGAAGGCATGCAGAAGAAAATAAAAAGAGGAGGAGGAAGAGTTGTTGTTAATTCATTTGAGGAGCTGGGGATATGTTTGTCATAAGCCCCGTGCAAGTGAGTGAGTGTTGAATTTGTCTGACAATCTTGTGTTCTGTGTGACTGATTATTAGGACCTATGATTGCGATAGGAGCACTGGAATTTAACATAAGGTACAATCCTGACATTTGCATGGATGAATTTGTAAAAGCTCATGGAAATTCACACTCACAAAAAAAGGAAACAAATAATAATAAAAATAAAATAAAACTAAGATATAAAAATTAAAGAATTATAAGTAAAAAATATAAAAAATAAATAAATTCGGGATTCGTACTTTCGAACTCTGGACTTCCAGTACTTCTTTACAGTCGTGGTGCGTGGATAAACATGTTCGGCTAAGCCGCGGGGCTGGAGGAAAGAAGAAGAAGAAAGGGAAGAGAATAAAAGAGAAAGGTAGAAGATGAAGAAAAGAGGGATAGAGGAAGGAAAATATTCCTTATAATAGGTTCGTACGAAGCCTCCGTGGCTTAGGCGGCAGCACGCCGGCCTCTCACCGCTGGGTCCGTGGTTCAAATCCCGGTCACTCCATGTGAGATCTGTGCTGGACAAAACGGAGGCAGACAGGTTTTTCTCCGGGTATTCCGGTTTTCCCTGTCAAAATTTCATTCCAGCAACACTCTCCACTATCATTTCATTTCACTTGCCATTCATTTAATCATTTAATCATTGCGCTAGATGTGGGCTTCATTCATTCCATTCCTGACCCGGTCGGAGACTGGAAGCAGGCTGTGGATTTTCATTTTCAATAGGTTCGTATGGTATGTGACGCGATAAGAACCGTCACAAAACAACTGTTCAGCTCCTCATCAAGGCACCAAGGTAAGCCATCACCAGTGACATATAATTCTTTTTGCTCGTATTGTTAGAACTACTTTAGTAGGAGACTGCTAACGAAGTTGGCAACTCTATACGTCCTTGACGTTGCCAGATGGTCGATGTGTTATTCTGCAGGCACGTTTGTCACACTCGGTGACAACCTTCTGTGTTGTCTGGATCTCAAGTAGAGTGCTCGCTGATCTGTATGCGTGTCATCCCCACTACTGACCATACCGGGTACGGGTACTCACTGTCTGCGCCAAGATGTGATCAGCGTTTACGTACGTGAACTATCAGTTGATCTAAACACCATACATATTTTATTCTATCACATTATAATGCGAAGTTAAACAGGAAGTAACAGAAATAGGTTTAAACAAGAAGTAGACATTTGATATTCTTTAGCAGTGGTAACAAACCATCAGATACGGGGCAGCAAGTTACAGATTTAGAAATAGCTAGGACTGTGGCCTTTTATAAATACACCTCTACGCCCCTTTCATAAAATACACAAGAAATACGACATAAGAAGATATTGCAGTTATTTTATGCAATACATAATAGTAATAATAATTGACGGGTATAGGCCAACAAAGAATATCTTAAATCTTGCAATATTATCTGAAAATTGCAACAATTGGCTGGTATTAATAACACTAGACCAGCAAGAAATTGGTATTAATGAAGACATTATTCACAAGAGAAAAACATTTGGAACCCTAATAAATGGACACAAATTTCGAGGAAACTTCACAGAAGAGTAGCTCACAGAATGGACAGAAGACGCAAATGAGAGCACAGTGAACGAATGAAGAGAATTTTGGAAGAAAAGAGGAAACATTGTGCTAAAAATAAGTTCCAACGCGCTCCTTGGTTGGGCATAATGATTCAAAATATTAATGAGTCTAGTCGAATTGAGGCTCCTGATATTTGTATAGTTTATTTAGTTCCTTCACGTTTAATTGTTTGTTTTATGATTTATACGTTGATTTTGGGTGATTTACTGTTGGTATTTAGTGTCTTATGGCGTTGTGGGAGCTCTTATAGAGATATTTGATAAATTTTGTGACGCGTGATCTTTGTTTACTCTGTTGCTTAAGAATAACTTGAACCAGGTAAGGTTATACATCTTCATATATGGTGATATTCCTTTGATTAGTTAAATTGAGACTTTGTGTTGTGTATTGATACGCCGTTAATCTATATGCTGTCCAATAGCATCATCTGTCCGACAAATTATTGTGAAACGTTGTTCTGATTCATACAGCACGCAGGTTAGGGTTATGTGAGAAGATATCAACTAAACGGAGCTACTGATTCTTGAATTGTGTCCGTCCTTCAGTTACAATAGTGTATCCTGTTTCCACATCTCCTGTCACTGTGAGTACTTATGATTTCATATAGTGCATGCTTATGCAATGTCCAACTTTGGTGAACTATTCGAATGACGTCGATCATAGCACGAAGTTCTTCATAATTTTCCTCTGATAATTCATATGATCTAATAATGTTGGCTAGGGGCCGTTTGTTTCATTTCTTTTCGGTGAGTAGACTGAATAGCACTATAATTTAACGTAAAATGAGTAGAGGGAGTAATTTGCAAGAGGAGAACTCTGAACTTGGTCCTGGGATGAGGTTCCCATCGAACCGTGAGAGGCCGAGAACGAATATAGCTCCGATCGGTCGAGCTCATACTGAAAACAGTTCAGCACCCAAGATCTCCCAGCTGCGTCCTCAGTCGATGTTTTGTCGTCATCAGAGACGTCAACCACTGCTGCAGGACTACCGAGAAGACGCATTCAATGGTCAAATGACATGAACAAGGAAGTTATGCGTCTCTATTATTCCGTTACGAAACTAGACACTGATATGACTGTGTACAGGCACCTTCTGTGGCGAAAATTTATTGAGAAATACCCTGGCTTGTCTCAGCGCCTCACAGAACAAAATTTAGCGGATAGAAGAAGAGCTATTGTCGGAAAAAAGTTGTTGTCAACTTTGGAAATCAATGAAATAAAATGCGAAGTCGTAGAACAACTCCAAATCAGAGATTCCGAAGATCTCATAATGCAATTACGGGAAGAACAGATTGCTTTGGAAGAAAAAGATGAATTTCAGTTGGAAAGAGAATCTCAGTCACAAGCGCGTCTGCATCAAGATATACACTACGCTGCGTTGTGTGAACAAGCAGTTCTCTATTTCCAACAAGCAATGGAGAAGTACTATGGGAATAACCCATGTAGTCGTCTCAAGATCCCGAAGGTAAACAAACACCTCTGTAAAGTTTAGCGTAATCGTGAGCCATCTTAACAATACAGTTGTTTCTAAAGCTCTTGATGGCGAGGATGATATAGAATACGTTCAACTGGTGATTTATTGTGGTGTGTTAGCTGCCGTACAAGCGATTGGTATTAAAATTGTGCCACAATATGCAAGGGTCCGCGCGAGCTCATTGATGCCTCCCCCATGGCAAAAGCGCCCGGAGAAGAAGATTGAGGAGCTTCGTAGAGAACTTGGTCAACTGACACAATTCAAAAGAGGAAATCGGTCCCTTTGACAAATCAGGAATGTAGTGCGCATAATACAGCCAAGTCGTTTAGATGAGCTGGATCAAGACAAGCTGTCGGAAATAATAGACACGCGCACTCAGAGATTGGCTGTCCATAGTAAACGGCTACGCAGGTATAAAGAAAGTCAAAAGAGGAAGGATCAGAATAGAGCATTTGCTTTGAACCAGAAACAATTCTACAACAGCTTGCAAAATTCTCATTCAGGACGTCAGAATAATACTCCTTCAATCGAAGAGGCCACTAATTTCTGGGCTAATATTTGGGAAGAGTCCAAAGACCACAATATTCGTGCGAACTGGATGATAGAAGAAGAGAAGTTTTCTGATGCGATTAATGAAATGAATAGCCCTGACATCATGGAGCATGAGGTGAAGGCAGCGACTCTACGTACACAGAACTGGAAAGCACCTGGGCCAGATGTTATACACAACTACTGGTATAAGAAGTTCACAGGAGCCCATGAAGCAATAGCCAAAGCCTTCACGTGAATTTTACGATTTCCTGAGGAAGCTCCGGAATTTCTGTTCATGGGAGATACCTTCTTGATAACAATAGGAGAAAAAACAAGAGATCTGTCGAACTACAGGCCCATCACTTGCCTGTCGGTGATTTACAAGCTATTTATGGCTATAATTGCGGAACGAGTGTATAGGCATTGCGAGGCGAATGGGATACTCGCCGAAGAGCAGAAAGGGTGCCGACGGAAAACGCAAGGCTGCAAGGATCAAGTTATAATAGATTCAGTTAGGCTATCGCAAATTTGGCTATGAAAGGACAAAGAAACTTGTGTATGGCCTACATTGATTACAAGAAAGCCTATGACTCCGTACCTCATTCATATTTGATCGAAATATTAAAAATCTACAAGTGCGATCCCATCATTGTCCAATGCCTACAATCTATCATGTCTAGATGGAATGTGAAACTTCATATAAAAGACCGATGCCAAGTCACTCCATCCCGTGCAATTCGAATTAACCGTGGAATATTTCAGGGAGATTCGTTCAGTCCTCTATGGTTCTGTCTGTGCTTAAACCCGCTCCGTGGGCAGTTAAATAGGAGTGGAATGGGATTTGAGATGCGAGCTGGTAAGGTGAAGCAGAAGGTTTCACATAGACTGTACATGGATGACTTAAAGATCTATGCAAGCACACGGCGTCAACTGCAAGGGCTCTTAGATATTACGCAGACGTTTAGCGACGATATAGCGATGGAATTCGGACTTAAAAAAATGCAAGGCGATCATACTGGCAAGAGGGAAACTTGATAGAGCAGAGGGCTTCGATGTTGGTCTAGATGAGCTAATCGAGTGTTTGGATGATGGCGAGACCTACAGATACTTGTGCTTTCTTCAGCTTCGAGGGATCCGACACACACAAATTAAAGCCAATTTACAGAAGAAGTTCTTTAATCGACTGGATATGGTTTTGAAATCATACCTGGATGCAGGCAAGAAGGTCAAAGCCCTTAACACCTGGGCAGTACCTGTACTTACGTATTCGTTCGGGATCGTTAAGTGGTCTAAGACAGATTTGGGGCAGATAGAACGGAGAGTACGAGTGTCAATGACAAAATATTGGCTTCATTATCCAAAGGCAGCGATCGAGCGTATCACACTACCACGGAGCGAAGGCGGTCGAGGGGTCATTGATTTCACAATCGCCCAAAGTAGGCAATTGGAACGTCTGCGACAGTACTTCTTTGGCGCAAGAAATACTCCTCTGTATGAAGTCATTGTTGAAAGTGATAAGAGATTCACACCACCATGACTTGCAGACATGCAATATGATACAAAATAGCACGTTACTTCGTTTGAACAGCGCCAGATGGCATGGTTACGAAAAGAACTGCATGGTGTACACACTCACATGCTCAGCCAACATCATGTCGACCGATCATTGTCGAACTTATGGTTGAAGCATGGTTCGCTCTTCAGTGAAACTGAGGGCTTTGTAATTGCGGTACAGGATCGTGTCATTGCAACAAAACATTATAGAAAGCACATCCTTAAAGAGAATGTAGCAGATGATCGATGTCGTAGATGCACCTCAGCGCTGGAAACCATCGATCATATCATCGGTGGCTGCTCTACGCTGGCTGGTATAGAGTATACCAAGAGGCACAATGATGTTGCTAAGATCTTACATCAAGAGCTAGCTATGAAATCTGGACTTCTGGATACGAGCATGGTGTACTACAATTACCAGCCTGCCAACGTGCTTGAAAATGAGGATTATAAGGTGTATTGGGATAGACCTATTTTAACCGACCAGAAAATCTTGGCCAATCGACCTGATATTGTCTATCTCAACAAAAGGAACCAAAAGGCCTACTTGATAGACGTTGCTGTCCCACTTAGCCAAAATATGCAAACTACCCAAGCTAAAAAGACAAACAAGTACGCACCGTTGGCGGAAGAAATGCGAAAACTAGGGGGACTAAAATGCGTGAGGATTTTGCCAGTGGTAATCTCTTCCACGGGAGTTGTTCCAAAGACGTTGGCTATGGCTTTGGAGGAACTGCAAATGAAACACCTGATTGCCAGAATACAGAAGGCAGTGCTGCTGGATACGTGCCATATTGTCAGGTTATTTTTATCACAGTAATAAGTTTACAGGATACTTGATTCCAAATCTGTATATTGTAAACTGATTTGTACCATAGGTTAATTATGAGAAATTAAAGATAATAATAATAATAATCAATAAGTTCACTGATACCGTGCGTAAGAGACGATTGAAATTTTATGGTCACATCTGCCGAATGGACAACACCAGATATGCAAAAAAACTGCTTGATATCATTAATTCAAAGAAGGTCAAAATCAGTTGGTTAGAAGAAATCAAACAAGACTTAAAGGAAATAAACATTACAGAAGATAGCATCATGAATCGCAAGACTTTTGGAACCCAAGTTACAAATCACACTTTCGCCGAAAAAGCTAAAAAGACCACTGGAAAAAAATGGACGGAGGAACGTAAGAAGGGGCATAGCGAGTTCATGAGGAGATTTTGGGAGGAGAAGAAGAGAAAAGCTCCATCAACCCGAGTCAACAAGTTCAAGCGCGCTCCCTAAGTGGGCAAAACGAAGAAAGAATAATAATAATAATAATAATAAGTGAATCCATGCTCTCTAACTGTTATAAGTATTCTCACGTTTTATATATGGGCATTTTTAAACGCATAAATTCTCAATTATAAATTAGGTAGGGGACAGTGCTTCCGTTGCTTTCATAGAGTAGACGCCCCAGCTACAACCTTATATTGTTTTTGTTACACCAGAATCAATGTAGAGAAACCTGTGTCACTGTGATGTCTGTACTAGTGTCTGCATTTGTAATTGAGGTAGGATTTGGGTACGAAGCGGCGGTGTCCTTAAGTTAGGAACCATCCCGCATTCACCTGGAGTCGAAGTGGAAATTCAATTAGGTAGATTTCATTAGAAAGCTAACTATTGCAATGGGTCCCATGTTTCGACTTCCGGAAAATTTCGACATATCTTCGCGTTTCACATCCCCAAGACCCCAAAACCACCGTCAGTTCAAAAGTTTATATATAATTTATGTATATATGTATGTATGTATCTATCTATCTATCTATCTATCTATCTATCTATCTATATATATATATATCAGATTCTTGTGGACACGATAACTGCCGTAATTTTGCACCAATCACTTCGAATTTTTTACATAATATGTATCCCTATAAAATCTCGGTCGAGTTCGTTAATGGGCAAAATCGGTCAAAGGGGGTGAAAATGGGGGGCTTATTTCGAAAAAGTGAAATATCGCTATAACTCTCTTAATACATGAAATATCGAATCCCTTCAAAGTTCATAATATGTGTCGGATAAGTGCCAAAAATTTATGTCAAATAAGTTTTTTGATAGCACCAACCATTGACCAAAGGGGTGGGAAAAAGTGGGTTTTTCGGGAAACATTAATCATATCTCTGTTAATAGGCACAATATCAAAACCGCACAAAATGGACAATATTCCTCCAATAATTACCTAAGACTTTTGTCTGAAAGAATTTTTGATATGACCCACCATTACGCCACGGGGTGAACAAAATGATTTAAATTATAAGAAAATGCCAAGTGCCAAGAGAGGTTGCCATGACAACTTTACTTTTAATTGATAAGGGATGAGCCATCAGCAGTTGCTATGACAACGCCACTGCACGAGATCACATTCAGTTTTCATATGTCTGTGGGAAGCGACTTCGGTATCGGAACTGGTAGCATGCTGAACTTCTATGCCCAAGGTCGCGGGTTCAAACCCGGCTGAAGTCGTCGGATTTACTAAGAGCGCTAAAAAACCTGAATTTGCTTTCCTTCGGAGGGGAAGTTCCAACGTTCGTTGCGAGTTGCTGATTGAGGTGGCATCTAGTAGCCAAGTTCACAGCTAGGTGTCGTTGACGGTAGTATTTTAGGTAGATTTCATTAGAAAGCTAACTATTGCAATGGGTACCATGTTTCGATTTCCGGAAAATTTCGACATATCTTCGCGTTTCACATCCCCCAGACCCCAAAACCACCGTCAGTTCAAAAGTTTATATATCATTTATGTAATATATGTATATATGTATATCAGTTTCTTGTGGACACGATAACTGCCGTAATTTTGCACCAATCACTTTGAATTTTTTACCGAATATGTATACCCATAAAATCTCGGACGAGTTCGTTACTGGGCTAAATCGGTCGAAGGGGATGAAAATGGGGGACTTTTTTTTTCGAAAAAATGAAATATTGCTATAACTCCCTTAATATGTGAAATATCGAATCCGTTCAAAGTTCATACTATGTGTCGAATAATGCTCAGAAATTTATGTTTGAAACGTTTTTTGATAGCACCAACCATTGACCAAAGGGGTGGGAAAAAGTGGTTTTTTCGGGAAACATTAATCATATCTCTGTTAATAGGCACAATATCAAAACCGTACAAAATGGACAATATTCCCCTAATAATTACCTAAAACATTTGTCTGAAAGAATTTTTGATATGAGCCACCATTGCGCCAAGGGATGAGAAAATTGATTTCGGAATTATAAGAAAATGCCAAGAGCTATCAGTGGTTGACATGGCAACACTACTAAATTGATGAGGGATGAGCCCTCAGACGTTGCCATGACAACGCACTTGCGCGAGATCAGATTCAGATTTCCATCTGACTAAGTGTGAAGCGGCTTCGGTGACGTAACTGGTAGCATGCTGAACTTCTATGCCCAAGGTCGCGGGTTCAAAGCCGGCCAAAGTCGACGGATTTTCTAAGAGCGCTAAAAATCCCTCAGTAAGCTTTCCTTTGGAGGGGAAGTTCCAACGTTCGTTGCGAGTTGCTGATTGAGGTGGCATCTAGTAGCCAAGTTCACAGCTAGGTGGCGTTGACGTTAGTATATGGTAGCAACATTAGGAACTACTGCTTGAAATTTAGCGTCTGCATTCCTTACCTGAATTACAGACCAATACAGCCATCACAATTCACACCGTTTATCAGACAGATTCTACACTCACCCAAAGTACACGGGGTTATATGACCGCGTTGTCGCAGCCCCTAAACTGAGGAACCAACCAACATCTCTGCGGGAGATATAATTTTGCGTAAAGAAGTAACAGACCGTTACATAGTTACACATCAGTGTCGAAACCTTGCATAAGGACAGTGTGACCACAAGTATAACAAGTAGTTCCGTGAAGAGCTGTACAGCCTATTTTCATATATCCTGCTCATGTTAATTGCCTCTATCAACATACAAAATTTCAGTTTAATTGCTGTAACAGATTCGTAGATATTGAGAACCGTCTAAATATTTCAGATGGTCGCCAGGTTGGATTTTTATTTTTGTACTATTATATTAAGATTATTGTGTACGTGTGGTATTCAAACTTCAATCGCATGATTAGAACACAAGAAGTAAAAACGAGATTTTAAAATTGCGCACAGCAGCCATCTTGTGATTATGCAAACAATTGAAATAAATTAGATGCCAGTGGATCAACATTTGTGTAAGCATTTAACGTGCAACGTTTCACGGCACTCGGATAGTTAATTCGCGAGAAACGTCCATTTAAATATTTATACTTCGCGTCGCCGCAATGTTGGATTCATGCTCACCAGGTTACTGAAAGTCCTATAGGTGAACATATGTTCATAGTCTCTATGAACATAAAAATTTCAGTTTGGTTGCTGTAAAAGATTCATAGATATTGAGAACCGTCTAAATATTACGGAAGCTTGCCATTTAGGATTGTTATATGTATAGGCCATAGAGTTATGTACCATTCAAGGACACTTATTGCCTAGGTTCATTATTCAAACTTTCACTTCGATCGCTTGATTACGACACAAGAAATAACTTAATTTTAAAATTTCGCACAGCCGCCATCTTGAGGTTATGTAAACAATTGAATTAAATCAGATGGAAGTACATTACAATCTGCAAAATCATTTACTGTACCACATTTCACTGCGCTCAGAGAGTTAACTCACGAGAAAAGACTATTAAAATATTTCAAATTCGCTTGGTCGCCATGTTCGTTTTGTACTTGACAGGTTTATGAATTATACATAGGTAAACTTGTATCAGTACCCTTTATCACCGTACAAAATTGCAGGGTGATATCTGTAATAGTTTCGGGGATATAGAATGTCAGTGAAATATTTCGCACAGCCGCCATTTTGAGGTTATGTAAACAATTGAACTAAATTAGACTCCAGTGCATTGCAATGTGTATAAATATTTGCTGTGCCATGTTTCATTACGTTTGGATAGTTAAATCGCTAGAAAAGTCTATTTAAAAGTCTCCACTTCGCTTGGCCGCCATGTTGGTTTTGTAGTAACCAGGTTTTTGAAAGTCTCATAGGTGAAGTTCTAGTAGTACCCTTTATCACCGTACACAATTTCAGGGCGATATCCGTTATAGTTTCGGAGATACTGAATGCTAGTGAAATATTTCGCACAGCCGCCATGTTGGATTGGTGAGACGTAACAAAATTCGATGGGCACGGTCGAGGTCGCCGGGAATAGTGCTATGAACTTACCGAGTTTCACTGAAATCGCTCCAGCCGTTTAGATTTTATTAGGGGGACACCCACACACACCTCACACACACACGCACACACACACACGGACAAAAGGTGATCTCATAAGCCTATTTTTTCAAAATTGAAAATAGGCTAAAAATGGACTCCAAATGACAAGAAGGTTACCGTCCCCATAAGACAATGAAATGTTTAAAATATGTTTAAAATGAAGAAAAACAAAGTTAATTAATCTCCAATTATAAAATACTTTCACGCGATAAATGAGGTCTGATCCTTCTACGAAAACCTGCATATTCTGCCTATTTTCGCCTATCTCCAAGTTTGTCCGGTGAAATCCACCTCCGCCTTCCGGCGTGCCGAGAGGACTTTTTATGAAACAGAATTTGATTTATTAATAATTATAGAATCTTTTTAATCGGTGAACACAAGTGTGTCCAAATTAAATTGGGCGGAGAGTTACAATTCATTTCCCAGAGACTGAAATAAATTACATGATTCTCACAAAAAGGAGGGGGAGAAGGGGGAGGGGATGTAAATTGGATGACGAGTTTTGTTTTGTTCGTCAAGCGAACATCATCAGATCTTGCTCACTTAGGCTTAATTTAGGCTCTGAAGGTACCGTCTCAGTATTTGCCTGGAGTTGAAAATGGGGAAACTATGGAAAACCATTTCAAGGACGGCTGACGGTGGGGCTCAAACCAACGTCTACCGAGTCCGCCGAGAGCTTGGCCCCATGGCCTAGCACTGTGCGTTAGTGAGCGTAGCTACCGCTGTCGGCTCACCGCCCACTACTAGTGGGACAAATAATGATGTAGTACATTAATGTACACTAGGGTACTTGTGACCCCCCCCCCCATGTGTATACACCACCCTCCGGCTCCAGTGTTATGCGGGCTGGACGCGACACAGTTCTGCCAGGGTCTATCGTATTTTTTATTTGTTTGTTTAAAAGCACTTTACAAGTACATATATTTCCGCTGACTTTTCAAGAAATGCAAGATTCTTCGTGTACTAATGAAACGTTTTGGAAGATTTTGACACAAACCCCACCTTCTAACTCTCTCTGGTTTAGGAGCTTGATTTTTGGAAACATACACCTTAGTAATTAAGTACAAGTGTTTTACACCTTAGTGTTTTATATATACTGTATATGATATGACACTTGCTCACGCTGGCATCTTTTGTGATGGGGAGGGGGGTAGACCCCAAGAAAGTGGGGGCCTAAGCTATAGCTTGTGTATCTTATACGTAAATCCCCCACTGTAGACTTTGTACTGCACGCGCGAGCTACCCAGCATGACATTGCAGAGAACGGGACATACCACAGCCATAACTTTTACTCAGAACAAACGATAATCGTGAATAGGCAACTAAACGATTAGGAGATTGAGATTGATTACTCAAATCCGCTTCCTTTCTCGTTTTGTTTTTCAAATTAAACTAGTTTATCTAAACGCGATCAGTTTCTTCGTACGCCGCTGTAGAACGCGGTGAAGGCTATGAGGACAGTCACTCGCAAGGCAAGGCCGAAGATCCCATCACACTGCATAACAGGTTTGCACTGATACAGTATTTTAAATTCATTTCTACTTGATCACGGTTATCTATTGTCTTTGATCACGGCCTCTATAGTCGCTAGCCATTACGAAATCGATGCAAGCTAAAATACATTCTTATAGGGCCAGCATTCTTTCAATAGGAACACACGAGGGGCGTTCCCGATATTTTGTTGTTAAATTATTTAATGAGCTGGGGGTATCTTGGCTATCAGCCCCATATAGCTGCATGTGTGTTGAACGTGTTTGATAGCCTGAGTTTCTGTGATGACTGTAGTAGTGTGTGTTATCTGTAATTTAGGCAAGGACTGCAGACGATCAATTTCAAATAGTTCCTACTTTTGCTACAAAATTCTGCCCTCAATGACGCCTAGCTATGAACTTGGCTACTAGATGCCACCGCAACCGGCACCTGGAGGCGAACGTTGGAACTTAATAGACCGTTAATCAAATATAACCTACAAATTTAGCTTCACACAATTGTTGTTAGTGGAAGGTCGTTTAAAGCCATATATCTATGACATGGGCCCACCGGCTTTACTTCCCATCTGAAGGAAGGCATACTGGGGGATTTTAACGCTCTTAAAAATCCGACGACTTCGGCTGGGTTTGAACCCACGATCTTGGGCATAGAAGCTCAGCATGCTATCAACTACTCCATCGAAACCGCCCCGTTTACTGGAAATTGGCACTTTTCCTTACAGTTCCTTCGGGGAAGTAGTCCCATTGAACATATTCATCCGCCACTACCACGTGTACTGCAGCCACTGAGCTACAACCCACGTGGCAGCCTTTAAGGACTGCATGTATTCCATCACGTGGACAACAGTTGTGAGCTGTTGAAACCATCAAGACATCCATTCTGCTTGTATAATCGAGCGTTCTAGCAAAAAGTTCCTTTATTATCACTGTGGTTGCGAACCAATTACACTGGTCTAGAATGAAAAATCATCAAGGATGTGGATTTAACTAATGTGGGGCTGCTGATTTCAAATCAGTTACCGGTTTTGACCAAGCACGTATAGTTTGTGCGATGAGGAGGGCTGGAAACTATGTGGAAATGGTACAAATAGGTGTAAAAAGAAATTATAGGAAGGTATTTTTGTCGGGCCTCAAATCCGAGAAATACTGAGAGATGCAGCTTTCTTTGGTACTTTGACGGACAAAGAACAAGAAGTTTCGAAACATTTCAAATGGATACCATCTTTTTGGATTTGTGGCAATTCTTTAGGTACGAAGAATGATCCTGATTTCAAAAATGGCATCCACAAACTTCTGCTTGGGTGCCGTATGTCACTAAAGGTTCATTATGTCAACTTCTTCCCAGAAAAGCTTTGTCACAGTACAATCTGTGACTTTTTGGTTAGGAGCATGGCTCCCTATTACTAGTGAGCTATTATATTGTAGACCTTAGCACTAAGCTTTTGAGATTCATTGCTATAGTTCAGTAATAAAGTGGGAAGGGCCATGCTCATGTAAGTTAGATTTTTTATATATTCTTTTCATGATGCTGCTTTGTTTTATATAGATAGATAGTTTTGATTTGCTTAGACTTAGACAGTGTTAGGCCTGATTATTGCAAATGAAGGAAGAAGGAAAAAGTATGGGCTTGGAGGGTGCTGCTGAGAAGGAAGATTGGGTTATGTTTTAGATGATAATGGATGTAAGAAGGCTTGTTTTAAAGAGAAATTTAGAAGAAGAAATTACAATTGTGGGATATGGAATATGATATAAATAAATAATTGGTATCAGACAAGAAGGAGGTGTGTCCAAGACGGGGAGAGTTGATATTTGTAGGAGGAAAGATTCCCTAATTGTGCCACAACAACCATGACCCCAAGAAAACCTTAATACTATTTAATAGAAATGTTTCAGCTTGGTGACGTAAGTGATGGGCAGGGAGAGCGTTTCCACCAGGACAATGGAGCAGCGTTACCAAGATTTCTGGAATGATTCCATGCTGGGCGATTTCTGCTGGATATTTATTATACAGGGATGTTCCAGTCACCACGCATCATAGAAATAGGAAATCAACTATATTTCAATAACAGAAGGTATTCTTATCATCATATTTCATGTCCTAGATATACAACTGTGACGGATTTCAATGCAACCTTCCACCATACTACGTAATACACTGTACCGGCTAAACTGTACGTGCTAGAATAACTTGGACAGGATCCCCGTAATCAGCGTCACAAACTGATCTATACAGGGTGCTTCAGCAAGAGCGTACAAAACAAATACCAGCAATCAGGGCCGCCACATTGACCATATCGACATAGGGAACATGAGGTCTCCGAGGTCATCCAAAGGTGCTATGGACGTAAACATGTGTTACTCTATTGGGGTGTGCTGAGTAGTTATCTATGTCTGTTGACAGGAAATCTGTACACTGGTGTACATGTGTAAACATGGGTAACACAATAAGGTGTCCTCAACGTTTTTTTTAAATTTACAGTAAATGAGTACATTATCACACAGGTAGCACTGTAACTGACAATCATGCCATGAACGGGTCAGAGTTATTGTATAAGTGTGTACAAACTCAAAATAAAAGTTGATGAACATGACAGCCACCAACCTCGATACAAGCACGGCAATGACGTATTACAACAAGTTTAATTTTGTAGACCAGTGTTATAGGAACTATGATTCCGTAATAAGATATAGCTACGGTGCGACGGGCGTAGGACATAAAATTTACTTAGTCTAATAATATCAGTGTTCTGTGTTACAGTTCCGACAAAAATGAAAGGTGGATGTTAACCAGGATGCTCGCTACATATTTCACCTTCAGAGCGCAGTTAAGATGTGTTGACGCCAGTGAACGACAGATAGGCAGGCAGGCAGGCAGGCGCGGTGCGACCGTGGCTGTAGGGTGGAACCTGCCAAGGCCTTGTACTTAATTGCGATCACCTATCGCAAATCTTATATGGAACTGGGCCATGTATACACAGTACGTGGAGAGCGGCTAGAAACGCAGGCACCGGAACAAGTACCGTAACTTGGTTGGCTAATACAATGAATTCTTCTCCTTTCTACACTACAGTGATGCTGTAAATTTGGTCAGCAAGATCTGGGGCCACGCATGCGTTCTTACAATATTCAGCGAGACTCCCTCCTTTGGCGCCACGTACACACTAATAGCCTACATATGCATCTGTCCACTTATGTTTGATATGCATGAGTGCCTGAACATTTATCTTTACGCAAACAGGCTCGATATCATTCTTGTTGATAAACTGCAGAAGAGTAGTTGTTATTACATATTTTAGGGGTTGCTGTATTGCGGTCACATAGCCCCGAGTATTTTGTGTGTGTAGAAATTGGATGATAACCTGTGTTAATGTGATGGCTGTTCACGTGTGTGTATTTGTACTTTAGGTGAGGTTTGGGAAGGAGGTGGCTGTGGCCTTACGTTAGGAACCATCCCTGCATGACCAGAAGTGGGGAAACCACGGAAAACCACTTCCAGGATGGCTCAGGTGAGAATCGAACACTCCTCTTCTTAGTTTTGTCTCACAAGGCTCACAGGCCTCACATCAGAATTACAATTTCTTGGGAGAGCCGGGAATCGAACCCAGACCATTGGGCGACAGCCAAGAACGCTAGCCGCTACACCACGAGGTGATTAACTGCAGAATTGAACCTTTATAATCGACATCGCAATCCCTAACTCACGCAATATCCAACAAATAACTAGTTCATGCTTCTGGCTGAAGAGATCTGAAAAATATGGTACCAGGAATGTGTATTGTCTATCATTATCTCTTCCACTGGGATCATACCAAAGTAGTCAAGGGCCAACTTAGGTTAGCTGGAGTTCCACAATAGTCTGCACATCAGCAAGCAGACCTACTCCATGGTTCATTCGTTCCTCAATTTATCAACAAAAGGAACTCCACTCCATCTTGCAACTAATACTGATGAAATGGTGTATTATACTCAAATGACATGCTGAGTATATAAATATTATCAATGTTAATAATAATAATAATAATAATAATAATAATAATAATAATAATAATAATAATAATAATACTATGCCACCAACAAAAGAAGAAATAAAGGAAGCCCTGAAAAGTCTCAAGAACAACAAGGCAAGCGGGGAAGACTCCATATCAGCAGAAATGTTGAAGTGGGCAGAACCGGAAATCCTAGACGACCTGCACCATATCTTCCAACAAATATGGGAGACGGAAAAGCTACCAGACGAATGGAAAACAGCGCTGATCCACCCACTCCATAAGAAAGGGAACAAACAAGATGTTAACAACTACAGAGGCGTGTCGCTACTCCCAGTTACTTACAAAATCCTCTCACGGATACTTCTGAATAGAATAGAAGGAATCCTAGATAAGCAACTTGGAGAATACCAAGGTGGGTTCCGGAAAGGCCGCTCCTGTGCCGAACAAATCCTAAATTTGAAATCAATAATTCGCCACAGAGCGCTGAACGGCAAAAGTATAGTGGTTTCATTCATTGACTTCAAAAAAGCCTTCGACTCGGTGGACAGAGGGACCCTAGATAAGATCATTAGAGAATTTGGAGTCAAAACCAAACTGGCCAATATTATCAGAGAAACCTTAACAACCACAACTTCTAAGGTGAAGTTCATGGGAGAATTGTCTCAGTCATTTGAAATCAAGACAGGTGTGCGACAGGGTGATGGATTATCACCATTACTATTCAACTGTGTCCTCGAGAGGATTGTGAGAATTTGGAATTCCGAACTTGAAAATCAAGAGATAGCCCCGATCTGCCTAGGACGAAAAACGGGAGGAATCAAAGTCAATTGCTTGGCTTTCGCTGATGATTTTGCGATACTTTCAGAAAACCTAGAAGAAGCGGCCATACAGATCAACCTCTTAGAAAAGATCGCTAGCAAGACAGGACTTAGGATCTCGAAAGAGAAGACCAAGTTCATGATGAATGACAAACATGGACCACAATTCCTTGAAACAGAGATTGGACGGATTCAGAGGGTGAAAAAGTTCAAATACCTCGGTGAAACCATACAAGAGAAAGGCCTAGAGAAAGCTGCTGTAGAAGATCGTATCTCAAAAATGGAAAGAGCTTATGGGCTAACTAAAAACATCTACAACAAGAAATGCATCTCATGGAATGCCAAACTAAAACATTACAACACGGTAGTAAAAACAGAATGCCTGTATGCCAGCGAATGCCTCTCGATGAATTACAAGTTGGAGAAGCTAGAGATCCTAGAAAGAAGAATACTACGGAAAATCATGGGCCCAGTCCAGACTGAAACCGGCTGGAAACTTCGGAGCAACAATGAAGTCTATAAAAATGTGGAGAGAATCTCAGAGACCATGAAGAAGAGGAGGTTATCGTTTCTCGGACATTTGTACAGAATGGACAAAACTAGACTAACCAAACAGTTATTCGACTACCTCTGGAACAAGAAGACAACAACGACATGGATTAAGGAAGTTCGAAAAGATCTCGAAAATTCCAACATCCAGGAAGTTCAGATGTCAAACAGGGAAACATTTCGGTACATAATTCAAAATTTGGAAGGGTTTCACGTCACAAGAACCACAAAGAAGGGAAGAGCCTGGACGGATGAGCAGAAGAAACAGCATAGCGCCCATATGAAGGAGTACTGGAGGAAGAGGAAACTTCAGGCAAAGAAAAAATGAAATTGTAGCGTGATCCGAAGTGGTCATTCGCAAAAAAAAAAAAAAAAAAAAAAAAAAAAAAAAATAATAAAAAAAATTATAATAATAATAATAATATATGAATGCCAATCGCCATTTAGACGATCCGATTAGAACTTCTTAAGGCAGCTTCGGTGGCATAGTTGGTAGCATGCTGAGCTTCTATGCCCAACATCGTGGGTTCGAACCCGGCCAAAGCCATCGGATCTTTAAGAGCGTTAAAAATCCCTCAGTATGCCTTCAATCGGAGGGGAAGTAATGCCAGTGGACCCATGTCATAGATTTATGGCATGTAATAGAACCTTCCACTAACTACAATTGTGTGAAGCTAAAAGCCGCCTGTAAGGTTATGGACAGCTTTAAATATTATCATTGATGTATTCCCTTTCTCGTTGTAAACGTTTGTGCTGAAGAGATCGGTAAAGAACGTGTTACAGTTGCCCATAACTGGAGTTCTTCCTTAATGACCACATCTATATTATGAATACTGATTCTTTAAATTTTTCTAGTTTAGTTCACGAGCCTAGAGCCAAAACGCAAGGAAACACTCAAGAAATTAGGTCCTGTAGATATGTGTGTGTTAATATAAGAATGATCATCAGTACACACTAATTGTTTGTCTAAACGGTGAGACCTCCAAAAACTAGGTGAAATGGAGTACAGCATGTTTGCTAATTAATTTAAAAGATTCCAAAATTTGTACATTTGCACAAACAAATAATTTTTTAGCCGAGTAACAACAGCGGTTTACACGAAACCCTTTTAAATTTAAATACCTACTAGTTGATGCCCGTCAAAACATGACGGTCATTGGGAAAATATTAACTGAATGATAATCTTATACGTACAGTATGCATTTTTGAACGATTACTTTTTGACACTGTTGCAACTTTAAGGGAGTCGAAAGATCGACTTCGCAACATATAACTGGTCATGACAGAAACCTTGATGAGCCAAATAGAGACCTACACGTTCCAGAGTTTCCCCTTGAGCTTTAATCATTGTGATAATGTACGCCAAGCGAATTGAAATTTGGAAAATTGAAGTGTTTTATCGGAAAATGTTAAATCAAGTCGAAGGATTATAGCTCTCTGTCCATTAAGTGATTTACCTCCACATATACTTACTCTAAAAGTTTGAACCATAGAGCCACAACAATATTTCTCCCCTTTTTAATTCTCATAAACAAAGATCTCAGTAAGACGCGGCGGTATCCGCCATTTCTCTGGTGGAATAGATCCATTGCGCGCAAGCGCGGGAGCCACAAATATTACATTTTTCTTTAATAATTTAAAAATATACCCTAACATATATTTTCCTTTTAAGGACACTCTGCAAATCTACATACTAAGAGCTCTCGTTAGAATGCATTACGAAGTCAGTCGGTTAAGACGTTTTCTCAATCTCGCGGGAAAATAAATCAGCTTAGTGTTTTAAATATATAGATTAATCGGTCCACACGATTGAGTGTTATTCCTAACACCTTAAACAAATTCTATCGGATCAGTTAATACAAGTGTACGAAATACTCAGGGTGGGATTTGAACACTTCCGAATCTGAGCTCTCTCGCAAACGCATTGACTCAGGACCAGAGCTACGCCGGCTGATCACTGAGAACTGTAGCGGTAGTATTAAACGATGAATTTGGAAGCCGTTGCACACTCTGGAGAAACCATAAAATGAGAAGATTTTGTCTCTTACTGGAAGTAAATGCGTCAGGAATCTAATATCGAATTGAAGTTCGCAGGTCGCTTCACATCGCGTTAGAGCCTAATGAATCATACTGTATTTCTTGCTTCTAACTCACGTTAGGTTATAATCACATCAAGGTTAGGCATTATCTCATTTTGTGCAAAATTGAGCAGTGGTTTAGGAACGTCGCGCATAGGTCACAGCTGGCGAGCGGTCTGGAATTACGCAAGGAGAAGGTTAGGATGTAATATACCAAACCACACCCCACCTTGGGGCATCAAACAAGTGTGTTCCTTTTTTTTAAGTCATTAGAAAGTTAACGAACCTGTATGAGCATTATTACATGTCAAGGGATTGGAACGCACATCTTATTTCATAGAGACAAACATTAAAGGAAAAAAAGTAGAGTAGTGACAGCTTGAAAGTCATGAATACGCTTTTACTTCACAGAACGGTCTATACATCAAGTTGCGTGTGAATACCTCGTCAGTAGATGTTAAGTCTTAAAGAGCGAAGAGATCGGAGAACTAATGAATATTTGCTGCCCTTTAAAATCACATTTTAGATAGAGATAGAAATTCCGATTCGTTCCATCAGTTAGGCCTAGTTACCTGAAGCAGTACCACACAAACCAGTCAGGCATGAATGGGAGTCAATCAGCAGAATTACTCTTGCACGGTGTTATGTCGCAATCTACACTACTCGACTCCTAACGTTTTCTGCGGGGAAGAATAAAATAATAATACTAATCTTATTATATAATACGCTAAGGTGTATGTTTCACAAAACTCAAGCTCCTAAACCAGAGGGAGTTAGAAGGTGTGGTTTGTACCAAAATCTTCCAAATCGTCTCAATAGTACAAGAAGATCTTGCATTTCTTGATAAGTCAACGGAAATATATATATATATATTTGTTTATAAAGTGCTTTTAAACGAATAAACAAGACGATGGTCCCTCAAGGAACTGTGTCGCGGAAAGCGCGCTTAGCGCTAGAGCCGAGCGGGTAGTCTGTACACAAGGGGCGCACGCAACCCATTATGCGAGAGTTCTCGCACGGGTCCGCTAGTGTTATTGGTTTTACGTCTCATTTAACTGCTGAGGGTTTTCGAGACGCCGGGGTGCCGGAATTTTGCCTCGAAGGGGATATTTAACGTGTCAGTAAATCACGGCTCCCTCACATTTGCGCACGATTAAGTACCAACTGACAGCGCCAGGATAGATCTTGCAACCTTGGGATCAGCAGGCGAGAAAGTTACCGCTGCGCCACGCAGACAGTTAAAAAAAATAAAAGATCAAGTTTGCATATTATTATTAAAGGTTGAACAGAGCAATTGGAAGGTAGCCTACACATAGTCCTCCCTGTTTTCATTGTTAGGGTTTATACCACACTATCTACACACATCAAAAAAAGTTTTGCATCACCTCGGTTCCAAGAGCTCCGGAACCGTTAAATACAAAGGGAATAGAGATCAACACAAACAACATTTCAGCTCGTTTTATTGCTCATGAGACCCACACATTGCATGTTGTACCATCATACAGCTAGACTTTCAGCATTTGTGGTCCAGATTGCAGTACACACCACTACCTCTAATACCCAGTAGCACGTCCTCTTGCATTGATGCATGCCTGTATTCGCCGTGGCATACTATCCACAAGTTCATCAAGACACTGTTGGTCCAAATTGTCCCACTCCTCAACGACAATTCGGCGTAAATCTCTCAGAGTGGTTGGTGGGTCAAGACGTCCATAAACAGCCCTTTTCAACATATCCCAGGCATGTTCGATAGGGTTCATGTCTGGCGAACATGCTGGCCACTGTAGTCGAGCGATGTCGTTATCTTGAAGGAACGCATTCACAAGATGTGCACGATGAGGTCGAGAATTGTCGTCCATGAAGACAAATGCCTCTCCAATATTCTGCCGATATGGTTGCACTATGGGTCAGAGGATGTCATTCAGGTATCGTAAAGCCGTTTCGGAGCCTTCCATGACCACCAGTGGCGTACGTCGGCCCCACATAATGCCACCCCAAAACATCAGGGAACCACCACCTTGCTGCACTCCCTGGACAGTGTGTCTAAGACGTTCAGCCTGACCAGGGTGCCTCCAAACACGTCTCCGACGATTGTCTGGTTGAAGGCATATGCGACACTCATCGGTGAAGAGAACGTGATGCCAATTCCGTGGGGTCCATTCAGCATGTTGTTGGGCCCATCTGTACCGCGCTGCATGGTGTCGGGGTTGCAAAGCTGGACCTCGCCATGGACGTCGGGAGTGAAGTTGCGCATCATGCAGCCTATTGCGCACAGTTTGAGTTGAAACACGACGTCCTGTGGCTGAACGAAACGCATTATTCAACATGGTGGCATTGCTGTCAGGGTTCCTCCGAGCGGCAATCCGTAAGTAGCGGTCATCCACTACAGTAGTAGCCCTTGGGCGGCCTGAGCGAGGCCTGTCATCGACAGTTCCTGTATCTCTGTACCTCCTCCATGTCCGAACAACATCGCTTTGGTTCACTCTGAGACGCCTGGAAACTTCCCTTGTTGAGAGCCCTTCTTGACACAAAGTAACAATGCGGACGCGATCGAACTGCGGTATTGACCTTCTAGGCATGGTAGAACTACAGACAACATGAGCAGCGTACCTTCGTCCTGGTGGAATGACTGGAACTGATCGGCTGTCGTACCCCCTCCGTCTAATAGGCCCTGCTCATGCATGGTTGTTTACATCTTTGAGCAGTTTTAGTGACATCTATGAACAGTCAAAGGGACTGTATCTTGGATACAATATACACAGTCAACGTCTATATGCCGGAGATCTGGGAACCGAGGTGATGCAAAACTTTTTTTGATGTGTGTAATATGGTACTTTAATTTAAGTCCGATGGTATAAAAATGAAAGGGAAAATACATATACTGCACCATAAAAACATGTACCAATTATCTAGATAAACCCCCCATTAGTCTGCAACTAGTAGGATGTGAGCTGGCGACCACGGGAAGCTAGCTGAGTCCGGCATTACTTCCCACTTACTTGTGCCAGGCTTCTTTCGTTCTATCTTCTTTCCGGTCGACCTCACTTGGTTCAACTCATTTTGTCTCCTAACCCCGACGGAATTATGGTATCCGAGGCCTAGGGCGTCCTTTAAATTTCCGCCTTAATTGGCTCTTGTTTATTCATTTCTGATACCCACATTCATTGACAAGACAGTTTTAAGTCAATTTGAATTCTTTTGAAAACATTTCCTTGTTTTGAAAAAATTTCCCCCTAAATGTAAGGGCATTTTATTGATAATATGATAATATTGATAATATTCATCTGCTGACGTGTTATTCTATAGTATATGTAAAACAGTCCAACATGGCATCCATATGCTATATTTCACTGGTTTACAATATAGCCGAAACTATTTAGGCAATAAAACTGACATTTTTATGGTGATAGAGGACTATTAAATAAGTAGGCCTATATACTTTGAAAAGTCCTGATGAACACACAAAGAACATGTCGGCAAAGTGACTTTCAAATATTAAAAATGACTATTCTGGCAATCGAATTGCTCGAGACCGATGAAACTCAGCGCAGCGAATCTTTACACACAGATGATGGCAATTGTTTTCAAAAAATCAAAATTACCTCAGTTCAAAATTGTAAAACCCATTTTTAAATTTCTCGTATCCTATTCAAGCGATTGATGAGAAGAAAAAAACTCAGCAATTCTTCCAGATTTGTGCCGTGTCTTGTGTGGGGTTTCGCCTAGGACACCAAGCTGGCTCATCGGCGGGCTCTTGGTGTCCCCGCCAGGACCCCCACAGGAGTAACGAACTGCGCCCTACCCCCCTTTATTCATATGATGGGCTGTTATAATAATAATAATCATAATCATTATCTAATGGCACTAAATTCTGTAGCTTACGTTTCATAAATCATACACGCCGTGACTCGTTACAGAAATATGCCATCTTGCGGGAGGAGTCTTAATCACCGATACTGAAAGTTATATTCTAGCACATACATTCTCAATGTAATGGTGTTGGTGCAGACATACACACATCAAAAAAAGTTTTGCATCACCTCGGTTCCCAGATCTCCGGCATATAGACGTTGACTGTGTATATTGTATCCAAGATACAGTCCCTTTGACTGTTCATAGATGTCACTAAAACTGCTCAAAGATGTAAACAACCATGCATGAGCAGGGCCTATTAGACGGAGGGGGTACGACAGCCGATCAGTTCCAGTCATTCCACCAGGACGAAGGTACGCTGCTCATGTTGTCTGTAGTTCTACCATGCCTAGAAGGTCAATACCGCAGTTCGATCGCGTCCGCATTGTTACTTTGTGTCAAGAAGGGCTCTCAACAAGGAAAGTTTCCAGGCGTCTCAGAGTGAACCAAAGCGATGTTGTTCGGACATGGAGGAGGTACAGAGATACAGGAACTGTCGATGACAGGCCTCGCTCAGGCCGCCCAAGGGCTACTACTGTAGTGGATGACCGCTACTTACGGATTGCCGCTCGGAGGAACCCTGACAGCAATGCCACCATGTTGAATAATGCGTTTCGTTCAGCCACAGGACGTCGTGTTTCAACTCAAACTGTGCGCAATAGGCTGCATGATGCGCAACTTCACTCCCGACGTCCATGGCGAGGTCCAGCTTTGCAACCCCGACACCATGCAGCGCGGTACAGATGGGCCCAACAACATGCTGAATGGACCCCACGGAATTGGCATCACGTTCTCTTCACCGATGAGTGTCGCATATGCCTTCAACCAGACAATCGTCGGAGACGTGTTTGGAGGCACCCTGGTCAGGCTGAACGTCTTAGACACACTGTCCAGCGAGTGCAGCAAGGTGGTGGTTCCCTGATGTTTTGGGGTGGCATTATGTGGGGCCGACGTACGCCACTGGTGGTCATGGAAGGCTCCGAAACGGCTTTACGATACCTGAATGACATCCTCCGACCCATAGTGCAACCATATCGGCAGAATATTGGAGAGGCATTTGTCTTCATGGACGACAATTCTCGACCTCATCGTGCACATCTTGTGAATGCGTTCCTTCAAGATAACGACATCGCTCGACTACAGTGGCCAGCATGTTCGCCAGACATGAACCCTATCGAACATGCCTGGGATATGTTGAAAAGGGCTGTTTTTGGACGTCTTGACCCACCAACCACTCTGAGAGATTTACGCCGAATTGTCGTTGAGGAGTGGGACAATTTGGACCAACAGTGTCTTGATGAACTTGTGGATAGTATGCCACGGCGAATACAGGCATGCATCAATGCAAGAGGACGTGCTACTGGGTTATTAGAGGTAGTGGTGTGTACTGCAATCTGGACCACAAATGCTGAAAGTCTAGCTGTATGATGGTACAACATGCAATGTGTGGGTCTCATGAGCAATAAAACGAGCTGAAATGTTGTTTGTGTTGATCTCTATTCCCTTTGTATTTACAGGTTCCGGAACTCTTGGAACCGAGGTGATGCAAAACTTTTTTTGATGTGTGTAGGTCGTGTGCCAAAGGCTATTTAGTAGAGACTGGTGTGTGGGAAAGCGGTAACGTTGTCGCCTGCTGTTCCCAAGGTTGAAGGATCGAATCCTGGCACAGTCAGTTGGAAATTGAGTGTGCGCAAATGCGAGGGAGCCGTGTCAGAAGATTAACAAACATATTCGAGGAAAACGTTCGGTACCTCGGTGTCTTTATAATCCGCAGTAGCTGAAGGAAATGTAAAACTAATTGTACCATTATTACAGAGGTGGGCACAATTCGGCTCATTGAGCAGCGCTCCCGCTCCGGCAGGAGAAAGAGCCGAGTATGCGCTCTCACCGAAGTTGACCTTGTAGTTCCTTGCACAGCCTGCCGTTACAAGCGGCGTATCGCAACAGCTTTATACTTGTGCCCTGTTTATTGTGCATAAGATGATTAGATTATGGTGCTACGTACATACGCTTAATTATATTCCTTTTAGTAGGTTCTGTGTAGGAAACATACATAATTACTTTGACAGCTGATAAGTACACACTCCTTTGTCCACTACCGATGGTCCTAAAACTACAATAGCCAACTTAACAACTTGTTTAGAACACAAGGAACGAAAACTTGCTCTATGAGTACAGAAATAAATGAAAATGAAAATCCACTGCCTGCTTCCAGTCTCCGACCAGATCAGGAATGGAATGAATGATGCCCCTAGCTAGCGGCGAGGATATGGACTGTGCCGGCTGCCGAGGCCTGATGCACTCCCCTGGGGCAATGAGTAAATGAATGACAGATGAAATGAAATGATAGTGGAGAGTGTTGCTGGAATGAAATTTTGACAGGGAAAATCGGAGTACCCGGAGAAAAACCTGTCTGCCTCCGTTTTGTCCAGCACAGATCTCACATGGAGTGACCGGGATTTGAACCACGGACCCAGCGGTGAGAGGCCGGCGTGCTGCCGCCTAAGCCACGGAGGCTTCACAGAAATAAATACATGAATAAATATCATTGACCATAAACAAAACATAGGCCTATGTGTTCTGTCATTCTGCAGATGATGAGGAGGTGTGCGTAACCTTTCGCTGAAGCAGATGGGTTACTTTTGGAGCGATCGATCTTGCACTTGCAATTCGAAGAATGGCAGTGAGATGTGCGTCAGTTTTAGTGGCTTTTCGTGGAGATTTATTTATCTTCATTAGAGAGAACAGTTTCTCACACAGATATGTTGAACCAAACATTGATAGAAGTTTGGCAGTCATTTTGTGCATGTTTGGAAAATCTGTTAGGGAAAACTGTTTATAAAAATGTGCTAAGCTTGTTCGTGATTCATATTTAGCGTACAGCCTACTCAGCCCGGTACAATGCTGTACCTAAGCTTGCGCCTTGACTGTACATATTGCCATCTAGTCGTTCCAGCACAAACTATTAGCGAGCAGTCAGCTGGTCCTGGCTCCTTGGCTCCGCTCCTGCTCATGCAGTTGGCTCCAGGAGCTGCGCTCTCTCATTGCCCACCTATGATTTAGTACATCACATGGAAGATCCTTTTGATGGGCGGGAGAGTCTTTAATGGAAATGACCAGTAGCATACCGGGTGAGTTAGCCGAGATCGTTGCGGCATGACTGTTGGCAGTCGCTCACATCCGGGAGGCGAGGAGGTTCGAATCCCCCCGCCGGCAACCTTGAAGATGGTCTTCTGTGGTTTCCCATCTTCCTTCCAGGCAAATGCCGGGGTTGGTCCCTAACTATAGGCCACAGCCGCTACCTTCCAACTCCTCGACCCTCCCATCCAACATTCCTCCCCAACGGTACTTGTAGCTCACCCATTGGGTGTCCGTCTCGAAGCAGCTACAAAACTGGCGAGCCGAACATGTCCTCGGACACTCCCGGCACTAAAAGCCATACGCTAAAAAAAAACAACAAAAAAAAACAAACTGTAGGATGTATGAAAATAGGCTATTTACTGTAGTTCTTCATGGAACTACTTGTTTAGTAAAGTTATAATTACTCATATTTTAATAACCTGTTTCCCCTATTGGATGGCGCGGGAAGTCGCGATATACAGAAATTAACGTGAATTTCTCAGTATTGTGTATTGGCTTGTATTGGCGTAGATTTTGAACGTGCATCTGGCAACCCTGATCAATGTCCTCCTTACAGTTTTTTAGCGTATGGCTTTTAGTGCCGGGAGTGTCCGAGGACATGTTTGGCTCGCCAGTTTTGTAGCTGCTTCGAGATGGACACCCAATGGGTGAGCTACAAGTACCGTTGGGAGGGCAGTTGGAATGTAAGGACTAGGAGTTGGAAGGTAGCGGCTGTGGCCTATAGTTAGGGACCAACCCTGGCATTTGCCTGGAAGGAAGATGGGAAACCACAGAAGACCATCTTCAAGGTTGCCGGCGGGCGGATTCGAACCTCCTCGCCTCCCGGATGTGAGCGACTGCCAGCAGTCATGCCGTAACGACCACGGTTAACTCACCCGGTTCCTTACACGAATTGATTTAAATATACATTTAGTAATTAATATAAAATGTGAGATAAGTTGGACACAGTAGATGGTCACAGAGCTTAGCGTTCAATGCTCGCTTAGAGATGAACAGATCGCTGCAGAATGTAGGGTGTGAAAAATACACGTTTAACCAGTCTGCAGTCTTTTGACCCCAGATCCCTTGGGATCTGTGACTGAGCGAGGTCCATCCAGTTGAAGATTCTTTTTTTATCTTTTTGACATGAGCAAATCTGGCGAGAGACCGTGCGAAACTTGAGGTCACAAGATCAAGTGGATGAGTATACATACTTAATATTAGTGAAAGTAGTCTATACTGTACATGCTACGTATCTCATATGATTCTTGGAAATAACCGGCATGAGTCCTATGCAAGGTCTCATTTTGATCACCAATTCAACAGATCATCCCCAATGTTGACACACAATCGTAGTACAGTCTTATCCCCCGGTGCTGTTGTTGGCGACGCAAAGAACAACTTAAAATTAAAATACCCTTAGATTTATGGGTAAGCATTCAAATGAATAAAAGGTTGGTTGGTTCCTTAGTTTAGGGGCTGCGACAACGTGGTCATGTAGCCCCGTGTACTTTGGGTGTGTGTAGAATCTGTCTGATAACCGGTGTTAATTGTGATGATTGTATTAGTGTGTGTATCTGTTTTTTTTTAAATCAAGTTAGGACTGCAACTTTGAATTTTTTCAAATAGTTCCTAATTTGGCCGCCAAACGCCACCGTCAACGGCTACTAGGTCTAGTTCAGAACTTAGCTACTAGACGCCACCGCAGTCGGCTCTTGGCCACGAACGTAGCAACCTAAGAGCGTTGTTTACATTCTTAGTTTCACACAGGTGTAATTAGTGGAACGTTATTTAACATGCCATAAATCTATGACATGGGACTGCCGGCGTTACTTCCCCTCTGAAGGGAGGCATACTGAGGGATTTTTAACGCTCTTAAATAATCCGACGGCTTCGTCCGGGTTTGAACCCGCGATCTTGGGCATAGAAGCTCAGCATGCTACCAACTACGCCACCGAAGCCGCCTGAATAGAAGGTTAACTAAGCACTTGAGCAAAATAAATTCGAATGTGGTTTTACGCTGGTTTTATAAAACATTAATTAATTTCCTGTTCTATTTACTAAGCAATTTCTCCTTATTTAAATACATTTCCACTAGTCTTGAATGAATGTATAACACGGAAATGGAAAACTCACTGCTATATTTTAAACCTTAAATTTTATTCATAACTAGCTGTACCCGGCATACGTTGCAATGCCAATCGAAGAAAGGAAGTGTTTGTGTTGTAATTGTGTTTATTGAAGTGCTTTCGGATGCACAATATTGTTTTTTGTTTTACCGTAAACTGCCGCTAAACACTCATGAGCCACCTATTGTAAAATGGTTTACTAATTCATAAACCTTCACGGGCGTGCACAACATCTGACCAAAGTTCTGTTGAAACAACTCGCGCGCCCTCTATTGTACTTTTTTCCTAATTCAGAAACCTTCGCAGGTGTGCAAACAACAACCCACCAAAGTTCATTTGTTGAAACGATTAGCACGCCAACATTTATTTTTGATATGACTCGCGCACCACCTATTGTGAAATGGATTTACTAATTCAGAAACCTTGGCGGGCATGCACACGACAACTCACCAAAGTTAATCTGTTGAAACGAATAGCGCGCCATCACTCATTTATAGAAACTACTCCTGTGCCACCAATTATAAAATGGATTTACTAATACACAAACCTTCGCAGGAATGTGCACAACAACTAACCACCACGGGACCGACATACAGACAGACAGGCAAACTCTCACGTAACATTCTTTTAAGCCTACATTCGATTAAGAAAAAAAAAAAATGTTGTAGACTTGTGAGATCTACACTGGCTAAAGTTGTCAGTCTGTGTGTGTATATCTGTCCCGCCCCTATCAATACAACACGACGAAACCGAAATGAACGAAATTTGGTACAGAGGTAGCGAAGGACATCTCAGTGTCATCGCCCGCCGCCATCTTGACGGAAACACAAATGTTCAAAGCTTAAATCAAATTACGACTAACCTAATCATATGATCCCTACCTAATTTTTCAACAACATACCTTCATGTAGGAAGCGTCTTTCGACCAAATTACAAGGTCATCAACCAAATAGTTTGAATATGGCGGCCGTATATGTGTTCAAATCGCTTGTGTGACTGTGTATATTTATCCCCCACTGTCAATTCAAAGACGACGAAAGTGAATTGAACGAAATTTTGTACAGAGGTAGAACTAGCAAGGGAAACGTCAGTGTCATGTGTTATATCGCCGCCGTCTTGACAGAAACGTAATGGCGGCCACCCAAATGTTCAAAGCTAAATTGAATTAGCCTATGACTAACCTAATCATCTAGTCTCTACCAAATTTCGCATCAACATACTTTTATGTGGGAAGCAGAGGTAGCACTAGCAAAGGACACCTCAGTGTCAAGTTTCATATCGCCGTCATCTTGACGGAAATGTAATGGCGGCCACCCAAATGTTCAAAGCTTAAATCACGAATTACCTAATCATCCGATCTCTACCAAATGTTACAAAAATGTACCTTAATGTGGGAAGTGTCTTTTGCCTATATTACAGGATGATCAGACATATAGTTTCAAGATGGTAGACGTATGAATCATACAAGTATCATAGCCTAACCGTTACTTACGATTCAACAAGGTCCGGCTTCACCAAATCCGTTTATCGTACAGAGGGTGGTTTAAAATTTTGTCACCCATGTATTTAGGAGAAAGTAGGCTATATGTTCTTTACTGAATATCTTGTTTATATATAGAGAGATCATATCTTTTCTTTGGATGCTTTACAATAACAGATCATCCTCAGCACTTTTGCAATTCACTAATACAATTAGAAGTTCTACTGATTATTATACGTAGCCATGAGGAGTATTCAACATTTCACACCGTATAGGACACGAACTGCATCAAAATGATCTAACAATTCAACGAATTAGTAAATAATACACTAAAATTATCGAATAGTTGAAAAAACTAACGACGAATGCTACACAATGCAAAATAAAATTGAGTATTCCCCTTCACTATAAGGGATTTCTATTCTGCCATGACACTAAGGAAGATGATATTTCAACAATTTACGCCTCCCTATACAACACAAAAATCTTAAAACTACATGGTTGGACTGGAAAGACAGCAGGATGATACTGAAACTCTATTATTTGGGAAGTCTAACCACCAATGACAACAGGTGTAGTAAAGAGATTATAAGGCGAATAGCGCTTGCAAAACAGGCGTTCAATAATAAGAAAAATATTTTGATTAATGCAAATTTGGATATTGAAATTAAGTTAAATGTTTACAATTATACGCCAAATCAATACTTAACACATTTATATATATTATATATATAGGACATGTTTCAACCTACAATGAGGTCATCTTCAGCTAAAAAATGAAAGTCAAATAAGAATTAAACCAAAATAGTATATATGTACTTAAATCTAAATAAGAAATGAAATGTTAATGATAAAATTGTAATAAAATGAAATAAAATATTAAAATGTATATCCTTACAATTCAGTGTTAAATAAAATAAAGTATAATAGGCCTACTAGTCCTTTTACAATAATTTTCAAAATGTAGTTAAAAAGCGAGAAATATTAATGGTGATTATAAATACATGTTAAGCTACAGTATATAATACTTTTATCAAAATAATATACTAAACCCTTTGGAAAATAGCATGTAGACAAGATTCAAAATTTCGGGGTCGTAATGGATTCTTGTGAATGTGATTTAGAGGTTTTGCTATCAACATAACTTCCAAGGTTCATAAGGTTAACTTATTATTATTATAAAGCCAAGAAAAACAACAGGATCTACTAACAAATGAAATTTATTAACTGAATCAAACATAAAAAGGAAAACTATAACCACCCTTTTATTGTTCACTCGCGTGAACAGATCTGACACTGACCAGCCTGACGTACCATGACGACACGGTATGACAGCTGTCAACAAGCATTGTGACTGCAATGTCACTTAAATCAAAGTAACAAAAGAAAACGGATCACAAGATCCAAATATAACAAACAAATAAAATAGTACAAAAATTTAATATTTATGAGCGACACGGGTTTTAAGACTAGTTCAAGTAATGAGCATTTTGACGGGCGCTCGTTTCCGACCAAAACAGTTGGTTCGGGAACGGACTCCGTACTGCGAAGGACGAATTACGGAAATGTGGGAACAACAATTACATATTTAAATACACTACTGACATGCTCTAACCTTAGATTACCACAACCAAATACACGTGTGTATTATTTAAAATAAGGGCTGCGGAATTACCGACTTATACCTTAAACACTAGGAAGGCATAACATGACATGAACAGGTTTGGCCGGTTGCCAAATTATATTTATATGAATACAATGGCCTTGAAAATAAGAGCCAACAACAACAAAATACAACTTTTAATTTTTACGCCGGAAAGTTTGGCGTTTTAAAACAATGGACAAATAAGTCGTAGTAATGATAAAAGAAACTTGGATCGACAACATGGCAACTTCCCAAATTAAACCAAATAAAATAACCTTAACTCATTAGGCTTTAAAGCAAACATAACGTGTCATAACGAGCTGGAGACAACCGGGCCTGTTATCGCATCACCGAGAGAGTGGCTGATTTCTTCCCCCAAGTAGTAATTAGTGCCATGCTAAATATAGATTCTGGCCCATAGCCAGCGTACAGCACCTTTGCTAATCGCCACCTGTTAAACGCGTACAAATAAATAACACATTATCTCAAAACATCCTCTCAGGGATTTTTAAGAATACATTCCCAGGTCAAACTTATCCCCACGGATAACTAGTTTGCCGGAATGATATCGCAGTCATGGACAGGCTTCACCTCTCCTCATCATCATCACTTACACCCAAAAACACGTGGCACATTTCTCGAAGATCTCGTCGTAGCATTAATCAGCACACCTCTCAGATAATGACACACAACATGTCCAAATGACAATAAAGAATAAATAACAGGATCAGTCCTAGCCCGAGTTATCAAAGCAACAAAATGCAAATATTCCCCCCACGTAGTAATTAGTTTAACATAACATTAAATCAGTCCATTTATCATTGTCGTTCCTAGGTTCTCATTCATGGCTACACTTTTTATAGATACGTTAATCGATGCGGCCGTTTCGCAAAAAGAATTACGTATACATAAGGAAAACATTTATATTACAAAATTTACTGTACAACATAATTGTCACGCAATGCCAAAATTTACTACACGCATGTCAGTTAAGAAATCAAACCCTAAAATTTAAATTAAACCACACAAATAAAATCTATACAAAGTTCCACACATCTCTCGCGATTCCCCTCGTCCAAAATCAATAAATCAATTTTTTAATACTCATCACTTAAACTGCTTTCCAGAGGCCTCCCGCCTCGTCAATTCCCATCATTAGGCCGTTAGCCCATAACACTGATGGTAATGGAGGATGAAGCTTGCTGTCTTCTCTCCATGGTCGACATTTTGCTGCTGTTAACACACAATTAAATCAAAGTTTTTAAACTGTTCTATCTGCGTTCTAAGTATTTTATTTCCTCAGATCGTCCTATGCAGAATCGTCGACTTTCCCTATTCTATGGCTAATTGCCATCTCACAATTTATGAAAATTTCCAACTTCGTTGCCGACACACAACTATAATTTAAAACCATATCGTCTTAAGGACGTCTTAAAATGACTGTCGAAGAATAATTAGGAGTGCCCCGATTCATCTCAGACATTTGTATATATACAGAAAGCCTAAAGTTTCAATGGTGGGAGAAAAACAGCTCCTCAATATTTTAAGTAATGGGCCTATAATTATGTGTGACCTCTCAAAATTCTTGTATTTTCTCACAGGTCGCGAATCTGCCGTCGAACAAGCAAACCGATCGCTAGATCTTTTTATATCCGATTGCCGCGCAAAACACACTGACGCTATGTTCTGGCGTCATGTTTTCTTATTGGTCAGATAAGTTGGCGTTGGAGCTCTGACCTTACAAATCCCGCCCTTATTTTGACGTCACGACTATTCTCCTCTCTCTCACTCCTTGCCTTGTACGCAGCATTTTGCCCTTCGATGGTCACGTACGCCACAGCGTCATATCTGATTTTCTCAGAAATCCAAGAATAACATTGGTTGTGAAACTATTGGTCATTTCCAGCCAGCACGTAGCATGTCTTACCAAGTCCAGATTTCTAGCTACATCAATATTACTCAAATATCCAGCATATCATGTATTTAGTATTTCCATCGTTTTTATTAATATGAAACATTATTATTGGACACAATGATAAGGGTTCATCCGACCTCTAGTTGATGAAATTCGAACTCAAATGAAGTCGAATTTCACATCCCCTACTTTTCTGGCTCAAATTTGAAGTTGCTGGTCACCCTCAAATATAATGACTGTCCGCCTCTGTCTGTTTCAGTAGCCGTCTCGTTCCAAACTCATTAGGAAATTCCTGTATACTTATGCCCTCCGGCCTCTTTCCTTGCTACTCGTCTCCCCTCTCACTCTTTCAAAACATCAACATATTCATTAACGACTTCCGCCTGAACTTGTAAACACGTCAGAGCTGTCTTTTGAGCGCTTTAACCACTAGAGTACCCCCGTATCTTTTGTTGTATGTTATCACGCGAATGTTTAATTTGCTGCAGTAACATTATTTCTCGGTTCGTATGGCTCTCTCTGATGATACAATTTTAAATTTGAGATATTATATACTGCCATGTTTCCTGTGCTCACCTCTCGGACTCTGTAGGCGTTGTTACCTAAATTCCTCACGATGCTGAACTTCCTTAAGCCGCTCCTGTCTTTTCTCCATTTTACCGTGATGTCATCTCCTTCTTCTCCCCCGCGTTGCCATCTTCTTCCTTCTCCCTTCTTCTTCTCCTATTCCCGTACAATAACTTTTTTTTTACCATATTTCGAGACCCTCGCCTGACACGGTCTGCGAATCTCTCCTGCTATTCTTCTGTTTCCTATTGTCGGCTGCTCTATTTTCTTCTTCTCCATGCAGCTCCTCCAAATATCTCTGGGTTTCTACATGCATGGCCTCCAACATTTGATGTGTTCCGTTTTCCTCCTCGTGGTTGTCGGGATTCTTCCGCCGATCTATCGCTCTTTCCCATTTATCATTATTTCCTTCCATGTTACGTGGCTCCTCCAGGTACTGTTGCGGGTCAGCGTGTCTCTCGTTCCAATTTCTCTGATCATCCCTTGGATCCGATTGCTCGTTAAACCGCTGGTTATTTTGTGCGTTATATTGTTGATTGTAACGCCTATTGTCCCTGGGCCTATATTGTTGATTATAGTGTCCTCCACGCCATCCCCGATTGTAAGGTGCGTTATTATTATTATTCCTATTGTATGACGTTTGGTATCTCCTATTATCTCGCCACTGCTGATTGTTTGTGTTCCGGTAGCGGTTAGTTCCTTCCTGATTGTTATGGTTTCTGTCCCTATTTTCGTATCTCGGTTGAGATCCCGGCTCATATTCTTCGGTGCTCTGCCGTCTTTGGTTATCCCCAGTGTTTGTAGCTTGCGACCTCGTGTTTTTGTTCGGTGTCTTGACTACTTCGACTGCATTAACTAACTCTATCTGTCTCTTCTCTCTCGGGTTGATGTAATTAGTGGTTTCATCTATCTTCCTTAATACCTCTTCTGCCTGGACCACGGTCGTAATATTTGCCGCCACCAAGAATTGCTGAACGCTAATAGGCATCTGTTTTCCTATAGTAGTTATTAGCTCCATTTCGCTGGGGGGATTATCAAGATCTTGCAATTTGACAAGTTGCATGGCGAAAAAATCTGCATATTTCGTCTGATGCGTGGAATGGTATTTACGCGAGTATAAGTCCATTCGCAAGCTTTGTTGATACGACCCACTCCAGTATTTGCTTAGGAAGGCCTTGTGGAAACCTTCCATTGATTTAAATGTGTTCTTAAATCCAAGATACCAGGTAAGTGCTGAGCCCGCCAAAAATTTTTCAACCATTCTTAATTGTCGCGTTGAGCTAACATTTTGGTCCGAAAAATATTCTGTCAGTTCCCTTAAGAAAGCTTTAGGTGTCCCTCCGCTCTCTGGTAAAAACTTATTCGGTTTAAATTCGTTTCCACGGATGACTTGTATAACTTGCGTGGGAAGTTGTGTGTTTTGAGGTGTCGAGCTACGACCCTCATAATTCTGGAATGCTTGCGTGTCTACCGTTCTTGGACTTTGCCCAAGCTCGTGGCTGTCTATTGTGTGCTCTCTTTCCGCATTCTCCCCTTTCCCCTTTTCCATTAGTGTCGCAAACATCGTATTATGTCCAAGTGACTGCAACTCCGATTTTATCATGCGGTCCTCTTGAATTTGAAATCTTAACTTCATATTTTCTTCTAACGCCTGTATTTTCGCGTTATTTTCCCCTAGCTTCTTGCTTACTGCGAGCCGTTCATCTTTCGAATCAGCGCTCATCTTGGTCCAATCTTTCCTAATAGTATCCTTCAATTTAACAAAGCGTTTTTCGACTTCCTGTTGATTAGCCTCCTGATTATCTTCAAGTTTATCTATCCTTTCTCCCAGAGAAATGTTGTTCTGTTCTAATGTTTGTTTAATTTCTTCCTGGTCAATTTCTAACTTTTTCCATTTCTTAATTGATTGTATTTCTAATTTGTTGAGTTCCGTCACTAAGCCCGTGATATTGTTATCTACTGTAATTATCTGATCTTGCATACCCTGTGTCCCTCGTTCGATCATCTCAAACCTTTTTTTTAAGTTTGTGTGTGCTTCTTTAATCTCAGATGAGCTGGTCAAACACGCTTGCTCGATTTGTGCTAGTTTTGCCATAACAGTCTCATCCATTCCTTTTATTTCCTTTTTAAACGAATCTTCGATACCTTTTATTATTCCTAATTGTTTGGTATTGTTAGTGCTAACGTCCTTTGCTAATTGGATTAGCTGTTCTTTTGTGTGCTCTTTGATTTCTACCGTTAGCGCAGCTAGATTTTGAGTGTTCCTTTCGTCTTGTGCGTTTAATATTTCATTGTTTTTCTCAGACTGCCTATGTAATTGTTCACTAACCAGAATGTTTTGTGTAGCGATTTTCTGATTTATATTCTCGTTAACTTCGGATAGTTTTGTGTTTAACTGTGTCTGTATTTCTTCCGATTGTTTATTTATAGCGGCTAACTGTGTCTGCGTTTCTGTCGATTGATTATTTATGGCCGTTAACTGTGTCTGCGTTTCTTCACTATTTGCCGCTAACTGTGTCTGTATTTCATTGGTTATGTCCTTTCTCATCTCACTAAGTTGTTCTCGCGTACGAGCGGATGCTAGTTCAATCACTTCGCGAATTTCTCCCAGAGTTGCCATCACAACAATAATATATTTGAGACATAGGGAAATGACATAAGGCGGAGCCTTGGATACGCGCGCTCACATATATTAAATATACACACATTAACCCTTTACATACTCAGTTCATTTACTTTAAATTACTCCCACAAACTATAGCATCACTGAGTATAATTTACTTATTATTCCATTTAATTTTAACCCTTTGATTCAGTTATAATCTTCCTGACCTTACTTTACTTACAAAATTTTAACCAATTAATAGAGTATTAATTAGTTTTTAAGGTCTAACCTTCCTGTCAAACAATTCTTTGAGTTTGGCTTTTCTACACAAAGCTAATTTAATTTTATTGGGCGCCTGGAACAGTTTGTTCTAATTTTAATCAAAGTTCAAACACTTAACTTGTTCCACATTTACTTTATTGCAAACTCCATGACTTTATATTTTCAAACATTTGGCGGTATTATCTTCGCCTAACTTACGTTAATAAACTTATCACATGCCGGTGATCTATTTTTTTACTCTAAAACACAAATGCCACACGTTCGGAAGCCAAAGTAACTCTTATAAACCCTTTGGAAAATAGCATGTAGACAAGATTCAAAATTTCGGGGTCGTAATGGATTCTTGTGAATGTGATTTAGAGGTTTTGCTATCAACATAACTTCCAAGGTTCATAAGGTTAACTTATTATTATTATAAAGCCAAGAAAAACAACAGGATCTACTAACAAATGAAATTTATTAACTGAATCAAACATAAAAAGGAAAACTATAACCACCCTTTTATTGTTCACTCGCGTGAACAGATCTGACACTGACCAGCCTGACGTACCATGACGACACGGTATGACAGCTGTCAACAAGCATTGTGACTGCAATGTCACTTAAATCAAAGTAACAAAAGAAAACGGATCACAAGATCCAAATATAACAAACAAATAAAATAGTACAAAAATTTAATATTTATGAGCGACACGGGTTTTAAGACTAGTTCAAGTAATGAGCATTTTGACGGGCGCTCGTTTCCGACCAAAACAGTTGGTTCGGGAACGGACTCCGTACTGCGAAGGACGAATTACGGAAATGTGGGAACAACAATTACATATTTAAATACACTACTGACATGCTCTAACCTTAGATTACCACAACCAAATACACGTGTGTATTATTTAAAATAAGGGCTGCGGAATTACCGACTTATACCTTAAACACTAGGAAGGCATAACATGACATGAACAGGTTTGGCCGGTTGCCAAATTATATTTATATGAATACAATGGCCTTGAAAATAAGAGCCAACAACAACAAAATACAACTTTTAATTTTTACGCCGGAAAGTTTGGCGTTTTAAAACAATGGACAAATAAGTCGTAGTAATGATAAAAGAAACTTGGATCGACAACATGGCAACTTCCCAAATTAAACCAAATAAAATAACCTTAACTCATTAGGCTTTAAAGCAAACATAACGTGTCATAACGAGCTGGAGACAACCGGGCCTGTTATCGCATCACCGAGAGAGTGGCTGATTTCTTCCCCCAAGTAGTAATTAGTGCCATGCTAAATATAGATTCTGGCCCATAGCCAGCGTACAGCACCTTTGCTAATCGCCACCTGTTAAACGCGTACAAATAAATAACACATTATCTCAAAACATCCTCTCAGGGATTTTTAAGAATACATTCCCAGGTCAAACTTATCCCCACGGATAACTAGTTTGCCGGAATGATATCGCAGTCATGGACAGGCTTCACCTCTCCTCATCATCATCACTTACACCCAAAAACACGTGGCACATTTCTCGAAGATCTCGTCGTAGCATTAATCAGCACACCTCTCAGATAATGACACACAACATGTCCAAATGACAATAAAGAATAAATAACAGGATCAGTCCTAGCCCGAGTTATCAAAGCAACAAAATGCAAATATTCCCCCCACGTAGTAATTAGTTTAACATAACATTAAATCAGTCCATTTATCATTGTCGTTCCTAGGTTCTCATTCATGGCTACACTTTTTATAGATACGTTAATCGATGCGGCCGTTTCGCAAAAAGAATTACGTATACATAAGGAAAACATTTATATTACAAAATTTACTGTACAACATAATTGTCACGCAATGCCAAAATTTACTACACGCATGTCAGTTAAGAAATCAAACCCTAAAATTTAAATTAAACCACACAAATAAAATCTATACAAAGTTCCACACATCTCTCGCGATTCCCCTCGTCCAAAATCAATAAATCAATTTTTTAATACTCATCACTTAAACTGCTTTCCAGAGGCCTCCCGCCTCGTCAATTCCCATCATTAGGCCGTTAGCCCATAACACTGATGGTAATGGAGGATGAAGCTTGCTGTCTTCTCTCCATGGTCGACATTTTGCTGCTGTTAACACACAATTAAATCAAAGTTTTTAAACTGTTCTATCTGCGTTCTAAGTATTTTATTTCCTCAGATCGTCCTATGCAGAATCGTCGACTTTCCCTATTCTATGGCTAATTGCCATCTCACAATTTATGAAAATTTCCAACTTCGTTGCCGACACACAACTATAATTTAAAACCATATCGTCTTAAGGACGTCTTAAAATGACTGTCGAAGAATAATTAGGAGTGCCCCGATTCATCTCAGACATTTGTATATATACAGAAAGCCTAAAGTTTCAATGGTGGGAGAAAAACAGCTCCTCAATATTTTAAGTAATGGGCCTATAATTATGTGTGACCTCTCAAAATTCTTGTATTTTCTCACAGGTCGCGAATCTGCCGTCGAACAAGCAAACCGATCGCTAGATCTTTTTATATCCGATTGCCGCGCAAAACACACTGACGCTATGTTCTGGCGTCATGTTTTCTTATTGGTCAGATAAGTTGGCGTTGGAGCTCTGACCTTACAAATCCCGCCCTTATTTTGACGTCACGACTATTCTCCTCTCTCTCACTCCTTGCCTTGTACGCAGCATTTTGCCCTTCGATGGTCACGTACGCCACAGCGTCATATCTGATTTTCTCAGAAATCCAAGAATAACATTGGTTGTGAAACTATTGGTCATTTCCAGCCAGCACGTAGCATGTCTTACCAAGTCCAGATTTCTAGCTACATCAATATTACTCAAATATCCAGCATATCATGTATTTAGTATTTCCATCGTTTTTATTAATATGAAACATTATTATTGGACACAATGATAAGGGTTCAATACATACAATAATTTAGTTTTTTCTTCTTTTTTAGCCTATTTTCAATTTTGAAAAAATAGGCTTATGAGATCACCTTTTGTCCGTGTGTGTGTGCGTGTGTGTGTGTGTTTGTGTGATTCGTGTGTGTGTCCCCCCCTAATAAAATCGAAACGGCTGGAGCGATTTCAATGAAACTCGGGAAGTTCATAGCACTATTCCCGGCGACCTCGACCGTGCCCTTCAAATTTTGTTACGTCTCTCCAATCCAACATGGCGGCTGTGCGAAATATTTCACTAGCATTCAATATCTCCGAAACTATTACCGATATCGCCCTGAAATTATGTACAGTGATAAAGGGCACTACTAGAAGTTCACCTATGAGACCTTCAAAAACCTGGTGACTACAAAACCAACATGGCGGCCAAGCGAAGTTGAGATATTTAAATAGACTTTTCTCGCGATTTAACTATCTAAATGTAATGAAACTTGGTACAGCAAATGTTTATACACATTGTAATGCACTGGAGTCTAATTTAGTTCAATTGTTTACATAACCTAAAAATGGCGGTTGTGCGAAATATTTCACTGACATTCTATATCTCCGAAACTATTACAGATATCACCCTGCAATTTTGTACGGTGATAAAGGGTACTGATACAGGTATGCATATGTATATTTCATAAACCTGTAAAGTACAAAACGAACATGGCGACCAAGCGAATTTAAAATATTTTAATAGACTTTTCTCGTGATTTAACTCTCTGAGCGCAGTGAAATGTGGTACAGTAATTGATTTTGCAGATTGTAATGCACTGCCATCTAGTTTAATTCAATTGCTTACATAACCTTAAGATGGCGGCTGTGCGAAATTTTAAAATTAAGTTTTAATTTCTTGTGTCGTAATCATGCGATCGAAGTGAAAGTTTGAATAATGAACCTAGGCAATAATTGTCCTTGAATGGTACATAACTCTATGGCCTATACACATAACACTCCTAAATGGTGAGCTCCCGAAATATTTAGATGGTTCTCAATGTCTATGAATCTTTTACAGCAACCAAACTGAATTTTTTAATGTTCATAGAGACTATGAACATATGTTTACCTATAGGACTTTCAGGAACCTGGTGAGCACAAATCCAACATGGCGGCGACGCGAAGTATACATATTTAAATGGACGTTTCTCGCGAATTAACTATCCGAGTGCCGTGAAACGTTGCACGTTAAATGCTTATACAAATGTTGATCCACTGGCATCTAATTTATTTCAATGGTTTGCATTATCACAAGATGGCTGCTGTGCGTAATTTCAAAATCTCGTTTTTACTTCTTGTTGTCTAATTATGCGATTGAAGTTTGAATACAACACGTACACAATAATCTTAATGTAATAGTACAAAAATAAAAATCCAACCTGGCGACCATCTGAAATATTTTGACGGTTCTCAATATCTACGAATCTGTTACAGCTTTAAACTGAAATTTTGTATGTTGATTGGGGCAGTTAACATAAGTAGGATATATGAAAATAGGCTGTATAGTTCTTCACGGAACTACTTGTTTTTAGTCGTTTACCCTCCAGGTTGGTGGAACCCACGGACTCAGCGAGGGAACTCACCACTACCGCCTCTACGGGCAGTGTCCTAGAGCTGGGAACATCGAATCGGAAGGGATACAACTGGTGAGGTGGGATTGGCACCTCGCCCAGGCGGCCTCACCTGCAAAGCGAACAGGGGCCTCATGAGGGAAGGTAAGGGATGGTTAGGATGGATAGACAAGGAAGATGGAAGGAGGCGGCCGTGGCCTTGGAGAAGGTACCATCCCGGCATTTGCCCGAAGACGAAGTGGGAAACCACGGAAATCCACTTCGAGGATGGCTGAGGGGGAATCGAACCCCCTCTACTCATTTGGGCCACCCGAGGCTGAGTAGACCCCGTTCCAGTCCTCGTACCACTTTTCAAATTTCGTGGCAGAGCCGGGAATCGAACCCAGGACCTCCGGGGCGGCAGCTAACCATACTGACCGCTACGCTACGGAGGCGACATTTAGAAAATTAAGTTCTAAAATCAATAATTAATTCAGTTCAGTGCTTGAATGAATAAGCTAAATCTTTCTTTAATACGGAGTTTAAAATTTTTGAATAGGAACCAACCAGTTAATATGTCGACATGAAAATAACCTTGATGTATATGATGGAGAATTCGGTGTGATTTGTATACCGTATGAGAAATTCCTGATGTGGAATAGGCGACAATTCTAATATTTATCCAAACGTTATGAATACAATGAAAGCAAGATTCTTGTAGTTGAATAACGGCATTAATAGCTTCTCTTTAGTTGTCAAATGGTGTATGGTTTTGTATATATCTTCATGAATGTAAACGTCATATATAGTCTTCCCGTAGTAATGCAAATGCAAATTTATAACCTATAATATGTTTTTTTTGGCGTTTAGATCAATGAAGGTAAGTCATAAGTTATAAATTTGCATTTGCATTACTACGGGAAGACTATATATGACGTTTACATTCATGAAGATATATACAAAACCATACACCATTTGACAACTAAAGACAAGCTATTAATGCCGTTATTCAACTACAAGAATCTTGCTTTCATTGTATTCATAACGTTTGGATAAATATTAGGATTGTCACCTATTCCACATCAGGCATTTCTCTTATATAAATCTCACCGAATTCTCCATCCTATACATCAAGGTTATTTTCATGTCGACATATTAACTGGTTGGCACCTATTCAAAATTTTTAAACTCAGTATTAAAGAAAGATTTAGTTTATTCAATCAGGCACTGAACTGAATTAATTATTGATTTTAGAACTTAATTTTCTAAATTATTGTATGTATATTATTTTGATAAAAGTATTATATACTGTAGCTTAACATGTATTTATAATCACCATTAATATTTCTCGCTTTTTAACTACATTTTGAAAATTATTGTAAAAGGACTAGTAGGCCTATTATACTTTATTTTATTTAACACTGAATTGTAAGGATATCCATTTTAATTTTTTATTTCATTTTATTACAATTTTATCATTAACATTTCATTTCTTATTTAGATTTAAGTACATATATACTTTTTGGTTTAATTCTTAATTTATGTTCATTTTTTAGATGAAGATGATCTCATTGTAGGTCGAAACATGTCCAGTATAAAAATATATGTGTGTTGAGTATTGATTTGGCCTATAATTGTAAACACTTAATTCTACAATCAATACGGACATTTAAATCATTTGGTTTTTCAATGGCAAATGTGTTTGTATTCTTTGAAATTAAAATGAAATTTGGCATGTCTTTTGTATGGAGTGTGCTTCTCTATGGATGTGAATCTTGGACGATCAAAGGTCAAGATTGGAAGTGCATTGAAGCGCTTGAGATGTGGGTCTGGCGTAGAATGTTACGGTTAAAGAGGACTAACATCAGCATCCTGTAAGATATTCATGGGAAAAGAGAACTGAGACCAACGATCAATACAAGGAAAGCTAAGTTCACAGACCACATCTTACGACATAACGCTTTCCTAACTAATCTCCTAGAAGGAAAAACACAGGGAAGAAAGGCCGAGGACGACCGAGAAAATTTTTCCTTCAAGACATCACACTGACTCTTCATTATGGTTCCTACTATGAAACGAAACGAGGTGCTGAAGACAGAGAACAATGGTTGCGGAGACAAGGCACTGCCTTTGGAAGTTGATGATATAACACAGAAAGATAGTGACAATAACCCATGTTACGTGCTGTTTCTGGAGATATTTTGAAACGTATTTTTTTAATGTGTAGATAGATGCTAATATGTAGGCTATAAGATTTGTGAATAACATGGCTTTCTCTAACCTGTCATTAGATGATACAAATTCTTGAAGGCATGTTTTCTTTATAATGAATTACGCATGTTACAAGTCTTTTTCTTATACATTATCGATGTTGGTGGTGATGATAATTGTTGTATTGAGGGGAATAACATCGAGGTTATCGGCCCCTAATGGTTTGGATGAAAATGAGAGATGATAAAATGAACACTAGAACTAAAACTAACTCCAGACTTAGAACTAAATTATGTACTACAAGAAGAACAAGTAGTTCCGTGAAGAACTATCCAGCCTATTTTCATATATCCTACTCATGTTAATTGCCTCTATCAACATACAAAATTTAAGTTTGAAGGTTGTGATAGATTCGTAGATATTGTGAACCGTTTAAATATTTCAGATGGTCGCCAGGTTGGATTTTATGTACTGTTACATGAAGATTATTGTGTACATGTGGTATTCAAACTTTAATCGCATGATTAGAACACAAGAAGTAAAAACGAGATTTAACAAGTAGTTCCGTGAAGAACTATACAGCCTATTTTCATATATCCTACTTATATTAATTGCCACTATCAACATACACAATTTCAGTTTGATTGCTGTAATAGATTCGTAGATATTGAGAACCGACTAAATATTTCGGATGGTCGCCATGTTGGATTTTATATATGTAGGTCCTAGAGTTATGTACTGTTACATGCAGATTATTGTGAACGTGTAGTATTCAAACTTCAATCGCATAATTAGGACACAAGAAAAAACAAGGAGATTTAAAGATTTTTCACAGCTGCCATCTTGAGGTTATGGAAACAATTGAAATAAATTAGATGCCAGTGGATTAACATTCGGATAAGGATTTACTGTACCAAGTTTCACTGCACGCGGATGGTTAAATTGCGAGAAACGTCCATGTGAATATTTATAATTCGCGTCACCGCCATGTTGGATTTGTGATCACCAGGTTATTTAAAGTCCTATAGGTGAACTTAAGTTCATAGCCCCTATGAACATTAAAAAAGCAGTTTGATTGCTAAAATAGATTCGTAGATATTCAGTATCGTTTAAATATTTCGGATGGTCGCCATGTTGGATTGTTAAATGTATAGGCTAGAGTCATGTACCATTAAAGGAAAATTATTGCGTAGGTTCATTATTCAAACTTTCACTTCGATCGCATGACTACATCACAAGAAATAAAAACTTAATTTTAAAATTCGCACTGCCGCCATCTTGAGGTTATGTAAACAATTGAACTAAATTAGATACCAGTGGATTACAATGTGTATAAATATTTCCTGTACCAGGTTTCAGTGCGCTTGGAACATTAAATCGCGAGAAAGGTCTATTTAAAATGTTCAAATTCGCTTGGCCGCCATGTTCGTTTTGTAGTTAACCGGTTTTTGAAAATCTTATAGATGGACTTCCAGTAGTGCCCTTTATCTCCGTACAAAATTTTAGGGAGATACCGCTAATAGTTTCAGAGATATAGAATGCCGGTGAAATATTTCGCACATCCGCCATCTTGTGATTATGTAAACAATTGAACGAAGTTAGATGTCGGTGCATTACAATGTATATAAACATATACTGTACCAAGTTTCATTGCGTTTGGTTGGTCAAATCGCGAGAAACGTCTATTTAAAAGTCGCAAATTCGCTTGGCCGCCATGTTGGTTTTGTAGTTACCAGGTTTTCAAAAGTCACATAAGTGAACTTATAGTAGTTCCCTCTATCACCATAGAAAATGTCAGGGTAATATCGGTAATAGTTTCGGAGATATTGAAGGGCACGGTCGAGGTCGCCGGGAATAGTGCTATGAACTTTCCGAGTTTCATTGAAATCGCTCCTGCCGTTTAGATTTTATTAGGGGGACACACACACACGAATCACACACACACACACACACACACACACACACACGCACACACACACGGACAAAAGGTGATCTCATAAGCCTATTTTTTCAAAATTGAAAATAGGCTAAAAATTCACACAGCTGCCATCTTGTGGTTATGGAAACAATTGAAATAAAATAGATGCCAGTGGATTAACATTTGTATAAGCATATAACGTGCAAAGTTTCACTGCACTCGGATGGTTAAATCGCGAGAAACGTCCATTTAAATATTTATACATCGCGTCGCCGCCATGTTTGATTTGTGCCCACCAGGTTACTGAAAGTCCTATAGGTGAACTTATGTTCATAGCTTCTATGAACATAAAAAATTCAGCTTGATTGCTGTAAAAGATTACAAGTTGTGAACCCCTGGGGGATTTAACATTAATATTATTATTATTATTATTATTATTATTATTATTATTATTATTATTATTATTATTATTATTATTATTATTATTATTACAAGCAACATTTCACAGCCATTGAGCTTTATCTTTTTGTTTTTGAATGTGGCACAATAAGTGTAAACTGTCGCATGTACTGTTACACTAACGGTTGCAGTAAATTTACTCTAAAGTAGATATCAGAGATTGGAAGTTGAGAAAATTCTAATTTAATGTATGGGTAGAGTCAGCCCAAATAAAGAGTGTTTATCGTAATGTGATGTCCTGTCTCTCTGCTCACTAATGTCAACACAATTGTATTGTTTAAAGTCGATAAAGCAATAGATTTGCGTCAAATTGATACATTAGGATAACAATCCCAGGATATTGATTGACGATGATGATGCAAAAAGTGTTAACAGTTTTAGTTCGAATGGTGATGGAGAGCTGAACGCGCGACATAGTTCAGCGAGACTAGGGAAGTTAGGCAACAAACCTCACTAAGCCACTATTTGAAACAAATCGATAGTTCTCGCTGCACGCCCACCGTTAATATTCCGTATGTCCTCGAATTCATATCGCAACCAAGGCCACAGTATTGCTTGATCAAATTACATTTAAATGTAAATAAAGATTGTTTTTAATTGTAATCACAAGGAAGTTTTTCATTTAAACTGGACGCTGTCGAAGCAGATCAGTTCTTATTTTGGACTGATTCTTCCTCTACATTAAACACAGTCAATTGAAAATATCATCAGACACACCTGAGGAAAATGTGCCTGACGACTCTTAGGTAAATTCAACATAATTGTTTTTGATGATGATGATGATGATGATGATGATTGCCATCTTCTGTAGTCTCGGGGTACGTACTGATGCTTCGGATGCTGGAGTTCTGGTTTCCATTAGCTCTGCCAAGAAATGTAATTCTGGTCTGGGGATGGAACGGGGTACACTCAGCCTTGTGATGCAAAACTGACGGTAAGTGGGTTAGATTTTCTCCTCAACAATCCTAGAAGTTGTTTTATTTATCTTCAAGGCAAATACCGGGATAGTTCCTAACTTAAGGCCACGGCCACTTCCATTTCAATGCCTCGGGAGTGGTCCGCGGTAGAAAAGGGTCCACCAGCACGTATAAAGAAGTGGCCAATAAATGGGGATTTCGTAAACGATGTACGTTGAACGAGAATCGTCCGAATGTATTCGCGGCGATGACTATCAGGTTTTGAATTGAAATAACTTTAAATTAAGTGTTATTGAGGAAGGGTTACAACTGATAAGATGTATTGGGGTGGGTGGGGGTGGGGGAGGGGGAGGGGGCAGGCGGGGTGGTCCGTACATGATTCAATTTCACGCTGAGTGGTCCGCAGACTTCTACTGGTTCAGAATCACTGCCCTAGATGGAGCAACAAGAACAACATCAACAACAAGGTAAGAACAAGAACTCCTAGCCTAGTTGGGCGTACCTTACAGTTAGGCGATTGTTGGATTACAAATACACACACCCAAAGTACAGGGAGGTACTTTGATTGATCGTCAGCAGTGGTAGGAATAGCTGTTTACAGCACTTGTTCATCCTAACAGCCATAACTTACCAGTGCAGGAGAGCATACGGTAGTTACGCAATAGCACGTGTCGAGAAAGTGGTACAGACAGCTATCAAGTTGAAGAACCCAACAAGACGTCTGTACCACAAGTTTGCGGCCTATCAGGGGCACACTTCAGTTTGGCTCACGGGTGTATGAGAAAATGTTATTTTGAACCGTCCTTGTGTATTAAGAGTTATATATAAAAAACTTACTCGTATATTGCTGAGGTAAAACAAGGCCCCATAATAGAACTCTGTTGGAAATTGCCTATTTTTGAACGTTTTTATTTTACTAGCGGGCCCGTGCGAGAAATCTCGCATGTTCATGAGCCACACTTTCCCCAATAGGTTTATAATAAGAGACTTAAGGAGAAAGGTTGTTAAGTTTTTATTTGAACCGAATGATTATAGAGCACTATTTACGTTTTAGGCGTCCCTACGGCAATAATGCGAACTGAAAAGCAATGATGTCGCGTATTTTCCTACACCAACAGTATTTGCAAATCGCACACTTCTTACAAAAATTGATATTTATGAAATTAGAATGCAATTCGTCACTGCTAATGTCATTTGTGTGCTGAGTCCATTGATTGACAGCTTAGCCGTAACACTCATTGGTTATTCGATATTTATGAAATTATATGATTTGAGTACTCATTCCGTTGAATTACTGTTTCTGAAATCCATGCAAAATGATAAAGGAAAGACCTCAGAACGTTAAAATGACATGAAACAGGTGTCACAGCGGCCAAAATGTGAAGTGTACAGCAATTATGGAGCGTATCTTCCTGCAGCAACATTATCTGCAAATCGCACACTTCGTACAGTTTTGTGGTGTTTGAAGCCATATTTTCAGTGTTGCCTTAGTAAACAAGAGTTTAGTGCTTTTCAGTCGGTCAACACGAATGTACCCAAAAGAGATGGGTTATGCCCTAATCCTGAAATAAATTACATGAGATTAATAAAACACTAGGATGACCAGTTTCGATCGTCAAGCGATCATCATCAGATCCAATACACTTAGGCTATAAAATCTATGTTTGAAATACAGGTGAAAATATTTACAATATGTACAATTATTTAGTTGCAGTATTGGTACTGCAACTGTCAGTGTATGCTAAATGCAGTATATATGTTAGGTGAAATGCTAAATGGTGATGGCTATCCGGAGATTGTACTTTAAAAAGTACAATCTCCGGATAGCCATCACCATTTAGCATTTCACCTAACATATATACTGCATTTAGCATACACTGACAGTTGCAGTACCAATACTGCAACTAAATAATTGTACATATTGTAAATATTTTCACCTGTATTTCAAACATAGATTTTATAGCCTAAGTGTATTGGATCTGATGATGATCGCTTGACGATCGAAACTGGTCATCCTAGTGTTTTATTAATCTCATGTAATTTATTTCAGGATTAGGGCATAACCCATCTCTTTTGGGTACATTCGTGTTGACCGACTGAAAAGCACTAAACTCTTGTCGTACAGTTTTTTAAAAGACATTTTTTTAAAGAAATTATAGATATTTAAGAAATTAGAGGGCAATGCGTCACTGGTAATGTATATTCTTTTACATTTGAATGCTCATTTTTCACGATCGGTCGCTTGTTAGCGCCGCAGGAGGGATCTATACTACTGAAATAATATATATGATGATGCTAGCTCCGTGAATAATTTCAAGCTTAAAAATGTCCATTAACTTCGGGAGTTGGAAGAATGTCCCTTAATATTTTGGACCTGTAGTACCGGGAGCTGGGGATGATCGTGTCTCTCATCGAGCGGCCTACAGACGTCGGAACAAGGGATGCTTTCAGATCAGGACTGGCTCCTGCCACAACCACAAGACTTCTGGGAACAGGGAATCCTGCGGCTAGTGAAGCAATGGGACACCAGTGCACAGGCCTGTGGTGATTACTTTTGAATAACGAATACATTGTACGCACAGTATCGTTTCGTACCTTTTCATTTGAACACCCATCGTACATTCATAAACTACTTTATGTTTATGGTGTAGCAGCTATCATTTTTGGCTGTCGCCCTCAAGGTCCGGGTTCAATTCCCGGTTTTGACAAGAAATTTTAACTGTGGTGTGAGAGCTGGAGTGGGGTACACTCAGCCTCGTGAGGCAAAACTGAGAAAGGAAGGGTTCTATTCCCACCTGAGCCATCCTGGAAGTGGTTTTCCGTGGTTTCTCCCCACTTCTACTCCAGGTAAATGCTGGGATCGTTCATACGTTAATGCCACGGTCGCCTCCTTCTCAATCCCATGCTTAATTTATAAAAGACACACACTAGTATATGCCGGCCCCGTGGCGTTGGGGTAGAGCGTCAACCTCTCACCCAAAGGCCCCGGGTTCGATTCCCAGCTCCGTCAGGGATTTTAGAAACTGACATGAGGGCTGGAACGGGATGCACTCAGCCTCGTGAGGACAACTGAGTAGCTGTCTGACAGTGAGGCAGCGCCCCGGTCACGAAAACCAAGATTAACGGCCGAGGGGACCCGATGCGCTGACCACGCGTCACCCCAATATCTGCAGGCCAAATAACTGGGCAGCGGTCACTTGGTAGGCCTAGGCCATTCATGGGCTGTAGTTCCAAGGGTTTACACACTATAGTACATCCATCACAATATCACAGGTTATCATTACAAACAATCCACACACACACCCAAATGAAAATGAAAATCCACAGCCTGCTTCCAGTCGATGGACCGGGTCAGGGAAGGGAATGGAATGAATGAAGCCCCCATCTAGCGGCGAGGATGTGAACTGTGCCGGCTTCCGAAGCCTGTCGCACTCCTCTGGGGGCAATGATTAAATGAATGACAGATGAAATGAAATGATAGTGGAGAGTGTTGCTGGAATGCAATTTGTGACAAGGAAAACCGGAGTACCCGGAGAAAACCTGTCTGCCTCCGCTTTGTCCAGCACAAATCTGACATGGAGTGACCGGGATTTGAACCACGGACCCAGCGGTGAGAGGCCGGCGTGCTGCCGCCTAAGCCACGGAGGCTTACACACACCCAAATACACGGGGCTATATGACTACGATGTCGCAGCCCCTAAAATAACCAACAACAGAATATTATATTTGTTCGAAACTATTTCTGTTTTCCATCAGGGGCCACTTATTCTTTGCTTGCGGAGGAGAAGGCTCAAGGAAGAGCTACGCCACTGACGGTATTTGCTCACTAGGTTGCAAATCAGAAGGACGGACTTCTCCCAATGTTACTGTGAACTACAAACGAACTGAACAGAGTGACTAGACATTTATAAGCACGCACGCTGCTACAGGTTATTATACGGCTCTTCTCGCGAGAGAAAGTCTGCAATCTACCTCTGGTCCTAGCGGACCCGCGCAACTAGCTGGCCGGCCAAACTGGTCGAGCACTGGCGCGGAAACGGAAGTACTGAGCGTTAATACCACCAAACAGTAATCGACATGGGCAACGATTAATGTTGATTGCATTGTCTGAAGATAACGAAGGGGGTGTGACAGTCCAGCTCCTTACTCTCAGCAGACCTTTTAGAAAGGAAAAGTCACGCCAGTTAATCGATTTATATTTAATAGTAGCAGTAGTTGTTTCTTTTTGGGGCTTGGGTATCGTAGTCATCAGCAAAATAACCAGTGACGAAGCAAAGAGGATACATAAAGTAGTTTGGCTCAGGCTAGGAAAGCATTTCTACAGAAAAGGAATCAGTTGAGATCGAATATAAGTTAGATTTAGATACTAGGAAGTCATTTTTGAAAGCCTTTGTCTAGAGCGTGACGCTGTATGGAAGTGAAACTTGAATTGTTGGCGTTGCAGGAGAGGAGAATACAAGCATTTGAAAAGCGGTGTTACAGGAGAATGATGAAGATCAGATGGGTAGATAAAGTAACAAATGAAGAGGTATTAAGACGAATGGGAGAGGAGAGATGTTTCTGGCGACTGCTAATGAAGAGAAGAGATAGGTTGGAAGGACACATACTAAGACGACCAGAAATAGCACACTTAGTTATGGAAGGAAGAGTCGAGGACAAGACCTGTTTGGGTAGACTAAGGTTAGAATAATTATGTTAAACAGGTTGCCTCGGACGTAAGGTGTGGTAGCTATGCGGAGATGAAACGATTGGCTCAGGACAGGGAGACATGGAGCGCTGCAACATACCAGCCAAAAGACTCAACACTCAAACACATAGCCCAGTGTACTTGGGTGTGTAGAATTCGTCTAATAATCTGTATTATTCTGATGACTGTAGTAATGTATTTGTAACTGAGGCTGGAATTTAGAAGGAAGCTGCCTTTACTGTTAAGAACATTCCCAGCATTTGTCTGTAGTAGTAAATCATTGAAAACCATTCCTGGGATGGCTAAAGTAGGATTGAACCCATCTCTTCTCAGTTTCGGCACACGAAGCTGAGCATCCACGTTCCAACCCTCAGCCCAGAATGAATTCGTTGGTAGAGCCTTTGAGACCGCAAACTCAATACGTGTCACAAGACCAGAGAAGCCACGCGAGGAGGTCCCGTATCTTATCTTTGAGGCCACGTAAAACTATACGCTTCCATGTTTACTTGCATGCAGATATTGTGCAATAAGAGCGATGCAGCTCTCCTCTGCGGCCGTGATTTGATTAATTGATTTAATTGTTTCCGCGGCTACACTTAGAGCTTAAGAGCTCCTTTACAGTAGCGCCCTACATAAAATGAAAATGAAACATTTGGCTAATATTCACAACACAAAAATAATAATAGTCTAACAATGATAGGAACAATAAGACAGTAATAATAAATTAATAACAATAATAGTAATGGAAAGAAAACCAACGGCCCCTGGTTTTGTGAGGTGGACAAGGATTTGCAAGAAGTAGGGATTACGCAGACATTATGGAACGTGATCTTTTGAAGGAAAAGCTTGGAGCACACCACCATTCCAAGAAAAGGCAAGAAACCCAGCAAGAAGTGGTCTGATGAAAGAAAGGAGTTTCACAGGCAGTGAATGCGTGAACACTGGGCTAAGATCAAGGCCCAAAGACGGAAGCAGTTGAAATAACGTGGTCCATAGCTGGCCTAAATGAAGAAAGAAGAAAGAATAATAATGGAAAAGTATACCTATTCACAAAATAGAGTATACAGACACACTATCAGCCTGGAAAACAAACACCATATACAAGAAAAGATATAAACGTAAGTAGGTTCTCAGCTATTGTCCTGATGTTATAATTAAACATAAAAAACAAGATGTTCAGTAAAGAACATATAGCCTACTTTCTCCTAAATGCATGGGTATTGTTATAACTCTTTATCCTTTTCAAGGAGTATGATTGAATGTTGGTTGTAGTAGCTTGTTGAAATACAACGTGCTATAGGGATATTAAACATGAATATGAGGTGCCCTTTGCTAGTGCTACCCCTGTACCAAATTTCGTTCAATTCGGTTTCACCGTGTTTGAATTGATAGGGGGAATCGATTTGCACACATACTTGGCCATCATCTGCAAACTGTTGGGCTGATGTTCTTGCAGTTTGGTCAGAATATGTTTCCCACATAAAGATATGGTGTTGCAAAATTTGGTAGAGACTAGATTATTAGGTTGGTCGTAATTAAATTTTAGCTTTTAACATTTGGGTGGCCGCCATTACGTTTCTGTCAATATGGCGGCGATATTAATCATGACACTGAGATGCCCTTTGCTAGTGCTATCTCTGTACCAAATTTCGTTCCATTCGGTTTCTCCGTGTTTGAATTAATAGGGGGAATCGATTCTGACACAAAGATGGCCGCCATCCGCAAACTATTAGGCGAATGACCTATTAGATTGGTCAAAGGATGCTCCCTCCACAAAGGTATGTAGTTGCAAAATTTGGTAGAGATCGGATGATTAGGTTAATCGTAATTTGATTTAAGCTTTGAACATTCGTGTGGCCGCCATTACGTTTCAGTCAAGATGGTGGCGATATAAAACATGAAACTGAGGTGCCCTTTGCTGGTGCTACCTCTGTACCAAATTTCGTTCCATTCAGTTCCACCGTGTTCGAATTAATAGGGGGAATCAATTTTGACATAAAGATGGCCGCCATCCGCAAACTATTAGGCGAATGACCTATTAGATTGGTCAAAGGATGCTCCCTCCATAAAGGTATGTTTTGCAAAGTTTGGTAGAGATCGGATGATTAGGTTAATCGTAATTTAACTTAAGCTTTCAACATTTGTGTGGCCGCCATTACGTTTCTGTCAATATGGCGGCGATATAAAACATGACACTGAGGTGCCCTTTGCTAGTGCTACCTCTGTACCAAATTTCATTCCATTCGGTTTCACCGTGTTCGAATTAATAGGGGTAATCGGTTTTGACACAAAGATGGCCTCCATCCGCAAACTATTAGGCTAATGACCTATTCATTTGCTCAAAGGATGCTTCCTCTATAAGGGTATGTTGTTGCAAAATTTGGTAGAGATCAGATGATTAGGTTAGTCGTAATTTGATTTAAGCTTTGAACATTTGTGTGGCCGCCATTACGTTTCCGTCAAGATGGTGGCGATATTAAACATGACACTGAGGTGCCTTTTGTTAGTACTACCTCTGTACCAAATTTCGTTCCATTCGGTTGCAACGTGTTCGAATTAATAGGGGGAATCGATTTTCACACAAAGATGGCCGCCATCCGCAAACTATTACGCTGATGACCTATTAGATTGGTCAAAGGATGCTCCCTCCATAAAGGTAAGTAGTTGCAAAATTTGATAGAGATCGGATGATTAGGTTAATCGTAATTTGATTTAAGCTTTGAACATTCGTGTGGCCGCCATTACGTTTCAGTCAAGATGGCGGCGATATAAAACATGACACTGAGGTGTCCTTTGCTGGTGCTACCTCTGTACCAAATTTCGTTCCATTCGGTTCCACTGTGTTCGAATTAATAGGGGGAATCAATTTTGACATAAAGATGGCCGCCATCCGCAAACTATTAGTTTAATAACCTATTAGATTGGTCAAAGAATGCTCCCTCCATAAAGGTATGTTGTTGCAAAGTTTGGTATAGATCGGATGGTTATGTTAGTCGTAATTTAACTTAAGCTTTGAACAATTGTGTGGCCGCCATTACGTTTCCGTCAAGATGGCGGCGATATAAAACATGACACTGAGGTGCCTTTTGTTAGTACTACCTCTGTACCAAATTTCTTTCCATTCGGTTGCACCGTGTTCGAATTAATAGGGGGAATCGATTTTCACACAAAGATGGCCGCCATTCGCAAACTATTACGCTGATGACCTATTAGTTTGGTCAAAGGATGCTCCCCCTATAAAGGTATGTTGTTGCAAAATTTGGTAGAGATCGGATGATTACGTTAGTCGTAATTTGATTTAAGCTTTGAACATTTGTGTGGCCGCCATTACGTTTCCGTCAAGATGGCGGCGATATAAAACATGACACTGAGGTGCCTTTTGTTAGTACTACCTCTGTACCAAATTTCGTTCCATTCGATTGCACCGTGTTCGAATTAATAGGGAGAATCGATTTTCACACAAAGATGGCCGCCATCCGCAAACTATTACGCTGATGACCTATTGGTTTGGTCAAAGGATGCTCCCCCCATAAAGGTATGTCGTTGCAAAATTTGGTAGAGATCGGATGATTAGCTTAGTCGTAATTTGATTTAAGCTTTGAACATTTGTGTGGCCGCCATTACGTTTCCGTCAAGATGGCGGCAATATAAAATATGACACTGAGGTGCCCTTTGCTAGTGCTACCATTGTACCAAATTTCGTTCAATTCGCATTCACCGTGTTCGAATTGATAGGGGGGGACAGACATTCAGAGTACACACACTCACACACACACAGACACACACACACACACACACACAGACTCACACACACACACACAGACTCACACACACACATACACACACACAGACAGACACACTTTTTTTCGCCCTGTGTTGATCTCATAAGTCTACTTTCATTTTTTGCAAAAATCGAATGTAGGCTAATAGCATTTTAACATAATGCAGTAATCAGATGTGAGAGGTATACTGCTCCAAGAAACAGGATGAGAGCTGCAGTGCTTGCAATGTTAACGAACTTATAAATCGAAGGTGTTGAAGAGGCGTGAGGCGGTGCAAACAAAATATTTATTGAACTTCATGGTTCGGTGGATAGGAATCTGTGGCTGGGGGGTCTATCTGGAATTAGCGTGGACAGACCTGCGTCGACAGAATTTCTGACACCTAGTTACCATGGTAACAAGTCCAAGCGCACTTAGTTCCCTCTCGTTGAAGCTTGCATGATCAACATACACAAGTCGAAGGCGGTACTTATAATTTGTTAACAAAGCAGACCAACAATAATCAAAGAAACGTGTCCATGATTTTAAGTTCTGGTTCTGCGACACCATAATTTTCATTATTTATAAAAATGTTAATAATAACACAACAACAATATTTTAATCAACAACCGTCATTTCTCTCAAATAATTGCTACCAGGACCAAGAAATCATGGACGGAAGGACGGAGGAAGATTTTCAGATTTTGGGAGAAGAAAAAAACGTTATTAGCAAAATTAGACAGATGGGCATTCTTCTTCTTCTTCTTCTTCTTCTTCTTCTTCTGTAGTGGTCAATCCGAGGATTGGTTATCAGCAAATCTCCACTCTTCGCGCGTTTCCACTTTCCTCTTCATTTCTTCGTAGGTTTTTTTATCCCTCATCTTCTTTAATTTGATCCATATACCTCAGGTGTGGTCTTCCTCTAGGTCTTTTCCATCAACATGCCCCTCTATGACTGTCTTCAGGATTCCTCCATGTCTCAATATGTGGGCTGTAAGTTGTATTCTTCTTTTAACAAATGAGATCCAGAAACTTCTCTTCTCACCCTCTCTCTTCAAGGCCTCTTCATTTGTAACCATATCAATCCATTTTATTTTGAACATGCGCCTCTTGCACCACATCTCAAAAGAATGTAGCTTCTTCTCTTCCACAGTCCTCAGAGTCCAGGTTTCTCAGCCGTAGCAAGCCACACTCCAGACATATGCTTTCAGAAACCTTTTCCTGATTTCAAGGCTGATGTTCTTAGAAGTTAAGATCTTTTTATTTTTGTTAAAGGCAGCTTTGCTTGACTAACTCTATTTCGTACTTCTGTTTTGCTCCGTCTATCCCTACTGAACCTACTGCCTAGATACATAAACGAGTCCACTTGTACAAGTAGATTATTACCTATATTAATTCGAACCTTGGCTTGCTCTTGTTTGCCACATACCATCACTTTTGTTTTGGATTTATTTATTTTCATATTACATTCTTCCCCCATCACCTTATCCATTATAATTAGCATGGCTTTAAGGTCTTCTTCTCTCTCAGCTAGGACATCTATATCATCGGCATGTCTTATCATATCTATTCTTTGGACGTGCATTAATACCCCTGTCTGTGAATCTTCTCTGACTTTTTGAAGTGCCTCTTCTTTGTATAGGCTATATTAAAGATAATGGGTGATTAGCACATCTCTGCTGGATGGGAATAACGATGTAAGAAATAACAATAATATTAATAACAATAATAATAATAGTGCTTCCGGGCCTCGTTGACCACAGCAAGAGAACGCGGACTCTTGCAATCAGATCACGGTAATACATTGTTGGCGTATGTTTACTAGTTGTTAGCTTTTACTAATAACCTTCAAAATACTTGTTCATCTAACTCACTCTGATTGACGCATGATTGTCCTGGGAGTGACGGCTATAACAAAGCGTGCAAGGAATGTGTTGAAATGACGTGAATTCCTCGCCAGTGTTGCGACAAACGGACAAGTCTCAGGCATCCAATTAAACATGTGTAGGTCTTTGTTTGAAGGTGTACTCAGGAAGGACTTGTTACCGACAAGCTCTATCTCATACGTGTATCACTTACACGTCGCAAGCATTACTGTTCAATCACGGTCACCTCGCTTTGCATACCTGACCAAGCGACAAAAGCTCAGTTGCAAATTCACTGAAGAAAGACACTCAATTTATGGACATATGCCTGTAACTGAAGAGAACTACTGCACTACTACGACCACATCAGCTGACACCCACAAACCAGACTCTCCAACAAAATTCTTAGATACATATAGCGGGTGAAGATTACTACACCCTAGTCAAAATTGATCTAGACAAAGCACAGGTCGACCTAGAAGACGTCATAGACAAAAGCGTCTCTCGACACAAGGTATACAACTAGGAAGTGATGTCAGAGAAAGCAGAACTTACAGCCCAAATACCAAAGTGGACCGAAGAAAGGAAGAGGGCCTTTAGTGCACGAATGAAAGAGTACTGATAAAACAGGAAGAACAAGTAGTCATGATTGCTTCGCGTGGTCTAATAGGCCTGTAACGTGTGAAATAAATACATATAATAATATATATTTTAAGGGAGGAGGAGGAATGCATTTAAGCACATAATTTCGGACTCCTGAGTGGCAGACTACCGACTAAACCTCTCCCCGTCACTTCTGGAACCTAGCTTGGAACCGTTTAATTACACATTACTTCAGGTTAGGACCATATACTAGGGCACTTTTGTCCTCAACTATTTTTCTATCGTAACTACCCAGAGCTCTTTTCTTCGTTCGAAGAATTACTTCAGGACGGCCGAGGTGGGATTCGAACCCACACTCTCCCGATACCAGCGAGACACGAGGTAGCGTGTTAATGCTCTAGGCCACCGCGTCCGGTATAATAATAATAATAATAATAATAATATCGTATGGCTTTTAGTACCGGGAGTGTCCGAGGACATGCGTGGCTCGCCAGAGGCTGTAGCTGCTTCAAGCGGACACTCATAGGGTGAGCTACAACTTCCGTTCAATTTCAAGTAGTTCCAACTTTCGCTACCGGATGTCACTGATACCTAATGGTGAACGTTGGAACTTTGATAGAGCGTTCCAACGAAATCCAATCTAGAAATTTAGCTGCACACAAGTTTAGTCTGTGGAAGGATCTTTTACATGCCATAAATTTATGACATGGGACCGCCGGCTTTACTTCCCCTCTGAAGGAAGGCATACTGAAGGATTTTAGCGCTTTTAATAGAATCGGACGACTTCGGCCGTGTTTGAACCCGCTATCTTGGGGACAGCAGTTGAGCATGCTACCGACTACGCCACTATGCTTAAATGCATTTCTCCCCCTCCATTAAAATATATTATTATTATTTTTACGTCCCTTATAAACGCTGTGGCTTTAGAGACGCCGAGGTGTTGGAATTTGGCTCTGAAGAAGGTCATAATCTTACAGGGAAGAGCTTCTCGCATTCAAGCATCCTCGATCGGCAATCATGACCTAAGCCTAGGGCACAGCTGGTGAGATCCTTATGACTGCGCCACGAATTCAGAACTACTGTTAAGTACTGTACAGTGAGGTTCTTTTCTAAATGACGGAACCTCGCAGGAGTCGCGTGGCGGATGGGTCACTGTGTGTAGCAGAAACGGAGCGCCCAACTACAGTAGTTTAACTCATTTACACTTTTTAACGTATTTAATAATCATCATTACTTACATGAATAGCAGTGTAGTTGCTGGAAATGCTGTCCTTCATTTTCTTAACACACGTTGGACCAACTTAGGAAGTTATGTTACACTCGTATTTCATCCTCACTGATATTTCGTATCTGGGCAGTTATTTTGTTCTGAAGAGCTTCCATAGTACGCGGATTGTTTCTGTATTCAGTACCTTTTGTTTGAGGTTCCCCCACAAGTAAAAATCCCACGGCGCTGATACATATGAACACATTTAGTCAAAGACTTCCTCTTGAGAAGGTAAGTTTCCACTAGGAAAATTCGTTGTTTTGTTCTATGCCTAACCATGTTCACGGGTTACGAGATAGGCTACAATACGTCATGACAAGTCTTAATTAACTGAACTAAGGTATCTTACCACCTGCGTATATAATGTTATGACAACATCCGGGGCTTCCTGACCCACTGTTTTGTAATCGGTACATGCTAGTTATCTGGCGGTGACTCATCGCGATCTACCTACCACACGTCTCTTGCAAGGCTCCATCCTGTAGAGAAGGACCTCACTGTAGTATAGATTCAATTGTGTCATTGCAAAGTGAGAATTGTATCCCCCATTATTAAGCCATCAAGGGCAACGGTGTACACATTCGGAGTTTGTGTGTTCGAATCCCACAGGGGATATACATTTTTATTCTCTATCTTATATCTTGCACTATTGTGCATTACACGACGAAATAGCTTTAAACCATCATCTGTCAACTCAACTACATTTCCAGAATCTCCTGTTAACTAAAGTGTATTTATTACACGTCCATATTAGCCACATAGAGGAAACTGAATTTTGAATGAACTTCTGCTTCTTAAGTAACTCATGTAAAACAAGTAAACCCGTATGTAGAGAATGTTTTTACAGCCGTATGATCTTTCTGACGTCTACGTCATTAAATTAATTGATTCAAAGAAAGAAAGAAAGAAAGAAAGAAAGAAGGAAACAAACCAACGAACAAACAAACTAACGAAAAAATAGATAATTCGATAAATAGATACATAAATATTAGGATGTCTCACAAGTAATGTCGTTTTTTAAATTTTGGTGTTTTGGTTAGTTGGTTCCTTAGTTTAGGAGATGCGACAACGTGGACATGTAGCCCCGTGTACTTTGGGTGTGTGTAGAATCTGTCTGATAACCGGTGTAATTGTGATGGCTGTATTAGTGTATCATATCTGTGATTCAGGTGGAAGGACTGCAGACGATCAAGTTTTCAAGTACTTCCTACTTTTACTACCAAATACTACCGTTCAGGCCACCTAGCTGCGGAATTGGCTACTAGATGCCACCGCAGCCAGCACCTGGCGGTGAACGTTGGAACTAATATAGTGTTATCAAACTAACCAACAAATCTTAGCTTCCACAAGTGTAGGTAGTGGAAGGTTCTTTTTCATGCCATAAATCTATAACATGGGGCCGCCGGCTTTAATATCCCTCCATAGGAAGGCATACTGAGGGATTTTATCGCTCTTAAAAAATCCGACGGCTTCGGCCGGGTTTGAACCCGAGATCCTGGGCATAGAAGCCCAGCATGCTACCAAATATGCCGCCGAAGCCACCTAGTTTTGTGTTTTAGAAGATAGAATTGATTTTCTTTGGTTCGCCATGCTATTTAAAGGAGGCCATGACTACAATTGCGTATATTGCGACAATGTATCATCAAAAGATACCATACATCACCAGATTAATAATTAACTTGGAAAATCTAACAGAAGATGTAGATCTGTATCTCATAAATTGACCCCTGAACAGGTTCAACGTAGAGTGGATATCGATCGTCAGCTTATCGGTAACCCCATGGATGATAGATTGATCAGGAGTATTGTCACATGTGATGAAGAATGCGTCTACTACCGAAAAAAAAAATCGGTTTGGCCCCAAAGTGGTGATGTATGTCTGGTGGAATTTTGAAGGAGTGATTCAGCGGGAGTTTGTTCCAAATGAGCGTGCAGTCAATCCGAATCTTTATTCGCAACAACTGGAACGAGTTCATGAAATTTTGAGACGGAGATACCCAGCATTAGTTAACCGAAAAAGAGTTCTCTTGCTGCAGGTCAATATGAGACCTCATACTGCATGAACAACCATGGCAAAAATTCAGGAATTGTGAGGAGTCGAACTGTTACCATATTCAGCATACAGCCCTGATCTTGGGCCTTCAGATTACCATCTTTTTCGATCCATGGCCCATTTCTTGCGTGGCAGAAATTTCGAAAACATTGAAACTGTGGAAGTAGGACTCGCCGAATTCTTCGCATCCAAACCCAGAGACGGGTACCGTCGCAGAATAAGAAACTTCGCTGAAAGATGGCTCAAGTCCATAGAATCTGATGGTATCTACTTTGAAGAATAGTTTAATTTCTTGTCAGAAAACCTTCCGAATAACATTTTCTTTAAAAGTCGACATTACATATGAGAAATCCCCTATAGATATATACAGTAGACAAATAGATACATAGATAATACATAAATCTCTACTTAGTATAAAACAAATTCCCCGATTCTTGGATGTTACGGGTAAACTCGAGAACCACTGGAAGGATTTTGATGCGGTTTTCACCATTCTGTAAAGGATATCTCGAGGATGATTTCTCTAGAAAATAATTTATTTATGATCAAAGGAAGCTGAGCAGTAACGATTTCAGTGGAAAAGTCGAAAAAAAACCTGGCGTCCGAGCGCTTTGTAAGCTTACGCAGGGCAAACCGTTAAAAATATCTAAATACTATGAGTGTAAGAATTGTTCAGCATGAAAAGTTCTACAAAAAAGTCCGCGCCCACTATAAGTGTTTTTATGTTTTAATTTCTTCCAACCATGTCCATTCAACTACTGAGGCGACAGTTTACGACCTAGCTAAGGGCGAGTCTATCATCCCTGTTACAGCCTAGCTATAGGGTGAACCTATTGCCCCAGATACAGCCAGCAGCAAACCGTTGAGTCGTGTTGAATTAAGACTTCTGAGAAGGGTGGTTGTGTTTGGAGTTTCCCTGGAAGTGCAACTCGGGGTTTCCTCATTTCGCCTGTGAAACACAGTTAAGTTAATATTGGACGGAAAGGGGATTTGAGTTTCATTCACCTCGCCATTGCCTGGAAGTGCAACTCTCACTTTCGCCTGTGACCTTTTCGTTCCACAAAATTCACAGTCAATTTAAGATTGGACGGAAGGGGGCTTATATTATAAAAAATTGTACTGATTGGCGTATAATCTCTACTTAGAATAAAACAAAGTCCCCGATTCTTGGATGTCTCGGGTAATCTCGAGAACCTCTGAATGGATCTTGATGCGGTTTTCACCATTCTGTAAAGGATATCTCGAGGAAAGTTTCTGTAGAAAATAATTTATTTATGACCAAAAGAAGTCAAGCACTAACGATTTCAGTGAAAAGGTCGAAAAAAAAACTGGCGTCCGTGCGCTTTTTAAGCTTACGCTGGGTAAACCGTTAAAAATATCTTTATACGATGAGTGTAAGAATTGTTCAGCATGAAAAGTTCTACAAAAAAGCCCTAGAGAGCATATCTCTACCTTCAATATATCGCCTACTATAAGTGTTTTTACGAGCTAGCTAGGTGCGAGTCTATTACCCCAGTTACAGCTTAGCTAGCGGACGAGCTTATTGCCCCAGATACAGCCAGCAGCAAACTGTCGAGTTGTGTTGAGTTATAAACTTTAGAGAAGAGTGGTTGTGTTTGGAGTTTCCCTGGAAAAGCAACTCGGCTTTTCTTCATTTCGCCTGTGAACTTTTCGTTCCGCAAAATTCACAGTCAAGTTAAGATTGGACGGAAGGGGGATTTGTGTTTCATGCACCTCGCCATTCTAAAATTGCGTCTGACAAGAATTTGTTGCACATACATCTCCATGATAATATAATTAATAGTCCAGTCAGTGATTTTAATCCATCATGCCGAGACGTAAAACGGATATTGGTCGTTGTTCATTGACATTGGAAAAAAAAAGCGCTTATCACGCAATGCATTCATAACTGCTCCCGGGCGAAGCCGGGTCGGATTGTTAGTAAATAGATATAAATATATACGTATATAATAGACAGATAAATACATAGATAAATAGATACATAGGAAAGTAGTTGGATACAAAGATAAATACATAGATAGAGATAGATAAATATATACATATATAAATAGTCACATACATAAATAGATGTATAGATACGAAGATAATAGATAAATAGATAGATACACAGATCAATAGATGGATACATAGATACAAATGCATATATAAATAGATACACAAGTAGATAAATAAATACATAGATACATAGATACATTGATAGATACATCGATAGATAAATAAATAAATCAACACATAGATAAATATATAGATAAATACAGTACGGAAATAAATAGATACATAGTTAAATAGATAGATAAATACATGGATGGATCCTTAAAAACAATAATGGAATTGGGAAAGAAGTTTGAAGGAGGTGGCCGTGGCGTGGCGTATGTAGGTACTGTACTATCTTGATATTTTCTGTCGTTAACTATGAGAACGTTCATCTGTGGGGTTTAAACCCAGCTCAGACATAACAATGCCCCATGACATTAACGATCTGTGCTTAACGGGTTGGGGAAAAGAAAACTCATTACTGGTAGGCCTAATAGATTTGTTTTCGAAATAACCCTGTATTACCATATACGACTAATTGGCAAGAAAATAGGTAACATTGATGAGTAAGGAAGTTGTTATACATAAAGCTTGACAGTTAGATGGAAGTAATCACACCGCAAATATAGTAGAATGATTTATAGCCTCGCCTATTTATAAAGTTACCGCCCGAAAGCAATAAATATGCGCTTTTACTCTAATGATGTAATTACCATTAACTAATGAACTTAATGACTGTCAATAATCTCAAACTTCTTTACGGTGTGCTTTCTCTTGGTGTAAATGTTACCAACACCTACCTCTGTAGCCGAGCGTGCTGGGAAACACGGGACGATTCACTGGAATTTTCTGCGGGTACACTAAGTGTCATTTTCGAGGCAAATGCTGCAGGAATAAAAAAAAAACAATTTTGAGAACTTTTCAAAACTTAAACCCCCCTCAAAAAGAACAAACATTACAATAAGTTAATATTGACAGACCACAGTTCTCAAATGCATCAACGGTATCAATAACATGAACAAAATTAAGTTATGAGTTGCAGAGCCAAAATATTGAGTGATGGATAAGTTATATTGTTAAATCTCCGAACAAAACCTAACTGAGCCAGGCTAGCTGTGGATGGGATACGCCCCAAGAGTAAAGTGGTTCGATGCAAGTCACACGTATTTTCTGTGGGTACGTTGTGTGATTTCCCCATGTGGGATAGGCGATCAGCTGTGGAACGTTTTTAATTTCTCTTAAATTATTCAAAATCGTAGATACAGTATCAAAAATCCCTCTCGGTACGCCGGAAGGCGGAGGTAAGATCTCACCGGGCAAAGAAAAATATTTTAACTTCACTAAAGTTGCCAATTGTTATATACCTACAAAAGATCCACGTTTAGGCTAGGAGGAGCCCCATCTTCTTATAACTCGAAAAGAAAATGTTCATCCTTGGCATAAGAGTGGGTCATATCAAAATTCTTTCAAACAAAAGTTGTAGATAATGTTTAGAGGACTATCGACCATTTTAAATGGTTTTGATATTATGTATATTAAGGCTTTCACGGGCCGGATTACTATATAAATAATTCATGTTTTTAGGGCTAATGCCGTGTCTATTTAAATTAGAACCATACATTTCGGAGAAACCTTGCCTCCTTTGATTGTTTGTTTGATTCCATTGAAAAAGGAGGGTCTGGGGGGGTGTGAAACGCGAAGATAAGTATAAATTTTCCAAAAGTTGCAACATGGTGACCATTGCATGAAATCTACCTAAAAGTTCGACTCATCGCCATTCGAGAGACTACCATTATATTATTGTCCACTTTGTGACGTAGTGACTAGCATTATCGGCTATCACCGCGGAGTTCCGGGTTTAAATCCCGACTCTATGGGGGAACTCAATGCCTTGTGCTCTACCTGAGACTTATTCTCACACAAAACTGTCGTTTCGGTGACATCTAATTCGCCATATATACGTCACCTAGGTAACCACTAATCAAAATGAATCCCTGCTCTACCGAAGTATTTAAAATAAATTCTGGCTTGAGCGCTGGGACGCAATAACTCGGCTTTCTGAGACAGAATTGAGAAGAGGTAGGTTCGATTACCACATTAGCCCTTCTAGAAGTGGTTTCCCGTTTCTGTTAAAGCAAATGCCGGGATGGTAAATTAATGTCACGGCAGTTTAATAATCTAAATTACAGATACACGTACTAACAAAGCCATTACAATGACACAAGTTAACACACAGATTCCACGCACAACCAAGTACACGGGATTACATGGGCACGATATCGTTAATAGGAGACTTCGTCACGGGTAAAATCGCATGTGAGAACAAGATGTTCAGTAAAGAACATGTAGCCTACTTTCTCTTGAATGCATAAGTAGGCTATAGTTGTAACTCTATGTCTTTTTGGTACACCTATAATGGAATGTTCTTGTGATGAACGTTAAACGATAATCCTGGACTTCCCGTTTTTTTACTAAGTTTTGTTGTAATTCCGCCTTCAAATCCAGAAAACATGATTGGAACATTGTTGTGAGATTTGAAGCCATTTTTCAGTGTTGCCTAAGTAAACAAAAGCAAACACGAATTCGTGTTGACCGACTGAAAAGCACCATATTTTTTAAAAATTGGAACATTAGAAAAGTACGCTCAGGCACCATCTTAGTCGTCATTTGATTCAATATAATTTTACGGAAATTCTTCTCCTTCTTGTTTAGTATAGGCCATCTAAGGACCACGACATTCAACTGTTACATTTGGAGTGGGCTTTGATGTTTGCCCAGTAGTTACGCATCCTCTGGCTGTGTTGTTCCCTCCTCTCCTGGGTCCAGAGGGCACCTGTTTTCTTTCTCGGTGGTTTGTCCTGGAACCTCAATTGCTGAAGCAACTTCCTGAGAGATGTCCGGTCTTTTAAGTCTCTTTCCGTCCCTCCAAGTTCTTGCAGATCTTTGCTCACTTCCCACAACCATGGTGACTTGGGCTTCCGCTTTTGCCAGTAACCGAGGAGCTGATTGGTCAACCTGGTAGGATGCATCCTGTAGACGTGTCCATAAAATGCTAGACGTCGTTTCCTAACAACATCCGTGATTCGTTCACAGTACGTGGAGAGCTCTTGATTAGGCCGCCTTCTGTATTCATTACCTTATTATTATTATTACGGAGATTATTTAATAATAATAATAATAATAATAATAATAATAATAATAATAATAATAATAATAATAATAATAATAATAATAATAATGCCATGAATCATTTAGTAGGGATAATAAAATTTCCATGACTTACCTAATGACCTACGCATGCATATTTATTAAGAACAACACTTTCAAAACATGAACACTAGATACGCCCATACCCGAGGCTGAACTTGACCCTGCCACGACGGATTGTGAGCTTCAGACCTCTTACGCTGGCCTGCTGGCTATCCCAAAACATGGTGGTGGTGTCATGGCCCTCCACGAAGTATTAGTCACTTCAGTGCTATGTGACTCAGATCATGTTGAGGGCAGGGCTGCTTTAATTGGGTTCCTGGATCGAGTCCGGGTTGAGATCGCATGACATTCCTCGAGCACCGCTACCCACAAATATGTAACAACTGTATGTACTCCAAACGCTCACAAATCCACACCACATTTTCCAGAATGTTTTGACGTGAATATTTCATAGTAAGGGACGATTTTAAAAGATCAAAGCAGGTTGTTCTAATCACTTTGGAAGCAGCGTTTTCGGTGCACCGAAGAATCAAAATTAATGCTTTTCAGTCGGTTAGCACGATTGTAGCCAATTTTAAAGAGTGTTTCCATGAAACTGAAATAATCTTTACATGAGATTAATAAATTCACCTGGACGACAGTTTCTATCCTTTGCACTTAGGTAGTTAAATCTATGTCTACGAGTATGTGGGTGATGGTGTTTACAGTATATGTCTACCCCTTATTATTCCCGTTTTCCAACGGGGTCGGGGATGAGATGCGATGGAAGTCTTTGTGGCGATGTTTTTTTTACGGCCGGATGCCCTTCCTGACGCCAACCTCATGAGAGGAGTTAATGAAAGATGAAATGAATGATGGTGAATGAAACGGGACAAGGATGTGGAAGGAAGCGGCCGTGGCCTGTCAGAAGGTACCGTCCCAGCATTTGCCTGGTGTTGAAAATGGGAAACCACGGAAAACCATTTCAAGGACGGCCGACGGTGGGGCTCGAACCCACGCGTCTACCGAGTCAGCAGAGAGATTGGCCCCATGATCTAATGCTGTGCTTTAGCCAGCGTAGTCACTACTGTCGGTTGATGGTGTTTACAGTATGTACAATATTTAGTTACAGCAGTTATTATAAACTTGCGCAAGTTGTGAAGATTTGTTTGTTATATATTTTTTGCTTTTTATTTTATTTTCAATGGTTATTACCGACAGTAGTGGCTACGCTGGCTAAAGCGCAGCATTAGGTCATGGGGCCAAGCTCTCTGCTGACTCGGTAGACGCGTGGGTTCGAGCCCCACCGTCGGCCGTCCTTGAAATGGTTTTCCGTGGTTTCCCATTTTCAACACCAGGCAAATGCTGGGACGGTACGTTCTGACAGGCCACGGCCGCTTCCTTCCACATCCTTGCCCAGTTTCATTCACCATCATTCATTTCATCTCTCATTAACTCCTCTCATGAGGTTGGCGTCAGGAAGGGCATCCGGCCGTAAAAAAACGTCGCCACAAAGATTTCCATCGCATCTCATCCCCGACCCCGTTGGAAAACGGGAATAATAAGGGGTAGACATAAAATACAATTTTATTTTTAGCGGTTATTAACTTTCAAGTTTGCTTGTTTAGTGTGAAATGTACGTGATTGTTAGGGAATGGTCCGGGGAATTAAATACGGGCTTATATTATTGTTTGAGCGATGTGGGATTTGTTGTCGTGTAACTGCTACCACTTCCACTGGTTACACTTAGTCATAAGGTGAAGAACATATGAGGAAGGCCACAATGTGATTGAAACTTGTACTGATATGTTTCGTTACAATAATAAGCCATTGACTTGGATGGATCAAGTAGCCTAATTATTTGTATGCCTAGTTAAGCTTTGATGCCAAATTTTCAACACGGATACATTTAGTAATAACTAGGGCAAGGCATTTAATAACCAAAAAGTAGCAAGAAAATGCAAAATAACAAATGCACTTATGACCTAAAAATGGTTAAAAATGACACAAAATTTGAAAAAAATGACCAATTAATTATTTGTAAATTACTTATTTTTAATCCTTTAAGAAACAATTAGCTGATTTGAGAGAGAATTTTAATGGATGACAATGCATTAAGTTTAAATCATTTTTGGTACTAACAAAGTAAATACCAATTTGCCACCCATGGTGAGAAAATTGAATTATTTTAGAACTGGCATATTCTTAAAATACTCTCCTAGCAAATAGGTGTCATTTAATTAACAAAGAATATTTCACAAAACAAACTTCAGTGGCTGTTTACAATAAATTCCAATTGAAATACACAATGATAACTTTGCGTAGGTTCTCAAATGAAAACGATTGCCTATTATCTGCAAGTAACGATTTGTACATAGAGAAGCTTCTCTCAACATCAACTGAAACAATTTGTGCATACTTACCAGAAAACAATTAAGAAATGCCAAAAATGACCTAAAATTGCTCAAAAAATGACCTATTTCTTGTAAACGGCAAAAAATGCAAAAAATGCCCTATCAAATTGCCCTTATTTAATCAGTCAATTCATGAAACACATGTATATGTACTAGAGCTATCTTTTGGCCTTCATACAAAAAAGATGCAAAATCATCAAATGCCTTGCCATAGTAATAACATAGGATTAATTTCGTGTCTATGAGATTATTATTATAATTGATGATGATGAATTAAAATGTGTAACTTTAACCATCAGGCCCAAGGTAGGTGATCTGGCACTTAAAATAAAATACCATACAAGCATTTGTTTGGAATGCATGCGGAAGAAACAGCTATAAACCATAACCAGGATGACCACTGTTAACGGAGGATTCAAAGCTTGAATTTCCAGTTTAGCAGTCCCCATTGCAGCCACGGGCCCTGTTGTAAAAAAGTTCGCGAGTCGAAGCAACGTGTTTAGGTTCAACACCACCGGCAAACTTCACGCAATCGAATCCTGGCGCAGTCAGCTGGCATTTGAGGGCGCAAATGCTAGGGAGCCGTGTCGGTAGATTTACTGGCACGTTATAAATCCCCTTTGGGGCAAATTTCCGGCACCATGGCGTCTCGCCGCAGTTGTTAAAAGGGACGCAAAACCAATAACATTATACACACATCAAAAAAAGTTTTGCATCACCTCGGTTCCCAGATCTCCGGCATATAGACGTTGACTGTGTATATTGTATCCAAGATACAGTCCCTTTGACTGTTCATAGATGTCACTAAAACTGCTCAAAGATGTAAACAACCATGCATGAGCAGGGCCTATTAGACGGAGGGGGTACGACAGCCGATCAGTTCCAGTCATTCCACCAGGACGAAGGTACGCTGCTCATGTTGTCTGTAGTTCTACCATGCCTAGAAGGTCAATACCGCAGTTCGATCGCGTCCGCATTGTTACTTTGTGTCAAGAAGGGCTCTCAACAAGGGAAGTTTCCAGGCGTCTCAGAGTGAACCAAAGCGATGTTGTTCGGACATGGAGGAGGTACAAAGATACAGGAACTGTCGATGACAGGCCTCGCTCAGGCCGCCCAAGGGCTACTACTGTAGTGGATGACCGCTACTTACGGATTGCCGCTCGGAGGAACCCTGACAGCAATGCCACCATGTTGAATAATGCGTTTCGTTCAGCCACAGGACGTCGTGTTTCAACTCAAACTGTGCGCAATAGGCTGCATGATGCGCAACTTCACTCCCGACGTCCATGGCGAGGTCCAGCTTTGCAACCCCGACACCATGCAGCGCGGTACAGATGGGCCCAACAACATGCTGAATGGACCCCACGGAATTGGCATCACGTTCTCTTCACCGATGAGTGTCGCATATGCCTTCAACCAGACAATCGTCGGAGACGTGTTTGGAGGCACCCTGGTCAGGCTGAACGTCTTAGACACACTGTCCAGCGAGTGCAGCAAGGTGGTGGTTCCCTGATGTTTTGGGGTGGCATTATGTGGGGCCGACGTACGCCACTGGTGGTCATGGAAGGCTCCGAAACGGCTTTACGATACCTGAATGACATCCTCCGACCCATAGTGCAACCATATCGGCAGAATATTGGAGAGGCATTTGTCTTCATGGACGACAATTCTCGACCTCATCGTGCACATCTTGTGAATGCGTTCCTTCAAGATAACGACATCGCTCGACTACAGTGGCCAGCATGTTCGCCAGACATGAACCCTATCGAACATGCCTGGGATATGTTGAAAAGGGCTGTTTATGGACGTCTTGACCCACCAACCACTCTGAGAGATTTACGCCGAATTGTCGTTGAGGAGTGGGACAATTTGGACCAACAGTGTCTTGATGAACTTGTGGATAGTATGCCACGACGAATACAGGCATGCATCAATGCAAGAGGACGTGCTACTGGGTATTAGAGGTAGTGGTGTGTACTGCAATCTGGACCACAAATGCTGAAAGTCTAGCTGTATGATGGTACAACATGCAATGTGTGGGTCTCATGAGCAATAAAACGAGCTGAAATGTTGTTTGTGTTGATCTCTATTCCCTTTGTATTTAAAGGTTCCGGAACTCTTGGAACCGAGGTGATGCAAAACTTTTTTTGATGTGTGTATTATTATAGCTTCACACAAGGCCAGCGCGTGGGGTTCTGGAATTGAGCGATCGAGTTCTGCCTAGGGTATAGCTGCTTGTGTAGCATATCATTGTTATTTTATTTCCACGTGTATTTTAGCAATAAAATATCTACTGTAGTCATTAAAAGAAACCACTTCGGACCAAGTTAGAATATACAGTATAAATACGTAAAATAATAATATAATAACAATGTTATAGGTTTTACGTCCCTTAACTCTCATGGAAATTTGCCCCGAAGGGGATCTTTAACGTGCCATTACAATTGCTGACACGGCTCTCTCGCATTTGCGCACTCTCAAATGCCCACTGACTGTGCAAGGATTCGATCCTGCAACCTTGGACACAGCAGGCGAGAAAGTTACCGCTGAGCCACGCAGTCAGTCAAACGTAAAATTAAATCACGTCCATCATTAACATAAACAACGGCGAGCTGACTGTATGGTCATTATTAAATACATTATGTATCCTTCATAAGTGACTTGTACGAGTATATGCAAAAATATCACTAAACAGGCATCCTGAGCCAAAGTTAATGTGTCATAGGTGAACCAGTTCCTTTCCATTCCCGTTAGGTCCCACGAGGTTGGAAGACTTGGTACGAAATCATCTTAAAACTTGGCAGAATTTCACCCAGATCTCAGAAGTGACAGACAATAACGCTAGCCTCTACGCCACGAGGCCATAAAAGGCTGAGAAGAGGAGTTTGCAGCGTTTAAAGATTGACTAGGATGATGTGCATGGGAATGTTACAGCTGGCGGGGAGAAAGACAATCTTCACGCTGAATCTTCACCTCGAGAAGCTACACACGGTCAAGGTCTAACTTTCTTTCTCCTGAGGAGAAGCGGCGTGGCGCGACCTCCCTGGAATCCACATCGCGTCTTGTAGAAAGTAAAGCACTGCTCCTCTACAATACATTAGCATCATTGATGGGTACGTTGTACAGTGCATGTCAACATGTGCATTTGAAGGTGCGGTCTAAAGTACATCTCTGCTAATGGAATGAAACCGAAATGCGCTGCCCTAACCAGGGCTGGATTAACCAATAGGCCCCATAGGCCCCGGCCTAGGGGCGCACCATACGGAGGGGCGCAAAAGCAAGAAGGAAGGTTTTATAAACTGACTTGGAAGGAAAATTGTCTAACGTGACTTATAAAAAAAACTGTAAGTCCTACTTTTTTATCAAGTGGTTTTCCGTAAATTTTTGTTATACGCTCTTTTTTAATATTGTTCCACTTCAAAACGTTCTTTTTACAGTTTAAAAATAGACTAAATAGACTTTTACAACTTATGATTTTAGTAAAACCAATTTCGTATAATTTTATGATTTAAATTAAGCTTTCCAAAATTTTGACACATTTCCAATTTATTTTGTGGCCATCATTTTCGAACAAATGTTTTGCAACAGCAGATTTTTCGACTTCAACTTTAGAAGAGGAATGTTTTATGATTTATTAGGAGAACATCTAAGCCTTGAGTATTAATATCAGTTTAATTTGAGTGATTCATTATGCATTGTAGGTTGTATGAAGTTGATCATCGCATGTATTCAAGGATTGTTGTGTTTGTTCCTGTGATAGTGCATGTTATCATGCGGATTGGTGTTATTTTTTGGGGTGGTTGAATCAATTTGTATTTGTGTTTCGATATCACAAATAGCAGCCATGTTGTTAGACATTGATTGGATATTTCGTAGTTCCTAGCGTTAATGATCGTGAAATTCCACAGCCACCTTGATGCCTAAGACTCCTGATGCCTAGTACCCGCGCGCATCTATATGTTGGTAGATCTTTCCTGAAGACAATCAATGGACAAATATATAAGGTTATGGTTATGGCTGCGATTTGTAGGTTAAACAACTAGGTTATTGGATGCTGATTAAGGTGCTATTTACCGATATTTTATCCATATGGACTTGTCTTTTTCTGTATAAATATACGCAGGGAACGGAAAACTGATGATTGAAGATTATATTACCGTATAGTATTTCTGGAGTAGCAGTATTTAATGTTAAAATGTCAGACAAAAACACATTTAACCTGACTCAAAACTCGGATTCATGTCGCCCAAATAGTGCTACACGAGTCAATACCTGTGACATTTGTGGGAAGACGTTTAAATCTGTTGCAATTCATGTAAGTAAAGCACATCCAGAGGTTTATCGTAGAGGTTTAACGTCAAAATATAAGAGCTCAGATCAAAGTTTGCATAAATCCGATGGAGGTGGTAGTCACTTGCTGGATGAAGAAATTGATCATGTATCAACTAGCGCTAATAGCGAAGATGCGGCTGCATTAGATTCCAAATTAGATGCTATAAAGGAATTTGAACGAAAATTCACGGACGTCATAACTAAAGGTGATATTCAAGCTTTTGAGACAGTGTTGAGCTAACGGAATTCTTGGCTGACGCGATCAGTTCGCTCTCAGGACCCAAACATCCAGCTATTCGCTATTATAATGCGCGGAGAAAACGACAGGGGGGTCATACAACTACATATTCTAAAACGAAAAATCCATCAAGGTTAACAAAGCGAAGAAGAGACAAAACTAGGACAAAATATCAATATGAAGTAGCGCAATATCAGTATTTCAATCAAAGGCGCAAAGTCGTACGCATGATTATGAATAATCAAAATGGCACAGAATGTAGAATTCCCATATCCACAGTTTTTGAACACTTTCAAGATTTATTTGGAAAAGAGAATGAATTAACACACTTGCAACCAACAGACGCCGTGTGTACAGAGGAAGACATTGAAATTGAAGATTCTGAAATTAATTCAGCTCTTGCCAGAGTACGAGCAGATACAGCAGCTGGTCCTGACCGAGTAATTATCAGAGCTGTGAAGGAACTTAAAACATCAAAAGTGTTGAGTCTCCTTGCAAACGCTATGCTCAAATTTAGGAAATGCCCCGATATATTCAAAACAGGAAGAACAGTACTTCTTCACAAAGGAGGATGTGCTGAAGAAATAAGTAACTGGAGACCTATCACCATATATTCAGTAATCAGACGTACTATAGAAAAAGTGATTGACAGGCGACTACGTTCATTCGTAGAGTTCTCCGTACATCAAAGGGGATTCATTAATCTCCCTGGTACACATGTTAATACCTCAATTATTAATGGTTGCCTCAGGAATGCTAAAAGAAATAAAACTAGCTGCTGTGTGGTGTTCCTGGATGTTTCAAAGGCATATGATAATATTGGCCATGAACATCGTAAGCGGTGCATTAATCGAGTAAATATGCCAAACAACTTGCGAGATTTAGTAATCGACCTTATTTTAGGAAATAGTATCAAAGTTGAATGTGGTATTAATAAAACAGTGAGCATAGAGCTTAGGAAAGGCGTCGCTCAGGGATCTCCAATCTCACCTGCTTTATTCAACCTGGCAATAGATGATACTATCAAAGAACTCACAGATCAGGAGATCATTCAAGAGTATGGGTATCAGCTGTCATCTGACGTTGAAAATGTTTCAGCCTTAGCGTTTGCGGATGATATTGTATTAGTGGCGAAAGATGAAGCTTCGGCGCAGGAACTCTTAAATACCGCCGTTAATAGTTTATCTGCTATAGGTCTTTCCATGAATCCTTCAAAATGCAGAATGATCAATATTAAAGAAGGGAACCTTTGTCAGAGAAGTGCTGTGACACTAGGAAATACTGCTTTGACATGTGTAAAATCTGGGGAAACCATAAAATATCTGGGAATAACTTTTGAAGATGAAATTGTATTTGACAAGAGCAAGTTGATAAATAGTTTAGAAAAAGACTTGAATTCTCTCACAGTTTCTTGTTTACTAAAACCAGACCAAAAGTTAAACATAATTAATCAATACATTTGGCCAAGTCTGATTTATACAATACAGAGTACACCGTTAAATAAAATTCCATCAAGTTTTCTGGTCGATGTTGATAAACTTTTGCGATCAACTATCAAAGAAATCATTGGGTTACCACATGACTGTCCCAATGATATATTGTATGCATCCAGGAATGTTCGGGGGCTGGGTTTAGTTAAGGTTGAATGGGAAGCATATATAGCCTACAGCATTTTAATATAGTTCAAAAGTTACTCAGAGTGGAAGATGTTCATTTAGATATTTGTCGAAATCTTGACGGGGAAAAGAAAGAAATTCTTCAATATTTTAATTTTCCGACTAGTGATTGCACAGAATCAAAATCAGGACGTTGGGTACGAAATGAGCTTCGGAAACGGTCATTTGAAGCTTGGTGCAAACTTCCTCATAAAGGTAAAGGAGTGGAAGTTTATGAACAACATCCTAAGAACAACTCGTGGATAAATAACAGAAAAGGCTTATCGTGCTCTGAATGGACGAATGCCATCAAAATGTCTTGCAACATCTCAGCGGTGAGAGCTGTGCCGGGGAGAAGTCAGCACACAACCCTATGCCGACAACCAGGATGTGACCAACCAGAGACGCTAGGACATGTCCTGGGTCAATGTTCTAAAGGAGAGCTGTTACGAAATTCCCGCCATCACCGAGTTCGATCATCAATTGCCACTTCCCTGAGGAAATTAAAATGGGAAGTTTATGAGGAAGTGCACTGCATTTCGGAAAATGGTAGTCACCGTAGAGCAGATATCGTTGCCATTGACAGGAAGAATGGAAGGGGTTTGGTCCTGGACCCCACGGTACGAATGGAAGTGGACATTCCGCAAGCCGTACGAGTCAACGAGGAGAAAGAGGCTATTTACCGACCATGCATACCTCACTTGAGTGAGAGATATAACTTACCTAAAAATGCATGGAAAGTGAATGGCCTTCTATTCGGAGCTCGTGGAACATCTTATAAGTTCGTCGTGGATATCCTCAAGAAGCTTGGCATCATCGAGGATGATCTTGAGAAGATCTGCTTGGGCGTATTGAGAGCTTCACTCAACATGCTACATAACCATTTATATGGTATATCGTAATGACTTATGTACTGTAGAGCCAACAATGTACCTACACTGTATTCTGGATCTTTATGGTCTCCCGGAATGCCGGGCGGATGTCCTTCAGGAAATATATATATCTGTAAGTGTATAATGAGTCTTAAATGGTTTAATAGTACATTATGCAACGAGCCTATAATGGCTATAATTAAGACACGAGCATGTTTATAAAACGAGCTTTAGCGAGTTTTATAATTTCCATACGAGTGTCTTAATTACCATTAAAGGCGAGTTGCATACGACTTTTTATGTTCGACGATAATTATAACTTTATTATATGTTTTAACATAAATATTCATAAATATCTGTTCAGTAACTGGAATTTTGTGATCGGGTGGTGCGCTAGGTAGCATATCTCCGTGTTCCAAGCTCTCTGGCCGACCGACGCATGCGCTCTGTGTACTTCAATGCCATATGTGCAGATCGTAAACCATTCAGTAAAACTGTCACCGTAGTCGTTTGAAATCAACGCGCTGTGTAGAAATTGGATTTGGGTATATTAAGGTACAATGCTATTTCTTGTCTCATATTCACCAGTTTATTTATGCGAACATATGGACGGTGCACTTTCGGTAATTTATATAGACATGTTGGATTTTGAGCGCATGCGCGAAGGTATCCTTACCTAATTGGTCAAACAACTGTTTCTTGAGCTGTGATTGGTGGGAGAAACTGTTTCATAATGAAAAATAGTGTTATAATGACCATCATTATGATACAGTTTTCAGACACATAATAGTCAGGGTCGAACATAATAGTACATTATGCAACGAGCCTATAATGGCTATAATTAAGACACGAGTATTTTTTATAAAACGAGCGTATGCGAGTTTTATAATTTCCATACGAGTGTCTTAATTACCATTATAGGCGAGTTGCATACGACTGTTTATGTTCGACGATAATTATAACTTTATTATATGTTTTAACATAAATATTCATAAATATCTGTTGAGAGTCAGCTACTGGAATTTTGTGATCGCAGAGCGAGCGTTGGGTGTTATATCTTTGTCTTTAAAGAGCTTTGAACGACCGACGCATGCGCTCTGTGGGCTTGCAATACCATATGCAGCCATATGTTTACATCAGCCGTCCCTCAGTAATATTGTCACCGCAGTCATTTGAAGACAATGCGCTGTGTAGAAATTAGTGTTGGTGATTTTAAGGTACAGTGCTATTTCTTGTCTCATATTCGCCAGTTTATTTACGCGAACATATGGACGGTGCGTATTCCATTTCGGTAATTTATTATAGTTTGATGTTGTGTTTATGTCCGACATGTTGGATTTTGAGCGCATGCGCGAAGTTATCGTTACCTAATTGGTCAATGAACGAGCTCTGATTGGCTGGAGAAACTGTATCATAATGGAAAACAGTGTTATAATGACCATCATTATGATACAGTTTTCAGACACATAATAGTGAGGGTCGAACATAGACTTATTTTATTATCTCGTTGGCCTATTTATTTTTAGTTTATATATACAAATTTAGAAACAGTTGATTCTTTCATTATTTTAATTTATTTAATAGATTTTACTTCGCGATACATTAGAATAAAATTAAACTTACCTTCACCAAAACCTTTCTGAGGTCTAAATTCTCCCACCTTCACGATGGTATGAAGAGGGGGAGCAAAAACCCACGGGCCTAGGAGCGTATACAATCTAAATCCGGCCCTGGCCCTAACGTTGATGCTCACGTGGACAATTGTGATAAAATATACGAGGGCAAGTCGATAAATAACTAGCAAAATAGGATAGAGGCAATAATACTCATCTTAACATCCTGACATTTATTTCACTTTTCCACATAGTCAACCTATACATTCAGGCACTTTCTCATTTAACAAGCCCTTGGTAGCAGCAAAGAAGTCTTTTGGTGGCTGTCGCAGCGAACGTGTAATCTCTTGGACTACGACAGTCAAAACGTCGGCCACCCAAATGAGATTTTTAGATGCCAGAACAGATGAAAGTCTACAATAATAATAATAATAATAATAATAATAATAATAATAATAATAATAATAATAATAATAATCCTATTCGTTTTACGTCCCTTTTAACTAAGGTGGCATTTAGAAACCCTGGGGTACCTGAATTTTGCCCCGAAGGGGATCTTCAACGTGCCAGTAAATCTAATGACATGGCTCCTTTGCATTTGCCCATCCTCAAACGCCCACTGACTACACCGGGATTCAATCCTGCAACCTGGGGAACAGCGGGCGAGAACGTTACCACAGCGCCACGGAGTCAGTCAGATGAAAGTCACTGGGGGCTAAGTCGGGGCTGTAGGGTCGTATTCCAAGCGTCCGAATTGAATGCTCGTAACAGCTTCTGCGTTTGTCTTGCTGTGTGAGGGCGGGCGTTGTCATTCAGTATTTCTTTAGGGACGGTGAGCTGTTTCCATTCCATAGACGTGTACTTGAGTGTGGAATCTGTCTGATAACCCATATCATTGTGATGTCCGTATTAGTGTGTGCATTTCTGATTGTGTTGAGGATTTGGGTAGGTGATCGTGGTATTAATTTAGGTACTATCCTGGCATTCTCCTGAAGTATAAGTGGATAATCATTTCAATATTAAAGCGTGACTAAACAAAACTACACACGCATGAAATTGAATCCGGCATTTCTCGCGGCTCATATAAAATGCTCTTCTCTTTAATTTCGTGGAAACCAGAGACACTTCTTAAAATTATGTGAGTAGATTCATTGCAATACATTTCTAGACTAAACAGATGAGGCCTACTAACCGCATTGGACGTGTATACTAGCGGAGACGATTGAGAATATTCAGTTGCAAAGGTCATCTCAAGTACACACTGTTTGACTGAATCGTACGTTTTGAGTTCAATGCCCTATTCAAACTACGTGTAACATTTTCTACAATTTCTCCTGCAACGGAAGTGTTCTCATAAAAGCAAATTCAAGCATTTCATGAAACGATGTACCACGAACTTTTAGGAACTGAATAGCTTTCTAAAGCGAGGATGAATTTACAGGGATGCTGCTGATATAGGCTAGATAATATCTTGATAAACAATTTAACTTTTAAATGTATGGTACATTATGAAGACAACTCTATGCATATGTCCACTTTCAATCTTTAAACATCTGGATGATGAGGTATCACCGTGGTGGTCACGATGCTGAAATGTTGTCCATCAGTCGGGCAGCAACTATCCTCCGATACACGCAGTCATCTGACGAACAGTTGCGAGGCTTATTTATTAATCACTTCTTTGTCCCACATTTTGTAGGATCAGGGTTCTTGATGGTCGTTCTCCCTTCATTCCTGTTAATTATTATTTCCATCGATCTATCCTTTGGGATTCTTATGCCCTCTAGGCTTCTAGCAAGAGCATCCGACCACAGAGTTCTCGGTCTACGTCATCCTTAGCGCTGCATATTGATTTGGCTGAACATTCATCTCCCAACCCATCTCAATCTAGAAGTTGTCATCCCTGCACTTACTGTCGTACCTATTCTCATCGAGTTCTTCATGTCCATCCGTCTAACTCATCTGTCGTATTCTTTCTACATATGTTTCTTAAGATACTTTCTGCCACCTGGATTATTCTCTCTTCAGCTTATGTGAGACCTACCGATTCCAAGCCATACTTAAGGTGAGACCTGACACATGTGATATTATTTTACTTTAAGCTTCACACTGATTTTAGGGAGATATAACATTCTGAAGAGGCGTTTCTCTCCAAACCATGCACTGCTTATTCTTCGCCGTATCTTTTCTTCTTTTGTTCCATCTGAGCTCATACTGCTCCAAGGTATGAAGAATTATCTACTTCCTCCTCTGGAGATTACAAGACGGTCTCTATTATTAATTACTAACATCACAATTCGCAAGTTGAAGTTGAAGCACAATTTGTACATAGACACCCCATTATATGACACAAGCTATCGCTTGCTAGTTTCAGACGATACACGAGTGATGTCATCGTGGTTACGTATAGTAGCTTTTCTTTAAGACCTCCAGGGTTCAATTTTATGGTAGGTGTGTAGGATGGTATGCACTCAACCTCATGACGATTGAGTGTAGAGAGGTCCGTTCGAAGCTTAGCCATTCTAGAGGTGATTTTCTGTGATATCTCCGCTTTAACTTCAGGTAGAGGCGGGAATGGTACCCAAGGCATTGCTATGGACGCTCCAGTTACAAGAATTCTCACTAGCACATTAAGACGAATTATCAGTCAGATTACACATACACAATCACACAGGGTTGATAGTCGAGCTCCGAAGAGGTACGAACGAAGCCTACTGCGCCTGCACATGTTACTGCGATTCCTGTTGGTGAGTGTTATTTTAGGAGGGAAGGATCGGTATATGTGAACCAAGAATTGAAATCAAGAACCATTAGAGTATTCTGGAGGAGTTTGAAAGAGTCGTAGAGAAAGACCGCCACTTTCAGTGGCAGGATTCGAATGTCCATTCACCGAATTTAAATCCACAACTGCACCTTCTCAAGTCTGGCCATTATTTAGTTTAAGCGAACCGAGGAGTATATTTGATGTTTGTACGGCGCAATATACGCGTATTATTCAGTAATGAGCTCATCAGTGAGTTGAAATGAAAGTGAAACCGTTTCCAGGAAAAGTGAGAGGTCAGAGGTTATTAGAGGAGTGTTCCAGATTGGTTGTGTGTGTGTCATGGTCCATGATATAAACTTTCCCTGCGTCGTGACACCCAAGACGACTCACAGGTATTTGCAGTCTATGTCGTTCACTAGTTACCATTCACGAGAATGTTTACTTGTACCTAGCTCAAAGTCACGAATGCATCCCTCCTAAAGTGTGTGTACATATATGTACTGTATGTATACCCCTTATTATTCCCGTTTGCCAAAGGGGTCGGTGATTATATGCGATGAAACTATGTATGTATTTATTTATTTATTTACTTATTTATTTATTTATTTATTTATTTATTTATTTATTTATTTATGGGTGTTTTTTACGTCCAAATGCCCTTCCTGACGCCAACCTCATGAGAGGAGTTAAGAGATGAAGATTAATGAAACTGTGCAAGAAAGCGCAATATTATTACAGCTACTGGTGGCAATCTTATAACTTTCACTTAGTTTTTATCATATTATTGTTGATATACTTGTCTACTCTTTGTTAAAATATATTTGAGTCTCTCCAATCTGTTCCTCGTATTAAACTTTCTCTATTTACTCTCCCTCACCTATCTTTCCATACTTTAGCCTTTCATCTTTCCTATTGTAGTAGGTGTACCTACCCAATACCTCCACATGTCTACCGAGACCGCAGATAGCTTGGCCCCATGGCCTAACTCTGTGCGTTAGCGAGCGTAGTTACCGCTGTCGGTGGCTCCTTCCTATTCCCAGTTCAAATTTCAGGAAACATAGACAAAACAATAGCACATTCCATACGAGAGAGATTATCACGATGTGTCCAGCCTCTAAACAAACCACCACCTACTGTAGTATTTCTAATGGAAGGACTGTAAGTGTTTGACATCATCCGAATTCAAACACGATTTGCAGTGTTGCCAACTTCAACTAATTCACCCAAAACTCGGAGATGATCGAAGCGAAACTAAGAAAAACTACTTCTCTTCTAGGACGCCCGGTACCTTAACTGAGATTTTGCTCACTGCGATGTAGTCAGAAAGGCCCAAAATTCGATTCCAGGGTGAGCTGTGGAATTTTGGTCAATTACCCTAGCTCGGAGATAGGATGTTTGTGACGTCATCCACGGGTTGCGTTAGACGTTCACCAATCCACTCCGGAGTTCACGCAATATCAATTAACTTCTGTGATGAATGATGTGAGGAATTAATCCACCTTTTCGCAGTTATCGGCACGAAATCGAGTGATCGTCGTTCCAGCCCTGAAACCTGAATTAGTTGTTGTTGATTCTTTTATGGGCTTTGCTACATCGTGGTCATGTATCCCCGTGAACTCGGATGTGTTTAGAATTTTTATGATAACCTATGTTATTGTGATAGCTGTACTAGAGTGTGTATTTTGTAATTTATTGAGATAGGATTTGGGTAGGAATCGGCCGTGACCTTAAGTTATGTACCATCCTGGCATTTGCTTGGAGTAGAAGTGGGGAAACCACTGAAAACGCACTTCCAGGTTGGTTGAGGTAGGAATTTAACACACCTCTTCTCAGTTTTGTCTCACGAGGCTAAGTATACCCCGATTCAGCCCTCAGACCAGAATTAAATTCTGTGGCAGAGCTGGCAACCGAACCCGGACCTCCGGGTAGACAATCAAGAATGATAGCGACTAGAAAACAATTGAATAATATTAAATAACAATATGTTCAACTTTGAATGAAGATTTACTGTACCAAGTTTCATTGTACTCTAATGATTAAATCATCAGAAAGTCAATTTAGACTAAATGTTTGGAATTCGCGTGACCACCTCACTGTTTTAGCCAAGAATACTAACTGATACGCAACGAGGCAGACGGAACACAATTACGTTTCTTGGCAGAGCCAAGAGTCAGTCCCAGGTCTGATAAAAGCTGCGGGCAGATGAAGGCTGCTATTCAGTTAGTTCTTGCGTATCGTATTGAAGTTATGATTGTATCTCAAGATATGTTAATGATACAATAAAATATCTTGGAATTTCCACTTCATGACCAAGTAATCTTATAGTGTGTTGTACCAGCGTAAAACCCGACAACATTCACGATGAAAACCTAGAAAATTCTTTGGTGTTTAATAAAATATTCATTTAGAAAGAAGTAGGCTACTGAAGTACTCAACTTCCAGTGTACACTGTGCGTTAGTTAGCGTAGCTACCGCTGTCGGTGCCTCTTTCCTATTCCCAGTGGCAGAGCTGGGAACCGAACCCGTACCTCCGGGTCGACAGAATGCTAGCCGCTAAAAAACAATTGTCCCTTATTATTCCCGTTTTTCCAACGGGGTCGGGGATGAGCTGCGATGGAAGTCTTTGTGGCGGATGGTTTTTACGGCTGCATGCCCTTCCAGAAGTACTCATCTTCCAGTGTCAGCTGATAATATTGCGACGTAAGTAGAGCGATTTGTGAGGTGCTCATAAATCATGTCTTAATGTAGGTATGTCGTGCTTTGTGCAGTGCCGTCATCAGATGTTAACTGTTGTCGAGCCCACGATCCTCCAGTTCCCGTGATCAGCATGAAGAGCGCTTCCATCCATAAATTGTAATGATTAATCAGGGACTCAGAAACGTAACGGGTAATGGTTCTGAACTGACTGACCTTCGCTGGAGATGACCTAGAAAATTAGGAATAGAACGGGAAGGTAATGAAATGAACTTTCTAGCGCAAGTTTCTTTGGCTTGCTGTGTCTATTAATCCATAACTTCGTGAAGATTCTGGTCTTTTCATGAAAAGCCGGCGAATAGTGTGCTGGAAGATAAGCCCACAATCTGCCGCGTCTTTACATGAAGAGACTGGCAGAACCGGGCAGATTGTGTGCGTTATTTATTTGTACCGTTTGTTTAGTCATTTTATGGACTTCCAAACGAGACTATCAGGGAGGAGAGGGGCAGATGACCTCGTAGTTCCAACCCTTAAAACAACAATACATATCAGGGGGGGGGGGGGCTAGTAATACAAGAACAATTGGAAACACTTCATTCCAAAGTTAAGCACCCACTATCATAGATAACGTCCTTGTGTGAAAGCTCAGAATTGACAAAATGAACAGCATAACCTAATATATTGAACCCTTGCAAAGAAGCATATGAGACTCAGATTCGGGGCGTAACAGGTCATATTCGTAAGTTGCTGTCGGGCGCTTCATTAACTTGCAGGGTAACATATAACAAAATAACATGCAGGAAAGAGTGAAGCCAGGGTTAAAACAACTGAATTTAATAACAAATCACCATATTTACACATAAACAATTAACAACAAAAACTCCCAACTGACTCCCGCTTAATAAAAATGCCAAAAACTAGGCGATATCTCTGGAGAGATTAATTACCTGGACCAAGTGTCCTTAAATAAAACGATACCAAAAGTGACCATATAAGTGCGTACGCCGTTCTACATGCACCACGATGTGTACTTTGAATGCGTGATTCGTTATCATCCAGAATGACCCTTCAGACAACGAATCCGCATTTCCTAGAGCTAGACCGACACAAGGGAACACAACTACAATACATTAAATTAAACCGACACTTCCTAAATCTACTATAAACAAACACAAAATTTCCGTGTGAAATTGGACTTGAATTGCCGTAGCAACATTTACTGCCTAAAATCTTAGGACTTCTCACACAAATCAACACAAGTACATTAACACGTGACCAATAGAAAAATACTCAAATGACCGCTGTCAAAATTTACAAATACTCTACCACTACACCAAACGGGTGTGACAAACAAAGTTACATGAAATCGAGTCATCAACAAAGCAATAGGCAAACAGCCAACATTTACGTTAATCACAATATTCTTATCCATACAAGGTACAACAATCCGTTACACACATGGCGAACTCCCCAATTAATTATGGCTTAAAATTAGCCATCACAATGAACAGGTTTGCTGCATGAAAGCTTACAGGGTTCAGTCGGACAAAAAGGACTGCCTATCAAAATAAGTCACAGGGAAAACGGGCGGTTTGTGGAACTCTGCATGTCTGTCAACCCACGTGTCAATAACCTCGACCTCCCAGAGCATGGGGTCGAACCTCGAAGAAATGTGCCCCAAAGCACAATAATACGTGTGTGTCAGAAAAACATATGGACAAGAATCAGCAGTCTCCCAAGAGCACTCTGTCTTTCCATCTAAAATACAACAGCAGCAAAAATATATAAGGGCGGTAGGACAACTACCCCCTCCTCACGTAGAATCAACACACACTAGACACATCAACACACACTTAATCACACGTATGGGTTGTGACAGACCCTGAAATAAAAGACACAAATAATATCCACATGCTGGCGCCATCGTTCTATGCCGTGACTAGTCACCTGAAAAGGACTCAAGAAAAATCTATCAAATTAGAACGAAGGTGTTCTACAATTACTTTTAAGTTGGTGCACTCGGCTACCCTAACATGAATAATAACCTGTTCAGCAAAATGTTTTACAATCATTTCCTCCCATTCCTATTTCAAATATTAACGTTAATAAAGCACCATTTATCGAATGTAACGGGTTCCGCAATTGCAAGGATAAAAATCACGCACGCACGCCGCGTACATTACACATGACTCAAGAAAAAAAATCAAAATATCAACAAACACATTGGCCACGCGCCAACGGACATTTAAACATATAGTGTCGGTACAAGAAAAACAGCTAATAAAACAAGAAAGAAAAACATGACTATTTACAAAGTTCCCCGGCCAAATCTAACTACATAATTGAAATAATCCAATTTTAGTACATCACCGCTTCTGCATGTAGGACTAAGGACATCCTCCTCAACCCATTGCCCTATGGACAATTTAGCACCCCATAGTAGTCGTCTGCGTTGATTTCTTGAAGCTCATCCCAACTTCAAACCACGTGCTGATCATCTTGGTCTCGACTCCTTGGCAGAAAAGTTCAATGTTAAATATTTGCCTATCTATAATCGCTTGCAGGCTACTCAGTTCACCCACAATTGTCCTACTGCGATTAATAGCGAAGACTGGCCCTAATTATATCGCACATACGCACTATAAAAACACACATACAATACACACAATTTATACATAAAATATACATCTCGAGTCCGCGCCACTGGCTCGTTAACAAGTTCAAAATCCTGGCTGCACCAGCAGTCGCTATCTCGTCCGGTATTTCCGTCCCGTCTTGGACTTCGGTTCTGGTAAGCGCTAATTAGGGTGATACGATACTTCCCCCTTAAAGTTGAACTCGTCGTCTTTAAAAGAATGTTACAGTTTATCACGCGCTGGCGTGAAATATTTAGATCACACAATTTAGTTGATTTTAGAACAAAATGTATTATAGTTTTTTTTTTTAAAATTCGATATTGCAAACGCTGCGACTTTAGCTTCCCAGAGCTCAGAAAATAAAATTAGCTTCACTGATTTTAGAGCGTAAAAATCACATTTCGAACTGGCGTGGAGTATGCCTCTGAAGGCTCCACGAGTTAAGTACTCCGATAAATTCGAGCGTCAAAATCACACTTCAAACTGGCGTGGAGTATACCTCTGAAGGCTCCTCACAATAAGACTTAGATAAATTCGAGCGTCAAAATCACACTTCAAACTGGCGTGGAGTATGCCTCTGAAGGCTCCACAAGAATAGGCTTAGATTGGCGTCAGGCCAAACTATTTATGAGAAACTGACAAGGGCGGCGGAGTGGGGCAGAGTCGGATAAAAACTTCCAGAGTTTTTGTCTCACAAAGATGGGGATAGTGTCATTCTTCTCCAAATAAATCCAACGTCTCAAATTACTCGAGCGGAGATTAATCCGTTCGGCGGTTCCTTAGATACACACTTCCGCGCGCTTTTTACTACTGACGCCGTCCACCTCGTGGTCACAGCTTGGTCTCTTGCGATTGGCTGATTCAATCGTATGTTCGTTGAGAGGACCTCGTGATTCTTCCTTTATGTCTCCAATTTTGGTACAGTAGTTGCACAATTTGGCCTTGAACTCGACTAATTCTGGCCGTCCCCCAGGAATAGCTACCAACTCAGCTTCTGTTGCAATCATTACGAAATGCTGGCCTCCCTAATATCCAAGTCGACTTCCTTATGTGCTGCCTAGGCCGTAGTAATAATAATAATAAATATGAATACTTATTTATCGAAGATCAATAAGGATTCATTTATCCTCAGCAAGGTTTTGAAATTCGAAACAAATTATTGGTTTGGATTTCAAAAACAAAATCCTCTGTAGTAACAACACATCTCTTTAAATCTCACTCAGCTGCTCGAGTGTATGCCCCTCTGACTCAATTAGTGTGCTCCCTTCTCGCTGGAATGTCATTCATATTTTCTCTAGGTCTCCCCCTTCTCCTCACGTAGTTGCCACTCCCGTCGTCTCAGCTGCTCGTTGTTTACAAACAAAGTGCGTACTCACGCGCTCCCCGTGGATTTGAGTGTTTGCTTTCAAAAAAAAACAATACATTTTTGGCAATACAGATTCTGCACATATCATCTTTCCTAATCATCAAATGGTTCCCTTGTGTAGTACGGTTTCAAATTGGCGCTATTAAAAACAGATTTTGCACCAGTGCTCACTTCTTCTAATCTGTAGGCATTGTTACCCAGATTCTTAATTACCCGGAACGGGCCAATGAATTTTGGACAGAACTTGGCGAAGACTTTGTTCTTAGGGTCGGAGATTGGTGGTCTACGAACCAGCACTAATTCTTGTTCTTGTAACTCTCGGTGAAACTTCTTTCCTCGGTACCGTCTCAGCCTTCGGTCCGCTTGGTTCCTCATGTGCTCTCTCGTTCGCTGGATTCGCAAATCATGCGCTAATAATGGATCCCTTGGGCAAGGAATGATCTTGTCCCAAGTTCTTTCCGGCAACCTGTTGTGGTGTACAATCAGTGGGACTTGACCCGTCGACTCGTGCTTAGTAGTGTTCATGCACATCTCAATTTCCCCTACTTTGTCTACCCATTTATTGTGTTCGTTAGGAATCATTACTCTGTAGTATTTAGCGACACAGCGAATTGTTCTTTCGCTCGGATTTCCACAAGGATGACGAATACTTGAAAATATGTGTTTTATTCCTAGGCTCTCCAAACCTTGCCTAAAAACGTTGCTTGTGAAATAGGTACCGTGATCTGATAGAATGGATTCCGGCTTCCTAAGCATCGGAATGACTTTGTTCTTAATTCGACTAAGGACTTGTCTTGATGTCGTCTTCTGAATAGGACATAGCACGACCATCTTCGAAAATACATCGACACATACCAAGAGGTGTCGGCATCCACGCTTTCCTTTTACTAAAGGACCAAAGCAATCAATCGCGAGCATCTCGCATGGTTTCTGCGGTAATAGTGGTCTTGGAGGTTGTTTCAGAATAAAGTTGTTCGGCTTTGTGCGCTGACAAGCGTCACACGTTCTAATTACTTCAACAATGGTGAATCTCATCTTGGGCCAAGTAAAGGTCTCCCCTATCGTAGCTTCAGTCTTATCCGTGCCGATATGTGCTAGGCTCTCGTGAACATGCCAAGTTAATCCCCTCTGTAGTGATGCTGGAACTAAGATCCGCAGTTTAGTATGATGCTCATCCACGTACTTATGTAACAAGTTATTCAAGTAGTGAAATCTCGCTTGTTTAGCACTAGCATCCCGGTACTCCGGTGAATTTGGTTGTAACTCCTTCCTATAGAATTTTATCATCATCATCATCCATGGGTCAGCTTCTTGCTCCTTCCGAATATCCTTCAATCTCGCCAAAAACTCACGAGCCTTAGGTGTCAAGGTAATATTGTGAACTTCCGCTGTTACTTCGTTTCCGTCCTCAGGGTTTCTACTCAAGGCATCTGGTATGACGTTCAATTTCCCAGGACAATGCTCTATTGTGATGTCAAACTGCTGTATGTAGATGGACCAGCGCGTAACTCTCTCACTTGCTATTGTTGTCTTAAATAAAAATGTCAGTGCATGGTGGTCGGTTCTAACAATGATGGAATAACCATAGATCATCTTGCGCCACTGTTGGAGAGAATATAGAATTGCTAGTAGCTCAAGTTCCGTAACTGTGTAGTTCCTCTCATGTTTCCGTAATTTACGACTCGTAAATGCCAAATAGGATTTCTTCTTGGGTTCTTCAGCGTCCTCTTGGTACAGCATAGCACCAATCCCAATTAACGAAGCATCTGCTTGAATGATAAATTGTTTCTCAAAATCCGGATATCCAAGTTTCACACAGTTTTCCAATAAATCCTTCGTTGCTTTAAAAGACCTGTCGCACTCCTCGTTCCACGACCATCGATTCGCTTTCTTCAACATCTCCTGCATAGGCGCTACTGTTTCTGTGTAACCAGGGCAATTTTCTTTGAAGAAACCTGTCACTCCCAAAAATGCTCTAACATGTTTGACTTTGGTAGGTGTGGGAAATTTCTTAATAGCATCAATCTTGGCTGGATTAGGCCGCACGCCCTCAACATCAATTATATGTCCCAAATATAAAATTTCGCTCTGGCAAAAATGTGACTTTTTTAAGTTGATCTTGAAGTTCATGGTTCTCAGGTTGTCCAGCAGTTTATTTAAATTTATCAAGTGTTCTTCCATTGTCTCAGAAGCGATTAATATGTCATCAACATATCTCGTGGTGAAGTTCTTGACCTCCTCAGTCAGATTTCTATCGAGTGCTCTAATGAGTGCACATCCCGCAGTTTTCACGCCAAAGGGCATTCGACACCAGATATAACTTTGATTATCGAATAAAAATCCCGTCAACAGTTGGGATTTTTCTTCAAGTTCAAGATGGTGGAAACTATTCGTCAAATCAACACTTGGGTATATCTTCTTCCCGCGGAAGCCTTTCAAAACATCTTTGATCCTCGGTGCTTGGTCGTGCTCAACTAGCAGTTTGCTATTTAAAACTCGCGCGTCTAGGCATAGCCTAATTGATCCGTTTGGCTTGGTCACAGCCAATATTGCGTTCAGATAAGGAGTTGCAGCTTTCCTTATCATGCCAGAATCTAATAAGTTAGTAATAATGTCCTTCACCTGAGAAAAATGCTTCTCTGGGATCGGGTACAATTTACTTTTGAATGGGGTCCAATCTGTTACCTGCATCGCATATTGAAAATTTAAAACTTTCCCAGGTACGGTGTCAAAAGCTCCTTTATGTAATCTTAAAATTTCTTCCAATCTTCTTCTATCAGATTCCCCTACGATGGCTTCCTTAAGTCGCTCCTGAAGTAAAATTTCGAATTTGGTTCCGCCCATTTCTTCTTCCGCCAAATGCACCCAAAGTTCCTGCGAGATATCTCGGCTGTCCATTTCTAGCACTGCTGTCTGGTTGACTTGCTCTCCCCTCAAGATCTTATCTCCGGCCTCATTAGTGCATTCCTCAACAACCCAAGTATTGGCCTCTCTCTCCAGCGGATTCTCTTCCATATTTAAACCCACATGATCCAATCCTTCTACTTGTTTGAAGCTTACAGTGTTGTTATGTAAATCAATTACAGCATGAAAATCGCAGATGAAGTTGGCTCCTAAAATTATATTGTAGTTCATCTTTGGAATAACAATGAATGTTTGCGAAAAAGTATGGTTCAATATTTCCAGATCTAGAAATGCTTGCTGTTTACAATTCATAGTTTTGTCAGGAATGACACCTCTGACTTTCATTAGCGGTACCGGCATAATAGGAACAGTCTGTTTTCTTGCTATTTCTTTAATCAAAATTTCAGTGACTAAGCTCACCTGGCTACCTGTATCAATCAAACATCTCACCCTCATACCTCCAATATGCGCGTAAATAATTGGTAGCTGTCTGATAACATTTTCACGGTTCTTCACCACTTCCTCCAGGCAGTCGTCTGGGAATGCTACCCACTCTTCTATATTGGCCACTATCATCTCTTCTTGCTCCCTGGCGATCTCCGTTTTTAGCCTGTCTCCTTTCAGTTCATTTGGTTTTTTTTATCCCGGGCCCCATTAGATGTGTTTCGCCGGTTATCATTCTGTCGCTCCTGTTGCCTCAGTAAACTCTCTGCCCCCTCTCCTTGATGGTTATCTGGGCTCTGTCTGTTCGCCATGGCACGCCCCCACTTCTCCTTCTCCGCTTCTTCATTACTTAATTGATCCAAGTATTTACGGGATTCAATATATCGTTCGTCCCAGTTATTCCTATAATCCCCTCTGTTTTCTTGGCGATAGTCCCTGCCGTAACTCCATCTACCATCTCCATTTCTTTGGTAAGGTCTACCTTGTCTCTGGTTTCCCCTCCAATTCGTGTATTCCCGCTGGTACGTCCACTGATTATTTTGATTTTGGTTATTCTGATGATATCTCCCGCGGTTATTCTGATAATTCTGATTGCTGTTATGGAACTGGTTTCGGCCGTCAAAATCTTGTCTTCTTGGCGTGAACTGTGTCCCTGTGGACTGTGTCTTACTTTGGTTCCCCTGGCCGTGGTTATTTTGGAGTCCCTGAACTACCTCTGCCGTGTTGACACATTCCAAATTCCTTCTTCCTGTCTGTGGGCTTACCATACTCGTCTCATCTAAGTGTCTGAGTAATTCTTCGGCTTGGACTGCGGTCTGAATATTTCCTGCGACTAATAATTGTTGGATATGCATTGGGAGTTGTTTTCCGATGGTTAGAACCATATTCGGCTCGCTAGGCGGGTCATCAAAATCCCTGAATTTTACCAATTGCTGACTGAAGAATTCTGAAAAACGGGTTGGATGTGTACTGTGGTATTTGCGCGTGTACAGGTCCATTCTTAACCCCTGCTGTAACGAAGGACTCCAAAACTTCTTCAAAAACGCCTCGCGGAATTGAGCCATGTCTGTAAACGTGTACTTGAAACTTAAAAACCAGGTCAGGCTAGGTCCTTCTAAAAATTTCTCCACCAGTCTTAATTGTTTCTCCGGGCCGATGTGTTGGTCATTAAAGTAGTCAGTTAATTGCCGTAGAAATGCTTTGGGAGTGGTTCCTGAATGTTCTTTAAACTTATCGGGCTTAAAATCATTACCCCGAATGACTTGGATGACTTGGGCTGGTGCCAAGTTCGGTTGCGGAGTTGAAGTCTCCCCCCTGTACTGCTGGAATGCATTAGTCGTTAGTCTGGGACTTTGACCCCGACTCGTGTCCTCAGCCAACTTCGAACCTGCCGGACTTCCAATACTTGTTTGCTTTTCCGGAATATTTTCGTTTGAAAATAACGTCGCATTCTCTAACGATCTAATCTCGTTTTTTATGATTAATTCTGAATGTTCCTGTAATTTCGACTTCATATTTTCCTCCAGTGCCTGCATTCGCTTTAAAACTGCCAGCCTGTCTTCCTTATTCGCATGAGCCTGCTGGTCCCAATCTCGCCGGATCCTACTTTTTAAGCTATTTATTTTCTCCTCGTTCCTCTCCTGATTTTTCTCTAGCTCTTCACGTATCCGTTCCTGCGTTTTTACTAGTTGTTCCCCCACCTCTTCTCTCATAGCCTCTTGCGTTTTTATTAGCTGACCTTCCAAATTATCCTGAGTTTTGACGAGCTGCTCCCCTACTTCTTGTCTTATGACCTCTTGTGTGTTTATTAGCTGGCCTTCCATCTCTTTTCTTATGATCTCTTGTGTTCTGCCTAATTGCTCCTCTAAGTTTTCCCGCAAGTGTATCCGCTCGGTTTCAGCCTTAACTTCGACTTTATCTATTTCCTTTATTAATTCCAGCACGTTGTTATCTACCGAATTAATTTGCTGCTGTAGTTTCTCTTGGGTTTTCTTCACTCCCGCGGTGTTACTGACACATGCTGCCTCTATCTGCTTGAGTTTATCTGCCACCATCTCGTCAAATTGTACTAATTTGTTATCAAATTTCGCCTCCAATTTCTTCATTTCGCCTAACTGTTTGATGTTGTTTTCCGCAACCTCGCCTGCCAGTTTCTCTACTTTTTGAACGCTCTGATTAATATCATTCGTGATTTTTCCTAACTGTTCGGTTTGTGTTACCGCCTGTTGTGACAATTTGTGGTTTAGTTCATTGAATTGTTTGTCAGTGTCTAATTTCTGGACTTCTAACTGGACCGAAATGTTACCGCTCATATCAAGTAATTGTTTTTCACTATGCTCACGCTGAGCTTCTAATTGTTCTTTTAATTGTTCTTCCGTCTTTACGGACATCTGCACTAATTGTTCTTTTAATTGTTCTTCCGTTTTCGCGGACATTTGTTCTAATTGTTTTTCACTATGCTCACGCTGAGCTTCTAATTGTTCTTTTAATTGTTCTTCCGTCTTTACGGACATCTGGATCGACATCTGTTCTAACAATGCCTTTATCTCATCAACACTCGCCATATCACACACAAAATATATTCAGAGAAAAACAGGGTTATGGGCTAAGGTTTCAGCCCTATACGCACATACATGTCACACATTTAAATATTACTGGCTCTAATTTAATGAAAATTTCAGTAACAAAATTTACTGAATACAATGACATTTATTCCCAAACAACAAAATAACCCCTAGTGATCTGCTTTTAAATTCCTAACCAACAGAATTTACGAAACACCAATTAACCGAAGTCAATTAAATGTCAGATATAAGGCAACATCTTCCTGCTTTGACTGAGTTCATCAATAATGCAAATTTCTAATTTTAATGTGGGCGCCAGAACAAGTTTACAACAAATACCAAATCAAATTCTAACCTTGTTCAATATTTCTAACTTTAGGAACTCAGTGATTTTACTAATGCACATGGCGGTACAACATCGCCTATATTTACTGAATTTACATGTCCGCTTGACCTGGCATCATTTCTCAACGAAATAAATATGAGATCAGCGAAGCAACAACAACAACAAGCCCCACGTTGGGCGCCATTTTTGTTTTATGAACCCTTGCAAAGAAGCATATGAGACTCAGATTCGGGGCGTAACAGGTCATATTCGTAAGTTGCTGTCGGGCGCTTCATTAACTTGCAGGGTAACATATAACAAAATAACATGCAGGAAAGAGTGAAGCCAGGGTTAAAACAACTGAATTTAATAACAAATCACCATATTTACACATAAACAATTAACAACAAAAACTCCCAACTGACTCCCGCTTAATAAAAATGCCAAAAACTAGGCGATATCTCTGGAGAGATTAATTACCTGGACCAAGTGTCCTTAAATAAAACGATACCAAAAGTGACCATATAAGTGCGTACGCCGTTCTACATGCACCACGATGTGTACTTTGAATGCGTGATTCGTTATCATCCAGAATGACCCTTCAGACAACGAATCCGCATTTCCTAGAGCTAGACCGACACAAGGGAACACAACTACAATACATTAAATTAAACCGACACTTCCTAAATCTACTATAAACAAACACAAAATTTCCGTGTGAAATTGGACTTGAATTGCCGTAGCAACATTTACTGCCTAAAATCTTAGGACTTCTCACACAAATCAACACAAGTACATTAACACGTGACCAATAGAAAAATACTCAAATGACCGCTGTCAAAATTTACAAATACTCTACCACTACACCAAACGGGTGTGACAAACAAAGTTACATGAAATCGAGTCATCAACAAAGCAATAGGCAAACAGCCAACATTTACGTTAATCACAATATTCTTATCCATACAAGGTACAACAATCCGTTACACACATGGCGAACTCCCCAATTAATTATGGCTTAAAATTAGCCATCACAATGAACAGGTTTGCTGCATGAAAGCTTACAGGGTTCAGTCGGACAAAAAGGACTGCCTATCAAAATAAGTCACAGGCAAAACGGGCGGTTTGTGGAACTCTGCATGTCTGTCAACCCACGTGTCAATAACCTCGACCTCCCAGAGCATGGGGTCGAACCTCGAAGAAATGTGCCCCAAAGCACAATAATACGTGTGTGTCAGAAAAACATATGGACAAGAATCAGCAGTCTCCCAAGAGCACTCTGTCTTTCCATCTAAAATACAACAGCAGCAAAAATATATAAGGGCGGTAGGACAACTACCCCCTCCTCACGTAGAATCAACACACACTAGACACATCAACACACACTTAATCACACGTATGGGTTGTGACAGATCCTGAAATAAAAGACACAAATAATATCCACATGCTGGCGCCATCGTTCTATGCCGTGACTAGTCACCTGAAAAGGACTCAAGAAAAATCTATCAAATTAGAACGAAGGTGTTCTACAATTACTTTTAAGTTGGTGCACTCGGCTACCCTAACATGAATAATAACCTGTTCAGCAAAATGTTTTACAATCATTTCCTCCCATTCCTATTTCAAATATTAACGTTAATAAAGCACCATTTATCGAATGTAACGGGTTCCGCAATTGCAAGGATAAAAATCACGCACGCACGCCGCGTACATTACACATGACTCAAGAAAAAAAATTCAAAATATCAACAAACACATTGGCCACGCGCCAACGAACATTTAAACATATAGTGTCGGTACAAGAAAAACAGCTAATAAAACAAGAAAGAAAAACATGACTATTTACAAAGTTCCCCGGCCAAATCTAACTACATAATTGAAATAATCCAATTTTAGTACATCACCGCTTCTGCATGTAGGACTAAGGACATCCTCCTCAACCCATTGCCCTATGGACAATTTAGCACCCCATAGTAGTCGTCTGCGTTGATTTCTTGAAGCTCATCCCAACTTCAAACCACGTGCTGATCATCTTGGTCTCGACTCCTTGGCAGAAAAGTTCAATGTTAAATATTTGCCTATCTATAATCGCTTGCAGGCTACTCAGTTCACCCACAATTGTCCTACTGCGATTAATAGCGAAGACTGGCCCTAATTATATCGCACATACGCACTATAAAAACACATATACAATACACACAATTTATACATAAAATATACATCTCGAGTCCGCGCCACTGGCTCGTTAACAAGTTCAAAATCCTGGCTGCACCAGCAGTCGCTATCTCGTCCGGTATTTCCGTCCCGTCTTGGACTTCGGTTCTGGTAAGCGCTAATTAGGGTGATACGATACTTCCCCCTTAAAGTTGAACTCGTCGTCTTTAAAAGAATGTTACAGTTTATCACGCGCTGGCGTGAAATATTTAGATCACACAATTTAGTTGATTTTAGAACAAAATGTATTATAGTTTTTTTTTTAAAATTCGATATTGCAAACGCTGCGACTTTAGCTTCCCAGAGCTCAGAAAATAAAATTAGCTTCACTGATTTTAGAGCGTAAAAATCACATTTCGAACTGGCGTGGAGTATGCCTCTGAAGGCTCCACGAGTTAAGTACTCCGATAAATTCGAGCGTCAAAATCACACTTCAAACTGGCGTGGAGTATACCTCTGAAGGCTCCTCACAATAAGACTTAGATAAATTCGAGCGTCAAAATCACACTTCAAACTGGCGTGGAGTATGCCTCTGAAGGCTCCACAAGAATAGGCTTAGATTGGCGTCAGGCCAAACTATTTATGAGAAACTGACAAGGGCGGCGGAGTGGGGCAGAGTCGGATAAAAACTTCCAGAGTTTTTGTCTCACAAAGATGGGGCTAGTGTCATTCTTCTCCAAATAAATCCAACGTCTCAAATTACTCGAGTGGAGATTAATCCGTTCGGCGGTTCCTTAGATACACACTTCCGCGCGCTTTTTACTACTGACGCCGTCCACCTCGTGGTCACAGCTTGGTCTCTTGCGATTGGCTGATTCAATCGTATGTTCGTTGAGAGGACCTCGTGATTCTTCCTTTATGTCTCCAATTTTGGTACAGTAGTTGCACAATTTGGCCTTGAACTCGACTAATTCTGGCCGTCCCCCAGGAATAGCTACCAACTCAGCTTCTGTTGCAATCATTACGAAATGCTGGCCTCCCTAATATCCAAGTCGACTTCCTTATGTGCTGCCTAGGCCGTAGTAATAATAATAATAAATATGAATACTTATTTATCGAAGATCAATAAGGGTTCAATATTATTATTATTATGATTCGTTATGGCCATTTGAACTTGTTAGTTGGCCTGATAGTTTTTGCCGTCTTATCCTCCCAAAATCACTTCATGAATGCAATGGGCACCTTGCGATCTGTGGACCACTTCATACCAGTTTTATTTTCAGATTTCTCCATTAATTAATTTGTACTTGCCTACTATTGTACTAAAATCTCCACGATTTTCTAGGATGTCGTATGTGATGTTTTTTATTTCTTGGAGGTCCGCTGTAATTTCTTTTAGCCATTTTATTTTGACCTTCTTTGACCTACTTTAAATAATATTTAGATTATTCTGTCGCTGTTCACTATATACATATGTCGGTATAATTTCAGACGTCTCTTGCGTATAGCATCAGTGAACATAGAACTGTGCTAAAAGAAACTATATCGTGTGACGACTAGAATTGGTCACTTCATGACCTTCCAAGGCGTATAATGAAACTCATTACTGTTCCACTAAATGCCTGTTTTTCAAGATCGGACTAACATTCTCGTGAAACGACTGATACCATGAACAGCATACCACATACGGTATACTGGGATAACAAATTAGACGCTGACATGGGAAAGATTGTAAGTCATTAGAATGACATTTGACAAGAGGGACAAAATATAGCTTTGAAAACACCAAAAATATATATTCTATTACTAAAACATATTTTTTGTGTGAGATACAACCTTTCTCATGTCAGTGACGCAATACTGTGCTCATACAAAATGCCTGTAGGGAACACATCCCCTCGCCCCCGTGTACTTGGGTATGTACAGGATTTGTGTGATATCCTGTGTTATTATCATGTCAGTAGCAGTCTGTACATCTGTAATTGAAAGCAAGTCTTATCATGGGTTTTGTGACAGAGGTGTATCCGAGTACTGGTAGTATTTAGAAAGAGAGAGAATCGAAGAAAATCTAGCCATGACTTTTCTTGACAGAAGAGCTGGGTGTATTGAGGGGAAAATGGAAATATCTGAGTCTTGCTATTGCTTTTGTTGACCCAGTGGTTTGGTGTACTCTTAGTATTTGGAGAGAAAGTTTTTTTTACTGAAGTATCTTGGTACTGGTAATATTGGGAGAGAAAGGGGAAAGATCGGAGAGTACAGTAACAAAAGGAGTTGAGTTTTGAAGGGAGGGTGTCCTTGCTCCGGTTTGAATGTATGCGCTACACTGCACCAGGAACCGCGCGGCGTGCGGCAAGTGAAAGAGACTGACCCGGGGTCAACCGCACGGCCTTCCGTGGAGCGCACTGTCCAGGCACACGGGAGGAGCCGGAACCTGGCGAATTCTTGTGGCGGGCTAAACTTCAGAACATTCTCTTCAACACCCCAGCTGCTGGTAAAATAGAGCGCCGCAGAACAATTTTTAAGTTCGAGACATGATCATCTCATCCACGTATTTTAGTAGCATGAAGCCTCCGTGGCTTAGGCGGCAGCACGCCGGCCTCTCACCGCTGGGTCCATGGATCAAATCACGGTCACTCCATGTGAGATTTGTGCTGGACAAAGCGGAGGCAGTCAGGGTTTTCTCCGGGTACTCCGGTTTTCCTTGTCACAATGTCATTCCAGGGACACTCTCCACTATCATTTCATTTCATCTGTCATTCATTTAATCATTGCCCCAGCGGAGTGCGACGGGCTTCGACAGCCGGCACAGATCATATCCTCGCCGCTAGATGGGGGCTTCATTCATTCCATTCCCTTACCCGGTCGGTCGACTAGAAGCAGGCTGTGTAGCATGCTGAGATCACTAGTTGCCGTAAACCCCACATCACACGGTGCAGGTTTGTATCGCTTGCTGGGAGCCGTGGATGGTGCGGTACTGCGAATAATATCACTGATATTAACTACTTGTTAACCTGCTCGATTTCTGGAACAGACCCCTATAATTTGTGTTGTAGGATTCTGGCGTCCATGTTTGTTAAGTCTTTCCTTCCTTGCTACTGACAGCCAGGATAACGCAGCACGTACCTTGGGCAGCAAGCGCTCATGTTTCGGCCAGCGCATTGATTGAGTCCCGTCGACCATGCAAAAAATCACTCCGTATATGTGGGCAACGCTTACACTTACCAAGCTGAGGAGCAGATACTGCCCATGTTAGCACTGGTATTACTATGTAATTACTAGGGCTCGGATTTTTAGGTAAATAAATACTTTTTTATGTAAATACATATTTTAACAATTTTTTCTATAAATACATAAATTCCTACTTTTCACTTATTAGCACATAAAAAGCCATTTTTTTAAATCAGTATGCTAGATCTTTCAGTTTATTGCATTTTTCTCTGTGTTACTTCAACGGGGAAGAACCTTAGGCTGTCTAATCTTCATGCAGACCGTATGTCAGCTTGCAACTATATTATTCTTAACTTGTCGCCCCGTGCCGTTCATTGTGGAAGACGGGGATTTCCTTATCCATAGCCATATTGAATCAGTTGCTAGACCTCCCCCTCCTCCAGCTACCTGGAACCAGTGTCACTCACATGCAGTTCATTTCTGGCACTGTGAAGTGTAAGGCAGTTCTACGATGCCTAAAGTAAAAACAACTACAATTTATCGTCTGTTGCAGAATTTAAGGATAATTTTACTTCTGATGGGGGCGTTCTGTTTTTCGCACCTTCAGAATAAGTGTTTTGCGATAATTGTCGGTCATTTGTGATGGACAACCTGAAGATGTATCTCGTTGTGTATTGTAATGCTACATCAGTCAGTGAGACAGAATAAATTGCTTTCGTGAGTACTGCATATTGTTTATATTCACATTAATAAACTAAATTATAATTACATATTTTTACTTTTTTGTCACATATTTCAGGTATTTTTAATACATAAAAAATAAATATTTTTCCGATTTTTAGTACCTAAAAATCCGAGCCCTAGTAATTACTATGTAATTGATATGAACAGCACCGTAACATACCTCGGTGTTGAATACAATGAATATGCGATTAACACGCTCTCTTCCAGCACATGACGTGTAGACACTGTACTTACCTGTAAAGAAAGAAACAAACATGTTACAAACAACCGTAAGTAAACAACAACAACAACAACAACAACAACAAATTTGGATTGGAACCAGTCGGGGCACGTCCAAATGTGGCTGGGGGATTCAATACATGTATGTTACAACGGGTAGGCTAAGGTTGGTGTCGAATGAATTTGCTATGCTTGTGCAATCCAAGTCCTATATACACACTGGCACACGCTACATATTCTGCCCCATTTGGGCAAGCCGCCTCTGTGACACAATGAGAATCTGTCTGTTTCAATGCTCTAAAGGGGTCGTTACTAACTGTCAGAATTGCCCTCAGGTCTAGCAGATTATGGTTTTTCTTGTTAATTCATTTTAGGGGACATCTTAATCATTAACCCCGTGTAGTTGGGCGTGTGTGGAACTTGTCTAATAACCTGTATTTATGTGATGACTGTAGTAGTGTGTATACTGTTTTAGGGACAGGGATGGCGAAGGTGCCCGGGGAATTGTGGTTAGATCCTATCCCAGCATTTGCATGACGGAAGTGTTAAAAATCCGATGAAGAACCACACTCAGGATAGTGCTGGGATTCGAACCTATGATCTCCGGATTGCTGTAGCTGCCCGCGCGCTCGTGGTGCACAATTTAACGCACATATTTCGCCTCGGGGAAGCAGATTAAAGAGATACAAGTCAGTTGTTCTTGTTTTCTTTAGGAACATGGGGAGTAACTTTATTATGGAGTGCGTAGAATTTGTCTGAAAACTTGTGTTATTGTGATGTGGTGTAAGTTATCGTGATTAAAACTAGGATTGAGAAGGAGGTGGCCGTGGCCTAAAGTTAGGAACCATCCCGACATTTGCCTGGAGTAGAAGTGTGAAACTACGATAAACAACTTCCACAATGACTGCGATGGCAATCGAGCCCATTATTCACACTTTTTTCTCTCACGAGGCTGAGTGTACCACGATACAGCATTCAGACCAGAACTAAATGCCTTGACTGAGCCGGGAATCGAACCCGAACCTCCGGGATGACAGCCAAGAGTGGTAGCCACTTCACCTTGAGGTGATCGAGATAGAAGTGATTGGTCTTTATTTTTGCTTTAAGGGGTCGAACATCGAGGTCACCTGCCACAAGCAAATATAAACTCTGAGATTAATAATTAGCAATGAAGTACAGTGATGGGAAGAAAAGTTGACAGTAAGAGTTACATCACCCATAGCTGGTCGATTACAGGCGGTTGGTAGCATGCTGAGCTTCTATGTCCAGGATCGCGGGTTCAAACCCGGCCGAAGTCGTCGGATTTTTTAAGAGCATTAAAATTCCCTCAGTATGCTTTCCTTCGGAGAAGTAAAACCGGTGGTCCCATGTCATAGATTTATGACATGTAAAAGAACCTTCCACTAACTACACTTGAGGAAGCTAAAATTTGTAGGTTAGTTTGATAACGCTATATTAGTTTCAACGTTGGTCGCCAGTTGCTGGCTGCGATGGGATATAGAAGCCAAGTCTGCAGCTAGGTGTCGTGGACGGTAGCATTTGGTAGCAAAATTAGGAACTACTTGAAAAATCCACCTGAACCACAGATAACACACACTAATACGGTCATCAAAATTAACACCGGATATCAGACAAATTCTACACATACCCAAAGTAGGCCTACACGGGGCAACATGACCGCGTGGTCGCAGCCCCTAAAACTAAGGAACCAACCAGGCCGAATACCGTTCAGTTTCTTTTATCATCCACCACTGAAAATATCACGCGATTCACATATTAAGCGTGACGTCAGTAAAGTAGGATCTCTTCTTGTTTTTGCATATTTTAATCTAGAAAACTCCGAAAATTGAAAAGTGAAAATTGTTTGATAAACTAAGTTGTTATGAACTATATAGTGTTAGGTGCCAGCCTCGTGGTATTAGGGTGGTGCGTCTGCCACTCACCTGAAGGGCCCGTGTCCAATTTCCGGCTCCATTAGAGATTTTCGAAACTGACGTAAGAGCTGGAATGGGGTACACTCAGTCTCGTGAGGACAATTGAGTAGCTGTGTATGATCAGAGAGGAAGCACACCGGTCAAGAAGGAGAAGGTTAACGGGCGATTAGATCTGTTGCACTGATCATGTAGGCTATCATCCCGCAATCTGAAGGCTAATGGTTGAGCAGCGCAGCGGGCCTTAATGGGGTTAGTTAATTATTTAATAATAATAATGATAATAATAATAATAATGTTATTTTACGTCCCTTTTAAATCTACTGACACGGTTTCTTCGCATTTGTGCACTCTCAAATGCTAACTGACTGCACCAGGATTCGATCTTGCAACCTTGGAAACAGCAGACAAGAACGTTACCGCTGCGCCACGCAACCGTCAGTTAGTTATAGTTATAAGCCTTTGAGAAGAATTGCAAATATGTGAACGAAATCAGAATGTTTGAGTTAATTTACGCCTTAATAACACAACTTGTTCGGCCGGAAGACTCACATATGGTTTGAAACAATTGTTTTTTTTAGTAGTCTAATTTCGAAAGCCTCCGTGGCTCAGGCGGCAGCACGCCGGCCTCTCACCGCTGGGTCCGTGGTTCAAATCCCGGTCACTCCATGTGAGATCTGTGCTGGACAAAACGGAGGCAGACAGGTTTTTCTCCGGGTACTCCGGTTTTCCCTGTCAACATTTCATTCCAGCAACACTCTCCACTATCATTTCATTTCATCAGTCATTCATTTAATCATTGCCCCAGAGGAGTGCGTCAGGCCTCGGCAGCCGGCACAGTTCATATCCTCGCCGCTAGATGGGGGCTTCATTCATTCCATTCCTGACCCGGTCGGAGACTGGAAGCAGGCTGTGGATTTTCATTTCAGTAGTCTAATTTCGCATGTACTGTTTAAAGCAACTTTCAAGAAGTTAAAACTGTCCTTCTTTAAGTCAATATTGGTAATAGTTTTCACGACAATAAAACATAATGTTTTGGTTTTAAAAACATATTCGTAAACGAAACAAAGTAAAGCGAAATAAATTAAATAAAGCGCATTTTGCATGAAGTTCAAAGAAAATTCATATCACCGAAAAGCGGATTATTTAATCTTACTAGCTAGCAGGGTGCTAAACTCAGAAATGTATTTATTCATTTATTAAGGCTGCAATTTACCACCTATCAAGAAAAGGAAAGCGAAATTCATGTGACACATACTCAGACATGACGCTCTCCTCTAGGTAATCTTTGAAGGAAAACATTTGGGAAAAATACCAAAGGGACGACTAAGGCATTCGTATCTCAAGAACATTGTCAAGGAAATGGAATGTCACTCGTATGCCCATATGAAGAGAACTGCTGCAAGACCGTAAGAAATGGCTGCATCGACAAGGCTTTTAGCCTTTAGAAGCTAATGATGATGACTTTTCAGTTCATACAGTCAACAAGCAATGAAGGAAATTGGAGAAAAATTCAAAGTAGTGTAACCGTACGTTCTCTATTCGGGGGGGGGGGGGGGGGGGGGGGGTATTTGATTTACCATGAGGGACTCATTTCCTACAAATATAAACAAACCTTTATTTCTTCTATTTTATCAGCAGACACATAACAATCATCTGACTTCTGACACAACATTTCCACTGGTAACTCTGTTTTCTATCATTCGTAATTCTATTTCTTACTTGAATTGTAACATATGGTTACATATTTCAGCATATGTTAGGTTAAGAAAATGGCGCTTGCTGGGAATGCTGTCCATTACCCAAAGGTAGAGATATCTAGTTTCTGGCAGTGGGGTGATGGGGGGCCTGCCAGTGAAGCGTATTTTCTAAGTTCTTTTTATGATGCTTGTTTTTTTTATTAGTTTATTCCGTGATTTTGTTAAATTGTTAATGCCTTCCTTGAGTATGATTATTGAGGCTTTTGGTCAGCTGGAAGTAAGAAATAGAATTAGGAATGATAGAAAGCAAAGGGTACCGTGTGGAAATGTTGTGTTAGAGGTCAGATGATTGTTATGTGTCTGCTGATAAAATAGAAGAAATAAACGGATGGATATATTTGTAGGAAGTGAGTCCCTCATGGTAAATTAAATACCACCACCCCCGAATAGAGAAGACGTACAGTTACAATTTTTTTATTTTTTTACTTTTTACAAATATATGTGCTTCTCACGCGAGAATAACATATATATTAGGGGGCGAATTGTAACATATGGTTACATATTTCAGCATATGGTAGGTTAAGAAATTGGCGCTTACTGGGAGTGTTGTCCATTACCCAAATGTAGAGATATCGAGTTTCTGGCAGTGGGGGTGATGGGGGGGCCTTGCCAGTGAAGCGTATTTTCTAAGTTCTTTTTATGATGCTTGTTAGCCTACTTTCGATTTTTGCAAAAAATGAAAGTAGACTTATGAGATCAACACAGGGCGAAAAAAGTGTGTCTGTCTGTGTGTGTGTATGTGTGTGTGTGAGTCTGTGTGTGTGTGTGTGTATGTGTGTGTGTGAGTCTGTGTGTGTGTGTGTGTGTGTGTGTCTGTGTGTGTGTGAGTGTGTGTACTCTGAATGTCTGTCCCCCCTATCAATTCGAACACGGTGAAACCGAATTGAACGAAATTTGGTACAGAGGTAGCACTAGTAAAGGACACCTCAGTGTCATACTTTATATCGCCGCCATCTTTACCAAAACAGAATGGCGGCCACTCAAATGTTCAAAACGTAAAATCAAATTATGGCTACACTAATCATCCGATCTCTACCAAATTCGGTGACAACATACCTTTATATAGGACGCGTCTTTCACCCAAAATTCAAGGTTATCGGCCATGCCATTTCAGGATGGCGGCCGTGTGAATTATGCAACCATTTTAATAAATAGCTTAAGACCCACCAATTCCGATTATCGAGCCTAGGGGGGTTTAAGCTATCCTGAAGGTCGTGATCCGTTATTTATTATAATTTAATATTATAATATTATACAGTATGAGTGGCTTAAAAGAGCTGAGCCGTTTGTGTCACACGACAAGATGGCAGCTGTCCTCATGTGCCTGTCTTATATTTCAGTAGTTTTAGTATGTTGTATGTGATATACCGTACTGATACAATAATATAAACTTTGTATGAAATGATCTTTAATGAAGATGTACTGCAGTGAAGAAATCGTTTATTTGAAGTCATTATTTGCCAACAGTTTGTATCTAATATGTCAGTTAAGAACACCTGACGTCATGGATACGGTTAGCTCTGGGCTAGCATGTTAGTCTGACACGCAGTTGACTGGGGATCGAGTACTGCTACAGTTAGGTTTTTTATTCTTGAATTCTTTTACAAATGATGTGCACGAGCTTTTTCCACAGATACTGAATAAAATGTAATTTAGCTCAAAGGAGAGGATAAAGTATACACTCGTATATTAATAAAATCACAGTCCCAGCATCGCACATAAACAGAAGCCATTAGGAAAAGGAGAATAGAAGAACTAGATACACGTTGTCATTAACCACAGCCTTCTTAATGCCTCTGTACGGTGCTGTCCTCTTGTGGGTTATGTGGGTAATATTGTTCCAAACATAACGCTGTGTAAATGCCTGAGCTGGCCTCCTGAAGTATGGCAATTTTGTAATACTGGTAGTTCAACTATTAGCCACGATCGCGCTCCGAATACCTTTAAACACTGCCAGCTGGATCGCCTCCCTCTTGGCTACTTTAAACTGCCTACTCATTCAACACCCATAGAACACTGCCATCGTAGTACATTACGATGGCAGTGCATAGGCGTACAAGATAAAGATTAATTCACTGATAGGTCGCAGCACCACCTACTGTGATTGGGGCGGAAGATTCTTAATTTTTCAGGCTGGCTTAATATAGAGATTAACGGACGTGAATGCATTACAATAAGTTAGTAGTTTTGTTATTCAATCATCATAAAGTATATAATATTGATTTTGACACTTACTGGCTTATTATCAATATAAAAGAAAACTAACAATACATTGTGGTAGGGGTGATTGTGTTAGGGATGAGGACAAAGAGTCATAAAGATACCCATACATTTAGGACAAAGTAGGCTATATGTTCTTTGCTGAACATCTTGTTTTTTTTATTAGTTTATTCCGTGATTTTGTTAGATTGTTAGTGCCTTCCTTGAGTATGATTATTTAGGTTTTTGGTCAGCTGGAAGTAAGAAATAGAATTAGGAATGATAGAAAGCAAAGGGTACCGAGTGGAAATGTTGTGTTAGAGGTCAAATGATTGTTATATGTCTGCTGATACAATAGAAGAAATAAAAGGATGGATATATTTGTAGGAAATGAGTCCCTCATGGTAATATCCCCGAATAGAGAAGACGTACGGTTTCCTAATTCTATTTCTTACTTCCAGCTGACCGAAACCTCAATAATCATACTCAAGGAAGGAACTAACAATCTAACAAAATCACGGAATAAACTAATAAAAAACACGCATCATAAAAATAACTTAGAAAATACGCTTCACTGGCAAGGCCCCCCATCACCCCACTGCCAGAAACTAGATATCTCTACCTTTGGGTAATGGACAGCACTTCCAGCAAGCGCCATTTTTAGCCTATTTTCAATTTTGAAAAAATAGGCTTATGAGATCACCTTTCGTCCGTGTGTGTGTGCGTGTGTGTGTGTGTGTGTGAGAGGTGTGTGTGTGTGTGTCCCTAATAAAATCTAAACGGCTGGAGCGATTTCAATGAAACTCGGTAAGTTCATAGCACTATTCCGGACGACCCCGACCGTGCCCTTCAAATGTTGTTACGTCTCACCAATCCAAAATGGCGGCTGTGCGAAATATTTCACCAGCATTCAATATCTCCGAAACTATTCCCGATATCACCCCGGAATCTTTTGCGGTGATAAAGGGAACTACTAGAAGTTCACCTATGTGACTTTTGAAAAACTGGTATCTACAAAACCAACATGGCGGCCACGCGAATTTGCGACTTTTAAATATACATTTCTCGCGATTTAACCAACCAAAAGCAATAAAACTTGGTACAGTATATGTTTATACACATTGTAATGCACCGACATCTAACTTTGTTCAATTGTTTACATAACCACAAGATGGCGGATGAGCGAAATATTTCACCGGCATTCTATATCTCTGAAACTATTAGCGGTATCACCCTGAAATTTTGTACGGATATATAGGGCACTACTGGAAGTTCATCTACACACATCAAAAAAAGTTTTGCATCACCTTGGTTCCCAGATCTCCGGCATATAGACGTTGACTGTGTATATTGTATCCAAGATACAGTCCCTTTGACTGTTCATAGCTGTCACTAAAACTGCTCAAAGATGTAAACAACAATGCTTGAGCAGGGCCTATTAGACGGAGGGGGTACGACAGCCGATCAGTTCCAGTCATTCCACCAGGACGAAGGTACGCTGCTCATGTTGTCTGTAGTTCTACCATGCCTAGAAGGTCAATACCGCAGTTCGATCGCGTCCGCATTGTTACTTTGTGTCAAGAAGGGCTCTCAACAAGGGAAGTTTCCAGGCGTCTCAGAGTGAACCAAAGCGATGTTGTTCGGACATGGAGGAGGTACAGAAATACAGGAACTGTCGATGACAGGCCTCGCTCAGGCCGCCCAAGGGCTACTACTGTAGTGGATGACCGCTACTTACGGATTGCCGCTCGGAGGAACCCTGACAGCAATGCCACCATGTTGAATAATGCGTTTCGTTCAGCCACAGGACGTCGTGTTTCAACTCAAACTGTGCGCAATAGGCTGCATGATGCGCAACTTCACTCCCGACGTCCATGGCGAGGTCCAGCTTTGCAACCCCGACACCATGCAGCGCGGTACAGATGGGCCCAACAACATGCTGAATGGACCCCACGGAATTGGCATCACGTTCTCTTCACCGATGAGTGTCGCATATGCCTTCAACCAGACAATCGTCGGAGACGTGTTTGGAGGCACCCTGGTCAGGCTGAACGTCTTAGACACACTGTCCAGCGAGTGCAGCAAGGTGGTGGTTCCCTGATGTTTTGGGGTGGCATTATGTGGGGCCGACGTACGCCACTGGTGGTCATGGAAGGCTCCGAAACGGCTTTACGATACCTGAATGACATCCTCCGACCCATAGTGCAACCATATCGGCAGAATATTGGAGAGGCATTTGTCTTCATGGACGACAATTCTCGACCTCATCGTGCACATCTTGTGAATGCGTTCCTTCAAGATAACGACATCGCTCGACTACAGTGGCCAGCATGTTCGCCAGACATGAACCCTATCGAACATGCCTGGGATATGTTGAAAAGGGCTGTTTATGGACGTCTTGACCCACCAACCACTCTGAGAGATTTACGCCGAATTGTCGTTGAGGAGTGGGACAATTTGGACCAACAGTGTCTTGATGAACTTGTGGATAGTATGCCACGACGAATACAGGCATGCATCAATGCAAGAGGACGTGCTACTGGGTATTAGAGGTAGTGGTGTGTACTGCAATCTGGACCACAAATGCTGAAAGTCTAGCTGTATGATGGTACAACATGCAATGTGTGGGTCTCATGAGCAATAAAACGAGCTGAAATGTTGTTTGTGTTGATCTCTATTCCCTTTGTATTTAACGGTTCCGGAACTCTTGGAACCGAGGTGATGCAAAACTTTTTTTGATGTGTGTATAAGACTTTCAAAAACCGGTTAACTACAAAACGAACATGGCGGCCAAGCGAATTTGAAAATTTTAAATAGACCTTTCTCGCGGTTTAATGTTCCAAATGCAATGAAATCTGGTACAGGAAATGTTTATACACATTGTAATGCACTGGTATCTAATTTAGTTCAATTGTTTACATAACCTCAAGATGGCGGTTGTGCGAATTTTAAAATTAAGTTTGTATTTCTTGTGTCGTAGTCATGCGATAAAGTGAAAGTTTGAACAATGAACCTATGCAATAATTTTCCTTTAATGGTACATGACTCTATGGCCTATACATTTAACAATCCAACATGGCGACCATCCGAAATATTTAGACGGCTCTGAATATCTACGAATCTATTATAGCAATCAAACTGTTTTTTTTATGTTCATAGGGGCTATGAACTTAAGTTCACCTATAGGACTATAAATAACCTGGTGATCACAAATCCATCATGGCGACGACGCGAAATATAAATATTCACATGGACGTTTCTCGCAATTTAACCATCCGAGTGTAGTGAAACTTGGTACAGCAAATCCTTATACGAATGTTAATCCACTGGCATTTAATTTATTTCAATTGTTTCCATAACCGCAAGATGGCAGCTGAGCGAAATTTTAAAATCTCCTTGTTACTTCTTGTGTCCTAATCATGCGATTGAAGTTTGAATGCTACACGTACACAATAATCTTCATGTAACAGTGCATAACTCTAGGACCAACATGGCAACCATCCGAATTATTTAGTAGGTTCTCAATATCTACGAATCTATTGAAAATGAAAATCCACAGCCTGCTTCCAGTCTCCGACCGGGTCAGGAATGGAATGAATGAAGCCCCCATCTAGCGGCGAGGATATGAACTGTGCCGGCTGCCGAGGCCTGACGCACTCCTCTGGGGCAATGATTAAATGAATGACAGATGAAATGAAATGATAGTGGAGAGTGTTGCTGGAATGAAATGTTGACAGGGAAAACCGGAGTACCCGGAGAAAAACCTGTCTGCCTCCGTTTTGTCCAGCACAGATCTCACATGGAGTGACCGGGATTTGAACCACGGACCCGGCGTGCTGCCACCTAAGCCACGGAGGCTCATCTACGAATCTATTACAGGAATCAAACTGAAATTTTGTATTGTACCCACGTAGGGTACAGCAAGTTGATAGTGGCAATTAACATGAGTAGGATATATGAAAATAGGCTGTATAGTTCTTCACGGAAATATGTAACCATATGTTATAGTAGGAGTAAAGATTCAAGGAGAAATAATTTCTACTCTGTGATTTGCTGATGACATCATCTTAGCCGACACACCAGAGAATTTGAATGAGTTTTAAAAGGTATGGCTTCTGTCTTGAGGAAAGAGTTCAGGATGAAAATTAATAAATATAAAACAAAAATATTGGAATGCAGTCGAAAGAAATCAGAATCCTCTATGAATGTCGAATTGGCAGGGGGAAGCTAATGGAGGTAGGAGACTTCTGTTACTTAGGAAGCAAAATAACCAGTGATGGACGAAGCAAAGAGGATATATAAAGTAGGTTAGCACAGACAAGGAAAGCATTCCTACAGAAAAGGAATATCTTGACAACGAATATAGATTTAGATATTAGGAAGTCAATTTCGAAGGTCCTTGTCTTGACCATGATGCTCTATGGAATTGCAACTTGGACTGTTGGCACAGCAGAATAGAGGAGAATTGAAGCGATTGAAATGTGGTGTTACAGGAGAATGATGAAAATCACATGGGTAGATAGATTTACGAATGAAGAGGTATTAAGACGAATGGGAGAGAATACATGTTTCTGGCAACTGCTAATGAAGAGAAGAGAAAGGTTGGTAGGACACACACTAAGACACCCAGGAATAGCAAACTTAGTTATAGAAGGAAGGGTTGAGGATAAGAACTGTAGGGGTAGACCAAGGTTAGAATATGTTAAAATCATAGCCTCGGATGTAGGGTGTACGAGTTATGTAGAGATGAAGCATGGGGAGCTGAATCAAACCAGTCGAAAGACTGAAGACTCAAAGAACAACACATTAATTCATTTATTAATTTTATTTATTTATTTATTTATTTATTTATTTTTGCTCAATGACATACTGAACTCCAATCAACTCTTCCCAAAACACACCGCAGTAATCGTCCCAAATTTGATGTGATTTATTTGTATCGCCCCAAATTTGTTGCACCGGCTAATGCTGTCACCATGTACAGATTTAACCGTATTCCTTGTAAAATGAATCACGATAAATCAGAAGTGTTTGCAACACAGCTACGAAAGACATACCGAGGGTCTCGCCTTGCGGGACGTGTTAGGTTGGCAGCACATTCATGTCGCTGTGTACCCAAAGTCTCACCACTGCAGTTGGCATAAGCATGCACTTGTTCCGTGTTGACCTTCAACTGGAGTGATAGGGTGGGGAATACCAGTTATTATTGCCGACAGTGAGTGTCTGCGCGTGACAGTGTTGACGCTGTAAGTTGTGTTCTTGTCAAGTTCTTGTGTAAGCTGAGTCCAGTGGGAATGCTTACTACTGAAGAGAGTGTGTTTTTAGTGGAAGCGGTTTTCCGTGTTGGTGCAAATTCTACGGAGCATAGTGTGATAGTGGTGAATACCGAATATATAATAATTGTATTAATTAATTTAATGTAATTGTTTTCCTCGTAACAACATAACATGAATATACTGCCAACCCAACACGTCCCGCAAAGCGAGACACGAGCTGCGGAGAGACTTTGTGGAGACACAGTATAAATACAAGAGAATGGGGTCGGATACAGACATAACATTGCAGATTGGAATATGAAAGCAACAGGATATTGAAGACCTCCTTTACTAACAGCAGGATGTGGTTAATGTTTCTATAGGATCATATTTCCGCTCGATTCTATTCAGTGGGAAATTCTTCTGAGTAATAATTAACAAAAAAAGTCTCAGTATATGACTAACACTTTCATCACAACGGACGTCTTCGTTCCGCGTCATGCAGCAAGCTATCTAAATTCACAAGCTAATTTAAATATAAATCACAGCCTCGGTGAATCAGTGGCAGTGCATATGATTCCAAAACTGTGGGTTCGACTATCACCCGAAGAATTAGGACTGAATGAATGGCGGTGAGATAGCACTACGTAGTGTTTGCCCTCTGGCTGAAGGCATATTGAGTCGATTTAGGTGACTGTGAGACAAAATCAAGATTCAGTGACAGTATAACAGAACATCGAAATTAATGCCCATTATTTCTTAAGAAACCACCTCGTGGTGTAGCGGCTAAGGTTCTTGGCCTTATACCTGAGGTCTAAGTTTAATTTCCGGTGGTGTCAAGAAATTTAGTTCTGGTCTGAGGGCTGGAATGGGGCAGACTCAGCCTCGTGAGGCAAAACTAAGATGAGGAGAGTTCTATTCCCACCTCACCATCCTAGAAGTGATTTTCCGTGGTTTATTACGTCTACACCAGACGAATGTTGGGATGGTTCCCAACTTAAGGCCACGACCGTCTTCTTCCCTATGCTCAACTTAATTGCAAATGCACACATTAATACAGCCATAACAATAACACAATCCATCAGAGAAAACTACGCACACTCGGGGCTAAATGGCCTCGATGTCTAAGCCCCTCAAATGAAACAACAAGAACAACAATGTCTAATGATCTCACACACAGTTAGCTGAAGTCACACAATAATAATAATAATAATAATAATAATAATAATAACAATAATTTCGTATCCATGTACTAAAACAGATAGATGTAGAGAGTTGCAGGCTGGTACATTTTGAATGTTGTTAAAGATGGCGGCAAGTGACAGACCTCGTGTTTCAGTAGCTCTGACATATTACAGTGTTTTAGTAGTATTTTACCTGTTCAAGTGTATTATATGGTGTGCAACTGTGGCTGAAAACATTTCCGACCGCAGTAATGTGTCGTGTGATCATAACATTCTGTGGTACTGCGCAGAGAGACATTTTACTTTCTCGACCGCTGCAGCTTGTAACCTCCCAGTGTTCCGCCATGTTTCCACCACACCTCGTGGACCTGTACAACGTTGCCGTGCTTCCTCCAGTACTGTTTACTTGATACTACTACTACTATCAGGTGACATTCATTTAAACCCAGGACCCCTTGGTGCATTCTTGGAATGCACGGTACCTAAGATTACAATTTTGAATGCTTTTGCACGTTCTTTCCTCCCTTTTTGTCAGACACCAACAGTGACCTTCTGTTCTTTCTTAGGGGTTCAAATTTCTTATATTTTGTGTGAGTATGTTTCAGATATATAACTTCTGTGATCCACCTAGCGCTATCTAGTAGCGAACCTCTGAAGCTACTCAATTCCTCATCGTGCAAGAGGACTTACTTATCCATTTGGCTACCAGATCTCGTTACCATCGTCAGCTATTTTCTCCTTGAGCAAGAGGACTACGTCTACTTCTTTACTCACCATGCTGCGCTAGTATCATCTATCAACTCCTTGAAGACCAGCTCAGCAAGAGAAGAGAATTTATTGTTAATAAGTTGGTTATGCTGATATGTATACCTTTTGTTTCCTACCCCCACTCTCTCCCCTTCCTAGGACCTTCCGCGCTTCGTTTTGCTGCTCTCACTTCTTAGTCGGCAGCCGCAGTAATCAGTTAAGGCTCAACCAGAGCCAGCCTCCTGACCTAACGAGGCAGTTTTTAAATTCCACGCCATGTTGGAACTTTAAGTATTAGTGAAGAACTTCACCTTCGCCATGCAACAAAGATAAGTACCTGATTCAAGTTTTAACCTCATCTTCATGGTTTTAACTTCCTCGTGTTTTAACTATCTTTTATAGGCAGTGTGAAACTATTTACTTTGGGGCAATAATCACTCTTCGTGGGATTTGCCATGTTGAGCTTTTTTCTTGTATAAGCCAACCTTACTAAAAAGAGCTTTTCTTAAGCGATTCAAACGAGAAACCCTCTCGCTACGTGGGATATTATCTAATACCCACTGCCTATAATCATAAAACTATTTCCTCCGTTGGATTTTCTCAACCCCATTTTCTGCTAAGGTCGTTCTGGAACCTTCTAGAACTTGTTCTCTATCTGCGAGTCCTGCCATCATGTATTTTTCACGTACTTGGGAGAAATTTGTTTAAAACTAAATTACTACAATAGTGAATTTTCGTCCTCCGCTGGAACCTCTGGAAAATTCTATGGCGCATTTCATTGTAAATTACAACTTTTTCAAGAAATAGACTTTCACCTACATAGTGCAATCAGTTATCTCCATAATTGCAATAACTTTTTTTTCTCATAAACTTCAGTGTTTCTCTGGTGAACTTTGCATCCATCTTTACAGACAATAGTGATAATCAGTGCTTTCTCCACTTTTCTACCGCGTCGCGATCGTCCGGTTATATTAAATACGGCCATGAACATTGATCCTATATCCCAATGATTTTTCCTTAACCTTCTACTAACAACCATTATTTATGAAATTGTAACTTTCTATAAGGTGTTACTCACGAAGTACCCTTCCAACTTTGCTATTTTAACATTAATTAAATTCTGCATAATTTCTTGTGTGATACAAGTTTTAAATTTACATTGTTCCTCCCTTCAAAATCAGGGAAAACAATTCTCTAAGCTCTTGAGCGAGTCATGTTCAGGCTTCACGAAATGGAAACTGCCCCATTTTTCTCATGATTCATAATTAAACCTAGGAAGTCTGGGAACTTCCTTTTTCTATCTTATTTTCACGTTGTTATTATTGTCCTTTTCAAAGTTGTCATTTTTTCTAGAACATTCTCTCAAGAATTTCTTAAGGTACACTTTTGTACTCCAATTCACGTTCAAGCTTTAAGTATTTCATTGTTTATTGGTTTAACTTTTATAAAGATTTATAAACATGTAAGGTTTGAAACCTTTAAAATTGTCAATTGCCTGGAGCAACTACTTAATGTTTAGAGGTCTGCGACCCTATTTGTTAAAAAGTTCAAATGAACTATATTTATCCAAATTATGTTGCATAATTGTTAATTTCCTCAAACTTCCTGCATTGTTAAATAAATTAAATATTTATTTTTGGATTCATCATTTCTCTGACAATACAGTTAGGCAGGATCCTGGCTTTCCTAGCTCTTCCTAGGTTTATGCCCTCGTTCATATATAATAAAGCTTTTACTATCTGTCTGGCCAGATCATCACCCTTCCCTATAGTACTTTCATTCGTGCTTGGGAGGAAATACACTACAGGTTCTCTCTGGCAAACTGCCCAAGCCTTATCTGCGGCTCCCGTTAGCCTCGACCAAGCTCGTTCCTATTTTAGGTATCCGAGCACATATTTGCAGTGGCAACCACCTTTAAGTGTGTTTAACACTGAACTTATTAATTTTGTGGGACTCTCCTCCTATTCTTCTATCCTTCTTTTCCAATCCCAAATCTACTTCCTTCTCTTCATCATCTTCCCTTGGTGGGTGGGTTATTCCCTAACCTATAATCTACCCAAAATTTGGTCCCAGAAACCCGGGAGAGCCCATTTTTTCTTTTCTCTTTTTAAAATAGTGTCATTTGACAATACTTTGCATATTTCTAATATCTGTGTTGAATATTTCAGCTATAACCACATCGTGCAAAGCCTGTGAACGGGAAAGAGGCCGCTCCTGTCTCCTTTGGTGTGTCCCATTCTTTCTACTCATTCGCTGCTGCCAGCTTGACAGCATTTCCAAGGTTCCACAGTTTCGTGAGTTACATTTTCATTTATCTTCCTTAGTATGGCTCCCACTGATAAGGATAAGGATGAAAAACTTACTTCTAAACGAGCATCCTATAAAGGGCAAATTACCCGATTCAGAAGGTACATAAAAGAATTAGATCCCTCAGATGCGCAATTAGATTTGTTGAAACATCGTGTAAAGGATTTTGAACGTTCTTATGAAAACTACTGTAACATTCAAACTGAAATTGAAACTTGTATGCTCAATCAAACAGAAGATCGTGTCGAAGTAGAGAACTTATATTACGAAGGCATAGGTTCTGCTTTCAGAATAATACGCCAACTCGAAGAGGAGCAGAAAAAGGACGCTTCTGTTCTTGGTTCCCTTCATGAACCCCAAACTTCTTTCCGTGAAGGCACTCACAAGCCCAAACCTACTTTACCGAAAATTGATTTACCCCATTTTTCTGGAGATGAATCCACTTGGGATTCTTTCTATGAATTATTTTGCTCCCTTGTTCATGACAATGAAGACATTCAAGTCATTTACAAGTTTCATTACTTGAGATCTATCCTTCGAGGTCAAGCTTTGCAGTTAGTTGAAGCACTTCCTCTGCGTGCCGAAAATTACCCCATTGCCTTTAACTTATTAAAAGAAAGATATGGAAATTCACGCTTACGTATTCAACGCCATATTAAGGCTCTATTTAACCTACCTGCGTCACAGCACAATGACGTCACTAGCTTGCGTACTTTAATTGATACTACCCAACTCCACGTTAAAGCTTTGTCCCAATTAGAGCAGCCTACGGAACATTGGGATATTTTCCTAATACATTTAGTAGTTTCTAAAGTTGATGCTGCTACCCTCAAAGCTTGGGAAATTGAACTTTCTAAGGAAGATGACTACTCTTACGAGCATTTAGTCACTTTCATAAACGCTAGATGCCAACTTTTAACCGCGCTAGCTAATCAGAGCGAACCTTCATCTCCTAGTTCCAAATTCGAATTAATGTCCATCAAACCCAAAAGCGAACGCTCAGCGTCTAATACCCAAAAACCAGGGTCCAGCTCATCCAAATTCAAATCAAACTCCACTGGTTACCCAACTAGGTCTAGTGAACGTCGTGTTGCTAGCTCTATTGTTTTAAACACGCAAGGTGAACCTCGCAAAAGTTTAAACGAACCTGTAAAGTGCATACTTTGTAAAGATCCCCATGCCCTATACCTCTGCAAATCCTTTAAAGAAATGTCAGTCGATGACAGACGAAAACTAGTCGCTCAAAACAAACATTGTTTCAACTGCCTAGCGCCCACGCATTCTGCTTCTAACTGTAAGTCCACAAGACTTTGCTACCATTGTGAAAAGGCTCATCATACCCTGCTACATCGTCATGATCAGGCAAGGTCATCGACAGCATCAACTTCGCCGAAAAATGATAGTGTTAACAGTTCTAATGCTTCATCATACATTCAAAATGCTAAGTCCATTCGCAGTGCTCAAGTATTGTTGTCTACTGTCCAAATTGACGTTCAGGATAATTTCGGCAACTGGGTCCGTGCACGCGGTCTTCTAGACTCAGCGGCAACTCATGATTTTGTGTCCAATTCCTTGATTAGAAAACTAGGCCTACCCGTAAACCCCACTTCTATCAATGTGTCGGGCATCAACAGCTCAAAATCGCAAGCTTTACAATTTTCAAAACTAACCATAAGAGATACTTGTCATAGAAACAACTTTCTTAAACTTAATTGTCTAATTCTCAATAGCATTGGAGAAGACACTCCGAGTCACTCGGTTGATATTTCGGGGTTAAACATTCCCTCGCATTTAAGGTTAGCCGATTCTTCGTTTAACATACAAAATCCCATTGACATACTCTTTAGTGCCAATGTCTTTTGGAATTGCCTTCGGAAACAGGTTCGCAAGCTATCTTCAAACGTGGTCGCCAGAGACACTAATTTTGGATGGATTGTCACAGGGCAACTTCCCCATTATTCACCCCAACCTACATCGCAATGTTACTTCTCCAATACTGATCTGGAACAGTTTTGGAGGCTTGAAAATGTTGATTCTCCTAATGTAACTTCTTCAGAAAATGAATTCTGTGAGCAACTTTTTTTGAACACGACCACTCGTTCTTCTGATGGCCGGTTCGTTGTTCAAATGCCAAGATTAAATAATCCTCCTAAACTTATCAACTCTCAGCCCAAAGCTCGAAAAGCTCTCTTTGCTATCGAGAGCAAATTCAAAAAGGAACCCCTCGTCAAAAAGCAGTACACTGAGTTCATGGATGAGTATGAAAGCTTAGATCATATGGAGGTTGTTAACAATCCGATGATGAATTGCACCCCCCAATCGAAACGGTTTATTTAAATCATCATCCTGTGTGGAAAAACCCTTTTGTAAAAGATAAAATCCGAGTTGTTTTCAATGGTTCATCACCCGACGTTAACGGCAACAGCCTTAACGACACTCTTTATTCTGGTCCTGCTATTCAATCAGATTTATCTGCTATACTTTTAAACTTTCGATTATTTCCCATAGCTGTCATAGCCGATATAAAACAGATGTACCGTCAAGTGTTAATTCAACCAGAACAACGAGATCTTCAAAGAATCTTGTGGCGTGATGAAATCAATAAGCCCATTAAGGTATTTCGCTTGAAAACTGTTACCTATGGCTTAAAACCCTCTGCTTTCCTTGCTATCCGATCCCTACACTTGCTTGCCTCACAAGATGGTCATTTATTTAACCCCAAAGCCTCTGAAGCACTAACTACGTCCTTCTATGTTGACGATTATTTGCAATCCTTCCCTTCTTTGGAGGAAGCTTCTTTTGTATCTTTAGAACTTCAAGCATTACTAAGGAATGGAGGTTTCCCACTTCATAAGTGGAACTCCAACTCCCCTGAGTTTCTCGCCCAATTTCCCATCGAAGACGTAGATCCCTCTTCTGTCGAAATTTGTGGAAACTCCGAATCTATAAAAACTCTAGGAGTTCATTGGTGCACTAGCACTGACATTCTTATCTATAAAGTTACACTCGCAGAAGAGCTTCCTAATACAAAAAGACAAATCCTCTCTGAAATTGCAAAAATTTTTGATCCGCTTCAATTTCTTGCCCCAGTTATTGTTATAGCCAAACTCTTCATGCAAGAGCTGTGGTCACTTAAATGTGAATGGGATGACGCTGTCCCTCTTTCTTTTCTTAATCGTTGGCTCTCGTTTCGCAGCAATTTGCTGGATCTTTCCCTCATTGAAATTCCCAGGAATTTAATCAGCTCTCATTTTAATGCATCTTTTGTCCTTCATGTATTCGCGGACAGTTCCGAAAAAGCTTATGGTTGCTGTGCATATTTAGTTTATCACGATTCACTCTATGGATCTTCAGTTTCTAACCTCGTTTGTGCCAAATCGAAGGTCGCCCCTCTTAAAACTATCACTTTACCTAGGCTCGAACTGTGCGCTGCACTAATGGCTGCAGAACTTGTCAAGAAATTACGGGAAGTATTAAAGGTCGAATTTTCGCAAATCTATCTCTGGAGCGATTCTATGATCGCCCTTTCTTGGATCGCAAAAAACCCCTCTCACTGGCAAACTTTTGTCGCAAACAGGGTTTCCAAAATTCAAACACTTTCTTCTGGATGTCAATGGAGGCATGTTCCCAGTGCGGATAATCCAGCTGATATCATCTCTCGTGGTTGTTTACCCTCTCAATTGGCAGCTTCCCAATTGTACTGGCATGGGCCCTCGTGGCTAGTCGACGAATCTTCCGCATGGCCTTCTAAACCTCCTGCTCCAAACTCCAACTTGCCTGACGCTAAAGTACCTCTGTCTATTGCCTCGTGTCTGGTTTCCAATGCTTCTTATCCTTTGTTGTCACGCTATTCTTCCTTCCATAAATTACTACGGATTGTTGCCTATCTCCTTAGATGGAAATATCTTGTGGTTGACCAACCTCTTCTCCCTAAACCACACCTTACCAATCATGAATTGAATCTTGCTACCATCAAGATTTTACAACTGACACAGCAAGAAGCCTTTTCTTCTGAATTGTCATTGCTTTCTTCTAAAAGAGATCTTCCCAAATCCAGCCGTCTTCGTGCTTTAGCCCCGTTCCTTGATGACCATGGATTACTTAGGGTAGGTGGAAGGCTCTCGCAATCTTTACTCCCTGAGGACAAAAAGCATCCCGTTATTTTGCCTTCCAAACATCACGTTACTTCTTTAATTATACGTGACTTTCATTATCGTAATCTTCATGTTGGTACACGTACTCTACTCTGTCTCTTAAGAGAAAAGTACTGGATTATAAATGGAATTCATGAAGTTTCTTCTGTAATTCATAAGTGCATTCCTTGTTTCAAAGCGAAACCTAAAATCAACACTCAATTAATGAGCGATCTGCCCTCTTTTCGTTCTTCTCCAATACGCCCATTTGCTTTAACTGGAGTGGACTATATGGGTCCGTTCCAATATCAACAAAACTCTCCTGAAGCTAAACGCAAATTGTTTGGTAAGCTTTATGTTTCTCTCTTTGTTTGCATGGTTACTGGCGCAATCCACTTGGAACTAGTAACGAATGCTTCTACTTCCTATTTTTTATCAGCTGTCTCTCGTTTCACCGCTAGGCGTGGTGTTCCTTCTGAGATGTTCTCTGATAACGCTTCCACCTTTCAGGGCGCAGCCTCCCTGTGGAAGAAAGCTCTCACTTCCTCTCCTGCCATGGAACAAATCTCCAATTTTTCTTATTCAAAAGGTTTCAAATGGCGCTTCATACCTCCTTACGCTCCGCATCATGGTGGTAGGTGGGAATCTTGCGTAAAGCTCACTAAACGTCATTTAAGAAAAGTCTTAGGTAATCGAATCCTGACTTACGAAGAATTCAATTCACTGTCTGTTTTAATTGAAGGTGTTGTTAACTCTCGCCCTTTAACTCCACTTTCCAATGACCCTGATGTCCTACTTCCACTCACCCCTGGTCACTTCCTTATCGGCACTTCTCTTTCTGCCCCTCCTCCTCTTACTAATTCTTACAGGGATTCTAATCTACCTATCGCTTGGCGGAAACTTGAAGCCCTCCGTAATTCTTTTTGGAAGAGGTGGAACTTGGAATATTTAACTTCCTTGCAACGGAGGCAGAAGTGGTTTCTTTCCAGTCCCGACATTAAAGTAGGGGACTTGGTCTTGGTTAGAGATATTTCACCCCCCCTAGTATGGATTTCTGGTAGGGTGACCGATTGCTACCCTGGAAGAGATGGGAGAGTCAGGGTGGCCAGAATCTTGACCAATAATGGTCAGATCACAAGACTACTTTTCGGAAATTGTTTAGTGCTGTACTTGTTTTTCTTGCTCGCTGTTGGTCTCTGGCCCTCCCAGTATGGTGCATTCTTGGAATGCACGGTACCTAAGATTACAATTTTGAATGCTTTTGCACGTTCTTTCCTCCCTTTTTGTCAGACACCAACAGTGACCTTCTGTTCTTTCTTAGGGGTTCAAATTTCTTATATTTTGTGTGAGTATGTTTCAGATATATAACTTCTGTGATCCACCTAGCGCTATCTAGTAGCGAACCTCTGAAGCTACTCAATTCCTCATCGTGCAAGAGGACTTACTTATCCATTTGGCTACCAGATCTCGTTACCATCGTCAGCTATTTTCTCCTTGAGCAAGAGGACTACGTCTACTTCTTTACTCACCATGCTGCGCTAGTATCATCTATCAACTCCTTGAAGACCAGCTCAGCAAGAGAAGAGAATTTATTGTTAATAAGTTGGTTATGCTGATATGTATACCTTTTGTTTCCTACCCCCACTCTCTCCCCTTCCTAGGACCTTCCGCGCTTCGTTTTGCTGCTCTCACTTCTTAGTCGGCAGCCGCAGTAATCAGTTAAGGCTCAACCAGAGCCAGCCTCCTGACCTAACGAGGCAGTTTTTAAATTCCACGCCATGTTGGAACTTTAAGTATTAGTGAAGAACTTCACCTTCGCCATGCAACAAAGATAAGTACCTGATTCAAGTTTTAACCTCATCTTCATGGTTTTAACTTCCTCGTGTTTTAACTATCTTTTATAGGCAGTGTGAAACTATTTACTTTGGGGCAATAATCACTCTTCGTGGGATTTGCCATGTTGAGCTTTTTTCTTGTATAAGCCAGCCTTACTAAAAAGAGCTTTTCTTAAGCGATTCAAACGAGAAACCCTCTCGCTACGTGGGATATTATCTAATACCCACTGCCTATAATCATAAAACTATTTTCTCCGTTGGATTTTCTCAACCCCATTTTCTGCTAAGGTCGTTCTGGAACCTTCTAGAACTTGTTCTCTATCTGCGAGTCCTGCCATCATGTATTTTTCACGTACTTGGGAGAAATTTGTTTAAAACTAAATTACTACAATAGTGAATTTTCGTCCTCCGCTGGAACCTCTGGAAAATTCTATGGCGCATTTCATTGTAAATTACAACTTTTTCAAGAAATAGACTTTCACCTACATAGTGCAATCAGTTATCTCCATAATTGCAATAACTTTTTTTTCTCATAAACTTCAGTGTTTCTCTGGTGAACTTTGCATCCATCTTTACAGACAATAGTGATAATCAGTGCTTTCTCCACTTTTCTACCGCGTCGCGATCGTCCGGTTATATTAAATACGGCCATGAACATTGATCCTATATCCCAATGATTTTTCCTTAACCTTCTACTAACAACCATTATTTATGAAATTGTAACTTTCTATAAGGTGTTACTCACGAAGTACCCTTCCAACTTTGCTATTTTAACATTAATTAAATTCTGCATAATTTCTTGTGTGATACAAGTTTTAAATTTACATTGTTCCTCCCTTCAAAATCAGGGAAAACAATTCTCTAAGCTCTTGAGCGAGTCATGTTCAGGCTTCACGAAATGGAAACTGCCCCATTTTTCTCATGATTCATAATTAAACCTAGGAAGTCTGGGAACTTCCTTTTTCTATCTTATTTTCACGTTGTTATTATTGTCCTTTTCAAAGTTGTCATTTTTTCTAGAACATTCTCTCAAGAATTTCTTAAGGTACACTTTTGTACTCCAATTCACGTTCAAGCTTTAAGTATTTCATTGTTTATTGGTTTAACTTTTATAAAGATTTATAAACATGTAAGGTTTGAAACCTTTAAAATTGTCAATTGCCTGGAGCAACTACTTAATGTTTAGAGGTCTGCGACCCTATTTGTTAAAAAGTTCAAATGAACTATATTTATCCAAATTATGTTGCATAATTGTTAATTTCCTCAAACTTCCTGCATTGTTAAATAAATTAAATATTTATTTTTGGATTCATCATTTCTCTGACAATACAGTTAGGCAGGATCCTGGCTTTCCTAGCTCTTCCTAGGTTTATGCCCTCGTTCATATATAATAAAGCTTTTACTATCTGTCTGGCCAGATCATCACCCTTCCCTATAGTACTTTCATTCGTGCTTGGGAGGAAATACACTACAGGTTCTCTCTGGCAAACTGCCCAAGCCTTATCTGCGGCTCCCGTTAGCCTCGACCAAGCTCGTTCCTATTTTAGGTATCCGAGCACATATTTGCAGTGGCAACCACCTTTAAGTGTGTTTAACACTGAACTTATTAATTTTGTGGGACTCTCCTCCTATTCTTCTATCCTTCTTTTCCAATCCCAAATCTACTTCCTTCTCTTCATCATCTTCCCTTGGTGGGTGGGTTATTCCCTAACCTATAATCTACCCACCCCTTAACCTCTACTACCAGAACGCACAGAGCATCAAAAATAAACTAACCGACTGTATAGCAAATATAACCGAAATCAATCAATTTGATATCCTCTGCCTCTCAGAAACATGGTTGTCAGACTTCGTATCTTGTGGGGAACTTCCGTTTTCATCTGAGTTCAATGTGTTTCGGCGCGACAGATCCTCAAGGGGTGGTGGTGTTGCAATCGCAGTTCATAACAAACTGAAGGCAAAACATCGGCCTGACTTAGAAACTTCCTGCGAAATAATATGGGTTGAGATTATTATCCCAAAAAGGAAGAATTTACTCGTAGGTTGCTTCTACCGCCCACCTTCCAGCAAAATTGACACCTTAGAAGAATGTTTCAACTCTATTGTTCTTGCCCTCAATCAGGAAAATGAAATAGTGTTGCTAGGCGATTTTAACTCCCATATCTCCTGGACATCAATAGACAATGATACCACACACTCTCCCCAAATAGATACTTTCATTTTATCAAATTTTATAAACGGTCTACATCTGAAACAGTTCAATCTACACCCAACAAGGAAATCCGAAACACTGGACCTCATATTTTCAACCCTGCGCAATGTCACTGTGACCGTTGGAAGAAATATCCTGAACACCGACCATAGCTCAATAGAAGCCACTCTCCCCGTCCCAGCGAGCAGACATAAAAATAGCCCCACCACCGATAAGAAAGCTTTCCCTCTTTGGAGAAAGGTCGACTGGCAAGCTGTCAATCAGGATTTATCATCTCTACCCTGGTGCCTGCTAACAGCTGAGAGAGACGTAAACAGCGCAGTGGCCTTGTTTGAGGATTTACTTTACTCGGCCATTAAACAACACGTTCCTTTCTCCGTACCCAAATCCAACAAATACCCGCACTGGCTAAGTCAAAACACCAAACTCCTTCTCCAAAATAAAACTCGAGCGTGGTCACTGTGGAAATCAGTTCCTAATCCTCATACACGCAATGCATTTATTCACCTACGGAAAATTTCGAGAGTTCATATGACAGAAGATTACAACCGCTACATTTCTTCCATAACAGGAAATCTCAAGAATAACCCGAAGAAGTTCTGGACACTTATATCATCCCGTAGAAAGACTCCCAGAATTCCACTTAACCTAAACCTCCATAATGAAGAAATCCCATTTGAATTGAGGTCCACACATTTCAATGAATATTTCCATTCAACCTTTTCACTTCCCGTGCCAATCCCCAGTCCCCCTCAGCTTACCAGCGTCTGTTCTGATTCACTGTCTCAAATTTCAACGACCCCCGATGAAATTCAAAATATTTTAAAAAGTCTTCCCGCAAACAGATCTACCGGACCATCAGACATAAGCCCTATATTCCTGAAAAACACCTCTGCATCTCTCAGCATCCCCTTATCCATGATACTCAACTGGTGCATGACTTCCGGCACTTTTCCTGACTCATGGAAAAGAGCTGATGTCACACCTGTCTTTAAATCAGGCAGCAAGCATGACATTTCCTCATACAGACCTATATCTATCGTCCCTATACTCTCTTCAGTCTTCGAAAGAATAATACATTGCCGTCTCCTCACTTTCACCAAACCACACCTCTCAGAAGAACAACATGGCTTCGTCCCTGGAAAATCATGTTTAACAAATCTGACTGTTCTGAACCATCACATAATTTCTGCAATAGATCAAAAATCTCAGCTAGATGTAATCTACGTCGACCTGGCCAAAGCATTTGATTCCGTAAACCATTTCCTTCTCCTCCACAAGCTTGCTTCACGATACAACGTACATGGATCCTTCCTATCCCTAATACAAAGCTTCCTGTCCAATAGGCAACAACGGGTAGTGCTTCCAGGGTCTGTATCGTCCTGGCTCCCAGTCTTATCAGGAGTAACTCAGGGCAGTATCCTGGGACCCTTTCTCTTCGTGCTGTATATGGACGATATAAACACATGTGTGCAAAATTCTCCGTGTTCCCTTCTTCTATATGCTGATGACCTCAAGATATTCAGAAAAATTTCCAATTCTGACGACCACGCTGACCTCCAGGAAGCAGTGAATACTTGTACTGATTGGTTCAACAAATGGAAGTTATCTCCAAATCCGAAAAAGTGCTTCAATGTGTCTTTCTCACTACTGAAATCTGGAAATCAGGCGAACTATAAAATATGTGGAAATAAATTGGATACGGTTTCTCAGGTGAGAGATTTAGGTATTATTCACGATGATAAACTGACATTCTCTCCCCACATTGACCATATCAAATCTCGCGCAATGCGCAGTCTCGGCATTCTATACAGATTCACAGAAATTAAAGACCTCACTGCACTTAAATTATACTTCACCACATATGTTCTCCCTATCCTAGATTTCTCTTCTCTAATCTGGTCTACTTCGGCTATAACCAATATTTCTAAATTGAACAGTGTCTTTAATTTCTTCATATCAGTAGTCAAAGCTCGCAATCCTTCACTAAGGCACTTCACCAAATCCGATATTCTAAACCAGCTCAATGTACTCGACCTGAGAAGCCGTCTACAATTTACTGACCTGTGTTTCTTACATAAAATTATGAATGGCTACACAAAATGTAACATGCTCTTAAGCTACTTCCCACTTCATGTTCCCTCCCGTTCAACACGCCAGAACCATTTACACCACGTACCTCGCCCACGTCTTGAAGTACAGAAGCGCTCTATTTTCCACCGTCTACCTACCCTTAGCAACTCCCTTCCAAACATTGACATATTCTCTCCCTATCGAACATTCAAACATAACATTAGAAGATCCCTTTCACCCTCTTTTCCTAACCCCTCGCCCTCCTAATCACTCACTACCCCAATCACTCCCTGCGTCCTTCCCGAGATTTATCCTTTCTGCCGTCACAGCCAATTGTTACCTGTTATTGTTGTTGTTGTTGTTTTTGTTATTATTATTTGAAATTGTTAAAATATTAGTGTAAAATGACCTTTTCATGGTTGTATCTAATAATTATTAAATAAATAAATAAATAATCAGGGCATTGTTAAATTTTCAATAGAGTGGCCTGTTCTTCAAAAATTCATAATTATCCTACAAGTTTCAGAATTTTTTGTTGTTTCTTAATTTAGAATCTCTGGACATCTTGGATAATAGTCCCATGCTTGTGAATGAGCATTGTATTTGTCTCATAACCTGTGTTTCTGTGGTGTCTGCAATGGTGTGATTGTGATTATTGCGATAATTGGGCTTATATGTCACAGAACGTGAATAAAGATAAAGATAACTTGTCGGCATTTCCCCGGAGTGAGTTTGAATAACCCTAGTTGAAAACTATACTCAAGATGGCAGCTGTCAATCAGAGGATTCGAACCTTGGGTCTTCTCATTTACAGCTCCCCATTGTAGTAGTATAGCGTGATCTAAAACGCTGGACAACTCTGATGGGTGTTAAACTCAAAAGTGGCTGAATGGTACACTAATAAGTGACATAGAAATATCAGCACACAATACAAGCATAAACGCAAAACAGATCATCTAAAACTTTTAGACTATTATACAGTACTTCCCATTGCAAAATACTCACTGACTACATTTCAATAATGTATGTCCTTGTGAAGTTGACTAGTAAGTGAACGTGAAGCACAGAGATGCATATATCGATAACCCCTAGCATTGAAGTTGCTTGTAAACTGTCAGCACAACAGATCGTAACGATCAGCGTTGTGGAAAGATACAGAAACTGATAGTCAAGGGTAATTTGAGTCATTTTATAAACTCACTATTGATCAACAAAACACGTATTCATTTCTTACTTGTCTTTAATACTCAGACAACAGCTACATTCGTAAGGCTCCAGTATGGCATATTGATCACAAAGCTTCATGCAAGTAGGAATATTGTAGGCCTATCATGTCCTTCTCTAGTAATTGAACAGTCCGAATACACGGAAGTTGGAGTCTGAGTGACAATACGCGGTCAACATTTCATATTGGTCTGTCACAGATTTATAATGATTATAGTGTCAAATTTAAACATATACGGTATTAGGCTGATTTTGGAAGCTAGAATAAGGAAGGACAAGAGAACGTTCATGGCATTTGTTGACTTTTGATAACGTTGATTGAAGTAAGTTGTTTGACATTTTGAAAACGATTGGAATAAAGTGCACGGTGCTCTAGAATATATACAGAAACCAGACAGCAGTTATACGAGCGGAAGGACATGAGAGTGAGTGATGGACGAAGCAAAGAGGATATAAAAAGTAGGTTGGCACAGGCTAGGAAAGCATTTTTACAGAAAAGGAATCTGTTGACATCGAATATAGATTTGGGTAATAAGAAGTCATTTTTGAAGGCCTTTGTTTGGAGCGTGGCGCTCTATGGAAGTGAAACTTGGACTCTTGGAGCAGCAGAAAAAGGAGAATTGAAGCGTTTGAAATGTGGTGTTACAGGAGAATGATGAAGATCAGATGGGTAGATGGGGTTACAAACGAAGAGGTATTAAGGCGAGTGGGGGAGGAGAGATGTTTCTGGCGACTGCCAATGAAGAGAAGAGATAGGTTGGTAGGACACATACTAAGACACCCAGGAATAGCAAACTTAGTTATAGAAAGAAGGTTCGAGGATAAGAATTGTAGGGGTAGACCAAGGTTAGAATATGTTAAACAGATTGCCTCGTATGTAGGGTGTGGTAGCTATGTAGAGCTGAAGCGATTAGCTCAGGACAGGGAAGCATGGAGAATGCATCAAACCAGTCGAAAGACTGAAGACTCAAACAACAATAGTATTTATACAAACTGCAAACTTCGTATCCAAAGTTGCCTGTCAGATTATGTGTCACAGCGAACTGTATACACGGTGTCACGAGCCGCATTCAAGTTCAGCCCACAACTTGTTTACATTTCTGCATCGATTCTTGTGCCGCGCTCCAACTAGTGCACGCCATATTTTTTTTCACGTTTCATATAATAAGAATAGTATTGAATATTAATTTTGGCCGATACGGTTTTTTAGTCCAGTGTTGTACATTTTCTCAATACTTTGAACATCTGCTCAATGTGGAAAATCCAAGATCAATTTTTGAAGACGGTGTACCCTCCCAGAACATGGTAGTGGGTATAACGAGAGAAGAAGTGGTAACAGCTGTAAAAAAATGAAAAGCGGAAAAGCGCCAGGTCTTGATGAAATCCCTGTTGAAGCTTGGAGATGTCTCTGTGAGGAAAGATTGGATATGCTCTGGGACTTGATGCAAAAGATATATCAGGAAGAAAGGATTCCGGATGAATGGAGGGACACTACAGTAATCCCCTTATTCAAGGAGAAGGGTGACATTCATGATTGTAGTAACTATAGAGGTATTAAACTGATGGCGCATACTATGAAAATCTGGGAGAAGATAATAGAAAGACGGCTCCGAGAAGAAACAGTGATAGGGAATGAACAGTTCGGATTCATGCCGGGGAGAGGAACAATGGATGCTATTTATGCACTCCGGCAACTCATAGAGAAACATAGGGAGAAGAAGAAGGAATTGCACAGGGTCTTTATAGACCTAGAAAAGGCCTACGACAGAGTGCCACGGCAAGAAATCTGGAGGTGTATGAGAGAGAGAGAAGCGCCAGAGAAATATGTACGTCTTATTCAGGACATGTATAATGGTGCCAGAATGCATGTGAGAAGCAGTGTAGGACTAACAGACTGGATACCAGCACAAGTTGGATTACGCCAAGGGTCTGCGTTGAGCCCATATATCTTCAATCTAGGTATCGATGTGATATCAAAAGTGGTTAGAGAGCAAGCTCCCTTGTGTATGATGTTCGCTGATGATATTGTGTTATGTAGCACCAACAAGGATGAGCTGGAAATGAGACAGGAGAATTGGAGAAAACTTTGGAAGACAGAGGGATGAAAATCAATAGGAAGAAAACGGAGTACATGTGCCTAAGAGGACAAGGAGAAGAAACAATCCAGCTGGATGGCCAAGACTTGAAGAAAGTCGATAACTTTAACTACTTAGGATAAGTAGTGCCCAGTGATGGCAATTCAGACATGGCAATAGCCCGTAGAGGGCAGGTAGGATGGATGAACTGGAAAAGGGCATCAGGTGTACTGTGTGATAGAAGAATAAATCTGAAGACTAAAGAAATGGTGTATAAGTCAGTATTGAGATCTGCAATGATTTATGGAGCAGAGACATGGGCACCGACTAAGGCACATTGTAAGGCAATGGATGTGGCTGAAATGAAAATGTTAAGAATGATTTGTGGCGTCACCAGAAATGATAGAATCAGAAACGAGAGAATAAGAGGTAGTGTTAAAGTGACGGATATATCAAAGAAAGTTCAAGAGAGACGACTACAGTGGTATGGACATGTCATGAGAAGGGGCGACACTTACGTTGGCAAGAGAATGACAGAATTGGTAGTGGAAGGCGCCAGAGGAAGGGGAAGACCACAAAGAAGCTGGAGGGACTGCATATGCGAAGACTTGAGAGTGAAACATCTAAGGGAAGAGGACGTATGGGACCGAGGAAAATGGAGAAGACTTGCCAGGAACGTCGACCCCACTTGAGTGGGAAAAGACGATGGAAAAGAATAATAATAATAATAAGAAGTTGTACATTTTCTCAGCTATTCCCGTCATGAGTTGAATCAGGATCTGAGTGTAGTGGCTCAAAGACTTCCTTTGTGAGTATCTTACAACCTATGCTCTTAAACAATTTTAAATTGTACAATATTATGCCATAATATTTAAGACGAATGTTGAACAACACATATATGTTAGTGCTAACCAACATGCTTCCAGTATGCCTAACGGTTCAATATTTAACTGCATGTAACTCTCATACCAGCTAGTCAAATTTTGCAAAAAGAGATACAATGGTGCATATTTTCACAGAAATCATGCCTCCCAACAATCTAATAATGTTCTATGAACTTTTCAGCCCTAAACTCTTAATATTTCAGATCCTATGCAAGGAAACCATTTTAAAATTACAAAACTAAGACTCGAAATATACGTAAAACATTGTGATCCAAATAATTAACATCAGTGTCGTCATGATAATTCTGAATGGGGATAGGTGATATTCATTCTTGAATTTTACGAAGTATGTACAAAAATGATGTAAAGTTTATCTTATGTTCTTCACCGATCTTCTATATTTTTTTTTTGGAACACGATGTGAGTTGTAGCTCAGTTATAGGTTACCTACATTTCGGTGAAACTTCCTGGAGTATATGAGGCCTACTCAAAAATTATGATTGATTGCAGACTGACATACTTTTGATCTACTCAACTTCTCCTAGAGCACAGTGATGTTGAAAGTGTTGCCTATGCACTACAAATCAAAGTTCGCACAATTGCTTTCGTTAACAAGGGTTAATTATAACTCAAACAATCACTCATGGTAGCAGTCTATTGCTTAATTTAACAGATAAGAAAGAGCAAATATGAACTTTAATTCAATATATTCCATAATTTAACTGTCCAGAATAACCTAATATCATTTGTCCGGGAGCGTTTAAACCACACTGGATCGATTCACGCATGCGCACATATACTGCGAGAAACTTATAAAATACCATACGCTCATTACTTCCTTGAGGGAGTTAGATGATTTAGCGATGTTTTTAAATACGTTTGACTGTTTACAGGAAACGTAGCTGAATTTCCGTTGATTAGTTTTATTTTATTATCATATTAGATCAGAAATTTAACCGAAGTTACGTAAATACAGTACGATGTCACCGACTGAGTTGGAGCTCGTTCAGGATGTACCTTCTGCCACCACGCAACGTGGACTAAGTGATGGATCACACAAGAGAAGAAAAAAAACACAGAAATGTAAAGAGGCATTTGGTTGCATTGGAAAGTTGAAGCAGTGTAAATCATTGAAAGTAGGTTAGGTAAATTTGTTTTGGTGAGAGAGAAAACGAGTTACGATTCTGAAGACATCTGTGTTATTACACATGTTTAGGAAGAGACGTCCGGTGACGCTGCTCTCTACATGCTAGTATAATTCATTTATTTACACATCGCACTGTAAGAGTAAGAAAAGGATCAATGTAATAATTAGATTAATGTGCATGGGAGCAATGGCAGGAAGGGACACACAATGGAGATGATGATGATTGTTGATTTAAGAGACCTAACATCTAGGTTATCGGTCCACACACAGTGAAGCGTTAGAAATCATCATGTTAGATGAAGTATACTAATGTTATTGGTTTTAGTCCCTGTTAACTACTGATGCTTTAACGTGTGAGTTAGCCGTGGTCGTTACGGCATGACTGCTGGCAGTCGCTCACATCCGGGAGGCGAGGAGGTTCCAATCCCCCCGCCGGCAACCTTGAAGATGATCTTCTGTGGTTTCCCATCTTCCTTCCAGGCAAATGCTGGGGTTGGACCCAAACTATAGGCCACAGCCGCTACCTTCCAACTCCTCGTCCTTCCATTCCAACTTTCCTCCCCAACGGTACTTGTAGCTCACCCATTGGGTGTCCGTCTCGAAGCTGCTACAAAACTGGCGAGCCGAACATGTCCTTGGACACTCCCGGCACTAAAAGCCATACGCAAAAAAACCAACAACAACAAAACAAAACAAAAAAAACCTGATGCTTTAGAGACGCCAGCGTGTAAGATGAGGCTGTTCACATAAGCTGACTTAAAGGGGACCACCTCTACTCGTAATCACGGATTTCGTCCAAATTTATGGTATATGTAGGGTTTGGCCAGAAATTAAAGTTACAGAAGTGGAAGCTCTAGGTGGTGAAGTGCTTAGAAACAAATAGCATTGGGTCGGGCGAGGCATAGTCACGTATGTTCTTTGCTTTTTTTATAGCAACTTTAAAACAACCATATAATTCCACAAATGCGGCGTTTATATCGTGTGTAAGATGCTGAGAAAATTACTCTTTCCCCTGTTCTTACGTGTAAATCATCAACTGTAAAATCATAAATTTATCTAATGAAATATACGACGTTCTCGTGTATCCCTTAATTGCAATCCCTTCCTGGTAATTGTTTGCCGTTCCAAATTTTCCTTTTCCTTTCAGTTTCATGACATTTATGCAAATATTAATAGATTCAATATATTGAGAATTATTTCTCGGTTTATTTGCAGTAAAAGTTACGTACAAATTAAAAATGAAAACAAGACAAAACTGTTTTCGCATAGGTACTCGACCCCACGACCCTTGGATTACCGTTCTGTACTCTTTCTGCTGCACCAACCGCTGCCTGGAAACTACGCCAGTATACGTGGCTCATGCCTCGCTAGACGTGCGCCAAAAATCAAAATATTTCTAAATGCATGGCCGTCTAGAGCTTCCACTTCTATCACTTTCATTTCAGGCCAAATCCTGCATATACCATAAATTTGGAGGAAATCCGTGATTACGAGTAGGGGTGGTCCCCTCGTTAGACGGTGGGACTGAGTAATGCAATTGAAGGAGAATATATTTCCTAGTAAGCTAATGAACTTAGATCAACAGTAGAAGGTACGTAAGTAAGGAGATTTCAGGTCGAGAGGTGTTGTTATTGTTGTTGATGATTCTTCCAGATACTTGCATTATCGTGGTAATTTAGCCCCGTGTACTAGGATGTGAGTGTGAGATTTATCAGATAACATGTATTATTGTGGTATCTGTAGTGGTGTAATAATAATAATAATAATAATAATAATAATAATAATAATAATAATAATAATAATACGAGTATTATACATATCTACACTTACAAACACATTCTTAAATTAGCTCTGTTCACATTAAAATAAGCCCATGGGTCGCCGAGTGAATTTTGGATCGTGCCAATAATTGTTTAAGATATGGGATAGCTGCACTTTTCAAATTCAGGCTGCAGCGCTACACCGATGTACACATCATAAGTGTATATGACCTCGTTAAATCGTAACATAGTAGAAGAGTGTAAATGAGTTATATTTCAATGGCCAGCATACATCCCTCGGTATTCATGTCGCTTTCTTCATTGTATTAACATTCCCAGTGTCAAAACAGTGCATTTGATCGTCTTGACACGTTTCCTCTACCAGGAAGAGATTTGCCTTTATCTGGATTACTTATTTGATTATTCCGACATATAAATAATCCCCGTCTGGTTTTCGTCTTCCGTATAACTACGAATACACTTCGTGATATATCTAACAACGCGGGGCAATCGTATTTAAGTACTCAAAAATGCCATCAGATTTATTCGGTATCCAACCTGCAATCTTGGGTTATGAAGGTCAGCACTTAAAAAGACACCTCTGCAACTCATCCTGAAGAAAATATGGACTATGTGACAGCTTGGTTATCAGCTCGGTGCAGCAACATCATCCGTATCTGTGGCCCGCCACATTGCGTAGTGGCTAGTATTCTTGGCTGTCACCTCGAAGGCCTTGGTTTGACTCTTGGCTCTGTCAAGAAATTTAATTCTGATGATGATGATGATGATGATAATTGTTGTTTTAAGGGGCCTAACATATGGGTTATCGAAACCATAACGAAAACTAACAGAGATTGACAATCATCATCATCCTCTACGGCTTTTCCCAATTAATTGGGGTCGCCGGAGCCAACCCGGCTCATTTTGGTTTTGGCCGGGGATTTAAGACCGGATGCCCTTCCGTGATTTTTCAGGTGAAAATTTCGCCCAGCTGTCACCGGGATTCGATCCCCGGCCGTCCGGGTGAAAGATGAGCAGCTAAGCCACTACGCCATCACGCTCCCAACAGAGATTGACAATACTGACAAAATATTGGAAAAACACACAAAATGTAATTTAGAGTGGAAAATACTGACAAAATGGAATTTAAATGGAAAATATTCACAAAAATAATTTAGATAGAAAATACGCACAAAATACAGGTTAGAGTCAAAATAAATTGACAAAGTGCAATTTAGATTCAAAATACTCACAAAATGCAATTTAGATTCAAAATACTTGCAAAATGTAATTGAGATTCAAAATACTCACAAGATGCAATTGAGATTCAAAATACTCACAAAAATGCCGTTCCCGCATTCAAAGACTTACTACAAAGCAATTTAGATTGTCAATCCTTACAAAATGCAATTGAGGTTGAAAATACTCGCAAAATGCAATTTAAATTGAAAACGCTTACAAAATGCAATTTAAAAATACCTACAAAATAAAGTGTACATTCAAAAGATGCACGAAATGTAATTTAGATACACGGGGAACTGATTTACAAAAACAGTGCGGAAATCATAAGAGAAAAAGAAATATAATGAAAAGAAAAAGAAGGCTGATCCCTAGAAGAATGAGGGATCAAGAAAGATGAGAGAAGGGCGAATGAAGGCGGGAAAGGAAGAGACGACCTAGGACTTGGATACCCTAATACCGTCGGGGTCGGACGAGACCAAGAGCTGAGCAAAAGAGGTCGACAGGAAACAAGATGGAGAGGAGCCCGGCACAAGTAAGTGGAAACAATGCCGGACTCAGCTGGGGCCCCGTGGTCACCAACCCACGTCCCACTAGATGTGAGCCCATGGGGGGAGGGCTGGAACGGGGCACACTCAGACTCGTGGGACAAAACTGAGAAGAGGTGAGTTCGATTCCTACCTCAGCCATCTTGGAAGTGGTTTTCCGTGGTTTGCCACTTATACTCTAGGTAAATGTCGGGATGGTACCTAACTTAAGGCCATGGTCGCTTCCAACCCAAACCCTACCTCAATTATAAATACACACACTTGTACAGACATCACAGCGACACAGGTTATCAGGCAAATTCTACACACACTCTAGTACACGGGGCTACATGACCAAGATGTCGCAAAGCCCCTATATAAAAACAATAAATCATCTGTATCATTATTATTACAAGTTATTCTGGATACTCATAAATTGTTGTTAATATCTTGGTGTTGTGTAACAGAAGACTATTGTGCTTCAACCAAGTCAAGGGGAAAACAAACAAACATACACACTAACTAACAAACAAATGAACAAGTGCATTATTCACACGATTTGTCCGTCAGTTCACACACGACATTAATCAGGAGGACTTCAATACGTCAGCATCAACAAACAAACATACACACTAACTAACAAACAAATGAACAAGTGCATTATTCACACGATTTGTCCGTCAGTTCACACACGACATTAATCAGGAGGACTTCAATACGTCAGCATCATGAAATCACAGAATAATTATTCAATAACCAACAATAATAAACAATACCTAGCTGTCAATCGCTAGGTTGTTAACATTTTAGGTTAAGTCTTCAAAATGAAGGATTTCTATAGCATGGGAAATTTGCTAGGTTTTGCGTTTCACAATTTTGAATAAGTGTTGTTAACATGTAAATTCTCTTTCTTTAGAGACCTGAAGTTATTTATATTACCTAGTGCTTAGTAATAATTACTTAATTACTAAGGTCTAAATTGGAACTATCCATACCTATCATTATTGTAATTATGGCAATCAGCGTGGGTTTCTTCTAAACACATAATATTCATGTTGTGTTGAATTTAACTTAACTTTGTAACATGCCATTGATCTTAATTACCTACTCACATAACTCTTCCAGTTCACGTGTTTTAACGATGTAGCCTGATTGAGCCACATGACGGGTCAGGGATGTTGCAGAGCACTGAACACGTGGCACATGTATTATTGTGGACTGCTGCATTAATTATTGTGAACAAAGACACGGATGGCCTCAGAGCAAACTTGTCGTCGTCGTTCTTCTCTTTGTTCGGAGCGAATTTCATACACTGACCAAGATTTGAACTGGAGATATAGCTTTGACATCCAAAGGAAGGAGTAGACGGAGGAGGGAAGGGTGGGTGGGAGGGAAGGGTGGGAGGAAGGAAGGAAAGAAGGGAGGAAGGGTGAAGGAAAAAAGAAAGGAAGAAAGGAAGGAAGAAAGGGAGGTAGAATGGAAGGAAGGAGGGAAAGGAGGGAGGGTAGAAAGAAGGAAAGAGGGAAGGGCGGAAGGAAAGGAAAAAGGAAGAAAGGAATAAAGAAAGGGAGGAAGAAAGAAATGTGGTAGGAAGGAAGCAGGAGGGAATGAATGAGGGAAGGGATGGAGGAAGAAGGGAAGACATGAGGAAAGGAAAGAAAAAGGGAAGGAGGGAAAGAAGGAGGGAAGGGAGAGGAGAAGGAAGGAATGAAGGAAAGAAGGAGGTAAGGAAGGAGGAGAGAAATGAGGGAAGGGAGGAAGGAAGGAAGGAGGGAATGAATGAAGGGAGGTAGCGAGGAATAAAGGAATGAAGGAAAGAAGGAGGGAAGGAAAGAAGGGAGGCAGCGAGGAAGAACGGACGAAAAACAGAAGGAGGGAAGGAATGCAGGAAGAGAGTGAAGAAGGAATGAATGAAGGAAAGAAGGAGGTAAGGAAGGAAACAGGGAAGGAAGGAAGGGAAGAAGGAAAGAAGAAAGGAAGTGTGGAAGTGGGAAAGGAAAGAAGAAAGAAAGGAAGGGAGAAACGAAAGTAGAAACGAAGGAAGACAGGAAGGAAAGAAGAAAGATAGGAAGTAAGGAAGGAAGAAAGGATTGAGGGGAAAGGAGGGCGGGTAGAAAGAAGGAAGGAGGGAATGAATGAGGGAAGGAAGGTAGGAAGGAAAAAAGGAAGGAGGGACGGAATGCGGGAAGGAAAGAAAAAAGAAAGGATGGAAGTAATGAGAGAAGGGAGCGAAGAAGGAAGGAATGAGGGAAAGAAAGACGTAAGGAAGGAGTGGAAGAATAAAGGAAGGAAGGAAGGAAGTATACTTGTAGCTTTACGTGACCATTAATCACCCGATTATGAGCCACGGGACCTACATTTCCTCAAACAAAGAAACAGTGGACTCGGATTTAGCCCAACTGTTTTGTTCAAGTCCCACCGGTGGGTTTACCTGAGAACCTGCACAGTAGTTTAAGTACTGTGTATGTTACGAGATTACTCTTCTCATTCCTTTGAGTTTTGGCTTTAGGGTCAAGAAAGAACAGACTGTGCAGTTTCCAAGTGTGACTATACATCTCACTCTCTTAAAACAAGAAACAAACTACACTGTCACGCCGATATGGAGAACGTGTGGAGACTAACATTGATACCGAAGAATATACACTTGAAAGGAAGACGGTTGACGATTATGGAAACGGCTTACAGCATCTCAAATCTGTCGAGTTAGATTATTTTGGTGTTTGAAGCCTTTTTCAGTGTTGCCTTCGTAAACGAAAGTTTGATGCTTTTCAGTCAATCAACATGATCGTGTTGACCGAATGAAAAGCATCAAACATTCGTGTTGAGTTATAGTTGCAGTCGGGGTTCGAACCCGAATCTTCTGCTATCCGTGCAGGCCGCGGGCCACGCTCCAACAGCGATACATTTTCAAGTCCTAGATGGCGAGGCGCTGTTGCGGTGGCATCTGGAATGACGTGGTGATAGCCATAATCCCCGAAACGACACACTCAGAACCACCTGTGCTCCAAAGTCTGTTGAACCGGACTTGGGATATTTGAAACGACATTAGGGCAAGACTTCTTTTGGATGTTGTTGTTTCATTTAAGAGGCTTGGATATCGTGGTCATTTATCCCCGTGTACTTGGATGTGGGTGGAATTTTGTCTGATAAACTGTGTTAGACCGTTGCCTGAAGTAATCTATTGTTAGAAGCTTTTCAGTTGGTTATCACGAGTGTGCTCGATTAATAATAATAATAATAATAATAATAATAATAATAATAATAATAATAATAATAATAAAAATAATAATAATGATAATAATAATAATAATAATAATAATACTAATAATACCCAGTGCTATTGGTTTTACTACTGTGGCGTTTAGAGACGCCGGGGTGCTGAAATTTTGTCGCGAAGAGGATCTTTAACGTGCCAGTAAGTTCCCTCCCATTTGCGCACCCTCAAATGCCAACTAACTGCGCCAAGATTCGATCCTGCAACCTTGGGTGCAACAGGCAAGAACGTTACCGCAACACCACACATCCAGTCAAATGTGCCCAATTAGATTACAATGAATTCTGTAGTGCCTGAAATAAATCACATGAATTATTTATACCTTTAATAAAACACTTCTCACACAAATGGAGGGCATGACTAGTTTCGTTCGTCAAGCAAACATCATCAGATCCTGGCCACTTAGGATTAATTTAGGTTCTGTGGATTAAACTTTGTAAAGAGTCGAATTTTTTAACCAATTATTTTTACTCCGTTAGTCTATTACACTATATTTTCTCCTCCCAGCTCAGATTTACGCAGATGATGATGATGATGATGATAATTGTTGTTTTAAGGGGCGTAACATCTAGGTTATCGGCCCCTAATGGTTTGGGTGATCGGGAAAATGAAAATGAAATGCAAACTATAACTAAAAACTAACTACCAACTTATATACTAGAAGAAGAAATGGAAAACAAAAGGAGAATAAGGCAAATAAAGGACAAGAGGAAAATAAATGCCCTCAACCCTCGAAGAATGCAGATTGAGGGACTTGGAAGGAAGGAGAGCCATGGAAGGCAGATAGGAAAGTGAAAGAGGAGAGTCCCCCCCCACAGGTAAGGGACAAAAGGGGGAAACCGGACCCAGCTCAGGATTCCCTCGGGGTCGCCAACTCCCGAACTCACCAGCCGTGAGCCCCTGAGGGTGTAGCAATATTTAGGGTGCACCAGAAGCGGTGGGGCTACATACACCCGCCCTCCTTGAGGGCCTTGAACATAAGGCAGGAGATAACATGAAAAGAAAAAGAAGGCTGACCCCTCGCAGAAGGAGGGTATCAGAAAAGATGAGACAAGGGCCAATTAAGGCGGGAAAGGAAGAGACTCCCTAGGCCTCGGATACCCTAATACCGTCGGGGTCGGAAGAGAACAAGAGTTGACCAAGGGAGGTCGACAGGAAAGAAGACAGAGAGGAGCCCGGCACAAGTAAGTGGAAGCAATGCCAGACTCAGCTGGGGTCCCGTGGTCGCCAACCCACGACCCACTAGGTGTGAGCCCCTGGGGGAGATTTACGCAGAAACCCTGTGAGGGAACATTCCTCTCCCGTCACAAGTACGGTGTATGGGAGCTGAACACTCTTCGTCAGCACATATAACTGGGGATGGTGACAGGTAACGCTAACCTGGGGCTAATTAAGGACGTGGACCTGTTGAAAGGAACCATCCCGGCATTTGCCTGGTGGTGAAAATGGCAAACCATGGAAACCATTTTTAGGACGGCTGAGGTGGGATTCGAACCCACGCTCCCCCGATGCCAGTGAGGCACGAGCTAGTGCGTTAACGCTCTCAGCCACCGTGGCCGGTTGTATTTTGTTAGTACATACATTATTACAATGTGACAGTGGCATCTGGTAGCCAAAGTTGGAACTACTTGAAATTGAACTTACTGGGAGCCCTCGGGCGTTCAATCAAAAATACTATGAAATGGGTATTGGCTTCAATCCATTTATAATTATTACAATGACCACAAAAACACGGGTTATCAGATAAATTACACATTCGCCCACGTTCAGCCCACGAAATGAAACAACACGAAACGAACCATAGCTTTATGCGCTAGTTGTGGATCACGCCTCGCGGTTTGAGAAACGAGCCACGCAGGTCCGCAGGCAAGGTCGTTGTGGTGCCAATAACCAGCAACGGGAACACCGGTCTGTGGTCAGTAACTGCGGTACCGTTCATCCTTCCCACGCACAAATACGGGTCAACTTACTTGTTAGCGTATCTCGCTTATCACTTTAGACGCATAGTATGCGACAACTCCGACGGCTTGGCCATATTTCAACACCGGGTCCCGTGATACATCTGCAGTTAAGCAACATTGGGCATAATCAGAACTTGGATGGGTGACCGGTTCTTGGGGCGCACGTGTTAGGGTTGGGGGAAGGTAAGAAGGAGCAGAAAGGACCTGGCCACCCTACCGCAAGTAATCTCCGGCTGAGGACCGCCTCTTTGGTGTCAACCAGCCTCCTTCATCTTAGAAGTACATGACAACAGGATTGCCAACGTTTTATAACAGCCAGTGTTCATAAGTGATCTACTGATCTCTGAGGGAGGGAAATACATTAATGGTATTGAACAGCTCAAGAAGCCTAATCTCTCTATCCAGGATATTGTGGTTGTATGTTATAATGATGGAAAATTTGTGGTCCACCAACAAAGAATCACCGGTGAAAGAAGTGGCATGTCACCGCAGAACAGGGTGGTTCCCTTGAATGAGATGCGTCATTGTCACACCTGTTTAGCATCGAACGGTAAAATAAATTAACCCGATCACCACAACGCGCCGTGACAAACGAGTCAAAGAGATCATTAGATGAAGTGTCTTACTTGAGTGAAGAAGATAATCGGCTGTGCCTGTTACAACATGTAGCTTGACCTCGATAACTGCGCGAGTACCCTCACGTACCGCGAGAGACGCTATAGGCGAAGACAGTCTTTCGACCGTGGGCATGACGACTGTCTGAGATCATAATGGGAAAACTCTCGTCAAAATAAAATAAAAAACCAAGTAGTTCCGTGAAGAACTATACAGCCTATTTTCAAATATCCTACTAATGTCAATTGCCTCCATCAACATACAAAATTTCAGTTTGATTGCTATAATTGATTCGTAGATCTTGAGAACCGTCTGAATATTACGCATGGTCGCCATGTTGGATTTTTATATATGTAAGGCTTACAGTTATGTACTAATACATGAAGATTATTGTGTAAATATAGTATTCAAACTTCAATCGTATGATTAGGATACGAGAAATAAATACGAGATTATAACATTTCGTACAGCTGCCATCTTGTGGCTATGAAAACAGTTAAAATAATTTAGATGCCAGTGGATTAAAATGTGTATAAGCATTTACCTTACTATTTTTCTCTGCGCTCGGATGGTTAACTCGCGAGAAACGTCCATTTAAATATTTATATTTCGCGTCGCCGCCATGTTGAATTTGTGCTCACCAGGTTATTGAATGTCCCATAGGTGAACATATGTTTATAGTCTCTATCAATATGCTAAAGTTCAGTTTGATTGCTATCATAGATTATTAGATATTGAGAACCGTCCAAATATTTCGGATGACCGCCATGTTGGATTTGTATATATGTACTATTAGATGACGATTTGTACGTAGGTTCATTATTCGAACGTTCACTTCGATCGCATGATTAATACATAAGAAATAAAACCTTAGTTTTAAAATTTCGCACAGTCGCCATCCTGAGGTAATGTAAACAATTGAATTAAATTAGATGCCAGTGCATACAAATGTGTACAAACATTTACTGTGCCATATTTCACTGCGCTCAGATGGTCAAATCGCGAGAGAAGTCTATTTAAACGGTTCAAATTTGCTTGGCCGCCAGGTTCGTTTTGTACTTATATTTTACAGGGTTTTGAAAGTTACATAAATAAACTAGTAGTAGTGCTCTTTATCACCGTACACAATTTCAGGGTGATATCAGTAATAGTTTCGGAGATATAGAATGCCGGTGAAATATTTTGCACAGCCGACATGTTGGATCGGTGAGAAGTAATAAAATTTGAAGGACGCGATCGGGGTCGGCCGAAATAGTACTATGACTTTACCGAGTTTTGAAATCGCTCCAGCCGTTTAGAAGTTATTGGGATACACACATACTCACACACACACATACTCACACACACGTACACACACACACACACACAAGTACAAAAGGTGATCTCATAAGCTTATTTCTTCATACATGAAAATAGGCTAAAAATGACATTTCTGCGCGTGTCGAACTGGGAAACTGGTAAATTCACGCCGAGTATTATCTCTGTAGCTTCCTTGAAACGCTAGGTATCAGTGACAGTGGCATCTCTGGTGGCCAAAGTTGGAACTACTTGAAATTGAACTTGACGGGAGCCTACTGGCGTTCAATTAAAAATACCCTGCTATGGCTATTGGCTGCTAATATTTATAAAGAACATACGCTTAAAGAAAACACCAACACCCACGCCCGGGAGACCGACATCTCTCACTCAGCTCTGAGCTACATTATTGCCACTATTGCAATGATGACGGTCATCTTTGTAATATTGTGTACGGTTGGTGTCTGTCCTCTCGCAAGTTCCCCGATCCCACGTCATACAGTATAGTGCCATAGACCCTAAAATGACGGCTTATGATTGACGGAAGCTTGAACTACGTCTGATTCGCACTCTCGCCTACAGATAGCGAGCCACTCGCATCTACAGACAATGAGTGAAAACTGCAGATGTACTAATGTTGATATTAGGTTTATAGGATACATTTATGTTATCAGTATAAGAATTCACTTCTAGAGGTTCGAAATTCATGTAGAAAGGAGGTGTCGTAGTTTACAATTGCAAGACTTAACTGCTCTGCCGTGGGGAACCGCGAGTAACTACACGTAGAAATAATTAATAAGAATAGGCTACTAGCCTAAGTTATAATAAGTTTATATAATGATTTTGTCCTAAATTTCAGGTGAGAATGCTCTTTACTTCTTGGGTTGTTAAACCATTTAACTAATCGATGTCTTTCTATGTTAAATTCCTCGGCAATATTCGTGAACTCCTGGAAGGTCGGGTTTGGCTTTTCTTAAAATTGACCCCACACTGCCGTTTCTTCTTCCGGAGTGAATTTCACCCTTTGCTTTGTGTCCATGGTGTCGATAATGGACAGTTGTTTGAAGCCCTCGGTAGTAAGAGTCCTTCTAAGTTTAAATACTGCCAATAGTACTTGTTCCTGGTCACGTGAGAAACTCATGACCGTTGGGTCCGTCTATGTCCCACGGCTTTTCAGGTGACACTACTTAATTCTCATTCTTTGAGGGTTGAGGGCATTTTATTCCCCTCTCTTATGTTTCCCTTACTCTTATTTCTGTTTTCCATTTCCTCTTCTTGAATGTGGGTGTGTGGTTGGTTTTAGTTGTAAGAATGTAGTTAGTTTGTTTATTAGATATAGTTCATTGTTCCATTAGACGGTGGTGTCTGAGTGTGTCTGGTGGCAGTTGCATTGTTTATTAGATTTAGTTCATTGTTTCATTAGACTGTGATGTGTGAGGGTGCATGTGAGTGTGCCTGGTGACAGACTATTTTAGTGGTAGTATTTTGTTGTTACTGAAACGTTAGTATTTTTTCGTTAGTAGAATTTTGGTATTTAATTGTTAGTAGAAGGTTAGTATTTTTGTTAGTAGAGTTGCTCTATTACTTATTCTGAAAGGGAGTAGCAGCCTTTCAGAATAAATCAATTCTTTACTTGTCTTATAGACGGTTAATATATTGATAATATAAGCCAACTAACGGCTACACTGCGTTCTGCTGCACGGCTGAAAGCAACGGGAAACTACAGCCGTAATGCTCTTCCCGAGGATATGCACCTCTCTATACATAATTACATGTGATGATGGCCTCCTCCCTTGTCAAATTCCAACCCGCACGGAGGTAAACTAGTCCCCCGTTCGGATCTCCGGGTGGGGACTACTCGAGAGGGGGTTAACATCACAGAAGTGACAAAGAGGAAATCTGACATTCTACGGATCGGAGCGTGGAATGTTAGAAGTCTGCTGGGAAGTGGAAGGTTAGGAAGGTTAGAAAGGGAAATTGATAGGTTGATGTTGGATTTGGTTGGGTTTAGTGAAATGCGCTGGCAGTAAGAACATGAGTCATGGCGCGCCTCGCTCGGAAGTGATGGGCTCCATCTCAGCAACGCTGTACAGCATTCCCCGGAGCGGCTAGCTGGTGAACCATGCCTTAGTTCCCCGTATAAATACAAACCGATATAAAATAAGTGAATTAATTTACGTATTTCACAGTCATACAGCATAACGTTTCGATGTATAAGGATTACAACGCGACCAAGAACTACATTTTCCAACCACCCCGAGCCGAGAAAAAGTTACCTTACCAAAATGATAACAACTATGTTTTTCAGACACACACAATTTTGAAATTAATAAACCAGTTACACAACATTCCAATGAATATTGTGTTAAAATTTGGATTCGAACTGATGACGGGTCTGTGAGATAATAATTCTTAAATGTGACGAATGGTTGTAACACGCTTAAAAACGGGCACTTTTTGTGTTCCAACTGTGATAAAAAATATTAAAATATAAATTAAAAATTCCAAACCTACATGAACTAACGTAAAATAGAACGATGGAAATGTTGATGTTATTGGATTTTATGTAGGTCTATTGGTTACTTCACAAACAACCTTCAAACTCGAGTGCACATAATGTTTGGTTGACAGTAGGCCAGGCAGTGAAATTTAAATTAGAAGACCGTGGAACTCAACGCATCTAATTATCAAATTGATCAAACAACTGTTTCTTGAGCTCTGATTGGTGGGAGAAACTGTTTCATAATGAAAAATAGTGTTATAATGAGCCTCATTATAGTACAGTTTTCGGACATAGTGTATAATAGTCAGGGCCGAACATAAAACAGCTTTTTCTCATCTCTAACTCAATTAAAAATTACATTGTTTCAATTTATTTTTTAAATTTAATGTTTTGTAAGGATGTCCATTTATTTGCTTAAAATTTAGTAATTTTTACTCGAAGTTTAAATTAGAATAAATTATAAATTAGATTGAAACTGAAGAAGATTCTATTGAATGGTCGAAACATGTGCAATTGAATATATGTTTCATGAAATTGTGTTGGTCGACGTATTGTTTTTGAGAGTTATCCATAAATCAATACGGAAAATAACCTACATTACGTATCACGTACTTTCTTTAAATAAATAAATAAATAAATAAATAATAAATAAATAAATAAATACATGAGTAAATCTCTACATAGTATAAAACAATGTCCCCGATTCATGATTGTAACGGGTAATCTCGAGAACCACTGGGTGGATTTTGATGCAGTTTCCACCATTCTGTAAAGAATTTCTCGAGGAAGGTTCCTGTAGAAAAGCATTCATGTATGACCAAAGGAAGCTGAACAGCAACGATTTCAGTGAATCGAGTCAAAGAAAAATCAACCGTCCGTTAGGCCTTTAAAAGCTTACGCTGGGTAAACCGTTAAAATATCTGTGTATAGGCCTACTATGATGTATGAATTGTTCATCAAGAAAAGATCAAAAAAAGTCCGGGACAGCATATCTCTATCTTTAATACATCGTCCATTATAAGTGTTTTTACGTTTTCATTTCTTCCAACAATCTTCATTCATTGGAAATTTAAATTACCGGTACTAGCTTCGGATTGAGTTTACGAGGTAGCGAGAGAGGCTATCACCCCAGCTTCGGAGAGCATCAAACTGTCAAGTCGTGTCGAGTTAAGACTTCAGAGAAGAGGATGTGTGTTCACCTCGGCTTTTCTGAATAAATAGCGTCTGGGACCTGCCGTCCGTGCACCTTTTAAGCTAACGCTCGGTAAACCGTTAAAGATACCGGGTGGAGCCGGAGTGGGTTGCTTCTAAATAGGCGAAAATGAAAATCCACAGCCTGATTCCAGTAGGCCGACCGGGTCAGGGAATGGAATGAATGAAGCCCCCATCTAGCGGCGAGGATATGAACTGTGCCGGCTGACGAAGCCTGTCGCACTCCTCTGGGGCAATGTTTAAATGAACGACAGATGAAATGAAATGATAGTGGAGAGTGTTGCTGGAATGAAATTGTGACAGGGAAAACCGGAGTACCCAGAGAAAACCTGTCTGCCTCCGCTTTGTCCAGCACAAATCTCATATGGAGTGACCGGGATTGAACCACGGACCCAGCGGTGAGAGACCGGCGTGTTGCCACTTAAGCCTCGGAGGCTCGCTTGTAAATAGGTAAATTAATAAATAAATTAATACATAAATTCCATTTCGGTATCCACCGACGCGGTTACTCCAGTCAAAACTCTCTCATAACGCCACTGCTACGTGTCCTCGAGGCAGGTTATCAGATGCGTGCCAACATCACGCGTGGGTGGCCAACACTATTCTAATTACCGTGTTCCGGAGCAAAGAGTGACCCAGCCGCACATTTCCATATGGCGTTATCTTATATAGGCCGGACGTTTGTTTTAGACGAGTGAAAAATCTAAATGGAAGCCTGGAGGTGAGTTACTGCAGTACCTGTGTTGTTATCAGCTGTCCCAAGCGGTCCGATGATTGACAATGCTGTCTCACACTCCTACTGAAGTACAGTCATTGGCAAATATAATGACGTTCTGTTCGTAAATACGTAACGTGTACTTCGCGTCACACAATACTTCGGCGTTGACTCTACTGTCTGCAAGTCGGTGTCGCCACGTGCTCAAGTCTGGAATTCCATTACATCAGATCGGTGGTGACAAATGTGAAGCGATAGGCTGAGAGAGTGACTGTGTACAGGCTCACCCACAGGCTTCAAGGTCAAGGGCAATCGTCTAAAACAAACGTCCGGCCTGTACGCCAAACGACGTAGAATATTTCATAAGAGCTCACTGGGTTCAGGTTCCTCCTTGCGCACTTATTTATGCAGGAACTATCAATGGAAGGAGCGGTTAAAGAAGAACGAAACAGAACAATACAAATTAAATTAAACCTCAGCTGAGATCGCTTAGTAGAGTTCTGCTTTTGAGGCGGATGCTTTTGCTTTTGGAAATTTAACAGCGACTTCAACTTGAGAATGGCACTGGTACTCTGATTTTGGTGCCATTTAGTCAATCCAAACATGACTCGATATAGCATTGTATACCTTTCAGTTTTTCTTTCTTCTGCCACAGATTGACAAAAATTTGCATGTCTTGTTATGTTGCAGTAAATTTGATTGTGTACGGGCATAGATAGTGGCATTGCAACATTTTCCACCCAACCTGTAAGCTTGGAAGTTATTTGTCCTTGGGCATAGACCGTTTAAGTGCAAACGAAAAGTGTACCTAGCTGATACGCAGGAGATTAGAGTTTATATCCCGAGGGCAGTCACCTGTTGAAGTCTAGTTCTACAGCAGGCGTTTTGGTCACATCTTTTATTAGCGTACTTTTCACAGTTTGCAAAAATGAGGAAAAAGTAGACTTATGAGATCGATCCGGGAAAATGTCTGTCTGTCTGTCCTTCAGTCTGTCTGCCTGTCTGTGTGTGTGTCCCTCCCTATCAACTCCTAAACGGCTGCAGTAATCGAAACCAAATTTGATATGAGTAAATATATATACTGGAACAACTCAATGTCATACTTGAAAATGATGTCAGTGCTACCAACTGCTGAAAAATCGCAATTGAAATTTGAGCTCAATGTTGGATATCTTGGAAGGCATACATGGGAACTATTCCAAAATTGGCACACACATAGGTAATAAAACTTCAGTTAAATTTTCAGGAGGCCATGCATGACAGTGTTGCTAAAGTGAGTCTGAGCCTACTGATAGGTCCAATTTTAAAATGCATATAACTCCTACACTATCAATTGGATTTCAACCAAATTTCGTATGTACTATTTGTACATAAACAGATATGACTGAGCGTATTCTTAAGAGCCACCAGGGCTGCCAACTTTTAATAAATGATGTTTATATGTTTTACCCTAATAACAATATATCAGAAAGTATGCAAGCCAACAGCTCTAAACTTTGCGCACGTATAGTACCTGCCATTCTAGATTAATTTTAACTAACTAATATACGTCAGTGCTGCCAACATGATTCTAAGCCTGCTGATAGGTCCAATTTTAAAATACCATTAACTTCTATACTGAGCCCGAATAGCTCATGCTGGTGATAGCTTGTACGAGAGCCATGGAATTTATTATGTTCGAGAGATATGAACGCATCCCAGATGCATGCCACTACATCAGATGTTCTTTTGACTTTGTTAAGAAGCTATGGATAATTACTCATCATGATTAAAGAAGTTTTTCTTTAATGTGCAATCTTGAATTTATAATCAAAAGTCATACAGCATAATTAGCCACATTTTCATGGGCTTATATTTTATTTATGGTTTACAACCAAAGGTATATCGCCGCAGACATGCGAGAGGAAAGAACTTAGTTGCTAAATGACTCGGAAGTGAGAGAACTGAGCACACCTACTTCCGTGAAGGAATGACTCTAATTTGTACTCGCATGGCGAGCACACGTCATTTATGAAGGTCCAAGTTGACCTGGTATTAGCAACGTCGTTATCAGGAATCTGATTGTTTAACACGACCACAGTATTTATTTCAACACGAAGTGTGCTTGTGACGTGAAATAGTCCATCGAATATCTTTAAATTGTGATATCGTACAAAGTGTGAATTGAGCGACCACATGGTAGCAGCATGCTAAATGGCTGACCAGTGTGATGATAAGTGATTTGTGTATCAGTGATACACGAGTGAAAAACTAGTCGAAATATTCATCAGTTCATGTGCAATATTATTGAGCCGTGCAAAAGCCGAAATTAAAACAACTACGATTAACCTGATGGAATCAGATAAAATATCTACCACGTGCGAAGTGTTAACTTCAGTGATGAGACACGTGCTTTGTGTCCAAATCTAGCTTCTGTGATTAAGCAGACAAGGCCATTCTTTGAATATAGTCTGCTATCTGTAAAGTGTAAAAGCAGTGAATTTAATACGCTAGAAGCGGTGTCTACAATTCTACGATTAAACCAAGATGCCTTCATTCAACCACGTGCTGAGGCATAATTGTACTGTTCTAATGAAGAAGTTGATAATGGCTTAAATACCTAATGGGAGGAACGCCTAACATCTAAGCCACACTGCGACCATGGAAACAGACCTGTGGATAACCATGCTTATAGCCAAGCAGCGAAGATATCTGTGGATTACCAGGATAAAAGGAAAAACCCCTCAATCCTTGTGTCTGCATGAAGTAAACTGCAAATAGCTGTGAGTCATGATCTTATAATCTATTTATGTACGGTGGATGGTCATGGATGGATTAGTTTGTAACAGCCGTAACGTTATTGTCAGTCATCAAGGTAGGGATTTTCATTCTTTTCGACCACCTTCTATGGTGATTTCACGCTTCAAAATGCTTCTTTGCATTTCGTTCCTGGACAGAGAGTTAGACACCGACTTGTGTGTTTTTCACACGGTGAAATATTGTTTTCAAAGGTAATTCCGCATAACAGAAGATGAATTTCGTCATTTGTGACAGGGGCATTATTTTAATTCAGCTCCAGCTGATTATTTGTCATGTTTTCTGAAGTCCCCCTTTGATACTAATTTTTGTACGCCACTGAACGGTTATTATTTAACATTTGAGGACGTATCGTTTAGGCATGGAAAGACTCCAGCCTACATTGTTATTGTAAATTATATTTTTCCAAGAGTGAGCAGTTTGCCACCAGAATTAAGATGAATTCACATCGTTGTAAATGAGTCAAGCAATGCATTTAACTTACTCATAATTCCTATTACACGATAATCGTATCATTTCAATTATTTCCACCAGAGGTTAAGGTGTGAAACTTGTATAAATACTCATTTAAACGTGCCTAGTACGCAGTGCATATTTTACTGTGAGCTGCAGTGGTGATACACACTTTCAAAGATATCTTTCCGTTATGTTTCTTTGGTTTTCAGAAGCCAAACATATCATTCTTATTGAAATGTATTCGTCTTTAACGACATTCTACCCTTTACTATATGTGTATCTTTAATACAGAGTGAATGCTAGGATCACTCATGAAACCTTGATTGTAAATCTAATGTGTTTTGAATCAGTGAAAGACATTTCTTTGAAAACTCACTGACACGCTGTAACGTGTATTACAGAGCGCTCGGAAGCATGATGACAAGATGCTAGCCCAGTTCGCGCCTGTGACATTGCCCAAGGTTACTTACGATCTCAATTGTGAGACAATTGACTAACAACTTTATTTTATTTTCTCTAGACCTTGCTAGAAATGTTCATTACGAGCCATGTTTGTTTATGCTCATGCTATTAACCTTGATCAAGTATCGATTTTTTTAATGATTGTTTCAGTACATGGGTACTAATAAGTAATGCTTAATATTTGAAATATACTCGCAGGTATTTGTGAGCGAGCCCAATGTATTATTGTCATGATTCATATTGATTTGAGTAACCATTTGATAGGTTTGACAGTTAAGGCCATTGTTTATTCTCACTTGAAAGTGAATGATTCTTTTCCTTGTCCTTGATACACGAAGTCGGGTTGGTTACCATGTTTATTATAGTGTAGGCCGGCAAATCTATGTTACAGAACAAGTTTGTCCGAGGAGGAAAGGTAACGGTCTCTTACGAGCACCGATTGTGTTATTGTTAACGTGCGAGTCACGTGTTCTTTGGTGAGGTGTACCACGAGATGGTAGAACACTCATGCGAATCCTTGCATTTGGTCAACTATCTTAATAATAAAGGGACTCATAAATCTAGGACATTAAACTTAGGACTAAATCATGAACATCAATTTATTCCCTAAACCTACGATGCTAATGCTACAGTTAACCTTTAATCGTTGTTAAATCTTGATCTCGTTTCTTTTAGTCGAGCGGACCAATGCATTGAGCTGAGTTTGTTCTTACTAGTAAGCCTAGTAGCTGACACTGATAGACTTTTGACAGAGATCGCACGCGAACCAAATGTTCAGAACTTGTGGGCCGCGACTCGATCAGGAGAATACTGTTTTTGAGCAGTTTGGACTCTCATGTTTAAATACACTGATAGATGACGGTGGATAACAAACAGTTGTTCATCTGACTGTAGGCAGGAATAACAAGGTGATTATTTGTGTGTTCAATTTATTTCTTAATTGACATGTTATCCCACTGTTTACCCTACTGTTTCTTGTATGTAATATCTTTGTTGTTGTATATAATTGTAACATTGTACTGTAATGATGACTGACAATCATTAGATTTTGTTTAGTTTGTTTATCACGGACGTCTAACACCGTTGATCAGTCTAAAGCCGGTTTAGTTCGAATTCATTAAATCGTAAATGTAAATATGGGGTAGTACCAGTCATTTAACTTTTCTGTCATGTTTGACATGTTGTGCTGACTTGATGTCTTCTTCTCAGAAGCATCATTTATTCTTGTGTAACCATTTTTTGCGGTACCATTTCCCCAGCTTTGATTTTTAGTTTGTTGTATTTAGGACCTGTCGAGGGGGTTCTACGTTAAATTAGGAGTTGTTTGTTTTATTTTTGTTTATTAGATACTGAATAGCCGTTTTCTCAAACCCTCCGACCGTAGGACAGGGGTTTTGCATTTAAAATAAACAAACCATGAGTATGTCTTAAGTCTGGATGTAATTATTTAGTAGTTTGATCTTTTGGGGGTGCATTTCTTTTGGTGTCTATGACAATCACTGTGATGGGAACCTGATCCTTAGGAAAGCAGAGTCTTGTGCCGGCTAGTCCCACAAGGAGTGCATTCCGATCCTCTCCGGCAATGTGTCTCGAGGTAGGGGTCATCTGCGAGGCCACATTACGGTTGGTGGTAATCAGATAACCTCGTCCAACGGGCACAATACCAACAAATGGATTTCATCCAAAATTGGCACAAAAATAGATCATAATATTTCAGATTATTTCTTACCAACACATGCATGACATTGTTGCCAACATGATTTTACGCGCGCTGACAAATCCAATGTCGAACTGCATGTAACGTCCATGCTATCTATTGGACTTCATTCAAGTTTTGTATTCTGTACCTTAAGGGATGGAACTAAGAATATATTCAGTCACCAGGGCTGCCAACTGTAGTGCTCTATTAGGCTACATTATGCCAGGTATATTTCGATCTAATTAGAAATTTCGATATTACCAACTTTAAATATGTCGTCATTATTCTAGATAGGTCCATATAGATTAATCATTGGCATGAATCTTAAATTTTAAGAAAAGTAGGCTCTTTAGTTCGTCACGGAACTTCTTGTTTTTATGTAAATGCAGTTTTCTTATTAGTAATGGCGTGTGGCCTCTGGAGAAGTCTGGTTTAGGTTTGTTGAGCTGACACACTTAGGCATCCTGCATGTCGTATCACGGTGAATGTAATGATATTGATGAGATAATGACAAGATACCATTAGTCAATAAAATCATTTTTATTGGTATATTGGCTTTCACGCCCAAGGATATTAAACTCAGCAATTTTCTAGGTTTATGCCGTGTCTTGTACGGGGTTTCGCCTAGAAACACCAAGATAGACTCATCAGCGGGCTCTTGGTGTCAGTGACCGGACTCCCACAGGAGTAGCGAACTGTGCACTACCTCCCTTCTTATGAAGAGCACCTGCGCTCCTTTACTGCGAGAGCTAAAATCTAAAGCAGCCTTTCACCTCTCTGTGAATATAGGGAGGTGAAAGGCAGCTTGAACGTTTAGCTCTCGCAGTAAAGACGCACTTCATAAGATGGGAGGTAGTACACAGTTCGCTACCTTTGTGCGGGTCCGGGCACGGACACCAAGAGCCCGCTGATGAGCCTATCTTGGTGTTCCTAGGCAAAACCTCGCACAATACACGGCGCAAATCTAAAAAATTGCTGAGTTTTATGGCATTAATGATTAATATTATGATCATGGAACATGATGTGTAGAAATGTTTGAGAATACAATGATGTTACGAACACCCAGTCCCTGATCTGAGGTAATTAACCAGGGGAGGTTTATGCTAAATCCCACATCCCGGCTGAGAATCGAAGCGGGACCGTCTGCTATGCTTTCCACTTAGTCATATACCCGACAGTTTTTCCATTAGTTAGAAGTTTGTCAACCGCTGGGTTTCTAATGTGGTGAAATTCACCGCACGTTTCCAAATACAGCTCATTTAAACTGAAGTAAAGTTTTATCTTCGTCAGTTTCAAGTAACAAATTGATCAATCACTGAAGCTCATTAAAGCAAAATGCAACTCTTTATTGTTTCTGTTGTTGTTGTTGTTGTTGTTGTTGTTGTTCTGAAAGCACCTGCATATATACATTGCCTAGAAAACGTATTTCCATTCAGGGTTTTGTCTCATTGTCAATGTGAGCTTTTGTTCCATCTTTACGTTTCAACGTTTAATGAGGAGTGGTCAAATTACTGGTCATGATCTTAAATTAATAAAAGATTGGTGCTAGGTTTTTCAAATACAACTGCCAATATCATCCTGTTTTGGTAAAGTGAACATTTACCAAGACCATTTAATCTTCCATAAGAATTCGTTTTGGATATTTTTCCACATCAAGTACTGTTGAGTATTCACTTGTTAGCGCGCACTGGGTAAAGCGGAAAACGGGAGGAAGGGACTTTTCCATCCACAACCTTGTTCGGTTGTCATGGCAACCTCCTTACTACCAGATACATGTGAATATCAGCCCACTCCACAGACAATGTCCAAGTGGCTTTCTTGGTGATCATATCTACGTAATTATCACTCACTGATATATTTTACTTTGTTTTATGCGCAATGTTTTTGGGATGGGAGATATCGCTGGGCCCTAGTAAGACCACGAGGTGCTGAGTTCCAGGCGGCCATATTTCTTAGTCTAGCATTCAAATCAGCTCTCAACATTAGCCTACATCGCTTCGGAGGTCTAAACCTGCCGCACCATACTGAGGTGGAAATACAGGATGTAATGATGGTTTGAATAATACATCTTAGCTTGTTCGAAATTTTCCGCAAGTCCAGTAATATTTCACCTTCAACGTCACGTTCCTTTACCAGCAGGTGTAAACAGGCTTTTATCTTCAGGTAACTATATGCTTGATGTGCGTGATTGGGTTCTGGTAGGAATAAAACAAGAGGAAGGGACAGAATGACAATGGGGTCATTAGAGGCGAGTCATTGTGTTTCGAATACTTGTGTTGGGTGGTGCTTCCGGTGTAGGCACGCTCCTTCACGGTCACGGTGTTAATAGCATTTAAATTCTGTCTTGTTAGTCATGTAGGCTACCAGATCATACACAAGGTGATTCACTAGGAAACTGCATTGGCTCAGAACAAAACCCTCGATACCTGGTTCATACACTGAAGAAGTACGGGAAATGTAAATTTAGTCGTGGAAATTGTGCTTCACCTCCACCAAGTATACAATATCTTCAAATTCCCTTTACGGTCTCATCAAAAACACAATTTACATACATTTTTAAGGGTATATCATCAAATGAAATTCATTCAAAATTTCAAACATAGAAAAGACTTCAAGATACAGACGCATGGGTGGATTTAAATCAAGATTATAGGGGCGGGGTCATGGAATACTTGCCGAGAAAAGTGTGCAAATTTTAGCCCAAATTAGTACGTTATAGGCAATTATTTTTGGGTGATATTTTGGAGTAAAATAAATGTTAACAAATTAAAATAAAGAAATGTAAAGGAACTGTAAATACTGTATTAATATTTTACTAGCTTCGAATTACATGTTTAGCGAAAAACTAAGAAATTGAATGATTTGTTTCCAGGTTTTCAATACAAGTTACCAAATAATGTAAAACAAATATACAAAAATTTTCAAAACATGTTAGGACTGAGCCACGCAGCTAGTCATCACGTGGTTCTGGCAGCGTCAGCGGCGGTAGGGGAAAGATTCGCTCCTACGACATAGCTAACCTTGGAGTTACAATTTTGCTGGTGTTCACCTAGCAGAGTGTGAAGCATGTGGCTCAGATCGGAGGTGTGTCAGTGATGTTTTGAGTGTTTTTTTGTACCATGAATTGGGCCCTATCATTCATGTCATCATAACAGGAAGTTTATTTCAACACTATGAGCGACTACGTATTGCCTTTCTATTCAACATCTTCATGGTGAGTGCGCTATGGACACTGCCATTTTCAAAGACGAGAACAGCCATGCTCATTTTGGGCAGCACGCATACGTGACTGGTTTGACGAACACACACTCAGCCTGTAGCATCTCACATGGCCCCCTATATCACCCGACCTTCATCCTATACAAAAATGTGGACCTATTTGAAACCGTGGATGCAATGTTCTACGGTATCTAGTCATTAGTGAGTAGCTTCAACTACAGTAGATACCTGCAGGAACGTGCCGGATCAAGGTGGCTATTAGGACTTAAGGCGGTGTTACATAGTGTTAGATCGAAGTGCGGTTAGCTGGAAGTTACCGATATGAGGGTAGCACGGATGTTTGCTGGGACAAATAGATGTGAGGGATGGCACTAGAGTACTCGAAATGAAGAGATAAAGGCGGTTAGAAATGAACACGTTATATGAAGCTCCTCGTAGAGCAGACTCTGATGGTGAAGTCATGTGATGAGAATGAGGAAGGAGAGAAAACCTAGGAGGTAAATGAAGTCTGCTATAGAGAGTAAAAGTAGAAGAGGTAGACCAAAGATGTGATGGTTCAATTCAGTGCTGTACGTTTTCAAGGTGAGAGTGTAGAAGTAGGGGATGCCGTGGTGCTAACTAATAATAGGGGATCGTTTAGGCGATTCGTTCGCAAACTGAGGCTTGCAGACAAGACTAGACGCTGTACATTAGGTATTCTTCACCTGGTGCTCGCAAGCACCAGCTTCCCTGAAACCCATTTTTCAATTCTAATTTTGTTTTTATGATCCGGAATAATGGTCTAGTGTTTTCATTACAAGTTTTGACAGTAAGAAATGTTATCATTTTGTGAAATAGTATTCCTTAATCGACAGTAAAAGTAATTTTACATCCCTGTTTTATGAGATACTGAATTCACTCGACTGTTCACACGTAAATGTATCTTATCTGCATGAGTCATACAAACAGTTGCTGCATGCCTGGTGAGCAGTGAATCCCTTAGTATTTCGGCACATTTGAGGGTGAGAGACATAGGGAAAGGACAGAGAGGCGCATGCTTGTCTCATTTTATTATCATTATTATTATCATATTCGATTTAATGGTGCTCGGGTACTTGAAATGGCATGAAGGTGGAGCTTACAGCCTCAAAAAGTTGAGAACGCCTACGTACATGAATAAATAAGCTTACATTAATGGTTGATTGTTCAGACAAAGAGGTCCACAAAACTTTGTTGTTGTTGTTGTTGTTGTGTTTGTGTTTGTTGTTGTTGTTGATGTTTCAATTGAGGGGCTTAGGCACCGTGATCATTTAGCCCCATGCACTTGGGTGTACACACATAAATAATAGAATTTGTGTGATAACCTGTGTTATTGTGGGTATGTAGTAATGTATGTATTTGTAATTCAGGCGAGGAATGGGAAGGAGGTTGTCGTGGCATTAAGTTAGGAACCATTCCGGCTTTTTCCTTGAGTGGAAATGGGAAACAATGGAAATCCACTTCCAGATTGGGTGAGATGGGAGTCAAACCCACCTCTCCTCAGTTTTGCCTCAGGAGGCTGAGTGTACCCCGTTCCAGCCCTCAGATCAGAATGACATTTCTTGGCAGAGCCAGGGATCGAACCCGGACCTTCGGGGCGACAGACACTATCCAAGGAGGTGGACACACATGTTTTGGGATGTAAAAGGTGAAAGTGGAGTTTAAGGCACCACCCTTGCCAAAACTCACACCCACTCACTACGGGACTGACGTCACAGATATACCGTATGTGTTACTTTCTTTCAATGCACATACAGCGTACAGGTTTCAAGTTCGACAAGTTCTTCTGGTTCAGTTACTTTCTCAACCAAGTCAAGTATTGCTGAAAATACTATTGTGATTTCCCGGGTTCGATTTCCGGCTCTGCCAAGACATTTAATTCTGGCCTGAGGGCTAGAAAGGGGTACACTCAGTCTCGTAAGGAAAAACTGAGAAGAGACGGGTTCGAATCTTACCTCAGCCATCCTTGAAGTGGTCTTCCGTGATTTACCACTTCTACTCCAGGTAAATGTTGGGTTGGTACTGCCCCCGAAAATTGAATTATTCTGGGACAAAATGAGAGTATTTTCCGTCCCCATGATAAAATTTAACCAGCAAATATACATTCTGGAAGTGTGACACAGGAGGGTAGTGTTACAAGCTCGAGGCCGTGGGAAAGCCCGATCACGTGACATATTGCACAATAGACGCTTCTAGAAGGCTAAAATTGGCATAGCAACAGTGAGTTTGGAAATTAATATTATAAATATTGTTATAAATTATGCTATTACAATAGGCCAATGACAATAGGTATTATCGAAGACGGGATCAACTCCAACTACATAATTTGGTTAAATTATGCATTTAGGCCCTTAGAAGATTTTCTTATTTGGTAATGAAGAGAATATTAAAAGAAATTATGTCTGATACTTTAAAAACCGCAGATCGGTTAATCTACGCAGTAATAAGCATTAGTAATCTACGCGCTAAAATTATGGTGGGAGATTGATATGGTCGCCAAAATTTCGCCTTGGAGCGGGAGATCCAAGGATCAAAGTTCTTATTCCAGCAGTCTTTGAAGAGTGAGGAAGTGTTTTTACTGGGTTAACGGAGATCCCAAAGCTTTGTCCGAGTGCGACGACTGTCGACTTGTGGAGACGCTAGGATAGCTAGGTAGAACGTTGGAGATTACCGCATTTCCATTTTAAGTGAAGTTGTGAGGAACATTGAAATTAGTATATCTCTTATATAATTGAGATTTGATTTCAACTAAGTGAATATAAATAAAGAACAGGTCAAATACTACATTCTGCTGAAAGTTGAGCGTTCTAAAATTTACCGTTTCGACAATATAAGCCTGTTAAGACAGATTTTCAAATGTGTTGGAAATAAAGCTGAATATCATTTTAGATTGCAACGTGAAGTTGGCGAACGCAGTTCAAGTGAACAGTAGCGAAGAACTTTTAACATTGGCGCAGCAAATAAACATTATCATAATGACTATCATTATTCTTCAAGTGGTTTCATTCAACATAATTAACATTGTTGATATGATGAACTAAATAGTCATGCGCCAGAGACATATTCGATAACAGAAGTTCAGATACAACGATGGAACTTCGTTAGACGACGTATTCTTGAATACAGACGTAGTGTACGGTCCATCTTGTACATTTTCGTCAGTCTACGAACACTAATGTAACATCAATTAGCAATAGAAATATTTCATTCACCATCTATATGAATATTTCTATAAATTATTTTCCAATAATGAGGCTGATACATATTTGCGACGGAGAATGAAGATTCTAAAGAAGAGATTTGTCAAGATGCTAGGGGTAGCCCAGCAACAATAGAAGAATTTGCCAGAAGGATGTCGTTCGAGCCCAGGCGAATGTTGGTGAATTCCGGAGAGAGAACGTTTTTCCTATCTCCGAGGTCGCATATCCGAGGTTCGAATGCAGATCCATCTCAGCATCTTGAACTGAGGAAACATCGAAAGTATTGTGTGAATACTTACATAGATCATCAAGTTTTCGTCCTAATAAGGTAGCTGTGTCTCTTATTTTTAGTATAGAGCTTGATTAGTGACATCCTGAGCCATACTCCATATTTTCACATTTCATGTATTTCAGTGTTCTCATGTAATTTACACTTGAGATGTGTGCTAAGATTTTTATGCTTCAAGATTATTTAGGAGATGATTGCCTTTCATCTATTTTTCAATTTTATTTTACGGTTCAGTTGTCGAACTGACACTAAAATTTTGTTTGAGGAATCATATCGCCTCATAGAAGATGAGTCGTTTCGACTATCGAATTTTCATAATTTGATTTAAACCAAGTATTCTGACATTGTGTCATAGCTTCAAATTAAATTCTATTAAATTTAATTTGAGCGCTTTAATGTAACAATATCAAACTTCAAGAACAGAAGAAACATCGAATGATATTGTTATATCATGATTCTACATAAACTTTCGACGAACTAGGAAATACTACTCGTTTGATAAGACCGAAGTCTTAATCCCTATAAACATTCTTTGTGTAGAGTGGAAAAACATTACGACGTTGACAAACCTTTTCATTATTTGTAAAGATGAGAGCTTTGTTCATTTAATATGTTAGAGGAAATCTCTTTTGATAGAAGATTATTCAAATCTTTGGCTAGGAATTCAAAGCTAGTCTATCCCGGTCAAGATTGAATTCTATTTGACATTACAAATTACATGTGTGTTATTTTACACTATTTGTGTAATAACACGTCATTATGTAGACCTGATATTACAACGATATACAATGTAAAGCTTGATAAGTGAGATGAGACAGGAGTATAATTTTTAGCCTACTTTCGATTTTTGAAAAAAATGAAAGTAGACTTATGAGATCAACACAGGGCGAAAAAAGTGTGTCTGTCTGTGTGTGTGTGTGTGTGTGTGAGTCTGTGTGTGTGTGTGTATGTGTGCGTGTGTCTGTGTGTGTGTGTGTGTCTGTGTGTGTGTGTGAGTGTGTGTACTCTGAATGTCTGTCCCCCCTATCAATTCGAACACGGTGAATGCGAATTGAACGAAATTTGGTACAAAGGTAGCACTAGCAAAGGACACCTCAGTGTCATGTTTTATATCGCCGCCATCTTTATTAGAACTGAATGGCGGCCACTCAAATGTTCAAAACGTAAAATCAAATAACGACTAACCAAATCATCCGATCTCTACCAAATTTGGTAACAACATACCTTCGTATAGGATGCGTCTTGTGACCAAACTACAAGGTCGTCCGCCATACCATTTCAGGATGGCGGCCGTGCGAATTATGCAAACTTTATAATCCATATCATGGGACCCACCAGTTCCGATTATCGAGCCGAGAATCGTTTTAACTGTTCTAAAGGAAGAGGCACGTTCGAAATTAAAAGTTTATTTTGTAATACTATAGTGCAGACGTGATTTTAAAAAGTTGAGCCGATTCAGTAATAAGACAAGATGGCAGCGGATATCTTGTGCTTGACTTATATTTCACTAATTTGAGTATTGCATGCAATATAGCGTACTGATACAAAATAAATAAACTTTGTATGAAATGCTTTATATATAAATAATATACTCCAGTGATGAAATCGTTAAGTATAAATCATTATTTGCTAACAAGTTCTATGTAAGTCACTTTATATAGAACGATATTCGTTGACACAATTAGCTCAGTGGTAGAGCGTTAGCCTATCGCTCAAATGCCTATGGTTCAAACCCGATCAGAGCTAGGTTTTTTGCTTGAAATGTTATATGTTTATTGTTTTTTAATGACTCAGATGTTTTAAAATTAAGCGTTATATTGTGCATATTATGGTGTAAAATATATATTTAATTAAAACATAATTCGCCAGCAGATTTACTCGAGACATCTAGCTGCCAAAAAGGTAACTGCACGCCGACCTACTTATTAACTTCCAGATTTTATTGAAACGTTTCTTCTTCTGGCCGCTAGAATGCACTCGCTCTGTTAGGATTATATTGTTCGATATTTCACCACTAGATGTCACGACTAGTCTACGTGGGGCTCCATTGATTACTATACCATTGGCATTCTATGCGCATCGAATTTGAAGAATGACAAGATGATACTACGATACATTTTTACTTTTTATTTTAAAGGGTTTGTAACAGCCTATTTTGCGTTACTTGAAAATGTTATTTGAAGTAAAGAACAAAATGATTTCACATAGTAACTGAATTCAAGCCGTTGGTATTAGTTCAGGTTATTAATTACTACTTTTATTTCAGGCAAATAGCAATCGAAAATATCCACATAGTTTGTATACACACGTCTCTGTAGGGTCATGGAAAGATTTGTTAATTCAATTAGGGTTGTGAAAGCCATGCACAACCAGACGTGTAAAGACATGCCTCAACTCAAAGTTGGATGTTGCCCACGGCAGGTCGTATATGTAATAATAATAATAATAATAATAATAATAATGTTATTGGTTTTACATCCCTTTTAACTACTGCTGCTTTTAGAGACACCGGGGTGCCGGAATTTTGGCCTGAAGGGGATCTTTAACGTGCCAGTAAATGTACTGACACGGCTCCCTCACATTTGTGCACCCTCAAATGCCAGCTGACTGCGCCAGGATACGAACCTGCAACCTAGGGCCCAGCAAGCGAGAACGTTACCGCTGAGCCACGCAGCCAGTCCGGTCGATTATGTCTCCAGTTCCATAACATTCTTGATATACTTCTTATCTTTCTTTCTTCAATGATGGTAGCAGTTTTTATCTAGGTTGTGGCGTTTGATAGAGGTAAATCGTTTCTAAGGTCTTCAACAAAGAATAGTTCTATTATACTCTTTGATAATAACAACGAGTTATAACTATACTCATACATTTAGGAGAAAGTAGGCTATATGTTCTTTACTGAACATCTTGTTATTACATGTATTTGCTACAGACGAGTTAACAGTTAATTATCTTTTGTGGAGTAAACTTTAGGACGTCAATCACGACAGTCTAATATCGTTCATTACGAATGAATGTTTCGTTTGAAGAACTTAAGTATGTATAATTGTAGATCAGTAGTCATGTGAAACGATACTGAGGGTCATGCCTTCATTTAAGAAAAGTTCCTACAGAAGAAATGTTAATAACAATTAATCCGTTTTTGGTTATTGTTTAACATAGTGGATTATAATTGTTTATGCCATATATATTGTTATATGAGGATGGAGTGCTCATGCGAAGGAAGTTCCGCATTTTTAAGGAGGTTGAAGTATTATTTTTCTTTGATAAGAGAAGGCATGGATCATGATAAGAGTCATTGTATACAAGTAGTCCAGTTCATGTGAAGTAACGTTTTAGCTGTGTTGACAGAAGGATTTTAGCGGAAATACAATTAGAGAACGATTGTCTACTCATGTCAATGATACCAATATTATATTTTATTAAACCTGAAGTTATGTAATTACGTACAGTTAACCTTTATCAGTCGACTGTATTAGACCGACAATGTAAGTAAGCCTATATAAGACGATGTGTGAGCAGTATATGAAAACTACGGAGTGTTAGAAAATGATTATGTGAAAAACAGTGTATATAATTAATTGAGAGTTGTGTTGTAACTGAGAATCCAGAATCTCGAAAGTAACGTATTAACAACGTTAAATAGTGTCAATTATTATGAACAAATTACATGGAAATATTTTTCGGAAATGATTTAATTAGTTAAATAATTTTGATAGGATTAATTAATCGAGTGTTTTGGAATAGCGTGTGTTTTGTGAGCGGATGATTTTGTATGAATGATTGCCCACTGTTAAGAGAAATTGTTGAACCGAATTGGTTTAGAACAATTTCGGGGTGCGAATGAAAGATTGTATGAAAATTCCAAAATGATTGTTAAAGGAACATAGAAGTTATGAGCATTTTTGTAAGATCTGAATGTTAATTTTACGTGTATTTTAAACGCACACAAGGCAGTATCAATGCAGGCCAGACAGAATGATTCACCGTTAGGAGTGGAGGGCTTGGTGTGACATAATGTGAACAGTTGGCGATTCACAGCCTGGTATAAAATGTATATACACACATCAAAAAAAGTTTTGCATCACCTCGGTTCCAAGAGTTCCGGAGCCATTAAATACAAAGGGAATAGAGATCAACACAAACAACATTTCAGCTCGTTTTATTGCTCATGAGACCCACACATTGCATGTTGTACCATCATACAGCTAGACTTTCAGCATTTGTGGTCCAGATTGCAGTACACACCACTACCTCTAATACCCAGTAGCACGTCCTCTTGCATTGATGCATGCCTGTATTCGCCGTGGCATACTATCCACAAGTTCATCAAGACACTGTTGGTCCAAATTGTCCCACTCCTCAACGACAATTCGGCGTAAATCTCTCAGAGTGGTTGGTGGGTCAAGACGTCCATAAACAGCCCTTTTCAACATATCCCAGGCATGTTCGATAGGGTTCATGTCTGGCGAACATGCTGGCCACTGTAGTCGAGCGATGTCGTTATCTTGAAGGAACGCATTCACAAGATGTGCACGATGAGGTCGAGAATTGTCGTCCATGAAGACAAATGCCTCTTCAATATTCTGCCGGTATGGTTGCACTATGGGTCGGAGGATGTCATTCAGGTATCGTAAAGCCGTTTCGGAGCCTTCCATGACCACCAGTGGCGTACGTCGGCCCCACATAATGCCACCCCAAAACATCAGGGAACCACCACCTTGCTGCACTCGCTGGACAGTGTGTCTAAGACGTTCAGCCTGACCAGGGTGCCTCCAAACACGTCTCCGACGATTGTCTGGTTGAAGGCATATGCGACACTCATCGGTGAAGAGAACGTGATGCCAATTCCGTGGGGTCCATTCAGCATGTTGTTGGGCCCATCTGTACCGCGCTGCATGGTGTCGGGGTTGCAAAGCTGGACCTCGCCATGGACGTCGGGAGTGAAGTTGCGCATCATGCAGCCTATTGCGCACAGTTTGAGTTGAAACACGACGTCCTGTGGCTGAACGAAACGCATTATTCAACATGGTGGCATTGCTGTCAGGGTTCCTCCGAGCGGCAATCCGTAAGTAGCGGTCATCCACTACAGTAGTAGCCCTTGGGCGGCCTGAGCGAGGCCTGTCATCGACAGTTCCTGTATCTCTGTACCTCCTCCATGTCCGAACAACATTGCTTTGGTTCACTCTGAGACGCCTGGAAACTTCCCTTGTTGAGAGCCCTTCTTGACAGTAACAATGCGGACGCGATCGAACTGCGGTATTGACCTTCTAGGCATGGTAGAACTACAGACAACATGAGCAGCGTACCTTCGTCCTGGTGGAATGACTGGAACTGATCGGCTGTCGTACCCCCTCCGTCTAATAGGCCCTGCTCATGCATGGTTGTTTACATCTTTGAGCAGTTTTAGTGACATCTATGAACAGTCAAAGGGACTGTATCTTGGATACAATATACACAGTCAACGTCTATATGCCGGAGATCTGGGAACCGAGGTGATGCAAAACTTTTTTTGATGTGTGTAGTTCCGAGCGCAACGCTGTGCTATCGCTCATTCATAAAGCAAGCCAGTGCACGTGCGTTTTCAGACGCGTGCCAATGAAGGTAAGCTGTTCCCAGGAATGCCACGAATGTAAGAGCATCCCTTAATTTTTTTTTTTCACGTAGTGTAGGCCTAAACCTGCCAAGGCTTTTATGATGATATTTTTACACAGCAATGTACTAAGATGTGGTGTAGAAAGGAAGTTTGTATGATTGTAATGTTTTATTTCTTTTTGTTGTTAGATTAGTTTATTCTTATTTTGTTTATATTAGGTTAGTTTACCATTGTTAATAAATGTATTCAGTTCGTTATCTGTCGTTGTTGATGTGTGATTCATTTTAAATATAAGGATTCGAGTATTGTGGATGTAATGTAGGCGAAGCTGAGTTCCCAGTCCCCGAGAACGTAAGTAAAGGTAAGTGTGCCCCGTGTAGTTTGTTGTTGATCCACAATATTCTTGTAACTGCTGTATGTAAATCCCTAAAGACAATGTTGGAGCGATTTCTAATGCAGTAATTGGCCGATGCTGTTAGAAATAGGTGATCCAGCTGAGGCAACGGATATTCCAACAGGCTACTTTCCGGATTTACGGGTACAGTACCTAACATAAGGCCACGGCCACTTCCTACCCAAATCTTACCACAATTACAAAATGCACACACTAGTACAGACATCACAATGACACAGGATATCAGACAAATTCTACACACACTCAAGCATACGGGGCTATATGACCACGATGTTGCAAGAATCAACAACAACATTGTGGTTTCTAACTTGCATGCACTTTTAATATGGACAGATTTAGGGCTAGGCGGTCTATCTGTCATTGGCCAGGACAAAGAAACCCCACGCGGTGGTTGCCATGGCAAGAAGCGCTCGTCAGCTAGACTTTTGGATCCTTTATTTATTTAGCGTATGGCTTTTAGTTCCGGGAGTGTCCGAGGACATGTTCGGCTCGCCAGAGGCTGCAGCTGCTTTAAGCGGACACCCATGGGGTGAGCTACAAGTTCCGTTCAATTTAAGTAGTTCCAACTTTCGCTACCAGATGTCACTGACGCCTAGTGGTGAACGTTGGAACTTTGATAGAGCGTTTCAACGAAATCTAACCTAGAAATATAGCTTCACACAAGTTTAGTAAGTGGAAGGATCTTTTACATGCCATAAATCTATGACATGGGACGGTCGGTTTTACTTCCCCTCCGAAGGAAGGCATACTGAGGGATATTAACGCTCTGAAAAGAATCCGACGACTTCGGCCGGGTTTGAACCCGCGATCTTGGTAACAGTAGTTCGGTAGAGACTTACAGTAGATTGCAGCCGTTGAAGCGTGATGCATCGACAACTAGTTACCATGACAACAAGAGCAAGCAGGCTTAGACCCCAGTGTTGAAGCGCGCATGGTCCTTACAATACGAGTAGACGAATAAAAACATATCGTTGTCTTTGCTTATTTTAGTAGCTGTGACATCGTGGTAATATAGCCCCACCCACTTCTTATGTGATCGTGTACTTGATCTCGTCCTTCATTGAACTGTTGGACCCATCACCTTACCACTGAATCACGCATCGCATTTTCTCCGTACACCTCGCAAATCTGTCGATGAATTTCGACTGGTTTAGTGTTCTTTGCATTCAGAAAATGAATGACAGATCTACTCTCACAAATGGCGAGATTTCCAATTTTTTCGCCATTTTAACCAAAAAGAGTAAGCAACAAACAACGATCTCAAAATGGGGTCATCTTCTTCTCCTTGACGCAAAGCAACTACCGCTCATGTGCCTGACTGCGATTGCAGCGATGCCGGCGCAACGTATAAAAATGGAACTTACTTTCGTGACGTATCTAGTATATCCACCACTGTAGCTGCACACCCGGAGAAGCTGTATGAACCACCGAGATATGAGTTATTCGTCCTCTCACAATAAATTACTAACAGGAACTGTTCTTGTAGTATCACACATAAACGTTGTTCATGGTAATTACATGGATATTACGTAAGCTTTCTTGTCTTATCTCGAAGGTTTATCGCAGCTGTAGGCTATATTCACACTGGCAACACATTTCCTCTCATTCTATTTGATTAATTTTCCATAACTTCATTCGTGTCCATCTGCGTAGTTAAGTGAGCTAAACCAGAACAAGAATAATGAGCTACACGTTCGGATATACGAGGTTTAATTCCTAGTGTTAACAACGGATCTCGATTCACACCACCAATCATTTCAAGAAAATGCTTTGAGGAAATATTATTTTAATCCTTCCAGTGTCATTGAAATATGTTGCACTATTGAGTAATCATTTATTCAAAGAAATTTTTTAAGCCACGCTTATTTTTAGCCTATTTTCAATTTTGAAAAAAAATAGGCTTATGAGATCACCTTTTGTCCGTGTGTGTGTGTGTGTGTGTGTGATTCGTGTGTGTGTCCCCCCCTAATAAAATCTAAACGGCAGGAGCGATTTCAATGAAACTCGGAAAGTTCATAGCACTATTCCCGGCGACCTCGACCGTGCCCTTCAAATTTTGTTACGACTCACCAATCCAACATGGCGGCTGTGCGAAATATTTCACCAGCATTCAATATCTCCGAAACTATTACCGATATTACCCTGACATTTTCTATGGTGATAGAGGGAACTACTAAAAGTTCACTTATGTGACTTTTGAAAACCTGGTAACTACAAAACCAACATGGCGGCCAAGCGAATTTGCGACTTTTAAATAGACGTTTCTCGCGATTTGACCAACCAAACGCAATGAAACTTGGTACAGTATATGTTTATATACATTGTAATGCACCGACATCTAACTTCGTTCAATTGTTTACATAATCACAAGATGGCGGATGTGCGAAATATTTCACCGGCATTCTATATCTCTGAAACTATTAGCGGTATCTCCCTAAAATTTTGTATGGAGATAAAGGGCACTACTGGAAGTTCATCTATAAGATTTTCAAAAACCGGTTAACTACAAAACGAACATGGCGGCCAAGCGAATTTGAACATTTTAAATAGACCTTTCTCGCGATTTAATGTTCCAAGCGCACTGAAACCTGGTACAGGAAATATTTATACACATTGTAATCCACTGGTATCTAATTTAGTGCAATTGTTTACATAACCTCAAGATGGCGGCAGTGCGAATTTTTTTTATTTCTTGTGATGTAGTCATGCGATCGAAGTGAAAGTTTGAATAATGAACCTACGCAATAATGTTCCTTTAATGGTACATGACTCTATGGCCTATAGATTTAACAATCCAACATGGCGACCATCCGAAATATTTACACGATACTGAATATCTACGAATCTATTTTAGCAATCAAACTGCATTTTTTAATGTTCATAGGGGCTATGAACTTAAGTTCACCTATAGGACTTTAAATAACCTGGTGATCACAAATCCAACATGGCGGTGACGCGAATTATAAATATTCACATGGTCGTTTCTTGCAATTTAACCATCCGCGTGCAGTGAAACTTGGTACAGTAAATCTTTATCCGAATGTTAATCCACTGGCATCTAATTTATTTCAATTGTTTCCATAACCTCAAGATGGCAGCTGTGAAGAATTTTTAAATCTCCTTGTTTTTTCTTGTGTCCTAATTATGCGATTGAAGTTTGAATACTACACGTTCACAATAATCTGCATGTAACAGTACATAACTCTAGGACCTACATATATACAATCCAACATGGCGACCATGCGAAATAATTAGTCGGTTCTCAATATCTACGAATCTATTACAGCAATCAAACTGAAATTGTGTATGTTGATAGTGGCAATTAACATAAGTAGGATATATGAAAATAGGCTGTATAGTTCTTCACGGAACTACTTGTTTTTTACTTTTTACGTGTTTTATATTATTCAAAAATAGAATGACATGACAATGATTATGATAGCCCGATTCCTTCTTGACGTATTAATTATAATAAACTATTTATTACATAAAGTCAATATTTAGTAGACTACATTGAAACCGTACCGGCTTGGGTCACATTGTGACCTTTTTCAGCGTGGTATAAGATAAGTTACTGTGTAGTACCATACCAAAAGTTCAACAACAACAACAAAAAAATAATAAAAAAACAAAAACAAAAAACAGATCTGATACAATACATTTGTTAATAAAGCGATACATTTCTCAACATTATTCATAATACTTCGTCATGCATATTTGCAAAGTCTCTTCTACAATATCTGGCAAATACACATCAAGCATCATTTTTAGCCTATTTTCAATTTTGAAAAAATAGGCTTATGAGATCACCTTTTGTCCGTGTGTGTGTGCGTGTGTGTGTGTGTGTGTGTGTGATTCGTGTGTGTGTCCACCCCTAATAAAATCGAAACGGCTGGAGCGATTTCAATGAAACTCGGGAAGTTCATAGCACTATTCCCGGCGACCTCGACCGTGCCCTTCAAATTTTGTTACGTCTCTCCAATCCAACATGGCGGCTGTGCGAAATATTTCACTAGCATTCAATATCTCCGAAACTATTACCGATATCGCCCTGAAATTGTGTACGGTGATAAAGGGCACTACTAGAAGTTCACCTATGAGACTTTTAAAAACCTGGCGACTACAAAACCAACATGGCGGCCAAGCGAAGTTGAGACATTTAAATAGACTTTTCTCGCGATTTAACTATCTAAATGTAATGGAACTTGGTACAGCAAATGTTTATACACATTGTAATGCACTGGAGTCTAATTTAGTTCAATTGTTTACATAACCTCAAAATGGCGGCTGTGCGAAATATTTCACTGACATTCTATATCTCCGAAACTATTACAGATATCACCCTGCAATTTTGTACGGTGATAAAGGGTACTGATACAGGTATACCTATGTATATTTCATAAACCTGTAAAGTACGAAACGAACATGGCGACCAAGCGAATTTAAAATATTTTAATAGACTTTTCTCGAGATTTAACTCTCTGAGCGCAGTGAAATGTGGTACAGTAATTGATTTTGACAGATTGTAATGCACTGCCATCTAATTTAATTCAATTGCTTACATAACCTCAAGATGGCGGCTGTGCGAAAATTTAAAATTAAGTTTTAATTTCTTGTGTCGTAATCATGCGATCGAAGTGAAAGTTTGAATAATGAACCTAGGCAATAATTGTCCTTGAATGGTACATAACTCTATGGCCTATACACATAACACTCCTAAATGGTGAGCTCCCGAAATATTTAGACGGTTCTCAATATCTATGAATCTTTTACAGCAACCAAACTGAATTTTTTTATGTTCATAGAGACTATGAACATATGTTCACCTATAGGACTTTCAGGAACCTGGTGAGCACAAATCCAACATGGCGGCGACGCGAAGTATAAATATTTAAATGGACGTTTCTCGCGAATTAACAATCCGAGTGCCGTGAAACGTTGCACGTTAAATGCTTATACAAATGTTGATCCACTGGCATCTAATTTATTTCAATGGTTTGCATTATCACAAGATGGCTGCTGTGCGTAATTTTAAAATCTCGTTTTTACTTCTTGTTGTCTAATCATGCGATTGAAGTTTGAATACCACACGTACACAATAATCTTAATGTAATAGTACAAAAATAAAAATCCAACCTGGCGACCATCTGAAATATTTAGACGGTTCTCAATATCTACGAATCTGTTACAGCAATTAATCTGAAATTTTGTATATTGATTGTGGCAGTTAACATAAGTAGGATATATGAAAATAGGCTGTATAGTTCTTCACGGAACTACTTGTTATAACCTAACTTATTCAACATACATATTTTCACATACACATCTCTTCAATTCTACGCTATTTTTTCAAAACTTTTTTATGCTTTATTAACAAATTTATTGTAACAGATCTGGTTTCTTGAAATTTTACTCTGTGAACTTTTGGTATGGTATACACACTTACTCATCATACACCACTGTACGGTTTCAATGTACTAAATACTGACTTTAGGTAATAAATAGTGTATTGAAATGAAAATCCACAGCCTGCTTCCAGTCTCCGACCGGGTCAGGAATGGAATGAATGAAGCCCCCATCTAGCGGCGAGGATATGAACTGTGCCGGCTGCCGAGGCCTGACGCACTCCTCCGGGGCAATGATTAAATGAATGACAGATGAAATGAAATGATAGTGGAGAGTGTTGCTGGAATGAAATTTTGACAGGGAAAACCGGAGTGCCCGGAGAAAAACCTGTCTGCCTCCTTTTTGTCCAGCACAGATCTCATATGGAGTGACCGGGATTTGAACCACGGACCCAGCGGTGAGAGGCCGGCGTGCTGCCGCCTAAGCCACGGAGGCTTCAAATAGTGTATTATAATTCAAAAATAGGAAGAATAGTGAAAAATATGAATCAGTTCTGTTGACCATGGTATTTACATTATGAAAAGCAGGCATATCACACTTGTATATGAATTGACACTTGCTCTCAGTTTCATTGTCACTTGATAAACTGTGAATCTCTTTAACACTGTCTTCAATTCCACTGTAATCTCTGTCTGATTCGTCCTATCATCGTTAGAGCCTCCCCTTCATTTCACACTGTTAACATCATACATCTGATACTGTCAAACTCATGTATTTATAAAACCAATCCTGAAATGTGTAGATGAAATTAAACACACGGTAAGGGTTAAGTCCCTAAGCAAAGTACCTACCCTAGTGTTAGACCGTGATAATGACAGCCATCAGAATACTTCATATAATAGTAGATAAATTGCACTCACAAAAGTGTCGTTAGCTACTCTTTGGTCAAAATTAGTGGAATATGATTATCACAATATGAACAACTCAAAACACTGAATATTCAACAATGAAATGTGGCATAAGCAGATTCAGAACAACCTTAAGACATAATTTAATTCAATTTTGTTTCTTATTTTCGTACATATGGGTAGCTACGGAACCTAAGCCTATAAATGAAGCAGAGACTCCGAAAGTCTTCATAACACAGTCTTCAGAGAAACAGCTGAATGTCGCTCCCGGCAAGATGGCGCCAGGCGAAGAATTGAGAGAACGTTCAGACATGGAGGAACAACTTTCACGTATTCTATATGCAGATGCGACGCTAATTGCAATTATTCGGTTTGATAGGCCTCTGGGGCATTACATCAACTTAATTTGACTGAAATGTTATTTAAGTTAATCAATTTCTATGGCATTGGCCTTGGATAGATGTCCTCGGACACTCCCTGCACTAAAAACCATACGCGAAATAAATAATTATATCTATTTATATTTTAAAAAGAAGACACCCGACACCAATCACAAAACAAGTAGCTCCGTGAAGAACTAACATATCACATTTTCATATATTCTACTGGTATATCTCACCACAAAACTTTCCTGTCAACTATATTTCCTTGTGATGGATGATGATGGTGATGATGATAATGGTTGTCCTAATCTAGAGATTGAAGTGGAGTCTTGTCCAAGTAACCCCTACTATAACATTTATCTTTGGTACATACATCTATAACTTACATATAATACATTATAGATGGCGTGTATTTCAATTTTTCACAAAAGCAATTAAGTCATGTTTCTTTTAAATTTTGCACAGCAGACATCTTGATTTTTCGTAGAAATTGATTTACATTAGACGCCAATATACACAGCTCTAAATAAATATGTTTCATGATACCAGCATCAGTTAATAACTAATGCAAATACGAGTGCAGACACCACAGAAGCAGTCTGGTTGCATGGTTATCATCATAGGCTTTGGGATGAAGGGTTCCAGTTCGATTATTAACCGGGATGAGTAACTTTTATATCCTATGGTTGATTTCCCTGGTTCAGGAACTAAGCGTTTGTGACTTCATCATTCATTTATGTCTCATCACGCAGATCGCCCATGGGCGACATATCAAAAAGGACTGCATCGGGTCTCTCGGAGGCCATACGCCATTTATACCACTGTAATTGTGTAGAAATGTTTGTGTTAAACCATCTGCCTTACGACTGGATCTTCAATTAGCACCGCCGTAGCTTATGTAGTGGTAGAAAACCTCCAAGAACCCAATGCAGTTCTAAAGACGCATATTAAACTAGAGGTTACGAAAGGGGCAGGTTCGTGACGGATGCTGTACACTAACGAGTATAGAAAACATTGTAAGATTATTTCTCTTGTCCTAACGCGCGACGTCTAGAGTAGTGTGGCGTAGGCTACTGCCTGGCAATACTGTATGTGAATCAGCCAGAAATTTAGACGAGGCAGCTGGCGATTAAAGTGACGTCCCTTATGGGAGCTTATCTGGTTTATAAGCGGGAAAACGCAGGAAACCATTTCCAGGATAGCTGGGATGGGAATCAAACACACCTCTTCTGACTTGTTTTTACGAGGATCAGTGTACCCGATTCCATCTGTCAGACTGGAATTCAATTTCCTGGCAAAGTTGGAAATCGAACGCAGGACCTTTGATATGTATGCCCAGACCACGAAATATGGTGGCAAAAATTACTTTTGCCTACTGTTAGTAAATACAATCAAATCCTCCGAGTTCTGATTTATTGTCCAGTTGATCTGCCATGATCCACTTTTCTGCTTCTGCTTTTACCACTGCTTAAAGGGGCAATTGTTATCCATCTCCATTCATTATCTCTGTCTCTATGAGGTCAGGGATAGGGTGAGATGAGTCGATGTAGAAACGGTTTTTACGGCTGGATGCCAAATTCACGAGATAAGTTAATGAGGAATGAAATGAGTAAAGATAAATGAAAGAGGCAAGGAGTTGGAAGGAACTAACCCGAGACCCATTATAATGTATTTTCCCGGTATTCGCCCAGAGTTTAAATGGGAAAATCACGGAAAACCATTTCAATGTTAACCAACTGTAGGATTCGAACTTACTCGACCGCAAAACCCCAAGATAGCCTGGCCATGCTCATTAGCACACATAGCTACTCTGGCCAATAAAATAAGCCAGGTAGTAAGTTACGTAGTAGCAGGTCCACCGTAGGGATAGCTCACTTCCGTCTTTAGGAGATCCGAGGCTAGATTCTCAGCTCTGCCAAAAACGTGAGGACAAATGAGTAGCTACATGATATGAGAAGTAGAGCCCCATGGACTCAAACCAAGTAATGTGCCTGAAGGTGTTGGCACGCCGCGCTGACCCTACGCCCTCCGAGATCGGTAAACTGTGAGCTGGGAGACATCCATCGTTGGATACGCACAGTCCTCTGGACTGGTTATTGTCATTGATAATTTAGAGGCTTTGCGACATCGTGGTCATGTAGCCTCGTGTACTTGGGAGCGTGTGGAATTTGTCTGATAACCTGTGTCACTGTGATATCTGTACAAGTGTGTGTATTTGTTATTGAGGTAGGATTTGGGTAGTAAGCGGCCGTGGCCTTAAGTTAGGTACCATCCCTGCATTTGCCTGTAATAGAAGTGAGAAACCACGTAAAATCACTTACAGGTTGAGGTAGGAATCGAACCTGCCTCATCTCAGTCTTGCCTCACGAGATTTGAGTGTACACCGTTCCAGCCCTCAGACCACAATTACATTTCTTAGCAGAGCTGGGAATCGAACCAGGGCCTCCGTGGTGACAGCCAAGATGCTACCTACTACGCAACGAGGTGGATGGTACACTGGACTCAATCGCAGGGTTTGTTTAAAAACATTCGTAACAAGGTAAAACTCCTGTCTGTATCTCTGGGAGAGATCGTGAGTGTTGTAGCCAGACTCATAGACCACCCGCAACACGCACCACTTTCACTGACCGTCTCTTCCTCCTAGCGGCGCTGGCGCTGGTAGAACCACGTGGATGACTAGCTGCGGGGCTCAATGGTAACGCTCTCGCCTGCTGTTCCCAAGATTGCAGGATTGAATCCTGGCACAGTCAATTGGCGTTTGGGGATGCACAAATGAGAGGGAGCCGTGTCAGTAGATTTATTGGCAAGATAAAGATCCTCTTTGGGGCAAAATGCCAGAACCCCGGCGTCTCTAAAAGGCCAGTAGTTAAAAGGGACGAAAAACCAATAACATTAATTATTCTTTCTTCGAATGAGCCAACTATGGACTACGTAGGTTAACCAAAATGGTTTTCAGCTTGATGAGTTGGGATTGGTTTCACATTCCTAGCCCATATCTCCTTCATTTTCTGACTTTGTAGTTGCTTAACTGCTTCTGACCTCTTTGGGCTCTGCCCTTTCTTAAGTTGAATCTGTGGGTTTTCTTTTGTCATTTTCCGTACAGCTTGTCTGTCTTGTATAACGGATTCAGAGATATTAAAGGTTATCACATCTTGTTTAACTTGCTGGTACCACAGTGATGTTGTTTTCTTGCGGGAGCTGGCTCTGTGGATTACACTGGTCAATCTTGACTCGTTCTTTCTCTCAAGGTGTCCGTAGAATTGGAGGCGTCTCTTGATGATTGTGTCCATTAGAGGTTCTTGCTTTAATTATTATTATTATTATTAATTCATCCAACCCTGACATGTACAAAAAAATAATGATAAAAAATAAACAAGTTTTGATTTGGCACATTCAGTAATTCGTTTGTGTACTGCCAATCTCACTGTGCGTTAAATCGCACACCACGACTATGAGGGGGAACTGTAGCAAGTCGAGAGATAGGTGGTTCCAATCCCGGGGTTGGCGGTGGCCATCCTGAGTGTGGGTCTCCACACTTCCTCCAAGTTAATTGTAGCTGACATCAGGTCGTAATAAATACAGATACACACACTACTACAGGATCACCTCATTATTGTTGTGGTCCAGGGTTTATTACCGACTCTGCCAAGAAATTTAATTCTGGTCCATGGGCTGAAAAGGGATACACTCAGCTTCATGAGGCAGAACAGAGAAGAGATGAGTTCGATTCCCACCTCGGCCATCCTAGAAGTGGTTTTGTGTGGTTATCCCACTTCTACTGCTGACAAATGCCAGGATGTTTTCTAACCTAATGCCATAGCCGCCTCAATTACTATTACACACATACATCACGATAACACAGGTTATCAGAGAAATTCTACATACTGTAGTGTAAAGTCTTTAAGCTTTTCTTTCAATGTTCTCTACACAAACTTCAGTAGTTCAACACGAATGACTGGGTAGGGTACAATTAGACGAACGCACTACCATTTTTAGCCTATTTTCAATTTTGAAAAAATAGGCTTATGAGATCACCTTTTGTCCGTGTGTGTGTGTGCGTGCGCGCGCGCGTGTGTGTGTGTGTGAGAGAGAGGTGTGTGTGTGTCCCCTCCTAATAAAATCTAAACGGCTGGAGCGATTTCAATGAAACTCGGTAAGCTCATAGCACTATTCCCGGCGACCTCGACCGTGCCCTTCAAATTTTGATACGTCTCACCAATCCAACATGGCGGCTGTGCGAAATATTTCACTCACATAAACACATCGCTATCACTCCCCACAGCACGTAGGGACAGGGGGGGGGGGAAGGCAGGGAAAAACCAGTCGTTAAGATAACCACCGCAGTCGACCGCACAGTGAGTTCCAGTGAGCACGAAAACTGCGAGTAGCTGTAGTACGGAAGACAATCAGATAAGTAGTTAGCCAAAAAATTTATAGTTTAACCATAGTTTACAACCATACAATCTCTCTAAAGTACAATCTCCGGATAGCTATCACCATTTAGCATTTCACCTAACATATATACTGCATTTAGCATACACTGACAGTTGCAGTACCAATACTGCAACTAAATAATTGTACATATTGTAAGTATTTTCACCTGTATTTCAAACATAGATTTTGTAGCCTAAGTGTAATGGATCTGATGATGATCGCTTGACGATCGAAACTGGTCATCCTAGTGTTTTATTAATCTCATGTAATTTATTTCAGGATTAGGGCATAACCCATCTCTTTTGGGTACATTCGTGTTGACCGACTGAAAAGCACTAAACTCTTGTCAATATAGGCTATCAGAAAGTATGCAAGCCAACAGCTCTAAACTTTGCGCACATATAGTACCTGTCATTCTAGATTAATTTGGAGCAACTAATGTACCTCAGTGCTACCAACATCATTCTAAGCCTGCTGATAGGTCCAATTTTAAAATACCAGTAACTACTATACTAACAAATGGATTTCATCCAAAATTGGCACAACAATAGATGATAATATTTCAAATTCTTTCTGACCAACACATTCATGACATTGTTGCCAACATCATTTTACGCACGCTGCATAGAGTCCAATGTTTAACTGCATATAAAGTCCATGCTATCCATTGGACTTCAACCAAATTCTGTACTTTAAGAGATGGAACTAAGAATATATTCAGTCACCAGGGCTGCCAACTGTAGTGCTCTATCAGGCTACATAATGCCAGGTATATTTCGAACTAATTAGAAATTTCTATATTACCAACTTTATTTCGTCATTATTCTAGATAGCCTAGGTCAATAAAAATTTTAAGAAAAGTAGGCTCTTTAGTTCGTCACGGAACTTCTTGTTTAGCCTATTTTTCACATTTTGCAAAAATGAGGAAAAAGTAGACATGAAATCGATCCGGGCAAATGTGTGTCTGTCTGTCTGTCCTGTCTGTCTGTATGTGTGTTCCCCCCTATCAACTCCTAAACAGCTGCAGCAATCAAAACAAAATTTGGTATGAGTAAAGATGTATAACTAAATGTCTCAATGACGCATTTGAAAATGATGTTAGTGCTCCCAACTGCTGAAAATTCGCAATTGAAATTTGAGGTCCATGTTGGATATTTTGGAAAATATGCATTGGAGCTATTTCAAAATTGGCACACATATAGATAATAATATTTCAGTTTAATTTCCAGGGGGCCATATATGGCGGTGTTGCCAAAATGATTCTAAGCCTGCTGATAAGTCCAATTTTTAAATGCATATAACTTCTACACTATCAATTGTAATTCAACAAAATTTCGTATGTAATATGTGTACTACAAAGGATATGACTGAGTGTATTCTGAAGAGCCACCTGGGCTGCCAACAGTTTTAATGAATGCTCTCAATTTATTTTATCCAAATACCAATATATCAGAAAGTATACAAGCCGACAGCCTTAAATTATGCACACGTTTAGAACCTGACATTCTATATTAATTTGGAGTAAATAATATACGTCAATGCTACCAACATGATTCTAAGCCTGCTGAGAGGTCCAATTTTAAATGCTCAGGGGTAACGTTCTCGCTCGCTGAGCCCAAGGTTGCAGGTTCGAAACCAGGCGCAGTCAGCTGGCATTTGAGGGTGCGCAAATGCGAGGGAGCCGTGTCAGTACATTTACTGGCACGTTAAAGATCCCCTTCGGGGCAAAATTCCGGCACCCCGGCGTCTCTAAAAGCCAGGGTAGTTAAGAGGGACGTAAAACCAATAACATTATTATGATTATTACAATTTTAAATACATGTAACTTCTATACTATCATTTGGATTTCAACCAAATTTCGTATGTGCTATGTGTACCATAACAGATATGACTATGCGTATTCTTAAGAGAAACCAGGGGTGCCAACTGTTAATAAATGCTGTCTCTCTTTTTGTTACCCTAATATCAATATATCAGAAAGTATGCAAGCCAATAGCTCTAAACTTTGTACGCGTATAGTACCTGGCATTCTAGATTAATTTGGAGTAACTAATATACATCAGTGTTGCCAACATGATTCTAAGCCTGCTGATAGGTCCAATTTAAAATGCATGTAACTTCTATACTAACTAAAGGATTTCATTCAAAATTGGTACACCAATACATCATATTATTTCTGACCAACACATGCATGACATTGTTGCCAACATGATTTTACGCGTGCTGTTAGATCCAATGTCTAACTGCATGTAACGTCCATGCTATCCATTGGACTTCAACCAAATTTTGTATCCTGTACCTTAAGAGATGGAACTAAGAATATATTCAGTCACCAGGGCTGCCAACTGTATTGCTCTATTAAACTTCATTATGCCAGGTATGTATTTCGAACTAATTAGAAATTTCGACATTAAGTTACCAACGTAATTTCGTCAATATTCTAGATAGATCCATATAGATTAATCATTGGCATGAATCTTAAATTTTAAGAAAAGTGACTCTAGTTCGTCACGGAAATTCTTGTTGTAAGATAATTTTCGTATATAAATTTAAACCTCAACGTAGTGATCAGAGTCTAATGATTACCACATGAAGATCGAAACGCGGAATACTTAAAAATTGCCCCTAATACTTTAATTTTTTTCAGGAGTGTTATTTACTTATTATTATTCATATACTGTATTATACTGTATAGTCTACATTGTGCCCCGCCCATTGTTTGGGGAAATTCGTGTTGAGCGACTGAAAAGCTACAACTGACGAATTCTACCTACACACACAAATATACGGGAATCATTTCCAAGGTGTCCCCGTGACATTGGGGTAGTGGGCTTGCCTCACACTCGGAGGTCCCAGGTTCGATTTCCGGCCTTGTTAGGGATTTTAGAAATTGGCGTGAGGGCTGGAACTGAGTGCACTCAGCCACGTGAGGACAATTGAGTAGCTGTCTGACAGTGAGGCAGTGCCCTAGTCACGGAGACCAAGATTAACGGCCGAGGGGACTCGATGCGCTGACCACGCGTCACCCCAATATCTGCAGGCCAAATGGCTGGGCAGCGGTCGCTTGGTCGAGCTAGCCCGTCATGGGCTGTATAGTGCCAGGGGACAGTTTCCATTCATAGCTTAGTAATGTTTTAATATAGCCTATAGAGAGAATGTTAGAACGCCAAGTGGCTGTTCTTGCCGTCAACATTATTCCTATGTTAAGTGGCTTCGGTGGCGTAGTCGGTAGCATGCTGAACTGCTATGCCCAAGATCGCGGCTTCAACCCCACCCGAAGTTGTGGGATTTTTAATAGCGTTCCTTCGGAGGGGAAGTAAAGCCGGCGGGCCCATGTCATAAATTTATGGCACGTAAAAGAACCTACCACTACAATTGGTAGTGTGTAACATAATGTGTGTAGGTTATATTTGGCTGGTTAGAAATACTCTATCATGTTCCTACGTTCGCCGCAAGGCGTTAGTGACAGTATCAAATGGTAGCCCGAGATATAAACAGAACAGAAAGTTAAAATGAATATCATTCTTTAATAAAATTACTAAATAGGGAAAGCCTCTGTGGCTTAGGCGGCAGCACGCCGGCCTCTCACCGCTGGGTCCGTGGTTCAAATCCCGGTCACTCCATGTGAGATCTGTGCTGGACAAAACGGAGGCAGACAGGTTTTTCTCCGGGTACTCCGGTTTTCCCTGTCAAAATTTCATTCCAGCAACACTCTCCACTATCATTTCATTTCATCTGTCATTCATTTAATCATTGCCCCAGAGGAGTGCTTCAGGCCTCGGCAGCCGGCACAGTTCATATCCTCGCCGCTAGACGGGGGCTTCATTCATTCCATTCCTGACCCGGTCGGAGACTGGAAGCAAGATGTGGATTTTCATTTTCACTAAATAGGGAATGGAGGACGCCAGGTAACTTAGCGAAACTCTATAATATTATCAGGGGAATGTGGGGTAGGAAAGTAACAGATGAGCAACACAACAGAGATGCTTGTTAAACAAATATACGGGTACAGGAGAGTGTATCCTGGACTATAAATCTTAGTTAAAGTCTAGGATAGCCTCTCCGTATCAATTGGATAAGGTTAAGATAGTACATAATTAATGGCCATTATTAGTATTTGATAATTGTTTTTTAACATTTAATACAATGTAAATTATTTGTAGGTTTTGTCACTTATTTTTAAATTCATTTTGCGATTTATTAATCTTACTGAGAAGGATGTTTGTATTGGGCTTTGGGGAATCGCTGTAACTACTGTAATAATCACATGTATCAGGTGATTGTTGTAATAAATAATAGACTACTCTCGTCCCAATCTCTGCCTCCGAAATTTGAAACAGAGTGTATTCTATTCTACTCCATCTGGTAGCCAAAGTTGGTACTACTTGAAATTGAACTTGTTGGGAGCCCTCGGACGTTCAACTAAAATACCCTACTATGGCATTTGGCTGCACTTCATATGTAATTATTCCATTGTTCATGATTCGAATTAACCTTTTGCTCATGCGAACCTTAGATAATTGTATTATTTTTGCAAATCTCGGTTAGGCAATTTTAATTGGGAAGCGGGAGAGCCTGTGGTGTTTCAAGAGAAGTGGTGATCACAGACTAACTCGTGCTATGTGGAATACAAAAATACTGGAATGCAGCCGAAATAAATCAGAAACCTCTATGGACATCAAATTGGCTGGTGAAAAGCTGAAGGATGTAGGAGACTTCTGTTACTTAGGAAGCAAAATAACCAGTGATGGACGAAGCAAAGAGGATATAAAAAGTAGGTTGGCTCAGGAAAGGAAAGCCTTTCTACAAAAAAGGAATCTGTTGACTTCGAATATAGATTTAGGTATTAGGAAGTCATTTTTGAAAGCCTTTGCCTGGAGCGTGGCACTCTATGGAAGTGGAACTTGGATTATTGGTGCAGCAGAAAAGAGGAGAATTGAATCATTTGAAATGTGGTGTTACAGGAGAATGATGACGATCAGATGGGTAGATAGGGTTACAAACGACGAGGCATTAAGACGAGTGGGAGAGGAGAGATGTTTCTGGCGACTGCTAATGAAGCGAAGAGATAGGTTAGTAGGACACATACTAAGACACCCAGGAATAGCAAGCTTAGTTATGGAAGGAAGGGTTGAGGACAAGAACTGTAGGGCTAGACTAAGGTTAGAATATGTTAAACAGATTGCTTCGGATGTAGGATGTGGTAGCTATGTAGAGATGAAACTATTAGCTCAAGACAGGGAGGAATGGAGAGCTGCATCAAACCAGTCAAAAGACTCAAACAACAACACCCTGCCGGGGGCGATCTGGAAATGGGACCACAAGAAATAAAAAACAAAGTTTTGACATAAATATCAAATCTCCTCTGATGCAAAACATCCTTTGAACAGTTTATTTTTAGTGTTAGAAATCCAGGTTAACACTTTTAAACTGGCAGATACTTATGTAACTTGTTCTTTGCATACTGGCTGTCTCAACACGCAGTACCTTTGGGGCGGTCTGGTACAGTATCCTATTCACACCCATAAAATGAGCGAACGAGCCAAGGACGAGTACAGCATGTGTGTACCTGATCTTTGCGCAATCCATGAAACAGGTAGAAATTGACAGTACTGAACCGAGTTCATGAACGGTCATCTGACGAAGACTGCCACATCTGCTGAATGTCATTGAGGGTGTCTGGGAAAGAACCTTCAAACGATGACACCACGCAGAATTTTAAGCGCGAATTTACATTCCATCTAGGTACAACACTGCTTAAACAGAAGATCGGCTGGTTGAATATTTCAGTTCGTGCATTCAGCTATTCCACTTGATTATTCAAGAATATAAATCTCAGTCCTGCACAAAATTAAAACTGTTGTGTTCTTTATTTCTATGAATAGATGACTAGCCAATTTTTTTAAAATCAGAATTATCCACCTGGTTGCATAATGACTAGCATTCCTGGCTGTCACCGTTCGATTCCCGGCTCTGCCAAGAAATTTAATTCTGATTTGAGGGCTGGACCGGGATACACTCAAACTCGTGAGGCAAAACTGAGAAGAGGCGGGTTCGATTCCTACCTCAGCCATCCTGGAAGTGTTTTTTCTACGCAAGGCAAAGGCCACTTTCCACCCAAATCCAACCTCAATTGCAAATACATACACTAGTACATACAGTACATCACAGTGAGACAGGTTCTCAGACAAATTCTACACACACCCAAGTACACGGGGAAATATGTCATAGAGCCCCTAAAATGACTAACATAATTCAACAAATTTTATCAGAATTCAAATATATCACGGAATTTTAACATCATGGCATGCATCTGTTTATCTCAGTTTGCAAAATAAAAGAATCTGAATACAAAGTGTAAATATACTTGACTAATTCGAGTTTTTTGAGGGAAATTGCTGTTCGATAACAAAATTTCAACGCTAATGCATATACAAGAGGTGTGCAAATTATTAAACTCGATGCTGATATTCCCACATTTAATTTTTTCAGTTTTCATGACTTAATCCAGTAAAAATGTTTGCAATGCATGTAAATTACTTCAAATGTTTAACCAATAGTCTTAATTAAATGTTCTTTTAAGAATCTGCCAGTAAAATAATATTTTAGAATGTCCACTGAAGGAAGAGTCTTGTTAATGCAATATGTTACATGTTTTGTGCTGATTAGTCTACTTTATTCGAGTTATCGTTTTAAATTTAGAGCAGAGGGATCTAAAGTCTATTTTACTGATTGTCCACTCATGAACTATTCAAAGATTCGTGGACCATGGATTGAAATCACCTGATTTAGGGGGCGCACTTTTCATAATTAATGAAAAGAGAGAAAACAGACCCAGCTCAGGTATCCCTGGAATTCTCCAATTCGGAAAATTTCCACACGCAATTTCTTATGGGTTAAGTTGTAAGTACACATTAGAAAAACATTACTAAGTGGGATAATAAAATGATTTTGAATAACATTTTTTTCTGATTTAAATTCTTTATTTGAGTCTATAATTTGCACATCTCTGTATGTTATTGTTGTTTCATGGTCGCGTAGCTCACGCATTCTAGTGTGTGTGTGTGTGTGTGTGTGTGTGTGTGTGTGTCTGGAATCTGTCAGATAACCTGTGTCATATTGATGGATGTACTAGTGTATGTATTCATAACTGGGGTTAGGATTTCGGTAGGAGGTGGTCATGGCTTTAATTTAGGTACCGTCCTAGCATTTACCTGAAGTGGAAATGGGGAAAGCACCAAAAACCGCTTTTAGAATGACTGAGGTGGCAATCGAATCATCTCTTCTCAGTCCTGCTTCGTGAAGCTGAGTGTATTCCTTTCCAACCCTCAAACCAGAATTAAAGTTCTTGACAGAGCCGGGAATCAAACCCAGACCTCCACGGTCAGAGGCATGAATGCTAGTCACTATGCCACGAGGTGCAGTAATGCAAATCTATATGCAAGCGTTTTTGCCCCATACAATTTCCGTTTATATAGGGTAAAGGTTAAGGTGTGAAGCTTCTCCAAGAGATGAAATAGTAGAAATAGTATATCTCACGACCGTTTGATTACCAAATGAGTTTTCTCAGCTATTTGGTCGTGTTGTGTACATAATGTAACCCGTTCCATATTAATAGCTCCCCATCGAATCCCAGTTCTATTGCCTGTTCGTTTTGAAGGAGTCCGTGATCTGTCAGATGGGAGAGGGCCTCCATCACTCTCATAGGCCCGAGGCTTGCTCATGACATTTCTAGCAGGTTTAGGGGGTACACGTGAAGCAGGTTGCTAGCCTTACTTACACAGGGCCCCATGAGTTACACCTCATGTAACAGTATTAAGTGGTTTCGGTTGTCCTAGCCGCCCGAGCACAAGGAGGGCCACTCCTCCATAGTAACTGGTATCCCGACAGTCAGGATCATTTACGAGGCCACTCAGATGTTGCCCATGGTTTTCAATCTAGGACGTGACTACACCTAGAAAACCTACTTAAACTCTTAAATAATACTATGTATAGATATAATAATTATATACAGATTTTGAAAATTTGACTGGCTGCGTGGTGCAGTGGTAACGATCTCGCCTGCTGAGTCCAAGGTTGCAGGATCAAATCCTGGCGCAGTCAGTTGACATTTGATGGTGCGTCAAATGCGAGAGAGCCGTAACAATAGATTCACTGGCACGTTTAAGATCCTCTTCGGGACAAAATTCCGGCACATTATTATTATATTAGATTTAGAAAAGCAAAAATAGGTCTTACAAGTTAGGTGCGTAAAAGCACTGTGACTGTAGGCGTGTAGTAAGAAAACTATCACTGATGGGCAGGATAGATCTGACAGAAAAACAATAAGTAATAACCAAACGAGCCGATATCTAGACATCTCTGACTCATATATGTATCAATAGCTTTATTCATTGACAGAGTCGGGAATCGAACCCGGACCTCCATGGTCACAAGCAAGAATGATAGTCCCTACGAGTAAGTCGCAATTTGACATATTTAAACAAATAACACTTTAGATTATTTAATTTTTTACGAATCTCATGGTGGTTGAGGTTATTCATTACATATCAATTGACTTGGATGTTTTCAATTTGATCTACTGTAACATACAAAACAACACACAAGATAGCTACAATGTTTGATCAAGCAAGACGAACGTCAATTTTAACAAAATCTAGTCAAATATATGATTTTAACAAATCAAGTTCAACAATAAAAGTCTTGTGATTTTCCTTCTTTCTAAGGCCTCTTTCACACGGGGCCACCATGGCCGCGCCACCACGTCTTTGCAATATTTTCTCTAGCCACCAAACACGCCACCAGTAATGAGCCAGCCTTGAAATGGAGGTGGAAGAAGCAGCACTTGCTGTTTTTCTATATATCAGGTTGCGTAAGCGCCGAAAACGGGGAAATAGAAGATTTTGGGTTCACCCAATTTTGCAGGATCGATCAACAAAAGGTATATTTTGTACTCTGTATATTGATCTTAGACAATCAAGTCAAATTCTTCACCTTTCTACGAATGAACATTTCATCTTATGATGTGCTACTGCAGTGTTCAAAAGATCAACTGACTGGTGTGGACACAAATATGAGAGATAGTACACCTCCAGAAGAAAAACTCATAGTGACACTGAGATAAGAAGAATTTGCACATTTTCGATTTACAGTGTACTCCCGATAATTCGTTACATTTCACTTTCACGGAGATAAACATATAAACAAGTGAATGGAACGCAATTGTGTGTAGTCATGGTCACAGCCGGACATGGACGTTTGTTTATCTTTTTCACAGGGTGAGATAATCACAAGAGATACTAAATGTATTCATCAGCCGGGAGATAAGAGCAAACTCAAAGCGATTTAAATCGATTTTAATCAAAAGTAATTTCGTTACAGTTATCGTTACTTACCAAAAATAGTAACAGAATTACCGTTACGGTTGTCAAAGTAGCAAATAGTTACTTTTTCGTTAGTTATTTTTTATTTAAGGGGCGGAACAGCGAGGACATGGGCCCTTACGTTTTCGTTACTTTGTATAAGCATATAGTTGCGTAATAACATTTATACCCAGCTGCTGGTCTGGCCGCACAGAAAGTCGCGTCTCGTGTGAAAGGCTCCATTTGACTCAATGTAAACATGTAGTGGCCAAAAATCGCATTGCCTGCCACCACGAATTCTGGCCGCGCGACCAGGCCCGCCACCACCACCACCACGTGTGGAAGGCTCCATTTGAATCAATGCAAAGACGTGGTGGCGCCACCATGGTGGCCCCGTGTGAAAGGGGCCAAATTCAAACACATTTTCAAACCTAGTCATCAAGATTTTGAACAAGATGCAATCAAATCAATGAGTTGTCGGCGATGGTTTTACTTCCAAATTTCTTCTTTCCTATCGTGTATTCCGCGATGGTGCAGGGTCCGCTTGTTTGGTTGCTGTTCGCCACTTCTTCCTGTCAAGGGCATCTTCAGGTTTAAGTCCACACATCACCAAGTCTTCCTTGATTCTGTCCAGCCATCTTTTCTTTGGACGTCCACGGGCTCGATTTCCTCCTGGATCGTATTGGAGAGCTGTTCATGCCCATACCACCGAAGCCGTGCTTCTCTCATTTTATCAGTAATGGCTGCATCTCCCATCTGTTTCCGGATCTCTTCATTCCTGACATGATCAAGCCGTGTAACACCCAAGGACCAGCGTAACATTTTCATCTCCATTCCATGTAGGGCTGTTCATGCTTGGTTGAAGCTGGCCAACATTCTGTGCCGTAAAGTGCCACTGGTCGTATAATGGACTTGTGAACTTTCCCTTTTAAAGGGATAGGTACTTTCTTATCGCACAGCACTCCTGTGACTTGGCCCCACTTCATGAACGCAGTGTTAACTCGTGCTCGAGCATCGAGAAGCGTTTCGCCATCTGAAGTGATAAGGGAACCGAGATATTTAAAGTGTGTAGTTTTAGTGAGATGATACTCTTCAATGCTTATGGTACCGTTGGCCTGTGTACCACATTGCAAGTATTCAGTTTTCCCTATATTGAGTTTCAAGCCATTTTTGCTCAGACATCCCTTTCAGCACAGAGTTCGATTTTCTAGATTTTCGCGAGTTTGATCTGCGAGAAACACATCATCATCATATAAGATCGTCCATGGATGAAGTGTCTGAATGTCAGCTGTCACCGTATCCATGCACAGAATGAACAGAAGTGGCGAGAGTGCTGATCCCAGATGAACTCCAACAGCGATAGGGAATGCAGGTGAAATTCCAGCTGGACAGCGTACCATACTTGCGACGTTGCAGTAGAGGGACTGAATACATCGGACGTAAACTTCTGGGATTTTGTGAGCTCGAAGTGATCTCCAGATGAGCTCATGTGGCACCCTGTCGAAAGCCTTCTCGAGATCCAAGAATGCGAGATGTAAAGGTTGGTTCTTTTCTCTACGTTTTTCCACAAGTAGGCGTACAGCATGGATTGCATAGGGCGTACCAACCCCTTTGACAAAGCCACATTGGTTAGGAGATATCTGGATCATGCAGCGCAGACGACTGTCAAGAATACGCTCAAAGACTTTCATTGTGTGTCCAATCGAATTGGACGATAATTGAAGCATTCGCCAACATCTTCTTTACCCTTCCAAATTGGGATGGTAGTACTAGACTGCAAGGTTGTAGGTATGCAGCCATCCTCAAGGATACGATTGAAAAGTGCCGTAAGAATTTTTGCACCAGGATATCCAAGCAACTTCCAGATTTCAGATGGTATGTCATCTGGTCCTGTCGCTTTGTCATTTTTCATTTTACTTACAGCCTTTAATACCTCTTCATCGGTAATTTGAGGTACAGGTCCTGCAATATAATCGCTGGTCAATTCAGGTGTGTGTGGAAACTCTTCATTACACATTTACTTGTAGTAGTCATGCCGTCGATGTAGTATGGCTGTGGGATCCCTAAGAGGCTGGTGGCTCGCATCTACAATCTGGAGTACATGTCCAATATCTTACTTCCAGATTAGTAAATGTTATTGACTACTAAGAATTACTTTTCAGAAATTTATTGAATTGTGTATATGATGGTTTAAAATCACTGATTATTATGAGGGATCATAAAATTGCCGAAACATGTACTAAGAGTGTGTATACAAACGTTGGATTGAAAAATGGAGCAAACTTACATTCAAGTGTCATCTCTGACTCATGGTTCCTATAATGACATGACTAAGTTGATCTCCTCTTAGGTCACACAAAACATGTGGTAAAAGGTTTTAATTGCATTATACACGAATCTACAGAGATGTGTAACTGAACCCAGTTTTCTAGATCTGCCAAAATTAGAATATATGCATCTTTTGATCGTCTGTCTGCCCATTGTGTTTATCGTCTACTAAAGAGCTTACGAGTAAGATGGAGTAGGGAAGTTCAGGTCCTAATGAAGCCGGTTGACCGTGGTGATCTCATACAGAGCAATTACCCTGTCGGAGAAAATATCCCAACACCAGGAAGGGGTTGTGCTAGATTAACGAACGTTGGTAGGCGTGTTTATACATCTACAAGATGACGTTGATTCAAATTTCACGCAAATCGCAGTAGCGTGGCGCTAGTAGTGGCCCCTTGGCGTTGCACATCAGGTTTGCTTTAAATACGGGCTGTACTGTGCGAGAGCTTCAGTAACCTGTGAGATTGGACGGAGTGATTGTGAGTGGGTCAAGAATGCCTTTACGACGACGAAGAGGCCAGTATCAATAGCTTAGTGCGTTTCAACGAAGCCGTGTAAAAGGGCTACGTGAAGGTGGATTTTCCCTCTGCCCTATTGCCGAACGACTTGGCAGGAATGTCTCCACTGTGCATGCATGCTGGCAGAAGTGGTCACGACAAGGTACGGTCGCAAGAAGACCGGGCTCCGGACGTCCCCGTGGCACCACCGAGAGGGAGGACCGCCGTATTCGGTTCATGGCTTTGGCGCATCGGACGGCGTCTGCAGCAGTAATTCGAGCGGCAGTTGGCACCACAGTGACGCAACGAACTGTTCGAAATCGGTTTCTTGAAGGACAGCTACGAGCCAGAAGCCGTGCGGCGTGCATTCCACTTACCCCAAAACACAGCCGTCTGCGACTTCAGTGGTGTCAAGCGAGAGCTCATTGGTCCAGTTGTGTTTTCAGATGAAAACCGATTCTGCCTTGGTGCCAGTGATGGCCGTGTGTTGGTTAGAAGGAGGCCAGGTGAGCGCCTGCATTCCACTTGTCTGCGGCGTCGACATACTGGACCTACACCGGGTGTAGGTGTTTTCCAACAGGATAACGCATGCCCCCATGCCGCTGTTGTAACCCAACGTGCTCTACAGAGTGTCGACATGCTGCCTTGACCTGCTCGATCCCCCGATATGTCCCCATCGATCACGTATGGGACCTCTTTGGACGACAACTCCAGCGTCATCCACAACCGGCATTGACCGACCAAGTGCAACAGGTATGTAACTCCATCCCACAAGCTGACATCCGGCACCTGTACAACACAATGCATTGACGTTTGCATGCCTGCATTCAACAGTCTGGCGATGATACCGGTTTTTAATGGACCAGCATGGCACATTTGCGATGGCTTTTCTCGCGCGGACATTAATCTGTTGTCCTGTTCCTGTAATCAATTAAGTATGGTACCTCACCAAATTTATTGTGGAAATTTCCGTACTCTAAATTCCTTATTTCATGGTGTTGGATATATTTTTCCGCCAGTGCATATTGTGTTCTTCGCACGACACTACAAGTCAGGCTAGGATCTAATCTGAGGTTCAGGTCTTCTGCATTTACCTGTACTGCATTTAGATGATTGCCTTCAAAGCAATAATTATATATTGAGTATGGATGGTATTATATATACATTGCAACTACCTAGCCCCAACCCCCTAGAATACGACACAGACAGGATGTTTTAACGCGAAAATAAATGGTGACCAGAAATAATCAATTGAAGTCAAAAATACATTTGTCTGGGCGATCTCACTAGGTGATATTCCATATTCAGTGTATATCCACCGATATACATAGTGGAAGGCAACTGAGGAAGAGGGATGAAGAGCAAACTAACACCATTTCGCAAACGTATAATGCATCGTATTGACTGTTTTAGTTGTCATATTAGTACCAAACACAACAATAATACAGGTTATCACACGCCCAATCATAGAAGGCTAAGCGTCTGAAGTAAAACAATGTTAGTAGAAATTATGGCACTTTAGAGAATAGCTCTTCTAAAAGCGGTCAAGTCTGCCGGGTGATTGGTAGCTCCTGCCCGGAATGCAGGAGATTCGGGTCCGAATCCAGATTGTATCATTTTAAGTTTTACACAACACAATATATTACCTTCATGGTCTGTATTATGATTGAAGGAATTATGGAGTAGTCATTTTTACACTTACACTTAATCTAATTCGCCGACCTCTCACCGCTTGGTCCTTGGTTCAAATCACGGTCACTCCATGTGAGATTTGTGCTGGACAAAGCGGAGGCAGACAGGTTTTCCCCGGATACTCCGGTTTTCCCTGTCGCAAATTTCATTCCAGCAACACTCTCCACTATCATTTCATTTCATCTTTCTTTCATTTATCATTGCCCCAGGGGAGTGCGACAGGCTTTGGCAGCCGGCACAGTTCATATCCTCACTGCTAGATGAGGGTTCCTTCATCCCATTCCCTGACCCGGTCGGTCGACTGGGAGCAGGCAGTAGATTTTCACATAATCAAATTATATTTCAGTTTATATTAATCCTACAACCGACTGCAGTTACGGCGTACACTGCTGTGCGAGGCCATGGCACCAACGTCCACCATTCTGGAGGTATTTATCCTTAGTTTCCCAATTTTCATTTTAGGTAAATGCTGAGATGGTGTCTTCTAATTGACCAAGGTCGCTCCCATCCAACTTCTTGCACTGTTTCATTAAGCTTCATTCGTTTAATTTCTTCCTCTAGTGATGTTGGGGTCGGGACGGTTATCCGGCAGTAAAATCCACCCGTCACGTAGGAATTCACTGCATCTTATCCCTGACTCCATAGATACAGGAAGAGTACGGGGACCCCGAGACCTTTAAAGAGAGCCTTACGTATTTGACGGCCTTGTTGCTACAACAGTCATCAGCTTATCTGGGAGTTGATTTAGTATGCCTCCAGGCGGCGGACACCTTCCTCCACAGATGCTGTGTACAGTGCCAACAAGTTACCGGCTACTTGCGAGTTGTATCAACACATACGAAGGTGGTTTTTAACCTAAGATTATTCGTAAAAAAAAGTAAATACAAGTGTAGGTGAAAATAATAGTTGTTAATAATTCATTTTAGGGGTTTAGGACATTGCACATCAGCCCCGTGTAGTTGGGTGTGTGTTGAAATTGTATGATAAAATGCATTAATCTGATGGCTGAAGTAGTGTGTGAATCTGTATTAGGGACAGGGATGAGGTAGGTGGCCCAGGATTCGAAGCTAGGTACTCTCCCGGAATTTGCCTGGAGGAAGTCTGAAAATCCTGGAGAAAGAAACACTCAGGATAGCCGCTAATAGCGCCAAGCTCGAACCTATGTTCTTCGGACATTCTGCCTCTGCCCTCGCGGCCGTTTTGCACGATTTAATGAGCATGGATAGGCCACAAAATGTGAATTACAAAATGAATCTATCTGTTTGACATAACCACCGCAAAGATAAAGGCATTTGTCCTCTGTGTGGACGAGCTTTCCAATTACTCCTTCATAGAATGTTGTTGCCAGTGAGTGTACACATGGCCCTTAACGTTGTTTTAAAGCTCGTCATTGGTCTGGTCTGGAACCTCTGCTCTCTGGGCCAGGGTCCACTTCCTGGTGTAGTGATTAGCATTGTTGCGTGTGTATAATTTGTCTGATAACAGTACTATTGTGATTCCTGTATTAATGCGTGTATTTGTAATTCAGACGAGGATTGAGAAGGAGGAAGCCATGGCCTTAAGTTGGGAATCATCCCAGCATTTGCCTGGAGTATAGGTGGGAAACCAGAGCCTCCGTGGCTTAGGCGGCAGCACGTCGACCTCTCACCGCTGGGGTCCGTGGTTCAAATCCCGGTCACTCCATGTGAGATCTGTGCTGGACAAAACGGAGGCAGACAGGTTTTTCTCCGGGTACTCCGGTTTTCCCTGTCACAATTTCATTCCAGCAACACTCTCCACTAACATTTCATTTCATCTGTCATTCATTTAATCATTGCCCCAGAGGAGTGCGACAGGCTTCGGCAGCCGGCACACTTCATATCCTCGCCGCTAGATGGGGGCTTCATTCATTCCATTCCTGACACGGTCGGAGACTGGGAGCAGGCTGTGGATTTTTTCATAGGTGGGAAACCACGGAAAACCACTTTCAGGATGCCCGAGACGGGAAATCGAACCCACCTCTTCTCACTTTTGCCTCACGAGGCTGAATATAACCCGTTCCAGCCCCCAAACCACAATTAAATTTCTTTTCAGAATCTGGAATCTAGCTCGGGTCTCCGCGGTGACAGCCAAGAGTGTTAGACACTAAGTTTTTTTAGCGTACTTTCGATTTTTGCAAAAAAAAAAAAAAAAGTAGACTTATGAGATCAACACAGGGCGAAAAATTGTGTGTCTGTGTGTGTGTGTGTGTGTGAGTGTGTACTCTGAATGTCTCCCCCCTCCTATCAATTCAAACACGGTGAAACCGAATTGAACGAAATTTGGTACAGAGGTAGTACAAGCAAAGGGCACCTCAGTGCCATGTTTTATATCGCCACCATCTTGACGAAAACATAATGGCGGCCACCCAAATGTTCAAAGCTTAAATCAAATTACGACTAACCTAATCATCCGATTTCTATCAAATTTTGCAACAACAAATATTTATATGGCGAGCGTCTTTTGACTAAACGAAAGGTCATCAGCCCAATAGATTGCAGATGGCAGCCAAGTATGTGTGCAAATCGATTCCCCCTATCAATACAAACACGGTGAAACCGAATTAAACGAAATTTGGTACAGATGTAGCACTAGCAAAGGGCACCTCAGTGTCATGTATTATATCGCCGCCTTCTTGATGAAAACGTAATGGCGGCCACACAAATGTTAAAAGCTTAAATAAAATTACGACCAACCTAATCATCTGATCTCTACCAATTTTTGCAATACTATACCTTTACGTATGAAAAATCTTTTCATCCAACTACAAGGTCATCAGCCCAAGAATTTGCGAATGGCGGCCTTGTATGTGTGCAAATCAATTCCTCCTATCTATTCAAACACGGTGAAACCGAATTGAATGAAATTTTGTACAGAGGTAGCACTAGCAGAGGGCATCTCAGTGTCATGTTTTATATCGCCACCATTTTGATAGAAACGTAATGGCGGCCACCGAAGTGTTAAAAGCTGAAATCAAATTGCGACCAAACTAATCATCTGATCTCTACTAGATATTACAACATACCTTTATGTGGGAAGCATCTTTTGACCCAACGAAAAGGTCATCAGCCCAATATTTTGCAGATAGCGGCCATGTGTGTGTGCAAATCGATTCCCCCTATCAATTCAAACACGTTGAAACCGAATCCAATGAAATTTTGAATAGAGGCAGCACTAGCAAAGGGCAACTCATATTCATGTTTAAGATCCGTACAACACGTTGTATTTCAACAAGCTCCTACAACCAACATTCAATTATACTCCCTGAAAAGGACAAAGGAGTTATAACAATACCCATGCATTTAGGAGAAAGTAGGCTATATGTTCTTTACTGAACATCTTGTTTTTTCTATATTTTATCTTCTTACATGTGTAGAGAATTTCAGTGTACATGTAGAGACAGTTCACATTTTCTGCAGAGACGCAGTTGGCAACTCTGATGACATTGACAGTATGGGGTCGACCCAGCACACCAAGGCAACCAATACGCTGCTGTCCAGAGAAAGCTGTATGGGACTACTCATTAAATAGGCAGCTTATACAGTATATCTGGGAGTCACGTCCTCATTTTCTACTTGGCACTGCTTAGCTCTGCCTCAGGGGTGAACTTTCTAGGGTTTCCCAGTGTTGTGTTCTGGCACTCAAATTAATTAGAAGCGCCATTCAAATACCGTACTATTATGACAAAGTGAGCCGTAATCATGTGCCATTGATTTCATTGTGCATAACCCCACTAGTTTCCTCGCTTGGGGGACCGTACTTTGATTTATGTCTGGAATATATTTATCCTCAAATATACGTGCACCCTCACAAAGAAAATTATTTTTAGCCTACTTTTCACATTTTGCAAAAATTAGGAAAAAGTAGACTTATGAGATCGATCCGGGAAAATGTGTGTGTGTGTCTGTCTGTCCTTCTGTCTGTCTGTCTGTCTGTCCTTCTGTCTATCTGGCTGTGTGTGTGTCCCCCCCCCACCCCTATCAACTCCTAAACGGCTTCAGAAATCGAAACCAAATTTAGTATGTGTAAAGATGTATACTGGAATATCTCACGTCCATATTTGAAAATGATGTCAGTGCTACAAACTGCTGAAAAACCGCAATTGAAATTTGAGCTCCATGTTGGATATCATGGAAGGTATGCATGGGAGCTATTCCAAAATTGGCACACATGTAGATAACACTATTTCAGTCTAATTTCCAGGTGGCGATATATGACGGTGTTGCCGAAATAATTTTAAGCCTTCTGATAGGTCCAATTTTTAAATGCCTATAACGTCTACACTATCAATTGGATTTGAACCAAGTTTTATATATAATATGTGTACATAAACAGATATGACTGAGCGTAGTCTTGAGAGCCACCAGGGCTGCCAACTGTTAATAATTGCTCTCTCTCTCTCTATTCTTTTATCCAAATACCAATATATCAGAAAGTATGCAAGCCAACAGCTTTAAACTATGCACACGTATAGTACCTGAAATTTTAGATTAATTTTGGAGTAACTTATATACTTCAGTTCTATCAACATGATTCTAAGCCTGCTGATAGGGCCAATTTTTAATACAAGTTACTTCTATACTCTCAGTTGGATTTCAACCAAATTTCGTATGTGCTATGTGTAACATAACAGATATGACTATAAGTATTCTTAAGAGCAATCAGGCCTGCCAACTGTTAATAAATGCTGTCTATATTTTTTAAATCTAATATCAATATATCAGGAAGTATGCAAACCAACAGCCCTATTCTTTGCACACGTATAGCACCTGACATTCTAGATTAATTTGGATTAATTAATACAAGTCAGTGCTGCCAACATGATTCTATGCCTGCTGATGGGTCCAATTTTCAAATGCATGTAACTTCTATACTAACAAATGGATTTCATCCAAAATTGGCTTAACAAGATATCATAATATCTCAGATTAAGCTATTTATGACCAGCACACGCATGCCATTGTTGCCAACATGCTTTTACGCGTGCTGATAGATCCAATGTCTAACTGCATGTAACGTCCATTGGACTTCAACCAATTTTTGTATTCTGCACCTTAAGAGATGGAACTAAGAATATATTCAGTCACCAGGGCTGCCAACTGTAATGCTCTATTAGGCTACATTATACCAGTATATTTCGAACTAATTAGACATTTCGATATTACCTACTTAATTTCGTCATTATTCTAGATAGGTTCATACACTGTAGATTAATCACTGGCATGAAAAGTAGACTCTTTAGTTCGTTACGGAACTTCTTGTTATAAGTATTGTTGGGATATTATGAAATATTACCACCTCGTGATGTAGTGGCTAGCATTCGTGGTTGTCGCTCCAAGGTCTGGGTTTGATTCCCCAATTGTGGTCTAGGGCTAGAAAGAGGTACACTCAGCCTTGTGAGGCAACAATGATCACAAGTGGGTTCGATTTCCACCTCAGCCACCTTGGAAGTGGTTTTCCGTAGTTTCGCAAGTTTACTCCAGGAAAATGATGGAATGGTTCCTAACTTAAGTGCTCGGTCGTCTCACTCCCAATTCTCACCTGAATTACAAATACTCGCACCTCTACCACAGACACCACAATATACTGTAGTAACAAGCCAAATTCTTCACACATCCAAGTAGACGGGGCTAAATGAGCACTATGTCAAAGCCTCTTAAATTAAACAACAGTGAAATATGAGCAATGGGTGGATGGAAGTATAACAACAGTTTCTTTTTTAATTCTTTTAGCGTATGGCTTTTAGTGGCAGGAGTGTCTGAGGACATGTTCGGCTCGCCAGAGTTTTTAGCTGCTTCTATGCGGGCACCCATGGGGTGAGCTACAAGCACCGTCGCGTGTGGAGTGTTGCCTGGAGATGAAAGTGTGAATGTGAGGTCGAGGATTTGGAAAGTAGCGGCTGTGGCCTATAGTTAGGGACCAACACTGGCATTTGCCTGGAAGGAAGATGGCAAGCCGCAGGAGACCATCTTCAAGGTTGCCGGAGGGGGGATTCGAACCTCCTCGCCTCCCGGATGTGAGCGACTGCCCTCAGCCACGCCGTAACGACCACGGCTCACTCATCCGGTATAACAACAGTAAGGATAGTCAGCTCTCTGCATCCAACAACGATGGAAGGTGGAGTACTACAGGCTGGTGTTTTATACGTGACACCTGACCTCATGATCATAAGCCACGGAATCTCATGAATTCAAACCAGTGAACGTGGCATTGCTCCAGGAGCATTTCTCATGCATTAACAGGAATCGAACCCGGTTACCCTTGGAGAGTGCCAAGCAGCATGATAACTGCACAGTGACGACTGTGAGGTACTATTTCAGAGCATACTTTAACTAGATCCCACAATTGGGGTCAATGACCCAAGGAATTCACTTGGCTATCCTTACGACACGTTCAACCGCATTATCTTGGTTGTTCGGTAGTGGGTCACTACTTCTCATATTAATCAGCGGCTTTGGTGGCGTATTCGGTATCACGCTGAACTGCTATGCCCAAGATCGCGGATTCAAACCCGGCCGAAGTCGTCGGATTTTTTAAGAATGTTAAAATCCTTCAGTATGCCTTCCTTCGGAGGGGAAGTAAAGCCGGCGGGCCAACGGCGTAGATTTATGGAATATAAAAGAACCTACCACTAAAATTCGTAGTGTGTAGCTAAATTTGTAGGTTATTTGTTTAGAAACGCTCTATCAAGTTCCAACGTTCGCCACTAGGTGTCAGCGACAGTGGCATCTATGGTAGCCAAAGTTGGAACTACTTGAAATTGAACTTGATGGGGAGCCTACGGGTGTTCAATTAAAATACCCCGTGAGGTTTGAAACCATTTTTCAGTGTTGCCTAAGTAAACAAAAGTTTGGTGCTTTTCAGTCAGTCAACACGAATGTACCCAAAGAGAGCTGGGTTATGCCCTAATCCTGAAATAAATTACATGAGATTTATTTATTTACAAGCTGTACCCGGCATGCGTTGCAATGCCAATCAAAGAAAGGGCGTTGTAATTTTGTTTCTTGAAGTGCTTTTGGACACACAATATTTTTATCATCTTCCGTTAACTGCCTCTAAGCTATCGTAAAATGGATTTACTAATTTAGAAACATTGGTGAGAGCGTGCACAACACCTCACAAAAGGAAAGGAAGCTTGTAGTTTAACGTGACCGTTAATCTGTAGATCATGAGCCACAGGACCTCCTTTTTACGTGGAATCCGAACCACAGGACATGGCATTTCACTTCGAAAATCTCACATGCAGTGACTGGGAATCGAACCCGGACCGCCTTGGTGAAAGGCATACAGCTAGACCGCTGAGCCACCACGCCCTCACAAAAGGTTCATCGCAAACGGATGTATGGCATATGAACGCATACGGGGTTTAGTTTAAACGATTCGTGCGCTGTCACTCATTTGTTGAATCTACTCGTGCGCTACCTGCTGTGAGATGGATTAACTAAGTGTACACAGAAACTCATCAAAGTTTCATCGCAATCGATGAATGGTATATGAACGCATACGGGATTTTGTTGAAACGCTTCGCGTTTCGTCACTCATTTGTTGCATCTACTCGTGCCATACCTATTGTGAAATGGATTTACTAAGCCTGGAACCTTCCCTGGAGTGTACTCAACGCTTCACCAGAGTTTCATCGCAATCGCAAGCACGGTATATGAAGGCATACGGGACTTCGTTCAAACAATTCGCGTGCCATCGCTCATTTGTCAAATCTACTCGTGCGCTACCTATTGTAAAATGGATTTACTAAGCCAGAAAGCTATCCTGGAGTGTTCACAATAATTCAACAAAGTTTCTTCATTATCGGACGAATGCTATATGAAGACATACGGGACTTTGTTGAAACTCTCCGCGCGCCGTCGCTCATGTGTTGAATCTACTCGTGCGCTACCAATTGCACAATGGATTTACTAAGCCAGACACCTTCCTTGGAGTGTACACAACATCTCACCCAAGTTTCAACGCTATTGGACTAATGTTATATGAAGACATAGAGGACTTGGTTGAAACGCTTCGCGCGTCGTCGCTCATCTATTTCATCTATCCATGCGCTACATATGGTAAAATGGAGAAAAAGGCAGAAATCTTCCCTGGAGTACACACTACATCTCACCAAGTTTCATCAATATCGGACGAATGGTATATGAACGCATACGGGACTTTGTTGATACGCTTCGCGCATCGTCGCTCATTTGTTGAATCTACTTGTGCGCTGCCTATTGTAAAGTGGATTTACTCAGCCAGAAATCTTCCCTGACGTGTACACAACATCTCACCCAAGTTTCATAGTTATCGGACGAATGGTATATGAATGCATACGGGACTTTGTTGAAACGGTTCGCGTGTCGTCGCTCTTTTGTAGAATCCACTCGTACGCTACCTATTGTCTTATGGATTTACTAAGACAGAGACCTTCCCTGGAGTGCACACAACATCTCACCCAAGTTTTATCGCAATCGGATGAATGGTATACGAACGCATACGGGACTTTGTCGAAAAGCTTCGCGCGTCGTCGCTCATTTGTTGAATCTACTCGTGCGCTACCTATTTTAAAATGGATTTACTGAGCCAGAAACGTTCCTTGGAGTGTACTCAACATCTCACCCAAGTTTCATCGCAATCGGATGAATGGTATATGAATGCATAGGAGACATACACACCCACAGACAGACAAACTATCACGGAACATTGATTTTTAGCCTATTTTCAATTTTGAAAAAATAGGCTTATGAGATCACCTTTTGTCCGTGTGTGTGTGCGTGTGTGTGTGTGTGTGATTCGTGTGTGTGTCCCCCCCTAATAAAATCTAAACGGCAGGAGCGATTTTAATGAAACTCGGAAAGTTCATAGCACTATTCCCGGCGACCTCGACCGTGCCCTTCAAATTTTGTTACGACTCACCAATCCAACATGGCGGCTGTGCGAAATATTTCACCAGCATTCAATATCTCCGAAACTATTACCGATATTACCCTGAGATTTTCTATGGTGATAGAGGGAACTACTATAAGTTCATTTATGTGACTTTTGAAAACCTGGTAACTACAAAACCAACATGGAGGCCAAGCGAATTTGCGACTTTTAAATAGACGTTTCTCGTGATTTGACCAACCAAACGCAATGAAACTTTGTACAGTATATGTTTATATACATTGTAATGCACCGACATCTAACTTCGTTCAATTATTTACATAATCACAAGATGGCGGATGTGCGAAATATTTCACCGGCATTCTATATCTCTGAAACTATTAGCGGTATCTCCCTAAAGGTTTGTACGGAGATAAAGGGCACTACTGGAAGTCCATCCATAAGACTTTCAAAAACCGGTTAACTACAAAACGAACATGGCGGCCAAGCGAATTTGAAAATTTTAAATAGACCTTTCTCGCGATTTAATGTTTCAAGCGCACTGAAACCTAGTACAGGAAATATTTATACACATTGTAATCCACTGGTATCTAATTTAGTTCAATTGTTTACATAACCTCAAGATGGCGGCAGTGCGAATTTTAAAATTAAGTTTTTATTTCTTGTGATGTAGTCATGCGATCGAAGAGAAAGTTTGAATAATGAACCTACGCAATAATTTTCCTTTAATGGTACATGACTCTATGGCCTATACATTTAACAATCCAACATGGCGACCATCCGAAATATTTAGACGATACTGAATATCTACGAATCTATTTTAGCAATCAAACTGCATTTTTTAATGTTCATAGGGGCTATGAACTTAAGTTCACCTATAAGACTTTAAATAACCTGGTGATCACAAATCCAACATGGCAGTGACGCGAATTATAAATATTCACATGGACATTTCTCGCAATTTAACCATCCGAGTACAGTGAAACTTGGTACAGTAAATCCTTATACGAATGTTAATCCACTGGCATCTAATTTATTTCAATTGTTTCCATAACCTCAAGATGGCAGCTGTGAAAAATTTTAAAATCTCCTTGTTTTTTCTTGTGTCCTAATTATGCGATTGAAGTTTGAATACTACACGTTCACAATAATCTGCATGTAACATTACATAACTCTAGGACCTACATATATAAAATCCAACATGGCGACCATCCGAAATATTTAGTCGGTTCTTAATATCTACGAATCTATTACAGCAATCAAACAGAAATTGTGTATGTTGATAGTGGCAATTGAGATAAGTAGGATATATGAAAATAGGCTGTATAGTTCTTCACGGAACTACTTGTTATATATATAGATTAATCTCATGTAATTTATTTCAGGATTAGGGCATAACCCAGCTCTCTTTGGGTACATTCGTGTTGACTGACTGAAAAGCACCAAACTTTTGATAAAATACCCCGCTAAGGCCATTGGCTGCAATTCAAAAACAAGTAGTTCCGTAAAGAACTATACAGCCTATTTTCATATATCCTGCTCATGTTAATTTCTTCTAACAACATACAAAATTTCAGTTTAATTGCCGTAACAGATTCGTAGATATTGAGAACCGTCTAAATATTTCAGATTGTCGCCAGGTTGGATTTTTATTTTTGTACTATTACATTAAGATTATTGTGTACGTGTGGTATTCAAACTTCAATCGCATGATTAGAACACAAGAAGTAAAAACGAGATTTTAAAATTACGCACAGCAGCCATCTTGTGATTATGCAAACAATTGAAATAAATTAGATGCCAGTGGATCAACATTTGTATAAGCATTTAACGTGCAACGCTTAACAGCACTCGGATAGTTAATTCGCGAGAGTCGTCCATTTAAATATTTATACTTCGCGTCGCCGCCATGTTGGATTTGTGCTCACCAGGTTAATGAAAGTCCTATAGGTGAACATATGTTCATAGTCTCTATGAACATAAAAAAAATCAGTTTGGTTTCTGTAAAAGATTCATAGATATTGAGAACCGTCTAAATATTTCGGAAGCTCGCCATTTAGGATTGTTATATGTATAGGCCATAGAATTATGTACCATTCAAGGACAATTATTGCCTAGGTTCATTATTCAAACTTTCACTTCGATCGCATGAATACGACACAAGAAATAAAAACTTAATTTTAAAATTTCGCACAGCCGCCATATTGAGGTTATGTAAACAATTGATTTAAATTAGATGGCAGTGCATTACAATCTGCAAAATCATTTACTGTACCACATTTCACTGCGCTCAGAGAGTTAAATCACGAGAAAAGTCTATTAAAATATTTCAAATTCGCTTGGTCGCCATGTTCGTTTTTTACTTTACAAGTTTATGAAATATACATAGATAAACTTGTACCAGTACCCTTTATCACCGTACAAAATTGCAGGGTAATATCTGTAATAGTTTCGGAGATATAGAATGTCAGTGAAATATTTTGCACAGCCGCCATTTTGAGGTTATGTAAACAATTGAACTAAATTAGACTCCAGTGCATTGCTATGTGTATAAACACTTGCTGTACCTAGTTTCATTACGTTTGGATGGTTAAATCGTGAGAAAAGTCTATTTAAAAGTCTCAACTTCGCTTGGTCGCCATGTTCGTTTTCTACTTTACAAGTTTATGAAATATACATAGGTAAACTTGTATCAGTACCCTTTATCACCGTACTAAATTGCAGGGTGATATCTGTAATAGTTTCGGAGATATAGAATGTCAGTGAAATATTTCGCACAGCCGCCATTTTGAAGTTATGTGAACAATTGAACTAAATTAGACTCCAGTGCATTACAATGTGTATAAACATTTGCTGTACCGAGTTTCATTACGTGTGGATAGTTAAATCGCGAGAAAAGTCTATTTAAAAGTCTCAACTTCGCTTGACCGCCATGTTGGTTTTGTAGTCACCAGGTTTTTGAAAGTCTCATAAGTGAACTTCTAGTAGTACCCTTTATCACCGTACACAATTTCAGGGCGATATCGGTAATAGTTTCGGAGATATTGAATGCTAGTGAAATATTTCGCACAGCCGCCATTTTGCATTGGTGAGACGTAACAAAATTTGAAGGGCACGGTCGAGGTCGCCGGGAATAGTGCTATGAACATACCGAGTTTCATTGAAATCGCTCCAGCCGTTTAGATTTTATTAGGGGGGGACACACACACGAATCACACACACACACACACACACACACACACGCACACACACACGGACAAAAGGTGATCTCATAAGCCTATTTTTTCAAAATTGAAAATAGGCTAATAATAATATTAATCAGCTACTCGTTTGTCCTTATGAGGCTCATCAGAGATTCTACTAAAAGCTACATCAGGGGTATGAACGAGGAAAACGTGAGGCTGCACACAAGAGTAACGCTGCCAGCTGGGTGAAAGTGCAAGTGATGTTACGTGAGTATGCGTGAATCCATCTACGTCCGTCCGAGGAGATGAGCATAGACTTTCTATGCTACAGTAGATATCTTCTCTGGTGTACGGTAGTTTACAAGTTCATGTGATTATCAGAATCTGCACAGGTATATTTTAGTCACTACTGTTTCATCATTCATAGTGGGCATCAGCCTCTTGCACTTGGTACATTTCTACATTCTGATAACTTGTGTTATTGTTGTTGTTTCATTTAGTAACAAAAGGGTCCTGGGTTTGACGCACGGCTCTATCAAACAATTATTTACGGTCTGAGGGTTGGCACGGGATACACTTAACCTCGTGGCGCAAAAGTGAAAAGAGATGGGTTCTATTCACTAGAAGTAGTTTTCTGCGGTTTCACCACTTCCATTCCAGGCAAACACCGGGATATTTCTTAACTTAAGACCACGACCGCATAATTCCAAATAAGTTATAGGCACTAGTACAGACATCACAATGACACAGGTTATCCGATAAACTCCACACAATCCGAAGTACAGGGAGCTCTTGACCACGATGTCACAAAACTCCTGAATAAATCAACAACAACAACAACGTGAAATTTCTATTGGAGTAGTAAATAGAGTATGAGGCCTTCTAGGTAGGAGACAAGCATACCACCCCGGCACCAATAATAAAGCAGTGACATAGTTTAGTCATCCCATATAGAAGCTTGTTGTTGTTGTTGTTGTTGTTATTGTTGTTGTTTTATTTGAGGGGCTTGGACATCGTGGTGATTTACCCCCATGTACTTGTTTTTTAAGAAAACCACTGACGAACGGTAGAAGGTAAGAGGCAGCGCAGAAAGGACAAGGAGCTCATTAGAAGAAATGGAAGGAACACAGATGCCCCTCCTGGAACCACCTGTAATCATTGCAGCAAATTGTGTGCCTCCCGCATTGGGCGGTTTAGTCACCTTCGAACCCACCGATGAAGAGACATTCCGGATTGGAAGGCCAACCTACTCGATACGAGTGTTTGCTATAATTATGTACTTGGGTGTATGTAGAATTTGTTAGATAACCTATGTCATTGTGGTGTCTGTAGTAGTGTGTGTATTTGTAAGTTAATTCAGGTGAGGATTGGTAAGGAGGCGGCCGTGGCCTTAAATTAAGACATCTTGTGATGAATATCTCATGTAATATTTCTTTCAGATTAGGCCGTTTAAATACTTGTTTTCCCACCTAATGTACAGTACTTGGGCACAATTTGTGTTGACTGACTGGAAATCTTTGTATAATAATTCCAGCTTCTAAAGGTGTAAATGACCTTAATGTTCATGGACCTTTAATATTAGTAATAACTATCACCTCCAACTATTTTGAACTGCTGTTTTATGACTATTGTCTCGATCAGAGTTTGTTAGAACAGTGGGCACGGCCACGAGCCTGGGTTCCGTACTTAGTGCTGAAGTGGGCCTAATATACTGGTCAAAAAGTTTTGCATAATGCAAGCTTATGCATTTGTGGACCAAATATAACACTTGTGCTTAATTTATTTATGTGTCGTAAGGCATTACATATGCAACACAGTAATAATAATAATAATAATAATAATAATAAATACATACATACATACTAGCACAGATATCTACCTTTTACGACCTTATGTCCAGTCTATATTCTCCAATCCAGGCTCGATGGTGTAGCACTGAAAAAGTCGTTAGGGTAACCTACTGTACGTACGCTCTTAGTTTGCAATCTTCGACAATGCGCCTGATGATCTGGTTCGATGTACCGCAATCACATCAGGTGTTTGGACCCTTCCCCTATTTGTACAGGTTGCATGTACAAACTCCATGTCCGAAAACAGTGTAGGGCACAAGCAAACCTTAGAGGTAACACATGGGCCAATGTGCAAAAACGAAATGTCGTCATACAGCAATGAGAATACATCATGCCATAGGCTATGCAAAACTTTTTTTGACTAGTGTAAAATATATTGTCGCCTTATTTGAGGGCTTTGCAACATTGTTGTCATCATCCCCGTGTACTTGTGTGTAGAATTTGTCTGAAAACTTGGGTTATTGTGATATCTCTAACAGTGTGTGCGTATGTAAGTGAAGCTAGGATTTGGAAGGAGTCGGCCATGGCCTTATGATAGAAACCATGCCAGCATTTATGTGGAGTAAAAGTGTGAGACCATGGAGAACCACTCCTAGGATGGCTGAGGTGGGAATCTAACCAAACTGTTCTCATTCTCCGGTTCAAGCCTCAGACCAGAAGAGCCAGGAATCAAACTCGGGACTTACGACGTTACACCCAAGGTGTTAAACGAATTAACTACTGTAGTGGTAATCTATATCTACCCCTTATTAATCCCGTTTCCAACGGGGTCGGGAATGAGATGCGATGAAATTCGACGTGGATGATGGTTTCTACGGATGGATACCCTTCCTGACGCCAACCTCACGAATGGAGTTCATGAGAGATGAAATGAATGAAAATTCAATTTCAAGTAGTTCCAACTTGGGCTACCGGACGCCACTGTCACTCCACCCAGCGGTGAACGTTGGAACTTGATAGAGCGTTTCTAAACCAAATAACCTACACATTCAGCTACACACTACCAATTGTAGTGATAGGTTCATTTTCATGCCATAAATCCATGACATGGGCCCACCGAGGGAAGGCATACTGGGAATAGCAGTTCAGCATGCTATCGACTACGCCAGCGAAGCCGTAGTAATATTTACTTTGAGGAACTACTCCATCCTTTACGGTACGATAACCCAGAGCAGTGACATCCACCAACCGTGAAAGTTGTGGATATTATGCGGTTAGAATGTAATTTAACGTTATATAATGACATAATAAGACTAGGTATCATAACCGTAATGCACTGTGCACGCAAGAAGCCGCACGAGTACACGCTGGATAATAACTTCTGACCACAATTTCTTTACCCCTAGAACGGTAGCGCTAATTGCAACGTTGTTATCGGTAGCGCTTCGCATCGGTGATGACTACGATTGTAGAAACTGATAATAAATACCACTTTTATTTCACTCTCTAGTCTAGCGGAATAGAGACTTTTTCAATAGTTTTGTTTGATATTTCTTAATTTTATTTTTGGTTTTTGTCTAATTATTTATTTATTTATTTATTAATTTTTTGGTTTTTTTGAGCTGTTTTTCAAAATTTGTGACTAATTATGATTGTTTTCATTTTTGATTTTGACTAATTTTGATTCTTTGTGTTTTTTGACTTTTGGGCCTCTTTTTTTTTTACTAATTTTGGTTATCTTTTTGCATTTTGACTTATTTTGATTTTTAGCCTACTTTCGATTTTTGCAAAAAATGAAAGTAGACTTATGAGATCACTACAGGGCGAAAAAAAGTGCGTCTGTCTGTGTGTGTGTATGTGTGTGAGTCTGTGTGTGTGTGTGTGTGAGTATGTGTACTCTAAATGTCTGTCCCCCCCCCCCCCCCCATCAATTCGAACACGGTGAAACCGGATTGAACGAAATTTGGTACAGAGGTAGAACAAGCAAAGGGCACCTCAGTGTCATGTTTTATATCGCCGCCATCCTTACTAAAACTGAATGGCGGCCACTCAAACGTTCAAAACGTAAAATCAAATAACGACTAACCAAATCATCCGATCTCTACCAAATTTGGTAACAACATACCTTCGTATAGGATGCGTCTTGTGACCAAACTACAAGGTCGTCAGCCATACCATTTCAGGATGGCGGCCGTGCGAATTATGCAAACTTTATAATCCATATCATGGGAGCCACCAGTTCCGATTATCGAGCCGAGAATCGTTTTAACTGTTCTAAAGGAAGAGGCTCGTTCGAAATTAAAAGTTTATTTTGTAATACTATAGTGCAGACGTGATTTTAAAAACCTGAGCCGATTCAGTAATAAGACAAGATGGCAGCGGATATCTTGTGCCTGACTTATATTTCATTAATTTGAGTATTGCATGCAATATAGCGTACTGATACAAAATAAATAAACTTTGTATGAAATGCTTTATATATAAATAAAATACTCCAGTGATGAAATCGTTTAGTATAAATCATTATTTGCTAACAAGTTCTATGTAAGTCATTTTATATAGAACGATATTCGTTGACACAATTAGCTCAGTGGCAGAGCGTTAGCCTATCGCTCAAATGCCTAGGGTTCAAACCCGATCAGAGCTAGGTTTTTTGCTTGAAATGATATATGTTTATTGTTTTGTAATGACTCAGACGTTTTAAAATTAAGCGTTATATTGTGCATATTATGGTGTAAAATATATATTTAATTAAAACATAATTCGCCAGCAGATTTACTCGAGACATCTAGCTGCCAAAAAGGTAACTGCACGCCGACCTACTTATTAACTTCCAGATTTTATTGAAAAGTTTCTTCTTCTGGCCGCTAGAATGCACTCGCTCTGTTAGGATTATATTGTTCGATATGTCACCACTAGATGTCACGACTAGTCTACGTGGGGCTCCATTGATTACTATACCACTGGCATTCTATGCGCATCGAATTTGAAGAATGACAAGATGATACTACGATACATTTTTACTTTTTATTTTAAAGGGTTTGTAACAGCCTATTTTGCGTTACTTGAAAATGTTATTTGAAGTAAAGAACAAAACGATTTCACATAGTAACTGAATTCAAGCCGTTGGTGTTAGTTCAGGTTATTAATTACTACTTTTATTTCAGGCAAATAGCAATCGAAAATATCCACATAGTTTGTATACACACGTCTCTGTAGGGTCATGGAAAGATTTGTTAATTCAATTAGGGTTGTGAAAGCCATGCACAACCAGACGTGTAAAGACATGCCTCAACTCAAAGTTGGATGTTGCCCACGGCAGGTCGTATATGTAATAATAATAATAATAATAATAATAATAATAATAATAATAATAATAATAATAATAATAATATTATTGGTTTTACATCCCTTTTAACTACTGCTGCTTTTAGAGACACCGGGGTGCCGGAATTTTGGCCCGAAGGGGATCTTTAACGTGCCAGTAAATGTACTGATACGGCTCCCTCGCATTTGTGCACCCTCAAATGCCAGCTGACTGCGCCAGGATACGAACCTGCAACCTAGGGCCCAGCAAGCGAGAACGTTACCGCTGAGCCACGCAGCCAGTCCGGTCGATTATGTCTCCAGATCCATAACATTCTTGATATACTTCTTATCTTTCTTCCTTCAATGATGGTAGCAGTTTTTATCTAGGTTGTGGCGTTTGGTAGAGGTAAATCGTTTCTAAGGTCTTCAACAAATAATAGTTCTATTATACTCTTTGATAATAACAACGAGTTATAACTATACTCATACATTTAGGAGAAAGTAGGCTATATGTTCTCTACTGAACATCTTGTTTGTATTCTTGTAGATTTTAACTATTTTTAGCCAACTTTCGATTCTTGAAAAAATGAAAGTAGACTTATGAGATCACTACAGGGCGAAAAAAAGTGTGTCTGTCTGTGTGTATGTGTGTGTGTGTGTGAGAGTCTGTGTGTGTGTGTGTGTGTGTGTGTGTGTGAGTGTGTGTACTCTGAATGTCTGTCCCCCCTATCAATTCGAACACGGTGAGCGCAAATTGAATGAAATTTGGTACAAAGGTAGCACTAGCAAAGGACACCTCAGTGTCATGTTTTATATCGTCGCCATCTTGACGGAAACGTAATGGCGGCCACACAAATGATCAAAGCTTAAATCAAATTACGACTAACCTAATCATCCGATCTCTACCAAATTTTGCAACAACATACCTTTATAGGGGCAGCATCCTTTGACCAAACTAATAGGTCATCAGCCTAATAGTTTGCGGATGGCGGCCATCTTTGTGTGAAAATCGATTGCCCCTATTAATTCAAACACGGTGAAACCGAATGGAACGAAATTTGGTACAGAGGTAGTACTAACAAAGGGCACCCCAGTGTCATGTTTTATATCGCCGCCATCTTGACGGAAACGTAATTGCGGCCACACAAATGATCAAAGCTTAAATCAAATCACGACTAACCTAATCATCCGATCTCGAACAAATTTTGCAACAACATACCTTTATGGAGGGAGCATCCTTTGACAAATCTAATAGGTCATTAGCCTAATGGTTTGCGGATGGCGGCCATCTTTGTGTCAAAATCGATTACCCCTATTAATTCGAACACGGTGAAACCGAATGGAATGAAATTTGGTACAGAGGTAGCACTAGCAAAGGGCACCCCAGTGTCATGTTTTATATCGCCGCCATCTTGACGGAAACGTAATGGCGGCCACACAAATGTTCAAAGCTTAAATCAAATTACGACTAACCTAATCATCCGATCTCTACCAAATTTTGCAACAACATGCCTTTATGGAGGGAGCATTCTTTGACAAATCTAATAGGTCATTAGCCTAATAGTTTGCGGATGGCGGCCATCTTTGTGTCAAAATCGATTACCCCTATTAATTCGAACATGGTGAAACCGAATGGAATGAAATTTGGTACAGAGGTAGCACTAGCAAAGGGCACCTCAGTGTCATGTTTTATATCGCCGCCATCTTGACGGAAACGTAAAGGAGGCCACACAATTATTCAAAGCTTAAATCAAATTACGATTAACCTCATCATCCGATCTCTACCAAATTTTGCATCAACATGCCATTATGGAGGGAGCATCCTTTGACCAAACTAATAGGTCATTAGCCTAATATTTTGCGGATGGCGGCCATCTTTGTGTGAAAATCGATTCCCCCTATTAATTCGAACACGGTGAAACCGAATGGAACGAAATTTGGTACAGAGGTAGCACTAGCAAAGGGCACCCCATGTAGGCTAAAAATGAAACAAGATGTTCAGTAAAGAACATACCTTTATGGAGGGAGCATCCTTTGACAAATCTAATAGGTCATTAGCTTAATAGTTTGTGGATGGCGGCCATCTTTGTGTCAAAATCGATTACCCCTATTAATTCGAACACGGTCATGTTTTATGTCACCGCCATCTTGACGGAAACGTAATCGCGGCCACCCAAATGTTAAAGGCTAAAATGTAATTACGACCAACCTAATAATCTAGTCTCTACCAAATTTTGCAACAACAAATCTTTATGTGGGAAGCATATTCTGACCAAACTGCTAGATCATCAGCCCAATAGTTTGCAGATGGTGACCAAGTATGTGTGCAAATCGATTCCGCCTATCAATTCAAACACGGTGAAACCGAATTGAACGAAATTTGGTACAGAGGTGGCACTAGTAAAAGGCACCTCAGTGTCATGTTTTATATCGCCACCATCTTGACGGAAACGGAATGACGGCCACCCAAATGTTAAAAGCTTAAATCAAATTTCGACCATCCTAATAATTTGATCTCTACCGGATTTTGCAACAACATGCCTTTTTGTGGAAAGCATCTTATGACTGACTACAAGGTCATCAGGCCAATAGTTTGCAAATAGCGGCCTTGCATGTGTGCAAATCCATTCCCCAGATCAATTCAAACACGGTGAAACCGAATTGAATGATTTTTTTTACAGAGGTAGCACTAGCAAAGGGCACCTCATATTCATGTTTAATATCCCTATAGCACGTTGTATTTCAACAAGCTACTACAACCAACATTTAATTATACTCCTTGAAAAGGACAAAGAGTTATAACAATACCCATGCATTTAGGAGAAAGTAGGCTATATGTTCTTAACTGAACATCTTGTTTCATTTTTTAGCCTACTTTCGATTTTTGCAAAAAATGAAAGTAGACTTGAGATCACTACAGGGCCAGAAATTGTTTGTCTGTCTGTGTGTGTGTATGTGTGTGTGTGAGTCTGTGTGTGTGTGTGTGTGTGTGAGTGTGTGTACTCTGAATGTCTGTCCCCCCCTATCAATTCGAACACGGTGAAACCGAATTGAACGAAATTTGATACAGAGGTAGCACTGGCAAAGGGCACCTCAGTGTCATGTTTTATATTGCCGCCATCTTTACCAAAACTTAATGGCGGCCACTCAAATGGTCAAAACGTAATAATGCATTACGACCAAACTAATAATCGGATCTTTACCAAATTTGGTAACAACGTTCCTTCATATGAGACGCGCCTTGTGCCCAAACTATGAGGTCATCAACCGTACCATTTCAGGATGGCGGCCGTGTGAATTATGCAAACTTTATAATCCATAACATGGGACCCACCAGTTCCGACTATCGAACCAAGAATCGTTTAATCTGTTCGAAACGACGTGGCCCGTTTGAAATTAAAAGTTTATATTTTAATATTATAGTCTAGAAGTGATTTTAAAAAGCTGAGTCGTCTCGGTTATTTGACAAGATGGCAGCTGATCTCTCGTTCTGACCTATATTTTATTAGTTTCAGTATGTTGCATGCAATATAGCCTAGTGGTAACAAATATATGAACTTTCTATGAAATGAACTCGGTTTAAAATATACTCCAGTGAAGAAAACATTTAGTCCAAGTCATGATTTGCTATAACGTGGTATATATATTGGTTCCTAACGATCTATTAGAGAGTGCACGACTGGCTGAGTGGTCAGGGCGTTGGTCTTTCAACAGGCTGGCCATGGTACAAATCCTATTAGAGTTGGACTTTTTTTGCTTGATTTTTTATATGTATTATTTCTTGAGTACTGAGACGTTATAAAATAAAGCATTATATGGTGCATTTTGAAATGGAAAATATATATTTAATTAAAACAACATTCACCACTGGAGTGACATCTAAGAGTAATTACTTGAACTATGTTATTGGTAACCACAGCCTTCTAGATGCGAGCTATGCTCTCTACCGGCCAGTTAGTGAACCCATGTCTACAGTCTAATTGAGAAAGTTATTATTTTTGCCGATAGAGGGTACACATCCCCAAGATAAGGCGCGATTATCACGGCCAACGAGAATGACTGGCTCTGGTGAGTTTTCGTGACGTCAGCAATGTAGTTCTGTTGCACCACTGCCTGATCTTCGTTTTACTGCCGGTGTGGTACCTAGTCATCTTGTCTACATCATCGAACCTGTATAAACGTTGGTATTCATTTATCACTTGTCTTCATAGAAGGTATTGATACAAGTCGTTATTCGGTGGGTAGTGTATTCCGCAGATCTCTTCTATAAACGAATTAATTTATGTTCCGCCCCTTGAAACAACAATAAGTTAATGATATCTATACTGTGCTGGAAGATTCTTTGATCTAATTATACTCATGTGCACATAATTTAACTCACGACGAAGGTTACAGAATCTACAACTCGACTTACTGTAGCCTGCTCGTTGCAGCTATTAAAGACACAACGAACCCTTGAATCCTAGTTCGCGTGGATTTTTGTAAGATGTAACTTCAATAGGCGTAGTTTTGCAAACCTATACAGTATAATTTATCGTGTTTGAAAACACACGGAACATCTAAACTGCGTCCATTTTATGAAGATTGATATAAAATATTGCATTTCTGCTGCTTGTGAATTGCTCTCGACTTAAACGTACAAGCACCATCAAGCAGTACCGGTACATTGGCTACGTCACAGAAGGGTTTGGTTTACGCACCATGGCCTGTCTTTCTCGTTAGCCGTGCGCGATTACAAATTAGCTGTGTAATAGGTATAGTAAATATGTTTCTCCCAGTGATACGATTAGAGCAACGAAGTTTAAATTATTGTAAGTAGTCGGTGTTAATAAACTGAATACCTACGTTGTTTGGAGTGTTTACTGATGAAATTGCAAAATGCTGGGGTAAATTATTTGAACGCCACTCCTCAAATCCAGTGTGCCAATTTGCACTTCGAATTGGAAGAAATTAGGAGGCGATAAAGACAAAGAGTTATAACTATACCCATACATTCCTGAACATCTTGTTTTTACTTTTGCTTAATCCAATTTTGAATAATTTTGATTTTTTGAGTATGGATTTTGACTTTTTTTTTGATTTTAACTAATTTGCTCTGTATTTTATGACTGACAAACATTGGTGGAGATTAGACAAAAGGGAGAAGTGGGGGAAGCAGAAATACATCCCGTTTTCGTCGCGAAGACCAACGCTAAAATTCTAGGATTATTAATTATTTTGCGTATGGCTTTTAGTGGCGGGAGTGTCCGAGGACATGTTCGGCTCGCCAGAGGCTATAGCTGCTTCAAGCAGACACCCACATGGTGAGCTACAAGTTCCATTCAATTTCAAGTAGTTCCAACTTTCGCCACCAGATATCACTGACATCTAGTGGTGAACGTTGAACTTTGATAGAGCGTCTCATCGAAATCTAACCTAGAAATTTAGCTTCACACAAGTTTAGGTACTGGAAGGATATTTTACATACCATAAATCTATGTCATGGGACCGCCGGCTTTACTTCTCCTCCGAAGGAAGGCATACAGAAGGATTTTAACGCTCTTAAAAAATCCGACGACTTTGGCCAGGTTTGAACACGCAATCTTGGACACAGCAGTTCAGCATGCTACAAACTACGCCACCGAAGCCGCTATTCTAGGGTTAATCATGGAGGATAAAATCATTGTATCTTCATTCACCCTTTTAATTTTCCATTATTGACTTACAGAAAGCTTTTCAGTGTATAATCCATTTTCCTATTTCCAGTTAATGTTGTGACTTCCTCTGCTCCTGCAATTCTTAATTTAAACTTACAGTGCGGACGAGAAGACCTTTCTATGTTACTCGACACTACTGTTTTAAAAGAAAAGAAAATTTGGGACAACCGTCGGGATTCAAACCGACTTGAACCCAGGTCCCCAACCTTCTGGACAGGTACGCGAACACACTATACCGCGAATGGTCTACGTTTATAAAGGTACCTCCTTGCTAACTCTTGATTTAATTGTTGAAACTACTTGGTGCCACTTAGCCTAGAATCAAAGTTCAATGGCCTTTCGTGGCAATGATTGCGCACCCTAGTAGTTGTCTGAAACTCGCATTGGGAATGTTATTAGTAGTTGCTTTAAGCCGGCCCCGTGGTGTTGGAGGTAGAGTGCTTGCCTCGCACCTGGAGGCCCCGGATTCAATTCCCGGCTCCGTCAGGTATTTTAGAAACAGACGTGAGGACTGGAAAGGGGTGCACTCAGCCTCGTGAGGACAATTGACTAGCTTTCTAGCAGTGAGGTAACGCCCTGGTCACGGAGACAAAGACTACTGGCCTAGGGGACCCGACACGCTGACCACGCGTTTTCCTATAATCTGCAGGGCAGCGGTAGGCCCAGGCCCTTCATGGGCGGTATCGCCATGGGGTTTGACTTTTTTATTTATTTATTTAAGAGGTGGAGCTGCAAGGTCATCTGCCCCTTGGGAGTGTTAATTCATAGAAATGAGTTTATGAGAAAAGAGTTTATAGCTACTCACCATTTTCTCTATGGAAGTAAAGCCGGCGAGCCCATGTCATAGATTTATGGCATGTAAAATAACCTGGAGAGTGTGTTGCCATATTTGTAGGTTATATTTGGTTAGAAACGCTCTATCAAGTTCCAACGTTCGCCGCAAGGTGTCAGTGACAGTGGCTTCTGGTAGCCAACGTTTGAACTATTTGAAATTGAACTTGTTGCGAGCTCTCGGGCGTTCAATCAAAAATACCGAGCTTTGGTCATTGGCTGCAATTCATAATTATATAATACGATTATAGGAGCTTAAAATCTTGAGGATAGACGTGGCATCGAACCCGGGAATCTTCGGGCCAAATTCTAGTGAACTTACCACCGAGGGCCAGACAGCTTTCTTGATGAAATCTGCGAGCAGACGTCAAAACATGGATGGCGGTGTGGCACGTATGTTACAGAGAACCGATATTATTATTGATGTCAACTTTCCTCACTTCCGAGAACACCGGTAAGTGTTTGGCATCATGCTGTCTGTTGCCGTGCGAACTGGCCCACAGTATGTGGGGCGTGGTTCGATCCCTTGAGCACCAAGGCCAGGTGTTGAGATCCTTCTCCACGCTGTGGTCTTAGACCACGACTTAATGTTCATAATTATTCATTCATTAATTTTCATTTGAAATTGTTTCGACTTTCAGCGTCCAGTCTAATAATTATTTAAAAAGAAACTGGAACTGCTTTGTTCGACCTAGATCCCCAAAACACAGGATACTCCTGAATCCTTGTTAGGACATCTAATAAAGTAGGATGAGATAAGATAAAGTTTGTTATGGAGCGTGGTTTTTAGGCCGGATGCCCCTCCTGTGACTAACCTCATGAGAGGAGTTAATGTGAGATGAAATTAATGACGAGGAATGCAACTGGGCAAGGACTTGAAAGAAAGTGGCCGAGACCTATTGGAAGGTACCATCCCAGCATTTTCCTGGAGTTGAAAATGGGGAATCCACAGAGAACATTTTCAAGGATGGCCGATGGTGGGGTTTGAACCCACTCGTCTACAAAGCCCGAAGATAGCCTGGCCACATAGCTTAGGGAACCTAATTACCACTTTTGATGAATAATAAAAACAAGTAGTTCCGTGAAGAACTATACAGCCTATTTTCATATATCCTACTTATGTTAACTGCCACAATCAACACACAAAATTTCAGTTTAATTGCTGTAACAGATTCGTAGATATTGAGAACCGTCTAAATATTTCAGATGGTCGCCAGGTTGGATTTTTATTTTTGTACTATTACATTAAGATTATTGTGTATGTGTGGTATTCAAACTTCAATCGCATGATTAGACAACAAGAAGTAAAAACGAGATTTCAAAATTACGCACAGCAGCCATCTTGTGATAATGCAAACCATTGAAATAAATTAGATGCCAGTGGATCAACATTTGTATAAGCATTTAACGTGCAACGTTTCACGGCACTCAGATAGTTAATTCGCGAGAAACGTCCATTTAAATATTTATACTTCACGTCGCCGCCATGTTGGATTTGTGCTCACCAGGTTCCTGAAAGTCCTATAGGTGAACATATCTTCATAGTCTCTATGAACATTAAAAAATTCAGTTTGGTTGCTAAAAAAGATTCATAGATATTGAGAACCGTCTAAATATTTCGGGAGCTCACCATTTAGGAGTGTTATGTGTATAGGCCATAGAGTTATGTACCATTCAAGGACAATTATTGCCTAGGTTCATTATTCAAACTTTCACTTCGATCGCATGATTTCGACACAAGAAATTAAAACTTAATTTTAAAATTTCGCACAGCCGCCATCTTGAGGTTATGTAAGCAATTGAATTAAATTAGATGGCAGTGCATTACATTCTGCATAATCAATTACTGTACCACATTTCACTGCGCTCAGAGAGTTAAATCACGAGAAAAGTCTATTAAAATATTTTAAATTCGCTTGGTCGCCATGTTCGTTTCGTACTTTACAGGTTTATGAAATATACATAGGTATACCTGTATCAGTACCCTTTATCACCGTACAAAATTGCAGGGTGATATCTGTAATAGTTTCGGGGATATAGAATGTCAGTGAAATATTTCGCACAGCCGCCATTTTGAGGTTATGTAAACAATTGAACTAAATTAGACTCTAGTGCATTACAATGTGTATAAACATTCGCTGTACCAAGTTTCATTACATTTAGATAGTTAAATCGCGAGAAAAGTCTATTTAAATATCTCAAATTCGCTTGGCCGCCATGTTGGTTTTGTAGTCACCAGGTTTTTGTAAGTCTCATAGGTGAACTTCTAGTAGTGCCCTTTATCACCGTACACAATTTCAGGGCGATATCGGTAATAGTTTCGGAGATATTGAATGCTAGTGAAATATTTCGCACAACCGCCATGTTGGATTGGAGAGACGTAACAAAATTTGAAGGGCACGGTCGAGGTCGCCGGGAATAGTGCTATGAACTTCCCGAGTTTCATTGAAATCGCTCCAGCCGTTTCGATTTTATTAGGGGGGGACACACACACGAATCACACACACACGCACACACACACACACACACACACACACACACACACACGCACGCACACACACACGGACAAAAGGTGATCTCATAAGCCTATTTTTTCAAAATTGAAAATAGGCTAATAATAATAAAAATAATAATAATTTATTGTTTTCCAGTCGGTCAACACGATTGTACCCAATTGTAATGGGTGTTTCCTAATCCTAAAAAATGCACGAGATTAATAAATATTAATAATGTAATAATAATGTTATTGGTTTTACGTCCCTTTTAACTACCCTGGCTTTTAGAGACGCCGGGGTGCCGGAATTTTCCCCCGAAGGGGATCTTTAACGTGCCAGTAAATGTACTGACACGGCTCCCTCGCATTTGCGCACCCTCAAATGCCAGCTGACTGCGCCAGGTTTCGAACCTGCAACCTTGGGCTCAGCAAGCGAGAACGTTACCCCTGAGCCACGCAGCCAGACTATTAATAATGTAAATAATAGCCTAATTTAAAACATTAATATTAATAAATATGAACAACCCCTAATGTTTTCAGGATTAGGAAACACCCATTACAATTTGGTACAATCATGTTGACCGGCAGAAAAACATTAAATTTCTATTACTAATGCAACACTGAAACATGCCTTCCAACACGTTAATAATAATAATAATAATAATAATAATAATAATAACAAGAATTTAACAATGACAGGCTCACCAATAGGATTTTCAACCTCGCTCTCTAAATCAAAGCCAAGAACAACTGGCTTACTGAAATAGAGAAAGACCCTCAAGAAATTAGCATCACAGACGAAAGTGTACAAGATCGATTCCAGTTCATAACAGTAGTCATCAACCATCATTTTGGTGAGAAAATGAATACCAGGACCAAAAACCTTGGACCGAAGATCGGAGGAAGATTTTTAGTGCCCAGATGACGAGGTTTTGGGAGAAGAAAAATAAATCATCATCAGTTCTGCTTCACGAAGCTGAGTGTATCCCGTTCTACCCTTCCGGCTAGAATTTAATTTCTTGGCAGAGATAGAAATCGAATCCGCGGTCTTAGGATCATGAGGTGGACACTCTACCGTTTATCCACAAACATTGGCCATAGGAAACCAATACACAGAAAATGTCTCCAATTTGACGTTCCATTTAGTCCTACCATTCCGTGGAGAAACTGCAACTATGTTGGGCTAATAAATTAGTTCTGTGCCGACAGTTATAGAACGGAAAGCAACACAGAACTGTAATAACGGGCAAGTATACGCTACAATAGTCAATATTCAATCCCAGCTAAGATAGAAATGGATTGGCAGGGGAATGGAAAATATTATGGAATAATAACAAAATTAAAAGATGTGCATTTCACTTCAATTCAACCAATAATCCATGTTAAATCCTGGTATAGATGGGCCGGTCATTCGTGGCCGTTCGTAAGCGCGTGAGAATTATTCTTTAAGCCCGAGTAGAACACAGAGATCACTGAATATGCACATGCGCTGCCGAGGACACATTGCGCACTTTATTTGCATTGATCACAAAGGTATGAAGGCTCACTGTGCGTGAAGACACCACTGCGCATGCAATATGTAACGGTCAAGAAGGAACGGCCCACTTATACACACATGTGAGATGGTCCTGGGGTTGAGTAGTTTTTTTTTTAAATTCCAGCCAGATTCAATCATGGTTTCTTTCTTTCCATGGGATTTGAATTCTTCAATCGCTAAAATATTTTGCATTCTTCTGTACTTAAATTATTTTGAGTCCTTCTGTCACTAAATTTTTCATTCAGTGATGCACTTATCGGAGAATTGACTAATAAAACAAGGACGTAGAAAGATCTTGAGGAGGATGTAAAGTGAGGGCACATTTGAAGGTACGGAAAACATGGGGGGGGGGGGGGGAGGAGGAGTTCCCAGCTGCCAGGTGCTCCCCTAGGCAGTGGCGGATCCAGGCCTTGCGGTGCCGTGGGCGATATGATAAGGAGGGACCACAACAATAGCAATTTTTTTAAATCAAATGGAAAATAGTTTTGTAATAATAATAAAATAATGAATAGTTACAATATTTTGAATACACTACAGTACATTTTTTTAATAATATGAAAGAAACCTTTAAGTCCACTTGAAGAAGATTATGTAAACTGTGAAATAGGCCTATTAAAATATTACTTTGCTACTTTTTTCTCGGCTGAAGTCATCAAATATTTGACTGAATTCTAAACTTGCTAAACGGCCACGGGAGGTCATAGCTGCACTGATAAAAGAATATGAATTATAAATTAGTTTGAAAAGTTTGAAAAGTATAATTAATTAATTAATTTCATTTTAAACAAGAAGTTCCGTGAAGAACTATACAGCCTACTTTTCATGCCAATGATTATTCTACAGTATATGAACCTATCTAGAATAATGACAAAATTAAGTTGATAATATCGAAATATCAAATTAGTTCAAAATATACCTGGTATAATGTAGCCAAATAGAGCACTACAGTTGGCAGCCCTGGTGACTGAATATATTCTTAGTTCTATCTCTTAAGGTACAGAATACAAAATTAGGTTGAAGTCCAATGGACGTTACATACAGTTAGACACTGGATCTATCAGCACGCGTAAAAGCATGTTGCCAACAATACCATGCGTGTGCTGGTCAGAAACCATCTGAATTATTATGATATCTTGTTGTGCCAATTTTGGATGAAATCCATTTGTTAGTATAGAAGTTACATGTATTTTAAAATTGGGCATATCAGTAGGCATAGAATCATGTTGGCAGCACTGCCTTGTATTAATTACTCCAAATTAATCTAGAATGTCAGGTGCTATACGTGTGCAAAGTATAGAGCTGTTGGCTTGCATACTTTCTGATATATTGATATTAGGGTAAAAAGAATATAGACATCATTTATTAACAGTTGGCAGCCCTGATTGCTCTTAACAATACTTATAGTCATATCTGTTATGGTACACATTGCACATACGAAATTTGGTTGAAATCCAACTGATAGTATAGAAGTTACATGTATTTAAAATTTGGTACTATCAGCAGGCTTATAATCATGTTGGTAGAACTGACGTATATAAGTTACTCCAAATTAATCTAAAATGTCGGAATATACGTGTGCATAGTTTAAAGCTGTTGGCTTGCATACTTTCTGATATATAGGTATTTGGATAAAAAATAGAGAGAGCAAATATTAACAGTTGGCAGCCCTGGTGGCTCTTAAGAATACGCTCAGTCATATCTGTTTATGTACAGATATTACATACATAATTTGGTTGAAATCCAATTGATAGGGTAGAAGTTATATGCATTTAAACATTGGACCTATCAGAAAGCTTAAAATTATTTTGGCAACAATGTCATGGTTGGCCTCATGGAAATTAAACTGAAATAGTATTATCTACATGTGTGCCAATTTTGGAATGGCTCCCATGCATACCTTGCAAGATATTCAACATGGAGCTCAAATTTCTAGTGCGTTTTTTCAGCAGTTGGTAGCACTGACATCATTTTCAAATATGGACGTGAGCTATTCCGGTGCACATCTTTACTCATACTAAATTTGGTTTTGATTGCTGCAGCCGTTTAGGAGTTGATAGGGGGGACACACACACACACACACACACACAGCCAGACAGAAGGACAGACAGACAGACAGACACACAGACACACATTTTCCCGGATCGATCTCATAAGTCTACTTTTTCCTCATTTTTGCAAAATGTGAAAAGTAGGCTAAAAATCCATAGCGTGGGGCCTCCCAGACCTTGGGGCCCTGGGCGGTCGCCCTCCTCGCCCTCCCCTAGATGCGCCCCTGCCCCTAGATATGACGGGATTAATCCTGTCAGGTACTTGAACTGTGGACTGATGCCAGAGTCTTGTGTGCTCATTCGACCTTGGCCCGGGCAGCTGGCGACAGAGAAAACGTTCAGTACAGGTCTTCTGAATGCCATGGCCGGTGATTCATATGGAGTTTTCTATGACGAGAACTTGGTGGTAGGTGTCATCTTTAAATAACATTAGCTTACATCCACTCCTCTTCTTTTCTATACTCAAGAATGATTTTGTAAATACTTAACCATTTACAATCCTAGTTCAGTCATCTCAAGAAAAAAAAAAGTCCTCTCGGCACGCCGGAAGGCGGAGGTAGATTTCACCGGACAAACTTGGGGATAGGTGAAAATAGGCAGAATATGCAGGTTTTCGTATAAGGATCAGACCTCATTTATAGCGAGAAAGTATCTTATAATTGGAGCTTAATTAACTTTGTTTTTCGTCATTTTATGCATATTTTAAACATTTTATTGTCTTATGGGGACGGTAACCCTCTTGTAATTTGGGGTCCATTTTTAGCCTACTTTTCACATTTTGCAAAAATGAGGAAAAAGTAGACTTATGAGATCGGGCAAATGTCTGTCTGTCTATCTGTCTGTCTGTCCTGTCTGTCTGTCTGTCTGTGTGTGTGTCCCCCCCCCTATCAACTCCTAAACGGCTGCAGCAATCGAAACAAAATTTGGTAGGAGTAAAGATCTATACCTGAATATCTCTCGGCCATATTTGAAAATGATGTCAGTGCTACCAACTGCTAAAAAATCGCAATTGAAATTTGAGCTCCATGTTGGATATCTCGGAAAGTATGAATGGGAGCTATTTCAAAATTGGCACACGTACAGAACATAATATTTCAGTTTAATTTCCAGGAGGCTAAACATGGCAGTGTTGCCAAAATGATTATAAGCCTCCTGATAGGTCCAATTTTTAAATGCATATAACTTCTATACTATCAATTGGAATTCAACCAAATTTCGTATGGCGTATGTGTACATAACCAGATATGACTGAGCGTATTCTTCAGACCTACCAGGGCTGCCAACTGTTAATAAATGCTCCTAATTTATTTTATCCAAATACCAATATATCAGAAAGTATGCAAGCCGACAGCTTTAAACTATGCACACGTATAGTCCCTGACATTCTATATTAATTTGGAGTAACTTATATACGTCAGTGCTACCAACATGATTCTAAGCCTGCTGACAGGTCCAACTTTAAATACATGTAACTTCCATACTATCATTTGGATTTCAACCTAATTTCGTATGTGCTATGTGTACCATAACAGATATGACTATGCGTATTCTAAGGAGCAACCAGTGCTGCCAACTGTTAATATGTGCTGTCCCTATTTTTGTTACCCTAATATCAATATATCAGAAAGTATGCAAGCCAATAGCTCTAAACTTTGCACACGTATAGTACCTGGCATTCTAGACGAATTTGGAGTAACTAATATACGTCAGTGCTGCCAACATGATTCTAAGCCTGCTGATAAGTCCAATTTTAAAATGCATGCAACTTCTATACTAAGTAATGGATTTCATTCAAAATTGGCACAACAATAGATCATATTATTTCAGGTTATTTCTGACCAATACATGCATGACATTGTTGCCAACATGATTTTACGCGCGCTGTTAGATCCAATGTTTAATTGCATGTAACGTCCATGCTATTCATTGGACTTCAAACAAATTTTGTATTTTGTACCTTAAGAGACGGAACTAAGAATATATTGTCATCAGGGCTGCCAACTGTAGTGCTCTATTAGGATACATTATGCCAGGTATACAGTATTTCGAACTAATTGGAAATTTCGATATTAGCAACTTAATTTCGTCATTATTATAGATAGGTTCATATTCTGTAGAATAATCATTGGCATGAAAAGTAGGCTGTATAGTTCTTCACGGAACTTCTTGTTATACTTGTGGTCACACTGTCCTTATGCAAGGTTTCGACACTGATGTGTAACTATGTAACGGTCTGTTATTTCTTCACGCAAAATTATATCTCCCGCAGAGATTTTGGTTGGTTCCTCAGTTTAGGGGCTCCGACAACGCGGTCATGTAACCCCGTGTACTTTGGGTGAGTGTAGAATCTGTCTGATCAACGGTGTGAATTGTGATGGCTGTATTAGTCTGTAATTCAGGTAAGGACTGCAGACGGTCAATTTCAAGCAGTAGTTCCTAATGTTGCTACTAGATACTGCCGTCTACGACACCTAGCTGTGAACTTGGCTACTAGATGTCACCGCAACCAGCAACTCGCAACGAACGTTGGAACTTCCCCTCCAAAGGAAAGCATACTGAGGGATTTTTAGCGCTCTTAGAAAATCCGACGACTTCGGCCGGCTTTGAACCTGCGACCTTGGGCATAGAAGTTCAGCATGCTACCAGTTACGTCACCGAAGCCGCTTCACACTTAGTCAGATGGAAATCGGAATCTGATCTCGTGCAAGTGCGTTGTCATGGCAACGTTCGATGGCTCATCCCTCATCAATTTAGTAGTGTTGCCATGGCAACCTCTGATAGCTCTTGGCATTTTCTTATAATTCCGAAATCATTTTTCTCATCCCTTGGCGTAATGGTGGGTCATATCAAAAATTCTTTCAGACAAAAGTTTTAGGTAATTATTAGGGAAATATTGTCCATTTCATACGGTTTTTATATTGTGCCTATTAAGAAAGATATGATTAATGTTTCCCGAAAAAACCACTTTTTCCCACCCCTTCGGTCAATGGTTGGTGCTATAAAAAAACTCTTCAAACATAAATTTATGGGCTTTATCCAGCACATAGTTTGAAATTTGAACCGATTCGATATTTCACATATTAAGGGAGTCATAGTAATATTTCACATTTTCGAAAAAAGACCCCCATTTTCACCCCCTTCGACCGATTTAGCCCAGTAACGAACTCGACCGAGATTTTATGGTTATACACATTCGGTAAAACATTCAAAGTGATTGGTTCAAAATTACGGCAGTTATCGTGTCCACAAGAAACTGATATATATATATATATATATACATAAATTATATATAAACGTTTGAACTGACGGTGGTTTTGGGGTCTGGGGGATGTGAAACGCGAAGATATGTCGAAATTTTCCGGAAGTCGAAACATGGTACCCATTGCAATAGTTAGCTTTGTAATGAAATCTACCTAAAATACAGTCTCCAAATTTTCGGGTCAAAAGTCTACAGATAATAGAGGACACTAAACACAATATTTTGAAATGACGAACCAATAAGAGGACTACAGAAGTATGGTTCAGGCTGGCTGGGCTGTACGTATGCTGTTGGTAATAATAATAATAATAATAATATCGTATGGCCTCGGGTGCCTGGTGCAAGCTTTGTTAATTGACACCCAGAGGGTAGCTTGCATGTCGAATTTCGTCGTTCCTTTGAACGCTATGAAAGTCAAGGAGGTTAGATATCTAAACTCCTTGACACTACAGCGCTTTCAAGTAGAGAATGGAGGAACTTTGTGTTGGCGGAAAATCCCGAGATTAATTTTGCCATTGAACACGGCCTACTGAATTCAAATGGGTTCTTTAACATGCCAACAACGTATGACATGAGTATCGTGATTTTTGTCGCCTTCAAAAATCACTTACCATGGCCAGGGGCGAACCTGCAATCTTGGGGTTGGTAGTGACGATAAAGTTGTTGCTTTGCTATCAGCCATATGCTGTTGCTATGAGGTGTACATTGCTGCTCTGAGCCGTAAGCTATTGCTATGAGCCGTAATTCGTTTTTACGAGACGTAAGCTGTTACTATGAGGTATACATTCTTGCTACGAGCCACAAGTTATTGCTACGTGCTATAACCTGTGTATATTGTTGCTCTGAGCCGTAACTTGTTGCTAAGAGCGGTAAATTTCTGATACGAGCCGTTAGATGTTGAGGTGTACACTGTTGCCCTGAGCCCTAGGCAGTTGCTATGAGGTGTACACTGTTGCATTGAGCCGTAAGCTGTTCTATGAGTTATACACTGTTGCCCTGAGCCCTAGGCTGTTGCTATGAGGTGTACATTGCTGCTCTGAGCCGTAAGCTATTGCTATGATATCAGGTATTTCTTAGCTGCCTGTTACACCTCTTACAGTAGTTACTTCCGAAGTGACCTTTCTCAATCGTGTTGAAGACCTAGAATCCTATTGGTGAAGAATTCCGAAGAACTTGAGTCGAAGAACCAACTAGGTAAGATAAAACGTGATACTTGATGGTAAGATTGTAGTAAGGCTTACGCCTAACCCACAAGAACCACGTAAAGAATCACCCCAGATTCTGACACGTTGAAGACAACGAGAGTGTGGATCTTCTCTCATCTTCGAATCACACCCTGGATTTTGAACGAGTAGCTTACACATCCTGATATAACTGGGCACTGTATTTCACCAGGAGTGTTTCTTGAAATTGATTTCACGGTAAATAAATGTATCAGTGTCGGTGGCGACTATGTGGAAAAACAAGATGTTCAGTAAAGAACATATAGCCTACTTTCTCCTAAATGCATGGGTATTGTTATAACTCTTTGTCCTTTTCAAGGAGTATAATTAATTGAATGTTGGTTGTAGGAGCTTGTTGAAATACCACGTGTTATACGGATATTAACCATGAATATGAGTTGCCCTTTGCTAGTGCTGCCTCTGTACAAAATTTCATTCAATTCGGTTTCACCGTGTTTGAATTGATAGGGGGAATCGATGTGCACACATACATGGCCGCTATATGCAAACTATTGGGCTGATGACCTTTTTGTTTAGTCAAAAGATGCTTCCTACATAAAGGTATGTTGTTGTAGTATCTAGAAGAGATCAGATGATCAGGTTGGTCGCAATTTGATTTAAGCTTTTAACATTTGGGTGGCCGTCATTCCGTTTCCGTCAAGATGGCGGCGATATAAAACATGACACTGAGGTGCCCTTTGCTAGTGCTACCTCTGTACAAAATTTCGTTCAATTCGCGTTCACCGTGTTCGAATTGATATGGGGGGACAGACATTCACAGTACACACACACACACACACACACACACACACACACACACACACACACACCCATAGACAGACACACTTTTTTTCGCCCTGTGTTGATCTCATAAGTCTACTTTCATTTTTTGCAAAAATCGAAAGTAGGCTAATAGCCAAAGGGTTGTCTGTTGTTGTGACTATATGTTGTGTCACTTTAAATACAGCTTCCTCGCGAATAAAATGACCTCGCCGTTACTTCCCTTGAAACTCCAATAACTGATTGACTGTTGTATTCGGAATGCCCCTCGTAGTTTTGCAGGTAGATGAATCAACCTGGTGGCTCTTGGAACCTGTAGAATACTTAAGGTGAAAGAAAGACGATAATGCAGAAAATAATATTCACGTGTGTTTCACGGTTCCATTTAGTACTGTGTTTTCCCAACTCTAGACAAATGCTAGGACGGTACCTCTTAATACGCTATGGTCACTACCTTGCCACTTCTTACCTAGTTTCCTTCGTCTTTAATCAATCATTCATTCTTTTCATCTTTAAGGAATTACGTTACTCTCATGTGGTGGCTGATATGAGGGATATCCATCCACAACCCCCCCAACATAGAAATTCACGGCCTCGTTGCGCGTAGTGTATAGCATTCTTGGCAGTCACCGCGGGGTCTCGGGTTCGATTCACGGCTCTGGCAAGAAATTCAATTCCTATCTGAGGGCTGGAACGGGGTACACTCAGCCTCGTGAGGCAAAACTGAGAAGAGGTGGGTTCGATTCCCACTACAGCCATCCTGGAATGGGTTTTCCGTGGTTACCCACGTCTACTCCATGCAAATTCCGGGATAGTTCCTAAGTTAAGGCCACAGCAGTTTCCTTCCCAATCCTCTCCCGAATTACAAATACACACTAATACATCCATCATCATAACACAGGTTATCAGACAAAAATTGTACACACAACCAATTGCACGGGGGTTGAATGACCACGATGTCTAATCCCCTCAAATGAAACAACAAACACACAGAAATTCATCGTATTTCATCCTCGACCACATAGAAATGGGAATAATATGAGGTCAACATACATACATACATACATACATACATACATACATACATACATAGGTTGTCTCATAGATAATATCGTTATTAAGTTTGGTGTTTTATAAGTTTGAATTGGTTTTCTTTGGTTGCTATTTACAAGAGGCCAAGGATAGAAGCCAGCCAATAATAGTAAGGAAAGGGAATTTAAGATCTGACTCTTACTTCCTTAAAAAAAATGGTGATTTCCTCTTAAATGTACAGGAAATGTATCCACAGTTGTTTGCGTGTGGCTGAACAAATACACGCTGCATATTACTGTAATGTTTTAAAGGTGTTAAATGCTCAATTTTCTTAATGAATTGCACCTTGGCAATGACGGAGTAGGTAAGACATAACGTGACTATTTTAAGGCCAATCACCTTGACAGAAATTCACGATTTGTAGGGTTTCTGCATTACCGTAGACAACAGACTTCGCCTTGAAGGTCTCACTCTCGCTCTCTGTGTACTGTACAGCTGTGGCACAGTATTTATTGTCGACAAGTTACCAGTAATGAACCACGCCCTTTCACACCCACGCCAATACCTAGATACGCGCTTTATATTGAACACTCGTGCCAAGATATTAGCTCTATACGGGTGTCCTGGAAACATTTCACTGTTTCATTCATCACAGACTTCAGCCTCGCATACTGTAGTGTATTTGGTTACCACCACTTCGCCACTTCTATTCCTGGCAAATTCCGGGATGTTAGGGCCTACCTAACTAAAGACCACGGCCGCTTCCTATCCGAATTCTAGATCAATTACAAGTAGCCTACATACACAAGTACAGACATCACAATGATACAGGTTATCAGACAAATTCTACAGACACTCAAGTATATGAGGCTACACGACCACGATGTCACAAAGCTTCTAAAAGAATCAACAACAACTACGAATTACAAATACGCACATGAATACAGTCATCACATTTACACAGGTTATCAGGGAAAACTCACTCACAACTAAGTGCATAGGGCTGAATGAATACGATGGCTAAAACCCTCAAATGAAACAACAGCAACAACAACCTGTAGTGTATGTGGGATCTGTCTAACAACCTGTGTTATTTTGGTGACTGTATTAAAGTGTGCGCTAATAATTGGAGTTTGAGCTTAGGAGGCGGCCGTGGCCTAGATCTAGACACCAAATCGGGATTCTATTAGAGCGGACAAAATAATTCTTAGGATAGTTGAGAGTAGAATTTGAATGTATCTCATTCCAGTCACCCGCACGACAGGGATTTCTAGTTATTGCACGTCCATTGGTTCTGATTCGATGAAATAAGGAGGTCCTGTGACAAGTTACGTAAATACACCACAGTCACGTCACTAAGAGGTTGACATGGCAGGATTTAGTCGAAGGGTGCTGGGTTCGATTCCTGGCCATACCATGGGTTTTTGATCTCCAATGGTTAATTGCTCTGGTTCTAGGACTGTGCGTTTGTGACGTCTTCATCATTAATTTCATCCTCATGTCTGGGTGAGTGATGCAATTGTCTGACAACCTGTGTGTCTGTGGTGGCTGAATTATTAAGGCCAGGAACTTTAAATAAGGTTGTTGCTTTTGATTGATTTAGGGGCTTTGCGACATCGTGGTCATGTAGCCCCCCTGTACTTGAGTGTGTGTGTGTGTGTATATATATAATTTGTCTGATAACCTGTGTAATTGTGATGGCTATATTAGTGTGTTTATTTGTAATTCAATTGGCTGGCTGCGTGGCACTGCAGTAACGTTCTCGCCTAATGTGTCCAAGGTTGCAGGATCGAATCCTGGCGCAGTCAGTTGACATTTGAGGGTGCGCAAATGTGAGGGAGCCGTGTCTAGATTTACTCTATAGGCCGCAGTTGTTAAAAGGGACGTAAAACAAATAACATTATTATTGTAATTCAATTGAAGATTGAGGAAAGGCAGCTTTGGTGGCGTAGTTCGTAGCATGCTGAGGTTCTATTCCCAAGGTCATGGGTTCAAACCCGACCGAAGCCGTCGGATTTTTTAAGAGCGTCAAAAATCTCTCAGTATGCCTTTCTTCGGAGGGGAAGTAAAGCCGGCGGTCCCATGTCATAGATTATTGAGGTAAGTGAGAGAACTACACTTGTGTGTAGCCAAAATTTGTAGGTTGGAATTGATAAAGCTCTATTAGTTCCAACGTTCGCCACCAGGTGCTGACTGCGATGCCATCTATTAGTCAAGTCCGCAAGCTAGGTGTCGTGGTCGGTAGCATATGGTAGCAAAAGTAGGAACTACTTGAAATTATTGTCTGCAGTCCTTACTTGAATTAAAACAGATAACAAACACTAATACATTAATCACAATTAACATCGGTTATCAGACAGATTCTCCACACACACAAAGCCCATGACATTACATGACCGCGTTGTCGCAGCCCCTAAACTGAGGAATCAACCATTCAACCCAAGATTGAGGAAGAGACGGCTGTGGCCTTACTTTAGGAAACACCCCGGTATTTGCCTACAGTTGAAGTTGTAAACCTTGGAGAACCTTTTATAAGATGGCTGAGATGGAAATCAGACCCTCCTCTTCTCAGTTTTACCTCACGAGGCTGAGTGTATCCCGTTCCAGCCTTCGGACATAATTAAAATTTCTTGACAGAGCCGAGAATCGAATATGTACCTCCAGAGCGACCACCAAGAATACTAGTCTCTAAACCACGAGGTGGTCATCATCACGATGTTTGGCTGGAGAGGAGGGTGATTAAAACACAGGGAGGAAATCACACTCACTCTTTGAGCATCTCCGAACTCTCAGCTCTTTTCTGCCAAATACGTAAGATTGTTCTCTTTGATAATTCTTTGAAGGTGCTTGGGACATCTTTGTCATAACTTCGTGTACCTCTGGTGTAGTAGTGTGTAATTGTAAATATTAGGGTCGGGAGTGGTGTAAGTGTCCCGGAGGGAGGAGGTGTAAGGGAAATCACACTCTGGATAGCCGCTGTCAACACCACGATTCGAATCTCCGATCTTTGGACTTACTGTAGCTCCCCCTCGTGGGCGTGACTACTGATTTAACGTGCACAGCTACACCAAGTAGTGATACGTAAAGAAAAGCATTGAGTACAAAATATTGGTCATCCATGATGACAAAAACGATGAAATGCAGCCGGAAGATATCACAAACCCATGTATTAACATCGAATTTGCAGGAGAAAAACTAAAAGTAGGAGAAGTCTGCTACTTAAAAAGCAAAATAAGAAGCAATAGACGAAGCAAAGGGGATAAAAAAAAGTAGGTTGGCACATGGCATATAAAAAGGAAGCTTTTCTGCAAAATAGAAATCTGTTGACATTGAATATTAGACATACATTTTTCAAAGCCTTTATCTGGAGCGTGGTGCTCTATGGAAGTGAAACTTGGATTGTCGATGCAGTATAAAATAGGCGAATAGGAATCTTTTTTGTTGTTGTGGATATATGGTGTTACAGGAGAAAGATGAAGATGAGATGGTAAGACAGAATAACAAATTCGGGAGGAGAGTTGTTTCTGGCGACTGCTAATGAATAGAAAAGATAGGTTAGTAGGGTAGGCTACGTACCAAGGCACCCAGGAGTAACAAACTAAGTTATGGAAGGAAGGGTTGTGGACAAGAACTGAAGGGGTATAGTTCTCTCGCTTTCCTCAATCACGACCGACTCGCTTTTGAAACATAGCTGGCCGGCCATGTTTACATTCCATGTCTGCGGGGAGCCAAGGCTTTCCCAGCTCGAGGCACAGTGTTGTCAGCTCTCCATCGTAGCCACTGAGAGTAAGCAGAGCATGCAGCGAGATTTGACAGAAATGCATGCAACTGTGCAACACTGGAGACCTGACAAGTGAGCCGGCAATCAGGACTCCACGTGGAGTGATAGAGCAAGCATACTATTGGTCAAGAACCATCAGCTATTGGTCAGTAGCAAACAATGGTTATTGTAGGACGTGCTTCTGCCTAACCTTTGAGTCATTGGTGGTTAGCGAGGAAAGTGAGAGAACTGTGGGCAAAGATTAGGACATGCTGAACAGATTAGCTCTGATGTAGGGTGTGGTTGCTACGTTGAGATGAAACGATTAGCTCAGGTCAGGGAAGCAATGAAGACTCAAACACATGCAGTAGGTCTAACTGTGAATGCCCTCACTCTTACCGACCTTCACAAGTATTCACCATGGGCATTACACTTTAGAATGGAGGGAATTACCAGGCGGAACATTGCTTCGTTCAGGTCACTTGTGCAAGAGTGACTCGGCACTTGTGAGACGGCGCGGGTGCGAGTGTTGAGTAGCTGGTTCAGACTCCTCATGTTTGCACTCCTCTCCTATCGGACACTTCCTCATGAAAGCTCAATACGCCCGCTAGACCGGATAAAACATTTGTTTGACCTCTGCCACAAGTGGAAGGTCAAGGGTTCCAACATCCTCCTGGTCTGGAATTGAAGTTTTTATTTGCCACAACTTTCCAACAGTCTCGTGTTGCGTGTGTGTCTAGACACCGGCCTTTCACCATCGTGCTGCAAGCCCTGATCCTCCGTCAATGTGTTCGCGAATTGTTATGTTATGGTTGCGGTAGAGACGGAAGAGACCTGCTAACTGACCCGTGAAGTGTGCGGATACCAGGTTGTAGCTATTCCACGAATGCTACAATGGGCTGTTCCCCCACATCATCTTATTTTCAACCGGTATAGGCCTATTTATTAAGAAGTAAAGCGTAGAGGTGGTGCGGCCATGGTGCTAAAAAAAATGGCCGCTTTATGGGAAGAGCAGACATTCCCATCTAGTGACATCACAAGTCTTTGATAGCTTCTTTGAGAGTTGAAATTCTAATTTCCATGGCATCGAACAACAATATAGACGCAAAGAGAAAGACGAAGGAAATGAGACTGTTGGAGTTTTAAGGGGCGGAACAGCGAGGCAAACTGCCACGAAATGAGACTGTTTCGGCTTTTCTAAAAGGAAGATATTGCTCCTGTTAATATGAATTGAATTAATGTGAAAGGAAATACGACGTGGCTTCGAAATTGGCTACTCCAAGAACAACCCTACCACAGCATTTAGGATGTCATCGCAATTGAATACTTGTCCAGATCTTTAAAAGGACACAATCCAATACATGAACGCGACACTGTTCAAATTTTCTACAATTCAACCAATTTTTGAAATATGCTTTGCCTATCAGAAGAGTGTATTGGGTTCATATCTGTTTCAGTGGAAGTTATTAGATATTGGTGTCAGGTGGCTACCGTGAGCTTTGTGGGTGATTAACCTGGAGTAGAAGTGGGAAACTACGGAAAACCACTTGTAGGATGGCCGAGGTGGGAATCGAACTCACCTATTCTCAGCTTTGCCTCACGAAGCTGAGTGGATCCCGTTACAGCCCTCAGACCAGAGCCTGGAATCGAACCCGGACCTCCAGGGTGACAGCCAAGATTGATAACCACTACACCAGTTTATATAGTTCATTTACGTGTCTGTGATTTTTGTTTATGTTTTTCACGCACTTGACCGTTATACGTTTTGGTTTACGAAGACTACGTCTTGTAGTCGGAACATGTCCCATTAGATGTGTTCTTTTTGTTTTTACCAATCATTCAGCGTTGATTAGACCGAAAAACTACATGTTCTTATTGATTTGTTAATATTTTTGTAATTTCTTGACAGAGCCGGCAATCAAACCCGGACCTCTGCGAAGACAGCCTAGAGTGTTAGTCACTACGTCACCAGGTTGACTGTGGATATCTTTTACATAATTCTCGGAATATTTTAGTTTAATATCGCATGTTTTGAGCAAGAATCGACTGTACGAGTAGATTATATTTTCTTCAAATTACAAATTTTGGTGGTCTTGTTGTTAGTACGCACAGTCCTAGTAATATTATGGCGTGAGACAAGAATACTTGTGTGAAGCTAAATTGTTAGGTTAGATTTCGTCGAAACGCTCTATCAAAGTTCCAACGTTCACCACTAGGTATCATTGATATCTGGTAGTGAAAGTTGGAACTACTTGAAATTGAATGGAACTTGTAGCTCAACCTAAGGGTGTCCGCTGGAAGCAGCTACAGACTCAGGCGAGCCGAACATGTCCTCGGACACTCCCGGCACTAAAAGCCATACGATACGTAAATAAAACTGACGTGCTAATCTCAGATGATTTAATTTTAAAGACAGTAGTAGAATACTAATGTACGATGCCCACTGATGAGAGTGCTACAGATATTGATCTCAAATATCATGCAAAACGACTCTTCTAGCAGAAATCAGTGATATTCAAATCGCGGTGAAAGCCAACTTCTTAACCAATGATCAACCATTCTCCCTGCTAATGGTCCTGAAATGTTCAAGCCAAGTGGTCGTCTTCAATTGCCCGTTGTACACAAGCTAGCTGCGTCTCCCGTATCATTACTCCTGCTGGCCTCCAGTGATCCAGCCTGCCGTACCACCAATGATATAGAATTAAGGTAACGAGACCTCTTTCTCCTTTAGTGATTCATTCAAACATATTTCCTTCCTCAACATTGAAATAAATGTTGATATTCTATTATCGACCATACCGACAGTGGTGGCTATGCTCGTTAAAGTGCAGCGTTAGGCCATGGGGCCAAGCTCTCTGCTGACTCGGTAGACGCGTGGGTTCGAGCCCCACCGTCGGCCGTCCTTGAAATTGGTTTTCCGTGGTTTCTCCACTTTCACCTCCAGGCAAATGCTGGGACGGTACCTTCTGATAGGCCACGGCCGCTTCCTTCCACATACTTGCCCAGTTTCATTCACCATCATTCATTTCATCTCTCATTAACTCCTCTCATGAGGTTGGCGTCAGGTAGGGCATCCTGCCGTAAAAACCATCCGCCACAAAGACTTCCATCGCATCTCATCCCCGACCCCGTTGGAAAAACGGGAAAAATAAGGGGTAGACAAACAAAATTCTATTATCGACCAACATCGTGCGTGTGAAATGACGTACTGTTTCCTCGGTTGATCAGTGGTAGAGGGTTCAGTGGCGTAACTACGGGGGATAATTGGGGGTACCAATCCACCTAGAGCCAAATAACAAAAATATGAAATTTGTTGAAAGTTTTAAATTTTGAATAAAACCAATCTTCGGATTGATGAGAAATTATTGATTTTAGTTGGAAAATATAGTTTATTAATATTTATACAATGTCGGGGAATGGAAAGGACCAAATGATTTCGCGAAGAGAACTGCACTTCTATTTTATATCAACACCATAGTTAATTTTCGAGCATTTCGATCAACTTCGGGATGGTATATTTGCTTCCATTGATTATGTCTCATCATATCCGAGCCTTCACCTTCCCATCCCCCTTCCAATGATATTTTTATTCAGCTCATCCCCCTCCAGAAGGAAACCCTTGTTTCTGCTATACGATTCCATGATTGCGACTTCGATCCTGGTCAAGAAAGTTGTTTTTTTGAAGGACGGCAACAATTCAAAGCACTCTGAGTCGTCTGATGTTGGATTGTAAAAGATCTCTCGTATCTCATTTGGCAATTATAAGTCTGAATTCGTTAAATACCAGCCATAGATTACCCGGTAGTGTTCAGATTTTCTACCAAAGGACAGTGATAAACGAAACATTGAAATTGGAGAAGAGATACCCAAAATAGTTACAGCTCAAAAAAGCCTATTATGTTTTAAAAATTTGTTAGGAATACTAACTACATGCTCCGCTACACTCTCTTAACTAGTTTTACATAACTGTGAGTAAAACATTACTATTGACAGACATATTTGTTAATGGCTATTGATCTTGACGCTTTTTCAATATTTGAAAGTCTAGAGAGTTCACAAATTTTGCAAATGATTTTGAATACTTTTTGATTAGGACAAACTTGTGCATTGGCCAGTTGCGTCCTATAACAACACTGTTTATTAACATTTCACTCTTACTTTCCACTTCACTGCATTCGAAAATTAAATTTTCGTCTGTTTGGGGACTTCTATTGCAGGAACAATCGGGGCTACGTATAATCCTAAGATTGTGCAAGTACGAGGCAATATTTCCATGTCCGGTTACTATTGTTGTCATGTTTGGTGTTAGGTTGATTATTATTATTATTATCATCATCATTATTATTACTATTATTATTACAAATAGACCTACTGACAGGAGTAACTACGCTCGCTAACGCACAAAGCTAGGCCATGAGGTACACTGAGACTAATGTGGCAAAACTGAGAAGAGGTGGGTTCGATTCCCACCTCAGCCACCCTCGAGGTGGTTTTCCGAGTTTTCCACTTATACTCCAGGAAAATACCGGGATGGTCCCTAACTTAAGACACAGCCACCTTTGCCGAATCCTCACCTGAATCACAAATACACAACACTAGTATGTTGTTGCTTATTTTAGGGTCTGCGACATCGCGGATCGGGAAAGAGGCAGCCGTGGCCATAGGTTAGAAACCATCCAAGCATTTGTATGGATTAGAAGTGGGAAAACCATGGAAAACCACTTATAGGATGGCTGAGATGGGAAACGAATCCTCCTCTACTCAGTTTCGCCTCATAAGTCTGAGTGAACCCCGTTCCAGCCCTCACACCAGAATTAAAATTTATCGGCAGAGCCGAGAATCCAACCTGAACCTCCGGTGTGACTGCCAAGAACGCTAGCCACTACACCACGAGGTGGTACAGACACTATAGACTAATAACAACACAGGTTTTCAGAGAAATTATTCACGATGTTTAAGTTCCTCAAATGATTCAACAACATAACTATATTTCTTTTCGTTGGTCCATGTTGATTTATCAAATTAGTATATTTTTTCTTGCAATGTCATTATATACCTGAAAATCTTTGCACCTAATCCACACTTAAATGAATAAATAACAAACGTAATAGCGGGACGTTTCGGATATTAATGACATCCTTCATCAGCAGTGTTTCAGTGTTAGTATTGTACATTAAATATTAAAACTATACACTACACCAGTGCATCAGAAAAAATAATTGTTTCACAGAAATGTATGGACGGAAACAGAGAGCCATCGTTTTGACAATACATCTACTACATGATCCGGATCGGGGCTGTGTGTTCATGGGAATAGTGAAGTGCTACAAGTGTGAAATTACATGTACTAATATTATTCAGTAATAAATTCCCCCTTTATCAGTGAATAACATTATTTTGCTTCAAAAATAGTGTGTAATAGTTACACCTTTAATGTATTGGGCAAAACAAGCGTGTGATCGTCTGAAAAGTATAACATTATTGGTAGTTTGTACAGGTAACACTGAAAATTTAGCTTCAAATCTTCACATGTGAAGGTCTTGACATGTTTTATGTATCTGAGTGGTGTATCTTTAAGATGCAGCCTACCAACCGAAACATGTCCCACTATTAGGTGCGTTATGGATTAGGCGGAAATATTTATCACCAAATTTAAGGAAAATATATTTTTAATGTTACATAGGCTACTGTATTAAAAAATCAAAATAGCATCTGATTACTTTTCAATATTGTTGATATTATATTTTCGCCCTTGTCTACTGCACAATCATGCGTGATTCGGGGTGAACCGTGTTCTTTGTCAACAAATCCGTATTTACTCTTGGCGCAATTTAACAATCATTTATAGGATGTAAATGCTGCTATTTATAGGATTGTTTTGTGAATTGAATACAAAAAACAATTCAAGAAAAAAATACTATTTTTTAAATCCGTCGCTTATGCAGAGCTTTCTTGAGAGCTACGAAATGCATAATTCCAGTTGAAATTCAGATTTTTCCATTTAAGGGTTATCATCATCATCATCTCATAAACGGAAGTGGAGATAAATGATATTAACTTAGTGAATTATTTTACAAGTTAAGAATAAATCAAATTCTAATATTTCACAAAAATTATCTTATATGAAGAAATAAGTTCGTTATTGTTTCATACCGATCTATTATCTTTCACACTCTCTTATCTTAAACTATATTTTAACTGTTGACCTGAGTAAAGACCAAGTTCTGAAATAACGCGACCAGTTCGCAATTTATTTACGTTATTAAAACGGCAGTTAATACAGTATAGGTATATTCCTTTCGTACTGTTCTAAACTTTAAGCTGTTCAATGTAATTTAGGAAGGTTTTAGGAGGAGTGATCACCTCCTTAATCATCCCTTCCATCAATATCCGTGTTGTCAAACTACTTGTAGTAATAGGCCTACACTAGATAGAATAGGGTTGCCACATTTCAAGAATGGAAAAACGGAACACGTCCCAAAACATTGTTTTCTTCTAAATCAAGGTTGTTAAATGTTGTAATAAATAATGCACATATGTATTAAATAAGCATTACAAACTCAAATACACAAAATTAAAACTAGATATTGCTGACACATCATATAGGCCTATGACACCAGCAACTTACAAATACTTTTCATTTGAACGACCTTTGCAAAGATTCTTTTATTTGTAAGTACCTTCTGATAATAGTCACTACAATTGTCGTTATAATCGTAATATATGAACAATTCTTGTTTTATCAAACGAATGGAGCTTCTGTTTTATCATCTCTCCATTTGATATTAATGACAGAAATCTCTCTCCGTAACAGCTTTGGGGGGGGGGGGGGGGGGGGTGAATGCTGAGTATGAACTTGACAACGACTAAGATATTCCTTAATGTGTTTGCCCCTAATAAATCTATAACATGTACCCATCTATCTGACACAGTCGTAGAAATCATGTTATCTTTCAAACTTGCACCTGTATCGCCAGAAAACAAGCTAGATGTTATAATTCTGAAGTGGTACATTTGAAAATTGGTGCGAAATTGAATATATTATCAAATTAACTAAAAACCGGAATTTTTGCCGTTCCGTTAAAGATTAAAACCGAACGCGGAATGAAAAAACGGAACGTCTGGCAACCCTGGACAGAACTCTGTCATTAGGTTGTACGTTATGTATGTATGCAGTTGGTTTTAAAGTTCATTTGTATGGTATTGTTTACAAATACACTGCACCTCTCGGTTAGAAGAGCAAACACTACCGGAAATATCATCCGGATGGAAATGTCATCACTGTAGCTGTTCGGTCAGTGCCTGTCGTAACCATGCTCTCCAGCAGTGAGTCTTTGAACTGGAGATCAGCTGGCCAGAGTCAAAATGGCGGCATCAGCTGTACACAAATCATAACAAACGTGAGGAGTATGGCGCCCATTTCAAATAGCCATCTCCTTGACTAACAAGCACTGATGGCACATTCTATCATATATCACTCCCCCAATACACAAAGGAGTAGTTCGATATTTTAACAGCTGTATTTTAGATCTTCGGTGAAAGTTTAACGAAACAATATCCAGTAGGCTGAGTATACTGACAATAATGCTAACATATTGAAAACATTTAAAGATAGACACTTATTCTCATTCGTAAACTTGCTTTGTTGACTTGCTGATTGTATTTTATTGCAATTGTTGTACTAACGAAACTAGGTGTTTTAAAATATAACTTAGTCACTGCCAGAAATTGGTACTTATCAACTTTATATATACATAAGGAAATAAACACATATATTTTTATTTTATTTACCACCAAGTTTCAGTGCGTAACTATTTATTTATGGTGTGTGAGGAAAATATCCCTTTTATAAGCCGGTCGATGTGAATTCAAACAAAAATTAGCACAACTCTCAATTTACTACTAACCAGGAGATTCTACGTCAATAACACAAACTGCAAGCCTATAACTGAGGATCGTGTGAAAGATATGAAAAAGCGAAAAAGAACGCATATCATATTCTTAAATCACTGAGTTCACCTTTTATAACAAAAAGAAAAAAAGACTGATCATGTTTGTGCTATCTGTACAGAATCCGCTTGTAGCCACAGAATAACGAATGGATGCTCTGTGTATGAGACAATCTCAACTTGTGTACAATACATCACTGAGCCAAGCATGGAAAGTAAGGTACTGTATGTGTACTCACGATGCGGTCGGTGACGGTCGTCATGTTGTCGGTGCGGAGCGGAGCGACTGTGACACTGTGTGGTGGTTGCAGAAGAACTGTGGCGTTGAGCAGGTCTCGCGCCAATGTAAGGCCACTACAAGTCACTTTCACCCGACTAACCGACAACCACGGGCTCACTAGCTCATTGACTGCGAGCACCACACACGTACACCGGCCGCTTTATAATCTAGTAGGCCTATACTGTGACCTCATACTGGGCCAAGGTACAACATACTCGTACAGTTTAAGCTCTCTTCTTTCTTTGCTTCTTGGCCAGACCACCTTGTGGTATAAAGGTTAACGTTCTTGGCTCCCATCCATAACCAATAAATTTATTTCTAGTCTGAGTGCCGCAAAGGGGGGAAAATGAGAAGAGGTGGGTACGATACAGTATACCCCTAAACCATACTATAAGTGGTTTTCCGTGGTTTTCAATCTCTACTCGAAGCAAATACCGGGATGGTTTCTTACCTAACGTTAAGGGCACAGATAAATACACACACCGCAATAAATCCTTACAGCGGGTGCGTGGCGGCACTGAGTGCTTATCTTGCAATAAATCAGGGCACTGTTATTTAAAGAGCCAGGGAGCTTCAGTATTCGTAGCTGGCAATCAAGGTACTTAGGATACTCAGTGCTGCTACGCACCCATTCGTGAGAGTTTTCAAAGGCGCACTCGCCGGAAGGATAACATGGGTTATCAGAAAGAATACTCACCCGAATTACATGGGACTGAAGTGCATGATGTCGAAGTCGCTAAATGAAACAACGACAATCACCACCCTTCTGGGACAAGGTTTCCATAACTGATAAGTTAATAGATATTTTAGTTCTCTGTCTTGAGCTTTCTTTTCTCCTTGCTTCTTCATTCTGTCTTTCTTTCCTAGTAAGGACACCACGGAGTAGCCGTGCTCGTTAAATCGTGCACCACGGCTGCGAGGGCAGCTGCAGCAAATCCGGAGATGGTTAGAATCCTAGCACTGACAGCAACTACGCTGAAAATAGTTTCTCCTCGGGTTTTACCCACACTCCCTCCAGGCAAATGCCGTGATAGTATCCTACTTCAAGACCCGGGACACCTAACCCATCCCTGTCTCTAACAAAGTTTTAACACACACTACTACAGTTTTCACAGAAATACAGGTTATCAGACAAGTTCAACACACACCCAGCGACACAGTGCTGATGACCAAGATGTTTCAAGCCCCTCGAATGAATTAACAACATCGAAATATTTTGAAACACTCATCCGGTCAGCTCAAACCAGTATTACCAGCGTTTCGCCCTATCTTTATAAAACCCACATAAAACCCGGCCGAACCCCAATTTTCTCGGATGAGGCTGCAAATCGGTGTTTGAGAACACCTGATATTTTTCAGACTTTTCTCATGAAGCGTGGGGCACGTGACAAGTGAACGCCACATTTATCGAAGTCCATCGCCAGTCGCTCGGCACTTGCACTTGGGTACAGCTGGGGTCGCCACGAGGCGACGCGGGTTGCCCCCGCCTGACGTATCGACGGTCATGGCCAGTGGGGTGATGGGTGATCCCAGGTGTTTGAGCCACCAACTTTCACGTCCAAGTCTGATGAATTTCCCACGGGCGTCCATGGTAGTGCAACCACAGTTCCTCAAGGGTACTGTACGCCAATATTCTGGACCAAGTCCCAATTCATGGACCACCTCGGGTTAGACTTCTGACGAAAGCAAGGGGCAGGGGAGGGATGCTTTATTGCCGGAACTTGCGGCTTAAACCTAAAGAGTCACAGCAGGCGTAGAGCAATTTCATCGAAAATGCTATTAGATGTAATTAAGACCACATAGGATAGAGTCGTCGATGCTCCCACTCACGATGAGCCTGACTGAGTGCTCAGGATAAGTTCACCGACCAGCCTTACAAGAAACCGAAGCAGAGACGCATATTCTGGCCCAAGGCTGGGCCAAGAGGTGCCAGAATGACATAGTCAACTTATGACGTTTTTCTATTCTAAATAAGTCTTCATATCCGTCTTCGATTCGTTGTTTCGAGATTGAAGTTCCTGGCATTTAGCCACCCTTTGATAACCCACCGTTTACCGACAAGGTGCCCGAAGCTACTCCCGCCGTTTACCCATCCGCGCATTAAGATGTCACCCCTATACCCCGCTTACCTACCCGTAAATGACCCGTAATTTTCACATGCTCTAACACGATAGCTTGATCTATTCCCGATATTTACCCAAAGTTCGGTGAAATGGCTGAAGGTACTCACAATCCGATATGAAGGCCAGAGCTACTCTTACCATTTACTCACTCATCTATTAAGAGCTTCAAAAAATAAAACCCATTCACAGAGGAAAGTTCCGTGGTTTTCTCTGACGGGTCTGAAAATGGATGCTGAAGAACGTTTTTGTTGTTGTTGTTATTTATATCAAATGTATTTTTCATGACGTGTTGGCTCACTTGACTAGTGAACTCCAAAGCACTGACATTTTTTCCAAGATCAACGCCGGTTTTTGGCGACCCACATTTGTGGCAACGTACTCCGTCAGCTTACACAGGATGCACCCACCTCTGCATATCTACAGACTTGGCTAACAAGGTGACGGTCCTTGGGGCATTATAATCGGAACAGTCATTGCTACAAACGGAACAAGGAAACGTATTCCGATTTCGTTTCGTTTCGTGGAGAAGAGAAGTAGTCATCACCTAACGCTGGAATTTAATATTTTCGTAAGATCGTTGGAAAATAATGAAGACGTCGCGTCGGCCCAAGCAGTTGTACTAAAGAGGACATCTCGTGGTGTAGCGGCTAGCATTCTTGGCTGTCCATATTCAATTCTGGCTCTGCCAAGAAATGTAATTCTGGTCTAAGGGTTGGACCAGGACACACACAAGCTCGTGAGGCAAAACTGAGAAGAGGTGGGTTCAATTCCCACCTCATCCATCCTGTTTGTGTATTTCTGAGTCCCCTCACTTTACTCCAGGATAAAGCTGGGAAGGTTCCTACCCTAAGGCCAAGGCCGACTCCTAACCAAATCCTACCCCATTACAAACACACACACTTCTACAGCCATCACAATGACACAGGTTATCAAATAAATTCCACACATACATGCACAAACACACCCAAGTGCACAGGGCTAAATGTTCATGATAATCCAAACATCCTAAATGAAATAACAACAACAAGAAGAACAATAGAAGAGAAATGGTCAACACCTGAAATGAATCTTTCAATTTCAAAAGAGAAATTCAGAAATAACTAATATTTAGAGAAGTAATCACCAAAACCGATAACATTACCAGCGGCTAAGCTGGGATCTTGCAATTGACAAATAGTTCCGGGAACAACTAAATAGCCTATTTTCATACATCCTACTTATGTTCATTGCCTCTATCAACATAAAATAATTCAGTTTGCTGTAATAGATTCATATAGATATTGAAAACCATTTAAATATTTCGGATGGTCGCCACTTTTTTTTTAAGAAGGCCATAGGGTTATGTACTATTAGATAAAAATTATTGCGTAGGTTTATTCAATCGCATGATTAGGACTCAAGAAATAAAAAATTACGAGCCTTACAGTAGTCGCATATGATGTGTAACATCTGACATAGAAGAAACCTCACGTGAAATTGTTGATACACCGGTATTTTATAGTATTATTGGCACAAATATTAATCTATTGTAAAACGGAGTGTTTTACAGATATTGTAGTTTATAATACGGAAATCATTTTATTAGATGATTTGTAGCTTCCACCAGCACTAGCCTAAATAAAGAATACGATATGGATCAACTAGATTAATAGACGCGACACCGCTCATAACCTTAAAATCCTTATAAACAGGTCCTCTTGATTCACAGACCAACACGTAATTTCATATGGATTCTGTTAAAATGAGTCATATTGATATGATAAATATCGTTTAAAATGATAATCTGGTAGCAAAAATATCTACCCCGCCCAGGATTCGAACCCAAGATCTCTAGATTCACAGTCATACGCAATAACCCCACGGCTATTTCGACTACGCAAATATTTTGCACAAGATGGTGACTTATTTCCACGTTCCAATAATACTGCATTACGGAATTAAGTTTCATTTATATTTTGCTTGTTTCGATAATGTTCCTGAGTGACATTGAGTTTAAAATGCCTTATGCCAATGAAATGCCGACTACTTACAATGTTTGATATTAAGGCATTTTACCATTTAAATACTGATACGAAGACTTCGAACATGTAGGCTACCATGTCATTTGTTAAAATCACTTGACACCAGAGTTCGCATGAGCGTTTTCCGTTCAGTATGTCATATACATTCCACATGGCCGAGAGTGCGTCATGGTATCAATTTTCGACACCGCGCGCTGATTGTTTCTCTTACCAGTGCCAGCTGGATCGATCGATCAAGTTGGCAGTGCGTCTTATACTTCCGTTCGATCCACCACTGCCAGCTAGGGCACACTTCCATTCGATCGATCGAGCGGGCACTGCATACTTCCGTTGTCCACCACTGCCAGCTAGTGCACTTCCGTTTGATCGATCGAGCGGGCAGTGCATACTTCCGTTGTCCACCACTGCCAGCTAGTACACTTCCATTTGATCGATCGAGCGGGCAGTGCATACTTCCGTCTGATCCACCACTGCCAGCTCGATCGTTCCGATCGACTTCCGTCCCCAATTTTCAAAATCACTCCGACAAAACTATCCAGCAACCGAGCGGAAAGATGTTACACATCAAAAACTTAATTTTAAAATTTAGCACAGTCACCATATTGAGGATATGAAAGCAATTGAAATAAATTAGATGTCAGTGGATTAAAATTTGTATAAGCATTTACTGTAACAAGTTTCACTGCGCTCGGGTGGTTAAATCGCGAGAAACGTCCATTTAAATACTTATATTTCGCGTCACCGCCATGTTGGATTTGTGCTCACCAGGTTATTGAATGTTCCATAGGTGAACTTATGTTAATAGCCTTTATCAGCATACAAAATTTCAGTTTGATTGCTGTCATAGATTAGTAGACATTGAGAACTGTCTAAATATTTCGGATGGTTGCCATATTGGATTTGTATATATGTTGAGTTATGTACTATTATAGGTTTATTATTCAAACGTTGATTTCAATCGCATGAATAGGGCAAACGAAATAAAAACTAAATTATAACATTTTAAACAGCTGCCATCTTGAGGTCATGTGAACAATTGAACTAAATTGGTTGGTTGGTTCCTTGGTTTACGGGCTGCGACAACGTGGTCATGTAGCCCCGTGTACTTTGGGTGTGTGTAGAATTTGTCTGATAACCGATGTTAATTGTGTTGGCTGTATTAATGTGTGTTATCGTTTTTTTTTAAATTCAAGTAAGGACTGCAGAAAGTAATTTCAAGTAGTTCCTACCTTTGATACCAAATGCTACCGTCCATTACACCTAGCTTGCTGACTTGGCTACTAGATGGCATCGCAGTCAGCAGCTGGTGGCGGAAGTTGGAACTAATAGAGCGTTATAAATTGTTACCTACACATTTAGACATCACACAAGTGTAGTCAGTGGAAGGTTCCTGTTCATGTCATAAATCTATGACATGGGACCGCCGGCTTTACTTCCCCTCCGAAGGAAGGAATACTGAGGGAATTTTAATTCTCTTAAAAACTCCGACATCTTCGGCCGGGTTTGAACCCGCAACCTTGGGCATAGAAGCTCAGCATGCTACCAACTACGTTACCGAAGCCGCAGAACTAAATTAAATGCCAGTGCATTACAGTGTGTATGAACATTTGCTGTGCCATGTTTCACTACGCTCGGATGGTTAAATCACGAGGAAAGTCTTTTTAAATGTTTCAACTTTGCTTGGGCCCTGCTCGTTTTGCACTTAACAGGTTTTTGAAAGTTGCATAGGTAAACTGGTAGTAGTGCCCTTTATCACCGAACAAAATTTGACTGTGATGTCAGTAAGAGTTTCGGAGATATAGAATGCCAGTGAAATATTTCGCAGAGTTGCCATCTTGGATTGGTGAGACGTAATAACATTTAAAGGGCACGGTTGAGGTCGGACAGAATAGTACTATGACTTTACGGAGTTTCATTGAAATTGATCCGGTCGTTTAGATTTCATTACGGGGAAGGGACACACACACACACACACACACACACACACACACACACACACACACACACACACACACACACACACACACACACACACACGGACAAAAGGTGATCTCATAAGCCTATTTTTAGCCTACTTTCGATTTTTGCAAAAAATGAAAGTAAACCTATGAGATCTACACAGGGCCAAAACTTGTGTGTCTGTCTGTGTGTCTGTCTGTGTGTGTGTGGTTGTGTGTGTGAGTGTGTGTACTCTGAATGTCTGCCCCCCCCCCTCCCCCTTTCAATTCGAACACGGTGAAATCGAATTCAACGAAATTTGGTACAGAGGTAGAACTAGCAAAGGGCACCTCAGTGTCATGTTTTATATCGCCGCCATCTTGACGGAAACGTAATGGCGGCCACCCAAATGTTCACAGCTTAAATCAAATTATGACTAACCTAATCATCCGAGCTCTACTAAATTTTGCTATAACATATATTCATATAGTGGGCGTTTTATGACTAAAGTATTAGGTCATCAGCCCAACAGTTTGCAGATGGCGGCCATGTATGTGGCCAAATCGATTCCCCCTATTAATTCAAACACGGTGAAACCGAATTGAACGAAATTTGGTACAGAGGTAGCACTAGCAATGGGCACTCCAGTGTCAATTTTTATATTGCCGCCATCTTGACGAAAACTTAATGGCGGCCACCCAAATGTTAAAAGCTTGAATCAAATTACGACCAACCTGATCATCTGATCTATACTAAAGTTTGCAACATTATACCTTATGTATGAACAAATCGTTTGACCAAACTTCAAGGTCATCAGCCAAATAATTTGTGGATTGCGCCTTTTTATATATTCGATTCGATTCCCCCTATCTTTTCAAACAAGGTGAAACCGAATTGAATGAAATTTGGTACAGAGATAGCACTAGCAAAGGGCACCTCAGTGTCATGGTTTATATCGCCACCATCTTGACGGAAACTTAATGGTGGCCACCCAAATATAAAAAGCTTAAATCAAATTACGACCAACCTAATCATCTGATCTCGACCAAATTTCGCAGCAACATAACTTTATCTGAGAAGCGATCTTTGACCAAACTACAAGGTCATCAGTCCAATAATTAGATATGGCGGTCATGTATGTGTGCAAATCGATTCCCCTTATCAATTCATACACAGTAAAACCGAATTGAACGAAATTTAGTGCAGAGGTAGCACTAGCAAAGGGCACCTCAGTGTCATGTTTTATATCACCGCCATCTTCACGGAAACGGAATGGCGGCCACGCAAATGTTAAAAGCTTAAATCAAATTACGACCAACCGCATCATTTGATCTCTAGCAAATTTTACAACAACATACCATTTTGTGGGAAGCATCCAATAGTTTGCAGACAGCGGCCATGTATGTGTGCAAATCGATTCCCCATATCAATTCAAACACGGTGAAATGTAATTGAATGACATATTTCACAGAGGTAGCACTAGCAAAGGGTACCTCATATTCATGTTTAATATCCGTATAGCACGTTGTATTTCAACAAGCTCCTACAACCAACATCCAATTATACTCTTTGAAAAGGACAAAGAGTTATATCAATGCCCATGCATTTAGGAGAAAGTAGGCTATATGTTCTTTCCTGAACATCTTGTTTCATAAATGAAAATAGCTGAAAATCATTTTCAATAATAACCGTCTTAATAGTAAAAGACGAATATGAATAAGATGAAGAAGAAGAAAAAGAATGTCCTAGTTTCCAACTCCTACGAGTTGCGGGCAATCATACTTTCCAGAAAGGCTTCGGTGACATCGTCAGTAGCATGCGAAGCTTCTATGCCCAAGATCGCGGGTTCAATCCCCGCCTAAGTCGTCGTATTTTAACAGCGTTAAAATCTTGCAGTAAGCCTTCCTTCGGAGGGGAAGTAAAGCCGACGGTCCCATGTCGTAGATTTATGGCATGTAAAAGAAACTTCCACTAATTAAACTCGTGTGAAAATAAAATTTGTAGGTTAGATTTCGTTAAAATGCCCTATCAAAGTTCCAACGTTCACCATTAGATGTCAGTGATATCTGGCAGCGAAAGTTGGAACTACCTGTCATTGAACGGAACTTGTAGCTCACCCCATGGGTGTCCGCATTGAAGCAGCTACAGCCTCTGGCGAGTCGAACATGTCATTGGACACTTCTGGCACTAAAAGCCATAAGCTAAATAAATAAATAATGCTTTCCAGGGTACGCTCATTTACTATGACTGTGACTGCGCATTAAATTACTATTAGGTAGCTTGTCCATATTTAAAACAAAGCTATCACCGTTGCTCAAGAAACCTCCTATCAACACATCTCCAGCATTTTACAACATATGACCGAAGTCTTATAATGAGATATCATCTACTAAACAACGAATGTAACACCAAATGAATATTTATCAGGAATATTAAGTTCACCATACTGGATAATTTCATCAACTTTCCCACTGGTCAGTATAATAGAACGTATAAGATATGCTCGTATTTAGCCTTCTTTCATAGAAAGCCTTTTTGTGATCACTCGGGGGCTGTGCGTGTGTGTCTGTGTGGTCCCCATAAAATTCCTAAACGCTTCAACCAAATTGAACGTTAAAATACTGAAGGAGTGGTCACCCTCTTATGCACCTTGACTGCACTTTTTGTATTGCCTCATCTTGGCGAAAATAAAATGATGGTCTCTTGAGTTTTTATTGCCCAAGTTGGCTACAGACTGAACTAATAATAATCAAGTCCTCACTAAATTTATGTTTCATGAACCATTCTATAAGGAGAGTTGTGCGCCAATGTTACAAAACTCTCAGCTATTCAATTTCAATATGGCAGCCGTGGGTAAAATTCCAGTATTATAATCAATAACTTACGTTTCTATACATCAATGCCCATCAAAGTTGACATTATGGTAGCTTCATATGATGGCCATAAGTGGCAGGATTTTGAATTTAATAATACTGAATATTATTCGCAGCTGTCATCTTGAATACACAGTATTTTAATGCCGACTATTCACCATCTAATGAAATTCGGATTTAGAAACTGTGCAAAAATAAAGCACTGTTTCGAAGGTTTACTTTGGTCGGTTGGTTCCTCAGTTTAGGGGCTGCGACAACGCGGTCATGTAGCCCCGTGTACTTTGGGTGTGTGTAGAATCTGTCTGATTACCGGTGTTAATTGTGATGGCTGTATTAGTGTGTGTTTCTGTTTCTTAATTCAAGTAAGGACTGCAGGCTTTGGATTTTTCAAGTAGTTACTACTTTTGCCACCAAAAACCACCGTCAACAACTACTAGTTCAGAACTAGGCTACTAGACGCCACCGCAGTCGGCTCCTGGCGACGAACGTAGGAACCTGAGCGTTGTTTAAATGTTTAACCTAATTTAGCTTCATACAGGTGTAATTAGTGGAAGGTTTTTTAACAGGCCATAAATCTATGACATGGGACGCCAGCTTTACTTCCCCTCCGAAGGCATACTGAGGGACTTTTAACGCTCTTAAAAAATCCGACGGCTTCGGCCGGGTTTGAACCCTTGACCTTGGGCATAGAAGCTCAGCATGCTACCAACTACGCCACCGAAGCCGCCGAAGATTCACTTTGATGAGGGCGCAATGGTACGTATTGACTGCACACATTCAAGATGACTGTCAAGCGTAATTTTAAAACATTAAAATCAGAAGGTTATTATGTAACTGGGCGAATATGCTACCACCAAATGCACGGAAAGAAGAGTACAGTATGCGAGACCTCTGTGGCACGAAATACATGACTATCACAATGAATATTACACGAATACGCCATTTTTAGCCTACTTTTCACATTTTGCAAAAATGAGGAAAAAGTAGACTTATGAGATCGGGCAAATGTGTGTCTGTCTGTCTGTCCTTCTGTCTGTCTGTCTGTCTGTCTGTCTGGCTGGCTGTGTGTGTGTGTGTGTGTGTGTGTGTGTCCCTATCAACTCCTAAACGGCTGCAGCAATAGAAACAAAATTTGGTAGGATTAAAGATCTATACCTGAATATCTCATGGCCATATTTGAAAATGATGTCAGTGCTACCAACTGCTGAAAAATCGCAACTGAAATTTGAGCTTCATGTTGGATATCTTGGAAGGTTTGAATGGGAGCTATTTCAAAATTAGCACACGTATAGATAATAATATTGCAGTTTTATTTCCAAGAGGCCATACATAGCAGTGTTGCCAAAATGATTATAAACCTGCTGATAGGTCCAAATTTTAAATGCATATAACTTCTACACTATCATTTGGATTTCAACCAAATTTTGTATGTGCTATGTGTACATAAACAGATATGACTGAGCGTATTCTTAAGAGCCACCAGGGTTGCCAACTGTAAATAAATGCTCTCATTTTTTAAAATCCAAATACCCATATATCAGAAAGTATGCTAGCCGACAGCTTTAAATTTTACACACGTATAGTACCTGACATTCTATATTAATTTGGAGTAACTTATATACGTCAGTGCTACCAACATGATTCTAAGCCTGCCGAGAGGTCCAACTTTAAATACATGTAACTTCTATACTATCAATTGGATTTCAACCAAATTTCGTGTGTGCTATGTGTACCATAACAGATATGACTATGCGGATTCTTAAGAGTAACCAGGGCTGCCAACTGTTAATAAATACTGTCTCTATTTTTGTTTCCCTAATATTAATATATCAGAAAGTATGCAAGCCAATAGCTCTAAACTTTGCACACTTATAGTACCTGGCATTCTAGATTAATTTGTAGTAACTAATATAGGCCTACGCCAGTGCTGCCAACATGATTCTAAGCCTGCTGATAGGTCCAATTTTTAAATGCATGTAACTTCTATACTAACTAATGGACTTCATTCAAAATTGACACAACAATAGATCATATTATTTCAGATTTTTTCTTACCAATACATGTATGTCATTGTTGCCAACATGATTTTACGTGCGCTGTTAGATCCAATGTTTAACTGCATGTAACGACCAAGCTATCCATTGGACTTCAACCAAACTTTTATTCTGTACCTTAAGACATGGAACTAAGAATATATTCAGTCACCAGGGCTGCCAACTGTAGTTCTCTATTAGGCTACATTATGCCAGGTATACAGTATTTCGAACTAATTAGAAATTTCGATATTACCAACTTAATTTCGTCACTATTCTAGATTCATATAGAGAGTAATCATTGTCATGAATCTTAAATTTTAATAAAAGTAGGCTCTTTAGTTCGTCACGGAACTTCTTGTTAATATATAAAGTAGTGAAATAGATAACTCACCATCAAATAAATTTAGAACTTTGTAATTTAGCTTAAAGTTAGTACTGTATAGTAGATATGCCTTGCTGAGGGCGCATGCGGAGAGATATACACTCACGAAGGTGTACATGCATACGATTAAACATAACAATCGTTAGGATATAATTAATCAATATTACAACGTACTTTAGTGAAGGAGTATTTTGTGGGAGACTTAAGTTAAACAAGCCACATGAATATCAATTGAATATTAAGTGTAATCGTCATCCTGAATATATACGATGTTTAAATAGATAATTCACGATCTAATACACTTATAATTTCTAAACATGGCATAAATAAAGAAATGCACTCTACATAAGATAGAAATATAACTACAGTATGTTTTACATTCAAGATGGCTGCTATGCGTACTATAAAACCGTCGAATCGATGAATCAGAATATAATAGTGCAATTTACTAGGAAACTTCGTAAACGAGGATATAGTGAGAGAGCTCCCGGGAGCACAAATAACAAGTTCATAGTGAATAATGTGCAGAACTGATATTTTGAACATACACAATCTTAAAACCAAAGCTTCGCTAGAGGTTAGTGTCATATTATACATTTGCTCTCTATAAGCATCTAATACACTGACTTAATAGACGGAAGATTCTTGTCGAGCGTACTATTGGAACTTTAAAATTGGTAACTGTAAATGTGAGTGAGACATTTCCATGACTCTTTACGAGTGAGGGTGGCATGTTTCGCTCTTCAAGCGAGCATCATCAGACGTAATATGCAAAATAAAATAGCTCTACGAAATGCTACCAAACCCACAATGACACCCGCAATGGTCTTTGCACACCAAAAACAAATAGCTTGGCAAAAACTTACAAAGTTTGGCTTCTATTACTGATAACTACTAAAGCATTAAGCACCCGAATAAAGAACTATATTTGTAGGAGGCAGTTGACCGTAACCTAAGTGAATACAGTAACGTAAATTTTTGGGAGAACCATTCACAGTACACAGATTCACTTTGGGCCATATTTGTTCATTTTGTTATGGCGCACAACCTAGTGCAAACACAATGTCTATAGAGCGAACAATTAGCCTGATACACATGTATTTAAATACTGTGACGAAAACATTTTTTCTCCACTACCACGCACATTTTCCTGTGCGTTTTCACGACTTCGGGCACTTCCTTACCTGGAGAATCACGTGCTGCTTAATTAGACCTACCCACCCACCAAATGGCAATTGGTTTTAATCGTTGCGTGTTTTGGAGGAGTTAGTATTGAGAAACGACATAAACTATGACAGAAGACTGACACTATTTGGTTTAGTTACATCAATCTATCGCATTAATTAGTCGATATTATAATTCTTTTAACAACATTTATCATTAACACAGGGGAAATGGAGACGTTTAGGGAATTCTTGCTTGATAAAGGATAGTTTTCAAACAGTTCCTAGGGTCTTTTTTCATAGGGTTGAATTGGCAACACTGGTCACAAACGAATGCACAATAGGAAACAAGAGTGGGTGGTTGACTTTTAACATCTTCCTCATTGGTCCCAGTCTGTCCGTGGAATGACTAATAGTGACGTAGCGTTTAACAACTTGCAAAAATAGAAATGATCTTAAGGTGACCGAACCCAGGAGTTACTTTTTTCAGCGTTAGTTCCTGTTCTTTAGTAAACATTAATATATGTTTCCTGCATCTGCGTATTATTATGGAGTGTGTAATATGTTTCCTATCGACAGCGTTAGCTACGCGCGCTAATTTCCTTGGCCATGGCGCCAGACTTGTCAGAAGAGTCGTTGGCCGCCGTAGAAAAAGGTTTCCATTGTTTCACATGTTCAATTCCATGCGTATGTTGGAACAGTACCACTGCCACTTCCAAGCTGAATCCTTGCCCAGTTACATTCAATTCATCTGTCATGAGGTTGGCGTCAAGAAGGAAATCCACCCGCCACGTTTAAATTAATTGCATCTGGACCTCAAACCCGTATAAAAGTAGATACTTCGGAGGAGACCTACTTACGTAATATGGTTTGTCTCTGGAAAACAAATACCTTCATTTGGAAGGTAGTTGAAATGCTCTCAACTAAGGGACTCAGGAATACTGATACGCTTCAAAATTCTCAAACATTATTTTTATGTCGTACATTAGATTTCCTTCATGGCTAATTTTAAGAGTACTTTCCTTAATCTTTCCCACAACCATCCGTCCTATTAAAAACTCACAGATGCTGATTTTTAATTTTCTCTGTATTTTTCACTAGATTTCTCTTTCGATTCTTAGTTTTCTCACTGTTAGACAATAGGCATAAAACTCATATTTAAGAAAGGGAAACGGTTGTTGCGGTGTCGGAGCAATTCGTCCTATGTTTGTGTCCTGTGGTTCGGATTCCACGTAAAAAGGAGGCCCCGTGGCTCATGATCTCGAAATTAACGGTCACGTAAAACTACGAACTCCCTTGCTTTCTACTTTGCTAAATAACACTCTGAATGGCCACTGTCTCAGCCGGGATTCGAACCTCCATATTCTGCACTTGCAGCAGCTCCACGTAGAGATACGTAGGTAACTCAACTCGCTATTCTGTTGGGCTATATACAATATTTTACAATGGGTATAAGTTTGTTGTTTCATTAGACATTGTGGTCATTTATCCCCAAGTACATGGGTGTGTACACTTCGTTTAATAACATGTGTTAATGTGGTATCTGTACTTCAGGTACGGATTGGGAAGAAAGCGGCTGTGGCCTTAAGTTAGGAGCAATCCCGGCATTTGCCTGGAGTAGAAGTGGAAAGCACGGACAACTACTTACGGGATGGCTGAGGTAGGCATCTAGGAAACCACGGAAAACCACTTCCGTGATGACAGATGGGCATCTAACCCATCTCTTCTCAGTTTTGCCTCACGAGACTGGGTATACCCAGTTCCAGCCTTCAGATCAGTATTAAATTTCTTGGCAGAGCAACGAATCGAACCTGGACTTCTGGCCTGACAGCTAAGAATAGTAGTCACTACACCAGGAGGCAGAAAGAGAGATAAGAAAACTAGTATGTAGTGGTGCTTGTTCTAAGGGGTGGAACAATAAGTTATACTTCCCTACACTGGTGTGTTTATGGAGGCTATGGTCTTAGTCTAACAGCCGTCCATAATTTATATACATTTAATTTTTCGTAAAATAGATAGATAGATAGATAGATAGATAAAGAAATAAATGAGCGAGTCAATGAATAAGCAAACAAATAAATTAAAGAAAATGAATGAATGAATAAGTACATAAATAGAAAGAAAAAAAGTAAATTTATTAGAAATAGAATGATAGAGAAGTAAAGAAATATCAATACGTTCAGTAAAGAACATATTATAACCTACTTACTCCTATATGTATGGGTAGAGTTATAATTCATTTTCCTTATCAAGAAGTATAATTGCATGTTGGTTATAATAGTTTGTTGGAATACAACGTGGGGTAGTATGCGTTGATTGATTGATGGACTGATTAATTGATTGATTGTGTGTTAAGAGGTGGAATAGTGAGATCATCTACCACAGTGTAGCACCTACGTACTACAGTCATTAAGTTCTGAGACTTGATGCCTGGAGGATAGGCCACCACACGACCATGTATGTTGCACACGCTGCGGCATTACCCGGTGTACTCCTACACTGAACCACATCCACCCTCAAAATAGTCGCCGTTGGCGGTTATGCACTTTTGCCAACGTTGGTATAGCTGCTGGAAGCACCGCTGAAAGCAGTTGGCAGAAAGGTCCCGTATGGCTTCTATTGTGGCCGTCATGACCTCTTCGGACGACCGAAATCTGCGCCCACGTAGGAGTGATTTCAGTCGAGAATAGAGGAAAAAATCGCATGGTGCGGGATCAGGTGAGTACGGAGGATGGGGCAAAACTGTCACCTGTTGCCTTGCAAGTTCCTCTTGGACAAGGACAAGGCAATGTACAGGGGCGTTGTCGTGTAGCAAAAGCCAATTCTTTGTACGCCAAAGCCCAGGTCGCTTACGGCGTATCGCATCGCGTAAGTGGCCAAGGATCTCCTTGTAGCGGGTTTTGTTTACCGTTGCACCGTCTGGTAGGAATTCCATGTGAACGATTCCATCTGAATCAAAAAACAGTTCCAGCATCACCTTACCTTTTGAACTGTCTTGTCGTGGTCTTTTCTGCCGTGGTGATGATGGCGTTTTTCAGGTGGCTGATTGTCGTTTCAGTTGCGGATCGTAAAGGAAACACCATGTTTCGTCTCCCGTTATTATCCGGTTGAGAAACGTCGGATCATCGTCAGGTCCGACTGACGCATTCAAATCACCGTCACAATAACAACCGTACGTCTGCTGCCAGTGCATGCACTCAACTGTCTCTTGCAGGAACGAGAGACTAACTGACATGGTACCAAACCACGGCACCACCCATGCGCTATAGTGCCCCAAAATGCCGTTATGTGGTCAGTCTCAGAACTTAATGACTGTACCACGTATATGTTATACTATGCTAAGAATTATACTTATTTCCGATCATAACGGTACTTCCTGAACCTATTATCGACTTCATAACTCAATGTGGTACTTTGGTCGAGTGGTCTAGATACTTGGCACTCACTCGTGTAGCCGAGGTACAAATATGTAAAACATGGCACGACACGGCCGGCTTGAGCATTAGCCACTGCTACAGTGTAATATTCGAATACAAAATTACACTATCCAACGGGTCATCTCCTTGAGGGCAATTTAAACTACCCTCTGTACGATAAGCTGAACTGATGAAAACGGGTATTGTTAGATCATAAGTTAAGGATAATTCTATAACGCTCACATGATCCGCACGGCTGCCATCTTGAAATATTTGGCTGATGACTGTATAGTTTCGGCAAAAGACGCTTCCCACATGGAAGTATATTTTTTCGAAATTTGGTAGAGATCTGATAGTTAATTTATTCGTAATTTGATTTAAGCTCTGAAAATTTAGATGGTCACCATTTTGTATTGGTTAAGATGGCGGCGATATAAAACATGGCACTGAGGTGTCCGTTGCTAGTGCTACCTCTGTACCAAATTTGGTTCAATTCGGTTTCGTCATGTTTTAATTGATAGAGGAGAGTGCAGACATACACACGTACACACACACACTCTCTCTCACACACACACACAGATGGACGAATTTTGACCCGTGTAGATCTCATAAGTCTACTTTCATTTTTTTTTTCCAAAAATCGAAAGTAGGCTAATATAAACAAACAAAGAAACAAATAAACAAATCAATAAATAAAATAATTGCTCTACAGATGCTCATTATTCTGTTTGCAGAGCTATCAATATGTGACTAAAATATTCATGACGATAAATGGTAGTTAACCTAGTTAAGAAAGCTTAAGTAGGAATACCAGTCGAGTGTTAGTCTTCCAACTGGTAATCAGAATTAAATTTCCTGGGGGGACTGTGATTCGAACCTGGACCTCTTCCGCAATGAAAGCCAACAACGCTTACCACTAGTGTTTAGCTTAGTGGAGCAACAATAAGGCTCGACGGGAAATTTATGATGACGGCTGTTGTCTATCTCGGTGACCAGGCTCGTCACGTACAGGTTTATAAGTGGAAATGTTGTAGGCTATCACTGTCACGCCACAGCACGTGTGAAACTACCTCAAACTGCATACTTGCATGTTACGGCTGTAATATATTCTCTGTCACCGCTACTTATGTGGCTTTCACGGCTGAACTCATCGACCTCACGTTCGTCAGAACAACTTTTCATTGATGTCTTTCTGTAGGATCCTTCCTTGTTAGTAGGTACACATGTACCCTGTCAAGATGAAACTGTAATGACATCTGTTTTGTTGAGCCAGGTGGCGAGCCTTTATATTTCTTGTGATTGAAAGGCTAGGGCCATGCTTGCGAATTTATCGCGACGTTAGATATGCCACAGCCTAGTCGCAATAGAATATTACATTCATTCAAAATGTATGTAGCCATGTTCGGTCTAAACAGCAACAAAGACGCAACAGAAGGTGCTTTTACGGCTTACGTTAGTGACTAAATCGCTCCACGAAGTTTCTTATGGATGTGGCGATACTAGTGCGCCACAGGACACATGGTATCAACTAGAGCTCCCTATTTAAGGGGATTCTGCCAGCCCTATACCATCTTTGTTAAAGCATGAACAATGATACCCCATTATCTCAGCAGCTAATAAACACATAAGAATGAAATTGTTACAGATATTAGTATGTACCTATTTCTATTCACCCTACTAGAATAGTTAATATACAGCTCATAGTTACACAACTATACATTTTTAAATGTAGGATAACTTTTTGGGGGAAACGTTCTGCATTTAAAGAATATTTCAAATGATCTTTTACACTTTCCTGAATATTAAGTGCCAAACAACAGACACAGCATGATAAAGATATGGCGAAAATTTCAAATCTCTATCTGAAATACTTCCTGAGAAACTAGGTGAAATGTGCAGTATAATTAAATTCATCAGGAACTGGATTTAAAATTAGACGTAAATATAAACTTGCAATTACTTTCACAACAGATACATTTACCATTCTTTTATGTATATGAGGGCGCCATTACCGTTATGAGAGTGATACCAACAAAACAAGACAACTCCCAGGTTTCCGCACTAAATAGTTTTAGAAATATAATTTTGAAAGTAAAGGTTTACAATTTTCTTATAATTAGTGAGATAACAAGTATTAATTCAAACGTATTTTAATGTCTTAAAACTACAATAGAATACATCATTTTGTTCAGGAAACTTCAGATATTTTTAAGCAAAAAAGAAAGGAAAAAGAGAATAATAATTTGTCCCCTTCCCTCCATCCCCGGGGCTGACTCTCCTTAAGCGATTAATCTGTTAAACATTTAAACATTTTCGTAATAACCGTTTCGTAAAGCGTTTGATTGATTAAACTTATTTTTGAAAAACCTTTAAACTTTTTAAAAAATAAATAGAGAACACGTTTATTGACAAATTCTTTCCTAATTAAACATTTTCTGAAAACAGTTTTAGTTTTTAAATAATAAATCGATTTTTATACCAGTTTTCGCTTAAATTTGGTTCTTTAGTCTTCAATGTGTATTTTTTGTATCCTTAATGTAAAAACTCTCCAATTTTCAGTCGGTCAACGCAATACAATTCCAATTACTAGGACATGTGGAACAATAACCTGAAAAAGATTACATGTGATTAAAATATATTTGTTATGGACTATAGAAGAGGAAGGTAACTAAGGGATGCCATATTTCGCTCGTCAAGCGAGCATTTAAAAGCTCCACAAAATCAAAGAGTTAATCTTGAGATTGGTGACTGAGTGGCTCCACATACATAACAAATTTGGCTACACTCTACCAATTGTAGTGGTAGGGTCTTTTACATGCCGTAATTCAATGACATGGGCCCGTCGGCTGTACTTCCCCTCCGAAGGAAAGCTCTTAAAAAATACGTTTGAAGAACGGTTGTTAGAGCGGCTTGTAGACATTGCACAATTTCAGATAAGTCTCCATATCGAATCCTTCACCACATTATTAGCAGACAAACATTGTTTATGTATGATGCAGTTACAATTTTTTTTACCGTCATCCTAGCAGAGTACTCGTTGGACATTTCTGCATAAGGGGGGATGAAACCGACAATGCATAGCTGGCTTTAAATGTTCACTGAGTTCACAATATAAGACATAGAACATTGAAACTTTGTACAGTTGGTTAATGGTGTTTGGACTATTACGCGGAAAGCCAGAGCTATCGTGGGTGGCAAAATGGCGCCAGTACAGTCACTGCAAAATGTTTGTTACATCCTCTTATTTAGGTACACTTTATAACATAACTATAAAATATCCTGGCCTGAGCTTTTAACTAGTTTAAATATATGTCACTATCTCTAAATTTGTGTAGATTTATCCAAATGCCATGAAAAGTTTTTTTATGGTCATTTCCATTTTGGATTCTATAAACCTCAGTGATTATATGAATGTAAATGCATTCATATTCTACAAATGGTTATATAGAAGCATAATTCCACCAACATATGTGTATAATCACTCAATAAACAATCCCGGAAAATTTCAGTTATGTAGCATTTAGGGTTTCAGAGAAAAGTGTACATATGTGATGGAAGAAATTGATTTTGAGAAAACAACATTTGAAAGTTAGATAAGTTCATTTACTCACATTTAAGTAACTTTGTCTATAGCCATGCAGCATCAGAAATACAATTTTCTTTCTTCGGCTTATCCCGATTAATTGGGGTCGCCGGAGCCAACCAGGCTCATTTTTTGATTTTGGCCGGGGATTTAAGACCGGATGCCCTTCCTGACGCCACGTGATTTTCTAGGTGAAAATTCCACCCCGCTGTCACCAGGATTCGATCCCCGGCCGTCCGGGTGAAAGACGAGTAGCTAAGCCACTGAGTCATCACGCTCCCCAGCATCAGATAAACCTTATTTAAAAAAAACTTCCAGTTGAGTAATGAGCTTGAAATTTATACACAAAGAATAAAATAGGTCATACATACAACAAGTAGTTCTGTGAAGAACTATAAGCCTATTTTCATATATCCTACTCATGTTAATTGCCTCTATCAACATACAAAATTTAAGTTTGAAGGTTGTGATAGATTCGTAGATATTTAGAACCGTCTAAATATTTCAGATGGTCGCCAGGTTGGATTTTTATTTTTGTACTACTACATTAAGATTATTGTGTACGTGTGGTATTCAAACTTCAATCGCAAGATTGGAACACAAGAAGTAAAAACGAGGTTTTTAAAATTTCGCACAGCCGCCATCTTGAGGTTATGTAAACAATTGAACTAAATTAGATGCCAGTGCATTACAATATGTAAAATCATTTACTGTACCACATTGCACTGCGCTAAGAGAGTTAAATCACGAGAAAAGTCTATTAAAATGTTTTAACTTCGCTTGGCTGCCATGTTCATTTTGTACTTTACAGGTTTATGAAAGTTACATAGATAAACTTCTATCAGTACCCTTTATCACCGTACCAAATTTCAGAGATATAGAATGTCAGTGAAATATTTCGCACAGCCGCCATTTTGAGGTTATGTAAACAATTGAACTAAATTAGACTCCAGTATATTGCAATGTGTATAAACATTTACAGTACCAAGTTTCATTTCGTTTGGATAGTTAAATCGCGAGATAAGTCTATTTAAAGGTCTCAAATCGCTTGACCGCCATGTTGGTTTTGTAATCACCAGGTTTTTGAAATTCTTATAGGTAAACTTCTAGTAGTGCCCTTTATCACCGTACACAATTTCAGGGCGATATCGGTAATAGTTTCGGAGATACTGAATGCTGGTGAAATATTTCGCACAGCCGACATGTTGGATTGGTGAGAGACAATAAAATTTGAAGGGCACGGTCGGGGTCGCCCAGAACAGTGCTATGATCTTACCGAGTTTCATTGTAATCGCTCCATCCGTTTAGGGGTTATTAGGGGACACACACACATACACACGGACGGACAAAAGGTGATCTCATAAGCCTATATTTTCATAAAATGAAAATAGACTAAAAATGACACATTTCAAAATGTTGATATTTTAGTCAGTCATTGGTTACATCCCTCCACAATTCTACAGTAGTTATTGCTTATTGCTTAGCAAATCGCGTAATAGTAGTTACACCTTCATGTATTGGTTGGTGGAGAGAGACTCTTTGTTGATGGGATCGTCACATGAGCTTAATCCTTATTAATATATTCTTTGGCAAGATTGGGATAATATTTAATGAGTGTCGTTTCACTGACGCTATTTACTGCTGTTCACTTATTGCAGCGAATACAATCAATTTCCTTCCTGTCCGTAATAACCTGAAACAATTGCCACGTCGTCCTTGAATCACAATATCAATAACACCTCACCCCCTCCTTGTTCTCTCGATATCAATTCCAAACTTGAAACAATTTGGCTCCTTATCTGTGTAATTATCTATGGGATGGAGATAATATCTCTTGACAGGAACTTATTGATGTTAGTTCCCAAACCAACAGAACAAGGCCTTGTGAGGGAACTGTAACGACCTTGTAATATGTATAGTTATCGAGAACTTATTGGCGTTTGTAATTCATTCAAGTACAGTAGCTATCAAACTCCATGTCAGATATACGTTCTAATAATTCCAAGAATAATCGATCAGGATCTGGTAACTAGAACAATGCCACTTTAATTTAGAATTAGAGCCCATTGCTAACTACATCTCTCGAGTTGATTAGTTGGCTTACTAGCACGTGTAGATCGCAGGTACAGATATTCATCACTAAGGCCCGGATAGTTATGCGTTTAAATATATTTTTTGTACGACCCTGGCGAAATGTAAATATTATATGTCAGAAAACTGTACTACAATGAGGCTCATTATAGTACAAGTTTTCATTATGATACAGTTTCTCCCACCAATCAGAACTCAAGAAACAGTTGTGTGACCAATTAGGTGGGGATAGCATCCCACCTGCGCTCACTTCCATGGCCCCCCTATTTTAAATTTCACTGCGTGGCGAGTGTCATAGTGAGGTATTCCAGGAGGCCATCGTAATATACAAGGTATTCTCTGCGTCCCATGCGCTCTGTTCAGTACATAGGCTACAACTGGTGAAATCTCGACAGATATTTATGAATATTTATGTTCGAACATAAAATAGTTATAATTATCGTAATTAAGACACTCATATGGTAGTCGTGTCTTAATTATTGCCATTATAGGCTCGTTGCTTTATGTACTATTTTTTTAAACTAAATACCCGCTATTTATCTACATATTTTTGCCGTTTGTATAAATACATACCGCACATATTCTGGCATATTCATGAGTACATATTTCCTATATTTGGTACTATGTTGTTCTCCTTAGATGACTGATGCGCACATTTTCGATCCTTGTCAATTCCAGTAATTCGCTTCTCTATTTAGTGAGTGCACCCTCATTGTAGTAGAATTTTAAGGCCCCGATCATTAAGTATAGTAGGGGGACCGCAGTCAACAGTCTCATTAAGCCTCCAATAGTCCTTACCTTGACAGGAAATTTTACTCGAAATTACAGTGGTGTGCGAAACTTGTAAGCATTGACAGAGTGGTATGAAAGTCTTTGAAGTGAACTTTTCTTCTTCTCTTCAGAATGAAATTCGAAAACAGCACACATAGTACATGATTTCGTATCGCGCATCTGCAGTAAGTATTGTAGGATTCGGAAAGTGAGGCAAGCCCTGGCCTAGTAATCGGGAACATTTGTACTGTAGACAGGATTTTGGTTTATTCAAGCAGATGGACATTTCAACTATATTTCGATTAACTGGGGGACAGAAATATAATACAAACTTAAGAACATATTTTGGAAACTTAATCACATATTTTCCACTTTTAAGCACATGCATAAATACATATTTCTAAAAGGTTAAGCATATAATTATTCTGGCCCTGATCATCACTCTCGGCTTTGAGATAGGTGATCTTTGATAACGGCAGTCCGAGCATTACCATCCCAATTCAAGGAAGAACGATTCTAGAGTAACCATATCAATACCACGAGTTAGTTGTTGTTGCTACGTTTACGGGCTTAGGCATCGTGCTCATTTCAGCACGCGTACGTCGGCGTGTGTATGATAACATTTATTTCAGTGCCTGTTCTAGTGTGTGTAGTTTTAATCGAGATGAGAGTTGGGAAGGAAACGGACGTGGCGGTAAGTTAGAAACCATCCCGACATTCGCCTGGACGGTATAACACTTCTAGGATGGTTGAGGTGAGAATGGAACCCACCTCTTCTTAGATTTGCGTCTCGAGGCTGGGCGTACCCCGTTCCAACCCTCAGATTGGAACAGGGACTTGAAATTAGGTACTAATCCGGCATTTGCCAGGAGGAGTGTGCCACATACACCGTTGTCAGCGCCGGGATTAGAACCTGCGATCTGCAGACTTCCTGCAGCTGGCCTCGCGGACCACTTAGAGAATAGAGAATTCAAAAAAATCCTATAAACATCGAAAATATGTGTGAAACGACAGACAGCTCAAAGCAACGATAAATTTGAAAATAGGATTCAAAACAGTTATGATAAGAATTTTTAAAATTTAGGAGTTTGCATCTTATAAATTATAAATGTGTATAATTGTTGTACAAACACAGTTATAAAATTAAGATCGTTATTGCTTTGGCTGTGTTGTTGAAATATTTCATCGTTTTGTAGACAGCGAACAGCATAGATACTGAGAGTCTACGACTTAAGCCGGCAGAGAGAGTTATAATTCTTACGGTATACACTGTAGATTTTTAAAGAAATGTTACTTATCCATTAAATATTAAGAAAGTTACATGCAGTTAAATATTGAACTTTTCAGCACACGTAGAAGCATGTTGACCACACTGTCATGTTTGGGTTACTCAAAACGATTCTACAAAATTATTGTTTATATGTGTGTCTAGTTTTGAAATGATTCCTTGAATGCGTTCTGATATATTGAGGCTAGGGTTCAAAATTATGGAGAGAATATATGAACAATTAGTAGTCCAGGACACAAAAAAAAAACACACACACAAAAAACGCCGCGTTATATCTCTTTAAACATATATATGCAGTAAAGCATTGAACTTTTACGCGTCCATAGAATTGCAGAATGTTAGTAGAACTAACTTCGACCATTTCGTCTAAATATGTCTAAGACATCTGGTAGACTTAGTGTGAAGTTTGTTCAATGAATACATGCATACAGAGTTCAAAACGTCTTAAGATCATTGATACACCGTTGATAGCCCTGGTGACTCTTATAATGAGCATAGTGATATGTCCTAAAGCATAAATTAAAGGTAAAAAAAAAAACATTCGCTAGTATGGGAGTTTTGTGCAATTTAACATTGAACCTATCAGCTTGCGCAGAATCATATTGGCAACTCTGTCGTGCATCGATTTCTCAAAATTAATCTGTAATTTTATTAAATGATTTGCATATTTCCTGATATATTGAGATTAGAGTTCAAAATTATAGAGAACGTTTATCAACAGTTGGCAGCACTGGTGTCTGTAAGAAATACGCATATTTAAAGGTACAGAAAGCACATAGGAAATTTGGTTGGACTGAAATATATAGTATGGAGGTTACATGCACTTAAACATTGAACCAATCAGCACGGAGGCCCAGGTTGTATTCCCGGCTCTGCCGAAAAATTCAATTCTGGCCTGAGGGCTGGAACGGGGTACACTCAGCCTGGTGAAGCAAAACTGAGAAAAGGCGGGTTCGATTCATACCTCAGCCTTTCTGGAAGTGATTTTCCGTGGTTTCCCCACTCCTACTCAAGGCAAATGCTGGGATGCTACCTAACTTAAGGCCATGGCCGCTTCCTACCCAAATCCTACCTCAATTACAAATACACACTAGTACAGACATCACAGTGACACAGGTTATCAGACAAATTCTGCACACACCCAAGTGTGAGAATGACCATGATGTCGCAAAGCCCCTAAGAAAATCAATAATAATACAGTCATATCAGCACTTATAAAAGAATGCTGGCAGCACTGTCATGTATGGATTCCTGAAAATTAATCCACAATGTTAGGATCTATGTATGTGTCAATTTTTTTAACAGTTCTTATGCATACCCTCTGATAAATCCAATATACCTATAGAATAAAATTTCCATTGTGACTTTTCAACAGTTGGTAGCACTGAAGTCATTTGTATATAAGGCATTGTGATATCCTTGTTTTTTTTTTTTTTAGCGTATGGCTTTTAGTGCCGGGAGTGTCCGAGGACATGTTCGGCTCGCCAGTTTTGTAGCTGCTTCGAGACGGACACCCAATGGATGAGCTACAAGTACCGTTGGGGAGGGAAGGAGGGAAGTTGGAATGTAAGGACGAGGAGTTGGAAGATAGCGGCTGTGGCTTATAGTTAGGAACCAACCCCGGCATTTGCCTGGAAGGAAGATGGGAAACCACAGAAGACCATCTTCAAGGTTGCCGGCGGGGGGATTCGAACTTCCTCGCCTCCCGGATGTGAGCGACTGCCATCAGTCATGCCGTAACCACCACGGCTAACTCACCCGGTATCCTTGTATAGATCTACACTCATACGAAATATGGTCTCGAGAGCTGCAGCAGTTTAGGAGTTCATAGGAGGAAACAAGGTTCAATTCTCGGTTAATAGACTACAAGTGAGATTTTCAAATAGAAAACATAGCCACGTTCTGTGTTTCGAATTTCTCGAAACGAAAAGCTGGTTGTTTATTCATTTCAGGAGCTTGGGGCATTTTAGTCGTCAGCCCCGTTTACTTGCTGGACAAAATGGCTTGACTAGAATCAAAACAAAATAAGGCATACCCAGTGTTGACAACCTTCATTTGTGAAAAAGGAAAATACCAACATTGCAAAATTTCCCTCTATCATAAAATTAATTCCTTAATATCAAGAAAATGAGAGCTAAGTAAACATTTTAAACATCATATTAGTTTATGTCACATCGAAAAGATGAATAGGAATTACCTATTAGCCTACTTTCGATTTTTGCAAAAAATGAAAGTAGACTTATGAGATCACTACAGGGCGAAAAAAAGTGTGTCTGTGTGTGTGTGTATGTGTGTGAGTCTGTGTGTGTGTGAGTGTGTGTACTCTGAATGTCTGTCCCCCCTATCAATTCGAACACGGTTAAACCAAATTGAACGAAATTTGGTACAGAGGTAGCAATGGCAAAGGGCACCTCAGTGTCTTGTTTTATATTGCCGCCATCTTTACCAAAAGGTAATGGCGGCTAATCGAATGGTCAAAACATAATAATGCATTACGACCAAACTAATCATCGGATCTTTCCCAAATTTGGTAGCAACCTACCTTCATATGGGACGCGTCTTGTGCCCAAACTACAAGGTCATCAAACGTACCATTTCAGGATGGCGGCCGTGTGAATTATGCAAAATTTATAATCCATAACATGGGACCCACCAGTTCCGATTATCGAACCAAGAATTGTTTAATCTGTTCTAAGCGACGTGGTTCGCTCGAAATTAAAAGTTTATATTGTAATATTATAATCTAGAAGTGACTTTAAAAATCTGAATCGTCTCGGCTATTTGACAAGATGGCAGCTGATCTCTCGTTCTGACCTATATTTTACTAATTTCAGTATGTTGCATGCAATATAACCTACTGATAAAAATTATATGAACTTAATATGAAATGAACTCGGTTTGAAATATACTCCAGTGAAGAAATCTTCAGTCCAAGTGATTATTTGCTAATACAGTACGTTATATGTATTTAATCGATAACGCGTGAGTTATGAGTGTACGATTGGCTGTGTGGTTAGAGCTCCCGTCTCTCATGTGGCTGGCCGGGGTTCAAATCCTATCAAAGTAGAACTTTTTTGCTTGATTTTTTTATATTTATTGTTTCTTGATTACTGAGACGTTATAAAATAAAGCGTTATAAGGTGCGTTTTGCAATGGAAATTATATATTAAAAAAAAACGACATTCTCCACCGGAGTGACATCTACCAGCCTTCAATTGTACTATGCAGAAGCTATAGATTCGAGCAGCGCTCTATACCGGCCAGTCAGTGAACCCAGTCTTAACGACTGCTAGGAGTAATAATAGAGTAACATTCGTTTATTCCTTGTGCACATCGAACCAAGAATCGTTTAATCTGTTCTAAGCGACGTGGTTCGTTCGAAATTAAAAGTTTATATTGTAATATTATAATCTAGAAGTGACTTTAAAAATCTGAATCGTCTCGGCTATTTGACAAGATGGCAGCTGATCTCTCGTTCTGACCTACATTTTACTAATTTCAGTATGTTGCATGCAATATAACCTACTGATAAAAATTATATGAACTTAATATGAAATGAACTCGGTTTGAAATATACTCCAGTGAAGAAATCTTCAGTCCAAGTGATTATTTGCTAATACAGCACGTTATATGTATTTGATCGATAACGCGTGAGTTATGAGTGTACGATTGGCTGTGTGGTTAGAGCTCCCGTCTCTCATGTGGCTGGCCGGGGTTCAAATCCTATCAGAGTAGAACTTTTTTGCTTGATTTTTTTATATTCATTGTTTCTTGAATACTGAGACGTTATAAAATAAAGCGTTATATGGTGCTTTTTGCAATGGAAATTACATATTAAAAAAAAAACGACAATCTCCACCGGAGTGACATCTACCAGCCTTCAGTTGTACTATGCAGAAACTATAGATTCGAGAGCAGCGCTCTATACCGGCCAGTTAGTGAACCCAGTCTTAACGACTGCTAGGAGTAATAATACAGTAACATTCGTTTATTCCTTGTGCACAGAGGCGTTGTTGATAACCTCAAAACTTGCAATATGGATGATTTGGAGATGGATTATTTTGTTATACCGTGTATTTAAGATTAGCCTATAAATTAACGGGTTGCGAATTTACTTCACTTAGTCCTATATCATTCGTATACGACACAGAACAACAACGTGACGTCAGTTTCTGATCTGCTCTGATTGGCTATTGCATTGCTGCAGTCGGGTAGTTGGCAGTCAAGGATAAAATTCGCGACTGCCAACTGCCAGCTACCAACTGCAACTTCATGTTGTGTATGGTGCCTATAGTATACACGGAGTCGATCGCGACTGCCGACCGAGGACTACCAACTACGGACTGCCGACTGCGCATTGTAGATGGGCCTTATTAGAGCAACGAAGTTTCAATTATTGTAAGTAGTTAGTGTTTGGAGTGTTTGCTGATGAAATTGCAAAATGCTGGGGTAAATTATAAACTATGGTTTGAACGCCACTGTTCAAATCCTGTGTGCCAATTTGCACTTCAAATAGGAAGAAATTAGGAGATGATAAGGACAGAGAGTTATAACTATACCCATAACATTTAGGAGAAAGTAGGCTATATGTTCTTTCCCGAACATCTTGTTTTAACTAGGATAGATTTGAGTGTAGACCAGTGTAACCGGTGATTTTGTAATGATTGCAGTAGTGTGTGAGGCTGTATTAGAGACAGGGATGAGACAATAACACGGTACTGGCCTGAAGGGAGTGTGAAGAAAACCTCAGGATAGCTACTATCAGCGCCGGAATTCGAACCTCCGATCTCTGGACTTGCTGCAACTGTCCATCACAGTCGTGGTGCTACGCTGCGATGTAAGCAAAAAGGAGGTCCCTGGGCTTATGATCGCGAGATTAATAATCATACTAGTAAGATATGAACTTTTTTTTGTCGTGTGGCCTCCTGTGAGGCCGAGTGCAAGCCTTTCTAGTCAACCCCCGTAGGCAACCTGCGTAACGGGATGAGAGATGGAATGAATGAAGGTAATTGAAACTGGGCAATGATGTGGAAGGAAGTGACCGTGGCCTGTTAGGAGGTACCGTCCCAGCATTTACCATGGCCGACGGTGGTGCTCAACCCATGCGTCTACCGAGGCAGCAGAGAGCTTGGCACCATGGCCTAACGCTGCGCTTTAGCGAGCATAGCTTTTGCTGTCGGTATATGAACAATGTTAATGAAGAATCATTAGTAACACTGAGTGAGCGTGGAACCTACGATAAAATTTGATAAACTACTGAAATTAGCCTAAATACCTTTTTTTATTGATGAACGAGTAGATCAGGGAATAAATGAATAGCCTATTTTCTGATCTTTTACATTAAAATCTCTCCCTCCTAGTAAAATGAATTTCCATATGATGTACTACACACATCAAACAAAGTTTTGCATATGCTTACCATATCGAGCAGCGGTGGTACAAAACTACCTCCAGGAGTCCGTCATTGCACGAATGGAATGGCCTGCGATGTCCCAGGATATGAAAGGTATCGAACATGTCTGGGATATGCTGAAGCGTGCTATTGCTCAGCGTCCACACCCTCCCTTAACCCGCCAAGAGATCATAGAGGCCACCGTTGAAGAGTGGAATCGTCTGCCTCAAGAGGACCTGGACAACTTGATCTGTGGTATGTGGGTAGATTATTAGCTTGGGAATAACCTAACCCCCAAGGGAAGATGATGAAAAGAAAGGAAGTGGGTTTCGGACCGGAGAAAAAGGATGGAGAAATAGGAAGAGAGTTTGACATAAGTTATGACTAAGAGTTCTTGCTCAAATGCAACAAGTAGTGAACACCCTATCAATAGATTAATTTTTATTAAAGAGGGCATGAACCTAGGAAGAGTTAGGTAAGACAGGATCTTGCCTAACCGTTATGTTTGAGAAATGATAAATCAAAGAACAAATATTTAATTTATTTAACAATGCAAGAGGAAGAAGTCTTTGTAACAAATATATAATTTTGATTTTGTATAAACAATTGGGGTCGCAGACCTCCGAAAACATTTAAAGCTTGCGCCAGGCAATTAACAATTCTTTTGGTTTCAAACCTTTTATATGCTTTAAAATCTTCGTAAGATTTTGGAATGACGAAGATAAATAATAAAAGGAAAATTTAAAGATAACTGACGTAATTAAAGTTAGGCAATAAATTAAGTACAAGGTGTGTACTTTGAGAATTTCTAGGTAAATATCTTAGAAAGAGTAACAACTTCGAAAGTAACAACAACAAAAAGCAGGAAGAATAAAATAGAAGTTTCTATAACATCTTGTATTTATACTGAATTACTTTTAATTATTATACATAGAAGATTATGCAAATAGGGCAGGTCACTTATTGTGAAACCTGAAGAGAACAATCGAAAGGAAGTTTATAGAATTCCTATTTTTAAGTAGGGATCACGAGAAAAATGGGGCAAGTTTCCCTTTTCGTGAAACCTAGAATTAACTCACTTATGAGTTGAAAGAATTGTATTCCCCAATTAGAAGGGAGAAACAATACAATTTGAGGCGTGTACTAGACACGAAGTTTTACAGACATTAATTCTTTATACATGTGGCAAATAAGAGAGGGCTCTAATTGAGAGTGACACCTCATTGAAAAAAGACCTAAAGTAACAATTTTATTATTTTGGTTTGTTAGTAAGGGGTTTGGGAAAGAACAAATGGGATTGTGGAAAAGTGTTCATGGCCGTATTTATAGTATTCGGACGAACGCGACGCGGATGAAAGGTTGAACAAGCACTGTTTTCACTATAGTCAGTTGAAATAGATGAAAAGTTCACTGTAGTAGCACAAAACGTTTATGGCAAAGAAAGTTATTGCAATGATGGAAAATAACTAGTTACACTAGATATGCGAGAGTCTATTGCTTGAGAAAGTTGTAGATTATAGTTGAATGCGCCAGAGAAAATCCCAACGGAGGAAGAAAAATTAGATATTGATTAGTAGTTAATAAGGAAGATTCCTTAGTTTGAAAAAGTATTCCCACATGTGAGTAGAAAATACATGACAGTATAACTGGTAGATAGAGTGCAGATTCTGGAAGGTTCCAGAGCAATCATGACTGAAGAATAGGGCAAAAGTTAGTCCAGCGGTGGAACGAGCTAAGTATTTTATATACAGTGGGTAATTTAATGGTATCCCACGTTGTGAGAAAATCTCTCATTTAATAAGCATAAGAAATGCTGCTTCATATTAAGATTGGCTTAGCTAGACAAAAGCCCAACATAGAAAATCCCGCGAAGGATGATTATTGCCCCAAATATAGTAATCTCACACTGCCTATAAAATGATCATTAAAAGCATGTAGCTATTTAAAATCCATTAAAAATAAGTTGAAGAACGTAGAAGTAGTACTTAGCTTTGCTTCATGGCGAAGGCGATGCTCCCTTTGACGGTTGATACTAAAATTCTAACATGGTGTAGAATTTAAAAGGTTGCCTCTCGAGTTGAGAAGGCGAGCTTTAGTGGAGCTCTAACTGACTGGGTCGACTTCCGACGTACAAGTGAAGGCCGCTAGACGCAGAGAAAGCACTAGCCTAGACGGCATGTCCAACAAGAAGTTGAGTGCACTGAGAGTGTGAGCGGTTGCTCACGACACGGAGACAAGTCGAGACGAAGTGTAGAAGTGAAGTGACCGAGCGGGCTGACTGCGCGCGCGGAGGAGAGAGCAGTAGGAGGAGGGGAGAAGAGGGGGAAGCGAGCGAGTGAGGGGAGGAACAAAGAGGTTACACATAAACATGAAAAATCTTTACAAAAATAAAATTCTTGGAGCGGTGTCTTCATGGAGTAGTTGGTTGGTGAAGAACACGACGCCCAGCGGATTAATGTAGAAGTCTTCATGGTTTGAAGCAATGGAAGTTTGGAAGGCAGCAATGGGACGCTGTCAGGCTGGTTCAGCGGAATATGCGTTTCTGTAAAAAACTGACAGAAAAAATAAACAAATGCACGGGGCAGACGGGAGGTAACAGTTCGATGCTGGTGTGTGCTGGAAAGAAATGTAAATAAATGGACTGATATAAAGTAATGAACAGCAAAAGCTAATTCTTTCTTTCCGTGTATTTCCAAAAATACACCAGTATGCCACGGCGACTAAGAACCCTGCTGGATGCCCGTGGTGGCCATGTTCCTTATTGAAACGTCACTGGATGGCAATATTACAACACATATAAGTCCCTGTTTAACATGCCAAATATCTTCCAATACGAATAGTTTGTTATTTTCTTTTCCCACTTGAATAAAGTCTGCAGGATGTAATAACCTAGCCCACAATCCCACATACGCTCTGCATCATGGCAAACAATTATTATGCAAAACTGTTTTTGATGTGTGTAAATAGCTTTTGGTACACGACCTACATTGTTATAAAGATTAGAGCATGGAAATCAAACTCAGAGCTCAATATCCATGAGTTCTAGATAAGAAATATAAAAATTATATTTTATAGAATCATAACTTAATCATCTTACTATGGTACTAGTGCATTCCCTGTCGTAAGTTGAAGCTTTCATAGTTCCTCAGGATAAATAGTGTCATCACTCCTCCAACACTGGAAAATATGTGTCCAAAGATACTCCAGAAGGCTCTTAGGCTAATAAATTGTGTACTGGTGTATCAGCTTACCGTGGGGCAGGTTCAATAGAACACAGTGAAACAAGTTCCTCTTTAGGTATAAACATGCGTATAATCCATAATTTACGATGCCTGCAATAGAAAATTGGGATAGATAGCCTTGGTGTTACTCCTGAATACAATCTCAAACAACACCATTACATTGAGAAAGTATGTGCTAGAACATGTAACTTCGATGTCGGTGATTGAGACTCCTCCCGTGAGATGGCGTCTTTCTGTAATGAATCACGGGGTTAATTTTTGGAAAAGTCAAATGCATGGATTTTATGATTTACGAAGAGTAAGCTACGTAATATAGTGCCATTAGATAATGAGTATTATAACATTCCATCATACGAATCTTCTCTCCAATCGCCTGAATAAGACACGAGAAATAAAAAATAAGGTTTAAAATTTCGAACTGATTCCATCTTGAACTTTAGAGAACAATTGAACACCATTATATGTCTTTCAATGGCGTGTGGTGGAATTTTACTTAGGGTAAGCAATGGTTTTCTTCGCAAAATCATTGAAGACCCAGTTGTAGAACTTTGGTATATTTTGAACTTACAAAGTAAATCTATCTCAATTGAAATCAATGATAAATGTTATACGTTTAGTTAAAACAGCGAATGCAAGCTTTCACTTTCGTGTTAATAGGCCTACTCAATTGAGGAGTTGGACGATTTCCTCATAAAATTAATATTTTGTTCTCAAATTTACCGCACATCACACGCTGTCATCTCTGGACCCAACACCCGGTGCCATATTTTTACAGATTTCTCACACCTACTAGTGTAAACAAAAACGTCTACTGCATACCCTACTCCCTTATATTGCATTAGACAACATTATATCGCTGAACTATAAGAATGACGCCTACAACTGTAAAATAATCACACGTTTTAACACAGCATATAAAAAGCTGTTTTACACAAACACTGATACGCTTTTTCAAACAATATATGGCGAGTAAAGACACTATCTTTGAAAACTGACCCCTCCTTGTTTTCGGCCTAAGGTATGTAACTTAAGGAATAGCTTCCTAGCCCTCGCTTTCACTCACCCTGCAGTACCAAGAAATACCAAAAGAGGGCATGTCACGCTATTGTGCTGCTGCAAGCGACTCCGCAAGTAACTCGCAGTGGGCATCACAGAACAACGAAGTGTGAATGGGTTCTTTCAAACAATACAGGACACAGAGACTGGAATATCACTATAACCAAAGTAAATAATTATTGTACCCGTCATTATTTTACTTGGGTAAGCAATGCTTACCTTACATCCATGGAATACACGCGCCTGATGTCTTTATATTAAGCACTGAATAACCATCCGCTGTTCTTAGTTTCATTGCACCCGGGTGTTTAAATTTCAAGAAAAGTCAATTGAAATGTTTGAATCACTTGGCCGCCATGTTGTTTTTGTGTTTCTCAGGATTTTGAAAGTCACATATATGTACTTATTTAACAATCCTCTATAACCATAAAAATTTCAGTTAAATTGATTACATTGTTTAGAAGATATTGCAAACCGGAGAAATAATATTTTATGGACGCCATGTTGGATTTCTTTATGTATAGGCTATAGAATTATATGCCAGCAGATGAATATTCTTATGATCGTTCATTTTACTAACCTACACTTCTATTGCTTAGTAATTATAGTTATAGGCAAATCCATTTGTCTGGATAAATACTATTGATGAGTAGTACCATATGTGCCGAATTGGCAATATTCTATTTGTTACATAATTCACGCGTACAATGGTGGACACAATTGGAATATACTATATAAGTCGTGATTTAAAACAAGATGTTCAGTAAAGAACATATAGCCTACTTTCTCCTAAATGCATGGGTATTGTTATAACTCTTTTTCCTTTCCAAGGAGTTAAATAAATATTGGTTGTAGTAGCTTGTTAAAATACAACGTGCTATACGGATATCATACATAAATATGAGGTGCCCTCTGCTAGTGCTACCTCTGTAAAACATTTCATTCAATTCGGTTTCACCGTGTTTGAATTGATATGGGGAATCGATTTGCACACATACATGCCGCTATCTGCAAACTATTGGGCTGATGACCTTGTAGTTCAGTCAAAAGTTGCTTCCCACAAATAGGTATGTTGTTGCAAACTTTGGTAGATTAGGATGGTCATAATTCGATTTAAGCATTGAACATTCGGGTGGCCGCCATTCCGTTTCCGTCAAGATGGCGGCGATATAAAACATGACACTGAGGTGCCCTTTGCAGTGCTACCTCTGTACCAAATTTCGTTAAATTCGGTTTCACCGTGATTGAATTGATAGGGAGAATCGATTTGCTCACATACATGGCTGCCATCCGCAAATTATTGTCCTGATGACATTGTTGTTTGGTCAAAAGATTCTCTAATCATAAAGGTGTAATGTTGCAAAATTTGGTAGAGATCAGATGATTAGTTTGGTCATAATTTGATTCAAGCTTTGAACATTTGGGTGGCCGCCATTACGTTTTCGTCAAAATGGCGGCAATAAAAAACATGACACCGAGGTGCTCTTTGCTAGTGCTACCTCTGTAACAAATTTCGTTCAATTCAGTTTCACCGTGTTTGAATAGATACAGGTAATCGATTTGCACACATACATGGCCGCCATCCCCAAAGTATTGTGCTGATGACCTTGTAGTATTTTCAAAAGATTCTTCATATATAAAGGTATAATGTTGCACAATTTGGTAGAGATCAGATGATTAAGTTGGTTGTAATTTGATTTAAGCTTTTAACATTTGGGTGGCCCACCATTACGTTTTCAAGATGGCGGTGATATGAAACATGACACTGAGGTGTCCCTTGCTTGTGCTACCTCTGTACCAAATGTTGTTCAATTCGGTTTCACCGTGTTTGAATTGATAGGGGGAATCGTTTTGCACACATACATGGCCGCCATCTGCAAACTATTCGGCTGATGACCTTGTAGTTTAGTCAAAAGACGCTCGTCGTATAGATATACGTTGGTACAAAATTTGGTAGAGATCGAATGATTAGGTTAGTTGTAATTTGATTTAAGCTAACCTATTTTCATCATATGAAAAATTAGGATTATGAGATCACCAGGTGTGTGTCCACTTAATAAAATCTAAACGGCTGGAGCGATTTTAATGAAACTCGGTAAGAACATAGTACTATTTTGTCCAACCCAGACCATAATTACATTGTTTTTATACCTACTGGTAATGTTCCTTTCTGTTTGTCTGACGTAATTACTTTGCATGTTAAAACATACTCTTTATGATTCGGTTCAAGAGCTTTGTTGTTGGTGTAGATTCTTCTCAGACGAGATATTTAGATGTGGCAATGTTTTTCAATGCGTGGTTTTGCTATTAGTGCATTTTAGAATGTAATGTTTTGCATATTGTTTTTGCTAAATAATTTGTGTCTTTTTCTTTTATTTCGTTCTGCAACCATTCCAACAACCGGTCAAAGAAAAAAGTCGTAATTCGACTATGTACAAGGGTTGGGTTATAAACCTGTAAATAATACGATTGTTTGTTTTCCTTGTACATTACTTTATAACATTAAACCTAACGAGAAGGTGCTATTGAAGGACATCAATTAGTTTCTACTTGGAAGGTAGACCAAACAAACTACAAGTTATTGTTCTTGGAATAAATACTGTAAGTGCAGACGTTTATCTGTTCCAAAGAACCGCGACCAGTCACTCCCACCACAAACTGTTTAGTGAAAAGAAATAGCGAGGAAATTACCATAACACACAAATAAATTGATAATTTCTTTTACGACCTTGTCTGATCTCATGGCTATTGCCAGATAATGGCCAGTAAGTTGCTCAACTCAACCATTCATGTTTCCTTATCCACTCTGTTATTTGTACCTGCAAAAGCAAGCTTGTAGTTTAACGTGACCGTTAATCTCGAGATCATGAGCCACGGGACGTCCTTTTTACGTGGAATCCGAACCACAGGACATGGCATTTCACTTCGAAAATCTCACATGCATTGACTGGGAATCTATTTGTACCTGCGAACTTATCCTCTGGTGACTTGAGCGAGTATGGGTACTCATGATGGCGAGCAAAGGATATAAAGCGAACCAAGTCTGAGCAAAATTGATTCAGAATTTGATGAGTTATTAAAATATAACCATAAAGTTGGTACCACATACTTGAGACAGTCCTGTATGCGCCATTCAAGAGTAGGGCCCTCTCATACGGAGCAACTCAAAATAAACTGTAGTAGCCTGGATACCAGGAAACTAGGCAACCCGGCAACGCCACTTGTGTATTTCAATAGCACCTCTCAGATGACGCTACTGGGGTCGGAGAGACTGGTAAACCGAACCGACCCGAATATCCGTGGTGGTTCCTCGCTACTCCAGTCTCTTATATTGCGCTTGTCAAACACAATAGCAGTACATTTTTAGCCTACTTTCTATTTTTGCAAAAATTGAAATTAAAAAAAAAAAAGAAAAATAAATGAAAGTAGACATATGAGATAAGGGACAATAGCGACAAATGGATATCTTCTCCAAGTACTATGAAAGAACGTATAGTAGGACGAAGTAGTTGCCGAGATATATCACAGTATGAGTGTAGTAACTACCTATGGGATTATTTACTATACCACACATTAATTTCAGGATCATTAAATAAGAATGTGATTAAGTTCCTAGTGCCGGTCTTAAATATTGTTTTCCACTGACCTTCACATACTTTGGCATGTGAAGTAGTTCCGGCTTTATGTCAGTACTACAGTAAATATCTATATCATGACAACTCTCCATAATTATAAGCATTGTCTTGTCTTTCAGTTACTAGGGGCGATACTAGATGCTTAAACAGTGGGGAGTATTAAAACGCAACGTGAATGTGAATATCCCAATATCACAAAAGCTTAGCGCTTCCTCGGTTCAGTAGCAGAGCATCCGCCTCATGGTCCCAAGATAGCGGGTTCAATTCTCGTCCGAGGAGGTGAGATGTCAGAAGGGCGGAAAGAATCCACGGTACTATTGATTCATACGATGTTGGCTCGTAAGATGATGATGGTGATCATCATAATTGTTGTTTAAAGGGCCTAACATCTAGGTCATCAGCCCCTAATGGCTCGTAAGAGATTCGTGATTACAAGCCAAAAAATTCTTAGCCACAGGTCGCCCATAATCTTTCAGTTTCTCTACCAGACGAAAGGGCTGAATGAAGCGTCGAAATCGGAGAGTAGATCACCTAAATGGCTCCAACATAACAGATCTATACCAGTTAGCTGAGGACGTACGATTATGATTATTATTATTATTATTTAAATTAACATACTGAAACAAATGTTGACCAGGTAAAAGGGAAATTATTTTTTGTCCACAAATTAACTCTGGCAAATAATTATTTCATTAACGACGCTTCTATGATAGAAGTATTTTCGATCTGTCAACACGATTGTGCTGAATTATGGTCCAAACTACAAAAACGGGATCTACGTAAGAAAATCCGGGCAAGAAATCTATTCTAAGATAGAGAAGATCACGGACACAATGAGCAAACGCAGGGCTCGCCTCTACCGTCACTTGCGACGGATGGACGACTCTAGATGGACAAAACGTATATTTAACAATTTCGACTCAAAACCAAAAACAACAGTTCCCCGGCACATTAACGTCAAGAAAGACCTCCAAGAAATGGGCCTACGGCCTGGTGACGCGCACAAACGAGACCTTTTACGAAAAAGCATCGTGACTTTTGGGACTTTCCAAGATGAGAAATGGACAACCTGTGAAAAGTGGTCGGAAACGCCGTGCTCAACAGAGCAAGTTAATGAAAACCTACTGGATCAATTGTACATTGAATAAACGCCAGAATGTATAGTGGAACTTATCGTGGTCCCTAGTTGGCCGATTAGCGAATAATAAATAAATAAATAAATAAATAGCGGCCGACTTGATGTTTTTGGAAGCGTGGTACGCGGTAAGCGTGTTTGTTGAGAATGTTTATTCATTTTAGGTGACATCGTGGTCATGTAGCCCTGTGTACTTGGGTGTGTGAGGAATTTGTCTGATAACCTATGCTATTGTGATGGCTGTATTAGTATGTGTATTTGTAATTCGTATGAGGATTGGGAAGGAGGTGGCCTTATGTTAAAAACAATCCTGGCATTTTCGTGGAGTAAAAGTGGGAAACCACGGAAAACCACTTCCAAGATGGCTAAGATGGGAATCAAACCAACCTCTTCTCAGTTTTGTCTCACGAGGCTGAGTGTACCCCGTTCTAGCCCACAGACCAGAATTAATGTTCTTGTCTGAGCCGGGAATCAAATCCGGGACTCCACTAGCCAGTACGCAACGAGACGGACCCTGGCATTTGTCCTGAGTAGAAGTGGCCAACAACGGTAAACCACTTCCTGGATAGCTAAAGTGGGAATGGAACCTATTTGTTCTCAGTTGTACCTCACGAGGCTGAGTGTACCCCGTTTCAGCCCACAGATCAGATTTGAATATGTTGGCAGAACCAAAAAAGCTAGCCGCTACACCACGAAATGATCTGTGTTCTTAAACAAAGCCTGGCAATTGCAATATAATTACACCGAACGATTCAAAGCCACTCTTAATGGTCGGCTAACAACGCTATTCCGGATTTTTAGCCTAGTTTCAATTTTTGCATATAATGAAAGTAGACTTATGAGATCTACACGGGCCAAAAGTTGTTAGTCTGTCCGCGTGTGTGTGTGTGTGTATATCTGTCTCCCCTATCAATTCAAACACGACAGAACCGAATTGAACGAAATTTGGTACAGAGGTAGCACTAGCAAAGGACACCTCAGTGTCATGTTTTATATCGCCACCATATTTACCAAAACTGAAAGGCGGCCACTCAAACGTTAAACATGTAAAAACTTAAGTAATCATCCGATCTCTACCAAATTTGGTAACAACATACCTTCATAAGGGACGAGCATTGCGTCGAAACTACAAGGTCATCAGTCGGACCATTTCAAGAAAGCGGCCGTGTGATTTGTGCAAGCATTATAATTCGTATTTTTGAACCCTTCAGTTCCGATTATTGAACCCAGATTCGTTTAAACTGTCCTTAAGGACGTGGCCCGTTCAGTATTTTAAGTTCATATTATAATATTACACGGTAGTAATGACTTTTAAAAGACGAGCCGTCTTGGTTACAACACAAGTTGGCAGATGTTATCTTGTGCCTGACCAATATTTCACTAGTTTGAGTACTGCATGCAATATAGTTTACTGATAGAAATAATATGAACTTTGTATGAAATGCTTTATAGTAAAAATATACACCACTGAGTAAATCGTTGAGTCTAAATCATTATTTGCTAAGACGTTGTATGTAAGTCAATTGATTACGATGAATTGGGGTGGACATGTTTGGCTGTGTGGTAAAGCGTTGGCCTTTTACCCGTTTGGCCGGGGTTCAAAACCTATCAGAGTTGTTTCTTTTGCTTGATTTTCTTTATGTTTATTGTTTTGTAATTACCCAGACGTTATAAGATTAAACATTGTGTTGTGCATATTACAATGGAAAATATATATTTAATTGAAACAATATTCACCACCGGATCTGCACGAGAGGCATCTAACAGCAACCAGATGAGCTATGAGGGTGAGAAACACAGCCAACTGGATGTGAGCTGCGCACCGGTCTGGACGATGGAACAGCTGAAATTGAGAAGATTCCTAGAATGCACTCGCCCAGTTAGGATTATCTTATGCGAAACTTTTCCGCCAGATGTCATGACTGGTCTATGTGGGATTCCATTGGTTAGCGTACCGTTGCCATTCTATACGCATCGAATTTGAAGATTGACAAGTTGATAATACGATATTCTTTTATTTTAAAGCGTTTGTAACAGCCTATTGGGTGTTATTTGAAAATGTTATTTGAACTAATGAACAAAACCATCCCACATATTACCTGTACTCTAGCTGTGGTGCTAGTTCAGGATATTAATTAATACGTTATTGCAGCCAAATAGCAATCGTAAATAAAGAATTAACAATGTACACAAAAATTGCGCTCTGGCGATTTGAATTGCTTAGTTTTTGATTGATTGTTTTATTTTACTACAAAGCTCTAAGTGGCAGCGTTCTCATGTTTGTCCACATAGTTGGCATTTACACGTCACTATAGGGTTATGGGAAGATTTGTTAATACAATTAAGGTGGTGTAAGCCGTGGACAGCCAGACGTGTAAACACATGCCTCAACTCAAAGTTGGATGTTACCCACGTTCGGTCGATCATGTCTCCGGTTCCACACAATTCTTGAGGTAGGTCTTCACTTCTTTTTTCTTCAATGATGTTAGTAGTTTTTCTGAGGCTCTGGTGTTTGGTATAGGTAAATAGTTTCTAAGGTCTTCAACCAAGAAATGATCCTATTATATTCCTTGATAAAGACAAAGAGTTATAACTATACCCATACATTTAGGAGAAAGTAGGCTATATGTTCTTTACTGAACATCTTGTTAATACTGGAGAATACTATCTTATTTCATATTTGAAGGATACAATTGATATCCGTTGTGGATTTCCTAGTATGGGTGGGGATTGAACCGAGACCAGCAGAACTCAAGTTTATGATATTAACTACGCCAGTAGTATTAGTTGTTATAATTTCTCAGAAGAATATACATAATAATTTATATTTTAAGCTGTCAAAGACACACAAATCATCTCACAACATTAATGTTTATTGAATATTAATGTGTTGGTGGGTAGTCTTATCAGTAATTAGTTGTGTTGTGTAGTGAGTGCTAATGGGTGTGGTGTTGAGTCGTGGCCCCTCATTTGAAGTCGCCGGGACTGCGAGGACATCAGTGCCCTTGGAATGTTATCCCTTGCTTCCGTCTTGGGACCTTTGTCTTGCTCAGTATGTGCACACAGTGAGCTATATATTATGTACTAACGACTGGCAAGGTCCAATGTCACATAACCAGATGTAACGTTCTGCTCGCATCATAATTCACTATGTTCATCCACCTTCCATATTAACGAACCTGTTACACATACCAGTACATGGAAATATATGGGAGACATTGACAACTCCGCAGTGCGGCTGATTCCGCAGTACTTGAAATATATATTTCTAAAAAGATGCTTCGGTTCTAGAGAAGGGTTCATCTCACCAGATGTGATGAGTCAATTATTTAGTTTCTCTTTACTAAGAATTTCGGAACGACAAATTCTACCACATGGTGGTAAAATCGTGAAAACCTATGTTTGTGAACTATTATAAAATGTCATGTATTTCGGTGATTCATTGTGATGTAGTAGAAGTAATGAAGAATATTATTATATTTATTATATTTTATATTTAGACAATGTATCGCGGATTTAACCCTTGTACCACCAGTATGTTCTCCTCACTTTCCTCGTTAACGAGTAGCTGGCCTTTGTAACGTAGCTGGGAGGATATATTTTCATTCCATGTCTGCGTCGAGACAAGACTTTCTCAGCTCCAGCCATAGTGTTGTCAACTCTCCACCGTAGTCACAGAGAGCAAGCAGCGAGATTACGTTCGTTGCTAAGAACCGACTGCGGTGACATCTGGTGGCTAAGTTCTGAACTATTAGTCGTTGACGGTGGCGTTTGGCGGCAAAAGTAGGAACTACTTGAAAATTGATCGTCTGCAGTCCTTTCTTGAATTAAAACAAATACACACACTAATACAGTCATCACAATTAACACCAGTTATCAGACAGATTCTACACACAGCCAAAGTACACGGGGCTACATGACCGCGTTGTCGCAGCCCGTAAACTTAAGAACCAACCAACCAGACAGAACTGCGTGTAACAGAGCAACACTGGGCACTTGACACGCGAACAGGCTGCCAAGATCGGACTCTTGAGTCTACGTGGAGAGATAGAAGAAGCATGCTATCGGTCAAGAAACATCAGCTATTGGTCAATAGCGAACAATTGTTATTGTCGGTACGTGCTACTGCCTTGAGTTTTAGTCGCCGCTCGTTAACGAGAAAAGTGAGAGAACTAGTCTATATATATAAACTTAACAGTTACCAAATTCGAATATCTTTGAAAATGTTATCAATGATTTACACAACACACGCCAGATGAAATTTTAAGACATGAATTTGTCACAAACAGGCTATGTAGTAATTTTATTTCTAGGTTAATTGTTTGCAAACCTTTCCCTTTATTTATCTTGTTTACCATCAACCCATTAATATTGCGGATTTAGCTGAGTCTCCCTTACAGAAATAATTTCCTTGGGAAGCAAAGAGGGGAGAGCAAGAATACAATCTCCTAAGCATATCGTACGTATAGAGTTGAAAGTTAAAGGCAACGCGCAAGCGTGCACCTAGTGATTGATTCATTCATGGACTCTACGACATCTTGGTCATCAGCCTCGTGTACTTAAGTGCGAATTCAATTTGTCGTGGTGAGTGATTTAACATACTCGGTTACGCAGAGGATGGGGCTTGTGTGTGTATCCTCAATATCAGTTCCCAAAATCCTACTGATTGGTTTTATTGTGAGATCACAGTGATTGTCGAGGGCAACATAACTGCTCACCTGTATGTTGACAGTGAACTCAATCCTGTGTCTGTCTCTATGATTCCTCTTCTTCTGCTACTTATTATGGTCCTTTTAACTACTGCGGTTTTTATGGACGCTAGGATGCCGGAATTTTGCCCCGAAGGGGATCTTTAAAGTGTCAGTAAATCTATTGACACGTCTCCCCCACATTTAAGCAACTTAAAATGCCAACTGACTGCCCCAGGCATCAATCCTGCAACCATGGGCTCAGCAGGGGAGAATGTTAAAGCTGCGCCACGCAGCTGGCCTGATGATTATAAACATTGCAAATAAGATGCCTCGACAGGACAATGCCCACGTTCACGCTGCACGCACCTACAGGAAAGCCCTCCACAACATCAGAACAGTACAATGGCCCGCCAGGTTCCCGGACATCAACCCTATGGAGCATGTGTGAGAAATGATGGGTTAAGAACTGGTCAACTTGCCTCAAACCCCATAACTCGGGAAGGACTTATCCGTGCAGTGCGGTGACCACAAATCCTCAGGAAGTAATCCTGTCTTTGTTATCCCCATGCCGTATTACAGCGTACGATGGGCACATCCTGTAATGATTTATGTCCATAATTAAGGCCAGAGGGACCTGCCAGTGTTATCATGGTATCACAACCTAACACTTATTCCGCATGTTTAAATGCAACAGTGCAACAACAGGCCTACTCCTTCATGGTGTTGCAATTTCCATTTCATGACTGTAGGCAATATCTAGAGCCCTGCGCGGATGAACAAAACGTTATCCGCATCCGCCCCGCATCCGCATGACTTTCATCCGCATCTGCATCCGCCCCGCATCCAACCCGCATCCGCATGACTTTCATCCGCATCCGCCCCCCATCCGCACGACTGTTATCCGCATCCGCACGACTTTTATCCTCACGTTCGTTATCCGAATCTACTGGCATTGCAATACTATTCTTAATTAGGTATATAAAGCATGAAGTATTAATGCAACACATATAGACATTTGAAGAGAAAGTCATTCCCCTAGGCTATGCATGTCCCGTGCTATGTTTAAAACGAATTTTATACGGCCAGAATTGCAAACCTTTTCAGTTCGGAGTGTTAATTATGCTTAATAGGCTAACATAATTTGAATGAGATTAGCTGAAATCATCTTACATTTGTCATAAAAAAATAATAACGAAAGGATATGATATGCCATAACATCCAGATCCTAGTAATGATATTCAACAAGATCAGATTGTATTCTAAAAGCTATCCACAAATTTACTCCATACATTATCCGCAGCTTATCCGCTATTCGCACAGCCATGCAAACTATATCCGCATGGCGAAAAAGTTTGCGGATATCCGTATCCACACAGGGCTTTACCTATATCCTTATAACAGGACAAGCTTGGTATGCAAATGCTCTCTTTTGTGGATGTTGCATTTAAACATCTTGCTGCCATACTCCGATTTCATTATATTTTATTTCCGCCTCGTTGCGTAGTGGCTAGCATTCTTGGTTGTCACCGCGGAGTCCAGGGTTAGATTCACAGCCCTGCCAAGAAATTTAATTCTGTTCTGAAGGCCGGAATGGGGTACACTCAGCCTCGTGAGATGAAACTGACAAGAGGTAGGTTGGATTCCCACATCAGCCATCCTGTATTGACTTTTGTCCATATTTATAGCTACAGGGACCTAACAGTATTAACTTGGTATCATAAACCAACACTCATCCTACATGTTCAATTACAGCAGTCTTCCACTTTTATTCCAGGCAAATGCTGGGATGGTACCTAACGTAAGTCGACGGCCGCTTCCTACCCAAATTTCACCTTTGAGTCGTCCAGTTGCAAAACGCGTTTAAACCACTTGTGAATAAGAATAATTTTCATGAGAAACTTTTCTCTGGACTTTGTCTCACGTATCTTTTGAGTTTCTTGTTTTCTACTTCTTCCTTTTTGCTTTGTGTTTTTAGTTTTGTGTTTGCTTTGTGCTTTTGCTTTTGAATTTTACATTTTGATTTTCTTTCTTGGTTTTGGTTTTGTGTTTGTTTTCTGCTTTTGCTTTTTGCTTTGTGTTTCTTGTTTTTTTTCTGCTTTTACTTTTGTTTTTGAATTTTGCTTTTTGCTTCGTGTTTTTTGTTTTGTTTTTGGTATTGTTTTTTTTCTGGAAAATCGAAATAAAACAAAACAAAATAAAATAAAACAGAATAAACAAAACAAAATCAAAATAACACAAAACAATAAAATAAAAAATAAGCATAACATAACAAAACAAAAACAAAATATTATAAAACAAAACAAAAACAAAACAATTTAAAACAAATAAAACGAAATAAAATAAAAACCAAAACAAAATCAAAATAAAACAAAACAAAATAAAACTAAACAAGACGAAATAAAATAAAGTAAAATAACATAAAATAATAAAATAAATAATTTTACTACATGATCCATATTCACAAGTGGATTAAACATATAGACATCAAAGTGACAACCTCTACACGCACCCATGTGCACGGAGCTACAGGGTCACGATATCGCAAAGCCCCTAAAGAATCAACAACAACATTATATATGGGAAAAGTGTGAATTTGTGGACAAATGATTGACAGCAAGTTTCCATACACATAATTATTGTTGATGACTACAATAAAGGAACGATCCATTTCATCGTCCCCTGGCTGCATTGTCTAGCCTGTGTATGCTTCAGCTCGTGAGAACCCGGGCAGTTAATTGTCACTACTGAAGGTAAGGCGTCAAGGCAAAGTACAGTATCATCTTATAAAGTGGCGGTAACTTCCAAGGAGCAATGAGCTGACAATGTTGACGTGGGTATGGCGTGACTTCCTGGGCTATTCACCTCCATCTTAACTCGCCGGGCGTGGAGGGGCACAGCCCTTGCGTCAGTCAAACTGTTATATTCAAGGACGCATCATCCTTAAAAGACGATCCTTGAAGATCAATTTCACTCGGCTTTGTTACGGAGTATTGTATATTTAGGATAGCACCAACACCGGGAACTATAGTTGTTGCATTTAGAGGCTTGGGCATCACGGTTATTCAGCTCCGAGTAGCTGGGTGTGTGTACGTGTGTGTAATTTTGTCTGATAACCAGTGCTATTGTGACGGTTTCATTGTGTATAGTTCGTAATTCATATGCGGATTGGGAAGGAAAAGGCCTTAAGTTAGGAACCATCCCAGCATTTTCCCGGAGAATAAGTGGGAAATTACGGAAAACCACTTCCAGGGTGTCTGAGGAGATAATCGAACCGTCCTCTTCTCAGTTTTTGCCTCACGAGGCAGAGCGTACCCCGCTCCAATTCTCAGACCAGAATTAAATTTCTTGGTTGAATCAAGGGCGACAGCCAAGAATGTTAACCACTACACCAGGTGATGGTCTTTAGAACTTATCTGATGACCTGTATTGCTGTGGTGTCTGTAGGAGTGTGTGTATTTGCAATTGCTGCTAGGAATGGGAAAGAGACGGCCGTGGCCTTAAGTTAGGAACCATCCCGGAATTTGGAGTATAAGTTGAAAACCGCATCCAGGATGGGCTAGAATCAAACCCACACTTTCTCAGTTTTGCCTCACGAGGCTGGTTTTATCCCGTTCCAGCCCTCAAACCAGAATTACATTCCTTGGCAGAGTCGGGTATCGAACCCGAACCTCTGCAATCACAGCTAGGAATGCTAGCCGCTACTCCACCGAGAAACTCACATTAATTGTGGTGTATTATTAAAATAACGATATGCAATTAAAACAATGGGTTGATACCAACCATGTCCTAATCGAATAAATGGAATTTGTCTCATACCTAGGGACCGAACATTTATGCACTAAAGATGATTGAAATATGCATGCAATTTCGCTCTAAAATGTAGAAAATAAGCATTAAAATTGAAAAATATGCACTTAACAATAAGCCAATCTTATTCACTCCTTTCCCTCCTTTGCCGTAATATGTGCAGTCGTTTTTGCATTTTGTTCAAGTTGAAATGTCTTTTCACATTTCACTTCCTTTCAGCATATTTAACAATAGACGACAACTCCATTAGTTGAGTAATCACTACTACCAGACACCCACTGATTTAATAAGTACTTTCTGCTGCTTATCCCTTTAAGCACTTCCAGCAAAGCATATGCAGACTAAGGATAAAGTAACACTGACGAAACTAACCCCGTGCTACTGGCTGCCAGGATAGTGAAAGGAATGTCCCACCACATTGATTCCCTCCTTATAATAGTTACGCTTAAAATACTGCTATCTCGTTATCTGTTGCTCATGAAGTTTCTTACAAGGGATGTCTAACACGCCGGCAAAACCAGGCATCTACCCCATCCCTGTTCCTAAAACAGTTAAATACAGGTTATGTTTTCCGCGTAATAGTCTGTGTTCACATCGAGGGAAAACTAATAGTGTTTAGTATCGTTTGCAGGATATGCTTGCATGTGCATTAGTACCATATGGGATGCAGCAGAGAAATACCGACCTTCCTGATAGCAACGTTAGTTGGGCTGTATAAAACAATATTATTAGGGGCAGCTGATTCACCTGGTATATAGTACACCCCACAAATTGTGTTAACATAATGCCCGCCAACTGGACCAAATTCACATTCACACGCGGACTCTTTTACCCGAAGGTCTCACCTACATGATTTCCAACGACCATCAACATAGGCGAGTTCATGTTTGTGAGGTAATTCTATGATTGTGTCCTGTCATCAGGTGGGGCAGGCATTACTTTTAGGTAGATTTCATGAGAAAGCTACCTATTGCAATGGGTACCATGTTGCATCTTCCCGAGAATTTTGACATATCTTCGCGTTTCTCACCCTCCAGACCCCAAAACCACCGTAAATTAAAAAGTTTATATACCGCGTGGATCGGCTGACCCCTAGTAATATTGTTTTATGCATCCCAACTAACGCGTTTACCACGAAGGTCGATATTTCTCTGCTTGCATCCTGTGTCGTACTAATGCACAGCAAGCACTTCTTGCAAACTATACTGAACTGTATTATTAGCGAAAGTAGACTTACGATATCTACACGGGCCAAAAGTTGTTAGTCTGTGTGTGTGTGTGTGTGTGTGTGTGTATCTGTATCCCCTCCTATCAATTCAAACACGACGAAACCGAATTGAACAAAATTTGGTACAGAGGTAGCACTAGCAAAGGACACCTCAGTGTCATGTTTTATATTGCCGCCGTTTTGACGGAAACATAATGGCGGTCAGCCAAATGTTACGACTAATCTAATCATCCGATCTCTACCAAATTTTACAAAATTGTACCATTATATGGGAAGTGTCCATTTCCTAAACTACAAGGTCGTCAGCCAAATAGTTTCAAGATGTCGGACGTATGAATCATGCAAGTATTATCGTCTAACCGTTACTTACGATTCAACAAATCACCAAATCCGTTTATTTCACAGAGAGAGGTCTAAACTGTCCTCAAGGGGTGACCCGTAGGATATTAACATCTTACAATAAAATTAATATGCCATAGCAGTGACTAACATTTCAGGCCAACCGTGCCGTATCATGCTGGGTCGTGCCGTCACGTTGGGTCAAAATGGAGGCTATTGTTTGCTCGCTATTCCATATTTTAGGCGAGGATTCAATCAATCAATATATAATATAGCACGTTGTTATTCAATAAGCTACTACAACCAACATTCAATTATACTCCTTGAAGAGGACAATGTGTTATGACTATAACGATGCTTTTGGGAGAAAGTTGGTTGGTTTCTCAGTATAGGGGCTGCAACAACGCGGTCATGTAGCCCAGTGTACTTTGGGTGTATGTAGAATCTGTCTGATAACCGGTGTTAATTGTGATGACTATTAGTGTGTGCCATTTATTTCATAATTCAAGTAAGGACTGTAGACTTTAAATTTTTCAAGTAGTTCTTACTTTTTCCGCCAAACACCACTGTCAACGACTACTAGTTCAGAACTTGGCTAATACGTGCCACCGCAGTCGGCTGCTGGCGACGAACGTAGGAACCTGAGCGTTGTTTACATTTTTAACCTAATTTAGCTTCACACAGGTGTAATTAGTGGAAGGATCTTTAACATGCCATAAATCTATGACATGGGACCGCTGGCTTTACTTCCCCTCCGATGGAAGGCATACTGAGGGATTTTTAACGCTCTTAAAAATCCGACGACTTCGGCCGGGTTTGAACCTGCAATCTCGGGCATAGAAGCTCAGCATGCCACCGAAGCCGCTATTTAGGATAAAGTAGGCTATATGTTCTTTACTGAACATCTTGTTTTTTTCTCTTATTAGTCTGCAGTCACATCGAGGGAAAAATAATAGTGTTCAGTATCGTTTGCAGGATATACTTGCAGTGCATTAGTAGATAATTATCGACCTTCTTGATAACAACGCTAGTTGGGCTGCATAAAACAATATTATTAGGGGCAGCTGATTCATGTATATCTGGGTTCTTCGTGACCTGACCGCTGCGCTAAAGGACTATCATGAATAGATGGATTTCACATTCGTCACGCGACATATTATTAGAGATAGTATCTTCCAAATTTTCTGCACTAACAGAACAGAGTATAGCATCGTATAATCCGTGTCTTTAGGGGCTGATGACCTCCATGTTAGGCCCCTTAAAACAACATATATCATCATCATAATCAATCTCAGAGGTCAGCTAGTGTGCAGTGACTAGGCATTTAAATTAAGGCGACGGCCACCTCCTATCCAAACCGTAGCCTCAATTATAGACGCACACACACTAGTACAGTTTGTTTGAAAAGTCTCTCCGCAGCACGTGTCTAGCCTTGCGTGACGTGTTGGGTTGGCAGTACATTCACGTTATGTTGTTACACGGAAAACAATTAAATTAAATTAACTAATGCAACTATATGCCGGCCCCGTGGTGTTGGGGTAGCGCTCCTGCCTTTCACCCGGAGGCCCCGAGTTCGATTCCCGGCTCCGTCAGGGATTTTATAAACTGACGTGAGGGCTGGAACGGGGTGCACTCAGCCTCGTGAGGACAATTGAGACAGGTTCTTCTGCAAGTACTCCGGTTTTCCCTGTCAAAAATGTAACTCCCGCAACACTCTCCACTATCATTTCATTTTATATGTCATTCATTTTATCATTACCTCACAGGAGTGCGACAGGCGTCGGCAGCCGACATAGTTCATATCCTCGCCGGTAGATCGGGGCTTCATTAATTCCATTCCCTGACCCCGTCGGTCGACTTGAAGCAGGCTGTGGATTTTCAATTGTATATACGGTATTCACCACTATCACACTATGCTCCGTAAAGTTTCAACCAGCAAGGAAAACCGCTTCCACTAAAAACACACGCTCTTCAGTAGTAAGCATTCCCAACCAGCTCATCTTACACACGAACTTGACAAAAACACAACTTACAGTGTCAACACTGCCTCGCACAGGTACTCACTGTCGGCAATAATGAACCGGTATTCCCCATCCTATCACTCCAGTTGAAGGTCAACACGGTACAAGTGCATGCTTATGCCAACCGCTGCGGAGAGACTTTGCGGACGCTCTGTACAACCATCACAATAACATAAATTATCAGATGGATTCAACACCCTCACAGTCAAGTACATGGGGCTAAATGATCACGGTTCCTCAAAGCCCCGAAATGAATCAACAAAAACAAGATCTAAACTGTTGTGCTTCCTTTAGTAATTATTGTATTAAGCTACCGAGAACTCGTCCTGGAAGTTCGGTTCGGATGTATCAATTTAATATTCAGTAATATTCGAGAAATAGTTTTAAAATTAACTTTGTAGTAAAGATGCTAGCAAATTAACAATGAATGGGAGTATTGAAGATACAACGATCAATATACATTCAAGTCACATCATAATTAATTAAACTGCCTCTATCGTTTATATGAACACGAACAATTTCCTGACTCAAAAAATAGATGTTGATGTTGTATGGCAAAACTACCGACATGACATTTGCTCCTTCAAATTAATTAGTGCTGTCTTCTGGGTCTCAGGAGTACGTATTTAGACTCCGGATTTTTAAGGTTCTGGGTTCGATTCTCGGCTCTGCTATGAAATATAGTGCTAGTCTGAGGGTTGGAATGGGGTACACTCAGCCTTGTGAGGCACACCTGAGAGAAGAAATGGGTTCTAGAAGTGGTTCTTCGTTGTTGTCCAGGATTTATCTGTTTTACTGACTGTCTTAGTTTCAAACATTTACACTCCCTTTCTTGGGGTAAAATAATAATAATGTTATTGGTTTTATGTCCTTTTTATACTACTGGGAATTTTAGAGACGCCGGGGTGACGGAATTTTGCCCCGAAGGTGATCTTGAACGTGCCAGTAAATCTACTCACACGGCTCCCTCACATTTGCGTACCGTCAAATGCCGGCTGACTGCGTCAGAATTCGATCCTGAAACCTTGGGCACAGCAGGTGAGAAAGTTACCGCTGAGCCACGCAGCTAGTTGGTAAAATAAAAGGCTTCAGAAGTATACATTACGTATAACGTAAGGAATGTCGGGGATTCCGGATGCAGAATTCACAGGTGGCACTAACAAAAACTATGAGCTCACTCGAATCAATGAGAATAATGTAGTACTGTATATTCCTTACTGAGTAATAATTAGTGGCAAAGTAACTTCCATTGTCAAGATTTCAACCTATAATTTACACACAGTTAATGTTCATTTTTATTACATTTATATGGAATAAATACTTAAAATATAAAGTAAAGCACTAAAGAGGATCCATGATAATTATGTTCATTCTGGTTGAGGTAAGAGACCGCCAGCCTAGCCCACAGTGGACATAAAAATTATAAAAACCTTGCTCTGCCAGTTTAACACTTATTTAAAAGTTCACAAAGACACATTTCTCAGAACTAGTACCAAATATGCAACACAAAGATATAAAATTAGGCCACTTATAAAAAAGAGCCTTTCTTTGTGATGCAATGTATGTGTCTGTAGGCGACGCGGAGTCCAGCACGACTCCACACCTCAGCTTTATTCCGAGACTCGAGTCTTGTTCTGTTTTCCTTTTTAACAACCCATGACGTGATATAATTTATGGCACAGCTGACGTAAAGTGGTCTAGGATCGTCAGAGACGAAGGATTGCGCAGAATGAAATTATAGCTATAAATTGATCAGGTATAACTGGTAGCAAGTTCTATATTTAACATCTCTCGCAAATATGTGAAGGTTTTGACCTATCCTGATAATTATCCCTTCCTCTAATATATTGTAGTAATACCTTGTCAGTGTTGATGTCAATATTTTGGCTTTCACTACCTATTCCAAAGGATGGAAATAAAAGTTCCCTTCATTCGTATTTTTGTATATTCCCACCTCTGCCAAAAAATCCACAGTCTTAGCTCTTCAGGCAAGCAACTCAATATTGAAAACATCTTTTAATATATAATTATAAGATCCGCCTTGTCAAACACTAGAAGGTAGTTTACTAATTAAGATATACATAAGGAATTTGAATTTATTCGTAGAGAAATTCCACTGACGCTAAAGAGCCCCTTTATGTAGCGTATACAATGTTCAGGCTTGAAATGTTGTAATAATAAACTAATCCTAGCTTATCAACTCAATAACTAACTAACTAAAATATACGTACATGTTTCGTTATTACATTGACAACTTCTTTAGCGTGAGAAAATCTTAGAAAAGTATATCAACAAAGAACAACAAAAAATGGATATCCTTACAGAAATGCATTAGTTTAAAATAATTAAATGGATACAAAAAGGAATAATAAAAACATAATATTATAAATCAATTAACCTTGAATTAAACATAGTGTATGAAGGAAACGTATATGGGATGTTGTTGAATGTCAAGGGTTAATGCTTCCAGCCAGGTTCAAAGAATGATATAATACGTATAATTACTTCAAAAGATAAAGGTTATTCAATCTTGAATAGTATTGCCGGAAAACATCTATTGTTTATGAAAACGTAGATATATGACGTTGTTGAATGTCACGGGTTGTAGCTTCCAGCCAGGCACAAAGATTGAATGCGTAGAAAAACCGTTTAATGTCATAGACTAGACCTTCCAAGAACACTATTATTTCTTGGCGCATTTGTAATTAATTAATTTTCGTTGTTTTCTCCACTTTTCCAAACACACTAAACGTTTATTACGAGGTACCGGCATGATGACACGCGGCAGACTGTTGATTGTTGACCGGAAACTCAAGCATATCCGGTCGATTAGATTAGCTGTTTGCCTTTGCTATCACTACGAGCGCCAGTGTGAGCAAATTCAGAATTTCACGTAAGCCCTTATATCTAAGTTACTTCCAGTGTAAATATTTTTGAAAAAATAAATAAATTGTCTGAGGGTATTGAACCAAGGAACACATTAAAGAATGAATTATGAAAATAAGTTAATTTGGCGAGGATTTGATTCAAAAAGAAAACGAGTAAAGAAACAAGTGATTTTGGGCTGCTTTTCCGAAACCACATTTAGGTTGAACGTGTTTTTCGAAACTTAGTATTTTAGTTTAATAGAGCTTTCCAAGACTCACGATATGAAACCTTTCCCGGACCTTTAGCCCTTCACCTTTCGCCACAATTGAGGAAATTTATTAATATTAGGTTTTTACTAAGATGGGGATCACTACTTTGTCTGCTAAGGAATGTTTTCCAAATTCTGAGTTGATCTGATTGTTAGAGCCAGGATGTCGTACACTCGGCCTCGTGAGGATAACTGAGGAAAGGTGGGTTCGATTTCCATGTCAACCATGCCATCCGCGCACCAGGCAAATGCGCCAGGAGATTATATTATTGACACGGTCACTTGTCTTCCTATTCTATTGTAGTGTAAAATACAAAAGACTGGCACAGATACCACAGTAAGAAAGGATTTCAGACATATTCCACACACAAACAGTTAACGGGGCTGTTGCCCACCATGTCCCAAACTTCTAAATCAATCAACAAATCGAACACGAACAAGAAAGTGTTCTGAAACAGGAATAAATCTCACGATTATATAATCCACTCGGTGGTTATCTACTCTGAGGGTTGTCAACAAAATAGCACGGTTGGGCGTGATCAGTTGTTATGGCAAATTCTTATAAACGTGATAACAAAGAGACCGACTAATTCGCCGACCGTGGTTACAGATAACTGTAGTATTTTGTGTGATCAAATAATCAAATTTTAATTGTTTCATTTGAGGGGATGGACATCGAGATCATTTACTCCCATATACAGTACTTAAATGTGTGCAGAATTTGTCTGACAAGCTGTGTTATTGTGGTCTCTGTAGTATTGTGTGTATTTTGTAATTCAGGTAAAGACTGGGAAGGAGGCGGACGTGGCTTTCAGTTCGGAACCATCCCGGCATTTGCCTGCAGTAGAAGTGGGAAACAACGAAAAACCTCTTCCAGGATGGCTGAGATGTAAATAGAACTCTCCTCGTCTCAGTTTCACCTTACGATGCAGAGTGTAACCTGTTCCAGCCCTCAGACCAGAATTAAATTTCTTGACAGAGCCTTGAATTGAACCCGGACCGCCCGAATGGAAGGCAATTAGGCTATCTGCTACAATTAAGAGGTTGACATTATACACACTCGAAATATAACTGAATTAAGGATAATTTCTAACTTAGTTTGCCTACTCAATGGATACATTAATTCATCATGTTCAATTGAATACATGAATTGAAACTCACCTTAGTTCAGATTACACAATATTAATCGATTAATGTTTTAGTAACTACTGTAGTGTCCGGAGTTCAGTTATTTAAACAGTAGATGAAGCCCAACACAATATACAGTATGCATGTTATCAGTTCGCAGGCTAATTGAATCATCAAATAAGTTAGACTATATGGGTAGAATGAAATACACACGAAACTCTAGGTAGCGATAATATGGCTTCCCAGACAAGATGAGAAGTGATGCACTGCCTCTGACCTTTCACAGCGGTCTTAAGCAATAGCTGTCCCGCGAATGCGATTAGTATGTATCGCCCATACCTCAGTATACAGGATGTTCAAAACAAGTACGGTATTCAATATTTTAAGAGGTGATGAGTGTATCGAAACAAGAAAGAACATCTGATAAACATGGTTCCTGCATTGCATATTATCTGAGATATGATCACTTGTGCATATGAGGTGCTCAATTTGACGTCCATTCATTGCAATGCATCCCTCTGCACGGTAAGTTTCAAGAGTTGAGAGTACTGCACACAAACGCACACTAACATGACCTAACTACTCACGTAATTGGAACCACACAGCTGACCCCGTTTGACGAAGCACCAATGCAACGAATCTGTCCACACTCACAATCAGGCTTGTGTTATTCATTATTCTTTGCGAGGTGTACAGTAAGTATTCCATGCCAAAGCTGTTATGTATGATTATCTGGTGGTTTGCGTATCCTATGAACAAGTGCTAAGACATCAGAAAGTACGGGCTGTAGAACCCATGTTAGTTTGAAATTATTTTTGATGTGTAACATCTTTCCGCTCGGTTGCTGGATAGTTTTGTGGGAGTGATTTTGAAAATTGGGGACGGAAATGAATCGGGCGGAAGTGGATCGAACGGAAGTGGATCGGACGGAAGTGAAGACGCAATGCCAGAAAAATGGAACGGAAGTGAATCGGGCGGAAGTGGATCGAACGGAAGTGGATCGGACGGAAGTGAAGACGCACTGCCAGCTGGATGTACAATTGAAAATGTGTGTATTGGAAACAAGGCAGTGTGTGCTCTGTAGCGCGAGAATGTTATGGCAATACAGTAGGCAGTGCATTTAGCAGGCTCTGGTTTGACGAGCTCAGTGGCAAATGTTTCATCGACTTTCATTTGTCATTGAGCAGTTTATGAAGCTTCACGTTCAAGGTTGAATATCACATGGGGTAGGACAAAGACGACAAATGACATTTAAGTAAGCGGCATTATTGTCAAGCTGTGGGTGAGTAGTCAAATATTAAATGAATAACAGAATCTCTCTATATATAAACGGCTGAGTGGATCAACGTAAAATTTGGTACAGATGTCCATCAGAGGCACGAAAGTAATCATTGATGTAAATCTTCTCCATACCTCTCATAAAAGTGGGCCTACCCCCTTAAAATGCATGCTGAAATGGACGTAGAAAGACGAGACAAATCTCATTCTCTGCGTCTCAATGTGAGAAACAAAACTCGGGAGCCCTACGGGCCCCAAAAACCACATTTTAAGGACCTAAAACCAACAGTTTTTGAGATATTCCCAGAAAACTAATTTTATTTATTGGGCTATTGAAAGTATGCAAGCCGGTAACCATGGCAACACAATCTCAGAAGTCCATCTATATCTGAAAGACGCTATGCCATTCCATTTATTACAATACTGTGAACGTTCGCAAACGGCTATATGGTTATCACGGAACCAACTTATGCTGTAAAATTCATCAATGCGCATATAATGCGCTTAAGGGGGTCAAGGGGTACTCTTGAATTTCTTCACGTGATTTACACGTGCGGGTGTGGTACTAAAGGACTATTATATCTCTATCCCTATATTATTCAATTATTATTTTGATTATTATTATATTATGGCATACAAGGGCGAGACAAAGCTCATTTTCAGCCCCTCGATGGCTACTACATTTTAAGGCTCTAGAACCACATTTCTGAGATATTCCCAGAAAACTTATTTCAGTTAATAAACTAATAAAAGTAGATGACGAGTACAGAAGACCAAATCAAGAGCGATATAGATATACTGAGAAAATCACAGATGTGGCCAGGAAGAGACGTCTGGCTTCTACGGACATGTCTCAAGGATGAACCTATCAAGACTAACCAACCGGCTTCTCAAGTACTGGAGAATAGAAAGAGCGTGGTTAACAGAAGTTAACAAGGACATCCAAGAACTGAAGATGGAAAGTGATATTAGAAGCCGATCACATCTCAGAAAGATACTTACACAGAAGAGTTTCCAGGACAGACCACCCTGTAAGAATCAACTGGGCAAAAGAGAGAAAGGAAAAACATAGTCAGAGTATGCGCGAATATTGGGTAAACATCAAGTCCCTCGCCAAGCTGAAAAGTTGCACGTCGTGGTCCTTAGCTGGCCCATTCGAAAGAAGAAGAACCATGACAAAAGTATCACAAGAGGTGACATCCAACTTTCCATTGATTTCTGTATGAAGCAATGCCACTCAATTTATTAAATTTTAGTAAAAGTTTGCAAATGGCTATAAGGTTATCATGGAAACAAACATAGACCGTAAAATTCATTACTGCATTTAAGGGGGTCATGGGGTACCCTAGAATTTTTAAACGCAACTTACACGTGCGATATGTTGTACAGAAGGTCTATTATATCCGCAAACAGCAACATTATTTTCAAAAATTCCTGAATTGAAATAGTGTTTTTTGCAGCTTTTGGAAATTTGGCCATTGGAGGCTAAGAATCCTGAATTTGCATGCACCACAAACAAGCCTTTATAATTTATTAAAGGAGTCTTCCTGGGGATGGGGACTTTTCACAACGGTGAGGGTCAGCTTTTATTTGACATATATTGCGTTTCGTCAACAAGGTTTTCAATATTATTTTCACGTCTGGAAGTACACGTTAGGTGAATTTAGTTTGAGAGCACATTTTAACTAATCATATTTTTGTCGACAAACAGGTTCATCGTGAAGATGATTTTGTTTGACACTCTGTGGTTGATGTATCTTTATGTTTATGTACACCTATAGCTCGTGTTCGGGTGTTTGGAGCATCGTAAACTTAGATATTGTAACCGTGAGTCAATACACCAATCATTTATAAAACGTTTCACTGTACGTCTCATAGAAGGGTTGGTATAGGGAAAAACTTTTCAAAATAACATGCTAAAATAGGCGAAAAATAAAAATTATCTTAGAAAGACGACCAAAGCATATGTTGCGCTTCTCAATGTGTGACACAAAACTAGGGAGTCTATAATGGGTCTCCGAAAACCACATTTTAAGGCCCTTAAATTAACAGTGTCTATGATATACCCAGAAAACTAACTTCGTTCTGATAAACTTATGAAGGAATGACAAGCCCCTAACCATTGCAACAGTAGCTCATTTGATAGCGTCTGGTTATTAATACCGAAGACCGTTCGAAGAGCGGGTACTTCTGCTAGTCTCTCTATATATAAAAATGAAAGTTTGTCTGTTTTTTCTGAATTTCCTAGGAAGTTTGAGTAATTAACGCTTTTCAGGCTGGTTTATGACGGTTGCACGCAAAAACAAAATGTTTGTCTCTCTGTCTGTGTACAACTTTGCACGCGCATCACTCGAGAACGGCTGAGTGGATCAACGTAAAATTTGGTACAGATGTCCATCAGAGGCATGAAAGTAATCATTGATGTAACTCTTCTCCATACCTCACATAAAAGAGGGCCTACCCCTTAAAATGCATGCTGAAATGGGCGTAGAAAGACGAGACAAAGCTCATTTTCAGCGTCTCAATGTGAGAAACATAACACGGGCGTCCTACGGGCCCCGAAAACCACATTTTAAGGTCCTAAAACCAACAGCTTTGAGATATACCCAGAAAACTAATTTCACTTATAAGCCGGTAGCTATGGCAACACAATCCCTGAAGTCCATCTATTTCTGTAAGACGCAATGCCATTCCATTTATTACATTACTGCGAACGTTCGCAAACGGCTATAAGGTTATCACGGAACCAACTTAAGCTGTAAAATTCATCATACGTATATAATGGGCTTAAGGGGGTCAAGGGGTACTCTTGAATTTTGTCACGTGATTTACATGGGCGGGTGTGGTACTAAAGGTCTATTATATCGCTATCCCTATATTATTAAATTATTATTATGATTATTACTATATTGTGACGTACAAGGACGAGACAAAACTCATTTTCAGCCCCTCGGTGGCTCGGAGGCTATTACGTTTTAAGGCTCTAAAACCACATTTCTGAGATATTCCCAGAAAAACTAATTTCATTTAATCATACTAATATATAAAAATGAGATCGTGTGTGTCTGTCTTTCTGTCTGTCTGTCTGTCTGTGTGTTACTCAATAACGCAAGAACCACTGGTCCGATTTAAATGAAATGTTGCATGGATGTAGCTGATTTACCAGGTTTGCATATAGGATACTTTTGATTTCGAAATTTTGCACTATTAAAAAATGGCGACCATTTTAGTGACGTCACTACACCCTTTGCTTTCAAAATTTCATATTTCCATATCAAATAAAAATAGAACGCTAAGAAATAGCAAACTTTTGATGGCATACGTGAGCATTAACTTTTAATTTTCTATCCGAAAGGTCCTTATCAGTTATCGTATATCTCCAACGGTTAGCGAGTGAAACCTAAATTTGTGCAATAAAACACGGTCTCACCGAGCGGTGCAGTATATCTCTCTATATATAAAAATGAAAGTTTGTCTGTTTTTCTCTGAATTTCTACGGAAATTTGAGTTGTTTACACGTTTCAGACTGTTTTATGATGGATGAACCCGAAAATATTTTTTTTGTCTGTCAGTCTGTTTGTTTGTTCGTCTGTGGACAACTTTGTTCCCTTACAACTCGAGAACGGCTGGGTGTATCAAACGGTTAGCGAGTGAAACCTAAATTTGTGCAATAAAACACGGTCTCACCGAGCGGTGCAGTATATCTCTCTATATATAAAAATGAAAGTTTGTCTGTTTTTCTCTGAATTTCTACGGAAATTTGAGTTGTTTACACGTTTCAGACTGTTTTATGATAGATGAACCCGAAAATATTTTTTTTTGTCTGTCAGTCTGTTTGTTTGTTCGTCTGTGGACAACTTTGTTCCCTTACAACTCGAGAACGGCTGGGTGTATAAACGTAAAATTTGGTACAGATATCCATCAGAGGCACGACACTTATCATTGATATAACTCTTCTCCGTTCCCCTCATAAAAGGGGGGCTACCCCCTTAAAACACATGCTGAAATAGGCGTAGAAGGACGAGACAAAGCTCATTTTCAGCCCCTCAATGTGAGAGACAAAACTCGGGTACCCGAAAACCACATTTTAAGGCCCTAAGACCAACCGTTTTTGAGATATTCCCAGAAAACTAATTTCATTTAATAAACTAATGAACGAATACAAGCCGGTAACCATGGCAACAGATTCTCAGAGGTCCATCTATTGCTGTAAGACGCAATGCAGTTCCATTAATTACATTAGTGTGAAAGTTTGCAAACGGCTAGAAGGTTATCACGGAACCAAATTAAGCCGTAAAATTCATCAATACGTATAATGCGCTTAAGGGGATCTAGGGGTACTCTAGAATTTTTTCACGCGATTTACACCTGCGGGTGTGGTACGGCAGGTCTATTATATTCCTATCCCCATATTATTCATTCATTCATTTCGTATAGGCCATCTATGGACCGCATCATTCCAACTGTCTCCTACTGGCTTTGATGTTTGCCCAGTACGCCCGCATTCGTTCTCGGTGGACTTCCTTCCGTTCCTGGGTCCAAATCTTTCCCGTTTTCAGCTTCGATTTTTCTTGGAAACCGTTGCAAGCTTGAAGTTTCCTTTTGAGTGGGGCACGCTCCTGAATGTCTATTGGTGTAATCCCCACTTCTTTCAGATCTTTATCCAGTTCAATGAACGAGGCCCATTTTGTTTTCCTCTCCTGAAAGTAAGTTATGTTGCGGTTGGTCAGTCTCGCTGGGCTCATTCGTTTCACATGCCCAAAAATGGTACATTCTCTTCCGGATGACGTTTTTTTATCTTCTCCACATGAGTATATAGTTCATGGTTATGCCGTCTTCTGTATTCCCCATTGTCTTTGATGGAACCCAATATCTTTCTCAAAAATTTTCTTTCTTTGGCCTCCAGTTTCTCGACCAAGCCTTTTTTGTTCATCGTGAGGCATTCAGAAGCTTGCAAGACCTCCGGACGGATGACACTGCAGTAATGTTTTAGTTTTGCGTTGAAGGATATTGACCTTTTCTTATAGATGTCCTTAGTTAAATGGTAGGCCATTTCCATTTTGCTCATGCGTGATTGAATGCTTCTTTCTCTGATAATATCCCTTCCCTGACCCGTCCTGAAAAGAAAAGTACATGGCCATTGGCTGCATTAATAATAAAAAAAATAGGTGTTATAATTTCTCCCTATATTATATTATTGTTAGTATTATAATATGGCGTACAACGACGAGACAAATCCCCTCGGTGCCAGAAACAAAACTCGGGGGCCCTAGAGGGTCCTCGAAAAGTACATTATAAGGCTCTAAATCCAACAGTTTGTGAAATATTCCCAGAAAACTAATTTAATTTAATTTAACAAACTAATGAAGGAATGCAAATCGGTAACCATGAGAACATTATCTCAAGGGGTGGCTTACAACTTTCCTTCTATTTCTGTAAGAAGCAATGTCACTACATTTATTAACCGGGTGAGTTAGCCGAGGTCGTTGCGGCATGACTGTTGGCAGTCGCTCACATCCGGGAGGCGAGGAGGTTCGAATCCCCCCGCCGGCAACCTTGAAGATGGTCTTCTGTGGTTTCCCATCTTCCTTCCAGGCAAATGCCGGGGTTGGTCCTTAACTATAGGCCACAGCCGCTACCTTCCAACTCCTCGACCCTCCCTTCCAACTTTCCTCCCCAACGGTATTTGTAGCTCACCCATTGGGTGTCCGTCTCGAAGCAGCTACAAAACTGGCGAGCCGAACATGTCCTCGGACACTCCCGGCACTAAAAAAGCCATACGCTAAAAAAAAAAAAAAAAAAAAAAAAAAAAAAACTCCATTTATTAAATTTCTGTGAAAGTTTGCAAATGGCAGTAAGGTTATCACGGAACTAACGTAGACTTAACAATTCATCAATGCAATTAAGGGGGTCAAGGGGTAACCTAGAATGTTTTCAAGCAATTTTCACGTTCGACATATAGTACAGAAGGTCTATGATATCTCCAAACAGCAACATTATTTTCGAAAATTCTTGAATTGAACCAGATTTTTTTTGCGGCTTTTAGGAATTTGTGCAATTTGAGGCTAAAGAACCTGAATTTTCATGCACCACAAGCCTTTATAATTTATGAAAGAGGTCTTCCTGTGTATGGGCACCTAGCACAAAGTAGAGGGTCAGTTTTTATATGACGTGTATTGCGTTTCGTCTACAAGGCTTTCAATTCTATTTCACGTCACGAAGTACACGTTAGGTGAATTTAGTCTGAGAGCACATTTTAAGTATTATTTTTTTTGTCGACAAACGGGTTCATCGTAAGGATGATTTTGTTTGATACTGTGTGGTAGATATACCCATATTTGGATAACTGGGTAATATGTTGTAGACAATAGAATTGTCTGTCCGTCTTTCTGTGTATCTTTATGTAGCCTACGCCTATAACTCGTGTTCGGATGCTTGGTGCATCGTAAAATTAGGTATGGTAACCATGAGAATCAATACACCAATCATTTATAAAACTCTTCACCGTACTTTTCATACAGTAGAAGGGTGGATATAGAGAAAAACTTCTCAATACATGCTAAAATAGGCGAAATATAAAAATTATCCTACAAGGACGACCGAAGCATATGTTGCGCTTCTCAATGTGAGACACAAAATTCGGGAATCTATAAAGGGTCTCCGAAAACTACATTTTAAGGGCCTTAAATTAACAGTGTGTGTGATATTCCCAGAAAACTAACTTGGTTATGATAAACTTGAATGAATGACAGACCGCTAACCATTGCAACAGTAGCTCAATTGATAATGTCTGGTGTTAACAACGAACACCGTTCGAAGAACGGGTACTTCTGCTAGTCATCATACTAATATATAACAAGTAGTTCCGTGAAGAACTATACAGCCTATTTTCATATATCCTGCTCATGTTAATTGCCTCTATCAACATACAAAATTTCAGTTTAATTGCTGTAACAGATTCGTAGATATTGAGAACCGTCTAAATATTTCAGATGGTCGCCAGGTTGGATTTTTATTTTTGTACTATTACATTAAGATTATTGTGTACGTGCGGTATTCAAACTTTAATCGCATGATTAGAACACAAGAAGTAAAAACGAGATTTTAAAAGTACGCACACCAGCCATCTTGTGATTATGCAAACAATTGAAATAAATTACATGCCAGTGGATCAACATTTGTATAAGCATTTAACGTGCAACGTTTCACGGCACTCGGATAGCTAATTCGCGAGAAACATCCATTTAAATATTTATACTTCGCGTCGCCGCCATGTTGGATTTGTGCTCACCAGGTTACTCGAAGTCCTATAGGTGAATATATGTTCATAGTCTCTATGAACATAAAAAAAATCTGTTTGGTTGCTGTAAAAGATTCATAGATATTGAGAACCGTCCAAATACTTCGGAAGCTCGCCATTTAGGATTGTTATATGTATAGGCCATAGAGTTATGTACCATTCAAGGACAATTATTGCCTAGGTTCATTATTCAAACTTTCACTTCGATCGCATGATTACGACACAAGAAATAAAAACATAATTTTAAAATTTAGCACAGCCGCCATCTTGAGGTTATGTAAACAATTGCATTACATTAGATGGCAGTGCATTACAATCTGCAAAAGCATTTACTATACCACATTCCACTGCGCTCAGAGAGTTAAATCACGAGAAAAGTCTATTAAAATATTTCAAATTCGCATGGTCGCCATGTTCGTTTTGTACTTTACAGGTTTATGAAATATACATAAGTTAACTTGTATCAGTACCCTTTATCACCGTACAAAATTGCAGGGTGATATCTGTAATAGTTTCGGAGATATAGAATGTCAGTGAAATATTTCGCACAGCCGCCATTTTGAGGTTATGTAAACAATTGAACTAAATTAGACTCCAGTGCTTTGCAATGTGTATAAACAATTGCTGTACCCAGTTTCATTACGTTTGGGTCGTTAAATCGCGAGAAAAGTCTATTTAAAAGTCTCAACTTCGCTTGGCCGCCATGTTGGTTATGTAGTCACCAGGTTTTAGGTAGATTTCTTTAGAAAGCTAACTAGTGCAATGGGTCCCATGTTTCGACTTCCGGAAAATTTCGACATATCTTCGCGTTTCACATCCCCCAGACCCCAAAACCACCGTCAGTTCAAAAGTTTATATATAATTTATGTATATATATATATATATCAGTTTCTTGTGGACACGATAACTGCCGTAATTTTGCACCAATCACTTTGAATTTTTTACATAATATGTATCCCTATAAAATCTCGGTCGAGTTCGTTAATGGACAAAATCGGTCAAAGGGGGTAAAATGGGGGGCTTTTTTCGAAAAAGTGAAATATCGCTATAACTCTCTTAATACATGAAATATCGAATCCCTTCAAAGTTCATAATATGTGTCGGATAAGTACCAAAAATTTATGTCAAATACGTTTTTTGATAGCACCAACCATTGACCAAAGGGGTGGGAAAAAGTGGGTTTTTCGGGAAACATTAATCATATCTCTGTTAATAGGCACAATATCAAAACCGCAAAAAATGGACAATATTCCTCCAATAATTACCTAAAACTTTTGTCTGAAAGGATTTTTGATATGACCCACCATTACGCCACGGGGTGAACAAAATGATTTAAATTATAAGAAAATGCCAAGTGCCAAGAGAGGTTGCCATGACAACTTTACTTTTAATTGATAAGGGATGACCATCAGCAGTTGCTATGACAACGCCACTGCACGAGATCACATTCAGTTTTCATATGTCAGTGGGAAGCGACTTCGGTATCGGAACTGGTAGCATGCTGAACTTCTATGCCCAAGGTCGCGGGTTCAAACCCGGCTGAAGTCGTCGGATTTACTAAGAGCGCTAAAAAACCTGAGTTTGCTTTCCTTCGGAGGGGAAGTTCCAACGTTCGTTGCGAGTTGCTGATTGAGGTGGCATCTAGTAGCCAAGTTCACAGCTAGGTGTCGTTGACGGCAGTATTTTAGGTAGATTTCATTAGAAAGCTAACTATTGCAATGGGTACCATGTTTCGATTTCCGGAAAATTTCGACATATCTTCGCGTTTCACATCCCCCAGACCCCAAAACCACCGTCAGTTCAAAAGTTTATATATAATTTATGTATGTTTATGTATGTTTATATATATATATATATATATATATATATATATATATAATCAGTTTCTTGTGGACACGATAACTGCCGTAATTTTGCACCAATCACTTTGAATTTTTTACCGAATATGTATACCCATAAAATCTCGGACGAGTTCGTTACTGGGCTAAATCGGTCGAAGGGGATGAAAATGGGGGACTTTTTTTTTTCGAAAAAATGAAATATTGCTATAACTCTCTTAATATGTGAAATATCGAATCCGTTCAAAGTTCATACTATGTGTCGGATAAAGCTCAGAAATTTATGTTTGAAACGTTTTTTTTGATAGCACCAACCATTGACCAAAGGGATGGGAAAAAGTGTTTTTTTCGGGAAACATTAATCATATCTCTGTTAATGGGCACAATATCAAAACCGTACAAAATGGACAATATTCCCCTAATAATTACCTAAAACTTTTGTCTGAAAGAATTTTTGATATGAGCCACCATTACGCCAAGGGATGAGAAAAATGATTTCGGAATTGTAAGAAAATGCCAAGAGCTATCAGTGGTTGACATGGCAACACTACTAAATTGATGAGGGATGAGCCATCAGACGTTGCCATGAGAACGCACTTGCGCGAGATCAGATTCAGATTTCCATCTGACTAAGTGTGATGCGGCTTCGGTGTCTTAACTGGTAGCATGCTGAACTCCTATTCCCAAGGTCGCGGGTTCAAAGCCGGCCAAAATCGTCAGATTTTCTAAGAGCGCTAAAAATCCCTCAGTATGCTTTCCTTTGGAGGGGAAGTTCCAACGTTCGTTGCGAGTTGCTGATTGCGGAGGCATCTAGTAGCCAAGTTCACAGCTAGGTGTCGTTGACGGTAGTATCTGGTAGCAACATTAGGAACTACTGCTTGAAATTAAGCGTCTGCATTCCTTACCTGAATTACAGACTAATACAGCTATCACAATTCACACCGTTTATCAGACAGATTCTACACTCACCCAAAGTACACGGGGTTACATGACCACGTTGTCGCAGCCCCTAAACTGAGGAACCAACCAACATATCTGCGGGAGATATAATTTTGCGTGAAGAAGTAACAGACCGTTACATAGTTACACATCAGTGTCGAAACTTTGCATAAGGACAATGTGACCACAAGTATAAAAATGGACTCCAAATGACAAGAAGGTTACCGTCATCATAAGACAATAGAATGTTTAAAATATGCATAAAATGACGAAAAACAAAGTTAATTTATCTCCAATTATAAAATACTTTCACGCAATAAATGTGGTCTGATCCTTCTACGAAAACCTGCATATTCTGCCTATTTTCGACTATCCCCAAGTTTGTCCGGTGAAATCTACCTCCGCCTTCCGGCGTGCCGAGAGGACTTTTTGAAAGTCTCATAGGTGAACTTCTAGTAGTGCCCTTTATCACCGTACACAATTTCAGGGCGATATCGGTAATAGTTTCGGAGATATTGAATGCTTGTGAAATATTTCGCACAGCCGCCATGTTGGATTGGTGAGACGTAACAAAATTTGAAGGGCACGGTCGAGGTCGCCGGGAATAGCGCCATGAACTTACCGAGTTTCATTGAAATCGCTCCAGCCGTTTAGATTTTATTAGGTGGGGGGGACACACACACCTCACACACACACACACACACACACACACACACAAAAGGTGATCTCATAAGCCTATTTTTTCAAAATTGAAAATAGGCTAAAAATGAGATGGTGTGTGTCTGTCTTTCTGTCTGTCTGTCTGTCTGTGTGTTACTCAATAACGCAAGAACCACTGGTCCGATTTAAATGAAATTTTGCATGGATGTAGCTGATTTACCATGGTTTCATATAGGATACTTTTAATTTCGATATTTTGCACTATTAAAAATGGCGACCATTTTAGTGACGTCACTACATCCTTTGATTTCAAAATTTCATACTTCCATATCAAATAAAAAGAGAACGCTAAGAATTAGCAACCTTTTGATGGCATGTACGAGCTTCGAAATTTAATTTCCTATCCGAGAGGTCCTTATCACATTTCGTGTATCTCCAACGGTTAGCGAGTAAAACCCACATATGTGACGTCACTACACCCTTTGGTTTCAAAATGTCATATTTCCATTTCAAATAAAAAGAGAACGCTAAGAAATAGCAAACTTTTGATGCATACTCGAGATTTAGCATTTAATTTTCTATCCAAACGGTCCGTATACTTTTCGTGTATCTCCAACGGTTAGCGAGTAAAACCTAAATTTGTGCAATAAATCACGGTCAACACCGAGCGGTGCAGTATATCTCTACATACATAAAAATTAAAGTTTTATGTTTTTTTTTCGCAATTTCTACGGAAATTTGAGTTATTTACGCGTTTCAGGCTGTTTTATTATGGATGCGCGCGAAAATAATTTTTTGATCTGTCTGTCTGTTTGTTTGTTTGTCTGTGGTCAACTTTGATCCCTTATAACTCGAGAACGGCTGGGTGTATCAACGTAAAATTTGGTACAGATATCCATCAGAGGCACGACACTAATCATTGATGTAACCCTTCTCCGTTCCTCTCATAAAAGAGGGCCTACCCCTTTTAAAATACATGCTGAAATAGGAGTAGAAGGACGAGACAAAGATCATTTTCAGCCCCTCAATGTGAGAGACAAAACTCGGGGGCCCTAAAGGGTCCCCGAAATCCACATTTTAAGGCCCTAAAACCAACCATTTTTGAGATATTCCCAGAAAACTAATTTCATTTAATAAACTAATGAACGAATACAAGCCGGTAACCATGGCAACAGATTCTCAGAGGTCCATCTATTGCTGTAAGACGCAATGCAGTTCCATTAATTACATTGGTGTGAAAGTATGCAAACGGCTAGAAGGTTATCACGGAACCAAATTCAGCTGTAAAATTCATCAATACGTATAATGCGCTTAAGGGGGTCAAGGGGTACACTAGAATTATTTCACGCGATTTACACCTGAGGGTGTGGTACGGCAGGTCTATTATATTCCTATCCCTGTAAGTATTAGTATTATATTATGGCGTACAACGAGGAGACAAAGCCCCTCGGTGCCGGAAACAAAACTTGGGGTCTCGAAAACTACATTATAAGGCTCTAAAACCAACAGTATCTGAAATATTCCCAGAAAACTAATTTAATTTAATTTAACAAACAAATGAAGGAATGGAAATCGGTAACCATGACAACATTATCTCAAGGGGTGGCATCCAACTTTCCATCTATTTCTGTAAGAAGCAATGTCACTCCATTTATACCTTGCCACGGTGGGTGAGGGGATAGCGTGTCGGTCTACTAACCCCAAGATTGCAGGTTCACTCCTGGCCGTGGTAAGTGATTTTTGAATGGCGGCAAAAATACGACTCGCATGCCATACGATGTTGGCATGTCAAAGAACCCATTTGAATTCAGTAGGCCGTGTTCATAATGGCAAAATTTAACTCAGCAGTTTCCGCCAACACAAAGTTCCTCATTTCTCTACTAGAAAGCGCTATAGTGTTCAAGGAGCTTAGATATCTACCCTCCTTGACTTTCATAGTGATTCAAGGAACAACGAAACTTCGACATGCAAGCTACCCTCTGGGTGTCATATTACGAAGCTTGCACCCGGCCTACGAGGCCATACGATATTATTATTAGGCTACTCCATTTATTACATTTCTGTGAATGTTTGCAAATGGCTATAAGGTTATCACGGAACCAACGTAGACTGTATAATTCGGCAATGCAATTAAGGGGGTCAAGGGGGTAACCTAGAATGTTTTCATGCAATTTCACGTGCGACATATAGTACAGAAAGTCTATTATATCTACAAACAGCAACATTATTTTCAAAAATTCCTGAATTGAATCAGCATTTTTTTTGCGGCTTTTAGGAATTTGGGCCATTAAAGGCTAAAGAATCTGAATTTTCATGCACCACAAGCCTTTATAATTTATGAATTGAGGTCTTTCTGTGTATGGGGACCTAACACAACGTAGAGGGTCATTTTTTATGTGAGGTGTATTGCGTTTCGTCTACAAGGCTTTCAAATCTAATTCACGTCAGGAAGTACACGTTAGGTGAATTTAGTTTGAGAGCACATTTTAACTAATCTTTTTTTTTGTCGACATACGGGTTCATCGTAAGGATGATTTTGTTTGATACGTATGATAGATATACCCATATTTGGATATCTGGGTGATATGTTGTAGACAATAGAATTGTCTGTCTGTCTTTCTGTGTATCTTTTTGTACGCCTATAAATCGTGTTCGGATGCTTGGTGCATCGTAAAATTAGGTATGGTAAACATGAGTCAAGACACCAATCATTTATAAAACTCCTCACCGTACTTTTCATACAGTAGAAGGGTGGATATAGGTAAAAACTTCTCAAAATACATGCTAAAATAGGCGAAATATAAAAATTATCCTAGAAAGACGATCAAAGCATATGTTGCGCTTCTCATTGCGAGTTTATAAGCAGTCTCCGAAAACCACATTTTAAGGCCCTTAAATTAACAGTGTGTGTGATATTCCCAGAACACTAACTTCGTTCTGATAAACTTATGAAGGAATGACAAACCGCTAACCATTGCAACAGTAGCTCAATTGATAATGTCTGGTGTTAATATATAACACCGTTCGAAGAACGGGTACTTCTGCTAGTAAATTATTAAATAGATGACGAGTACAGAAGAACACCAAATCAGGAACGATATAGATATACTGAGAAAATCACAGATGTGGCCAGGAAGAGACGTCTGGCTTTCTTCGGACATGTCTCATGGATGAACCCAACAAGACTAACCAACTGGCTTCTCAACTACAACTACAACTACAACAGAAGAGTTTTCAGGACAGACCACCCTGTAAGAAAACCGGCATCATCTGGACAAAAGAGAGAAAGAAGAAACATAGCCAGAAAATGCGCGAATATTGCGCAAACATCACGTCCCTCGCCAAGCTGAAAAGTTGAACGTCGTGGTCCTTAGCTGGCCCATCCGAAAGAAGAAGAACAAGAAGAAACTAATGAAGTAATGCAAGCCGGTAACCATGACAACAGTATCACAAGAGGTGACATCCAACTTTCCATCTATTTCTGTAAGAAGCAATGCCACTCAATTTCTTCTTGTTTCGAATAGGCCATCTATGGACAACGACGTTCAACTGCTACATTTGGAGTGGGCTTTGATGTTTGCCCAGTAGTTACGCATCCTCTGGCTGTGTTGTTCCCTCCTCTCCTGGGTCCAGAGGGCACCTGTTTTCTTTCTTGGCGGTTTGTCCTGGAACCTTAATTGCTGAAGCATTTTCCTGAGAGATGTCCGGTCTTTTAAGACTCTTTCCGTCCCTCCAAGTTCTTGCAGATCTTTGCTCACTACCCACAACCATGGTGACTTGGTCTTCCGCTTTTGCCAGTACCCGAGGAGCTGATTGGTCAACCTGGTAGGATGCAACCTGTAGACGTGTCCATAAAATGCTAGACGTCGTTTCCTAACAACATCCGTGATTCTTTCACAGTGCGTGTAGAGCTCTTGATTAGGCTGCCTTCTGTATTCATTACCTTCCTTATCAGGTCCCAATATCTTCCTCATTATCTTTCTCTCCTGTACTTCGAGTTTGTCCGTGAGTCCCTTCCGGTTGAATACTAGACATTCTGAAGCATATAAGTCTTCAGGACGTATAACTGTCTGGTAGTGTCTCATTTTAGTCTTTCGGGAGAGACACTTCTTATTATATGTGTTCTTGGTTAGTTGATAAGCCATTTCTAACTTGTTAACTCGAGTTGATAATGCCCTTACTTCCGAGAGATTCGGTTCAAGACATTCTCCTAGGTAATTATATCTGTCAGTTTTCTTGATCTCTCCCTGGTCCAAATGCAGTTTACAAGGAGATTCACTGATGTTTGTGATGTACTGTGTTTATTCAAGTGACACATATAGTCCTACCTTAGCTGCTTGTTGCGTGAGAACATTAAGTTGTTTCGCAGACGTTTTTATTGAATGAGATAGAAGTGCCAGGTCGTCGGCAAATGCCAGGCAATCAACACTGAGCCCATTGCACTTGTGTCCCAAAGTGATACCACTTGGTACCCCCTGACTAGTTAGCTCCTTTCGCCACTCCCTTGTCACCTTTTCCAGGGCACAGTTAAAGAGGAGAGGTGAGAGACCGTCTCCCTGTCTTACTCCTGACTTAATTTCAAAACTTTCAGAGAGGGCTCCTCTGAACTTCACTCGTGACATGGTGTTCTTTAAAGTCTGTTGGATAAGGTTATGTGTCTTCTCGTCTAGTCCTAGTTCTTGCAGGATCTTCATGAGAGTAGGTCTGTCAACCGAATCATACGCCTGCCACTCAATTTATTAAATTTCTGTGAAAGTTTGCAAATGGCTATACGGTTATCGCGGAATCAACGTAGACTGTAAAATTCAACAATGCGATTAAGGGGGTCAAGGGGTACCCTAGAATTTTTACACGTGACTTACACGTGCGATATGCGATATGTTGTACAGAAGGTCTATTATATCTCCAAACAGCAAGATTATTTTCAAAAAATCCTGGAATGGAATAGTGTTTTTTGCAGCTTTTGGGAATTTGAGCCATTGGAGGCTAGAAATCCCGAATTTTCATGCACCACAAGCCTTTATAATATTAAGGGGGTCTTTCTGGGGATGGGGACTTTCCATAACGGTGAGGGTCAGTTTTAATTTGACATATATTGCGTTTCGTCTACGAGGTTTTCAATATTATTTTCACGTCAGGAAGTACACGTTAAGTGAAATTAGTTTGAGAGCACATTTTAAGTAATCATTTTTTGTCGACAAACGGGTTCATCATGATGATGATTTTGTTTGATACTGTGAGGTTGGTATATATTTATGTTTATGTACGCCTATAATTCATATTCGGGTGCTTGGAGCATCGTAAAATTAGGTATTGTAACCATGAGTCAATACACCAATCATTTAGTATACTATTTAGCGTACTTCTTATAGAAGGTTGGGTATAAGGAACAACTTTTCAAAATACATCCTAAAATAGGCGAAAAATAAAAATTAACCTAGAAGGACGACCAAAGCATATGTTGCACTTCTCAATGTGTGACACAAAACTAGGGAGTCTATAAAGGGTCTCCGAAAACCACATTTTATGGCCCTTAATTTAACAGTGTCTGAGATATACCCAGGAAACTAACTTCGTTCTGATAAACTTATGAAAGAATGACAATCCCCTAACCATTGCAACAGTAGGTCAAATGATAACGTCTGGTTATTAATACCGAAGACCGTTCGAAGAGCGGGTACTTCTGCTAGTGTTGTTATATGAGTGGAATAAAAGCTGTATTTTCATCATATGTGAGACTAGGTCATTTCATGATTGTTGGAAGCCATGTTTTGATTTTTTACGACGATCTGTATGAGAGCCATGAGAATAATGAATGTTATAGTTACTGAGGAATGTGCTCACAGTATTTGAGAGTACTGTCGACGTGTGTCACTTTGTTATTATGAATTATTAATGTAAAAGGAAGGAAGGAAGCTTGTAGTTTTGCGTGTCCGTTAATCCCACGACCATGATCCACGGTACCTCCCTTTTACGTGGAATGCGAACCACAGGACATGGCATTTCAATTCGAAAATCTCATATATATTGACCGGAAATCAAACCCGGTCTACCTTGGTGAGAGACTAACAGCTTGACCGCTGCGCCACAAATGTGACAGTAGCATATCTCCAAATTCAATCTATACATTCATCATAGTACCAGTATGAAAATGGAGTGTAAATTAACATTTTAAGAATGTCCAAGCTGTGTAGTATACGAGTAGGATAACATGTCAGATGTTACACATCATATGCGACTACTGTAAGGCTCGTATCTTTTTTTCTTATTATGATGTAGATGTGCTCGTTATATGGTGCAGGAACCTGCAGTAAGTCCGGATATCGTAGGTTTGCTGACAGCGGCATCTTGAGTGTAGTTTTTCCCAGGGGATTCCCGCACTCCCTCCAGGAAAATGCCGGGATAGTACCTTATTTCAAGTCCCGGGGCACCTACCTTCTTCCTGTCCCTAATAGAGCTGCACACAGTACTGTACAACAATCATCACATAAATACAGGTTATCATTCAAATTCAACAAACACCCAACTACTCGGGGCTAATGACCAAGATGTTCAGAGTCCCCGGAATGAATTAATAACGACAAAGTGTCTTATTATGATGCAACTATCACCTGCTACAATATTGTAGGTACTTTAACATGTAAAACCATAGCCAACAAGTAGTTCAGTGAAGAACAAAATAGCCTATTTTCTTATATCCAACTTATATTGCCTCTATTAACATACAAATATTCAGTTTGATTGCTGTAATAGATTCGTAGATATTGACAGCCGTCTAAACTCTAAAGAATTTGGATGGTCACCATGTTGGATGTACTATTACATGAAGATTATTGTGTAGGTGTTTTGTTCAAATTTTAATGGCATGATTAGGACACAAGAAATAAGAAATAAGAAAGAGTAGTTAAAATTTCGCACAGCCTCCATGTTGTGGTTATGAAAATAATTTTATGTTCGACCCTGACTATTATTTCAGAAAACTATACTATAACGAGGTTCATTATAACACTATTTTTCATTATGAAACAGTTTCTCCCTCCAATCAGAGCTCAAGAAACAGTTGTTTGACCAATTAGATAAGGATACCATCGCACCTGCGCTGAGTTCCACGGCCTTCTAATTTAAATTTCACTGCGTGGCCTAGTGTCATAGTAGGGTAATCGAGGAGGTCATGGTCAAATACAAGGCATTCTTTGCATCTCATGCGCTCTGTTCAGTACATAAAACAGGTGAAATCTCGACAGATATTTATGAATATTTATGTTCGAACATAAAATAGTTATAATAATTATCATCGAACATAAACAGTCGTATGCAACTCGCCTATAATGGTAATTAAGACACTCGTATGGAAATGATAAAACTCGCATACGCTCGTTTTATAAACAAACTCGTGTCTTAATTATTGCCATTATAGGCTCGTTGCATAATGTACTATAAACGAATTAGATGCCAGCGGATTAAAATGTACATAAACATATACCGTACCAAGTTTCACTGCGCTCGTATGGTTAAATCGCGAGAAACGGCCATTTGAATATTTAAATTTCGCATCGCTGCCATGTTGGATTTGTGCCCACCAGGTTATTGAACGTCCCGTAGGTGAACGTATGTTTATAGGCTCTACACACATACAAAATTTCAGTTTTGATTGCTGTCATAGATTAATTGATATTGAGAACCATCTAAATATTTCGGATTGTTGCCATGTTGGATTTTAATATATGTAGGCCATAGAGTTATGTATTATTAGATGAGGATTATTGTGTAGGTTCATTATTCAAACGTTGATTTCGATCACATGATTAGAACACAAGGAATAAAAACATTATTTTAAAATTTCGCATAGCCGCCATCTTGATGTTATGTAAAATTGAACTATATTAGATGTCAGTGCATTGAGATTTGTATAATCATTTGCTGTACAAAGTTTAATTTCGTTCAGAGTGTTAAATCGCGAGAAAAGTCTATTTAAATGTTTAGACTTCACTTTGCAGCCATGCTCGTTTTGAAGTTATCAGGGTTTTCAAAGTCACATAGGTGAACGTCTGGTAGTGCCCTTTATCACTGTACAAAACTTCAGGGTGATACGAATAATAGTTTCGGAGATATAGAATGCCAGTGAAATATTTCGCACAGCCGCCATGTTGGATTTGTGAGACGTAATAAAATTTGAAGGACACGGTCGGGGTCGGCCAAAACATTACTATGATCTTACCGAGTTTCATTGAGATCTCTCTATCGATTAGGGGGCGGGGGGGGACACACATGGACGCACACACATACACACATACGCACGGACAAAGGTGATTTCATAAACCTATTTTTTTTCTTCAAAAATGAAGATAGGCTAAAAATTAGACAGACATCGGTGTAAGACACGTATTTCTCTAACCTGTGCCAATAAACAATTACAAAAACACAGCATCCATTATGAGGGTCGCAAGATAACATCACAGCTCTTAATTCATCATACAGTCTCTTAGCTTTTTCAGGACTATCTATATCATACTAATATATAACAAGATGTTCAGCAAAGAACATATAGCCTACTTTCTCCTAAATGTATGGGTATATTTATAACTCTTTGTCCTCATCCCTAAAACCACCTCTACCACCATGTAGTGTTTGTTTTCTTTTATATTGATAATTAGCCAGTAAGTGTCAAAATCAATATTAATAACTTTATGATGATTGAATAACAAAACTACTAACTTATTGTAATGCATTCACGTCCGTTAATCTCTATATTAAGCCAGCCTGCAAACTTAAGGATCTATCGTTTTGGGTACCTTCCCCTTAAAAAATCCGCGCCAATCACAGTAGGTTGGTGCTGCGACCTAGCAGTGAATTCATATTTATCTAGTACGCATCTGGGTGTTCAACGAGTAGGCAGTTTAAAGTAGCCAGGAGGGAGGCGATCCAACTGGCAGTGTTTAATGATAGAGCGTAGTCACTCGTCCTGCTAGAAGGACCTTCCGGAAGTACTTTTGTACACAGCGGTGCGTCCTTCCAGCAGGACTTTGGACCCTTATGGCAAATGTTTGAACTGGCCTTCCAGCAGGACGCGTCCTTCCGGCAGTACTTTGGGTTATCAGAGCGTAATAATATTGCAGTTCTGGTACTGGGCAAACAATAAAAGTCTGTAAATATTCTAAAATATTCAATATGACTCATATTGACTAATACAATAACTGTCTCTTAACAACATATTGACTCTAAAATATATAAACGTATAAAGTATAAACGTGTTTTCTTATAGTACAGAGACTAAATAAATGTATGAGCGACGGCGCGTCCATCACTCGAGAATAAATAAATTAAAAAAAGCCTAGTTGTGTTTTTGTCAATATCCCACTGCACAGTTGCACAACTACACGTAATTTAAACTACAGTACCATGACATTTACTGATATCATAATTACTAGCAAATAACGAGCGACTCCATGCATCTCCGCTGTTTGGAGCATCGAAATAGGTAGCAAAAACATAAACACAGTCACCATTACGTATAATCGCCGCCATTACTGAACGGTCAGAGCTACCAACTTCAGACTTGCATGCGCTGATTCATTACATTTCCCTCTATATAATGGAAAAAAGAACGGTCCTGCCAGCAGGACGCTTCGTCCTCATATAAGCAATTGAATTACGTACTCAAATGAGGATCTAACTTCCTGCCGGCAGTGCCTTGTACGTTCTATCATTAAAGGTAATCGGAGCGCGATCGTGGCTAATAGTCGAACTACCAGTATTACAAAATTGCCATACTTTAGGAGGCCAGGTATTGACACAGCGGTATATTTGGAACAATACTACCCACATAACCCACAAGAGGACAGCACCGTACAGAGACATTAAGAAGGCTGTGGTTGATAACAACGTGTATCTAATTCTTCTATTCTCCTTTTCGTAATGTCTTCTGTTTATGAGCAATGCTGGGACTGTGATTTTATTAATAAACGAGTGTATACATTAGCCTCCCCTTTGAGCTAAATGACATTTTATTCAGTATCTGTGAAAAGAGCTTGTGCACATCATTTGTAAAAGAATTCAAGAAACAAAAAGTCAACTGTAGCAGTATTCGATCCCCAGTCAACTGCGTGACAGGCTAACACGCTAGCCCAGAGCTAAATATATCCGTAACATCATGGCGATCTTAACTGATATATTAGATTCAACCTGTTGGCAAATAATGACTTGAAATAAACTATTTCTTCACTGCAGTACATCTTCATTATAGATCATTTCATACAAAGTTTATATTATTGTATCAGTAGGGTATATCGCATACAACATACTAAAACTACTGAAATATAAGACAGGCTCATGAGGACAGCTGCCATCTTGTCGTGTGGCAGATACAGCTCAGCTCTTTTAAGCCAGTCATACAGAATAATATTATAATATTAAATTATAATAAATAACGGATCACGACCTTCAGGATAGCTTAAACCACCCTAGGGTTGATAATCTGAATTGGTGGGTCTTAAGCTATTGATTATAATGGTTGCATAATTCACACGGCCACCATCCTGAAATGGCAAGGCCGATGACCTTGAAGTTTGGGTGAAAGACGCGTCCTATATAAAGGTATGTTGTCACCAAATTTGGTAGAGATCGGATGATTAGTTTAGCCGTAATTTGAGTTTACGTTTTGAACGTTTGAGTGGCCGCCATTCAGTTTTGGTAAAGATGGCGGCGATATAAAGTATGACGCAGAGGTGCCCTATGCTAGAGCTACCTCTGTACCAAATTTCGTTCAATTCGGTTTCACCGTGTTCGAATTGATAGGGGGGGACAGACATTCAGAGTACACTCACTCACACACACACACACACACACACACACACAGACTCACACACACACATACACACAGACAGACACACAATTTTTCGCCCTGTGTTGATCTCATAAGTCTACTTTCATTTTTTGCAAAAATCGAAAGTAGGCTAAAAATGAGATGGTGTGTGTCTGTCTTTCTGTCTGTCTGTCTGTCTGTTACTCAATAACTCAAGAACCACTGGTCCGATTTAAATGAAATTTTGCATGGATGTAGCTGATTTACCAGGTTTACATATAGGATACTTTTGATTTCGAAATTTTGCACTATTAAAAATGGCGACTATTTTAGTGACGTCATTAGACCCTTTGGTTTCAAAATTTCATATTTCCATATCAAATAAAAAGAGAACGGCAGGAAATAGCAAACTTTTGATGGCACATATGGCCTTTGAAATTTAATTTCCTATCCGAAAGGTCCTTATCACTTTTCGTGTATCTCCAACAGTTAGCGAGTAAAACCGACATTTGTGACGTCACTACATCCTTTGCTTTCAAAATTTCATATTTCCTTTTCAAATAAAAAGAGAACGCTAAGAAATAGCAAACTTTTGATGGTATACATGAGCTTTAACATTTAATTTTCTATCCGAAAGGTCCTTATCACTTTTCGTATATCTCCAACGGTTAGAGAATAAAACCAGAATCTGTGCAATAAAACATGGTCAACACCGAGCGGTGCAGTATATCTCTCTATATATAAAAATGAAAATTTGTGTGTTTATCTCTGAATTTCTACGGAAATTTGAGATGTTTACACGTTTCAGACTGTTTTATGATGGACGCGCGATAAAATATTTTGTTTGTTTGTCTGTCTGTTTGTTTGTTTGTCTGTGGACAAATTTGTTCCCTTACAACTCAAGAACGGCTGGGTGTATCAACGTAAAATTTGGTACAGATATCCATCAGAGGCACGAGACCAATCATTGATGTAACTCTTCTCCGTACCTCTCATAAAAGGGGGCCTACCCCCTTAAAATACATGCTGAAATAGGCGTAGAAGGACGAGACAAAACTCATTTTCAGCCCCTCAATGTGAGAGGCAAAACTCGGGTCCCCGAAAACCACATTTTAAGGACCGAAGACCAACCGTTTTTTAGATATTCCCAGAAAACTAATTTAATTTAATAAACTAATGAACGAATGCACGCCAGTAACCATGCCAACGGATTCTCAGAGGTCCCATCTATTGCTGTAAGACGCAATGCAATTCCATTAATTACATTAGTGTGAAAGTTTGCAAACGGCTAGAAGGTTATCACGGAACCAAAGCCGTAAAATTCATCAATACGTTTAACGCGCTTAAGGGGATCAAGGGGTACTCTAGAATTTTTTCACGCGATTTACACCTGCGGGTGTGGTACGGCAGGTCTATTATATTCATTCATTCATTCATTTATTTCGTATAGGCCATCTATGGACCGCGTCATTCCAACCGTCTCCTACTGGCTTTGATGTTTGCCCTGTACGCCCGCATTCGTTCTCGGTGGACTTCCTTCCGTTCCTGGGTCCAAATCTTTCCCGTTTTCAGCTTCGGTTTTTCTTGGAAACCTTTACAAGCTTGAAGTTTCCCTTTGAGTGGGACGCACTCCTGAATGTCTGTTGGTGTAATCCCCACTTCTATCAGATCTTTATCCAGTTCAATGAACCAGGCCCATTTTGTTTTCCTCTCCTGAAAGTAAGTTATGTTGCGGTTGGTCAGTCTCGCTGGGCTCATTCGTTTCACATGCCCAACAAATGGTAACCTTCTCTTCCGGATGACGTTGCTTATCTTCTCCACATGAGTATATAGGTCATGGTTATGCCGTTTTCTATATTCCCCATTATCTTTGATGGAACCCAATATCTTTCTCAAAATTTTTCTTTCTTTGGTCTCCAGTTTCTCGACCAAGCCATTTTTGTTCATCGTGAGGCATTCAGAAGCATGCAAGACTTCCGGACGGATGACACTGCAGTAATGTTTTAGTTTTGCGTTGAAGGATATTGACCTTTCCATATAGATGTCCTTAGTTAAATGGTAGGCCATTTCCATTTTGCTCAAGCGCGATGTGAATGCTTCTTTCTCTGATAATATCCCTTCCCTGACCCGTCCTGAAAAGAAAAGTACATGGCCATTGGCTGCATTAATAATAAAAAAATAGGTGTTATAATTTCTCCCTATATTATATTATTATTAGTATTATATTATGGCGTACAACGACGAGACAAAGCCCCTCGGTGCCAGCAACAAAACTCGGGGGCCCTAAAGGGTCCTCGAAAACTACATTATAAGGCTCTAAATCCAACAGTTTGTGAAATATTCCCAGAAAACTAATTTAATTTAATTTAACAAACTAATGAAGGAATGCAAATCGGTAACCATGAGAACATTATCTCATGGGGTGGCATACAACTTTCCATCTATTTCTGTAAGAAGCAATGACACTCCATTTATTACATTTCTGTGAAAGTTTACAAATGGCTATAAGGTTATCACGGAACTAACGTAGACCGTATAATTCATCAATGCAATTAAGTGGGTGAAGGGGTAACCTAGAATTTTTTCATGCAATTTTCACGTTCGACATATAGTACAGAAGGTCTATTATATCTCCAAACAGAAACATTATTTTCAAAAATTCCTGAATTGAACTAGCATTTTTTGCGGCTTTTAGGAATTTGGGCAATTTGAGTTTAGAGAACCTGAATGTTCATGCACCACAAGCCTTTATAATTTATGAAAGGGGTCTTCCTGTGTATGGGCACCTAGCACAACGTAGAGGGTCAGTTTTTATGTGACGTGTATTGCGTTTCGTCTACAAGACTTTCAATTGTATTTCACGTCAGGAAGTACACGTTAGGTGAATTTAGTCTGAGAGCATATTTTAACTATTTTTTTTTTGTCGACATACGGGTTCATCATAAGGATGATTTTATTTGATACTGTGTGGTAGATATACCCATATTTGGATATCTGGGTAATATGTTGTAGACAATAGAATTGTCTGTCTGTCTTTCTGTGTATCTTTATGTACGCCTATACCTCGTGTTCGGATGCTTGGTGCATCTTAAAATTAGGTATGGTAACCATGAGAGTCAATACACCAATCATTTATAAAACTCTTCACCGTACTTTTCATACAGTAGAAGGGTGGATATAGAGAAAAACTTCTCAATATATGCTAAAATATGCGAAATATAAAAATTATCCTACAAGGACGACCAAAGCATATGTTGCGCTTCTCAATGTGAGACAGATAATTCGGGAATCTATAAAGGGTCTCCGAAAACTACATTTTAAGGGCCTTAAATTAACAGTGTGTGTAATATTCCCAATAAACTAACTTCCTTCTGATAAACTTGATGGAATGATAAACCGCTAACCATTGCACAGTAGCTCAATTGATAATGTCTGGTGTTAACTATGAACACCGTTCGAAGAACGGGTACTTCTGCTAGTATATAATAAAAATGAATTGCTGTTCGTTGGTCTCGCTAAAACTCGAGAACGGCTGGACCGATTTGGCTAATTTTGGTCTTGAATTATTTGTGGAAGTCCAGAGAAGGTTTAAAAGGTGAATAAATATGAAAGTTGTAGCGCACGAGTAGATTCAACAAATGAGTGACGGCACGCGAATCGCTTGAACAAAGTCCCGTATGCGTTCATATACTATTCATCCGATTGTTATGAAACTTTGGTTGAATTGTTGTGCACACTCCAGGAAAGATTTCTGACTTAGTAAATCCTTTTTACAATAGGTAGCGCACGTGTAGATTCAACAAATGAGCGACGACGGCCGAAGCGTTTAGACAAAGTCCTGTATGCGTTCACATACCATTCGTCCGATAGCGATGAAACTTGGGTGAGAGGTTGTGTACACTATAGGCAAGGTGTCTGGCTTAGTAAATCCATGTTATATAGGTAGCGCACGAGTAGATTCAACAAATGAGCGACGACGAGCGAAGCGTTTCAACAATGTCCCGTATGCCTTCATATACTACTCGTCTGATAGTGATGAAACTTGGGTGAGATGTTGTGTACATCTCAGGGAAGGTTTCTGGTTTAGTAAATCGACTTAACAATAAGTAGCGCACGAGTAGATTAAAAAAATGAGTGACGACGGGCGAAGCGTTTCAACAAAGTCCCCTATGCGTTCACATACCATTCGTCCGATAGCGATGAAACTTGGGTGAGAGGTTGTGTACACTACAGGCCAGGTGTCTGGCTTAGTAAATCCATTTTACAATAGGTAGTGCACGACTAGATTCAACAAATGAGCGACGATCCGCGAAGCGTTTCAACAAAGTCCCGTTTGCGTTCATATACTATTCGTCTGATAGATGAAACTTGGGTGAGAAGTAAATTCACTTTACAATAGGTATCGCACAAGTAGATTAAACGAACGAGCGACGACTCGTGAAGTGTTTCTACATAGTTCGGTATACGTTCATACACCATTCGTCTGATAGCGACTAAACCTGGGTGAGTTGTTGTGTACACTCCAGGGAAAGTTTCAGGCTGTTAGTCCATTTTACAATATGTAGCGCTCAAGTAGATTCAACATATGAGCGAAGGCGCGCGAAGCGTTTCAACAAAGTCCCGTATGCGTTCATATACCATTTGTCCGAAAGCGATGAATCTTGGGTGAGATGTTGTGTACATTTCAGGGAAGGTTTCTGGCTTAGTACATCCACTTTACAATAGGTATCGCACAAATAGATTCAACAAATGAGTAACGGCGTGCGTATCGTTTAAAAAAAATTCCGTTTGCGTTCATATACCATTCATGCGATTGCAATGAAAAATGGAGAAATGCTGTTTCCACTCCCGCAAAGATTTCTGATTTAGTAAATCCATTTTACAATTGGTAGCGTACGATTAGATTCAATTAATGGGCGACAGCGCGTGAATCGTTTCAACCAAGTCCCGTATGCGTTCATATAACATTCATCCGATTATCATAAAACTTTGGGGAGTTGAGCACAGTCCTGCGAAGGTGTATGAATTAGTAAATCCGTTTTTCAGTGGGTGGCGCACAAGTAGATTCAACAAATGAGTGTCGTCGCGCGAATCGTTCAAGCAAAAACCCGTATGCGTTCATATGCCATTCATCCGATTGCGGTGAAACTTTCATGAGTTGTTGTGTACACGCCAGGGAAGGTTTCCACTTAGTAAATCCATTTTACAATAGGTAACGTACGAGTATATTCAGCAAATGGGTGACGGCACTCGAATCGTTTCAACAAAGTCCCGTATGCGTTCATATACCATTCATTTCATTGCGATGAAAATTTGGTGAGTTTTTGAGCACGCTCCCATGATTTTTTTGAGATATTAAATCAATTTTACAATTGTTTAGAGGTGGTTAACGGAAAAAGAAAAACAATATTGGGAATCCAAAAGCATTTCAACATACAAAGTTGCAATGCCAACACTTTCTTTGATTGGCATTGCAACGCATGCCGGGTACAGCTAGTTAGGAATATACTCCATTTCGTCGACATCCCATAGAATTTCCGAGATAATTAAACTAATTTTAATTTCTTCCATGCTCCATTTTATTCCGAATTGTTCCTAGAAAAGAACACCATCAAAAAGAATGTAGACCTCTTTTTATCATTAAATCGGTCAGTCGAAATTGCGAGAACACGACGTTGCGTGGAGGTGATAGTTGTTTTACTGAGGTCGTCAGTCCCAAAGCACGACGTTCATTGACGTACATATAAACTGTCACTTCTTGAACACAAGCGATTCTATTTACGTAAATCCTGGGGAGGTATTGCGTTATTTGAATCTTTCTACTTACAGATCTTTGAGGATTACATATCTGTAATTTTGCACCACACTGAAAATGCTTCTGTCATATTCATTCATCTTCATTAATTAATTCCATGTATCATGAGGTCTTCCGATGATGTTGAAGCTATGAAGGATATCCTCCCGCAATAACAATTCGCCATATAGGCAATTAACTCACCTGATATTGCGACCCCATAAGAACCGAAATAACACCAGGCATAGGCATACAGTACTGTATATATGTACATACTACATCAGCAAAGATAATAATAATTAAAATAATAATAATAATAATTTTTAATATTACAATAAATAGGTAGAAATCTAAGATAATAATAATATTAATAAAAAATATTTTCCAACAAAACTGGATGATGTGCATACACATGTTATGATTAGACTCTTATTATTATTATTATTATAAGAATTTTAGGCAATATTATCAGCGACACACTAGACTATTATTTGTATATGGCATGATATTATCATCTGTGGTGTAGGGGTAGTGCACCTGGCTTCACCCGGAAGCCCCGTGTTCGATTCCCGGCTCCCAAATTCCGGTGACTGCAAAGTGCAACCATGTGGTGTCAGGAACGGCAAAGCCAAGGGTGGCTCCGAAGACCCTAAATATAATTGGAATACACTGAAGAAAATTTTATCCAACTGAAGTTATTTTGCGGAATAGCGTGCAAGGCGATGGGAACAGGCTATATCAGGACTCGAAATATTTTTATCAACACCATTTTTCAAACAAAACTAGATGTTGGGTAGGAACCACAAGCTTACATGAGAATGAGAGAAATGAATGCTAGTATAGATATACAAAGGTCATTTCTTCGAACGGCCTTTGGTGATATTACCGAAATGTCTATGAAAATACGGTCTTTTTGGCTTATCTAGGAAGGGGATTGCGTTCTATTATTGATGGACGTCATAAATACCTAGTCCTTGAGACAGAGGAATTTTCGTACACGGTGTGATAATTAATTCAGAGACCGGTGTTTCCGGAAACCTCGATAGTTTTAAGGGACATTAAACTTACGGTGTGTCATTATCAGAGAAGTGCTATGGCTGGCTGGACAAATGGACACGAGGTGACCAAGATGGTCAGTCAGGAAAGATGAAAAAGCAACAAAACACACATGGAAACGGGAGTAGTATATATCGCGATACCTTACACTACAAAATTCCCCAACACAAAAAAAGCCGCATCCATGACGTCATGGACGACACTAAAGTTTTAATGTTTAATGTTATTGGTTTTACGTCCCTTTTAGAACTAAAGGTTTAAACGATGCATTGTCTACATGTCATATTCTATGTATTAATAAGGTTTAACATACAAAAACAAACCTCACCAGGGGCTTACGCCCCAGATCCCCTTACTTCTAGTACAAGCAGTAACTTTCGTCCAGACAGTCGTCTAATGAAGTAGCGACCAATGGCTTTGCCTCACCATGGCTTCAGAAGAATACGGTGCAACTTTTCAATTAAATTGAACAACTAAAAGAAATTTATGAATATTCGTAAATCACAACCAAACCTCACACTTGAACACATGTGACTACATCCGCATGTGACGACGCACTGTTTGAACCCTTATACATCTGAGATATATGGCGGAAATTCAAGTCACGATATCAAACAAAACGTCAGCACGTCAATCGTGACATAATCGACTAAACTAAAAAATTCCCCTAGACACGTACAGTACATATCACGGTATGTACGTGAACCCACGGGAACAATACCTGAAGAAGCTCGGGCACCTCATAGTCACCATCCACATATTACCAACTGTTACCTCCTGTTGAGATAGCTATGAAGATGATATAATCGTACTAATGATATTCATTCCCTCTACATTCAAAAATCTAACATTCCTGATATTGTGCCTTAGCCTCGTTTACTTTTGTGTATACCGTATGCCTAATTATGTGTGTGTTATAGTGGTGACATACTAGTGTATGTGTAAAGGGGTCTAGGATTAGGACAGGTACACAAGGACTTGAAGTCAGGTACTATCCCAGCATAGTCCTGAAGGGAGTGTGGTAAAACCAGGAGGAAACACTGGCATTTCAACTCCCAATCTCCGGACTCCATTGAGCATGACGATAGGTACTCGGCCAAGCTTCTGGGTGTAACTTCATTATCCAGATTTAGCAATGAAATACTAGATCCTAAACAACGCTCAACTTTTGTCACGGGTGAACGGGTAAATAGATTACTTAAGACCGATTGTTCGGTTATTCATGTTAGAAAAACCTTGTACACTCAAGTCCTTCCATTCACTAATGGCCGAGAGAAATTCCTAGAATTGTTTCACGCTGATAACTTTCCTTCTCTTATAATATTGAACTTCTTTAAAAGAAAAACGATATTTTATTCTGCATATTATAAGCGCCGTCTTCTCTTTTTCTACCCCAGGGGCTCACATCTAGTGGGACGTGGGTTGGCGACCACGGGACCCCAGCTGAGTCCGGCATTGCTTCCACTTACTTGTGCTGGGCTCCTCTCCGTCTTATTTCCTGTCGACCTCCCTTGGTCAACTCTTGTTCTCTTCCGACCCCGACGGTATTAGGGTATCCGAGGCCTAGGGAGTCTTTCACTTTCCCGCCTTAATTGGCCCTTGTCTCATCTTTCCTGATCCCTCCTTCTTCGAGGGGTCACACCTCTTGTTTTCTTTTCATTATATTTCCTTTGCTCTTTAAGATTCCCGCACTGTTTTTGTTAATTGGACACCCGTGTATCTAACTACCATTTAGGATTCCCCCCCTCTACACTCCATTTTGTAGGTGTTTTCAATCTCCGTTGCATTTTGTAAGTATTTTCGATCTGAATTGCATTTTGTGTGTGTTTTCAACCTCAATTGCATTTTGTAAGGATTGACAATCAAAATTGCATTTTAGTAAGTCTTTCAATATAGGGGCTGGGACTTTTGTGAGTATTTTGAATTTCAATTGCATTTTGTATTTTCAACCAAAACCTCTCTTTGCAAGTATTTTCAATCTAAATTGCATTTTGTAAGTATTGTCCATCCAATTGAGTAGTTTGAATCTACCATACATTTTGTAAGCATTTTCAATTTCAATTGCATTTTGTAAGTATTTTGAATATCAATTGCACTTTGTGATTATTTGGATTCTGAAATGTGCGTTTTTCAATCCAAATTGCATTGGGTATTTTCAATTTCAATTATATTTTTTAAGTATTTTGTACTTCAATTGCATTTTGTACGTACTGTATTTTCAATCTCATTTGCATTTTGTAAGTATTTTGAATTTCACTTGCATTTTGTAAGTATTTCGACTGTTCATTGCATTTTGTACGTATTTTGAACTTAACCTGCATTTTGTGCATTTTTTCAATCTATTCCTTTTGTGAGTATTTTTGTTCTAAATTCCCTTTTGTAAGTATTACCGCTCTCTATTTTGTGAGTAGTTTCAATCTGAATTCCTTTTTGTAAGTATTTTCCTTCTCTCTTAATTTTCGTTCTGGTTTCAACTTCATTGACATTTTCGCTATCACCCAGACCATTAGGGCCAATAACCTAGATGTTAGGCCCCTTAAAACAACAATTATCATCATCATCTTCTCTTTTTCAACCTGATAATCTCCTTCCCCGTGGGTTTGAAATGTGTTTTTTTTTGGTGAGAATTCAGCTGACTTTGAGCTTATGTCTCTTTAACTAATATTATGCATCCCTAGTGTAGCGTAGTTGGTAAGGCTGTCGTTGTTTGTGTTCGGGATTGCTCAGTATTCTTCAATGCAAAAGACCCATGCCCTCTCAGGAACATATCCGGTGCACCATGGTATCTAAAACCAGAGCAATTCAAAGGGATGAAATGAATGGCATGAAATGTGTGTGGTGTAAAGGAAGAGAAATACGTTTCCCTTCAAAATGTTCTTTTGTTGCTGTTGTTGTTAATTAATTTAAGAGACTTGGGATATTTTGGCACTAATGTTGGCAGGGATACTGGCAAAATTATCTTCATTTTATTCTAATCGCCTGACCCCTTTACATAACATAACCCATGTGCGGTAGTTGTTCATTGATTTAGGAGCTTTGCGACATCGCAATCATGTAGCCTCGTGTACTTGGTTGTGTGTGTATGTATGTATATATATTTATATATATAATTTGTTTAATAACCTGTGTTATTGTGATGGCTGTATTAGTGTGTGTATTCGTAATTCAGATGGGAAGGAGGTGGCCGTGGCCTTAAGTTAGGGACCATCCCGGAATTTGCCTGGAATAGAAGTGGGATACCACGGAAAACCAATTCCTAGATGGCTGAGGTGAGAATCCATCCCTCCTCTTCTCAGTTTTGCCTCACGTGACAGAGTAGCGCGAAGAAAGCGATTATATGGACGCTCGCGGTGTGAACCGGGTGTTGTTAATACCAGGCAGAGATACTGATTAATATTTTATTAATGGAATTTAATGATAACACCTGTTATCATGGTTCACGTATCATCATAAAGTTTCATTAATTGAAACGTATACTAGCACATTATCCAAAATGGTTAGTGTTTTTGCTTCATATATTTTAAATTCATGGTTCATTAAGCAAGAACAAACGAGGCAATATACTTCACATTAATTATGAAAGAAAAGGATGTAAAATAGCCAACATTGTCTTAAAATATGATTAAATAATGTAATAATACATCCTGAAAATCTGAGCCTGATTGCTATTTTCATTACCTTACATTTAAGTATGTATCAAATAGCTATTAAATTATGATTATATGTAAGTTAATACCTAATAATTATTATTATCAGCACATAGTATAAAACAAAATCTCTGATTCTTGGATGTAACGGGTAATCTCGAGAACCACTGGATGGATTTGATACGGTTTTCAACACTCTGAAAAGTATTTCTCGAGAAAGGTTTCTGTATAAAAACATTCATTTATGAGCAAAGGAAAACGAGCAGTAACGATTTCAGTGAATCGAGTCAAAGAAAACCTATCGTCCGTGCTCCTATTAAGCTTACGCTGGGTAAACCGTTTAACATATCCACGTATATACTATGAGTTTAAATTGTTCAAACTGAAAAGTTCTACAAAAAAAAAAGTCCGTGACAGTATATCTCAATCTTTAATACATCGCCCACAATAAGTGTTTTTACGTTTTCATTTCTTCCGACAATCTCCATTCAGTGGAAATTTAAATTCCTAGCTTCGGAAGCGAGTTTACGATCTAGCGTGCGAGCCTATCACCCGAGCTTCGATTAGCATCAAACTGTAGTGTCGTGTCGAATTATGACTTCAGAGAAGAGTATTTGAGTTTGGAGTTTCACTGTTCACCTCGACTTTTCTGAATTGCGTCTGTGACCTGCCGTCCGTGCGTATTTTAAGCTTATGCTGGGTGAACCGTTAAGGATACCGTGCGAAGCCGGAGCGGGATGCTAGTACTGTATAGTTATAATAATTTAATGAATTAATTAAAATGATAGCGCGCCGGCCTCTCACCGCTGGGACCGTGGTTCAAATCCCGGTCACTCCATGTGAGATTTGTTTTGGACAAAGCGGTGGCAGACAGGTTTATCTCCGGGTACTTCGGTTTTCACTGTCACAATTTTCATTCCAGCAACACTCTCCACTGTCCTTTCGTTTCATCTGTCATTCATTTAATCATTGCCCCAGGGGAGTGCGACAGGCTTCGGCAGCCGGCAAAGTTCATATCCTTGCCGCTAGATGGGGGCTTCATTCATTCCATTCCTTGAACCGGTCGGTCGACTGGAAGCAGGCTTTGGATGTTCATTTTCAATTAAAATGATGACGAAAGGAAGCTTGTAGTTTAACGTGACCGTTAATCTCGAGATCATGAGCCACGGGACCTCCTTTTTACGTGGAATCCGAACCACAGGACATGGCATTTCACTTCGAAAATCTCACATGCATTGACCGGGAATCAAACCCGGACCGCCTTGGTGAGAGGCATACAGCTAGACCGCTGAGCCACCACGCCCCCTAAAATAACGAATCATGGACAGACCATTACTGTAAAACTGGGTGTCAAACCTATTGGTTGTGGTTACGAAGCATGATAAGTGAAGCTGATAAAAGTTAACCTACGGAAAGGTAGACTACTAGAAGGTGGAAAGTCTAAGCGTCAAACCAATTATGCACAGCAGAAATAAACAATTCGCTTGCTCTAAAATACCGTGACACTATCAATTGAGGGTTAAATATACAGTGATGTGCTGTCTTAATTTCAACTCTCCTTGCTCTTAAATATTTATATGATACAATTCACAATTTCAGGAAACTATCCACAACAGTTCTTTCAACACATTAACAGTGGACAAACACTATTTCATATGTTGGAGTTCTAGTTTTTTACCATCACCACAGTAGAGTACTTGTAGGTCATTTCTGTATATTAGTTTACAATTCTACAGTAGTGTACGGCTTATTGCTTAAGTGTATCACAGCAATAGTAGCTACACATTTATAGATTAGTTTGGAGGAGGAAGACTGTTTGTTGATGGGATCATCATTTCTAGGTTTTACATTAAATGTAAAGTTCTTTCTTCGGATTCTTAATATCTATTTATCAGTTCTCTGAAGTTTTTTTTTAAATTTCGTCTAAGGGTGTCACTGTACGTTTGGTAGTATTTTGTAGGGCCATTTGACTAGTAGATTTGGATCTGATGATGCTCGCTTGATGAGCAAAACATGGCATCCCTTAGTTATCTCCTTCTTGAGCCATGTTTAACATCTCTCTTTTCTTTATTTTCTTTGGCGGCCGTCCCGGTAGACTCAGACGCCATGTGAGATGCTTTCTGTCCGGACGTGCCTTGAGGCTCTCCGCCTTATTATTTAAAATGTAATGTTTTTCCTTTTTATTTAACATTGTTATTATGCCGAAGCCTTCCATTTACTCATGTAAGTAATACATCTAACCTTGTGTCCACTATGCTCATTTCCTAAATTTAACCTTTGTTTTTGATCTTCGTCGTGTGCTTGGATTTGCTGTGGAACCAATCGTAATGGCGGTCTCCTGTTTTATTTTGTTTGAGTCTTCGTTTAACCTTTTATTTGTGCCGTGAAATATATCTGCGAGTGATTTTGTGAGTGTATGTTTTTCTTGCTGCCAGGTGCATTGATGCTGTTTTGATTGGGCATATCTTCGAATGGGTCTCCCGTGGTTTGTGGACGTTGGCGTTTCGACCATTCTCCCAACACGAGGCATGACACCATATATTTTAGCCCTTATGTATTCCCTTCATTCCATGCTTCGTGCAACTGAATCGCGGCGGTAACTTTAAGTAGGCCTTACCGTGTTCAGCTCGAACTCGGAACGTAAGTTGGGGACCATATAGGTTTAGCATGTTTTGCTAGACTACCTACAAGCACGAGTTGCTTTGAGTTTCATTTCTGCATCGTCGGCTGGCATTTTGTGTGTTTGACTGCGTGTATGTATCTTGATATATTTCACGGACACCTGACGTCATTTGTTTCTTCTTATAGTATCTTTGGTTTTGCTTTTCTTTTCTCTGGGGACTGCCAGCTCGATCGCATCCCCATTGCTCGCCACAGCCTCTGCGACACGCACACAGCCTCTTGTTTTATCTTTGCTATGCTTGTTATTTGTGGTCGTCATGACAACCATCCATCTCTAGGCAGAGAAGTGATTGTTGTTGACCAGCGACCGGCTCGATTGCCTCTTGATCATTTACTTCCTCCCTTTTTACATCGTTTTCACCGAAGTGAGCACGGGTATGAATTTAATTTGTTAACGTTATTTACTATCGTAAGTTATTTATTGTTATTTATATTTGTCCTCCCCGTTTGAAGGTGACTTTATTTGACCCCTAGGTGAAGGGTATTCTTTTTTGTGTGTGTTATTCTGGCCGGGTTTCTTTGTGTGTTCGGTTTCAATTCATTAAATTTCCATTTCTTTATCCATGTGTCTTTTTTAGTAGTGTTTGGCGATCGGGCTGCTCGCTCTCTCTCTCTCTCTCTCTTCAAACCTAGGCCTAACTTATTCTAGCTTTCTAGCACCAGGAGGGTATTCCTACCACTCGTCGTGGGACCACCTTCACGGAGTCTGGAGTCGCTCGGCACATCTGGCCTGCAAGTACGGGCCCAGCACAGGTCAGAAATTAACATCCATTTCCACTGCGTACTCCTTTCTTTTCTGGTTGGTTCCAGTGATGCAGCTAGGAGGCACGCCAAGAATATGTTTATTTTAATAGGGCGGTGCAGATGGTATCAGTTGCGAGGTTAAGTCTCCTGGTCGCTTAGCCATATCCATTGGATTTTAATATTTCGCTGCATATTTTTCAATGTTGTTTTTATTCTGTTTCATGTTCCCTATTGCATACTATGCAAACAAGTATTGAGAGTCAGTGTGAACTTCCAAGGAGTATGAACCATAAAAATAACAAACTGTAAGGAGAGTGCAATGAGTTGGACCCTATCAACGAACCCCAGCATTGGTAATGTACTAACCAACCCTACTTCTTGTTTCGTACTCATTTCAGGCGCAGGACGGAGGCAAGACATTTGTAGTTATTGTTTTGAATTGTAGCTAGCAGTACTTCTGTAGTTTAGCCATGTATTCTCTCCCAGGTTGTAACGTGAAGAAGGAGCTCATCCAGTCTGACGATGATCTGCTATCGTTTGAAAGTGTCTGTGGGAAAGACACTAATCCATTGACTGAGGTGAAAGGCCATCGCAAGGGAGGCGTAGCCAATATAGTGTCCAAGTGGGGAATTTCATTTTCTGGTGAACTGGGAGTTTCGTCTGTATTTGAGTTCTTAGACAGGGTCAGTGAACTCTGCCATTGTTGTGACCTCGAACCAGACGACATTGTTGTCTGCCTACCGTTATTGTTGAGTGGTTTAGCTTTAAAATGGTATCGACTTACCAGCAGATCTTTCATCTCGTGGGTTGATTTCTGTGGGTTAATAAGGGAGCGGTTTACGACTTATGATTTTGAACATGACTTGAGGGCTGAAATTCATCGCCGTACCCAGGGTTTGGAGGAGCCTGTAGACGATTTTGTTACTGGGCTAATGACTTTAATAAGTAGGTTGTCGCAGCCCCTTCCCCTTATTGAAACTGTTGATATTGTGTATAGAAATCTAGCACCTGAGTACAAGTCTTTCATACGCCGGTCCAGTGTGTATAGTGTGGCTGACATTGTTGATCAAGGACGTGAATGCGAGTTCAATCGGCGCCTGCGCAAGTCATATGTACCCCCACCCCTCCCCTCTGACAGTTTGTTTCCAGAGACTTCATGCGCGCAATCCCAGATTCAGAGGACTGCGCACCCATCTTCAATATCTCGTCAGGAGGACCGGACAGTTAACCGTCCCCACTCGCATATTGTCGGGAGTATTCCCAATGCTGCTTCTTCTGCGAATCCCGCTCCTCAGGATGAACAGTTACCTCGAAGCCCGAACATGTATAACCGTATAAGGTGTTGGAATTGTGATCGTTTGGGGCATCATTTTAATTCCTGCCGTGCGCCCTCTCGTGTGTTTTGTCACACATGCGGTCTTCGTGACGTGACGCACATAGCCTGTCCTAGATGTGCTTCGCGTCAGGGAAACGAGCATGGGTCCCCGGTTTAGACCCGCCGGAGTGGCCATGCAATGAAGTTCGCCGGGAAATGAACATTTCCACGACTGGAAACTTCTGTCCTTGGGTCCCTGTAAGTGTTAAGAAATTGTCGATACCCGCTTTACTGGATTCTGGTGCTTCACGTTCATTTATTCAGCGCTCCATCGCGGAACGGTTTCCTGTTACTCAGATTTGTCCACAGGATGGGGGTTTGAAATTTTGTTCTGCGGTGAAGTCATCTATTTCTGTTTCTAGCGTTGTAACATGTCATATTAAGATATGTGGTTATTCTTGGGATTGGAACTTCCATGTGGTGGATGACTTATCTACGCCTATGATCTTAGGTTCTGATTTTATGCACAAAGCAGGGTTGAGGCTTGATTTTTCGGACCATTCCTTCAGTTTTTTGTTTAAATCCAAGGAGCGGTTTCATTTTAATACTTGTGAAGCGAGTGTTCCTTGTAATTTTTCTGGTATCTCTGCTGTTCTAATCCCTCCTACTTTATTCACGAGTCAACGTGACGCTTTGTCTGATTTGGTGAATGAATTTCCAGATGTTCTCACGTCGGAACTGGGTTCCGCTATCGGCTACGAGTGTCATATTGATTTAACTGATGAGGTTCCAGATGGGTCGGCGCCATTTTCGTGCTCTCCACCCAAACTCATTGCCATGAGAGAATATGTTGATGATCTTAAGGCACGCGGTGTTGTGAGTCCTTCTAAGTCTTCTTATGGTAGTCCAGCATTCCTGGTGCCTAAGAAAGAGGGTACTTTTCGTTTAGTAGTTGATTGTCGTCGACTCAATTCTGGGGTGGTGTTCGACAACTTTCCCCTTCCAACTCTGGAGAGCGCTTTTCAGCATTTTCACGGGGCGAAGTACTATTCCGTCCTGGATTTGAACTGTGCTTTATATCAAATTCCTCTCGATCCCGAGAGCCGTAGGGTAACTGCGTTCTCCACTCCGTTCGGCCTTTTTGAGTTCAATAAGTTACCCATGGGCATTTCTATCGGCGGACAAGTATTGAGTGGGGTTTTGGACGAGTTATTTGGAGATTTAAAGTATTCACCTGTGTTTAACTATCTAGATGACCTCGTGATTTACAGTCAGTCTTTTGAGGATCACCTGATCCATTTACGTGAAGTCCTATGTCGTCTTCGCAGAGCCGGACTCACTGTTAACCCGGACAAAATCTCTTTGGCTTCGAAGCAAATCAAATTTTTAGGTCACATTCTTTCGGATGGGGGCATAGAAGTGAACCCTGAGCGTGTGCAATGTATCCAAGAGTTCCCTACTCCCACGAATGTGAAGGCAGTCCGACGTTTTTTGGGAATGGCGGGCTTTTACAGTCGGTTCATTAGGGGCTTTTCGGGCATTTCAGCGCCCCTGAATTATTTGAAGAAGAAGAATGTACGATTCGTGTGGGGCCCCGACCAGTGTCTCGCCTTTGAGAAATTGAAAGAATGTCTTTCTTCTGCTCCCGTCCTTCGAACTCCGGATTTTGGGAAAGATTTTATGTTACATTGTGATGCGAGTGATGTCGCAGTTTCTTGTGTGCTTAGTCGGCAGGTGCATGGTAATTTGGCACCCATCGCTTTTGCCAGTCGGATGCTTAATGATTGCGAACGCCGGTATTCCACTTTCGAGAAAGAAAGTCTGGCTGTCGTATTCGGCTGTGAACGTTTCAGATCTTTTCTAGAGCATCGGCATTTCATAGTGTATACCGACAATGAAGCTCTGTCCTGGATGCGCTCGCATGTCAAGGAATTGGGACGTATAAATCGTTGGATTCTTCGTCTATCCTCTTTCAGCTTTGACATCATTCACGTCAGAGGCAGTGAAAATGTTGTAGCGGATTGTTTGTCACGCATGTTTGAGGAACCTCCTCCCATTGTTGAGATCCCCGAGCCAGTGAATCTTCTCCAACACATTCCATGGTCTTTTACTGACATCCGTACGTACCAAGCAGATGACCCATTTTGTGTCACATTGCGTGAAAAAATTCTCGGGAAAGATCCTGGTGTATCTGAGTTTTCATTGCGCAATGATGTTATAGTGCATACCGCTCCTCGATCTTCGAAATGTAGGATTTTCGTGCCAGAGAATATACGAAGTATGCTCTTGGCGTATTTCCATGAATCCTGTTTTGGATTACATTTAGGTATGACGAAGACTTTCCATAAAATCTCTCAGGAATTCTTCTGGCCTCATTTGAAAGCGGATGCTTTTGCTTTCGTCCGAAAATGTGTTACGTGTCAGCGTTCTAAGCCAGCAAAGAATTCTCGCATTGGACTTCACCATGCTGACACGATGTCATATCCTAATGAGCGCCTGTTTATAGATTATTTTGGTCCCCTAGTTGGGTCATCTTCTGGTCATCAAGCTATACTTACTGTCGTTGATGGATTTTCAAAATTTGTATGGTTATTTCCTGTCAGGGAAATCACGACACGTACCACTGTTAGGCTTTTGACCAATCATATTTTTGGTGTTTTTGGTCCTCCAAAGTTTTTAGTGTCCGATAACGCGAGCGTTTTCCGGTCCAAGTCTTTTAGATCAATGTGTTTTTCTTGGGGAATTGATCATGTCTTTTTGGCACCCTACCACCCTCAGCCAAATCACGTTGAAAGGTTTCATCGTAGCTTGAGGGCTTGCTTGGGTGCGTTCCACAACGCAGATCAGTCACGTTGGGACGCAAATCTTCAGTTTTTCTCCTTGGGATTTAACACTGCTCTTCATGAATCGACGAATTCTACCCCTTCGGAATTGTTTTTAGGGAGGCGTATTGTTGATCCACTTCAGCTTCAGTGGAAAATAGATTGTCTGGCTGCGCCATCCCGCCGTACCTCAGTCAAAGAAGAATGGGAAGTTGCTGTGCGGCATCTGAAAAGGGCACGAGATCGCGTGGCGTCTCGCTATAACAAGGGTAGGCAACCTGTTTGTTTTCAGGTGAATGACGACGTGCTAGTGCGCCTGCACCCACAGAGTTCGGCCAAGAATAAGGAGTCAGCTAAGTTAATGCTTCGCTGGAGCACGCCCAAAACTATAACTAGATTTTTAACACCTGTCACTGTTGAATTGATCTCCAAGGAGAATCCCACCGACGTATCCAGAGCTCACATATCTCAATTGAAACCATTTATTGTGTAACCTTCTTATTTTCTGTGATTAATGTTGTCCTTTTTCTGCGTAGGTTAGCCAATCATAATTTGCTTATGTTATCCAAGGAAGCTAGTATTCATATGGCGTCTCCTTGACCTGCCTATTATTGAACCAATTTTGACCGAGGCAGAGTCAAGTACAAATTTACGAGCTCAAGAAAGAAAATACTACAAGAAGAAATAGGCCTACATACTCTGTGTAACTTAATATTTATTGTAAAAATATGTATTTTTGCGAATTCGGCCAGTAGAGAATTTATATTCTATAAATAATGGACACATTATATCGCTTCTGTTATTTTAATACGTCACTTTCATGATGGGTATAAGGAGAATGGCAGACTTCGGCATCAAAAGGCGAAAGTCTTTTGTTTATGATTTTCGTCCGTGTCTCTATCTACTTTTCTTGTCATTGTAACGCTCAGGCGAACCGTAATACCATTATGACAGGCCCAGGGATCGTCAAAGGAACGCACGCCTTTGGGGACCCCGAAGGAGTTCTGTCCTGTTATTGCGATCGCCGAAGCGATCTGATTATTTTTATATATTACTTCATTTTATAACTGTATTCTTTCTGATATGGCTCAATTGCTTAAGTGATTGTTATATCGATCACCCTCCCCCCTCATATTTTGTGTACTGTTATAGTTGTTGACAAACCACCTGTGTGATGAGGATGTTGTGTATTTTGGAACACTTGGGACATGATTGATTTCAAAGCGGTGGTACTTAGTGATGTAAAAAGAAAAATCTTTTATTATTATAAATAATGTTTATTTTGGGGGGGTGGTGTGGATCCTGAGCCATGTTTAACATCTCTCTTTTCTTTATTTTCTTTGGCGGCCGTCCCGGTAGACTCAGACGCCATGTGAGATGCTTTCTGTCCGGACGTGCCTTGAGGCTCTCCGCCTTATTATTTAAAATGTAATGTTTTTCCTTTTTATTTAACATTGTTATTATGCCGAAGCCTTCCATTTACTCATGTAAGTAATACATCTAACCTTGTGTCCACTATGCTCATTTCCTAAATTTAACCTTTGTTTTTGATCTTCGTCGTGTGCTTGGATTTGCTGTGGAACCAATCGTAATGGCGGTCTCCTGTTTTATTTTGTTTGAGTCTTCGTTTAACCTTTTATTTGTGCCGTGAAATATATCTGCGAGTGATTTTGTGAGTGTATGTTTTTCTTGCTGCCAGGTGCATTGATGCTGTTTTGATTGGGCATATCTTCGAATGGGTCTCCCGTGGTTTGTGGACGTTGGCGTTTCGACCATTCTCCCAACACGAGGCATGACACCATATATTTTAGCCCTTATGTATTCCCTTCATTCCATGCTTCGTGCAACTGAATCGCGGCGGTAACTTTAAGTAGGCCTTACCGTGTTCAGCTCGAACTCGGAACGTAAGTTGGGGACCATATAGGTTTAGCATGTTTTGCTAGACTACCTACAAGCACGAGTTGCTTTGAGTTTTATTTCTGCATCGTCGGCTGGCATTTTGTGTGTTTGACTGCGTGTATGTATCTTGATATATTTCACGGACACCTGACGTCATTTGTTTCTTCTTATAGTATCTTTGGTTTTGCTTTTCTTTTCTCTGGGGACTGCCAGCTCGATCGCATCCCCATTGCTCGCCACAGCCTCTGCGACACGCACACAGCCTCTTGTTTTATCTTTGCTATGCTTGTTATTTGTGGTCGTCATGACAACCATCCATCTCTAGGCAGAGAAGTGATTGTTGTTGACCAGCGACCGGCTCGATTGCCTCTTGATCATTTACTTCCTCCCTTTTTACATCGTTTTCACCGAAGTGAGCACGGGTATGAATTTAATTTGTTAACGTTATTTACTATCGTAAGTTATTTATTGTTATTTATATTTGTCCTCCCCGTTTGAAGGTGACTTTATTTGACCCCTAGGTGAAGGGTATTCTTTTTTGTGTGTGTTATTCTGGCCGGGTTTCTTTGTGTGTTCGGTTTCAATTCATTAAATTTCCATTTCTTTATCCATGTGTCTTTTTAGTAGTGTTTGGCGATCGGGCTGCTCGCTCTCTCTCTCTCTCTCTCTCTTCAAACCTAGGCCTAACTTATTCTAGCTTTCTAGCACCAGGAGGGTATTCCTACCACTCGTCGTGGGACCACCTTCACGGAGTCTGGAGTCGCTCGGCACATCTGGCCTGCAAGTACGGGCCCAGCACAGGTCAGAAATTAACATCCATTTCCACTGCGTACTCCTTTCTTTTCTGGTTGGTTCCAGTGATGCAGCTAGGAGGCACGCCAAGAATATGTTTATTTTTAATGGGGCGGTGCATTCTTCAATAGTCCATAACTATATATTTAATCACATGCAATTTATTTCACGTTATTTTCTCATATATTTCTGTAATCGGAATTATTTATTGTTGACCGAATGAAAGTTAAAATATCAATTGTCAATAAGGAAACACTGAAAAATGGCTTCAAATCTATCTTAACAAATACAGTTGATTTCAATTTATTTACTCTATGACCAAACCAGTCGCCTCCGTAGCGTAGCGGTCAGCACGGTTAGCTGCCGCCCCGGAGGTCCTGGGTTCGATTCCCGGCTCTGCCACGAAATTTGAAAAGTGGTATGAGGACTGGAACGGGGTCTACTCAGCCTCGGGTGGTCCAAATGAATAGAGGGGGTTCGATTCCCACCTCAGCCATCCTCGAAGTGGTTTTCCGTGGTTTCCCACTTCGTCTTCGGGCAAATGCCGGGATGGTACTGTGCCCGAAAATACCTACCCTTTACCTGTTGATATCCCTCGATGGTAACTGGATCGTAGGACCTGAAAACCCCCCGGCTCAGAAAAATCCCCAGATCCTACCAACAGGGGAAGGGAGTATTAGGGTGCAGTAAATCCTAGCAGAGGTGGCATTAAGCAAGACCAAAGCATAGCAGCGAACTGCTCTATGAACACGAGAATCGTGGGAAATCACCCTCTCAGGAGTGTGGGAAACTCTAGAAATATCTAACTGTGGCCCCCCTTAATGCGACCTCTTTATACTTCTGTAAATCATCACATCACGCGATTAAAAGAAATGACAAAGTATTTATTTCCAAAAGAAAATCTGACAGAGGGTCAGACCAAATTGTCCTTGACTGGACACAAAAACAAAGAAAGTAGGCACTAGTATCATGCCAATAAATGTATTAGCTGTCCCCATGGACCAAGAATGCATTTGACCCTCAATTGAAATTATTAATTATATGAACAACAGGTGATCCAATAAGAAGCAAAAAAAAAATTTAAAAAAATAACATTAAAGGTTCTTCCACCGATTCCAACATTTTCAAACACGCGAATTAATTCAGATATATAAAGATATTTACTTATTTACAGCGAAATCATTATTAATATCATTACACCCTCAGATGTAAATGCCTTCCCAAACAGGTAATTCTGCACTCCTCATTGGTGCTTTGTCAAAACTGATATTGCATAAATTATATTGCCTTAGCAATGTAGTCAAAATTTATTTTATCAATCAAGCACTCAAGCTAAAAAGACGTGAAATTCGTAATTCAAAATCTCTAAAGATTCACTTACTTCCCAGTATAAATGTACTTATTTAAATTCATCCAGAGTTTATAGTATATCGATCATGAATCATATCTAACATTGCTTAAATCTTATAAATTGAGCACAACCGAAGAATTAATTAAATGGGGATGCCACACAAAAACAAACTCTGAGGCTTGACAAAAATTAGATCCATAATTGGAATTGCCAATTTATCAATAAATCGTAACAAGAAATGCAAAAGAGAGCAAAAACTATGTTCTTTCAAAAACATTCGGATATTAGTATAACCTTGCACTGAAATACTGTCATTATAATGGTCACTCATGACCTCGATTTCTGAATACAGGTGGGCATTACCACCAACATCACAAAGTTTATATTTGTATAATCGCATTACACATAATGCTTTCACTAGCATCTTAACATTAACGTACTTCAACGAGTACCACCGTAAATATATTACACGCCCATTGACGTTTCTTCACACATTATCACCCACATGGTGATTATTTTATTCGATAACCAGTAATCAGATATATTCAGCTGTGTTTCTTAACTATTATGTTTTCTCATTCCAATGCATCATAAATTTAACATGAGTGGCTACTTAATCAAGTCCACTGGATCACAAAAAGCTTGCCTTACAGAGTTGTATTTACAGTCACATAAGAATTCACTTCCCCTTAAAGTTAATCCCTGGGATTTGTCTCAAAAGAGATTCTTGTTCTTCAAATAGTACTCTTAAGCAACGTTCTAAACAAGAAAAACTCGAAAGACTGAATCAAAATTCAGTTATAGCATTATTAATTAATATAAAGATCAACGAGGTGTATCCAAGTACACGTGACTACAAAATCAAACGTTAAAGTTGATCAGACGAAAATAAAATGTCCCCTCAAGAGAATTCACGAAAATCAGACTGGGTCTACAGCATGTATCCAGGTAACGACTCTAGTTAACTCCTGTTGACACATTAGAATTCAGTATGACAGCGTTCACTCTCAAGAGAAAAAATCCCCATTCTAAAAGAATGATCAAACTTCACATTCAATACTATATTTTAATAGTTATAATGCAAGAGCGCATAGGCAAATTCGAATCTTGCAATTGTCGAACACGAAGATAATGGAACGACAACCCCCCAAGCCAAAGCTTGATAAAAAAAAACAAGAACTACTCCAAAATTTGGAAAATATCGAATCCACAAAAAAAAACCTTAGAGAATAACGTATATTTCTTCCCCTATGTAGATCTGTTCTCCACAATCAAGAAGTTCGGAATACATTTAATGAATTTAAATTTATAAAATTTATTAAGCAGAAAAATAAACAATTAATTCATAATAAAATATTAGGAAATGAGTGCACCTGGAGAACCAGGCCTAAACTCGACTGCAAATGAAGTCATACAGACCATGGGACGGCCGTGCATAAACTTCACTCCACAATCAGACTACTCAAAATTAATAACAGATGGCAAAGTGTTTCCACTGGACTATCTACTTTGCAACGCTACGTGAAAAATTGTTCCTCTACCTGGCTGAAGACTCTCGAAGGCGATATGAAGCGTGAAGATGCCCACCATCTGAATCCAACATGGTACAGCAGGACTACACGGTTCCATTCCAATTTCCAATGAACGCACTGGGAATTTCTTACTCCAATGTCCCAAGTCCACTGATAGTAAACGAACTGCTTCCTCATCCCGGAAATTGTCCTAGCCCGAATTTCGAATAGTTCCAGCCCGGCCCGAAAATACATCACGCACGCGAATGCAACATCGCGATAAGCAGGTGAACACATGACGGTAGCCTGAGTTATTTTCGGCTGCATGTTACCAAAAGTTCATGTTGCACAAGCCAATAGCCCGCATCGCGAGTGGGCTATGTTCCACTTCGCAAACAGCATTGTAGTCACTCCACTGCATTTGCTTGGAGAGCGATGTCCACACTAAAATCCCTAGCCGCACATGGCTAATATGTTTATATACATCCAAGACATCTCTCCCAACACCTCGGGTTTCCAAGCACTATACATGGTTAAATATCTTCACTCGGAATGTACATGACGTTGAATTGCAATAGTCTTGGCGTGAGAAAAGACAGCACACCTTCTCAGTGAGCATAGACTTCATAAACAAGCCCCATAATGTATCACTGCACTTCGCTCCTCAATTACACATGCATTTAAATAACATGAAAAAAGACGGATTCCTCTAACTGAATATTGCCCGCATACAATGCCAGGCGCTCTGACGATTGAAGTTCTCATTCGACACTGAACTTTAAGTATATTGGCCTTAATACGTCACAACACGAAGTATAACCATGAACTGGCACCGCCGTGAACTTATGATAACTTGGCACTTCTTCTGCCCGAAACAACATTGCGATACGAATCCTTGCTTAGATGTACATTCGTCTGAGTTTAAAAATTATCTGTCTGTCGCACGCATGCGTTTGCCTGCAGGTCACAGCTGGCACGCTGTCACTCCTGCGCATGACGTGACGATCTCTCTGTGATAGGTCGATATATTAAATCTATATTCTTGACGTTACAAATGCTATTTCCATAAAAGCAAGACAGCACTGTCTCTCTCTGCTGTAATATCGAACTTCAATATACATTTGACATCATAACTGTGCCTTATTTCCAAAAAAATGTTCGAATGTAAATGTCAATCTCCCCACTACTGCAAGGCTCAAGGACTCCCGCGCATCCTCGCGGCCTAAAAGAGAAACACTCTTCCGAAGGTTGTCGATGAGACACCAGCTGAGCCGAATGATCACATGGCTATTCGCGCTCTCCAAACTAGGTCAAAACCTGTCATTTGCGGCAGCGGTTCGCAAAGGAAAATGTACCGTAAATCAGACCAAATAAAAGAAAACGGTACAGTACCTACTGTAAGGCCACGGCCGCCTCCTTCCCTCTTCCTAACCTATCCATCCCAATCTTCCATCCCTTCCCATCCCTCATGAGGCCCCTGTTCGCTTTGCAGGTGAGGCCGCCTGGGCGAAGTGCTGATCACACCTCCCCAGTTGTATCCATCCCCACCAGATGTTCCAAGCTCCAGGACACTGCCCATAGAGGCAGTAGTGGTGAGTTCCCTCGCTGAGTCCGTGGGAACCACCAACCTAGAGGGTAAATTGACTAAATAAAAATAAATAAAAAAATGACCAAACCAACAAATAAGTAGTTCCATAAAGAACTAATTAAATGTCTAATGTCCCGCACAATTTTGACAACACTATATTCGTTTGCATTTACAGTAAGTTACAGTGCCAATATATGACTCATATGACACTAGAATCTAATTTTTAGTATCGTTTATGATAAATGTGCCAGCTTAATAAGATAACCGAGAAGAAGGGAAGTAAGGTCGTTTATATTAGATAAAACATCTACCAACGTTTCTGCTAATAATTTTCACATATTTTCACCGAGCGCCATGGAATCTGCTCTATTGCATCATGATTTTAATATTATAATTATCTATACGTATCTGTCTTGAAAATGTGTAGGAGAAAGAATACATAGAGGATTGTAAGACTTAATTACGCTTGTTTCCAGAGCCATTCATTTCCATATTCGATATAATCAACTTGGCGACTGCACAGTGTGTTTACTCCCACAGTCTCGAGTTTCAGAAAAAAGTTAAGTCATTTTATGAGATTCCTCTTTATCATGTTTCGACGCAAATGCTAAATAACATCCTCAGTTACCGATTTATAAAATATTAATAGTAAACACATCACCCGTTTTCAATGTATTAAGCTGATCAACTATGGGCTTGTTCAATATGAATAGGATATAATTTAACATTTTTGCCAACTTTCGTTTCTATAATCTTTAGTAGATGGTAAGTTATGGTGAATCATAATTGAGTTATTCACGATGGCAATTTTGTTCAAGATTCTATTTCATGTCTCTAGAATTGAGTTGCATAGCTTGAAATAATATATCACTTCGGGTTGATCCATTGCATAGTTTGGAAGTAATTATCAGTTATATTTATATCATGTTTGAAATTTTTCTAACGTTGGTTACATTAGTTTCATAGCTACAGAGTTTACTACCTAACACAAAATGGTGTCTCTCTTATAGTTACCAGTAATGGCGGAATTAAAAATATCATAAGACAGGATGCCATTAAACATAACATATATTACAGAACCTTGTTCGATACCAATGTTTGTGGGAATCAAAGCAGCTGTTCTGGAGGTATAAGGGGGTGATGGGTGGACATACATTCATAAATACACACATGTAAATTCGCCCACAATTTATCCCATAATCCTACTCTTTCATTTGTTCCAAGTTTGAGAAAGATATAAAACCATCTCTTCGTCGATTCCAGGGAAATTTCACTTAAACTGAAGTTTATTTAATTATTATTATTATTATTATTATTATTATTATTATTATTATTATTATTATTATTATTGATTTAAGACCACTACGGAGCGCTTATGACTAGGTCTTCTTCGATGCTCTTTTCCATTCCCAATATCTCTTGAGCCCTGCTGATAATTTCTCCTTTATCTCCTGCGAAAGGGGCATCCGACATTTAGAGACTCTAGGTGATGGGGTCCAAGATTCTACCATAGCACACAATTTAGAACGATCTTCTACATCAAGGTCAGCAATTCCAGCCGAATCCAAGTCCTTTAGTACTTCATTAAGCCATATGCCTCCAGTCTTGTAGCTTTTAACCAAGGAAAATATCTTCTTGGTAAGCCTGTTTCTGTTCATTCCTTGTAGATGCCCGTATAACTTTTTACTTAATTTTTTCGCTTAGCCATTAAATATGTATTTTGTGCTCTTATTACCTTGAAACAATATGAGTTATTGAGTGGGCAGAATTGTGCAAGGGATTTGACCTCATTCGTCATACAAGCTTCTCAGAATTTGTCTTGAGATATCAATTGCACAATTCATGTTTCAGTCTGCTTTATCTTGATGTAACCAACTAAACAAGAGCTCTTGATTGAGGTCTCCATATTAACAGACAGGTGAACTACGTGAATGTGTCTATGTTACAGTGACAAATGGTCGATATATCGCAGTTTAAATCTCGTTTGTTCTTCCTGCTCGAATCACAACACGCGGCCAGTGATTGTCGGGATATAATGAGATAATGGAATACAAACAAGCCAACAACGGAATGTATGGAGCCTTGAACACAAGGAAATCCAATGCGCTCCGACCGTATCTACAACGGTGGGGATTAGCTTCAACATTATGCATGTGATTCTACAGAACTACAGCTTGCATTCAATTCATTAAGGGGACCCGGATGTGAGAGCCTTCCAAAATAGGTACACGTTTGAGAGAGTATTTTTTTTATTTCGCCAAAATTTCACACACTAATTGCACATTTTATCTATAGCCTGTTCTTCAGATATCGTTGATCTCCAGTTAGTTATGTATCCATTTTACCAAGGAGTAACCTTGCATGTTTCATGATTTTCAGTTTAGGGATGCAACTTTCGGTACAGGTTGCTCGGAATGTATTCAATGAAACAACCCCAAATTTTGTAATGCATACTGTTAGTGTAACGTGTTTTTCGTGGGGTTTTATGCAACTGGCATAAGTCAGTAGGAAGCCATTCTATATTTATTTACGCGGCAATTTGTTCAGCCAAGAGAATTTTTCATGGTAATTTATTATTATTATTAATTTATTATAATTATTATTAAGGTATTTTCGGAGCATTTTATAAAAATTATTAGCATTCAGATAGGTTTTCTATGTCTTAGAAAACGCTATCAAGCAAATTATTACGAACGACAATATTATAGAAAATTATGTGATTACGGAATTTTACGGAGTTTTGTCAGTTAGGGTATTTGAGAGACATGACTCACTGGGAATTCGAATACAAGCTGATTCCTGTCGAGAAGTATTACGCAAGGCTGGGTCGCAAGGTCTAGAAAAGGCGAATTGTTGGAACGGAAAACGACTTCTCCCTCTCGCGCGCCGAGTGTAATGAGGCAGAGGAGGGGAACTGGCGGCGTGCTCAGCCAATCAGGGGAGACAACGTAAGCTGGAAGACGGTACCGTGGTGGGGGAGCCAACAGGTGCATATATATCGTTCGACGCGCCGTGAAACGTGGACTATCTGTGTAGAACTTGCGGAGTACGGTTGGAAGTGCGTGTCGCTCCGATGTTCAGTGGAGTTGAAGACTAACTTTTGCAAAACTTAACCAGTGCGGTTGTACGAGTGTTTGGGTCCGAGGTACGGACCATAGAATTATCTAATCTACCAGAATATCATCAAATTCCGACGGAGATGACGACGTCCAGGAGACTGTGGGAAGCTCACAGCATCAGCAAGTACGAGGGAAATGCCTTGGCAATTTCCAATGGTAAGCGCAAATGACGCAGAAATACGCAATCTCTCATTTTTCTTTGTTTTACATTTCATATTTCAGTAACTTCATAGCTTGGAAATAAGAGTCAAATCAATTTATCAGACTCCGTTTTCACGTAATTTTCTATCGGTAATATTCAAATCACAACGCTCCAATTTAAATTTTATAGTTATTATTATTATTAATTTTGCTATACTTGTTTTATATAATAAATTCATTTCTTTTACAATGCAATCTTTGCTTTCAGTAGGTAGCATTAGATATAGACCAATTCCTTCTCCTGATACAATTGTTTGTTGGGTTAATGATCAAATCATACCACGATCTGAGTGAATAGAGTCTTGAAGGTGTTCTGCCAGAGCTAGACGTTGTTAAATACAAATTTAGATTTCAACATTGCATTGAGGTCTTGGCGCCCATTAAAACAACATAGCTTAGGCAAAGGTAAACAGTAACATTTATCACCCAACAGTGTGGGCTAGCAAAACTGCTACATTTGTCGCCGACAACGTGGGGATGAAAACCTAATAACATTTGTGCCTGTATTTTGGGGGTTATTTGTCTCTATCAGTGTATATCATTATGGGGGATGAGAAAGAAAGACAGATGAGGTTACGTAGTGGTCATCAACTGGAGAGTGATGATACGAGCAGTATGTCGAGTGATGGTAGTACCGGGGTAGCGGAGGTAAATCCCGATACTGAAACAGGGAGTGTAGGCGGCCAACCAGAATTAAAAACTTTACTTCTCGAGTTCATGTATCAGAACAAAGTTAGTAGTGATGCCTTAAATGCAAAATTAGAACAAAACAGTAGGGAAAATAAAGAAAGTACAGACGCTTTAAATGCAAAATTAGAACAAAACAGTAGGGAAAATAAAGAAAGTACAGAAGCTTTAAATGCAAAATTAGAACAGAATAATGCAAAATTAGATAAGAACAACAAGGAAATTAGTGTGAAAATGGAGCAGATTAGAGGAGAAATCAGAGGAGTAATGGAAGAGAAGGTTAAAGAGATCATTGCAGATGTAGACAAGAAATTAGGAAAAGTACAGGAGGAGTTAGAAATTAGAATCAGTACACAGGCTGAAAATTTAAAAGAACTAGTGCAACTGGAAACACAGCAGGTCAAAAAGCAATTGGGGGGAGAAATTGACAAAATTCAGGTAGCAACTAAAGAGGTTAAGGAACAGCTGGGGGGTAGAATTGAGAAAGTCCACTCGCAAATATTTGCAGAAGTAAATGATTTAAGAGAGAGTAATAGAGAGAGCATTAGCAAGATTGAGGAGAAACAAGCAAAGCTATATGATAAAGTAGAAGAATCAGAAGGAAACATTAAATTAACAGTATACAGTATTGAGAGGAAGGCTGAGGAGAAAATCGCAGAATTAGAATTAAAATTAAAAGCTAGGATCAGGCAAGAAAATAGTCAGAATAGGCCAGTTTTTGTGAATAGCACACACAGGGAGGTAGAACTGGGTAAGTTCAGCAATCGACAGGGGTGCCCAATGGAGTTCATGAACACTATAGAAAATAAATTCGGGGAGAGGTTGGAAAATGGTAGTATTGAGTGGTGCCAGGTAGTTGAAATTTTAGAACAAGTGTTTGTGGGGGAAACGAGGAATTGGTTTGCTGTCTACAGAGACAAGTTTACTGATATTAATGATTTTAAAAGGAAATTCTGTGAAAAGTTCTGGAATGAGGTTATTCAGTCGCAGCATCGTGAGGGAGTAGTGTGTGGTAAATATAACCCTAAAGGAAGCTCCACCATGACCGAATACTTTTTAGGGCAGGTATTAGTGTGTAAATATCTGGATGGCTTGAAGGAGGAAAGTGATGTGGTAAGGTTGCTACTTAGGCACTTTCCCTATAGGATCAAGGAGGCTGCTTGTATCCAGAATATAAAGACTATATCACAAGTAGAAAATTTGTTAAGCACATTTGATGCACTAGGGAGAGGGGGTTATGAGGACAATTTCAATCGGAACCAGGGTAATAATAATAATAGACCTAATGAAGCCAGGCATCAAGAAGTTCAAGGGAACGGTGGCGAAGGGGCCAACGCTCAAAATAGAAATAATAATAATCAGCTATATCAGAACAGAGGAAAGGGCTATGGTAATCAGTATCAAGGGAGGAACAATGATTTCAGGGGAAATCAAGGGAGGAACAATGATTACAGGGGAAATCAAGGGAGAAACAATGATTTCAGGGGAAATCAAGGGAGAAATTATAATGACAATAATTACAACCAGAATAGGGGTCAAGGAAGAGGACAGCCTAGTGGTAGTAATATACAGCCAAACAATGACAACACAGCCCAGAACAACCAGACCAGTTTAGTAGTTAGTAGTACTACGGCCAGCTGTAGCGGTTCTTTAAACGCGAACCAGGCTGCGAAGTAAGGTCAGAATCTCAGTCTGTAGCATGCCCTGTCCATACAATTATACAGGAACCCTATGACCTTAATGTAAGAAATGAATTGTTACATGAACTAAATGATGAAGGTATTATTCAGGAAGTGGTTAGTAAGAGCCCCATAGTTAAATTTAACGTGTCCGAGGCGTACACAGATGTTTTAATTGATAGTGGTTGTATGAAGAGTTGCATAAGTAGTACATTTTATGATAAAATGAAAGGAACTGGAGTAAATTTTGAGGAGATACCAATTAAAAGCACTTTTGTTATCACAGCTGTTGGGAAGAGGTCTAAAGTAATTTCTAAGCAAGTTTTAGTAGACATTAAAATTAATAATCATGTAGAGAAGCAGATTTGTCTTGTAATTCCAAATTTAGTATTCAGTGTTATCTTGGGTTCAGAGTGGCTAAGTAGAGTGTCTGGTAACTTATGTTATGATGTAGGGAGTTTGAAATTTAAATGGGGAGATTCTGAAGTAGAAGTAGCGTTCAATGACCATATTCAGAGAAGTAGTATTGTAGGTGTGATTTGTACTTTAAATGAGATATCGCCAGCCGTAGAGCGGGGTTCTCCATGTTTTGTGGGCAGTGTGATTACGAACGGAAGTCTAGAGGACTCGTTACGTGAGGCTGCATTTCAGGGAAATATAGAGGATGAACAGTGTGTTCGGCTCTATGATGTGTTATGATGTAATAGGAGAGTTTTTGAGGATCGCATTGGTATGGCCAATTGCTATACACATTCATTGAACGTTATTGATAAGTCAGTATTCACAGGACATAGATATCCTGTACCTTTCGCTTATCAGAGTGCAGTTGAGGCACAAATTAACCAGATGCTTGAAGATGGGATTATTGAGCACTCTAACAGTCCGTATGTTAATTCTTTGATAACGGTACCCAAGACCGACGGCACTGTTCGTATTTGTTTAGACGCTCGTTTGGTTAACAATAGAATTAGTTCAGATCAGCTGAAATCTATGTCAATAGAAGAATTAATGCAAACATTTGAGGGGAAGAAGTATTTCACTTGTGTAGATTTGAGTTCCAGTTTTTGGCAAGTGCCACTTATGTACGAAGATAGACCATTTACAGCTTTTAGTCATAAATATAACCTTTATCAATTTTGTAGAACACCTTATGGGTTAAAGAGTAGTTCAGCAGCTTTAATTAGGGCTTTAAACATCGCATTAGGGGATGACACAGGAGAGTTTGTAACCATTTACATAGATGATATGGTAATTAGTTCACGCAGTTTTGAGGAGCATCTACGTCATTTAAATATAGTTTTTCAGAAGTTAGATCAGGCAGGGTTCACTTTGAAGCTGTCTAAGTCGTCATTCTGTCAGTCAGAAGTGACATTTTTAGGTCATAGAGTGTCGAGTAGAGGTGTAACACCAGAAGAAAGTAGGGTAGCATGTGTGGACAGTCGCAACAGGGCATCGTTACAGATACTGAGTAATAGGTAGGTAGAGCAACGTGATGACGTTCATTTAAGGGAGCCACTTGCAAGGTTGGAAGCAGGTGACGAGGACCCATTTATTGTTTCCAAACGTATTGGAAAAACAGCATATGTGCTGGAGAATAGTGAGGGAAACAGATTATACGGGACGTATAATATACCTAGTCTCCGAAAGTATGTGTCATAAAGTAAGGGTGTTTAGCTGGCGAGCCAGCCTATCAAATGAGTAAGTGTGGTATTTGGTGCGTGGGAGGAGATGGTCTTCCAGGCAGGCGTATCAGAAGTCACACAGGGGGGTAGTATGTAAGTAAATGAGAGTTTTTAAGGTACAGGGAAATATGACGGGATTGTCGGATGCTGTTGAGCACTAAATTGTCTCGATGCACCAAGGTCATTTTTGGCAGCGCTGATGGGTTCCCATTTATCTCCAAGAGATGGGGGAGCGCTTGTATAGGGCTTGTTAGCTTAAGGCGTCCACGAGATAAAAGATGGGCCATCAGAATGCGAGACATTCCTTCATGAAACTCATACATATCAGCACACGTGATTTCTGTTTACGGCCTCGCCATGTAAGATTTGTAAGTGTGTAATTTAAGATAATTTGTACAATGGTATTATTTGTGTGAGGAGAAATGGTCTGTGTTGAGAACTAGTATTAAGTAGAATATGGTTAACGGGAACTTAACAAGACAGGGCGATTACGGCACAGAAATATTTGGTGTTATATGTAATGCGCATTTACTGTTTTTTTTTTCAGAAGTCAATATTAATTTAATCTACTTTAAAGAGAGATTAAGTATTATGGTCATGAGGCGCTGCCACAGTAGTGTGATCGTGTGCTCAGTGATAAGTGAGATTAAATTTCACCATAAGGAGGGGACCTCCAGTGAAATTAGGGAGTTCTATGGTGATATAAATATATCAGAACACCTTCAATGCGTGTGATATGACATCATAAATACATAGTGCTCACACATTAATTATGTCTATTTCTCCAACATAGAGAAATTTGAGAGGCGGAAATATCCGTGGAACACTATTCCATATGTAAAACATTGGACTGGTTGCAAAGTGCAATCCATAGTGACAACAAACTTTGACGCAAAGTGCGTGAAGAAAAAATATGAGTGTATATATCTGTAATTTAGGGTGATTTCGTTTATGTAATATGTATTTTGGATGGGGTTTATTAACGTGTCTGGGATAATCGGATAATGGACCGTCGACACGGTAAATCATCCGATGATCCGAGGCGAATATGTAACGTGTTTTTCGTGCAACTGGCATAAGTCAGTAGGAAGCCATTCTATATTTATTTACGCGGCAAATTGTTCAGCCAAGAGAATTTTTCATGGTAATTTATTATTATTATTAATTTATTATAATTATTATTAAGGTATTTTCGGAGCATTTTATAAAAATTATTAGCATTCAGATAGGTTTTCTATGTCTTAGAAAACGCTATCAAGCAAATTATTACGAACGACAATATTATAGAAAATTATGTGATTACGGAATTTTACGGAGTTTTGTCAGTTAGGGTATTTGAGAGACATGACTCACTGGGAATTCGAATACAAGCTGATTCCTGTCGAGAAGTATTACGCAAGGCTGGGTCGCAAGGTCTAGTAAAGGCGAATTGTTGGAACGGAAAACGACTTCTCCCTCTCGCGCGCCGAGTGTAATGAGGCAGAGGAGGGGAACTGGCGGCGTGCTCAGCCAATCAGGGGAGACAACGTAAGCTGGAAGACGGTACCGTGGTGGGGGAGCCAACAGGTGCATATATATCGTTCGACGCGCCGTGAAACGTGGACTATCTGTGTAGAACTTGCGGAGTACGGTTGGAAGTGCGTGTCGCTCCGATGTTCAGTGGAGTTGAAGACTAACTTTTGCAAAACTTAACCAGTGCGGTTGTACGAGTGTTTGGGTCTGAGGTACGGACCATAGAATTATCTAATCTACCAGAATATCATCAAATTCCGACGGAGATGACGACGTCCAGGAGACTGTGGGAAGCTCACAGCATCAGCAAGTACGAGGGAAATGCCTTGGCAATTTCCAATGGTAAGCGCAAATGACGCAGAAATACGCAATCTCTCATTTTTCTTTGTTTTACATTTCATATTTCAGTAACTTCATAGCTTGTAAATAAGAGTCAAATCAATTTATCAGACTCCGTTTTCACGTAATTTTCTATCGGTAATATTCAAATCACAACGCTCCAATTTAAATTTTATAGTTATTATTATTATTATTAATTTTGCTATACTTGTTTTATATAATAAATTCATTTCTTTTACAATGCAATCTTTGCTTTCAGTAGGTAGCATTAGATATAGACCAATTCCTTCTCCTGATACAATTGTTTGTTGGGTTAATGATCAAATCATACCACGATCTGAGTGAATAGAGTCTTGAAGGTGTTCTGCCAGAGCTAGACGTTGTTAAATACAAATTTAGATTTCAACATTGCATTGAGGTCTTGGCGCCCATTAAAACAACATAGCTTAGGCAAAGGTAAACAGTAACATTTATCACCCAACAGTGTGGGCTAGCAAAACTGCTACATTAGATGAAAATCGTGTTTCCTTGCCTGGTTTTGTTTATCTAGAGTCGTGAATATAAGAAAAAATGAAAGTAATATTTGTGCTAATGTTCACTTCTTCCTCGTTATTTTTCTTCTTCAAAAATATGATCTAAATTTGTACTAATAATGTGCACCACCAAATGTGTTATAAAATTGTCAATCGATGTATTTGTATGACTGGGTTGTAGTTGTTTTGAATTAGAGGTAAATCGAAAAGAAAATCTTAATGTGAAATTATTTACTTTCTGCTAAATGATGCAATATTTTGGTTTTATGCGTTACAGTATACGCTCAAAGTTATCGGATCAATGAAATGAGCTCCTCGTCAACATTCTTTGAAATGGTTTTACGTGATTTGCCTGCTAACAGACCACGGACGCTTCCTTCCATCTCCTTGTCCAGTTTCAACACTTATACTCAATCATCCATGACCTCCTCTGACGAAGCAGACATCGGGAATTTCACCCGACCTTATATTTCTAGATTTAAAGATTCTCCATCTTTTGTATTTTTACAGGAATCATTTCCTTCAAAAGAAAACACCAACATGTTAGGCTTTTAATTACTCAAGACCCGGGTTTGTGCTTTGGGTTAAAACGTGTATATTTGTAAATGCAGCCAATGGTCGTTTCTTTTTTGGGGGGGGGGGGGGTTGGAAGGAAATCGGCCGTGGACCTATTAAATGGAACGGTCCCGGCATTTGCCTGGTGGTGAAAATGGGAAACCACGAAAACCATTTTCAGGACAACCAAAGTGGGATTCGAACCCACGCTCTCCCGATGCCACCGAAGAAAGAGGTAGAACGTTAGCGCTCTTGGTCACCGCGGCCGGTACACATTTGTAGAAATTTGTAAATAAGTACTGTATATTGGTATGTTTTGGCTGGCTCTTGACAATAATCTATCTTTATATATATAATTCTTCGACACGTGTGTATGTCACTGAACTACTCCTAAACGACTGGACAGATTTTGTTGAAATTTGGTATGTACATTAGGGTGGGTCCATGTATGGTTTAGATTCACAATCTGACCCGGTAGGTGGAATGAACACAATTTTAGAACCACAATTTACAAACAATTGTGGAACCACAATATACAGTCAAAAACAGTCGTCATGGAAACCACTAGCCTTGGCCTTGGTGAAAGCTGATGTCTTTGGACGGTTTGTCTCGGCACGTTAGAGCCACCTGGTCGCAACCTGTGCAACTACCGCCATTACTTACACTCCGCTCGTGGCGGAAAGTTGTGTTTTATACCAAAGGTGGCAGTGATGTCGAATTCTACTGTTTGTCTCTGCACGATAGAGCGTTTCAAAGTCCCGTATGCGTTCATATACCATTCATCCGATTGCGATGAAACTTGGGTGAGATATTGAGATTACTCCAGGGAAGGTGTTTGGCTTTGTAAATATTAGGTAGATTTCATTAGAAAGCTAACTATTGCAATGGGTCCCATGTTTCGACTTCCGGAAAATTTCGACATATCTTCGCGTTTCACATCCCCCAGACCCCAAAACCACCGTCAGTTCAAAAGTTTATATATAATTTATGTATATATGTATATATGTATCTATATATATATATATATATATATATATATATATATATATATATATATCAGTTTCTTGTGGACACGATAACTGCCGTAATTTTGCCCCAATCAGTTTGAATTTTTTACATAATAAGTATCCCATTAAAATCTCGGTCGAGTTCGTTAATAGGCAAAATCGGTCGAAGGGGGTGAAAATGGGGGGCTTTTTTCGATAAAGTGAAATTTCGCTATAACTCTCTTAATACGTGAAATATCGAATCCATTCAAAGTTCATAATATGTGTCGGATAAATGCCAAAAATTTATGTCAAATAAGGTTTTTGATAGCACCAACCATTGACCAAAGGGGTGGAAAAAAGTGGGTTTTTCGGGAAACATTAATCATATCTCTCTTAATAGGCACAATATCAAAACCGTACAAAATGGACAATATTCCTCCAATAATTACCTAAAACTTTTGTCTGAAAGAATTTTTGATATGACCCACCATTACGCCACGGGGTGAGCAAAATGATTTAAATTATAAGAAAATGCCAAGTGCCAAGAGAGGTTGCCATGACAACTTTACTTTTAATTGATAAGGGATGAGTCATCAGCAGTTGCTATGACAACGCCACTGCACGAGATAACATTCAGTTTTCCATCTGTCTGTGGGAAGCGACTTCGGTATCGGAACTGGTAGCATGCTGAACTTCTATGCCCAGGGTCGCGGGTTCAAACCCGGCTGAAGTCGTCGGATTTACTAAGAGCGCTAAAAAAACCTGAGTTTGCTTTCCTTCGGAGGAGAAGTTCCAACGTTCGTTGCGAGTTGATGGTTCCGGTGGCATCTAGTAGCCGAGTTCACAGATAGGTGTTGTTGATGGTAGTATTTTAGGTAGATTTCATTAGAAAGCTAACTATTGCAATGGGTACCATGTTTCGATTTCCGGAAAATTTCGACATATCATCGCGTTTCACATCCCCCAGACCCCAAAACCACCGACAGTTCAAAGGTTTATATATATATATATATATGTATATCAGTTTCTTGTGGACACGATAACTGCCGTAATTTTGCACCAATCACTTTGAATTTTTTTACCGAATATGTATACCCATAAAATCTCGGTCGAGTTCGTTACGGGGCTAAATCGGTCGAAGGGGATGAAAATGGGGGACTTTTTTTTAGAAAAAATGAAATATTACTATAACTCTCTTAATATGTGAAATATCGAATCCGTTCAAAGTTCATACTATGTGCCGGATAAAGCTCAAAAATTGATGTTTGAAGAGTTTTTTTTATAGCACCAACCATTGACCAAAGGGGTGGGAAAAAGTGGGTTTTTCGGGAAACATTAATCATATCTCTCTTAATAGGCACAATATCAAAACCGTACAAAATGGACAATATTCCCCTAATAATTACCTAAAACTTTTGCCTGAAAGAATTTTTGATATGACCCACCATTACGCCAAGGGATGAGAAAAATTATTTCGGAATTATAAGAAAATGCCAAGAGCTATCAGTGGTTGCCATGGCAACACTACTAAATTGATGAGGGATGAGCCATCAGACGTTGCCATGACAACGCACTTGCGCGAGATCAGATTCAGATTTCCATCTGACTAAGTGTGAAGCGGCTTCGGTGACGTAACTGGTAGCATGCCCAAGGTCGCGGGTTCAAAGCCGGCCAAAGTCGTCGGATTTTCTAAGAGCGCTAAAAATCCCTCAGTATGCTTTCCTTTGGAGGGGAGGTTCCAACGTTCGTTGCGAGTTGCTGATTGCGATGGCATCTAGTAGCCAAGTTCACAGCTAGGTGTCGTTGACGGTAGTATCTAGTAGCAGCATTAGGAACTACTGCTTGAAATTGAGCGTCTGCATTCCTTACCTGAATTACAGACTAATACAGCCATCACAATTCACACCGTTTATCAGACAGATTCTACACTCACCCAAAGTACACGGGGTTACATGACCGCGTTGTCGCAGCCCCTAAACTGAGGAACCAACCAACATCTCTGCGGGAGATATAATTTTGCGTGAAGAAGTAACAGACCGTTACATAGTTACACATCAGTGTCGAATCCTTGCATAAGGACAGTGTGACCTCAAGTATAAAAATGGACTCCAAATGACAAGAAGGTTACCGTCATCATGAGACAATAAAATGTTTAAAATATGCATAAAATGACGAAAAACAAAGTTAATTAATCTCCAATTATAAAATACTTTCACGCAATAAATGAGGTCTGATCCTTTTACGAAAACCTGCATATTCTGCCTATTTTCGCCTATCCCCAAGTTTGGCCGGTGAAATCTACCTCCGCCTTCCGGCGTGCCGAGAGGACTTTTTTACAATAGATAGCGCACGACTAGATTCAACAAATGAGCGACGACGCACGAAGCGTTTCAAGAAGGTCCCGTATGTGTTCAAATACCATTCGTCCGATAGCGATAAAACTTGGGTGTGATGTTGTGTACATTCCAGGGAAGGCTTCTGGCTTAGTAAATTCATTTTACAATAGGTAGCGCACGAGTAGATTCAACAAATGAGCGACGACGCGCGAAGCGTTTCATTAAAATCCCGTATAAGTTTATAAACTATTCATCGATTGAGATGAAACTTTGATGAGTTGTTGTGTACACTTACTTGAAAGTTTCTAACTTAGTAAATCCATTTCACAGGGGGTTGCGCACGAGTAGATGCAACAAATGATCGACGACGCGCAAACGTTTAAACTAAGTCCCGTATGCGATCATATACCATTCATCCGATTGCAATAAAACTATGGTGAGATATTGTGTACATTTACGTGAGGGTTTTCTAACTTAGTAAATCCATTTCACAAGAGGTTCGCACCAGTACATTCAACAAATGAGCGACGACGTGCGAAGCGTTTCAATAAGGTCCGGTATGCGTTGAAATACCATTCATCCGATTACGATGAAACTTGGGTGAGATGTTGAGTACACCCTACGGAAGGTTTCTGTCTTAATAAATCCATTTTACAATACGTAGCGCACGAGTAGATTCAACAAATGAGTGACGGCACGCGAATCATTTCAACAAAGTACCGTATGCGTCCATATACCAATTATCCGATTGCGATGAAACTTTGGTGAATTGTTGTGTATACTCCAGGAAAGGTTTCTGGCTTAGTAAATCCAGTTTTTAATAAGTAGCGCATGAGTAGATTCAACAAATGAGTGATGGCATGCGAATCGTTTAAAGAAAATCCCGTATGCGTTCATATGTCATTCATCCGATTCCGATGGAACATTGAGGAGTTTTGTGTACACGCCAGGGAAGGTGTTCAACTTGGTAAATCCATTTTACAATATTGGTAGCGCACGAGTAGATGTAACAAATGAGTGACGACACGCGAAGCGTTCCAACAAAATCCCGTATGTATTCATATACTATTCATCGATTGCGATGAAACTTTGATGAGTTGTTGTGTACACTTAGGTGGAGCTTTCTAACTTAGTAAATCCATTTGACAGTTGGTAGAGCACGAGTAGATTCAAAAAATGAGTGACTACGCACGAATCATTTAAACAAAATCCCGTATGCGTTATATGCCATTTATTTGCGATGAAACTTTGGAGAGTTGTTGTGCACACTCTCAGGAATATTTCTAGATTAGTTAATTCATTTCACGATAGTTTAGAGGCAGTTAACAGAAATTGAAAAAAATATTGTGTATCCAAATGCAAGAAACAAAGTTACAACACTTTCTTTGGTTGGCAGGACAACGTCTGCCGGGTCAGCTAGTCTATCTATATAAAAGAAAGTCGTGTTAGTTACACGATTTATTACTCAAGAACGGCTGAACCGATTTGGCTGAAAATTGGTGTGGAGGTAGCTTAGAACCAGGAGACAGACATAGGATACGTTTTATCCCTCGACGTGACATAAACCGTCAAAGAGAATATAAGTCACTATAATACGTAACACAAATGACAGCTAAGGCAAGTCGATTCCAGGCAACAGTAGCTCTTGACGAGACACGGCCGACTGGATGCGAGTAGCACTCTCCACTACCGGTATCGAAAATGAGGTTCTTAACATGAAATCCCGTTAGTTATTCAACGTAATTTGTATAGGGGCAGTAAATCCAATTTACAATAGATGGCGCGAGAAGCTTCAACATAATGGCGTGCGTTTGTTTCAAGAAAGTCCCACATGCGATCATATACCAATCATCCCATTGCGTTGAAACTTGGATGAGATGTTCTGTACACTTCAGGTAAGGTTTCTGGCTGAGTAAATCCACTTAACAATTGGTAGCGCACGAGTAGATTCAACAAATGAACGACGACGGGCGAAGCGTTTCAATAAAGTCCTGTATGCGTTCACATACTATTCGTCCGATAGGGATGAAACTTGGGTGAGAGGTTGTGTATACTACAGGCAAGGTTTCTGGCTCAGTAAATCCATGTTATAATAGGTAGCACACGAGTAGATTCAACAAATGAGCGACGACGCGCGAAGCGTTTCAACTAACTCCCGTATGCGTTCATACACTTTTCGTCTGATAGCGATGAAACTTGGGTGAGATGTTGTGTACACTACAAGCAAGGTTTATAGCTTAGTAAATCCACTTAACAATAGGTAGCGCACGAGTAGATTTAACAAATGTGCGACGACGGGCGAAGCGTTTCATCCAAGTCCTGTATGCGTTCACATACCATTCGTCAGATAGCGATGAAACTTGGGTGAGATGTTGTGTACACTTCAGGGAAGGTTTCTGGCTTACTAAATCCACTCTACAATAGGTATCGCACAAGTAGATTAAACAAATGAGTGACGACGTGCGAAGTGTTTCAACATAGTCCCGTATGCGTTCATATACCATTCGTCCGATAGCGACTAAACTTAGGTGAGCTGTTGTATACACCTCAGGAAAGGTTTCTGGCTCAGTAAATCCACTTTACAATAGATAGCGCACGAGTAGATTCAACAAATGTGCGACGACGGGCGAAGCGTTTCAACAAAGTCCTGTATGCGTTCACATACCATTCGTCCGATAGCGATGAAACTTGGGTGAGAGGTTGTGTACACTACGGGCAAGGTTCCTGGCTTAGTAAATCCATGTTATAACAGGTAGCGCACGAGTAGATTCAACAAATGAGCGACAATGCGTGAAGCGTTTCAACAAAGTCCCGTATGCGTTCATATACTATTCGTCTGATAGCGATTAACTTGGGTGAGATGTTGTGTACACTTCACGGAAGGTTTCTGGCTTAGTAAATCCATTTTACAATAGGTATCGCACAAATTGATTCAACAAATGAGCGACGGCACGCGAATCGTTAATACAAAGTCCCTCTACCTCTAATTCAAAACAACTACAACCCAGTCATAGAGACCATGAAACATACAAATACATCGATTGACAATTTTATAACACATTTGGTGGTGCACATTATTAGTACAAATTTAGATCATATTTTTGAAGAAGAAAAATAACGAGGAAGAAGTGAACATTAGCACAAATATTACTTTCATTTTTTCTTATATTCACGACTCTAGATAAACAAAACCAGGCAAGGAAACACGATTTTCATCTAACAGTATGCATTACAAAATTTGGAGTTGTTTCATTGAATACTTTCCGAGCAACCTGTACCGAAAGTTGCATCCCTAAACTGAAAATCATGAAACATGCAAGGTTACTCCTTGGTATAATGGACACATAACTAACTGGAGATCAACGATATCTGAAGAACAGGCTATAGATAAAATGTGCAATTAGTGTGTGAAATTTTGGCGAAGTAAAAAAAACTCTCTCAAACGTGTACCTATTTTGGAAGGCTCTCACATCCGGGTCCCCTTAATGAATTGAATGCAAGCTGTAGTTCTGTAGAGCAAGCCTCCGTGGCTTAGGAGGCAGCACGCCGGCCTCACACTGCTGGGTCCGTGGTTCAAATCCCGGTCACTCCATGTGAGATCTGTGCTGGACAAAACGGAGGCAGACAGGTTTTTCTCCGGGTACTCCGGTTTTCCCTGTCAAAATTTCATTCCAGCAACACTCTCCACTATCATTTCATTTCATCTGTCATTCATTTAATCATTGCCCCAGAGGAGTGCGTCAGGCCTCGGCTGCCGGCACAGTTCATATCCTCGCCGCTAGATGGGGGGCTTCATTCATTCCATTCCTGACCCGGTCGGAGACTGGAAGCAGGCTGTGGATTTTCATTTTCTATAGTTCTGTAGAATCACATGCATAATGTTGAAGCTAATCCCCACCGTTGTAGATACGGTCGGAGCGCATTGGATTTCCTTGTGTTCAAGGCTCCATACATTCCGTTGTTGGTTTGTTTGTATTTCATTATCTCATTATATCCCGACAATCACTGGCCGCGTGTTGTGATTCGAGCAGGAAGAACAAACGAGATTTAAACTGCGATATATCGACCATTTGTCACTGTAACATAGACACATTCACGTAGTTCACCTGTCTGTTAATATGGAGACCTCAATCAAGAGCTCTTGTTTAGTTGGTTACATCAAGATAAAGCAGACTGAAACATGAATTGTGCAATTGATATCTCAAGACAAATTCTGAGAAGCTTGTATGACGAATGAGGTCAAATCCCTTGCACAATTCTGCCCACTCAATAACTCATATATTGTTTCAAGGTAATAAGAGCACAACATACATATTTAATGGCTAAGCGAAAAAATTAAGTAAAAAGTTATACGGGCATCTACAACGAATGAACAGAAACAGGCTTACCAAGAAGATATTTTCCTTGGTTAAAAGCTACAAGACTGGAGGCATGTGGCTTAACGAAGTACTAAAGGACTTGGATTCGGCTGGAATTGCTGACCTTGATGTAGAAGATCGTTCTAAATTGTGTGATGTGGTAGAATCTTGGACCCCATCACCTAGAGTCTCTAAATGTCGGAAGCCCCTTTCGCAGGAGAGAAAGGAGAAATTATCAGCAGGGCTCTAGAGATATTGGGAATGGAAAAGAGCATCGAAGAAGACCTAGTCATAAGCGAATTGTTTCAACTAAGTCCCGTATGCTTTCATACACTTTTCGTCTGATAGCGATGAAACTTGGGTGAGATGTTGTGTACACTACAAGCAAGGTTTCTAGCTTAGTAAATCCACTTAACAATAGGTAGCGCACGAGTAGATTCAACAAATGAGCGACGACGGGCGAAGCGTTTCAACAAAGTCCTGTATGCGTTCACACACCATTCGCCAGATAGCAATGAAACTTGGGTGAGATGAAGTGTACACTTCAGGGAAGGTTTCTGGCTTACTAAATCCACTTTACGATAGGTATCGCACGAGTAGATTAAACAAATGAGCGACGACGCGCGAAGTGTTTCAATATAGTCCCGTGTGCGTTCATATACCATTCGTCCGATAGCGACTAAACTTATGTGAGCTGTTGTATACACTTCAGGGAAGGTTTCTGGCTTAGTAAACCCACTTTGCAATAGGTATCGCACAAGTAGATTCAACAAATGAGCGATGGCACGCGAATCGTTAATACAAAGTCCCGTATGCGTTCATATACCATTCATCCGATTGCTATGAAACTTTGGTGAATTGTTGTGCACCCTCCAGGAAAGGTTTCTGACTTAGTAAATCCTTTGTACAATAGGTAGCGCACGAGTAGATTCAACAAATGAGCGACGACGGGCGAAGCGTTTCAACAAAGTCCTGTATGCGTTCACATACCATTCGTCCGATAGCGATGAAACTTGGGTGAGATGTTGTGTACACTACGGGCAAGGTTCCTGGCTTAGTAAATCCATGTTATAATAGTTAGCGCACGAGTAGATTCAACAAATGAGCGACAGCGCGTGAATCGTTTCAACCAAGTCCCGTATGCGTTCATATACCATTCATACGATTGTGATTTAGCTTTGGTGAGTTGAGTACAGTCCTGCCAAGGTGTATGAATTATTAAATCCGTTTTTCAATGGGTGGCGCACAAGTAGATTCAACAAATGAGTAACGGCACGCGAATCGCTTGTACAAAATCCCGTATGCGTTCATATGCCCATCATTCGATTGTTATGAAACTTTGATGAGTTGTTGTGTACACGCCAGGGAAGGTTTTCGAATTAGTAAATCCATTTTACAATAGGTAGCGTACGAGTATATTCAACAAATGGGTGACGGCGCTCGAATCGTTTTAACAAGACCCGTATGCGTTCATATGCCATTCATTTCATTGCCACGAAACTTTGCTGAGTTGTTGAGCACGCTCCCAGGATGTTTTTTGAGACAGTAAATCAATTTTACAATAGTTAGGAGTGGTTAACGGAAAAAGAAAAAAATATTGGGAATCCAAAACCACTTCAACAAACAAAGTTACAACGCCAACACTTTCTTTGATTGGCATTGCAACGCATGCCGGGTACAGCTAGTCAGAGAATATATCCGAACTTACAGTAATGTTGTCACATGGGAGGTATTTCTTCTGCAACATGGGGGCGTTTTGGTGCAGTTGTCAAACTGCTTGCCTCTCACCAAGGCTGACCAGGTTTGACTCCTGGTCAATATATGTGAAATATCACGTCCTGTGGTTCGGATTCCACGTAAAATGGAGGTCCCGTTCCTCATGATTGCGAGATTAACGGTCACGTGTAACTACAGGCTACCTTCATTCTATAGCATTGTTTCCACAAATATTGTTGATAACTTAACATCAATAACATGGAATCTTCAATCGCTGACGTCGTTATACCAGGCTTTATGCTAGTTTTGTTCATACACTAAGATAACATACGTTGTAATCTCTGGAGCTGTACCGTTCCAAACTCAACTTTGTTAGCATTCATCCTTAATCTGGGTCATCCGGGCATTTATATACTGACTGGAGACAAAGTTTCAACATACGAGTAGCTTGTTTTTGTTATTTCATTTGAGTGACTTGGACAACGTGGTAAGTTTCCTCATGTACTTGGGTGTGTATCTCTCTCTCTCTCTCTCTCGTGTATTTGTCTGATAACCTGTGTAATTGTGGTGTCTGTAGTAGTGTGAGGATTTGCAATTCAGGTAAGGATTGCGAAGGGGGTGGCCGTGGCTTAGGTTAGGAACCATCCCGGATTTTCACTGGAGTAGAAGAGGGAAACCACGAAAAACCACTTCCAGGATGGCTATGGAGGGAATCTAACTCACTTCTTCTCAGTTTTGCCTCACGAGGCTGAATGTACAGCCTGTTCAGATTCAACACCTAACTGTAAAATTGGTTGCCTACCCACTCGCAATCGGCATGAAATGTGCACGCACCACGCTAGCGACGGGGCTGAGTTCGATTTCACTGATTGCCGCCTTCTTATGCAGCTTTGCAAAGTATTTTGCTCTTTCAAAATATATATTTACACAGGCTTCACAATACGTTTGAACGATTTCTGTTTCAGAACTTGTTATTTTACGCGTCTGGTAATGGCTTTTGAAGAGCATTTCTATGAAATAAAATTTTATTTTACAACATTGTTTATTACAACACAATGCATTTTTGTGTTGTATTTTATTTACAAAACAATTTATTGCTTTTTAACCCAATACCACTGAGCGAAATTATTTGTTACAAAATTGTAATCAGTCTTCGATGCGACTAAAAATGTTACTTTATCACAGACGTTACATCTACTGCAAATGGTCATTTACATAAGGTGTTCGAAGTGGCGTCTAACATTTTCCAAGCAGAGGGCCACTCGTCGCATAACGTTCTCTCCTGCGTTCGACATAATCTGAGGAGTAATTTCCGCCAAGGCTTCGGTAATGACGTGCTCCATTTCTTCGAGTGTTTATGGTGATCTTAAAAATACTCTCGACCTGTTGTAGCCCCAAATGAAGAAATCCAGGACGGTCAAATCAGGTGAACGTGGTGGGGACTTATATAAAGCCGTCAATTCCTATCCACCGGCCAGGAAACAAACGGTTTAAAACTTCTCTCGCCAGTCTGGAAGAGTGCGCTGGACGACCATCTTGTTCAACTCCGCCAATGTAAAATCATCCTAGATGTCCTGGAGTTCATTTTCCATAAAACGAGAGTAGGACGCTGCTCTGCAAAAGCCATAAACAGAAGCGTAAAATAACAAGTTCTGAAACAGAAATCGTTCAAACTTATTGTGAAGCCTGTGTAAATATATTTTGAAAGAACAAAATACTTTGCAATGCTGCATAAGAAGGCGGCAATCAGTGAAATCGAATTCAGCCCCGTCGCTAGCGCGCTGAGAGCAGCCGATTGCGGGTGGGTAGGCAACCCATTTTACAGTTCCGTGTGGAATCGGAACAGGCTGTACCTGGTTCCAGCCCTCAGACCAAAATTACATTTCTTGGCAGAGCCGGGAATCGAACTCGTAGGGGTATAGCCAACGCTAGCCACTACATAAGCATTCATCACAGCACTTTGTAGCATGTTCCGTTTTTTTTGTTTTTTTTTAGCGTATGGCTTTTAGTGCCGGGAGTGTCCGAGGACATGTTCGGCTCGCCAGTTTTGTAGCTGCTTCGAGATGGACACCCAATGGGTGAGCTACAAGTACCGTTGGGGAGGAAAGTTGGAAGGGAAGGGCGAGGAGTTGGAAGGTAGCGGCTGTGGCCTATAGTGAGGGACCAACCCCGGCATTTGCCTGGAAGGAAGATGGGAAACCACAGAAGACCATCTTCAAGGTTGCCGGCGAGGGGATTCGAACCTCCTCGCCTCCCGGATGTGAGCGACTGCTATTAGTCATGCCGTAACCACCACGGCTAACTCACCCGGTGTTCCGTTATATTATACCTATACTTAGTCCTCACATGCTGAATAATACACCGATTCTAACAGGCAATTCAAATTACACAATGCATATCAGCTTCCCATGGACGGCTTTCTGCCGACAATGACCTAGGACACTCTCATGCGCTCCAAAGGGGATATTACGCCATCTATTCTTGTAGATAATAGCTCTTGTGTGTGCATTATCACGCAGTGACGAGTAGGTTGTTGTTCCCCAGCACAAAACTTGACAGCTTGACACGATCTCCAGAGAAATGGGTCACGTATTGCCCGCATCTATGAGTCTACCTCAATCATTATCGACAGGCCACGTGGTGCAGCGGTAGCGTTCTCAGCTAATGAGCCCTGGCGTAGTCAGTTGGCCTTCGATGGTGCGCAAATGTGAGGGAGCCCTGTTAGTAGATTTACTGGCACGTTGAAGATCCCCTACAGGGCATAACTCCGGCATATCGGCGTCTCTAAAAGCCTCAATAGTGAAAAGGGACGTAAAACCAATGCCATTATCATTATCAATAATTATCCTATAAATGAACACAATTAACCATTCATAAAAAATATTATTTACATTGCAAAAGCTATTTACCAAACACATTGCATATATTAGGCTACATGCAGCTGTTTGGAAATGTAATGATGATGTAGGGGTTAGCATGCTTGGAAACGGGTGAAGGAACTATGTTTTTAGGGGCAGATGACCTGCTTTTCCACCTCTTAAAACAATAACAATGACAATACAAATACCCGGAACTAACTTTACGTGGAACAACTTCTACTATGGCAGATTTGATTTGCTTGTCAATTTCAGTTTCATTTCTATGCTTGTTGTTTTCTTCTTCTTCTTCTCGAATCACCCACTTTGGGGTACGTCAGATCAGTCACTTTTTAGATGATTGTACTCTCCTTTTCTCCCAATACTTCTTCATTCTCTCTGATCTCCTCTTTCTTTCCTCTTGTGATATCTGCATCGGTTTTCTGGAGACGGCTATGGCTTGGAACTTCTTGGTGTTGTCTTTGGTCACGGTTTTGGCTGTACCATTCATCAACATGATTTCAGTAATCTGAAGCTCTCGCAGGTCCTTTTCCACTTCCGTAAACCAATTAGGTTTGATCTTCTTTTTGGAAAAGAAGTCAAAGATTTTCTTGGTTAATCGGGCAGGATTCATCCGGTAGATGTGTCCATAGAAATCAATCCTCCTTTTCCGTATGGTATCTGAAATTCTCTCCGACTTCACATACAGGGTGTCGTTCCTATAGAAAACTTGTTTGTTATTTTGGAATTTAGGACCTATGATCTTCCTCAAAATTTTTCTCTCTTTGATTTCCAATTTTTACATTTGCCCTTGTTGTTGTTTTATTGCTTGTTGTTTTAAAATACTGTACTCAAATTCTTGAAAATATTTTAGCTTATTTTTCATATGAAATGCAGGCTAATGAGATTATACATTGTCTGTGTCTGTGTCTTATCAATTTTTATTGGCTTAAAGTGATTTCATTGAGAGTTGATAACATTAAAATGTTAAAGAATACGCCAATCAATACTTATTACAACATACTGTATCTATTTTAAGTATTAATGATGATGCATGTTTTAACGTAGGTTGAGGTCTTCTTCAGTCAGTAATAAATATAGAAGATTGTTGAAAAGCTATTTTCTAATATGAATATTGGGTAAGAAAAACTATATAATAAATTTGTAATTGCAATCATAATCAATCGAAATGGATATCCTTACAGACCGAGAAAAAATCTTTACATAAAATTGTATTATTTTGTTCCACAGTAAAACCCTCATAAACTGATATACTCCGTTCAACGCCAATCGTGTCTTCTATACTTCAGTGTCCAACATGGCAGCCGCACGAATTTTTTCATCGGTATTCAATATCTCCAATCAACCTGAGATTTTACATGATGACAGATGCCACTAAAATATGTTCATGTATGTGATATTTCAAAAGCTGATGAGCGGTAATACCAATTTGGTAGCTATGTTAAGGTTAAGTATTTAAATAGGCTTTTCTCGCAGCTTAATCACTCGAGCGGAAAAATAAATCTTTATTTGAAGTTTAATATAATGATATCTATTATAATTAATTATATTATTATGAAAATTCAATATGGTGACCGTGTAAAACGTTTAAAATATGTTTGTATTTCTTGTGTCCTAATCAAACATTAGATGCGAAGGCTTCTATAATAAGCCACTACTATAATATTAATTATGAATCTACAGCCTGCAGATAACAAACCAACATTGCGACACCGAGAAAAATTTCATGGTTGAACCGGTCTTTCAAAAGTTGATTAGCCAGTAATATTAACTAAATATTCTGGCACACAATTTTTTAGATTTGAAAATAACGCATATCCGTGAGACTTTGGTCTACAATGACGTAATTGGAAATTGAGCTTCGAATTTGAAATAGTCACTCTTTACTTTATCACAATATACTGTAACTTATATCATGTAGGCCTGCCAAAACTGTTTCATAGACGGGCACAACACCTAGTCTTTTAATAAATGCATCAAGAGACAGATTTGGATTGATCTGAATCACCCACTTGATTATCTTCTTATATCTTCCAAGTTATAAGTAAAATTCTTACCTGAAATACCTCACCTTAATTGTAACCCCATGACATTGCCGCACGAGTTAAATCGCTCATCATGACCGCGATGGGGAGCTGCAGCAAGTATGAAGATGGGGGTTTGAATCCTGGCGTGGATAGGGACTATCCTGAGTGTGACTTTTCCCGAAGTTCTTCCACACTCTCTCCTGGCAATCACTGGGATAGCATCTTGTTTCAATTCCCGGGGCACCTACCCCATCCTTGATCCTAACCTTTACAGTTATACTCAATACTACGGACATCGCAGAAACTCTGGTTATCAGGCAATCTAAACACACACACAGATACACAGGGCTGATTTACAACTACAACAACAACAACAAAACCTTGAATGTACTGCAGTTAACTGTCTCCATGGCTCAGCGGAAACATTCTCGCCTGATGTCCCAAGGTTGCAGGATAGAATCCTGGCGCAGTCAGTTGGTATTTGAGGGGGAGAAAATGCGAAGGAGCCTTGTCAGTATATTTACTGTCACGTTAAAGATCCCTTTTCGGGCAAAGTTCTGGCATCTCGCTGTCTCTAAAAGACGCAGTAGTTAAAAGGGTCGAATAACCAGCAACATTATTATTATTAAATGTAGTTGAAATCAGAACACGTATTGACAAGAAATTGATTAGACTATCACAGGATTTTCTCAGAACTAAATTTGAATAAAGCCTTCAGAACAAATTCCAGTAACCATCAAGGTGTTTCCTTCTCCTCAGCAGGTACTGTATCTGCATACAGCTGCTAGAGTGGAATCGTGCCACTGCGTGCACGTTGATTTATTTATGGGCAATTTTATTACTGTGCCACACAGCTGTGTTATTACCGCCCTTTTACTTATCGTGTGAGGCCTTTTCCTTTTTTCGTTTTAAATGGACTTAAATTAATCCTTATATACATGGATTATTTTTTCAACTGGCCTTGTATTTTATTAGTGACAGGTTGAGGTCTTGAACAGATTGTAATCTCAGAACAACGTGTGCATTAAATTCTAGTGCTCGCCTATTTACATACTGTTCTGATATAATATGTGATTATCAGTCGTTTACATTATACTGTGTCATTGGCTTAAATGTGCCCTCCAAAACACTAGCCTTTGTTTGAAATGTTATCACTCTGAGATCGTAATTAGGCAATACGTGTTTTAGGATATGTAACACGATGCTATCTAACTAGCTGAGCAGACACCTCCGCCATTCACTTGTTTAATTAATTTGGATTGCCATGACAGTTTGAGAGCAGCTGGAGCGCGTAGGCCAAGCGGAGCACTAGTAGAGCTGCCAACGTTCAAACAGAAAATTACGTATGTGTTTTTTCTTTTGTTTGTTTGCTTGTTTGTTTGTTTGTTTGTTTGTTTGTTTGTTAGGTAGTCAGCCCGAAGGCTGGTCGGACCCTCAAAAAGTACCACCTTAGTTTATGTGGGTAGAAGCCCATAAAATCCTATAGCAACACTATAATGAGGCGTATTAGGCAAGGTGAGGAGTGAGGTAGTTTGTCATTGCTTTCCACACTGAGTCAGAACAACAACTCTGACTCTGTGAGTAGAACCTTTCACAGCGTCCACAGGCACTGGCTGTGCCCAGAATGCCATTACTCAACACCTCAGTAGCTTCCATAACATCACAGTCATGAGTGATGCATCGGTGAATAGCCACATTTTACTCTAGTCTGTGCCATTCTTACTTATTTAATTATACATTCATCGCCTTATTAGCCTACTTTCGATTTTTGCAAAAAATGAAAGTAGACTTATGAGATCAACACAGGGCGAAAAACGTGTGTCTGTCTGTGTGTGTGTATGTGTGTGTGTGTGTGAGTCTGTGTGTGTGTGTGTGCGTGCGTGTGTGTGTGTGTGTGTGTGTGCGAGTGTGTGTACTCTGAATGTCTGTCCCCCCCTATCAATTCGAACACGGTGAATGCGAATTGAACGAAATTTGGTACAAAGGTAGCACTAGCAAAGGACACCTCAGTGTCATGTTTTATATCGCCGCCATCTTGACGGAAACGTAATGGCGGCCACACAAATGTTCAAAGCTTAAATCAAATTACGACTAACCTAATCATCCGATCTCTACCAAATTTTGCAACAACATACTTTTATGGAGGGAGCATCCTTGGGCCAAACTAATAGGTCATCAGCGTAATAGTTTGCGGATGGCGGCCATCTTTGTGTGAAAATCGATTCCCCTATTAATTCGAACACGGTGCAACCGAATGGAACGAAATTTGGTACAGAGGTAGTACTAACAGAAGGCACCTCAGTGTCATGTTTTATATCGCCGCCATCTTGACGGAAACGTAATGGCGGCCACACAAATGTTCAAAGCTTAAATCAAATTACGATTAACCTAATCATCCGATCTCTACCAAATTTTTCAACAACATACCTTTATGGAGGGAGCATCCTTTGACCAATCTAATAGGTTATTAGCCTAATAGTTTGCAGATGGCGGCCATCTTTATGTCAAAATTGATTCCCCCTATTAATTCGAACACGGTGGAACCGAATGGAACGAAATTTGGTACAGAGGTAGCACTAGCAAAGGGCACCTCAGTGTCATGTTTTATATCGCCGCCATCTTGACTGAAACGTAATGGCGGCCACACGAATGTTCAAAGCTTAAATCAAATTACGATTAACCTAATCATCCGATCTCTACCAAATTTTGCAACTACATACCTTTATGGAGGGAGCATCCTTTGACCAATCTAATAGGTCATTAGCCTAATACTTTGCGGATGGCGGCCATCTTTATGTCAAAATTGATTCCCCCTATTAATTCGAACACGGTGGAACCGAATGAACGAAATTTGGTACAGAGGTAGCACTAGCATAGGGCACCTCAGTGTCGTGTTTTATATCACCGCCATCTTGACGGAAACGTAATGGCGGCCACACAAATGCTCAAAGCTTAAATCAAATTACGATTAGCCTAATCATCCGATCTCTAGCAAATTTAGCAACAACATACCTTTATGGAGGGAGCATCCTTTGACCAAACTAATAGGTCATTAGCCTAATATTTTGCGGATGGCAGCCATCTTTGTGTGAAAATCGATTCCCCTTATCAATTCGCACACGGTGAAACCGAATGGTACGAAATTTGGTACAGAGGTAGCACTAGCAAAGGGCACCTCAGTGTTATGTTTTATATCACCGCTATCTTGACGGAAACGTAATTGCGGCCACCCAAATGTTAAAAGCTAAAATGTAATTACGACCAACCTAATAATCTAGTCTCTACCAAATTTTGCAAAGGGCACCTCAGTGTCATGTTTTATATCACCGCTATCTTGACGGAAACGTAATCGCTGCCCCCCAAATGTTAAAAGCTAAAATGTAATTACGACCAACCTAATAATCTAGTCTCTACCAAATTTTGCAACACCATATCTTTATGTGGGAAACATATTCTGACCAAACTGCAAGAACATCAGCCCAATAGTTTGCAGATGGTGGCCAAGTATGTGTGCAAATCGATTCCCCCTATCAATTCAAACACGGTGAAACCGAATTGAACGAAATTTGGTACAGAGGTAGCACTAGCAAATGGCACCTCATATTCATTTTTAATATCCCTATAGCACGTTGTATTTCAACAAGCTACTACAACCAACATTCAATCATACACGTTGAAAAGGACAAAGAGTTATAACAATACCCATGCATTTAGGAGAAAGTAGGCTATATGTTCTTTCCTGAACATTTTGTTTTGCTCTAGCCATTGACTGCATGGCCTTTTTCTATACAATCCCTATATAATTATAACACACCATCAGTAACTTCAAATATAAATTCCACCTTTAGCGTAGGGACTATCATCTCTCTTCGTCACCACGAAAATCCTAGCTTGATTACCAACTTAGTCAAGAACGGGGTTCACTCAGCTTAATTAGGTAGAACTAAGAGGATATGGGTTAAATTCATACCATCCTGAAAGTGGTTTTCCGTGGTTTCACCACTTCTACCCCAGGCAATTGCCAGGTTGGTACCTAAATTGAGGCCACGGGCACCTCCTTCACAATCCTATCTCCAATTTACAAATACACACACTAGTACAGCCATCAGATTAACACAGGTTATCACACACATTCCGCTCACACAGGGCAATAACAAGTAGGCTATGCAATGTCCCAAACCCAAAAATAAGCAACAACAAGTCAAGATACATTGGAGGCGCTCGCAGCTGATATCCTGAGATTGATTTTCCCCGAGGATTCTCACACTCATTACAGGAAAATGCTGGGATAGTACGTTCTTTCAAGACTCGGAAAAACCTACCCTATCCCTGTCCTTCATACAGATACACACACTGCTACAGTTATCCCAGAAATACAGTTTATCGGACAATTTTAACACACACCCAAGTACACTGGGCTAATACCAAAATGTTCAAAACCCTTGAAATGGATTAACAACAAACGTGTTGTATGACTGAAGAACAAACGGAAGCATGTAGTTTTAGATGACTGTTAATCTCGCAAACGTGAGCCGCTGGACGTGGTATTTAAAACTAGATATAGTTCTTTTTATAATAATAGATGTTCTGGCTCGACTTGGGGTCTAGGGACATCATATTATCAAACTCGTGTACTTCCCTTGTAAGCGTCTTGTCAGGGAAAAGTTCCCATTACCCAGAGGGAATACGAGAAAGTTTGCTGACGAGGTCAGCGATAAGGCTATGATGAATGAATCAATGAATGGATCAGGTGAATTAATGCATTGAAATTGATTCATATCTGGAATAAACCTGTTCCATGAGCATTAATACAGCATTATTATAGACAGCTTCCCTTAGTGTAGGGGCTGCGACAACGCGGTCATGTAGCCCCGTGTACTGTACTTTGGGTGTGTGTATAATCTGCCTGATAACCGGTGTTAATATATTGTGATGACTGTATTAGTGTGTGTTATATGTGATTCAGGTAGAAGGACTGCAGACAATTAATTTTTTCAAGTAGTTCCTACTTTTGCTACCAAATACTACCGTACCTAGCTGAGGACGTGGCTACTAAATGTCATCGAAGCCAGCGCCTGGCAGCGAACGTTGGAACTAATAAAGCGTTATCAAACTAACCTACAAATTTTAGCTTCCACAATTGTAGTTATTGGAAGGTTCTCATGCCATAAATCCATGACATGGGACCGCCGGCTTTACTTCCCCTCCGAAGGAAGGCATAGGCATACCGAGGGATGTTTAACGCTCTTAAAAAATCCGACGACTTCGGCCGGGTTTGAAACCGCGATTTTGGGCTTTGAAGTTCAGCTTGCTACCAACTACGCCACCGAAGCCGCAATTTAAACACCTTAACCACAAAGAAATATTACATGAGATATTTATCACAAAATAACTCGCTTTTACGTACAAAAAGATTTTTTTTTTCAGGTTAGAGTGCTTAAACACTTGTTTCCCGCCTAATATAATTAGGCACAATTTGTGTTGACCGACTGTAAAGCTGGAAAATGGCATTTAATACGTCAACACTAATGCAGCATAGATTGACAGGAATTTCAATCATGAACGGAATAGTTAACAAGCTGTGACGAACTAAAGAGCATACTTTTCTTAAAATTTCAGATTGATGCCAATCTATATAGACCTATCTAGAATAATGACGAAATCAAGTAATAGAGTAATATAGTAACTTACTACAATAGGCAGCCTGGTGACTCTGAATATATACCTAATTCCATCTCTTATGGTATAGAATGCACATACAAAATTTGGCTGAAATCTAAAGGATAGTATCGATGTTACCTGCTGTTTGATATTGGATTTATCAGTGCGCGTATAATCATGTTGGGAACAATGTTGTGTATGTGATGCTCAGAATTAATCTGAAATATTACCATCAATTATAGTGCCAATTTTGGATGACATCCATTTCTTAGTATAGAAGATACATGAAATTAAAAATTGAAATTATCAGAAAGCTTAGAATCATGTTGGCAGCACTGAGGTATATTAGTTAACCCAAATTAATCTAGAATGTCAGGTACTATAGGTGTGCAAAGTTTAGAGATGATGACTTGCATACTTTCTGATATATTGATATTAGGATTAAACAAATAGAGAGAGCATTTATTAACAGTTGTCAGCCCTACTTGTTCTTACGAATACGCATAGTCATAACTGTTATGGTACACAAAGCACATACGAAATTTGGTTTAAATCCATCTGTTAGTATAGAAGTGATATGCATTAAAAAACTGGACCTATCAGCAGGCTTAGAATCGTGTTGGCGGCATTGATGTATATAAGTCACACTAAACTAAGGTGGAATATCAGGTACTATACATGTGCAAAGTTTAGAGCTGTTGGCTTGTATACTTTTTGATATATTGATATTAGGGTTGAAATATAGAGAGAGCATTTATTAACATTTGGCAGCCCTGGTGGCTCACTAAAATACGTACAGTCATTTCTGCTGCAGTACACATATCATCATCATCATCATCATCATCATCATCATCATCATCATTTCCCCTTATCCAGCTCCTGCCGGGTCGGGGTATTTATGGCACTTCTCCACTTTCCTCTTTCCTTCCACAATTCTTCTTCCACGATCTTGTCCCAGTCCAGAGTTCTTTTTCTTACGCTGTTCTTCACTGAATCGATCCACCTTGTTCTAGGTCTTCCTCTTGCTCTCTTACCCTTGCACGTTGCCTCCAGCATCTGTCTTAGTATTTTATTTTCCTCCTGATGACAAGAGGGGAAAGACAAGGAAAGGGCACTGTGAAAATCGGAAGTCAGAGTCTGGAAATTGTGGACACGTTCAAATACCTAGCAAGTGAATTAATGCAAATTTGTAGGTAGGACATGGGGATTGGCAGTAGGGTACAGCAGAGCAATGCATTCTATCAAAGTGTAAGAAAACTTGTTTGGGATAAGGAAGTACCAAGGAAAAGCAAGGAGGTAATGTATAAAGTGTACTATGTACCCATATTAACTTAACTTATGTAGTACACATAGTACATACGAAATCTGGTTGAAATCCAATCGATAGTATAGAAGTTACATGCATTTAGATAATGGACATATCGGCAGGCTTAGAATCAGGTTGGCAATACTGACATGTATGGTCTTCTGAAAATTAATCTGGAATGCTATTGTCTATATATGTTCCAATTTTGGAATAGTTCGCATGCATAACTTCTGAGATATCCAACATAGAGCTCAAATTACAATTGCGATTTTTCAGCAGTTGCTAGCACTAACGTCAGTTTCAAATATGGCCGCGAGATATTCAGGTATAGATCTTTATTTTTACCAAATTTGGTTTCGATAGCTGCAGCTGTTTATGAGTTGATAGGGGGAAACACACAAACACACACAGCCTGACAGACACAAGGACAGACAGACGACAGACAGACAGACAGACAAACATTTTCCCGGATCGATCTAATAAGACTACTTTTTCCTCATTTTTGCAAAACGGGCGTGTCTGAAGAATGCATCAGGATCTTAATGTTCCTCTGGAAATCTAAAGTGATTTAGAAAGGATTACTCTATTGCTGCATGCTAAGTGCTGCCAACAAGCTGTTAAAAGCTCATACATGAGATGCAGCTTGCGCTATCAGTTCATAAAGAAACAGGAAATGTTGCTTCGTGTCGGCTTGTGACTTCTACCTTGCCATGAGCAGTATACAGCTCTTTCTATTACTTGGGACAAGAACTGAGTCAACTGAAAGTTCACCACGCTGGCGATCAAACGACACACCTGGACGATCTTGGCAAACGGTACCACATTCACGAAATATGAGTGGCAAACTGAAGAGGTTTCACCAACTGAGAATATCGACTTGTGACATGCTGGTAGAAAGATGTTTTATATTAAGAACAAAGTTCCAAATGGTTCTGCCTCCTCAATACTATTTATTAAAATTTCGTGATACAATCACTTGTCTTTTAAGATGTTGTTTGTTATTCATAATGTTGAATTTTGGGCTTATGCCGTGTTTTATTATATTGCAATTCGACGCGTTTCGAAAGAAACCATGTCTTTCATCGTCAGGAATAATCTGGAATACGACAATGTTGCTAAGAGAAAGCAACGAAGAACATATAGAAGGTGCCCAAAGATGGACGCCATTATAGCCCCATGTTAGGGACAACGGAAAGCAGCAGTGAATTACTTTCTCAGGGTTCTGATAATAGGTAGCCAGGATTCACTGAGATTGTAGCCGGTGTCGCGGTTGAAATTATCTGGGTGTTTACGTATTTCAACCGCCTCCCTGATGATTCTGGGACGATATTGCTTTATACGGGCAAGAACATCCACCCCTTGGAACATGACATCATGGCCAGGTGTTAAAGCATGATCGGCAACAGCTGATTTATCAGGTTGAATGAGCCTGATACATCTATTATGTTCCTTAATGCGAGTGCATATTGTTCTCGAAGTCTGCCCGATGTAAACCTTGCCACAAGTACAGGGAACTCTGTAGATACCCGGTTGTTGCAATTTAGGCAAACTGTCCTTAGTTGGTCGCAGGAGTTGCCTAATCTTAACAGAAGTTCCAAATACAGTCCGTATGTTGTATCGACGTAGGATTTTAGCAATACGATCCGTTGTGTTATGTATGTACGGAAGGTAAGCAGTTCCTCTTACATCTCTTTTCTCAACTGACGTCCTATTATTATTTGTTGGTTTCAGAACCGTAGAAATCAAAGCCTTGCTATAACCGTTGCTCTCAAAGGTGGTTCGCAGGGTGTTAATTTCTTCTTGTAAAGAAGACACTTCACAAATCCTCCTAGCCCTGGTAGTTAGAAGAAGAAGAAATTAACACCCTGCGAACCACCTTTGAGAGCAACGGTTATAGCAAGGCTTTGATTTCTACGGTTCTGAAACCAACAAATAATAATAGGACGTCAGTTGAGAAAAGAGATGTAAGAGGAACTGCTTACCTTCCGTACATACATAACACAACGGATCGTATTGCTAAAATCCTACGTCGATACAACATACGGACTGTATTTGGAACTTCTGTTAAGATTAGGCAACTCCTGCGACCAACTAAGGACAGTTTGCCTAAATTGCAACAACCGGGTATCTACAGAGTTCCCTGTACTTGTGGCAAGGTTTACATCGGGCAGACTTCGAGAACAATATGCACTCGCATTAAGGAACATAATAGATGTATCAGGCTCATTCAACCTGATAAATCAGCTGTTGCCGATCATGCTTTAACACCTGGCCATGATGTCATGTTCCAAGGGGTGGATGTTCTTGCCCGTATAAAGCAATATCGTCCCAGAATCATCAGGGAGGCGGTTGAAATACGTAAACACCCAGATAATTTCAACCGCGACACCGGCTACAATCTCAGTGAATCCTGGCTACCTATTATCAGAACCCTGAGAAAGTAATTCACTGCTGCTTTCCGTTGTCCCTAACATGGGGCTATAATGGCGTCCATCTTTGGGCACCTTCTATATGTTCTTCGTTGCTTTCTCTTAGCAACATTGTCGTATTCCAGATTATTCCTGACGATGAAAGACATGGTTTCTTTCGAAACGCGTCGAATTGCAATATAATAAAACACGGCATAAGCCCAAAATTCAACATTATGAATAATAACACGGGCCGTGAAAGTCTAAATGACAATGTTGTTTGTTGTTAATTCATGTTAGGGGCTTGGGGCAACTTCGTCATGAGCCCCGTGGAGCTGGGTGTTGAACTTGTCTGATAATCGGTATTCATGTGAGTTGTTGTTGTTGTTTCATTTGAGGGGCTTGGACATCGTGGTGATTTAGCCCCGTGTATTAGGTAAGTGTGGACATTTTTCTGGTAACCTGTGTTAGTGTGCATTTGTAATTCAGGTGAGGGTTGGGAAGGAGGAGACCTTGGCTTTAAGTTAGAAACCATCCCAGGATTCGCCTGGGGTAAAACTGGAAAACCACGGATAACGACATCCAGGATAGCTGAGATAGGATTCGAATCCACCTCTCTTCACTTGTGCCCCACGAGGCTGAGTGCACCTCGTTCCAGCCCACAGACTAGAAATACATTTCTGGACAGAGCCGGGCATCGAACCTGGACCTCAGGGGTGACAACAAAGAATGCTAACTACTACACCACGATGTGGTCTGTATTTATGTGATGACTGTAGTAGTGTCTGTCTGTTAGGTAGTCAGCCTGGAGACTGGTTGGATCCTCAAAAAGCACCACCATGGGTTATGTGGTAGAAACTAACAAAACCGAGGCATCACTATAATGAGGCGTACTAGGCAAGGTGAGGAATGAGGTAGTTTGCCATTGCATTCCTCACAGAGTCAGTACAGCTGTACCAACCCTATGAGCAGAACCTTACACAGCACCCACAGGCACAAGCTGTGCCCTGAGTCTATTACTCAGCACCGCTTATACCTCAGTACCTTCCATATAATCACAGCCATGAATGAGACTGAGACATTGGTGGAAAGCCACATTTTACTCTAGCCTGTGCCAACAGACAAACGCAAATGTAGTAGTGTGTGAAACTCTATTATGGACAGGGATGAGGTAGGTGCTCCGGGACTTGAAGTAAGGTACCATCCCGGCTTTTTTCTGGAGAGAGTGTGGAAATACTCGAGGAAAATCCACACTCACGATAGCCGCTGTCAGCGCCGGGATTTGAACCTGCGATCTCCGGACTAGCTACAACTGCCCGCGTGGCCATGGTGCACGATTTAAGGAGCATGGCTACGCCACGTGTTGACCTTTAATCAATTTCATTTAGGGCTTGCGACCTCTTGGTTATCATTGTGGGTACCTGAATGTGTGTGGAATCTATCAAATAACCTGCTTTATTGTAGGGGCCGAACAAGTGTCTTTACCTAGAGGCTAAGATTGGGGAGGAGGCAGCCGCGGTCTGAATTTCCTTTTGGGAATCCACGAAAAACCACTCTTCGATGGCTGACGGTAGAATACGAACCCACCACTCATCACTGTTCTCAACTGTCCTCTAGAAAGTAACCATCCTCATATAGGATTAAAATTCATGCCTCCAAACCCAGGTCATCTTCATGGAAATTTGTTAACCATTGCCAATTCATTTTGTTTTTCCACAATACTGGAATCCACTGTTCCTTTGAAATCAAGCAAACTATAATATCGAAATTAATGTTTTTCAGTCGGTCAATATAATTGGGTACATTCGTGTCGACAGACCGAAAAGCATTAATATCGGCTACAAGAGAACACTAATAAATTGCGTCCAACATGATTATGATAACAAACTATAATATTATTTTAAAAACCTATTATTTAAATTAACCAGTGAGCTATTCTGTGTGCTTTAGCAAACACAAATTGTTGTAAAATTGTAAAAGATAAAACAGCAATAATTTTTATACAAAAGTAACAGATTATTTGGACCATTATGGTTGGTTGGTTCCTCAGTTTAGGGGATGCGAGAACGCGGTCATGTAGCCCCGTGTACTTTGGGTGTGTGTAGAATCTGTCTGGTAACCCGTGATAACTGTGATGTCTGTATTGCTGTATGTTAGCTGTTTTAAATTCATGTAAGGACTGCAGACATTCAATTTTTCAAGTAGTTCCTACTTTTGTTACCAAACGCTACCGCCAACGACAACTTGTTCTTAATTTTGTTACTAGGTGCCACCGCAGTCGGCTCCTAGCGACAAACGTTGGAACCTATAATTTAGTTTCACACAAATGTAATTAGTGGAAGGTTCTTTTACATGCCATACATCTATGACATGGGACCGCCAGCTTTACTCTCCCTCCGAAGGAAGGCATACTGAGGGATTTCTACCAGTCTTAAAAATCCGACGACTTCGGCCGGGTGTGAACCCATAACCTTGGGCATAGAAGCTCAGCATGCTACCAACTACGCCACCGAAGCCTCCTTGGACCACTGTAACTGTTCCAGTTACATTTCTCTCTAAGTAATTGTAACACACCGTTACTATTGTAATAAACAAGATGTTCAGTAAAGAACATACTGTATAGCCTACTTTCTCCTGAATGCAGGGGTATTGTTATAACTCTTTGTCCTTTTCAAGGAGTATAATTGAATGTTGGTTGTAGTAGCTTGTTGAAATACAACGTGCTATACGGATATTAAACATGAATATGATGTGCCCTTTGCTAGTGCTGCCTCAGTTAATAAAATCACTCAATTCGTTTTCACCGTGTTTGAATTGATACGGGGAATCGATTTGCACACATACATGGCCGTTATCTGCAAACTATTAGTCTCATGACCTTGTAGTTCAGTCAAAAGATACTTCCCATAAAAAGGTATGTTGTTGCAAAATTTGGTAGAGATCAAATGATTAGGTTGGTCGTAATTTGATTTAAGCTTTTAGCATTTGGGTGGCCGCCATTCCGGTTCCGTCAAGATGGCGGTGATATAAAACATCACACTGAGGTGCCCTTTGCTAGTGCTACCTCTGTACCAAATTTCGTTCAATTCGGTTTCACCATGTTTGAATTGATAGGGGGAGAAGAAATATTCCGAGTACACACTCACTCACACACACACACACACACACACACACACACACAGACACACTTTTTGGCCCTGTGTAGATCTCATAAGTCTATTTTCATTTTTTGCAAACATTGAAAGTAGGTTAATGATGGTAACTGTAACACACCGGTACTATTATAATAAATAATGGTAACTCTAACAAACCGTTACTATTGTGGTAACTAATGGCAACTCTAACGCAGTTACTTGTAAAACATATCTTAGCCAACTCTGGTAGAGACCATCCTTGTGTAAAAGTTGGTTGCGATCTTAATGTAGTCACCATCCTGACTTTGGAAACTCACTTTTAGGATGGCTGAGGTGGGAATCAAAACAGTTTGCTCTCAGTTATTTTTGAAAGTAGAGTGCCACCCGTTCTAAACTTCAGACTAACCTAGACCATTAGGGCAAAGCGTATTAATATACACACATCAAAAAAAGTTTTGCATCACCTCGGTTCCCAGATCTCCGGCATATAGACGTTGACTGTGTATATTGTATCAAAGATACAGTCCCTTTGACTGTTCATAGATGTCACTAAAACTGCTCAAGGATGTAAACAACCATGCATGAGCAGGGCCTATTAGACGGAGGGGATACGACAGCCGATCAGTTCCAGTCATTCCACCAGGACGAAGGTACGCTGCTCATGTTGTCTGTAGTTCTACCATGCCTAGAAGGTCAATACCGCAGTTCGATCGCGTCCGCATTGTTACTTTGTGTCAAGAAGGGCTCTCAACAAGGGAAGTTTCCAGGCGTCTCAGAGTGAACCAAAGCGATGTTGTTCGGACATGGAGGAGGTACAGAGATACAGGAACTGTCGATGACAGGCCTCGCTCAGGCCGCCCAAGGGCTACTACTGTAGTGGATGACCGCTACTTACGGATTGCCGCTCGGAGGAACCCTGACAGCAATGCCACCATGTTGAATAATGCGTTTCGTTCAGCCACAGGACGTCGTGTTTCAACTCAAACTGTGCGCAATAGGCTGCATGATGCGCAACTTCACTCCCGACGTCCATGGCGAGGTCCAGCTTTGCAACCCCGACACCATGCAGCGCGGCACAGATGGGCCCAACAACATGCTGAATGGACCCCACAGAATTGGCATCACGTTCTCTTCACCGATGAGTGTCGCATATGCCTTCAACCAGACAATCGTCGGAGACGTGTTTGGAGGCACCCTGGTCAGGCTGAACGTCTTAGACACACTGTCCTGCGAGTGCAGCAAGGTGGTGGTTCCCTGATGTTTTGGGGTGGCATTATGTGGGGCCAACGTACGCCACTGGTGGTCATGGAAGGCTCCGAAACGGCTTTACGATACCTGAATGACATCCTCCGACCCATAGTGCACCCATATCGGCAGAATATTGGAGAGGCATTTGTCTTCATGGACGACAATTCTCGACCTCATCGTGCACATCTTGTGAATGCGTTCCTTCAAGATAACGACATCGCTCGACTACAGTGGCCAGCATGTTCGCCAGACATGAACCCTATCGAACATGCCTGGGATATGTTGAAAAGGGCTGTTTATGGACGTCTTGACCCACCAACCACTCTGAGAGATTTACGCCGAATTGTCGTTGAGGAGTGGGACAATTTGGACCAACAGTGTCTTGATGAAACTCAGCAATTCTTCTAGGTTTGTGCCGTGTCTTGTGTGGGGTTTCGCCTAGGACACCAAGCTAGGCTCATCGGCGGGCTCTTGGACTGTGCGCAATAGGCTGCATGATGCGCAACTTCACTCCCGACGTCCATGGCGAGGTCCAGCTTTGCAACCCCGACACCATGCAGCGCGGTACAGATGGGACAATGCAAGAGGACGTGCTACTGGGTAGAGGTGTGTACTGCAATCTGGACCACAAATGCTGAAAGTCTAGCTGTATGATGGTACAACATGCAATGTGTGGGTCTCATGAGCAATAAAACGAGCTGAAATGTTGTTTGTGTTGATCTCTATTCCCTTTGTATTTAAAGGTTCCGGAACTCTTGGAACCGAGGTGATGCAAAACTTTTTTTGATGTGTGTATTTGCCGCGATCACGACAGAGCGATGGTCCAAGGCCAGGGCCATCCAGTCATTGCGCTCTGAGAGCGCGGTCGTGCTCGGGGAGCACTGGGCAGTCAGACTAGCGCTCCTTCCCCTACCACCACTACACTGTGGCAGCGAGGAGACCTGAGACAGAGGGACGATGTTTGTCCAGTCGACCGGCTGATGGCTTTTGTGGGATTGTTGACATCATATTGATAGGACTGTTTTACTATAAAAAGAAATATACCGCATATACAGATCGAATGGGTCCGATGTGTGGAATGTGCAGGAAATGAACGCAAGTGTTAAGTAAGGAATATTGTGATTTATTTATTCCAAACTGAAATGTGAACATATTAGAGAGGAAAATTGAACAACGTTTTACCAACATGAACAGATAGTACAGACCTTGGTTGACTTTTGCTCCTTTATAAACTATACAGATAAATGAAATTTCTCTTTCTGCTTTAAAGGATGTTGCTTCACCACTCAATCCTTTTCTATTCGATTTTCAGTAATGACCACTGTGAAACTGATTTACTTACACGCTGTCAACAAAGCGCATTGGACTAGACTAGCGATTGATGGATCGGCTGCTCACTTCAGCGCAGCGGGCAGACCGCGCGCTCAGCTAGCCAAGCTCCTCCCACCACTTCCTTCCACCAAAGCGCTCGGAGCACTGGCTTAGAGCGCGACCGGAGTGCTAGCGCGCGGGGAGCGCTGTGTGGATGGCTCTTTTCCAAGCGGACTGGCAGAGAGCAGTTATTATTACCTGATGGCGCAGACCCCGAGAGCTTAGAGGGGACAGGAGGAGAAGGAAGGTAGTGGAGAGGGTCACTGCCGCTGTGCTCGTGGCAGACACAATACTGCTACAGTTACAGTAGGAGCCGATGTGGACATTTCTGTAGCAAACAAGTGAAGTGAACGTTCCTCCTCTCTTTATCACACTGCAGCTCATGGACTCGCCCACATAAGATATTCATTGCGTGCGCATGTGCCATCAGGTAATAATTGCGGTCGACTAACCGCCCTATCTGAAGGATACTCCGCCACATGAAAGTGTGCTTTGTGCATGAAATGTGCTTGAACATTTGTGCTATTATGACTGTAGCGGTTTTCGTGACTATAGGCCTACCTATTGCATTCTTGGATTTGAATGGATGCCTTGGGCCTTGTAATGATGTACCATCCCGAGACTTATCTTTTGAAGAAACTGGAGATAAATCACACTAGAGTTGGCCACTGTGAGGACTGAGATCTCAGAAAATCCAGCTGCCATGTCCTTTTGAGAAGTTTGTATTAAGAGACGATGGGCTCCAGAATTTTGCTCTGGAGGTGATATCAAACAAGCGATTGAAAGTACTAACACGAGGATGTCGCATTTAACGACACTTACATGCAATATGGCAGTCAGAAACGAGAACGAACCTATTATATTAACTCGCTACGCCACTAAGCCTGACTTACATGATATACTGTACTTTTATGTGAAGTCGGGGTATGGAGTGTAATCCGGAAGTAGCCAAGCTAGGACAAGCTATTTATTCTACAAGATATTCGTTGTCTTCATGTTCATAAGACATAGATTTGACTGTATTTATGCTCTTAAAGTTTTCTTTTCTCATGATATTACAGCTAGGCTTTCGAGTACTTTTCAGGTTATCCATTTTGCTGAAATTTGCCAGTCTGCTTAGGTAGTAGGACTATTAGAAATAAGCTACGGCATATGCTGTTCCTTTGCACTTCCATCCATTAAAAAAGAAGAAGAAGAAGAAGAAGATGGATAAAATACGACAAGGGAACGGAAGCTCCTCGGCTGGCTGCGTCTTGTCTGTCGTGAATTTATAGATTTTCTTCAATAGGGAATTTTCTCTGCGTCATGATGTATCCCCTCCTGTTTTCAGTGGGGTCTGAATTTATACATACTCAGTGAGCTCTGGACATGGTTTCTCTCGTAAATATTCATCTGGACCTCTCTTATTTGAGAACAACTTGAACAGCAGCTAAAATACGGTACGGGAGTGGGAGATGGTCCTCCAGACGTCTCCTGACCTGTGTCAAGAGCACTTTATCACATGGTAGTCAGACGTGCCAGGATTTAGAAAGCACAGAAGTGACTAATCCTCTCCAAAGGTTTCAGTTGAATAGGAATGAATTGATTTCTCACCCTCTAGGTAAATCAGTGAAACCACAGGTTTTTAATGCAGGTTTAAATATAAGGTGCGTTCAAAAAGAAACGAGCCAGAGGCTGGAATGCGCAAACCGGTGACTACATCGGCTAATGGTGGCGTGTGTAACGAGGTGTAGTTCCGACCAGAGCGCGGAAGGTTACAGCCCGTCGCCAGAGGGCACGCTTGCACGTCACGTGAAGATACAAAGCGAGCAGCAGCAAGTATCAATCGTCCAACGCTGCCAGTCGCATTGCAAACAGTGACATGGAGGCGTCAACCGAAGAGCAAAGAGGTGTTGTTCGGTTTCTGACAGCGGAAGGAGTAGGGGGAACGGACATTCACCGCCGAATGTCACAAGTGTACGGCGAACACTGCATGTCCCTTGCAAGGGTCAAGGCGCGGCACAAGCGCTTCAGGGAAGGACGGGTGTCATCCGATGATGCCCGGTCTGAGGCACACCCCTGCATTACCGATGACAACGTCCAGCTGGTTGATGCACTCATTACCCAGGACTGCCGAGTGACAGTGAACGCTATAGCCGCCGTGGTCGCTCCACGACAATGCACGACCTCATACGGCCAACACAGTCGCTGCACTCCTGCAGAAATTCAAATGGGAGGTTCTCGGCCATCCCCCATACAGTCCAGACCTCTCTCCTTGTGATTACGCCATGTTTGGTCCCCTGAAAAGGGTTCTGCGGGGCCAACGATTCACCCCGGACGCCGACGTCTAGCTGTACGTGCGGAACTGGTTCACATCGCTGCCCAGGGAATTTTATGAGACAGCCATTCACCGCCTCGTGTCACAGTGGGACAAGTGCCTCAACAACCAGGGCCAATACTTCTAACATACAGGTACTGGTTTCTGTAATTATGCCTCCGGCTCGTTACTTTTTGAATGCACCTTATATACACAACCAAACACTTTTAATTCTTATAGTGCCAGATAACCGATACATCGGCCGAGGGAGCTTGTGCTAGAAGTGCCACGAACAGATGTATTGGTTCCGTTTTCATATGTTTAGCCTATTTTCATTTTATGAAAAAATAGGCTTACGAGATCACCTTTTGTCCGCGTGTCTGTTTGTACGTGTGTGATTCGTGTGTGTGTGTCCCTAATAACTTCTAAACGGCTGGAGCGATTTCAATGAAACTCGGTAAGGTCATAGTACTATTTCAGCCGACCCCGACCATACCCTTCAAATTTTATTAGTTCTCACTAATCCAACATGGCGGCTGTGCGAAATATTTCACCGGCATTCTACATCTCCAATACTATTACCGATATCTCCCTGAAGTTTTGTATGGTGATAAAGGGCACGACTAGTAGTTCACCTATGAGACTTTCAAAAACCACTTTACTATAAAACGAACATGGCGCTCAAGCGAAGTTGAAAATTTTAAATAGATTTTTCTCGCGATTTAACCATCCAAACGCAGTGAAACTTGGTACAGCAAATGTTTATGCACATTGTAATGCAATGGCATCTAATTTAATTCAATTGTTGACATAATCTCAAGATGGCGGCTGTGCGAAATATTTCACCGGCATTCCATATCTCCGAAACTATTACAGATATCACCCTGAAATTTTGTACGGTGATAAACGGCACTACGAAAAGGTCATCTATGCGACTTTCAAAAACCTGTTATCTACAAATCGAACATGTCTGCCAAGCAAAATTTATGCTTTTAAATAGACTTTTCTCGCGATTTAATCATCCAAACGCAATGAAACTTGGTACAGCAAATGTTTAAACACATTGTAATGCACTGGCATCTAATTTGGTTCAATTGTCTACATAACCTCAGGATGGCTGCTGTGCGAAATATTTCACCGGCATTCTATTTCTCCGAAACTGTTACCAATATCAGCCTGAAATTTTGTACGGTGGAAAAGAGTACTACTAGAAGTTAATCTATGAGACTTTTAAAAACCTGTAAAATACAAAACGAACATGGCGGCCAAGCGAAGGAGAAACATTTTAACAGACTTTTCTCGCGATTTAACCATCTGAGTGCAGTGAAATATTGTACAGTAAATGTTAATACACATTGTACTCTGGCATCTAATTTATTTCAATTGTTCACATAACTTCAAGATTGCGGCTGTGCGTAAATTTAAAATTAAATTTTTATTTCTTGTGTATTAATCATGCGATCGAAGTGAACGTTTGAATAATGAATCCATGCAGAAATCATCTAATAGTACATAACTCTATGACCTACGTATATAAAAATCCAATATGACAACCAACCGAAATATTTAGACTTTTCTCAATATCTACTAATCTACGATAACAATCAAACTAATTCTTTTATGTTGATAGAGGCTATTATCATATGTTCATCTATGGGACTTTCAATTTCCTGGTGAGCACTAATACAACATGGCGGCGACGCGAAATACAAATATGGAAATGGACGTTTCTCACGATTCAACAATCCGAGCGAAGTAAAACTTGGTACGGTAAATGCTTATACAAATTTTACACTGGCATCTAATTTATTTCAATTGCTTTAATACCACAAGATGGCAGCTGTGCGAAATATTATAATCTGATCTTCGTATCTTGTGTCCTAATCATGCGATTGAAGTTTGAATACTACACTACACAATAATCTTCATGTAATAGTACACAACTCTATGGCCTACATGTATAAAAATCCAACATGGCGATCATCCGAAATATTTAGACGGTTCTCAATATCTACGAATCCTTTACATCAATTAAACTGAAATTGTATTTGTTGATAGAGGCAATTAACATAAATAGGATATAAGAAAATAGGCTGTATAGTTCTTCACGGAACTACTTGGTTAACATTTAAATTTCCAGCCACGCAGTGCTATCATTGTTGTGGCCAAGACAACGTGGGAATCGTTCCCTCTCTGAATATATCGATCTGTTTAAATTCCGTGAATAACTGGATTCGATATGATTATTCTTTGCACATGCTGCAATCAGCTGACTTCCCACGCCTGTGTCTATTGCTGTCGTATTTGTTTACGTTCTTGCTCGGAGATAATAAAGATACATGATGATAACGAAGAGGAAATAAATCAGGTTTTAACAAAATATGATCTTTAGATTGTTTAACTTATCAACATTATATTAAATTTCCAATCAGAAAAATAAAATTGTTTTGAGTGAAACAAATGAAACCTAGTACTGCATTAATTATTTAACATCTACTACGTTGAAACACATTTACCTCCTACGAATTAATTCATTCTATGCTAAAAATACAAATAGGAAATCATTTTTTTAAAGACTTTTAATCTCACTAAACTTGGCTTTGCAGTTTTAACATAACCACTCATAATAGCTTGCCGTCAAAAGGGATGAATGGTTGGTTCCTTAGCTTAGGGGCTGTGACAACGCGGTCATGTAGCCCCGTGTACTTTGGGTGTGTGTAGAATCTGTCTGATAACCGGTGGTAATTGTGATGGCTGTATTAGTGTGTGTATCTGTGATTCAGGTGGTAGGAGTGCAGACGATTGCTTTTTTCAAGTAGTTCCTACTTTCGCTACCAAATGCTACCATCCATGACACCTAGCTGCAGACGTGGCTACTAAATGCCATCGCAGTCAGCACCTGGCGACGAACGTAGGATCTATTATAGCGTTATCAAACTAACCTACAAATGTTAGCTTCCACAAGAGTAGTTAGTGGAAGGTTCTTTTTCATGCCATAAATCTATGACATGGGCCCGCCGGCTTTACTTCCCCTCCGAAGGAAGGCATACTGAATGATTGTTAACGCTCTTAAAAATCCGACGACGGGTTTGAACCCGCGATCTTGGACATGGAAGCTCAGCATGCTACCAACTACGCCACCGAAGCTGCTCATCAAAAGGGATAATACGAAAATGGATTCTGTAATAGTGTTCTTCTTATTTCGAAATGCAACCATCACTACACCGATACACGATTTCTGTACCTGAATACTGTAACAGAACTAACAACCACAACATGTAAATGGCTACCAACTTCACAGCCTCCCTTGAAAAACTCGTTAATGGATGTTGCCACAATTTTTACGAAGGACGCATGCAGACGCATATGGAGGGGTTCACAATGAGAGCTAAAGTTCATCTTAGTTTATAGACTGGACTTAAGCCAGACTTTAATGAGAGGTAGAGTTCCACAGTTCACATAATGCCAGTTAAACTGAGCTTTTCTTAAACTTTAGGCATCACTTCAGTGTCATAAGAATCGACTTCAGAGACCTATCAGTGGAATATTAATTATCCGTGTTACGCAACATTGTTCATCAGAAGAGAATATAACCTATTAATGAACATTTTGGTAGTTTTACATCGACCTCAGAACTCAACAAACGAGTGAATTCGAACCTTTTAAGATGTGATTTTCCCCTGTTGAATATACTTTTGGTGTCTCCATTTTCCGTTGGTTAGTTATATAAATATTTGAATGTTCCTTGTACATTTGGGATTGTTTGAATGAATGAAAGCTAGAGGTAGCCTAATGCTCTTCCAGGGTGTTTGAGTGAGTGTCTGTATGGTTGTGGTTGTTTGTAGTTTTTTTTTTAGCATATGGCTTTTAGTGCCGGACACCCAATGGGTGAGCTACAAGTACCGTTGGGGAGGAAAGTTGGGACGTAATGACGAGGAGTTGGAGGGTAGCGGCTGTGGCCTATAGTTAGGGACCAACCCCGGCATTTGCCTGGAAGGAAGATGGGAAACCACAGAAGACCATCTTCAAGGTTGCCGGCGGGGGATTCGAACCTCCTCGCCTCCCGAATGTGAGCGACTGCCAGCAGCCATGCCGTAACGACCACGGCTAACTCACCCGGTGTTTGTAGATAAGTGTCTTTCTATACGTGGTCAGGTATGTTGTTTTGTTTGTATTTTTAAATGTTATTGTCAATTATGACATTGTCAAACAAGGATTCTATCTGTCTGACAATATAGAATACATTCAAACATACTTGGCTGTTCATGAGATGGTGGTTTCCTACATTCAACTCCACGTAGATGCCGAGGAAATCCCCTTTATGAGCCACGGCTGCTTCCTTCCTTCTCATTACCCAGTTTTATTCACCTTCTCTTAATGTTTAAGTCCTCTCATCAGGTACGCGCAACAAAGGGCATCCAATTTTAAAAACAATCCTTCACATATAAAACTCATCCTACCTTATCATCCACTCATTAAAAAGGAAGAAATCTAGAGCATTTAATTATTTATTTCCTTACAATAAGCTATTTGAAACAAATTCTTGACCATGAACCCTCCATTCTGAGTATTCTACGCTTGGTAATTGATTTAGTTATTTTCTCGCCTGCGATCGCTACTATCTCAGTTGTGTCAGCTCCATTGCGTTTGCGTTAGGCCGTACTATATTGATAGCTCCAATTCACGCTGTTATTGACATTCTATTGAGCTATTGACAACTGATTTCCATCTCGGCCTTCCAAGTTGTACAGTACAACATTCTCTTGGTCGGCAGCTATGACCAGGGGGGAACACGCAGTCGCCTTCAACACTCCATCCCCTTCACCTAAACTCGGTGCCTTGAGCTACTAATGTCTTACTTTATGGACTTACGTCATTCAACTGCACTTTACCATACAATCAGCTCCTTATCTACTCAACTAGTTATCTCTCTTGTACACGTGAATGTGACACCAGAAATGACAGTTTTTTTTGTTGGATTTTGTCTGTGGAGGACGCCCCAATGTGTCGTCACGAAAGAACAGCAAGTAGAAGACAACAGAATCTAATGAAGGTTGGTTGTTTCCTCACTTTAGGGGCTATGAGAACGTGGTCATGTGTGTACTTAGGTAGAATCTGTCTGATAACCGGTGTTAATTTTGATGGCTGCATTAGTGTGTGTTATCTATAATTCAGGTAAGGACTGCAGACGATCAGTTTCAAGTAGTTCCTACTTTTGCTACCAAATGCTACCGTCAACGACACCTAGCTGTGAACTTAGTTACTAGATGCCACCGCAACTGGCACCTGGCTGAGAATTTAGGAACTAATAGAGCGTTAATCAAATCTAACGTATAAATCTAGCTTCACACAATTGTAGTTAGTAGAAGGTTCTTTTACATGCCATAAATCTATGACATGGGCCCGCCGGCTTTACTTTCCCTCCGAAGGGTGGCATCCTGAGGGACTTTTAATGCTCTTAAAAAATCTGACGACGTCGGCCACGATCTTGGTTGCTTGAACTTAAAAAGAAGAGTTAGTTGGATTGGACTACATTCTCTCTTTTAAATTAATTAGGCTATGTGTGTGTGTGTACTCCTTCTTATTCCCGTTTCCAACGGGGTTGGGGATGAGATGCGATGAAATTCTATGTGGCGGATGGTTTTTACGGCCGGATGCCCTCGAACCAGGTTCAGAACGGTAGTCCTGGAGAATCAACAACAAATGTAGGCCTATCAATGTCGGTGGCAAACTCGGGAATGATTTATCTTTTGTGACCTTTTGTCATATTTTAATATACGGATAGCTTCCCTGTACAATGACTTGACAAAACAAATATTCGGAATGCCCCTCGTAATTGAGTTGGCAACACTACCAATGCACCCTTACAAGGAGCCTGAAGAAAGTCTGCTATTCTCAGGAGTGTTTGCTTCCGTGTTTGTCGAAGAAAAGCTCAATTAAAGTAGACGTAAGTGAGAGCACTTGGGGCCCACATAATTAATGTTGTCAGTTTATGACTGTCCTCGCCATGAATGGCAGGCACAACGCATGCCTGGACTTTTGACGGGCGAGATGTATCGACTAGCCGCTTGATAACTTGCTCAATACACTTGCTGTCATGTTATTAAGTGACGTGTTTGATGGACTCTTACATAAGATTACTGCTCAGATTAAAATCCAAACCGATAAAAATGAAGATTAATGGAGTTGTTGTTAATTCATTTAGGGGCTTTGCGACATCGTGGCCATTTATCCCCGTAAACTTGTGTGTGTGTGTAGAATTTGACTGATAATCTGTGATATTGTATGTCTGTACTCGTGTGTGTATTTATAATGCAGGTAAGGATTGGGAAGGACGCGGCCGTGGCTTTAGGTTAGGAAGCATCCCGGTATTTGAATGGAGTAGATGTGGGAAACCACGGAAAACTAATTCCAGGATGGCTGACATACGAATCGAACCCACATCTTCTGAGTTTTGCCTCAAGAGGCTGTGTGGACCCCATTCCAACCCTAAACCAGAATTTCTTGGCAGAGCCGTGATTCAAATCTGGTGGCAGCCAGGATTGCTAACAACTACGCAACGAGGCGGAGAGATCAATGAAGTGTTCCATGATAAGTTACAAACTTGGAAATGGCAGTTAATGACTGTTGTGGATTGTGTTTAGAGTTGAAATACAGAACTATAGATAGCAGAGTCAATATCAAATGATATCCAATGATGTAGAAATAAGATGTGCCAACGGCCTAGCCGTGTTGAAACACCGGATCCCATGGGAACTCCGCAGTTAAGCAACATTGGGCGCAGTCAGAACTTGGATGGTATGCCGGCTCTAGGCACTGCGCGCTGTTGGCCAACATAAGGAGGAGCGGAAAGGCCCTGGCCACCCTACCGCAAGTAAACTCCGGCTGGGGGTAGCCTCTTCGGAGGCTCGGACCTGCCTTCGGGCAGAATACCAATTAATTTTTATTTATTAGAAATAAGATAACCTTGTGCCGAAAATTTACCGTCACTGTAGGAAAACTCCATAGGGTGACATTCTGGCACCTTAACGTTCCTAAATCCTTATCAATTCAAAGGTACGTCAATCCCATCATCATCATCATCATCAACATCATATAAATCAAAGAGGAGCCAAATCGATGCATGTCAAGTGCTGGTCGTTTTTAGGGCCGATAACTTAGATGTTGGGCTCCTTAGAACAATTATCATGAACATCACCATGTTGGTCGCTTAAGTGCCGGCCGTCTATCACAACCGTTGCGATGCAACTCAAGGTACTTCTATTAAAGAATAGATTTTCAGGAGGTTAAAAATAAGTGAAAATGAAAATCCACAGCCTGCTTCCAGTCGACTGAGCGGGTCAGGGAATGGAATGAATGAAGCCCCCATCTAGCGGCGAGGATATGAACTGTGCCGGCTGCCGAAGCCTGTCGCACTCCCCTGGGGCAATTATTAAATGAATGACAGATGAAATGAAATGATAGTGGAGAGTGTTGCTGGAATGAAATTGTGACAGGGAAAACCGGAGTACCCGGAGAAAAACCTGTCTGCCTCCGCTTTGTCCAGCACAAATCTCACATGGAGGGACCGAGATTTGAACCACGGACCCAGTGGTGAGAGGCCGGCGAGCTGCCGCCTAAGCCACGGAGGCTCTGTAGGAAAAATAAGTAAACTATTGAATTAGAATGATCGAAATAAATCACAGACGCTGTGAGTATTCCTGTAAGCAGCTGTCAAATAAATCACCTGGTATATTACATTTGGATAAAATGGACTTTCATTGCATCTCAACCCCATTCACGTTAAGAAAAAACGAGAATAATAAGGGGTAGCAACACATTTCGATATAATAAATCTGTTAGCTTGTCCTAATTTTATGGAACGTTAAGAATAACTTGATTTATATTTTTATCATTAAATGGATGAAATTTGCCTCTCAACACAAAACAGGTTTTGTTTTTTGAATAAATGTATTGGTTAGTGGATTTAATATATCTTTTAAGTATAAAAAATCATCTCGGCACGACGAAAGGCGGAGGTAGATTTCACTGGGCAAACTTGGGGATGGGCGAAAATAGGCAGAATATGCAGGTTTTCGTAGAAGGGTCAGACCTCATTTATTGTGAGAAAGTATTTCATAATTGGAGCTTAATTAACTTTGTTTTCGTCTTTTTATGCATATTTTAAACATTTTATTGTCTTATGGGGAGAGTAGGGGAGTAGTGGGAATCTAAACGCACCCGGCGTTGCTCGGGTGGCGTCCATGTTAAATAATTAATAGCTGGCGAACCAATAATCGGATGTTAACAAATGAGATGTCGTTGGACTTGAGCTGACGGGGAATTTGCTATGGACCACTTATTATATATATATATATTTTTTTTGAAAGTAGGCTTTAGTTTGAAAACCAAACATGATAAAACGTTGTGCTATGGTTCAAACGAATGGCCTCCATAACCTTTATTTTGATAATAAAACTTTTTTATTTTTGTGTTATTTTGAAAACAGTTCAATTTTGAAGTTCTTATATTCTGGAAACTAGGAAGTTTACACAAAAAGTTTGTTTGACATAAATGAAAGGTCCCTACCCCTTCTACCACGAAAATAAATTTCAGGTCTCTAGGACAAAAACTTGTAGTAGTGCCAGAAGGGGGTTCTGCTACACAGCCCACTTTCCTACGAATTTTGCCGATATCTCCCGAACGCATGATCGGATTTAACGAACGAGGTGTTGTTTGCGTTGGGGTGACTTCCTCTTAGCTATGAATGTGTGTTGGTATTTAAACAAAAATGAAAATTTTTGTTTTTGAAAGTCGGCCATAGTTTGTAAACCAAACATAATAGAACGTTGTGCCATGGTTCAAACGAATGGTCTCTATGACCTTTATTTTTTAATACAACTTTTTTTGAAAACAGTCCAATTTTGAAGTTTTTATAATTTGGAAACTAGGAAGTTAACGAAAAAGTTTTGACACAAATGAAAGGTCCCTAACCCAAAAATAAATTTCAAGTCTGTAGGACAAAAACTGTGTAGTAGTGCTAGAATGAGAGTTCTCTATTGTTTTAGGAGAACTCACAACCTCCCCCTACTAACAGTTTTTGTCCTAGAGACTTGAAATTTATTTTTGGCGTAGAGCGGATAGCGACATTTTATTTATGTCAAACATTTTTTTTGTTCAATTCTTTTTTTTTCCAAAATAGAGACCAGTTTTCAAAATTGATTTTCTTTTGTCCTACAAACTTCAAAATTGGTTTCTGCCTAGAGGGGGTAGGGACCTTTCATTTACGTCAAACAAACTTTTTTTGTCAACGACACCGTTTGCAAAATCGCGCCAAATTCAAAATCATATTTTTTAAAAATACCAACACGCATTCTTAGCAAAGAGGACGTCACCCCAACGCCAACAACACCTCGTTTGTTAAAATCCGATCATACGTTCGGGAGATATCGGCAATGTTCGCAGGAAAGAAGGTTGGGTCACAGAACTCTCCCCATTACACCTTCTCGTCATTTGGGGTCCATTTTTATGCTTGTGGTCACACTGTCCTTATGCAAGGTTTCGACACTGATGTGTAACTATCTAACGGTCTGTTATTTCTTCACACAAGATTTTATCTCCCGCAGAGATTTTGGTTGGTTCCTCAGGTAAGGGCTGCGACAACGCGGTCGTGTAGCCCCGTGAACTTTGGGTGTGTGTAGAATCTGTCTGATAAATGGTGTTATTGTGATGGCTGTATTAGTCTGTAATTCAGGTAAGGGCTGCAGACGGTCAATTTCAAGTAGTAGTTCCTAATTTTGCTACCAAATACTACCGTCAACAACACCTAGCTGTGAACTTGGCTACTAGATGCCACCGCAACCAGCTACTCGCAACGAACGATAGAACTTCCCCTCCGAAGGAAAAAATACTGAGGGATTTTTAGCGCTCTTAGAAAATCCGACGGCTTCGACAGGCTTTGAACCCGCGACCTTGGGCATAGAAGTTCAGCATGCTACCAGTTACGTCACCGAAGCCACTTCCCACAGAGTCAGATGGAAAACTGAATGTGATCTCGTGCAATGGCGTTGTCATGGCAACTTCTGAAGGCTCATCCCTTATCAATTTAGTAGTGTTGTCATGGCAACCAGTGATGGCTCTTGGCATTTTCTTCTAATTCCGAAATCATTTTGCTCATCCCTTGGCGTAATGATGAGTCATATCAAAAATTCTTTCAGACAAAAGTTTTAGGAAATTAATAGGGGAATATTGTCCAATTTGTACGGTTTTGTTGTCCGATATCTTCCATTTGAGTGAACACAAATTGCTCAAGCATGTCGAGGTAAATTAGGCTTGTAATTGTTTTTTCAGCGAAAGAGAAAGGTCCAATAACTTGGTCATGAAGTAACCTGCACCACACATTGACACACATTAGACGTCTGCAGAGCATCAAACGGAGCTCAAATTGAAACTTACTAAGGTATGAAAAACAATGTTATCTCTTCCACGCATTTTAAGGCCATAACCATTACATTACCTGTAATAGTTTCTTTATAGCAATTATTTAAAATCTAGTCATTATTTTTTGATGACCCTGTATACTGCTTATAGTTAAGTTTATATTTAAATGGCGAATTGATATGCCATAACCTTACCTGTAGAACGTTGCATTTTAGATAAGGAAATGCTTTCTATATACTGTAGCAGTTAACTGTTCCTTAGCTAAACTTAAACTTTGGACAGGTAATCACATTGACTTAGAATAAACCAGCATCGTGAAGAGAGACATTATTTCGTAATTGTACACAGCATATTGCATGTTAATTTCATGTAATCACTGATATTTCAAATAAATAATAATTTTACTGAAGCCTCCGTGGCTTCGGTGGCAGCACGCCGGCCTCTCTCCGCTGCGTCCGTGGTTCAAATCCCGGTCACTTCAAGTGAGATTTGTGCTGGGCAAAGCGGAGGCAGACAGGTTTTTCTCCGGTTACTCCGGTTTTCCCTGTCAAAAAAATTCATTCCAGCAACACTCTCCACTATCATTTCTTTTCATCTGTCATTCATTTAATCATTGCCCCAGACGAGTGCGACAGGCTTCGGCAGCCAACACAGTTCGTATCCTCACCGCTAGATGGGGGGCGGGTCATTCAATCCATCCCTGACCCGGTCGGTCGACTGGAAGCAGCCTGTGTATTTTCATTTTCAATCATATTACTGTATAATGGCCCAGGAGATGTCAGTGCGGCGTGAGGTTTCCGAAGGAAGAACGAGCAGTGTATTGCAGTGACGTCAGACAAGAGCGCAAGGTAAGGTGGTGCGAGTTGATTACAAGGTGGCTGTAGTGTCATTACGCATTCGGAACGACAATGACAATCCTGGAATTCTTCCCTCTATTTCCTGATCATACAGCCTTGCTTCCAGAGAACTGAGCAAGTGAGAAATATGGTGGAATGGCCACCAGCAGTAACAGGAGGCCTGATCCCCATAAAACAATTCGGGGCAAGTAAAAGACGCAGCGCGTGCGTGAATAATGTTACTAGGTTACGCTCCTTTTAACTAATGTGGCTCTTGGAGACACTGGGTTGCCGGAATTCTGCCCCAAAGGGGATGTTTAACGTGCCCGTAATTCTACTGACACGGATCCCTCGCATTTTCGCTCCCTAAAATGCCAACTAACTGCACCAAGATTCGATCCAGCAACTTTCTTTTTCCTTTTACTTTTTCCGTTGTTGTTCTTTCTTTCTATTTTCAGTTTGTTTTCATGAGACGCCACAAACAACCAGTCCCCGAAACAGGGGAATTAACACATCAAATTAAAATCTCCACAGCTTGGCTTGGAATTCAACCCAGGGCACTTCAGGCCAAAGCCTAGCATGATATCCAATCAGCATCGGGGCCAGACACCTTGGGCACAGCAGGTGAGAACGTTACCGCTGCGCCATGCAGACAGTCGTGCATGCATGACACACCTCTTGTTCTGACATAATCTACTAATCCTACCACAACCTTGCATGAGGCTATCTCAACTTTGGCCAGGTTTTACCAGTAGACAATCTGTCCTTTCTAATTATGGGGTTTGTCCCTGGCCCTTCGCCAACTACCTTGCCTACTTATGTTCCTCAAGTCATACGATAATGTTTGGTAGAGTACGCAGAAAGTCCTTCACGACTCATCCGAACCGAATAACAGCATGTTGAACGCGGCGCTTGCTATGGTTGGCTGCCACAAGGGGTGGCCGCACGTTTGGGGCTCCCCCGATAAAGTAATTTAAAATGGTGGTCATGTGCTCATAGCTAACTCGCATTAAAGTGTAACTCCATGGAGTCAGTTTATCTCTGGACTAGGAAGACAAGTGGTTAAGATCCCTCCGTCATCCGTTCTTGAAATGGCTGGCCGTAGTTTCCCCATTTTCAACTCCAGGCAAATGCTGCGATGGTACATTCTAATAGGCCCAGCCTCATATCTGTTTATTCGGTTACTCTCTCATTAACTCATATGATGAGGTTGGCGTCGGGAAGGTTATCTGGCCGCAAAAACCATCCACTAATAGAAATTCTTCTCACCTAACCACAACCTTGAAGAAATGGGAATTATACGGGGTAGGCCTATAAATGCATGCATGGTGTTTATATTAAGAAAGCTTCCAAAACAGGTCGTTACTTGATTTATGTGGATGGGAGTTATCCTTTCACTTTTTCACCAGTTTCAAGTCTTACATGGTGCGTGTGAAATTTGGAGTGAAACAGCAGGGGAGAGAGACTTGTTTTACACTGGACTCCCGTATTGCTTGTTGCTTGCTTCATAACCATCTATCATTGTCCTGAAAGAACGTGACAAGGCACGCCAGTCGCCACACTTACACTAGCTGTTTCCTTAGGCAATCTCACTCTTGACTTGCTGTTAGTCAAAGCAGAAAAAAACACGAAAATTGGCTCCAAATGGGGAATTTATTTTGTTTATATTCTTAGCCTATATTCACCATATGAAATAGACTATGGACCGCGAATTTAAGTTCGACATTCATCCGCATGAACGGGTGTGTATGTGTGTGTGCGTATATGTAGAGATTCCCGCATAATAATTATTGATTGACTAGATATGTACTTACAAAACCGCGACGTACAAGAAATGGACGTAGCTGCTGTGCGAGTTTTCAAACTTTCAATCGGTTTCTAGTAACCTGTTTCAGATATAAACATAAGCAATGATACAGGCCAATGCAACAAGATCACAGATATGACCTTTGAAATCGTGACAAGTAATGAACAACGATGGCAGCCGAGAAACTTATCAAAATTGAATTCATTTCCTTGGGATCTCAGTTAAACGTCTGAGATCTAGTGCCTCGACAAGTGGAATAAAAACAACTTTACTGATACAGCTTTCAAAAAAGTAATAGGCAACGAACAAACTTGATGATAAAGCATTTTAATTGTCATTTTTCTAACGACATAACCATCCTGGTTCGGTGAAAAGGGACGTAACAAATCTGTATTTGGAATTGAACTATACAGCGTTGTTTCAAAAGTCCAGGATGGTGGCTTTTCAAATATCTAATATTTGGTGCTACTTATTTTAGGGGCTGTGACATCGTGGTCATACAGCCCCGTGTATTTGGGTGTGTGTGGAGTTTGTGTGATGGCCTGTGTTATTGTGATGACTGTACTAGTGTGTGTATTTGTAAATTAAAGATAGGATTGGAAAGGACGCAGCCGTGGTTCTAAGTTAGGAACCATCCCAGCATTTGCCTGGAGTAGAAGTGGGAAACCACAGAAAACAATTTTCAATTTGACCTCATGAAGCTGAGTGAACCCCGTTCCAGCCCTCACACCAGAATTATAATTTCTTGGCGTAGCCGGGAATCAAACCCGGACCTCCGGGGCGACAGTCAAGCATACTAGCAGCTACACCAAGAAATGGTCTAAATATGTAATATTCTATTAGTCTGTATGTTGGGCAAGACTCAAAAATGTGACGACAGTCTGGACTTGAACCCGAATCTCTTGGTGTCCGGTCAGATGCACCAAGCCATTTAACCAATGCGGCCACGCTACAACCACGGCAAGTTTTTAAGTCGTAGAAAGAGAGGTGCTGTTTCGGTGACTTATGGAATGACAAGGAAATATCTTTGATCTCCTAGATCAGTGGTTCCAACCCGTAGAAGTCTGCGGACCACTCAGCCTGAAATTGAATCATGTATGGACACTCCCGCCCCAATATACCTTATCAGTTGTAACTGTTCCTCAATAACAGTTATTTTATAGTACATTATGCAACGAGCCTATAATGGCAATAATTAAGACACGAGTATGTTTATAAAACGAGCGTATGCGAATTTTATAATTTCCATACTAGTGTCTTAATTACCATTATAGGCGAGTTGCATACGACGGTTTATGTTCGAGGATAATTATTATAACTATTTTATGTTCCAACATAAATATTCATAAATATCTGTCGAGATTTCGTCAGTTTTATGTACTGAACAGAACGCATGAGACGCAGAGGATGCCTTGTATTTGACCATGGTCTCCTCGATTACCCTGCAATGACACTATGCCAGGCAGTGGAATTTAAATTAGAAGGCAGTGGAACTCAGCGCATCTAATTATCTAATTGGCCAAACAACTGTTTCTTGAGCTCTGATTGGTGGGAGAAACTGTTTCATAATGAAAAATAGTGTTATAATGAGCCTCATTATACTGTAGTACAGTTTTCTGACATATAATAGTCAGGGTCGAACATAAAAGATATTTCAATTCAAAACCTGATAGTCATCGCCGCGAATACATTCGGACAATTCTCGTTCAATGCACATCGTTTTCGAAATCCCCATATATTGGCTACTTTTTTATACGTGCTGGTGGACCCTTTTCTCCCGCGGACCACTCCCGAGGCACTCGCGCACCACCGGTTAAGAACCAATGTCCTAAACGACACATGTGCCAAAGTCTGAACTTAATTTAGATTTTTGAAACTTGGAAATGGCGTTAGGACATGGCTCTTCTTGGAGCGGTCAGCAAGTCAGGTGTGTGTAAAGGCTATGCTGGGGCCTGTTCCACGAATAAACTTTGCAACTTTTCACTTTTCACTTTGCACTTTTCAATTCTTGCAAAGTGCAAAGTCTTTCTGTTCCACCATGATCTATGTATTACTTTTCAATTTCTTTGCAAAGTGAAAAGTCTTTGCATAGGAATGATCCGATCATGTTTATTCCATGAACAAACTGTATATTTATTCCATGATTTAATGCTTTATTTTTCATGGTGAAACATGTCCCACTAATGACCACACAGTGATCTTAATTAATAAAAGTATTGATCAAGTGGAACTTTTAACCTGTCTATATTAAAGTGAGGTTATGAAAATTCATCTTGTCTTTGTACGTCTTCTTGTTGGATTCTTCATCACTATCGTCACTTGATGATTAAAAAAAGCTCCTGCGTAACATATTTATAACACTAAACCAAATTCTGCGCCGAGAAACTAGTGTAGAGACTTGTTCATTAACAGCTGAAAAGGGAATCGTCTCTTTGCAAAGATTTATGAAAACTTTTCAATCATTCCTTTGCACTTTGCATTTCTGCACCAATGGAGGAACATAACAGTCTTCTAAAGTGAAAAGATTCCTAACTTTTCACTTTTCACTTTTCACTTTGCAAGACAAATCTGAAAAGTGATGGTGGAACAAAATCTGAACTGAAAAGTGCAAAGTGCAAAGTGAAAAGTTGCAAAGTTCATTCGTGGAACAGGCCCCTGGTCTCCCCTATCAATTCCCAAACAACAAAACTAAATTGATTCTAATTCGGTACGGAGGTAACACTAGCAGAGGGCATGCTAATATCATGTCTTATGTGCCGCTATCTTAATGAAAACAAAATGGTGACCACATGAGTGTTCAAAGCTTAAATCAATTACTGAATAAACTAATCGTTTGATTACTACCAAATTCTGAAAATGAAAAGCTTCACATAGAGACCATCAGACACCCAAACTACAAGGTCATTAGGTGAATAATATCAAGATAGCGAGAGTGCAAAGCATGCAAACATTAAAATACATAACTCAACAATGAAGCAATGCCCACACTAGTTGGTATATAAGGAACTTATGCTATCTAAGTATTGACATAATCAGATTAAAAATTATGGCCAGCCGTCATTTTGGTATCGGACTATAGATATAAATAAATCTCTGTATCTTATAGATACAAAAACGAATATTGACAATAACGTAGAAATATATAAGTGAATTCGTACGCCCAAGGCAAACGGACTTCGGTTCCATGTATTGAAGATGGTACTGGGCGTAATATTAAAGTATTTAAATAACTCACAATATAACTTTGCAACTAACTCAGACTTCACAAAGTAAGAAAAGTATCATATGCGAGATCATAAGATCATAAGACTGTTACTCTAAATACAGCGAGAGGGACAGATGAACTCACTGTTGTTGTTGTTGTTGTTGTTTGAGTCTTCAGTATTTTGACTGGTTTGATGCAGTTCTCCATTGCTCCCTGTCCTGAGCTAATCGTTCCATCTCTACATAGCTACTGGTTAGGATCTGTCAATGCGAGACCTCCTTTTTCGGGAAGGACTAGAAGTGAAGCTTCTAGTCTAATAAGCAAATGAACTTTACTAAGTAGGAACAGATTGAACATTGATGAGTAAATAGCAATGGAAACAGTTTGCCAATAACAGTGGTATTTTATTCAAAAACCAACTTTCAAAAGATTAACAATAAATAAATATATGAACATGTAATGGAAATGTGACTTTTGACAGGCCAACAACAAGAGAACAAGATTTCATAAGCTTTCAAAAGATTAACAATAAATATATAAATATGTAATGGAAATGTGACCTTTGACAGGCCAACAACAAGCGAACAAGATTTCATAAGTTTGAAATGCCAACAACCCTGAGAATAAGTAACCACTTTGTGGCCAGTAGTCTAAAGTAGAACAATGCAGGGTAAATTAGCGAGTAACTATAGTACTCAATAATGGCTTAAAATATAGCCTAGGACTGCACACCGAGAGTAGGCTAGTTTATTTACAGAAAAATCAATATTTACATGCCAGTAGGGATAACATCCCACTAGTCGCCTGATAGTTACAAGGCGAGGTTGTTTACAATTGAAATGGGAGCATTCCCAAAAACACCTTGATAGATTAAGCATAGAACAAGCCATTCACTTCGTCAGAGAGGTGAACTGGTGTTAAGCCCAATAGTTTATACAAAAATAGAGAAAAGGATGATTTGTTTTGAAGGATAGTTGACATGTGAAAGAGAGAACAGTTGTTTTCTCATAGCCCACAATTTAAAGGCATAATACATGCTTAAACCACTTAATAGAAGGAAATAAGTTTAGTTTGGCATGGTTTGACAAGTTACTTAAGCCATGTGACATAACCCTAAAAAAAGGGAAAGATACATTTTTAAGTTTAGAAATGTTTTAGGTTATAATAAACACTTAGCTTGTTGGCGTTGGTGTAGAGGAATTTCCACATAATAGAAATGGAGGAAGAACGTGTTGATCACTTTTTTCCGTCTTAGAAATGTTGAAGACTTCGTGCCCAGCACAAAACTGACGTAGGCCAACTATCGATGTAAACTTATATAGATTCCGTAGAACTCGGTTTTGATCACTTTTTCCCGTCTTGGAAATGTTGAAGACTTCGTGCCCAGCACAGAAGAAAATTTGTTTATCGTTTTTGCTCACGACAAACTGACGTAGGCCAAGTAACGATGTTAACTTATGTAGATTTCGTAGATTATAGAATGCACTGCTGGTTTGACTAGAAGCATTTTGCGATGTATTAGCACACAGCGTTGAGACACATTCAAGCGTGAAGACGGCTAAAGCTGAGTGACTGGCAGTGTGACTTGCTGGAGACAGGCTGTTGATGTAGGCCAGGGCAGGCTATATACCGGAGATCACGCGGAATGCGTGATGCGGACAGGTGGCGTCGGCCAATCCGAGAGCATGGAAAATTCTCGAAAACTGCTGAGGCCAATCAGAGCAAGGGGCCAACTGAAAATGAACCTCGTGACCAACATTAGTTCCGGAAATCATTACAGTGACATGGAACACGTGCTAGCAAGAACAGATTGAAGAAAAATGGAATGACATGACAGGTGAGAGGTTATGTTATAATAAAAATAAGTGAACTTTGTAAATTTCACTGAAAAGTGAACATACTGCCAGAGGGGCAACAGAGAAAAAAAACAAAACAAAAATAACATGAGAGAGAAGAGCTAAAGTGACAGAGGGCAAATGACTGAAATAGGACGAACACAGTGTCCTGATGAAGTTTTAAGTTTGACCACTCTAACTCTAGCATCTCTGCCATAATAGCATTTTATAACACGACCAGTTTTCCATACAAGAGGAGGACTTGGGTCTTTGAGAAGAACCAAATCACCCTCCTGAAGGTTAGGCTGAGAGAGCTGCCACTTGTTCCTCCTTTGGAGCGAGTGAAAATACTCAAGTCTCCATCTCTTCCAAAATTGAGCCTTAAGGGATTCTATCTTTCTCCACAAGATAGGCAAAGACAGATCAAGTTTACGATCAAGCAACGGAGGAGACGCAGCTAAGGAACTGCCCACCAGAAAATGACCTGGAGTCAAAGGAAGGAAATCACAAGGATCGTTGGAAAGAGGAGAAAGAGGTCGTGAGTTGACAATTCCCTCAATGAGTATAATTAAAGAATTGAATTCTTCGTAAGTTACAATACTAGAGCCAAGAGTTTTCTTTAAATGATTTTTGTGAGTTTCACACAAGATTCCCATCGTCCGCCATGATGGGGAGCATAAGGAGGGATGAAATGCCATTTGAATTGGTTTAAGTGCGAGTAATTGGAGATTTGTTCTTTCGCACGAGGGGAACAAAGGGCTTTATACCATTGCTGCGAAGCTCCAACAAAGGTTTTGGCATTATCAGAGAAGACTTCTGAAGGAATGCCTCTTCGTGAAATGAATCTAGAGAAAGCGGAAAGAAAGTATGAGGTGGAGGCACTAGTTACGAGCTCAAGATGAATAGAGCCAGTGACCATACAGACAAATAGAGAAACGTATAGTTTTCCAAGGATTTTCCTTTTAGCACGGGGGTGATTTTGTTGATACACAAACGGACCGGCGTAATCAATGCCGGTGAAGGAAAAAGGCCTGCATGGAGCTGAACGAAATGGGGGAAGGTCAGCCATGAGTTGCTGATTAGGTTTAGGCTTAGCTTTGAAACAAGTAATACATTTATGTATAACAGAAGTGACTTCGTGTAAACCATTAATAGGCCAGTATTTTTCCCGTATCAAGCATAGAAGGGTTCTAGAACCAACATGCAAGTTTTGATAATGAAACTGACGAATGATTATCCGAGTAACATGATGTTTAGACGGAAGGATAATAGGGTGCTTTTTTTCATCAGAGAAGTCAGAAAGAGAAAGTCTGCCGCCCACTCTTAACAAACCATCGCCATCGAGAAAAGGGCATAAGGCAAAAAGCCTGCTGTGTTTCTTGAGAGTTTTACCTTTAGCCAATATGTTTATTTCGACTGAGAATGCCTCTCTCTGGGTGAGCCAAAGAACTTTGATGGTGGCAATTTGCAGTTCAACAGCCGAAAGAAAAGGCTGAGGGAATAGAGGTTGATCTAGTACTAAAAATTTCCATCTGAGCACATAAGCAGTGACGCGCACTAGTTTTTGAAAAGAAGAGTAACGTTCCAACAAGGAAGGAGTGTTGGCAGTTACAAAGGCAGAAGCTTTTTTGCTGATTTCAGGAATATCCTCTAACGGGAAATTAGAGTTGGAAGGTCGGTTTTGAATTCTTTCAGAAAGCCATGAAGGGCCGTGCCAGTACAAACAGGATTGAGATAGTGACTTAGGTGAACAACCACGAGAAATGAGGTCGGCGGGGTTGTCTTTGCTAGAAACATGGTTCCATTGTTCTGGTTTAGAAACAGTTTGAATTTTCTCAACTCTGTTAGCTACAAAAGTTTGCCAATTAGAAGGAGGTTTAGAAATCCATGCCAAAGCAATAGAGGAATCTGTCCAAAAATATGTGTGCGAGAACTTACAGTTGAGTGTTTGTTTGAGTTTGTTAGCTAATTCGGCAGCAAGTAGTGCGGCACAGAGTTCAAGACGAGGTAATGAAACGGGTTTCAAAGGCGCAACCTTAGATTTAGCACATATCAAATTGGAGAAAAAGGGGGAGCGGCTTACAATGTAAGCACAACATCCGTATGCTTTGGTCGAACTGTCAGCGAAAAGGTGCAAATCCAGGACAAGAGAGCAAGAGAACGGAACTAGCACTCTAGGAATGTCTATTAATGAGAGATCACAAATACTGTGCCGAAAGGTAAGCCACTTTTGTAAAAGCGAAGGAGGAATGGGATCATCCCAATCCGAGTTCAATGACCATAGCTCTTGCATAAAGATTTTAGCTAGAACAATTACGGGTGCAATGAACTGAAGCGGGTCATATATCTTAGCTATTTCTGATAGCACTTGTCTTTTGGTTTGTGGAGGCGAGGAAGACAAATTTACTTCGTAAAAGAATGAGTCAGCTTTAGGATACCAGTGTATTCCCAAAACTTTAGTAGCATCCTCCAATTTACAAAGCTCTACTGGAGTATCAACAGGACATTGTGGCAAGAGATTGGATAGAAGTTCCTCAGAATTTGAGTTCCAACGATGAAGTAAGAATCCTCCTCTGCTAAGTAAAGTTTTTAAACTTTGAGAGAGTTCGATAGCCTCAGATACATTCTTGAAAGAAAAAAGAAAGTCATCAACGTAGAAGGAATTTTTCAACAAAATAGGAGTTTCAGAAGTAAACAAGTGACCATCTTGGTCGGCAAGATGTTTCAAAGTACGAATGGCAAGAAAAGCCGATGGTTTGAGCCCATACGTTACGGTTTTTAGTTTAAAGACCTGGATGGTTTTGGTAGGAGCATCACGCCAGAGGATTCGTTGAAGATTTTGTTGTTCGGAATTGATCAGAATTTGTCTATACATTTGTTGTATGTCGGCTATGATTCCAATTGGAAATAGACGGAAATTTAAAAGAATAGACGGGAGATCAGACTGAATGGCAGGTCCAGATAGGAGAGTGTCATTTAAGGAAATGCCATTGGCATCAGGGGCAGAACCATTAAAAACAACTCTTATCTTTTCTTTGGTGGAGGGATTCTTCCAAACGGGATGGTGATTTAAATACACTGAATCTAAAGAAGGGTCGAAATCTTGAACAGTCTCCATATGGTTTGAAGCTTCATAATCCTCCATGAATTCAAGGTATTGTTTGCGAGTGGAAGGATCTTGCTTGAGTTGATTCTCAACTGCAAATAAAGCTTTAAGAGCTTTCGGATAGGAATCACATAAAGGAGGAGGAGAAGAAATGCGTGGCATTGTGACAATAAATCTGCCATCTGGGTTACGAACAGTGGTTTCTAAAAAATGTTGTTCACAAAATTCATCTTCTGATGAAAGAGAAGGAGCAGATTCAATGGACTCTATTTGCCAAAATTTTTCCAGACGCTGATGAAGATCTGCATTCGTGAAATGACATTGAGAGGAACCTTGAACAGTTTGAAGAGGAATATAACCTGTGATAAGCCAACCAAATTTTGTATGGTGGGCGTAGATACCAGATGAAATATTAACCCTTGACGGAAGAAGATTTTGCCAAAATGTGTTAGCGCCAAAAAGAATGTCAACGTGAGAGCTTTTATAGAATTGAGGGTCAGCCAGTTTTAGATCATAGGGAAATTTCCATTCGTCAATGGAAAAAGAGCGACTGGGAGTAGGACTGCCAATACTCGGAATGGACAGACAGTTTAGATGAAAGTTAGTGCCATATTGGACTGAATCTTTCACCTGCAGCTTGACATAATTTAAGGAAGTAGACTTGCTGTTGTTGATACCAGATATTTCAATATTGGTGGAGAGAGGTTTGAGACCTAACCTTTCAACTAATGATGAGGTTATGAAGTCATGAGTTGCCGCATTGTCGAGCAAGGCTCGTACTAAGTGCCAATTGCCGGAAGAATCTTTAACTTGGACCTGGATCGTAGATAACAAAACTTGAGCACTACGCCATGAGGGGGTTGTTTGATTGTAGGATTGGGCAACGGTATTTACAGTAGAAACAGAAGAGCTAGGTGGAGAAGCATCACTAGTGAGGCTCAACGCAGGTTGGGCACTAGGATTTGAAACTGTTCCAGGAATAGACCGTGGCTTTTCGAAGCGGTGCAAGGTAGAATGATGTCTTAGCTTGCAATGCATGCAAACTCCTTTTGAAGGGCAGTCCGCTAAGATATGCCTTGAAGAGAGGCAGTTAAAACAAGATTTGGTTTGCGACACAGCTTTTCTACGATCGTCAACTGAAAGGCCTTTGAAGGTATTGCAGAAATATAAAGGGTGAGGACTATTGCAAAGAATACACGAGGTTTTATTACCTTGTATAGAGAAAACATGAGAATATGAAGACTTTTCCGAGAAATGCTTCGTGGGTTTACTTTTACTGACATCAGTGGAACCTTCCGCTTTATTGATTAAAGCAGAAAGAATTTGACAACGTTTCTTTATGAAAGAGATCAAAACTTTAAATGTGGGTTCAGGTCTGTCCACTAAATCGGATTCCCATGCTTTACGAGTATTAAGGTCAAATTTGGAGGTGGTGAGATGTATAAGAAAAGATCCCAATGTTCAACAGGTTGTTTAAGATGTTCTAGGGCTCTTACATGAAGTTCAACGGTGTCTCCCAGATTTCTAAGGGATGATAAATTATCAGGGCGTGAGGCAGGTAAATTAAACAAGGCGTTCATATGGCGTTGAATTCTAAGTTTGGCATTACCATATCGCTGTTGGATGAGGTCAATAGCTACCGAGTAATTTTCGGTTGTGAGAGGTAAAGCTTCAATTAACTTTAAGGGAGGACCCTGAAGAACAGACTTTAAATAATAAAATTTTTGAATCTCAGGGAATGATCTATTATCATGTATTAGAGAAGAAAAAAGTTCAAAAAAGGAATCCCACTGTTTTTCCTCCCCTGAAAAGGTAGGAAGTTGGATTTTAGGAAGAAACGGTTTGCTAACTTCGGTGTTTTGATGGGTTGCTAATTGCTTAATTAAATCCTTAGCTTCGCCATACATATTGTAATACAGTTCTTCAACAGAACTACGATCCTGTTCTTGATCAGGTTCGATTGTTTCAATTTCGGTTTGCAACACATCATACTCTTGAAAATGTTGCTGATAAACATTAAAACGTTGAACTAGAACGTCATAATTGTGATCATCAAAAGATTTGGAAGCCAAAAAATGCTGAAAACGAGTAAGTTTGTTTTTACAAGCAGTTCTTTTGGCTACAAGCTCCTTAGGAAGAGACATGGCGGAACTTTGAGTACTTTCACTCACCGATCTGCTAGACTGCCGAGCGTCTGAAGTGGTAGTAGTAGTATTGGTACTGGTAGAGGTGGTAACAAGGGACATCTCCGCTCACCCAAACACAGCTTTCATAGCGATAGCTGAAAAATACAATTAGCATTAGTAACAGAAGTGAAAAGCTGCAATAGCTTATCGAATGGCTTGGCAACCTGTTTCATACAATAAACAATTATGAAGGTTATTTAAAGGTCCCGGGTTTCGGCACCAACATGGTTAGGATCTGTCAATGCGAGACCTCCTTTTTCGGGAAGGACTAGAAGTGAAGCTTCTAGTCTAATAAGCAAATGAACTTTACTAATTAGGAACAGATTGAACATTGATGAGTAAATAGCAATGGAAACAGTTTGCCAATAACAGTGGTATTTTATTCAAAAACCAACTTTCAAAAGATTAACAATAAATAAATATATGAACATGTAATGGAAATGTGACTTTTGACAGGCCAACAACAAGAGAACAAGATTTCATAAGCTTTCAAAAGATTAACAATAAATATATAAATATGTAATGGAAATGTGACCTTTGACAGGCCAACAACAAGCGAACAAGATTTCATAAGTTTGAAATACCAACAACCCTGAGAATAAGTAACCACTTTGTGGGCAGTAGTCTAAAGTAGAACAATGCAGGGTAAATTAGCGAGTAACTATAGTACTCAATAATGGCTTAAAAACTAGCCTAGGACTGCACACCGAGAGTAGGCTAGTTTATTTACAGAAAAATCAATATTTACATGCCAGTAGGGATAACATCCCACTAGTCGCCTGATAGTTACAAGGCGAGGTTGTTTACAATTGAAATGGGAGCATTCCCAAAAACACCTTGATAGATTAAGCATAGAACAAGCCATTCACTTCGTCAGAGAGGTGAACTGGTGTTAAGCCCAATAGTTTATACAAAAATAGAGAAAAGGATGATTTGTTTTGAAGGATAGTTGACATGTGAAAGAGAGAACAGTTGTTTTCTCATAGCCCACAATTTAAAGGCATAATACATGCTTAAACCACTTAATAGAAGGAAATAAGTTTAGTTTGGCATGGTTTGACAAGTTACTTAAGCCATGTGACATAACCCTAAAAAAAGGGAAAGATACATTTTTAAGTTTAGAAATGTTTTAGGTTATAATAAACACTTAGCTTGTTGGCGTTGGTGTAGAGGAATTTCCACATAATAGAAATGGAGGAAGAACGTGTTGATCACTTTTTTCCGTCTTAGAAATGTTGAAGACTTCGTGCCCAGCACAAAACTGACGTAGGCCAACTATCGATGTAAACTTATATAGATTCCGTAGAACTCGGTTTTGATCACTTTTACCCGTCTTGGAAATGTTGAAGACTTCGTGCCCAGCACAGAAGAAAATTTGTTTATCGTTTTTGCTCACGACAAACTGACGTAGGCCAAGTAACGATGTTAACTTATGTGGATTTCGTAGATTATAGAATGCACTGCTGGTTTGACTAGAAGCATTTTGCGATGTATTAGCACACAGCGTTGAGACACATTCAAGCGTGAAGACGGCTAAAGCTGAGTGACTGGCAGTGTGACTTGCTGGAGACAGGCTGTTGATGTAGGCCAGGGCAGGCTATATACCGGAGATCACGCGGAATGCGTGATGCGGACAGGTGGCGTCGGCCAATCCGAGAGCATGGAAAATTCTCGAAAACTGCTGAGGCCAATCAGAACAAGGGGCCAACTGAAAATGAACCTCGTGACCAACATTAGTTCCGGAAATCATTACAGTGACATGGAACACGTGCTAGCAAGAACAGATTGAAGAAAAATGGAATGACATGACAGGTGAGAGGTTATGTTATAATAAAAATAAGTGAACTTTGTAAATTTCACTGAAAAGTGAACAGCTACAACACCCTACATCCGAGGCAATCTGTTTAACATATTCTAACCTTGATCTACCCCTACAGTTCTTGTCCTCAACCCTTCCTTCCATAACTAAGCTTGCTATTCCTGGGTGTCTTAGTATGTGTCCTACTAACCTATCTCTTCTCTTCATTAGCAGTCGCCAGAAACATCTCTCCTCTCCCACTTGTCTTAATACCTCTTCGTTTGTAACCCTATCTACCCATCTGATCATCATTCTCCTGTAACACCACATTTCAAATGCTTCAATTCTCCTCTTTTCTGCTGCACCAATAGTCCAAGTTTCACTTCCATAGAGCGCCACGCTCCAGACAAAGGCTTTCAAAATGACTTCCTAATACCTAAATCTAAATTCGATGTCAACAGATTACTTTTTTGTAGAAATGCTTTCCTTGCCTGAGCCAACCTACTTTTTATATCCTCTTTGCTTCGTCCATCACTGGTTATTCTGCTTCCTAAGTAACATAAGTCTCCTACTTCCTTCAGCTTTTCACCTGCCAATTTGATCTCCATAGAGGTTTCTGATTTATTTCGGCTGCATTCCAGTATTTTTGTTTTACATTTATTAATTTTCATCATGAATTATTTCCGTAAGACGGAGTCCATACCATTCAAAACTCATTCAAATCCTCAGGCTTGTCGGCCAAGATGACGATGTCATCAGCAAATCTCAGAGTTGAAATTCCTTCTCCTTGAATCTTCACTCCCACTTTAAATTTTTCTCCAATTTCCTGCATTGCTTGTTCAATGTAAATATTGAAAAGTATGGGTGATAAGTTGCACTATTCACCTCTTAAAACAACAACCATCACCATCAACATTATGAATATAGCGCACAGTTGCCATTTTGAAAATATGTTATTAAAATCGTTAACCCACGATCTATTAGAATTACACAATAATGTTATTGGTTTTAAGTCCATTTTAGCAACTGCGGTTTTTAGAGACGCCGGGGTGCCGGAAATTTTCCCCAAAGGGGATCTTTAACGAGCCAGTAAATCTACTGCCTCGGCTCCCTCGCATTTGCGCACCCTCAAATGCCAGCTGACTGCGCCAGGATTCGATCCTGAAACCTTGGGAACAGCAGGCAGAAACGTTACCCCTGAGCCATGCAACCAATCTTATGACAGTTACAATGACGACATTCACTACCGTGGTATTCACGCGTAAGGCGCTTTCACTCAAGATAAGTGAATTCAGAATTTAATGATATTTCTATGCAGCATGATAGATTTCTTTTACGTACCATATGGATTTCATTTTTTAATTCTTTTCAAAATATAATTTTGTTTTTTTCGTTTTTACGTTATTCTTTCGTTTAACATTTTCTATTTAGTTTATGTATTCCTCTTTTTTATGAGGACGCCACAAACACCCAGTCCCCGGGCCAAGACAAATAACCATAGGAGATTAATGTCTCAACGACCGAAATTTCAATCTATACCTTGAACAAGCAATGAAGGAAATTGAAAAAAAAAAGTGTGAATAAAGATTCAAGGAAAAATAATTTTATCTCCGAGATTTGCTGATGTCATTGTCATCTTAGCCGACAGACCAAAGGATTTGAATGAATTTTCAAATGGTATGGATTCTGTCTTGAGGAAAGAATTCATCATGAAAATTAATAAATGTAAAACAATATATTGGAATGCAGCCGAGATAAATCAGCACCCGTTTGGACGTCGAATTGTCAGGTGAACAGCTAAAGGAAGTAGGATACTTCTATTACATAGGAATCAATATAACCAGTGATGGACGAAGCAAAGAGGATATAATAAGTAGGTTGGCAAGGAAGGCATTATTACAGAAAAGGGATTTGCTAACTTCGAATATAGATTTATGTGTTAGGAAGGCATTTTGAAAGCCTTTGTTTGGAGCATGGCGCTGTATGGAAGTGAAATATGGTCTGTTGACGCAGCAGAAAAGAGGAGAATTGGAGCGTTTGAAATGTGGTGTTACAACAGAATGATGAATATCAGATGGGTAGATAGGGTTATAAATGAAAAGGTATTACGACGAGTTGGAGAGGAGAGATATTTGTGACGAATGCTAATGAAAAGAACAGATAGGTTGGTAGGACACATACTAAGACATCCAGGAATAGCAAAGTTAGTTATGGAAGGAAGGGCCGAGGATAAGAACTGTAGGGGTAGACCAAGGCTAGAATATGTTAAACAGATTGCCTCGGATGTAGGGTGTGGTAGCTATGTAGAGATGAAACGATTAGCTCAGGACAGGGAAGCATGAGGGCCTGCATCAAATCAGACAAAACACTGAAGACCCAAACAACACAAAATGATCAGCCGAGAATCGACCCCAGAACATTTTGGGCCAAAGCCAATTTTATTCAATGCGCTGTGGCATAAGGCGTTAATAGTTGCCACCATATGTCCATGAACTTATTCGGTATGGTAAGGGTGGGGCATATCACTATAACCAGGAATATGAGAAATAGTAGACTCTATATTAGTGAATGAACATCTTGTATTACATGTATCATACGAAATATAGGTTCATGAGGTCGAATAGTGTCCGTCTACCTTGTTTGTGTGTCCAAATAACATTTGAATTTTATCAATGAATAATTTCAACAAAAATGTTGGGGTTTTAGGGGACGTGGAGGCTAGTAATTTAATATAGGATATCCATGGTTGAACGTGAATGGTTGAATGTCTCAAGGCGTCACTAAAGACAGAGATAACGGCTTGTTTATTTCAAAGAAAATGTATAGGGGCCGCAGTGTTACTAGTGGCCGCGTTAATTGAGTTGCCTACCTGCAAGGCGAGCTGTTATTTCTCACCTGGAGCGTGTTACCAAGGCCAGTTGTTGATCATGGCATCATCGCCTACATACGAGTAGTTGGTGAACGAAACATCCGTACATTTTTGTATTATACAAAAACAACAAAACACAGTACATTGTTTTTGAAAAGTGCACATATTGAGCTGTTGTTGTTGTGTTCTTCTTCTTGTTTCGAATAGGGCATCTATGGACCACGACGTTCAACTGTTCCATTTGGAGTGGGCTTTGATGTTTGCCCAGTAGTTACGCATCCTCTGGCTGTGTTGTTCCCTCCTCTCCTGGGTCCAGAGGGCACCTGTTTTCTTTCTTGGCGGTTTGTCCTGGAACCTCAATTGCTGAAGCATCTTCTTGAGAGATGTCCGGTCTTTTAAGACTCTTTCCGTCCCTCCAAGTTCTTGCAGATCTTTGCTCACTTCCCACAACCATGGTGACTTGGTCTTCCGCTTTTGCCAGTAACCGAGGAGCTGATTGGTCAACCTGGTAGGATGCATCCTGTAGACGTGTCCATAAAATGCTAGACGTCGTTTTCTATCAACATCCGTGATTCTTTCACAGTACGTGTAGAGCTCTTGAATAGGACGCCTTCTGTATTCATTACCTAACTTAACAGGTCCCAATATCTTCCTCATTATGTTTCTCTCCTGTACTTCGAGTTTGTCCGTGAGTCCCTTCCGGTTGAATACTAGACATTCTGATGCATATAAGGCTTCAGGACGTATAACTGTCTGGTAGTGTATCATTTTAGTCTTTCGGGAGAGACACTTATTATTATATGTGTTCTTGGTTAGTTGATAAGCCATTTCTAACTTGTTAACTCGAGTTGATAATGCCCTTACTTCCGAGAGATTCGGTTCAAGCCATTCTCCTAGGTACTTATATCTGTCAGTTTTCTTGATCACTCCCTGGTCCAAATGCAGTGTACAAGGAGATTCACTGATGTTTGTGATGTACTGTGTTTTGTCAAGTGACACATATAGTCCTACCTTAGCTGCTTGTTGCATGAGAACATTAAGTTGTTTCACAGACGTTTTTATTGAATGAGATAGAAGTGCCAGGTCGTCGGCAAATGCCAGGCAATCAACACTGAGCCCATTGCACTTGTGTCCCAAAGTGATACCACTTGGTACCCCCTGACTAGTTAGCTCCTTTCGCCACTCCCTTATCACCTTTTCCAGGGCACAGTTAAAGAGGAGAGGTGAGAGACCGTCTCCCTGTCTTACTCCTGACTTAATTTCAAAACTTTCAGAGAGGGTTCCTCTGAACTTCACTCGTGACATGGTGTTCTTTAAAGTCTGTTGGATAAGGTTATGTGTCTTCTCGTCCAGTCCTAGTTCTTGCAGGATCTTCATGAGAGTAGGTCTGTCAACCGAATCATACGCCTTCTTAAAATCAACAAAAATGATGACATATTTCTTACTAGCCATTTTTGCTTGCCGTAGCACTGATTTCAAGTTCAGTATCTGTTCCGTACAAGAGCGTCCTTTTCTAAATCCTGCCTGGTATTCTCCTAGTCGAGGGTCTATCTGGGGTTCAGCTCTGTTTAATAAGGCCTTAGAAAAGATCTTGTATGTCACAGGTACTAACGAGATTCCTCGATAGTTGTTGATGTCGGTCAAGTCTCCTTTTTTATGTAGGGGATGAATCAAAGCAGAGGTCCAGTCACTAGACAATGTTTCAGTCTCCCGAATGTCATGGAAGATTTCTGTCAACTTGCCTATAGTCCTATTCCCAGCTTGTTTCCATAGTTCCGCTACAATTGAGTCTTCACCTGATGCTTTGTTGTTTTTCAAGGACTTGATGATGTCTATCACTTCTTCTTTGGTTGGTGGTTGAGAGTCTGGTTGCCTGATGGTGTCTTGATAAGTGAAGAATGTGTCAGGTGATTCACAGTTAAGGAGATTCTCGAAGTTTTTGGCCAGAAGGTGGCAATTGTCCATATCATTATAGGCTATCTGTCCATCCGGTCCTCTGAAGTGGAGGCTGGGAGGATTATAACGGCTGAGGTTCCGTTTAAAGCCTCTGTAGAAATTTCTGGTGTTGTTCTTCTGAAATCGTCATCCAACTGAGTCAGTTGGTCCTTTGTGAACTGCCGTTTTACTTGTCGGATGATCTTGGCAGTTAACTTTCGTTGCTCTATGAACTTATCCCTGTTGTTTTGTGTCTTCTGTGAGTTCCACTTAAGCCAGGCTGCTTGTCTCTGTGTCACCGCTTCATCACAGGTAGTCGTCGTCCACCAGGCATGCTTCTTCTGCTTCAGTAATGGAGCAATCTCCGTGGCAACTTTCACTAGGTTCTCCCTCACTTCATCCCAGGTTTTACATTCCTGGGTTTCCATTTTCTCCGTGAACTGGTTGCAATTTGAAAGTTTTTCTAAATCAAACTTAGTAAGTTTGTGTGACTTTGTTTTTTTAGTATTCCGAGGTAGAAATCTTAGCTTTACCTTGGAGAGATAGTGGTCGGAGTCCAAATTTGCTCCTCTTAACACTCAAACATTCTGGATCTCTCGATGGGACTTCTTTGAGATGGCAACATGGTCTATTTGGAATTCTCCCAAGAGACAGTTAGGTGATGTCCAGGTCTTTTGCTTCCTTGGCAGTCTCTTGAAAGCCGTTGATTTCATTACCAAGTTGAAGGCCTTACAAAGTCCTACTAGGCGCTCTCCATTCCTATTTGTCCTTGTGTGGGCCGGGAAATCTCCCACAATGTCTCTCTACTTGCGTTCTTTCCCTAGCTGGGCGTTGAAGTCACCGAGTAAGATGATTGTATGACGCTCTGGGACCTTGCATATGATGTCCTCTAGTTCTTCCCAAAACTTGTCAGTATTTTCAGGGTTACGCTTATTGTCCTCATTGATGGGTGCATGGACATTTACTACAGTGTAGACCTTGTTTGTGCACCGGAAGGTTATTAAAGACACTCGACTATTGAGAGAGCTGAAGTCAATAACTGAATCCAGTATCTTATGGCTTACAATAAAACCAGTCCCCAGGTGTGGTACGTTCTTCATTCTCCTACGTCCCACCTTTCCTTTGAAAATACGGTAGCCTTGGGAGTCAAAGGCATGTTCATCAGTATATCTGGTTTCCTGTATTGCTGTGAGCAGTATCTTGTGATTAGTCAAAGTGTCTGTTAAATGCTTCAGTTTGCCTATCTTAAGTAGCGAGTTGATGTTCAGTGTAGCGAAGTAGTTCTGTTGTTTATGTCTGAACTTGTTGTTAGTGGTTCCAGGACGCTCCGACCCGTCCTTAAAGTATGTTGGTGTGGGCTCCCCAGACTCCAAAGGCCCACTAACACCGCCGACAGCGGAGGTGGATTTGATACCACCTGGGGTAGTTAGTTCCGTGCGTTTACTTTCCATGCTTTAGTTGAAGATTGGTTAGGGGGATCAGAGGTTTAACCCCCTGATCAAGTTACTACTGAGGTTGTGAGCTCCAGTAGGTGTGAATTAGGGTTGTCTCCCGTAGATTGGTTGCCTTCCAAGGCTGAGGAGACCAATCTTCCCCTTATTGGTTCTTCTGCCTTCCTTACCGTTGAGATGATGCCAAACATCTTCATCCGCCTCAGAAGCCGTTGTCCAGTTTTCACCTGTACCCTAGGCAGGGGCCCTTACAGGGTGCTATCAGCCGGGCCAGCTGAACCCCGGTTTTTTAACGAGGTTGTTACTCCTCCCGCTCCTCCTTCCTCGACTCTTGCAAAAAGAGGCCCCGGGCTTGCGACCGGTATAGCGGAGTTTGTTGTTGTGTTGTTATTATTAATATAATTATTATTACTGATGAATTTAGGGACATACCGAGAGCATGGTCATGTAGCCCCACGTTCATGTGTGTATGAAATCTGTCTGCAAATCTTTGTCATTGTAATGACTGTAGTAGAGTGGGTATTTGTATTTGAGGTTAGAATTTGTAAGGAGGTGGCCGTGGTCTTAATTCTGGAACCAACCTAGCATTTGACAGAAGTAGAAGTGGGAAGCCATGAAAAAAACGCTTCTAGGATGGCTGAGGTAAGAATGGAACCCACCTCAGTTCTGCCTTACGAGGCTGAGTAAACCTCGATATAGTTCTCAGACCAGAATTAAATTACTTGGAAAACCCGGGAATTGAACCCGGATCTCAGAATTGACTGCCAAGAAGAACACTAGCCACCGCAACTCGAGACGGTACAGTGCGTGTAGGACCTGGCTAACATATAAAGTATATTTCGAAAGGGTGTGAAGAAGAAGAAGAAGAAGAAGAAGAAGAAGAGACGCCAAAGGGTCTCAAGAATGAAAAACAGCGTTCTCCGTCAAGATGATATAGTTATCCAATTACGGAAATGCTCACAGTGATAGAAACATCCAAACAATATTAGACAATTAGATGGTGATCCTGATGATGATGATGGTGTGATGCTTTGTTCGAACTGTTCAAGTTTCTAAGACGCCGGAATTTCAGAATTTCATCCATAGAATATCCGCGAATCTTCTGCCTTGGGTCACGCTCATTATATCTTTATCAAATGCTGACATAATGTGTAGGTGTTAGATCACGTCACCTTGGACACGAGATAAAAATGTATTCTCAATTGTCCCAGACATATATCTCTTTTCTCAGAGGAAGTTGTAAACGAAATACAAATTTCCGTGCATGGAATACAATAGTGTGAGAATTTGCATTCTTACTTTCCACAAAGAGTCATTCTAAATCAAATTCTGTGAATTGAGATTAATTTAAAATGAATAATATTACTAAAACTACTGATTTGCCGCTAGATTACTAATGTATTACTGTAGAAAAAGAAAAAGAAAAAGAAATAGAAACAAAACTAAGAGGAAGGAGGAAATACAAAGGTAGGGAAAAGAATTGCCCTCGAAGAATGAGGATTGGGGAACTTGTAAATAGAGCCATGAAAGTCCGATATGAAAGAAAATGATGAGTGGGTCCTCCCAAATGTATCTAAATAAATGAGAAAGACAGGCTCATCTCAAACATCCCTCAGGGTGGCCAACTCTCGAGCTCACCTGAATGACCCCTTGAGTGTCGGGATGATACCTTATTTCAAGTCTCGGATATGTGCCTCAAACCTAGACCCTAATAATTCCAGTTACAGACACAAGAACAGTCACCACAGAAACACAGGTCATCATACAAATTCAACACACCCAAGTACAAAGGACTGATGTCTAACATTTCCTAAACCGCTAAGTGATTTAACAATACTATCAATTCGAAACCTGACTGAACACCAAAAAAAAAAAAACTGCAACACGACAAGAACTCCCCATAAATCACTAGTCACTGTGCTAATAAACAGAATAAGGCACGGGACGGTTTCAATCTGAGTGACGTTTTGCTATACTTACATGACGGAACACTGGTGGTATACCGTTTAACAAGTCACAAGTGCATGGTGAAATTCATTTCGAATTCTTGGCACGTACGATCGTCCTGGGGAGCAGATGTCTATGTGACTCGATAGTGGACCAGTGATTTATTAACACCTAACTTATTACAAGACGAGTAGGCGAGCAAGAAACTTGTTCACGAGTTCGAGTCCAGACAGAACCTGTGGGTTCAGAGTAGTTTTAATTCCAGTGAGACTTAGCAGCTTTCAAATAGGTATCACCTGTACGCGTACTAAACGTTAATGAGAGACAATGATAATAATAATAATAATAATAATAATAATAATAATAATAATAAGACAATATTGTGTATGTCTCCCGCTTATTATTCCCGTTTCCAACGGGGTCGAGGATGAGATGTGATGAAATTCTAATGTGGCGGATGGATTTTACAGCCGGATGCCCTTCCTGACGCCAACTTTCTGAGAAGAGTTAATGAGAGATGATTTTTTTTAGCGTATGGCTTTTAGTGCCGGGAGTGTCCGAGGACATGTTCAGCTCGCCAGTTTTGTAGCTGCTTCGAGACGGACACCCAATGTGTGATCTACAAGTACCGTTGGGGAGGGAAGGAGGGAAGTTGGAATGTAAGGACGAGGAGTTGGAAGGTGGCCTATAGTTAGGGACCAACCCCGGCATTTGCCTGGAAGGAAGATGGGAAACCACAGAAGACCATCTTCAAGGTTGCCGGCAGGGGGATTCAAACCTCCTCGCCTCCCGGATGTGAGCGACTGCCATCAGTCATGCCGTAACCACCACGGCTAACTCACCCGGTAGAGATGAAATGAAAGAAGATGATTGAAATTGGGCAAGGATGTGGGAGGGAACGGCCGTAGCCTGTCAGAAGGTACCGTCTGGTGTATTCTTTGAATATACGGTACCTGAGATATAATGTCTACTGCTCCTTGCATGTTCATTTCTTCCTTCCTCTTTGCCAAACACCAACAGTGATCTTCTGTTTTCTCCTTGTTGGGCAAATCTCTTATGTCTTCATAAGTATGTTTCAGATATATAACTTCTGGGACCCACCTAGCGTCATCTAGTAGCGAACCTCTGAAGCTACTCAACTCCTCATCGTGCAAGAGGACTTACATATCCATCTGGCCACCAGATCTTGTTACTATCGCCAGCTATTTTCTCCTTGAGCAAGAGGACTACGTCTACTGTTTCACTCACCATGCTGCGCTAACATCGCCTACTATCAATTCTTAGAAGACCATCCATCAAGAAGAACATTTATTTTTGATAAGTTGGTTATGCTGATATGTATACCTTTTGTTTCCTACCCCCACTCTCTTCCCTTCCTAGGACCTTCCGTGCTTCGTTGAGCAAGTCTCACTTCTCAGTCGGCAGTTGAATCAATCAGTTAAGGCTCAACCAGAGCTAGCCTCCTGACCTAACGAGGCATTTTTTAAATTCCACGCCATGTTGGAACTCTAGGCATCAGTGAGGAACTTCACTTCGACATGCAACAAAGATAAGTACCTTCTTCAAGTTTTAACCTCATCTTCATGGTTTTAACTTCCACGTGTTTTCAATGATACTTTTATAGACAGTGTGAAAGTATTTATTTTGGGGCAAAAATCATTCTTCGTGGGATTTGCCATGTTAAGCTTTCGCTTGTATGAGCCGACCTTACTATAAAGAGCTTTTCTTAAGCTATTCAAATGAGAAATCCTCTCACTACGTGGGATATTATCTAATTACCCGCTGTCTATAATTCAACAAGCTAGTTCCTCCGCTGGATTTACATTAGCCCCATTTTACTGCTAAGATTGTTCCGGAACCTTCCAGATTCTGTACTCAATCTACAAGTCCTGCCGTCATGTATTTCTCACGTACTTGTGAGAATTCTATTTAAAATTGAATTATCTTATTTCTAAATTACTACATAGTGAAGTTTCGTCCACCGCGGGAATTTTCTATAGCGCATTTAATTGTAATTTACAACTTTCTCAAGAAATAGACTCTCACTTATCTAGTGAAACCAGTTATTTTCATCATTGCAATAACTTTCTTTTCCATAAACTTTGTGTCTCCACAGTGAACTTTTCATATATTTCAATGAACTATAGTGAAAACCAGTGCTTGCTCAACTTTTCTACCGCGTCGCGATCGTCCGCTTATATTCAAATAAGGCCATGAACATTTTCCTTAATTCCCATTTCTCTTTCCTAAACCTCTTACTAACAATCTGCAATAAACTTTTAATCTAGGTCTGTTCCAATAAGGTGTCATTCCAAGAAGTGCCCTTCCATTTTGTTGGTTTATCATTAAGTATCTCTGTATAATTACGTGTCTAGCACACGTTTCAAACTTACATTGTTCCTCCCTTCAAAAGCAGGGAAAACAATTCTCTCAACTCTTGAGTGAGTTATTTTTTGGTCTCGCTAAATGAAAACTGCCTCATTTAACTTGCGAGTCCTATTTAAAGTATAGGAGGTCTAGAACCTTCCTTTTGATTAACTTTTCAGGTTCACAGTAAGTGACCTGCTCTCTTTGTATAATTCTCACAAAGTAATTCTGTTTAAATATAAGAAGTTGTAGGAACTTCCTTTTTATTCTTTAAGTTTTCTATTTTGTTATCTTCGAAGTTGTTATTCTCGTTAGAATGTTCTTTCAGAGGTTTCTTATAGTACACTGCTTGTACTCCTGTAAATGTTAAAACTTTAATTATTCCATTTTGCCTAGTTTATTAAATCTTACCAAGATTTTAATACAAGGTTTAAAAAACCTTAAAAATTGTCATTTGCCTGGAGCAATTTCTGAACGTTGTTGGAGGTCCGCGACCCCAAATTGTTAAATACATAGAACATATTTATTTGTTAAAGTTACGCTTCTTTGAATTGTTAAATAAATTAAATATTTGTTTTTGGATTCTCATTTTTCTAATACAACGGTTAAGCAAGGTCCTGTACTCCTTGGCTCTCCCTACTCGATGCCCTTAAATCTATTGATAGGGATTTCACCACTCGTTGCATTTGAGCAAAAACTCTTAGTGGTAATCTTGTCAAAGCTTCTCTTAGCTTTAATAGCTAATTCTAATTGGCCAGTAAGGCAAGTAAAGCTCGCTACGCCAGCTACCTGCTTGTGGAGATCCTCTCCGAAAACTTATGGTCAATTTCCCAAAAGATAAGTGTTTCTTTTTTTGTCTAAGCTTTTAGCCGGCCTCTCGCTGAGTAAGGGCTTAGCCATTTCCAAATGCAACCATTGGGTCACTTACCAAAATTACTTTCCAAGTTATAATTTTTTCGTTACTCCCCTTCCTTGAAGCACTTGGTCGCTCTTTTCAGGAATTCTATAACTTCAAAAAATTGAAAATACCAAGCTTGATTAACTATTGGCATTCTTCGAATCATTTCGAAAAAACTATTTTCTTTGAGAAGACATACAATAAATCGTTTGCTCTCTGTCTGGCCAGACCATCACCCTTCCCTATAGTACTTTTATTCGTGCTTGGGAGGAAATACACTAAAGCCTCTCTCTGGCAACCTGCCCAAGTCTTAGCTGCGGTTCCCGTCAGCTTCGACCAAGCTCGTACCCACTTTAGGTATCTGAACAAGGATTTGCGGTGGCAACCACCTTTAAATGTATTGAAAGTCAAATTCATAATTTTTGTGGAACTCTCATCCTATTTTTCTATCCTTTTTCTTCAGTCCGAAACCCATTTCCTTTTCTTAATCATCTTCCCTTGGTGGGTGGGTTATTCCCTAGCCTATAATCTACCCAAAGATTGGTACCAGAAACCCGGGAGAGTCCTTTTTCAGTTTTTCTATTTGGCAATATTCTGCAAATTATTAATATTTACTTTGAATTTTTCAGCTATAATTATATCGTGCAAAGCCTGTGAAAGGGAACGAGACCACTCCTGTCTTCTTTGGTGGGTCCCGTGCTTTCTACCCATTCGCTGCTGCCAGCTTGACAGCATTTCCAAGGTTCCACAGTATCGTGAGTTACATTTCAATCTATTTTTTATAACATGGCTCCTACTGAGAAGGATAAAGATGAAAAACTTACTTCTAAACGAGCATCCTACAAAGGACAAATTACCCGTTTCAGAAAGTACATAAAAGAGCTAGATCCCTCAGAAGCTCAATTAGACTTGTTAAAACATCGCGTACGAGATTATGAACGGTCTTACGAAAATTATTGTAACATCCAAACTGAAATAGAAACTTGCATGCTCAATCAAACCGAAGATCGAGTTGAAGTAGAAAACCAATATTACGAAGGCATAGGTTCTGCTTTCAAAATAATACGCCAACTCGAAGAGGAGCAGAAAAAGGACGCTTCTGTTCTTGGTTCCCTTCACGAACCACAAACTTCTTTCCGTGAGGGTACTCACAAGCCCAAACCAATTTTACCGAAAATTGATTTGCCCCATTTTTCTGGAGATGAATCCGCTTGGGATTCTTTTTATGAATTATTTTGCTCCCTTGTTCACGACAATGAAGACATTCAAGTCATTTACAAGTTTCAGTATTTGAGATCTATCCTCCGAGGTCAAGCTTTGCAGTTGGTCGAAGCACTTCCTCTTCGTGCCGAAAATTATTCCATTGCCTTTAACTTATTAAAGGATAGATATGGAAATTTACGATTACGCATTCAACGCCACATAAGGGCTCTATTCAATCTACCTGCGTCACAGCATAATGACGTCACTAGTCTGCGCACTCTAGTTGACACTACACAGCTTCACGTAAAGGCTTTGTCCCAATTAGATCAACCTACTAATTATTGGGATACTTTCCTAATACATTTAGTGGTTTCTAAAGTTGATGTTGCTACCCTCAAAGCTTGGGAAATCGAACTTTCTAAAGAAGACGACTATACTTACGAGCATTTAGTCACCTTCATAAACGCTAGATGCCAACTTTTAACCGCGCTAGCTAATCAGAGCGAACCTTCATCTCCTAGTTCCAAATTTGAATTAATGTCCATCAAACCCAAAAGCGAACGCTCAGCGTCTAATACCCAAAAATCAGGGTTCAGCTCATCCAAATTCAAATCAAACACTACTGGTCACCCAACTAGGTCTAGTGAACGTCGTGTTGCTAGCTCTATTGTTTTAAATACGCAAAGCGAACCTCGCAAAAGTTTAAACGAACCTGTAAAGTGCATACTTTGTAAAGATTCCCATGCCCTATACTTATGTAAATCCTTTAAAGAAATGTCAGTCGACGACAGACGAAAACTAGTTGCTCAAAATAAACATTGTTTCAACTGTCTAGCGCCCACGCATTCTGCTTCTAATTGTAAGTCCACAAGACTTTGTTACCATTGTGAAAAGGCTCATCATACTTTGCTACATCGTCATGATCAGGCAAGGTCATCAACAGCATCCACTTCTCCTAAAAATGATAGTGTTAACAGTTATAATGCTTCATCATACATTCAAAATGCTAAGTCCATTCGCAGTGCTCAAGTATTGTTGTCTACTGTTCAAATTGAAGTTCAGGATAACTTTGGCAACTGGGTCCGTGCACGCGGCCTTCTAGATTCAGCTGCAACTCATGATTTTGTGTCTAATTCCTTGATTAGAAAACTAGGCCTACCCGTAAACCCCACTTCTATCAATGTGTCGGGCATCAACAGCTCAAAATCGCAAGCTTTACAATTTTCAAAACTAACCATAAGAGATATTTGTCATAGAAACAACTTTTTTAAACTTAATTGTCTAATTCTCAATAGCATTGGAGAAGACATTCCTAGTCACTCGGTTGATATTTCAGGGTTAAACATTCCCTCGCATTTAAGGTTAGCCGATCCTTCGTTTAACACACAAAATCCCATTGACATACTCTTTAGTGCCAATGTCTTTTGGAACTGCCTTCGGAAACAGGTTCGCAAGCTATCCTCAAACGTGGTCGCTAGAGACACTAATTTTGGATGGATTGTCACAGGGCAACTTCCCCATTATTCACCCCAACCTGCATCGCAATGTTACTTCTCCAATACTGATCTGGAACAGTTTTGGAGGCTTGAAAATGTTGATTCTCCTAATGTAACTTCTTCAGAAAATGAATTCTGTGAGCAACTTTTTTTGAACACGACCACTCGTTCTTCTGATGGCCGGTTCATTGTTCAAATGCCAAGATTACACAATCCCCCCAAACTTATCAACTCTCAGCCTAAAGCTCGAAAAGCTCTCTTTGCTATCGAGAGCAAATTCAAAAAGGAACCCCTTGTCAAAAAGCAGTACACTGAGTTCATGGATGAGTATGAAAGCTTAGATCATATGGAGGTTGTTAACAAATCCGATGATGAATTGCACCCCCCAATCGAAACGGTTTATTTAAATCATCATCCTGTGTGGAAAAACCCTCTTGTAAAAGATAAAATCCGAGTTGTTTTCAATGGTTCATCACCCGACGTTAATGGCAACAGCCTTAATGACACTCTTTATTCTGGTCCTGCTATTCAATCAGATTTATCTGCTATACTTTTAAACTTTCGATTATTTCCCATAGCTGTCATAGCCGATATAAAACAGATGTACCGTCAAGTGTTAATTCAACCAGAACAACGAGATCTTCAAAGAATCTTGTGGCGTGATGAAATCAATAAGCCCATTAAGGTATTTCGCTTGAAAACGGTTACTTATGGCTTAAAACCCTCTGCTTTCCTTGCTATCCGATCCCTACACTTGCTAGCCTCACAAGATGGTCATTTATTTTACCCCAAAGCCTCTGAAGCACTAACTACGTCATTCTATGCTGACGATTACTTGCAGTCCTTCTCTACTTTGGAGGAAGCTTCTTTTGTGTCTTTAGAACTTCAAGCATTACTAAGGAATGGAGGTTTCCCACTTCATAAGTGGAACTCCAACTCCCCTGAGTTTCTCGCCCAATTTCCCATCGAAGACGTAGATCCCTCTTCTGTCGAAATTTGTGGAAACTCCGAATCTATAAAAACTTTAGGAGTTCATTGGTGCACTAGCACTGACACTCTTATCTATAAAGTTACGCTCGCAGAAGAGCTTCCTAATACAAAAAGACAAATCCTCTCTGAAATTGCAAAAATTTTTGATCCGCTTCAATTTCTTGCCTCAGTTATCGTTATAGCCAAACTCTTCATGCAAGAGCTGTGGTCGCTTAAATGTGAATGGGATGACACTGTCCCTCTATCTTTTCTGAATCGTTGGCTCTTGTTTCGCAGCAATTTGCTGGATCTTTCCCTTATTGAAATTCCCAGGAATTTAATCAGCTCTCATTCTAATGCATTCTTTTTCCTCCATGTGTTCGCGGACAGTTCCGAAAAAGCTTACGGTTGCTGTGCATATTTAGTTTACCATGATTCATTCTATGGATCTCTAGTTTCCAACCTTGTTTGCGCCAAATCGAAGGTCGCTCCTCTTAAAACTATCACTTTGCCTAGGCTCGAACTGTGCGCTGCACTCATGGCTGCAGAACTTGCGAAGAAATTACGGGAAGTATTAAAAGTCGAATTCTCGCAAATTTATCTCTGGAGCGATTCCATGATCACCCTTTCTTGGATCGCTAAAAACCCCTCTCACTGGCAAACTTTTGTCGCAAACAGGGTTTCCAAAATTCAAACTCTTTCTTCTGGATGTCAATGGAGGCATGTTCCCAGTGCGGATAATCCAGCCGACATTATCTCTCGTGGTTGTTTACCCTCTCAATTGGCAGCTTCCCAATTGTACTGGCATGGGCCCTCGTGGTTAATCAAAGACTTTTCTTCATGGCCTGCTAAACCTCCAGCTACAAACTCCAACTTGCCTGACGCTAAAGTACCTCTGTCTATTGCCTCGTGTCTGGTTTCTAATGCTTCTTATCCTTTGTTGTCACGCTATTCTTCCTTTCATAAATTAATACGAATTATCGCCTATCTCCTTAGATGGAAATATTTTGTGGTTGACCAACCTCTTCTCCCCAAACCACACCTTACCAATCATGAATTGAATCTCGCCACCATTAAAGTTTTACAACTGACACAGCAAGAAGCCTTTTCTTCTGAGTTGTCTTTGCTTTCTTCTAGAGATCTTCCCAAATCCACCCGTCTTCGTGCTTTAGCCCCGTTCCTTGATGACCATGGGTTACTCAGGGTAGGTAGAAGGCTCTCGCAATCTTTACTCTCTGAGGACAAAAAGCATCCCGTTATTTTGCCTTCCAAACATCACGTTACTTCTTTAATTATACGTGACTTTCATTATCGTAATCTGCATGTTGGTACACGCACTCTGCTTTGCCTTTTAAGGGAAAAGTACTGGATTATAAATGGAATTCATGAAGTTTCTTCTGTAATTCATAAGTGCATTCCTTGCTTTAAAGCGAAACCTAAAATCAATACTCAATTAATGAGCGATCTGCCCTCTTTTCGCTCTTCTCCTATACGCCCATTTGCTTTAACTGGTGTGGACTATATGGGTCCGTTTCAATATCAACGAAATTCTCCTGAAGCTAAACGTAAATTGTTTGGTAAGCTTTATGTTTCTCTCTTTGTTTGCATGGTTACAGGCGCAATCCACTTGGAACTAGTAACGAATGCTTCTACTTCTTATTTTCTATCAGCTGTCTCTCGCTTCACTGCTAGGCGTGGTGTGCCTTCAGAGATGTTCTCTGATAACGCTTCCACTTTTCAGGGCGCAGCTTCCCTGTGGAAGAAAGCTCTTACTTCCTCTCCTGCCATGGAACAAATTTCTAATTTTTCCTACTCAAGGGGTTTCAAATGGCGCTTTATACCTCCTTACGCTCCTCATCACGGTGGTAGGTGGGAATCTTGCGTAAAGCTCACTAAACGTCATTTAAGAAAAGTCTGAGGTAATCGAATTCTGACTTACGAAGAATTCAATTCACTGTCTGTTCTGATTGAAGGTGTTGTTAATTCTCGACCTTTAACTCCGCTGTCCAATGACCCTGATGACCTGCTTCCACTTACACCTGGTCACTTCCTTATAGGCACTTCTCTTTCTGCTCCTCCTCCTCTTCCCAATTCTTACAGAGATTCTAATCTACCTATCGCTTGGCGGAAACTTGAAGCCCTCCGTAATTCTTTTTGGAAAAGGTGGAACTTGGAATATTTAACTTCCTTACAACGGAGACAGAAGTGGTTTCTTTCCAGTCCCGACATTAAGGTGGGGGACTTGGTCTTGGTTAGGGATGTCTCACCCCCCCTAGTATGGATCTCTGGTAGGGTGACCGAGTGTTATCCTGGGAGAGATGGGAGAGTCAGGGTGGCCAGAATCTTGACCACTAATGGACCGATCACAAGACCACTGTCTTTGATCGCCCCGCTGCCATTAAATGTGTAACTGCTTATTTTGCTCTCTGTTGGTGTACCCCCCCAGTATGGTGTATTCTTTGAATACACGGTACCTGAGATATAATGTCTACTGCTCCTTGCATGTTCATTTCTTCCTTCCTCTTTGCCAAACACCAACAGTGATCTTCTGTTTTCTCCTTGTTGGGCAAATCTCTTTTGTCTTCATAAGTATGTTTCAGATATATAACTTCTGTGACCCACCTAGCGTCATCTAGTAGCGAACCTCTGAAGCTACTCAACTCCTCATCGTGCAAGAGGACTTACATATCCATCTGGCCACCAGATCTTGTTACTATCTCCTGCTATTTTCTCCTTGAGCAAGAGGACTACGTCTACTGTTTCACTCACCATGCTGCGCTAACATCGCCTACTATCAATTCTTAGAAGACCATCCATCAAGAAGAACATTTATTTTTGATAAGTTGGTTATGCTGATATGTATACCTTTTGTTTCCTACCCCCACTCTCTTCCCTTCCTAGGACCTTCCGTGCTTCGTTGAGCAAGTCTCACTTCTCAGTCGGCAGTTGAATCAATCAGTTAAGGCTCAACCAGAGCTAGCCTCCTGACCTAACGAGGCATTTTTTAAATTCCACGCCATGTTGGAACTCTAGGCATCAGTGAGGAACTTCACTTCGACATGCAACAAAGATAAGTACCTTCTTCAAGTTTTAACCTCATCTTCATGGTTTTAACTTCCACGTGTTTTCAATGATACTTTTATAGACAGTGTGAAAGTATTTATTTTGGGGCAAAAATCATTCTTCGTGGGATTTGCCATGTTAAGCTTTCGCTTGTATGAGCCGACCTTACTATAAAGAGCTTTTCTTAAGCTATTCAAATGAGAAATCCTCTCACTACGTGGGATATTATCTAATTACCCGCTGTCTATAATTCAACAAGCTAGTTCCTCCGCTGGATTTACATTAGCCCCATTTTACTGCTAAGATTGTTCCGGAACCTTCCAGATTCTGTACTCAATCTACAAGTCCTGCCGTCATGTATTTCTCACGTACTTGTGAGAATTCTATTTAAAATTGAATTATCTTATTTCTAAATTACTACATAGTGAAGTTTCGTCCACCGCGGGAATTTTCTATAGCGCATTTAATTGTAATTTACAACTTTCTCAAGAAATAGACTCTCACTTATCTAGTGAAACCAGTTATTTTCATCATTGCAATAACTTTCTTTTCCATAAACTTTGTGTCTCCACAGTGAACTTTTCATATATTTCAATGAACTATAGTGAAAACCAGTGCTTGCTCAACTTTTCTACCGCGTCGCGATCGTCCGCTTATATTCAAATAAGGCCATGAACATTTTCCTTAATTCCCATTTCTCTTTCCTAAACCTCTTACTAACAATCTGCAATAAACTTTTAATCTAGGTCTGTTCCAATAAGGTGTCATTCCAAGAAGTGCTCTTCCATTTTGTTGGTTTATCATTAAGTATCTCTGTATAATTACGTGTCTAGCACACGTTTCAAACTTACATTGTTCCTCCCTTCAAAAGCAGGGAAAACAATTCTCTCAACTCTTGAGTGAGTTATTTTTTGGTCTCGCTAAATGAAAACTGCCTCATTTAACTTGCGAGTCCTATTTAAAGTATAGGAGGTCTAGAACCTTCCATTTGATTAACTTTTCAGGTTCACAGTAAGTGACCTGCTCTCTTTGTATAATTCTCACAAAGTAATTCTGTTTAAATATAAGAAGTTGTAGGAACTTCCTTTTTATTCTTTAAGTTTTCTATTTTGTTATCTTCGAAGTTGTTATTCTCGTTAGAATGTTCTTTCAGAGGTTTCTTATAGTACACTGCTTGTACTCCTGTAAATGTTAAAACTTTAATTATTCCATTTTGCCTAGTTTATTAAATCTTACCAAGATTTTAATACAAGGTTTAAAAAACCTTAAAAATTGTCATTTGCCTGGAGCAATTTCTGAACGTTGTTGGAGGTCCGCGACCCCAAATTGTTAGATACATAGAACATATTTATTTGTTAAAGTTACGCTTCTTTGAATTGTTAAATAAATTAAATATTTGTTTTTGGATTCTCATTTTTCTAATACAACGGTTAAGCAAGGTCCTGTACTCCTTGGCTCTCCCTACTCGATGCCCTTAAATCTATTGATAGGGATTTCACCACTCGTTGCATTTGAGCAAAAACTCTTAGTGGTAATCTTGTCAAAGCTTCTCTTAGCTTTAATAGCTAATTCTAATTGGCCAGTAAGGCAAGTAAAGCTCGCTACGCCAGCTACCTGCTTGTGGAGATCCTCTCCGAAAACTTATGGTCAATTTCCCAAAAGATAAGTGTTTCTTTTTTTGTCTAAGCTTTTAGCCGGCCTCTCGCTGAGTAAGGGCTTAGCCATTTCCAAATGCAACCATTGGGTCACTTACCAAAATTACTTTCCAAGTTATAATTTTTTCGTTACTCCCCTTCCTTGAAGCACTTGGTCGCTCTTTTCAGGAATTCTATAACTTCAAAAAATTGAAAATACCAAGCTTGATTAACTATTGGCATTCTTCGAATCATTTCGAAAAAACTAATTTCTTTGAGAAGACATACAATAAATCGTTTGCTCTCTGTCTGGCCAGACCATCACCCTTCCCTATAGTACTTTTATTCGTGCTTGGGAGGAAATACACTAAAGCCTCTCTCTGGCAACCTGCCCAAGTCTTAGCTGCGGTTCCCGTCAGCTTCGACCAAGCTCGTACCCACTTTAGGTATCTGAACAAGGATTTGCGGTGGCAACCACCTTTAAATGTATTGAAAGTCAAATTCATAATTTTTGTGGAACTCTCATCCTATTTTTCTATCCTTTTTCTCCAGTCCGAAACCCATTTCCTTTTCTTAATCATCTTCCCTTGGTGGGTGGGTTATTCCCTAGCCTATAATCTACCCACCGTCCCAGCATTTTCCTGGAGTTGAAAATGGGAAACCACGAAAAACCATTTCAAGGAAGGCCAACGGTGGGGCTCGAACCCACGTCTACCAGGTCCCCAGAGAGCTTGGCCCCATGATCTCACGCTACGATTTTAGCGAGCGTAGCTACCGCTGTCGGTATAATAATAAAGACAATAATAAGCCTAATCCAATCTTAATACACAAAAATTTAAAACTAAACGGATAGTCTAATGCCCGTTGTTCACGGTAAAATTTTCCTTCAAATTTATTGTACAATAATTTAATTTTATAACATTTCTGTTGCTCACGGTCAAATTCAAGTTTTATAAAACCTTTGATAAAACTTTCCATAAAATAGGACATGTTCTATTCCGTAAAATTAATTTTGCGAAACGAACCAATAAGAGAAGCTGACATGACGATGATGCTGGCGCCACGTGGTGAGAAGATTGTGAAGCTCGCTTGTAATCAAATACTTCGCAAATGGCAGGCTCCGGCTGGACTAAGGAAGCTGTTAGTGTTTTACTGGACGAGTACCAGAAATATCCGTGTTTGTATGAGGTTAAAACGCCCATATGCCACAATAGAAATGCAAGAAGGAAGGCAGAAATCTCCTCCATTCTTAGAAAATTCCTATATGAATTCTGATCTTCTAACCTCAACTCATTTTAGACCAAGGACAGCATTCCTCTACCTCCTTCTCTTCTTTTTATCCATTCCCGAGTCCAGCACTTCCTAGCATTTCTTTTCTTCCTTTTTACCACCGTACAACACATAGGCCTAATTGTAGCTAAAGCAGCAATTTCTACAATTTTTGCTTTGTTTATTGGAACTATACTCTCAAACCAATGTGTGTTGAATAGCTAATTCTTGGTTCAGAAGTTTATCGGTAGATGGCGATCCTGATACATCCACGAATTTTATAAAATAATTTTACCGTGAACAACACAGCTTGCTTTCGTCAAATTTTTATAAAATTAGTTGTACAATAAATTTTAAGAAACATTTTACCGTGGGCAACGGGCATAAGGGTTTTCAGCACGCTAAATATAAATTCAATTGTCAAACCATGAAATCTCAAACAACTCACAGACATAATAGACAGTTAAAAATCTTGATTCTGGCAATTCAGGGAAATAGATTCCCGGACGATATCGCATTGAAGTCCAGCAACTACAGAATCCTAAAAAAAGGCAAGGTTGGCACAATAATAATTAAGAATACGCTTTTGCAATCCATAAGAACATTATAAATTCAGTTACTGACTTTCAGTCCCCAAATAGAAGACTCTCACTCCTAATAATCAAATGTGTAAACAAAATGTAGCCTACACCCTCATTAGTGAACACGCCTCAATCAATGATGATAATGGGACCAATCCTCAAAAGGTTTTCTTTGAAGAGCTAGAATCGGTGACATCAAAAATTCTTGACAAGCACATTAAAATACTGCAAGGTGACGTCAACGTACAAGTAGGACAAGATAAGGCATACAAGAACATGTTGTTGTTTAAGTCTTCAGTCTTTCCACTGGTTTGATGCAGCTCTCCGTGCTTCCCTGTCCTGAGCTAATCGTTTCATCTCTACATATCTACCACACCCTACATCCGAGGCAATCTGTTTAACATATTCGTCTACCCTTCCTTCCATAACTGAGTTTGCTATCCTGTGTGTCGTAGTACGTGTCCTACCAACCTATCTCTTCTCTTCATTAGCAGTTGCCAGAAACATCTCTCCTGTCCCACTCGTCTTAATACCTTTTTATTCGTGACCCTATCTACCCATCTGATCTTCATCATTCTCCTGTAACACCACATTTCAAACGCTTCAGTTCTCTTCTTTTCTGCTGCACCGATAGTCCAAGTTTCACTTCCATAGAGTGCCACGCTCCAACATAGTGAGAGAATATTCACTTCATAAAAGAACCAATAGAAACGGGCAACGGCTTATAGAGTTCTGTAGGAACTTTGACTTGAAACTGATGTCCACCCACATCAAGTAGTTACCAAGGAAACAAACTACTGGGAGAATTACGGATTGATCACGTTGCAATATATCACAGAAGACAAAGGAAGTTATGAATATCAGAGTCAAGGAATGAGCCAACATAGAAACAGATCATTACCTAACAACCATCAAGATAGAGTTCAGAAATAGGAAATTTGAACAAGTAGTTCCGTGAAGAACTATACAGCCAATTTTCATATATCCTACTTATGTTAATTGCCACTATCAACATACACAATTTCAGTTTGATTGCTGTAATAGATTCGTAGATATTGAGAACCGACTAAATATTTCGGATGGTCGCCATGTTGGATTTTATATATGTAGGTCCTAGAGTTATGTACTGTTACATGCAGATTATTGTGAACGTGTAGTATTCAAACTTCAATCGCATAGTTAGGACACAAGAAAAAACAAGGAGAGTTTAAAATTTTTCACTGCTGCCATCTTGAGGTTATGGAAACAATTGAAATAAAATAGATGCCAGTGGATTAACATTCCTATAAGGATTTACTGTACCAATTTTCACTGCACGCGGATGGTTAAATTGCGAGAAACGTCCGTGTGAATATTTATAATTCGCGTCACCGCCATGTTGGATTTGTGATCACCAGGTTATTTAAAGTCCTATAGGTGAACTTAAGTTCATAGCCCCTATGAACATTAAAAAAATGCAGTTTGATTGCTAAAATAGATTCGTAGATATTCAGTATCGTCTAAATATTTCGGATGGTCGCCATGTTGGATTGTTAAATGTATAGGCCATAGAGCCATGTACCATTAAAGTAAAATTATTGCGTAGGTTCATTATTCAAACTTTCACTTCGATCGCATGACTACATCACAATAAATAAAATCTTAATTTTAAAATTCGCACTGCCGCCATCTTGAGGTTATGTAAACAATTGAACTAAATTAGATACCAGTGGATTACAATGTGTATAAATATTTCCTGTGCCAGGTTTCAGTGCGCTTGGAACATTAAATCGCGAGAAAGGTCTATTTAAAATTTCCAAATTCGCTTGGCCGCCATGTTCGTTTTGTAGTTAACCGGTTTTTGAAAGTCTTATAGATGGACTTCCAGTAGTGCCCTTTATCTCCGTACAAAATTTCAGGGGTTTACCGCTAATAGTTTCAGAGATATAGAATGCCAGTGAAATATTTCGCACATCCGCCATCTTGTGATTATGTAAACAATTGAACGAAGTTAGATGTCGGTGCATTACAATGTATATAAACATATACTGTACCAAGTTTCATTGCGTTTGGTTGGTCAAATCGCGAGAAACGTCTATTTAAAAGTCGCAAATTCGCTTGGCCGCCATGTTGGTTTTGTTGTTACCAGGTTTTCAAAAGTCACATAAGTGAACTTATAGTAGTTACCTCTATCATTATAGAAAATGTCAGGGTAATATCGGTAATCGTTTCGGAGATATTGAATGCTGGTGAAATATTTCGCACAGCCGCCATGTTGGATTGGTGAGTTGTAACAAAATTTGAAGGGTACGGTCGAGGTCGCCGGGAATAGTGCTATGAACTTTCCGAGTTTCATTGAAATCGCTCCAGCCGTTTAGATTTTATTAGGGGGGGACACACACACACACACACGAATCACACACACACACACACGCACACACACACGGACAAAAGGTGATCTCATAAGCCTATTTTTTCAAAATTGAAAATAGGCTAAAAATAAATCACATGTAATTTTTTCAAGTTATATTTCGCATATTTCAGTAATAGGGATTACGTCTAGTTGACTGCCTGAAAAGTGAAATATCAATTATCAATCAAGCAACACTGAAAATTGGACCCAAAGCTATCTATAGAAATATGAACGTATCGAATAACAAGTTACTAAAACAATAGTTTGGTGCTTTTCAGTCGGTCAACACGAATGTTCCCAAATAAGTTGGGTTATACCCTAATCCTGAAAAACATTACATGACATTTATAAATACACTTGGATGACCAGTTTCGATCGTCAAGTGGTCATCATCAGATCCATCACACTAAGAGACGATACTACAACTAACAAATGCCGACGAGTTGCATTACTAAAACTGCAACTAAATAAGTGTACATATTGTAAATATTTTCACCCGTATTTTCAGACATAGATTTTATAGCCTAAGTGTAATGGAACTGATGATGATCGCTTGACGATCGAAACTGGTCATCCAAGTGTATTTATTAATCTCATGTATTTTTTTCAGGTTTAGTGTATAACCCAACTTATTTGGGTACATTCGTGTTAACCGACTGGAAAGCACCAAACTTTTGTTTGGGAAGGCAACACTGAAAAATGGCTTCAAACCCCATCAAGTTAATTCGAAATGTTAAAGCTAAACAGAACAGTACCAGATACCAAGAACTGGCTGATATTGAAACAACTGGCTCGAATCACATACCTCAGACCTTGATTACCGCAGCCAAAGAAACAGCGACACTCACAATAACACGCAAACATTCGTGGTGAGATGTAAGTTGTGAGCAAGCAGCGTCATCAGGCTGCATGCATAGAAGACATGGCAGTTCAACATTTGAGTTCTAATATTTATTGAACTAAGAGAACATTTTCAGCTCTGCAAAATCATTGAGTTTAAATCCCTACGAGAATTCTGAAAACTAGGTGATCTTCACAATTTCAGATTTGAATTGTTACTTTCCAACCAAACAAGCCCTGAAAATTGCGGTAACATTGTTTTCTGTAAAATCCCATATCCCCTAAAATAGCAATAAATTTTGCAGGATAAATTTCACCAGTTATGTCTTATCAAGTCCGCGAAAATGTCAACCAACTGTGTGAAAAGCTAATAAACTTCCCGAGACTAGATAGTTTGATGCAATTACCAGATGTACAGCGATAATTATCTTTAGTTGGATACTTTCAGCATTGTCCATTCACTGTCACTTTACAAAGCTGCTTGGTCTTTGTAAACGCACATTGAAGCGTACTAAAACTACTTTCGTGTCCTTGCTTCAGTTTATTGCTTATTGCAAATGACAATGTAATGTGTTACTCTGTTCATTGACGTCATCGTGATTTATAGGACCTGTGCGCTAATTGTGTGTGGTGTGCTGTATTGTTATCTAGCAGAGCAAGGCCACTCTAGTAGCACATGCTGGGTCACAGGTCAGTGCATTTAATCTAGTTTGTAGCACAGGTATATCGGAGGTAATTAGCATTCTACAGTATTGTTAGGTAGATTTCATTAGAAAGCTAACTATTGCAATGGGTCCCATGTTTCGACTTCCGGAAAATTTCGACATATCTTCGCGTTTCACATCCCCGAGACCCCAAAACCACCGTCAGTTCAAAAGTTTATATATAATTTATGTATGTATATATATATATATGTATATCAGTTTCTTGTGGACACGATAACTGCCGTAATTTTGCACCAATCACTTTGAATTTTCTACCGAATATGTATACCTATAAAATCTCGGTCGAGTTCGTTACTGGGCTAAATCGGTCGAAGGGGGTGAAAATGGGGGGCTTTTTTCGAAAAAGTGAAATATCGCTATAACTCTCTTAATATCTGAAATATTGAATCCATTCAAAGTTCATACTATGTGTCGGACAAGGCCCTAAAATTTATGTTTGAGAAGTTTTTTGATAGCACCAACCATTGACCAAAGGGGTGGGAAAAAGTGGGTTTTTCGGGAAACATTAATCATATCTCTGTTAATAGGCACAATATCAAAACCGTACAAAATGGACAATATTCCTCCAATAATTACCTAAAACTTGTGTCTGAAAGAATTTTTGCTATGACCCACCATTACGCCACGGGGTGAGCAAAATGATTTAAATTATAAGAAAATGCCAAGTGCCAAGAGAGGTTGCCATGACAACTTTACTTTAAATTGATAAGGGATGAGCCATCAGCAGTTGCTATGACAACGCCACTGCACGAGATAACATTCAGTTTTCCATCTGTCTGTGGGAAGCGACTTCGGTATCGGAACTGGTAGCATGCTGAACTTCTATGCCCAAGGTCGCGGGTTCAAACCCGGCTGAAGTCGTCGGATTTACTAAGAGCGCTTAAAAAAACTGAGTTTGCTTTCCTTCGGAGGGGAAGTTCCAACGTTCGTTGCGAGTTGATGGTTCCGGTGGCATCTAGTAGCCAAGTTCACAGCTAGGTGTCGTTGATGGTAGTATTTTTAATTATGTAGCCTATTTTAGGTAGAATTCATCAGAAAGCTAACTATTGCAATTTAGGTAGATTTCATCAGAAAGCTAACCATTGCAATGGATGCCATGTTTCGACTTCCGGAAATTTCGACATATCTTCGCGTTTCACATCTCCCAGACCCCCAAACCACCGTCAGTTCAAAAGTTTATATATATATGTGTGTGTATATATATATGCATATATATCAGTTTCTTGTGGACACGATAACTGCCGTAATTTTGCACCAATCACTTTGAATGTTTTGCATAATATGTATCCCCTTAAAATCTCGGTCCGGGGCTTTCTTTTTAAGTGAAATATCGCTATAACTCTCTTAATTCGTGAAATATCGAATCCATTCAAATTTCATAATATGTGTCGGATAAGTGCCAAAAATGTATGTTTGAAAAGTTTTTGATAGCACCAAACATTGTCCAAAGGGGTGGAAAAAAGTGGGTTTTTCGGGAAACATTAATCATATCTCTCTTAATAGGCACAATATCAAAACCGTACAAAATGGAAAATATTCCCCTAATAATTACCTAAAACTTTGTCTGAAAGAATTTTTGATCTGACCTGCCATTACGCCAAGGGATGAGAAAAATGATTTCGGAATTAAAGAAAATGCCAAGTGCCATCAGAGGTTACCATGACAACGCTTCTTAATTGATGAGGGATGAGGTATCAGAGGTTGCCAAGACAACGCCATCGCACGAGATCACATTCATTTTTCCATCTGACTCTGTGGGAAGCGGCTAACTGGTAGCATGCTGAACTTATAAGCCCAAGGTCGCTGGTTCAAAGCCGGCCAAAGTCGTCGGATTTTCTAAGAGCGCTAAAAATCCCTCAGCATGCTTTCCTTTGGAGGGGAAGTTCCAACGTTCGTTGCAAGTTGCTGATTGCGGTAGCATCTAGTAGCCAAGTTCACAGCTAGGTGTCGTTGACGTTAGTATATGGTACAAAATTAGGAACTACAACTTAAAATTGACCGTCTGCAGACCTTACCTGAATTACAGACTAATACAGTCATCGCAATTCACACCGTTTATCAGATTCTACACACACCCAATGTAAGCCTACACGGGGTTACATGACCACGTTGTCGCAGCCCCTAAACTGAGGAACCAACAAAAATCTCTGCGGGAGATAAAATTTTGCGTGAAGAAGTAACAGACTGTCAGATAGTTACACATCAGTTCCAAACCTTGCATAAGGACAGTGTGATCACAAGTATAACAAGTAGTTCCGTGAAGAACTATACAGCCTATTTTCATATATCCTACTTATGTTAATTGCCACTATCAACACACACAATTTCAGTTTGATTGCTGTAATAGATTCGTAGATATTGAGAACCGGCTAAATATTTCGGATGGTCGCCATGTTGGATTTTATATATGTAGGTCCTTGAGTTATGTACTGTTACATGCAGATTATTGTGAACGTGTAGTATTCAAACTTCAATCGCATAATTAGGACACAAGAAAAAACAAGGAGATTTAAAAAATTTTCACAGCTGCCATCTTGAGGTTATGGAAACAATTGAAATAAATTAGATGCCAGTGGATTAACATTCGGATAAAGATTTACTGTACCAAGTATCACTGCACGCGGATGGTTAAATTGCGAGAAACGTCCATGTGAATATTTATAATTCGCGTCACCGCCATGTTGGATTTGTGATCACCAGGTTATTTAAAGTCCTATAGGTGAACTTAAGTTCATAGCCCCTATGAACATTAAAAATGCAGTTTGATTGCTAAAATAGATTCGTAGATACTCAGTATCGTCTAAATATTTCGGATGGTCGCCATGTTGGATTGTTAAATGTATAGGCCATAGAGTCATGTACCATTAAAGGAAAATTATTGCGTAGGTTCATTATTCAAACTTTCACTTCGATCGCATGACTACATCACAAGAAATAAAAACTTAATTTTAAAATTCGCACTGCCGCCATCTTGAGGTTATGTAAACAATTGAACTAAATTAGATACCAGTGGATTACAATGTGTATAAATATTTCCTGTACCAGGTTTCAGTGCGCTTGGAACATTAAATCGCGAGAAAGGTCTATTTAAAATGTTCAAATTCGCTTGGCCGCCATGTTCGTTTTGTAGATAACCGGTTTTTGAAAATCATATAGATGGACTTCCAGTAGTGCCCTTTATCTCCGTACAAAATTTTAGGGAGATACCGCTAATAGTTTCAGAGATATAGAATGCCGGTGAAATATTTCGCACATCCGCCATCTTGTGATTATGTAAACAATTGAACGAAGTTAGATGTCGGTGCATTACAATGTATATAAACATATACTGTACCAAGTTTCATTGCGTTTGGTTGGTCAAATCGCGAGAAACGTCTATTTAAAAGTCGCAAATTCGCTTGGCCACCATGTTGGTTTTGTAGTTACCAGGTTTTCAAAAGTCACATAACTGAACTTATAGTAGTTCCCTCTATCACCATAGAAAATGTCAGGGTAATATCGGTAATAGTTTCGGAGATATTGAATGTTGGTGAAATATTTCGCACAGCCGCCATGTTGGATTGGTGAGTCGTAACAAAATTTGATGGGCACGGTCGAGGTCGCCGGGAATAGTGCTATGAACTTTCCGAGTTTCAAGGAAATCGCTCCTGCCGTTTAGATTTTATTAGGGGGGGACACACACACGAATCACACACACACACACACACACACACACGCACGCACACACACACGGACAAAAGGTGATCTCATAAGCCTATTTTTTCAAAATTGAAAATAGGCTAAAAATATGCATACAAAAACGAAACAAAAAGTTAATTAACCTCCAAATGTAAAATACTTTCTTGCAATCAATGAGGTCTGATCCTCCTACGAAAGCCTGCATATTTTGCCTATTATAGCCTATCCCCTAGTTTGCCCGGTGAAATCTACCTCCGCCTTCCGGCGTGCCGAGAGGAATTTTTTTTGAATGGTACAGACTCCGTCTTACGGAAAGAATACATGATGAAAATTAATAAATATAAATGAAAAATACTGGAATGCAGCCGAAATAAATCAGAAACCTCAATGGACATCAAATTGGCAGGTGAAAAGCTGAAGGAAGTAGGAGACTTCTGTTACTTAGGAAGCAAAATAACCAGTGATGGACGAACAAAGAGGATATAAAAAGTAGGTTGGCTCAGGCAAGGAAAGCATTTCTACAAAAAAAGGAATCTGTTGACATCGAATATAGATTTAGGTACTAGAAAGTCATTTTTGAAAACCTTTGTCTGGAGCGTGGCGCTCTATGGAAGTGAAACCTGGGCTATTGTTGCAGCAGAAAAGAGGAGAATTGAAGCAATTGAAATGTGGTGTTACAGGAGAATGATGAAGATCAGATGGGTAGATGGGTTACAATCGAAGAGGTATTAAGACGAGTGGGAGAGGAGAGATGTTTCTGGCGCCTGCTAATGAAGAGAAGAGATAGGTTGGTAGGACACATACTAAGACACCCAGGAATAGCAAGCTTAGTGATGGAAGGAAGGGTTGAGGACAAGAACTGTAGGGGTAGACCAAGGTTAGAATATGTTAAGCAGATTGCCTCGGATGTAGGGTGTGGTAGCTATGTAGGGATGAAACGATTAGCACAGGACAGGGAGGCATGGATAGCTGCATCAAACCAGTCAAAATACTGAAGACTCAAACAACAACAAGTATTGTTTTCACGCGCTAGCAATCTTAAAACAGGAAAGATGCAGAATATGGCGTAAGAATTCTATTATTCTATTATTATTATTATTGCGTTACGGCCAACTAAGGACCACGTTATTTCAACTGGTTTTTGCGTCGAACTTAAATATTTGCCCAGTACTGTCGCATGAACTATTGATGATTATTATTATTATTATAATTATTGTACTCCTGCAAATTTTCTAGGATTTTGTCTGCTAATGCGCCCAACTTAGTACACCTGGGCGAAACATCGCAATTGATAGGACAAAAACCTAAAATACTTACTTGGCACTGGGTAAACAGTGGTTTGACGAACTGGAGGAAACTGATAGAGTATTGTGCGAAGAGAAGGTCATCTGCAAGTTGAAACAAAATATCTACAAATATGTGGTGAGACCAGCGATGCTGTATAGTGAAGAAACTTGCCCAATTGCAAAAGCCCAAGAGAGAAAGATGGAAGTGGCAGAAATGAGAATGTTAAGCGAATGAGTGGAGTGACAATAAAGGATAGAATATGGAATGATTTCATCAGAGGAGCAGTGAAAGTGGGATCCATTGGAAAGAAGGTTCAAGAGAGTTGGCTCCGATGGCATGGGCATGTCCTCAGAAGAGAGGAAGACTACGTGGGGAAAAGAGTTGGAAATCTGGAAATTGAGGGTTCAAGGAGGAGAGGAAGACCGAAAATGAAACGGGAAGACAAGGTTGCAGGAGACCTCAGAGAAGAAGGATGGAAGAGGAAGGAAGCATGGGATAGACATTTATGGAAGGGAAGAATCCAGGAAAGTATCACTAACCCTGCGTGAAGTGGGAAAAGGCTGAGATAAAGAATAATAATAATAATAAGAATTACTTGGTCGTGTGAAAGTCAAGATTCCATCTTTATGTTTGTCGTTAGGACCAGTAAGGACCGATAGATCTCTTGTGGGGCCACCAGGTTTTCATACTTTCGGAGTGTGCTTTCTTCCATCCATCAGAATGAACATGCTTCGCTGTGGTGTAACCGTGCTCGTTAAAACGTGCACTACGACCGCGTGGGCAGCTGCAGCAAGTCCAGGGATAGTAGATTCGAATCCCAGCGTTGACAACGGCTATCCTAAGTGTGTTTTCCCCAGGTTTTTCCACAGTCCCAGCAGAAAATGCCGGGAGAGTACCTTATTTCAAGTCCCGGGGAACCTACCCCATCCCTGTTCCCAATACAGTTACTCACACTAATACAGTCATCACATACATATAGTCAATACACACCCAACTAGATGGGGCTGATGACCAAGATGTCACTAGCCCCTAAAAAGAATTAACAACAAGAACATGCTTCGGTCGAGTTGTAACTTTTTCTTGATGAGTCTGTTTAAGTATGTGTTTGGATGGTGGTCAAAGTTGAATGTCTATTTCTGAAATTCCATATTGTTACGGCTGTGAGTTTGTTTTGTCGCCTCGCCGCGTTGAGTCACAGCTGCCCCGGGCTGTATGTGCTCTGCCTCAGTGTATTATGTGCGCGTTACGCAACGGGCTGCGAAGTGAAAGGGATGGTCCAGAATATTCGTGACCCAGCCAGTGAAGGAAATCTTGAGAAGCCGTGTGTCCTGGACGGTTCTAGAATTCATTGAGTCACCAGCCTGCTATATAAGTGGCCTCAACAGCGAGGGGACCGAGTTTTTGACAGTGTTTTTGAGCGAGTGTGATTTCACTGAGCGACAGAAGTGTGGTGACGAAGTGCCGAGCGAGTTACGAAATCCAGTGACATTGTTTCCCCAGCTTGTGGACAGCGAAACAGCGTGTAGCAGGTAATCGTAAGTAAATGTAGTTTGTGTACATGAGGACGAGGTGCAGGTAGCTTCTGACAAGGCCACCGGACTCATTAAGACGGTTTAACTTCTGTGGTTTGTTGACAAGTGAAAGGGGCAAGAGCGCCCAAGGAAGAGACTTGAGGAAACTGGAGTAAGGTTCTTCGATGTTAGGCCCCTTAAAACGACAATTATCATCATCATCATCAGTAAGGTTCTAATTACTTGTATTTGCTGATGAGTAGTGTATCTTTCTGGCCGCAATAAAGTTAATTATTTCTTTAAAAGAACAATCTGTGTTGTGCTTCAACCCACCGTAATCCAGTTAACAAAAGTGTCACTAGGGGGGTGGCACGTAACAACTGGTGTCAGAAGCCGGATTACGAACTCAAACACTAGCACAACACCTGACGGTCCTGGTTTCAAAACCCGAGCAGGTCATTTTTTTAAATTTTCCTGTGAGTGCATGCCCTTTACAAGACAAGCATCTAAAATGGAAGCGCAATTGGCAGCGATGCTAGAAAAGTTAAGCGGCATGGAAACCAAGATGGAGGACGGCCAGAAGAAGATGGAGGACGGCCAGAAGACGTTAGCAGAGGACCTGAAGGACGGCCAGAATAAGTTAGCAGAGGACCTAACCGCCAAATTTCTGGATGGCCAGAAAACTCTGGAAGAGGGTCTGCTGACGAAACTAGAGGAGAGCCAATGGAAATTAGAACAGGGCCTACGTGAGGAAGTCGCAGCAGTGGAAAAGAAGTTCGACGCCTTACAAGAGGAAGTTGCCGAATTGCGCCAACGCCCACTGACGGGTATAGAAGAGAAATTCAACGCTTTAAAAAAGGAAATTGCTGAGCTGAGCAAACACCCACCGACGGAGATGGAAGCGAGATTCAACGCCCTACAAGAGGAAGTAGCCGAACTGCGCCAACGCCCACTGACGGGGGTGGAAGAGAAATTCAACGCTTTACAAAAGGAAATTGCTGAGCTGAACCAACGCCCGCAGACGGGGATGGAAGCGAGATTTAACGCTCTTCAAGAGGAAGTTGCCGAGCTGCGCCGACGCCCGCCCACAGGTACACCGGGAATATCAGGAACGGGACAGAGCAGAGTGACGCCCCCAACCTTCGACGGAAAGGTCCCGTGGAGCACCTATTTACGTCAGTTCGAGGCAGCCTGTTCCATAAACAACTGGAACAACACGGAAAAGGCAACATCTCTCATTATAGCGCTGAGGGGGGACGCTCTTAACGTCCTTCAGGCCATCCCGACTGGATCCCAGGACTACGCTTCACTAATCGACCATATGGGGTCCCAGTATGGAGATAGCCATCTTCAGCAGGCCTATCAGATGCAGCTCCGGATCCGGGTACAAAAGAACGCGGAAACCCTGCAGGAGTTCGAGATGGACATCGCACGCCTCGTAAGGCTCGCCTACCCAACAGCGCCGGCCGACTTTCTGGAACAGATAGCGACGCAGACTTTCACCGACGGGCTACGGGACTCGGACACTCAACAGGCGCTGCGACTCGCGCGCAATAAGACCCTGGCAGATGCGCTGAGCCACGCACTTGAGTTCGAGACGGCAAAACAGGCATCTAGAATGCACGCGCGGGTGCGTCGAGTGGACGTCGACGAACCAGTAAAAACCAACGAGACCAAGCCCCTGGCCGACGAATTGATGAAGGCGCTAAGCCGTTTCATCGATAGTCGCGGCGCCACCAGCAACGACACCGCTGGAAGACAACCGGAGAGGCGGGCCGGAAGAGGATTGCCGACCTGCTGGACCTGCGGTAAAAAAGGCCACCTGAGCAAGGACTGCGGTGATCGCCGCCACCGAGGGTATCCGACGGGAAATCAGTCGTCTGAAAACCGCGCGGCCCAGGGAAACTAGTATTAGCCAGCCTCGGGGGGCAAAGGTTGGCTTGTGACAGTCGTCAAGCCCCGGCAGTCCAAGTTCGTGTGACGAAGTTACGGAGGGACAATAGCAGCCTGATGGTCGACGGAGTCATCAACGGAGTGAGCTGGCCCATGCTGATCGACACGGGAGCGTCGAGGACCATCGTTAATCCTACCGTGATCCCGAGGTGGAGAGTGCAACCAACACAAAGGAACCTCCAACTAATAACCGCGACTGGAGAGACTGCACCGGTACATGGCGAAGCATCACTGGAGTTCGTCATTGCTCGACGGGCGGTAAAGCATCCAGTGCTTGTGGCTGACGTATCAAACGAAGTGATCATTCGACTGGACTTTCTGGACCAGAACGACATCATCTTGGACCTGAGTACCAACACTCTGCACTTCGGAGGTGAGGAACTTGCTTTGCAACCAGCACACGAGCCCATCACCGCACGACGAGTAAGGCTGAGAGAGGACGTCATCGTTCCCGCCAGGACGGAGGTCAGCGCTGCCGTAATTGTCGACGAAACTGCTGAGGGAGTGGCGGCTGTCATCGAGCCAAAATATGAGGACATCCAGACAAAAGGATTGCTAATTGCCAAGACCCTCATCAACACGACATCTCGGCCGTACTGTACGTCCGCCTGTCCAACCTGAACGACTACGACATTACGGTTCACCGGGACACCAATCTAGGAGTCTGCGAGCCCGTTACCTGGATTGCCCGCATCACAGACACGACGGACGGACACCTGCAGACGGACAACCGAAGAAGACGCGCCCTGCCAGAAGAACTACAGAAGCTGTACCAAGGATCCCAGGACCATTTAGACGAGGAGCAATCACGCCAACTTCAGGACCTGATACGCGAATTCCAGGATGTCTTCTCCGTGGGGAGCAAAGGCTTCGGTAGGACATGCTTGGTCCAGCACAGAATCGACGTTGGGGGCAGCGCACCGATTAGGGCCCCATTCCGACCTGTCCCGCTCGCCAAGCAAGCTGAAGTCGACCGGATGGTAGAAGAGATGAAGGAGCAAGGAGTGATCGAGCCATCACATAGTCCTTGGAGTTCTCCGGTCGTGCTAGTGAAGAAGATGGACGGTTCCACCAGGTTCTGCGTGGATTACAGGCGGGTGAATGACGTCACGAAAAAGGACAGCTACCCTCTACCCCGGATCGACGACACCCTGGACATCATATCAGGGTCAAGATGGTTCTCCACCTTGGATTTGAAGAGTGGCTATTGGCAGGTGGAGGTCCACCCTAAGGACCGCGAGAAAACCACGTTCTCTATGGGCAGCGGGCTCTGGCAGTTCACCGTCATGCCATTCGGTCTGTGCAACGCCCCTGCGACCTTCGAAAGGCTAATGGAGTCCATTCTGAGGGGACTACACTGGAAGACCTGCCTGGTCTACCTAGACGACGTCATCGTTCTGGGGAGAAGCTTCGAGGAGCACTACAGCAACCTGAAAGAGATCTTGATGAAGCTACGGGCTGCCCAGCTGAAGTTGAGCCCCAAGAAGTGTCAGCTCTTCCAGAAGCAGGTCCAGTACCTTGGGCATATCGTCTCCGAGGAAGGGGTGCGCACCGACCCAGAGGAGACCGCAGCTGTGAGGGAGTGGCCAGTTCCGAAGGACAAGTCCCAACTACGATGCTTCCTGGGACTCTGCACTTTTTACCGTCGCTTCGTGAAAGGATTCATCGACATCGCCAAACCTTTACATCGACTGACTGAGAAGGACCAACTCTTCACGTGGACAGCAGAATGCCACAGTGCCTTCGAACAACTCAAGCAGGCTCTGTGCACCGCGCCTATTCTGGCCTACCCCAGACCTGGAAAAAGGTTCATCGTCGATACCGATGCCAGCTACTTTGGCATAGGGGGAATCCTGTCGCAAGTAGTGGACGGCGAAGAGAGAGTAGCGGCCTACTTCAGCAAGGCCTTGCCAAAGCCAGAAAGGAACTACTGCGTCACCAGGAAGGAGCTGCTCGCCATCGTGAAGACCATTGAACACTTCCACAAGTACCTGTACGGGCAAGAATTTCTCATCAGGACCGACCATGCATCCCTGCGGTGGCTCCTGAACTTTAAGCAGCCCGAGGGTCAACTCGCGCGGTGGTTAGAGAGGCTTCAACAGTACAACTTTGAGATTCAGCACAGGAAAGGCCAACTGCATTCTAACGCCGACGCCCTGTCACGAAGACCGTGCCCCAAAGACTGCACCTTCTGTGCCCGAAGGGAGAAGAACATCGGGATACAGTGCCGAAGGACTACCGTGGAACTTCAAGGGAGCTGGAGCCGCGAATCTTTCACGTGGGCACAAACAGAAGATGATGACCTGGGACTGATAGCCGAATGGAAGAGGGCCTGTGTCCCCGACCCGGGTGGAACATTGTGAGTGACTGCAGCCCAAAGTTTAAGTCCTACTGGGCGCAGTGGGACTCGCTGATTGTAAGGGATGGCCTCGTCTGCCGCGCCTGGGAGAGCAGCGACGGGAAGACATCTCGGGAACAAGTCGTCGTTCCAAAGGCATGACGGAGGAAGTCCTGAAGGTAGTCCATGGAGGATCAACTGGTGGACACCTAGGAATAAAGAAGACCCTGGAGAAGCTGAGAGAGCGGTTCTACTGGATCGGATGCCGAACTGACGTGGAGAACCACTGCGCGAGGTGCCACTATTGCGCAGCCAGCAAGGGCCCAGGAAGAAGACGACGGGGTCCACTGAAGACCTACAACGTGGGCGGCCCCATTGAGAGAGTGGCCATCGATGTTGCTGGGCCATTCCCGTTAAGCGGGGCAGGGAACCGCTACATATTGGTCGTCAGCGACTACTTCACCAAATGGCCGGAGGCGTATGCGCTCCCTAACCAAGTAGCCGCGACGATCGCAGAGACCCTGGTGAAGGAATTCGTCAGCCGGTATGGAGGACCCCTGGAGCTGCACTCCCCGACCAAGGGAAGAAACTTCGAGTCGCAGGTGTTCCAGAACCTTTGCCAGCTGCTGGGAATCCGGAAGACAAGGACAACGCCGCTACACCCTCAGTCCGACGGGATGGTAGAGCGATTCAATCGCACCATCGAGAACCATCTCCATAGTCGTCAGCGAGCACCAGAGGGATTGGGACAAACATCTTCCACTATTTCTCCTGGCCTACCGCGCCGCCGTGCATGAAGCCACCGGGTGACACCAGCCCGGGCCATGTTTGGGAGGCGCAGTCAGCTGGCATTTGATGGTGCGCAAATGCGAGGGAGCCGTGTCAGTAGATTTACTGGCACGTTAAAGATCCCCTTTGGGGCGAAATTCCGGCACCCCGGCGTCTCTAAAAGCCCCAGATGTTAAAAGGGACGTAAAACCAATAACATTATTATTATATTATCATGTTTGGGAGGGAGCTCCGTCTACCTGTCGATCTTGCCTTCGGCCGACCTGGAAATGATCCGGTCCCGGTAAGCCAGTATTGTCAAGAACTGGTCGACCAAATGGAGGACGTGCACGCGTTCGCGAGGAGGAAGCTGCGGATCGAGACCGACCGAACGAAGACCCGATACAACCAACAGACGGATGCTGGCGGATTCCACGAGGACGACCTTGTCTGGCTCTTCAACCCATTACGGCAGAAAGGTCTGTCACCCAAACTGCAGAAGTCCTGGGAGGGCCCGTACCGAGTCGTGAAACGGATCAACGATGTCGTCTACAGGATCCAGCGGAGCCCGAGGGCGAAGATGAAGATCGTGCATCGAGATCGCCTGGCAGCCTACGGAGGGACACAGACGGACCAATGATTGATCGGGACGATCAGCCTTTTAGGAAGGGGGTGGTGTTACGGCGGTGAGTTTGTTTTGTCGCCTCGCCGCGTTGAGTCACAGCTGCCCCGGGCTGTGTGTGCTCTGCCTCAGTGTATTACGTGCGCGTTACGCAACGGGCTGCGAAGTGAAAGGGATGGTCCAGAATATTCGTGACCCAGCCAGTGAAGGAAATCTTGAGAAGCCGTGTGTCCTGGACGGTTCTAGAATTCATTGAGTCACCAGCCTGCTATATAAGCGGCCTCAACAGTGAGGGGACCGAGTTTTTTTTTAGGACAGTGTTTTTGAGCGAGTGTGATTTCACTGAGCGAGAGTTGTGTGGTGACGAAGTGCCGTGCGAGTTACGAAATCCAGTGACATTGTTTCCCCAGCTTGTGGACAGCGAAACAGCGTGTAGCAGGTTATCGTAAGTAACTGTAGTTTTTGTACATGAGGAAGAGGTGCAGGTAGCTTCTGTCAAGGCCACCGGACTCATTAAGACGGTTTAACTTCTGTGGTTTGTTGACAAGTGAAAGGGGCAAGAACGCCCAAGGAAGAGACTTGAGGAAACTGGAGTAAGGTTCTAATTACTTGTATTTGCTGATGAGTAGTATATCTTTCTGGCCGCAATAAAGTTAATTATTTCTTTAAAAGAACAATCTGTGTTGTGCTTCAAACCACAGTAATCCAGTTAACAAAAGTGTCACTAGGGGTGTGGCACGTAACAATATTTTAAAAGGTACTTATAGATCTCCAACAACCAACGGGGAATAATATTTTGAGACTTCTGAAGCAGAATAACAATAGTTTAAACATTATTTCAGCTGACATTATGAAGAGGTAAGCGTGAAAGGTTATCATTCTTTTTTAGTTAACGCTTGGAATATTATTGTTATTATTATTATTATTGTTATTATTTAAAATAGCTGTCGTACCAATCGTTGGCATAAATTTAAGAAATTTGTACAGTCGATCTTTTTAAAATTTCTTAATGTTAACAGTACTTTCATGAATATTTGCATCTGAAACAAGTAGTTACGAATGAACTATACAGCCTATTTTCATATATCCTGCTCATGTTAATTGCCTCTATCAACATACAAAATTTCAGTTTAATTGCTGTAACAGATTCGTAGATATTGAGAACCGTCTAAATATTTCAGATGGTCGCCAGGTTAGATTTTTATTCTTGTACTATTACATTAAGATTACTGTGTACGTGTGGTATTCAAACTTCAATCGCATGATTAGAACACAAGAAGTAAAAACGAGATTTTAAAATTACGCACGGCAGACATCTTGTGATTATGCAAACAATTGAAATAAATTAGATGCCAGTGGAAACATTTGTATAAGCATTTAATGTGCAACGTTTCACGGCACTCGAATAGTTTATTCGCGAGAAACGTCCATTTAAATATTTATACTTCGCGTCGCCGCCATGTTGGATTTGTGCTTACCAGGTTAATGAAAGTCCTATAGGTGAACATATGTTCATAGTCTCTATGAACATAAAACAATCAGTTTGGTTGCTGTAAAAGATTCATAGATATTGAGAACCGTCTAAATATTTCGGAAGCTCGCCATTTAGGATTGTTATATGTATAGGCCATATAGTTATGTACCATTCAAGGACAATTATTGCCTAGGTTCATTATTCAAACTTTCACTTCGATCGCATGATTACGACACAAGAAATAAAAACTTAATTTTAAAATTTCGCACAGCCGCCATCTTGAGGTTATGTAAACAATTGAATGAAATTAGATGGCAGTGCATTACAATCTGTAAAATCATTTACTGTACCACATTTCACTGCGCTCAGAGAGTTAAATCACGAGAAAAGTATATTAAAATATATCAAATTCGCTTGGTCGCCATGTTCGTTTTGTACTTTACAGGTTTATGAAATATGCATAGGTAAACTTGTATCAGTACCCTTTATCACCGTACAAAATTGCAGGGTGATATCTGTAACAGTTTCGGAGATATAGAATGTCAGTGAAATATTTCGCACAGCCGCCATTTTGAGGTTATGTAAACAATTGAACTAAATTAGACTCCAGTACATTACAATGTTTATAAACATTTGCTGTACCAAGTTTCATTACGTTTGGATAGATAAATCGCGAGAAAAGTCTATTTAAAAGAATCAACTTAGCTTGACCGCCATGTTGGTTTTGTAGTCACCAGGTTTTTGAAAGTCTCATAGGTGAACTTCTATTAGTGCCCTTTATCACCGTACACAATTTCAGGGCGATATCGGTAATAGTTTCGGAGATAATGTTTGCTAGTGAAATATTTCGCACAGCCGCCATGTTGGATTGGTGAGACATAACAAAATTTGAAGGGCACGGTCGAGGTCGCCGGGAATAGTGCTATGACCTTACCGCGTTTCATTGAAATCGCTCCAGCCGTTTAGATTTTATTAGGGGGACACACACACACACCTCACACACACACACACACACACACACACACACACACACACACACACACACACGGACAAAAGGTGATCTCATAAGCCTATTTTTTCAAAATTGAAAATAGGCTAAAAAATGTATTATACATATAAGGAAAAATCAATTTCAGCTTTGTATCTTAAATTGTTCTGAAGGAAAGGGGAAAGTTTAAACATAGAAAAACATTTTAGCGAGAAATAAAATTCTTCATCTTACATTTGAAGCACTAACATCTATTTAGCTATTGTTCCATGTCCCTTTACCTTAGCTTCTAACGCAGTCTCTTTTTAGCCTACTTTCGATTTTTGCAAAAAATGAAAGTAGACTTATGAGATCAACACAGGGCGAAAAAAGTGTGTCTGTCTGTGTGTGTGTATGTGTGTGTGTGTGTGTGTGTGTATGTGTGTGTGTGATTCTGTGTGTGTGTGAGTGTGTGTGTGTCTGTGTGTGTGTGAGTGTGTGTACTCTGAATGTCTGTCCCCCCCCCTATCAATTCGAACACGGTGAATGCAAATTGAACGAAATTTGGTACTAGCAAAGGACACCTCAGTGTCATGTTTTATATCGCCGCCATCTTTACTAAAACTGAATGGCGGCCACTCAAACGTTCAAAACGTAAAATCAAATAACGACTAACCAAATCATCCGATCTCTACCAAATTTGGTAACAACATACCTTCGTATAGGATGCGTCTTGTGACCAAATTACAAGGTCGTCCGCCATACCATTTCAGGATGGCGGCCGTGTGAATTATGCAAACTTTATAATCCATATCATGGGACCCACCAGTTCCGATTATCGAGCCGAGAATCGTTTTAACTGTTCTAAAGGAAGAGGCACGTTCGAAATTAAAAGTTTATTTTGTAATACTATAGTGCAGACGTGATTTTAAAAAGCTGAGCTGATTCAGTAATAAGACAAGATGGCAGCGGATATCTTGGGCCGGACTTATATTTCACTAATTTGAGTATTGCATGCAATATAGCGTACTGATAAAAAATAAATAAACTTTGTATGAAATGCTTTATATATAAATAATATACTCCAGTGATGAAATCGTTTAGTATAAATCATTATTTGCTAACAAGTTCTATGTAAGTCATTTTAAATAGAACGATATTCGTTGACACAATTAGCTCAGTGGTAGAGCGTTAGCCTATCGCTCAAATGCCTATGGTTCAAACCCGATCAGAGCTAGGTTTTTTGCTTGAAATGTTATATGTTTATTGTTTTGTAATGACTCAGATGTTTTAAAATTAAGCGTTATATTGTGCACATTATGGTGTAAAATATATATTTAATTAAAACATAATTCGCCAGCAGATTTACTCGGGACATCTAGCTGCCAAAAAGGTAACTCCCAGATTTTATTGAAAAGTTTCTTCTTCTGGCCGCTAGAATGCACTCGCTCTGTTAGGATTATATTGTTCGATATTTCACCAATAGATGTCACGACTAGTCTACGTGGGGATCCATTGATTACTATACCATTATCATTCTATGCGCATCGAATTTGAAGAATGACAAGATGATACTACGATACATTTTAACTTTTTATTTTAAAGGGTTTGTTACAGCCTATTTTGCGTTACTTGAAAATGTTATTAAGCGTTATATTGTGCACATTATGGTGTAAAATATATATTTAACTAAAACATAATTCGCCAGCAGATTTACTCGAGACATCTAGCTGCCAAAAAGGTAACTTCCAGATTTTATTGAAAAGTTTCTTCTTCTGGCCGCTAGAATGCACTCGCTCTGTTAGGATTATATTATCGAAAATATCCACATAGTTTGTATACACACGTCTCTGTAGGGTCATGGAAAGATTTGTTAATTCAATTAGGGTTGTGAAAGCCATGCACAACCAGACGTGTAAAGACATGCCTCAACTCAAAGTTGGATGTTGCCCACGGCAGGTCGTAATAATAATAATGTTATTGGTTTTACATCCCTTTTAACTACTGCTGATTTTAGAGACACCGGGGTGCCGGAATTTTGGCCTGAAGGGGATCTTTAACGTGCCAGTAAATGTACTGACACGGCTCCCTCGCATTTGTGCACCCTCAAATGCCAGCTGACTGCGCCAGGATACGAACCTGCAACCTAGGGCCAGCAAGCGAGAACGTTACCGCTGAGCCACGCCGCCAGTCCGGTCGATTATGTCTCCAGATCCATAACATTCTTGATATACTTCTTATCTTTCTTTCTTCAATGATGGTAGCAGTTTTTATCTAGGTTGTGGCGTTTGGTAGAGGTAAATCGTTTCTAAGGTCTTCAACAAAGAATAGTTCTATTATACTCTTTGATAATAACAACGAGTTATAACTATACTCATACATTTAGGAGAAAGTAGGCTATATGTTCTTTACTGAACATCTTGTTTTTTATTATTTTAATATCTATCCTCTAATGTAAAAGTCCTCTCGGCACGCCGGAAGGCGGAGGTAGATTTCACCGGACAAACTTGGGGATAGGCGAAAATAGGCAGAATATGCAGATTTTCGTAGAAGGATCAGACCTCATTTATTGCGAGAAGGTATTTTATAATTGCAGCTTAATTAACTTTGTTTTTCGTCATTTTATGCTTATTTTAAACATTTTATTGTCTTATGGGAACGGTAACCTTCTTGTCATTTGGGGTCCATTTTTAGCCTATTTTCAATTTTGAAAAAAATAGGCTTATGAGATCACCTTTTGTCCGTGTGTGTGTGCGTGTGTGTGTGTGTGTGTGTGATTCGTGTGTGTGCCCCCCCCCCCCCAATAAAATCTAAACGGCTGGAGCGATTTCAATGAAACTCGGTAAGTTCATAGCACTATTCCGGACGACCCCGACCGTGCCCTTCAAATTTTGTTACGTCTCACCAATCCAACATGGCGGCTGTGCGAAATATTTCACCAGCATTCAATATCTCCGAAACTATTCCCGATATCACCCTGCAATTTTTTATGGAGATAAATGGAACTACTAGAAGCTCACCTATGTGACTATTGAAAATCTGGTAACTACAAAAACAACATGGCGGCCAAGCGAATTTGCGACTTTAAAATAGACGTTTCTCGCGATTTAACCAACCAAACGCAATGAAACTTGGTAGAGTATATGCTTATACACATTGTAATGCACCGACATCTAACTTCGTGCAATTGTTTACATAACCACAAGATGGCGGATGTGCGAAATATTTAACCGGCATCCTATATCTCTGAAACTATTAGCGGTATCACCCTGAAATTTTGTACGGAGATAAAGGACACTACTGGAAGTTCATCTATAAGACTTTCAAAACCCGGTTAACTACAAAACCAATATGGCGGCCAAGCGAATTTGAAAATTTGAAATAGACCTTTCTCGCGATTTAATGTTCCAAACGCAATGAAATCTGGTACAGGAAATGTTTGTACACATCGTAATGCACTGGTATCTAATTTAGTTCAATTGTTTACATAACCTCAAGATGGCGGCTGTGCGAATTTTAAAATTAAGTTTTTATTTCTTGTGTCGTAATCATGCGATCGAAGTGAAAGTTTGAATAATGAACCTACGCAATAATTTTCCTTTAATGGTACATGACTCCAGGGCTGGCGAGAATGAGCTAGTAAGGGCTCAGCCACTTCCCCTCGATACGTGCTGCCAGCCGGTTCAACACTGTGACGTCACAGGGTTGTAACTCGTGCCAACACTGCCATACAACCACCACTGCTTTGCATTAGTCGGTAGCATGTATTCAGTACTTAATGACCCCCATGATACCATTCTACCCCTAGTGGCACCCTCTTTGATATTATACACTTTCAACAGTCAATAAATAACGCTTTAATCAAAGGCTAATGCACCTAGACAAGGTAACATGTTCGAAATCACAACAAATCAGTTACAGATATGCTTACTTCTTGGATCCTACCCATTTGTTAGATTCTTTCATGTGTTTTCTCTCACTAAATTTGCTTCTATTAACTTCTATAATTCTAATAAATGTTCTAAATCTTGCATACACGTTAATGGCTTCTTTAAATGCACTCGAGAATAGTGAATGCAGCCTATTTTTTAACACTTTCACTATTGCCGGTTGCCGATTAAACTCGAATAGAGGACCATGTATTTCTAAAAACACATTTTCAAATGATTTCACTAAACTAAACCACTGCACAGTGGGTAAAAAATTTGCACTGGTCACTTGGCTCAGTAAGGCAGCCGTATGATAGTGTTCGTATCCAAGATGGCTGCCCCCCTTCCGGATTTCGAGCGAATTTTGTAATTCTTCAAAGGCTAGGGTCAATATCCCAAACTCGGAAAAGCAACGTAGCCAACAATGTACTTAACTCCTTCGTCCTCAGCCCATGTAATTTCGCCCTCGACATCTTGATCCTCTGTAATAAAACCATACCAATACACAAATATGTTTTTATACATAGAACTATATCATCATCATACTAATATATAACAAGATGTTCAGTAAAGAATATATAGCCTACTTTATTTCTCCTAAATGCATGGGTATTGTTATAATCCTTTGTCTTTTTCAAGGAGTTTAATTGAATGTTGGTTGTAGTAGCTTGTTGAAATACAACGTGCTATAGGGATATTAAACATGAATATGAGGTGCCCTTTGCTAGTGCTAACTCTGTAAAAAATGTCATTCAATTCGGTTTCACCGTGTTTAAATTGATATGGGGAATGGATTTGCACACATACATGGCCGCTATTTGCAAACTATTGGGCTGATGACCTTGTAGTCAGTCATAAGATGCTTTCCAAAAAAAGGCATGTTGTTGCAAAATCTGGTAGAGATCAAATTATTAGGATGGTTAGGTTAATCGTAATTTGATTTAAGCTTTGAACATTTGTGTGGCCGCCATTACGTTTCCGTCAAGATGGCGGCGATATAAAACATGACACTGAGGTGCCCTTTGCTAGTGCTACCTCTGCACCAAATTACGTTCCATTCGGTTTCACCGTGTTTGAATTAATAGGGGGAATCGATTTTGACACAAAGATGGCCGCCATCCGCAAACGATTACGCTAATGACCTATTAATTTGGTCAAAGGTTGCTTCCTCTATAAAGGTATGTTGTTGCAAAATTTGGAAGAGATCATATGATTATGTTAGTCGTAATTTGATTTAAGCTTTGAACATTTGTGTGGCCGCCATTACATTTCTGTCACGATGGCGGCGATATAAAACATGACACTGAGGTGCCCTTTGCTAGTGCTACCTCTGTACCAAATTTCGTTCCATTCGGTTTCACCGTGTTTGAATTAATAGGGGGAATTGATTTTGACACAAAGATGGCCGCCATCAGAAAACTATTAGGCTAATGACCTATTAATTTGGTCAAAGGTTGCTTCCTCTATAAAAGTATGTTGTTGCAAAATTTGGTAGAGATCATATGATTATGTTAGTCGTAATTTGATTTAAGCTTTGAACATTTGTGTGGCCGCCATTACGTTTCCGTCAAGATGGCGGCGATATAAAACATGACACTGAGGTGTCCTTTGCTAGTTCTACCTTTGTACTAAATTTCGTTCAATTCGCGTTCACCGTGTTCGAATTGATAGGGGGGGACAGACATTCAGAGTACACACACTCACACACACACACACACAGAGACTCACACACACACATACACACACACAGACACATTTTTTTTGCCCTGTGTTGATCTCATAAGTCTACTTTCATTTTTTGCAAAAATCGAAAGTAGGCTAAAAATGAGGGTGTGTGTGTCTTTCTATCTGTCTGTCTGTCTGTCTGTATGTTACTCAATAACGCAAGAACCACTAGTCCGATTTAAATGAAATTTTGCATGGATGTAGCTGATTTACCATGTTTACATATAGGATACCTTTGATTTCGAAAAGTTGCACTATTAAGAAATGGCGACCATTTTAGTGACGTCACTACACCCTTTGGTTTCAAAATTTCATATTTCCATATCAAATAAAAAGAGAACGGTAGGAAATAGCAAACCTTAGATGGCACATATGAGCTTTGAAATTTAATTTCCTATCCAAAAGGTCCTTATCACTTTTCGTATATCTCCAACGGTTAGCGAGTGAAACCTAAATTTGTGCAATAAAACACGGTCAACACCGAGCGGTGCAGTATATCTCTCTATATATAACAAGAAGTTCCGTGACGAACTAAAGAGCCTACTTTTCATGCCAATGATTATTCTACAGTATATGAACCTATCTAGAATAATGAAGAAATTAAGTTGCTAATATCGAAATTTCTAATTAGATCGAAATACTGTATACCTGGCATAATGTAGCCTAATAGGGCACCACAATTGGCAGCCCTGATGACAGAATATATTCTTAGTTCCATCTCTTAAGTTACAGAATACAATATTTGGTTGAAGTCCAATGAATAGCATGGACGTTACATGCAGTTAAACATTGGATCTAACAGCGAGCGTAAAATCATGTTGGCAACAATGTCATGCATATATTGGTCAGAAATAATCTGAAGTAATATGATCTATTGTTGTGCCAATTTTGAATGAAATCCATTAGTTAGTATAGAAGTTACATGCATTTTAAAATTGGACCTGTCAGCAGGCTTAGAATCATGTTGGCAGCACTGACGTATATTACAGTAGTTACTCCAAATTCATCTAGAATGCCAGGTACTATACGTGTGCAAAGTTTAGAGCTATTGGCTTGCATACTTTCTGATATATTGATATTAGGGTAACAAAAATAGGGACAGTACATATTAACAGTTGGCAGCCCTGGTTGATCTTAAGAATACGCATAGTCATATCTGTTATGGTACACATAGCACATACGAAATTTGGTTCAAATCCAAATGATAGTATGGAAGTTGCATGTATTTAAAGTTGGACCTGTCAGCAGGCTTAGAATCATGTTGGTAGCACTGACGTATATAAGTTACTCCAAATTAATATAGAATGTCAGGTACTATACGTGTGCATAGTTTAAAGCTGTCGGCTTGCATACTTTCTGATATATTGGTATTTGGATATAATAAATTAGGAGCATTTATTAACAGTCGGCAGCCCTGGTGGGTCGTAAGAATACGCTCAGTCATATCTGGTTATGTGCACATACAACATACGAAATTTGGCTGAATTCCAATTGATAGTGTAGAAGTTATATGCATTTAAAAATTGGATCTATCAGCAGGCTTATAATCATTTTGACAACACTGCCATGTATGGACTCCTGGAAATTAAACTGCAATATTATTATCTATACGTGTGCCAATTTTGAAATAGCTCTCATTCATACCTTCCAAGATATACATCTGAAATTTCAATTGCGATTTTTTAGCAGTTGGTAGCACTGACATCATTTTCAAATATGGCCGTGAGATATTCAGGTATAGATCTTTAATCCTACCAAATTTTGTTTCGATTGCTCCAGCCGTTTAGGAGTTGATAGGGGGGGACACACACACAGCCAGACAGACAGAAGGACAGACACAGACAGACAGACAGACAGACACACATTTGCCCGATCTCATAAGTCTACTTTTTCCTAATTTTTAGCCTACTTTTCACGTTTTGCAAAAATTAGGAAAAAGTAGACTTATGAGATCGGGCAAATGTCTGTCTGTCTGTCTGTCTGTCTGTCTGTCTGTCCTTCTGTCTGTCTGTCTAGCTGTGTGTGTGTGTGTGTCCCCTATCAACTCCTAAACGGCTGCAGCAATCGTAACAAAATTTGGTAGGAGTGAAGATCTATACCTGAATATCTCACGCCCATATTTGAAAATGATGTCAGTGCTACCAACTGCTGAAAAATCGCAATTGAAATTTGAGCTCCATGTTGGATATCTTGGAAGGTATGAATAGGAGCTATTTCAAAATTGTCACATGTATAGATAATAGTATTGCAGTTTAATTTCCAGGAGGCCATACATCGCAGTGTTGCCAAAATGAATATACGTCTTCTGATAGGTCCAAATTTTAAATGCATATAACTTCTACACTATCAATTGGTTTTCAACCAAATTTCGTATGTGCTATGTGTACATAAACAGACATGACTGAACGTATTATTAAGATCCACCAGGGCTGCCAACTGTTAATAAATGCTCTCAATTTATTTTATCCAAATACCAATATATCAGAAAGTATGCCAGCCGACAGCTTTAAACTATGCACACGTATAGTACCTGACATTCTATATTAATTTGGAGAAACCTATATAGTGTACGTCAGTGCTACCAACATATTCTAAGCCTGCTGAGAGGCCCAACTTTAAATACATGTAACTTCTATACTAACATTTGGATTTCAACCAAATTTCGTGTGTGCTATGTGTACCATAACAGATATGTATATGTCGATTCTTAAGAGTAACCAGGGCTGCCAACTGTTAGTAAATACTGTCTCTATTTTGTTACCCTAATATCAATATATCAGAAAGTATGCAAGCCAATAGCTCTAAACTTTGCACACGTATAGTACCTGGCATTCTAGATTAATTTGGAGTAACTAATATACGTCAGTGCTGCCAACATGATTCTAAGCCTGCTGATAGATCCAATTTTAAAATGCATGTAACTTCTATACTAACTAATGGATTTTATTCAAAATTGACACAACAATAGATCGTATTATTTCAGATTATTTCTGACCAATACATGTATGTCATTGTTGCCAACATGATTTTACGCGCGCTGTTAGATCCAATGTTTAACTGCATGTAACGTCCATGCTATCCATTGGACTTCAACCAAATTTTGTATTCTGTACCTTAAGAGATGGAACTAAGAATATATTCAGTCACCAGGGCTGCCAACTGTAGTTCTCTATTAGGCTACAGTATGCCAGGTATACAGTATTTCGAACTAATTAGAAATTTCGATATTACCAACTTAATTTCGTCATTATTCTAGATAGATCCATATAGATTAATCATTGGCATAGATCTTAAATTTTAAGAAAAGTAGGCTCTTTAGTTCGTTACGGAACTTCTTGTTGCAAAATGTGAAAAGTAGGCTAAAAATGAAAGTTTGTCTGTTTTTCTCTGTATTTCTACGGAAATTTGAGTTGTTTACACGTTTCAGACTGTTTTATGATGGATGAACCCGAAAATATTTTTTTTGTCTGTCAGTCTGTTTGTTTGTTCGTCTGTGGACAACTTTGTTCCCTTACAACTCAAGAACGGCTGGGTGTATCAACGTAAAATTTGGTACAGATATCCATCAGAGGCACGACTCTTATCATTGATATAACTCTTCTCCGTACCCCTTATAAAAAGGGGGCCTACCCCCTTAAAATACATGCTGAAATAGGCGTAGAAGGACGAGACAAAGCTCATTTTCAGCCCCTCAATGTGAGAGACAAAACTCGGGTACCCGAAAACAACATTTTAAGGCCCTAAGACCAACCGTTTCTGAGATATTCCCAGAAAACTAATTTCATTTAATAAACTAATGAACGAATGCAAGCCAGTAACCATGGCAACAGATTCTCAGAGGTCCATCTATTGCTGTAAGACGCAATGCAGTTCCATTAATTACATTAGTGTGAAAGTTTGCAAACGGCTAGAAGGTTATCACGGAACCAAATTAAGCCGTAAAATTCATCAATACGTATAATGCGCTTAAGGGGATCAAGGGGTATTCTAGAATTTGTTCACGCGATTTACACCTGCGGGTGTGGTAAGGCAGGTCTATCATATTCCTATCCCCATATTATTCATTCATTCATTTATTTCGTATAGGCCATCTATGGACCGCGTCATTCCAACTGTCTCCTACTGGCTTTGATGTTTGCCCAGTACGCCCGCATTCGTTCTCGGTGGACTTCCTTCCGTTCCTGGGTCCAAATCTTTCCCGTTTTCGGCTTCGGTTTTTCTTGGAAACCTTTGCAAGCTTGAAGTTTCCTTTTGAGTGGGGCGCTCTCCTGAATGTCTATTGGTGTAATCCCCACTTCTTTCAGATCTTTATCCAGTTCAATGAACCAGGCCCATTTTGTTTTCCTCTCCTGAAAGTACACACATCAAAAAAAGTTTTGCATCACCTCGGTTCCCAGATCTCCGGCATATAGACGTTGACTGTGTATATTGTATCCAAGATACAGTCCCTTTGACTGTTCATAGATGTCACTAAAACTGCTCAAAGATGTAAACAACCATGCATGAGCAGGGCCTATTAGACGGAGGGGGTACGACAGCCGATCAGTTCCAGTCATTCCACCAGGACGAAGGTACGCTGCTCATGTTGTCTGTAGTTCTACCATGCCTAGAAGGTCAATACCGCAGTTCGATCGCGTCCGCATTGTTACTTGTGTCAAGAAGGGCTCTCAACAAGGGAAGTTTCCAGGCGTCTCAGAGTGAACCAAAGCGATGTTGTTCGGACATGGAGGAGGTACAGAGATACAGGAACTGTCGATGACAGGCCTCGCTCAGGCCGCCCAAGGGCTACTACTGTAGTGGATGACCGCTACTTACGGATTGCCGCTCGGAGGAACCCTGACAGCAATGCCACCATGTTGAATAATGCGTTCCGTTCAGCCACAGGCCGTCGTGTTTCAACTCAAACTGTGCGCAATAGGCTGCATGATGCGCAACTTCACTCCCGACGTCCATGGCGAGGTCCAGCTTTGCAACCCCGACACCATGCAGCGCGGTACAGATGGGCCCAACAACATGCTGAATGGACCCCACGGAATTGGCATCACGTTCTTTTCACCGATGAGTGTCGCATATGCCTTCAACCAGACAATCGTCGGAGACGTGTTTGGAGGCACCCTGGTCAGGCTGAACGTCTTAGACACACTGTCCAGCGAGTGCAGCAAGCTGGTGGTTCCCTGATGTTTTGGGGTGGCATTATGTGGGGCCGACGTACGCCACTGGTGGTCATGGAAGGCTCCGAAACGGCTTTACGATACCTGAATGACATCCTCCGACCCATAGTGCAACCATATCGGCAGAATATTGGAGAGGCATTTGTCTTCATGGACGACAATTCTCGACCTCATCGTGCACATCTTGTGAATGCGTTCCTTCAAGATAACGACATCGCTCGACTACAGTGGCCAGCATGTTCGCCAGACATGAACCCTATCGAACATGCCTGGGATATGTTGAAAAGGGCTGTTTATGGACGTCTTGACCCACCAACCACTCTGAGAGATTTACGCCGAATTGTCGTTGAGGAGTGGGACAATTTGGACCAACAGTGTCTTGATGAACTTGTGGATAGTATGCCACGACGAATACAGGCATGCATCAATGCAAGAGGACGTGCTACTGGGTATTAGAGGTAGTGGTGTGTACTGCAATCTGGACCACAAATGCTGAAAGTCTAGCTGTATGATGGTACAACATGCAATGTGTGGGTCTCATGAGCAATAAAACGAGCTGAAATGTTGTTTGTGTTGATCTCTATTCCCTTTGTATTTAAAGGTTCCGGAACTCTTGGAACCGAGGTGATGCAAAACTTTTTTTGATGTGTGTACGTTATGTTGCGGTTGGTCAGTCTCGCTGGGCTCATTCGTTTCACATGCCCAAAAATGGTATCTTTCTCTTCCGGATGACGTTTTTTATCTTCTCCACATGAGTATATAGTTCATAGTTATGCCGTCTTCTGTATTCCCCATTGTCATTGATGGAACCCAATATCTTTCTCAAAATTTTTCTTTCATTGGCCTCCAGTTTCTCGACCAAGCCTTTTTTGTTCATCGTGAGGCATTCAGAAGCATGCAAGACCTCCTGACGGATGACACTGCAGTAATGTTTTAGTTTTGCGTTGAAGGATATTGACCTTTTCTTATAGATGTCCTTAGTTAAATGGTAGGCCATTTCCATTTTGCTCATGCGAGTTTGAATGCTTCTTTCTCTGATAATATCCCTTCCCTGACCCGTCCTGAAAAGAAAAGTGCATGGCCATTGGCTGCATTAATAATAAAACAAGACGTTCGGGAAAGAACATATAGCCTACTTTCTCCTAAATGTATGGGTATAGTTATAACTCTCTGTCCTTATCATCTCCTAATTTCTTCCTATTTGAAGTGCAAATTGGCACACAGGATTTGAACAGTGGCGTTCAAACCATAGTTTATAATTTACCCCAGCATTTTGCAATTTCATCAGCAAACACTCCAAACACCGACTACTTACAATAATTGAAACTTCGTTGCTCTAATAAGGCCCATCTACAATGCGCAGTCGGCAGTCCGTAGTTGGTAGTCCTCGGTCGGCAGTCGCGATCGACTCCATGGATACTATAGGCACCATACACAACATGAAGTTGCAGTTGGTAGCTGGCAGTTGGCAGTCGCGAATTTTATCCTTGACTGCCAACTACCCGACTGCAGCAATGTAATAGCCAATCAGAGCAGATCAGAAACTGACGTCACGTTGTTGTTCTGTGTCGTATACGAATGATATAGGACTAAGTGAAGTAACTTCGCAACCCGTTAATTTATAGGCTAATCTTAAATACACGGTATAACAAAATAATCCATCTCCAAATCATCCATATTGCAAGTTTTGAGGTTATCAACAACGCCTCTGTGCACAAGGAATAAACGAATGTTACTGTATTATTACTCCTAGCAGTCGTTAAGACTGGGTTCACTAACTGGCCGGTATAGAGCGCTGCTCGAATCTATAGTTTCTGCATAGTACAACTGAAGGCTGGTAGATGTCACTCCGGTGGAAAATGTCGTTTTTTTTTTAATATATAATTTCCATTGCAAAAAGCACCATATAACGCTTTATTTTATAACGTCTCAGTACTCAAGAAACAATGAATATAAAAAAAATCAAGCAAAAGAGTTCTACTTTGATAGGATTTGAACCACGGCCAGCCACATGAGAGACGGGAGCTCTAACCACACAGCCAATCGTACACTCATAACTCACGGGTTATCGATCAAATACATATAACGTACTGTCATTATCCAAACTACAGTTTTCACAGCATTTCACATCCATCTCAATCACCTCATCAATCACCATACGCCATAATAAGACATTTCATCCACCATTTTCATTTCCCACAATGGTTTTCCACATTCACATCTCTCACGCCAAACTGTCACCACACCCACCATCATCTTATAATAACTCATTCACCTCATCTGCCTACTACCCCCTTAATTCGTTATTACAACCGTCCCAGCAGATATGCTATGGGTCCGTTGTTTCTTTCTTTTTCTTTCTATCTTTCTTTTGTTCTTTTTCATTTTCTTTCCTTCTTTCATTTTCTCTCTCTTTCTTTCTTTCTTCTAAGGCGCCACTCCCCTGAACCCCGCAAGCATCACCCACTACTTCCATTTCATCACTTACATTAAAAAAAAAATCAACCCATGGTTCAACCTTCCACTCTTCAACTCCTGATTCACTTCATACGCTTACTACTCCACATTTCATCTCATTAATTCGCCGCAGTCCACATATCATCAGCAATTCAACCACTTTTCTTTTTCTCTTTCTTCTTTTCATTTTTCTTTCTCTCTCTCTTTATACAATACCATTCTCCGCCTCATCTCAGCGAACATAATTATCTACTCCATCCTCATCGATATCATCCATCCCTCCACTTCATTAAAAAAAAAAGAAAAAAAAAGAAAAAGAAAAAACACCTCTATATGTGTATGCATATGTATGTGTATATATATATATATATATATATATATATATATATATATATATATGTATATGTATGCATATGTTCAGCACCAACCCCACTCTACACCATCACCATCACTTTATCTCCACCACGACCTTATGATCTGGACGTCACTACAGCCCCTTATTCACCACACTTAGTCTCTTCAGAACCAAACACACGTAAACCTCCGAGCAATAAAAGTTACATCGTCTGCTTTTGGCGATTGCAGCAGTGTTTCCATGTTTTCTTTGTCAGTCGTAAACAACCGACTTTTAAAAAATTCTACCCACGTCGAACCACCAATCCCCCTTCTCCACACTCCACCCCAACCCAGCATCTAACTCTCCCTTCTCAACAGCGACCCTTCACCCAAGCCCACCTCCCAATTCCACCGCATTGCCCCAAATCAAAATCCCAACGCACTTCACCCAAATCCTAAAACCAAACTCACCCATCTCCAAAATTTCACCCCTCCCATAAACCTTAATCCTCTGGCCCGAAGAGACGGCGAAACCGTCAAAGGGGGCCCGCCGCCGCAGAGGCAATAGCCATGCCGCGGAATGAAACAACTGCATAATAATAATAATAACGTACTGTATTAGCAAATAATCACTTGGACTGAAGATTTCTTCACTGGAGTGTATTTCAAACCGAGTTCATTTCATATTAAGTTCATATAATTTTTATCAGTAGGTTATATTGCATGCAACATACTGAAATTAGTAAAATGTAGGTCAGAACGAGAGATCAGCTGCCATCTTGTCAAATAGCCGAGACGATTCAGATTTTTAAAGTCACTTCTAGATTATAATATTACAATATAAACTTTTAATTTTGAACGAACCACGTCGCTTAGAACAGATTAAACGATTCTTGGTTCGATAATCGGAACTGGCTTGTCCCATGTTATGGATTATAAATTTTGCATAATTAACACGGCCGCCATCCTGAAATGGTACGTTTGATGACCTTGTAGTTTGGGCACAAGACGCGTCCCATATGAAGGTAGGTTGTTACCAAATTTGGGAAAGATCCGATGATTAGTTTGGTCGTAATGCATTATTAAGTTTTGACCATTCGATTGGCCGCCATTACCTTTTGGTAAAGATGGCGGCAATATAAAACATGACACTGAGGTGCCCTTTGCCAGTGCTACCTCTGTACCAAATTTCGTTCAATTCGGTTTAACCGTGTTCGAATTGATAGGGGGGGGGGGGACAGACATTCAGAGTACACACACTCACACACACATACACACACACACACACAGAGACTCACACACATACACACACACACAGGCAGACACACTTTTTTCGCCCTGTAGTGATCTCATAAGTCTACTTTCATTTTTTGCAAAAATCGAAAGTAGGCTAAACAAGATGTTCAGCAAAGAACATATAGCCTACTTTCTCCTAAATGTATAGGTATATTTATGACTCTTTGTCCTCATCCCTAACACAATCACCTCTACCACAATGTAATGTTTGTTTTCTTTTATATTGATAATTAGCCAGTAAGTGTCAAAATCAATATTGTATACTTTATGATGATTGAATAACAAAACTACTAACTTATTGTAATGCATTCACGTCCGTTAATCACTAAAGTCAGCCTGCAAAGTTAAGAATCATCCGTTTTGGGTATCTTCCCCTTTAAAAATCCGCGCCGGTCACAGTAGGTTGGTGCTGCGACCTATCAGTGAATTAATATTTATGTTGTACGCCTATACACTGCCATCGTAATGTACTACGATGGCAGTGGCCTAAGGGTGTTGAATGAGTAGACAGTTTAAAGTAGCCAAGAGGGAGGCGATCCAGCTGGCAGTGTTTAACGGTAATCGGAGCGCGATCGAGGCTAATAGTTGAACTACCAGTATTACAAAATTGCCATACTTCAGGAGGCCAGGTATTTACAAAGCGGTAAGTTTGGAACAATATTACCCACATAACCCACAAGAGGACAGCACCGTACAGAGGCATTAAGAAGGCTGTGGTTAATGGCAACGTGTATCTAGTTCTATTATTCTCCTTTTCCTAATGTCTTCTGTTTATGTGCGATGCTGGGGCTGTGATTTTATTAATAAACTAGTGTATACATTAGTCTCTCCTTTGAGCTAAATGACATGTTATTCAGTATCTGTGGAAAGAGCTCGTGCACATCATTTGTAAAAGAATTCAAGAAAAAAAAAGTTCACTGTAGCAGTACTCGATCCCCAGTCAACTGCGTGACAGACTAACACGCTAGCCCAGAGCTAATCCTATCCTTTACATCATGGAGTTCTTAACTGACATTAGATACAACCTGTTGGCAAATAATGACTTTAAATAAACGATTTCTTCACAGAAGTACATCTTCATTAAAGATAATTTCATACAAAGTTTATATTATTGTATCAGTAGGGTATATCACATACAACATACTAAAACTATTGAAATATAAGACAGGCACATGAGGACTGCTGCCATCTTGTCGTGTGACACAGACAGCTCAGCTCTTTTAAGCCACTCATACAGTATAATATTATAATATTAAATTATAATAAATAACGGATCACGACCTTCAGGATAGCTTAAACCACCCTAGGCTCGATAATCGGAATTGGTGGGTCTTAAGCTATTGATTAAAATGGTTGAATAATTCACACGGCCGCCATCCTGAAATGGAACGACCGATGACCTTGAATGTTGGGTGAAAGACGCGTCCTATATAAAGGTATGTTGTCACCAAATTTGGTAGAGATCGGATGATTAGTTTAGCCGTAATTTGATTTTACGTTTTGAACGTTTGAGTGGCCGCCATTCTGTTTTGGTAAAGATGGCGGCGATATAAAGTATGACACTGAGGTGCCCTTTGCTAGTGCTACCTCTGTACCAAATTTCGTTCAATTCGGTTTCACCGTGTTCGAATTGATAGGGGGGGGACAGACATTCAGAGTTCACACGCTCACACACACACACACACAGACTCACACACATACACACACACAGACAGACACACAATTTTTCGCCCTGTGTTGATCTCATAAGTCTACTTTCATTTTTTGCAAAAATCGAAAGTAGGCTAAAAATAGGTGTTATAATTTCTCCCTATATTATATTATTAGTAGTATTATATTATGGCGTACAACGACGAGACAAATCCCCTCGGTGCCAGAAACAAAACTCGGGGGCCCTAAATGTTCCTCGAAAACTACATTATAAGGCTCTAAATCCAACAGTTTCTGAAATATTCCCAGAAAACTAATTTAATTTAATTTAACAAACTAATGAAGGAATGCAAATCGGTAACCACGAGAACATTATCTCAAGGGGTGGCTTACAACTTTCCTTCTATTTCTGTAAGAAGCAATGTCACTCCATTTATTAAATTTCTGTGAAAGTTTGCAAATGGCCATAAGGTTATCACGGAACTAACGTAGACTGTACAATTCATCAATGCAATTAAGGGGGTCAAGGGGTAACCTAGAATTTTTTCAAGCAATTTTCACGTTCGACATATAGTACAGAAGGTCTATTATATCTCCAAACAGCAACATTATTTTCGAAAATTCTTGAATTGAACCAGCATTTTTTTTTTTTTGGCGCCTTTTAGGAATTTGTGCAATTTGAGGCTAAGGAACCTGAATTTTCATGCACCACAAGCCTTTATAATTTATGAAAGGGGTCTTCCTGTGTATGGGGACCAAACACAACGTAGAGGGTCAGTTTTTATGTGACGTGTATTGCGTTTCGTCTACAAGGCTTTCAATTCTATTTCACGTCAGGAAGTACACGTTAGGTGAATTTAGTCTGAGAGCACATTTTAAGTATTATTTTTGTCGACAAACGGGTTCATCGTAAGGATGATTTTGTTTGATACTGTGTGGTAGATATACCCATATTTGGATATCTGGGTAATATGTTGTAGACAATAAAATTGTCTGTCTGTCTTTCTGTGTATCTTTATGTAGCCTACGCCTATAACTCGTGTTCGGATGCTTGGTGCATCGTAAAATTAGGTATGGTAACCATGAGAGTCAATACACCAATCATTTATAAAACTCTTCACCGTACTTTTCATACAGTAGAAGGGTGGATATAGAGAAAAACTTCTCAATACATGCTAAAATAGGCGAAATATAAAAATTATCCTAGAAGGACGACCGAAGCATATGTTGCGCTTCTCAATGTGAAACACAAAATTCGGGAATCTATAAAGGGTCTCCGAAAACTACATTTTAAGGGCCTTAAATTAACAGTGTGTGTGATATTCCCTGAAAACTAACTTGGTTCTGATAAACTTGAAGGAATAACAAACCGCTAACCATTGCAACAGTAGCTCAATTGATAATGTCTGGTGTTAAAAACGAACACCGTTCGAAGAACGGGTACTTCTGCTAGTCATAAATAATTACATTGTTTTATAAATACTTTAATATCACTATTTAAAATATTAAAAACCAATTCAATATAATTTTCATGAAACTATGAATGTAAAAATTATGTAAAATGTGTTAAAAACTGTTTTGTGACGTCTCATTCTCTGGAATTGTCAATATCCTCAGTACAAATAGCCTGTTTTTTTTAGGACCTAACTGTGCCAACCTTACTATAGCTGAAGCTCTAACGACTCTGTTTCTGCTCCTGTCTGCCCTAAGTACAGAGGTTTGGCTCAGTGTAGTATCATTGGGCAGATTTTGAGAAGGGACTGCAGATTTACTTAGTATTCTTTTCAATGGAAGTCCTAAAAGGAGGTTTTTCATATCATCTTGATAATCAGTAGGCAAGAAATGCTTACTACAAATACGTGCATTTTTTACGTTAATACTGTCTTTCCTGTGGCACTTGGTAACCCTTTGCTTTAAAATATCACTATCAGTTGGGAATCGGTGGTAAATGACGCCTACCTCACAGTCCTTGGTGTTGCGGTAGGTATTTCCACAATTAAAATTAGCACAGCTCATGTTTCATTGCGATGCTAAAATACTAAATCGTTTACGTATATAATTAAAGCTCGAAAACTGTAACGAATTATTAGACAATAACCTGCTTAAACTCTGACGATGGACAACACTCATGCACAACACACAAAATGAACTTCTCTGTGACACAAAGCCAAGTGGGCAAGCTCGGCTTACAACCCTATGACGTCACACGGCCAACGTCCCCCTCCCCTCAACGGCAGCAGCGGATTCGACCAAACTTCAAAAGAGTGGCTGAGCCCTTACTAGCTTTCGCCGGCCCTGCATGACTCTATGGCTTATACATTTAACAATTCAACATGGCGACCATCCGAAATATTTAGTCGGTTCTCAATATCTACGAATCTATTACAGCAATCAAACTGAAATTTTGTATGTTGATAGTGGCAATTAACATAAGTGGAATGTATGAAAATAGGCTGTATAGTTCTTCACGGAACTATTTGTTCGTATCGTCGAAAAATGTTTAATTTTAGCATTTTACTAAAAGTTGTTTTTGTTAATTCTTTGAGTGAGTTAGTTAGTTATTGTTGTTTTAAGGGGCAGAACCACGTGGTCATCTGCAATGGGCTTGGGACATCTAGATCATCAGACCCATGTAGTTGGGTGGATGTTGAACGTACGTGTCAGGTAACCTGTGTTTCTGTGATGAGTGTAATAGTGTGTGTAACTGTTTTAGGGCTGGGGATGATGTAGGTGTCCCGGGACTTAAAATAAGGCACTATCCCGGCATTTGCCTGACGGTAGTGTGCAAAAAACCGGGGGAAACCCACACTCAGGATAGCCGCTGTCAGCACCGGGATTTGAACATGCGATCTCCGGACTTGCTGCAGCAGCCCGCGTGGTCGTGGTGCACGATTTAACGAGCACGGCTACACCGAAGCAACAGAATGAGTGAAGATGGAGAATACAGAGCAGAGGAGTTGAGCCATGAGAAACTTAATGTGAATTTATGTATTCTATTTTTTCATTGCTTTTTCTTGGTCTTTATTAATATTGTATTTTTAGCCTACTTTTCACATTTTGCAAAAATGAGGAAAAAGTAGACTTATGAGATCGGGCAAATGTGTGTCTGTCTGTCTGTCTGTCTGTCTGTCTGTATGTCCTTCTGCATGTCTGTCTGTCCTTCTGTCTGTCTGTCTGTCTGTCTGGCTGTGTGTCGTCGTCCCCCCCCTATCAACTCCTAAACGGCTGCAGCAATCGAAACAAGATTTGGTAGGAGTCAAGATCTATACCTGAATATCTCACGCCCATATTTGAAAATGATGTCAGTGCTACCAACTGCTGAAAAATCGCAATTGAAATTTGAGCTTCATGTTGGATATCTTGGAAGATATGAATAGGAGCTATTTCAAAATTGGCACACGTATAGATAATAATATTTCAGTTTAATTTCCAGGAGGCCATACATCGCAGTGTTGCCAAAATGAATATACGCCTGCTGATGGGTCCAAATTTTAAATGCATATAACTTCTACACTATCAATTGGAGTTCAACCAAATTTCGTATGTGCTATATGTATATAAACAGACATGACTGAACGTATTCTCAAGATCCACCAGGGCTGCCAACTGTTAATAAATGCTCTCAATTTATTTTATCCAAAAAAATGGAATAAAAATATCAGAAAGTATGCAAGCCGGCAGCTTTAAACTATGCACACGTATAGTACCTGACATTCTATATTAATTTGGAGTAACTTATATACGTCAGTGCTACCAACATGATTCTAAGCCTGCTGAGAAGTCCAACTTTAAATATATGTAACTTCTATACTATCATTTAGATTTAAACCAAATTTCGTATGTGCTATGTGTATCATAAGAGATATGACTAAGTTATAAGTATTCTTATGAACAATCAGGGCTGTCAACTGGTAATAAATGCTGTCTATATTTTTTTAACCCTAATATCAATATATCAGAAAGTATGCAAGCCAATAGCTCTAAATTTTGCACACGTATAGTACCTGGCTTTCTAGATTAATTTGGAGTAACTAATGTACGTCAGTGCTGCCAACATGATCCAAAGCCTGCTGATAGATTCAATTTTTTATGCATGTAACTTCTATACTAACTAATGGATTTTATTCAAAACTGACACAACAATAGATCATATTATTTCAGATTATTTCTGACCAATACATGTATGTCATTGTTGCCAGCATTATTTTACGTGCGCTGTTAGATCCAATGTTTAACTGCATGTAACGTCCATGCTATCCATTGGACTTCAACCAAATTTTGTATTGTGTACCTTAAGATATGGAACTAAGAATATATTAAGTCACCAGGACTGCCAACTGTAGTTCTCTATTATTCATTCATTCATTCATTCATTCATTTATTTGCAATGGGGGGAGTGTCCCCCGGTGGCAAATTGGATACACATAACAAATAAATAATTATACATAGCAATTCAATAACAATTATACAACAATTAAACTGGAGTATTTACACAAATAGTCAGTCTTTTCTTAAACACACCTATATGTTTGGGAAAAGGCTCTAAGACTGCGGCAGGTAGAGAGTTCCAGTTATCAATGGCACGGTTTACAAAAGAATATTTACCATAATTTGTTCGCTGTGGTCGGCCCTTAACTTTGAAAGGATGATCGCTCCTACCCATGTAGTTTCCTCGATCGCCTCGGCTTGCCGCATGCCCGCCAGCATATCTCTGTCTCCTTCTATCACACTCCCTTGCCTTGCCTGAAGCACAGCAGTGGCCAGCGGCTTGCTGCCTGGCTCAGAAAATACGGCGAGTTCGTAGATTTGAATCGTGCGCCCGGAAGTAACAAAGTAACCTCATTTTCTCGGAGGAAAAAATTTCCTCCGCCAATCCGATTGCGGCATCGTCTTTTACAGAACACGCAGAGAGTCCCTGATTTTTTTGTCGGTATAATTAAGATACCCCCTTTTAAATAATGCAAAATTTTAATTTAGGAAGAAAATCATCGATTTTTTAAAACCCAGGGCTCTATAGTCTGCGTGCCAGGAGAGGTCCGTTTGGTACCTTGCGACGGGGAGCTGAGGCTTTGGCTCTACACATCCGCGGCTTGCCTATTCCTAACCTAAATATATCGGCAAGCATTTTCTACTACTCCCGCACGTTCATCATTGTTTAACTGGCTTGAAGTGTGTATTGTTTCTTTTCTACAATCGACATTTTCACCGTCCAGTGTCATTATTTCTAACAAATAAAAGATGCGCTGAGTGAAGTTGGTAATGATCAAACGATGATTTTGGATTATACGGCACACAAGGAATCATTTCCAGTTCAAACTCAAAGACTTCTCCTGACTTGCACATAAGAAGTAGCTTGGCCACAGTTTCATTAAGTAGACTATGTATGTCAATAACATGCTAACAAAGTATAAGGCCAAAAAATTATTTTTTATTGAGGTAATGGAAAAAATAAATGTAGCTGTAAAATCGAAACAGTTAAAGCTTGGGCAGTACAATTTCGTATATTGTCTGCTAATATCACCATAAATATGTGGTATAAATCACGTCATCAATCAGTTCAAGAATTTTTATAGCAGCTGCTTAAAATATTACTGTAATATATGGAGCTTACAAAGGCAGCACGACATGGAGCCACTACACTTTCTAAAGCGACGTATATTGCACCATCCTTGCGAACATTAACTGCGCATACAAAATCCTTCTTTAACCCACATATTGTGAGATTTAAAGATAATTAACCTAGAGTGGAATGTTGTGTATTGCCAGGGTGACAATGCATATAGTCCATAAACTCAATGCTTCGACCTTACCCGGTGAGTGTCATTGTTTCTCAGAAATTTCGACATGTTGAGTAAGGTCTCATGTAGGCAGGATATGATCTAGATTTTCCACACTCCCGTCAGTATGTGGGCTGGGCCTAGTTCTGTGGAAATGTTGAAAACATGACCATGGAGAGATTAATTACTAACGAATTGGTCACTGTAGCCTACTTTACACGATTTTTGTGCAGCAGTACAGTCGAATGACTTTCGGCAGAAAACTCGAATCGCATGCGTAACCGTCTTTAAGATGATGTTGTTGTCGCCTCATATTAGAGAGTTGAACTTCATGGTCATTTAGTCACGTGTAGTTAAAAGTGTGCGTATTAGTTGTCTGATAACCTGTGCTGTTGTGGTGTCAGTAGTCGTGTGTGTATTTGTAATTCAAGTGAGGATTGAGACGGAAGCATCCGTGGCCTAGAATTGGGGACCATCCTGGTATTTGTCTGGAGTGGAAACTACGCAGGATAACTGAAGCTCAGATTCGCCTCACGAGGCTGAGTGCACCTCGTTCCAACCCTCGGACCAGAATTCAATTTCTTGGCAGAGCTGGGAATCAAACTCGGACCTTTGGGGCAACTGCCAAGAGTGCTAACCACTACAAATCGAGGTTGTCCAATTTATTAGAATATTATATTTTCACAATTATTAACTATTCGTGGTATTGTACGATATTCTGATTATATTCACTAATGAATGTAAAACTCCTGTCATAAAAATCATTTTTAATGCTTTTCTGAATAAGAGTTTTTACCGTACCAATCTTCTGAAAGAGAATCGCACCCGTTTTCCATAAATAGAATTTTAATTACAAAGCAGAAGAACGTCATTGGCCAGGATGAGAAAATAAAGGGGAAAAATACTTATGTGATTAAGTTCTTAAAAACCAGCTATATGTAGATATTCATAATCCAATAACAACAATAATCTTAGTGATCATTTCTTAGTTAATTAGTTTTGATTTCTTTCAATGTTAAGCCGTGTAAATGTACCCCGAATAAGCCAAATACTGTATATCAATTAAGCATTTATTGAAATAAACATGTGTTTACTAGACTGCTTTAGGGTGTACTGAGTGACAACCTAGTGATGCAGTGGCTAGGATTGTTAGCTGTCACCCATAAGATCCAGGTTCGATTTCGAGCTCTGCCAAGAAATGTAATTCAGGTTTGAATGTTGGAACTGGGTTCACTCGCCCTCACAAGGCAGAACTTATAAGAGATTGGTTCGATTCCCACGTCAGCCATCCTAGAAGAGGTTTACTGTGGTTTTCCACTTCTACTTCAGGTAAATACTGGGATGGCACCAAAAGTAAGGCCACGGTCGCCTCCTTTTCCAATCCTCATCACAATTGCAAATACAAACACTAATACAGTCATCACAACACAGGCTCTCAGACAAATTCCACGCACACCCAAGTACACGGGGTTGTATGACCATGATGTCGCAAGGATTCTAAATGAATCAACAACAACAACAATGCACTGAGCATCGTGAGGCAGAACTGAGAATTGTCCACCTCAGCCATTCTGGAAGTGGTTTTCCACTTCTTCTCCGAGCAAATGGCGAGATGATTCCTAACGTTGAAGGCCACGGCCACCTCCTTTCCATTCCTTACCTGAATTTAAAACATACACTACTGCTACAGACACTACAATGCAAGTTACCAGATAAAGTTATTTACACACCCATCGCACATACAAACACACGGGGCTGAAGTGACCACGCTGTATAGAGTAAGCCTTCTGTAATGAAACAACAAACAACAAATCCGAAACAAATATTTACTACTCGTATTACAAGAGCAAGCCTCCGTGGCTTAGGCGGCAGCACGCCGGCCTCTCACCGCTGGGTCCGTGGTTCAAATCCCGGTCACTCCATGTGAGATCTGTGCTGGACAAAACGGAGGCAGACAGGTTTTTCTCCGGGTACTCCGGTTTTCCCTGTCAAAATTTCATTCCAGCAACACTCTCCCCTATCATTTCATTTCATCTGTCATTCATTTAATCATTGCCCCAGAGGAGTGCGTCAGGCCTCGGCAGCCGGCACAGTTCATATCCTCGCCGCTAGATGGGGGCTTCATTCATTCCATTCCTGACCCGGTCGGAGACTGGAAGCAGGCTGTGGATTTTCATTCATTACAAGAGCAATCATTATTATTGTAATTATATGGAAGCTACTGGGGTGGATGCCTGGAAAGCGCTACTCATAAGATTAGTGCTTCCGCATTAGTTCAGTGAGGAAAGTATGGCAAACTACCGCACTCATCACCTTATCTAGTATGCATCATTACAGCACGGCCATGGCTTTTTATTTTTTATTTTAGCCTATTTTCATTTATGAAAAAAAAAAGGCTTATGAGATCACCTTTTGTCCGAGTGTCTGTGTGTGTGTGTGCGCGTGGGATTTTTGTATGTCCCCCCTAATAACTTCTAAACGGCTGAAGTGATTTCAATGAAACTCGGTAAGTTCATAGCCCTATTCAGGGCGACCCCGTCCGTGCCCTTCAAATTTTATTACGTCTCACCAATCCAACATGGCGACTGTTCGAAATATTTCACCTGCATTCAATATCTCCGAAACTATTTCCGATATCACCCTGGAATTTTGTACGGTCATAAAGGGAACTACTAGAAGTTCACCTATGTGACTTTTGAAAACCTGGTAACTACAAAATCAACATGGCGGCCAAGCGAAGTTGCGACTTTTAAATAGACGTTTCTCGCGATTTAGCCAACCAAACGCAATGAAACTTGGTACAGTATACGTTCATACACATTGTAATACACCGACGTCTAACTTCGTTCAATTGTTTACATAACCTGAAGATGGCGGCTGTGCAAAATAGTTCACCGGCATTCTATATCTCTGAAACGATTACCGGTATCACCATCAAATTTTGTACGGGGATAAAGGGCACTACTGGAAGTTCATCTATGATACTTTCAAAAACCGGTTAACTACAAAACGAACCTGGTGGCCCAGCGAAGTTGAAAGTTTTAAATAGACTTTTCTTGCTATTTAATGATCCAAACGCAATGAAACTTGGTACAGCAAATGTTTATACACATTGTAATGCACTGGTATCTAATTTAGTTCAATTGTTTACGTAACCCCAAGATGGCGGCTGTGCGAATTTCCAAAATTAAGTTTTTATTTCTTGTGTTCTAATCATGCGATCGAAATCAACATTAGCATAATGAACGTACACAATAATCATCATCTAATAGTACCTAACTCTACGGCCTACATATATTAAAATCCAACATGGCGACCATCCGAAATATTTAGACGGTTCTCAATATCTATTAATCTACTACAGCAATCTTACTGAAATGCTGAAAGTGTATAGAGGCTATAAGCGTAAGTTCACCTATTGGACGTTCAATAACCTGGCGAGCACAAATCTGACATGGCAGCGACGCAAATTTAATTATTCAAATGGAAGTTTCTTACTTTTTAACCATCCAAGCGCAGTGAAACGTGATACGGTATATGCTTATACAAATTTTAATCGACTGGCATCTAATTCATTTAAATTATTTTCATAACCACAAGATGGTGGCTGAGCCATATTTTAAAATCCCGCTTTTATTTCTTGTGTCCTAATCAAGCGATTGAAGTTTGAATAAAACACCTGCACAATAATCTTCATGTAGTAGTACATAAATCTAAGGCCTATAATATAAAAATCCAACATGGTGACCATCCAAAATATTTAGACGGTTCACAATATCTTCGAATCTATTACAGCAATCAAACTGACAATTTGTATGTTGATAGAGGCAATTAATATTAATAGGATATATGAAAAGAGGCTAATTAGTTCTCCACGGAACTACTTGTTTATTTTGGAGGGGAGAGGGTTTAATAACGTAACTTACGGAGATGCACATTGGGGACCCAACCAGCCTTCGATCACTGTAGCAAACTGTATTGCGATTTTTGGGTCGCGGCATATTGAGAGTGAAAGGTACATTACGTTAACACGTGTGGTTATTCGAGGGTGACCATATCGGTGACACAGTGCCGGGTAATTATAGACTTGAAAGGGTTTCCACGTCATGTGTGGTAACACTGCATGATGAAAGTCTTTACTATCAGTGAGTCGACTTCTGTGCTCGTACCATGCATACTTGAGGGCACTGCTCCCCCAAGCTCTTGTTAGGGGAACATACAGCAAGATGCTCATTATTTGAGGGATGCTGTTGGTGATCACTTATTTCCGAAATATAGTCCTACATTGTTTTCACATATTTGATCACCTACTGTTCTCCTCATACCCTGACTGCTACTGAGTTTGAGAGATAATGTGTCTTTCAATTCTATATATTTCATGGCTCTTCTCTCTATATTTTGAGGAATAAAGTTTCCTTCTTTTCATTTTCAGCAAGGAGAATATGACCTAAACATTAAGTCGTCTTTTACTAAAACACCTTTACCAAATGCTGTCATAGGACTGTTCATGGTAGGAATTGGCAGGTCCTATTAATATTAAGGGAATAACATTAAGTGGTCAGTTTAGTGGCGTAACTAGAAATTGCTTCTGGAGGGGGATGAGCGGAGTCAAATCTCAACTAATTGCGTTTTTGGTTTTGTGTTTGTTGTTTTCTACTTTTTTCTTTTTGCATTATGTTTTTTTTTGTTTCTGATTCTGAGTTTGTTTTCTGCTTTTGCTTATTTTTTGAATTATGCTTTTTTACATTGTGTTTTCTGTTTTCGGTTTTGTGTTTGTTTATGCTTTTTCAATTTTTGCTTTATGTTGTGGTTTTTGTGTTTGTTTTCTGCTTTTCCTTTGGTTTCTGAATTTTTCTTTTCGGTTTGTGCTTTTTGTTTTTGGTTGAATTTGTTTTCAGTTTTTTATTTTTTGAATATTGCTTTTTGTTTTTAATTTTGTGCTTGTTTTTGATTTTGCTTTGTGTTTTTTTGTTTCTGAGTTGGTTTTCTGTTCTTGCATTTGTTTCTGAATTTTGCTTCTTGTTTTGTTTTTGTGTATTTTTTCTGCGTTTGCTTTTTAATTTTGCTTTTGTGTTTCTTTTCTGTCTTTGCTTTTTTCTGAATTTTGCTTTTGTCTTTGAGTTTTCGGTTTTGTGTTTGTTTCTGCTTTTGCTTTTCTTTTTGAATTTTGCGTTTTGCTTCCTGGTTTGGTCGTGTGTTTGTTTCTGCTTTTGCTTTTCTTTTTGAATTTTGCGTTTTGCTTCCTGGTTTGGTCGTGTGTTTGTTTCTGCTTTTTGCTTTGTGTAGGGGAAATATAGCATAGTTTTATTTGCACCTCTCAATGTGCAAAAGCTCGGAAATGAACAGTTTAGGTTTGTCTAACAATATACTATTATTGTATTTTACACATGTAAAGAGAAATGTTCTCAAATATTAAACGTACTGTACATAATCCACTCGTTTGTCAACAATCCGGAAATTGGCCTCTTGTTTTTCAGAATAAAGCTTTCATTAAGTTACGTTTTGTTAAATTATTTGGCTCTACCTCCCGTAGTTACGCCACTGGGTCAGTTCTAAAGCTGAAAATGAATAAATTCAACCCTTTTTAAAGGACATCTTATCGGAAATTGAAACAAGATGTTCAGTAAAGAACATACAGCCTACTTTCTCCTAAATGCATGGGTATAGTTATAACTCTTTGTCCAATTCACGGCCCAGCACGATACGGCACGGTCGGCCTGAACTGTTAGTCACTGCTATAGTATAATCATTATATTATACTAGCAGAAGTACCCATTCTTCGAACGGTCTTCGGTATTAATAACCAGATGTTATCAATTGAGCTACTGTTGCAATGTTTAGGGGCTTGGAACCTGTTTGTTGGCAAAGAAACATGATTCGTTAAAATGTGCTCTCAAACTAAATTTACCTAACGTGTTCTTCCTGGCGTGAAAATAAAATTGAAAACCTCGTAGACGAATCGCAATACACCTCACATACGAACTGACCCTAACCGTTGTGTCAAGTTCCCAACTACAGGAAGACTCCTTTTATAAATTATAAAGGCTTGTGGTGCATGAAAATTCAGTTTCTTTAGCCTCCAATGGCCCAAATTCGTAAAATCAGCAAAAAACCGACTACTATTTCAAATCAGGAATATTTGAAAATAATGTTGCTGTTTGGAGATATAATATGCCTTCTGTACGACATATCGCACGTTTAAGTCGTGTGAAAAAAAATCTAGTGTACTCCTTGAACCCCTTAAGCGTATTGATGAATTTTACAGTTTTAGTTTGTTCCGTGATAACCTTATAGCCATTTGCAACCATTGACAGAAATGTAATAAATGGAGTGTCATTACTTATTCCAGAAATAGATGGAAAGTTGGATGCCACCTCTTGAGATACTGTTGTTATGGTTAGTGGCTTGCATTCCTTCCTTAGTTTATTAAATGAAATTAGTTTTCTGGGAATATCTAAGAAACTGTTGGGTTTAGAGCCTTAAAATATAGTTTTCGGGGACCCTTTACGGCTCTTGAGGGGCCCCGAGTTTTGTTTCTGACACCAAGGGTTTGAAAATGAGCTTTGTCTCGTCGTTGTACGCCATAATAATGATAATAATTAAAAGAATAGTTATAATAATAATAATATAGGGATAGGGATATAATAGACCTTCCGTACCATACCCGCACGTGTAAATCGCGTTAAAAATTCTAGAGTACCCCTTGACCCCTTAAGCGCATTACATGTATTGATGAATATTCCAGCTTAATTTGGATCCGTTATAACCTTATTGCCGTTTGCAAACCTTCACAGTAATGTCATAAATGGAATTGCATTGCGTCTTACAGAAATAGATGGACCTCTGAGATTCTGTTGCCATTGTTACCGGCATGCATTCCTTCATTAATTTATTAAGTGAAATTAGTTCCTTGGGAATATCTCAAAAACTGTTGGTTTTAGGGCCTTAAAATGTGGTTTTCGGGGACCTTTTAGGGCCCCCGAGTTTCGTTTCTCACATTGATCGGCTGAAAATGCTTATTTCAGCACGTATTTTAATGGGGTAGGCCCCCTGTTATGAGAGGTAGGGAGAAGAGTTACATCAATGATTAGTGTCATGCCTCTGATGGATATCTGTATCAACTTTTACGTTATTCCACCTAGCCGTTCTCGAGTTATAAGGACCCAAAAATTGTCCACAGACAGACAAAAAAAATATTTTTGAGTGCTTCCGTCACAAAACAGTCTGAAACGGGCAAATATGTCAAATTTCCGTGGAAATGCAGAAAAAACATACAAACATTCATTTTTATATAATAGAGAAGGGATATAATAGACCTTCCGTACCACACCCGCACGTGTAAATCGCATGAAAGAATTCTAGAGTACCCCTTGACCCCTTAGCGCATTGTATGTATTGATGAATATTTCAGCTTAATTTGGATCCGTTATAACCTTATTGCCGTTTGCAAACCTTCACAGTAATGTAATAAATGGAATTGCATTGCGTCTTACAGAAATAGATGGACCCCTGAGATTTAGTTGCCATGGTTACCGGCATGCATTCTTTCATTAATTTATTAAGTGAAATTGGATACCTATCAGTAGAAAAAAAAAAGTGCCATTTTTATGAACATTGAGTATTATAGTAAAAAGTGTTTAGTCAGTTCATTTGTGAGTATTTATTCTTCTAATTTGAATAACATACAGATATAGTATTCCTTGTTATCCAGTGGCAGATGTAGGTTCATACTATGAAAATTGTGGAATTCTGTTTGAGTGAAATGTTAAAAGTTGTGAAAGGTGCAAAGTCCACTAGTCTTTACGAATGTGCTACGTGCTAATTAAACAAAGATGACGGCTTTCCGACAAGCAAACACGTAACATACGGTTGTCCATGCACGAAACACTGAAATTCCAAGTTAATTCCACAAACTTCCAACGACTCACCTTGTGATTTGTTGATGGTCGTTGCGAAGGCCAGAAACATGGGAAATTGCAACCGTTTAAAATCGAATAGCACGTTCGGAGGAATCATTGGGATGCGTGGAATCATAACAACTTCTCCATCGATGACGTTGTTCATTTGCTTTTCCACAGCCAGCCGTGTTCCATTGCATAGTCGAAGTTGATTGATGTTACGCAACATGATGATGACTGAGCCTACTTTCAATTGCAAATTGTGAGGTGGTAATCCAAGCAATTCCAGCGAATTCAAAAATTCTGTGAGATGGCTGACTACCTCATCTTGGTTGATAACTGTGTCAACCGATTTGAAGGAAATCAACTGTCCCGGAAAGAAATTTTGAATGGTCTCGTTGGGATCTTTATTTTTCGCTGCCAATATGGCTCGTTCGCTCAGCCAATTATGGTTTTTGAAGTTCTGCGCTACGTTCGGAAAAACAAGCCGAATGAGCACCTTTTTTTGATTCGGTCAACTGATCTTCCAGGTTCATAGGAGCATCGCGTCGGCGCAATCAGTCATGTCCATTGTGTCGTGCTCGCTGGCGTTGTGTTTGATATTCACGACCTCATTGCATTCTGAATCTATTCGCTGTTCGTTCATGTTCAGTCGCTCTAGAACGTAAGTCAGACATGCCCATACGACTATTTTCATTATCCGTCGCTCTTTGGTCATCAGTGCTGTTTGCACGTGAAGTAGCTCGCCGCGCATTTAACTGGCTTCGACGACCTCTGTCAGCTCTTCCTCTCCTTGGCATTGTAATGGGCACTAAAACGACATGGAATTTTAGTAATGTAATGTACACTGTAAAACGACACGGAATTGTTTTCATAGTAACTCAAATCTATTGAACCTACCTTGAGAACTTGACAATATTGACATCCTTTCCGTTAGTAGTACATTCTCACATTAGATATGTTGGTCGAAACACATTAACGTGAAATGTAATATTATTATAACATACTTTAATATGCTGTAATTAGATTATACAGTAAGATTCTGTTACGTTACGTATTATTTTATTGCACGTATTGATCAAAGGGTATGGTACGGGATGTTATTTTTGCTCATAGAAGATTTTGAAGTGGATGCACTGTGACACCATCTATCTGTCAGTCAAGTTATTAGATTCAATATTGGCATGGCTTTTTAATGTAAATTATTTTAAAAATACTGCCAATTCGATTTTTGCTCAAACCACTTTCTAAACACTGTCTACCATAATGAGAACAAATTGTAAAATGTTCACTGAAATCGGAGCAGTAGTTTACGAGATTTTGCGAGACTAATGCACGGCAAAATCGCGTTTCCAACAGGAAACAAACTGTGCTATCCGTACACAGGTTCCCACCAGTACGAACTGCTAATAATTGAGTATTCTAAGTTCCTTGAACAATTCTGTCAACGATGCCCATATTGGAGGGAAATGAGAACAAATGATTGGCACATTGCACCTTTCTTCTGAAAGAGCTGCAGGACTTACCACTAGTGCCATCTTGTGATGCTCTTGGAAGGTCCTTCGAAACCACTGAGGAGTTAGCCCTTTTGATATGTAATGCTACATCGCACATAGCACCATTCGAGCAAAAAAACGGCCTTTTTTTTAAATGGCACTTAGCACCTTTCTACTGATAGGTATCCAATTAGTTTTCTGGGAATATCTCAAAAACTGTTGGTTTTAGGGCCTTAAAATGTGGTTTCGTTTCTCACCTTGAGGGGCTGAAAATGAGCTTTGTTTCACCCTTCTACGCCTATTTCAGCATGTATTTTGAGGGGGTAGGGCCCCTTTTATGAGAGGTACGGAGAAGAGTAACATCAATGATTGGTGTCGTGCCTCTGAAGTATATCTGTATCAAATTTTACGTTGATCCACTCTGCCGTTCTCGAGTTATTAGGACACAAAATATTGTCCACAGACAGACAAACAAACAAACAAACAAACAGACAGACAGACAAAAAATTATTTTTGTGCGCATCCATCATAAAACAGTCTGAAACGCGCAAATATCGCAAATTTCCTTGGAAATTCAGAAAAAACAGACTAACTTTCATTTTTATATATATAGAGATATAAATATTTATTGCAGCCAAGTGGCCATAATGGACAGTTACAAGGTGTGTTTACAAATAATTATTACAGGTAGATTAATCTTTACCGTATTCAACAATGCTCTTTGTCCGTTTGCTGCATGATGTTATGTGGTATTTGTCTCAGGGGTTATTGCACAGAGAACATATGCATTCTTCATTCGGTTCATGGTATTTAACATTTTTACAGATCTTGTGGTGAAAACCGTAGATGGCGAGTCTTGTTACCACATGTCTGATCTCCTGGTTCTCGTTTGTCCATCTTCTGTCCACCATTGCTTCTGTTGCGTAGAAAGCGAGCGGGATTTCGTTCTGCTTCTGATGTCCTATCTCACGGCCGACTGAGGCCGTGCCTATCTCGAGGAGTTTCTTCATATGGTTGGTAGATGGCAGTCGTAGTCTTAATCTGAGATCTTCGATGTAGTGTGTTTCTTTTGTTAGGACATATGCCAGCCTGGACGGAGACGTTCTTGCAATTCCTAGCACCCTTTTCAGGAAAGAAGCCTTTACTTTTTCAATTGTGATTAGATCTGTCATGGATAGCCTTTCCCATATCAGTTCTAGACCATATGTAATGACGGGGGTTATTTTGGCGTGGAAGAGAATCATTGCTGTTTGTAAAGATAGTTTGGTAATATTGTTCAAATCGTACATTCCTCTAATGGCTGCTGCTGCTCGTTCCTTTATATGTAGTCTAAAGGATTGGCACGTTGTCTGTAGGGTGAGTCCGAGGTATTTGTAGGAATTGACTGTCTCAAGTTCAGTCTCTCCCAGGATCATTTTGTTTTTATATCATTTTTATAAGATGTTAATATACTACGGGTCATCTCCTTGGGGACAGTTTAAACCACCCTCTGAAAGATAAACGAATTTGGTGAGGCCGGGTCTTGTTGAATCGTAAGTAACGGTTAGGCTATACGCTGCCGAAGTGACGCGCCTAGCAACCGTACGGGCGCAGCCACATTGGACCCAAACAACTGGTTGCTAGTTTTTTTAGCCTACTTTTCACATTTTGCAAAAAATGAGGAAAAAGTAGACTTATGAGATCGGGCAAATGTGTGTGTGTCTGTCTGTCTGTCTGTGTGTGTGTGTCCCCCTCTATCAACTCCTAAACGGCTGCAGCAATCGAAACAAAATTTGGTAAGAGTAAAGATCTATACCAGAACATCTCACGCCCATATTTGAAAATGATGTCAGTGCTACCAACTGCTGAAAAATCGCAATTGAAATTTGAGCTCCATGTTGGATATCTTGGAAGGTATGAATGGGAGCTATTTCAAAATTGGCACACGTATAGATAATAATATTGCAGTTTAATTTCCAGGAGGCCATACATGGCAGTGTTGCCAAAATGATTATAAGCCTACTGATAGTTCCAAACTTTAAATGCATATAACTTCTTCACTATCAATTGGATTTCAACCAAATTTCGTATGTGCTATGTGTACATAAACATATATGACTGAGCGTATTCATAAGAGCCACCAGGGCTGCCAACTGATAATAAATACTGTCTCTATTTTTGTTACCCTAATATCAATATATCAGGAAGTATGCAAGCCAATAGCTCTAAACTTTGCACACGTATAGTACCTGACATTCTATATTAATTTGGAGTAACTTATATACGTCAGTGCTACCAACATGATTCTAAGCCTACTGAGAGGTCCAACTTTAAAGACATGTAACTTATATAACTTACTATCATTTGGATTTCAACCTAATTTTGTGTGTGCTATGTGTACCATAACATATATGACTATGCCGATTCTTAAGAGTAACCAGGGCTGCCAACTGTTAATAAATACTGTCTCTATTTTTGTTACCCTAATATCAATATATCAGGAAGTATGCAAGCCAATAGCTCTAAACTTTGCACACGTATAGTACCTGACATTCTAGATTAATTTGGAGTAACTAATATAGGCCTACGCCAGTGGTGCCAACATGATTCTAAGCCTGCAATTTTAAAATGCATGTAACTTCTATACTAACTAATGGATTTCATTCAAAATTGACACAACAATAGATCATATTATTTCAGATTATTTCTGACCAATACATGTATGTCATTGTTGCCAACATGATTTTACGTGCGCTGTTAGATCCAATGTTTAACTGCATTTAACCTCCATGCTATCCATCCGACTTCAACCAAATTTTGTATTCTGTACCTTAAGAGATGGAACTAAGAATATATTCAGTCACCAGGGCTGCCAACTGTAGATCTCTATTAGGGTACATTATGCCAGGTATACAGTATTTCGAACTAATTAGAAATTTCGATATTACCAACTTTATTTCATCATTATTCTAGATAGATCCATATAGATTAATCATTGGCATGAATCTTACATTTTAAGAAAAGTAGGCTCTTTAGTTCGTCACGGAACTTCTTGTTATACATAGGAAGCTGCATTAACGCTGCGCAGTGTCTCGAATTTTGTTGATAAAAAGATGTAATAAGCGTGAAATAAGGCAAACGCCTCCCGTGAAGATTATCCACAATGTTGGAGCTACAAAATAGAAGTGAAATTTTATAGATAAAGTACGAGAATTTTGCGAGATAATATGAATAAAATCGACCTCACTCCTGAGGCAAGAATTGCATGGCGGGTTCTACAAATTATAAATATTTATTTTTAACATCATTTAGTGGATACAGTATATCTAATATAGAGAGATATTTAGGACATATATGTCACATAAAGGGTTTTTTGGTTCATGTGGGGAGTGTAGTTGTAATTAAATATGCTTTGTACTATAAGTATTATAAACGACAACCTACATAACCTTACATCTGATTCACTAACAGCAATAAATTTTCTCCTACAACTTTTCTGAGTAGTGATTTTTCACTTAATTTATTTAAGCAGTGAATTGTTTCCAAATAACAATTAGGCCTATCCTAGACTGAAAATTTCTGCCTAAATACTGTATTTTATTTTTTGCAAACTGAGCATAATATGTAGTCTGTGGAAAGGTTTGAAGTTGCTAGTAGAAAGTCCTATTCAATTTGGTAACTGGAAACTGTGTGAGCCATCAAGTACCATAGCACATGGATCATCGTTATTGTACCGGGACTAGCATTTCCCTACATCACCTTTTGGGCCCACTTCATACCAAGTAGGCTACTTGTACCACTTTGACTGTCCAGCACATATTGTGTGAATGTTTGCTAGGATTGCTCGTGAAGATGCAGGGTGGCTTTTTTGTTGTTGTTGTTGTTCTAAATCTCTATATACCAGCTAATTCTATTTAGCTCTTTTGTGGCACACCAGCTAATGAGTAACATTAATCAGTGTGATAATGTGGTCATCAGCTTGGTGTAGGCCTACTTATTGGGTGAGAGCCTCGGATATTTTCATGTCAGTTTTAGTGGCCTAACATTTAGAGCTAGGATAGGAAAAGTGCCCCATTATTTAGAACGAGGTAGGACGATAGACCTTAATTGTAGACTTCTCTAACCTGTTATTGAGCACACAATTTGATTCGACTTCAATCAAATGCGGCGTTGTGGTAAACACACAAATTGTATTGAAATGCAGTCTTTGTTTCTTCTATAGCCGTTGATGAGATTTGGCCTAAACTCTCATCCAAATATTTTAAACTGTTCCCTTATGTATTGATAGACCTTAAGTTCATTTTATTCGTCACTTACTGGTGGGGCCTACGGTACTTTATTTTCCGTAGTATTGATCATTCATACGGGACGTGATTCACAATATCCAGAAATGTTATATTTTCATGTTTTCACTTAATTTAAGGTAAATATCGAAAGCCACATCTCTACGACTTATGATCTAAGACTTAATGTGCATCTCACACGCAATATTTTACAACTTTATTGGACAACTATGTTAAATTACTGTGGAAAATATACTTTTCTATGCTTTCTTGTCTCTGGACATCCATGCATGTACAGTTTTATTCGATACAAATAGGAAATAATGACGGCTCGAAGACTGAAGCAAGCTACAAGGGAGCCATGATGTATTGCTCCAGTTGCTTAGCAACGGAGCGGAAGTGACGTCAACTTCGTCAGCGTATAACACTTGCATGATGCATACATCCGCAATCTTGAAACTATTTGGCTGATGACCTTGTAATTTCTGTAAAATTTGCTCGAGATCTGATGATTAGCTTAGTCACAATTTGATTTAAGCTTTAAACATTTGGGTGGCCGCCAATACGCTTCTATCAAGATGGCGGTAATATAAAACATGTCACTAGGGTGTCCTTTGCTAGTGCTACCTCTGTACCAAATTTCGTTCATTGCAGGTTCGTCGTGTTTGAATTGATAGGGAGGAGGGACAGATATACACACGCACACACGCTATTTGCACACATACACGGCCCCCATTTTCAAACTATTTGGCTGATGACCTTGTAATTTGGTGTAAAGACGCTCTCTACAGGAAGGTATGTTGTTGAAGAATTCGGTAGAGATCAGATGATTAGGTTCGTCATAATTAGATTTAGGCTTTGAACATTTGGGTGGCCGCCATTACGTTTCCGTCATGATGGCGGTGATATAAAACATGGCACTGAGATGTCCCTTACTAGTGCTACCACTGTACCAAATTTCGTTCAATTCGATTTCGTTGTGTTTGAATTGATAGGGGGAGTGGTGGGGGAGGGGGACAGTTATGCACACTCACACATGCTACTTGCACACAAACACCGCCTGCCACTGTCCTCAAACTATTTGGCTGATGACCTTGTAATTTAGTCTAAAGACGCTTCCTACATAAAGGTATGCTGTTGAAAAATTTGGTAGAGATCAGATGATTATGTTCGTCGTAATTAGATTTAAGGTTTGAACATTTGGGTGCCGCCATTACGTTTCCGTCAAGATGGCGGAGATATAAAACTACAGTAGACACTGAGGTGTCCCTTAGCTAGTGCTATCTCTGCTTGCCACGGTGGGTGAGTGGTCAACGTGTCGGTCTACTAACCCCCCAAGCTTGCAGGTTCGCTCCTGGCCGTGGTAAGTGATTGTTGAAAGGTGGCAAAAATTACGACACCATGTCATACGATGTTGGCATGTCAAAGAACCCATTTGAATTCAGTAGGCCGTGTTCATAATGGCAAAATTAATCTCGGAATTTTCCGCCAACACAAAGTTCCTCATTTCTATACTAGAAACCGCTATAGTGTTCAAGGAGCTTAGATATCTAACCTCCTTGACTTTCATAGTGGGGGGGGGGGGGCAGATATACACACTCACACACGCTATTTGCACATATGCACGAACGCTATCTTAAAACTATTTGGCTGACGACCTTGTAATTTCGCTTCCTATATTGAGGTATGTTGTTGCAAAATATGGTAAGAAATCAGATGGTTAGGTAAGTCGTAATTTGATTTAAGCTTTAGACATTTGGGTGGCCGCCATTACGTTTCTGTCAAGATGGCGGCGATATAAAACATGGCACTGAGGTGCCCTTTGCTAGTCTGTACCAAATTTTGTTCAATTACGTTTCGTCATGTTTGAATTGATAGGAGGGGGAGGGGAGATACACACACACACACACAGACAGACTGACAACTTTTGGCCCGTGTAGATCTCATAAGTCTACTTTCAGTTTTTTTGTGGCAAAAATCAAAAGTAGGCTAATAAAAATGCAGAAACGTAACCACACTCATTAATTTCCACACCTGGACTTAGGTGGGGAGCTGGAAGTCCGGAGATCTTAGGGTCGAATCCTGGCACTCATAGTGCCCATTGTATGTGCGGTGTGTCTCCGGTTTTACACTGCATGCAAATTCATGGGTGTTATTCTATTTTAAACATCAAAACACTAACCCCAATCCTTGATCCGAATTACTACATAAACTACCAGTCACAAAAGAAACACAGGTTATCAGGCGAATTCCACACGTACCCAAGAACACCAAGATATCCCTCAAATGAATAAATAACAACAAACAAGTAGTTCCGTGAAGAACTATACAGCCAATTTTCATATATCCTACTTATGTTAACTGCCACTATCAACATACAAAATTTCAGTATTGAACCCTTCAGAAAAGCAGTGTTTAATGTAAGAAATCTTAATCAAGGGGTCGCGCTCAGTTCCTATGTGATGTTTACGTTCGCCAAACAACGTGCTCTACTGAGGTAAGGGTCATAGGATATAAACTATAAATCAAGAAAGAAAGGTGACAAGATGTAAAATAATAACAAGATTTAATGACTAATAGTGCATAAAAAGAAATAAACAACAATAAAATATAAATCACTCCTCCCTGAATTTCCCATGATAGGAATATCTATAAATTTGAGGAGTCAGACGGATCTCCCCTTTTATTTAAAATGTGGATCCTGGTTCCACTACCTTGCAATTTGAGTTTTATGTGCGCGTAATGACTAACTACGAGGAATGAGTACTTTGGATGACTGTTCGTTTACAACGGGTTAACAGCCACGATGCTTACGAACAATCATCTCGTAAATCAACGTTTATGGATATGGAACATGACATTAATAAAAACCCTTAAAAAGTAATGCTGACACACGCACTAAATCTACTATCTACAGGAATCTCTCTCGGGACCCTCATTAGCGCGAAGACGCACTTGACTTTGAGCTGCCAACACGGGCCAAATTGCTCAACACAAACAAGGAAATACAGCAAGCATGTGACTCACGGGTCACTGAATAAAATAAAAACATGGAATAAACCAACAACAACAAAAGCCTGACTGGCTGACATTACTTTATATGAACAAAACTGCATGTTAAGCTAAGGCTTCGGAGATTATCGTGATTCGTAGGCAACTCCCATTTATTTAAACAATTTTTATCATTGATCAGTTCTTAATTCTGTATTTAAAGTTATTACTGAGCCACACAGGCACACTCCACTAATGACCTGGCTGGCAATCCTCAGTCCGTCTTGTGCAACATCTCCCCTCTTCCTCAATCACCTGCCATTGTCCCACTCCAGTGTGTATAAATACCTGACCAGCTGTGCCGTTATCTCAAGGAATCAACAGCAACAAACTCAACCACTTCAAAATATGGTCAGACATTAATCAAAATATCCAGAATTGCCCTCGCGAGGTCACAATCTAGATTTGTCATCAAGCTGCCAGAAATCAGTCTACGCTGAAATTCCCGCTTGTAATGACACAGAAACACACACTCACACACACACATTATTTGGGAATGACAATACGTTTTCACACAGATCGGCTGAATGGATGCTCGCCAACAATAAAAAAAACTATTAAAACCTACGATAGAGCTGACTGCTCTTCGTCACAAATCACATTGCTCCAACGGCAATAATCTCATTGAATCTGATCAATAATAAAACAAAAGAAATTAATTACCCTCCAATCTACTGTATAATTATATTACTTCAGTCCTACTTCTGAAACACAACATATCTCCGAGAGACGTTTTTAACCGCATTGCGTAACATATGCAAACACGGCCGTTCACATAGCTACGTTAGTTAAAACAACAAACAAGAAAAGAACCTTCTACTAAATATATATGCGAGCTGTTTCCATGCAAAAGGTGTGTCAGACCAAAACTAAATAGACTACGTTAATCACACAAGCAAATTATTTACAAAACAAGATATGTCCCATACACCATAAGTTAATTTATCAGATAATAATAAATATTATTCGGTACTCATCCTCAGCCAGCCACCCGTCAAAGAACATCTGCAGCCATTTCCCAACTGGATTCTTCTTATCTCATCTCAACCATCTTGACGGAGTCTTGATATTTCCAGGCTTCCTCCATGGTCAATGATGTAATCTCTCGTGCTGATTCAAAAATTAAATGATTATACACTTTATGTCTGACTACTAAATTCGCCGTTCGGGTACTTCTTTCCCCAAAGCAGTCTATTGGCGAATTATCGAAAATACTGCCCCTACAAATATAGTACTGTGACTATCTAACACTGAATTTAACACTTTTAATAATAATTTCTGTGTCCTTCATGACACGCAAAGTATAAATGTCAACGTCCTTAGACGCGCAAAGTATAAAAGCCTGTGTCCACTGACACACAACATAACAGCCTACGTCCGTAGACGCACAAAGTAATAGTCAACCTGTGTCCACGACACACAAAGTATAATAAACTTACGTCCGTAGACGCACAGAATAATAAGCAAAGTCTTGGCTCTTCACACCACTTATAAATGAACTGGCCCTAGGTCTAGATGGGGGGGGGAATTTATACAAAAATTTCACAAAATAATGATGGTACAGGAATGAAATAAATATCACTGAACTCGTAAAATAGCGCAGGTCAAGAATATGCCCATTAATCCTAGAATCGATCGTAGAGATTTTGTCTAGGCGATCTCCCGCGTGAATGCTAGCCGAGCGTGCCCACGCTAGACCTGCCGCGCTAAATAGGCATTCTTCTCTCATTGGTTCCCACATTTTCTGTAATTTGGCGGTTTTTAGCATATCTTGGCGTCGTAGGAGTGTCTATTTTCTTCATCAGCCACTCACGTTACTGCATCATATTTCTTATAGGCGCGAACATCACAATGAACATACCAGAACCATGTCTCACTGCGCGTCGCTTCTATTTTTGAGGCGGCCAACACCTGTCCTTCTGACACATCGCTAGGCTATTTCCTTTCACAGCTAAAGTATTTAGCCTTTTGTCAATCAGCTTCAGGCATGTACCCGCTGTCTCCAACAAATGCTTGAAATTTCCTCATCTCCGTCTGGCTACTTTCATGATGCTGGTGGAAATATTTATTAATTGAAGAAATAAAAAATAGAATCATTTATCCAACAGAGGATAAAGGGTTCACAACTCTCCCACTCACAAAATTTCGAACTTAGGAATAAAGTCGACAATTTTAAAAGACTTCCGTAGGCCAAATTGTTTTATTTCAGGATCACCCCTTTTCTATTACTTGGTCTAGCCGCTCTTGTCTTGAATGGCATTTACTCGTTTCACATCCTGCTCATAATGACTCTCTCAACTGCTTGCGTGACGCTGATGCCTGGGGCAACACTCTGCTCGCCTCGTTAATGTTTGTCAACACCAACTCTACTTCCTCCTTCACGTGCCGTACTCAACTGCTCCCCGTGCACTTTGTTGATAGTAGGACGTCCATATATTCAAACTGTATCGTTATTTCGGCGCTCCCATGGTTCACTTCTACGATACTTTTTTAGGTTGGCAGCGTTGTAGACTGACATTGTTCCTGTACTCAATTCTTTCACTCTGTAAGCATTATTTCCAAGGTTTCTTACGATAGAATAGGGTCCTATGAACTTTTCGCAGAATTTACTGAAGATCTTCTTCTCTGGGTCCGATGTAGCAGGTCGTTTCACCAAAACAAGCTGGTTGATTTCAAGATCACTGTGAAGCCTCTTATTTCTTACTCGCCGTAATCTGCGGTCTGCTTGTTTCCTCATGTAGGCTCTCGTCCTCTCAATTCGCAAGTCAGGTGCTATCATTGGATCTTGTGGGCAGTTAATGATGCTTTTCCACGATCTCACTGGATACTCGTTTTTGTGTAGGACCATAGGGATCTGTCCTGTTGACTCGTGTCTGGTAGAATTCATGCATGACTCTACATCCTTGATTTTATCCACCCATTGTGATGGTCCCAATTTGAGACCAGAACGAAATAATTTTATATATATATATTATTATTATTATTATTATTATTATTATTATTATTATCAATATTTTTTAAGTTTACATTTTACCTTTTATTAGTTATTATGTTAACTAATATATTTATATCTATTATTATGCGGTAATGTAGAATATTATGGCAATTGAAAGGATTTGGAGCGATACACATTATATTTGAAATTAGTTTGACGCTTGACTGAATATTATTTCTGAAGAAAATTTGAACAAGAGAAAAAGAGGGTGTTCACAGAAGGCGGCTTCTTGGAAATGACATAAATAGACACTTATGTCTGTCACATCAAGTATTCTACCAATATACAAATTATACTAAGAAAAGATTCTAAGAAGACTTACCACTAACAATGCTGGGCCGATGAATGAGTCCTTTGCAACTTTATACTAAAGGTGGGCTAGACCTCCCGAGAATTGCTACAAAGAAGTATTGTCATTGTTGATATGTGAAAGGCCTGCTTATATCGCCTAGCGACTTCTGAAGAGGGGTCAGACACGTGCTTTACCTGGGGAACGTTATATATATGACGGCCGCCCAAATGGATTATTATTATTGAATTGCTGGAGAAGAGGGAAGATGCTGAGTGGAGCAGAAGAACTTGTAGCTAGATGGAGTCTATAACGCGGTTCTAAACTAGACAGTTGACTATTAAGCATGTGAATTTGATAAGACATTCTGTCTCATCAAACTGTGACATGGTTGTGTACGAGGCTATTGTCACAGGGATGATTTTTGGAATTTATTCCGTCATCCACATATAAATTAATTACTTTGAGGATGATCAGGGCCATCTGGAACTCTCTACGCAACAATCCAACTACAAAGATCTTCAATGCGGTGAGCGATGTAAACAGTTATACTCCAGTCAAATCAGAAGGTTATCATGCTTATTAAATTCAATATATTCTATTCAATTAACTCAGTATACTCCAATTTCCAATCAAGAAACATAATACAAGTAAATTCAGTAGATTCTTTAATTTAAATTTATTATTATTATTATTATCTTTAGTATTTTAATTTTTTTGCACTTGTTGTTTTTATATATTAAATTCATTTTAAATTCAAATATTTGACTGGTTTCCTTTAGTAGCTAGAAATTACTATAAGGCAACACCATACTCCTGAACTAATTATCGTAAGGTTAGATTACGTAAGTTTCACTACGGCTGGAGATAGGAATTTCGATGCTCTACCTCTGTTTAACCGAGATTTAATATATTATTTTGATCATGATATATATAAATGATCTGGCGCCCTGGCAACACATATATTACACATTATGTACTTTTAGTGAAGCTGACAACAATACAGATACACTATTAGATTAATACACAATTAAATGTTTCATTTTGATCACCCAAATGTGGGCGATTATTTAAATATTAACCTTTTTTTAACTTTATTCTTATTAACAGTAATCAAGTTTAAATATCTCTATAAACCATTACAAATGACGCCCAACTAGTGGAGCACTTTGCTTAATAATATTCAATAAGAATAACAACCCATTACAAATGGCCCCCAACTATGTGGCACGAAAACCTAACGATATTTACGGAAGGAGTGAGTGTAAATTCAGTGCAAATTTTCAGTGATTTTGGGGGAAAGTGAGGTGAATTTGTGTATTATTAGTGATTGATTTTGGGGGAAAGTGAGGTGAATTTTGGAACGGTAAACTTTATACGGTGTACTTCGAGATGGCGGATGAGGAACAAAGGAAATTGAGGAGTAGGGGTAAAGGCGAGAAAGCTAATTATACGAAAGTTGAAAGTGATACTGAGGCTAAGAGCGTAGAGGATTATACCAAGATGTCGGAGGTAAATCTTGAGAGTAATCCTGAGAATAATCCCGAGGTTAACCCTGAGACGAATATAGAGGTACATCCTGAAATAAATCCTGAGACTAGTGGAGGGAAGGAGAAACAAAAGCCTTTGGATATTTCGGAAAACAAATTAGATGAGATCATGGGAATGTTTCTGGAGATGAATAAGCAAAATCGGGAGATGAGTAGGGAGATGAGAGAGGAGATAAGCAAGGCAATAGACAAGAAGCTAGAAGATAGCAATAAAAATAATCAGGAGATGAGTAGGCAGATGAGAGAGGAGATAAGTAAGCAAAATCAGGAGATAAGTAAGCAAAATCAGGAGATGAGTAGGGAGATGAGAGAGGAAATAAGTAAGCAAAATCAGGAGATGAGTAGGGAGATGAGAGAGGAAATAAGTAGGCAAAATCAGGAGAGGAGTAGGGAGATAAAAGAGGCGATATGTAAAGATAATAAAGAAATTAATCAGAAGCTAGATAAAATGGAAAAGGTGAATGAGGAGTTAAGTAAAAAGTATGAGAGGATTAAGGAGAATATGTCAGAATTCAAAGAAATAATAAGAAAGGAATTGCAAAGTGAGTTAAAGAAAACCATAACTGAAGTTAGGATAGAAGTGGGGGAAAAGTTTGAAGTTATAGGCAAGAAAGTAGAAGAGATTAATCAAAAGGTAAGGGAAAGAGTAGAAGACGTGAAGGTAGAGATTATGGAACGTAGCAAGAAAGAAGAGATGAAGGTTAAAGACAAGATAGGAATAGAAATAGGAAAAATAAAGAAAGTGATAAGCACTCAAGAAATAAAAATGCAGAAAATTATAGAGGAACAAAATAGGCAGACAAGGGAAGAAGTCAGAGCCTATATAAAGGGAGTCAATATGAAGTTAACAGAGATAGAGAAGCGTGCGTTAAGGCACAGACAGAAAGACATAATTATTGAACAAGGAAAGCAGAAAGCTGAGATAAGTAATCCAAAGCATAGGAAGAAAAAGCACAAGCAGAGCGCGATGGTGGAGGAAATGGCGGAGAGAGATAGTGTAGAAGACGAAAGAAGGACGGATATAGAAGAAAGCAGAAGCAAAAAGCAACAGTTAGAAAGGTCGTTAAGCTATAGTAGTGGAGAAATGAAGGAAAGGCATGAAATTAGTAAGTCCAGAAGTAAAATGAAAGGGGAGAAAATGAAGTTGTTAGTGGAAATAGAGAATATAATGAAAGAGAGTGAGAAAGATTATGAAGTGCAGTGGCGTGCCATAGAAGATAGAATAGGAGAAGTAATAGGGGCAAAGGCGAAATACAGTGTTACTATTGATAAATATAGTACGGGGGAGGAAGAAACTATTGTTATGAGGAAAGAGGAAAATGTAACTATAAATAAATATAGAAGCGAAGAAGAAGGTGATAAGAACTTAAAAATGCCAGATATAGTAGTTATGTAAGTCGGTATTACTATTTTGAGCGAACCGTATGACCTAAATATCCGTAATGATTTATTAAGTGAATTTATGGATGTATCTAAAGAATCTACCGTTATTAATTTTAACTCAGTGTTAAAATTACAAGTGTTAGGGGCGTGTATCGATACACTTTTTGACAGTGGCTGTCAGGTTTCTTGCATCAGTGCACCATTTTATAATAATAGGAAGGAAAATGGTATTAAAATTGAGGAAATTCCAATTAGAACTACTTTCGTGTTAACTGCGGTGGGCAAGAAATCTCACATCATTTCTAAACAAGTGGTTGTAGAAATTTTAATAGGAGGTAAGATTGGAACTCATGTTTGTTTAGTGATTCCAAATCTTGTTTACTCACTAATTATGGGTTCGGACAGGATGTCGCAACATTCTGCACTGCTATGTTATAAGGAGGGTAATGTTAAATTCAGATGGATGGATAAAGATGTGATCATGTCATTTAATAATTGAAGTAAGTTATATGGTGGTTCTAAGAATAGATGTACGCTTGAGGAGGTATTAATGACTAAAGGAGTCGATATTTGTAGTGAGGTGGTGAGTGGTGAGATTGTTGGGGTATCTCTTGAGAGGGAACCTTGTTTTTTTTTACATTTTTAGGCAGTATGATGACGAAGGATTATCTAGAGGATTCCTTGCGTGAGGCTGCATTACAGAGTGCGTTAGAGTGTGATCGTGTGGATCGATTGTTGATCGTGTGGATCGAGTGTTGAAGGTGTTGTAAGAGAATTAGTATATATTTGAGAACCGTATTGGATTAGCTTATTGCTATGAACATTCATTAAATGTACATGATCGCAGTATTTTTGTAGGTCATCGCTACCCCGTGCCTTACGAATTCCAGGAAGCTGTGAGAAGGCAGATTGAAAGCATGTTGCAAGATAAAATTATAGAACCCTATATTAGCCCATATATATATTAATTCGTTAAGGGTAGTTCCCAAGTCAGAAAGGAAAATAAAGCTATATTTTGATGCCCGTAATTTAATTAGGCAGATTTTGTGAACAGTTAATATTTCAGTAGCTAGGATAGTAATGCAAGGATTTAAAGGAAAGTCATTTTTTGTACTGGAGAAATTAAATTTTATCGGTCATACGGATTCCGCGAAAGAAAGGTATTATGAAGTAGAAAGAAGTGTAATTTTGAGAAATAAGGTGAATAACTACGGGTGATAAAGAGGTGTAATCTTGAGTAGAAAGAAGTGCAATTTTGAGAAATAAAGTAAGTGAATACGGATTCCGCGAAAGATAGGTAATCTGAAGTAGAAAGAAGTGCAAATTTGAGAAATAAAGTAAATTAATACGGATTCCGCGAAAGAAAGGTATTATGAAGAAGAAAGAAGTATAATTTTGAGAAATAAGGTGAGTATCGACAGGTGATTAAGATGTGTAATCTTGATTAGAATGGAGTGTAATTTTGAGAAATAAAGTAAGTGAATACGGATTTAGCGAAAGAATGGTAATCTGAAGTATAAAGAAGTGCAATTTTGAGAAATAAAGCAAGTGAATACGGATTCCGCGATAAAGAGGTGTAATCCTGAATAGAAAGAAGTATAGTTTTGAGAAATAATGTGAATAACTACGGGTGATAGAGAGGTCCAATCTTGAATAGAAAGAAGTATAATTTTGAGAAATAAGGTGAGTATCGACAGGTGATTAAGATGTGTAATCTTGAATAGAATGGAGTGTAATTGTGAGAAATAAGATCAGTAATTACGGTTAAAAAGGTGAGTAATTAGAAGACGCAGGAAAACGATTATACGGCACTTACAATGTGAGATCCTTAAGGAAATATGTGTCATGAGTAATAGAAGTGAAGTTGATGGTAAGTAAGGAAAGTCGCTTAATAATAAGTGAATGATTGTGGTCTGAACGAGCAGGTAATGGCGAGGGTTTGCATCAACCTATGATATTGTGTGTCTTGAAGAGCACAGAGGAAATATAAAGCGTATTTTGTCGGCTATAAGCTTGTGTATTTGAGTGTGATATATATACATATGTGGGGTAATTTAGTGCACTGCAATTGCACTGAACGATGTTGCCTTAGGTAATACAAGCTAATAAAGTTTCATTTTTTTATAATATGCCTGTGTTACTAGATAAATATAATTCCTGAGAGACTGGAGTAGATCTGGTGATTCGCATCACATACCAAGTGTTGTGAAGTGATAAAGTGAATTAATCAGTTGGCAGTCCCACCAACTAGCCATAGTGTATTCAGTTCGACACCAGGCTGAAAATTGAATTCTACGTCCTCAAGATATAAAGCAAAGGTGTATGCCACCCAAATATACATAAGTGCAACGATGACTTATGTCCAAAACAAGAATATAAAAGTGAAGGGTATTTTGATGTACATTGTTTACAGGTCGCTTTAATTATGTAAAGAAGAAAGAAAAATACATTATGAACAGTGAAAGACTGAAATTTAAAATATATATATTAAACTTGAAGGGTATATGTTTTGTATGTTGGTAATTGCTTTGAAGAGTATAATATTGTCGATGTTGGTAATTTCTTTGTAGGGTATAATATTTCATATTTGTACAAGTGTTGAAGAGAAGTATGGTGATATGATTGTTGACATATACCATAATTCTCTGGGGCGAATATGTGATGGTCCCAATTTGAGACCAGAACGAAATAATTTTATATATTATTATTATTATTATTATTATTATTATTATTATTATCAATATTTTTTAAGTTTACATTTTACCTTTTATTAGTTATTATGTTAACTAATATATTTATATCTATTATTATGCGGTAATGTAGAATATTATGGCAATTGAAAGGATTTGGAGCGATACACATTATATTTGAAATTAGTTTGACGCTTGACTGAATATTATTTCTGAAGAAAATTTGAACAAGAGAAAAAGAGGGTGTTCACAGAAGGCGGCTTCTTGGAAATGACATAAATAGACACTTATGTCTGTCACATCAAGTATTCTACCAATATACAAATCATACTAAGAAAAGATTCTAAGAAGACTTACCACTAACAATGCTGGGCCGATGAATGAGTCCTTTGCAAAGGTGGGCTAGACCTCCCGAGAATTGCTACAAAGAAGTATTGTCATTGTTGATATGTGAAAGGCATGCTTATATCGCCTAGCGACTTCTGAAGAGGGGTCAGACACGTGCTTTACCTGGGGAACGTTATATATATGACGGCCGCCCAAATGGATTATTATTATTGAATTGCTGGAGAAGAGGGAAGATGCTGAGTGGAGCAGAAGAACTTGTAGCTAGATGGAGTCTATAACGCAGTTCTAAACTAGACAGTTGACTATTAAGCATGTGAATTTGATAAGACATTCTGTCTCATCAAACTGTGACATGGTTGTGTACGAGGCTATTGTCACAGGGATGATTTTTGGAATTTATTCCGTCATCCACATATAAATTAATTACTTTGAGGATGATCAGGGCCATCTGGAACTCTCTACGCAACAATCCAACTACAAAGATCTTCAATGCGGTGAGCGATGTAAACAGTTATACTCCAGTCAAATCAGAAGGCTATCATGCTTATTAAATTCAATATATTCTATTCAATTAACTCAGTATACTCCAATTTCCAATCAAGAAACATAATACAAGTAAATTCAGTAGATTCTTTAATTTAAATTTATTATTATTATTATTATCTTTAGTATTTTAATTTTTTTGCACTTGTTGTTTTTATATATTAAATTCATTTTAAATTCAAATATTTGACTGGTTTCCTTTAGTAGCTAGAAATTACTATAAGGCAACACCATACTCCTGAAGTAATTATCGTAAGGTTAGATTACGTAAGTTTCACTACGGCTGGAGATAGGAATTTCGATGCTCTACCTCTGTTTAACCGAGATTTAATATATTATTTTGATCATGATATATATAAATGATCTGGCGCCCTGGCAACACATATATTACACATTATGTACTTTTTTAGTGAAGCTGACAACAATACAGATACACTATTAGATTAATACACAATTAAATGTTTCATTTTGATCACCCAAATGTAGGCGATTATTTAAATATTAACCTTTTTTTAACTTTATTCTTATTAACAGTAATCAAGTTTAAATATCTCTATAAACCATTACAAATGACGCCCAACTAGTGGAGCACTTTGCTTAATAATATTCAATAAGAATAACAACCCATTACACCATCTGTGATTTCATTTGGAATGAAGATTCTCAAATATGATGTTACACACTTAATTGCTCTCTCACTTGGATTTGCTTGAGCATGTCGGATACTACTTAAAATGTGTTTTATACCCATGTCCTCCATACCTTTCTTGAATTCGGCGCTTGTGAAATAGCTGCCATGATCTGATAATATAAATTCTGGTTTTCCAAGGATTGGAATAACTCTATTCCGAATACGACTGAGTACCTGTTTTGAAGTAGTTTTCTGAATGGGGCATAATACGACAAACTTAGAAAATACATCAATGCATACTAGTAAGTGTCGGCAACCTCGCCTTCCCTTCGGGATTGGACCGAAACAGTCGAGTGCCAGTAGCTCGCATGGTTTCTGAGGTAGCAATGGTCTAGGATACTGCCTCATTAAATAATTATTGGGCTTTGTCCTCTGACACGGATCACAAGTTGTAATGACGTCACATATGGTTGTTCTCATACGTGGCCATGTAAATGTCTCTCCTATAGTCGCTTCGCACTTATCTACGCCCACATGACCGTAACTTTCGTGCGTATGCCATGTCAATCCTCGTTGTAAAGAAGCAGGTACTAATATGCGTAACTTGGTGTGGTCATTATCTACCCATTTGTGCAGCAAATTGTTGACATAAACATATCTTCCTTCTTTGGCTTTCGCTTCTCGAAATGCAGGTGTTCCTGTAGGTAGTTGCTTTCTGAAGTATTGAATTAAAAGCATCATCCATGGTTCCGCTTCTTGTTCTCGCTGTATCTCACGTAACTCCTCCAAGAATTCCCGGTCCTTCGGTGTTAACTCCAAGTGTTGTACCATCGCTGTTTCTTCATTATCAGGCTCTGGGTTCCTGCTGAGTGCATCCGGAATCACATTCATCTTCCCTGGGCAATGTTCAATCTCAATGCTAAACTGCTGAATATATATAGACCAACGTGTCACCCGTTCGCTTGCCATCGACGTCTTAAACAAGAATGTTAGTGCTTTATGATCAGTCCTGACAACAATGGGGTAACCATAGATTATTCGTTATTATTCATGCGCTACGCATGAAGTATGGCCAACAGCTCTAGTTCCGTTACAGTATAATTGCGCTCGTGCTTACGCAATTTTCGGCTGACAAATGCCAAATATGTTTTATGCTGCAGGTTAACTGGATCCTCTTGGTAGAGCATAGCACCTATACCCACCAGTGAAGCATCCGCTTGGATTATAAATTTGTGCTTGAAATCTGGATATCCTAATTTAATGCAGTTTTCCAATAGCTGTTTTGTTGCTCGGAATGCCTTCTCACACTCCGCATTCCATAACCATTTATTATTCTTCTTTAACATTTCCTGCATAGGGGCGACAGTCTCCGTATAACCTGGACAGTTTTCCTTAAAGAATCCCGTTACGCCTAAGAAAGCCCGAATGTGCTTGACTCTCGTTGGTGTAGGGAAATTCTTTATCGCTTCGATCTTAGCTGGATTTGGCGTCACTCCCTCCTTGTCAATGATGTGACCCAAATATAAGATCTCGCTCTTGAAGAAATGCGATTTCTTCAGGTTTACTTTGAAATTCGATGCATTCAGGTTGCCCAATACTTTATCTAAATTTTCCATGTGAGTTTCAATGTTGTCGGATGCCAGCAAAATGTCATCAATGTAGCGTACCGTCATCTCCTTAACTTCCTCGGTTAGATTCCGGTCCAAGGCTCGGATTAAAGCACAGCCCACTGTTTTGACTCCAAAGGGCATTCGAACGAAGCAAAACATTTGGTTATCGAATAAGAAGCCAGTTAGAAGCTGTGACTTCTCATCCAATTCAATATGGTGGAACGAGCTCGTCAGATAAACTGATGAATAAATTTTTTTGTTTTTTAAAGCCTTTTAATACGTCTCTGATGATTGGCGCTCTGTTATACTCAGGAAAAATGAGTCTCGTGTTGAGATTTCTGGCATCTAAACAAAGTCTAATAGATCCATTTGGTTTTGTGACTGCCAAAATCGCATTTAGATAAGGTGTCGGTGTCTTCCTTATCACTCCAGCTTGTAACATCTCATCTATAATGACCTTGACTTGACAACGATATTTTTCAGGAATTAGGTACAACCTACTTTTGAAAGGTGACCAGTCCTCGACTTGCATAGAATATTTGAAATTTAATATTTTCCCAGGTACTGTATCAAATACTGTTTTGTGCTTCCTTAAAATCTCTTCCAATTGCTTTCTGTGTTCACCCCCAAGTTGAATGTCATTGAGCCGCTCCTGTAGTAACTCTTCAAATTGTGCATCACTGTTATCTCCTTCCGTTAATAAAGACCATATCTCCTGGGATTCACTCTCCTCATCTAGTTCCACAACAGCTCCTTCTATGATGTTATCTTCTGCCTTTCGTACCTCCTCTTCCGTCTCTTCCGATATTGCTTCCAATACCCAAGAATTTACATCTCTTCCGGTGGTGATTTCATCCATATGCAATCCCACGTTCTTCAGCTGATCATACTCTCTAAAACTGACAGTATTCTTGTGCAAATCTATCACTGCTTGATAGTCACAAATAAAATTTGCACCAAGAATTATATTGAAATTCATCTTTGCCATGATAATGAATGTTTGCCCAAAAGTGTGTTCCAATATGTTCAGCTCTAAGTATGCCTGACGTTTACAAGTGACGGTGCGTTCAGGAATAACACCCCTCACTTTGAGCTGTGGTACGGGAATTACAGGAATATTTTGACTCCGTCCCAACTCTCGAACCAAGGCCTCCGATACCAGACTGATCTGTGACCCCGTATCCAATAAACATCTTATATTAATTCCACCAATCCTTGCGTAAATAATGGGTAATTGCCTAATGTCATCGTTCCGTGGTTTCACCGTCTCCTCCAGGCAGTCTTCTGGCAAAACAATCCATTCTTGTATGTTCGCTACTATCCATCCCTCTTCAACTTCCGACTGTTGCGTTTGTAGGCTGTCTTCTTTATCCAAATTTAACATTTTTTTTAGCTCCAGTGCGACTCCCATCATCCGTTTGTCGCCGATGTCCTTGATATTCCTCTTGTCTCAGTAGACTTCCAGCTTCCTCAGTATATGTATCAGGATTCTTCATGTTCCCAATAGCTTTTTCCCATCTTCCTAGCTCTCCACCTTGACTAGCGTGTAATTCCTCTAGGTAATTTTGTGATTGAGCGTGCCTATCATCCCAGTCATTTCGATAATTTCGTGGCTCTCCTTGGTTTTGGTCTCTCCTTTCTTTCCATCTTTGATTAGCATTGTAATCACCGTATCTTCCATAAGGCCTGTCATTTCTTCGATTTTCACGCCAATGTTGATATCCTCTCTGTTGATACCTATTGTTGCCTTGATATGATCTATTATTGTAGTTATTTTCGTTACGCTGGTATGGTCTGTTTTCTCCTTCTTCCTGGTTTCGCCTAGGTGTGGAAGTGCTTGTATTAGTGCCCTGCGTTTTAGTGTTTGCCTGCTTAGGTTTTACGACCTCTGTCGCATTGACTAACTCCAGCTGTCTTCCTCTTCTATAATGACTATGAGACGTAGTCTCATCTATCTGGCGTAATATCTGCTCTGCATGTATGGCCGTACTAACGTTCGCTGCGACTAGGACTTGTTGCACGTTGACTGGCAATTGCCTCGCTATTGTCATCACCAGATCCGCTTCATTTAAAGGGTAATCCAGGTCGCGAAATTTTAACATTTGCATGTTAAAGAAATCTGAGTATTTTGTTTGCTGTGTGGTTTGGTACTTTCTAGAGTAAAGCTCCATCCTTAGACTCTGTTGTGTTGCGGGCGACCAATATTTGCGCAGAAACGCCAATTTAAAATCTGACATGGTTCCAAATGTGTATTTGAAGCTTAAAAACCATGTAAGGACTTTTCCTGATAAAAATCTCTCCATCATCCTCAATCTACGTGCTTCAGGTACCCCAGTGTCATTGAAATGGTCTTCAATCTCTTTGATAAAAGCTTTAGGTGTTACCCCTGAATTCTCCGTGTATTTCTGTGGTTTATAATCACTTGAGCGAATTACTTGGATAAGTTGTGTAGGCTGATGACCGTCTTGTGGTGTTGAGCTCCTATCGATATTCTTGCGAAACCCTTCCGTGTTTGTTGTTAATGGGCTCTCCGCCTGAGTCTGACTTCCTGCGGTGCTCGCCTCCGGGCTATTTGAGTCATCCTGCTTGTCTTTCAATGTTCCTGTTCTAAATATCGACGATTGCTCTAATGACCTGAGTTCGGCTTTAATGATCCTGTCCGTCTGTTCTTTAAGCTTGCTCTTCATTTCTTGTTCTAATGCTTGAATACGAGTGTGATTTTCGCCTACTGTTTTTAAGATGGTGGATCTTTCCTCTTTAGAATCGATATTCATTTTTTTTCCAATCTTTTCTTATCTGCTCTTTAATCGTGCTTACTTTCTCTTCAATCTGGCTTTTAGTGTCGTTTAAGGTACTCTTTAACTGCTCCTGATCCGCTTCTAGGCTTTTCCACTGCTCTGCTGATTTTATTTCGAGACGATCCATATCTTTAATTATGCCGGATATATTCTCATCTACTGCTGATAATTGTTGTTGAATGACTTTGCCGCTCTTTTCCATCTCCATAAATCGTCCTTCTAACTTCTCCTGAGCTATCTTGACCTCGCTTGTATTCATAGTGCACGCTATTTCAATTTGCTCTAATTTAGCTAACACCGTTTCATCCAGAATGCTAAGTTTTTGATCAAAAATATTTTCCATTTTCTTAATCTGGTCTAATTGCTTTTCATTATTTTTACTCACATCTAGGGCCAGTAATACCATCTGTTGATTAGTTTGATCTTTCATCTCTGCGGTTAGCGTCTCTAACTGTGAATTGATAGTGTCATTAATTTCACTTTTTAACAACCTAGCTTGTTCCGCCTGATATTCATTCTGTTCAATTCTACTGTTATTTAATTGTGTCCGCAATGATTCACTTTGTTCTGATAATTTGTTTATCGACTCACTTTGTTCTAACATAGTATTGTTTATTGCTTCACTTTGTTCGGATAACTTCGCGTTCAATGCTTCACTTTGTTCTAACATACTAGTGTTTAATGATTGACTCTGTTCTGATAGTTTAGCGTTTATTTGTTCAGATAATTTTGTGTTCAATGATTGACTCTGTTCTGATAATTTAGCGTTTAATGCTTCACTTTGTTCTAACATACTATTGTTTAATGATTGACTCTGTTCCGCCAATTTAGTGTCCAACAATGCCTGTGTTCTCCTAGCTGCACTCTCAATGATTTCTTGAATCTGTTCAACCGTTGCCATATTACACACTTTATATGAGACATTAGGGAAATGGCATAAAGCAATGCCCTTTGACACACACATAAAATCCAATGCACATTTAATTTCTTTACCCTACTCAGTTCATTTATTTTTACATTTAATCCCACTAGTCGATTGCATCTCTGAGTAGTTCTAATTTTACTCAATTTAATTTAAACCCAAACACATATTCAGTCATTAAATTGTTATCCTGATCTGATATTAACACTGACTAATTAACAAAGTATTAATTGTCATTTAAGGCTACAGCCTCCTAACATTTTCACGAGTTTGACTTTCTAAACAAATCTAATTTTAACTTTAATCATTGGGCGCCCGGTATCACATATATATTACCTTTTACTTTAATTCAATAGACAAAAACGTGAACCGTATTTTACTTTGCAAACTCCTGATTTTACTTTATATTTCACACATTTGGCGGTATCCTCTTCGCCTCACTTACTTTTAATAAAATATCACTTCCCGGTGATTACAATACTGCCATATCTGCCTGCACTTGCGGCATGTCAGTTTTACTCAAATACGCCACTTAAATGTGTTCCAGCAGCGAACCAGCAATAAAATTACACCTTCATTGTTGCGTCAGTTTGAAAACCCAACTACGCTTACATTGACATGTGCAAAATCTTTGCCGTTACACCACAGTGAACCGCCCCACGCTTGGCCGCGCCAGTTTACTCCTATGAACCCTTCAGAAAAGCAGTGTTTAATGTAAGAAATCTTAATCAAGGGGTCGCGCTCAGTTCCTATGTGATGTTTACGTTCGCCAAACAACGTGCTCTACTGAGGTAAGGGTCATAGGATATAAACTATAAATCAAGAAAGAAAGGTGACAAGATGTAAAATAATAACAAGATTTAATGACTAATAGTGCATAAAAAGAAATAAACAACAATAAAATATAAATCACTCCTCCCTGAATTTCCCATGATAGGAATATCTATAAATTTGAGGAGTCAGACGGATCTCCCCTTTTATTTAAAATGTGGATCCTGGTTCCACTACCTTGCAATTTGGGTTTTATGTGCGCGTAATGACTAACTACGAGGAATGAGTACTTTGGATGACTGTTCGTTTACAACGGGTTAACAGCCACGATGCTTACGAACAATCATCTCGTAAATCAACGTTTATGGATATGGAACATGACATTAATAAAAACCCTTAAAAAGTAATGCTGACACACGCACTAAATCTACTATCTACAGGAATCTCTCTCGGGACCCTCATTAGCGCGAAGACGCACTTAACTTTGAGCTGCCAACACGGGCCAAATTGCTCAACACAAACAAGGAAATACAGCAAGCATGTGACTCACGGGTCACTGAATAAAATAAAAACATGGAATAAACCAACAACAACAAAAGCCTGACTGGCTGACATTACTTTATATGAACAAAACTGCATGTTAAGCTAAGGCTTCGGAGATTATCGTGATTCGTAGGCAACTCCCATTTATTTAAACAATTTTTATCATTGATCAGTTCTTAATTCTGTATTTAAAGTTATTACTGAGCCACACAGGCACACTCCACTAATGACCTGGCTGGCAATCCTCAGTCCGTCTTGTGCAACATCTCCCCTCTTCCTCAATCACCTGCCATTGTCCCACTCCAGTGTGTATAAATACCTGACCAGCTGTGCCGTTATCTCAAGGAATCAACAGCAACAAACTCAACCACTTCAAAATATGGTCAGACATTAATCAAAATATCCAGAATTGCCCTCGCGAGGTCACAATCTAGATTTGTCATCAAGCTGCCAGAAGTCAGTCTACGCTGAAATTCCCGCTTGTAATGACACAAAAACACACACTCACACACACACATTATTTGGGAATGACAATACGTTTTCACACAGATCGGCTGAATGGATGCTCGCCAACAATAAAAAAAAATATTAAAACCTACGATAGAGCTGACTGCTCTTCGTCACAAATCACATTGCTCCAAAGGCAATAATCTCATTGAATCTGATCAATAATAAAACAAAAGAAATTAATTACCCTCCAATCTACTGTATAATTATATTACTTCAGTCCTACTTCTGATACACAACATATCTCCGAGAGACGTTTTTAACCGCATTGCGTAACATATGCAAACACGGCCGTTCACATAGCTACGTTAGTTAAAACAACAAACAAGAAAAGAACCTTCTACTAAATATATATGCGAGCTGTTTCCATGCAAAAGGTGTGTCAGACCAAAACTAAATAGACTACGTTAATCACACAAGCAAATTATTTACAAAACAAGATATGTCCCATACACCATAAGTTAATTTATCAGATAATAATAAATATTATTCGTTACTCATCCTCAGCCAGCCACCCGTCAAAGAACATCTGCAGCCATTTCCCAACTGGATTCTTCTTATCTCATCTCAACCATCTTGACGGAGTCTTGATATTTCCAGGCTTCCTCCATGGTCAATGATGTAATCTCTCGTGCTGATTCAAAAATTAAATTATTATACACTTGATGTCTGACTACTAAATTCGCCGTTCGGGTACTTCTTTCCCCAAAGCAGTCTATTGGCGAATTATCGAAGATACTGCCCCTACAAATATAGTACTGTGACTATCTAACACTGAATTTAACACTTTTAATAATAATTTCTGTGTCCTTCATGACACGCAAAGTATAAATGTCAACGTCCTTAGACGCGCAAAGTATAAAAGCCTGTGTCCACTGACACACAACATAACAGCCTACGTCCGTAGACGCACAAAGTAATAGTCAACCTGAGTCCACGACACACAAAGTATAATAAACTTACGTCCGTAGACGCACAGAATAATAAGCAAAGTCTTGGCTCTTCACACCACTTATAAATGAACTGGCCCTAGGTCTAGATGGGGGGGATTTATACAAAAATTTCACAAAATAATGATGGTACAGGAATGAAATAAATATCACTGAACTCGTAAAATAGCGCAGGTCAAGAATATGCCCATTAATCCTAGAATCGATCGTAGAGATTTTGTCTAGGCGATCTCCCGCGTGAATGCTAGTCGAGCGTGCCCACGCTAGACCTGCCGCGCTAAATAGGCATTCTTCTCTCATTGGTTCCCACATTTTCTGTAATTTGGCGGTTTTTAGCATATCTTGGCGTCGTAGGAGTGTCTATTTTCTTCATCAGCCACTCACGTTACTGCATCATATTTCTTATAGGCGCGAACATCACAATGAACATACCAGAACCATGTCTCACTGCGCGTCGCTTCTATTTTTGAGGCGGCCTACACCTGTCCTTCTGACACATCGCTAGGCTATTTCCTTTCACAGCTAAAGTATTTAGCCTTTTGTCAATCAGCTTCAGGCATGTACCCGCTGTCTCCAACAAATGCTTGAAATTTCCTCATCTCCGTCTGGCTACTTTCATGATGCTGGTGGAAATATTTATTAATTGAAGAAATAAAAAATAGAATCATTTATCCAACAGAGGATAAAGGGTTCAGTATGATTGCTGTAACAGATTCGTAGATATTGAGAACCGACTAAATATTTCCGATGGTCGCCATGTTGGATTTTATATATGTAGGTCCTAGAGTTTAGTACTGTTACATGAAGATTATTGTGTACGTGTAGCATTCAAACTTCAATCGCATGATTAGGACACAAGGAGTAACATGGATATTTTAAAATTTCGCACAGCTGCCATCTTGTGGTTATGGAAACAATTGAAATAAATTAGATGACAGTGGATTAACATTCGTATAAGGATTTATTGTACCAAGTTTCACTGCACTCGGATAGTTAAATTGCGAGAAACATCCATGTGAATATTTATACTTCGCGTAGCCACCATGTTGGATTTGTGAACACCAGGTTATTTAACGTCCTATAGGTGACATTAAGTTCATAGCCCCTATGAACATAAACAAATTCAGTTTGATTTTTATAATAGATTCGTAGATATTCAGAGCCGTCTAAATATTTCGGATGGTCGCCATGTTGGATTGTTAAATGTTTAGGCCATAGAGTCATGTGCAATAAAAGGAAAATTATTGCGTAGGTTCAATTTTCAAACTTGCACTTCGATCGCATGACTACGACACAAGAAATAAAAACTTAATTTTAAAATTCGCACAGCCACCATGTTGAGGTTATGTAAACAATTGAACTAAATTAGATACCAGTGCATTACAATGTGTATAAATATTTCATGTACCAGATTTCATTGCGTTTGGAACATTAAATCGCGAGAAAGGTCTATTTAAAATTTTCAAATTCGCTTGGTCGCCATGTTCTTTTTGTAGTTAACCGGGTTTTGAAAGTCTTATAGATGAACTTCCAGTAGTGCCCTTTATCTCCGTACAAAATTTCAGGGTGATACCTCTAAGAGTTTCAGTGATATAGAATGCCGGTGAAATATTTCGCACGGCCGCCATCTTGTGGTTATGTAAACAATTGAATGAAGTTAGATGTCGGTGCATTACAATGTGTATAAACAATTACTGTACCAAGTTTTATTGCGTTTGGTTCGTTAAATCGCGAGAAACGTCTATTTAAAAGTCGCAAATTCGCGTGGCCGCCATGTTGGTTTTGTAGTTACCAGTTTTTCAAAAGTCACATAGGTGAACTTCTAGTAGTTTCCTTTATCACCGTAAGAAATTCCAGGGTGATATCGGGAATAGTTTCGGAGATATTGAATGCTGGTGAAATATTTCGCACAACCGCCATGTTGGATTGGTAAGACGTAACAATATTTGAAGGGCACGGTCGGGGTCGTCCGGAATAGTGCTATGAACTTACCGAGTTTCATTGAAATCGCTCCAGCCGATCGAAAGTTATTAGGGGGACACACACACACACCTCACACACACACACTCACGCACACACACACGGACAAAAGGTGATCTCATAAGCCTATTTTTTCAAAATTGAAAATAGGCTAAAAATATCGAATCTTGGATAATGAGATGCGGGTAGTATCTGCGTGCGCCCGCTTGGGGGCAAGGTGTGCAGCAGACTGTTCCACTTTCTGTATGACGCAAATTAGGTAGATTTCATTAGAAAGCTAACTATTGCAATAGGTCCCATGTTTCGACTTCCGGAAAATTTCGACATATCTTCGCGTTACACATCCCCCAGACCCCAAAACCACCGTCAGTTCAAAAGTTTATATATATATATATATATATGTGTGTGTGTGTATATATATGTATATCAGTTTCTTGTGGACACGATAACTGGCGTAATTTTGCACCAATCACTTTGAATTTTTTACCGAATATGTATACCTATAAAATCTCGGTCGAGTTCGTTACTAGGCTAAATCGGTCGAAGGGGGTGAAAATGGGGGGCTTTTTTTTTTCGAAAAAGTGAAATATTGCTATAACTCTCTTAATATGTGACATATCGAATCCGTTCAACGTTCATACTATGTGTCAGATAAAGCCCAAATTTTTATGTTTGAAGAGTTTTTTATAGCACCAACCATTGACCAGAGGGGTGGGAAAAAGTGGGTTTTTCGGGAAACATTAATCATATCTCTCTTAATAGGCACAATATCAAAACCGTACAAAATGGACAATATTCCCCTAATAATTACCTAAAACTTTTGTCTGAAAGAATTTTTGATATGACCCACCATTACGCCAAGGGATGAGAAAAATAATTTCGGAATTATAAGAAAATGCCAAGAGCTATCAGAGGTTGCCATGGCAACACTACTAAATTGATGAGGGATGAGCCTTCATTGTTGCCATGACAACGCACTTGCACGAGATCAGATTCAGTATTTCCATCTGACTAAGTGGGAAGCGGCTTCGGTGACGTAACTGGTAGCATGCTGGATGTCTATGCCCAAGGTCGCGGTTTCAAAGCCGGCCGAAGTCGTCGGATTTTCTAAGAGCGCTAAAATCCCTCAGTATGCTTTCCTTTGGAGGGGAAGTTCCAACGTTCGTTGCGAGTTGCTGGTTGGGGTGGCATCAAGTAGCCAAGTTCACAGCTAGGTGTCGTTGACGGTAGTACCTGGTAGCAACATTAGGAACTACTGCTTGAAATTGACCGTCTGCAGTCCTTACCTGAATTAAGACAAATACAGCCATTAAAATTCACACCGTTTATCAGACAGATTCTACACTCACCCAAAGTACACGGGGTTAGATGACCACGTTGTCGCAGCTCCTAAACTGAGGAACCAACCAGAGGTAGATTTCATTAGAAAGCTAACTATTGCAATGGGTACCATGTTTCGACTTC